>OZ005603.1:10005000-12860666 GCA_963930655.1 Myrica gale | reverse complement strand
TCTCGGGTAAGATAAGGTAGTGTTCGGACGGACTGTGACTGTCCGAACATATATGTTAATGAGCATACGCTGTCGTTTGAGAAATACTAAAACGGTGTGTTGAACTTTAAGAGGGAGTGTGGACGGTTAAATAGTAGTTCGGACGTATATTGAAATTTTGGCGGCATGAATTCCCTCGTAAATTAATACACGTATGCGTCTGAACGTCATTTTATAGGTCCGAATGGTATTCATAAGTATGAAAGTTACAGATTCGCAGGCAGTGGAGGAAAAACAGAGAAAAAAAGTAAAGGAAAGATTTGAGCACGAGGAGAAGCGGAGAGCTGATTTTGGGCGTTCAATCTCATTGAAGAGGGTGTGAAAAGAGCATATATTTGAGAATTGAAGTTAGATTGCATTTGAGGTTAGTGGTTTTTAAATTTAATTGTTTTAGGATGAAAAACTCGTATTTTAATATATGAAAGCATGTGTTTTTCGAAATTTTAGGTTCTAAAATGATAGTAATGGAGTTTAGGGTTGGTTGTGATGTGTTTATATTGAAGAGTTTGTGATTTGGGTTGATTTTGACATTGTTTTTGGACTGAAAATTGCGTCTGTGCGTTGTAGAAATGTGTTGTTCAACAATCGCAGTCCGAACAGTTTATTTACCGTCCGGACGCTTTGAAAAATGGGTCCGAAAGGATTTGTGTATGGTTCGGACCGTATTTGTTGTAATGTCATGCATTCATTTAGTATCCTTAGACCCCGTTTAAGAATTACACGAAGTTCGGATAACGAACTGGATGTAATTCTTGAATTTTCCACGTTTTGGAAAGTTTGAGTTTACAATATGCGTAATGTGTGTAATTGTATTTGCTATTGTGACAGATGTGTTTAAAAATTTCGATGCAAATCTCCTTTTGTCCTTCGGATATACATTTACCATTGAGCTTACACACTTGCCTTAAATGGTGTGTTTAGGCTCAATATTGTAGGCGTGTATCTGGGGACTGAGGGGAAATGCTGTCGAAATTCCTAAAGCATTGATCACAATTGTCGGGTCATTTACGTGCAGTACGTGATATTGTAAACTTGAATAGGATTATGTGCAGTACGTGCAGTACGTGATATAGTGATGTTGTTCGTGATTTTATGAGTGTTGCCCATAGTTATGCAGATAGTCGAGGTCTGATAAGATGTCCATGTAAGAGATGTAAGAATATGTTGTTCCAACGTGTGGACAGGATGGAGGATCATTTGTTCATAATTGGGTTTGACCAGAGTTACACTAATTGGGTATTTCACGGAGAGTCAATTTTAGAAGTTCCTAACCGGGTGGTGAATTTAGAACTTGAACCGGGCAACGTTGATTCTGAAGGAAACATAAATGATGATATGAGAGACATGTTAGAAGATTTTGAGGCGGGAGCAGGGGTTGATGAGAATATACCGGAGCCTGAAACAGTCCAGTCTGGGTCTGGAGAAGGATTTTCTGCGTATACCAAGTTATGGGCGGATGCTGAGCGAGAGTTGTATCCCGGTCGTAAGAAGTACTCCAAGTTGTCTTTATTTGTTAGGTTACTTCATGTGAAGTCAGGGAATAATTTGACTGTAAAGGCGTTTGAAGATGTGTTGGGCTTGATAAAAGATGCTTTGTCGGAGGGGGAGACACTTCCTAAATCTTATTATGAGGCGAAAAAGTTAAGAAAGAATTTAGGATTTAGCTACGATAACATACATGCGTGTTTAAATGACTGTGTACTGTTTTGGAAGGAGCACAGTGAGTTACAATAGTGTCTGGTGTGTGGGGAATCGAGGTGGAAGTACAGTCAAAATAACAAATCAAAGGTTCCACAAAAAGTGTTGCGGCATTTTCCCTTGAAACCGGCATGTTTATCAAGGCAGATGACAACGGATATGCGGTGGCACCAAGAGAAGCGTGTGGTTGAAGATGGGGTGATGAGACATCTTGCAGACTTTGAGGTATGGAAGGACCTCGATAAGAAGTATGAATGGTTTGGTCGGGAATCTCGAAACGTCCAGTTGGGTTTGACATCTGATAGGTTCAATCCTTTTGGCAACATGAGCTTATCGTATAGTATATGACCAGTTGTACTAATTCCATACAATTTGCCGCCATGGAAATGTATGAAAGATCCAAGTTTCATGTTGTCGTTGCTTATTCCGGGTCCAAAAAGTCCTGGAAATGATATCGACGTCTACTTGCAGCCATTGTTAGATGAGTTGAAGGACTTGTGGGAAAATGGAGTGCATACGTACGACGCGGCCGTATTAAGTTAATTCAAGTTACAGACTGCTTTGCTTTGGACAATAAATGACTTCCCGACTTTTGGTAATCTCTCGGGTTGGAGTACGAAAGGACGGTTAGCATGCCCTAATTGCAATGCGAACACAACGTCATTTTGGTTGAAACATGGGGGTAAACATTTTTTTTGGGACATCGCCAGTATTTGTCCGCTACGCATGGGTGGAGGCATGATGTCGACATATTTAACGGGAAAAAAGAGTATAGAGTAGCGTCTGAAGAAGTCACTGGAGAAGAGATACTTCAACAACTTGAATTGGTACCGTTATGTTCGTTTGGGAAGACTCAGAAGAAGAGAAAACGAGTTGACATTGACTTAAGTTGGACGAAGCGCAACATATTCTTTGAGTTGCCGTACTGGTTAGAGTTAAAACTTTGACATAATTTGGACGTCATGCACATCGAGAAGAATATTTGTGACAATGTGTTGGGAACTTTGATGAACGTCGATGGTAAGACGAAAGACAATTCTAGTGCTCGGAGGGACTTGGCATTAATGGGCATTAAAAAGGACTTGCATTTGCATGTTCAGGGTCAACATGAGGTGATGCCTCGAGCATTATTTACTTTAATGAAGGCTGAACGTAAGAAGTGTTGTGAATGGCTGAAGTGTGTCAAGTTTCCGGATGGATACGTCTCTAACATATCTCGGTGCGTGAATATAAATGAAGGAAAGATAATTGGTATGAAGAGTCACGACTCACACGTCTTGTTGCAGCGACAGTTACCGACAATGATACACTGGTTGTTGGGAAACGAAGTATGTACGGCGTTGACTGAGTTGAGCTTATTCTTCAGAGACTTGTGATTCATTTAGAGAAGGACATTGGAATGATTCTTTGCAAGTTGGATCACATATTCCCTCCATCATTTTTTACTATTATGATTCATTTAGCTGTTCATTTACCTCGAGAGGTGAAACTTGGGGGTCCAGTTCAATTTTGGTGGATGTATCCATTGGAGAGGTATATGGGGAAGATGAAGCGTTTCGTTAAGAACAGGGCACGATGTGAGGGCTCAATAGCGGAGAATTATGTGTTAGATGAGTGTTTAACTTTTTGCTCAATGTATATTGGTATGGTTGAGACGAGATTTAATAGAAAAGATCGGAATTATGCCTACATGGATGATCGAAGTTGTCGATTTTCTGTGTTTACTCAAACTGTTCGACCGTTGGGAGCTGGTAGGGGTCAAGATTTGAATAGAAATGAATTTACAAAAGCGCAGTGGTACGTACTCCACAACTGTTGAAAATCAGGCAACATATCGAGTAAGCGCTAATGTGAATATTTGCTCACTTAATGGGCATTATAAGTTAATTATATTTTAATTTACTATAAAATATCTTATTTCTTTATAGCAAGCACTTGGAACAGATGAGGAGGAAGTCACCAAAAAATGTTAATAGGAGGCACGAAGAAGAATTTCCGTTATGGTTTAAAACTCGGGAATTTATTTAATTTTATCCCTATTATATGTTTAATTTTAATCGGTCATTTTTTTAGATTAATACTTAACACGTGTTTACTATTTTAGATTCAAACTATGCGCAACGAAAATCCGGACTCGATCTCGGATGACTTGTATGCATTGGCATCTGGTCCGGATCAGCGGACACTTTGTTACTATGGGTGTGTATTGAATGGAGTTAGGTTTCACACGATTTTTCGTGAACAGTTTCGTAACACTCAGAATAGTGGTGTGGTTGTTCCGGGGGACCATGATGGGGAAGATGTTGATTTTTACGGCCAGGTCGTGGATATTTACGCATTGCGTTATTTGCGGGAGAATTTAGTTTATTTACTAAAATGTAACTGGTTTGACTTGAGTACTCAAAATTTAGGTCTTGATAAAAGTGGTCGGTTTGTTAGTATTAACAAATCCCAAAAGTGGTACAAAGATGATCCGTTCAAGATAGCCTCTCAGGGGAATCAAGTGTTTTATATCGATGATATGAAGTTGGGCGGCCACTGGAAGATTTTTCAAAAGATTACCCCTAGAAACACGTATGATATTCCACCTATTGAAGAGGAAGCTAGTGAAGATGGAGAAGGACCGTCGAACCGTGAAGCATACCAGGAGAATGAGTCTATTGAACTTTTTGTGGACTTTAGCTCATTTGACATGATCCCGTTAACTAGAAATGACGTTGATGCTTATCTGCCGGTAACCGTTGAGAATGGTCCACAACACCGTGAAGTAGAAGGAAGCGATAATTCCTCGGAATCGTTTGGTGAAGATTGTAGTGATTCTGAAAAATATTACTCTGAGGACTAAAGTAAATTTATCGTTTCAATTAAATTTGCAATCATATTTTTGCGTTTTTATTTTTTATTCATTTTAAGTAACATAATTCATTTATGAGAACAGTTTCATTGTGTTTTTTTCTCTAGCAGTGTCGGGTCCTTCGATTAGGGATAGGAATGAATTATCGTCCCCTACCATAACCAGTCCAGTAGGCACCCAGAGTAGTTGTGAATGTAAGTATCTTACCCCGTCAATCTTTATTAAATATTATGACTTTTAAATCTCTACGCTTAATTGAATTTTAAATTTATTGTTCTTCATTTGTAGCGACATCCGGAATTAGACATGTTCGAGGTAGTACGTGCGGGATTGCCTTACTCAAGGCTCGCACCGGAGGAAAGCTGACCGGACATATCCCTGATGGACGTACTGGGGGTGATGACAAGGCGTCCTCAATGCTCTCGAGCCATATTGGTGCGCTCGTTCGACAACATGTCCCATTTGAGAAGAGTAAGTGGAAGGAGGTCCCCGACGAGGTTAAATCGTATGTGATGAACCGAATGTTGGTAAGTATAATTTATTAAATTTTAATTGTTGAAACTTTTTTACGTTTCTAAATGTATATATATGTTAAGGATGACTTCCAACTAGATTACGACTGAGCCGAGGATCACATCACTGTGACGTCAACGATGAACACATCGTACAAGACACACAAAAATAGAATGTTCCAGCATTACTTGGTGTTCAATCCCGATATGAACAAGGAAGAATGGACTTGTGTTTGTGATTTATTCGCGAGCGAGGAATTTTAGGTAAAACATTTTCTTTCCGATTTGAACGTTTATTTTAGCCATATGTTTAATTGTGTTACCAATTGTAAATGTACAATGCAGAGGAGGAGTGCAATCAACAAAGAGAATAGAGCTAAGTTGAAGATTGTACACACATCAGGAGCGAGGTCCTTCCAACGCGCTAGAGCGTTGTTAGTAAGCAATAAAATTACATTTTTATTATTTATTATTTAAATAAATGACTTAGATATTTTTATATGCATGTTCTATATTTCTTTTGGTGTACAGAAAAATCCATAATCTGATGAAATTAGTCCTTTGTTGCTTTATAAAAGGACGCATACTACTAAGGATGGCATGTGGACTTCAGAAGATGCACGAGAAAATTTTGTAAGTTGTAAAGTTAGTTTTAATGATGCATTCGTATGCGTTTATGTTTCATATGTACTATTTTTCTTTTTTTTAGGAAAAAATAGAGGCGTTTAAGTTGCAGCACGAGTCAGAGGAAAAGTCAGACACCGAAGTGGAGATCTTCACTGAGGTGTCCGGGATGAAAGCGGGTTACGTGCGAGGTTTAGGTCGTTCAGTACAGTCTGTTGGATCATCTTCATCACCATCGTCTGTTGATTTGTCTCATAGATTGGAGGAGGCCAGATTACAGATTGAGGAGATGAGGGCTAGACAGTTGGAATATGAAGCGCTTCTGGTTAAGCGGTCAGATATGGAGTAGGCGATGCGAGAGCATCTGCAGATGATATGGAGGAGCAGCAACGTAAAAAAGATGAAGAACACCAGAAGATGATGCAAGAGCAGCAAAAGAGCCTAGTGGAACAACAAGAACGAAGGATGCAACTAATGGAGGAGCAGATGCGTAAGCAGCTGATGGAGCAGATGAGACAAATGCAATCTCGTTCGACACCCAAACGAAAATTTGGGTAAATTTATATATTTTTACTATTTTGTCAGTACTTATCCATTATGTATTTTATTTACTTTTAATAACGATTGCATATTTGTAGATATTTTATTATATTATGAGCAGTTAATATCTTCATATTTATATTATTTTAATTAAATTAATTCAAATATATAGAAAACCGTTCGCACGGGTGTTACATGTCGTTCGCACGAATATTTTTCTTTGCTAGCGTGTGCACGCTTAACTAACGTCCGAACACTTTGCTTTAAATTCTATAGTCCGAACGGTGTATATAGCGTCCACACGTTCTTAAAATAAGAAACCGTGCGCACGATACACCAAAACGTTCGAACGTGTGCAACGTACAACGAGTCCGAACTGTATACGTAGAGGTTCGAACCGCGTTTTCAGATGACAAAATAAATTTCGTCATAATGAAACTACGGTGCGGATGTCTTCATGAATATGTCCGGACATATTCATATAAGAGTTCGGACGTTAATATACAACGGTGCAGACGTTTATTGCGTGACAAAATGAATTTTCGTCACATTGGATTAATCGTTCACATGAGTTTTGCGAACGTTTAGAGAGAACCTTCGCACAGCTCATGTGAAGGGATGGACTGTACTGGGCATGACGATTTTGAATTTCGTCAATATGCACCAAAACGTTCGGAGGGGTTTATAAACCGTCCGAACGATTTTGAGTGATAGAACACGAAAATCGTCACCCAAAACCTTCGCTGACGGACTTTAGGTGACAAACCGGGTGACAACCCGGTTTTGTCATCCAAAACCTTAGGTGACGAAATTTGTACTTTGGGTGAAATTTTTTTTTTGTCACCCAAAATGTTTTTTTATTGTAGTGGCTCTTGGAAAAAAAAAGGACAGTTGAGAAAATGACGAATGAGTGTAGCTTCATCCAAACCTAAGTCATATGTAAATTAATGTCATCATCTCCTATATATTTTGCTCTTTGACTTCAACATTTTAGATCACTTGTAATGATTTCTAATAGTGTAGTTAGATCGATGTATTACAACCACAAAATAGTATGAGAATTTAATGGAGTAAGGTAAACGAAGATAAACGGAACAGATAATGGAGACCAAAGCGAAACTTCTAAAAGGGAACTATCCAAAGCACAAAGCTGCAGGCCTTTTTTTTCTCTTTTTATGGAAATAATACTTTGAAGATAAGTTTTATTGCAACTGTTTTGATGGTTTGAAAGCGGCACACTTTTATCCTTGGTCGACGGTCGATCGGCCAGGATGGTTAGAGAAAATGGTTCTTACAGCACAGGATAGAAACAGAATATCAAGAGAGAATCAAACATCAACATCAAGGAATATAGGATATTCAGAGAGAAAGAGGGTGGGATTGTGCGAACAGGACACGCGTACGGCTGGTGTTTTCGTGTTTGGGAGAAAAAAAAGGAAAGCAGCTTGTAGACTTTCTAATTGCTTATTGTATTTTATCTCTAATTATATTACTCTAATATACATAAAGTCACGTCTAAATTAAATTAATGATCTTCAAAACCAACCAAACTAATTCAGGGTAGTTTTAGAGTCAAAATTAACCTAAGTCCTAAGGTCTAATAGTGTTTGCATGTTTTAGATTGTGGCAAAAAGCTCCTCTGATTTTCTCATTTTTGACAAATATCTTCTTTTGTTGTAGCTCTCTCTTCTCCCCAGCACGACGGACTGATTATCTTACTGCATTACAAAGCAAGCTTAGGAATGATTCTGATGGAAATTTACCGGATCATTAATGTGTCGACAGTGCCATGTTAAAACTCAAGCAGTACTTCGTTTAACAAGTGTACCATATCCGGCCACCGTGGAGTTAATAAATAAACACACGAGTCAATATTTCAGACCTGTTCCCCGCATGCATGGTCTATACCCGTGTTAGTATGAAATTGATCAAGTAACTCAATTGTGGCATCTGGTACGTACATTTGTCAACTAGTGAAGTCCTTTAACATGACACTGTTGGTATATTGGCAGAAGATCCAAAAAAAAAACTAAAGGGTACTGATCATAGAAGGAGTTATTTGTCCGAATCAAGAAAACACATGGAGCTTTTTGACAGAATAGAAAACTCGAGAAGCTTTTAAGCAAACGGTGGAAACTGAGGAGTGATATATAATATAACCTTTGTTTATCAAAGTCCTATATATGCATATAATAGATCGTACTTGTTCATATGGTAGGGAAATTAATTTAATGTCAATCAATTAACGGAGATAATATATATCTTTCTTTTCTATTCGGTTGAGAAGAGATTCAGTAGCTTTAGTACTACTTTACCAAAAGCTTTCATCTTTCCCACAAAGTATGCCTTCTCCATTCATCTTTGCACTCTTTCTATCCAGTTCGGCTCGCGATTTCGTACTGAAGAGAAAGAGATCCTGAGGTCAATATACGCCACTACATTTTATCTTCCAGTTCGACAGATCACTGATAGCCTTACAAATGGATCTCTTGCATGGGCATGCCATGAGCGTCACTGGTTTTTTTAACTATTCATGAGGGCATTGTCGGGCACATATTATTGGAGCCAGAGAGGTGTTTCCTGCATGCCTGTAATAGTTAATGCTGTCCACTTCCCCTGAACACCTAGTTGTCCTTTATTAACTAAAAAGTAGCCCGAACACGATGTACTTTCATCCCATATACTACTAATTAATAATCTAGAGACTGCAACTATATAAACCTAGCTACTTGATCACTAGAACAAGATACATGGCCGCGGTAGGATCCTATATATATGAAAAGAAATTTTGCTTTTGTGGGGGAGGTAGCCATAAAACAATAATTTATAAACTTTTTTTTTTCTATTCTTTTCAACCATGCGGTAATAAACTATTTGCTGCCTAAACTATGCATATCTGTCACTTTTCACTAATAACATATATAACTGGTGGTCCTATAGCATGGCTGCATGAGTGATTGATATCCTTCTCTTCTCAAGATCATCACGAAAGAGGTTTCCTTCAAACTATTGTCTCAATTTCTAGATTTGATGATCTCCTATATATACCACTTGTTAATGAATGAGATGATCATAGATGTTTTTTCAATTTTCACAAATTTCAGATCGATTTTTCACTTTTCTTTTTCTCTGTTTTTTTTTTAAATTTTATTTTCTCTTTCGCATCGTACCAAACTAAAACCCAGATATGTGCATGGCTCGAAATAAAAGGGCAATTTACATAATGCTATTTGTGTATGTACTTTGAAAGTAATTGTTTGCTATATTATTGCTGTTATAATTTTACTTTACCTTAATATATAATTTTTTCTTGGTGTACTTTAAACGATATGCGCTGGCATAATCCACAAAGAATCGAAGTGCCTGGTAAACAACTAGTTAAGCTTTGTGTTTTTGGCCAATAGAAATATATGCCTTAGTGGAAATGATGATGAAATGCTGCGTCAGGAAATAGGTGGGATTGAGATAGTGAAAGGCCGCCTTCGACCAGAGAGAGATAGAGAGAGAGAGATGAGGGATGGAGAGTCAAATTTGCTTGGATAGTCAAAAACGGTAAACTCTTCGTGAGGAGAGTGATTGCGTTCTATCCCTATCAGAATCTTCTCACTCCCTCAATCTCTTTCATTCGTGGGGAAGTGGGGACTCCAAACCCGCATGAACTGGACAAGTATGTGTACCCCTTTTGGAACTGAGGGAAGAAGAAAACTCAAAAAGAAAAAAAAGGAAAGGAAAAGTGAAAGTTGACAAACATTATGTTCATGTAACAGCTACCAAATTTGATAGGTTCGGATGGTGATATTTTCTCAGAAAAAGTATGGAAGATTTCTTCAAGTGATGATTTTTTTTTTCACACTCCGAAGTGAGATTCTGCATCACTTCCACTCATAAGATGTGATGTATATTTACAAGCCCAATCGTGTAAATAAGGATGATGTGGAGCCTTAAAACATGCGCATGTAAGTTCAGGCCATCTCCACTCTTTTGTAGTTGTTTTTATTGATCAACTAATTATTAAATATTATAGATTACATTAAATCTCCAAAACTTTGCGCTGCCACACATTTCAAGCATTAAGTTAATAAAGTATGAGATACATTTCAAGCACTAATTATGTACGTGATTTCAAACTTGAATAGTATACTTTATTTTTTTGTTTTGCTAGGCAAAAAGGGTATATACGAGGGAGCAACTCTACCTGAGTATTGTTACTATAATAGCCCCTAGTTGAATCTGTTATCTTCTAGCTAGGCACATGGGCCTTGACTACGAGGCCATTATTAAGGTAGATTTTACGAACAATTTGAAACTCGAGTTCATTTTTCTGTGGCTACAAGTAGTGCTTATCATTTTGGTGATATTTCTTCGGTAGAACTTGTTCCTCTTGGAGAGTTTGAGTGTTTTTCATGGAAGATAATATTACTTGCATACCTTTTCTTTTTCTAGGTAATTCCTCAAATTAACACACCCTTAAACATCAACTTTCCTAAAATTATACGTAATTGCTGAACGATCAGAGAGTTTGTGATACGAAAAGCACGACTCTACCTTCGGTTTTAATTAGCTGGTGCGAAACGAACAGGTTTATTGGATGAAGAATCCTTTCCTCGAAAAATCACCCACATTTATTTTATTTTATTTATCCTCCGCTAAGCATTCATACATCTACGTCTAAACAGTAGAAGTAGGTAAAGGCCATGCATGAATATATATATATATATATATGTATATATATATATAAAAACACCAAAACATTAGCTGTACAAATATCTAGTCGAACGTTTTAAATTCCATGCAAACGTCACTTGCCCGAATTCCCTCACCTGTCCGTATAAAGTGAGAGACGTGCAATTTGGTACTGTTAGGTCCCCTACACGAGTCGTGCAATTTGGCCCGCTGAGGGGGTTAAGAGCGTAACTATAAATAGTCACTTAAATCGCACAAGCCTTATTTTGTGTGTCAAACTGTAATATACATATAGTAAATTTTTGAGAGAGTAACGTAAATTAAAAAGTTTAACAAATAAAGCCTAAATATAAAATTCTTTTCCTAATTTCAGCGGGGCTTGGGGAGGACGGCCCCCTAGCCTCCCTGTATTCGTCCTCATTGATTTTAGCAAAATATTATTAATATATTTAATCCCCGCATGATGGATTTAAGAAAAGAATTCTTACATGTTGAGTTTTTTTTTAAAAAAATAAATTAATAAAATTCGGGTAACTATTCACGTGCATGTATCGAGTTCAAACGGACCTAGTCTAGTATGAAAAATCTTGTTTAGACAAACACTAGCACAGTATCGCACTTGTTAAGTTCAACCCCACAGAAAATTTCGACAACCCCTCAAGCTACACATTAGATAAGTTCAATTTAATTGTAGAGTAGCTCCAAAAAATTATTTGCATAAAGAAAGATTCGAACCAACTTTACTATGAATGACCCAAAAAATTATTTACACTTAAAAGAGATTCCAACCTAAAACCTCACTAGGTCTTAGATCTTGACCACCAACTCCTCGGAGTTCACTTACATGTTTAGTTTATGAGACAGCAAGTGATAACATGGGTTTGGTTTGGTAAACCATGGTTTCAAATAAAATTAATAAATAATAAGCGAGGAAATTTCAACTGCTTTTACTGTTATGGATAAGGACCCGAAGCATTAGAAACAAAAGAAACTGGGTGTGGATAAGGATTACCGCAATTGGTAATATCAGCACTTAATTTAACGGAATTTGACAAAACTTAAGAATAATATTTACGTCGACACGAAGATCAGGATAACCTTTGCATTAATAGTAGTAGGGTGGTTGTTACAACTTACATTTAAACACAAATAAAAAAAAAGGAAGAAAAAGAGAAAATTGTCATATTCGATTTCCATCTATGGGAAATTGAGTCACTTTTTCAAGCGTACATTGAGCTTTGAGAAAACCATAATATTTGCTAAATGGGGAACTAGACCGCATCATTGGCAGGCAGATTTTTTCTCGAAGAGGCCTAGCCTGTAATCAGCCAACCTTGACTTGCATGCGGACTTCTTGTATTCGCACCAAGTGAACTCCTTGTACAAGCTTTCTTCTCCCTCCGCCATGAGTGAGGGTAAAGGTGCTATCTTTTCACTCAAAGGTGGCCCTCCGAAGTAGATCATTGACATCCTTGATTTTGTATGGTCGGTCAAAACCCTGTGCTTCACGCTCTTGAACCTCCCGTTAGTCATTACCTGCATCCATCCCATGTCCATATTAATAAATCTCACCAATATTGTCGTTAAGAGAAAGAGAGAGAGGGGAAGAGTTTTCTTGGTTTTCTGTTCCCAGAGAGCGAGAGAGCGAGAGAGAGAGAGGCGGGGATTAAGGTAGAGGGATTCTTTTTTTTTTAAGCAGTGGTAGAGGAACTTTAGAAAGAAAACAGTGGAAGCCACATGGTTAAGAAGCTTCTCAGGTGAGCCCAGAAAAATGACGACTGTGCTAAAAAGTAGTATTCACGTCATCATAGAAGTAACAAAATTTATGTAACTATGTAGTGACATGTGCAATTTATATTATATTTGTATTTTGTTCAAAAAAAAATATTAAAATTGAAGAGGTTGTTTAATGCACCTGAAAGGAATCGCCAACATTGAAGAAAAAGGAGGTCTGATCAGGGGGAACTGAAACCCAAGTTCCATCTCTCAGACAGATTTGCAGGCCTGAGGTGTTGTTAGATCTTAGAACAGAAATTATCTGCGGGTCTGTGTGCTCCCCAAACCCAAGCAAATTTATTCCATTCAGAGCTTGAAGCTCTAGGCATGGTGGGTAGTGGTTTAGCCTCAAATAAGAGTCGCTTTTCTCATCCCTCAGAAGCTTGCTCAAGACATTCCTTGGCTCAATCCCGAGCCCATCAGCTACCAGTTCTAACACTTCACAAGCCAACTTCTTCACCGCTGAAATGTATTCCTCCACAGCAGACCTATATCATGGGAACGGGAAGAAATCGTCAAGAAAAGAACAGTTTTTCCTGTTAAAAAGAGTAGGAGAGAAACAGAGGTCTCTGTTTAGAATAGTTACCTGAACATTTTTGGGGTTTCATGGAAAATGGAGAGTGTCTTGTGGGAGGTGACGTCGGGGTTGGTCTTGAGGAGGATATATTCTATCCAACCAACGTCACCGTTTGGTCCAATTCTCTTGTTGCCATAGCCAAATGGGTCTGCAGGACCAACCCTGTCTTTCTCAGATTGGGACAAGTTGAAGAACGCGAGGCTCTGAGCTTCCAACGCGTTTATGAACTCTAGTGGGACTCCATGATTGACCACCTTGAAGAACCCAAATTCACAGGCCTTGACTACAAGGTTCTTGGCATCAGGGTGTGAGAGGTCCACCACTGGAACTCCAGTGGAGAAGGTGGTGGGCTTGCATGTTTTTATCAGAGAGTAGTCGTCTAATGCTGGCTGAGAAAGAACCACCATGTCGGCTTGTTGCTGCTGGTGTTTTTTAGTTCACAGAGAGGGAGAGAGAGAGAGAATCGACTACAGAGATGAGTCTAGTTTGGTGGGAGTGCTGAAGGGTCAAGGGTGACGAGATTTATGGGTTTTAATATGCGAATGGGGCAAGAGGTGGTAATGCATAAGAGGAAAGCTGAATAGTCCAGAGGAGGCGTTAATGGCTATATAAAGAGGAGCCATCTGGCTTTGTGCGTCTTCTTGGCATTTTTGCAATCGAGGGTGAATTGGTATTACTATTTCCCTTTTAGAAAACTGCAAAACTAGAGCAGATTTCTGTAAATACATGGAAAATAAATAAAATTAGAGACCATCTCATTTGGTAGGTGGGGTCACTCTTCATCCTTAGTTAACTAGCAAGATTAATCCTACGTCTCAGAGACTCGTAGTGGAACGAAACCAAAATGACTTTCATATAGTTTTCAAGACATCTGACCTTCCAATTTTTTGTGATTTGATTAATATATTCCAAAATAGAAGACTTGCACAAATAAAAGTTGCATAAATTCAACGGGGGATACTGTAAAAAGCATAGCTGTCATTTGTCAGACCCATCTTTGGCTTCTCCTTTTCAAAGAATATTTTTCCTAACCAGTCTAATATTCTTTCCTTAACCAATCTAAAATATTACATGGATCTAGCTCCGGTTCGTTCTGCAAAGATAGATCACAGAAGTAACATTCTTCTGATCCCAACACGAAAATGTATGTTAATTGCAGAAAAGCAGAGGGTCGTTCTTTATTTCCTCCGTTTCCTTAGTCGTGTTATTTCTTAGCACAAAAAATTCAAACGATCAAATCAGGAAAGATTCTTTAAAGAATTGAACTTAATGGGTTGTCTTGTCTGTATAGTTTATGCAAAAGAAAAGTTCCATTCGAGTACGTTGAGGAAATGATTTGAAACAAATCCATACAATGGACATGGACTCTGTGCTTTGGAGTATTGGACTCTACTCTCTGTTTCTGTTGAGTCTTGACATCTGTTTCAACTACGTGTTTCTTTTTTCCTCTCTTTCGCGCAGCGCTCTAGGAGTTGCTTGTTTGTTTGCTACGGGATTTTTTTCCCATAATTCAGATTCTGATTGTGCACACTTTACCATTGAGCAGTCGATGTACCACTTGACCCTGTACCAGAGTTCCGATCTCGATTTGGTATCGCAAACCTGCGTTAACAACAAAGGCATCTACCGAAGCTTGGTGGCAAATGGGCTGCAAAGCTTCGGTAGATTCGTTCCAGTTTAAAATGCCTCGGATATATCTACCCATTTTGAGTGCACTCTTTCTCTTTCCCTGCCTGTAAAGAAATTATCAGATGCTAAAGAAACCTGTTATTAATGAACAACATCCTCTCCAATTGATTACTTTTGAAATTACTTTTTCTAGAAATATTAAAACAAATCTGTTATATATTAATAGATAGAGATCCTCATCAATTGTTTATTTTTTGGATTACTTTTATCGGACTGTTCAAATAACCTTTAATTGCTTAGAAAAAAAATAATGGATAGAGAATTTTGGGATTACTTTTTTTTTTTTGACTATTTTTAACAAATGTCCCTTGATTTTCAAATTGATCATAGAGATCCTGAATTCATAATTTTTGTAAAAAAAATCTCTTAAAATTTTATTTTTAAATTAGTTAATGGTTCATTCATAAAATCTAATCATATATTAATACGTGTTACTCAAAACTAAAATCATGTTACTTATAATTTTTTGAGTAATTTTTCCTAATTTTTTTTTTTACTTTTTAAAATGATAAAAATAATTAAGTTTTGTTTTTTATTTTAAAAAAAATAGGAAAAAAACTTAAAAGTATTATAAGTCATATGATTTTAATTTTGAGTAACACGTGTCAACTAACTATAATTAGAGGTGCCGCATAAATTGTTTACTTTATTGATAGAAATTTAACAAAAGGACTTATTTGATAAAAATTAAAAATATAAGGATTTTTATGATTAATTTAAATATTTAAGAATTATTTATTAAAATGGTAAAAACTTAGGGACCGAATACATTAACCCTTACTTTTATCTTCCCGGTGATAATAGCTGAAAATATTGCAGAATTCCCTAAAGGAAATACAGATCATATAGAGCTGCATTAATGTACATCAGCCCTTGTCAAGTCCATTAAAATCGAGTCTAAGTAGTGGGAGAAAAACGTGTAGTGGATATGATTGATTTGGGCATCTTTAACTGGAACGTCAGAGAGTCGTGGGAGATCTCCGATCATCCCCATTAGTACGTATTTCCGATTGGCCTTAATTTGTGAAGTTTCTCACTACTGTCGTCAAGTTTTTCACTGTTCTTGTCAAGTTAATACTATTTTTACTCGGAAATTTCCTTTACGAGGACATATATGGCCGCAGCAGCTAATCGATACTTGGTGACTGCAGACACCACAAACATGGTTGAAGCGGGGCAACAATTGAGTTCAACGTTTTAGAATATTGTCTTTCCTGGTTAAGAAGTTCGACCTTGTACATGTTCTTTTTTAATGTGTGGTCTGGCAATACAAGTTGTTCGAGCGCGCGTGACCAGATCTTAACCGGGAACTATTATTGTAAAACAAGGTAATATAGGGGTAAATTATGCAAGAATGAAAATACGTATATACGAGACTAGATTGCAAATGAGACGACAGTTTATGGGAGATAGATTTTCTTTTTCTCAATGAAATTAACCATAATTCTTTTGGCAAGATGTTATTTAATTATAACAATGAGTTAGTCTATGAAAGAAACTGATCATCAATTGAGCTCTACAAGAATATATGATAGAGAGAATCTACGTTTGTATCTCATCAAGAAACTAATTAATTTTTTCACATTTACTTAATTTTAAAAAAGGGATTATTTTGTCTCAATTTCTTTAGGTGCAATTGCACCCACAACTCCTAAGGTATTCAAAAGTTGCAATTGAACATTTAGCTTCCTGAGATAATGATTTCGAAAAAAAAAAGACCCCTTCATCTACTTTCATCCCCCTTCGTTAACCGTAAGTGCTGACATGTAAAAATAATGCTACGTTAACCTAATCAACTTGCATCATGTGCCCAACCAAATCAAATCACTTCAAACTTATCCGAATCAAAAGCTCATAAATAATTCCTTAAGTAGCTGAAATTTATTTCAAATGTACAGTTCCAACAATCTAGGAGTCATTCTTCTGTAAGCGCGGGAGAGAAGAAGATGCAAAGAGGACAAATGGAAGGTAATTTACAGCATTTATTATATTATTTTTATAGGGCAACACGTGCTCATCAACAAGTCCTTGTGCGGATTATGTACCCTGACCACATGACGCAAGTTTATTGGGTTGACATGACATTATTTATACATATCACCACTTACTTATCTTAGGGAGCTAAACGGCTAATTTATTGGGGAACAGAGACAGATGGAAGAGTCTTTTTTTCGCAAAATAATTATCTTAAGGAGCTAAACAACTAATTTATTACTTCGGGAACCTAATCTCAACTTTAAAATACCTCAGAGGCAGATGGAAGAGTCTTTATATATGCATATGTTACTCATTCGGGTATATATTTGTTTCAAAAAATTTATCTTTATTATTGAAAAACTCGGTTTAGACCCAAACAACACTCAGAAGGGTAAGTGTTTGCCCCAATTAAAAATCTATGTGATCGTGTTTCTGTACATGTTCAAAATTTATCGAATCTAGATTCAAACAATACCTTTTCAATTAACAAAATAATATGTGAAAAATAAATAACCTCCAATCACACAAAGAAACGAGATTTTGTTGGCAAAATGGCAAAACTTTGAAACATCTTTCAAGAGAAAAAACACTTCAGGCTATATGCACCACCTGAAATCCATTAAGAAGAACCCTTACAAAAGCTTACAAAAGGTGATTCAGACACGGGCAACCCTTGTTGCTTGAATCTGACTATCCTGTTGTAATATTCTAATTAATCCCTGAGGCATTCAGCTCAGCCATCTAAGGGTTTTCTTATGGACTCTTTGCGAACGAACCCGTTTTACAACATAAGAACTATGTCAGCCAATGGTGATTGGATGAGAGAAAATTTGTTCAATTTAGATTTGGAATCTCTAAGGTGTTTTCTCTCTAAAAAAATTGTAGATTAATAAACAATGGACGACCTCCCTTACATAGAGGATATTTTTCTCCAAGAAACAGGCAAATAGGAAATATTATAATGCTTCTCTACTCTAGATCTCAAGTATCACAAGTATTTAAAGATCTTATAGTTCTATTAGGACTTGAAAGGATTATATTTATCTTCTTATTCTTATCAAATGCAATTCCATCATAATTTTAAATGCTTATCCATATCCAGATGCAATCCCATCAGAATTTCAAATGCGTATTTTTATCTTGTGATGCAATCTCATCATAACTCGAGAAGATCATGCTTATCCTCTTGAATAATTCACCAAACTTATTTGATAAGTAATTATAACTTGACTTAGATTAGCACAATATTAAACCAAAATTCAAATTCACTAACAAGTATTATCAAATGAAAAGTTGATCTGTTAGCTTGTCTAGACGAACAATCTGTTCGTTATTTCACAAACTTTCTTTCGGTTTCATTTTTCACAAAATTTATATATCTTACATTAAATCTCTTTGGTAGATTTTCCTAGAGCGCACTACAACAATTTTGACTTTCAGCAGTGAAAGTTTCAGTGGCGAAACCACTTTCGTCGCTGATTACGAAAACGAAAAATGTTCAGCGATGAACAAAAACAATTGTTGCCAAAACATCTGTTCGAACATATATTCTCGTTCGAACCAGAAGAAAAAGCAATTAAATTAATATAATAATGCACCCAAACATGTTCGAACGAGAATGTCCATTCGAATTGTATTCGGCGACGCCTTAACTAATTCTATTGCAAATAATTTTGTTGTTGTAGGTTAGAATTTTTCAGTGTCGAAATATTTTCCTCCCAAACGGTAAATAAGAGTTAGAACATAAAACAATATTCGACATAAATGTTTTGGCAACGACATGTTCTAATCGTCGTTGAATTGAAGAATATTGGTCTATTGATCTATGCACCAGTTCTCACTGTTGATGCCAACATTGACGAGCTGACTATCAAAGTGAGGGAAGTCTTTTTCACGCTATCTGCTAATATTATTGCTCAGTTTATTGGACTACTGAGACCTCAGGTGCCGGCATACCCGACCATTGGCCCTCCGTTTGAAATGACACCGGAAGAAGTGTGTAAGGAAGTGACAGGTGTAGATATGATTGTGTCATCTACATTGATATACCATCGAGAAATGACAGCATTCTTCCAAATTCTTGATTTTATTATTGTTTGGGACGTGGCGCCGAAACATCACCTGACCAACTTTAATTTCGAGCGCAGATTTTTTCTCGTTATGGTTGTGTTTCAGACCTTGATTGTTCCCCCAGCTCTTATTGGTCAACAGATTCATCGAGACGCACAGTCTACATCAGAGCGAGATGGTCTCCCA
Source organism: Myrica gale (assembly GCA_963930655.1). Taxonomy (NCBI): domain Eukaryota; kingdom Viridiplantae; phylum Streptophyta; class Magnoliopsida; order Fagales; family Myricaceae; genus Myrica; species Myrica gale. Next base: position 12,841,441 of record OZ005603.1, on the reverse strand, counting down.
CATGGATTGCTGATCTCGCGCGTGTTGGTAGTTGCTGGTGTTTCTATTTTACCTGATGAGAAGATATGATCTCCAATTGGGCCAATATGTCGTAGTACATTCAATCGCGGTGCAGCTCATCTTGCTCAAGTTGGAGCACATGTTGTTGGGGATGTCGGTGCAGATGAGGACGCCATGGACGACGGACCACCTTTTCATAGCCATCCCACACGACGAGGTAGGTCATCCACTTATGAGGTTGGTCAAAGCTCTTTGAGCCAGGTTGAGCGTCCTCCATGGATGGACATTTTATTGGGAGAGTTTAGAGAGATGGTGGACCAGCGATTTGAAAAGATTGAAATGAAGATCCGTAAACTAAGGAAGGAGCGAGACACTAGATCATTTACTACGTTAGTATTTTGTGTGACACAGTGACACTTTGGGATATTATGTTGTCTTATATCGTATATTTTTATTATGACTATGCGTTGAGACTTTGGGATATTATGTATTGATGCCTTTTATTTTATTATGATCACTAATGTTATAGCTTTTATATCAAATTACTTTGCTTCTTTTTATAATCAATTAGATTGTAAAGATATTCTACATTATATTTATAATCACTCACTAGCTTTTATTTATAATTGCAATATTTAAATCCACTACATTAGTCTATAAAAAAATTAAAAGAAAAATATTATATATATATATATTGGTCAATATATAGTAAATGTATAAACTTGTTAATTGATAAATTAAATTACAAGTTAACAAAGTTTAATATAAGTAAATTAAATATGATTTTATCATCACATAAATTTAAATTACTATTCAAATCCACTATAGGCTGAAAGAAAAATTATCAGATGGATACATGAACTTAGTTAAATATAAGAAAATAAAATAAGATTTTATCATCACAAAAATTTAAATTACTATTCAAATCAATTATAGTCTGAAAGAATTAAGATTTGTTATACAATGTTCGAACGCAACTACTCGTTTGAACGTATACTTTGATGTGTGAAATCAAGAGGCTTCTACATTCCAAACGACGCCATTCGACTTAGTACAGTGCATGTACGGTCAAACAAGAGTGTACTGTTCGAACTAGATTGTTACGCACTGTATAACTGAATTTTATAAAAGTACTGTTTATATTAAATCATATTTAGTTCGAACGATATTGCACACCACTGAGACATAATTGCTTAAACGCACCGTTTAACTTAAATACAGTTATGGTCAAACGTGGTTGAACTATGTTCGAACAAGCGTATCGTGAAGACAAAAAAAGACTTGGCGTCACGAGGATTATATTTTCCGCAACCCATTTTTCCATTGACAGGAAGGAGATGGAGCACTGAGCTCTCTATTGTCTTGCATCTCCAGTTTGGGTCTTATTTTCCATCGAAGACCACATTTTTCATCAGACAGCTTCGTAAGTGACTACTTCTACTGCTTAATATGGTTTTTGAAACTTTCTTTTCATTGATTTAAAAATTCAAACTTTGAATACTCTACCCATTCCGGTTTGCATTCGGCAGTAAGTTCTTGGTTGCTGTGAGTCCGGGCAAACAAAGGGAAAGAGCACACCTAGTAAGCTTTTAATTTGGAGGATTGCAAACGTATATTTCTTGGCAGATGCATATAGACGTCTATGGAATATTTGAACCATGATGAAAGACATATAGCACAAACAAAAATTATATTTTTAGATTGGGATTTGTATTCTGAAAGACGTACGGGAAGACTTGAAAAAAATTGATTAATGCGTCTCTCATGAAATAAACAATAGGTTAAAGCTAGTGGGAAAAAATAGCATTATAAATTCTGCTTTTGTGATAATCATACATATAATAAGCATTTGAGATACATTTAGCCTCAGATTTCATAAATTTCCTTTTTAATGATTTTATCACACTTGGTAAGCTTTTGATTTGCTTATGAATCTACCTTTGATAATGAGATTTCTGTGAGAATGGGGTTGAAGTGAAGTGATTGGTTGCTGTGAGGATATTATGAATTGAAGTGATTGCTGTGATTATTTTTTCAATCTAACTGATGAGTATTTGATTAATGTATGAGTTCTATGACTTTGTTTGATGGTAGTTTTGATGGAAATTTTGTTCTTAGAGTTAGGAAGTGAAAGTTGGCTAGTAACATGCATGGCTGAGTTCATGAATATAACTTAATATTCTTGTAATTTTGATGGAGTATGTTCATATCTTTGTATATATATATATATATATATAAAACTATTTAGGATAGCAATTACTAATTAGAAGTATATATGTTCTTAAATTAATAATTATGAAACCTTCAAAGCATATATTTGATTGTGAAAAATGAACTATTTTTTCTTTAACATATTTTGATTTGTGTATTCCAAACCCTTTGAAGTGTTTACTTTGTTCTTGGTTGTTTAAGTCCTTGAAGGGATTGAAGTATTGGATGTTTGTTCGATGATTATGTTTATTGATTTTGCATAACTTGATGTATGCTTTGAATGTATCATATTAGCCTTAGACTCGTTTGAAAATTATTGTATGACATGCACGAAGAATGTCATACGGTAATTCTTGAATTGTCCAAGTTTGGACAGTTTGAGATTATACGCTTTGTATTGAATGTAATTAGCAGATGTTATCTTTCATCTCGTGATGTAGAGATTTCGTAAAGATCTTCCTTTTGTTCTCTGGGTATATCGATGCTATGTCATTGTGAAAAGTCGAACATAGTTGACAATTCACAACGACTTAGTATAATGCATATACATGAAGAACTATAGGGAGATACTGGCAAAATTTCTACTGGGGTGAATGATAACATTAGTTATTTGCAATCAATACAGAGCGTATAATCTTGAATGAGATAGAACCAACTACCTTTTGGCAAGTAGATGAAATTCATATTGCATGTCTTGGCAAGCTTTGTGATTTATTGTGTTTTTTAATGGTGAGAAAGATGGATAAGAGTTGGATGAATGAAATGAATCAATTTGGGAATAGGTATTTAGAAGGAGTAAAATAGTTCATGATTATGGTACGTGGATGTGCGGATGACAAGAATGAGATTAGGTTAATACAATGTCTACTTCCAGTTGCGATTCGTGGTTATTTAAGCAAAGATGTTTGGGTTGCAATAATAGAGCTACGCCTACTTTTCAGGGATTTTTGTTCACGTACAATGAATATGGATGTCTTGATGCGTCTGGACCAAGATATTGGCATGGTCATATGTAAGTTGGGAAGAATATTTGCACCTTCATTCTTTGATGTAATGGAGTTCATTTGGCTATCCACCTTCCTTATGAAGCTATATTCGCTGGCCCAGTACAATGTGTTGGCTTTTAGTCACAATCAATTTTTTTAATACGACAATAAATTAATTGATCTTCATTGTTGGGTTTTATTCACAATCAATGTTTTGATGATAACACTAAAAGTAATTGAGACGTGAAGCAAAGCGGATCTAAAATAAGCACAAAGCGATCAAGCAACATCATCTTCAATAGAAATGCTCTTAAAGTGAAGACTCAAGATGTTAAATCTTTGTAACTTTAAGACTTCATCTTTTAAAAGGATTTGAACAATACACTCACATATTTCTTCAAAACTTGTATGAATTGTTTTACCACTTGTTTTGAAGATTTAAAATATTTTAATGGCTCCAAAATATCCCAAATATACACCCAAACCTTTTATATACTTATAGGAAGTTAGCCTTTACAATTGGATATTTTAAGTTGGTCAAAATCGAGTTTTTAATCAACCGGATCATGGTTAAGTTGAGGAGGTCCACTGGCTGGTCAAGCGGTGGACCAGTTCATTTTGAAAAGGCTGAAAAGAGCCATTCTGACCTCTGACATTATGACCGTTGGGTAACGTAAACCTGCAGCGGTCCACGGGTTCATCTAACGGTCGATCGGCTCGTGAATTTTTGACAGATCGACTCCCAACAGTTATTAACGGCTATTTTTCTCATGAGGCCTATATAAAGCCATTCTCATGCCTTTTAAACAGACTGAATCGTCCAAAAACATTTTACAAAGGCAAAGAATGATAAAAAACCTTTCAATCCTTGTTCAAACATCATTCACACAAAATCATCATTTTCACATTTTTGTTATTGTCTGAAGCCTAAGAGCTAGATATTTTTCATTATAAAATATGCTCCATCAAGGGCGTTTTAGTGGGCATTTTCTTTCATACCTATACACTACTGAGAGAGTGATTATCTTGTTTCCTTTTGGTGAGGGTTGTTCATCAAAAGGAGTTCGGAGAGGTTTCTTCTCAAACTCGTTCTTGAAGCTTGAAGAGGTGTTTCTCAAGCTCAAGTGTAAGGAACCTTCCCTTGGTTGAAAAGAGTATAGTGAAGAAACCTCAAGGCTCGGTAAAGGAGCTTGAGGGGTGGACGTAGGCGTGTTTGTTGAACCCCCTAAAAATTTTGTGTTTACTTCTCTATCCCTACTATTTACTAATTGCATCTATAGTTGCTTAATTACTTGTGCTAAATTATCTTTTTCTTTGCAAACACATTTTTGGGGGTTAAAACCGAAAAAGTTTACAAACCCAATTCACCCCCCTCTTGGGCTGCCTTAATCTTGGACTTACACAAAGTTGGAGAATGTATCCGATGGAGCGATTTTTGGGGACACTTAAATGGTTCGCATCAAATAAAGCACGTGCAGAGGGGTCCATCGCTGAGGCATATGTGGATTATGAGTGTCTAACGTTCTGTTCTATGTATCTTGTTTGTGTTGGGACACGTTTTAATAGAGGGGACAAAAATATTGTTAGAGGGGACAAAAATATTGTTAGAGGAAATGAGCATCTGACACGTGATAAGTTCAGTATTTTTTCACAAGATGTAAGGTCATTAGGAGCAGAAGCGGGGTAAGATTTGTTGGAAGTAGAGTTCAAAAAAGCTAGATGGTACGTGTTGAACAATTGCTCTGAGATTGATGCATACATGAAGTAAGCTCTCAATTATATTTCATATTGTTATTTTTCAATTTCTTTACGTACATTTTTATTGATTAATAGTATAACTATAGTGAGCATATTGACATTCTAAAGAGACAAAGTTCAACCAATGTTGAGAGTCAGCATGAGGAAGAGTTTCCAAAGTGGTTCAAGAAATGTGTATGAGTTCTTAACTAAGAATACATTTATTCTGTTTATATTGATATTATTTCGTAGGATTTGCTTGTAGATTTCAGGGATTATGATTTGATTTCATTGCATAGAAATGATGTTGAGCCCAAAACTGTAGAAGCTTCGACTGGAGTAGAGGAAATGGTTGAAGAAGACGACTTTATAGATGATGAAAGTGGGGAGGAAGAAGTCACCACCGATGAGGAAGAAAGTGTGCTTTAATTTGTCAGGTTAACATCATGGCAATAGGTGGAAAATGTCAGCGATCCGCTCTTACCTTTTCGTCAAACTATGTGGAGACTTCCCAACCTACTCAGTCTACCCCAGGTACAACGTCAAGGGTGTCGGGTGAAACACCTTTAAAGCGTGGCTTGTAAGTTCTCTAAACTCTATACTACTTTTGGGTAGATTAATTTTGACTACTTTTGTGACTTTCTGACTATAGTTAACTGGAAATCGTTTTTATGACACTGAAACATGGTGCCCAGAGTTTTTTGAGTGTTGCATCTGGATCTGTTATTTGTGTATTCAAAGTGTGCTGTCCTAGAGATAAGAATGACTATTCTCCAGATCCTTTATTGGTTTTGAATTATTTCCAAGAACTGTTTAATTATGAATGCTCTATGTTTAGATTCTTTGTGGTTGCCCTATTTTCATTCTATGAAACTGAACTCTTGGGCATAATTATGTGCAATGGCATTTCAAATGTACGGATTCAATGGCATTTCACAGAAGCAGTTTCTCTTGTACCAAATAATTTAGTTGGTGTATATAATGTTGTCCTATTGATTCAATGGCATTTCAAATGTACGGATTGGCAACAATATGATTTGGATCTTGCTGTGTTTTCACAATTTATTTGATCGAAGCTTCAATGGAGCTTTTCCTGTGTTTTCATCTTTCGCCTTCTTTTGTTCTATTATTCAGGAACTCATTAATAAACGGATTTTATTAGTTTGAATTAGGGGTAGTCTTATATTTTCTAATTTATTAGTATGAATTAGGTAGTCCTATAAATTTAATGTTGCATACCGAGAAGCATAAACCTTGTAATATTCAACATATGTTATGTCTATTACTGAACTGCAAATCAGTCTCATTATTGAACTGCTGGCATTGCTTGAGACTGTCTTTAACATGGCAAATCCCAGGTGGTGACTAAACTACTTTGTGTGAGGCTTGTAGAAAATTTCTCTGTTGAAATAGCTTGACATTGCAAGTTAGAGGCACTTAGTTCAGTTAGTTGTTGTGAAGAACATAATACATGACGTGTCATGAACTCAATCCTGATTTTTCTCTTTGACATGAATATGAAATTCCTCTCATGCTAGCATTGGACTTTGAGTAAACTAAGAAACTGTGGAATAAATAGTGGCATTTTGCAGAACTTAGAAGACTTATTCTTTTTGGCCATGAGAACATATTTTTTGAACTAAACAGTTCTCTCTGTTTAGTGAATGAACAGAACATATTTTTTGATTGCTGGCAATATATATAGGCAATTGCATAAGTAACATATGGCTTCAATCTTCATTGTTAACCAGACCATAACCGAAATTGCATAAGTACCTGTCGTTGATCTTAGCCAACTCAGCTTTCTCCCAAGCATATTGAATTGAAACTAGGTACTACGTTGGATAAATATATTGCCATAAGTATGTAACTAACGATTATATTTTGTATGAAGATTTGTTTATATGATTTATGCTAGTGGGAGAGATCAAGTATTATCATGTGCTGGCATGGATTGTTATATGAATGACTGTCATGGTTGATTTGTTTGATTGAGGTGTATGGTATTTTGTGTCTTTATTTCAGATGGATCTTCAAACTCCGATTGCATCTACACAATCCACAACCCCCAAGTTTTCTACCCTTGCCTCAATGGCTAAACCTACAATTGGTGAGATACCAATTGTAGATGTAGAGGCACAACCTACTGAGACAATTGACTCTACCCCCAAAAGAAGAAAGGTTTCCAATCCATCCCCGATGTGGGAACATTTCACTAGGGTACTACCAGTAGTTGACCCAAAAAAACCATTGGCCAAGTGCAACCATTGTGGTCATAAAGCTGGGTGTCACCACAAAGAACAAGGGACCTCGGCTATGAGATCCCACTTGAACGCTTGTGTAATGTATAAGAGAACTCAAAGTAAATTAGATAGTTCTCAACAGAAATTGACTTTTGATATCAAGGGGGCAAGTAGTGGATCAGTGGGAGTGATGAAGATAGACTCATATAATCCCAAGGCTATTAGGGCAGCTATTGCTAAGTTTGTAATTGTGGATGAGCTTCCTTTTAGAATAGTAAGTAAGGATGGGTTCAAGGAGATGATTCATACACTCGAGCCCCGATTTAAAGTGTCATCTCGAATTACAGTGATGAAAGACTGTATGAAACTTTACTTGGAAGAGAAGGCTAGACTGAAGGCTAGTATCTTACTCAATAGACCCCAAGTTTGTTTCACCACTGACACATGGACGTCAGTCCAAAACATGAATTATATGTCTGTCACTGCACACTGGATTGATAGTACATGGAACTTGCACAAAAAGATATTTGCCTTCTCTAAGGTGTCAGATCATAAGGGCTCGACCATTGGGATGGAATTGGAGGATTGTATGTCGGAATGGGGGATTGATAAAATCCTTACAATCACTGGCGATAATGCATCCTCTAATGATACAGCCATTGAACATGTGAAGAGTAGACAATTACTTTTGGGGTCTCAGCCTGGAAAAATTGTTTGTAATCATGATTGTTTGCATTTGAGATGTTGCGCACATATCTTGAATTTAATTGTGCAAGATGGGTTGAAGGAGCTGGATGATTCTGTGGCCAAGGTAAGGAACTTGGTCAAGTATGTTAAGTCATCTCCCGGTCGAATGGATGGGTTTAAGAAATGTGTAGCGAAGAGGAAGTTTCCCATTGAGGGGTTTTTGCAGCTTGATGTTCCTACTCGTTGGAATTCAACGTATATTATGTTGGATGCAGCTGAGAAATATCAGAGGGTTTTTGAGGAGATGTTGGCAGAAGATGAGATTCTGATAAGCTTTCTGCGTGAGGAGGGGCATGGGAGGAAGGGACTGGGTCCCCCTGGATTTGAGGATTGGGAGCGTGTTAGACACTTTACGAAGTTTTTGGCACTCTTCTATGAAGTGACGGTTCGAATATCTGCTTCGAAAACGGTGACAGTAAACTTATTCTTTGCAGAACTAGCCAAAATTCATATGCATTTGGGGAAATATGCAGCTAGTGGGGATTTGTTCTTGGCGGACATGGCAAAAAGAATGCAAATGAAGTACAATAAATACTGGGGTGACTTGACTCAAGTTAACAGATTATTATTTGTTGATGCGGTACTTGATCCACAATACAAGATTATATACTTGGACTTTTGGTTCAAGAAATTTTTGGGGTTGGAGTTAGGTGCAAAGATGACTAGTCTTGTAAGAGGGACCTTGGATCAATTGTTTACCGAGTATTCCATTATGGATGGGTCATCTAGCAGTGGGAGCGTATCTGCAAGTCAAGGCCAGCTGGATTTGGTTGGGTCATCTAGTTCATCACTAGATGATGCTCTTCACTTTGAATTCTTAGGATTTAAGGCGCATCAAAATTTGCTGGATAGCAAGTCTGAAGTTGAGAGATATTTAATGGAGGATGTTGAACCTAAAGATCCTAATTTTGATATCCTCAATTGGTGGAGACTGAATGCACCAAAATTCCCCCTTCTTGCACGGATTTCTCGAGATGTTCTTGCCATCCGTATCACTACAGTGCCTTCAGAGTCTGTCTTCAGCACGGGGGGTCGAGTTTTAGATTCTTTTCGGAGTTTGTTGGCACCAAAAACTGCGGAAGGGCTCATTTGTGCTCAAAATTGGTTGACATCCAAGGTCTTACATTCTGCTGATGATGAAGAGGATAACGGATCTGGATTTACTGATGGGACAAAAGATCCTTCTAGTTATATGATGGATATAGGTATATCCGTACATACAACATTTTACATTTCTACTTTCACTTTATTAAAAAAATTTATGAGCTAATTGTTGATACATTTCTTCTTTTGCAGAGTTAATTTCTAATCTTGCAGCGATCGTGGATGGGTCATACGTGATTGATTGATGTTTGATTATGTTATTAATTTTTTTACTTGAGTAGATACTTCTAAGTTTGTATTGTAATATTTTGTTATTTTAAGTTAGTTTCAAGTTTGATTTAAGATTTATTTAATATGGGATTTTGTGAATTGCATGTTTTTACATTTGTTTGTCAATTACATGTTTTAGGATTTTATTTTGTGAATTACATCTTAGCGGACTTAGCGGAATTCCGCTATCCGCTATCCGCTTTCGCTAAGTCCGCTTCCGCTTCCGCTAAGTCCGTTAATCTTAGCGGACTCTTTTTTGGCCATCCGCTAGTTAGCGGACCGGATGTCGGAATGTCAAATTCCGCTTCCGACTAGTCCACTATTCACCCCTACGTGGGAGGTTGATAGAAGTTACTTTTGCCAAAGTGTGGGCGAGTGGTAAGATGCCAGTCAGTATCAGCTATGGGCACAAGGGTACAGATGGTGATGAATCTAGTCGTCTTGCAACATTGATTGCAACACTTGTTGAATGCATGCTCCATTTGGTATGTTGACCTGGGCAAAGGTTTCGAATTCTGTAAAAGAATATATCATGGAGCGTGTTTTGGTATGTATCTAATTCTTTAATTATATCACCCTCATATATGTTACTAATTTGTTTTTGTGTTCTTCTTACAAGATGACTTCGAGCTCAATTATTATCGACAAAAAGATAGAGAACCTGTGAATTCTATAATGAATGCGGCTTTCAAAAATCACAAGGCAAAACTAAACAAACATTTTAAGAAGTTTGGGAGTAAGGATGAAGCATTGCAACATCGACTGACATATTAGTTTGTAGAAAACTGGATTGCATGCTGGGAACTATTCTCCCAACCTTCTTATCAGGTAATTGTTTAATGAAAAGCAACAAAGTTTTTTAATGATAAGAAGATTATGGTTGTTATTGCATTTGCAGGAGCATAGTTAAATTAACACCAACAATAGAGCGAAATTGAAGGTACACCACACTGGTGGTTCAATACCATTTGTTTGGCATATAAAGAAATTGGTAAGTATATTACATAATTATTACCACATTTTAATTTAATAGATTAGCTAAATTTTCTTCCTTTTGACCTTTGAATTGTGCAGCAAGACCTCGAGGTTGAAACACCAACAACTGCAGATTTATTTAGTAAGACGCATCATAAAAAAATGGCGAAGGGTGGGCGTCTGATGTTGCTAGAGAAAATTATGTAAGTACATTTCTTCATATTATTTTGAAAGACTAGTCTATTATGTTAATAGAATCCATAATTTAGTTTTATGATTGTACGAGAAGATGGTGGAGATCCAATCCCAATCAACTACAGAGTCAGGAGCACCAAAAGACGTTGAAATTTTTACTCAAGTCCTTGAGAGAAGATCTGGCTATGTGAGAGGTTTGAGTCGCTCTATGAGGCCTATTGTTGCCTCATCCTCTACTATGTCCATACAAAGGGATCCCGAGCTCGTTCGTGAGTTAGAGGCAGCTAAAACTACAATAGAAGAGCTGAAGGCAAGACAGAGCGAGTATGATAACCTAAAAAACCAACAAACAAAAATGCATAAGGCGCATAGGCAAATTCAAGAGCAACTTCAACTACTTAAGGCACAATTTGCGCAACAAGATTCGTAGGTAGGACTTCATTGAAAAATTATAAGATTTTCATTGAGGGTTTTGATATTGTTGATAGTTTTTTGTATTTTTGATAGTTTTGGATAAAGGTTTTGAATGTTGGAACATTTTCTTGGATTTGAATTTATGCGAACTAGATACACTTGTTTTTACAATATATGACTTGTACAACTTAGATATTTTTTTTTTACTTCATCTTACATTTGTGTACTGAGATATTTGTGTTGGTTGAGAGATTTATGGACAACTTGAAGTTTGTGTCGGTTGAGAGATCATTATGAAATATTTGAAGTTTGTGTTGGTTGAGAGATTTATGGAATATTTGAAGTTTGTGTTGGTTGAGAGATTTATGGAATACTTGTACGACGAAATGATTTTCGCCGTTGAAGATGACTTTTTTGTGTCGCCATGAAATTTCATTGCTGATAACTTTCAGGGACGAATTGGCGATGAAAATAGTTTGATGCTTATAAATTTTAGCGACAAATTTCCTATCTTCAGCGACGAAAATTTGCACCACTGAAGGTGACAACTATTGCACTGGCAGTGTATGTGTGTTTTCCTGTGTGGTTAGTTACTTTGTTTACCTTCTTCAAATCAATAAAGATAGAAAAGGTAAACACAATTTAAAATTGACCAAATTAGAGACAAACTATGCATCACATAATATTGTCCACCAAAGGGATCATGCAGTACTACTGAAAAGATAAGTGAGTACCAACTTATGGAAGTGCAATAAAAGAACTTCAAACTGAACTCTGAACAAAGTACAAAATGTTGTCGAAGAGAAAATGACATGTCGACATTTCATTCAATAATTTGTAGAGATCACCTACAAACTCCCATGGACAAATAAAGTTGCAAGAAAAATCGCAGTCAATATGACAATACATGAAAGAAACCAATCAAATGGAGTCTCCTTATGATCTAAATTTACCCGCCGAACTTCTCCTAACTTTCTGTCTGGTATCAATCAGAGTCTCCTCATGATCAGTTGCTTCCTTGGGATGCATTATTTGGTGAATGATGTCTAATCTTAAGGTGCCCCCATCTCACAAATGTCTTGCTGGTCAAAACTTTAGGGAAGCGACAGGTGAAAGCGCCAACTGGTGCATACGATCGATCGATCTTATGTCAAGGACAATGAGAATTGCAGCTATGGTTGCTTTCTTATCCACTTCGAAGAATTAACTAGCCAATGGAAGTACTGATATGGCCGACGAAGGGCTTATTCACAAATAATGAACCTTGCGATGGGACAAACGCAATGGCTTGGGCATGACACACCTTCGACTAGTCAGACAGTCAACATTCAAAACAGAGCTGTCGAAGTTGCTTTCCGCAAATTAAGCTCATGAATCATGCAGGCCTGCGTACCATGTCGTGAAGAGACAGTGATGTTTAGACAGTTCTGTCAGCAAGGTTCATTATATTGGATAGTCATGTGGACTTCCAACCACGATTCTATTTCGTATGATGTAAAGATTTCTCATTGTGACAACTTTAGCGGTATGCTTTGTGATATGGGACAAGCTATTCCCTTTCCTTCAAATACGATAATGTAATAACTCAAAAGCGCTGATCACATCTGCACTTTGACATCAAACGGACAACTCGATGTTGCTCTTAAAGTTCTATAAAATCATTATGAGGTCCAGTCTAACTTAGTAAAATTTCAATGTAATACTTGACTATTATAGAACTAATCTCTCATTCATTCTTTCCTCTTATTTTACATGGGATTCAGAATAACACGCTTAAGGTTTCGTTGGTTTAGGTTTGGTTTTTTTTTCCATCTTTTTAGTAAATTGTGCTTATTTTCAGGGGTTGGTTATAAGGTGAAGGAGATTTTTTTTTCCTTATATTTTCTCCCATCGAGGCATTGAGTAGTTTCTTCTTCTTTTTCAAGTGTTATTTTCTAATAACAACTATTGAGATTAGCATTTTCAGGGGTCAATGCAAATGCATGCCATAAATATTCAATAGCTTTTTAAATAGAATTTCTTTTGAGGAAGTCTCTTTTTCCATGAGATTACACCGTTCGTGACGTTAAAAATGTTTAGATAGTTGAATTCATTAAATCCGAAGTTTTGTGCGAGATTCATTAAGCTTTTGGTCAAAAGGAATTACTAGATTGTGTTTTAATAAGCTTGTGCGAGATTCTTTTTTCTTTGTTGTTTAATTCTTATGATGCTCGAGGATTTCACTGAAGATTGTACAAATCATGAACGGAGGTAATTAATTAAACGAATCGCCCAGTGACTGTGGGAGGTATAGTGGCAGGTAGGACGTGGTTTTCGAAAGACATGTTATAAAGTTATTATCCATGATTGTCACAGCAATATTTAACCCAAAGAGTGAGTATATTTTTTTTGATGACGGAGATCAATAACCCATCAAGCACTGCAGCCTGGAAAACATGAAGAACCAAAAAGATTTACTAGTTTAGATCAGCTATAAAATTGTGGTCCTTCTTATAAATCAGCACTGCAGGTATTTATCTGATGAAAAAATTGCGGTCCTTCCTATAAATTACTAGTTTAGATCAGCTATAAAATGGTTTCACATGTTAGTGTTATCTTATAATTTTTTAAATATCAACTAAACTTTGGTACTTTTGCTAATGATGAAATAATAATGGAGGGCTAAAAGCTGTCGAGAGGCCGTATTTTCCACCATTTTTTTTTCAATTAGTACTTCCATCAATTATGGACGCATATTATATATAATAAATCAAGAGGTGCCCAAGTCAGTGGCAATTTTCTTTCCATCTAGATAAGAATGACAGAAATGATGTGTCAAGAAAAGAACCTAGAGAAAGTGAGACGGCAAAGTACTGCATAGTGAGCGGTTCTTACGAACTCGAATAAGACTGAGTATTGGCTCTGAAATAGACCTCTCCAACCCTGAGGAAGCTTCCTGCTCTCTCTTGGGATGTCCACGAACCGTGTATTTCCTGATTAATTCGCATCAAATCGATGTAGTACGGTCATGTGCTGTCTTTCTTCCAGGCGAAAGAAATTAATTAAGCAGGATGTGTTTGAACCGATGGAAATGTCTACCCACTTATAAGGGTTTAATTAGTTTATTATATATATATAATAATAACAATAATAATAATAATATATAATATATATAATTCAAATAATAAAATCTTAATTTTCTTATCCGCTTAAACTTTTGGGATGAGTGATAGTTTCACATGGTATCAGAGCCAAGGTCCTGAGTTCGAGACCTAACTTCGCACTCTATCCCAATTTCAATTGAATATTGCACGTGCTGGGCCTCCCAATTAAAGGAGAGTACGGCACACACGTGAGGAGGAGTGTTAGAGAAATAATTCAAATAATAAAATCTTCAAAACTTAAACTTTTGAAATGAGTAATAGATTCACATCAGGCTTGAAGAATTGTTTCAATGGTTGGAAATTCCTAGCTACCCATTGAGGCTTGGGTGAAATATTGCTTGCTTTGGTGCCTGCAATTGCTTTTCGTCTATGAACTACGTACGCAGCAACATCCTTGAGCAAGAATACTATAAGTACTATAAATATATATATATGATCTGCTGATTTCTAGAGGCTTTCGTTTTTTAAAACAATTTAATTAACTGGCCACTATATGGGTCCCCACATAAACACCGTTTATTAAGCATTTTTGTCGCAAAAACTGCAAAGAATCTCATAGAATGATCAGCGCCATCAAAGATCCAATGAATATGATGAAAACAGCTTGCTTCAAAGTGTTTTTATAGAAGATAAGACACAGTAGCACATACAAGTTAAGGATCCAATCAGAAGGTCATAACTTATCATATGATTCAGAGTTGCAGCAAAAAACTCACTAATTCTCTGAAGTTCCATCAAATTAGCCACATATTTATTTCTTGAATGGAAAAAAGATAATTCGTAACTTATGTTTATCACTAAGACCTTATCATCGTGCACCCAATCAACCATTTTCGCATTTAGTTATAAGAACCGCCCTTAAATATCGCTTCTCATTCAAGACGTCCTTCTCTGGCCAGTCACTAATAGCTAAATTATAATTGATCACGACACTGACAAAGCTTTCACACAGTGGCGGAACCAGGAATGCAATCGAAGGCGGGCAAACTCCTAAAAAATGACAAAAAAATACTACGTAATACAAAAAAAATGTCTTAAGAGTTAAAATATCAAAAATTAAGGACTAAAAAACTAAAAATATTGAAATACACTTACCGTACTATTTACTGATACTGAGAGGTGACATCTTTTGAAAACATTGTAAAATAGCTTCGTTCTCAATAGTTTAAAAAATTTTCTTCTCGATATATACCACCATAAAATTATTTATTCATTCTTCTTATTACGCAAGTCAGTTTTGATAAACTTCATTGCAGAGAACACTCTCTCAACGGTTGCAGTCGCAATTGGTAAGACCAATGCTAACTCAATAAGCTGATAAACCAATAGATATAGAATATGTTTTATTGTTTCAACAATTTTCACAGCAAGACCTCTAAAATCTTGAAGCCCAAAAAAAGCATAATGACTTCTCACATCATAAATATAGTTTCGAAGTTGATCTCTAAGTACAACTCGATCAATTGCTGAGAAATCTTCTGAATAAGCTCGGCAAGACGGAGTAATTTAGCATGATCAAACGCTGAGCATGAGTTTCTTGGATTAATACATGTTATATAAAAAAGTAACTATGTACTTGCTTCTGTGAAATAATGATTCATCTCCTAAGCGATCAAATCAATAACTTGGCAAAATACTTCCACACGAAAACGATGGAAATAAGTAATTGTTTGCCCTCCACGCTGAGCCCGACTACGAGTTGGAGTTATGTCTTATTGGGCACCAGTAATGGAGAGGTCTTGGATGCCCTCACGAGTATTACTGGCTATCATTGATCTTTGACCTGCCAAAAATCGGGCTGAACTGCTTGTTTTGTGGCTCTGATGTTGCCTAAGAGGAGGCGCTCGAGCCCAAAGTCGGTGATTATGAACTCCATGTCAATGTTTAGGAGGACATTGTTGGGTTTAATGGAGCCATAAATGTGTTTCTTCTCTTGGATGTGGGCCAGTTCTCGGGCTATTGCTCTCGCTATTTTTAACCGGACCTCGAGAGGTAGATGAAATGGTGATGATCCGTGTTTCCCTGAATTTAAGAAAAAATAAACATGATAAATTATAATTTACAAGTGCTGATTTTTCCTCATGTAATGTTTTTTTATTTTCTTTCTCCCTTACCTAAAATCTAAATTTTATTTTGTTTATCAAAAAATTTAATTTTGGCTCATCAAAATAGTGTAGGTCAGTACACACTTTAAGGTAACAGCAGCAAAGCACTTAGATATCCTCCTTCAAACCATTAATTAAATATTTAAAGTATCAGTTGATAGTTAGTGGGGCAGCAGTATATTATTGGACTAAGCTGCTATTTTCTTAAACAAAGCCAAATTTTTATGGAGACGGTCCATATTAAAAAAATAATAAAAAAAAAATTTAGAGCTTTTTGGGGGTAATGGGTGGCGCCCCCGACTAGATCCGCCTTTGCTTTCACATTCTTCTAAAAGGAGAACGGCTAATCAACGGGCAACGGCCTTAGTTTTAAAATATCAAGAGCTGGGTACAAAAGGACAAGCACACGTCAATCAATCTGCAATCCCGTCCCCATTTCTTTCGTGGAAACCAGAAGACCCCCCCGTCCCTCTTCTCTGAGTCCCACATTTGTAGGGCAGTACGCACACGTCTTAGCATTTCTATGCCTCTTCGCAGCTAGATCTATCATGTGTTGATGACATGTGGACAGACAGGGTGTATCAAGACTAGAAAGGCTGTGATGATGGCGACTTGTCCATCCTTCATTCGTTGCTTTCCTTGTCGATCGATAATTGTTTGCTCAGGCAGCAAAGGCCTAGGGGTTTATGGTATCCAGGTTGGCCAACAGCGCTCTCCATGTCTGAACTGTCAATTTTGGTCTTTAAATTGATAACAATAATTAGAAAGCAATTGTCCTTTGGTTTTGAAAAACGAAAAGATCAGACGAAAGGAAGGGGGCGGAAATTTCTTGCAATACGGTCACCCAAATACAGATGCAATAAGAGGGAGGGTAGGAGAGAGAGGGAGAGAAAAGGGGGAGGTTCTGGTCTGAATCCACTCTGCCTTAATAGTGTGGGTGCAGTTCGGACAGTGTGGTTCTCAACTAGCACCCACACTTTCTCTCTCCTAATTGCTCCCTCTGCCGTACCCTAGAAGATTCCGGAAAGGTATAGTCCTTGCAGTGACGTTCATGCATGTCATTTCAGTATCCATATAGGATACTATTTGGAATAACTCTCCAATAGGCGCTTGGCTAGACTTATAATTAGGGCGGCTGAAAGAGATAATAGTTGAGCAAATAGGTGAGAACCTTTACGAAAAAAGAAAAAAAAAAAAAGCTGAGGCCCTTATTTAGGAAGGCTAAAAATTTTTAATTATGAAATTTTTATATTATAGTAAAATTAAAATTAAGAGGAAGAAAAAAGTCTATTTTTTATAAAACTTAACGAAAGACCTACAAAATCTGAATATTTAAAAATTAGTTTATAAAATTAATATTGAAAATAAAAAACACATACAAGAAACTAGTATTAAATGTCTCTTTTCAAAATGACGGTACTATCAACTTCAATTTTTAAAATAATAATCATTCACAATAAATTATTGTCTCCTAAAATCTAGAACCACAACTGTCAATTACTACAAATACTTTATTGCTAATTAATTTCTATAAAATAATAGCATCATTCACAATAAATTCTTCCCACTTTAAACCTAAAATCACAACTATCTACCAAAGCTACTTTATTACTAATTAAGTTCTCAAACAATGAAATTCTACGGTCATTTTTTAACACACCAATGTCTAATTAATCTAATAAAAAATTAAAAGTTTTACTCCACTTGAAATACTTAATCTAATAAAATAACTATAATTTTTATTACATATAGAATACTATATATTTACACATACTTTTACAGTTGTATCTGCAAAAAGAAAATTTTCAAACTAAAGATAACGAAAAAATTATTTACTAACAATTATATCTCATGATAGATTAAGATTTTATCTACGAAATCGACTTATTGAGTAAAATTTAATACAAAAATTTAATTAGTAATTTTACATCTAAAAAAAGGCAAAAAACAAATTTTTAATTTTAAAATTTATAAAAAAAATTTAAAAATTAAAAGGCCTCATTTTTTACTTGCCTTAGTCCTCCAAAAATGTTGATCCGCCCCTGCTTGTAATGCCGGTTCTGATTCAAAGACTGGGATAAGTTTTTATTCATTAATGAATATACGATTTGTACTCCAAACTCTGGCTGTATAACCCTTTTGGGAATACATACTGATATTTACCCAAAAAAAAATATAGGATTTAGTGTACCCAAATATAAAAAAGATCTTGCAACTATAAAATTTAAATTGTGTCATTTATATATTTATACTCTAAATTGTATAATATTGTCTTAAATTTTGTAAAGGTTTATATCTATAAATATTGTTGCAGAGAATTTAAGTAATTAGATAATGTAGAATGTGTCTTTATATCCATTTAGACAGTAAATTAAGAAATATTTGAATGCAATATACACGGATCGGAATATGGATTAACGTAGTAAGGCTGCGTTTGCGTTCTAAAATTTTACACTCTCTAAAATTTTAACACAATAAAATATTACAATATAATTTATCTCTCTCCCATCAAATCATTAATTTTCACTACAAAAAATATAAAAAATTACCTCTCTCTTCACTTTTTCACTAAACCCAAGACCTAAAATTTTAACCAAACTAAAATTTTACAAAACAAACCCACCCTAAGTCTGTTCAGTTGGGTTCACTTTTTTCTAAACCTAGGCTTAAAGTTACGTGCAATGAGCTATCAGGGGCAACAGATATTATCAGCTGCGCCCCAATGGTCTTGAGCATTTCGTCGGCAAGGGACGGCAACTAGTACGGGGATACAGAACAGCTAGCGAATGGCGCGAGACGATAAGACATATCTATATGTGTCAAAATGACCCAGCAGTTCTCAGGTCTTGTCAATCATAAAACGCGAAAACATCTGATGCCTTGCCCGCGTTTTCGGGCACTTAGGGAGAGTAGAGGTCTTGGTAGCTCATATTAACTCAATTCCTAGACACAAAAAGCATAACTATAAATTAGGTGGCCATAGAGTAGGGTGGGGATGGAATACAAAATAACGAAACGAGCCGCGCATCCACGTACCTATAGTCTATATCTATTGAAAGCATCCCAATAATTCACCAAACCGCTACAGCTTCCTCCTGTCGTGAGTGATAAGGGATATATACCTTGAAATCGATTTTCTTTTGTCATTATTTAGACAAAATATCGGAGTTTTGACTGTTGTCAAGTCAGCTCCTGTGAGTGTGGTTTGAATTAGTTGTTTCACGGGTGACCTTATCTTTAGGTTAATCGAAGTAGTAATTCTTCTTACTGCAACGTCGTCCAATTACCTAGTAGCCTGTTCGGTTAATAAGTATTTTAAGAATATTTTTGAATTTTCGAAATACAAAAAAATTTACAGTCAAACATCATTTTTAAACTCACATAAAAATAACTACAACACACATATCAATAAAGTTACCATTACCTAAAAATTTTCAAAAAAACACTTAAACCGAACAACCTCTCATTTTTGTGGAACCGCAAGAGAGTAGTTGGAAGGAAAACAATGAATCGGTACCCAACAATGCTGCAATGCATGCATGCAAACGTTAATGAAGACGCCAAACCTCAACCTAAAAAGTTTTTGAGTGAGTTGAATACATGCAAACTCATGTTGCCTTTGGATGCATGCACCTTATTGATATTATTCCAATCGTTTTAATTTCTTTCATTTCTGGTTGTGCCAATTCTTAGCTCTCGGAGCGGCTCAAAGACAATTGGAGTAGTAGGCGGCGAAATTTCAAAGTGATGCTGGACTAATTCCAATAAAAATCATGAAGAACAACTATAGTCAATATTACAATGATAATTATTGTGAATCTAACACTTACTTGAATTATATTTTCTAACACACTCTCTCAAGTGAGAACCAGATTCTCTTTTTATTATTTAAGAACCCGAATACGTGTAATATTTAATTGAAATTGTAGTAAAGTACAAAATCACTAAGAATCAAGTTTCGAACTCAGAACATTAATTTTAATACCACGAGAATCTAATACTTATCTCACAAACTTAAAAGAGATTTTATTATTTAATTTATATTTTCAAACGGGGCAGAAATAACCTTCCTAATATAGGGTATGTTTGGTGCCCAAATATTTGGGCTCAAATATTTGGGTTTAATCATAAAAATTCCACCACATAATTTTTTATTATTATAATACTTATTAAAAATATTCTCTCTTTACTTTTTCACCAACTCCCATAACATATCTTTACTTTATAATATTTCACAAACTCCAATACTCAAAATTTTCACCCTCAAACATCTCCATAATTTGTACAATTTTTAATAAGCGGTACGACATGGAAGTTTTCGTTTTCGAAAAGAATGCGACTTCGTGCATATGTAAATTGTAATGGCCCCCGTCAACTTTTGCGTACACCTGTTCTAAATCTATGATGACAACTAGTATAGACCACTACAAGAAATAGCAGATCTGGCCACGCGCATTTTTTAAAAACCCCCTTACCGTCAGCGAAAGTTAAAACGCCCCCCACCGCTTTTCCTTTGGCGTCGAGATGAACACAAACCCAAGAAAAGTAAACATCAGCCACGCGTGATTGAAAAAAAAGGACTTCTCGTCAGCAGAAACTCTATCCTCGTCCACCAGTAAATCATTGCCGTCGTCATTGATCGATTACCGACAAAAAATTAAACCGCCGTGTATGAAACCCACCACTTGACCTTCGCTGTCGACAAAGCTCGTGGATGAAACCCACTCTTCCCATGGATTTTGCAGCTTAGCTTGTGCATCAATCTCTTTAGGCGCTGATTGTTGCAATCGAAGGATCAGATTTCAATTCTTTGGTTCACTGGGAAAATATTTCACCTCTAAAGGTGGGTTTGGCATGACCAGTGTAATTTTCTATTTTACTTATCCTATTTCCTCAATCTCACCTAGCTAGTTCACTAAATCTATGTCGAATGTTTTGATTTCCTCAAAAATACAATGTACAGTCTTTTCCCATTTCAA
This sequence comes from Myrica gale, assembly GCA_963930655.1. Classification (NCBI taxonomy): domain Eukaryota; kingdom Viridiplantae; phylum Streptophyta; class Magnoliopsida; order Fagales; family Myricaceae; genus Myrica; species Myrica gale. The sequence goes on along the minus strand of OZ005603.1, from coordinate 12,820,332 downwards.
TTCATATGCTAATTGGGTCCTTTGTTCTCGGGCATTTTGCATAACATATGGCGTACAAGCTGAGGGAGGTTGCAGAGCAAAGAACAAATGCAATTCGAACCATTGTTGCGGAGGTAAGTTTGTAGAATATCTGGCTGTCATTTAGAATTGAAAGATATATCATGTACAAACACATCATGATTGGCGTATGCCTCATATTTATGTGATTTTAATGTGCAGCAACAAAAACGAGAGACATAGATATCTTGAGTATTTATGAACAGTGGGAGTAGATAGGACTGCAGATAAGTTATTTGTGACCCGTGTGTTTCAAGAAGCTGTAGCTGCAAGAACTGCAGGTAATGAGTTGTTTGTGGTTCTAAAAATTGCTTTCACCTTTCTGGTCTATATTGTTGTAATTTGTGAACTATGTTTTCTTCTGGATAAGAGCATTTCATACAGCTAAATGAAGTGTGTCATTACTATATTGTTTATTTGGTCCTTGTCTTTTTACTTTATTAGTCTGTAACTTGGGAAATTCTAGCTCCAGCCTTCAAGTGTGTCACATGATCTTTAGTCTGTAACCTGAAGTGTGTCACCTGATCTTTATGTTTTGAAATATGATTAATTTGCTGGTTATTAAGGACAAGTATTCTAACAATTCACTCTTATATGGCACACTTATTAGAAGTTTTCGGTGATGAGTGGTTATTAAGGTTCCATGGTACACTTAACATGGTCTCTATTGGAAAAACAACAAAAATTTTGGTTGTGCATAGATTTCTGTAATTCGTATAACATGTACAAAGTAATTGCACATGAATTATAGTTACCTATAGCATCTTTGCAATGCATTTAACTCCCATGCTGATGTGCATACATATCCATAAATTTTTATTTACTTTGTATGGTTGTCAGAGGGTGAGAATGTGGCCTTTGTGGTACTGTTGGTGTCATAGTTTATTCACCATAGGAACTAATTTCTCACTGCATTTAATAGTAGAATGTTAATTTTTGGAAACTAATGAGCCTCTCACAAGTTTAATTCACAAAAATCTTCAAAACTTATTGTCACTTTCTTTCCCCTAGATTCTAAATATGCTTTAGTCTTTCCCGTACTCAATAAATAAACTTCATTAAATAATCATAAATAGGAAGATAAGTGAATAAACATTAATCCTTTCCCGTTCTTATACTTAAAAAAAACCTTTATCGTTCTTATATTCACTTCTGTGGCGTCTTTCAATTAAAATCTCATTTTATGTTGTTCTATACCACCCATGAAAATTCAGAGAGAGTATCAGAAAGCATTAGTCCTCGGTAGCGAATTAAATTACGTGTTTTCCCTTCCAAATGTACAGGATTTTCCCTCCCTTTTTTATATTGCTCACAATCAAAATAGAATGGACAAGAGTTGGATCAAGGCTACCAGCAGATTTAAATCTCCTGAATTTGCTGAAGGTCTTCAGCAATTCCTTTCTCTAGCACGAGAGCACGTTGACGGGGCCAATAGGGTAAGGTGTCCATGCCGAATGTGTTGCAATCGATACTACAAGCCCATCGATGTAGTCGAAGGTCATATATGGCAAAAAGGATTCGATCATTCTTACACCGAGTGGATCTTCCATGGGGAGAAGGAAATATTGGGTGGTTCGGAGGTGCATGATTGTGACGATGTGGACAGTGTGTTAGAAGATGTTGATGAGATGCAGCCCTTGATGAATGACTTATTTTTGGGGACTTTTGCAAATACCAATGCTGATGGGCCTTCCACCAACTCTACTTCTGATTTTAAATCTCATAGTGCTCCCAACAAATTTCTAAAGTTGTTGGAAGACGCTCAACGTCCACTCTATCCAATATGTACGAAGTTCTCGAAGCTATCTTTTATCATTAAGTTGCTACATATAAAGACCATGAACAATATGAGCATTAAGGCTTTCGATATGATGGTTGATCTATTAAATGCTGCATTTGAGGAAGTTGGAGTTGAATTGCCGAAATCACACTACGAGGCAAAGCAGTTGAGACGAGGATTGGGCTTTAGCTATGAAAAGATTGATGCTTGCAAAAATGACTGTGTACTATTTTGGAAAAAGCATGCCAACCAACAAGAGTGTCCTGTCTGCGGGGAGTCTAGATGGACTTTTGATAGTAGAAGGAAGAAACATATCCCATGTAAAGTTTTGCGATACTTTCCATTAAAGCCACGCCTTCAGAGATTATTTATGAACAAGCCGACATCCCTAGATATGAGGTGGCACCTCGAAGGGCAATCATCTGATCCTAAGATAATGAGGCATCCAGTTGACTCTCTTGCCTGGAAGGAGTTTGACAAAGAACACCCATGGTTTGCTAAGGATCCCCGCAATGTTCGGCTCGGGCTTGCAAGTGATGGCTTCAATCCCTTTGCAAATATGAGTACAACATACAGTATATGGCCAGTAGTGATGATACCGTATAACCTCCCACCATGGAAGTGTATGAAGGATCCATACCTTATGATGAGCTTGCTTATTCCTGGGCCTAAAGCACCTGGAAACGATATAGATGTCTACCTCCAACCCTTAATTAATGAGTTGAATGAATTATGGGGCGAAGGCGTTGAGACATATGACGCACACTCCAATGAAACATTTCGTTTGCATGCTTCATTGCTGTGGACTATCAATGATTTCCCGGCATACGGAAACCTTTCTGGGTGGAGTACAAAGGGTAAAATGGCATGTCCTACATGCAACAGTGATTTCAGTTCCATGTGGTTAAAGCATAGTAGAAAGACATGTTACATGGGCCATCGTCGATTCTTACCACTAGGTCACTCATGGAGAAGAAAGAAGGCTTCGTTTGACGGCACTGAGGAGCATAGAATGGCACCCCTTGAACTCTTTGGAGCAAATGTTTTAGAGCAAGTACTGAACATTCAAGACGTCCAATTTGATAAATCTCTGTTGTTCAAAAAGCTTAAACGCACATCTGGAGAGCTCAATTGGACAAAAAAAAGCGTTTTCTTCGAACTACCTTATTGGTCAACTCTGAGATTGAGACATAACCTAGACGTTATGCATATTGAAAAAAATATATGTGATAGCTTGTTCGGAACTCTAATGGGGATTGAGGGAAAAAGCAAGGATACCATTGCTAGTCGTAAAGACTTAATGTTAATGGGGATAAGGCCAGAACTTCATATGCAGACTTCTGAATCTCATGGATTAATGCCTGTTGCTTATTATACCTTATCGAAGATTGGAAGAAAGTCTTTTTGTGCATGGTTGAAGGGCGTAAAATTTCCTGACGGGTTTGCCTCGAACATCTCCCGTTGTGTAAGTGTGTCAGATTGTAAAATCTCTGGAATGAAAAGTCACGATTGCCATGTCCTTTTGCAACGAGTCCTCTCCGTAGGTGTTCGTGGGTATTTACGAAAGGACATTATTGAAGCCATTACGGATTTAAGTCAATTTTTTCAGGATCTTTGCTCAAGGACATTAAATGTCAATGATGTTGCACGACTTGAAAATGACATTGTTTTAATCCTTTGCCGGTTGGAGATGTTATTTCCACCATCTTTTTTCGACGTGATGGTACACTTAGCTGTACACTTACCACGTGAGGTAATGCTTGGTGGACCGGTGCAGTTTAGGTGGATGTATCCGATGGAACGAAGCTTGGGCAAACTAAAGCGTTTCGTTCGCAACAGGTCTCGTCCAGAAGGTTCTATTGCAGAGGCATATATAGACAACGAGTGCTTGAATTTCTGTTCTACATACCTTCGGGATATCGAAACAAGGTTTAATTGTTCTGAACGGAATGTGGAAGTCGTTAAGGAAGTTGTTGGAGGAGATATCTCTATATTCTCCCAAAAAGTCCGTCCTCTTGGAGCTGCCACTCCCTATCAATTGGAAATACACCAATTTGCCAAGGTGCAGTGGTACGTGCTCAACAACTGTGAAGAGGTTGGTCCCTACCTCAGGTGTGTAATCTTGTTATCCTTTCATAATATATTTTCTTCTTTATTCCATTATGGCTTATTGTCGCCATATGATTCTAAGTTTAAATGTTACTGCTTAGTGAGCATCGCACGCTCCTTAGTCAGGAGTCACATATTGATGTTGATAAGCGGCACGAAACGTAATTCCCTGCATGGTTCAAATTTCACGTAAATGAAAAGATTGTAATTATGTTGTCATTATTGTTTTTAGTGAAGTACCTGATATATTGCATCTGTTATCTAATGATGATACTTCTGGTATTATAGATTAAGAAGTTGTGAAGTGAAGCCATTAGTGACATCTCTCAGCAATTGTTTGTGTTAGCATGTGGTGCTGACCCTTGTGCCTATTCATTTGCCGGTTGTATCATGAACGGGGTTAGATTCCACACAAGTTTTTCTGAGCAACATCGTCGCACACAAAACAGTGGAGTGGTTGTGGAGGGTTGGCATGATTCGAGACTAGTGGATTTCTACGGCCAAGTGGCTAACATTCTTGAGTTGCATTATATGGGTGGAAATAAGGTGTACATATTTGAGTGCGAGTGGTGGGATATTGGGGACAAGAAAAGAGGGATACGGGTTGACAAGCACTTCACGTCAGTCAATACTGGGCGTCGCTGGTATACTGATGACCCATTTATTTTGGCGACACAAGCGAAGCAGGTTTTGTACTTGGATGATCCTTATTTGCGGTCGGATTGGCGAGTTGTCCAAAAATTCACGCCTAGAAATGTCTACGAAGGGTCCATGTTGTCCTGGACTGCTAGTGAAGAACCATACCAAGAGCATGCATCTAGCAGCCATCCTCCACCCTTGTCGATGCACCTAGATGGCTCTGTTACACCATTGCATAGAGAGGATCTCGCGCTTGAACCCGTTGATATTTCGGCGATAGCTGAATTAGAGATTGAAGTCAACGAAGAAGAATTTGCTGATGATGTTAGCACCGATGAAACTGAAATTAGCTCCAATCTGTTGTCCGATGATGAATCACCCGACATCCTAAGTAGCGATGACTTTGACTCTGACTTTGATGTTTAAGCTCTGGTAGGTCACGAGTAATGTTAAAATATACATTATTTAAAGTTCCAAGGACTTGGTGATTGCATCTGTAGATATTCTTGTTTTTGCTCGTGGTTCAAATGCATAAATAGATACTGTTAGCATATAATGGCTTATGGGATTCATGTGTAGGTCTGTTGACCCTCCTATTAGTTCTTTTCATTGCTTTTTCAATAATTAGCATTGTGTCTTCTTTCTTGGTCTGATTTTCAGCTTGCTTATGAAGCACTTGCTCAAGGTTTTCTGGTAATCAATTGCATGGACATTTATGTAACGATACTCTTCGTCTTCATTTCATATGGTTTATGTGCAGTGGATAATAGCAAGTAGAGGAATTATCCACTCTGAAATGCCTGCAGGAGAAGGAACTTCAAAGGGTTTACAGCTTTGGATCAATGTATCCTCCAGACACAAAATGTAAGAATTATTCTTCCTTTTGCACTGACATTCTGAATGAACTGAAAGAGCTTCTCCCCAGACACAAGCTCGTTGAACTGAGTTTCTAAGAAGTTTGGAAATTTCTGAATGAACTGAAATAGCTTCATTCGTTTCATGGTAGCTGATTTTTTTAGTCAGAGAATTACCTTAGCATTTAGAATTAGCATAGTGAACTTGTCATGAACTTAATAGGATCCTGCTTTTTATTTTCAGGATTGAGCCAAAGTATGAAAAACTTCTAAGTGAGGACATAAAAAGGGCTGAGGGGGATGGTGTTGAGGTTCGAATTATAGCAGGAGAATCCATGAGAGTCTGATCTCCGGTTTACACCCTCTAGAGCATCCTTGTTTATCAACTTCTATTACTTTCTTCTTGGATTGTTGAAATGAATTATTTTTCTATTTAGTGCTTGTGAAAATGGGGCTAAGGTGGGCTTTTCTTGTGAGTTGGGTTCTCAATCATGTCAACTCCTACAGGTGACCATCCCACAAAGCTTCCTCAGTAATTGACTCATTGTAATCATGCCAGTTAAGGGGCGTAGCCTCGAAGTCAAAGTGACCAATTTGCTTTGCTAAAACTTGCGGACACGATAAACTTTAATGAGAGATGTATAACTCCTACAGGTGATCATTCTTGAGTTGGCATTATAAGGCACAAGGACTATGTAACCAAATAAACTTTAATAATGAGAGATGTATAACACGTGCAACTTAAAGGGAAAATATATGCCAGGAAATTTATTTTCATAAATTATATGCCAAGGAATTTTGCAACTAAAAAGAAAAAGAACTTTAGTTTTAATTCAATTGGTGACGTTCAATTTTATTTCACTTTTGGCGACCTTCAGTTACGATTAATAAGCATGTCAGGAAATTTAGAATTCAAAGTACACGTGCTGCAACTAAAAAATGTGCAACAAATTTATAAAAGAAAAAATAAGAACACCAACACTTATGACCGAAAATAGGAAATTTAGAATTCAAAGTACACGTGCTGCAAGTAAAAAATGTGCAACAAATTTATAAAAGAAAAAACAATCAAGAACACCAACACTTATGACCGAAAATAGGAAATTTAGAATTCAAAGTACACGTGCTGCAACTAAAAAATGTGCAACAAATTTATAAAAGAAAAAAAAAATAAAGAACACCAACACTTATGACCAAAAATAAGACATGGTTTTCGGGATCTTTTTTGGCAATAGGCGGGAAAAGCTGGCGCCCAATCCTTGGCATCAAAAAGTAACTATCCTATCCCTGTGTTTGAATCAGTCGACTTACAGAGGAGATTTTTTAAGCAGAACAAGAAATACCATTACGAGGGAATGAGTCACGGACCGGGAGAAGCAAATCGTTCAACTTTTGCAGCAAGCTTCTCACCTGTTACAGAACGCTTAGTGCAACCAGGTAAATCTCTGTTCTACAGCAACACACTCACACTATTCAGAATCCTAGGAGATTAGTATAGGTCTTGGGGAGTTGAAGTAATGTGAACCGTCTTTAGTATAAGTCTTGGGGAGTTGACAAATGATGAATCGTTGTTCTTGGCATGTGCATGCTCTGTTAGCTCAAATGTTATAATACATGCTTTGTTTTGTTGGTTAGTTTTTATTCTTGGAAGTGGTTAATTGGATGGCATCGAATGCTAAGAGAGGAAGGCAAGGAGGAAGTGCATGCCAACGTTCGGGTTCAAAGGGTCGAGGTTCCACACCTTTGCCCTTACTCTTGTCCCAACCACCTTTACAAGAAACACAGTTGGGGTCTGAGGATGACTCAACTCAGCCTCCGGATGCTTGGCTAGAACAGGGTGGCTATCGTAGTTTAGAGGATCATGAAGAGAATGATCAGTGTGAAGGTAGGGTGATATTTCAGGTTACGTGAATTTTGAATGTCTATGTTGTTTTTAGGACATAGTCTAATGTCAAATCTCAGAATGTTGGTCCTGTTGTCTGAGTCAGGAACTTACTGGAATTTTCTAGTTCATTAGTTTAACTTGAACTTGTTGTTATGTGTCAGCTACGTCAGGGGCTGCCATCAAACGTCGCGGTAAGGCCAAGGGGACAGAGTTTGCTAAACTTCGGAAGTTGGGTCGTGTACAGGTTAGTGTACCAACCGGTGCAAGGGGACCCTCCTCTAGAAATGCACTTCTGCTTGCTGCAAGGGTGACTTATATTGTGCGCACCTTTGCTGACATGAAATACAAGTGCTGGTCTTCGGTCCCAACAGAAGATAAAGAAGAGTTGTACGCCCGAGTCTTAGTGAGTGAGATGAATTTTTTGAGATGTAATGTTTTGGTAGTGTCAAAATTATTTTCCTGTAATCTGGTCAATTAAGCAGGTAGATATACATTGACTGATATGTCGTCCCCTTATATTTCTGATTCGGGGGATTTCTCTTTGGATTGGAATCAATTTGAGGATCGAGAATGCATCAAATCAAAGTTGGCATGTAGTTACAAGACATATAGATATGATATGCACAACTTGTTTAAGAAATACCCGACAAAGGAATTAGCTTTGGCCAATCCTCCTTTAGAAATGCGTATAGAAACGTGGAAGGCTATGTGCGAGCAATGGGCAGAGGAACGGTACAAGGTTTGTGCAAATTTATAGTAGTTTTCTATCCCCTTAAACGTGAAAAAAAAAGAATTTCCCAACTGAATGAATTAAAATCTTGCTAAATTAATGTGCTAACCATTTGACATGCTTGTGTTCACAAATTTTGCAGAAAATCTGCCAAACGAATACCATAAACAGGAAGAAGCACAAGATACCTCATACTGCTGGATCCAAGAGATTGCAAAATCTGCGGGCAGAGAAGATTAGAATCACTAAGAGTGACCATGTAATATAAAAAAAATTCAGCAAGTATAAACTAACGTTCGCAATATATGTAGACTGAAAGCAACGAGAATCTAATTGCCTTCTACAAGCGATCTCATTGTAGAAAATTAGATGGAAAGTTCATCAATGAGATGGCAGAAGAAACATATGTGAGTATGACGTGAGTTTGCATATAATCTGCTTAGCTTTGTGTTTAATCTTACATTTGCCATGGATAAGAATGGTGGCCAGTCAGTATTAGTTTCCTAAAAACTAAAGTGTTTCTTGTAAGCTCTTGTTGTTTTGTTCAACCATCTATTAAATTTCTGTGGTGTTGTGGATGTACCCATCTGATGAAAATATTTCCTTCTACAACCAAATATTGGTTATAGGTGTGCAGCAGTGCAACGTTGTTCTTAATTTATTGAAGCTCTTAACATTTAAATGATTTATTGATTGAAGTTTTGAGGGTGCTTGAAATTTTTAGAAATGTTTTAATCTATTACTCTATATTACGATGTTAACTATTTGTTTGTACCTTGGTAGTAAGGAATCATGGGCATTTTGTGGTAGTTGTTGAGGCAATAACTGCCACTGTTGGGTTTGGAATTTTTTGGCTTAATGTTTATGGATGGAACAGGATGAGATGGTAAAGTTATTCGCAGAGAGGGATCCTTCAATGGCAAATTTGGAAGTGGCAGAGCAAGTCTTTCATGATGTATTGTGTCACAAGTCTGGACACGTTAGGGGATTGGGGAACTCGGCAATTCCAAAGCCATCCTCGACTTCCAAGTCATCCCATGTCAACCACCTCACTGAACAGGTAGAACTGTATAAGACTGAGATGGTGGCATACAAGGAGAAGTACGAATAATTGTTGGCACACATGAAAGAGGTGATGGAACGGGTAGGCTCGTTTGATGATATGGTGGACCGACTACTGATGAGCTCTCAGATGTGGACTCATGGAGATCAGAGTCTGCCCCAAGGTCTGGACCCCACAAGCATCTGATGGGGATAAATGAGACTTGTGTACAGATTTTTGAGAGGTATATGCACTTAACCAATTGATCACATCGGGTTAGTAGCTATATTTACACGTAGAACTGCATAATATGTGGCTTGCAAGTAGACTATCTAAAATGCATTGTTGGACAAATCTAAGCGGGTGTGATTATGTGATCTTTCAGTTCAGAATATAGGCATTTACCATTTTTTTTTACTTCATTTTAGGTGAAGATAAGCACGTATGATTCATTATTGTGATTTGGGGGAATTATTTTTTTTTAGCAGCCAATATGTAATCAAACTGTTTGTTGTGTGTTCAATATATTGTAACAGATGGTTCAACACTTGAATTTAAACTTTTTATCTTCAACACATTCTGCAGGGATATCTGCTGTGGCTTTCAATATTTGATCTGGGATGAACTTCTTCAACTAAGCTTGGTTGGATTGTCGTTTTTTGTGAGTAGATCAACAGATGATGTTTTGACAATTTTAGGGTCAGATGCTCAAAATGTTCAAGAGGATCAGGTTGTAGTCGCAGGTTGCTACTTTTGTTTTGGAGTACTGTAAATATTTGCAAAATCTGGATTTGCATACTCGTAACTTTGATCTCCATAGTTATATATATGAATGTTTGTTTTGTAATTCCACACCTAATAGTGGAGATTGATACTCTGTTCTTTTTGTTCATTTCCATTGTACTCATGCCAGAAATTTATTTATTTAATTTCTTTATGGTCGGTTGAAATAAATCAACCAATAGAGCTCATTGGAGAGAAATATGCAAATAATCAATTAATGAAAATTCAAAATAATAGTCAGAATAATTCTAGAATATTCTAAAACAAAAATCTGCAATGCCCACGTACGGCTCATGCGATTTGCAATGCCCACGACTCATGTGATTTGCAAAAATAACTCGCTGCAAACGAAGCTTCGTCGAGATTGGCCTCTAGCCACAAAGATCAGCACCGTCGTTGTTGGGTCAACGCAACAAAAATTGGGCGTCGTCTTGACATCGTCGGTGAAGAGGAGGTATTATTGACGCACTACACGTTGTCAGCGAAAGGTGAACAAATCTTGACGATCTGACCGTCGTAGGCCACAGAGCAACAGCGACGATCGGTTCAAAACGATGGAGTCTTCACCGACGACTGCTCAACCATTCTCCCAACGCCATTAAAGGTCGACGCAGCATCAACTTGGCTGACGGAGAAGCGCGATTGTCGCCGTTGAGCTGTCTCCACGCGGCAACCGCGACCAACGCTCGACGACCGAAAGCGGTGGCTGAAGGGCTCCAGTGACGATTTTGTGTAGTTTTGGTGATGGTAGCACTCGTCGGGGGAGTTCGATGTTCTTGTAGTGGACTGACATGATGTGATTCCATATAGATATGATCGCCTCCACTAGATGATCTCCTGCATCTGTATGTACATGGAGCAACTGGAACGTGGACCACGATAGCCTGCAATTCGGGCAGCCGAATTGCAGGCGATCGGGATCTCTGGAACGTACGCCCAAAGCAAATCCATTTTCGAAGTCTGTGTGCATGTGCAGTACATGCACTAAATTTTAGGATTGGCGCAACCGGGACGACTCCATTGGATACATGGTCATTGAGCCCTCGTCATAGCCACATGGTCATTGCTCGGCCTGAAATATTAGTATCCATTTGTTTTCTGGGTAATGCAAAAACTCCAACACGGGTCTCCACACAGCGTTGCACAGCTCCCACATTCACGCAACCCTACAAGATGAATAAAAATATCTCTATGTTATGAAAAAAGCAGTGCATGCATGATCTCCTTTAAGAAGAACAACTCTATATAGGTGTTCATTTGTGTGTTCTTAAAACTGTCGAAAGGGTTAATGGAAATGAATAGAGAGTTAGAAGAGAGTTTCCTACGTTGTTAAATCTTGTCCAGTTTACTATGATTAGTAGAAAGAGGTGGAGGAGTGGAGCTATAGTTTGCATTAAGTAGCATGATTTGCTACTTCTATATACTGTGAGATTTTTTTTTGAAATCAATTTCGTTAACAATTATTTGATTATTTATCATTCTATCAGACTATATCCCTTCATATTCATAATTCATAATTCTAAATCGGTAAGCAGTTGGACTTTCAAAATTGTTTCAAAAATAACTTTCACAAATAAATATATATTTGCTTAATATATATATAAACAAAACTGTGGAAGCTATTTTCACAAATTCCACTATGCAAAGATCTTCTTTTTGAGTCTAATATTATAGAAATATAATGAATATACTACCTCAATAAGAGATTCGTAGATTCAATATTGAGCATTTACAAAAAATATATTTATTCTGCACGAGGCCTAACATTACCTGAAATATTTGACTTACGAAGATCATCACCAAATGACTTAGTCAAAGCTCAAACATATAACATTTAAATTTGCATAAACTAGATCTAAGGAATATAATATGCTTATTGTACTGAACATCATTCTCTACATCAGAGATCATTTTTAGAAGGTATTCATATTTGATCTAGTTTCATGCATGTACTCTTATAATGCACTCACTCGTTTGCTCAACGTACTTCTTCGCCTCAATGATCTAGTCCATCATTCTATTTAATAGAGGTACAAAAAGAGTAGACATATTTATACATCATTATTTATCTCACCCGAGAACACATTGAGTAAAAAATTATTTGAAAAATCATACTCCTTGCCACTGATTCATTAATTATCGAGCAGATTTTTTTATTTTTTTTAGTCAACAACCTTATTAACAACTATTTAAACGACCTATCAAATCATTCAGAAGGAGGAATACAATTAATAGTGAGAATTTTCCTTCCCGATCAGAGCAGAATAGAAATCTTTGGAAGAAGTTGAAGAAAAACCAGAGTGTTCATGCATGAAAATTCTGAATCCCTCCATTGTTTTCTTGAAGAGCAAATCATCCAACTCATGATCATGTCCTTGTGAGGATCACTTGAGAGTTGTTCTTAAAGGGGTGTGTAGCTGGAGTTCCAGTGAAAGGCTAATGCGAGTTCATATGAGAATTTACTATGAGAGGTTTAGAGGTTTTGAAGGTTGTGCCTGTGCACTGGTCCAAGTGTGGCACTTAGATGTTTTATGAATTGGAATATGAGAAATAGGGGAGGAGACTTTATGCTAACGATTACATGTTTTAAGATTGCTCATTCATAGTGAATTAATTTCGTGGTGATCTCACCCTTAGTGTTTTTCTTTATAATCAGGTTCTTCAAAGGGTTTTCACAAAAAAAAAATTTCAGTGTGTACTGTTTGCTTGATTATCTATTTCTCTCTTTATCTCTTAATCTGGTGACTGGTTGATTTCATATTTCCTTAATCTTGATTTAAAGGTTATATGATTACTGTTATATGTTGTTTTTATTAAATAAAGGTTTGATAATTTTGTTGATTTGAAGTGATTGAAAGCATATAAGATTTCTGATTAGAAGTTGTGTGTTTGACAAAGGAATAAAGATTCTGATTTAGGTTTGTGTCTTGAAAATTATATTTTGACTTTTTTCGAGGAGATTGTGAAAAAAATTTTAAAATACTTATTACACTACAAGAAATAATGCTTTAGGTAGGGGTGAACAGAACCGGACCGCAGACCGGACCGGACCGGAAAACCGGACCGAATTTCCGGTCCGGTCCGGTCCTTTTTCTTAAAATGCGGTCCGGTCTTCCTTTTTAATAAATGCGGTCCGGACCGAACCGGACCGCATTTATTAAAAAAATAAAAATATATATATTTTTATTATTTTTAATACAAATTATAAACATAAAACATTTAATTTTAATCTAAACTAAAACTTAACATTTTTATATACACTTCCCATTTGAAATTAACCTAAAAGAAATTTTGAAAAAATTTTAAAAAATTAAAAAAATTGAAAAAAAATTAAAAAAAAATCAAAACCGGTCCGGACCACTTATAAGTGGTCCGGACCGGACCGCATTTAGTGAAACCGGACCGGACCGGACCACTTATAAGTGGTCCGGTCCGGTCCTATAATATTTAAGGACCGGAATGCGGTCCGAAAAACCTGACCGCATTCCGGTTGTGCAGCCCTAGCTTTAGGTGACAAAATTTTGGGTGTCAAACCAAATTTTGTCACCTAAAGTGAATTTTCCATGACAAAATATTAATTTCGTCACCCAAAACCATTCAGGAACTGCAAACCCGTCCGGACCTGTCACAACCCCGTTCGGACGTATTGCTGGTTAAACGACATACACGTGTCGCGAATGAGTGAAGAAAAAAACCGTCACAAAAAAAGTAACGTCCGGACTCTCAAGATACACGTTCGGACTCGCTGCAGGGTGACAAATTTCACATCGTCGTGAGTGACAATTAGAATCGTCACAATTTTTACAATACCGTCCAGACTCTGTTTATACACAGTCCGAACGGACATTACCTAACGAATAGTAATCATCAGGCTAGAGTGACAAATTAAAAATCGTCATGAATACTCAATTACGTCCGGACGTCATAAACCACGTTCCAACGGAAAAAATACCCCAGTCTGGACGGTACAAAAAAAGGTCCGCACAATTATAAATGCATCTTCCGCGAATCGTGTGCTTCGACGTTGCAAAACTTCAGACACATGACATCGATATAGTCCGGACAAACAAATAGCGTGCGAACCGTCTAACTTCTAGAACCATTTCGAATCGGGCATATTTAATGACGTTAAATTTGATAGGGCCACATGTCAGTATAACCGTTGAAACCCGTCCGAACTCTACTATAACACGTTCGGACGGTTACTGGACATATTAAACCGACAGACTTTGTCAAAATCTAAAATTCACTTGTTCTCTCATACTTTTCTCTCGGATGTTTTCACTCTTCATTCCAGATTTCTCAAAGAACTTCAGGTAAAACCTTTGTTTTGTTGTTTTATTTTATGTATTTCGATTAAATATCGTTGATTGTTTAGTTTGTTATGATGTTTTATTTTATGAAATTAGGCTGTTTGGCTAGTGTTCATCGAACTACGTTCGGACGTCTTTTCACGACGTCCGGACTTGTTATAAACCGTCAGGACTCTTATTGTACTTGCGGATGCCTTTTATTATGTTCGGACGTCCTAAAATTTAAACGACGCAATTTGACTGTCGTGCGAACGTTTTATACTCATGTTCGGACGGTTTTGCTAGGTTGACCATGAAACACTATGGAAGAAGTATCACCAATGTCGGGAGACAGACAGAGCGACTAGCATTCATTGTGCATGGAGCTCCATTGCCTAATTTTTGTGGAACCGCATGGGAGTAGTTGGAAGGAAAACAATGAATCGGTAACCAACAATGCTGCAATGCATGCATGCAAACGTTAATGAAGACGCCAAACCTCAACCTAAAAAGTTTTTGAGTGAGTTGAATACATGCAAACTCATGTTGCCTTTTGATGCATGCACCTTATTGAGATTATTCCTATCGTTTTAATTTCTTTCATTTCTGGTTGTGCCAATTCTTAGCTCTCGGAGCGGCTCGAAGATAATTGGAGTAGTAGGCGGCGAAATTTCAAAGTGATGCATTTTATAATAATTTATAAAATAGTATAATAATAAAATTAAATTAAAACTATTTAATAGTATTCTTCTAAATTTTTTAGATGCAAAATTATTTATCAAATTTTAATGTTCTAAATTTGTTAATATATTATTTTCAATTAATAATATGAATAAATTGGAAGCTGATAGCAAATTGATTCAAATTTCAAATTTCAAAATTTAAGCTTTAAATATTGTTTTGTTCTAAGGGGTTGTTTGGTGGATTAAGATTTGGAATGATTTATATTTTATTAAATTAGATAATATTACTTTTAGTTATTATGAGATTCAAAAAATAAAAATAAATAAAAATAGTATAATGTAAACTAATCAGAAAAATATATATAATCCAACAAAAAAGCAGAAAATAGTTTCATTGCTTAAAATAAAAAGAGAGAAGAAAATAGTTTCATAAATATCAAATTAGATAAATATATATTAATAAAAAAATATTTATAAAAATAAAAAAGACAAGATAAAAATAGTGGAAAATTGCAAAAAATAAAAAAATTTTGAAATCCACTAGAATAAAGAAGAACAATTAACAAAATTATTTTTATTGTTATTATATTTTATTTATCATGATGTTTCAAAAGAATAGGAAATTAATTAAAATTAATTACAAGAATCCGAAAAAAATATAAAAGGGGGACAATTTAAAAAATAATTGCATGAAAAAAAATATTACAAACAAATTTAGAAAATATTAAAGTTACAAAAAAAAATTGAGGAAATTTCATAAAATACACAAAAAGTAAATTTAAAAAATATTGTGAAATATTTTAAAACTCTCAATAATATAATTTCATAATATCTAGAAAATACAGTAATTATTAAAGATCAAAAATAATTTTTTAAAAATAAGTAAAAATTTTGGGAAAATTTACTAAAATACGGAAGTGAATTTAATTGAAGAACTTGATAAAAAAATTAAAATATAAATATACGGCATTTATTTGGTGTTTGCGGTAGTTAAATATTCATATAAGTGTATTTATGATAATAAGATATTGTTAATACAAATCCTTATGTTTTTTGGAATTACTCACATCATGTGTATTTACTAGTTCCATACTCAATGATAATTCGGGCATAAGGAGAAATGAAGATGGAGATTATGGTTTATATAGAATACTCGACGATAAAGAGACTTATTGTATGTTTACTTTTTCGTGTAGAAATTTATTTATGGATTTTGTAAATTATTTTTTATTTTTTTATATGTCCCCAAATTTAAATTAATATTATTTATTGATTTTAACATTATGTATATTTATTAAGTTTTTAGTTTTATTTATTTGGGGATTTTTTTTTATTGTGGCCTCAATCGGTTTTAAATTTTTATTAATATCTGTAAGCTATTTTTTGTATTATTGTAAAAAAAGTTTCATCTTTTCGTAAATTAATTTTTTATTCATTATTTTACTAAATTCCCAAAATTCTCCGTTATTTGTTTTTTGAAATTAATTTTGATTCCTTATTTTGATAATGATTGTATTTTCTAATTATTGTAATTTTTCATTTTAAGATTTTAATCAATTTTAAAATTTGTAGTTTTTTATTATTTTTGTAGAATTATTTGTTTTGTAAATATTTCACGATTTTTATCTTGGTGTTTTTATTTTTGTAAATTTTTTAATTAGTTTGATTTTTATCTAGTTTTGTATTGATGAAAATATTTTCTACTTATTCTTCGAATTATATATCTTTTCTGATTTTTTAAAATGATTTCATTGTTATTTATTTTTTAAATATCAATAATAATTATAAAATATTATTATTTAGTTTAATACAATATAAATCATTTAAATCTTTATCCACATGACAACCCTTATAATAAATTATTATTTAAATCTTAGATTTTGAAATTGGTTAAAAAACCAAAATCAAAACCAAAACGGTTTTCCAAATAAACCCTATGGGGTTGATGCACTCCTTCGAATCGATTGGCAATTAATATGCAACAATTATAAGTAGACTTTACAGGATTGATTTTATAGACAATCTTGGAATCCATTGGCAATTAATATTGAACAATTTTAAGGAGACTTTATAGGATTGATTTTATAGACACTCCTTCCAATAGCCATTTAATATCCTTTTAAAGGAGACGTTATAGGATTGGAGTTAATTATTTCAATCAAGAGTTGTAATATGCCTCTTTTTAGAAAAACAAAATTAATTAAAACTCTATACAAATCTTTAACATTAAATTTTTAAGGCATTAGCATAAATATTCTTTAAATATACTTGTTAAAGAAAACTTTTAATTGGCCTGGGGCCTTATAATTTGAATTTGCAAAACAATTTTATCAAAACCTAATTTGGTTATAAACTATTAGAATTAGTTTTGGAGATTTTTTCTCATACTTAGAAATTGATCACGAGCCCCTTCTTCAAGTGATTTGGGACTAATTCTAATAAAAATCATGCAGAACAACTATAGTCAATATGACAACGATAGTTATTGTGAATCTAACACTTATTTGAATTATATTTTCTAAAATTCTCTCTCAAGTGGGAACGAGACTCTCATTTTATTATTTAAGAGCTCCAACAAGTCTAATATTTAATTAAAATTATAGTAAAGTGCGGAATCACTAGGAGTCAGGTCTCGAACTCAGAACATTAATTCTAATACCATGTAAATCTAATACTTATCTCACAAACTTAAAAGAGATATTTTATTACTTAATTTATATTTTCAAACGGGGCACAAGTAACCATCCTAATTGAGTTTGTACAATTTTTAATAAGCGCACTACAAGAAAATTGTGTTACCCGACGTGAGATTCCGTCACAAAAAATGCACAAAGTCGTCGCTAAAGCCCTTCAGCCACGACTTTCGGTCGTCAAGCCTTGTTCGAGGTTGTTGCGCGCAGAGAGCACAACCACGACGATCGCGCTTTTCCGTCAACCAAAGTGATGCTGTGTCAACCTTAAATGGCGTCAGAAGAAGGGTTGACCAGTCGTCGGAGAAGGGTCCTTCATTTTGCATGGATCGTCGCTGTTGCTCCGTAGCCTACGACGTGGAAGTCGTCAAGGATTGTTCACCTTTCACTGATGATGTGCAGTGCGTGAAGGATTCCTCATCCTTCAACAACGATGGTCAATGCATGAAGGATTCCTCATTCTTCAATGACGATATGTAGCGCGTCAAGAACACTTGCGTCGCTTGTCAATTTGCTTTTCGTTCGTATTTTTTTTGGGTGCTCTGGTTATCAAAATGCTCTTTTTAATTTTTTTTGGGTAATTATTTTCAAGGCTTTGTTCTAATGCTGGAAAACTGTTGACTTATGAAAGAAAAATGAGACGAAGACAATGTATAAATCCATGAACTGTAAACATAGTTTTTACATCCATGGTGAGTAATCAAAAACTGTTCTAGGCAACATGCCTCACAAATAACAAAAAAACAAAGTTATGTATACAAAAACTTGACAAAAGCAATGTTCCTTCATCACTTATCGTTCCCTTGCTCCAACAGAAACTGCCACAGCTTTGCGACCTGCTTTTGAAGCTTATAAACTATAGTTCCTTTTGCCTTTTCCAAGACCCTGTTTCTTAATAGATGTTGTTGTCCACATAAAGGAGAAGCTTCATTACATATATAGAGGCTAACATTCGTGGGAACCAATCTAAACACACAGAAAACGGTAAGCGAAAATATAGGTTTGCTAAATTCCTTACCTGTTTCTTGAAGCTTTAGTAGCATGCTATTTTGGGGTTATGTAGGATCTTTGGCGACAACACTGGCGATATGGTTTGAGGTTGGACAGGAAACTGCAAAGCACGAGTGCGCCCCGATATTCTGAGTTCTTGGCTAGTAATCTGTTGTCCCTGTTTGCGTGAAGTGCCTACAGCCATGATTGTCAGATTGGAGAGGATCGAGTCATTGAGAGATAAATGAGCGAGATTTTGTGTTAGACAAAATATACACAGTGCTTTCAGAATAAAATGGTGGGAAATAAGCAGTATTCAAAATTTAGTGGAATCTTGCGCGGCTGCACATGTCTTCCCTTAAAATATTTGATTATTATGGTTATTTATTGGTACGAAATAAGCGGCCACTGCTTATACGTCATCAATTGTATATTGCTTGTTTTTTTTTCAAAAGCCAATTTTTGTTTATAAGCTTCAAAGCCAATGGTATAATTCATAAGTGCAATTGCTACCCTCTAATCGATCCCTTGTTTGATGCATACCTGGAAAATACATTTTTTCCTGTGATTGTTGCTAAATATTAGTGCACTATATGTAACCCGTGGTAGCGCAACTATGTTCATTAGATTCAAAGTTATCCATGTAAATGACACACAGCCTGTTCGATTGAATGCCTTTGTTGGGCTAAATTGCAGAATATAACCATCAAAAGCATTCTTATTGTATGGATGGTCACTCTAGTTTGCTAATGTTCAGAAATGGTTTATTTGTGGTTATATATAATTTTTCTATATCTTCAACGAACAACATTCAAGGCTTAGAAAAAAAAAGTGGACGGGAAAAGGACCAGCCTTCAAGGACTCTGAAAAAACTGGACGAAGGGTGGCACTTCATTCCTGACGGATTCAAAGCGTAGCGAGGCTAGTCACAGCTTTCCCGACCACCCACCCCGCGGCTACACTAGGGAGAGACGATTCAATTTTGTTGACCGCTACAGTAAATAAAATTTCAGTGTATCCCAGACCACAATGCGCAGTGGTGATTTCGGGTAAAAAAAATTTCTCCTAGCGCGACGGAGAAGCATTAGCGCGGAGAATTGTCGTGCTTTACTGACGGGAAAAGAGGGAGTGCGTGGCTGTAGCGGGTATTTCTTGTACGACATGGAAGTTTTATTTTATTTCTTTTTTCGAAAAGAATGCGACTTCGTGCAGATGTAAATTGTAATGGCCCAATTGAGAAAGAAAAATATTGTAATGGCCCACGTCAACTTTTGCGCACACCTGTTCTAAATCTATGATGACAACTAGTATAGACTGATATGATGTGAATTCCAATCAACTGAACACGTATAGATATGATCGCCTCCACGTGATGATCTCCTGCATCTGTATGTACATGGAGCAACTGGAACGTAGGCCCAAAGCAAATCCATTTTCGAAGTCTGTGTGCATGTGCAGTACATGCACTAAATTTTAAGATTGGCGCAACCGGGACGATTCCATTGGATACATGGTCATTGAGCCCTCGTCATAGCCACATGGTCGACATTGATACCTCAAGGTTAAACTTCGTCCTCGGCCTGAAATATCAGTATTCATTTGTTTTCTGGGTAATACACAAACTCAAACACGGGAGTCCACACAGCGTTGAACAGCCCCCATATTCACGCAACCCTATAAGATGTATAAAAATATCTCTATTTTATGAAAAAAAGCAGTGCATGCATGATCTCTTTTAAGAAGAACAACTCTATATATGTGTTATTTGTGTTTTCTTCAAACTGTCGAAAGGGTTAATGGAAATGAATAGAGAGCTAGAAGAGAGTTTCCTACGTTGTTAATTCTTCTAAACTTTACTATGATTAGTAGAAAGAGTTGGAGGCGTGGAGCTATTGTTTGCATTAATTAGCAAGATTTGCTACTTTGGATCATATCTATTAATATATCACAAGTGATTTTCAAGATAATGAGATTTTTTTTGTGAAATTCCTTTTGTTAACAATTATTTGATTATTTATCATTCTATAATACTATATTCCACATTAATCAACATAAACGATATTATATCATGGATAAAATTTATTGTTCATAATTCTTAATTCTAAATCAGTAAGCAGTTGGACTTTCAAAATTGTTTCAAAAATAACTTTCACAAATAAATATATATTTGCTTTATATATATAAAGCAAATATATATTTATTTGTGAAAGTTATTTTTGAAACAATTTTGAAAGTATATATATATAAACAAAACTGTGAAAATTATTTTCACAAATCCACTATGCAAATATTTTCTTTTTGAGTCTAATATTATAGAAATATAATGAATATTCTATCTAAACAAGAGATTGGTGGATTTCATATTGAGCATTTACAGAAATATATTTATCATACACAAGGCCTAACATTACTTGAAATATTTGACTCACGAAGATCATCACCAAATGACTTAGTCAAAACTCAAACATATAACATTTAAATCTGTATAAACTAGATCTAAGTAATATAATATGCTTATTGTACTGAACATCATTCTCTACATCAGAGATCATTTTTAGAAGGTATTCATATTTGATCTAGTTTCATGCATGTACTCTTATAATGCATTCACTCGTTTACTTAACGTCTCCGCCTCAATGATATAGTCCATCATTCTATTTAATAGAGGTTCAAAAATTGTAGACCTATTTATACATCATTATGTATCTCACCCAAGAACACATTGAGTAAACAAGTATTTGAAAAATCATACTCACAGCCACTTATTCATTAATTGTCGAGCAGACCTTTTTTTTTTTTAGTCAACAACCTTATTAACAACTATTTAAATGACCTATCATATAATTCTAGAAGGATGAATATAACTAATAATGAGAATTTTCCTTCCCGATTAGAGCAGAATAGAAATCTTTGGAAGAAGTTGAAGAAAAACCAGAGTGTTCATGCATGAAAATTCTAAATCCCTTCATTGTTTTCTTGAAGAGCAAATCATCCAGATCATGATCATGTCCTTGTGAGGATCACTTGAGAGTTGTTCTGAAAAGGGGTGTGTAGCTAGAGTTCCAATGAAAGGCTAATGCGAGTTCGTATGAGAATTTACTATGAGAGGCTTAGAGGTTTTGAGGGTTGTGCCTGTGCACTGGTCCAACTGTGGCACTCACTACTCGAAAATTGACTTTTAGTGACGAAATTCTCGGTAGTGAAATGAATTTCGTCACTAAAAGTCTATTTTTAGTGACGAAATGCTATTTTTGTCTCTAAAAAATGGTTTTTCGTGACGAAAATAATTTTCTTCACTAAAAGTCTTATTTGTGAAGAAATAACAATGTTGTCACAAAAAGTTAATTTTTTGGTGACGAAAAGTTTCGTCACACGCCGATCAATCGATCGTTGTTTATATACCGATCGATTGGTTATCAATAAACACGTGGCTTTGAAACACGATCGATCGTTCATCATAAGTGATCCATTCGCTACAATATGACGATCGATGGCATGCGTCATAGAAGTTCTTTCTAAATTTTAAGATAACCGATAGATCGTTTAAGTACGATGTCGCTTAGATATTTCTAATCTATCCATCACTCGTTTGTATTGAAGTGATCGATCATCAAGGTCGTCGTCGTTTTTTCTTATGCATAACGATCGATCGGTAAAGGCACAATAACCGATCCATCGCTATGATATGACGATCGATCGTCATGCGTTGTAGAAGATCTGTCTAAATTTTAAAATAATCGATCGATCGGTGATTTAGGTGATCGATCGTTTAAGTACGATGTCGTTTAGATATTTCTAATCAACCGATCGATCGTTTATATTGAAGTGATCGATCATCAAGGACGTCGTTGTTTTGTCTTATGCATAACGATCGATCGTTAAAGGCACACTGATCGATCGTAAAAGGTACACTGATCTATCGTTAGGATGTGTCGTCGTTTTCGTTAGACGAAGCGATCGATCTGTACGTAAATTTCATGATTAAACATTTGTGATTGAATAATATAAGCTTAAATAATTAGAAAAAAAATATATATTAACAAAGTACGTTAGGATATGTTTAGATTACATAACAACAAATATTTAGGAAAGCATGTACAAGTTGTACACGTTACATCAAATAAACATTTTGTAAGAGTTAGTATGAGCAATGTACTAAGATGTCATAAATTAGTGATATAAAGCTTATTTAACACATGATTATAAGTTATTAGTATGAGATATGTATTAAAATGACATCGGTTAGAATGGTCGGCTCAATTACGTTCAGTAATTGATATAGTAAACTTGAATGGGATAGGAACTATCACCCGAAGAAATTAGAGTTGAGTATGAATGTCATCGTTGTTTGCATTTTCGTCTTTGAAGGAACAATATGGATAAAAGCTAGATTTATGAGGCTGATAGACTCAAAAATGGGAAGTATAGTGATGGTGTTCGAGCTTTTATGAGTGTTGCCCGTAGTTATGCAGATAATCGGGGTCTGATAAGATGTCCATGTAAGAGATGTAAGAATGTGTTGTTCCAACCTGTGGACAAGATGAAGGATTATTTATTCATAATTGGGTTTGACCAGAGTTACACTCACTCGGTATTTCACGGAGAGTCAATTTCAGAAGTTTCTAACCGGGTCGTGAATTTATAACTTGAACCGGGCAGCGAAGACTCTCAGGGAAACATAAATGATGATATGAGAGACATGTTAGAAGATTTTGAGGTGGGAGCATGAGTTATGAGAACACATGTGAAAATATACCGGGTCCTGAAACAGTCCAATCTGGGTCTGGAGACGAATTTTCCGCGTATACCAAGTTATGGGCAGATGTTGAGCGAGAGTTGTATCTCGGGTGTAAGAAGTACTCGACGTTGTCTTTCGTTGTTAGGTTACTTCATGTGAATTTGAAGATGTGTTGGGCTTGATAAAAGATGCACTGCCGGAAGGGGAGACACTTTCTAAATCTTATTATGAGGCGAAAAAGTTAAGAAAAAATTTAGGATTTAGCTATGATAACATACATGCTTGCTTAAATGACTGTGTACTGTTTTGGAAGGAGCATAGTGAGTTAGAAAATTGTCTGGTGTGTGGGGGGGAATCCAGGTGGAAGTACAGTAAAAATAGCAAATCAAAGGCTTCTTAAAAAGTGCTGTGGCATTTTCCCTTGAAACCGAAGTTGCAGAGATTGTCTATCAAGGCAAACGGCAACAGATATGGGGTATGGAAGGACCAAGAGAAGCATGTGGTTTAAGATGGGGTGATTAGGCATCCTGCAGACTCTGGGGTATGGAAGGACCTCGATAAAAATCATGAATGGTTTGGTAGGGAATCTCAGTACGTACGGTTGGGTTCGACGTCTGATGGGTTCAATCCGTTTGGAAACATGAAGTTATCATATAGTATATGGCCAGTTGTCAGAGCAGCGCCTGAAGAAGTCACTTGAGAGGAGATACGTAAACAACTTGAATCGGTGCCGTTATGTTCGTTTGGGAAGACTCATAAGAAGAGAAAAAGGGCTGACAATGAGTTAAGTTGGACGAAGCGCATCATATTTTTTGAGTTGCCGTACTGGTTAGAGTTGAAACTTCGATAAAATTTGGACGTCATTTACATAGAGAAGAATATTTACGACAATGTGTTAGGAACTTTGATGAACGTCGATGGTAAGACGAAGGAAAATTCTAGTGCTCGGCGGGACTTGGCATTAATGGGTATTTAGAAGGAGTTGCATTTGCATGTAACCGTCAGCAGGAGGTGATGCCTCAAACAATATTTACTTTAATGAAGGACATCGAAATGATCGAAGGCCCCTCGGTTGTTAAATCGATTTCCATCATCATCATCACGGTAGTCGTGGCCTCTTTGTGGTCTCCCATGTCTTCTAGCATCTCTAGGGACTCGGTCCTAGGGCACCTCCTCCCTATACCGACTCCCACCAACTTCTTCTTCAGTCCTTGCATCATCATCAGCATCATGGTTGGGCTCTTCCTCACGCAGCCACCTCTCTACTACTTCCCGCTCATTCTCCACTCTTCCACCGAATCTAAGTGCTGGTCGTTGCCTTGGTTCTCCTCTTGTAGACTCGGACATGTGAGTTCTTCTTCCATCCAAGGGTTGCTCCTCTTCCATGCTTGGGGGTGGTATGCGGTTGCCCCCATTTGGTTCTCCTCCAAGTCTTGTCAAGATTGCTTGCAAGTCTTGCCTCATGCCTTCCACTGCCTTCATATTCTCCTCCGTAGCATTGGTCACTGAAGTGATGGCCCCTTGCATGTCGGCCATGGAAGTTGTAGTCTCCACCATCTTCTCCTTCATCCAACGAGATGCCAGCTCCAAAGCTTCAAAACGGTCTTTGTTGGATGAGAATGAACTCGAGGCGGCCTCCATTGGAACACTTGTCTGCAACAAGTCCAACCGCGGGTTCTCTCCCAAAGGAAGATCGAACCCCCTCCCAAGGAGAGCTTCTCACGAACACTTCCAACCTTGGGTTCTCTCCCAAAGGAAGATCGAACCCCTTACTTACCAAGAACGTATCAAGAACAAACACTTTCCGACCTTGGGTTCTCTCCAAATTGAAGATCGAACCCCTCCACAGATTATAATTTCAACAAAATACAAACAACTTTCTTCTACAAAAATCGTACTAACAAGAATCAAAGTAAGGTTTGCTCGTGTTTACCTCACTTGAAGTGAAGAAAACTTCAAGCAACTCCTCTCAATGAAAGCACCAATTTGTTAGGGTCCCCGGTCTAGGACTCCATAACAATCACCAACTCCTCCACGCGATCCGCTCCAACACCGTAATCGATCCTCCCGAACCGTTTCTAGTAACACACGAGCGAAGAATTTAGGATCAAAACACTCAACAAATGAATAATACCTCTCTTATTACGAAGAACGTGGTCTTAGGATTATTAGTCCTTCGAACCACAAGAACAATCGTACAAAGGTTATTAGCCCAAGCACACCCAACTTAAGAGGTTATTAGCCCCCAAGTCTACTGGCATAAACGTGCCTATGCCTGGCCACTCTCAGAAAAGCTCTCTAGCTCTCACTACTCAACTCTATGACTGAATGAATTCTAATGCTCCTGAGGAGTGCTTATATAGGCCTTCTCAGGAGCTTACAAAACCCTAATCAAATCAAATCAAATCAATCTAAATCAAATCTTCAGGATTCTAAGGAAACAATTCCCAGAATCAGGGAGATTTGATGATACATTCCTAAAACATCAAAGCTCAGAAAGGAAAGACAATCTTCTAGAAACATCTATTTCTAGAAGATAATATTTATTCAATTAATACCATAATCAGAGGCAATCTCTGAAGATGTTGATTTCGCCGCCGTCCGCCGCCCTACACGGTGGCGCCGCCGCCATGCTCCTCCTTGGGTGGTGATGCTCCTCCGACTCCCAAGGTCATGCTTATCACTTCCCGTCCGGTCACCGCTAAGGGTGGTGGTGCTCCGCCGCCGGCGGTGGCTGCTGTGGTTAGCCACTCTTGGCCCTCTGCTGCTGCTTGGCTTGGCTGGGGGTCAGGGCCCTGCTGTGGTGCTAAGTCATGGCAAGGCCATGTGGTGCCCATGAGCTTGCCATGGCATGTCTGCGGCTGGCTGACTTGCTTGCTGGGCATGGGCATTGCTGGGCTGCCATGGCTTGTCAGTGGTGCCGGTGTGCCTTGCTCGCGCGCGCGCATGCTGATGTCATGGCTTGTCTGTGGTGCCTCGGCTGCGCGTGCTGTGGGCGTGTCATGTGCTCCTGCCGCGCGCGCTGTGGGGGTGTCAAAGGCGCCCATGGGTGGCATTGGCGCCGCATCTCGTGTGCTATCCTCCTCCTCGCAGCCGTTCAGTCCAAGGTCTTCTCTGGGGACCCTTTCAAGGAGGTCCCCGACGAGGTTAAATCGTATGTGATGAACCGAGTGTTGGTATGTATAATTTATTAAATTTCAATTGTTGATACTTTTTTGCATTTCTATCTGTTATATATATTAAGTATGACTTCCAACTAGATTACTACTAAGCCGAGGATCGCATCACTATGACGTCTACGATGAACACAGCGTATAGGACGCAAAAAACTAGAATGTTCCAACATTACTTGGTGTTAAATTCCAAAGACGAGGCGTTAGAGCACCCGTATGGGCTCATGTTTGTGATTTATTCGCGAGCGAAGAATTTCAAGTTAAACATGTTTATTCCATCCTGAATGTTTATTTTAGTTATATGCTTAATTGTGGTAACAACTTTAAATGTACAGTGCAAAGGAGGAGTGCAATCAACAAGAAGAGTAGAGCTAAGTTGAAGATTGTACACACATCGGGAGCGAGGTCTTTCCAACGTGCCAGAGCGTTGTTAGTAAGTTATAAATTTACTTTTTTATTATTTATTATTTAAATAAATGACTTAGGTATTTTAATATGAATGTTCTGTATTTCTTTTGGTGTACAGAAAAATCTAGAATCTGATGAAATTAGTCCTTCGTTTCTTTATAAAAAGACGCATACCAATAAGGATGGCATGTGGACTTCAGAAGATGGATGAAATTTTTTTGTAAATTTTAATGTTTGATTTAATGATGCATTCGTATGCGTTTATGTTTTATATGTACTAGTTTTATCTTCTTTTCTAATTTTATAGGAAAAAATTGAGGCGTTACAATTGCAACGCGAGTAAGAGGGAAAGTCATACACTGAAGCGGCAACTGAAAAAAGACGAAGAGCTGATGCAGAAGATGGCAGAGCAGCAATGAAAGAAAGACGAAGAGCACCATAAGATGATACAGGAACAACAAAGGACCAAGTGGAACAACAAGAACAGATGATGCAACTAATGGCGGAGCAGATGAGTGAGTAGATGATGAAGCAGATTAGACAACTGCAATCTCGTTTGACACCCAAAAGAAAAATTGAGTAGATTTATATCGTATTTTTACTATCTTGTCAGTACTTATCTATTATGTATTTTATTTACTTTTTTAATAACGATTACATATTTGTAGATATTTATTTATAGAGACAATACAAAGCATGAAAAATATTCTTACATTTAAAGTTGAATCTCTATATTTAAAACTTTGATATTTGATATCGTGATAACCAGGATATAATATCAAATCTACAAGATTTGATTATGATATTATCTCTAACATCCTCCCTCAAACACAAGATGAAGAAAAATGAAATCTTGTGTTTGAAAAACGAGATCTGAAAGTGATCGGATCATGAAATCACAGGCACACAACCCTTGAAGAGTGGCTAAAAGTGATTGGACCTACAAATCATAGGCACGCGACCCTTGCCAAACATAACTCATGCTCTTCTCTCTCTCGTTCACTTCTTCTTTTTCTCATCGCAAACGCCGATTTGCTGTAAGCAAGAATATTCAAACTAAGAGTGACAAGAATATTATCTCTCACATGTTTTGTTGCTATGATGCCAAGAATAAAAAAGATATTTTGGAGAGGAGTAGACAAAGGGACAAGAGAGACAAAGATATAATCTCCTTTTGAGACAAGAAAATCTTTTTTGAATCGGAGCTTAATCTGACTTTTTGTCTCTGTTTCCCATGCGACCTACAACCGCAACCAAAAAGGAACATTGAAGACTTAACAAGTGAAAATAATCTCCTTTTGGTTGCTGAAGAAGTGTGAGACAAAAAAAAAATTGCTTGCAAAAAACCCTCAAGTAAAAAAAAATCTTGATTCAGCTTAACCTGAGACGATTACTGAGTTAAATAGTCACATTTGAGCATTTACCAATTTAAGGGGGAAAATAAACACAAACATAGTCTCTATATTTTTCTTCTCCTCGGGTTTTCTGGGAACCGAACATCTACTGGCAGAGAAATAAAGAGACATTGGGGTCATGAATGAAACTGTGGCAACTCTCCGGTGCACGAAAGCTTCAAGCACTCAATAATGATCTGCAGAATCAAATCCAAAACTCTCAGACACAGACACACATACATGAAACTAAGACTCATATATGAGGGGGAGATAAAAAAATTACCGTTTTGCCATCTCCGTTGGGGTCGACTATTAGGGTTAATGGCTTGGAGAAGAAGGTGATGATGTTCTTGTTTTCCAGTTCGAAGCTCCAGATACCTTCGTGCAAGAGAGCTGGGTCTCTCTCCAAGCGTTTCCATTGCGGATAGCGGGGAGCGAATCGAGAGAGGTGAAGAATTGTAAAAAAAGAGAAGGGGTTTTGACTTAAATGGCGAGGAGCGAAAGCGGGAAAAAGAACATTGAAAGTTTACCCCTCATTACTGTTTTTTATCCATCACTAATCCCATTTCGTTGGATATAAAATTTCTTTTGTAATTATATCATAATTGCTACTTTACTCGTAATTGTAATACACTGTATATTTTAGTACTTAGTTAAAGTAACTTAGTACTTAAAATAACTTAGTAATAGTAGTAATTTGTAATAATATTTAAAAATATTAGTACTTAGTATTAAATAAATAGCATATCATTTTACGTGTCAAATTAATGCCATATAAGAAAAAATTAAATACATAGTTATGTACATTCTTTTTATAATCAGTATAATAATCTTAATTAAAATAGGTTGAGAGTAATAATATATAATACTTATAATTTAAAAGTATAATGCTTTCCATATAACATTGCATGATTTGTTATATATGTTTATCACATACATGATATGCGTTAATTAACATAAGTACTTTATATACATGTACCTATATACCTAATAACTAAATCATAGCCTCTAAGACCATATATTAAATTATGTACTTTAATTGCATAAGCAAATTAAATAGTATTATATTACTAATTATTTAAAATATATATGCTCATTATAACTATGATAATATATGTTTTCTAAACTACTTAGATTTAATCAATAAATATGCAATTACCATAGCAACAATAGATATAATTTAAAATATATCATATAACAACTTCAATTTTCATAACACTCCTACTAATTCCATATATTTATTAAGTATGTCCTTTAAAACAATTTTTTTTCCAAATACATCACAAAATAAAAAAATATATTAAAAGGAATAAAATAATAAATAAAATAATTATTAACATTAAATAAATAATTAATAAATAAATAATTTCGGAATTAAACCTATAGCACCATTAAAAAAAAATGCTGCCAAAGGTATACTCTACAACGACGGTCACTGTGACCACCGCTATAACGACAAAACGCTGCTAATTGGGGTCTATAGCGGCGGTTTAGCAGCATTTTTTGCAAAGCGTTTTTAGTGACCGCCGCTAAAAAAACCGTGCTATAGACCTGTTTTTTGTAGTGTTTCCACTTATTTGGAAGCTGATGCCTTGAAAAAACTATACTTCTTTTTAATCATGGGTTTGAAAGAATTCCATTTCAGGTGGCTTGTAGAACCGTTAGATTGAAGAAGAGAAGGAAGGCTAAAGCTGAAATGACGCCTGTGTTGGAATCTTGAGATCGGCGCAGCAGATACAGGATCGTTGAAATCAGAGCAGTCTAAGCGTTCTGCCTCCTTCAGATCCACGCACACAACTTTGAGAGAGAAAGAGAGAATCTAGAGAGAGAAACTCTCTCGTTGAAATCGAATTTCGTTGAAAAAAAATTCTCTCTTTTCTCAACAGAGTTCTGAGCTATTTTGGCTCAGAACTCAACTGTGCTATAGCGTAGGATCTTTAGGGATCTCAAATCTCGGCCGTAGGATCATCAAGAAAAACTCTTTTTCGTTAACCCCCTTACATTCTGTATTCCGAATTTATGAGCTTCTACAAATTGTTATCATGTCCAGGAGATAATGAGATTGTTTTTGTGAAATCATTTTTGCTAACAATTATACGCTTATTTATCATTCCACCATATTATATTCCACATGAGCTAATAGGACCGGAATAATATCACCGATTAAGTCCCTAGCTCATATAATTCTTAATTCTCAGTTTCTACCTAGTTGGACTTCCAAAACTTTTCAAAAAACTTCACAAATATTTACTTAATATAATATAAGTAAAAACCATGAAAACATTTTTCACAAAATCTCGTTGCACAAGGTTTTTATAGGAGTCAACCAATATATAGACATAATGAATATATTGCCTCATCAAGAGACTGGTGGATTCTATATTGAGAAATTATATAAATTAAATGCACAAGGCCCAACATTATTTGGAATATTTGATCTGCGAAGATCATCACCAAATGACCCAGTCAAAGCACAAATACACAACAAGCAAACCTGCATAACTCTCCCAGGTCTAAGGACAACATAAACTAATTGTGCTGAATACTGTTCTCTACATCAGTGATCAGTGATCATTTCCAGAAGGTATTCATAGTTGATCCGGTTCAGTGCATGAACTCTTACATTGCACCCACTCGTCTGCTTAAGGTCACCACCTCAATGACGGAGTCCGTCATTCTATCTTATAGAGGCACAACGAGTGTAGACCTATTTGTACATTATCATGTACCTTGGTCTATAATATAGTGAGTCAACAAGGATCCGAAAAGTCATACTCTCGGCCTCCGATTCATTAATCATTGGTCTTACTTTTCAACAATGTTGCTCAACAATATGACATTTTGTGTCATTACATGTACCCAAAATAATATACAAGTGATTAATCAATAATAATAATTATCTCATAATTATGCAAAATGATTGGTTTTGAGGGCGTACATATAACAGCCTGGTGGCCCTTGTGGTGCTCACCAAGGAGGGGATGCATGTGGCGAGGGAGGGCAAGGGGTCATTGGGCAGAAAAAGTGCAGATTCCATTGAAGGATTATGCTATTGGACAGGGTAGCAAGCAAGCATTTGAAGAAGAAGAAATATTGTTTACTGGTCATACGTGGAAGTGACCGTTCATTATATTTAAGGACCATTTCCGGCCTTAAGCAGAAACAAAAAAGAAAAGCAGGAATTAAGGGCCATCAAGGAGTGAAGCAAGGTATAATCGTAATTCGTATTGCTTTAGACAAAAGTTGCAGTGTTTCACCAGCATTGGAATCCCTCTAATGTACCCTTTCCTGTTACTTATATCTTTACCCTAGGAAAAGGATCCAACTTTTTTTAAACAGTAAAACTTTAAACATTTATCGGCTGAAGAAATCTATTCGTCTTCCATTTTTTTTCTCAATGTAATTAGATGTCAATTAGCATAATTCTTTGCTCAAGGCATAGAACCAACGGAAAAGTTCTTGCTTCTTTAACAAGGGGAGGAACGGGGAATGAAGTTTCCTGCGCTCTCCAAGATTCCTGAAACTGCACAAGTTTCTTCGAGCTCCTAGCAAGACTGAAATAAGAAAAGAGAACATTCACCTATAGTATGTGCCAATTCTAGAAAAGAGATCGAGGAAACGAAACAAAAAAGAAGACCCCAGAAGAGACCATTTATTGGATAATATGCCTATGTTCTCTTACGATCAGATGAGACATTTAGATCTCCACATGGAAAAATTCTTCCATTATTTTACTGGAAAAACTAAGCATTGGGCAATAATGGCGACCGCAACATCCCTTATCATATTTGCCAGCATTTTTATTGCAAGGAAAAGGAAAGCAAAGAAATATATTCAACGTTTTCCTAGTAGGTCTATGTCTATTGGAGCTCTCCATGGTGGCAAACTGGCCTTGCACAGATTGCTTGATTATTATGAAGCTCATGAGAATGCATCATCACTTCAAAGAGCTGAGGCAGAGCTAAAAGATTTACTTGAAGAGGAACAACCTGATTTTGTGAAGATGCAGGTTAGGCATCTCCTTATATATATCCGCATTGCAAATTTCTCTTAAGCAGAATTCCAGTTGTTAACATTATGTTTTCTTCATTTTCGCTCTATTCAAACACAGATCGTGTGTTGAATAGTAATAAAGACGCTGAAACCTATCATTTCACTGTAAACTTGTAATTAAATTTTTTCCCAGCACTATTCAAGGAAAACCAAATCCGCCAAACATTCGGGATATCCCAAAACGTTTGGCAAGAGTATTGAATTTGTTGGAAACAGGAAATTTTAGGTGAACATTGAGGCGGATGCATAGGTGTTATAGATGCTTTCCTTTTAGCTGAAATTTGTTTCGAGAGACATGCCTTACAAGCTTGCTGCATTTGTCATTAAGAGAACCGTGGCGAAGCTGGAAATGAGCGGAAAAGAAGAAGGTGGGGTGGAAATATTGGAGACAGCGGTGGAGAAGCTGGCACGAGCGGAAAAGAAACATGAAGCGTATGAGACGGAAATGTTGCTTGTGGAGATGCTCATCTACACGGTCATTATTTCTTAAGCTCTCAGCTTTGTTTTCATTTCGATCTATATATGCCTAGTTCTGACCGCTAGGAATTGCATGCCCATAGAGGAATTCCTCTGCATGCTTTTCTTGCTGACAGTATTTTTCTCTTACAAATGAAGGAAAATTAAGAAAAGAGCACATTAATTTTTTTTCCCTTTTCTGTATCTGTACTTTCTCTCTCTTGTGTTTTCTTTGATGCAATGACTTTTTACTTATGCCTTGTTACAATCTAACGCAACTTTTTCTCACCCTGATATAATTCCAGGGAGATTTCGACAGGGCTTTCGACTGCGAGTGTTTGAAACACGAAGAGATCTCCGATGCACGACGTCCACTTTATAAGGTGATGACTTCTCGATCTTTTGTCTTGTTGACAATCAAGCCGGAATTGTGTGTTTAAGTCCTAGTAAAACAATACACATTAATTGGTTTACTTGTTAGTTTCACGAGAGTATAACACAAATTTGGTTGGCCCAGCTTCCCAGCTAGGTTGTTACCCAAAACCTAACAAGATTCAGTTCACTAATGTAATCCTAATGCAATGAGTTTAAGGATATTTTTGTTTCCCATCACCTAATTCTCCAATAAGGATCCTCTCTAGTCTCCTGCCTGAATTGGATGGTCCAATTCGAAGAAAGATAGACACATTATATATGTCCCGCAGTGAGTCCACACTGCTTGATAATTAGATGGTCTAATTCAGTCCGTAAATTAGAGAGAATCTATATATATCCTACTTTTCCACTAATATTTTTCGAGAAAGGGTGTACAAAACATAAGATAAAAGAAAGTTAAACAACTGTAATATGTAAAGCAAAAGAAAAACAAAATTAATTTGTTGCTTAAAAATGGAGAGACTAGAAGAGTAAAGAGACAGATTATCAAGAAAAATATGCGCAGCTTCCTTATATATCAAGATCTGGGACATAAATTAGTTTCCTGTGGCTCAAAAAACATGCTCAATGAGGTTGATGTCTATTTGATTTAATTAAGGAATTTGAATAAGAAGGGCTATTTACATTGTCATATTTGTGTCATTTGTCAAATTTATTACAGGCTATTATTCACGTTGTGTTAGGCCGCAAGGAACAAGCCAAAAAATGTTGGGATGATTTTAAGAACATTCAAGAACATTTTGAATGGCCACCTAGTTTGAAAGAAAGCCAAGTACCTAATGTGACCACCGCTTTCGAGGAGTTTGAGAAGGTGGTCCAGATGCTCAAAGATAATATCCAAAAGGCACAGGCGAAGAAGCCAATGAAGTACTAAATAAAAAATGGTATATTTCAATATATAATTTCAAAAATACCGTAAAAGAAAAAAAAAAGAAGAACAATTCTCTCCTTCAGCCTTTACTACACTTTCTAATATTTGGATGCCGTTGGACTATTATACGGCCTTTACGTTTTGTATTTTGTTGGGTTTTACAAGTGCTACAAGTAAAACTATAGTGATGAACAAATTCCCGATATATATGTTCTCCAAATCTGCAAATTCTGCTTATGGAGATGCATGCTCAGGCCTCCGCGTACGCAATGTATTATTGGATTAATATGTGTATATCTTTAGAAAAAGGCATAAATACACTTTTCAATATCTGACTCTAATAGTTTAACGCATTGCACTCTAAAGTACTTTCCACATTGACATAGTGCACCATTTAACTACATATCTTATACATTTCGCATCTTAACGATATTAATGCTCTTAATACATAGTGTAAATTGTCTAATGTTGGTAGCTAAAGAATGCAATCTTATAAAACTGATAATTTATAAAGTAACGTGTCAAACCCACTATGATTGATAGGTTGATCAAAAGTGTATTTAACTGTCGAAAGACAATGTGATATACCGTTTTCAAATAATAAACATTTTATTAATGGAAAAATTACATCTTACCACCCTAAAATACTACCTCATTTATAATTTTCCTTATAAACTTTTACTCTTGTGAGTCGAACTCCTCAAAATTCAACTTTTTTTGTAATTTTCCTATAAATTGAAGATATAATTAATTAGATTGTGTCACACGGTAAATTTTTTAATGTCTAGATTTTAGGGATAAATTACAAAAACTTCGTAGTTCGAGGGCTCAATTGACAAGATCAGTTGGACTTTAGAAGGAAAATTGTAAATTAGACCATAATTTTAAGAAGGTAAAATATAGTTTTTCCAAAAAGAAATAAATTCCTAATGCCACACATTAGCGAAAACGTACCTTGGAAATCAAACAAGCATCACTGCATGCATCGACTTTGAAAAAGCATACCAGACTGATAATCACTCGTGTCAAGAAGGAATATTCAGACAGATGCCAGATAAGCCTATGCAGGTTTCTTCTTTCTAGGGGTATGAATGTTTATGAATAAATAAATAAAATACATAAAAGGAAAAGTGCCTGTTTATTTGACACCAAACGTTAACGGGTCGAATACATGACTAAAGGGTTTTACCGTTACAAAGTATGTAAATGTTTATTTTAATTGGCATTAAACTTCGTGATCATTTGTTGTGTCAGTATATTCCTGATATCGAAGATAATTGAAGACTTGCATTATTCCAGAGTGTTAGCAGTGCATAAGTCTGGGAGTAGTATCGGAAGACTGGAGTTTGATTAGAGTCTACATGGAGTTCATTAATGCGAGTTTGACGCGTAACTATTTTCTGACAGTTCTTGGACTTCATGAAGTTGATTTGAAGTTCGATAAGTTTCTGTTTTGTAAGACAAATAACAGATGGTTGTTAGAATTAAGCAAACCATCTGTTGGACGTTCAGGAAGACTAGAATGCACGTGAATCTTCTTCTCTAACCAGAAAGAACTTCCAGAGATTAAACTTTTACAGTGAAATAACCCTCCAAGACTCTTTGTGTGAACTAAGAATAATCCAGAGACTAAGCTTTTAGATTGAAATAACCCTCCAAGACTCTTTGTGAGAACTAAGAATAATCCAATGAGATACTATACCTTCTCCCTAGTGTCGTAGTTCAGAGATTGATTACCCTGAGATCACCAAAAATATTTGAAGGACATTCCAGAGTTGCTGGAAGTCGTGAAGGTCTGGAAGACCCTTTTTTTGAAGCTGTTGATGTGAGATTCATGGAGAAGACTGCTTGCAACAAACAGATTGGTGAAGAATCAAAGTTCCTTGAATGGAGGGGAAGTTTCTCATTCTCTGCGTTGTTCAGATCTAGATATTGTATTTGGGTAAAGAGTTTAGTGTTTAGGTTAGTAATTGAAATTGTGTAACCTATCGATCACTTGTACTCTGAATTCAAAAACTTCTGATACCTTTCCCTGGCCATGGGCCCGTAGAGTTTTCATTGCTTGAAGGTTGTTTTGAAGAGATTGTTCTCTTCCTAACCAAAACCCGATATTTCATCTTGTGATTGTTTTGATTACTTTCGTTCATTATTTTTGGTTATAGTGCTAACCATAATCTTCTTTGATTAAGAAATTATTCTTGGCTATCTTATTGTTGTGATAAATTGTTTAAATTTGTCTTACATTAGTATTATGTTTTAATTCACATAAATCTTGATTGAGATTTATTGTTCTTGAAGTTACTGATTCTTTGTGAGATTGTGGAGTGAATTTTTAAGAGCAGAAAATTGGAATAACCTATTTACCCCTCCTCCTCTTGGTTTGGTTCCTTTAGTATTGAGCCTTAAACCTCTTAGAGATATGTTAGCTTGGGATACTTTGATGTTGTCTCACGAAGGAACAAAGGCTATTAGAGATTCTAAACTGCATATGAATATTTCAAAGTTTTGATGAACTGAGGATGAAGGATGATGAATGTTTTGATGATTTTTATGGAAACGTTTCAAGTTTGGTTAATTCAAGCTTTAATTTGGGTGAGAAAGTTCCTGAATCTAAAGTGGTTCGCAAGGTTATGACATCATTGCCCGAAATATTTAGACATGAAGTGACCGCCATTGAAGAAAGTTATAAAGAGTTGGATTCAATAAAGCTTGATGAATTTGTTGGTTCACTTCAAACTTATGAATTGAATTTTCCAGCATTAAAGAAAGGAAAGTAATATATTGCTTTGAAAGTGATGGATGATGATTCGAGTTTAGAAGATTATCTATTTGATGAAGAAGATATGACATTGTTTGTTAAAAAAAAGCAGGAACAATGATTACAAAGTTACGAGTGCAAATGATATGAGAATTTTAGAGCTAAATGTCCAACATTTTTGAAGTTAAAGCTTCTCTGTCAGATTCAGAATCATATTCAACCCTCTCAGACTAAGAAGATTCAAATGATTTAAGGGTAAACTTTGTCGCATTTACATATTCGATTAATTGTAACGAATTTCTTGATTTTGATGATGCAGAAGAAATCATTACAGAAGATGGAGATGAACTTAAGTGTTTAAAAGAGACTTATCAAGAATTATATGAAGAGAGTATTAAAGTAAAAATGGAGAATTGCTTGACTCTTAAGAAGATAAATCTTGTTGAGAAAGAGAGAGATAAGTTAGCTGAAAAATTAGTAGAACAAAGTACATTGATGCAAGAGCTAACTGTGGAGAACAAATCCCTTGAAGATCATGTAATTAAACTAAAAACAGAGCTGGACCAAGCTAATGTACAACTGAGGAATTCTTCAAATGTAACCAGCAAACTAGAGTCAGGTAGTCTCTTCTAAGCATTGGAAATTCAAATGGAAATAAAAGAGGATTGGGATTCAAACATACTACATTAGTCCTTACATCTTCAAAGAAAATGAAATTTGTACCCGCTACTCAAAAAAATCCTGTTGTACCCACACCTTTGAATAAGGTAAATCAGGTATAGTCTCTTCTAAAAATCCTTTTTCAATTAATTCTAAATTTTCCAGATTCATATCTAAATGTTTTCATTGTTGAAAAATTGGTCATACTAAATCAAAGTGTTTTGAGCTTTTGATAAATACAAATAGACATGTTTCTTTATCTACAAATGATTTTTCAAGATCTTATTTGAGTAAGTTGATGGCTCAAGTAAGAATTTTATGTAAACTTCTGCAAAATGAACAAGGATGCATAATTTCTAGGATCCTAAGTGATCTTAAGAAAGAATTTGACAACTCTAGCTTCAAATCAATTGCCTTGAAAATTGATTAAATGATAATTTTTGATCAATTTACATTCAAATTATCACTTAGTTTACTGTGATCATATAGAAAATTTCGTAATTTTCAGAATTCTCAATAATTTTTTATGATTTTTTTATAATCCTTCAAGTATGTTAGTTGGTGTGATTAATCTGTGTTTAGAAGTTTAAAAGGAGTTATTATGTAGTTTACATATGTTTGGTGTCAATGGTGGCATGATATTGGTACGTAGGTAAGTGCAAGGCTCTATTGGTGGGCTCTTATAGAAACTGTTAGGCTTTTATAACTTAGCTTTTTTTTTTTATCTTTTACACTCACTTTTCACCTAACATTCTCTCACCTCACTCGACACTCCCTTAAGCTCTCACAAGCTCTCATTTGCTACAAATTTGATATTATTTGAATTTTTGTGAAGAATTAACTTCACTGAAATCTCCCACTTGGACAAGAAAACGATTAGATTCTGTATTGTTGTGGACTGTTTGGTGGCTGTGTGGTTGGTGCGACAAGCACTTTCTTTGGATCTTTGTGTTTTAGCTTATTTTAAGTAACATCTCTTATGAATTTTACTACCCACGTGGTTATTTTCAAAGATTTTTGAAATCTAGTGTTTCTAAAATTGTCCCCCTCTCGAAAAATTGTTGAATATCTTGAAATCTCCTATGTAATTCTTCAATATTTGTCTCTATTATGGAAGATTAGTGGATAATTTCGTAATCTTGCTTGGTTTATTTGGATTTGTTGGAAAATCATAGTCTATTGGAGAATATGGGCATTCAAATTTCACGTGTTCTATGATTTTTTTATTATCTCAGCTCTTATTCTATTCTTGTACTGTGATATTTCAATGTGTTACGTGCTGTTCGCTTGATATTTCAAAATTGCTAGAAAGACATTGTTTCTCTTATATGGGTTGCATTATATATATTTATTTGGTTGGTTGTTCTTATGTAACATGCTTTTCTTGTATTAACTATTTGTAGCCATATATTCTTTTGTCTTTATATAATAATGTAGCTTGCTGTTGGGATTATCAATTCATAGTTTAAATATTTTAGAAACAGATTTTGTTTCTCATTTTGTATTATACAGTTGTACATTATGTCAGCTTTGGGATGGTTATGTTTTGCCATTAATGGTGATTTTTTAATGATAAAAATTGTTTTGAGCAGATGGTATGTGTGAAACATGCTGCTGCCAAAAATGCTCAGAATGAGTCTGAGAGCTCAAAACAACCTTACCATATACAATCCCAAGAAAAGAGCTGCACCATCAGTAGAGCTTGTCTCGAAAAAAACCAAGAGTCAAGTTGTTCAAGGTTTTCTAAGGGTAAAGAGAAACAGACAGCAACCCCCTCCTGAAGAATTTGACAATAGCAGATTCTTCAATCCTCAAGCAGAAGAACTTTACAAAAAGAAGTTTGGCTCAAAGGACCTGATATTGGAAAGAGGTCTTTTTTGAAGAGCTGTCCCAGATGCTGATATTTGAGCGGTTCTTGTCACGTGGCTGGGGTCATTGGTTACCAAACTTTCTCCTCCATTTAAAGAAGTGGTAAACGAATTCTACTCTAATATGCATAACTTCTCTGACTCTGATTCCTTTACAGTTTACTTCCATGGGCAAATTCTTGATGTTGACCCTTCTATTTTAGCTCAGTGTCAGGGGCGGCTCTATGGTAATTGGGGCCTTAGGCAAAATTATAAAGTGAGGCCTTTTATAATAATTTATAAAATAATATATTTATAAAATAAAATACTAATAAAAATTAGTTATAAATATTTTATAGTTTTTTTGGATGTAAAATTACTTATCCAAATTGTTATATTCTAAATTTGTTAATATATCATTTTTAATTAATAATATTAATAATCATTTAATCTTTCTTGAGTCATACTCCATCTTAAGTAAGATTTTATTAATTTTAATGATAAATAAATATAACTTTAAAAAATTAACGTAAAAAGTTTAGAATAAGAGTACCTAAGACTTTAGTGAGGAAAGATAAGAGTTGAGAGATAATTTTTGTATATTTTTTATACTTGACAGATATTGTCTTAAATAAGTTTAAGTAATTATTAAGAGATTGAATTAGACTTATAAGGTTTCTTTGAATTAATTATAATTATTATCTTTAAACAAGAATATATTATAGGGTTGAACACAGATTTTATAAATACCACAAAAAGTGAAATGTTAACACTCATTTTCTTTAAGTTAAGTTTTTGACGCCTTAATATTAAATTTTCTATGAATATAACATTAAAGAAAAAATTTGAACTAGAGCCACCTAAATTTAGGGAAAAATTAATGTTCATTCAATCAAAGAGATTTAATAGACATCTTCAATTAATATACTCTTTAACCTTAAGTTTTTTAGGCCTTAATATTAATTTTTTAAAACAAATATACCATTACAAAAAAATTTAAATTGGGGGCCTCCTAAATTTGGGGAAAAATTAATGCTCATTCAATCAAAGAGATTTAATTGGCCATTTCAATTAATATACTATTTAATATTAAATTTTTTTGGCTTTAATATTAAATTTTTTAAAATATATCATTACAAAAAATCTTAAATTGGGGGCCTTTGGCAGCCGCTTATAGCTAGAGCCGGCCCTGCTCAGTGTGTTGGTATTCCTAGAGTATACAAACCAGCGAAATTGCCTCAAGGTTTGGGTTCAACAACTATGACTCAAAGTAAGTCACCTAAAGCTAGTAAAAAGTCCACTCCCTTTCTTGATCCACTTTATGAACCTTTGGGTTCTCACATATCTTAAATGGTTGAGTCATTAAAAATGCTCACTGAAATATCCAATCACTATAAGAAAAATATTTTGAGTGACAAAAAAAATTATCACCCAAAGTACTAATTTTGTCAGCTAAGGTTTTGGGTGACAAAACCGAGTTGTCACTCAGTCTGTCAGCTAAAGCCCGTCAGCCAATGTTTTAGATGGCAATTTTCGTATTCTGTCACTCGAAACCGTTCGGACGGTTTTGGTTCCATACTTACGAAATTGAAAATCGTCATGCCCAGTACCGTCCATCCGTTCGCATGAGCTGTGTGAACGTTCTCTCTACATGTGCATATTAAAATACCTAAGTCATATATTTAATTAATAAATAATAAAAATGTAAATTTATTACTTACTAACAACGCTCTCGCGCGTTGGAAAGACCTCGCTCTAGATGTGTTTACAATCTTCAACTTAGCTCTATTATTCCTGTTGATTGCACTCTCCTCTGCATTGTACATTTACAGTTGTTACCACAATTAATAATAAAATAAAATAAATATTTAGGATGGAATAAAAATGTTTAACCTGAAATTCCTCGCTCATGAATAAATCACTGGCACGAGTCCATTCTTCTTTGTTCATATCAAGATATAGGTGTTCTAACGCCTCTTCTTTGGACGTCACAGCTATGCGATCCTCGGTTCGGTTGTAATCTAGTTGGAAGTCATCCTTAACATATATAACAGTTAGTACGTATAAAATTTTCAACAATTAAAAATTTAATTAATTATACTTACCAACACTCAGTTCATTATGTACGATTTAACCTCGTCGGGGACCTCCTTCTACTGACTCATCTTAAATGTCTGCACTCCATTTTACCACAACTCCTTTAAATCATCTATCAATGGCTGCATGTAGACGTTGATACCATTCCCGGGACTTCTTGGACCCGGAATAAGCAACGACATCATGAAACTTGAATCTTTCATACATTTTCATGGCGTCAAATTGTATGGAATTAGTACCACAGGGCATATACTATACTATAAGCTCATGTTGCCAAACAGATTGAACCCATCAGATACCAAACTCAGCCGAACGTTCCAAGATTCCTGACCAAACTATTCATACTTCTTATCGAGATCTTTCCATACCCCAGAGTCTGCAGGATGTCTCATCACCCCATCTTCAATCACACGCTTCTCTTGTTACCATCGCATATTTGTTGCCATTTGCCCTGACAGAAACAATTTATGCAACCTCAGTTTCAAGGGAAAATGCCGCAGAACTTTTTGTGGAATCTTTGATTGGGTATTCTGACTGTACTTCTACCTCGATGCCCCACACACCGAACACTCTTGTAACTCACTGAAGTCGTTCCAAAACAATACACAGTCAATTAAGCACACATGTATGTTATCGTAGCTAAAGCCTAAATTCTTTTTTAACTTTTCTCCTCATAATAAGATTTAGGAAGTGTTTCCCCCTCCGACTTCACATGAACAAACCTGACAATGAAAGACAACTTCGAGTACTTCTTACACCCGGGATACAACTCTCGCTCAGCATCCGCCCATTAAATGGTATACTCGAAAAATCCTGACTCGACTGATTCAGGACCTAGCATATTTCACTAGCGTTCTCATCAACCCCTCCTCCCGCC
Organism: Myrica gale; assembly: GCA_963930655.1. Lineage (NCBI taxonomy): Eukaryota > Viridiplantae > Streptophyta > Magnoliopsida > Fagales > Myricaceae > Myrica > Myrica gale. The sequence goes on along the minus strand of OZ005603.1, from coordinate 12,778,031 downwards.
TCAAAATCTTATAACATGTCTCTCATATCATCATTTATGTTTCCCTGAGAGCCTTCACTATAAGGTTCAGGTTCTAAAGTCACCACCCGGTTTGAAACTTCTGCAAATTGACTCTTCGTCAAATGCCCAATGAGTGTAACTCTAGTCAAACCCAAGTATGAATAAATGATCCTCCATCTCGTCCACATGTTAGAACAACACATTCTTACATCTCTTACATGAACATCTTATCAGTCCCCGACTATCCCCATAACTACGGGTAACACTCATAAAATTCCCAACACCATCACTATACTTCGCACTTTTCAGTCTATCAGCCTCATAAATCCAGATCTTATCCATATTGTTCCTTCAAAGACAAAAATACAAACAATAATGCAAACAATCACATGTTAGAACAACACATTCTTACATTTCTTACATGAACATCTTATCAGTCCCCGACTATCCCCATAACTACGGGTAACACTCATAAAATTCCCAACACCATCACTATACTTCGCACTTTTCAGTCTATCAGCCTCATAAATCCAGATCTTATCCATATTGTTCCTTCAAAGACAAAAATACAAAAAATAATGCAAACAATGACGATGACATTCATACTCAACACAATAGTCACAATAGAAGATACAATTATGGGCATTACGCATATTGTAAACTCAAATTGTCCATAACGTGGACAATTCGAGAATTAAACCGAGTTCGTTATCCGAACTCCGTGTAATTCTTAAACGGGGGGCTAAGGCTACTAAATGAATGCAAGAACATAACAGATAAAAAATTTTCGGACGAAATCTAAACCGTCCGCACAATCCACAAGCGTTCGGACGCTTTTTGCAAAAGCGTACGAACAAAAAAAACAATAATCCGTCCGGACTGCAATTGTCGAACAGGACAGTTCTTCGACACACAGACTCCATTTTCACTATAAATTCTTCCGAAAATCACACCAAATCACTAACACTTCAATATAAACACATCATACCAAGCAAAAACTCAATTGCTATCATTTTAGACCGAACTTTTTTCGAAAAACACATGCTTTTATATCCTAAATTCCATGCTTTTCATCCTAAAACAATTCATTTTATAACCCACTAACCTAAAATGCAATCCAATATCAAATTCTGAATGAGTTGCTTTTTCACAAACGATTCAATGCGGTTGGACGATCAAAATCCGCTCTCCTTTTCTCCTCTTGCTCAAATCTCTTGTTTTCTAAGTGTTTCCCGTTTTTCCTACACTGTCCGCGATTCTAAAACTTTGAAATGATTGAATACCATTCGGAAGAGTAAAATGAAGTTCGGACGCTTACGTATATTAGTTTCATGGGAATTGTTGCAGCCTAAGTTTTGCTTACGTTTGAAGTTCGGACGTTTATTAGTTTCACTACATTGCACGACGTGTGTAATAATAAGTCTGAACGGTATCTTTTATTGCATGACGCCATTTGGAAACCCCTAAACGCCAACTTTAAAATGAAAGGATTGTAAATGAAATCGTCCCAACCGTATAAGAAACCGTTCGAAAAGTTTTTGACCAACTTTTATTATTTGTTCTAATAACAATTCATATTGTATTAAGTTCTAATAAAAATTATAACATAACTAAGATAACATAAATATATCGAATATCGTCAAAAGATAATATAAACTAAATAACATCAATTAAATACACATTTTGATATTCCTAGGATTAAGGCAACTCAAGAGGGGGTGAATTGGGTTTCAAAATTTTTCCGAACATTACCCAAAAGAATGTGTTTGCTAGCTACAAGTCTGACAAATGAGATTGATTGCAGTAAAGGATTAACCACAAGAGTATGTATTGCAATCTAAATGCACAAGTGAAAACTTTAAAGCAATAAACTAGTAGCACAAATAAAGGAGATAAGGAAAGAGAAGCAAACACAATATTTTAGGTGGTTCGGCAAGCTCGCCTACGTCCACCCCTGAAGCTCCTTTACCGAGCCTTAAGGTTTCTCCACTGTTCTCCCTTCAACCAAGGGAAAAGTTTCCTTACACTTGAGCTTGAGAAAACCATCTTCAAGCCTCAAGAACGAGTTTGAGAGCAAACCTCTCCAAACACCTTCTTTCGATGAACAAAGCTCACCGAAAGGATACAAGAGAATCACTCTCTTAGTAATGTGTATGATTCAACGAAATTTCTCTTTAAACTGCTTGATGAAGTAGATATTACAATGAGAAATAACTAGCTCTTAGGCTTCACACAATAACAAGGATGTAAAAATGAAGATTATGTGTGAATGATGTTTGAATAAGGATTAGAAGGTTTTTGATCACTCCTAGCCTTTGTAAAATGATTTTGGACGATTAAGTTTTTTTTTCAAAGGCGTGGGAATAACTTTATATAGGCCTCATGAGAAAAATAGCCGTGAATAGCTGTTAGAGTGATTTGTTAAAACGAGTCGGTCGACCGCTACATGAACCGGTCGACCGCTTCAAGTTTACCGTTGTCCAACGGTCATATTTTCAGAAGCTTAACGGCTCTCTATTAAATGCTACCGGTCGACCTCTACATGAACCGGTCGACCAATTCAAGTTACTGTTATACAACGATCATTTTGTCAGAAGCTTAACGTCTCTGTATTAAATTCTACCGGTCGACCGCTACACCAAGCGCTCGTAGGTCCGGACGTCCGCTTCATTGAGCCGGTCGACCTCCTCATCTTAAGCATGATCCGGTTGATTTAAAAACTCAATTTTGACCCACTTAAAAATACTCAATTTTAAACTCTAACTTCTCATAAGTATATAAAAAGGTTTGAGAGTATATTTGAGATATTTTGAAGCCATTAAAAAGGTTTTAATCTTTCAACAAATGTTAAAACGGTTTATGCAAGTTTTGAAGACTTATGCATGTGTGTGATTGAAATCCTTGTTAAAGATGAAGTCTTAGAGTTACAAGGATTATACCCTAGAATCTTGAGTCTTCACTTTGAGCTTCTTGTATCTTCTTGTTCTTCTTTCTTCAAATGTTTGGCTCTTTCATCAAGTCGTCTTTATCTTTGAAGATGTTCATTTTATAAACTTGATCCATTTATTGAAATCATCAAAATCTCGATGACTCAGTGAATTGGTTTTCTAAAACTTTAAGGTATTAACCCCCAAAGACGTGTTTGCTAGTAGATACTACTTTAGCACAAGTATAATATGCAATAAGAGTAAGTATGTGCTTAAAGTAAAGAGTAGGGATAAGAGAAGCAAACACTAGATTTTTAGGTGGTTCGGCAAACCCGCCTACATCCACCCCTCAAGCTCATTCACCGAGCCTTGAGGTTTTCCACTATCTTCCAATAGCTTTTTACACTAGCTTCTGGGTGCTAGAGATTCGTACAAGTGCTTTCCCGAGCTCAACACTCAAACCCACCCAAGTGGTTTTTTCGGGCTCACCACTCACAACCTAACAAGCTTGAGATAGACACTCTCTAAGTTTCTTCTTTAGTGAACAACTTCACTAAAGGAAACACTTCTCTTGAATATGAAGATAGAAGAGCAAAAGTCTCTTGATAGAGTAGATATGAAAATGAAAGGCTCTATCTCTTGATTCACACAAAGACAAGGATATGGAAGTGTGTTTTGTATGAATCATATGAGAAAAATGAAATAGGAAGGTTTGAAATATTTCTCAAGCTATACAAATGATATGTGGTCGCTGGTTCTTTATTTTAGATGAAATGAAGGTGTATTTATAGGCCACATATGAAAACTAGTTGTTTATAGCCGTTAGGGGTCGATTTGACAATTTTATAGTTGTAGCGGTTGATCGCTTCATGTACCAGTCGACCGGTTCAAGTAGTCGTTGTCCAACGATCATAAATTTGAATGCTGTCAAGATCATCTGCTTCATATAGAGGTCGACCGTTACATATAATTTCATTGACCGGTTCATTAAAAACCTTGTTTTTGACCACTTTTAAACACCCAATTTTAAAGGCTTACTTCCCATAAGTATATGAAAGGTTTGGGAATATATTTGAGGTGTTTTGAAACCTTTAAAAACATTTTAATCTTTCAAACCAAAGGTAAAACGATTTATGCACGTTTTGAAAGATATGCAAGTGTGATTCATAATCCTTGTCAAAAGTGAAACAAATAGTTACAAGGATTATACCCTAAGGTATTGAAACTTCACTTTGAGCTTCTTCCATCTTCTTGTTGTTCTTTATCGAAGATGATAACGAGATAGTGTTTTTCCTATCACTTTCGTTTTCTTAGGTTTTGCTAACTATCCTTGGTTTCCTAACCTTCCCTCTGATATCATTTGTAACAGCCTGGACCGTCAAGAACTCAAGCGTTATCTTATAGTAATGGACGTTCTCTATTAGACTGAGGTTACGACCAGTGGGAGGATCATGAAAGCAACCAGATTCTAACTAAAACACAAGTAGAACATTTTATTAATACTAAAGTATTACAAAAGAAAACCAACTTCTTATAATGTACATACTAAAAAGAAAACTACAGCAACAGAAAAACTAAGAAACATAAAACCTCTACTCCATGCCATCATAATCACTTAAGTTTGTCGCACATGCTGACATAGTCATTCGAGTTTGGGTTAATCCACCTATGACCTCGGTCTTCCATCAGAACATTTAGGCCACGTGTGATATAGACTTGAAAGGTCAGCTCCAGAGTAATAAAGTCATGTTGAATGGCCTTGGTGAACTCACCTAATAAACCTCAGACATCTGCTAAAGAAATATTTAACAAACAACGGTAAGTCCGAATGACTCAGTAAAGCCAGCGGTTAGTACGCCAGAATATCTGAAACAAGAACAAAATATTGAAGAAATCTGTTCAAAAATAAAATCTCAACAGAAGAAAAAGTAAATGAAAAGTCTCAATTTTCTCAAAAATGATCTTTTCCTTTTTTTCCATTCTCAATCACCAATTACCAATCCTCCAGTGATTCACTGGGCCTGAGTGACGGATTACAAGTAACCTCCATGTTTTGCGGCATTACTTCTAGAGTAGAACATGGTCCGTATTTTGCGGCATTACTCCCAGACTAGAATACGGTATCCTCATAGAGGATCTTTCGGCATACGACGGAAAGGCCAGAATGTCACCAAGTGAACGCATTCTCTTATGCACAGTACGGTCAGGTCTTCACAGTATGCGTTAAGTATGCATGTCTCATATCAACGCCCATACATCTCATTTATGATATGCAACACCTTAACCACATTTGAACGTCAATATTCCTTTCCAACGTACAAGTTAAGCGTGCATGTCTCATATCAATACCCATACATCTCATTTATGACATGCAACACCTTAACTTGTTTTCATCATCACAACACCTTAACTTAGGTCCTATCCTTTTTTGTCATGCTTCTTGCATCGATTTGTCATGCTTCTAGCTTTGATTTATCGTGCTATCTAGCTCTCATATGTGTCACTCTCTAGGGTAGCCGAATTTCTCATTTCTTAGTGGCTATGTTTTGTTAATCGTTTCACTAATCTTCCGATAATCACATATCAACCTAATCGTTTCACTAAATTTTGAAACGAAACAGATCAAAGTAGAAAAACACTTTCAAAACGAATAGAACTTTGACAATGGTACTTTTCGAAAAGGCAAGCTTGTTCTTTGTCAAGAACACAAACAACACGAAGAACATCAAGAACAATAGGAAGAATAGAACAATGCTAATAACATCAAGAGATGTTAAGTATAAGAAATACAAGAGATTCACAAATCATCTTGACAACTTAAGAATTGAAATCAAGGATAACCAAACTAAACTTTACCTCTAATGAAGTCGAATTGTCACTAATCTTTTTCCTCCTTTTTCTCCCACTTCACTTCACTCTTGCTCTCAAGTTTTAACTCACAAATTTCAGATCTGAATGGTGTAAGTTTGAATGGCCGGCCACGCTCCCTATTTATAGGAAATCTTCATTCATCACAACGCCACACGTGTCTAGGCTAGCTCCTGTGACTCAAAAGGCTACTTCCACCGTGTGATGACACCCAACCACCCTAAGAAACTGCTCAGCACACCTATGGCCGGAATTCAGCCTATAGCTTTGGTGAATCACCACCTAGATCCACCGGTGGTCCACACCTCGGGCTACCTAGGTCCTAGCCTTTTTTGTCGTGCTTCTTGCATCGATTTGTCGTGCTTCTAGCTTTGATTTGTCGTTCTATCTAGCTCTCATGTGTGTCACTCTCTAGGTCATTCGAATTTCTCATGTATTAGTGGCTAAGTTTTGCTAATCATCTCACTAATCTTCCAATAATCACATATCATCCTAATTGCTTTCATAAAACGTCCTACTTGCTTCCAAAAAATAAAATTGTCTCCAAATTTGAACCATAACCTCGTGGATGATCTCCCAACATATTAAAAGACTAAAATCATATGGTTCGATTTTTGTGACAAAAACATCCTAACTGCTTGAAAATTTTTATTGATCCAATACGAACTCCTCAACATTCTGAACAATAACCTAGTTGCACATGAACTTCAAATCTCACTTAATCATGTCCTAATCAAGGTTTCAAACTTAGTGTTTCAAGTACTAAATAATCTCTCTTGATCATTAAGTACCCCCTAAACGTATGACTAATCATACACACGATAATATAAACCATATGCATGTGGTGTTAAAAGTTCGAGGTATGACATGAGCTCTGCCCGGGATCCTAGTGCTCCTTAGCCTTCTCGGGCTGCTTCTGTCGTCTAACTCTAGCAGCCCGAGGGACAGTCAGTGTTCGACGTGTCTGGGCAATTTATTTGGAGAGCATTTTCTTGTTGACAGACCGAACTAGAATGACCCTCAACTCGTCAGTACCCTCGGGTACTAGCAGGGAGTGCAGGAACTGGGTCAATAGAATCCTGCGCGACAATGAAGTTAGAGCATCGATCTTCAGGGCCTCCGCATGAACGGACAGATAGATGTATGATGTTATATCAACAGGTAGCCTCTGAATAACTATTAGGTACAAGAACTCCATCCGGCTATAAGACAGCTCCGTAGTGTGCTACCTCGGATCGATGGCAGAGCATAAGATTAGGTGCATGATCCGCTAGAAAGAACGCAACTGCCCGTGTACCATATCGGCTCCGTCCATAATCACTGTATCTATTCCTCTATGTTCAAACACTTACCTCTGTAGTGGAGTCCGGACGTTATGTTTGTAGTCCAAACCCCTAGAAGATATATTTAAAATTTATTTTGTTTTGTTGTTAAATTCACTAAATATAACTTGCTTCACTTAAATTAATTTACTAATTGTTCTATTAACATAGCACTCGTACTAATAACTCGTTTGATCGTACTAATTATCCGTTTAAATTGTAAAAAATTTAATCAAGTGAAAGAACATAAACTAATATAAAATATAAAAAATAATCGAAATACAGAATGAAAAACACGATCATAATGTCTAGTACAAGCCGGACGGTCTTTTAAATGGTAAATAAATAATAATGACAAAGCAAAAACGGGAAACTAGTCTAAATCACTAGTTGGCTCATCCAGATCTTGTCTGAGGGCTTCACGAACATGCGTCAAATGCACCTCCATATTATCTTCCCATCTAACGTGTGTCTGCAGCTATATCGGAACGGTTTGGACAGGCTGGGACAACTCAGACAATTGTTGTCTCACAAAGAATAGTTTAGAGCCCTATTCATTAGAGCAAGTTTGGTCTCTAGACCGGTCAAGCAGCATTGGAGCTTCATTGATGCAGGGGGATTCGAGCAAGATGATGTCGAGCTGTCAGATTGCTCATTGATGGCGCTGAATTACCTTGAGCGGGAGGATCACCGCAAAGATGGTAAAAAATCGTGATCTAGCCTAATTGGGACGATTTTCGTACACGTGTCAATTATTTGGCCATAACTTTGGCTACAAGTATCCGATTCGCGCCCGTGACCCCAATTCGGAAAGCTCTTTTCAGCGCGCACGTCATAGCCACCGAGCTAAGCTCCGTGCACCTCGTTTCGAGCCCTAAATCTGCTGATTTCCTTTTCAAATATCTGCTTTTAGTTAATTTTGCTATTTAAGGTAATTTCCTTTTTGTCGCTAAGGAAATCATTCTGAAACCGATTTGTGTCAGATTTTTGGCAATCGCTTGATTTCTTTCCGTATTTCGTTTTGGTAAGACTTTTAGGGTTTTTCCATTTTTGGTAAAATTCTATTATAGTCGAATTTTCAGCTATTTTAACCCGGCTTGTGGGTTGTTTTGATTCATTCCTGATTATTACGAATTTTATTGAATCCACAGAATTTTCTGAATTATTGGGTCGAAATTCTCTCTTTCCTTCTTGTAAAGTGCCTATTGTTTTAGCCTATAGAATAATCATTATTCTCTCCGGCGTCAATTGGTATTAGAGCTCAGCATCTTCCTGAGGCAGTACTTTCATCAAGTATTCGATGGCTGGTGGTCGTGGTGATCATCGTGGGCAGGTTCTGAATGAGGAAGTCCCACACCGTGATCGTAACGTTCAGGATGTTATGATTGAGGATTTGCAGAGGCAAGTGGCAGAGTTAACCCGGCGTCTGGCAGCGCCGGAAATCGATCATCATGATGTGGAAGATTCTGATATCGACAATTCCATCTTCGAAAACCCGTATCACAATCAACTTCGGTAGTACCGTGGTCGAGAGAACAGCTATGGAGACCTCGGCTTCAGAGTTTATTTGCCCGAGTTTTTTGGTACATTACAAGCTGATTGTTTTATCGATTGGCTTAATGAAGTAGAACGGATTCTCGATTACAAAGAGGTCCCAGATCGTGTCAAAGTGAAACTGGTGGCCATAAAACTCAAAGGTAGAGCATGGGCGTGGTGGGAGCAGTTGAAACGCTCAAGAGACAGGCAGGGTAAGGCCAATATCTCTGACTGGGAGAAGATGAAGAGCCACTTTCTTCCCTTTGGCTATACTCAAACCATGTTTCAACGACGTCATTCGTTAAGGCAAGGGATGAGATCGGTGGAAGATTATACGGAGGAGTTCTATCAGTTGATCTCCTGGAATGATCTAACTGAGACAGAAGAGCAGATGGTGGCGCGCTATTTGGGGGGTTTGCGACAACCTCTGCAGGATGCCCTCAGCCTTCACTCGCTGTGGACGGTTTCTGAAGCCTACCAGCGTGCCTTTGCTGCAGAAAAACAATAAAATAGGAGACCTATCATCAGAAACGACCAGAGCAATAGGTTGGCTCGCCCTCGAGAATCCTGTCCTCCCTAGCAACCACCAAAGGGTAATCCTAACACCACTATTAAGTGTTTTTAATGTGGTGAACAGGGGCACATAGCAACTCATTGCAGGAAGCCTGCCAGTCAGACGGGCAAGAATCTGTTGCTTGAGGAAGGCATGAAATACGAGACTGAGGAGGTTGGAGAGCCGATGTATGACGAAGAAGGAGAGGAGCATGTGCTGTATGGAGAGGGCCATGAGACTCTGGTCATTCGTAAGAGCCTCCTGACTCCCAGAGGCGATTTCGAAGACGATTGGTTGAGAACCAATATCTTCCACACAACCTGCACTATGGTCGACAAAGTCTGCAAGATGATTATTTACAGAGGTAGTTGCGAGAACGTAGTCTCTGAAGATGCTCTCCAGAAGTTGCAGCTGAAGACAGATCGTCACCCCAAGCCATAAAAACTGTCATGGCTGAATAAAGGCAGTGAGGTAACAGTAGATAGACGATGCCTAGTGTCTTTTTCCGTTGGCAAGAAATACTTTGATAATGCTTAGTGTGATGTAGTGTCTATGGATGCATGTCATATACTGTTAGGCAGACCATGGCAGTATGATCGGAGTGTGGTACATGATGGACAGAAAAATACATATTCCCTTAGCATCAGAGGCAAAAAGATTGTGTTGGCACCTCGTCGGGAAGGACCCAATCCCACCCCGGTTGTCAATAATAACAATATACTTTCTATGTCCATGTTTTAAGTTGAAGTTGAGCGTGAGAATGTAGTATTTGCTTTACTGCGTTGTGGAGATAGTGCAGCAGGTGAGGTTCCAGAATTACCCACGGAGGTCCAGCAGCTGCTTTTGGGATTCTCTAATTTGATGCCAGAAGACCTTCCTCCTAGACTACCGCCTATGAGAGACATTCAGCACGAGATTGACCTGATCCCGGGCTCGAGTTTGCCCAATAGGCCAACATACCGCCTCAGCCCTAAGGAAGCTGAAGAGTTGTAGCGACAGGTGGTAGAGTTGCTGGAGCGGGGCTATATCCATGAGAGTATGAGCCCATGTGCCGTTCTTGTCTTGTTTGTGCCAAAGAAAGATGGTTCCTGACGCATGTGTGTAGACAGCAGAGAGTACAGATTTCCCATTCCCCGCCTGGACGACATGCTGGATCATCTGTCCTGTTCTAAGGTGTTCTCAAAAATTGACCTTAAGAGCGGATACCACCAGATCCGAATCAGGTTTGAAGATGAGTGGAAGACAGCGTTTAAGACGCAGCATGGGCTGTATGAATAGATGGTCATGCCATTTGGACTGTCCAATGCCCCCAGCACGTTCATGAGGTTTATGCATCAGGTTTTGTGACCTTTCATGGGGAAGTTCGTGGTAGTCTACTTCGACGACATCCTTATCTATAGCCTTACATGGGCCTCAGACTTTGATCACCTCCGTCCTGTTTTTGAGATGCTCAGGACGGAGCGTCTGTTTGTTAACCAGAAGAAGTGTTCTTTCTTCACTACTTCTGTAAATTTTTTGGGTTTTGTTGTGTCTATTGATGGTGTTCATGCAGATCAGTCGAAGATAGATGCAGTCTTGGAGTGGCCCCAGCCGAATACCTCGTATGATGTCAGAAGTTTATCACAGAGTGCCTAAAGGGACGAGATTTCCACTGGTCTGAGGAGGCAGAAGCCAGTTTTCAACTGGTCAAGCAAAAGATGACTGACGCCTCGGTATTAGCACTCCCCGATTTTGACAAAGTGTTTGAGCTGAATTGTGATGCATCTGGAGTTGGCATTGGTGGCGTTCTAAGTTAGGAGGGGTGACCCATAGCTTTTTTCATTGAGAAGCTGTCGGGATCCAAGAAGAATTACTCCACCTACGACCTAGAGTACTACGTCATCGTTCAGTCCTTGAAGCATTGGCGTCACTACCTTGTGCAGGAGTTCATTCTTCTTACTGACCATGAAGCCCTGAAGCACATCAATGGTCTGCACATGCTAAGTGGGTGGCGTACTTGCAAGAGTTTACCTTTACCCTGAGGCACCTAGCAGGGAGCCTGAACCATGTTGCAGATGCCCTTAGTCGTCGCTCCTTACTCCTCACCACCATGAGTACCAAAGTCGTTGGATTTGAAGATTTCACTGATTTGTATGCCATAAATCCGTCCTTTGGGAAGATCATTCAAGAGGTAACCTCTGGTCATCGCCATGATTTTCTTTTGCATAATGGGTATTTGTTTCGTGGACTACAGTTGTGCATTCCAGATTGTTCACTAAGGCAGCAGATTATTAGTTAACTTCATAATGAGGGTCACTTCGGGCGAGACAAGACATTGGCCCTTATTGCTTCTGATTACTATTGGCCCAAATTGACCAGCGACATGGCTCATTTTGTGGAGCGTTGTTTTGTATGCCAAAGGTCCAAGGGTGTCCTCACCAATGCCGGCCTTACACCCCATTGCCTGTTCCCGAAGCTCCTTGGTTCGATGTCAGCATGGACTTCATGTTGTGCTTACCCCGTACCCAACAGGCCTGTGATTCTATTTTTGTTGTGGTTGATAGGTTTTCCAAAATGGCCTTGCAGGAAAACTATGGATGTTGTTCGGATAGCCCATCTTTACTTCAGGAGATTGTGCGTCTCCATGGTGTTCCTCGCTCCATCACTTCCGATCGAAACACCAAGTTCGTCAGCAGCTTTTGGAGGAGCTTATGGGGAAATCTGGGAACCACGTTAAATTTCAGCAGCCCTTATCACCCCCAGACGGACGGTCAATTTGTTGTGTTTGGCAGGCGCTAAACCCAAGCAGTGAGATTTAGTATTATCTCAAGCAGAATTTGCTTACAACAGGTCAACGAACCGGACCACAGGGCTGAGCCCTTTTGAGATTGTTTATGGTCAGAATCCATGTGGAGTACTGGATTTAGCCCCCATTCCACGTGTGGGCTGTTTGCATCCTCGGGCCGATGAGTTTGCCCAACATTTGCGTGGCATCCATGAGCAGGTGAAACTGGTCATTCACGAGAGCAATGCTAAATACAAAGATCGGGCTTACAGTCATCGTCGTCAGGTACTTTTTGATGTTGGTGATTTTGTTTGGGCTGTATTAACTAGTGATTGTTTCCCTGTGGGCGAGTATAATAAGCTTAAGGAGCGGAAGATTGGACCTTGTGAGATACTGCAGAAGCTCAATGACAATGCTTACTGGTTGCGTCTCCTTAGTCACTTAAAGACCTCTGATGTCTTTAATGTGAAACACCTGAGCCCTTGCTTTGTGGATTCCGCTGATGCTGCTGTGAACTTGAAGACGAGTTCTTTCCAACCCGGAGAGACTGATGCAGGGGGATCCGAGCCAGATGATGCCGAGCTGTCAGATTGCTCATTGATGGCACTGAATTACCTGGAGCGGGAGGATCAGCGCAAAGATGGCAAGAAATCGTGATCTATCCTAATTGGGCGGTTTCCGTGCACGTGTCGATTTTTTGGCCATAACTTTGGCTACAAGAATCCGATTCGCGCCCGTGACCCCAATTCAGAAAGCTATTTTCGGCGCGCATGTTATAGCACCTCGTTTCGAGCCCTAAATCTGCTGATTTTCTTTTCGAATATCTATTTTTAGTTAATTTTTGCTATTTATGGTAATTTCCTTTTTGTCGGTTAGGAAATAATTCTGAACCCGATTTGGGCCAGATTTTTGGCAATCGCTTGATTTCTTTCAGTATTTCGTTTTGGTAAGACTTTTAGGGTTTTGCCATTTTTGGTAAAAATCTATTATGGTAGAATTTTCAGCTATTTTAACCCGGCTTGTGGGTTGTTTTGATTCATTCCTGATTATTACGAATTTTATTAAATCCAGAGTATTTTCTGAATTCTTGGGTCAAAATTCAGTCTTTCTCTATTGTTTTAGCTTACAGAATAATCTCTATTCTGTCCGGCGTCATTCATGCATAACGAATGCATCAGACTCACTATCGCCCGAATACTCTCTTTCAACTCCACTAAAATAGAGTCCACTTAAGAGTCATTTAAGAAAGGAGAGAGATTTTGTGATTTTCACAAAGTTTGGCAGGTTTAACGTCTCCTGAAATCGTCCAAAGGCAGTTCATATGCATTCAGACGGTTCTCTGCATAATTTTCACACATGGCCCAATCAAATTTAACATCATTAGATTTCTCTATTGATTCGAAATAGATCTAGAACTTTAACTGTTCGGACTGTATTTATTTGTCTAGATGGTTTCAATATACTGTGTCTGAAGTTTTGTAACGTGGAAACACACGATTCGCGGAAGAAGCATCATACCTATGCAACATTTTTTTAACAATCCCAACGGAATTTTTTTCCCGTTGGAACACATTTGTTGTAGTCTGGACAGTTTTGAGTGTTCATGAAGATTTTAAATTTGTCACTATATATGCTGACGATTATTATTCGTTACGTAATTCCAATCTGAAGGTTCTATAAAAATTGTCCGGGCGGGTTTGTAAAAATTCTGATGATTGTAATTGTCACTTAGTTACGACGATTTGCAATTTTTCACCCAGGATAGAGTCCAAAAAGGTTTTGTTGAGATTCTGGACGAGTTTTATATTTTGTGACTATTTTTACTGTTACTCACTCGCGACATGTGTATGTCGTCACTCTAGAAATACGTCTGAACGTCTTTTTGATCAGTTCGGACGGTGAAGAAATTAATATTTTGTCACGAAAATGCCACTTTAGGTGACAAAATTTGGTTTGACACCCAGATTTTTGTCACCTAAAGCTATATTTCTTGCAGTAAATACTTTTGCATCTGTTCAGTCCTCTATTCTAGGTACCATAGAATTCTCGAAACTGCATATGATGAAGGTTGTGGCAGATGTAACACTCATTAGTAAACATTTGAATGTTGTCAAAAAAGATTAGGAGTCCAGTGTATTTGGTCCTGCAGAAGAACCAACTGGTGTTGATAAGGATCTTCAGTCCTTTGCTACGGCTGATGATGTGAGGAGGAAGAAGAAGAAGAAGAAGAACCTGATGAAGCAGATGACTCTGCCACTTCTAATGATGAGAATGATGAGTAGAGTCACGCTTTTGGATACTTCCTGACAAAAAGCGGGAGTAGCTTGAATGGTTTGACTGGGGGATATGGATATCTAGGTCGATTGTAGTTATTTTGGAAGTGCTTCTTTTTTTGTTTTTGTTGATATAATTTGATTCTGTTTCTGTGGCTTTAAAACTCTAAGTTTGTGGTTTTATAACTTTTTGTTAATGTTTTGAAACTACATTACTAGTTTTAGTTTTACTTACGGTTGGTTTTGATTAAATTTCCTTAGCAACTTTTAATGTATTTTTGTTAATGTTTGATTATGCTTTGTGAAAATTTTATTAGTTGTGCTATTAAATTGTGGAGATACCCTCTATAGCTATTACATGTCTCAAGGGGAGACTTGTGTGCTTCTATATGCTGCTTATTCAATTTTATTGCATACCTGTTGATATTTTGTTAATATCTAGACTAATGAGATTTTTTTTACTTATGTTTGTTCAGATTGTATTCTGCAAGTTTGTAAATCTTAGGAATAGTTTTATTAGCCTAGGTTAGAGTATATATGTTTGGTCTCATTATAAATGGGTTTCGTGATGTGATCAACATAACTCATGTCTTTAGAGCTGGCTAAGTTGGTTTTGTCATGAAGTTTACCAAAAGGGGATATTGTAAATATTTATTTTAATTGGCCTTAAAATTCGTGATTATTTGTTCTGTTAGTATATGCCTGAGATCAAAGCTAATTGAAGCCCCGCATTATTCCAGAGTGTCAGCAATGCATTACTAAGCCTTGGAGTAGAATCTGAAGACTGGAGTTTGATTGGAGTCTACATGAAGTTCATTAATCACTACAACAGTTTTGGCTTTCAATGGCGAAAATGTTCATCGCTGAAAATAACCATTTCGTCGCTAAAAGTCTTTAGCGACGAAAAATTTTCGTCACTAATTTTTCGCCGAAACGCCGTCGCTGAAAGTCATCAGCGGCCAAAATTTCAAATCGTCGCTACGCATTTCTGTTCGAACGAGACATTTCGTTCGAACTAACAAATTTGTTCGAACCAGAAGATTTCGTCACAAATCTGTCAAATTTGATATTCATCATTTCCTGTTCGAACAGATTTTCTTGTTCGAACGAGAAATTTCATTCGAATGTTTATTTTGTTCGAACTGTTTCCTTATGATGTTCGATTACTTATCTTGTTTGAACTTGAATGTTTATACTATTTCTGGAGAAATTACTTTTATTCATTTAAAATTGCTATTTCTAAGTTTATTTTTTTAGTTGTATTTTAAATAAGGCACTGCAAGAAAATGCATAATTTCATGACTAATAATATGAAATGAAATATATTGAATAACCATTATTCAAAACACAAGGAAAATATAAGAAAAATCTTGTTTGATTAGCGCAACAAACAAATTTAATGAATACAAAAGAGAAACAAGTATTTGCTGGCAATTATTTCATCCGCTTTCTTGGTTTCTCCTCCCCTGTTTCTTTTATCTTTTCGGCAATTCCTCTGCAAAAGACCAAAATATTTTCATAATCAAGAGATTCTTCCAAATTATATAAAGCATGCATAATAAAAATAGCAGGCCCTAATAAGAAAAACAGAGAGAGCTTACTGATACCCCTCTTAAGCTACTCTCTAACTCTAGACTACTAATTTTATCTCCTTGTGAATAGAAAATAACCACACAAGACCAGTCTGGTGTATTTCCAATACTACCTAAACCATACTGATCACACAATCGGCACCTGTTCAGTGAGATGAGAAATGGTTTTTACTACTAAACAGAATGAATAAAAACCACTGCTTGTGAAGTTCAAGAACATAAATATGCACTAATGAACTCATGACAAGAATAGCACATAAATCATGCACTAGACCAAATCTACAAAAGCTGATGAGTATGTACCCTCATTGGTGTGGAGTTGTCAAAATATGCATCACATTTTTACCACAAGCATCTGGAGGATACTTGGATTCTCGTTAGGTTGAAAAGAAGAAATATGGTCACATCAAGGAATATTGCCTCTTTTATAACTCAAATCATCCAACCCAAAAAGAAATAGGTTTTAATAGTTCATCTGAGGTGACTTATCATGTCGCAAAAAATCTGTCCCAACCGGAAAATCGAAAAACAATAAATTTTTCTGCCATCAGTTTGTTGGCAAAATAAAATAATCGATACAGTTTTAGCAGCCCAAAAGTTATCTGTCAACTCTGTGGTCTTCAACTAAGACCAAATACATTAATCTTAAATAATCTTAGGTTGCCAAAAATCGGACTGTGTTTTTGAGCCTTTAAATTTTAATAGATAACATGCGGCAATCTTAAACAGAAGTAACATATATGCACAATACACTTATGCCTCTCTCCCACTCTCTATTCTTATTTTTGTGTTTTGAACCCCCATTGGGAGCCATCTTCAGTAAGTCTCTTAGTAGCCCCAAGTACGCATATGAAGGACCAGGACTTACAAAGCATGAAACATAAAGGGCCTATAGTAGAAATTAAGACAAGACAAAAGAGTTAATAAGGAACTATACGTGGGAGTATGAATTCACAAAAAGCAGGACAGAGGAAATCGTGTTTAGTAGCCTCTACGCTTTGATTAGAATGCTGATTTTCAAGTGGTCAGATTAGAGTTTAGACCTCACAAGGAGCCAGTAAATATTTTTCAGTCCACAAACTGGACCATGATGTTCAATGGTTCAGATTAGTCCTCTGAGGTAGCCAATCAGGCTATCAAAGTGACCAGAAGTTTAATAAAATTTTGTATGGAATGAAAAGTCCATTTTAGAACTGTTGACGATTAGCACCTAGAGGCTATTATTTTTCCACCAAGCATGCAAAAAGCACATCCATTTATTTCATTAAGTCCCATGCAATTAGATATGCTATGTCGATATGGAAGCTTACATCTTTTGGGGGAAAGCCCTCAATGGTGGGGTTCATACTCATCCTCGAATTAACTGCTTCAAGCTTCATTGAAAGGAACAGTGAAATCCAATAATATGCGAAGTTTCAGGTTTAGCAGTCTAAAGGAAATTAATGTCATATACATTGCATTCAAGATACTTACCTCAACCTGGTGCTGCAGTGACTGGATATAATTAATTATCTCGTACAGGACAAGTGCTTTTCCAATAACCTGTTCAGAGGGGAAGTACACGAAGTGAAGCAAAGCTGAATTTGAACTTGCACCTTTAGACTTTTACAAAGATATAATTAGGATTATCCCACTCGTGAAGAAAAAAACAACAACAAACGAAATAGTACATATGATAGGCATGACATCCATTGAATGTTTTATATGCTCAATTATACAGCACTAGCAAAAGCAAACCATAGATATGACATCCACTCGTTACTATTTTTTTTAACAGGTAGAAGACACAGATTTGGACTTCATGAACCCTAAACCAATCTAGACCACCAACAACAATATAAAACGAAATTAAACACGAAACAAAATTAAACAGGAAAAAAAATGCTTACCGTTAATCGTACTACAACAACTCAAATCCAAGGTGATGTTCATTTTGATAAAAAATGTAGGATTTTAGAGAAGTTGTGAATTTTTATGTTGAATAGTGTTTTATTGGTGTTTGTGTAAAGTGGAGAGATAAATGATTTGATGTAATTGTTTAATAAAAAAGTATTGGAGTTATGTGAAAAAGTATAGAGAGAGAAAATTTATGTTGAATAAAAAATTAAAAAGTTGTTGGAGATTGTGTAAAATGTATTGGTTTTTGTGTTTGAATTCTGAATATGTTCGGTGGTAGAATTGTGAAAATACTTAGAATCCTAAAAAAATGGTGAAAACGAACATACCCAAGGTCTTGTTTGAGCCCCAACAATTTGGGCCCAAAAATTTATGTTTAATAATAAAAAATTCACATAATTTTTTATTATTATAATATTTATTAAAAACCTTCTCTCTCTTCACTTTTTCACTAACTCCCATAACATATCTTTACTTTATAATATTTCTCAAACCCCAATACCCAAAATTTTCACCCTCAAACATCCCCTAAATCTTGGCTAGAATATCGGAACCTAACAAAAAACAAATTCAAACAAAAAAATGTTAGTAAATCGAAACCTAATCGAGACAAAAGCAGCAAGCTCATGAGAGGCCATAGAGAGAGAGAGAGAGAACCAGCGTGACTGAGAGAGACAACGTGAGATTTCGAGGGACATGGAGCGAGAGAGACAGAGATTTAGAGGGAGATCTGGAGCTTCGACGTAGAGGGGAGGGACTGGAGCTTCGACAAAGAGGAGGGTTGTCGACGGAGAAGGCAGCAATCGGAGGGGCTGGTGCTTTACGAAAAGGGGGCTGGAGACTTAGAGATTTTTCAAAGGGGGGGAGAGAAGGGGAGCAGCGGGGAGTCGAAAGGGTATTTAGAACTATACGAATTTCCTCCCTCTCGTTCGAACCACATCTGTCTCGTTCGAACGAGATAATTTGGGTGACGAAAATATTTTTGTCTCTAAAGATTTATTTAGTGATGATTTAGAAGTTTTCGTCACTAATACTTGTTCGAACGAGATATTGTCGTTCGAACCATTAAGCAACAATGTGTTCGAACCCGATTTAGCTTGTTTGAACAAGATTATTTTAGCGACAAAAATATGTTCATCGCTAAAGACTTATTTAATGACGATTTAATAATTTTCGTCACTAATACTCGTTCGAACGAAATATTACTGGTTCTAACGAGTTGAATTACTCTTTAGCGACAAACTCCTAATTTCGTCGCTGAAGATGTATTTTGAGTGACGAAATTGGTTTCGCCACTGATAAGTTCGCCGCCGAATAACAAATCTGTTGTAGTGAATGCGAGTTTGAGGCATAACTATATATTTTTGAGGGTTCCTGGAGTTCACTTGAAGTTCGATAAGTTTATTTTTGTAACAGAAATAAAAGATGGTTTTTAGAATAAAACACACCAACTGTTGGACGTTCAAGAAGACCAGAATGCATGCACGTGATTAATCTTCCTCTCTAACCAAAAATAACCTCCAGAATAAGTACCCAATTGCTTTATTCATTCTCTACCTTGGAAATTCCAGAGATTACGCTTTATAGTGAAATAAACCTCCAAGACTCTGTGTTATCTTTCATAGAGTTTTTTCATGTGAATTTATAAGAATAAACCAGTGAAATAATATACCCTCTCCTTATTATCTTAGTTCAGAGATTGATTAACATGAGATCACCCACAAGATTTGAAGGACATTCCAGACACTACAAAAAAAAGCACCTATAGCGGCGGTCACTGTAGCGGCGGTCACGAAAACCGCCACTACAATGTGGTTTTAGCGGCGCTTACGAAAAACCGCGGCTATATGATAGTTTTAGCCGCGGTCTCTGTAGCCGCGGTCATAGACCGCGGCTAAAACTATCATATAGCCGCGGTACGTACCGCGTCTACAGACCCGCCTATAGCCACTGTCATCGACCGCGGCTAAAAATATCATATAGCCGCGGTCTCTGTAGCTGCGGTACGTACCGCGGCTATGGACCCGCCTATAGCCGCGGTTAATTTTTAACCGCGGCTATAGGTCCTACCTCTAGCGGCGGTCGTACTGACCGTCGCTAGAGGTATGGTGCCTACAGCGGCGGTCGTACTGACCGCCGCTGTAGGTTGTACCTTTAGCAGCGTTTTTTTATTTAAACGCTGCTAAAGATACACCTATAGCAGCGGTTTTTAGACAACCGCTGCTATAGGTATATGTGCAAAAAAAAGAAAAAAAATTATTTATTTGTTAATAATTATTTTATGGATTATTTTAAGTCTTTTAATACATAACTTTATGTTGTCATGTGTCTAACAAATTTTATTTTAAGAGACTTACTTGATAAAATGCATAATTAAAAGAAGTGTTATGAAAATTGAAGTTAGAAAGTGTTATGAAAATTGAAGTTAGAGAGTGTTATGAACATTAAAGTCGTGACATAATATATTTGAAAGTATAACAATATTTGTTATGGTAATATCATATTTATTGATTAGAACTAAATAGTTATGAAAACTTATAGTATAGTATCATACTTATAATTAGCAATTATATTTGAATAATTTATAATATAAGACTAATTATGACATATTATTTATTTCAAAAAAGATATTGTAAATTTAACTTATGCAATTAAAATACATATCATGTATTAAATGACTAAAATATTTATAGTATTAAATGATTAAAATACTTATAGTATAGAAAATATTATACTTTTAAATTTTAAGTATTATATATTATTACTATCATGTTGTTTTAATTAAAATTGTTACACTAGTTATAAAAAAGAAAATTAAATACATATGCTATAGTTTGAATTCTAAATATAAAGATTTTTTAAAATATTAGTATAAATTAATAATGCTTTTAATTTATTAAGAACACATATTTAGAAAATATTGAAATTTTTTAGAAAAAAATTGGGTTAGTAAAATAGTTTTTTATATGGGCCGGCCATGATAATCGAGCCAAGGCCCAGGGCCGGCCCATATATATTTTTTTAAATGGCAGAGGGTGAAACGGCGCCATTTCACCCTCTGCCGTATTAAAAAAAAACGCAGGGGTGAAACGATCACCCCTGCGTAAATTGTCCCCGGCCCCCTCCCCCCGCGCAAGCGTTTCTCTCTCTCTCTTCTCTGGCTTGGCTTTGCTCTCTCTTCTCCACTTTATCTCTTCGTAACGCAGGATTCATATCCGAGTTAAAACCTTGAGCTTGGAGATCGGTCTCAAAAGGTTCGTTTCCGAGAAGTTTTCGTCCCGGCTTCAAACAGGTTAGGGTTTCTATCCCCTGTTTGTATGATTGCAATGTGTTGATTAATGAACAGTGTATATATTATTGCTGGAGGTAGTTGACAGGCATATGTTGCAGATATGAGGCGAATGATAGCCATTAATGGAAGATAGCCGTAAAACATTGTTGAAATAAAAAGGACAGCAGTAGTTTGATACGGTTGTTTGTTGTATACGGATTGAAACTGGTGTGAGACAGAATGTGATAGCCGTAATCGAAAATGCCCATTGCAGATTGAGCTGGTATGAATTTAGTTGCGGTTGTTGATGCGTAGACGTGTGCATTTGAGGGGCATTTAGAACTGGGTTCCTGCTGATTTTAAGAAACCTTTATGGTTATTCATTTTAGTATTTATGGCGAAGGGTTTCTGTTGTAATGGTTCACTCAAGGAAGATGAAGAAGGTTTTCCTGTCTCTAATTTTTTAACACCCACTATAGTTGTTGTTGTGGGTGTTGGGGGAAACCATGGAAAGGGGAAGCATTAATGCTGGTTGAAGTCGAGTGTTTCAATAAGCTGTTTGTATGATTGCAATGTGTTTTCCCAATTACCCAAAAGACCAGTTTTATACAGCGTTGTAAGGTGCAAGATTATATTCAAAAGACCAGTTTCTATCCCCTGTCTGCTACAGCATCTTTGTTGTTCTGTTGCTGGTAGTTTGTATTGGTGCTGGTAGTTTGTGTTGGTGCTGTTCTACGGAGCTTTAATTCTGGCCTTTGTGTTGGTGCTGTTCTGTAGTAGTTTGTATACTCGAGTTGTAGTGTGTTTGGGTAATTTATATTCTCCTGGTTAACTGTATACTCGAGCTGTTCTCTTTCTCCGTTAATATACTGCTTAGTAACCCAAAAAACAAAATTTGATGTTATGGTAGATGCCTTTTATGCCAAATGCTATAGTTTTGGTTGTTCTGTAAAGGTAGAAAAACCCCATCATTCTGGTGCCTTCCTATCACTCTATTTGCTTGAGTGGGTGCTCTATGGTGTCCTCCAGCTAGCTTCTGTCTAATCTCGGCGTGAATTATTTGTTCTTATCCACACCCACTATTTGATTCAAGAATCGAAGTCTAGGCATAGTAATAAATGTTATTAAAGAAGATAAATGCATTCCAACTATAAAAGTCTTTGATATGTTACTTCTTTCATATTTCACAGATATTTGTTGAGCTTTTCTGTTGTTCTGCATGAAAAATAATTTGTTAGCATTTACATTATTTAATACTTTCAATATTAAATTTGGGACAATTTAGGCTCAACAATATTTGATGATTATTGTGTTTGTCTCTTTTTATATTGTACAATCGAGCATGAAATTGATCTAACTTTGAGTAAACTCAGTCATTATAGGGAATGAGGTGATGTGTTGTCTAGATTAGGAACATTATGCTTCATTAAGTACGACGATTGATGATCAGGAAGAAAAAAAAGTACCACAATTGATCCCTTAAGAGATTAATTATTGGTACAAGGAATCATATTTGATGTGGAAGTTTGACAGAGAGAGATTCTAGGACTACATTTTTAGAGCTGATCTGGATTTATGGATACAAGTAAAGAAATTATGCCAGAGAGATCAGTCCTGGATATACTGCAATCATGATAAAAGGGATGCATGATTTCCCAGATGTTCAAGTACCCCAGTTAACTTTTTTGCTGCCTATTCAACACTGCATTGTACTTTTTTCTTTTCTGGGTTTGCAGATGTCTTATCTCGAAGTATCTTTGGAATGGCAGGTTTTGCACTTACGATGCCAGCTATACCTTCTCAAGAGATGCCAAGAGAACGAGGTAGATATAAATCTTGGCGCCCCTCTCTCGTAGGGTCCCCTGTTGCCCTCGTTTCCCAGCAAGTGTATTTGGTGAGAAGCAACAATTTTTCTCACGGAGATCCACAATGGATAGAATTGAAATGACCAATTTCGACTACTTTAAGAATATACTAGAATTTGTAACGGATGGAATCGAAATTTTCGAAATCAAAAATAATTTTTTTGTTCTAATAATTGAATATTTTTTAGCCAAATTATATATGGGTCATAATAGGTGAACACTACATTTAGGTATTTTGAATATTTTCCAAGGTCAGTTACCTTGGTTGGCTAAGTATCTATAAGTCAGGAGACAACCAAGTATCTGTAAGTCAGGAGTCGGCCAAATGACATCTTGTATTAAGCTCAGAACATTTCTGCAGTATGTTTCAATTGTAATTGTCCATTGATTGATTTTTTTGGAGGTAAAATTGATTGATTTTGTTGCTCTTTGATTACTCATTAAATGACTGCTTGAGTATTTAGGTTAACGGACTGCCTGCTTAAATCCTTTTCCTTACCCTCTTTTTGTTGCATTGATTCAGTCACAATTAGATGCAAATAGAAACAAGCAATAGAGTGGAGACTGTTTAGAAATTTATTAGATCATCGTGATTGGAGCTTTGTTTGGACTCCTAGGGACATTGAAATAGGCAGAACAACTCAAAATAGTGGAGTATGTGTGACTGTTGAAGGGGGCACCACATATTACGGGCGAATTAGAAGTATCATTGAGTTAAACTATTTTGATGAAGAATGTTTTGTACTATTCAAATGTGATTGGGTTGACACAACTATTGGTAGGGGATATAAAGTTGATGAGTTTGTATTCGAACTTGTTAATTTTTCGCGTTTGGTGCATACTGGAGATCGATTAAGCGATGATCCATTCATTTTGGCACCACAAGCATCTCAAGTATACTATGTAGCAGATGAAAGACATCCAAATTGGGAAGTAGTTGTCAAGACCAAACCAAGAGATGTATTTGATGCAGGCTCATCGATGTTATAGGACGACATAGATGACTACTGTGAAAATGAACCTTACAATTTCAACGTTGAGCAAATCCTTGAGAATGTACAAGATGATTTGATCTGGTTTAGAAATGAGGTCGAAGGAACAACACTAGATATACCTCAGAACTTTCCTATGGTATGTCAAGTTTCTCTCTGTTAATTGAGTTTTTTGTATGTATTGCGCATTACAATTATTCTCTGTGTTTTAGTTATATTGGCGTTGCTTTGTTTAAGCAAATGTTTTGTGTTGTTGAATTTTACATTGAAATCACTTTTATGCATGTTTAAATATTGTATAGGTACAATGACGAGGAAGAGTTTTAGAACTATATCTTCTTCATCACAGCAATCTATGCCCCCATCTCAAGAAGCAACGCCGTCGCAGCCATCTGTGCCCCCATCTCAAGAAGCAACGCCGTCGCAGCCATCTGTGCCCCCATCTCAAGAAGTAACGCCGTCACAGCCACCCGAGCTGCCTTCAGAACAGGCTACGATTCCGTCCTTCGAAGATGATCAATCTTTGAATGATAATGAAATTATTGGTATGTTCATAACCACAATAGAGATGATCTTACTTATATTTTAGTGAATAATGTTTCACATACTAAATATGCAGGTGGTAGTGGACTTCAGAAAGTGCATGGTGGCACGCGGATGACGGACGTCTGGAATCTGAAGGAAGACGAATTGATTCCAGTACAATTCAATGGCAATGGGCAGCCATTGGGTAATGAAGGGGGAATATTTAACAAATTCACGGGTTGTATTGCCCGTGTTGCAAATCAAATCCCATTAGATGCGGCGGATTGGCGTAAAGTCCCTATGTCAACAAAAGAGGACTGTTGGAGCCTCGTGACGGTATAATTTGATAATGCTGATTTTTCATATAAATTTAATAATTGACACACCTAACTCTTGCGATATATTTTGCAGAAACGATTTACAATCCCCGAGCCTCCCTTAGGGGATATTGTTAGGAGAGAAATGGAGTAACTATAAGTGTAGTTTAAAACAGAAATTTTTTGATGAGGCCTTTACGCCTCAGTATGTGAAAAATAATGCTCCAACAGACGTTAATTTGGAGCAATTTTGCAAATTAGTCGATTTTTGGTACTCTGATGCAGGACGGGTACGACATTATTTATTTTGTATTATAGTTTTCAAGAATGTAGCTTATTATTAATTTTAATTCTCTTGATGTTAATGTAGCGTCGAAGTGAATCTGGAAAACAAAATCGATCGCTTCAAACGTCGGTCCACACTGCAGGATCAAAAAGCTTCGCACGTTATGCTCACGAATTGGTATGTAGCACTTCATTAGTTTGTTTAATGGTATGATATGATATTTATCATTAACATTATTATTTTTGATTTACAAATCTCTTGACGAATTGGTGTTTGCGATGCAGGAAAAAGAGAAACAAATTCCAATCGACCGAGCGGAGTTATATAAAACCGTTCATATACGTTCTGATGGATCTCCAATAAATCCTGACGCAGCAGAGAAAATAGTAAGTCACAACCTTGATTTGAATGTGAGAATATTAATTCAAAATATAATTCTATGTTGTATTCTCTCAGAGGCGAATGGAGGAGATTGGACTGAATGATTCAGGAAGTTCCCAATCTTTAGGCCAATTTAGAGTGGATGGCAGCATCGGTTGGTCACCATCTGACCGATATGCACAAGTGATTGGGCCAGACAAACATGGTCGAGTTCGCGGCGTTGGATTAGGACCAACTCCGAAATCTCATCCTGACAACGCGAACTGCATATACAGTCAGCCTGCATCCACTACTAACGAGAGAGAGAAACACTTGGAAAATAGAGTTCAATCGTTGGAGTCAGAACTAGCATCGCTTAAATCTACACTACAGAGGATAACAGAAGTTTGGGTAAAAGTTTTATTTACTTATTCTCACATGTTATTATTGATTCTATTTATATATACTTCGTATTTAATTAATTTTGTATTACCGTTGTAGGATCAACGACAAAACCAAAGTGCTGACAATAACATTCAAGTTTCACCAGCAATTCATGGATCATCTCGTGCAAGCCGGAAAACGTTTATTGGTAAGATACTAACATAAATGAATACTGTCATTAATGTAATTTTAAGTGTGCACTAAGCTTATTGGTTCATGTCATTACTGTTTGTTAATTTTCAAATATTGTAACAGCAGATAATGCAAACGAAGCACAAAGCGCAGGATGTGCTGAACGTGCTGAAGGTGCTGAGGATTAATTTTTATAGTTATTTGTTCTTAAATGTCCAAACTTATTACTTTTTAGATTATTGACAGACTGTCCTTCAGTAATATTTTTTTGGTGTAAGACTTGTACAATAGGATTATAATGAAATATATTTTGGTCGATTATACTTTTCTTTGAATGCATCAGTTAATTATAACAAAATTTGTATACCAAGAAAATACTAAAAATAATAATAATAATAATAAATAAATAAAAATAAAAAATTACCTGTAGCGGCAGTCATTGACCGCCCTACAGGTAAAATAAATAAAAATTACAAAAATAATTACAAAAATTGCCTGTAGCGACGGTCAAGGGCCGCCGCTACAGGTAAATCAAATAACAAAAAAAAAAATTACCTGTACCGGCGGTCATTGACCGCCGCTACAGGAAAATGTCTATAGCGGCGGTCATTATATGACCGCTGCTATAGCGCGGCGGTCTTCACCAGCGGTCAACGAAACCGCCGCTATATACCTATGCCGACGGGTATATAGCGGCGGTCGTGACCGCGGCTATATCCTCTAGCAGCGGTTTAGATGCCTATAGCGGCGGTTTTTGACCGCCGCTATAGGCGTTTTTTTTTGTAGTGAGAGTTGCTGGAAGTCGTGAACGTCGGGAAATCCCTGTTCTTAAAGCTATTGACATGAGGTTCACGGGAAAGACTGCTTGCAACGGACAGATTGGTGAAGGATCAAAGTTCATTGAATGGAAGAGAAGTTTCTCATTCCCTGCGGGGTGCAAATCCAAATATTGTATTGTAGGTAAAGAGTCTAGTGTTTAGATTAGCGATTGGAATTGTGTAACCTAACGATCACTTGTACTTCGAATTCAAAAACTAGTGACGTCTTTCCCTGGCCATGAGCCCATAGATTTTTATCGCTTGAAGTTTGATTTTTCTCTTTGTAGCCAAAACCCGGTGTTTCTTGTGGTGATTGTTTTGATTGCTTTCTCGTTCATTGTTTCTGGTTAAAGTGCTGACCATAATCTTCTTTGATTAAGAAAGTATTCTTGGCTATCTTGTAGTTGTGATAAATTGTTTAAATTTCTCTTACATTAGTATACTGTTTTAATCCGCTTAAATATTGATATAGCTTTTATTGTTGTTGAAGTTACTAATTTCTTTGTGAGACTATGCAGTGAATTTTTAAGAGTAGAAAAAAATGGAAGAACATGTTCACCCTCCTCTAGGTTCGGTTTCTTTAGTATTGAGTCTTAAACCTCCTTGTTCAGTGTACAATGCACTGTGGAGACCCACCAACGAAATATCATCTTACTAGTTCAAGGTCATGGGTTTGAACCTTGACAATTCCAACACCATGAGAACATGATGTCGAAATCTAATTGGGTTGATGAGGCAATGGCATGACTACCAAAGAAAACATATCTTTCTGCATCTTTTGAATTAAAAAATGCAAGAAATTAAGAAACATTGGATGATTACCATACGTTTCCTCTTGCGTTATAATCACACATGATTGTAATTTAAACTTTAAAAGAAAAGCAATCAATCTCCATCCACATAGAGTTCTAAGTGAAACGGCGTACTGAAATATCCTTAACACTTTTCTCGCTGCCCAGCACCAACTTGATCATGCAACATTATTAAATCATACTCTATAGATCAAGTGGGAGCCCTCCGTCAATAGCACCAATGAAGTCTTCCCAGCATTCCTTTGCATCTTCCTTCTTATCCTTCATAGTGTATATGATAGCCTGGACAGCAAAACAGGTAGGAGTAGGTAGGACGATAAGAACCATTACGCAGCGAAGAAAATATGGTTCCCAGTATAGGGCAAAATCCATGCTTAAAGTACAAATGATGCTGCTAAATGTATATTTCAGCATTTTCTTTGAGGTAAACTTATGCATGTAAGCTACTCCTGCATTAGTCTTTGTTTGAATATTGGTGACAAGACATACACTTTGCAGCTTCTTGTTTCTTTCCCTATTAGATTTAATGCGTTCAAATGAAATTCACAAACCTTGTAAAGAGGAACTCGACCATCTGAAGGTAGAGGCTCTGAAGGTCGTTCGCTGAGACACTTGCATTTTAAGGCATCATCGTATTTTCCCTACACAAGTAGACATTAATATATATGACACTGAGCAAAGATATAAAAGGAAGACGAGATCACAGGAAGTGATCCCCAAAGCCGCCATAGGTAGCTGGATTCGGGTATTTTTCAAGGTTGACTCCTAGCAAAAATCAACAGCTACATACTATATCAAGGTTTCCGTTTTGTCATTTCGTGGACCTACCAATTAAACTGTTCTAATGCGATTTGGCTAGTTGAAAATAATTAGTGGTTTTTTCAACTTTAAGGAGCGCGGTGTCTTATTTCTGGTCTTATGTGACCAGAGCTTGCACCCAACCAGAAGTACAGAAAAGGTCTGTGCTTCATGTTGTATCGCCAGAATTCCTTGTCTAACCGGAGCGGTGAAGAATAATGTCATACCAAGCAGATAAGAACTTCAACTAATGCCATCTCGACATTATATTTAGATTCTGCGCCCTTACAATCATTATATTTCTTCGTCAGTCTCTTCACTGCTTCATCACCCTGTCCGGACTTCATTAGCGACATTGCCTCCAACTACATAAGACAGACACAATGGTGAAGAAAAACCATACATTAATTAGCCAATCAAAAAATCAGCTCTAGAGAAACTGGGGTCATGATTTTAAGTTGGGAATGTCATTTAACTCGAGGGAAGGTGCTAAAGTCAACATACTAAGTTGTAAGTTACATACTAATCTTATTCAAGTATTGTTTCCGAAGATTTTGACTGACAAAGCTATATAACAAACTCACCAAAATTTGTTCACGATTTGACCTGATATTGTATCAGTCATCATTGATTCCTTTGCAGGTAACTTTTCATATAGCTCTTCAAGAGCTTGACTTCCTCAAGATTATAACAGCTAAAGCTACGAATGCTGATTTTCATTCATGAAGACTTGGTGCATGTTCTGTTTCTGTGGTGAAGGTTTGGTGTCCTGTTTCTGTGATTCTTTTGTTTTCCCGAGTATGTTCGGGAATTATGCTTCGATTGATGTATCTTGAGGCTCTTGATGCCTATCTGTGTATTCTCCTTGATTTTTGATCACATTCAATGATATTATTACTCACTTACCCCCAAAAAAAAAGAATCATAGCCGAAATGTTAAGTTTTCACCAAGATTTTAATACCCATCCACACTAAAATCTGGAGATGTAGATGCAGCTACAGTGAGCAGAGATGGAAACCTTTAGGTATTCAACGTCGACTTACCCTGAGAACCGTTTACTCCGCGGCAGCTTGGTAGGCATCTTTGCAGGCAGCTTGGCTGGATCACTTGAAGCCAGGTAAACCGTCATACCCAGCAAAGATTCCAGAGCGGCCTTCCCACCCTTTGCGTATATGGGACTCCCGGCTTCCTTTGTAGATGAAGATCTCTGCAGAGTCTTTGAATTAGGGGCCGCAATTGCTTTAGGATTCATTGTATAGCCGCGACTGATGATAGCAAGAACAGTTGCCAGTGCAAGAGATGCCCCTACAGTCCCTGTCACAATTTTGTTGTCACTCTCATCGTCAGTTGAAGGTGTTGGGAACCTATTAATGGCACGTACAACGCTACTGAAAGCATGCCCAACTGGGCGGTACGATCTGTCAGGGATAGAAAGTGAAAGAGATGAACGGCTAAAGCTGATCTGAGGCTTGGTCACCCTTGCAGACCCAACAAGGGATGGAATGTGATGAGGCAGAGTGGGCAAGGGGCCATAGCGGAGGCAAAGAGTGGATTCCATGGTTCGAGTGGTTTGTGCTTTCAGGAATTTGGACCCTATCTCCTTGTAGCACTCTGTATACCCCTACTTATTACCGGTCACCGCATGGAATAGCCGTGACTGATACACACTACCTTTATGGAGTTACGTAAGGTATCCGTATATTGCTTTAACAAAAGTCTTATTAGCTAACAGGCAAGGCATCATTCTCTTGCCTTTTATTTTTTAGTAGAATGAATAAATTCACGAGGAGGAATTGCCTTCGAGATATCTATTATAATATATTACTGTTAACTGAAAATATTTCTGTATATATATAATCTATCTAACTTTGCAGACTTCGACATTCCCAGAAGCTGCTTTACATTGTGACTTATATCTTTATTAATTGAGATGTAATTTGAGAGTTACTCTCTTTCTAGCTTTAATTTTCGGATATCTCATATTTTGTGAGAGGGTAATATAACGACAGATTTATTCACTACAAAAAAACCTACCTGTAGCGGCGGTCGAAAACCGCCGCTATAGGTCAACAAACCGCTGCTATAGGCTATAGCAGCGGTTTTTTAGCAGCTCCATGGACTAAGCCTCAGAAAAAATCTCATTTCAAACTCCAAAAACAAATTATTTTGTCCATTTACTAAAAAAATAAAGAAAAAAATCTTAATTGAAAACACTGAGAAGATAAGATTCTTGACTGCAAAAGCAATAGAACAGGAAAAATACACATACCTCCACGAATAAATATTGTTACAGACCTCGAATTTGCACAGTGTTCGATGTACAGCATCCGATCTTTTGTTGTACCGAATGATTTTTCTCGAACCAAACCAGCCTTTAGAAATTGCAAATGGAAGTTTGGTGTCAGAGAGAAGCAATGTTAGTAGACTAACCTATGGGAATCATACAAAATGTAAGACAATAAACTGCAAGTTGAGTATCTCATCAGAAAACAAACCTCCAGAGTTGCATTACAATTAAGGATAATTTATCTTATTTTAAAGAGACAACTATACACTACACAAGATTCTTTCACAATAGTTGACACCATTTAGCCTTAGCTTCATAAATGAACTGAGACTATGCCACAGTAAAGACCCCAACATTCATGTCCATTAGGTTGAAAAGAAAATATCTCCAGCTGTATGTATAATAGCAGACGCAGCAGCATTAGCAACAAAGAAGGGATACCTTTCCTAACTTTTCTGGAGTCAATTCTTGGAACCTCGGCACGATTCTTCCACCTACAAAGACACCAATCCCATTTATTTGCTGTTAGTTACAGAAGGAAAAACTGAATAATTACCATAAAACAAATGCTCAAAGTCATCTAAACTAACAAATGCATGAAATCCAGAGCTGAAAAGCTTAAACAAGACAAACCTGTGGCTATTGCAATCAATTCTAACTCCACACCACCGACCCATCTGACAGCAGGCAAGTTCCTGTGCATCAGTAAATGATTTGCTTCATCATCAAAACCCCATTGGCAGATAACCAAGGTAGCACCAACATCCTGTCACTTGCTAAATCAGTCTTCTAATAACAGCAAAAGGCATAATGACAATAAAGAAAGATATATCAGGCCAAGAAAAAGCTTTTTTGATTTATGCATCATGAAAACCCATTAAGCCAAGAAGTTAGCTTAAGAAGGTAGAAGAAAGTTTAATTCATGAAAGAAAGAGATTGCAAGGAAACAACCAAACAGAAAATCAAGGAAGATAATTCTAGCCATAGATGTTGGGGAAAACAAAAGGTTGTAATTGCAAAGATTCTACTAAACTATACAGTGCTATCCCACCTTGCATTTCTGAACCATGTCATCAAAATACTTCCGTTCTTGCAGACGTAATGTCTGAAACTTTTCCACTGTATCAATGTCAACCTTATGTTTGGTCTTTGGCTTTGGTGGCTCAAAGGGGCACGTCAAGATAGCAATTTTGGCATTAGGAATTACTGACATCAGATAGGATCCGCCCCATAAATTAGAGCTAGCAACTACATAATTTTGACTCTGCTACCCGCATTTTAGACAACAGCTCAAGCTCAATTGGTTTTCAAGCAGCAGCAGTGAATGTATTCACAAAAAATTGGCAGTATCACAAATACTTGCAACAATTTGAAGAACAAAATACGAAATTTCGTATTATAAGAAGTATTTAAAAAAAAAAGCAAATTAGAATAAGTGATGAAAGAAGACCCTGTGATGCAAATACAAATGACAGTGAGAGGAACATCCAGTAGCATAATTGTGCAAAACATACTAGGGTGATGCCAGGAAGGCACTGCCAAGCACGTTGGTGAACCACAAAAGAAGATACAGCAAACTTACATCTTCGAGGATAAAGTAGTCATGCAAGTTTGAATCAAAGGCTCCAAATTTGACGGTTCAAAATCAAACTTCTGAGATATGCGCTCTAAATTCTCAAAAGCTATTCGAGATGCCATTTCATAGCCCTCTGCAACCCGAATGGGATGAATACCACGTTCCAAGAGCCACTCTGCCTGCTCCAAAAGTACACCGGCCAAGACTACAACTCCGGTTGTGCCATCCCCAATTTCATAATCCTGACTTCGAGAGAGAGAGAGAGAGTTTGAGTGCGAGAGAGTGACTTACTGATAGTAACTTCACTGTCGGGGCTCTGGAGCATCTTGTCCATCTCCTGAAAGGCGAAGAAGGCGGGAAGGGGAATTTTCGTGGTTTAGGGCGTGCGGGAGAGTTTTTAAGAGAGGGGGAGGGGGAGGGTGAGGTGGGCGAACGACGTCGCTTCAAAAATTGGTTTTTTTGCCCCTTTTATTTTAATAATAATTTTATATTTTGTAATTATATATTTTTAATAAATTAAAATCAGTGGTAAATTATAATAGTATTTGAAAATATTTATATTTAGTATTAGATACATAGAATATTATTTAATACATGATTTATAACTAGTGTAATAATTTTAATTAAAACAAGTTGATAGAAAATTTTTTGAAATATAATTATTAATTATGATCAATAAAATATTTAATTACCATAACAACTATGACCAAAATATTAACTAAAATAGCTAAAACCATATTAATTACCATTTTAAACCACAAGCCGAGCTGAAATAGTTAAAGGAAAGAAAATCATAACTAAAAATAGGTTTTTGAGAGGGAAAACAGCGGATTTAGGGCTCGAAACGAGGCGCACCAAAGCATAGCTGGGTGCAGACATGCGCGCCGAAAAGAGCTTTCCGAATTGGGGTCATGGGTGCGAATCGGGTACTCGTAGCCAAAGTTATGACCAAAAAACCAACACGTGCGCGAAAATGGCTCCAATTAGGTTAGATTCCTATTTTCTTACCATCCTTGCACTGATGTATAATAAATAGTCAATAAAATAATTATTAACCTTAAGTAACAAATAAAATTTTATTTTTCTATTTTTTTCATTTTTTTCTATTTTTTTCAATTATTAACATATAAATAATAATTTTTTAATTTTTTTCGCATATACCTATAGCAGCGGTTCAGTCAAAACCGCTGCTATAGGTATATCTTTAGCAGCGTTTTTTTAAAAAAACGCTGCTAAAGGTACAGCCTACCGCGGCGGTCATGCTGACCGCCGCTGTAGGCACCATATTTCTAGCGGCGGTCAAGTTGACCGCCGCGAGAGGTAAGACCTATAGCCGCGGTTTATTCGAAACCGCGGCTATAGGGTATTTTTAGCTACAGTGACCGCCGCTACAGGATATTTTTAGCCTCGCTTTCCGAAAAACGCGGCTAAAAATACCTTGTAGCGGCAGTTTTAGCGACCGCCGCTGGAAGTCCTTTTTTTATTAGTGATCAGCTAAGAAAATGGGATTTAAGAAGGAAAGTCAACTTTGATGACAATGTGGTTTATTAGATTATGCAGTCTGTTGGTGATCAGTAAATTCAATGTGTGAGTCTTGATGTTTTACCTTATGGTACAAGAGGTATTTTGTCTCTTGATAAGCTGAGTTTTGCTAATAATTTTACATTTTAAGCTTGTTGGTTTTTTTATTGGTTTACAGCTTTATTTATTTTTTGTTATTTTAGGTCCTATTATCTTGTTTTTTGAGAGTTTTGTCAAGTTTTTCGATATAACTACGATATTCCTCTGCCATAAGTGAGGTTTTTTTTAAAAAAAAATAAAATTTAGAGCTAAGATCCTCTTTCTTAAAAGAAAAACTAAAGATTCATGACAAACAAGAGAGAGGAATATACCTTTCTTCTCAAGCCACTTTAGGTACTTTTGACAATCCTTCTTCATGTGTCCTTTCTTCTTACAGAAGAAACAAGTATCTTTAGTGCCATTAATCTTAATTGGCACATTGTTCTCCTTCTGGAAGTTGTGGACAACCTTGCCTTTCTTGGTCTTCCCCTTAGCACGAGAAACAAAGTGAGAACTCTCAGGTTTCTCAGGTTTCTCGAGTTTCAGCCTCTCTTCCTCTTGAACACACATAGTCAGTAAATCATTCACTGACCATTTTTCCTTATGTGTGTTGTATGATATTTTAAATGGACCATACTCATTTCGTAGAGAGTTCAAAATTAGATGAACCAAGAATGAGTCAGAAATTTGATTCCATAAACAGTTGGCCATACTAAAGAACTCCGGACACCATTAAGACATATGTCGTCAAGGTCAAGTGGGAGAATGTTAGAAAATTTCCTTAAGGTGACCTAATTGACATATGTAAATAATCTTTTAAAGTTTTAAAGATTATACTGTCAGTTAAAATAAGATTATGGAATCTGTAGCAGTGTAAGAGTAAAATTACAATCAATCAATTTGATTGTGAATGCAGCGGAATAAATATAACATGATCTTTACCTCCAGCCATCTTGCTCAGCACTCGATCAGAATCTCTGCAGAGTAACTTTATGAATATGAAGTATTTTAGTGAGGCTCTTCCAAACTATGCCTATGCCTTACAGAGAATGCATTAGATGGTATACACAGGCCTCCTATTTATAGGCTAGGTCAGGGACCCCCAATCTGTTGTAGATTTGAACTTGTTCCTTCCATCAAGGTAATTCAAATTCAAAATCAAATAGCAAATTCAAATTCAAAATCAAATAGCAAACTTTATCTAATTGGTTACAATTTGAATTCCAATTTAAATCAGAAATCAAATTGCAATCTTTATCCAATTAGTTCTAAATTTGAATCTGCTACAGATTCCATAATCTTATTTTAACTGACACCATAATCTTTAAAACTTTAAAAGATTATTTACATATGTCAATTAGGTCACCTTAAGGAAATTTTCTAACATTCTCCCACTTGACCTTGACGACATATGTCTTAATGGTGTCTGGAGTTCTTTAGTATGGCCAACTGTTTATGGAATCCTCCCACCCACATAATGAATGCTACACACGAATCATAGCGGTAAAACCGTAACATAATCGGTCTTCCCTTCCATGTATTACCAGCACAATACTCATTATATGAGTACTTTATGAGAATCAAAACTTTACGAATGAACTTCCTATAAGTCATTCAGGTCCTATTTTATTTATCTCCGTAGATAACAATAAATAATAAAGAATTTGCGTAATAAATCTTTATTACAATAACTTCATGTCTGTAATTCAAAAATTGAGAGAAACTAAGTACAAAATGAATTTGCAAGCCCCATATGGTCCACATGACCTTTAAACTGTTTTACCGGTAAACCTTTAGTCATGGGATCAGCAAGCATCAACTTAGTACTTATATGCTCTATAGAAACAGCATGTCTCTTGATGTTTTCTCTCACACTAAGATACTTGATATCTATGTGCTTACTCCTGCTTCCACTTTTATGATTCTTTGAAAAGAATACTGCCGCATAATTGTCACATAAGATCTTAATTGGTCTCTCAACAGACTCAATAATTTTGAGACCACTAACAAAATTTCTTAACCACAATGCCTGTGTAGTGGCTTCATAGCACGCAATAAACTCTGCTTCCATTGTAGAGGTAGCAACTATAGTCTGTTTGCAACTTTTCCAGGATACGGCTCCTCCAGCAAAGAGAAAAATGTACCCTGACGTAGACTTTCTGCTATCTATACATCCAGCAAAATCTGAATCTGTATACCCAGCCTTTCTAAATGGGGATCTTGAGGAGGAGGTGTATATGAGACAACCTGAGGGGTTTAATGATAACAGTCAGAAGACATGTAAATTAAAGAAATCTATATATGGATTAAAACAAGCCTCCCGTCAATATTATATTAAATTTCACAAGGTTATTACTTCATTCGGATCTTTGGAGAATCTTGTGGATCAATGTATATACCTTAAGGTCAGTGGGAGTAAAGTAATCTTTCTAGTCCTTTATGTAGACGATATTTTACTTGCAACAAATGATTTGGGTTTGCTATATGAAACTAAAAAGTTTTTGTCGCTCCGATACCACATCTGTGCTTTGACTTCAAAATGACTAGTCAAGGTTACTTTTGAAGCCCCTTGGATCATTATAAAGCCCAGTTCAACCTAGTAAGGTCCCAATGTGGGACTTGACCTTTATAGAACTCATCTCTCATTCATTCTCCTCTCTCACTCCATGTGGGATTCGGGGTATCACAATATCCCCCACTTAAATCCTTGACGTCCTCGTCAAGGCCCACCAAGCCCACATCGGTGGTTACTAGGACCGGACCGGCAGATTATATTATTATTATTTTTTTAATTTTTTAATTTTTTAATTTTTAAAAAAAAAAAAAAAACTTTTAAAGCTTCACTCCATAGATACTGAAGGAGACTAGAATTACTAAGCATACTCCTTACCATGTCCATAAATGTGCGATTCCTTCTTTCTGCGACACCATTTTGTTGTGGTGTACCAGGCATTGTGTATTGAGCAACAATGCCTTCCTCTTCAAGGAATTTCGCAAATGGACCACTCATTTGTCCTTTTTTTGTGTACCTTCCATAATATTCTCCACCTCTATCAGATCTTACGATCTTGATTTTCATTTCCTTTTGATTCTCTACTTCTGCCTTATAAGTCTTAAAGACATTCAACGCCTCAGACTTTTCATCAATAAGGTAGAGATACATGAAACGTGAATGGTCATCAATGAATGAGATAAAATATCTCTGACCATTGAACACATGGAGTGGGAAAAGGTCCACAGAGATCAGTGTGTATGATCTCTAGAATCTTAGAACTCCTTTTGACACCTTTAGTGGACTTGTTAGTCTGCTTTCCCTTTATGCAGTCTATACAAATGTCAAGGTCAGTAAAATCAAGAGTTTGTAAGACTCCGTCATTTGCCAACCTTTTTGATTCGCTCAATGGAGATATGTCCCAATCTCCTATGCCATAACAAACCGGAATTCTCATTTATAAGCCTTCTTTTTATGCCAATAGTATGTATTGACAAACAATTATTCTCAAAGTTGGGATCTAATTCAATTTTGTAAAGACCATAAATTTTATTCCACCACCAACAACTTGATTATTTCGAAACAAACTGAAAGCTGAATTTGTAAAATAAAAACGATAACCCAATATATCAAGTTTTGAAATTGAAATTAAATTCCTTGAAAAGTTTGGAATAAAAATACATCTTCAAGATCTAAAACAAAACCAGTTTTCAAAATTATTCTTTAAGTCCCAACCGCTTCCACACTTGAGAACAATTTATTTCCAGAGTAAACTCGTTGTTCACTTCTTTTCGGCTTCCTTGTTGTGAGAAAACCCTGCAATGTATTCACAATGTGGATTGTAGAACCAGAATCAATCCACCAAGTATTGCAAGGAGCTTCAACAACTAAAGATTCATGACAAACAAGAGAGAGGAATATACCTTTCTTCTCGAGCCACTTTAGGTACTTTTGGCATTCCTTCTTCATGTGTCCTTTCTTCTTACAGAAGAAACAAGTATCCTTAGTGCCATTAATCTTAATTGGCACCTTGTTCTCCTTCTTGAAGTTGTGGACAACCTTGCCTTTCTTGGTCTTCCCCTTAGCACGAGAAACAAAGTGAGAACTCTCGGGTTTCTCAGGTTTCTCGAGTTTCAGCCTCTCTTCCTCTTGAACACACATAGTCAGTAAATCATTCACTGACCATTTTTTCTTATGTGTGTTGTATGATATTTTAAAGGGACCATACTCATTTGGTAGAGAGTTCAAAATTAGATGAACCAAGAATGAGTCAGAAATTTCAACTTCCAGAGTTTTTAATTGAGATGCAATGTCTCTCATCTCCATTATGTGCTCACGCACACTAGTTGAACTTTTTATTGATTTGCTTGACCTCAATTTTCTCATCAGGGTGCTGGCTAATGCTTTTTCAGAAGTAACAAATTGTTCTTCAACGGACTTTAAAAATCCTTAGCTTTAATGCTTTCAGGGATAGAACCCCTAATGCTTTTGATGATGTGAGATTTAATCAACATCAAAATGAGGCGATATGATCGCTCCCATCGTTCATAAACATAAATCTCCTGTGGCGTACTTGATTCCGTGATAGTGGGTTCCACCACACGGAGCGCTTCATCCAATTCCATACACCCCAGAGTGAAAAGTAAACTTTGCTTCCAGTCAGCAAAATTATCACCACTTAGCATTGGAACACGCAACGAACTATCAATTAGGGAAGAAGGAATAACTGCAATATAACCAAAGAAAAATAAAACTACTGAATTGCTATGAATTAACCATATTTAAATCAACCAATGTCAATTTAATAGTAAATTTCAACCTACCTATGGGCAAAGGTTGCATATGCATGAAATTTACTCTTTATTATTAAATCTAACAATTTTAAATATTAAGAATAAAATTCTCCGTAATTGTGGGCCTAAGAAAATTTTATTGTTAATACAAAATTTATTATTTTAATCTAACTAAGTCACAAAATTAAAAAATTTCCCTGCGGGGAAATGTATCAATTTTATAATTTAGTTACCACACAGACATTAATTTCTAGAATTATTTGGATGTTCAATTTTTAATTTATTAAATTCTAGAAATATTAGCTTGCATTAATTTCTAGAATTATTTAG
Organism: Myrica gale; assembly: GCA_963930655.1. Classification (NCBI taxonomy): domain Eukaryota; kingdom Viridiplantae; phylum Streptophyta; class Magnoliopsida; order Fagales; family Myricaceae; genus Myrica; species Myrica gale. The sequence goes on along the minus strand of OZ005603.1, from coordinate 12,739,141 downwards.
ATGTTCAATGTTTAATTGATTAAATTCTAGAAATATTATTTTACTTTTATGCTTGCATTAATTTCTAGAATTATTTAGATGTTCAATGTTTAATTGATTATTCTAGAAATATCAGTTTACTTTTATGCTTGCATTAATTTCTAGAATTATTATGATATTCAATGTATAATTGATTCCATTCTAGAAATATTAAGTTTATGCTTGATTTATTATGTGAAAGTCTAATTATAATGATATGTTGATCATGCATAAAATGTTTGATGCCTAGACCAAGCATCATTAAATGAACCTACTAAGGTTGGTGGGAATATGGGGTATGATCGAAGAACACAAGACATGGACAGTTCTGGCTAAGGCAAGTCTTGGTATTTAAAGGTCCTCAGACCTACCTCACTTACCTGGGAGCTCCCCTGCTTGTGTTTTAGAAAAGGTATCAATAAGCTCTGATACCACATGTAAAAATAAAATCACAATCAATCAATTTGATTGTGAATGCAGCGGAATAATAAAGCAGGATCTTTACCTCCAGCCATCTTGCTCAGCACTCGAACAGAATCTCTGCAGAGTAACTTTATGAATATGAAGTATTTTAGTGAGGCTCTTCCAATCTATGCCTATGCCTTACAGAGAATGCATTAGATGGTATACACAGGCCTCTTATTTATAGGCTAGGTCAGGGACCCTCAATCTGTTGTAGATTTGAACTTGTTCCTTCCATCAAGGTAATTCAAATTCAAAATCAAATAGCAAATTCAAATTCAAAATCAAATAGCAAACTTTATCTAATTGGTTACAATTTGAATTCCAATTTAAATCAGAAATCAAATTGCAATCTTTATCCAATTAGTTCTAAATTTGAATCTGCTACAGATTCCATAATCTTATTCTAACTGACACCATAATCTTTAAAACTTTAAAAGATTATTTACATATGTCAATTAGGTCACCTTAAGGAAATTTTCTAACAATCTCCCACTTGACCTTGACGACATATGTCTTAATGGTGTCTGGAGTTCTTTAGTATGGCCAACTGTTTATGGAATCCTCCCACCCACATAATGAATGCTACACACGAATCATAGCGGTAAAACCGTAACATAATCGGTCGTCCCTTCCATGTATTACCAGCACAATACTCACAATATGAGTACTTTATGGGAATCAAAACTTTATGAATGAACTTCTTATAAGTCATTCAGGTCCTTTTATTTATCTTCATAGATAACAATAAATAATAAAGAATTTGCGCAATAAATCTTTATTACAATAACTTCATGTCTGTAATTCAAAATTTGAGAGAAACTAAGTACAAAATGAATTAGCAAGCCCCATATGGTCCACATGACCTTTAAACTGTTTTACCGGTAAACCTTTAGTCATGGGATCAGCAAGCATCAACTTAATACTTATATGCTCTATAGAAACATCATGTCTCTTGATGTTTTCTCTCACACTAAGATATTTGATATCTATGTGCTTACTCCTGCTTCCACTTTTATGATTCTTTGAAAAGAATACTGCCGCAGAATTGTCACATAAGATCTTAATTGGTCTCTCAACAGACTCAATAATTTTGAGACCACTAACAAAATTTCTTAACCACAATGCCTGTGTAGTGGCTTCATAGCACGCAATAAACTCTGCTTCCATTGTAGAGGTAGCAACTATAGTCTGTTTGCAACTTTTCCAGGATACGGCTCCTCCAACAAAGAGAAAAATGTACCCTGACGTAGACTTTCTGCTATCTATACATCCAGCAAAATCTGAATCTGTATACCCAGACACTTCTAAATGGTCAACATGTCTGTAGGTCAAACTGTAATTCTTGGTTCCTTGTAAGTACCGCATGACCTTCTTTGCAGCTCTCCAATGCTCCAATCCAGGATTACTTTGGTATCTTCCCAGTATACCAACTGCTAATGCAATATCAGGTCTAGTACAGACCTGAGCATACATCAAACTGCCGATTGCAGATGCATATGGTAAACCTTTCATTTGTTCTTGTTCCAATTCACTTTTGAGACATTGATCCAAACAGAATTTATCCCCTTTAATGATGGGTGCTACACTAGGAGCACATTTGCTCATATCATATCTCTCTAAAACTTTTTCAATGTAGGCCTTCTGAGACAGTTGTAATATTTTCTGTTTTCTGTCTCTATGAATCTCTATGCCAATGACATAAGAGGCTTCACCCAAATCCTTCATCTCAAAGTGTTTAGACAGAAACTTTTTAGTACGCCACAGGAGATTTATTCTTATGAACGATGGGAGCGATCAAATCGTCTCAGTTTGATGTTCATTAAATCTCACATCATCAAGAGCATTAGGGGTTCTATCCCTGAAAACATTAAAGCTAAGGATTTTTTAAAGTCCGTTGAAGAACAATTTGTTACTTCTGAAAAGGCATTAGCCAGCACCCTAATGAGAAAGCTGTCAAGCAAATCAATAAAGAGTTCAACTAGTGTGCGTGAGCACATAATGGAGATGAGAGACATTGCATCTCAATTAAAAACTCTGGAAGTTGAAATTTCTGACTCATTCTTGGTTCATCTAATTTTGAACTCTCTACCAAATGAGTATGGTCCATTTAAAATATCATACAACACACATAAGGAAAAATGGTCAGTGAATGATTTACTGACTATGTGTGTTCAAGAGGAAGAGAGGCTGAAACTCGAGAAACTCGAGAAACTTGAGAAACCTGAGAGTTCTCACTTTGTTTCTCGTGCTAAGGGGAAGACCAAGAAAGGCAAGGTTGTCCACAACTTCAAGAAGGAGAACAAGGTGCCAATTAAGATTAATGGCACTAAGGATACTTGTTTCTTCTGTAAGAAGAAAGGACACATGAAGAAGGATTGCCAAAAGTACCTAAAGTGGCTTGAGAAGAAAGGTATATTCCTCTCTCTTGTTTGTCATGAATCTTTAGTTGTTGAAGCTCCTTGCAATACTTGGTGGATTGATTCTGGTTCTACAATCCACATTGTGAATACATTGCATGGTTTTCTCACAACAAGGAAGCCGAAAAGAAGTGAACAACGAGTTTACTCTGGAAATAAATTGTTCTCAAGTGTGGAAGCGGGTGGGACTTACAGAATAATTTTGAAGACTGGATTTATTTTAGATCTTGAAGATGTATTTTTTATTCCAAACTTTTCAAGGAATTTAATTTCAATTTCAAAACTTGATGTATTGGGTTATGGTTTTTATTTTATAAATTTAGCTTTCAGTTTATTTCGAAATAATTAAGTTGTTGGTGGTGGAATAAAAATTGATGGTCTTTACAAAATTGAATTAGATCCCAACTTTGAGAATAATTGTTTGTCAATACATACTATTGGCATAAAGAAAAGGCTTATAAATGAGAATTCTGGTTTGTTATGGCATAGGAGATTGGGACATATCTCCATTGAGCGAATCAAAAGGTTGGCAAATGACGGAGTCTTACAAACTCTTGATTTTTCTGACCTTGGCACTTGTATAGACTGCATAAAAGGAAAGCAGACTAACAAGTCCACTAAAGGTGCCAGAAGGAGTTCAAAGATTCTAGAGATCATACACACTGATCTCTGTGGACCTTTTCCTATTCCATGCTTCAATGGTCAGAGATATTTTATCTCATTCATTGATGATCATTCACGTTTCATGTATCTCTACCTTATTGATGAAAAGTCTGAGGCGTTGAATGCCTTTAAGACTTATAAGGCAGAAGTAGAGAATCAAAAGGAAACGAAAATCAAGATCGTAAGATCTGATAGAGGTGGAGAATATTATGGAAGGTACACAAAAAAAGGACAAATGAGTGGTCCATTTGCGAAATTCCTTGAAGAGGAAGGCATTGTTGCTCAATAAACAATGTCTAGTACACCACAACAAAATGGTGTAGCAGAAAGAAGGAATCGCACACTTATGGACATGGTAAGGAGTATGCTTAGTAATTCTAGTCTCCCTCAGTATCTATGGAGTGAAGCTTTAAAAACTGTTGTGTATATCTTAAATAGGGTTTCATCCAAGGCTGTCCCAAAGACACCTTTTGAGTTATGGAATGGGTGGAAACCTAGTTTAAATCACTTACACATATGGGGTTGTCCTGCTGAAGTGAGGATTTACGATCCGAATATAAAGAAATTAGATCCAAAGACAACCAGCGGATTTTTTATCGGCTATCCAGTAAACTCCAAAGGATTTAGATTTTATTGTCCTACGCAAAATACTAGGATTGTTGAATCAGGAAATGCTAAGTTTTTAGAGGGTATTGAACCTAGTGCAAATTCCCAAAAGGTTGAATTTAAAGAAGCACAAGAGTTTTCTGAATCTTCTCCTTCTGGAGAAAGAATGTTTGTGTTTAGGAAAGATCAAATTGATTATCCTGAACCACAACCAGTTCAAGAAGAGCCAACTCATACAGAACAGGTTCAGACTGAGTCTACCCAACCTCTGCAAGATGTTGAGGAAGTAGAATTAAGACGGTCCTCTAGAATAAGGAAATCAACAATCCCTAGTGATTATGTTGTATACCTTCAAGAGTCTGACTTTGATGTTGGACCTAAAAGGGATCCAAATACGTTTTCACAGGCCATGAATGGAGATAACTCCATGTTGTGGTTTAATGCCATGAAGGAAGAGATAGAATCTATGGCAAAGAATCAAGTCTGGGATCTTGTTGACTTACCAAAGGGAGCTGTAGCCATAGGCTGCAAATGGGTTTACAAAACCAAAAGGGAAGCTTCCGGTAAAGTTGAACGATATAAAGCCAGACTTGTAGCCAAGGGTTTCACTCAAAAAGAAGGCATAGATTATCATGAAACCTTCTCTCCAGTATCAAAGAAGGATTCGTTTAGGATAATCATGGCATTAGTAGCTCATTTTGACTTAGAGCTACAACAGATGGACGTGAAAACAGTCTTTCTAAATGGGGATCTTGAGGAGGAGGTGTATATGAGACAACATGAGGGGTTTGGTGATAACAGTCAGAAGGCATGTAAATTAAAGAAATATATATATGGACTAAAACAAGCCTCCCGTCAGTGGTATATTAAATTTCACAAAGTTATTACTTCATTCGGATTTTTGGAGAATCTTGTGGATCAATGTATATACCTTAAGGTCAGTGAGAGTAAAGTAATCTTTCTGGTCCTTTATGTAGACGATATTGCAACAAATGATTTGGGTTTGCTATATGAAACTAAAAAGTTTCTGTCTAAACACTTTGAAATGAAGGATTTGGGTGAAGCCTCTTATGTCATTGGCATAGAGATTCATAGAGACAGAAAACAGAAAATATTACAACTGTCTCAGAAGGCCTACATTGAAAAAGTTTTAGAGAGATATGATATGAGCAAATGTGCTCCTAGTGTAGCACCCATCATTAAAGGGGATAAATTCTGTTTGGATCAATGTCCCAAAAGTGAATTGGAACAAGAACAAATGAAAGGTTTACCAAATGCATCTGCAATCGGCAGTTTGATGTATGCTCAGGTCTGTACTAGACCTGATATTGCATTAGCAGTTGGTATACTGGGAAGATACCAAAGTAATCCTCGATTGGAGCATTGGAGAGCTGCAAAGAAGGTCATGCGGTACTTATAAGGAACCAAGAATTACAGTTTGACCTACAGACATGTTGACCATTTAGAAGTGTCTGGGTATACAGATTCAGATTTTGCTGGATGTATAGATAGCAGAAAGTCTACGTCATGGTACATTTTTCTCTTTGCTGGAGGAACCGTATCCTGGAAAAGTTGCAAACAAACTATAGTTGCTACCTCTACAATGGAAGCAGAGTTTATTGCGTGCTATGAAGCAACTACACAGGCATTGTGGTTAAGAAATTTTGTTAGTGGTCTCAAAATTATTGAGTCTGTTGAGAGACCAATTAAGATCTTATGTGACAATTCTGCGGCAGTATTCTTTTCAAAGAATCATAAAAGTGGAAGCAGGAGTAAGCACATAGATATCAAGTATCTTAGTGTGAGAGAAAACATCAAGAGACATGCTGTTTCTATAGAGCATATAAGTACTAAGTTGATGCTTGCTGATCCCATGACTAAAGGTTTACCGGTAAAACAGTTTAAAGGTCATGTGGACCATATGGGGCTTGCTAATTCATTTTGTACTTAGTTTCTCTCAAATTTTGAATTACAGACATGAAGTTACTGTAATAAAGATTTATTGCGCAAATTCTTTATTATTTATTGTTATCTATGGAGATAAATAAAATAGGACCTGAATGACTTATAGGAAGTTCATTCATAAAGTTTTGATTCCCATAAAGTACTCATATAATGAGTATTGTGCTGGTAATACATGGAAGGAACGACCGATTATGTTACGGTTTTACCGCTATGATTCGTGTGTAGCATTCATTATGTGGGTGGGAGGATTCCATAAACAGTTGGCCATACTAAAGAACTCCAGACACCATTAAGACATATGTTGTCAAGGTCAAGTGGGAGAATGTTAGAAAATTTCATTAAGGTGACCTAATTGACATATGTAAATAATCTTTTAAAGTTTTAAAGATTATGGTGTCAGTTAAAATAAGATTATGGAATCTGTAGCAGATTCAAATTTAGAACTAATTGGATAAAGATTGCAATTTGATTTCTGATTTAAATTGGAATTCAAATTGTAACCAATTAGAAAAAGTTTGCTATTTGATTTTAAATTTGAATTTGCTATTTGATTTTGAATTTGAATTACCTTGATGGAAGGAACAAGTTCAAATCTACAACAGATTGAGGGTCCCTGACCTAGCCTATAAATAAGAGGCCTGTGTATACCATCTAATGCATTCTCTGTAAGGCATAGGCATAGGTTGGAAGAGCCTCACTAAAATACTTCATATTCATAAAGTTACTCTGCAGAGATTCTGTTCGAGTGCTGAGCAAGATGGCTGGAGGTAAAGATCCTGCTTTATTATTCCGCTGCATTCACAATCAAATTGATTGATTGTGATTTTATTTTTACACTGGATTCATTCCCTTTTTCGTTTTTTCTCTGTTTCACATGCGGTTATTTCCTTGTTTCTTCTTTTTTTTGTTCATAAGAAGAAGACTGATCGTGTTTTGAAAAGGGAGAGGTCGAGAACAAACATGATTCGGTCTCTTGGAGTCCTCGTGGAAGAGACAACGTCTCTTCCATTAATTCATCATTTTCACAAAACAAAGAAGTACCTGGACTAAGGCGTTGGATTTGTCTTTATCAGAAAATTTCAATGCTAGAATAGTGTCGGACGTCGTCCGAGTTGAGGTGGTGGTGGGTGGCTATTTGGGGGTGGAAGGTTACTGAGGAACCGGGTCACTAAAGAGACAAGTCAGGTAGGATTTGCAACTCATTTACGGTTTGGGTGTGGGCTGATTTTATAACCTTTAATAGTCCAATCCCAACTTGTGTTTAATTGTAGTGACTTGGGCTTCTTTTATCTTTTATGTGGTCTGAGCCGTTTCTTTAAACCTTTTAATAATACCCAAATAGTTTAAGCCCGGATGGACGGGAGCCCAAATAATTTGTTGGGTTCATAAGGCTATGTCCATTTCATATTTTGTAGTCAATCTTTGACTCTTTGTTGGTGGGTCTTGTACCTACATTCAGTGGGCAAGGGTTGACCCGAACTGGATTTGACACGGATGAATAAAATACAATTATTTTATTTTTTAAAATAAATTAGAGTTGTTTTTCAAAAACCTAGTTTAGACCCTAACTACACCGAGAGGGGGTGAATAAGTGTAATCGAACAAAAATAAAAATTGAACAACAATTTTAAAACAGGTTCTAAGATTGTTCCGTTTAGATATACAAAGACACCAAATCAATTAACAAAATATTAATCAATTAAAAAAACAAAAAATCAATCACAGCAAGAGACAAAAATTTCGTGACGAAGAGGAAAAACTTTGAAAAATCATTCAAATGAAAAATTACTCTGAGCTAGCAGCCACCTGAAATCCACAAAGACGAAATACTTACAAATAGTGATTTAGACACAAGCAACCCCAGTAGTCAACTCTGACACCCATGATGTAATTATCCAATCGTCTCGGCTTAGACCCACTGCATTCATCTAAGATCTTTGAGATTGTTCTTATAGATTCTCCATGAACAGCCTTGTTCATCAACAGTCTTTCAATATTTTGAAGCCTTTAAAAAAGTCGAGTCGATTCAATGGTAATTTTGTATGAGAAAAACTAATTAATTTAAGTCACAAATCTCTAGTAGTTTTTCTCTCTCAAACGGGAGCTCTAGGAACTCAACAACAACCTCTCTCGGATTATAGGACGACCTCCAACGACTAATGAGAGAACCTTTAAATTTTTCTTTAAATAGGATGCAAAAGGTAGGGTTTTATGCAAATCGAAGATTCACGCTCGACCCAAGCTCGAGCGTGAAACCACCTTGACCTCCAAAGGAGCTTGAAACACTTCCAAAACCCATGAACGACTCAACAACCTTAAGAAAACCAAGTACAGCTCAATAAAGACATATTTTGACACGAAAGTTTGCCAATACAAAAAGACACTAACAGTTTGTTTGTGATTATAACATGATTTTGGATCAAAATAAAGTCATTTTTGTGCCAATAAGTTGCGATTATTTAAATTCCCGTTAACTCCTTTGAGTTTCGGTCTTACGACCATACTCCCCAAGTAGAGTGTTCCACACATTAGGTAAGCCACTGATCCGTGTAGACCAAGGGTAAACACTCATCGTTTATGGCATGGACTACCAGGGTATATAATCCCATTCGCTCCCCATGATTTCATATTTCAGCGTCAATAGGGACCCAAATAGCTGCCTTTGCTTTTGGTGTTCCTTCGTAGATCTCCGAATTTCACCCCTACCTTGCGGTGGGGGCCTTGGGGGGTTCCACCAAAGCCTAATTGTCTTAGTAGCATGCTAAATCAAATAGATAATCACATAAGATACTTTACTTCATACAGTTTATTGGCATTAGGTCAGGATCAAATCATAAAATTTAGTAACTCACAAAGTTTGGACTCGATCCAATCCATTTAATTGAACCCATTTCTATTGTATTCGGGTCGTGTAGTACATACTTTGAGGTACTCACAAGTTTATTTGCCTGGTCCATCTTGGACCATCTGACCCACTCGGGTGATCTTTGAAAGATTCGAAGATTGTAATGCAGTAGATCGTTGATCGTTGAAATCAAGCAGCCTAGGCATGTTTACTCCTTCAGATTTATGCGCAAAGTTTTTGAGAGAGAGTGTCTAGAGAGAGAAAGTATAGAGGAAGAGCAATTCTCAGATAATGTTCTTCTTTCTCTCAAATGAAATTTTGAGTTCATATAATGACTCACTCTATAACTTCAACTATGTTTGTGCTTTGGATACTTAGGGATATCAACTCTCAGTCGAATCATCATGAAAAATTCTTTTTCATTAACTCCCTTACATTATGTATTCTTAATTTATGGACTTCTATAAATTGTGATCATGCCATTAACATATCATAATTGACTTCCGAGATAGTGAAACTATTTTTATGAAATCCCTTTAGCTAACATTTATTTGTTTTTTTATCTTTTCACTATACTATTTTTCACATTAGCCAATAGGACCAGAATAATATCACTTATTAAATCTCCAGCTTATATAATTAATTAATTCACAATTTGTAACGAGTTAGACTCTCAAGATTTTTCCAAAATAAATTCACAAATAAATATGCATAAACTTACTAAAGATCAGTGTCCCTAATGTGCATTGAAATAAAGGAAAATGTGAACTATTTTGTAACCATCTATCGTAGGCACTCAGCATAAGGTTAGATATTGGCTTGACAGAAGGATTACTAGGTCGATACTTAAAGTAACCCATATTTTGGAGCAGTAAAAGGTTGTAAATAAAGTTATTTAATTTTTCCCTAGAAATCAAGGATTGCAATTTTATCTACCATCATACTAACTATTTTTTGAAGTTAGTTAGTTATTAGATTCGGTTTGTGCCGAATGGATAGATGACAAGTAATCTATTTCAGGACTGCTTGTTTCTCTTTTAAAAGTAATAAGGAAAATTGTATCTACTATTAAGAAAAATTTTATCGGAGGCTATGAAATTATTACCTAGCATTATAGTTGAAATTTTGGTCTCAAGCTTTTTGATTATATAGTGAAACCCATCAAGCTATCTTTGGATACTCTGCTATAGTTGTTATCTCCAAGATCAAAAGTACAAATAGGGTAAAGTATCTTAGCATAAGAGAAAACATAAGGAGACACTTAGTGTTTGTTTGAACATTCAAGTATTGAATTATACATTGTGGATCCCAAGACTAAAAGTTATCGGTATTACAGTATAAAGTCATGCATAGCATATGAGACTTGTTAATTCAATTTATGCTTAGTTTCTCTTCTTAAAGTTGGGATAAACAAAAAGTTGGACTCGAATGTCTTACCGCTATGATTCGTGCATGATATTTTTTATTTGAGTAAAAGTGTTCCATAACTAGTTGGAATAAATAAAGTTTTGGTCATCTTCAAGTATCTCTTACCATAAGGCAATTCATGTGTCATGTGGGTCAAGTGGGAGAATGTAAGACATTATTTTTAATATCAACTAAAGTGTGGCTCACACATCACATGTTTAAAAGTTTTAATTATATTGGGTGGTTAGAGATTTATTCCAATAAGGATTCTAGAAATGAAGTTTTAAATTTAAATACAAATTTATTTCTTGATGGGAGGAATATTTAAAAGTTAAATTCAAATTGAGTGTCCTCGCCTAGCCTGTAAATAAATGCTTGTGTATTCCGTCAATACTGCTCTAATGTTAGGAATACACCAGAAGACCCCTTAGCCCTCATGATGCAGAACTTTTTGTGTTGTGCTTGAACAAATATGGCTTGAGGTATGTCAAAGTTCGCCTGCGAAAAATTATTTACTTGATCTTTGATGAACAATTTTGATCTTCTCTGTCAATGAATCTTCAATCTTCTTTAATCTCCAGGTCTTGTCGATTTCACGCATTGAGTCTTTATGAGTTTACAATTTAGTAGCCTAAATATTCTGCCTCCATCCTCTTCACCCCTCACAGTCGTCCCAAGGTTTTCTCAAAGTCCTGATGGCCAATCATATGAATAACCATTGTATAGGTAGCCTTTTAAATAAAACCCTAGTTGTGATATGGCATGAGATCATTAGATATCTCATATCTTGACCATAGGATCACCTGAAAAGTTGTTGTCAATTATTTCCCTTATATTCTTTTATTCCAATTTGGGCTTCTATTAATTGCAATCATGTTCATCAACATATTACAATTCACCCCTGACTATTTGAGATTAATTTGTAAAATCTCTTTTCCTAATAATTATTTGTTTATTCACTGATCAAATCTTCAGTTCATATAATTCTTAATTCACAATCTGTAACATGTTGAACTCTCAAATTGTTTCTAAAATAATTTCACAAATAAATATTATATATATAATAATAATTTTAAAAAATATTGTTTATAAAATTCCACTGGCCAATGATTTCTTTTCGAGTCTAAAGCTATAAAGATACATTGAATGTACTGTATCATCTAGAGACTGGTTCAATCCTTATTGAGTATTTATACATGCTCATTTATCATGCACATGACTCAACGTTGTCTTGAATATTTGACCTAGAAAGATCGTCACCAATTGACTCGGGCTAAGCACAAGTACACAACAAATAGACTTACATAAACCTCTCAAGTCTAACGATACAAAAACTAATTGTATTAAATATCTTCTCAATATCAGTGATCACTTTCAGAAGATATTCATAGTATATGTACTCTTACAATGTATTCACTCGTCTGCTGAAGGTCACCACCTCAATGACCGAGTCTATCATCCTACTTAATAGAGGCACAACGAGTGCATGCCTACTTGTACATAAATTTGTACCTCAATCTAGAACAAGCATCAAGCGAAGAAGGAACCGAAAATTCATACTCTCCCACTTTAAATCATTAATCATTAGCATGAATTTTCTACAATGTCACTCAATATTATCCGTTAACATCTTATGTCACTACATAATACCCAATAAATAAATATAAACTTGTGACATCTAAATAAATAATTATCTAGATAACTAATTTTTAGGGCATATTTCTTACAATCTCCCACCTCCACTCAAAATCATTGATACATGTATCTCATTCAATGTAATTTTCCCTTAATAGTTGAGTCACCAGTTGTAACCTGTTTACAACTCCTCCGACCCGAAGTACCTTTACCCAATGTACACTTTAAAATCCAAAATTATTCAACTATTAATGATACCGGAATTTGTGTATCCCTGGACAATCTGTAAATTCTCAACTTCAAACACTACAAAATAGTGCTTCGTTCATCTCAAGTACTTGAGAATATGCATGATCATTGTCCAACATTCAGAGCTCATATCAAATTAATGTTCACTCACAATGCTGAGCTAACTGTATGACTTATATCTAGCCTTATCTCTCTCTTATTGGAGAGACCAAATTATGCCTAAAGGGTTAAAACTCTTTTGTGGCATCTTGCAAATCATCCCTTTCCATTATTCGTAAATATTGTCCAAAAAACCTTTTTCTCGGTTACCAAACAATTTGATTCCAAGAATGTGGAATACTTCCATAGGTCTTTGACTTGAAAAACATAGTTCATCAACCATTTTCTCACTGATTACATTGCCCCCGACGTTATTCACAAGAGTAATATATTACTAACATAAAGAACTAGAAACATTACCAAACTCTCACCGACTTCTTGTCATTACAAGGTTCATCCATGTTTTGTAAGAAATTAAATGATTTGGTCATCTCATCAAAATAGATTTCTATTCTGAACTTTTCAAACTCATCAGTAGATTCAGTAATGTCCATTTTTCTATTGGTCTCATCTTCCCTTTTACTGGCTCAACTGTATATTTCATCAAGAACTGTCACGTTTTCTACTCCATTTAGGCCGTATTCCTTTTAAAAAAATTAGTATTCTCACTGATAATCACCTTTTGTTCATTTTGGCTTATCAAATAACACTCAATGAACCTTTTGTAGCATTGCCTCACATTGCCTCAGACCACATTGGCTTATCAAATAACACCCAACGAACCTTTTCCTAATGTCCCTTTTTCTATGTTCCCGATATCCTTTATTATCGATTCCAGATCCTTCTCACATTGCCTCAGACCACATTGTAGCATTGACAGTGCGTTTTCCCTTGGCATCTGCAACTCCGGAAGACTTGGATGACTCTCGATGGATTCCAAACATGCAGTTGCCTTAACGAATTGACCAAGGATTACTTCATAAAAATTTGCTCAAGGAATTGTTTAAAGAGTTCTTCTACCGTGCTTTTACTGTTTGCGGCCATCTTATCGAGTGTTGGGTTCTCCAAAGCTTCCAACTTCCTTTTTCTTGAATGAGATTCAGAATCTTTCTTTTGTGCGTCGTCACCTTCTGTTACGTACAAATAGTTCCTCTTCAATTTTTTTGCTCTTATAATGCCCTGTCAGGACACTTATAAGTTAGTGGGACGTTGGTAAATGATGAAATCAGGCGTAATTTTAGAATTTTGTTAAGAGTAAGGGTATTTTCAAAATTCGAAAGAAAAATAATGAAACTATTTTGATCGTATCAGTTGAGGCGTGCTGGGAAAGTGGGACGTTGGTCAATCAAGAAATCCGGGGTAATTTTATAATTTTGTTAAGAGTACGGGTATATTCAAAATTTGAAAAAAAAAGGATAAATACACTTTTCACCCATGAACTACCAGGTCTATGATACATTGCACCATAAACTACCAATTTTGACACATTGCACCCTCCTACTATCAATTAATGTTAGACATTTTGCACCATAAACTACCCACTTTGACACATTACACCATCCAACTGTTGATGTTAAACAATTTGTGCCCTCCATCTGACAATAATACCCTCGAAAAATTAATGAATTGACAACAACATTTTCAATATATGCAAAATGCAGGGTCAAGGGCATTATCATCATTTTAGTCTAAAAAAATGACAAATGGTGCAAAATGTCTTAGATTAGTAGTTAGAGGGTGCAATGTGTCAGAACTGGTAATTTATGGTGCAAAGTGCAAAACCTATAGTAGTTTGTGGGTGAAAAATGTATTTTCCAAAAAAAAATCAGGGACAATTTTGGAATTTTTTTAAGAGTAAGAGTATTTTAAAATTTTGAAAGGGAAAAAAAACAAAAGTAAAGAAAATTGAAACCATTTTGATTGTTTCAGTTGAGGTCTGCTAGGAAAGTGGGACATTGGTAAACGAAGAAATCAGGGTATTTTCAAATTCGAAAGGAAAAAAGAAAGGAAATTTGACATGATTTTGATTAGATTGATTAGATAATGAATTGGAAGCTTATAAATGGTTTAGACTGAGTTATTATGATGCAGAAGTTTGAATGGTGATCATATGTGTTATAGGTTTTAATTGTGATTAAGTTTGTCGTAAAATATTAGTGTTGAGTTGTTCGATGTGATTTGAGAATATATATGGCTTGGAAGAATTTAGTTGTGTCAGAGTGCATGTTATAGAGATTGATATATTATTGATATGTTTATTTATAAAAAATTTAGAAAATATTTTCGAAATTTTGAGAATCTTGATATATATGATTATATTGGTGAATAGTTTTGATAGAGAATAATTGTGACGCGTGTGAACTTAAGATAAGTAAATTAGTTAAAAGTATATTTTGTGAATTATTCCAAAAATATTTTGGAAATAAAAACTATTTAAATATATAAATTGTATTTGGTTGTGAAATGGGGATTTTATGCATTCACTATTGAAACTATGAAATTGGTGTTTGTTTTTCATGTAAATCCTGAGTTGAGTCACTTTTTATAATGTGCAATTTATATGTGAAATGTCATGCCCTATGGTTAATGTGATTGTATTTGCGTTGAGAATTGGATTTACGGATGGAAAAACGTGTATGATGAGCTGGTTACGAAAATGGGGATTTAGGAATTAGCACCGTGATTTAAATTATTTTATTTCATTGCATATATCTGTGAACACCTTTAAATACTCCCGATGGCAAGTGATTTTATAGCTTGGTAACGTAGCTTGTGTACGAGTTCTCAACGAGGGAAACTCGAAACAGTGTACTAACCATGTTAACTCTGGGAGAAAAATGGTAACATAGGTATTGAACTCATTGATTTTGGAAGGAGGTGATAGTCCCGAGGAAATGAGATGGACGGGACAGTTCCGAAAAAATGAATAGGGAGTGAACGGAACAGCACAACCCAGTTCGCTGGAGAGAAAACATCTGACAATTAGTGAAATTCCTGGAAATTATTTAGAAGTGCTTTTATTGCTTAGTCGGGGTCAGGCGATTCCGATCTCCTCCCATAGCTAGGGGTTTAAGTCCGGTCCGGCTTTCGGCGGAGCTCTGGCTCCGGTTCCATCACCGGTTCCAAGAAGCTAAGGTTCGGCCCTTCCAGGAACCGGAACCGGAACCGGAGGTAGATTTTTAGTTTTTCCAAACTGAAAACGGAAGTTTTCACCGGTTTGGCAAAAAATCGATTCCGATTTTTTTAACTACAAATTAAAACGTAAATAGAACGACGTTGTTTAGAGGTTCCTTTTTGAGAAAAAAATATATAATACAATGGATCAAACGTGCCGTTTTGATCCACGATATATGATTCTTAAAAAAAAAACCTAAGTCCCCCTCCCCAGTCGGCCAATCCCCCCTCTCCTTCACGAATCACCAGTCCCCCCTTCTCCTTAGCCCTCACTCTCAGGCCTCCCTCCCTCTGTTCCTTAGCTCTCTCTCTCTCTCTCTCTCTCTGCTGTGGTTTTCTCCGGCAACGCGACTCCCTCCGGCTTGGCGGCTTCCACTGCTTCTCTCTCAGTATCTCTCTCTGGCACACTCTCTAAAGAGATTGAATGACACAGATGTGGTCAGCGTAAAAGATCGAGATTGAAATTAAAGTCTGGAATGTTTTACAAACAGTTTCTGTTCGAGTTATCACTTATTGGAAAGCTCTACGAGCCTAGTTTCCAACGCATCAAACGACGTACAATTTGGTGTTTTCTAGACGAAGTTATGGTGAAATTACTCCAAGGAGGTCAGGCTGGCAGTCCAGCTCGAGGAGTTGCGAGTTTTGGATGAGTTTGCTATTTTTAGATTGTTCTTTTGGATTTCTAAAGTGTTTTTTCATTTTCCTAAGAGTTTTTTATGTTTCCTAAGTCATCATTAATATTTTGGAAGATGTATTCTCATTACTCTTGCATGGAGGGTTGTTCCAAAGCTTTGCTATTTATACCCCTCTCTTGCAGTGGTGATGTCCAGATTTGAGTGTGTATACAACTTGAGCCTGAGGCTATTTTGAAGAAGGATTTCTTCTACAAACTCTTATCCTTCGGTGGATTCCGATAGGTGGCGAGTTCAACTTTTATCCTTTGGTGGATTCCAATAGGTGGCGAGTTCTTGCTCTGTATCCCGTGTTGGATTACATTGGGTGGTGATTTTTGTATACTATTGTGTTCTATCCGAGTGTGTGAGTTAGAGTGTGTTTCCGAGATACCCATACACTTTCCCAACCTTGTCACAAATATCCCGAGGTCCCCATTATTTAGCCGAGGTGTTTCTCTATCCCGGGTTATCACTTTTCGAGGTCACAATACTATTCCCGAGGTCCCCATTACTATTTCCTAGGTGTCCATTTACCTCATTCCAACCATTTCGAGGTGCTCACGAGGTGTCCCGTGCTTTCCATGGTTAACCCCGGTATCAAGTGGTATCAGAGCTTTTGGTTGTCATGGCGGGTCGTCGTCATCGTGGGCCAAATGTTGACTCTCCTCCAGCTCGTGAAAGAGATCTCCATGAAGTTGAAATTGCAGATCTAAGGAGACAATTACAACAAATTCAGCAACGTCTTGAGCTTTATAAGCCATTTGATTCTCATCATGGTTCGGATGGTGAATCTTCTCCTAATGAGAATGAGAATCCTTTCTATCGTGATCGAAGTGAAGCATCATCGGAGGAACATGTGCATCATCGTTGTCGTCGTAATCAAAGAAAACATGAAGTTCAACGAGATCAACTTGATGTGAGAGTTGATATTCCCGAGTTCGAAGGAAGGATGCAGTCGGACGAATTTCTTGATTGGTTACATTTGGTGGAGTGGATCATTGATTATAAGGAGGTGTCAGAAGAAAGAAAGGTGAAGCTTGTTGCATTGAAGTTGAAGAAATATGCTTCTCTATGGTGGGAGAATTTAAGGAAGCAGCGTGCTCGAGAAGGAAGAAGTCGTATTGCTACATGGGAAAAGATGAGAAAAGTTCTTATGTAAAAAATTTTGCCGGATAATTACCGACAATATATTTTCCTTAAGTTCCACAATTTTAAGCAAAGGGATCTTTCGATGGAAGAATATACTGCAGAGTTCGACCATCTCATGATGAAGTGTGATGTGGAGGAGCCGGAAGAGCAAACTATCGTTCGCTATCTTGGTGGACTATGATTGGAAGATTGACAATATTGTCCAATTACAACCGTATTGGACTTACAACGATGTTGTGAAGCTAGCAATGAAGGTAAAAAAGCAACAAAAGGAGGCTCATGGAAGTAGGCCATGACTCGGAGCAAAGGATGGTCATTCTAACCGAGGGAGCTCTTTAGTCCCTAAAGTTTCAGCACCAAAGTTTTCAACAAACAAAGCAAATCCTCAACTCTGGAAGAATGAAGGAGGACCAAGTTCATTTTGCCAAAATCCTAATTCTCGTAAGTGTATCAAATGTCAAGGATTTAGTCATATTGCTTCCGATTGTCCAAACCGCAAGGTGGTGACTTTTAATGAAGAAGAATGGATGGACGAAGGCGATGAAGAGAAACCAACGGAGAACGATGTGAGCGATGTCAGAGACAAGGAAGATGAAGATGTCACTTATGCCAACGTGGGAGAATCACTTGTTGTTCGAAGAAGTTTGAGTTCAGTCCATGAAGATTGTGATGCATGGCTGCGGACAAACATCTTTCAAACCAGATGCACTTCCCATGCAAGGTTTTTGATATTATCATTGGTGGTGGAAGTTGTGAGAACGTGGTGGCCAAAGACATGGTGAAGAAGCTGAATCTTAAGACACAACCTCATCCTCAACCTTACAAGCTTACGTGGTTTCGAAAAGGAAACGAGGTGAAGGTAAATAAACGCATTCTTGTTCAATTTTCTATTGGCAAGAATTACAAAGATGAAGTCTTATGTGATGTTGTGCCTATGGATACTTGTCATTTACTTCTTGGTAGACCATGGCAATATGATGGAAAAGTTATTCATGACGGGTTCAAAAATACTTATGATTTTGTCAAAGATGGAGTAAGGATTATTTTGGGTCCTTCGGATTTGGAGAGATCTCCTAAACCTTATAAAGGAGAGGGAAATAATTTACTCTCTATATGTGATGTTGAGAAGGAATTGATGTGTTCTAACGAAGTTTGTGCTCTTGTGGTGATGGAAGAAAATGAAGAAGTGAATGAACCACCTCTTATTATGCAATCTCTTCTTGAGGAATTCATTGATGTCATCCCCGACGAAATTCCATGTGGTCTTCCTCCTATGAGAGACATTCAACATTGCATTGATCTTGTACCGGGTTCCATCATTCCAAACAAAGCAGCCAAGCAGCCTATAGGATGAATCCTAATGAGAATGAAGAATTGCAAAGGCAAGTTGGGGAGCTTTTGGCTAAAGGCTTGGTGAAAGAAAGCATGATGTCATCCCCGACGAAATTCCATATGGTATTCCTCCTATGAGAGACATTCAACATTGCATCTATCTTGTACCGGGTTCCATCATTCCAAACAAAGCAGCCTATAGGATGAATCCTATTGAGAATGAAGAATTGCAAAGGCAAGTTGGGGAGGTTTTGGCTAAAGGCTTGGTGAAAGAAAGCATGAGTCCTTGTTCTGTCCCAGCACTTCTTGTACCACAGAAGGATGGATAAGGGCAGATGTGTGTTGATGGTAGAGTTGTGAACAAGATTACCATCAAATATTGCTTTCCTATTCCTCATCGACATTCCTTGCTTTCTACTATGCAAGTTAATGTTTTGTGCTTTGAAGTGGTGAAACAGCTTTACAAGGTGGATCCCTACTTTGCAAAGGTATGAGAAGAATGTTCTAAGGGTCCTTCTTGCACTTTTTTATTACAAAATGGTTATCTTTTCAATGGCAATCAATTGTGTATTCCACAATGCTCTTTGAGGAATGTCATTGTCATTGAAGGTCATGGTGGTGGACTTGTTTGTCACTTTGGTAGAGATAGGACTCTTTCTCTTATCAAAGAAAATTTCTATTGGCCAAAAAAGTGGAACGAGATGTTATGAGACATGTGGAGCGTTGTAGACTTTGTGACATTGCCAAGAGTCATGGCCAAAATACTAGGTTATACACTTCATTTCTCATTCTTAATTCACCTTGGGAAGATGTAGGTATGAATTTTGTTGTGGGTTTGCTAAAGACTCGAAGGAACAAAGATTCAGTTTTGGTGGTTGTCGATTGCTATTCAAAGATTGTGCATTTTATTCCTTGTAGCAAGAGTCTGGATGCTTCTCATGTGGCGGATCTCTATTTTCGAGAAAGTGTTAAGCTTCATGTAATTCCAAAGACTATCACATCGGATCGAGATACAAAGTTCATGAGTCAATTTTGGCGTACTCTTTGGAGGAAGCTTGGAACTAATTTGCAATTTAGTACAACTTGTCATCCTCAAACCGACGGACAAACTGAAGTTGTCAATCGATGTTTGGGAAATTTATTGCGGACCTTTGTTGGTAAGAATATTCGTCAATGGGATTTAATTCTTGCACAAGCCGAGTTTGCTTATAATCGATCCACTAGTCAAACTACGGGTTGTTGTCCATTTGATACTGTCTATGGACAGAATCCTATTAGTCCTTTGGACTTGAATCCACTTCCTACTACTCATCAATTTAGTGGAGATGCGGAGGAAAGAGTGAAGAACATTAAGAAGTTGCACAAACAAGTTCGAGACCGGATTCTCAAGCAAACTGAGAAGTACAAGAAGCAAGCCAACAAGCACCGAAAGCAAGCAAATTTCAAAGAAGGTGATTTAGTGTAGATTCATCTAAGGAAAGAACGTTTTCCGGGTGGAAGACATTCTAAGCGTAAACCTAGAGCTGATGGACCATTCAAGGTGCTTCAACGCATTGGTGAAAATGCGTATAAAATTGAACTTCCAGGGGAATATAGAGTTTCAGCAACTTTTAATGTCTCTGACCTGTCCCCATATAAGGAAGAAGAAGATGAAAAGCTAGCCTCGAGGTCGAGTCTTTTCCAACCAAGGGAGCATGACACAGGTGTGGTCAGCATAAAAGATCGAGATTGAAATAAAAGTCTGGAATGTTTTACAAAGAGTTTCTGTTCGAGTTATAGCTAGTTGGAAAGCTCTACGAGCCTAGTTTCCAATGCATCAAAAGACGTACAATTTGGAGTTTTCTAGACGAAGTTATGGTGAAAGTACTCCAAGGAGGTCAGGCTGGCAGTCCAGCTCGAGGAGTTGCGACTTTTGAATGAGTTTGCTATTTTTATGTTGTTCTTTTGTATTTTCAAAGTGTCTTTTTATTTTCCTAAGAGTCTTTTATAATTGCTAAATCTTAATTAATATTTTGGAAGATGTATTCTCATTTACTCTTGCTTGGAGGGTTGTTCCAAAGCTTTGCTATTTATACCCCTATCTTGTAGTGGTGATATCCAGATTTGAGTGTTTATACAACTTGAGCCTTAGGCTATTTTTAAGAAGGATTTCTTCTACAAACTCTTATCCTTCGGTGGATTCCGATAGGTGGCGAGTTCAACTCTTATCCTTTGGTGGATTCCAATAGGTGGCGAGTTCTCGGTCTTTATCTAGTGCTGGATTACATTGGGTGGTGATTTATGTATCCCATTGTGTTCTACTTGGGTGGTGACCTTATCTATCTTTGTGTGTGAGTTAGAGTGTGTTTCCGAGATACCCATACACTTTCCCAACCTTGTCACAAATATCCCGAGGTCCCCATTATCTAGCCGAGGTGTTTCTCTATCCCGGGTTATCACTTTCCGTGGTCCCCATTACTATTTCCGAGGTATCCATTTACCTCATTCCAACCATTCAGAGGTGCTCACAAGGTGTCCCGTGCTTTCCCCAGTTAATCTCGGTATCGTTGAACTTGATTGGCTTAGTAGTTGTATGGGTAGTCTTCTATTTGTTAAGTTTTTCAGTGACTTAAGGTTGATCTCTTCGAATATTGAATTCGTGAAAGTAGGTGAAGTGGAGATATTCTATTTATTTTTACGTTTTTAGATAGTGGGTGTAGTTGCACTATTTTTAAGTTGTTATTTGAATTGTTTGTTAAGATTTTTTAACTTTAAGTTAACTAAGTTGTTAACTAGATCAGTGAGTGCAAATTAGTTGCCTTTTAGTGGTTTGGATTTCACAGATTCTTAAGCCACTATGTTAGTTAGGGTTGTGAGTAACTAAAAATAGAAATTAGGCATATTTCCATCAAATATTAGATTTTGAGTGTGATCTCGAACAAATCTATGTTTTCCACAATTTTTCTCCTAAATTTCCTTTTATGCACTTCACACAAAGAGCCCCTTACCTCTCTCCCTCCTACCTTATATCCTCCTGCTTTGGGCCTTTTGTTAGTAAGAAGGATGATTAAGTGGTTGACGTGACAACCTACACAGTCATGTACATATTGATTTTTAATCAGTGTTTGATGCATACTACTTGAGCCAAAATTGCGGGGACTCTTTGCAATGCAAGGCGTGTAGTCTAAGCCTTGAGCCACAAGGTATCTGCCCGTTGTACACCATAGACACTTTGGCACTTCAATATAACTTGTGAATCTGTTACATTAGTTATATTGCATTGTTATGTTTTGGTTCTAATTAAAACACAACCTGATAGATCTAATTTCATGGTTTATAATTATTTGGATCTACATTATGTCTTTCTTTCAGATGGATCGTCAAACTCCAATTGCATCTTCTCAATCCATAACCCTAATTTATCTACCCTGGCTCTTCCTCGAAGCTCCAGCCCCTCCCCTCTCAGTCACGCTGGTTCACACACACACTCTCTCTCTCTATGCCCTGTCACCTTGTTGTTTTTGTCTCGATTAGGTTTCGATTTACTAATATTTGTCGTTTGATTTTGTTTTTTGTTAGGTGCAGAATCCTTAAGGGAGAGAAGTTTAAACTTTTACAAATGATATCGAAAATATACGTATGTATACATCTAGTCCTTTTTATCCCTCGGTAATTTTTAATTTGGCATCTCTTTTATGCTGAATTACAATCTTGACGATTTAGAGGAGAAAGCCTTGGTGGACCTTGTTGATTTTTGCTTTGTACTCTACATGAGGAACATCAAGTTCCCAAGCCAGGTTAGTGAGCCTAATTATGGATATTTATTCTTCACTTTTTGCCTCTGCAGGTTCTATACTCTGATGGTGTTGTCTACTGCATTATTTGGGAAGCCAACATTTACGAATCTCATTTGCAATGGACATGTCCTGGCGGAGGATGGAAAAAAGATGAGTAAAACTCTGAAAAACTAATGTTCTATACTCTGACGGTGTTCTCTCAAATTAATTTCAATTTGTGAATGTTTTACGTGAGAATGGTGGAAGTAGATAAAAGTTACTGATGTTATTACATGATTTGAAGGGGAAGATTCTTGTTGTGCTGTTTTATTTCAAAGTTTTCTTGTGGTGAACTGAAGGTTCTCATAGTCTCAAAGTGTGAGATGGTGAACAAATACAGATACATGTCTACATATATGTTGAGGTCTCTGCATATTCATTATTAACGACTATTTACTCTATAGGTGGTTCCATATCTGTTGAAGTTTCTTGACAACTTGACAAATATTTACGTGCGATTCAACCGTAAGAGACTTAAAGGTCGCACTGGAGAAGAAGATTGTAGAACATCACTCTCAACTCTTTACAATCTATAATGGAAGTATCATCTATTTTATGAAATCTTGTTTTTGGTTGCCATTATACAACCTATAACATTGTCTTACTATTAGTCCCATCGTCTGTCGGTTTTATGTTCATTTTATGACTAGATGGTTCTTGTTGGTTCCCAATTTTGCTGTTTGAATTGCTTCCATTTGTCCTGCACAGTTAGTCTTATTAGAAACTCATTTCATTATATAAATCAAAATGAAATAAGTTTAAGATTACAAAGTTCTAAAATAAGGCGGGTTTTTCTTCTCTAAGTGATAGACTTGAATTCAAGTTTTGCTGACAAGTTACATTAAGATGGAATTTCTTCGTAACCTTTCTGGCCACTTAGCTATATATTTGCATCTACAAGCAATATATGAACTATTTATACCCCTTAAGTTGGGTAGGATCAAAACTCCAGTATTGCTTCTTACTTGTATGTTTACTGGTACAACTTCTGATGTGGCAGCAAGTCTTTTCTTTCTGCATAGAGGGTTATCATTCATGTTCTTTGTAATGCAACAACCAGGTTGAAAAATACAAGTCTGAAGCAGAACGTTACAAATATGTCTATGAAGTTGTGACCACTGAAGTCAAACAACTTCTTGAACAATGCAAGGAATATGCTAGTAAGTGGAAAGGAAATGATAGAAAGATTGAGTTCTTGTATGAGCAGATTCCTGGGAGAAGAGAAGGAAATGAAGGGAACCAAGAAAGTGGGAGAAACAACGATAATGGCAGCCTTAGTAGAAGTACTACATTTATGTTAGTGCAGCAGTACTTCGTTTCTATTAGTGCACTCGTACTTCATTTCTATTAGTGCAGTAGTCCTTCATTTCTAATAGTGCAGCAGTACTTCATTTCTATTAGTGCTATAACATTTCTATTGGTTTTGTAAGGTGCCTATTATGATCTATTAGTATTGCTGGTCAACTTTGGTATTAACTATGAATTAGTTTGATCTTAACAATGAATTTTCTGGTTGTACAACATAATCCAGCTGCTGGTTTGGCAAACAAATCAGTATGTAAATGGTTATCATTTAAATTTAATTGTAAAAAAAAAGTACTTGGCACAACAGTAACATTGTGGAAAATACTAACTTATGACGTAATAGAGTTGTGGGTTTTTTGAAAATAAAGACGCCGACAAATTGTGGGGCAAGATGAAATTCCCTACGAGTTAAACGCAACGAAAAAATTGTGGGGCAATATGAAATTTCCTATGAAGTAAAGGCAACATAAAAATTGTGGAGCAATATGAAATTCCCTACGAGATAAAGGCAACGGAAAAATTATGGGATAAAATGAAATTCCATACGACTTAAAAGCAACAAAAAAATTGTGGGGCAAAATGAAATTCCCTATGAGTTAAAGGCAATGGAAAAATTGTGGAGAAAAATGAAATTCCCTACGAGTTAAAAGCAATGGAAAAATTGTGGGGCAAAATGAAATTCCCAACGAGTTAAAGGCAACAAAAAAAAATTGTGGGGCAAGATGAAATTCTCTACGAGTTAAAGACAACAGAAAAAATTGTGCAGACAAAATGAAATTCATGGGTTGTAAAGAATGACCACGATAATTTAGTGACACAAGATTCTATAATGGATCCCACATTTTTCACTGTGGACATCAACAGATGGCCACAAAACGTTTTTTCCTGGCTTTATCTTTTGGACCACCTGGTTCTTCCCACGCTCGACCGACAGAATGAAACTGTCACCGGAACCCCATAGGCCACGAAAATTGGGTTTTTGCCGACTTTCAACAACGTGGTAGAAGGCCTTTTTTCTTGTAGTGACTATTAATATTCGCCGAGGGAGATTGATTGCATGAGGAACCATACATAGAGGCTATTTTATTCAAAACACAACAAATGTACAACAACCTATTGATGCTCTCAATCATTACATCTACTTAAGAAACAACGTACATTTTGTTAAACTACAAATGCAAAACACCCAATTTGCAACAAAGATAAAAAAAGGTTAACTTTTTCAATCTTCCCCCATTAATACTTGTCAAACTTTATACTCATGCTTTTCGCCAGAGCACTAAGAAGAATATTATCACCCTACTCATTTTCATCTGGTTTGATTGAATGCCAAAAATCTGGCTATAACATGTATTTGATGTGACATACAAAGAACAAGAAATCTTCCCAGTAACATCAAAAAACTCCTTTGAAACATCAAAAACACGCTAACTGTGTCTGCGATTTATTTTTGAGTGACAAATTTCTGGTAAAAAAAATTTATTCCTCTATTTATGTTTACTTTTTTCATTGTTCATTGTGGAAAAAATTGTAAATATACAATGCAGAGGAGAAGTGCAATCAACAGGAAGAAGAGGATTAAGCTGAAGATTGTACACACATCGGGATCGAGGGTACTTACAATGCGCGAGAGCGTTGTTAGTAAGTAAGAAATCTATCTTTTTATAGAGATACTACTTAAATACCTGTCTTTGGTATTTTAATATGTGCGTTGAATTTTTCTTTTGGTATAAAGAAAAATACAAAAATTAATCAGATTAATCCTACGTCGTTGTACAAAAAAAACATACTAATAAGAATGGCACGTGGACATCAGTTGATGTACAAGAAAATTAAAAATGAATGTGTCACAGTTACAATACGAGTCCCAGGGAAAGCCATACATAGAATTGGAGATGTTTACCGAGGTCTTAGGGACAAAAATAGGTTACATGCATGGTTTAGGTTGTCCAGTATAGTCAGTTCGATCATCGTCTTCACTATTGTCTGTTGATCAGTCTCGAAGATAGGACGAGGCTAGATTAGAGATAGGCAGATGAGGGCTACACAAAAGGAAAATGATGAGCAAGTTTTCAGGCGGACAGAAATGGAGAGGACGATGCGAAAGCAACAGGAGTATATGAAGGAGCGGCAGTGGAAACAACAAGAGGAAAAAGAACGGAGGCTACATCTAATGCAGAAAGAAATTCATGAGCATATGATGGAACAAATAAGGCAACTCACATCACATTTGACTCCTTGACTGAGATTTGGGTAGATTATATATTTCAGACTAATTGATTTTGATTATGTATTTTATTTACTTATGACGATTAAATATTTGTAGAAAGTTTGTTATTTCTATGACTATTGAATATAATGTTATGAGTATCGTGTGCAAATTCTTTTTAAATTTATAATTAAATAAATTCGCAAATATTAATATATATGCAATATTGTTTGAACGAATTAAAAAACTTCTGCACGGTTGTATTGACTGAAAACGTGCACATGCATACACAACCGTGCATTGGGTTTTCTTCTGTTAACATGGTTGTATTTTATTACAAGTTTGCACGAAAGATAACAACATTCGAACGGATTAATTGGTGACAGATATTGGTTCGTCAAAATTTTTTCAATCCCACCATGCAATTTATTGAGCGTCCGCATGTAGTATATGGTAGTGCACACAATATATTCGGTATACGTTCGAACATATTTTTCCTCTTGCACACGTATATTCAATGAAAAAAAATAGGTTTGTACGGTTCATGTGAACGAATAGAAACTACAAAGTTGTGACATAATTCAAATTTGTCAAGTAAGTAGAAAACCGTCTAGACGTTTTACTGTTCCATCCGGATGGTTTTGCATGAGGAAACATGCAAACAATCACCTAAAATCTTTGATGATGGGCGCTTACTGTGAAAAATGGGGTGAGAAATTACCACTGTGGGTGACAAATTTTTTTGACACCCAAAGTGAATTTTCTTGTAGTGTACCCATTCCATAACCATCACAGCAAAGCTTGGCTTCCACAAATTGCTAAATTGCTATGAAGCCAAGCAAAATTACTATTTATTTCGTGCTTTTTTATTTACACATTTTATTGGTAGGGCCATTTGTGTTGACACTTTTAGTAAATAGTGATTTTGGGTGGCTTTTTTATCCGCATGTCAACTTTAATCAATGGGACCGATGTCTAGATATTTCAAAATCGGGTCTGAAAAATAGGGTTGGTTTCATTGTGATGCAAATTATTAGCAGTATAGATATTATACTAAGATTCGATAGAAGGATTATGCTATTGGACAGGGTAGCAAGCAAGCATTTGAAGAAGAAAAATATTTTTTACTGTCATACGTGGAAGTGAACATGATTCTTTATATTTAAGGACCCGGTAAGCAGAATAAAAAAAACAAACCAAGAATAAAGGGCCATTTAGGAGTGAAGCAAGGTATAATGGTATTGCTTTAGACAAAAGTAGTTGCAGTAGTGCTTCACCGGCATTAATAGTATCCCTTTTATGTCCTTCCACTGTTAAATATGTATGAGGAATCAATCTAATTTGGAGGATCCAAAATCTTTTTCAACAGTAAAACTTTAAACATTCATTGGCTGAAGAAATCTGTTCTTCTTCCAACGTAAAATTTCTTACTTCGTTTACAAGGGGAGGAACAGGGAATGACGTTTCGCTCTCCAAGATTCGTGAGACTGCACAAGTTTCTTCGAGCTCCAAGCAAGACTGAAATAAGAAATTCTATTCACCTTTATGAACTACTTCATCTGATATTTCCACCCTCATTCCTCATACTACTGTTTCCGATACTTCTCTTCCAATTGTGTTCTAAAGAACATTCACCTATATATTATGCGCCACTTCGAGAAAAGTCATTGAGGAAACGAAACGAAAGAGAAGACCCGAGAAGAGACCAACGATTAGATAATATGCCTATGTTCTCATACGATCAAATGAGACATTTAGATCTCCACATGGAAAAACTCTTCCATTCTTTTACTGGAAAAACTAAGCACTGGGCAATAATGGCGACCGCAACATCCCTTATCATATTTGCCAGCATTTTTATTGCAAGGTCTTTCACAAGTCGAGATAGGAAAATAAGATCAAAGATTCGACGTTTTCCTAGTAGGTCGATGTCCATTGGAGCTCTACATGGTGGCCAACTGGCCTTACACAGATTGCTTGATTATGCTCATGAGAATGCAGCATCACTGCACAGAGCTGAGGCAGAGCTAAAAGATTTACTTGAAGAGGAACAACCTGATTTTGTGAAGATGCAGGTTAGGCATCTCCTTATATCCGCATTTCAAATTACAATTGGGAGGAATTCAAGTTGTCAACATTATTTTTCTTTGGTTTTCGCTCTATTCGAACACAGATAATGTGTTGAATCGTAATAAAGACACTGAAACCTATCATTTCCCTGTAAACTTGTAATCAACATTTTTCCCAGCACTATTCAAAGAAAACTAAATCAGCCGAACATTCCGGATATCTGGTTATATCCCAAAATTTTGGCAAGAATTGTGAATTTGTTGGAAACAGGAAATTCTAGGTGATCTGTGTTTGAGTAGAGCGAAAACGAAAGAAAAATAATGTTGATGGTTTCCTTTCAGCTGAAATTTGTTTCTGAGAGACATGCGTTACAAGCTTGCTGCATTTGTCATTAAGAGAACGGTGGCGAAGCTGGAAATGAGCCGAAAAGAAGAAGATGCAGTGGAAATATTGGAGAAAGCAGTGGAGAAGGCACGGGCGGGAAAGAAACTCGAAGCCTATGAGACGGAAATGTTGCTTGTGGAGATGCTCATCTACAAGGTCATTATTTCTTAAGCACTCAGCTTTGTTTGCATTTCAATCTATATATGTCGAGATCGGACCGCTAGGAATAGCCCATAGAGGAATTCCTCTGCATGCATGCTTTTCTTAAGCACTGAGCTTTGCATGCATGCTTTTCTTAATCACTCACATTAATTTGTTTCCCTATTCTGTATCTGTACTTTCTTTCTCTCGTGTTCTCTTTGAAACAATGAGTTTTTACTTGCGCCTTGTTACAATCTAACGCAACTTTTTTCTCACCCGGATATAATTGATCTAGGGAGATTTCGACAGGGCTTTCGACCGCGAATGTTTGAAACACGAAGAGATCTCCGATGCACGACGTCATAGGCGGAGGGAGGGGGGGGCGAACCGGGGCCATTGCCCCGGTTGGCTCCCCCCAACAATTTTTTTTACATGGCTTTTTTTTATTTTTTTATTTTTTTTATTATGTCTGCCCCCCTTGGCCAACTAAAAATTAAACTTGTCCCCCTTGCCTGCCTAGATGAATCAACCTGCCCCCCCTTAATTAAGGCCTAAGCAGCTTAGTACCTCAAAATCAAACTAAAAGAAAGAGATATTTATTTGTGTCAAAACTTGAAATCCTACATTAACTTGTTGACGTTGTCGTGAATTTTGCGACGAATATTTCCTATACTTCTCTTGAGTCCTGATAATCGTTGTGTGTTGTAATCCTTGAAATAGATGTTTTCTCTATTCTAGTGCTGCTTTTCTATTTGTTCTTTTGCCTTTTATGTTGGACATGGTTGAGAATTTGGATATCACAAATGTTGAGAAAAGGGGTGGTGTGCTCTTGTTGGATAAGTGATAATTCAATTATTCAAGTGTGTTGCGTGTCTATCTTTACCTACTAGAGAATCATTGGTTATATCATTTTATTGCCACTATCATCATCTAATTTTACATGTCTGACTTCTCCACATTTTATGAAAATCCAAAGTTGAGGTAAGACTCATTTTCATCTCTCTTTTGTTTGTTTAGGTCTGATTTTTTATAGCTCATGAGATTAACTTGTTTTTAATTGTCTTTCTCTAAAGGTTGAACTTTTTTTCAATTGTAATTTGTGACGTTTTGATCAAGTTATAGATATATTTCTTTAAAATTTTAGCCATTAATTTAGCCTGGTAATGAACATTTTGAACTACGATTTTTTTGTTTTCTCATTTTGTAAGGGGAGTAGAATAGTTATTTGGATGTTAAAATTGAACTTTTTATCCAAATTTTTTTCTATTATCATTTACCAAGTATGTATTCCACCTTGCAATTTCGGGTTATTTTATTGTTGATAGAGATTCCACTCCTGAGAAACTCGTGTTCAATAGTGCTGTCACACTAAAAAACAGCTATAGCAAGGGTGAGAAGTATCTTTATGCCCTTGGAACTTGGATTCTTTTTGAACTTTAGATCCTTTGACTTCTTTTTCCAATATGCTTCGTTTTGCTATTGTTTCTTTCAAGAATAATAGAAACACAGTAATCGTTTATTTTTCTCATTTATGTGTTATGTTTTCTTTTGAGCATAGAGCACATCCTTTCTGGCAACAAAAGTTAGTACTTCATTTATGGAAGTAAAAAATTATATTGCTGAAAATACTTTGTTTCATTTATGTGTTTTGTTTTACAAAGAATATATATATAAATACTTTGTTTGTGCGATTAGTTGGTGCTCTATTGGTATCTTGAACAACAAGAATTTAATCTTTAATGTCACATTTCAGTATCAGCAAATAGTACCGTACGTGTAATTCAATTTGTTTTAGTATTTTTAGTCCTTAATTTTTTATATTTATAGTGTTAAGACATTTTGTTGCCTTACGTAAAATTTTTTTTTTTGTCATTTTTCCTTAAGAGTTTGCCCCCCATTGATTGAGTTTCTGGCTCCGCCACTGCACGACGTCCACTATATAAGGTGATGAATTCTCGATCTTTTGTCTTGTTGACAATCAAGCCAGAATTGTGTATTTAAATCCTATTAAAACAATACACATTAATTGGTTTACTTATTAGTTTCACAAGAGTATAAACACAAATGTGGCTAGCCATTCCTAGCTAGGTTAAACTGGTTTACTTATTACTTATTAAAATCGTTCGCATGAACTGTCCGAACGTATAGAGAGTACGTTCGCACAGCTCATGCGAACGGATGAATTGTACTGGGAAGGATGATTTTCAATTTTGTCGCTATTGTACAAAACCGTCCAGACGGTGTTGTAAAACGTCCGAACAGTATTGAGCGACAGAACGCCAAAATCGTCACTCAATACTTTAGCTAACCGGCTTTAGGTGACAAGCCGGGTAACAACTCGATTTTGTCATCCAAAACATTAGCTGACGAAATTAACAATTTGGGTGACAAAAAATTGCTAATTATGACGAAATTACCCAAAATCTTTTTTCTGGTAGTGGTTGTTACCCCAAAACCTAACAAGGTTCAGTTCACTAATGTAATCCAAATGCAAAGAGTTTAAGGAATATTTTGTTTCTCATCACTATTTAATTCTTGGATAGAGATCCTTTCAAATTTGCTATCCGAATTGAATCATCCAATTTGGAGAGAGATAGACACAAAATATGTATCCTACAATGAGGTCCACACTGCCCAGTAATTAATACGTGAAGTATTGAATGTTGTGGGTCCACACTACCTGATTATTAACACGGGCACAAGATGTGACAATCTATCTCTCCAATGTCTAATTTGGACAATATATTAGAGTATCTATATATCTTACGTGAATAAGAAGGGCAATTTACATTGACATATTGTGTCATTTGTCAAATTTATTACAGGCTATTATTCACGTCATGTTAGGCAGCAAGGAACAAGCCAAAAAATGTTGGGGAGATTTTAAGTACATTCAAGAACATTTTGAATGGCCACCTAGTTTGAAAGAAAGCCAAGCACTTGACAATGTGGCTACCACTTTCGAGGAGTTTGAGAAGGTGGTACAATTGCTCAAAGATGATATCCACAAGGCACAGGCAAAGAAGACGCAGAAGTAAATAAAATTAAACTGGTTTATTTCAATATATAATTTAAAAACTCTAAATTCGCTTCAGGTATGGATTTTCTGCTAAGGGTTCATTTTCGAATGAGTCCGATTGAACAGAGAAGACTCCCTTTTACAAATCTAATAGCCCACAATCATCTACGTCATTTAAAGAATGACTCTTACTATAAAAATTACAATATTCTTTGCAATGACGTGCATGATTGTGACCTGTTAAATTTATGGGAGGGAATCATCTTCATCCAATCGAATTCATTCGGAAATGAGCCTCTTTAAGAGGGAATCCGTTCCCCTCTCCTGCAGCCTATACTACCCTTTCTTGGATTATGTTGGACAATTTTTTTACATGTACGCTTTGTATTTTGTTGGGTTTTACAATTTATACGCGTACAAAATCTATGGTTAACAAATTCCCAATATATATGTTTTCCAAATCCACAAATTCTGGGTAAGAAGTTGCATGCATGCTTAAGCCTCCACACCTACGTGCGCGGATGTATTAGAACAAAATAATGATAATGTTCTTGACCCATTTTACTTATATTCATATTCGATTCAGGATATTGTTATCAATTCATTAAGTTATTAATGACATTTTGTTATTTTAGGTGTAAAAATATTTTCTATACAATTTAATTGAAATGCCACATCAGCCCAGAAAAAAAAAATCTTACTCACTAAATTAACCCGCTCTAGCTCCCTCTTCCCATCATCCCCAAATTTACCGATGAAAGTGCTCATGTAAAATAAACGCAGTTTCAACCGAGAACCCTAACTCACCCCTAGATAGGAAGAAAATCTCCAAATGTTGTTTTAAACCTATCCAATCATCAGTTCTCGTCCATTCGTAAGTACGAGTTCAAGCATTTCAAGGTCTTCTGTCATGATCAGTTTGGATAGAAGAGATTTGACTGACAAAGCTATATAACAAACTCACCCAAATTTGTTCACAATTGAACCTGATATTGCATCAGTCATCATTGTTTCCATTGGAGGAAAACTTTTTCTATAGCTCTTCAAGAGCTTGACTTCTTCAAGATTATAACAGCTAAATCTATGACATCAAGACTGAGGCAAGTCTTGTGCCAGCTATAGCTTACTAGGTACGCATTGTAGTGAAAGTTCACTTGGTGCATGTTCTGTTTCTGTGGTGATGGTTTGGTGTGTCCTGTTTCTGTGATTATTATGTTTACCCGAGTATGTTCGGGAATTATGCTTCCATTGATGTATCTTGAGGCTCTTGACGCCTATCTGTCTATTTTTCTTGATCTTTGATCACATTCAATGATATTCTTACTAACTTAACCAAAAAAACAAAAGTTCACTTAGTGCGGCTGTGAAAGTCAAAGTTCGGTTATCATGCTAATGGATGTTGAGCGAAAGTCAGGATTGAGCCTTCACAATCCAAAGGCCCAGATCGCACCACATCAATTAAAACTGAGCTAACCCGCACCCGACCCGTTTTCAACATGACCGCTAGCCTTATGACCCGTTTTGCAGAAAATTTCAAACTCGCAAGTTTTTCGTCGCCCAGCTCCTACACCCTCCCAGCTCCGCCGCGCTGCCCATCTCCTTCGCTCCCAGTCCAGTTCCATCGCTGAGTTTGTTTTGGCTCAAAGCGTGGTCTCTACCTTTCTCTGAGCTAGTTAGATTCTATGTGATTTTACTATCTTTTGGTAGATTACTTATTGGATATCGAAAGATAGATAACACGGTGCTTTAAGATTGAAATATCGTAATTTCCTGCCAAGTGCGAGGTTTTGAACGATCTGAATCTTCAATTAATTGGATTGCGACCTTGAAGAAATCCCAAAACAAAATAGGAAGAGTTCATATTTTTGTGCAAAAACAATAAAGAATGCCCAAACAGAGGAAAAAAAATGGTGCAGAGTCCATTCTGTGCAGTTTTTTCTAAAGCTCTAGTCAATCAAAGGAAAAAAATGGGTATCGCTGTTTTTTTCCCTTAGCAAACGGAAACCAAAAGTTAAGCTACAGGATAGTTCAAAAACCGCACTAACAGGTGTGCGGAAAGAGCAGAAGGGTTAAGAACCCCAAAAAAACTTCCCACTAACCCGTTTTGATGGTATTACAAGAGATGTATCCTGACAATATTGATTGTTGAATTGAGTAAATGTGGCGATATAGATAGTCACTAAAAGCATACTCAATTCATCATGTGGTTGAAAGGATTAAAATGAAAGGTTGGATTGAAGAAGTTATGTCTTCCTTGGAGCTCACAATTTCTCGCTCAAAGGTGGACAGATTTTGGAATGGAAAGGAAGCTTGTTAAGAGGAATGAAAGGGCACTTGTTTAGTGGGGCTTTTAGATTTAGGTGTTTGTCCTCACCGTGATACCTTCCAACCAAGTTATAATGGAGAATCTATCTTTTCAATTTTCTATTCTTTATTAGTCCTATCTTCCTACAGAGTTTTATTCTCTTTCTAATTTTTTTTGCCTTATTGATTCTATTTTAGCCATTCAGCTACCAAGTTGGATAATTTGTCTTCAATAATTTGCTCATGAAAACTTCAGCTAGATATGTTAATATAAAGGGACAATATGGCTGAAATGAAAGGGATCAATCTCAATATCACTAGTAATACTTCTTACCCGGAAGGTGAGTTGGTTGTCCTCTATCTGAGCAACTTAAATGGTATCAAGACTTGTTTAATCCTTTTATTTGGTTCGTAGGTGAAGGTGACGTGGTACAAACAGAAAACAAGAAGATAGTAGATGTTTGGAGCCTAAAGTGGAAGGACGTCGAGCATGCGTACGATTGGTACAATCGGTACGCAACAATCAAAGGCTTTAGCATTCATATACATATCGGCTTCAAGTATAAAGAACATGTGTATTGGGCAAGCAAAGTTTTTGCTTCTAGTATAGAAATGGTAAAAAAGAAAAGGATTTGCTTGTGCCGGTGAAGCAAGTGTGACGAAATACGAGATGTGGGTGTCTCACAAGTTGTACTATTCAGCGACAGTCTAGTGGGAAGAATTGCAACTTCGTATGGTGTTCATAACATAATCATGCGTTGGCGACACCTTCAAAAGCTCACATGCTCAGTTCTCAAAGACACATGAGCGAGTTAAGGAAGAAATTGTCAGGAACCTAAAGCCAATTGACTTCCTCTGAAACCATTGTAGGGCCTATATACCCATTAATCATATCATAAAAATTAACGAAATAAGAGGATTAATAGACATCAAAATCGCAAACAAACTTAAAGAAACCCTACTTACAAAGGCTGGGAGCGACGAAACTGGGCTAGGTTGCGACAGAGATGGGAGGCGTGACGGAGTTGGGCAACAAAAACCATGAATGTAAACTTGTGAATTTGAAATTTTCTTCAAAACGGGCCATAAGGATAGCGAGTCATGTGGCAAACGGGTCGGGTAGTAGTGTAATCTGGGTCATTGCGTGTCAACTCAATTTTAATTGATGTAGCATGATCTGGGCCTTGGATTGTGAAGGCTCAATCCTGGCCGTCGCTTAGCACCAATCAATATAATAGACATCAGCATAAGAACCGAACTTGTGAAAGTCATGGGGTGAAATGAGGACCAAGTCATTTGGCGTGTGATTTTAACCGAAATGTTAACTTTTCACGAAGAAGTTAATACCCATCTACACTAAAATCTGGACATGTAGATGGAGCTACAATGAGCAGAGATGGAAACCTTTAGGTATTCAACGTCTTCCCCTAAGAGTAGTTTACTCCGCTTCGGCTTGGTGGGCATCTTTGCAGGCAGCTTGGCTGGACTTGAAGCTAGGTAGACAGTAATATCCAGCAAAGATTTCAGAGCGGCCTTCCCACCCTTATGGTATGTGGTCCTGCGAGGGGCGGAGGGAGGGGGGCAAAGGGTATCGGCTAATACCCTTCCCCCCCCCAAAAAGTAAACTTTATTCATAGCCCAAGGAGCCTCAAGGAGGGATCCTGGGGTTGTCACAGTTGAGAATACAATTAGGAATCACAGTAGTGGGGATATTCCCTATAAGATTGCCATCAAACGCCCATTTAGCAAGGTAATGGGCACTTGAGTTAGCATCACGCGAAACATGAGCAAAAGACCAAGATCTATGTGGACCTATAAGCAACAAAATATCTGCAATAATGCTCTGAATACTCCAATCAGCCTGGTAATCCTCTTGGGAAATAGTATCAATAACAATCTTTGAGTCACCTTCAAACAAAATAAGATCCTGGGAAAGGAAAGACGCCTTTTGAACGGCAAATAATGCCGCTTTAGCCTCGCCCACGAGGGGACCGCTAGGAGGGAAGCTCTTTGTCCACACAAAGAGCACATGACCATTCGAGTTTCTGAACACAGCTTCAGTTACCAAACACGATCTTCTAACAGCGACGTCAAAGTTTATTTTCCAACCATGAGAAGGAGGAGGACTCCAGGTCGGCTTAGGAGCAGGATGCAACAGCTCATTCCAAGCGGTGGAGCGTTCGTGATAGAGAAGTCAAATTTTACTTATCACCTTCAAAGGTTCCACTTGAATACCATGGTGAACATATTGGTTACGAGAAAACCAGATAGAATCAACAAGGATGGCCGAGTATAGAGTGAATTTCTGAGATTCCACCAATGACAACGAGAGAATTAGACCTCCATTAAGAATCAAGTGTATCCAATCTCCTATACCCCGATGAGCCAGTTCTTGGATATTCAGAGTCTAAGGAGACTCCTTCCATACCATACAAGCCAGCGGACAACCAAAAAATAGATGATCAAGCGACTCCGGAGCATTATGGCATATAGCACACGACAATTGGTCCTCAGATGACTCCCACGGGTTTGGGGTCTCTCATTACAACGTCTCCTTCGTCTTGAAGCTCCTCAGCCATTAGTTCTGATCCAGTTGTCTCTGAAGCTTCTATGGTGGCTGGTACATACCTAGTTCGACAGCAGATCGGTGCTGCACAGCTGCGGAAAGAGGATGGATTGTTGGTTATTACCCTCCAGGTTTTGAACTTTCTACGCACCGGACAGCTGGAAAAGCTTACCAGGAGGCAGAATTAATCGTTTCTCAGAAGAAGGTCTATGGGCAATCACTTTCTCAGGAGCCTCAGCTGGCTGTTTCCATTCCTTTACAATCTCTGTTGATGTCGCCGCCTAGATATATGGAGCGTAGAAGCTTTTCTGATGGCTTTTATTCCCCCGAGGTGCAGATGGTGTTCTATAGTAAACCCTCTCCGTCTTTAGTTCTATGATACTTGTATTTCAATATTTTTAATGTTTTTCGTCTTTAATTTTCGTTATTGTAATTCTAAGACAATTTTGTATTATGATGGAATTTTTTTTTGTTATTTCGCCTTTAAAGTTTGACACCCTTGAATATTAATCCTGGTCCTGCCGACTTCCTTTGTGGATGAAGGTCACGGCAATCTTTAAAGGGGCCGCAATTGCATTAGGATTCATTGTATACCGCAACTGATGAAAGCAAGAACAGATGTCAGTGCAAGAGATGCCCCTACAGGGTACAATCCCTATCACAATTTTGTTATCACTCTCATCGTTAGTTGAAGGTGTTGGGAACCTATTAATGGCACCAACAACGCTACTGAAAGCACGTCCAAGTGGGCAGTAATTGGATCTTTCAGGGATAGAAAGTGAAATAGATAAATGGCTAAAACTAAACTGAGGCTTGGTCACCCTTGCATACCGAACATTGGAACCAATGTGAAGAGGCAGAGTGGGCAGGGGGCCATAGCGAAGGTAAAGAGTGGGTTCCATGGTTCGAGTGGTTTGTGCTTTCAGGAATTTGGACCTTATCGCCTTGTAGCAGCACTTTGGATACCCATACTTATTACCGGTCACCACATGGAATAGTCGTGACTGATACAAACTACCTTTAAGGAGTTAAGCTAGGTATCGGTTTATTGCTTTAAAAAAAGTCTCATTAGCTAAGGTCGTAGACCACCACTAGCACACATGTGTAAGACAGGGGTGCGGGAGGGCTTTTTAGCCCCAAACGGAGGGCAACCGCACGCTGGTACACCGCGCGATGGCCACTGCTGGAACGGTCTGCCAGCTTCCGGTCAGTGGCTGGCCGGACATGCCCAGCAGGTGCTGGACGGCGCGGGCCGCTGGTCCCTCTCAAAGGGTGCCAACCGGCACCCAAGCCATAAGGATGCCCTGTGTAACCGGTTTGGGGCAGGTGGGTAGGGCAACGTTGAAATACCTAGCCGAAGGACCAGCAGCCCGACCTAAACGTTCGCCTGGGTTGGACCCTGCCCATTGACTCAGCTCAGGTCGGGGATTGACCCGAACCACTTCATTTGGTTCGGGTTAGACCCAGACCACGACCCAAATTCGGTCCGGGTATGACCTGGACCGCTACCCACCATCGACTGGGCTGGACCCGGACCGATGGGTCAACGGGTCATACTGGTATGTTCGATTGACCGTTAACCAACCGGCTTGACCGGATTGACCCGGTTTGACCCGAATTTAAAAAATAAAAATTGGAATTTTTCTTCCAATTTTGGGTGCTAAATAGGATTAATTATTGTAATTTTTCCTATGATCTCTATTAAATATGAGTTTTACTTGATTAAAATTGGTTGAAGCGAAAATGGATTAGACCGATTTTAATTTTAGTAAATTTTCTTATTTATATCTTAGAAAGATAAGTGTCTAAAACTTAGTGAGAGTGTGTACTAAAATAGTTATATAAACTTACAAAATTTTGGAACACACTTAGATAATGGAATGCACAAACCAAATACTAGCAAGTACTAAAATAGTATATGATGTATTTATTTAGGTAGGCCAAAAGAAAATCGAGAATCAAAAATATTTTAAAATATTTTGCATATGATGTAAATTGTGATGAATAGTAGCTATTCGCCTTTACAAGATATGTACAATGATTACCAAAATGGATTTGTTGTTGCATGTAAGGTAGTTGTTCTCGATACCGATATAGAATGTCATGAATATAAATGTTATATTTCTCATTATTGTGATATATGATATGTTTGTTTACTGTTCGAATGGGTGGTACCATTACTTATTCAAAAATATGAATCTAATGGAAATATATGTGAATTATTTTGCATATTCAAAATGACTTTTAATCCTTTGGCTAGGATTCTAGATGGCAATCGGTTGACAGAACCGAATTATATTGATTCAAAGAGAAATCTTTTGATTGTTCTCTCAACCGATAAGATCGGTTATGTTCTAACCTCTGAGACACCTGAGCTTCCCCTGACGATGCCACTGAGGAATAAAAGAAAGTCTTTAACAAGTGGCATGATAATGATATATGGAAAAGTGTTATATTATGGCCTCAATCTCAAATGTTTTGCAGAAAGATTGTGAGGGCATGGCTACAACTGCAGGTATTATGTTGCATCTCTAAGAAATGTTTGGAAAGCAAGGCTGATCTGCTAGGCAGACTACTATGAAAAATTTAATGTCCACCAAAATGGTAGAAGGGAGCCAGTTCGGGATCATGTCTTGAAGATGATTTCTTTCTTCAACGAACTGGACTTTTTTGGAGCTGAGATGAATAATGACACAAAAGTTGAAGTCATTCTTTCATCTCTGCCTAATTCTTTCAATCAGTCTGTCCTTAATTAAAATATGAACAAAATGAGGGCGACATTGTCAGAG
Source organism: Myrica gale (assembly GCA_963930655.1). NCBI lineage: Eukaryota > Viridiplantae > Streptophyta > Magnoliopsida > Fagales > Myricaceae > Myrica > Myrica gale. The sequence goes on along the minus strand of OZ005603.1, from coordinate 12,699,901 downwards.
CTGCTCAATATGTTGCTGTCAGCTCAAGATCTCATCAAGAAGGACGAACCTACTGTGATGGTCGCAGAGAAATCTAATTCCTCTATGAAACTGAAACCCAAGTTTAAGAAATTCAAGAAAAATATAAGGGGTTTCAGACAGCTAAGAATGTCCAAGGTGGACAAGGAAAAAAAGGAGGTGACAAGAACAAAGGCAAAGAAAATTGTTTTTATTACGACAAGCCCAGTCACTGGAAGAGAAACTGTCGGGTTTACTTAGATTGTCTTAAAAAGGGGAAGCCTTATGAAGGTTTGTCTAATATGCTTGTAATTGAACTGAATTTAATGGAGGGTCCATTTAATTCATAGTCTGTTATCCCTTAAGAGGAAAATGGATGTTAATCCAACATACTTGTGGCATCTAGGACTTGGTCATGCCAATATTGATAGGATCAATAGATTGGTAAGGGATGCGCCATTGCAATTTCTGAAAATTGAGCCCTATCCAATCTATGAGCCCCGCTTACAAGGAAAGATGACCAAAAGCCCTTTTACAAGAAAGATAATGAGAGCCACAGAAGTATTAGGATTAATACATACAGATGTTTGTGGTCCTTTCAACCATATGGCAAGATGAGGTTTCTCTTATTTCGTTACTTTCATTGATGATTATTCCAGGTATGGTTATCTATACCTGATTAAGCATAAATTGAAATCTTTTGAAAAGTTCAAGGAATTCCACAATGGAGTTGAGAAACAGATTGGAAAGTTCATTAAAATGATTCGCTCTGTCAGAGGAGGCAAATACCTCTTGGATGATTTTAAAGTTTATCTTAAAGATCATGAAATCATATCTCAACTCACGCCACCACATCATAATGATGTTGTAGAGAGAAAAAATAGAACCCTATTAGATATGGTTCGTTTCATGGTGAGCATATCTGAATTGCTTATATTATTTTGGAGACGTGCTTTGGAGACAGTTGTTTACTTGTTAAACAGGTTCCCTACAAAATTAGTTCCTAAAACCCCATATGAGTTATAGACTGACAAGATGTCAAGCTTAAATCATTTTAAGATATGGGGTTGTCCAGCTCATGTTAAAAGGTTTAATGTGGATAAGCTAGGATCAAGGACTGATAAGTGCCTATTTGTAGGCTATCCCAAAATGACTACTGGTTTCTACTTTTATAATCCTATTGAAAACAAAGTGTTTGTTAGCAGAAATGCTACTTTTCTTGAAGAGGATTATAGTTTGAATGAAACTGTGAGTAGAGTTGCTCTTGATGAACAAAGATATAGTATAATGACTGTACAGAATGAGAACAATAAGGATCAAGTGGTTGTTCATACTTATCAAACTGAACCTGTTGAGACACAGGAGCCTCATCGTAGTAAAAGGATTATAAGACCTCCACTAAAATTAAATTTGTTAAATGAGATTTATCAAGTGGAATCTAAGGAACTAGAGATTGATCCTTGTGATTATACAGAGGCTGTGAAAGACAAAGATGTTGAGCATTGGCATGTGGTCATGTAATCAAAGATTGACTCCATGTATTCCAATAAGGTATGGACTTTGGTAGACAAAGCAGAAAGCATTAAGCCTATAGGTTGCAAATGGGTCTACGAAAGGAAACTTGGACCAACAAGAAAAGTAGATACCTTTAAGGCTAGGCTGGTGGCAAAATGGTATACTCAAAAAGTTGGTATTGATTATGAGGAAATCTTTTCACCGGTACCTTGCTAAAGTCCATAAGGATTCTATTGGCAAATGCAGAATACTATGATTATGAGATATGACAGATATATGTGAAAACCGCATTCTTGAATGAGTACATCCATGAAAAAATTTATATGGACCGGCCAGAAAAAGTGTGAAAATTGGAGAAATCCGTTTATGGCCTAAAACAAGCATCACGTTTTTGGAACATTTCTTTTGACGAGTCAATAAAAATGTTTGGTTTCTCACAAAACGTGGATGAACCTTGTGCCTATAAGAAGGTTAGTGGGAGTGCTATTAGTTTTTTGGTTCTTTATGTGGATGACATACTCCTCATTGGGAATAATGTAGGGGCTTTGTCATCTGTGAAAATGTGGTTGTCTAACCAATTTTTAAAGAAGAGATTATTGGGTCTCTCACAAGTCAAATATATCGGCAGGATATTGACTAGATTTAGCATGATAAATTCAAAGAAAGGGTCTCTACCCTTTAGAAATGGAATTCATTTCTCTAAGCAGATGTGTCCAAAAACACCTGAAGAAAGAGAGAAGATGAGTAATTGTCATTATGCTTCGGTTGTAGGGAGTCTCATGTATGTTATGCTTTGTACTAGGCCTGATATCAGTCACGCAGTTAGCATTGAGGAGATACCAATCCAATCCAAGTCCAGAACATTGGTCAGCAATGAAACATATCCTCAGGTATATGAGAAATACAAAACACTAGTTCTTAGTGTATGGCAGTGAGGATTTGACTATCCAGGGATATGCAGATTCAAATTTTCAATCAGACATTGATGATAGAAGATCAACGTCCGGATTTGTGTTCCGTCTTGGCAAAGGAGCATTCAGTTGGAAAAGTTTCAAGCAAAGTATTCCTGCTGATTCTACAACTGAGGCGGAATATGTAGCTGCAAGTGAAGCAGCAAAGGAAGCTGTGTAAATTTGCAAGTTCATTTAAGAACTTGAAGTTGTCCCTTCGATTGCGGCGCCTATTCCCTTATACTACGATAACAACGGTGCGATTGCACAAGCAGTGGAACCAAGGTCTCATCAAAGGACAAAGGTGAAGTTTGCATCAGCTGATAATAAAAGTTAGTTTGTTTCTCACATATATTATTATTGTTATGGGTTTATATGTAACATGAGATGTTATGTATGTAAATTTGTTCAGGTAACATTGTAGAAAAATCATACCCGAGATTAATGAATCAAAGGCAGGGAATAATGATTTTTCAGTTCCTTGTAAGCCTGAAATTGTTCTATACGTAACATGAGATGTTATGATTTTACAGTTCCTCGTAAGCCTGAAATGATTGATTCCATCATTGAGGTATGACCTTAAGCTGACAAGTGGGTGTCATGTAACAAGTACATACACTGAATAAGGTCCGATTAAGAATGCCTTTTGAAAATTATCATTGTCAGGTTAAAGGTTGTTCTGTCATAATTCGGAATTGTCCTTAGATCTAAGATGTTTGTATTTATTCATGAATTGTGTACACATGCTTTGATATTGTCAACCAGTGATGTTAATTCAAGACTATATTTGGACATGTTGGGTTGTGTGCGTGATCACTGAGTGATATGAATGCTCAACAAGGAATCCACCAGTCGTTTGGAAAGACAATATATTCAGTTAAAGTTCATGAAAGAGCTGGACCAAAAGAAATCCGGCCGGAGTGTTTTACAAAACTATTTTATGAATACATAAAAGTATATTATATATATTTCAAAATTGTTTTGTGTTCCAACTAAGTTGTGAACTAAAAAATCAAGTTTAAATGAGATAGGGACATGACGGTGATATTTGGTTCTGAAGGAAAGTGGGAGATTGTTAAAATTATGTGCCCTCGATAACCAAATTAATTAATCCAGTCCTAATATCTCAAATGGAATATAGTTTTGTGGAAAGAATTAATTGTATGTAAAGAGGCATATTTGCAATAATATCACTTTTCAGGGGTCAATTACTATATATTGATGGACTTTATTGTAATTAGTAGAAGCCCTAATTGTATTAGAAGAAGTGTTCTTCAGTTTTATTCTACAGCTGGAATTTGAAATCCCTAAGGATCCTATGTCTCATGCTCTCTCTAGGGTTTCCCACACCCGTGTCTTATACGGGTGTTCTGGAGGTGGTCCACGATCTTATGGCCGCCGGACCTCCATCTGCTCCGGCCAAAGGGCTACCCCAGTCACACTGGGCGCCTATCCGGCCAATGGTGCGGCGGCTGCCATCCTTATAGCCGCTGGCCACACTTTTGAAGACAAAAAAAAACTCTTTTTAACAAGAACACGATGAGTTATTTGAATATATCAATTCAAATACAAAGAAAATATATGTTGAAAGAAGACACATCTCATGCGAATCAAACAGAGACATCTATGTGATTTCAAAAAATCCCGAAAGGCTTTTGATTTTTCAATAAAAATTAGCAAGGTCCATATAATCCAACAATTGCAATCATGTGAACCTAACGTTGTGATACAACTGATAGTTTATGTAGAATTAAACTAAAATAAACAACATGTTTTCAACAGAACATCAATCATGATTATAATTACAATCGTGGATTTGATTCCCTACCTGACACTAGGGGTATAACCTAGTGTGGTCCGGTTCAGTCTGGTCTGGGCCAGTATAACCGGAGTTGCCAAGAGTGTATCAACCGGACCAGCCATGCTAATGAGGCCGAACCGGTATCGCGCGCGCGGCCTTGCGCAAGCGTTCAAAAAATAAATTTGGTTTTTTTTAATGACCGTTTCGGACCAGTCTGGAGCAGTATACTCCGGTTTGGTACCGATTTTCCAATGTAAGGAACTAGGACCGGATCAGAGTATACCGGTTTCACCGAATGAAAATTCTGGTAGACTATTTGTCACCGGTTTCTCCAGAACAGGTCCGGTTCGGCTGGTCAGGCCGGTTTCTTGGACAGCCCTACCTGACACAGGAATTTAGGAATCTACAACCTTAAGCTGCTTTACGATCAAATCCAAGGTCCAACAGTTTAGAACAACAACTCAAATGTGTTGTCACCTAAGGGATTTATGTCACTCTCTCGTTATGATATTTCTCTAATAGGTTCTGATCTGCAAAAACTATCAGGTTTTCCTTTTAGAGACCTCGTATTACTGTTAACTTTCCATTAAGAAGCTACAGTACATGGTGACTTGTATCCATCTTAACGTCTTCTAGCCCTGTTTCTTTTATCCCTTTCTTTTCTTTATCCAATTTAAAGACAACAACTGGCCTGGAGCTGATTTGGAAAAGATACAAGACTTGGTCTCTTTTTTTTTAGGCAAATGGTGGAGTAGGACTTAGCCTGCAGAAGAGGGGGGATTCGACCCCAGACCTAACCCTCCCCAAAGGAAGACGTGCCAGCTGAGCTAAAGCTCATTGGCACAAGATTTGGTCTCCTTACAGAGAAAAGGGCAAGGCAAAAATTATGTTTTGAGACAGTGTAGTGCTCGCACCCTACTTTGGCTTCATTCCACCACACTCACCTGGTGCAAATGTCAGTAGCTATTACCTCTCCACGACCATGTTTATTTTGTACCGTTTTCTCTTTTTATGTTGGTATATATTGTTGAATAATAAACTTTAATTCAATGAAGTGTTGTGTATTTTGGGAGATTCATGAACTAGTGTAGGTTCATCTTGAAAGTAGTAATACATGTATTTGGGTATTCATGTAATTGGGTATTCATGTACTTGGGGAATTCATGTATTTGGGTAGTTCATGTATTTAGAGTTAATGCTAGGTGTAATCATAAGCCTATAAATACCCATGTATGCATTGACACAAAGCAAGCCATTGAGAAGCAATACAGTGAAAGAAAATTTCAGAAATAGTATCTCTTCACTCTTCTCTCTAGAATAGAATTCCTTATCTTTTCTCCAAAAAAGTGGTATCGGAGCAAGGTTTCTTGATCTGGAAGATGGCCAACTCAACGTTTCCGTTTCAATTTCCGCATTTGACGAAGGAGAACTATGAAAATTGGTGCATTCGTATGAAGGCTTTGCTTGGATCCCAAGATGCATGAGAAATTGTAGAGAAAGGCTATGAAGAACCGAGAGATGAAGCTTCGTTGAGTCTCAATCAAAGGGATAATCTGCAGAAGACGCGGAAGAAGGACCAGAAAGCTCTCACACTCATCCATCAATGTTTGGATGAAGTCATGTTCGAGAAAGTGGCTAATGCCACTACTTCCAAGCAAGCATGGGAGATCCTTTAGAACTCTTATCAAGGAGTTGATAAAGTGAAGAAGGTGCGCCTTTAGACCCTACGAGGAGAGTTCGAGGTCCTGCGTATGCAAGAATCTGAGGCGATTGCAGATTATTTTTCGAGGGTGTTGGCCATTGTGAATCAAATGAGGAGGTATGGAGAAAAAATGGAGGACGTCCGGGTGATTGAGAAGATTCTTCGCTCGTTGCATTTGAAGTTCGATTATATTGTGGTGGCTATTAAAGAGTCGAAAGATTTGGAGACGATGGCGGTTGATCAACTCATGGGCTCTCTTCAAGCCCATGAAGAAAGACTTAAGAAGAAGGAAGAACCTGTTGAACAGGTTCTAGCCACAATGCTTTCTGTGAAAGATGAAGAGCATGATAAAAGTCAACGAGGAAGAGGACGCGGACGTGGCCAAGGTAGAGGAAGAAGAGGAAGAGGAAGAGGCCAAGGTAGACAAAATTATGAAAATGCCAACTATGAAGAAAGAGGTCAATCCTCAAGAGGCCGTGGAAGAGGAAATTACTCAAGGCAGAATGGAAGGCAATATGACAAGTCCAAAATTCGATGTTTCAATTGTTAAAAGTATGGTCATTATTCTTCGGAGTGTTGGAATTCTCCTAGCAATGTTGAAGAGAAGGCTAATCAAGTTGAGAACGAGGAAGCGGAGCCTACGTTGTTGCTAGCCTACAAAGGAGAAGATACTGGCAAGAAAATTTGGTGGTATCTGGATAATGTAGCAAGCAATCATATGTGCGGAGATAAAAGCAAGTTCGTGGAGCTTGATGAATCAGTAAGCGGGAATGTCACTTTCGGAGACTTGTCGAAAATTCCCATCAAAGGGAAAGGTACGATTCTAATCCGTTTGAAAAATGGGAGCCATCAATTTATGTCTAATGTTTATTATGTTCCAAGTATGAAAAGCAACATTTTGAGTTTGGGGCAACTCTTGGAAAAAGACTATGAGATTGAAATGAAAAATCGTAGTCTTTTTCTAAGAGATGGGAAGAAGAATTTGATTGCGAAAGTGCCCATGACAAGAAATAGGATGTTTTTGCTTGATATTCAAACTGATGTAGCCAAGTGTCTGAAAGCTTGTGTTAAAGATCCTTCTTGGATTTGGCATTTGAGGCTTGGACATGTAAATTTTGGAGGATTGAAGTTGTTGGCTCAAAAGGAGATGGTGAAAGGCTTGCCACCTATTGATCAATCAGATCAACTTTCTGAAGGGTGTCTTGTTGGCAAACAATTTCGAAATAGCTTTCTAAAAGAAGCAACTACAAGAGCAAGTTCGCCGCTTCAACTTGTTCATGCCGATGTTTGTGGACCGATCAAGCCTTCTTCGTTTGGTAAAAATCGGTACTTTCTTCTCTTTATTGATGATTTTAGTGGAAAAACTTGGGTATATTTTCTGAAAGAAAAATCTGAAGTGTTTGGTGCTTTTAAAAGATTTAAAGCAGTTGTTGAAAAACAAAGCGATTATGAAATAAAGGCTTTGAGACCGGATAGAGGGGGTGAGTTTACATCTAATGAATTTAATGAGTTTTGTGAAGCACATGGGATTCGTCGATTTTTAACGGTTCCTAGATCACCTCAACAAAACGGGGTGGTTGAAAGGAAGAACAGAACAATTCTCAATATGGCGCGAAGCATGTTCAAGACAAAGATGATGCCTAAAGAGTTTTGGGCAGAAGCAGTTGATTGTGTTGTTTATCTATCAAACCGGTGTCCTACAAGAAGCTTGTTGAACTCAACTCCTCAAGAAGCATGAAGCGGAAGAAAGCCAAGCATTTCCCATTTGAGAGTTTTTGGGAGCATTGGCTATGTTCATGTGCCTGATCAAGAGAGATTCAAGCTTAATGATAAAAGTAAGAAGCACATCTTCATCGGCTATGATCAAAGATCCGAAGGCTACAAGCTTTATAATCCGAGCGCCGGGAAGACGATCATTAGTAGAGATGTGGAATTCGATGAAGAATGTTCGTGGGATTGGAGTGATCAAGAAAAGGAAAGATATGATTTCTTTCTAATCCTTGAAGATGAAGATCCAGGAAATGATGAACAAGAGCTCACAACACCTCCTCGATCACCAACAATTCCTAGTACTCCATCATCTTCTCATGAAGGAAGTTCAAGTGAAAGGCCATCCCGAATGAGAAGTCTTCAAGACCTTTATGAGGTAACGGAAAATTTAAGTGATGATCTAACTCTTTTTTGTCACTTTGCCGATTGTGAACCAATAGGTTTTGAAGAAGCGGTGCAAGACAAAAGATGGAAAATTGCCATGGACGAGGAGATCAAATCCATAAAGAAGAATGATACTTGGGAGTTGGCAACTTTACCGGAGGGACAAAAGCCCATTGGTGTGAAGTGGGTTTTCAAAGTGAAGAAGAATGCCAAGGGAGAAGTAGAAAGGTTCAAGGCAAGATTGGTGGCAAAGGGTTATAGCCAACGTCCTGGAAATGATTATGGAGAAGTGTTTGCTCCTGTTGCTCGATTGGAGACAATTCGAATGATTGTTTCCCTTGCCGCACAAAACAAATGGAAAATTTATCAAATGGACGTCAAATCAGCTTTTTTGAATGGAATTCTCGAGGAAGAGGTATATGTTGAGCAACCTATGGGTTATGTGATCAAAGGGCATGAAGATAAAGTGTTGAAGTTAAAGAAAGCCTTATATGGCTTGAAACAAGCGCCGAGGGCATGGAATAGTCGGATTGACAAATATTTTCAGGAGCATGGATTCGCCAAGTGCCCACATGAATATGCTCTCTATGCTAAGGTGCGTGAAAATGGAGATATTTTGCTTGTATGCATATATGTTGATGATTTAATTTTCACTGGTAATAATTCAAGCATGTATGAAGAATTTAAGAAGGCCATGACTAGAGAGTTTGAAATGATCGATATTGGTCTCATGTCTTATTATCTGGGCATTGAGATCAAGCAAATGGAGGATGAAATTTTTATCTCTCAAGAAGGTTTTGCAAGAGAAGTTCTCAAGAAGTTCAAGATGGAAGATTGTCAATCCGTGAGTACTCCGGTTGAATGTGGAGTAAAATTGTCCAAGTATGAAGAAGGAGAGAAGGTAGACCCCACAATGTTCAAGAGTCTTGTTGGAAGTTTAAGATACTTGACTTGTACAAGACCGGACATACTTTTTGGAGTTGGGCTTGTTAGCCGATATATGGAGTCACCAAGCACAATGCATTTCAAAGCTGCTAAGAGGATTCTTCGTTATGTCAAAGGTACAATTGATTTCAGCCTTCTTTATTCATTTTCTCATGAATTTAAGCTTGTGGGGTATAGTGATAGTGATTGGGCCGGAGACTTGGATGATCGAAAGAGCACTACCGGGTTTGTATTTTATTTGGGAGGTACGACATTTACTTGGAGTTCCAAGAAGCAACCAATTGTGACACTCTCCACATGTGAAGCTGAATATGTTGCCGCGACATCTTGTGTTTGTCATGCAATTTGGTTGAGAAGGTTATTAAAGGAACTACACATGGCAGAAAAGGAAGCAACGGAGATTTTTGTTGACAACAAGTCGGCAATTGCATAGGCGAAAAACCCGGTCTTTCATGATAGAAGCAAGCATATAGATACAAGATTTCATTTTCTTCGAAAATGCATTGTCAAGAATGAAGTGGAAGTCAAATTTGTGAAGACCCATGATCAAGTTGCAGATATTTTTACGAAGCCTCTCAAATATGATACTTTTAGCAAGTTGCGGATGTTGCTTAAAGTTACCAAGAATAAAGTTTAAAGGGGAGTGTTGAATAATAAACTTTAATTCAATGAAGTGTTGTGTCTTTTGGGAGATTCATGAACTAGTGTAGGTTCATCTTGAAAGTAGTAATACATGTATTTGGGTATTCATGTACTTGGGGCATTCATGTATTTGGGTAGTTCATGTATTTAGAGTTAATGCTAGGTGTAATCATAAGCCTATAAATACTCATGTATGCATTGACACAAAGCAAGCCATTGAGAAGCAATACAGTGAAAGAAAATTTCAGAAATAGTATCTCTTCACTCTTCCCTCTAGAATAGAATTCCTTATCTTTTCTCCAACATATATAGAGTCCTTTGTAAAGACGAAAGTTTTTTGAGGAATACAAAACACACACACACAGCGATTTGCTTGTCTCCAACCTCTCTGCCTCTCTACCTCTCCTTCATCTTCTTGTTCCACAATCTCCAAAATATACAAGACTCGATTCACAGAAAGATGATAGTCTATTCCTGACATTCATATCCAACTGGCATTAGGAATAATGATTTGCTTTAAACCTAAGAATTACCATAGAAATATTGGAAAAAGTTCGTTTTTGATGCGCAGGAGAGAAACAGGCCGTTCATAAAGTCTAGTATGAGAGATTCTGGAAAATATTTTATTGTCTCTTTACCCTCTTCTCAAGGCAGTAATCAGAACCATTTCATCTCCTTCCACAAACTACTTCTATTATAGTCCTGCTTGTTCTCCCTTAAGTTGCTACGAGTAAAACTATGGTTAACAAATTCCCCATACATATATTTACAAAAAAATAATTCCCGACATATATGTTTTCCAAATCCACAAATTCTGCTTAAGTAGATGCATGCTCAAGCCTCCACGCCTAGCTTGATGTATTATTGGATTTGTAGTTTATCTTTAGAAAAGGCATATAAATATACTTTTCATCCATCAACTAGGGTTTAATGCATTGCACTCTAACATATTATCCACTTGGCTTAATTACTGTTATAGTACCTGTCGTATTGACTTTTAATAAATCAGTCCTTAATATACATCTTTATCCCACGTACGATTGATCTACTTGAGGATGCAGCACAGTTATGTTCCATGCCAAAAAGTGAGAGCGTCACTCAAAGATAATGAAATCGGCCCAAAATTAAGTGAATTTAGATTTGAGCGTGTCAGAAAGGCCCATTAAACACAGATAGTCCTACTGTTCATGAGAAGTCGCCGAGCATGAATGAATTCCTTGGCCCAGCCCACGGAATGTTTTTGTTACACATGTTCCTGAAATATCTGAGAGAGTTGCTTAGAAAAAAAAAATCTGAGATAGACCCACCATCTTTCTCTTCTCTTAGAAAAACACAGTTACTAAATACCCACGCACCATTCTCTCTTAATTTCAGTCTTTCCCGTTCTAATTATTAAGCCCAAAATACATAGCGAGAAAAATAATAAAAGTAATCATAATTAAAGATTAGGCCTAGTAACTGGGTACAAATATGAAGGAAGTCGGTCAGAAACATCATCTTACGAGTCAGAAGTTGAGGATTTAAATCTTGACGAGCCCCATACCATGAGGATATGTACAAATCTAATTGGGGTGAGGTAATGACGCCACCATTCATGGAGTCACTTTTTTATTGAAAAAAAAAGGGAAAACAAAATCTTATTGCATCTTTTAGAATTAAAGAATGGAATATTAATAAAATAAAGAAATATAGGATTACCATGTTTCCTCGTACCTTATAATCCTAAATGATTGTCATTTAAACTTTATAAGAAAAGTAATCGATCTCCATCTTCTACTTAGAAACGGATTACTGAAATACCAAGAACACTTTTCTCGCTGCCCAACCCAGCACCAACTTCATGCAACATTATTATTTGTTCATACTCTTGAGAAACTGGAAAAATGGATGCGGTGAGTAAACTGGGGAAGGGCTCAGGGCGCTGGAGTTGGGAGCCCTCCGTCAATTGCACTAATGAAATCTTTCCAGCATTCCTTTGCATCTTTCTTCTTATCCATCATAGTATATATGATAGCCTGCACAGGTAAGAATTGGTAGGGAGATAAGAACAAAATCGGACAGCAAAGAAAATAAGGTTTCCGGAATCGGGCAAAATCCATACTTAAAGTACAAAAGATGCTGCTAAACTTATATTTCACCATTTTCTTTGCGGTAAACTTTAGCATGTAAGCTACTCCTGCACTCTGTGTTTAATTGGTGATAAGAGGTACACTTTGCAGTATCTACTTTCTTTCCCTCTTAGATTTAATACGTTCATATGAAATTCACAAACCTTGTAAAGAGGAACTCGACCATCTGAAGGTAAACTTAGCTCCCAGAGACACTCGCAATGTAAGGCTTCTTCGTATTTTCCCTACACAAGTAGACATTAATATGACACTGAGCAAAGGTAAGAGGAAGATGAGATCACAGGAAGTGATTCCCAAAGCCGCCATAGTTATCTGGATTGGGGTATTTTTCAAGGTTTACTCCCAGCAAAAATCAACAGATACATATTATATATCAAGGTTCCGTTTAGTCATTTCGTCGACTATCAATTAAGCGGGTTATGTTCGTTTTGAGAAAAAATGTAGGATTTTAGAGAAGTTATGAATTTTTATGTTGAATAGTGTTTTATTGGTGTTTGTGTAAAGTGGAGAGAGAAATGATTTGATGTAATTGTTTAATAAAAAAGTATTGGAGTTATGTGAAAAAGTATAGAGAGAGAAAATTTATGTTGAATAAAAAATTAAAAAATTGTTGGAGATTGTGTAAAATGTATTGGTTTTTGTGTTTGAATTCTGAATATGTTCGGTGGTAGAATTGTGAATATACTTAGAATCCTGAAAAAATTGTGAAAACGAACATACAACTTTAAAGGGCGCGGTGTCTTATAATTTCTTGTCCTATGTGACCAGAGCTTGCACCCAACCAGAAGTACAGAAAAGGTCTGTGCTTCAAAGTTGTATCGCCAGAAATACTTGTCTAACAGGAGCGGTGAAGAATAATGTCATACCAAGCAGATGAGAACTTCAACTATTGCCATCCCCACTTTAAATAGAGACTCTGCACCCTCGCAATCCCCATATGTCTTCTTCAGTCGTTTCACTGCTTCATCACCCTTTCCAGACTTCATTAGCGACATTGCCTCCACCTACATAAGACAGACACAATGGTGATGAAAAACCATACAATTAGCCAATCAAATAATCAGCTCTAGAGAAACTGGCGTCAAGATTTTAAGTTGGAAATGTCATTCAACTTGAGGCAAGGTGCTAAAGTCAACATGAGCAAGGCGGTATCAAAATATACCTCTATCCACTAAGTTCTCAGTTACATAATCCTATTCATGTATTGTTTCCGAAGAATTTGACTGACAAAGCTATATAACAAACTCACCAAAATTTGTTCACGATTTGACCTGATATTGCATCAGTCGTCATTGTTTCTATTGCAGGTTTACTTTTCATATAGCTCGTCAAGAGCTTGACTTCTTCAAGATTATAACAGCTAAATCTGCGAATGCTGATTTTTATTTAAGAAGACTGAGGCAAGTCTGGTGCCAGCTATAGCTTACTAGGTACGCATTGTAGTGAAAGTTCACTTGGTGCATGTTCTGTTTCTGTGGTGATGGTTTGGTGTCCTGTTTCTGTGATTATTTTGTTTTCCCGAGTATGTTCGGGAGTTATGCTTCCATTGATCTATCTTGAGTGCTCTTGATGCCTGTCTGTGTATTTTCCTTGATCTTTGATCACATTTAATGATATTCTTACTAAAGTTCACTTAGTGCGGCTGTGAAAGTCGAGGCCCAGTCCACCCTCACTCTCAGGAAGACAGTCGCAGTTTTTAAGCTGGGAACATATCAAGGGGATGCCAAGGTATTTCACCGGTAGTGCACCTTTAGCATAACAGAGAATGCTCAGTTATACAACCACCGCAATTTTCAGTGGTGGAGAGGTTTTCCATTTATAATTGTTATACAACCAGCGTACAGCTGGATACAGAGACTATCGACAGTAAAGAAGGAAAACAATTACAACAAATCAAACAACATCTCCTCCAATCAAGGAGGATACGATTGTGGAGGATTCCGTAAATCAATAGATGATTTTCTGGAATCCTCTACACCCCCGCAGGCTAAGAGTGGGATGAACACAAACTCGAAGCTTGGAACGGAAAAAAACACAAAGAGACCGTGAGACACTCTTGGTGAAGATGTCAGCTATTTGGAAGTTGGATGGAACATGCTGAATACGAAGAGTGCCAGCAAGCCAAGCGGGATTTTTGGCAGTGGGTTTGAATCCTGTAGGCTTAGAGGTGGCGAACAGAGCATGAAGGAGCGGTGAAGGATGCACAAGACTGAGATGTGCTGGATGCCGCGACTTGAAAATGCCTGATTTAGTACGAGTGACCATGGGATGAGAGGCAGGAGGAACCAGAGGAGCAGGTGCTGGATCAGGGGCTGGAGAAGAGGGCCCGGGATGGGCCATGGAATCTGTAATAAGTGTGTCAGGCTGATGGTCAAGGGAAACGAACTCCGGGGCAGCAGGAGGAACCTGTAAAGACTCAGTAGCAAAGTCATCAACACAATAACGACAACAACCAACAGTAGGCTGCGTAGTAATGGGAGATGAGGTGCTAGGAGGGAGTTCAAGAGAACAAGGCTCCAAGAAATTAGAGAAAACAAGGTCAGTATGAGAGGTGGCACGGGAAGAGCTCAAGAAAGGAAAATAAGTCTCATCAAATTTAGCATGCGTGTAATATAGACCCTAGAAGTGTTGGTGTCGAAACAACGAAAACCTTTATGAGAGGAACTATAGCCAAGAAAAATGCACGGTAAACTACGGGGTGCAAACTTATGCGGTGGATAATCTCGTAAACAAGGATAGACACGACAACCAAAAGGGTGAAAAATTTCATAATTTGGAGCCTTACCATGCAAAACCTCAAAGGGAGAAATACCGCCAAGAACAGGCAGAGGCAACCGGTTGATAATGTAGGTAGCTGTGCGGAAAGTGTCAACCCAATACCGAGGAGGGACATGCGAGTGAAAGATAAGGGCAAGACCAGTTTCAGTCACATGACGGTGTTTACGTTCAGCTCTGTCATTTTGTGAGGGAGTATAGGGGCATGACATTTGATGGTGAATCCCAAAAAGACGAAGGTGAGATTGGAACCAATTGCTGGTAAATTCGGTGCCACCATCGCTTTGAAAAATCTTGATTTTGGTAGAGTGCTGATTGACAAAAAAATTTTGGTGAGACGAAGGACAACTAGAACATCTAAAAGTTTTAGATGGTGAGGGATAGAACGAGTGTCGGTGTGGGTAATAGGAAGAGAAGCACCATTGCCCACTATTACACAATCCGTACCATGGTAGGGTTCAACCTTGTCTAAATGAGAGGGATCAGGTGTCATGTGAGCAGAAGCACCAGTGTCGGTGAACCAATCAGATTTAGAGCCATTAGAGAGAAAGCATGCACTAGTGAAAGCTTCAGCAAGCTGAGCAGTAGGTTCAGCACGATCGTAGCGACTTTGACAACGATCAGCAATGTGGCCTTTAGTTTTACAGATTTGACAACAAGGAATGTAGGTGCCCCGTTTGCCACGCCCATTTCCGTGTCCTCCATAGGTATCGCCGCGAGAACGACGATTCTTGGAGTTGCTACCTCCCCGAGATTGAGAGAAAGAACCTTTGGTGGCGGTGAAAGCAGCTGAAGGAGCAGAAGGTGACTCCAGCGATTTTTGGAAGATTTCAAAGCTTTCAGCTTTCGGAACCAATTCTGTGAAAGTCGACATTGGAGTGAGTGACATTTGGGCAGTAGAGAAATTAGCAAACTCAGTGCCCAAACCCCTGAGATACCAATTTTTTTTTCTGTATCATCAACTGGGCAGCCCATGGCAGTGAGTTGATCACATAAGGCCTTGAAAGAGCGAGAATATTCGGTGACACTGAGGGTGCCACGTTTAATCAGTTGCAAGTCGTCCTTGATGCGAAGTTCGCAAGTTTTGGAAATATGGCTGAAGGAATTTTCCAAAGCAAGCCAGATATCGCGAGAGGTGGTGAGACCAAGGACTTCGGCCATAGCTTCTTCAGTCAAGGAAGAAAAAAGAAGGCCAAGAAGACGTTGATCTTGAAGCTTCCATTCTGTATAATTAGGATTTGGTTGGAAGGTGGAATCAGAGGTGACAGTGGGAGAAGGCATGGCTATGGATCCATCGACAAATCCTAAGAGTTTTTTTTTTAACTTCTTCCACTTGGGCTTAAGTTCATGACTGTCTGACTTGTCCATTACCATTAGAGAAACTTTCTCATGTATGATAAGTTCTTCAGCTGCTTGCAACATATTGAGCAGCTCTGACAAAGTCACCGTCATCTTGTTCATATTATAGCTTAATATGAACTGGTTGAACGATTCAGGGAAAGATGCCAATATCGCTCCAACCTTTGTCTCACCGTCAATCTCTACACCTAGTGTTTCCAGTTTAGTGATGAACGATATCATCTTCAACACATGATCTCGAACTAGAGCACCCTCCACCATTGTGGTGTTCATCAGCAGTTTCATAACTTGCTGGCGTGCAAACCGACTACGTTCTCTAAATAATTCTTGGATATAAGAAAGCATGTCTTTTGCAGTGGCTAGGTCTTCACACTGCTTCTGTAATATATTGGCCATCGAGACCAACATATAACATCGAGCTAGTTCATCTGCTTCATGCCACTTATCATAAGCAATTCTTTGCTCTTGCGTGGCATCAGCTAAAACAGTCTGAGGGATCTCATCCTTCAGGACATGAGCAACTTTTTCAACTGTGAGTACTATCATGAGATTCCGCTTCCAATCAAGGAAGTTTGGCCCGGTTAGCTTGTTATCATCTAAAATTCTAGACAATGAGTTCGACATAAAAATATGCACATATCAAGAAAGAGAATCACATGTATCTATAATTTTCATTAGTATAGGGTTTTGAATAACTAATGGTACCTCCCACTAAATCACAGCAACCAAAGAAAATACAGAATATAATTTTTATATTCAGTGTTTGCAGTGGGTATCAAAAAATTCTACCTTATGTAAACATGATCCTATTTTAGTAACCATGCAACAACTTATAAAAGCGAAAAGCAACTACTCATCACGAATCCATCTCATGTCGTATACTATGTGTATACTAATATTCGTGACTCTTGATTTTCTTTTGGCCACCATTATAAAAACAATCTTCACTATTTTAGCGGACGTATTTATTTGGTTAAGTACAACCATCGTTTAAGTGACATGTAATTTTGTAATGGGTCGACATTGCTATTTTAGTCAACACCCCCACCACGCATACACACTCACTTATCTTCTCAAGAAATACATGGAACAAATCATAAGATTAATAATTGGTTTGACTATTTTAGTTTGAACCAACATCAACCAAATAAAATTTCCAAATATCAACAATGGAAGGTCATGAGATTAAATTTCTTGTAAAACAATCTCATTTAAAACTTATATTAAACTGTTAAAAATAAGTTTAAAAAAAAAAAAAAAAAAAAAAAAACCCGGTCAAACTGGGTTGGTCAACGATCAAATCGGTTTGACCCATTGACCCACCGGTCCGGGTCCAACTCGGTCGGTGGTGGGTAGCGGTCCGGGTATGACCCGGACCGGACATTGGTCGTTGTTCGGGTCTAACTCGGACCTGGTTTGGGTCTTAAGGCCCGGGTCGAACCCGTGGCCTTAGCCCACCGACCACACGGGCTGCCATGGCCCGAATCTTATCCGGCCATGGGCCATGGGCTATTGGTTGGCCTGACAGGGCCCAACCCGTGTGATATGCAACCTTCCTCCCTCCTTTTTTTTATTTTTTTAATGGACCCAGCCTAACGATTGGGCTGGGTCTTTAGGCCTTGGGCCGTAGGCCGGGTAGGGCAACTGTTGTCCTACCCACCCGGCCCAAAGCGTGCGACCCAGGCAACTCTATTCCTGGGCGCCAAAGCGGCGCCCTTTGGGAGGGTAAGCGACCAACTCTGTTGGCCGCCGTCCAGCACCGGCTGGCCACGTTCGGCCAGCCACAGGCCGGAAGTTGGCCATCCGTTCCGGTGGTGAGCTCGGCTCAGCCTACCGGCGAGTGGTTTGCCGCCGTTCAGGCCATCCACACCTTTGTCTCACACGGGTGTGTGAAGAGCTTGTCGCGGTCTAATGGCCGCCGACTCTCCTCCCACCTACGGTCCAAGGTCGCCCCAGTCCTTCTGGGCGCTCCTCCGTCCAGTTGAGCCACCATCGGCAGCTGGTGGTGGCCGGATGGAGAGAAACATCTCTCTTCCCTCCTTGCATTTTTCTCATCGGGTAACAAGATTTTTCAACCAAAAATCACAACCAAACAACCCGAATACAATTTTTCACAAAGAAATCTTAAGATCTAACATCTAATGTACCAGATCTCAACAAAAACGCAAAGAACATCACATGTCCAGAGAGGGAGCCACGGGTATGGGGTTTTCGCAAAAACATTTTTCTCTCTTCAAAAGAGCAAAACCCACAAGCAAGAGAACTTTGCTCTTTCCTTTGCCTGTTTTTCAATCAGCACCTAAGAGAAACAAAAACACTTTTGCACTTCCTCTATCAGAGAAAAACACACGGCCAAAAACAAAAGAGCAAGCTTTCTCCCCTTTTTCAAGTTGCGTGAAGTTCAAAAAAGAACTTACCCGATTCTCCTTTTCTCTCAAACAAAAGCAAATCCAAGCATGTACAAACATGCTATATCGTATGGATTAACTGTTAATCAACAATAATCGCGTTTCTTCGCTTCAAATCTCATTTGAAAGCGAAGAACACGAAAATTTTCATACGTGAGTTAGAGAGAGAAGCTAACATGGAACTGCGAGATTTCACAAACCTCACTATGATACTAGTTGTTGGGATAGCGGGATCGGCGCAGCGGAAGATAGGATCGTTGAAATCAGAGCAGCCCAAGCGTTCCTCCTTCAGATCCACGCACACAGGTTGAAAGAAAGAATCATAGAGAGAGAAAACTTAGAGAGATAAAGTTTTCTCGTATTATCATTTTCTTCTTTCTCAAATGACGTTCTCAGCTATTTATAATGGCTCCCTCAGAACTTCTCCTGTGCTTATGCGTGGGATCTTTAGGGATCTCAAATCTCAATCGTAGGATCATCATGAAAAACTCTTTTTCATTAACTCCCTTATATTCTGTATTCCGAATTTATGGGCTTCTACAAATTGTGATCATGTCCATTAACATATCACAATTGACCCCCGAGATAGTGAGACTATTTTTCATGAAATTTCTTTTGCTAACAATTATTTGTTTATTTATCCTTACACCATGCTATATTACACATGAGCTAATAGGACCGGAATAATATCACCGATTAAGTCTCTAGCTCATATAATTCTTAATTCACAATCTGTAACTCGTTGGACTCTCAAATTGTTTCTAAAACAATTTCACAAATAAATATATAATATATATTAATTTCGAAAAACATTTTCGCAAACATCCACTGGCCAGTGATTCCTTCAAGTCCAACTCTATACAGATATATTGAATATATTGTCTCACAAATAGACTGGTGGATTCTTTGTTGAGCATTTATACAAGCTCATTTATCATATACAAGACCCAACGTTGTCTGGAATATTTGACCTAGAAAGATCATCACCAAATGACTCGGTCAAAGTACGAGTACACAACAAAAAAACCTGCATAAACCTCTCAGGTCTAAGGATACAATAAACTAATTGTGTTGAATATCTTCTCTACATTAGTGATCACTTCCATAAGGTATTCATATGCGATCTCGTTCAGTGCATGTACTCTTACAGTGCACCCACTCGTCTGCTTAAGGTCACTACCCCAATAACGGAGTCCATCATCCTATTTTAATAGAGGCACAACGAGTGTAGACCTATTTGTACTTAAACATGTACCTCGGTCTAGAACAACGTTAAAGTGAACAAGGAACCGAAAAGTCGTACTCCCCGCCTTTTGATTCTTTAATCATCGACATGACTTTCTACAATTTCACTTACCAATATAACTGTGTAGCATCTCATGTCACAACATTATACCCAAAAAGTAATAAATACATGTGATGATAGAATAAATAATTATCTCATAATTATTCTAATAACTGGTTTTAAGGGCATATTTCCAACAGTTTTGACATTGAAGAAGGGGAAGAAGTTGGTTCCGCCAGAGTAGATAGTTGGTGGAAGAAAGTTTAATGGTGACCATGTGAATCATGGTATTGAAAGAAAAGGAAGAAGAGTCGGCCATGAATGGATCAGTGGAGGTTAGTCCAAAAAACCTTTGATACCATGAAAATATTTTGTGAACCACCGCAGTTTTCAGTGGTGGAGGGGTTTTCCATTTATAATTGTTATACAACCAGCGTACAGCTGGATACAGAGAGTATCGACATTAAAGAAGGAAAACAATTACAACAAATCAAACGGGCATCTCCTACAATCGAGGATACGATTGTGGAGGATTCCGTAAATCAATAGATGATTTTCTGGAATCCTCTACACTTGACATTCGCACTAACCCCACATATGAAAATGTTGCTCTTGGTCAGGTTAGGAAAGAGAGCCAACTGGCTGGAGAAGCTGCCTAGGTAATCTTTAATAAGCTTAATGGAGCCAATATCCCCATTCCAAAAAACCAGGACATAATCAGCAAAGAAATATGCCCACTTTCTTACATCTCAAGGTGAGACCGAAAACCCTTGATCTCCAAGGTCGATATGAGGAAATTCCAGTCACATTGTCCTAAGCCTTGCAAAAATCGATCTTTAAGGCCCACCCAAGAGCTCCCTTGTTCAATAAAAAATTACAGAATAGTTCCTGGGCCAACAAGATATTATCGCTCATTCTTTTGCCCTGCACAAAGGCAGTTTGGGTAGCGCTCACCAGCCATGGCATGACATCGTTCAGCATATTGGAAATAATTTTTGAGATGCACTTGTAAAGTACATCACAGCAAGAAATAGGTCGATATTTTCCAAGCAAAGATGGATTAGGGATTTAGGAACTAAGGAGACAGCAGTGTGATTGATCTCCTTAATGATTCTACTACTAGCAAAGAAGGATTTAACGCAACAACCACAGACACCCTTACAATAAGCACGTTTGAAAAAAATGGAGTTATACCAGTCTGGCCCAGGCGCCTTGTTGTCATTAATGGAGAAAAGAGCAGCTCTAATCTCATCATTGGGAACCTAAGTTCCCAAGTTTGCTTCCAATTCTAAATGATTGTCATGGTGGTTGGTGCTAAGAGAAGATTGATACAGGTGCTTAAGGAAATCTCTTGGTTTGTCCAATCAAGAATCTGCCTCCTCCAGAGCATTCCTACCTCTGCAGCCAACCTGGACATTGCTGCAAGATGGGGCATTTCTCTAACTTAGTGACTTGCGCACGTTGATTTTTTTCCTGTGCTAAATGTATGTCGTCATTAACTACTGTTTTGGCTTTTTTTTTGTTTGTTCCTTGTTGACCCTGGCTAGGACTTTTGACAGTTTAGGTTGGGGCGCTGATGCCCTGTTTGTCAAGGTTATGATACCCGTGTATGTTTTTGCTATATCAATACAACATCTTACTTACTTACCAGAAAAACGTCAAGGGGAAAATAAGGACCAGGTAATTTCGCGTGTGATTTTACCCGAAATGTTAAGTTTTTACCAAGATGTTAATATCCATCCACACTAAAATCAGGAAATGTAGATGAAGCTACAGTGAGCAGAGATGGAAACCTTTAGGTCTTCAACGTCTTCCCCTGAGAGTAGTTTACTCTGCCTCGGCTTGTTGGGCACCTTTGCGGGCATGGCTTGACTTGAAGCCAGGTAGACGGTCATATCCAGCAAAGATTTCAGAGCGGCCTTGCCACCCTTAGGGTATATGGTACTCCTGACTGCCTTTGTGGACGAAGATCGCTGCAGATTCTTTGGAGTGCCTGCAATTCCTTTAGGATTCATCGTACAGTCGCAACTGACGATAGCAAGAATAGAACCCAGAGCAAGAGATGCCCCTACAGTCCCTCTCACAATTTTGTTGTCACTCTCATCGTTAGTTGAAAGTGCTGGGAACCTATTATTGGCACCTACAACGCTACTGAAAGCATGACCAAGTGAGCGGTAACTGGATCTGTCAGGGATAGAAAGTGAAAGAGATGAATGGCTAAAGCTGAACTGAGGCTTGGTCACCCTTGCGGACCTAACAAGGGAAGGAATGTGAAGAGGCAGAGTGGGCAGGGGGCCATAGCGGAGGCAAATATTGGATTCCATGGTTCGAGTGGTATGTGCTTTCAGGAATTTGGACCCTATCGCCTTGAAGCACTCTGGATATCCATACTTATTACCGGTCACCACATTAAATAGCCGTGACTGATACAAACTACCTTTAAGGAGTTAAGCAAGGTATCGGTTTGATGCTTTAACAAAAGTCTCATTAGCTAACAGGCAAGGCATCATTCTCATGCCTTTTATTCTTGAGTAGAATGAATGTATTACACATGTACGAGGAGAGTTTGCTTTGAGAGATCTCATATTAACTTTCCAAGAAGCTGCAGTACATAGTGATTTCTACCCTCATTTCCTTTCATATCCATGGCATTTGGAATAATAATTTGCTTGAAACCTAAGAAATCCCATAGAAACATTGGAAAAAGTTCGTTTTTGATGTGCAGGAGAGAAACAAGCTGTTCACAAAGCCTAGTTTGAGAGATTCTGGAAAATACTTTATTGTCTCTTTACCCTCTTCTCAAGGTAGTAATCAGAACCATTCCATCTCCTTCCACAAACTACTACTAGTTTTTTATGTTCTCCCTTTACTTGTTCACATGATATGCACCATCATTTCTTCTCCTCCTCTTCATAAAATTTTCCTTCTGCATGTTTTTATAGGGTACGCATCTGATTTTGCTGCCAGAAAAAAGAAATTAGTCCTCAAAATAAATCCCAAGAAAATGAAGGGAAAATATTCCTAATTTCTCGCGCTCCTCTATCAGAAGCTTTGAAAATCCACATGGCAAACTTCTTCAAAAGTTTCACAATCAAGACTAAATATGGAGCAATGGCGGCAACTGCAGCACCCATAATCATATTTTCAGGCATTTATCTTGCATGGGGTTATGCAAGTCGTGCTTTAAGAAAAAAACGACCAGTTCTTCGGCGGTCCATCTCCATGGGGGTTCTCCATGGAGGCAAACTTGCCTTGCAGAGATTGATTAATTATCATGAAGCCCGAGCGGATGCAACAATATCAGATAGAGCTGCGAATGAGTTAAAATCAGCTCTTAAACAGGGATATCCAAATTTCTCGCAGCTGCAGGTGAGGCGGCTCTCAACTTCAATATTCCAGTCCTTTTTCAGTCAAATTTGTATTACAAGTCAATATCTTTGTTCTTTTTCATTTTTTCTTTAAAATATATATATGGAAGCCAGAAATTTTTTAAGCTTTCTGAAAATTAGGTGCAGATTATTTGTGAGTGCTCTGGAATGGGGTAAATCAATGCTTGCTCTGTTTTGTGGGATTGATTTATCTGTCTAGATCAGTACATCATTCAAACACATATCTTTTCTTCAAAGATTTATAAGACACTTGTACGAGGTACATGATCTTACGAGCATTGTCTATTTGCGTAAAAGGGCACTGTGGCAAAGCTGGAAATGAGAGGAAAAGAAGATGAGGCAGTGGCGATACTGGGTAACGCAGTTGAAAAGGCACAGAAGGACATGAAACCACATGAAGCGTACGAATTTGAAATGTTACTCGTGGAAATGCTCACCTACAAGGTGTTGAAACACTTAAAACTCTGCTATTTCCCCGCCCCGTTCGTTTTTGCTCCTATTTTAATTTCCCAGTATAAAAAGTGATGGAGCAACGTTCTTTGTAATTTCTTTCAAGGGACTTATCAACAGCATCCTTCTTTTGCAAAGCAAAAACTTACATAATTCATAATTGTTGATTTAAGTACTTTTGATAGCCCCTTTCGCAGTCAAGAGTACTGGTTAGTTTGGCCCTAAACCCAAAGGTGAATATTTGTTATCGCCTAACATCACCTTTATTCTCCTCTATGACTGCCCCCGAGACTTCAATCCAGGCAATATGGTTGCCTGGGTTATTGAGTAGCAATCATGTTCTCCTACTAAGGAAAAACATCGGTGTCTCTTTTATCTGATTTTAAGTAGCAGCTCTTTGGGCAGAGGTTTTGTACTCGGTTTGAGTAGAACACAATGTTTTCCTTGGTTTTGATCTTCAGGGAGACTTCGGAAAGGCTATTCAGTGCGACTGCTTGAAGCATGAAGAGATTTCAGACGCACGGCGTCCACTGTTTTTGGTATATTCTTCTTTTCCATCTTCCGCAAACAGAAAAATAATTCGTGAGATCTTTACATTCATGTCAATTACAGTCCTAACTTTTAAACTTAACAATGGAGTCTAGGGTAATTTGATTCACCCTAAACTTTTGCTGATAGTTTGAAAATTCATATAACGAACCAGGGCAAAAGTTTAGATTTCACCTGAGATTGTACACTTTGCTAGTTGCTTGAGTTAGCCACATATTATTGGACTTAATCTCACATTGGTTGTGGAAGGGGCTAGTGGAGCTGGTGGTCAGTTTATGAGTGAGGGGAAATCTCATCTCTTGAACCCAACACATATTATAAGTTTAAGAGAAAGTTTAACCTCTTAAGCTAGCTTTTCGGGTTGAAAATGCTCAATGTTGGCTTTATGGGGCCAACAATAACCCTTTGACTCGGTAAGACCGGTTAGCTTGACTGCCCCACCTGTGGCACCCAAGACCACCCAACACCTATATGGGACTATTTATAGAATACTTCCTGCCTATCCAAATCAGAAGCTTAACAGAGACAACATCGAATCTGATTCCATGGTGTAGCTTTTACGAAGGTTGCATTACATTTCAAGTGTATTCTTCTCCACCAATCTCAGTCCACAATTTTGTTGCAGTTCATTGTCTGCAGAACTATAAGTTTGGCCTTTTCTGTGAAGAACGATACAATAATATTTTGTTTTTCGGTCTGTATAGTATAACAACATTTGGAACTATGGCTTTTCTGAAAAATTCACAGGCTACTCTTCACATCCTGTTGGGGGATCCAGAGGAAGAAGCCCTTAAATGTTGGAAAGAGTTCAGGCGTATTCGGAAACACTTCCTGTCGGAACCTAGTCTGCAAGAAGGCAAACTATACAAAGTTGTTGCGGCCCACAGGCGGATCTAGCCTGGGGCAATGGGGGGCGGCTGCCCCCCATTGCCTGAATAAGTGTGAAGATTTTTTTTTTGTTTTACATGGGCTGCCCCCTTTAAAGCAGACCCAGCATCTCCTTGAAGCCCAGGCCGCCTCCCCTTGAAGGCCAGGCCCAGGCGCCCAGGCCCCAGGCCCAGGCGTTTTTTTTTTAAAAAAATATCAGCAGGGGTGAAACGGCGCCGTTTCACCCCTGCTGATTAAAAAAAAAAAAAATGAAACTGCGTAATTCAGTCCCCCCCACCCCCAAAATTTTCCCCCTTTCTCACTCTCTCTGCTCTCCCTCCCTCCCGACGCCAGCAGACCCTTACTCGTCTTTGGACTTTGGTTCTTTCCATCGGCAAAGAGGTAAGAAATTGAAATATTTTGTTGTACTCAATACTTCCATTTTCAGTTTCTTTTTTTTTTCCCTCTGTTTTGGTTGGTCACTTAGTCTGGTCGGTGGTCGCTATCATTTCCGGAAGCGGGAAGGCGAATAGGGAAAATGAATAGGTACCGTATGTTGTTTAGAGGGAATAGCCGAATAGGGAAAATGAATAGGCATGTTTTTTCCCCGTCTGGTTGCTTAGAGGGAATAGCCGAATAGGGAAAATGAAGGTAATTTTGTAAGTGACTAGAAATGCCTGGTGGGACAAATTTACCTTCTAGATTTAAATTCTTCCAAGCAAATGACACGGGGAGATTTATAAATGAATTTATTGTTGGTTTTGTGGCCTTGAGTCCTGTTGGAAAATAAATTCTTTTTCTGTGGTAGTTTTTTCCATGTCCCTGAACCTAGCAAGTGTGTGTGTGTGTTTGTAATCTATCTTGTGTTAGGAACACAAAGGAGTTGGGTGAAGTCATGATACAAGGTACGGCATCGTGCATGCTCTTGCTTTGCCAGTTCTTCGTTTGAATGGGTTAATTTTTTTGATTAGTTGTATTCTTAAAAATCAACTGCAGCCTCTGTTCAAGCACTTTTTATGGCCCAAAATGACCTACAAATGGTGGATTTATTCATTTTTTCGTTTATTTTTTAAGCATGTAAAGAAATTTATCAAAAATGTATATGCCCAGGCTTATTTAATTTTCTTAGATACTTCGCAGGTTGATGTGACTTTGCAAGATGGTCGGACATTCGAGGGTACAGTGGTGAATGCTGATTTGCACTCTGATATTGCAATTGTAAAGATCCATTCTAAAACCCCACTTCCGACAGCAAAACTTGGCTCTTCGAGTAAGCTTCGTCCTGGGGAGTGGGTTGTTGCAATGGGCTGTCCACTTTCCCTTCAAAATACCATCACAGCCGGCATTGTAAGGTGTTCAGGATAAATTGAAGAAATAGAACATTTATTTGTACTATGATTGTCTTGTTTCTATTGGAAGCTTCCACCATAAATGATGAATTACTGAAAACCCAGATAGCAATCTAATTCAAGCAGCTTGCATTGGTGGTAAATGTCTACACTTTATCTTAATTTAAATTTGAGCTTTTACTTTTCTTTGTTTGTGAGCTGAAATATGGCTATTGTTTGTTAATATCATTATGACATTATCCCTTCAATCTTAATATCATAATATGTACATGATTCTTTAGTTGGTGCAATTATCTGAACTCAAGTCGATGTTGTCTTTCCTTTAGAACTTTGCCCCCCTTCCCCGAGAATCCTGGATCCGCCACTGTTGTTGCCAATTTCCAGGAGTTCAAGAAGGTAGTCAAGTTGCTCAAAGATGACATTCAAGAGGCTCGGGCAAAATAAAAATTTATTTTGCAGTAATAAGATGCAGCTCAAACGTCTGGGCTTAATTGCCCAGGATCCAATGCAAGCTTGCCATGCACCAACAAATTACGTTGATGAATAGCAGCATAAACCTGAAAGTGGTGAACACCCGTCCTAGGAAGACGCAAACAAGAGCGTGTATTAAGAATAACTTGGATCCACTGGGACAACGAAAAAGAAGAGAATTGCTCAAGCTGAATCTGCCAAGGGGACTCGCACCAAATAAAACAAGCCAGAGGACAACCGAAGATTAAGTGTTACACTGACTCCACTGCGGAAGAACAGAAAACACACAAACAATCAACCTCAGGTAGCTGATGAATAGCCAAACGAATCCTCGAAAGGGTGGGGAGGATGTCCTAATAAGTCTGTTACAAAAGTCTTTTGGGACTGAAAATATATTTCACATCCCAAAAACTATCCATTTGGGACAGATATATATCAACCATTCGAATGTTATATCCAATCATTCAAATGCTACATCCAACGGCAACCGTTCGAACGGTCTTCGAACGCTACATCCAATAGCAACCGTTCGAACGGTCTTCGAACACTACATCCACAGAAACCCCTCGAACGATCTTCGAACGCTACATCCAATAGCAATCTTTCAAATAGTCTTCGAACGCTACATCGACAACAACCATTCGAAGGGTCTTCAAACGATACATCCACAATAACCATTCAAACGGTCCTCGAACACTACATCCATTTGAACGCTCCATCCAATAGCAACCGTTTGAACACTGCATCAAATGTTCTAACGGTGGACCGTTCAAATTTTCATCAAATTATAAAATGTTATTATGTTATAACAGTGGATTAATCATTCTAACGGAGGATGAACTGTTCAAACACTGAAAAATGAGAAACAGTATCCATCATCTCCTTCTCCTCCTCTTTCTTCTCCTTCTTCTTCTCCTCCTCCTTCTTCTCCTCCTCCTCTTTCTTCTTCTCCTTCTCCTCTTTCTTCTTCTCCTTCTCTTCTTTCACTCTCACGATTTTCGTCCTTTTATTTTGATTTCTTGTGAGTTGTTCGAACGATCTTTAAAAGCATTCGAACGGAAAAAAGGCGGGTAATTTTGGCGCTTAATTTTTCATTTTTATTCAAACCTCGTTCCAACGGTCTGTAAAAGAGTTCAAACGGCAAAAAGACGAGTAATTTTGGCACTTAATTTGTCTTTAAAAGGGTTCTAACGGAAAAAAGGCAGTAATTTTGGCGCTTAAGTTTTCATTTGTATTCAAACCACTTTCGAACATTCTTTAAAATGGTTCGAACGTAGATATCGTTCTAACGATTATCGAAGTATCGTTCGAACGTTGTTTAGAAATGATGCGGCGTCGTTTCATGCTTTTCTTGTTCGAAAGGTATTTATATGTTAGAACATTTTTGGAATAATTTAAATAATATCTATAAGGTATTAATAAATAATATGTGCAAGGTATTATATATCATAAAATGTGTATAAGGTACTATTATATAATATATATACAATCTACCATTATATAATATGTACAATGTACTATTAAATAATATGTGCAAGGTACTATTATATAATATGTATAAGGTGTTATTATATAATATGTATAAGGTACTATTATATAATATATACGAGGTACTATTATATAATATGTACAAGGTACTATTACATAATATGTATAAGGTATTATTAAATAATATGTACAAGGTATTATTATATAATATGTATAAGGTATTATTATATAATATATACATGGTATTCTATATTAAATAATATGTACAAGGTACTATCTATTACATATATAATATGTATAAGGTACTATTATATAATAAGTATAAAGTACTATGACATAATATATATAAGGTACTATTATATTACACATATAACATGTATAATATTACAAAGTACCACATATTACATATATAATATTTATAAAGTACTATATATTACATATATAACATGTATAAGGTACTATTACATAATATGTATAAGTTATTATATATTAAATAATATATATATAAGGTACTATTATATGATATGTATAAGGTACTATTAAATAATATGTACAAGGTACTATTATATAATATGTATAAAGTACTATTGAATCCATAATTACAAGGTACTAGTATATAATATGTATAGGGTACTATTAAACAATATGTATAAGATACTATTACATAATTTATATAAGGTAGTATTATATACTATGTACATGGTACTATATATAATATGTATAAGGTACTCTATATTACATATTATATATTAGGTACTATATATTATATATTATGTACAAGGTACTATTATATAATATGTATAAGGTACTCTATATTACATATTATATATAAGGTACTATATATTACATATATATTATATATTATGTACAATGTTCTATTATATAATATGTATAAGGTACTATTACATAATATGTATAAGATACTATTATATTACATATCTACAAGGTACTATATATTACATAGATAACATGTATAAATATAATATGTATAAGGTACTATTTGTAAATATTTTATTTTAATTAATTTTATTCCTTTTTATTTTTAATTCATTTTATAATTTTATTTGATTTGCTGTTTTCACCATTCTTACGATTACATAATGCCATCCGTTCTAACGGTTACATTAACATTCTAACGATTGCAATACTTCCAAGGTACTGTTTTGCTGCTTAATATTTTTTATTTTCATTCAAAAAACGTTAGAATGGTATTAAAAAGCGTTCAAACGTAGAGTGATCAGTGTTACAATTTCTTCCCAAATAATCGATTTTATTTTTTGGAAAGGAAATTTCTGTCCAATAAAGGAAAAAAATTGTCGCGAAAAAAAACTTTTTTGGGGCGATTTTAAATTTTCATCCAAAAAAAAACTTTTCTGGACAGATTATCAAATTTGTTGTAGTGAAAGTAAAACCCAGATAACAATATCCTTTACCAATGAAATGTGTACCAATGTCATGCTATCCTCAAGGCTAGAGAGGGATCACAAAATCTCTTAGAAGAATAGGGAACCATCTTCTAAATAATAGACGAGGAGGATATCTTCATAATTACGTCAAAAAGAGTTTTCAAATATCAAAACAATGTGTTTTAACTCGAAGTATGTATATGAATACGATAGCAAGAAAATTTGTTTTATATATAAAAAAACTTATTTTAGAGAGAGGGCTCCTCCCACCACTCGAGCACAATTACTTGCGCAAAAAAAAAACCTCTCAACTTAAATGAAAGGTTGGTCAGTGGGTCGGTCAATCTCTCCAGATTTTATCGTAGTGTTGAACTCAATTCGTGCATATATTATATTAGGTTCATTCGATCTCGGTACACAAAAATAGATACCCTAATTTTCCTCATTTTCCAAAAAAAAAAAACTTTTACCTTGACCTAGTGTAGGCACCACTAAGCTTGCATTATGAGTTCACCCCCACTCTTCCGGCATATTTGTTGTGTGACACTTTATGTGCCCACTACTCTTTGCGAGGGTCTCATGCAATGAGGTATCCCTAATTAGTGGGCCAAGGCAAGGATTGCACCATCAGCCTCTTCTTTTAACCCCAAAAAAGAGGCCACCAAGGTACTTTCAGTCTTATTTTCTCTCTTTTTTGTTTTGTGTATTTGTTTTGGGATGTGTATTAAAGCAGACCGATTCATTTTTCTTTTGACGGGAGACTTCTCTGTGTGCTCCCTTTTTGTCGACACGAGCATGGAAGAGGGGTCGAAGGACCACGATTACTTCCTTTCCTTAAGCGACCGGCTTCGCCCGCCTCTACCGGAGTTTAGAGTTGTTTCAGGTCTCTGAACCCCATTGCCTTGTATCCGGCCTTTGGGCCCGTATCTATAGTGTGCCTCTGCCCTCTTGTGTACTTAGTATTCAGCAATTTCGCCCACATGCAGTTTGAATCTGCTGGGAGAAACAAAAGTAGAATGTGCATTGATAGGGATAGATTTTCCAAAACCAAAAACAAAGGCTTGTAGGGGCCTTCTAAAAGAAAAGGCCCAAGTCTGCCCGTAAGTATAAGATTCTTCTCGAACCAAGGGCTAGGCCCTGAAGCAGAACAGACAATCTTCATCAATGAAGCTCGCATCGTATATAAAAAGTGAGGTCTAGGGAGGATTTAATCATCCGATTTTCCTGACACCCTGGATGCTATGGAGAATAATATCTCGTCATTAAATGGATAAATTATAAAAGCCGCCTCACCACAAACCAATAAAAGGAAGGCAAGGAAAAAGTGGGTCCTACCTCGTTAACAAAATTACTGTTATTAAAAAAAAAAAGCGCGGGGTATTTTGAGTTCTAGTGTGTTATTTTGCTTGCAGGAGGAAGGAAGGAGATATTGGACATTTTAACCCGTCTCAAGTACTGGATTTCAAGTCTAGATCCCCAAGTCTTTTGGCCCAGTGGATTCTTGTGATAGGCAGGTTAAAAATGGCTTCATCATGCGTTAAACAACACAAGACAACTATGATAAATATATTTTTTTTATTCTAACTTTTAACACTTGGCACTTGAAGTATCATTTTCCTATTTTATCTACCAAATTTTCGACACTTTATATTGGATATTAAATTATTATTATTATTTTCATATGAAAGCGATTTTTGACACAAAATTATAATTTTTACTCCTACATGTTTTTTTGCAGTGGTCATTTTTGTCAAGATAAAATCAGTATCTCAAAAGTAAAAAAGTCATTTTTCATTAATAAAATTATAAAGGTATTAACATGTTAAAAAATCACTATCCATGACAAAAAATTATAAGGGTGTAAAATTTAGGGAAATCTACTTTTTAGTCCCTAGGTTTTGAGTACTTTTTCATTTTAGTCTTTCACTTTCAACTTTCAAAATTTTAGTCCTTAAGTTTTCTTTGTTTGACAAAATGGTCCTTCCGTCAGTCTGTCATCTATACGCTTAACAGAGCTCTCTGACACGTCAGCAAATTTGTTCAGCCGACCGCTACATGAAGCGGTCGACCTCTCACTTTCAACATATATGCCCGGTCGACCGCTTCATGTGTCGTTAAGCATATAAACGGCAGACTAACGGAATGACCATTTCTTCAAAAAAGAAGATCCGATGACTAAAAATTTGAAAGTTGAAAGTAAAGGATTAAAATGGAAAAGTGTCCAAAACCTAAGGACTAAAATACTAATTTCTATAAAATTTATTTAACTGTTAAGTGGTATTGAAAGTCTAGCCTTCATGCTTCGGATGTGTTGGGTCTGCCTTGAAAAAAAAGGCTTAATTACCTTACAAGTCCCTGTGGTATCCAACTTTTACAAAATAGTCCTTGTGGTATGACTTTCAACAAAATGGTCCTTATTGTATATTTTTTAGACAAATTAGTCACTGTGGTATGACTTTCAACAAAACGGTCCCTGTGGTATAGTTTTAAGACAAATTAGTCCCTCTGTCCAAATCACGTGTTGACACGTGTTTTTTAGCATTAGTACCCAAATCAAGAGTTATATAAAAATCACGAGTGATATACTTTTTTTTAGCTCGTAGAATTAGTCTCAACCTCACCCTTAGACTCAATTGGTTCGATCCAGTGGAATAAACGCGCGAGATTCATCTTCCACTACGGCTGCTAACGTGTCAACGTGTGAATGACAAGTGACATGTACAACACTTTCCCGTTAAGTGGATGACAGCAGTTGAACGGAGAGATTAATTTGTCTCAAAACTATACCACATGGACCGTTTGTTGAAAATCATACTATAGAGACTAATTTGCCTCAAAACTATACCACATGGATCATTTTGTTGAAAGTCATACTACAGAGACTATTTTGTAAAAGTCAGATACCACAGGGACCAGTGAGATAATTAAGCCAAAAAAAATTTGATGTGCTAGGCTATGATCCATGGGTTCTCTCTTTTATCTGGGTTTTATGGTGTAAATATTTAAGTGGATTTGAATTTTATTAATTTTTTATGAGGTTGATAAATTTCTTTTAAAGATATTTGATTGTAAATTGATTTTTATTGTAGTATGTAAAAAGATGTAGATATGATTTGATGGAAATTTTTAATACAAAATATTATAATATGGTAAAAAAAAGTAAAGAGAGAAGATTTGATTGAATTTAAAAAAAAATTAAAATTTGTGTAAAAATTATTAATTTTTGTATTGAAATTTTTGAAACTTTAGATTTTCAGTTTTTTTTTTTTTTTTTTTGCTTTCAAAATTTTGGAAAGAATTGTTTTTTTTGGTGCGGCGGAATATCTATCACCTTGCAAGTAGCTTAGAGCATTAATTGCCAATTCTCGCAGCTGTCCTGGTCAAGGCCATTTATATAAATATATATAGAGGTTGTAGTTTTCCCATTTAATCTCATCCCACTTGCCAGTACGATTTTTTTGGTGGGGTTTACAAACTCTTATTATGAGGCCGGTACTTGGGATCATAAACAAAAGTGAGGGAAGCATGTAACTGAAAAAAGGAAACAAAATGAAAGAACAATCCTAGGCGTGGAAACTCATGGGATTTCGCTTTATGGGGAAGGCAACGTCCACACCTCTCCTCTTTCAATCAAAGCTCCTCTGTTTCTCTCTTCTCTATCTTTTCCTCTCCCTGTTTCTCGCTCTCTACACCGCTCTCTCCCAAACCAAATGCCTCTTCAGATCTTCACCCTTCGACCCAGTTCAGGCCCCTCTCTTCTCCTATCCTCTCTCCTATGGCGAGCACAAGTACGCCATCCCTACCCACCGTTCTTCTTGCTCTTCTCCTGTCTTCTTCTCAGGTACCCCTGCTTTTGTTTTTCGGGTCGTAGTCCTTTTGCCGTCAGTTTAGATTAACGTAATTATCGTATTTTGATAATGTATTTTCGTTTCTGTCTTCAGATTATTGGATGGTGTTGAAGGAGATCCAAGATTTGTGTAAGAATTCTTGGCTGCCCTCCCCGGTTTTAAGGTATATGCAGGGCCAGGCTGATAGTTTCGGTGGGAATTTCAGCACCCTGAAAAGGATTTCTTATTTTGATCATGAAAACACTAGCGTAGAAGTTCCTTGCGGATTCTTGAAGAAATTTCCACTTAGCAATTACGGTTAGTTTTGTACCGTAATTCTCGGGAATTCAGCTTTACTTTTTTCTTTTTCTTTTTTCTTTTTGCCCTTTTTTCTCGTTTTGGTTGTTGTATCTTTTCCTCTCAGCTGAATCTATAAGAACTGTGCTCACATTTTGGATATAACCAAGAACTAGGAGCTTTCATAAAAAATTTACTGCGTGAAATTATATATATAGTTCGCTTTTGGCAAAGTTTAGAAGTTCCATCCTCTGTGAAAAAAAGGAGATATCAGGCAAACTTTTCAGGGACGTACATTTTCGTTTAACATCTAGCAGTCTGTTTGAATTGTGATGTTCTTTTGTTTTTCTGAAATTCAGATCGAGTTGCAATGGAAAACTGTAAGGGCGCGGTCGTAGTCTCGGCAATCTTCAATGATCACGACAAAATCCGGCAGCCAAGAGGTCTTGGATCCAAAACATTAGATAATGTATGTTTCTTTATGTTTGTAGATGATATTACCCTCAGAGGATTCGAATACCACAAATTAATTTCGACAAGTACACGGGAATATAAGATAGGCTCATGGAGAATTGTTAGAGTCTTGAGCAAGGACCTGTATGAGAACCCCGCCATGAATGGAGTGATACCTAAATATTTAGTTCACAGACTTTTCCCGAACTCAAAATTCAGCATCTGGATAGACGCGAAGCTGCAGCTAATGGTGGATCCGTTATTGTTGATACACACACTTGTATCAGAGGATGCAGATATGGCCATACCAAAACATCCATTCTATGTTCATACCATGGAAGAAGCAATGGCGACGGCAAGGTGGAAGAAATGGTGGGATGTCGATGCCTTGAAGACCCAAATGGAGACATATTGTGACAACGGGTTGCAGCCATGGAGTCCCAAGAAGCTGCCCTATCCCTCAGGTAACACAACACTCACACCTCACTGTTTTTTTTTCATCACCACACTTTACCCAGAACGAAGCCATCAATTACCTATTGGCGGGCCAATTACAAGAAAAATACTTATAGGGGTCCAAAATGAATAAAACATATATTAAAAAAAAGAGTTCAAAAATTCATTGAAAGAGGGTAAAGAATATGTTGTTTTTTTAAGAGCTTTTGGAGGGTTGGGGCAACCATGGCCCCGCCAACCTCCCTTAACTTCGTCTCTGCCTGATAAATTTGTTTTGGAAATATTATTGGGAACTACGTACCGGGAGAGAGGAAATATTATTTCCAAATGTTTGACTTCTCGATCAGATCATACGGTTTGTTAGGTTAATAGCTTCCTCAGATGATTATTTCACGAGAGAAAGTCGTGAAACCATGATTACTTCCCCTGGTGGAGGCTCAACCAAACCAGGTGCCAGTCCATAAGCACTCATCACTCCAATTAGTAAATTCTTAGAAGCCATAATAACTGCTTTGTTTTGTGTGAAATCTTCCAAACTCATCTTCGTACTCGTATTGTTTAGTGTTTGGAGATTCAACTCTAATACGAGAAGGTGAGTAAAATAGTTCAAGTAGGTACTTCAGCAGCCTCACGCTTGCCACAGATGCCAAAGATGTGACAGGAACACAAATGAAACTAATTACAGTAAAAGCAAGTCTACCCAATAATATGAAAAAAAATATATACTTTTCCATCTACTATTGCATTTAATAATAACTCATATTTTCAATTTTATCATATTTCGCTCCTCAACTACAACTTATTTACACTTTGTCTTTTGTTAATTTGGACGAAAATTATTATTTTAGTTAAAATAATTTTAAGCTCATATTTTTTTATAATTATATTTTATATGAAATAAAGTGGGAACAAAGTGTCAGAACTCCAAAAATCGAGAGGCGAAAGTGTATTTAACCTTTGATTTAGAAATCTAAAAATTTAGAGTTAAATATATGCTTTATGTACTATTAGAATTCTAACACTTTACAATCTGAATTTTCGATTTCGTTACATTTTGTCACTCAAGTACTGTTTTATACTTTGCATTCTCTACCATGGAATCTAAAAAACGAAATGTCAATTTAACCCTCATAATTGTTTTAATACTTTTCTGAAAAAATTTAAAATTTCTGTGTTTATATTTTGAAGTTTTTTCAAATAACTTCATGATTACAGAAGTACAATTTATTAAGTTTTAGGCATATTTTTAAGCAAAAGTTGAATGGAAACGATAGGTGGACGAGAGGCAATATTGTCCTAAACTTAATCGTGGTCCCAATACAGTAAAATTTTGAGGACAGTGTGGTCCTCGTGATCATCTAATCAATTTTTTTTATCTAGAAATATGCTTTTGGAAGTAAAAGGCACCGTTTCCAAACCATCGGACGTGTATGAGTATCACATGCATACGTCGCGTATATAATACAGTTTTTTTTGGTTATTTTTCGTCCACATATATTTGTTCTTTATTTACTTCTCCTTGTGTTAGGTCAAATGTCAATATTACCTAACCCCCCTCATTAAATTATCTATATGCCAGGAGGAACCGACAGGATTCTCTGGGTATGAAGGTATATATACTGACTTTTCCATTTGCCTCTTTCTCAGATGTACCAGACAGTGCTTTGATCTTAAGGAAGCATGGACTGCGCAGCAACCTCTTCTCCTGCCTATTGTTCAACGAGTTGGAGGCCTTTAACCCAAGAGATCAGTTGGCTTTTGCGTATGTGAGAGACCACATGAAACCAAAGCTCAAGCTTAACATGTTTGAGGTTGAAGTGTTTGAGCAGGTTGCGGTGGAATATAGGCACAACCTTAAGCACAGCGGTGGCAGTGGGACCAGTGGCAGTGAAGAAGGGTCCAAAAGAGCCAGTCCCAAAAGGACCAAAAGAGCAAGGCCAGATTTGCTGTACGTAAATGGCAGCTGTTGCAGCAGGTGCCAGAAGTACCTTTTGGAAATGTGGGGCGAATCCCGCAACTGAATTTGTCTGCTCTGAACTATCATATATTTTAAAGAGAAAAAGGAAAGTAGTAAAGAATCCTTAGCAAAACTCTCTCTCTCTCAGAGCCTCGGGCTCTCAGCCACAGGGAAAGCCTTACATGTTGGCAGGGGATCTTTCTTTTATTTATTTTTTGTTTCTCTTTACCTTTCTGCTTTTGGATTCGGCGCTGAGAGGTCGTTATCTTAGGGAATGTAATTAGAATATAGAAAGTGGTCGTGTTATAATGCAAATGGGCAAAAAATATATGAATAATTTTAGCGGCGGGTAGAAACACTGGCATGTCGCTGTACATGTCCTAGGGTTGTCTTTGGCTTGAAAATAATGTCTGACTTGTGTCTAGTGGCAATCGAGGCATGGGAGCTTCATAAACTCACTTGTGCGTGCATGCTCAACGTCTAATCAGAAGCTTCATTTTATTTTATTTTTCTTATTTCCCACTTTACTCCTACCAAACCTGCCACCTATTTCTTTCTTTATTACGTTAATTTATTTTAGGTAATGAAGTTGTAGCCCTCATTCTACAATATTCCTTAGTAATTTGTATAGTGTTGTCCTTGATCACAAGATAATGACAGCTATGGGATGAGTTTGTACTACGCATTAAAAAAAACAGGTCTATAGCGGCGGTCGTTAAAAGCACCGTTAAAAACGCTGCTAAAGGGGTCTATAGAGCGATCTTTTAGCGGCGGTAACTATAGACCCCCCTTTAGCAGCGTTTTGTGTAAAACGCCGTTAAGGGTAGTACCTTTAGTGCAGTCACTGACCGCCGCTATAGACCCTCCTTTTCGTAGCGTTTTGCGAAAAAACGCAGCTAAAAAATTAGTGCCTACAGCGGCGGTCGCAGTGACCGCCACTGTAGGTACCCACCTTTAGCAGCGTTTGTGACACAAACACTGCTATAGGTATATGTGAAAAAAATTTATTATTTAATTATAAATTATTATATTTTAATAATTACTTTTATTTATTATTTTATTCCTTTTAATATATATTTTTATTTGGTGATGTAATTGAAAAAAAAATATTTTAAAGGACATACTTAATAAAATATTGAATTAGAGAGAGTGTTATGAACATTGAAGTTGTTATGTGATATATTTTAAATTTAACCTATAGTTTTTATAGTAAGTACATATTTATTGACTAAATCTAAATAGTTTATAAAATATCTATTATCATACTTATAATGAGCATATATATTGTGAATATAATAATATTTAACTAGGACATATTATTTAATTTCAAACAAAAATATATTATGAGATTAGCTTATGCTATTAAAGTATATAACTTAATATATGGTCCTAGAGACTATGATTTAAGTCATTATGTAGGTACATACATATAAAGTACTTAGTTTAATTAGTACATATCATGTATATGATAAACACTTATAATAGATCATGCAATGCTATATAGAAAGTATTATACTTTTAAATTATAAGTATTATATAGTATTATTACCAACTTATTTTAATTAAGGTTATTATACTCGTTATGAAAAATAGAATTAAGATTATTACTACCAACTTTTGGTGACCTTCAGTTATGATTAATAAATATGTATCGAAATTTAGAATTCAAACTACACGTGTAACTAAAAAATGTGTAACAAAATTATAATGGAAACACCAACACTTATAAAATAAAATAAAAATAATAATAAAAAAGAACATCAACACTTATGACCGAAAATAAGAGCTGGGAAAAGCTCGGCGGGAAAAGCTGGCGCCCAATCCTTGGAAGCAAAAAGTGACTATCCTATCTCTGTTTCTGCTTTTGTCTGAGCGAGAGTGAGATAGAGTAATGGGGTTTACGGTGGAAGAGTTCTTGAAGGAGTGCGAGCAGTCTGGTGATCACGCCTACGTTGCATTCAGATTCGTGTTGGAGCGCCTCGAGGATCCGACCACCCGTGTGGAGGCCCGCATCTTCCTCTCCCATCTCCAGAAACGCTTAGCCTCCTCCAACCATTACAAAGACGTTGCCTCCGCCGCCGATCAATGCTTCCACAACGAGGACATCCTCCTCGATCAGTGTCAAGGTATTTTCCCCCGAACACCCCGCCCCCAAATTTCTTGGAGTTCTACGCCCTACGGAATGCACGTGGACAAACCTATCGAACCGCCCAACTAATTCGTGCTTGCAATTTTATGGTTTTTGTTGTTTCTTTCTGGATTTTATTGTGGGATATTGCCCAAATTCTCTCTCTTTCCCTCTCTCTCTCTTGATATCCTTGAGATACATCATCTTAGTAACTGCAAGGGCAAAAGTTATTGTGTTAGTGGGGTTATTGTGTGAGTGGACGGGTGAGATTAGAAGTTGAAAAATCTAATGGCTGAAAAAATGTCACGTTATTTAATTAACCCGATCCACAAATCTGACCCGCAAATCCGATCTGGTTTTATTAAATGACGTGACATTTTTTCAACCATTAAATTTTTCAACTTCTAATCTCACTCGTCCACTCACACAATAACCGACATCTAACTGCAAGTACCACCTCATTGGCTTGTGTAAGTGGTGCATCTATTCCTTTATTGTTGGTCTGACCTTACTATTATCTTTTTTTCTAAATACCAAGAGAACGCTACAATGTGCAGGGCGTTGAGGAGAAATCAGTGGGTGCCAAAAAAATGCCCCTGCTCCAAGGGTACAAGTTATAAGAGAAGTCGAGCGGCGGAAAAATAGGTAATCAAAGGCACTATCTCATTGATTTCAGGGCACTATGCGATTCTGATAAATAGGTAATCAAAGGCAAAGTTGAGGAATAGATCTGCATAGTTTTATTTTTTTTCTTGTATTTTCTTGACTAGATTGAAGGTCTTGGTTTTACTTGTATTTTCAGGCTATGACCCCATGATCCTGCAATCGTTGTAAGTACCTTCATATTTCATTTTCTTGTTTGTGTTTGTCAATTGTAAGTAGCTTCATATTTCATTGATCCTGCAATAGTATACCACCTTTGGTCCTAAACTCACCTTTGGTCTTCGTCTGGGCACAAATACAGCAAGGGCAGTCTAGACATCCACCAATCACTTATCAAGGGCATTCTGGTCATTTTACGAAAAACCGTCTCATTTGACGGTGAATTTAAATGGGGGGCGACGATTGAGTGATTTTGAAACATAGGGGTCTCAAATTGTTGGTTTGGAAAATAAGGGTAGTAACTTGATTTTGCCCCAAAGATATGAGGTTAACTATGAGTTTACCCCTTACTTTTTTTACATCCAATGAATTATGGTTATTAAAATAAATTTGTATTACTGATTAGGAAAATATAAGAAAAAAATTAGTGGTGCTTTAAAAATGTTCGCACATGACAAAAAAAAGGCTGGCACAGACCTTTAGCTTTATAGACTCGAGGTCTTCACTAGCGGTCGCGCAAACCGCCGCTGTATATCTATTGCAACAGAGATATAGGGACGGTCGCGACCGCCGCTAAAAAACGCTGCTATAGGACAAAATGACCTATAACAACGTTTTTTTGGCCTATAGCAGCGGTCGCCGACCCAGCGACCACTGCTATAGACCGTTTTTTTGTAGTGACGCTTTGTCATTAATCACAAGACATTGACATGAAAATTGGCCATAAGAAATGAGGTACTACTTTCCTTTTCTTTTTTTAGACAAGATTGATATATATTGATATCAATTACCAAGGGTACAGAAATAGGGGTAGGAAACTGCAACAACTATCTTATTGCAGTCAATATATTGCAAAGCAGCAAAAAAATAAAAATAAATAAATAAGAGGGAGAAAAAATAGAATCAACGGAGTGATCCCGGTCTCATGATCACTTGGCTTAGAGGTTGTCATCCAGTGGCCGAACTAGGATTGAATTTGAAGGAGGGCAAACTTCTAAGGTGAAATGATGAAAAAAAAATTCCTACTTAATGCAAAAAAAGTGTCTTAGAGTTATGCAACAAACAATATATGACTATCCATTGAAATTGCATGTATGCCTTTCAAACCTAAAACTTGGAATGACATTTTAACTTCTGTTGTCTTGCAAACAAACAAGGGAAAGTAAGGATTAAACTTTGCAAATACGCAGTAAGCTATCTCAAAACAGCTATATAATCTAAAGAAAATCTTCCTGATTTCTTGGTTACTTGAGTCTGACGTTTGTAGAAGAAATGTTTCTTACATTGGCTTTCTCTTTTAAGGTTGCAAGCACTGGCCATGGGGATATTAAGATATAGTGGTTCCACGCAAAGCGAGAAGTCAAGATAGCGGAGACAAGGGAAGACATGAGAGTGAATGACGATACTCATCACCTCAATACCACAAACTAAGGAGTTGAACAAGTTATGCGTACAAAAGAAACTCACCATTGAATCATTAAATACCTAAAAGTCTCCTGATCTTATTTCCTTTCTCTTGAAAGAGTATCTGGGTTTTATCTGTAAAATAGGAGAACGTTAATTTCGAAAAACTTATATTAGACCCAAGTTACACAATTCTGCAAAAATGCGGATGTCTAATTATTCAAAAGACAGGGACTTCAAAGCTCATTGACCAACAGGCTAATTACTTGTAATGAATAATGAAACAGAGTACCATGTCTTTTTAACATATATATGCTCTGTATACATGAAAACAACTTTCAAGAATGAACATGAATGGATGGAATGTTCATTATTTTATAGGATAACCATAACGTAGTATACAAACACAAATTATGCACACTTGTCCATACTGAGAAACTGATCTCAGACATTAAAGACAGGATAATTTAGAGAGAAGTGATTCCAAATGTTGAACCCAAGTAAAAGTTATAAAAGGTTAATAAAGGGGAGAAAGATTCAAACAGCCAAACCTACCCACCAACATACCCACACAAAACCCTCCAATTTAGATGGTTCCAAAGAGAACTATCTTATCTTTTATTTTTCTTCTTTGAAACTCAAACAAAGTTCAATCAGATACTTAGACTAACTAACAACTGGGATCAAAGTATTACCAACAATATAACAAGTTAAACATGTTGTACAAGTACAATTTATAATGATTCAGGGATATTAGCAAGAGTCCAATATTGCAGATATGTGATAAAACAATGTTAAGTGTGTGTCACCCAATCTTTGAATTGCAATTTCTAGCCACTATACGAATTCAATAATCCAAAATTCCTAATCAAATATCATCACATTATTAAGTAAAAATTAAAATAAATTTCATCACTAGACAGTAGACACTAATTGAAAAATAAACAAGAGAGAGTTGAAACTTAGAGTTGAGACTTGAGAGATTACCAGATTTGGAGGCTGGTCTCTGGAGATTCGAAGAAAGAGAGCCGGAGAGAGAGAGAGAGACATGTGGCATGTGGTTGTGGTGTGGACGGTAGTCCCCGTGTGGAGAAGGAGTGAGCTCAGATGACAGAGAGCCCAGAGGGATGGAGTCGAAGAGGGCCGAGACTCTAGAGGCAGAAAGGGAAGGGGGAGAGTCGGAGAGAGAGAGAGAGGGGAATTTTTTGTGAAGGACCGTCCGGAGGAGAAGAGAGAGAGGCAGAATGGCAGAGAGAGAGAGGGCTAGCGGAGAACGCAGCGGAGTGATGAGGAGAGAGGGACAAAGGCTGCCGTCGCGAGGGAGAGTAGAGTGAGAGTGAGAGTGAGAAAGGGGGGAAAATACGGGTTGGGTCGGCGTGGGCCTGGGTCTTTGATATTGAGAGCCTGGGCGCCAAACTAGGGGAGGTTGGGTCAGAGGCGGTGGGCCTGATCTAAGGGGTGCGACCCATTATAAAAAAAATGTCTTCAAAGATTTTCCGGCGCTGAGGGGCGGCCGCCCCCCACCGCCCTTAGCTGGTTCCGCCTCTGTTGTCATCGTCACTAAAAAAGGCTGTCGCAGAAGCAATTCTAATAGAAATCCACACAAATAACTGCAAATCATCGAGTTCAACAACTAGAAGATAAGAACTGCAACGATAAAGGTTATTTTGCAACATAATGTGATCGACTGGTCTAGAGTCACTGAAGATCCCCTTTGATCTTTGCACAAGATAAAAAGCTTTTGATATAACCTGCAATTTCTTTGTGAGCCATAAGAGAAAGAGACTTTGGAGGTTGATCTAGGAAAAATAAGTGGATATGGAAAATAATAAGGATAATTGATAAGGAAGAGAGAGAAAATGAAAGGAAGAGGGAAATAGAAGAAGGAAGAGAAAGAGAAAAGAAATAGAAGTAAAAGAGAGGGAGGACAATAAAAGAGAAAGAGATGGAGATAGAGAGAGAGAGAGAGAGAGAGAGAGAGAGAGAAATAGAAGAAGAAAGAGAAAGAAAAAAGAAAGAGAAGAAGTAAACGAGAGGGAAGGACGATAAGAGAGAAAGAGATGGAGAGAGAGAAATAGAGAAATAGAAGAATAAGAAGAAGAAGAAGAAGAAGAAGAAGAAGAAGAGAGAAAGAGAAGAACAAAAACAAAAAGAGGGGCAGAGAGAAGAAAAGAGAGGAATTGGTGAAGAAGAGAGAAAAAGAATAGGGAGTAAGAAATAGGAGAGAGAGAGAGGAAGAAAAATTGATAAAGTAGAAAGAGAGAGAAAGATTAAAAAAAGACCAAGAAGGAGGGAAGAGGAGGAGAAGAGATACGATAAAAGATAAAGAAAAGAAGGAAAAGAAGAACAAGGAAGTAGAGTTGTTCACCGGTAACTGATACCCAATGTTAACGGCATCGGTGTCCAATATCACCAAGAAGCAGTTCCCACTGATGGGAAGTTCAACAACAAAATGTTTTGTATTTTTTTAGGGTTAAATGCATGTCATGCCCCTGTGGTATGCGATAATAGCAAATATGCCCCTGAGGTAAATAAAGTCATTTTCATACCCCTGAGGTAAACATTCAGGAGCAAATATGCCCTTCCGTTATGTTTACCTCAGGAGTATGAAAGGGCATATTCGCTCCTGAATGTTTACCTCAGGGGTATGAAAATAACTTTATTTACCTCAGGGGCATATTTGCTATTATCGCATACCACAGGGGCATGACATGCATTTAACCCTAATTTTTATTAAAACTCAATTCACCCCCTATTGGGGTTGCTACATAGACTTTCAACTTATTTGCCATAGATATGTCTGCGAATTTCATTGTACTAAACATATAATCCAAATGTATTTAGTTCCAAATTCGATTATCGATGGACTATAAATAAAATTGGGTGGGTTCAATTAAAAAGGAGAATTCAATTATAGAT
Organism: Myrica gale; assembly: GCA_963930655.1. NCBI lineage: Eukaryota > Viridiplantae > Streptophyta > Magnoliopsida > Fagales > Myricaceae > Myrica > Myrica gale. The sequence continues at coordinate 12,656,007 of OZ005603.1, read as the reverse complement.
GGATATCACGAGAGAATCAATCAAACACAAAACCTGACATTAATGAGCATTTTAAAATTATCCTTCAATCAAAAACAAAACCTACACGAGAGATGTGAGTTTTCGAAAGTATCCTTCCTTCATATTGTATTTCCTTTCATGTTGGTGAGTTTTTCAAACTTAGTTTTGTTGAGTTTTCTTCTCAACATCAAACACCCAGATTTACTTATTTTATTGTTACTAAAATATTATTATTTTTATTAAATTTCAAATTTTTATTTATTTGAAAAGTTATTGTTTTTAAAAGTGTTTAAAGTTTAAAATGTTAATTTTATTTGATAGGGTTGACCCTTTTAAATGTATTTAAAGTTTGACATGTTGATTTTATTTGAAAATGTTATATTTTTTAAAATTTATAAATTTTAAAGAAGATATGTTTTATTTTCAATACTTTTAGAATATGTTTGAATTTTTTTAAATGGATAGCAACCCAACTTTTGATAAGCCTTTTCAGATTTAGAGTCATTCTTTAATTAAGGTTGCAATATAGTCTTTCATAAATCTTTTATTAGTCTCTTGTATGCATATTCATGAGTGGGAGAAGGAGAAATCAAGTGTCATAATTTTCCAAGGTTTTAGTCTAAGTTTCTTGAGGTCATGGAGGTTAAATTGATAAAGAGTTCAAGCGTTCTGAAAATTAAGGTAAGGGGGTTATTATGCTAGATTTTTCTAAAAGAAAGTAATAATATTGAAAATTGCATGTTTTATTGAAACTCTCGGAATTGTGTATTATGTTTTGGTAAAATTGTTATGAAACATTTTTACATGCATTGCTGTAATCACCAGCCTTTTTAATGTCTTTTTTTTATTTGATGACTTACCTCATGATTTCATATCTTTATGATTTCCCTATAGAATTTAGGGGTGAACAGGACCGGACCGGATTTCCGGTCCGGTCCGATCCTTTTTCTTAAAATGCAGTCCGGTCCAGTCCGGTCCTCCTTTTTAATAAATGCGGTCCGGTCCGGTCCTGTTCACCCCTAAATTCTATAGGGAAATCGTAAAGATATGAAATCATGAGGTAAGTCATCAAATAAAAAAAAGACATTAAAAAGGCTGGTGATTACAGCAATGCATGTAAAAATGTTTCATAACAATTTTACGACCGGACCGCATTTATTAAAAAATAAAAATATATATTTTTTTATTATTTTTAATACAAATTATAAACATAAAACGTTTAATTTTAATCTAAACAAAAACTTAACATTTTTATATACACTTCCCATTTGAAATTAACCTAAAAAAAATTTCAAAAAAAATTTTGAAATTTTTTTTAAAAAATTAAAAATTAAAAAAAATTAAAAAAATAAAACCGGACCGGACCACATTTAGTGAAACCGGTCCGGTCCTCAAAAAGAAGAGAGGCACGTGTGACGCACGTAGACGTAAAACCGTCTCATTTGACGAAGAATTTAGACGGGGGGCTAAGATTGACAAGTTTTGAAACATTGGGGTCTCAAATTGTTGAATTGAAAAATAATGCTAGCAACTTGATTTTTGCCCAAACATTGGGGCTAACTATGACTTCACCCAAAAAAATTTATAGTCTGTTAAATTTGTATTCAAATTTAAGATTAAGATTACGTCACCATAAGTGAATTTTAGGTATTTAATGAGGTCCTTATGACCATAACATCTCACTAATTATTTATTTCTGAAAATTTACACCTTAAAATTTTCAATTATTTTGAATGAAAAATAATCTTTTAGAGTGCCAAGAGATATTTTTGTCTCTCTTTTTTTTGCAATCCCTATTTTCTAAGGGTGAAATAGTAATTTTTAAGTTATAAATTAATTTTTTTTAAAAAATTGATGAAAAATTTTAATGGACATAAAGTGCTTAAAATCAATAATTTATAGGTGCAATGTGACAACAATAATAGATAAGGTGCAAAGTATCAAGACCTCATAATTAAAGGGTGTAATGTACATTTATCTCTATGTGAATGGGAAGGAACTAATTTCCATATAGTCTTTGTTAATCGTTCAATTTTTGTGTTAAGGTCAAGAAAATAAAACTGATTTCATCGTAAACAATTCGATTTCCGTAAGTGACTAAGAGAAAAAGACATGACAGTGCCCTCGCGCTATCTATACTGAATGCATGTTAAACATTCTCAACGATGAAGTAGATAGTAATGTATGAGAGAAACTTGATGCTCTCAAACAAAGGCTAGGTTTCCAGAACATGCAGTGGGAGAGGACGAGGGCCATTGAAGTATTTCGTGAAGCTTGGTGTGATTCAGCTCCCATAGAGGGAGGAAAGCCCCCAGTCTGCGTAAAGGGTTGTATGGCACCTCCTCCAACATACCCAGATATGTGGTTCCTTATTGCAACATCCAGGTCAGACATCTTTGACGTAGCCCTATGTCTGTCCTGCTGGGCCAGTAGGGAACTGCAATTTTTCATGTCTCGTGTGAATATTGGGTTCTAAATATCCAATATGATGTGTAGTACTTTTCTTTTCTTCTTTTTCTGCCTTCCCGTGCATAGATGTTGTAAAGAAAGCAATAGTTAAGGTATACCGAATAGGTTAACTATTAGCTTTCCATTTTCTCTTATGAGATCTTTCTTGGGATCATTGCAGTGGACCCTTTTGGATGTGGTATGTAAAAAGGTTTTCTATGTACATACCTTCGTACTGATATAACAGGATAGGGCTGCTATTTTTCTCTTCTTTTTCCTTCTCCTTGTCTTTATACATATTGTTCCTTAACTTCTGAAGCACAAGTAACGTCTGGCAATTCTTACGTTGATATGACGCTTAACTTTTGGCTCATAAATGAGAGCTCTAAAAAATCCTGGAGCTATGTAACATCATCAAGGACCCTATTTAGTAGATCGAGGTGCATATTGATGTACGATAGGTCTACACTCGTTGTGCCTCTATTTGATAAGATGATGGACTTCGTTATTGAGGTAATGACCTTAAGCAAACGAGTGGGTGTAATGTAAGAATACATACACTGAACATGAGCAAATATGAATACCTTCTAGAAGTGATCACTGATGTTGAGAAGGTATTCAACACAATTGATTTATTGTATATTTAGACCGAGAGGTTTATACGAATCTATTTATTGTGTGCTTGTGCTTTGACTGAATCATTTGGTGATGATCTTTCTAGGTCAAAGATTCCATATAACGTTAGGTCTTGTACATAATAAATAGGTTTGTATAAATGCTCAATAAAGAATCTACCGGTCTCTTGATGAGGCAGTATATTCAATATATCTGTATAGGGTTGAACTAGAAAATAATCTATTAGCCAACGGTATTTTGTGAAAATGTTTTTCGATATTAATATATATTTTTTTTCTGTGAAATTGTTTTGGAAACAATTGATAGTCCAACGAGTTATAGATCGTGAACTGAGAATTATATGAATTAAGGACTTAATCAATGATATGATTCTAGTCCTATTAACTCATGTGAAATATAATATGGTGGAAGGATAAATAAACGAATAATTGTTAGCAAAAGGGATTTCACACATCAGTCTCAAATACTCAGGGGTAAATTGTGATATGTTAATGGATATGATCACAATTAGTAGAAGCTTAAAATTCAGAATATAAGAATATAAGAGAGTTAATGGAAAAATAGTTTTACATGTGATCCTATGGCCGTGATCTGAAGTCTCTAACGATCTCACACTATATTACAACTAGGGTTCAGAAAAAGACTATAAGATAGTTTTTTTCTAGACTTGGTCATAATGACTTTGAAAAACACTATGACTGCTATGAGGCGTGAAAAGGAAGGAGACAGAACATTTGGGCTGCTCTATTGTGAAATCAAAGACTCAAGGTGTGAGATCAACAAGACCTGAAGATTATCGAAGATTGAAGATTCAATCGCAAACAAAGTTCAAGATCGTTTGTCAAATCAAGTTAGTATAATTTTCCGCATGCAAACTTTCACTCTATTGTATAATGGACATAATTTTCAATCGGACAAGTGAATTAGGTATCTGAGCAATAACCTCGTTATGTAATGCCTTCGTTTACTTTGACAGTGCCATTGATAACCATTACAAGATGAGGTCGGTGTTGATTTGTTCTCCATGAGTCCACCTTAGCAGTGCATGGTTGAACATTTGCTTGCGTCTCTTTGACTATAAGTGTAACATACTTAGTTATCTACAACTTGGGTGGTAACACTAGAAAATTACAAAGGCAAAAAACAATGATAGATGTTTTACCTGTTTGATTATTTTCTAGATATAGGAGACACTGTTGGGTGGTCTTGGGTCTTCTTAATCTCAAAAGCTAGCTCAAGATGTGAGATTTTTCCTCACACTTGAAAAGTGACCACCAACCCCTTCAACAACCGATGTTTCCTCCTCATACTTCGGGCCCTGGGTTCTCTCATGGACTATTGGGTCCGATACTTGTTGGTAAACCTAGACTCCGATATCAGTGTTGGGTGGTCTTGGGCCTTCTAACCCCAAAAGCTAGTTAAGAGGTGAGATTTTTCCTCAAACTTATAAAGTGACCACCAACCCCTTCCACAACCGATGTGGGACTAACCCCAACAAAGACCTTTAACGGTCAGACCCCAAAAGTTCCCCCAAACTTCGCAGAGTCTCGGATTACATTCTTTATAATTAGGACCAAAATTGATTTTTCCAGGCAATGAAATTATGAAGAAGATTTTATTCATAGAAGGGAAGTTACAACAAGCACCATACATGTGAAGGGCCCAGATGGCCAGCTACCAGACTAATGGCCTAAATGCTGGTTTCCATCAAGCAAAGTGTACCTAAAGCCCATGAGACTAAATTGGGTCCAAAGACCCAAAGACAGATCTGGGTCCAAGGGACTACAAACCGTACCAAAAGGCTCGAACGGAAGAGAAGAACCGCACACGGCAGCAACGTCCTACCCTGGAGGGGTACAAGAGGAGGCAGAGAACAAAGATAGAAGGCACAAGGCAGGCACGACTATGGTAGGAAACTAGAAAGAGAGTCTCAAACCACCGAAAAATTGGAATTTTTTTTTTAATTTAACCCGTACTTTTTTTCAACTTGTCACTCCAAAATAGAATATTATAATTTGGCATCTCAAAAGTTAAATATTAGCTTGGTTAAGTCTATAAGCCTTTCTCGGATCATCCTGTTAATTAAACACCTGCAAGGTTTTCGTGACCTATACGCCTAGTTTCTATAAGGTGTCTAGTTGAATAACTGTCCTTCCAAGTCTCTGAAGCTAGAATTATTTTCCTTCTAGCATTTAACCCCTCTACGTAACCGTTGGATAATGTGGCTCCAATTAATTAGAATTAGGTCGTAGGTACAGCACATTTGTCATTGAGAATGCCTTCAACACAAGCTATAGATGGATCCTAGCTTCTAATTTTGGGTTATCATCTCATTCACATCCTCTTTGGGGTGGTTCAAAATATTCAGTTCAAGCCATATATATTTGTGATAGTGATTGGCTATGAAAAGCCGGGTTTTTTTAAAAAAAAAAAACAAGACTACTTTTATTGAGCATAGAAAATAATGAGAACTTACGATAGAAATGACCCAAAGAGACAATAACAAGTCTAGGGGGCCAAAACCTAAAAAAAAGAACACAAGGTCCACGAGGGATGACGTGGGCAAGCTCACAGCAACGAAGGCCCACAGATTGCGAGGAGACACACGGTAAATGGGCCCGAAGGCCCATAAAAAGTAACAACCACTGCGCAAGGCAGTGGCGACTGACACTAAAGGAGAGACAGACTTAGTGTGCCTCCTGCTCCCTTAGTACACTTCCTATGCAAATACCAACTGTAAAAACTACAAAGACAAACATGCTGCATGTAAGCCCAGACGGGCGGAAAGCTGACAAGAGCAGCGGACTAAGGCAGGACAACACTGGCCAGAACTGAACCATAGAGGTTGGTGGCAAGGAGGGTTATCCGTTTTGAACATGAGCTCAATTGCCACAAGAATTCTGCCTACATAATCTACATAACAGTCCCCCTACCCCTTCAACCAGACGACGATATTGGTCCACTTTTGTGAGTCATTCATGTCACTCGTCTTTGCTGATGAGGTAGAGGGGTTAATGGTAATAGAGCTTTTCAAGAAGTTTCCCCCCATATAGAATACTGCTCCAATCTAGTGAACCCTTGACACCCTTTTCCTTTCCCTATTCATTTTTGTAATGTAATAAGTTAATAAAGTTCACTGTCCTGGGGTGTGATTTGCGGCTGTAGAGAACCAGATGGGCTGATTAGATTTCAGGGAAACTGAAGTGCATACCCAGCAAAAAAGATGAAAGAAAATGAATGAATAATGTAAAAAAACAATTCAGAAAAACTATAAACTTCAACCACCAACGGAAATAAAAAAAGAAAATCACAGCTGGGCTACAAGTAAGTTGGAGACTACATACCCATTATTAAGGATCATGCAGCATATTTATCTGATGATGAAACTCTTCATTCTTTCTATTAGTCTCTGTGTTTCTGAAAATCCTATAGTTCCTGAATCACCATCTAACTTTTCTTGGGTGCTTCTTCTGTAACTTCCATATAAAATCAAGTATACTCTATTATCTTAACAAAGTCCCGGGCCTTCCTTCCGTCCCAGCTACCACATTCAGCTTGAAATATATCAATCCCTTTAGGAAAAGTCATTTTTGCGTACCACATGACTCTGAGAAATTCTGACAGTCTAATCTCATCTAGTCCCCGCGTTAGTGCCCCTTCTGACTTCTCACGTACATAATCAAGTGCAGGTTAGACTACTCTTATCTTGCTAGCTCCCATCTCAGCCCAACACTCTAGCTTTAATCACTTCCATTTTATGGACAAATTCCTTCTAGGTGTTAGAAAATCATGTATAATGACTGCCAAAATGGATATGTAATGAAGATGTAGTTTAATTTCAAGATCCAAAATTTCTTCTCTAAATTCGCAACAAAATCCATTCATTGTGCCCCATCCACCTTCCCTAAACCATCATTTGTTTTGTTTCCTCAAGGTACCGACGGTTCAAAACACCGAGAGTTTTATAGTCCCAGACAATCTCACATATTTCGTCTTGAGGCAAACTTAAACCATGTCGTTTTATTGATCTATGCAAGCAACAGAAGAATTTCGGGTCTTGCAGTCTAATGTACTCTCGCAGCACCTTCTCATGGTCTGGGACCCAGTTCCTAGGAAATGGCGAGTAATCACAAGACGGAATCAAAGACATGTGAGAAAACTGAACACCTTCAATAGCATCAACAAGTCCCATCCTCAAAAGGTCCGAATATTCAGGAGCTGAATTGTTACTACTCTCCCTCAATGGATGACTCAGATCCCGTGAAGCTATTTTATACACCTTGGCACGAGACTTCAGTCTTATACCTGGCAGCATATAGCTTAGCCAAAGAGCTCCTGACCACATAAGCACAAAACCCAACAACTTTCTTGCGATTATCGGCATACCTGTACCACTCAGCCCTGGTCTCAAGGAACTTATTCATCTGGGAATTTGTATGAGATTGACTTGAATACAACATGGGGTTGCAAGGCAGGGGCTCTGGATCCTTATCACCCTTAACTAACTCCAGCCGCCTGAATTGGCGAATACATTGTTGTAAGCTAGCAGTAACAGAGAGCAAAGTACCTACACCCTTTTCACTTACAATATCACCTCCAGTTGCCGTGTAACGAAGTGTCGGGTGTATCACCCTGCGACATATTATATGGTCCAAGAACTGAATGCCCCTAGTAATGTGTTCTATCTCCACCTTTGAATTATCTAACCTTATCCCAAAGTTTCTATCACAAAACTCAATTATTTCCTTTCTAATTTGCACTGCATCCTCTCTAGGGCCTCGTATCCCAATCAAGAAATGATCCCCAAATCGAATATAATCCATTTTTCTAGTTTTCTCCTTCCCGCTAGATGGAACAAACTCTGGCCAAGCCGGGTTATGACACCCATCATCAATTGAATCTCTCCATATCGAATCAAGCTTAGACGGCTTAAAAAAAGTAACCATTTTCTCTTCCATCATCTGATCCAATTCATTAAGACACACATTGGCAAGTAAGGACTAAGAATTCCACAATAACCATAAGAGGGCACATTAGAAGCCTCTTTGGGAGCAAAATTAAAGAAAGTTCTCAACCAATATGGGTCAGGCTTCGGCTCATTCTCATTGAGAATCTTCTTCTTCTTAGACACTTTCTTTTTCTTTTTCTTTTTCTTACTGAACTCTCCTCTAACTTCACTTTTAGATTGCTCATCCCGAGCCGGAGCTCTAAGCGCCGACTTGATCAAACCCAAAACTTTCTTATCCTTAATGGCTTTTTCAACACAACCCAATACGACATTACCATCCACATTGTCAAATAACTCACTCAGATCGCCTTTCAGGAACCACAAGTACCCGGCGAAGTTACTGCGAATGGTCCGAATCACCGTATGTGCGTTTCGGCCCGGTCGGAACGCGTGCCATTTCGATGAGAACCGGGCCTCAAAAACCGGCTCCAACACCATCAACAAGGCCTCCTGCACTACACGGTCTTGGAAACACGGCTCGTCCGATTCAAGAATAGCCTGGAGCTTGCCTTTTGATATCATTGTGGTAAGGGGCTTGTCATTTGGGCTCCGAATATACTGCTGGATCTTCTTATTCCAGAAGAATTGGCCGCGAACAACGGCGTTTCGGAGGGAGTTGAGGTCGGAGAGGACATGGGAGTGGATGGCGTTGCGGGGAGGGAACGTACCGGTCACTTGAGCGCAGGAGCGTTGGTAGGCGAGGACCCAGAGGTCGAGCTTGGAGAGGAAGCCGGTGAGGTTGGGGAAGGATATGTTGCGTGGGGATGAAAAGGTCTTGACCCAGAGGGACGAACATATTTCGATTGGGTCCTCCTTGAGAAGTGAGTATGGGTTCTGGTTTTGGAGAATGTGGTGATGGGGGTTCGGATGTGGCCGTGGGGACTTTGATGGCGGTGGTGGTGGGGGGCGAGGCTGGTGAAGGAGGAGACGGAGCGAGAGGAAGACAGGGGTTTGATAAAGGAGTAGTGGCGGCGATGGTGGCAGTGGAGATGTTTGATAGTAGTTCTCAGTGACATTGGTTTAGTCGACCAAAGATTATGGACGAGGGAGTACGACCTTCCCGGCTTGGCTAGACATGCAACTGGGAGGAAGTTGCACCGTATTTTGTGCCGGAGTTTTGATTTAAATGGAAAAGACTAGACCACGAAATAGAGCCAATGTTTTCATTGTTTTGATCCGGTGCCATAGTTTGTCGGTTTCAACTTTGAAGTGCGTAGGAAAAAAAAAACCCTTGAGAGGTTAAACAATTGGGGAGGCCCCAATTATTCCATCTCCAGCTTGATTCCAGTGCTAGAATTACATTGGCTTCACAAAAGAACAAAGTTATGAATAGGGTCGCTCATCGAGTTTGTCAAAATATCAGCTGACTTATGATGCTTCCGGCGCGCGGTTTCCTCCCTCCTAATTAATTCAGTCCACACAGCGTGTTTGAGGATGAAAATTTTAGGTATTTGGATTTTTAAAATATTATAAAGTAAAGATATGTTATGGTAGTTGGTGAAAAAGTAAAGAGATAAATTTTTTAATAAATATTATAATAATTAAAAATTATATAATAAATTTTTTATTATTAAACCCAATTAATTGGCCCAAATGATTGAGGCTCAAACAAGTCCAAAGATCTCTCAAGGGGTCGAGTTGGGACTTGGGAATTAGGTTAATTGTGTCTTTAAACATGGAAATGTCAAGTTAAGAACCGAAATGTGAATTTTTCTTAACAGCAAGAAATGAACTCTAATGATTAAGAGTGTTTGCAAAATTATTCTAGAATACAATGCATTTAATAAAATTTATAAAATGAACATCTAAAATTTTAAAAATTTATACACAAATATCAATACCTTTTACCCAATCTCCAACAACTTTTCACACAAACTCCAATACATTTTAAAAAAAATATAACAAATCTTTTATCTTCATACATTTTCACCTAACTCCCATTTTTTTATTAAACAATTACATCAAATCATCTCTCTCTACACATTTTTACAAACTCCATAAAAAATTAAATATCTTTAAAACTTTTCACTAATTTTTACACAAAACCTATAAAACTCTAATCTACTTAAATATTCACAATTCTATTAAAAATCCTAAAAATCTTATAATTTTTTATAAAACGAACATTCCCTTGAAACAGTCAAACCACAAAGACTAAAAGAAATAATTGAGCCTAATTGTTTTTTTCATTGTATGGACCAACTGCTTTGTATGGAAAAGAAAAGAGGTAATTTATGAGAAAGAACAGTACCACTATTATATCTTCATTATTCCTTGCAAGTTATTTACGTTACGATATAAATATATTTTGTATCCTATATATAATTATATACAAGGGTATTCATATTTTATATCCCAAATTATAAAATATAAAGTGATTTTTTTATACAAAAATTTTATCCTTACCATTTCTTTGGCCATGACATATCTATGAGAGTAAAATCTATAAAAAAAAAATCAATTTTCACAAAATTAACCAATTTAATTAGAGGGTCGCAGATGCAATGTGACAAAACAATAATTTAGAGAACAAAATGTTAAGACCACAAAAGTAGTAGGCCAATTGGTTTAAGGATTGAAAATAGGCATCGAAAAGCGAGTGTGTACTGAAAATCTACATATCAAACGATCGCTTATCTTCAAAATTAATTGCGCACTTTTGTGAGACTGTGATGACAGCCTCCCTTTCACGGATGGTAATGATGGTTGAATCTGGACATTCTGCAACCGGTAGAGATTCTCATGGTCACACCAAGGGGAATAGTCTCTTTAAATCGCTCTCCTCCTTTTTTTTCTTATCCTAAAAATAAGAATGAAAAATATTAAAGACCTAAAGAATGTAAAGTTTATTTCTCCCGTGTTTTATCCTTGAGAGTTCAAATATATGCCTTAGACCTCTTAATTGTGGCTTACTATTACAAAACCCATCGAGTCTTTAGTACTCCCATTTCATTCCATCAATTCATTGTCCCTCGCGTTGCTTTGCTAATCGTTATCTTTTTCTTGTTGATACTTGTGTTGATCGTTGCTTCTATCAATTCGTACGAACTGCCGAAGGACCCGAGGAGCTAGGATGAATTGGTTCAGTGACTTTTGGATATTTTACACGTGTGATGTGTCTAATATATAATAGCAGGTTGGCCGGCCGCCCCGGTGGACAGCACCAACTCAGATCACATGGGAAGACGAGCACACCACGTACGGGAAGGCGACCGACTCAACATTTTCACCCACATTTAAGGCGTACGTAAGGCATGTAATTAAAGAAGCTGTAAACAGTATACTATATATAGAATTTCGCCAAGGAAAACAAACTATTATATAGATTTCTTACTAATTAATTAAATACCTTCAATGACTAAAGAAGGACTTCGTATAGATTCGTGCAAAGGCATTGCAAAGTGAGCCAACCCCATTGCATGCATGGAGTGCACGCTACGAAATTAATGTCAATAAGCTGGCATGAAAGAAAGAGCCCCCCATGAACGATGCCAATTCACATGCTTTCCTCCTTTATTTTTGGGCGTAGCAGCTAGCTAGACTTCCGCGATACAGATGAACGACGTTGGTCTTAATTTGATCGAGGGAGCAAGGAAAAAAAACATACTAAGAAACTAAGATGTGAAAGTAGACATCTGAGTAACATTTCAAACTTCGCACACCATTAATGCAGTTCAATTTATTTGTATTTTGCTAGGTAAACTTAAATTGAATCAAAAGTCAAAAGGGCATTGCTCCTCATGTGATCTTTTTCCCCCGGCCGGCCTGATCTTCAGACGAAAAAAAGGAAAGCAATATTTGGGCAGAACTCTTACAGTATAAAAGCAAATAATTTCAAGAAAACCTTTTGGCTACGTAGACATAATATGGTCATTGATTGATCTCAAAGAAATGGCCAGACAAAAGATTTGGCATTCGAGAAATGAAATAGCAAGGTTTGCGAGAAGATGTTTTAGCTTCAGCTGATTTCATTTATGGAATCCCACGACTGTTATAACCAGTATTGCTCGTCATTGCAAGATCAACAATCATATGAAGTGCACTCAAAGCCACCCTTTGGATCAGCAACTTACGAAAGACGGGAAATTTTTTTTGACAAAAATATCAAGAAAGATATAAAGAGTGCAGAACAGAATATGAAACTTCGAGACGAACCTATATCTGTTCTCAGTTGCGTCCACAGGGCAGGCTTACAAGTTACATGGGGGTTGGACTAGTCTAGGGTTTTGCGGTGGAGAAGTCGCAGAAGAAGGTGACGGAGTTGGGATATTCATTGTGGCACGGAGATGAACCTGAGGGAGGGACAAAACCCTTCGGAAGCATGACCGAGAAAGGCCTTGAATTGATGTTCTTGATCTTCTTTCTCCTCATCTTCTTCTTGTTCCTTCTCTTCTTGCCGACGTGATCTTGTTTGTTCAACACGAATGACTTGGTGTTCTTGATGTAGAACACTTGGTAATGGGCCGGGACGTCAGCTGCGGCTTGCTGTTGGATTTCATGGGACGAGGAAGTGGAAGTACAAGAGGCACTAACGAGGACAAGAAAGAGAAAGAGACAGACGCAGAAAGACTTGAAGTTTTTAGCGAGACCCATGAGAGTTGATAGTTTGGGATAAGTTGCATTTGTAGTGCGATTGTAAAAGGTAATTGCAAGATTAGCGCTGAGGGTCATTCTGGTCATGGCAGAGATCAGAGGGAGAGAGAGAGAGAGCGCGAGAGCAGAGGCGGATGTTCTCATCAGAATACCCAGAAAGTCCAACATGGTTTTCCAGAGGGCTGTGATCGGGGGCTTATAAATGCCCTTTTTATTATTATTCTTTTGGTGAGCTTATAAATGCATATTTCTCTCATCTGTAATTTGCAATAGGATAATATACAAACTTAAATTAATGGTTTATAAAATCGTATAATGTGGTTATACGTTTAAAAATAATAAAATTATTATAAAGTCTCATTTCTACCTAGTAAAAATTCAATGACTTAACCTTGTACTTTACATTTATAATCCTTATTTTCTGCTAAGCACTGTTGACTTCGAATCAAAGCCAAATTTTCCCAGAGTCTCCGACTCTATTTACTCTCTCTCTCCCTCTCTTCCATACATCCTTTCCCTCAATCGCCGAGCAGAGGCAGTTGCGTGCTCGAACGCTTCTTCCCCGGAATCTAATTTGCCCAAAATCTCCTTCACTCTCATGGGAATTCTCCACTGGAATCCATCCGAACCCGATCCGAATTTCTGAGATATCGTTGCTCTTTCTCCCCCCGCATTTGAGCCTCCGAGCTAGAACATAGCGGAGCAGATAACGGGATCCTAGCAGGTGATCTGGATCCAGCAATGTCGAACAAGTCTTTGCCTTACTCCATGAAAGATGTTCATTACGACAACGCCAAGTTCCGCCAAAGATCCTTCTTCAAGGTTTGATATCGGATTTGATTCTTTCTTGGGATTTTTGCATTTGGCTTGGGAGGGTTCACGTAAAGACGATTATATTATTAGTGAATTGGGACTTTATTGTGTGGTAGTGTTTTTTCTTTCTTCTGAATTTTTATGGTGTGTTAGTTACTCTATGACTTGAAGGTTTGTTCAAGTTTTGGTTTTTGAATTATGTGCGTACGTCTTAAAACGTGGGTGTGTTAATTGCACTCATTGGAAGATGCTTTAAGTTTTTGTATATTGAATCCTTGTCAAGTGCATCGGGACATTGAGGCTACTTACTTGTTCCAATTGCTTGCTAATTTTTTCGACTTGGAACAATATTTTACAGATTATTAGGTCTTAAGGCGTAGGGTAAGGGTAAGATGGGGTCTATGGGCTCTGTTTCTGCTATCACGTTGTTGAAACTATTGACAATAAAGACTCTGTAGCTACGTAAAGCACCATCTCAACTTGGTGGCTACGGAGTCTCATTGAAACTTCCTCGCATGATACTCTACCTCTTTTCTTTCTAATTTGCTGTGACATGTTGGGCTTTCGATTTCACTTCAAAATTCAAACCACTTGTTTGTTGTTGTGCTTTCAAATTTCAGTTAAAAAGTCTAAACACCTGGTTTAGAGAGAAAAAAAAAGGATCGAGATTTTATACTGCTAAAACTTGTTAGAGCTATTATAGAAGCTGTATTCTTTTAAGGAAAAGAACATTTAGAAAAGCAAATGTTTCAAGTTAATATGAAGCGAATACAGATGCGAATAGCAGGATAAGGTAGGAAATCAATTCTTTACATTCCCAATCAACAACCTTAGGCATGATAACAATTGAAATACATCATAAATCAAGCACAAAAAAGGGCTAAAATGACAGATACAATTCCAGCATTAATTTAGAATCTCTTAGCCTTGCGATGCTCTTTTATCTGCACTTATTTTCTATATTGTCCTTCAACATTTGTGATGTTATGCCAATGAGCTCTCGCTGAAATGGCGCCTCCTCCCCTTAAGAATAGTGTAGCCACTGAAGTTTTGGGTTTAAGGGCATGTTCGTTTTGGTGAAATTTTTAGGATTTGAATCCAACTCTCTAAAATTACAATCCCAACATTACTTCTACACAAATACCAATACAACTCAACATTACTTTTTTTACAAACATCAATACAACTCAACTACTTCTACACAAATGTCAATACAACTCAACTACTTCTACACAAATACCAATAAAACTTCAACATCAACTAATTATTCACACCATACTTAAAATTCTTAAAATTTTACCAAAGCGAACATGCCCTAAGACTACTCAGGCTTGTATGGTACTTACCTGTAAAGAAAGAGTAATCATTTGTTAGATCAGTAGCTTGTCAAAGACGATATTATATTGCTCTGAAAATGACAGTTATCATATTTTGTTCTCCAGGTTATTACTCAGACGTTGTTCACCAGTAAAGTAAAGCGCGATTGTCAAAGTTGTAGTACAGGGAAATTCTTAGCGTTACTATTGATCTTTGGTTTAGCATATCTTCTGTTTACACATACAAGTCCAGCTCATTCTGCGACTGATAGACTAGGTGTTAAGAATAAAGAAGGAAACATCACTACATATGGTGGCAGCAGATTGGGGAAATTGTGGAGGAAACCACCAAGGCTTCCACCCCGATTACCACCTGATGAGAAAGTTAGTAATAGTAGCCTTAGTCTTGAGAGGGAGATGCCAAATGCTGGGTCAAAATGGACAGCTCGGCAACAAAGTGTTAAGGAGGCTTTTATCCATGCATGGTCTGGTTACAAAAATTATGCGATGGGCTCTGATGAACTAATGCCACTGAGCAAAAATGGAGTTGATGGGTTAGGAGGTCTCGGTGCTACCATTGTAGATGCTCTTGACACCGCCATGATAATGGGTGTTGATGAAGTAGTCTCTGAAGCAGGCTCATGGATTGAGGTAAATCTTTTAGATAGGATTACTCAGAAAGGCCAAGTCAATTTGTTTGAAACTACAATACGTGTTTTGGGTGGTCTTTTAAGTGCATATCATTTAAGTGTCCGGGAAGAAGGGATCAACTTGGCACATACAGGACCTAAACCAGCTGTTTATCTAGAAACTGCTAAGAACTTGGCTGATCGTCTCCTAACTGCTTTTACTTCAAGCCCAACTCCTATTCCCTTCAGCGACGTTGTTCTGCATGATCCCTCAGCACATCCAGCTCCTGATGGACTGAGCAGTACTTCAGAGGTTTCCACTTTACAGCTTGAGTTCAATTATCTCAGTGCTGTTTCTGGAGATCCAAAGTACAGCATGGAAGCCATGAAGGTCTTGGAACATATGAAGACTCTGCCAAAGGTTGAAGGATTGGTTCCTATCTACATTAGGTATAGACCCTTCATACTACTTTTCTTTTGGAAAACTACACTTCCCGTACTTGGGAAATTACGCCTATGTTTGGTTGAGTTCTCAAAGCAGTTTTTGTTTAGTTTTTGTTTTTTGTGTTTTTTGGAAGTAGTGTAGATTCTCTAGGGATTGGTGAAAAGTGTGTTAAAAGTTGTTGGGATTTGTAAAAAGTTATTGGGATTGTTGAAAATGTACTGGAATTGATGAAAAAATTATTGAGATTGGTGAAAATGTATTGGAATTGATAAAAAAGCGAGTGAGAAATTTTTGAAAATTTTTTGAAATATGAAACAAACATAGCCTACGCTTCCCAAGTTACGATATCTTTTGCAACGTAGCTCAAAACTACTGATTTCATCACCTAGTCACCAGACCACAACAGTGTGCAAGGTACCCATACTAGGATTTTGAAATGTCCAAATTGCTCTTGCTTAAAAAAGAAAAAGAAATATATTTTAGTGTATGTAAAGGTACTAGAGGGGACACATTACAAGCAGAGTGGTAGTATGGGGGATTGGATGACCAAATGGCTCTTTGGAAGTGACATGACAAAAGGAAGGATTTCTTCTTCTTGTTCTTGTCTGCAAGATATCTCTTTCTTATTTTTTGGAGAGTGGGGGGGATTACCACTAGACGCCTCATTTGGATTTACTTGGGAAGAAACTGCAGCTGTTTTTATAAACAATGAGCTGCCTCATTCAGGGCTTTTTCTTTACTATGGAAAGGACATGCCCTTTTATTCAAGAAATGGTCTAATTAAGTTACTCTCCTTTATGTTCAAACTGCTTCCCCTTTATTTTATAATTTAGATCATATCTTTTTTTTTACGCTCAATTTTTTTATTTTGTTCTTACTGAATGCAGCCCTCGCACTGGTGAATTTAGTGGAGAAAATTTAAGACTAGGATCTCGTGGTGATAGTTACTATGAGTACCTACTCAAAGTTTGGCTTCAGCAGGGAACAAAAAGAGATGGTAATTTTACGTATCTCCATGACATGTATCAAGAAGCAATGAAGGGTGTTAAACACCTTCTTGTTAGGAAGTCAATCCCGAATGGATTGGTTTTTGTTGGCGAATTACCTTCTGGAGCTAAAGGTGACTTTAGTCCAAAAATGGATCACCTGGTATGTGATAATTTTCTATCTGAGCTTCACCTGGCCGATATTTACTTGTCTTTCTTAGGCTCGCTTACCATATTTAGTGAAGTTCAATAAGTAAAATAATGTCTCGGGAATTGGAAATTGCTGATGTTGATCCATGTCGGTGGTACTTTTAAAGTTTTTTTTCTTGGGGAAAATACACTTTGCACCCTCATCTTTTATTTTCTTGACATTGAGCCCCTAGAATTTTGATTCCCATCGATTTACACCCTCAGTCGAAATTAGCCATTCAAATGGATGAAAAATTGGACGGAGGGTGCAAATTGACTGTGGGCATCACGCGCGTGAGAGGCACGCACCCATTTCCCGTAAGTTTTGATTGTGGATGGAGGGTGCAAAGCGATGAAAATCAAAACTTCAGGGGCTCAATATCACAAAAATAAAAATATGGGGGTGCAAAGTATCCATACCCTCAAACTTCGGGAGTTTAAAATATATTTTTCCCCTTTTTCTTTATTACCACAAGTTGCTACACGTTGGTTGGTATAAGGTGATTGGCTCTGATATTAGCTTCATCAAAAGTTTTCGAAAGTCTTGTAATTATGGACTGGCATGTGTCATGTAGTGTGACGACACATTGAGAAGGGATGGAAGTATTATTCACTATTTCTTAACCAGCAAAATTCATGTGCTGACAGCATGGATTTTTACTATTGTGTATGACGAATAATGATATCCTTGCTATTTGTTTCTTTCCCGAGGCAGGTTGTTGCATTATTATGGTGTCAGAATTTATTGTCAGCATGCCATATAGAAGTTTGAAACTTTTTTTGTTGGATAAAGTTGTTGTAGGAGTTATATTTGAAAATGTAGGAACTGTGTTTGCATAATTGGAAATCGAGGTTTTTGCTCCTTTCTCTTTCACACGCTTCTTCCTTTCCGTATTTTTATTTTCTCCACCCTATAATCTCCATCACTTTTGTGCCCACCTACCAATAAAGAAGTCCCTCCTTACTTGCATCCTAAATTTTGCTTTTGTAGGAAACCAGATTCTTTTCGTGTTACATGTATCACTCTTTTTATGAAAGTAATGTAGGTTGATGTAGTATGGTCATGTTTGCAATTATATATTTTTAGAAAATTTTGGCGGTATTGTGAAAATTGAGGTAGATTGGAGCTTTATTGAATTTTGTGAAAAACTAATAAAAAATTTGTAGTATGTTTGGAAGATGTTTGAAAATTTTGAAGTTTTATGGGAAGTTGGTGAAAAAGTAAAGAGAGATAATTTGATTGACTTTTTTATGTTCATTTTGATTAAGAGACATAAAGAGATGATTTTGAAGTTTTTTTTGAGTATTTTTCTAAATTTCGAAATTACAATAAAATAGAAAGAAAATTGTTGTGGACCCTTTGATTTGCTGTGAAAACTAAAAAAGCTAAAAGTTTCTAAACAGAAAGTTATGTTTGCATCTAAAAATTCTTAAAACTTGGAGAATTTACTAAAACTTCTTGTTTGCAAACATGCCCTATGTACACCATAAGCTTGTCTTCCCCATGTGTTTAATACCTACTCACGGGATGAAGAAATCCAGGCTTCAGAATTATAATGTCATCGTTTGTACTGCATGCACCAGTTAGGATATGGTGCGTTCTTTGTGCCAATGCTACGCAGCACAGGCAATTCACTTTTATCCAGAATAGTTTGTATGTAAATATATGGCTTAGGGCTTTTTTCGTTTTCATGATGCCAAGCCTTTGGCTTTGAAATTCGCCATTTCATTTGCAAGTTCTTTATGACATTGAAATGGCAATTGTCTGGAAACAATTAAATTGGTAGGATAGATTTTTTCCCCCACTTTTCAATTTATTGTATGTATAGTCATATGTACTTCTGTAGATAGTCAATAGATGTGTGTTTGATGTTGGAAGTACCCTGGGTTGGAACCATTAGGCAATGAGAAAAGCTTTCACAGGGTTCATTATTATAGTCCTTTTTTTTCTAAGCAAACGAAGCAAAGGAAGATATTTCACTGGCTTTTTCAGGTTTGTTTCTTGTCTGGTACTCTTGCACTTGGTGCCACTAAAGGCATTACAAAGGAGAAAGCCATGAAAGACAATTTGCTTAACTTTGAAGACCTGGAGAATCTGAAGCTTGCAGAGGATCTGGCTAAAACATGTTTTGAGATGTATTCAGTTACTTCTACTGGTCTTGCTCCAGAAATTTCATACTTCCATACTGAGGTTAGTAGGATATGTATGGTGTTCAAAGTAGGGATTGATGATAAGTGTGCATATGCGCACCAAATTCAGTTATTATACTGCTATTGTCCTTTGTTTACACTGGTACTGTTTTTTCCTTGTAATTTTACCTCTGTACTTTTGTTTTCCATGTGTCTATGTTCTACATCTATTTGACATCTTGCTCTGATTGAGGCAGGAATTTTCTGAAGGAGGACTAGACGGTGGGAACAAAGGTTCAAAATACAGAGATGACATAATAATCAAATATGCTGATCGTCACAATCTTTTGCGCCCTGAAACTGTAGAGTCATTGTTCGTCTTGTTTCGCATCACAGAAGACCCAAAGTACGTTTTCTTGATTTTTTATAATTGCTATTTTGGGTTGTCCAAAATTGATGTACCAACAGACACGCGTGGGGAGGGATGTTCCCATCCAAATTATACTGCTTTTGATTAAATTATCAAACTAATAAATGCTGCAGATACCGAGAATGGGGTTGGCAGATCTTTGAAGCATTTGAGAAACACACAAGAGTCGATACTGGGGGATACAGTTCTCTGGACGATGTTACCACTATTCCCCCTCATAGAAGAGACAAGATGGAAACCTTCTTTTTGGGCGAGACACTGAAGTATTTGTACTTGTTGTTTGGGGACATCTCTGTTATTCCGTTGGATAAGTTTGTTTTCAACACAGAAGCTCATCCTTTTCCCATAGAAGGCACTACTAAGAGGGAATGATACGTGAAGGATGCAGGCGAAGGAAGGCTTTATAACCTGATAAATCGCTAGCACTTCGTACCTGGCACAGAATGGAATTCTCCTGAGACAGGCGGGTCTATCTTTTACATGGTCCTGAAAGGGAACGGTCAGATTACGAGGATGTAGGAGGGTCACTTGAGATGTTTCATTCTCGCTGCGATGCGTCATCGTGTTCTTCTGCATCACCGTTAAGGCTTAGAGAGCAGACAGATTTTCCTGGACTTTCATTTACGCGTGGAGACTCTATTAAGGGGGCGTTTGTTTGTGGAAATTTCGGGGAATATTCCCGAAATTTTGGGAATCTTTACTTTATTGAGATTTATTGGGATTTGTGAAAAGTAGAGTGTATGTGTGTAAAAGTTAAAAATTTTGGAGTGTGTTTGTTTTGTTGGAAATTTCGAACCCCAAAATTTTGAGGAAACAAACACCTCCTTAGTGTATTATTATGATCAATGTTTTGAGTAATTAGTGTATGGGGTTTTGCCCATCAAAAGTATTGAGCTAAATTACAAAATGTGGAATCTTTTCTTCCAGTTTTTCGGTGATATTGCCGCCTTTTTTGGAGGCCCGAAACCACTGACATATAAGAGTAAATGCTGTATTTGAGAAGTAAAACTTTAGGGTGTTAAAATTTTAGGTATTGGGGTATAAAAAAGTGAGAGAAAGAATGAAAAAGTTAGTAAAAAAGTGAAAAAATGAATGAAAATTTATGATAAAGTGAGGAGAGAGTGTTTTGTAACGATGATAAAATTTTAGGGTGTTAAAATTTTGTTATGCAAACATAGCGTTAGAGACAGATATTTGCTCCCTAATCATTATATATTGACCTAAAATTACAAAGTTACAAATTGCCGTAACAAATGCATCATTTCCTCTGAATAATCATTAGGTCACAATGAAGTCCATTTTTTTCACACTCGTTATGAAGGAAAAACAGATGATCACCATCGGATCCAAACTTCTCACCTGCAGTTTCACAATCCCGGCAATCACCATCTCGAATGACGTTTATATCATCTATTTCCTCATTCTTTGCATTGATAACCTTTGCTGGTTTGGATCCTCCAAACTTCTCACCTGCAGTTTCACAATCCCGGCAATCACCATCTCGAATGACGTTTATATCATCTATTTCCTCATTCTCTGCATTGATAACCTTTGCTGGTTTGGATCCTCCAAACTTCTCACCTGCAGTTTCACAAGCCGCCGGGATTACACCTGAATAAAACTCGAGGAGAAAACTATATTTAAAACTGAAATAGGTTTGTCAATCCTTCTTGAGGGCCTAGTTTTCCTCTCAATTTTTAAGCTGAAAATATAAACAGTCAATTTCAAGTTTATGGTAATTCAGCAAAAAAAAAATTCAAGTTTTTGGGGTCAAACAAGGCTTACCAGCTATTTTCAACAGCTCCTCGATTGAATCAGGTAAGATTATTAGTTTCCCAAGCTGCCTCCGTGATGTACCATCCTGTTGAAGCTTCATGTGGATGGTGACTCTTCTTCATCAATTTGGTCACTTCTGTGTCGATAGGACCATTAAATCTGCTTGAGCAGGAGCATGTTGGTTCCTTTTTCTGTTGGGTGTTAATAGGATGAGGAGCTTGTCTTATGTGTTTGATTTGATTGGACATGCTGTTGTCAGCTGATTCTGGCCCAACTAAATCTATTTTGTGTTCATCTGGTGTCCTATTTTCATAAGGTAGTAAAAGGTCAGTTAGTCTATTGTTTTCATGCTGTTCAGCTAGTGCTTTTGGCGTCCATCCTCTGGCATCCTGTTTGTTCACATTTGCTCCTCCTAGTGGAATCTTAACCATCGCAGGATGCCCCCGGCAAAAGGCAGCATGCAGAGCTATTTGGCTATCCTGGGCCATCAAATTTTCATCTGTTGCAGATTCGGTAGACATTTGACTTCTGCATGTTTCCCTATGCTCTGCGGTCTCTGATTCGGGGAAATATTTGTCCTTTGCTTCCTGCATCGTTGCATCTTGATTGAGTTATCTTTACATTCTGCGTTTGACCAAAATGGGTTCTCCACCAAACCAATCTATGAGGATCTGTGGATCTTTATGCACATATTCAAAACCTGCGCTTCTTTTCCCTAATTTCAGCATTGGTTATCCATTGTTGTTTAAGGAAAAGAACCAAAAAAACTCATAATTATTTTCAACTCTATAGGATAGCTAACACTGTTAATACCAGGAAAAGATTGTCCATAATAATACGCTGAGCTTCTGGATTTGCTTGTATAGCATTCATTAATGAAGTCCTGTTGAGGCGTAGCATTTGAGAAATCTCAGTAGTCCGAACTGTGAAAGGTTGTGGTCTATTATATAGGACTCCAAACTCTCCGAACGAATCTCCTGCTCTAGCCTTTCCAAGAACCTGTAATGTGAAGGTTGGAATGTGAAGTCAGATTTACCACTATTGCTTTTCCTTCGTTATAGGCTGTATAAAGCTATAAATGTTAAGATCAGGACGTACTCTCACACCCGTCAACATTGCATAGGAAGTCCTGCAACCAGGAATCATTTACAAAACAACTTTATTTCAGTAAGCATTCTATAGTAATTGGGTACTGCTCTAGAAACTACAATTGGCTAGCTTACCACCACGCCTGAGACCAGTATATAAAGATCTGTTGGAGCCTCATTCTGCAAAATTACATCTTCCTTGGGCGGAAAATATTGTGTCTCAATTTCTGAAACCTTTTTCAACCAGTATATTTGTTGTAATCGCGGGATCAGCGCAGCGGAAGACAGGATCGTTGAAATCAGAGCAGCCCAAACGTTCTGCCTCCTTCATATCCAAGCACAGATTTGAGAGAGAGAGAATCTAGAGAGAGAAACTCTCTTTCGTGAATTTCATTCGAATGAAAATCTCTCTTCTCAACTGATTGCTGAGCTATTTATAATGGCTGGCTCAGAACTCAACTGTGCTATAGCGTGGGATATTTAGGCTATGTTTGGTTTAGATCTCAAAACATTTTTTGTGTTTTTGTTTTTTTGAAAGTAGTGTAGATTCTTTTGGGATTGGTGAAAAGTGTGTTAAAAGTTGTTGAAATTTGTAAAAAGTTATTGAGATTGGTGAAAAGGTATTGAAATTGATAAAAAAAATTATTGGGATTGGTAAAAATGTATTGAAATTGATGAAAAAGTGGTTGAGAATTTTTGAAAACTGAAGCAAACATAGTCTTAGGGATCTCAAATCTCGGCCGTAGGATCATCATGAAAAACTCTTTTTCATTAACCCCTTATATTCTGATTCCGAATTTATGGGCTTCATCAAATTGTGATCATGTCCATTAACATATCACAATTGACCCCCGAGATAATGAGACTGTTTTTTGTGAAATCCATTTTGCTAACAATTATATGCTTATTTATCCTTCCACCATACTATATTCCACACGAGCTAATAGGACCGGAATAATATCACCGATTAAGTCCCTAGCTCATATAATTCTTAATTTTCAGTCTATACCTTGTTGGACTTCCAAAACTTTTCGAAAAAAAATTTCGCAAATATTTACTTAATATATTATATAAGTAAAACTCGTGAAAACACTTTTCACAAAATCTCGCTGCAGCGTTTTTACAGGAGTCCAACAATATACAGACATAATGAATATATTGTCTCGTTAAGAGACTGGTGGATTTCATATTGAGCAATTATACAAATTCACTTATTATGCACAAGACTCAACCTTATCTGGAATATTTGATTTGTAAAGATCATCACCAAATGACTTAGTCAAAGCACAAGCACACAACAAGCAAACCTGCACAACTCTATCTGGTCTAAGGACAACATAAGTTAATTGTGTTGAATATCATTCTCTACATCAGTGATCATTTCCAGAAGGTATTCATAGTTGATCCGGTTCAGTGCATGTACTCTTACATTGCACCCACTCGTCTGCTTAAGGTCATCACCTCAATGACGGAGTCCATCATTCTATCTTATATAGGCACAACGAGTGTAGACCTATTTATACATTATCATGTACCTCGGTCTAGAACAAAGAGAGTAAACAAGGATCCGAAAAGTCATACTCTCCGCCTCCGATTCATTAATCATTGACCTGACTTTTCTACAATGTTGCTCAACTATATGACATCTTATGTCATTGCATGTACCCAAAATAATATACAAGTGATTAAACAATAATAATAATTATCTCATAATTATGCAAAATGATTGATTTTGAGGGCATACATCTAACAATATTGAATTAGCATCAAATGAAATAAGGATACGTGCGCTAAGAAAGACACCATAGGTCCATAATTCATGGATTTACCCTATTGCTTACTGACATTATCTGTAGATATAAGATACTTTCTTAGCTACTAGAGGAAAAGAAGGTGAAGTATTACCAACTGGAACAGGAAGTCATGAGATACCCCTTGAAAGAGGTGCGCTTTTTGAACAATGGGGAAGAAGAGATAGTGTGCAATGCTCGAACGAATAGCTTTTGGTAGACCATTTAAGGTCCCTTGTTGATTCCACCCTTCTGTTTTGAAATTCAAGCATATATGTGACAACATCTGATCCTGTATGCGAGGAGGCAAGTGATTTCGTGATGCAAATTCTGAGGCTGCTCGGACTGAATCTCTCTGTAGAACCAAAGCGAGATTCTTGTGGTTAGCTTTCCCAGTCCCAGGAAAGGATACTGAACAGTATAAGTCAATGATACAGTAACACATACGTACATATGTATACCATTCAGAATGTACTTGGTCTATTATGTTATTTTAGGGGGTTTCAAACAATCCGAGCAATAATGAGTCACAAGTACAGACAACATACTAAATTTCTAGTGCGTCTTGTCCAGTGAACAACTAGGTTTGTCATGTTTCCAATGATATAAGACGCCAATCCCAGGTTGAACAGCATGTAGAAGATATCAAAGAGCATCTCTATGGGGTTTTCAGCATGCAGGTCCCCGTAACCAGTAGTTGTCATTGTCGTGATAGACCAGTAAATAGAAGCTACGTATCGGTTCAAGAGACCATCTTCCTTGAAATTCGGGTTTACCGCGCCAATCCAGGTCTTTTGCGGATCAGGGTATCTGTCTGCAATCAGATCATTTATGCAGCCAGCGAAGTGTACAGCAAACAGGGTCACCTGAGATCCACGAGAATGGCTAACCACAAAAATTTTAAGTGGCTTCGATGTCTTTGAAAAGAAACAACTAAAAGTTCATGGCTCACAGAAATGAGTTTAAAGCATCGCGTCCAGAAATAGTTTAACCGAATGTCCTTCTCGAGTCTGGAGGAAAGGAAACTTGCAAGTTAGTGTTTAGATTCTCCCAAGTTATCAATTGGGAATTATCAAGAAAACCAGAGCATAAGTTTCTATTTTTGGTAAAAGAGTGCGGCGCCTCCATATTTATTTGGAAAAGCTCTCGTTTATGGCGGAGAAATAGCGTGAATACAATATCAGAGCATAAGATTGATACCTTGCAAACAGGGAACTGACTCGTCTGAGATGCCAGAGTCTGAGCATGCTGAGTAGTCTAAACCCAAGCCCGCCGCTATGATTTGTGAACAGGAGGCTGATGGACTGAAATGGTGCGGTGGAACAGACGTCGAAAATAAACCAGGCCGGTAGATATGGAGTACCTGAAAGTTGGATAGGATCATATGAAAAAGTGATCTCTCTAAAAGAAACAGAATTGCTGATTCACCTCAAAACTAAGAATTTTAAGACCAAAGATCTCTACTGTATTCACCTGACAGCAATCTTCTTGGGGTCATCGACAAGCAGATAAGATTGGGCATCTAGATATGCAACGAAGAAGGTGAGAATAATGTCAACGGCAAATAAGCCATTGACGATGTTGTCGATGATGAAGAGTGCGTCTTGCTTGTAAGGCAGGAATGCAAATTCGAATGAGGAAATCCCGGCCGAGTAAATGACTAAAACAACCAGTAACTTCTCCCAAGCCCTGAAAACGAAGAAATAGGACCGTATGAAGCAGCAGCTACAGCATGAAAATTAAAGTATTTGAGACTTTGAGTAGTGAACTGTATGCGGCAAAGGTGATGGTCACCTATAACGGGGATTGAAAGGCGAAATTATGTATGTTCGGAGCTTAGTCCATATGAAGGTCGGCGACACAGAACCGGTTGAAGAAGTTTCTTGCACCCGAAAACGACATGTGTTGTGTTTCCTAATTCCTCAAAAGGCTACAGTAGAAACCTGTTAAAGATCTCCCGCAGCGCAAGTGACCCTACGGGAAGGAATGGTTACAAATAATGAGGTAGGCGGTAGCTAGCGCGTCATTGAGGCTTGTGTGGGCGGGAGATGCATCAATAGGCGGTGAAGTCTATGCTATCTCAATTTCAAAGTTTAATTCCGAGAGTTAGGCCCAACTATACTATATTAAATACTCACACTTGTAACTTCTTTTCAATGTTTTTCTCTCTCGTACGTGCGTATTCAAGAGTTCGAAAATAAAAGTTGTCCCAAGGGCGAAAGTAGAATCTTTCATTGTGTTTAAACTACGAAGATAAAACAAGAAGCAGATGGTAGAGCACGAAATATGACAATAGCAGTAAGTGGGGCAGACACGAGACTCTATGTTATGCAGTTGCAGAGACGAGTACTCCAAGCGAGGCAGAGAGAGAGAGGAGCACGAAATATGACGATAGCAGTAAGTGGCAGACACGAGACTCTCTGTTATGCAATTGCAGAGACAGTACTCGAAGCGAGGAACAGAGAGAGAAAGGGAGAGAGAGAGAGCAAAGAAAATGGTAATGGTGCTTGGGGTTATGTTAATGGTGCTGGTTGTGGTGGTGGTGGGAAGTCCATCATCTCTTCATGTGAAAAAGCGAATGATATATAGACAAAGCTTTGTGGGATAAATATGGGTGCTAATATGCTTCGGTGTTTTCATTTCAAACTCCAAAAATAGACCAGACAACCTTTGGTAGAATCGTGGGAAAAGGCTCGACTTATGGATGCCATGTGGACCAATATGAGGTTTCTTAAGAGGGTGACACTTTCTGCAAAACCCCTCTAATAGAACTCAATGGAGTCAATTTTGAAATCTCTCTCTCGCTCTTGCTCTCGCTCTCTCTCTCGTCTGCTTCTTAATTAGTAGGTGCCTAAGGCTAGGATTTTATGCAAGCATTCAGAACCATACGTGTGAAAATGGGTTCACGCCATATATCCATCCACCTCTCCCTTTCTCTCTTCTTGTTCATGGGTGTATGTTTGACCCGTTTCGAACCGGCCGAGTCCGATTACTTTTTTTTGTGGCCCACATCTGATGAGTAGCCTGTGATCATCTCTTGCTGATAGATTCCAAATTCCAAAGAGTTTAAGATAAACGATCTTCAAATTGAATGGTCAAGTTGATCACTGTCTTCTCTTTCATTGCACAGTAGTAGCTAGTTGTTCATGACATTCTTTTCGTTCACTCCATGCTCTTCCCAAATTTGGCAAAATAGACGAATCATGAATTCTTCGAATTTGCCGAAGATGGGGGCCGAATAAAACACTTTGAGTTGCTGAAAATAATGAAACTGGATGAAAGTTGCAGATGGAAGAAATCATTACAAAAAGTAGTTGTTCATTTCACACGTGACAAGGAAGCGCGCGAGATGCTCAGAGAGTTTCCTTGGAGACTCCTTCAAAAATCTTTCGGGAAGATGATGGGAATAAGGGATCGACAGATTTATGCCCACTAGCCGAAACTTATCCTCATGTAAACTGCAGCAAAAGAATGCCAGGTGAGAAACCAAAGCCAGCAAACTTAGGTTTGTGTAAGGGCAATTGTTCAATGGTTGGAAGAGGACTGACTTTCATCCCTGGACAAATTATATCTAGTAATTTTTTTTAATGTAAAAGAGAACTGTACCTCTGAAATTTATTTCAAAACTCTTTGTTGAGCTGTAAAAAGAAGGTAAAGAACACCTGAGAAAAATTCCAAAGTTGCTTCCGAAATATCTGTTCCCACGATATCCCCACAATAAACGAAAAAACAGGAAGAATAACCATCTGGGTCAGAATTACTATTTTGGTTTAATAACTTATATAGTCACTGGGCATGAGTTCAAGTGTTTGAGTTAACTGATACTCAGACTGTGAGACGGGTTCAAATGTTAGGGGCTTGTCGCAGCACTCCTAGGGTGCGTTTGTATACCAAAATTTTACCCCCTCTAAAATTTTAACACAATTAAATATTACAATATAATCTCTCTTTCCCCTTCAAATCATTACTATTTACTACAAACAAATATAAAAAATTACCTCTCTCTTCACTTTTTCACTAAACCCAATACCTAAAATTTTAACAACACTAAAATTTTACAACACAAACACAACCCTAGTCCACTATGTTGTTCAGCCATGTAAAAAAGCCACAATTTTGGAGAGATTTTTTTAAAGCAAAAAAATTTATAACCAAACATCTAAAACATCAAAAAATTCAACACAAACTTCAACATTCTTTCATATAAACTCTAATACATTTTCAAGAAAAATTATATCAAATATTCTTTTTTCATCAAACTCCAATTGTTTTTTATTAAAAAAAATCATTAAACCATTTCTATCTATATTCTTTTACAAACTCCAATAAAAATCAATCTACGACCGTATAACTTTAAAATTTTCACCAACTTTTTACAAATCTCAATAAAACTTCATGATCTACCTAAATATTCTACAAATTTGGAGAATTTTTTGCAATTGAACATCACCTCAGTATATTTTCCAAATGATCAAGTCGGTCCGAATTCAATGTATAAAGTAGGGTAGTACACGTTGGACCCGACCCGCCCGAAACTGACCAAATCGGTCGGTTTATATATGAGTTCGGGCGAGGCGGGCTCAAAATATTGAAACTCGCTTATCTTCGGCCGAGCTGAGGCCCAAACTGTCGGTTTCACTTTAGCCCGACCCAACCCGCCAGTTTCCTAAACGCCTCAAAGGAGAACCCTAAGCAATAAGATCCTTCCTTCTCAATGGATCGGGTTCGGTCGGGTTTAATAAACAGTTATGTCGGGTCAGGTTTTCATGCCGGATTGGATCGACAAAAAATTGCCTCGAAGGAGAACCCTATGCAATATGCCATGCATGTATCCCGTTGTACTTCGTGTGGGAGAAGGAGATAGGGATGCATGACACAAGGAGCGTGTGTTTAGGGGCAGTAGCAAGGCTACCAGTGGTGATACCTATATGGTTCTTGGCGATAATTTTCCCATTCTTTGGACCCATAAACTCCGTCGTTGGGGCTCTTTTGGTGAGCTTCATCGTCTACATTATCCCATATGCTCATGCTCACCTACAGAAAAGCCTCTGCTCAACAGGTAAATCCTCCCAACCATGTCTCTTGATTCTCTTGCAAGGTTTCAGTCTTTCACTTCACTGCCACTATAGTTTTCCCAATCATATGTTGAAGTTCTCTCTTTTTTCTATAGGTTTGCATGTGTATGCTCCTCTAAGTTTGTTTGTTGTATGAGACTTTTTGGACTGCTTGATTTTCAAATGTAATATTTGAGGAGGAGCTTACCGGTTTTTCTTTTTAATTTAAAGTTGGTGAAGGTGCCATTATTATACAAACAACAACATACTTTATGGTTGCAATGTAAGTATGTGCAGATTTAACATTTCGATACATTTGGATATAATGAGGCAGAGCTGTTATATGGGTACACCCCCTACACCCTAAAGAAAAGAGAGAGAGAGAGACTCGTATGGACCTGGACCGAATCCGACCTTACTCAAACAGTTATGTTGGGTCGGGTTTTCAGGCCGGCTTGGGTTGGCAGAAAACTGACCCAACCCGACACATGAACAACCCTAGACTATAAAGGTCAAATACAACATATTTGCCTTGTTATCAAATATAAAAAAAAATTGTAAGTTTGACATGAGAGTTATGTCTTATTTTAGGCGACATTACAAATTAACGGTGCCGACCAATATACTTATAAACTAAGGCTATAGACCTGAGGTCTTCACCAACAGTCAACCGAACCGCCGCTATAGACCTATGCCGACGGGTATATAGCGGCGGTCGCGATCGCCGCTAAAAAATCGGTTGATATAGGTTATAGCAGCGGTTTTGTGACCTATAGCAGCGGTTTTCAACCGCTGTTATAGGTCTTTTTTTTTGTAGTGCAAATAAAACATACAAGGAAACAGACACAGAAAACTCTTCAATACAAAGTCAAAAAATATTTATGCAGGTTAAATTGACAATAAGCTTGATGGGTTCCACAAAGTAACTCTAAATACTTTGTAGGCAAACAATTCGTAAAATGATCAGATTATGACCTTATATAGAATAAGAGCACCAATGAAGTGAAAGGATAAAACAGGGAAGCAATAAAGCAGAGAGCAATTTCAAGTTAGAATGCACATGTAATCCATATTTTATTAAGTAGGTCTCCTAAAGAAAAATTTACAACACGTGACAAAATAAAATTATGTATTAAAAGGAACAAAATAGTCTATAGAACAATTATTAACATTAAATAACATATAATTTTAGAATTTTTTTAATTTTTTTAACATCTATACCTATAGCGACGTTTTTAATAAAAACGCCGCTATAAGTATACCTTTAGCAGCGGTTTTTTCAAAACCGCTAACCGCTGCTACAGGTACAAATTAGGAGCTCAGCCCGCCCTCCAACAACCCAAGACCGACCCCTAACTGCCCAGGCCCTCAATTTTCTTTTTTATTTCATTGTACACAATGTGAAATAAACACTCTTGTAAGAAATGAAGATGAAATTCGCTTTTTGATTTTTTGTATTAGTCTTTCTTCTTCTCTTTGGCTATGATGTATTAAATTTTACCATATATATCTACATGGGATTTATAAATTTCAATTCATAAGAAATGTATGATTTAATTGCTTCAAGAGCTTTTAAGAAGCAAAGAAAAATTTAAGGCCAATTTGTTGACCAAATTAGATCGTCTAATTTGGAGAAGTAGAAACAAAGCATATAATACCTATAACATTCATTGTTGTTCGTATTAGTTACCGGGCAATGTGAACCCTACAATATTCAATAGTTTGGATGCTTATCCGCTGCGAAACTTAGACAAACCACAAGGAGAATGGATCAATAGGAAATTAAATGAGTAAATTGAAACAAAATAGCTTAGAAAATAATATACCAAATATGGCTAGACATTTCAAAATTTTCTCCCCCTCCCGTTGGGGTATGAAGTTGTGTTTTATCTCAGCACTCTATCTTACAACCTATCATGACATGTTGCCTCATCCGCAGGCAATAACACACTACACTACGCTTCTCAGTTGATTCCATCTCATACTTTGATCTTTTGCAGCCCCAGCTCCATTCAATTATCCCAGGACCGATCGTCGAGGCTATCGACGCTATTCTTACAGCCTAGATAACATAATTAGAGTACAAGAGATCATTACGCGATATAATAAATAGGAGTTGTTATCTCGGGACAACTAAAATTGTGAATTGATCATACTATGCTTAGAGATCAACTTAGAACCTACATTTATTATGTGAGAAGTCCTGATGTTTTTTTTGAGTTTCAAGATATTAGAGGCCTTGCTGTGAAGATGGTCGAGACAATAAAACATACTCTATATCCATTGGTTTATCAGCTGATTGAGTTTGTATTGATCTTACCAGTTGCGATTGTAACCGTTAAAAGAATGTTCTCTGCGATGAAGTGTATTAAAACTGATTTGCGTAGTAAGATAGAAGATGAATGGATGAATGCTAGTTTGGTGGTATACATCGAGAAAGAAAATTTTGAAACTATTGAGAACAAAGTTATTTTACAAATCTTTAAGAATATGCAATCTTGTAGAATCCAATTGTCACCTCTTAATATCAGCAAATAGTACGATACGTGTATTTTAATATATTTTAGTATCTTTAGTCCTTAATTTTTGATATTTTAAGTCTAATATATATTTTTGCATTGCGTAGTTTTTTTTGGTCATTTTCCCTTAAGAATTCGATCCCCTTTAATTAGATTTATGGTTCCGCTACTGCATAAAAATAATGATATTGAAACTGATCTTTTATCAAGACACTTGTAACTGAAGGTTCCATCATCATTCATCCATGCACCTGCAGACCGCACTAGTGCACTGCATATTTCTTATATTTTCTCATCTTCTTCCATTGATGGAATATATACAATTCTTTAGGTTGGTTTAAATTAAAACACTGAATAAGTGTTGACAAAAGGTTCATGGGTTTGGTTTTCAAAATGGTCAAAAATCAAGTCTAAAATATTATCTAATTGCCTCTTTTTTTTCTTCTTCTTTTTTTAGGAACAAGAGAAATTTCGTGCTCTCTTTGTGCACTGGTCTCAGACGAACTAGACATCAGTATATCAGGAATAGAGGTGGCTGGCAGGGCCACTGTCCCCCAAAATAATTCCTGATGAATTTTGTATCCCCAAATCTAAGCGTTTTGAAAGACCCCCAAAAAAAATAATGGCCTCCCAATAAATGAAGATTGCAGATAATTATGACAAGGTTATGTCCTTAATATAACAATCTCAAAGGTATTTTCTGAGAAAATAATTAAAAACGTTTCTTTTTTTAATTTTTTCATTTTTGTTTAAGCAAACCCTGCAATAGGTTTTTAAATTAAAGAAAATCATGTTACAATGTGCTATGTACTTTCAGCTATCTTTTTCCATCCTACGTACTAGCGATATGTACTTTATTATGCTTATAATTATCCAATTGTTTTTGTCCGAGTGCAATTTCATCGTATCAAAATCTCAAAAAATTCTACACAAATATCAATATCTTTCACACAAATTTCAATACTTTTTAAAAAAAATTGTAACAAATCTTCTCTCTCCATATTTTTTCACCAAATTCCAATATTTTTTATTAAAATAGTTACATCAGATCATCTATCTCTACACTTTTTTACAAACTCTAATAAAAATTAATATTTAAAAAAAAATTCACTGACTTTTATACAAAAACCTAGGGGTGGGCTTTTCGGCTTCGGGGTCGGGTTTTCACCAACCCGAACCCGAACCCGAAGGGTTCGGGTTCGGAAATTTTGACCCGAACCCGACCCGAAATACGGGTAGACCCGAGCCGAACCCGATTTTCGGGTTCGGCTCGGGTTCAGCTCGGGTTCGGGGTTTTGGGCCTAAAAATTTTGGCCCATAACGCTTTTGGGCTTCAAAGCCCAAAAGGCCCAATACCACTGGGCTATACGTGTGCAGTGTTATGTTTCATTGTATTTTTTTGTGTTTGGCCCAGTCACTGCAGAAAATACATTTTCAGCAAGTTGTTGGGCTTCTTGAAGACTTGAAACTTGTGTTTTTCGGTGTTTGGCCCAGTCACTGCAGAAAATACATATTTTCAGCAAGTTGTGTTTGGCCCAACTTGATCTCAGCAAGTTGTTGGGCTTCAAGTAACATACATATTTTCATTGTGTTTTTCTATTACAAGCAAATGAGCAATTCGTGTGAAGACATTCTCACAGTCATTAGTCTATTACATGAGCAATACGTGTGCAGACATCAAAACATTCTAAGTTCTAACTATTACAAGCAATAAACATAATTCCTTAAGCCATTACTCTATTACAATGAAATTATGAAAATATAATAATTCTAAATTCTAACTATTACAACAACTTGCTGAGATCAAATCACAATGAAAGCAAATAATATATTCTTGAAGACTTGAGTCTTGAACGATCGCAGCAAATGAATCTTCTACCCTGCACAACTGTTTACACTTTAGACTTTACAAATCACAACACAATCCCTTAGAAAATAAGATGAGCATAAAAATAATCAATGCTAGAAAGTAAACAAGTTACATTGTTTTTTGTTGTAGTCATACTCCAGCAGTCCAGCTCCACGTTCATAATCATTATTCGAGAAGAGTGCCCAATGGATCGACCTCTAATTCTAAAACAACAACAACAACCATACAAATGAATTTAACTTCACTCATTTAATAATTGAAATGAAAACAATTATTATTTAACAATTAAAAATTTACAATGCATGACAAAGATACCTGCATCAAGCTTGTAACTCTCAATATCATCCAACTCTTCCTCTTGATGAAAGATAGGTTTGGACTTCAACCAATTTTGGGCACATATAAGAGCATTCACCGTTGATGGATTAGTCAAAAACCACAAGTACGCATTGAAGGAACTGACTAGCAGGGAAACGGAGCACAGTCAGCCTGTAGTTTCATCGATGAACCAAAATGTCAAAACAACTTCAGAGAATGAAATATAGCCCATCTCCATTTAGTAACAAATACCATTTAGGAACAAACATACAATATTCAAGGCAAAATTTTCCATCTTAGCATCACTCTACTGCTCCAAAAAACAATGAGTGCACACCACATGATTCTGAACTTCTAATAGGAAAACATTGTTATGCGAGGATAATGGACTGAAAATAAATTAAGAACTCTAAAACTAGTATGAACAACATTGTGGTTCTTAAAATACAAGTAGGGGCATTTGGAATTTCATGGATACATCTATACATAATGGCAAATATCAAAACTTCTACCTCCTCTGTTGCAGAAATCCCTGAGGTAACAGAAAGCTATTTCACTCAGCATTATCAGTGATAACAACATGCCAGTGTTATGCCAGTGTTATTCACAAAATGGAATCCAAACCTAGATCCGACCAATAATAATCACCTAGATCCGACCAATAATATTCACAAAATGGCATCCAAACCAATAACTTCACAAACACATAGCTTTACTCACACAAAATGTATGGAAATATAAATAGATCTGCACCGCATGAGATGGAGAGGGAGATTACCGAGACTCCGAGAGTCGAGAAAGGCCAGACACGGCGGCAGGAGGGAGAGCACACACGGCGGCCAGGCGGGGGGTGGGGGCGAAAGTGCGAACTCGGCAGCTGGTCTCACGATTTCGAATGAAGACTAAAAGTAAAACCTAAAGAGTGGCCGCCAAAGGGAGAAAATACCCTCAGCGAAACGGTGCGTTTCGCTGAGGGTATCAAACGTAGGTTTCTAATTTCTCTTTCGGGTCGGGTCGGGTCCATTTTCGGGTTAAATTATAAACCCGAACCCGAACCCGATATTCGGTTTTAAAATATTTCAAACCCGAACCCGAACCCGACCCTGATAAAACCCGACCCGATCGGGCCGGAAACGGGT
The DNA here is from genome assembly GCA_963930655.1 of Myrica gale. NCBI lineage: Eukaryota > Viridiplantae > Streptophyta > Magnoliopsida > Fagales > Myricaceae > Myrica > Myrica gale. The sequence goes on along the minus strand of OZ005603.1, from coordinate 12,620,830 downwards.
CGGGTCGGGTCGGTATTTCGGGTACCGGGTTTTTTGCCCAGCCCTACAAAAACCTATAAAACTTCAGTCTACTTAAATATTCAAAATTCCATCCAAAATTTATAAAACGAACGACTGCAAGAGTGTCAAGAGAGGCAGAGAGCCCATGTGGAGGTACGGATCGTTGGATTTCTTTTTCTATTGATTTTAATTTCTGTCTTTTGTTTTCTCTTCTCTGATCATGATCAGCTCAAATAATGTGTCGACAGCGCGCAAATTGACTTGGAAACCAGAAACTATTTTTATAAATACTTTTCTTTTTCTTTTTCGGCTACAGTACGTACTTTTGTTACCCTAATATAAATTAATGAATGCATTACTACACCTTTTTCCCCCTAATAAAAAGTACTTCATGAGCTTAATTTTAAATGATAATTACAAGTTTCCACTAAATTAAACTCGTCTCCTTCAGCTTGAACTATTTCGGGAAGAAATTGCATGCATTTCGAATAAGGATTCAGCCTCTCCTGATCAAAGGATATCTTCCGAGGGATGCACGTACGCGAGTAAATATCTTTCAAAAGGAAAAGGCAAAAGCTTTTTAGTCCCTCATGACCTTCTAATGCTACAAAGTTCAACTCATAAGCATTATTTGTAAGAAAAAGCCGGATGGATCGAGTGCTTATCATGGAAACCATTGAAAGGAAAAACTTAATTTGAATAGATACGTACATATATGGTCCTTTCAGAGAAAAATTAGTGCATTTATGCATGACTTAAAAAGATGGGGTCTCTCGTACGTGCAGATATTTACACTCTTCTGAAATGTAGTGTTTCCAAAAGATCATGTCTCCTCCCATCAATGAAATATTAAAAATTAAATAATGTTTCATTTAAATCCACTAAATCAAAACTTTATATCAGGACTATATAAACTCAAAAACTCAAATAAATTACGTTTGTCAAATGTCCAGATATGGCCAATTGAAGTAGCTAGTGGTTGTAACAATGTTTTCTTTAAATCCACTCTAGCATATATAAGGTCATATGCCCACAACGAAGACGTACAAGTCTCTTCCCAATACGGATTATACTAAAATTTCAAATTTCAATTAGGAAGTCCCTTTCGTAATAAAAAGGTGCCATGTTAAGTAGATCACCAAGCCTCCAAACGTTATAGAAAATGTAGCTGAAGCTGATATATATATGGCATAAAAAAAGCTGCAGTTTCAGCAAGAAGCTGTGAGTTTGAGCTATCTGTGGCATGGGTAAGACGTAATTAGTTTAATATTTTTGATGGAAGGAGCTATTTATTTTTACCTGTTTAAGTGTCAAATATTAACTTCAACAATGATATATTAGAGGGATTTCTTTCTTTCTGGGGTCAAGTTATGGCACCGTCTGTGTATTGAAGGAGTGCCTCTGAACTAGCTCCTCGTCTCTGGCTAACTCCGAGAAGCTAGCTAGCGGTTAGGCTCTCCCTGATCACGAATGTCCTAATTAATTAGTCTATGTTCATGCTTAGGTGGTCATGTGAGGTGGTGAAGTTGGCCACGTGGGGAAAAGAAAATTTCCAAGATCATTGAATTTTACAATGAAAGTAACCAACAATTGTGTAGGCCTAGAAGAAAAAGAAAAACCTACGATTGTGAAGAGAGAACAAACAAAGAATGATTGCCAATTTGCCGTGGAGTTTATTACCACATAAGAACCACTGCTAGAAGCTTAAGTGCTTTCAGCTCTATCATTCTTTTGCTAATGAAAACCAACCAAATAACTGTCTGTGTTCTTTCCCTCTAATCTTTATTAGCTTTCTCGAAACCCTGAAAGCATTAAAACCTGAAAAACGAATATCAACCCCATAGAAGGGAGGGATTGGTTAGCACATAGTAGGAACAAATGGAAGAATCTCAGAAAGATGCTTTGAAGAGAAGTTCCTTACTTTTAAGTGCAGCCTGGAAAGACACTTAAAGCAACTCCAGGAGTGTCCACCAACCCACCAACAAAGCCTGGGAATGAGAACAAAAGGAAGAGAGTCATTGGGAACCACATTGATTTTGCTTGGCAGCCAATCATCTCTCCATATGTTTTAACATCCACCAGATCCAACCTGCCATTGCATTCTGCGTAAAGCAGTAGGTCACACCAATGAAGATTCCTCGACAATTCCTTATCCTGTAAGAGACGTTGTAAAAGGGTTTCAACATTAAGTGCAACAGTATGTTTTGCAGAAATAAAGAAGAATGAAATAACCAATATATAGAACAAAACATTTTGAAGCAAATGCCCTTATGTCTACCTGCAAATGGCAGTTTAGGATGCAGAACCTGAAATGAGAGAATGTATCTGCTTCGCATGATTCAGCAATTATCCTGATTACTACCTCTCTCCAACCACAAACTCGAATTTTCGTGGAGTTGAAGGACTCAATTCGTTTAGTCGTTCAGCAGCCCATTCCCCCAGCCTCAAGCACCCATGTTTTCTACAAACATTGAATATTCTTGTCAACATTGGAATAGTGGGTTCGCATGCCATGCTTTTGACAAAATTCTCAAGCTCATCCATTCGCCCGTACCGACTATAAAGTTCAACCATACACTCATAGTGCTCCAACCATGGCATAACATAATACTCATCGCTCATCGAGTTAAAATACCGGGTTCCTAACTCAACCAGGCCTTCATATATACAAGCAAGCAAAATACCTTGAAAGGTGACACGGTCTGGCTTTATGCCGTCCTCCTTCATTGAACTAAACAATTCAAGTATCTCTCTCCCTCTTTGATTGTAAGCACATCCAAAAATAATAGAGTTCCAGAGAATTACATCCCTTGAACCTGCCTCTTTAAAAACGGTGAGAGCGTACTCAAGACAACTGCATTTTGAATACATGTCTACTAAAGCTCCTCTAATCACAATATCCATCTCATAACCACTTCTAATCATAAATCCATGAATTTGTTTGCCATGCTGAAGAGCAAAAGTATTTGCACAAGATGCCAAGAGGGTACCAAATGTAAATACACTCGGTCTAGCCTCCCACTGCATCTCTGAGAAAATCGTCATGGCCTGTTCACTCCGGCCATGACGAGCATAGCTAGTCAACAAAGCATTCCACGAAATACTATCCCTCCATTGACTTATCTGGTGAAACCAAACTCTGGCACTTCTCAAGTTCCCGCATTTACCGTACATGTCAAGAAGGGCATTGCCAACAGTGAGATTTGAAAAGAAACCATTTCGATAGATAAAACCATGGACCTGTTTTCCCACTTCAACGTCTGAAAGGCCAGCACACACATTTAGTATCATCCCAAGTGTGATATGGTCAATGTCTTTGGTTGTATTGCGCATCAAAATCACAAAGTCCAAGGCCTCTTCCCATTGGAGGGCACAGGTGTACCCTGCCAACATCGCATTCCAGGAGACCACATTGCGTTCAGTCATCTGATCAAAGAGCTCCCTTGCCTTTCCAGTTTTTCCACTCATTGCATACCCTGACACAATTGAAGTCCAAGAAATCAAATCTTTTGAACCGGGCTGTTCAAATACCCCCCAAGCATTCTGTAATTTCTCACACTTGACATACATATCAATGAGAGAGCTTGTCACAACCTGATCATCCTCGAAACCCACTTTAATTGAAACTCCATGAATTTGCATCCCCTCCTTTAGTGCGGATATACGTGAACAAGCAATAAGGGCATTAGAGTATGTAAAATTCAAGGGCCTAACAGCTGCTGGGAACATCTGGAAAAACATAAAAACCGCCTCCTTTCCATCATCCATTTCAAGATACCGCCTCACAATCACATTCCAAGAAACTGCAGTTGGATTCTCGATCTCATTAAACATTTTACGTGCATCATCAATAACCTGACATTTCCCATATACATGAACAAGTGAACTCTCCAAGATTAAATTCCCACAGAAACCATATTTCACAATTAGCCCGTGAATTTGTCTCGAAAGAAGAAGAGCCAACACCGCACCACAACACCCAAGAACACTCGCAAACGTGACCTCGCTCGCATAAACTCCTGATCTATTCATGTCTGAAAACAATGACATGGCCTTCTCGGGGCACCTACCGTGCGCGTACGCGGTAATCATAGCATTCCACGACCCCCCATCCCGTTGAGGCATTTCCTCAAATAGCTCCCTTGCATCAACCAAGGACCCACATTTTCCATACGCCTCAATTGCCCGGTTCAAAAGAAAGACCGGCGGTGTGGGGGAGAAGGTGACCAAATGGGACTCGACCTTCCGGGTCTCGACAATGGCGAGAGTTGCAGAACAGATTTGGAAGAGACGCGCGTAAAGGGAATAAGGGAAAGGGACTGGGGAAGCAAAAAGAACCGAAACGGCTTTCTGGAGATCACCCCGTTTGAGGAGATTGAGGACGGTGTTCGTCAAGGCTTTGGCGCTGGCGGGTTGAGTTTGGGCCTTGTGGGTTCGGCTGTATAGCAGGCGGTTGAGTATAGAGGCTGCACTTGCACCCATGTAACGCTTAAAGAAGAAATGGCTGGAACTTCAAACATTCAAATGCTGGACCGTTATATGGGGGAGGAAAGATAGGGTGGGTCTTGGCCTTTGCTCTTAACGTATAGCTGCGGTTTCCATTTCATTTCTCTTCCCTCCCTCTATACAGACAAACAAATTAGGAGGGACGCTGACAGTGGTTGAACCTCCTACCCTGAGCTTAACCATGACTGACCATGATCCATACGATATTCATTAGGTGGGTCAGGCAAATGGGCAACGAATTCATAAGTAATCCCTCGAGTAGGGTCAAGCTAAAACTGGATTCTAGCTCCAAAGTAGAGTGGTAGGAAGCAGGTGGATATAATACTAATCCTTCAGATCTTAGCTAATTAAACCTAAAATAACTTTTGATCCACCAAATCTCCTGAAAAAGTAAGGTTTATCAGCAAAATATTGCCCTTTAAGATCAGTGGCGGAACCAGGAATCCAATCGAAGGGGGTCGAACTCCTAAGGAAAAATGACAAAAAAAAATATTTACTACATAATGCAAAAAAATATCTTAAGAGTTAAAATATCAAAAATTAAGGATTAAAAACACTAAAAATATAAAAAAACTTATCCATTATCTAAACAAAACAAAACCAAGTTCATCAATATAACACGAGGACTGAAATATTTACCACTTTGTGAAGAAGAACAACATGATCTTGCAACTTATTTATTTTTCAAACAAGCAGAAACTAGAATTAAAACTAGCAAAATTTTCATAAACTCCATACAGCACTGCATAGTAGAATAATGAATAAAAGCTAAGGAAAAATTACCGATTGAAAGGAACTAAGCACCTAACATTTTTGAATTTAAGGCCTGCATGACAATTCAAAGATACTAAGACCTAACAGTAAATTAAAATGAACTAAGTACATTATAAGCCTAAACAAAAGAAAAATAATAAAGCTACAAATAACTGAAGAGGATTGCTAAAAATAATCAGTTTAACTTTGATGTCAGGATCTGATGTCCTCAACTGCATTGCTATCTCCTTTCTAATGAATGCAAAGTTTCTTACAGACTCAGGGAGCCAGGGTTCCTGCGACATTTTCTCAAAGATTGTCAAATGATAAAGTTGCACGAAAGAACTTGCAATAGCCACGTTACTACTTCAAGGACATGAAGATTTGTGTTTTATGCATCAAACATTCAACTTTTGTTGTAATTAAACGAAGGGTGAAAATCAACCTTTTCAGCATGTATAGGAAGGGAGGGACAGGACACAGCCATAAGTTGATAAAGAGGAGAGTCACTTCCTGACTTCCACAGACGAAAGAATGATATACCTTCATCTCTATTAGTATCACCAATCTCTACTCTCTTTTTTTTATAAGCCCAATCTCTACTAGTATCACCAATAACTCGCCTAGTATGAAAATTTTGTTCTCCATTATTCCACTTTATCTCATACCCACCAATAAACAAGCCTATTACAGTCATTCAATTCAACATGCCCAATTAATCTAAACAAGGACTCCATCGGCATCATCCCAAGAAAAATATGTATAATCAACAACAATTCGATCATCTGATTCATCTCCATCATCAAAAGAAAAAATTTCAATTGCAGATTCTAGGCACTGTATCAGTTTACAGTTCACAATAAATTCAATAATCCTAATCAAATTATAATCACAAATTCACAATATCAAATTTCATCATTAATAGAAAAAGAGAGAGAGAGTACCTGGAGGCTGGAGACTGGAGAAGGAGAGAACAGGAGAGAGAGAAAGAGAGATAGAGTTGTGGTTGTGGAGGAGGAAGAGGAACGGAGAGGCAGAGAGGGAGAGAGAGAGCCGGGCAGCCGGCGTTTAGTTCACTTCCACAGAGGTCCGGAGCCGGAGGAGGAGAGCTGGAAAGGCAAAGTGACTCGTGAGAGAGGGCTGGAGGCTGCTCAGGCTGGGCTGCTGCCGTTCTGCGGAGGCAGAATGAGGAGGACTGAGGAGAGAGGGACGGAGTCACGTAGGCAGTAGGCTTGCGAGTTGCGTCGGGAGGGGGGGCAGAAAGGGAAAAAAATGTAAGTTGGGCCGAATTACTGGGTCTGGGGGGGCCATAAAAAAATTAAACAGATTTTCAGGCAACAGGGGCGGCTGACCCGACGGGCCACCACCTTTGCTGGTTCCGCCTGTGTCTCCATCAATAGAAGTATCCATCTGGATGAGTTCGATCAGAATATTTTTCCTAAAATAGTTTAAACTTAACACTAATTAAAAAACGACAGATTAATTAAGACTGGATTAAGTCTTAGGAATCAAAACCCTGAACGCTTAGAAAAAAAAAAAAACCCTGAACGTTATCCAATCCTCTGAATTGCTACTAAAACAATACTGGTCCAAATATATTAGTTACCAAAGTTTAGTACGACAGACTGAACGATATAATAATTCTATTTATGTTAGTACGTATTCAATATTCTAGTTGTAAACATACTTAATGAATAACGTTTGTAACTAATGAATTTGGTAAGGATCAGTGTTTTTTTTTGTTTTTTTAATCAAGACAACGGGTTCCTCATTCATACTCAAAAGATACATTATCAGGAATCAACCCCTGCAAATAACCAGTTCAAATTAGTTTGCTCAAATACATATGGGAGCCTCTTAAAATAAATTCAGAGAAGACCCAACGAGCAAGCCAATGCACAACATTTTACTGCAAGTTCACTTAAGTGAGCCTATCTAAAGTATTAGCAATCCTCATATAGATTAGTGTGGCGGTCCATAATCTTTGGTCTTGTATGCACTTATTAATCTTATTCTGGGAGAATCGAATCTCAACGTTATCTATATAATTTCAAGTGCTCAAACCATGTTGGAATGAACAAAAAAATTATATATAAATTTCAAAAAATTTTATAAACTTTAACCTAATTTTCATAAATTCTAACAATTTTTTATAAATTCCACCAACTTTTACCTAAAATTCAATAAAATCTACAACACATCTCATAAAAAAAATTAACAAAAAAATTATTTTAACCTTCATTCAACTTTCATATTTTGTATAGATATATATAGTCTGATGTTTGATTAATATATACATATATATTTGATAGACAACGGGAACAAGCAAGTCACTGTGAGTCCTAGTTTCAGGATTAAGGCAACCACCCAAGAGGGGAGGTGAATTGGTTTTCTAAAACTTTTCGGTATTGACCCCCAAAGATGTGTTTGCAAGTAAAGTCTATTTTAGCACAAGTATATAATATGCAATAAGAGTAAATACGTGCTAAAAGTAGAAATAAGGGTAAGAAAAGCAAACACAGTATTTTTAGGTGGTTCGGCAAACCCACCTACATCCACCCCTCAAGCTCTTTCACCGAGCCTTGAGGTTTCTCCACTATTCTTCAAATAGCTTTACACACTAGCTTCCGGGTGCTAGTGAATCGTACAAGTGTTTTCTCCCGGGCTCAACACTCAAACCCACCCAAGTGATTTTTCGGGCTCACCACTCACCAAGCTTGAGATATACACTCTCAAAGCTTCTTCTTTAGTGAACAACCTCACTAAAGGAAACACCTCTTTTGAATAGGTAGATGGAAGAACAAAAACTCTCTTGATAGAGTAGATATGAAAATGGAAGGCTCTATCTCTTGATTCACACAAAGACAAGGATATGAAAGTGTGTTTTGTGTGAATGCTATGAGAAATATAGAATAAGAAGGTTTAGAATATTTCTCAAGTAATAGAAATGATATGTGATCGTTGGGTTATCATTTTAGACGAAATGAATGTGTATTTATAGGCCACATATGAAAACTAGTCGTTTATAGCCGTTGGGAGTTTTTGCTAAAACGAGACGGTCGACCGCTTCAAGTTACCGTTACTCCAACGGTCATATTGTCAGAAGCTCAACGGTTTTTTTATAAAAGCAACCGGTCGACCGCTACATGAGGCGGTCGAAGGTCCGGTCGACTGCTACATTGAGCCGGTCGACCTCCTCAATTTAAGCTTGATCTGGTTCTTTTAAAAATAAGGTTTTTGACCACTTTTAAACACCAAATTTTGAAAGACATACTTCCCATAAATATATGAAAGGTTTTAGGAATATATTTGAGGTGTTTTGAAACCTTTAAAAACATTATAATCTTTCAAACAAAAAGTAAAACGGTTTATGCACGTTTTGAAAGATATGCAAGTGCGTGATTCAAATCCTTGTCAAATGTGAAATAAAGAGTTACAGGGATTATACCCTAAGGTCTTGAATCTTCACTTTAAGCTCCTTGCATCTTCTTGTTCTTCTTTCTTCAAGTCTTTGGCTCTTTTATCAAGTCGTCTTTGTCTTTGAAGATGTCCACTTTATAAACTTATTCATTTATTGAAATCATCAAAACCTCGATTGTGCACAAAAGCCAACAGTCACTTATCATCGTAAATAGTGCATAATTATTAATAAGGGGAAAATACATTTTTCATCCACAAACTACCAGAGTAGTGACATATTGCACCTCAAACTATCATTTTTAAGACATTGCACCCTCAAACTACTAATGTTAGACATTGTACACCCTAAACTACCCACTTTGACACATTACACCCTCCAACTACTAATATTAAATATTTTGCACCCTCCATTTGATAATAATACCCTTAATAAATTGACAACAATATCTTTAATATATGCAAAATGAGTCAAGGGTATTATCGTCATTTTAGTCTACAAATTTGACATAGAGTGCAAAGTGTCAAAAATTAGTAGTTAGGGATACAATGTATCAAAATTGATAGTTTAGGGTGCAAAGTGTAAAACCTATGATAGTTTGTGGGTGAAAAATGTGTTTTCCCTGTTAATAATTACTCACATCCAATTTGCAGTCAGTGTGACGGGCACCATCGCCAATTTTCATGGACATGCTTTTTGAACGGCGCCTCATCACCTGGAACCTACCAAAATGTTTATTTTGAAAAGTTCGTGCTTGCTTTTGTATGGATTGAGCCAAAATCTCCCCGATACGTTCCATGTTATGGAGGGCACTGTAGTTTGGTCTAGGGCTGCACAACACTAGTGTAGGTGCCGGTTTTCAAATATGGGACACATACACCTACACCGTTAAGGGCAAAAACCAGCCCTTAGCAGTGGCGGTTTCCGATTATCCTACATTCATATTGGACCATTTTTTTAGCATTTTACGCACTTATCTCAAACATATCCAATCCATTGTTACTAAGATTATGTAATAAAAAATGTAACTCCTCTTAAAACAAGAAATTTGTCATGGAGAATTACAGAGTGGATGGTTTTACCAGCTAAGCTGTGGAGAGCATTTTCAGCAGCTTGTTGTTGAGCATCTTTCCTCGTCTTACCCATTCCAACCCCTATCTTCTCGCCAGTTAACAAAACCTACACCAACGGATCAACAGAATGATCTAGGTAGAGTTCACATACAAACAAGATGGTTGCAGCTAATTGAAAATGAAGAGAGAGGAGGACAAAGAAAGAGTTTTGCAGCTAATTGGGACTAAAAGCTAATTGATCTGAGTTATGTATCTATGGAAACAAAAACCAAGAAACAGAATCCGAATTTCCTACTTGAAGTACAACTTGGAATAGTAAAGTTAGACTTATGAACCACCATGAGCAGCAACTTGTTAAAAGAAACACCGCATGGTAAGAAACATTTCCATAATCTAACTAACAGGTGGTGATGCTCAAACCATCTATAGACACTAGCAAAGAGAAAAATATACATTTTCATTGCACACCACAAGATGATCCTTGATGGGTCTTCAGACAGGTAAAGATTCAAAATAACATTCAACAAAGGCAAATGGTTTCACTAACCTCGACAAAAAATTGCAATTTATGGTGCTGACAACAGACCTAAACTCAACCTGCATAGTAGGACAGGATGTGGTTAACAGCAAGGGGAAAAACTCAAAAAATGGGAGGAGCAAAGTATCTTTGGTCAAGCCAGGACGCATCTGTACCTTGGAACTACATCTTCGTGCAATTTCTTGCAACACCAAAATAGATAAAGGGGAAGGTATCAGGTTCAATTTTCCAACTTCAGTTGGAATATCTCTGCTACTGGACACCTGATTTTGAGATGCACCAACCTCTGCAAGAAACTCTAATTAGAAAAATGGATAATGCAGATTGGCATTGGTCAGCATAAAATAATCATCCATATAAAACATTTGACCAATCTTTCCGTTCAAGGTTGACATTTACAGCAAAGGCTACAATGCCCAACCATCTTATTTCAATGCAGAACAAACTGTGCAATGTTAAAATAAGTAAAGATAAACAAAATTAAAAACATTACGATATTTACAAAGGGGGACAATGAAATCTTAGCTCCAAAATATGTAAAAAATGTCGTGAATCAACAAAACAAAGCAGGAACTATGACTCCTTAAAAGTACAATGATCACAATTCTCAAACAAGAAAACAAATGCCATGGTAGAGGATGCAGTTCAAATCCTTCAATTTCAGAGATGATTCCAAACCAGTTGGACAAAGCAACCAATTAAATTCATTAATCAGAGCCCTCACCTTCTGTGGCACTTGAGTCCAATGCTGGGGTACAAGAACAAACACAAGATGCAAATCTTCAACATAGCTTGGGAAGACCGAAAGCCCTCTCATGCCTGACAACGCCATCGCCTCTCAGATCCACTCTCGCACGCAAGAATATATACAGAGCGAGTCAGGGAGAGAAAGGAGGCCCTATCGTGGCCGGCGAAGGGTGGGGGAGGGGAGCGATTGGAAAGGGTCGGGAGGGAGGAAGAGGCTATCGACAGGGGGTGAACTGAACTCGACGATGAGGGGGGAGGAGTTTTAGGGTTATATTCGAAACGACGTCGTTTTGATATAAAAAAAAAGTAAAAAAAATAATATCATGTTTCCGGTACCCGGGAACCCGGTGCCGGGTAAACCGGAAACCGGAAAAACCACCGGATTTTCCTAAAAACAACCCACCGGCTCCGGTGAGGTAGGGTACCGGCAACCCGGTGCCGGTGCCACCGGATTTTATCGGTGGGGTTGAGCAGCCCTAATTTGGTCTAAATGAAACATGTGTACTCTTTTTTTCTAAACCTGAAACATGCCTGCAACCTACTTGACATCGGTTTTTGTAGTTTTCTGCATGTCCATTCTTTAAGATAGGTTTTTGAAGTTGTCCCCTTTTTTTTTCTTTGATAGTAGTGAAATTCATTTTACAACAAAAAATTTACATGATCGCCACATAAACGAGCATCTAGAATGAGTATACAACTCCAAAACTTGGTGGCACACGTCAAATCCTTTATCGGTGTTAACACTGCAGTTGCCTCAGCCTTATCCATACGAATTACGATAGAGCGCGTTGGATGCAGAAAGCAACTCGTACTTCCCAGAAAGCAAAGACTTCGAGTATGTTCCTCCGGTGTGGATGCATTTTGACTTTCTGTTATTGAAAATTTGAATAGTTTCACGCACTTTTTTGCTGCTGCGTTGTTTGCTGTGCTGAGCTTGCAGACTCGGGTTGGTTGGCGGATGGAGGGTTGGATGCTTGCTATTCAGAGGTTATTCCTTGAGTTTCCTGCTCACTTTCTTCGTTGGATTCCTAGGAAGCAAAATCGGAGTGCCCATAAGCTTGCTAAGTGGGCTGCTACTTGTGCTTGCTTTGGTTTCCTTTCTGTTGGGCGTGTGCCTGTTGCTGTTTTTAATTCAGACCTTTGTGGGTTGTAGCTAGTTTTATCTTTGCTTATATATAAAAAAAAATAATAATAGTTTCACGCACTTGGTTTGAATCTAGCAGGTTTGGCTGTGTGGAGGCTATAACGCAGATCACTAGCTAGCTAGGAGTTTTTAGCCAAAGGGAAAAATATTTTAGAAGCTTATCTACTGTGGATAAAGTTAAGGATCCATTTAATTAAGTGGATGATCACTAATAATTTATATTTTTCGTGTAGAATCAATCTGCTAGATGGATTGATAAGCCATGCTTAAAGAAAATTTTGTCTTTTATGTGTCCATTTGGATTTATTTTCCTATCTATTGCATGCGTATTAGGTGAGACTCCGGTTCCCTGTTCTAGGTTTCCTTCTTAATTAAGTGAACCTAGCTATTAACCTGAGACAATTTGAGTATCAACAAACTCAAGCAATTTCATTAAAAAAAGACCCAGTTTGACTTTTTCTTTGACGTCTCCAGCAACAGTAGCATATCTGTATACATGAGTAGAACATCTGATCTCCTTTTCAGCACTTGTATGCTTCGTCTCTTTCTGAATTCCCGAGGCTGAAGGCTTTCTTGCAGGAGGCGGCCTAGGATATAATTAGCAGATAGTGTATATACCAATAAGATTGCTTATCATATAACTGTCTAAATAAACAAATATTGGTGCCTGGCTAGGTTTTTGTAGCGAAATGCATAATAGGATTGCTGACATGTTGCAGTTCGGAAGCTGTTAATTTCTTGAGTGATTTAATGGCGTACGTGAAGAAGTTAATATGCCACCACCACCGTATATCAGAGATACGTCTGCTAGTGCTCTTCTATTTGACTTCGACTTAGAGCTAGTGGCCACCCCAACGCCAGGGGCTATGCATTTCTCCTTAATTTATTAATCATTTGCTTCTCATGAGGAGTGTATTGCTGCCATTTAGATTTAGTGGACTGACAGCTTACAGTTCCGGATCATTTTGAAGTTCTTACAAGACCTTTGTCGAATTCGGAGAGACCATAAGGGAAAATATGGGGTTTTCCTTAAGAAATTCATCTAAAAGGGAAATATTTTTAATGTAACCTTTATATAGTGGAAAACCTTCATGGGCTTGTTTGGAAACGAGCTCAGGTTCTGGTTTAAGGTCCAGGTCCTGGTTCTGGTTCTGAAGCTGGACCCTGGGTTTTGCTTTCAGGCAAGCGCGAGTTTCAAAGGTGCAGCCGAGTGATAAACCTGCCACATGCATACGCTTGCAAACTGAGCCCCACCAGCACGCAACCCAAGGAAAGTACAAAAGATGAGCAACGTGAAAATACAGATTTTGGAAGGGAACATGCGTCATTTGGGAAGCGGGGCAATATGAAAGATGAATTGCAGTTGTAAACACAGGGCACCGGACAATGTGTTCGGTTTATTTTGCAACAACATCATAGAGGAATTATAACGAACATTGACCGTGCAACATCAAATTACAGATTTTGGAAGGGAACATGCGTCATTTGGGAAGCGGGGCAATATGAAAGATGAATTGCAGTTGTAAACACAGGGCACCGGACAATGTGTTCTGTTTATTTTGCAACAGCATCATAGAGGAATTATAACGAACATTGACCGTGCAACATCACATTAACAAGGAAACAATGCAACAATGCAAAATCACATAACATACCACGTAAAGAGGTTCCATAGCACATAAGACAAGCGGGTGATATGAACAAACATTGGACTTAGAGCGTGTGGTGGGAGCCGTGGTAGGTGCTGATGGGGAAGAGTACAAATGTTCGGTCTCCTTACACCGCTCCTAAAACTCAACGAATGCCACAAATAACGAGCTTCTCCACTGCCCTTTCGTATACATTCCTTCCCCTAGCAACCTCGTCGTTCTTCATCTCAAATTTGGCATACCGAATCCATGTGCTGACCTTCGGGTGACACTGAACAAACCGCTCAAAAATCTCACCAAACAGTAGAGCACCCAAACTCCTTGCGCTTCCGGAGGCGGTAGTCTGCGAGCTCAGTGGCGTCGGTGATCTTCTGCTTCGGTGGATGGATCTCGGCCTCTTGGCGCTCCCGGGCCTCGCAAAGCATCTGCTCAGCGGTGATTTGGATCAGGCCTGAGGTCTTTCTCTTCACCCGAGTCCATCATCTCATCGTGGCTTTTGAGAAAAAAAAACATCGATATCGTTCATCCCATAGAGAAGGCATATATTGGCTGAATCGCACCAAACAGTAGAGCACCCAAACTCCCTAAGGATGCTTACTTCCATTCTGGGAGATTCAAAGCTAAAAATCTTCGAAATGATGGTGCTGGGAATTTCTTTTCTTCTATGTTGTCTTCAGTTGCAGGCGAACCCAAGCTTAGTGCTATTGAGTGGGCAGAACTTGACCAACCAATCTAGAGAGATTACGACTACTCTTGTTGTTTGATATAGAAGATGCAGTAGCGTTATTGGCTTCACCTGGGGATTTATGATTCTCGGTTTGTTGAAAGCGGACAAGGGAAGTGTAAAGGCCATCTTCGTTTTGAATCAACTCATTGTGTGACCCTATCTCCATTACCTTACTTCTCTGTTTCGTGGCAAAAGAGTGTTGTGAGAGCGGGAATAAAGATTGTTTGCGGGGAATCTGTAGGGGAGTGTATGAAACTGGGTCGGTGGGAAGTTAATAGGTGAGAACGTAGGTGAGATGGTTGTTGTGGATTGTTCAATCGGCAGCTGAAGAGAAGAAAGAAGTAATAAATTGGCATTAACGATGGAGGACATCGACGACAGTGAGAAATGGAGAAAGAAGAGGAAGAAGAAGAGAGGAGGTGTAGCAGAAATAGACGTAGACAACAGACATTGGGACGCGCATTGTCAGCATAGCAGATAGACTTTACAATGGTGTTTTTGGGACTACAAGTCACGACCAATCAGCAGGACACATGTGACCGTGTAACAGTAGCAATTGAACCCATCCAAACGCCGTCTCCATCACTTGGGTTTGAACCACCAAAACCAGGACCTGAGCCCATTTCCAAACGAGCCCCATAGGGCCTAATTTTCCAACACTTGAATTAATCCTGGGGTTCACATAAGATGTGCCGAGGTGGATTCACAATCTGAAAGGCACGTTAATTGTTAAATCAGCGTACCTATTTGAGCTTGGGTCTAGAAGTGCAGACGTGGGGAAACTCTCAACTGCAGAATGGAAAAAGATTTGGAAGCTAAATATGCAACATAGGCTGGGAATGCATCTCTGGCGAGTAGCAGCTGATGCACTTCCTATTCAAGGGAAGATGGGGGGAGCAAGTCAGTAGATCAGGAGTTCGAAAATAGGGGATGACCCTATGTCGGAAGAATGTGGAATTAGCTAATCATTTATTCTTGGGTTGTGTGAATTTAGATCCATGTTGTGGCAGAATGGCCCGTGGCCGATTATATCGGATACGTTTTCTCACAAACCAATCATTCATTGGACCCCCAAAACCTCACTGATGAAAATTGGAGGAATTGGCGATAAGTAATTCTCTGTGCAGTTTTAATTATGGACTCTGTATGGTTCACCAGAAATAAGCTAGTTTATGGGGGTGTGAAACCTGATATTTGGGTTCTGTTGAAAGAAGTACTGAGAACCTACTTAGACCATAATGCGGCTTGGAAGAGGAAAGAAGTGGTCGGAGGAGATAGTTTGGATCCCGCCTCAGGAGGGGGCATTGAAGATCAATTTTGATGTTTCTGTTTTCCAAGAGAACTTGTCTAGAGCTATCTGTAGGAATAATCAGATGGGACTCTCAAGGCCAAAACGAGAAGAAGCAGGGGGTGAACCCTCTCATAGGAGAAGCAAGGGCTGCTAGATTGGCTTGCTCACTGGCATCGAAAATGGAGGTCACAGCACCATCACGATTGAAGGAGACTCCCAGTAATTGGTTAATCAAGTCTTGAGAAGCAACAGGAGACCGGATTGGGAAATTGAAGGAGAGGTGCTGACCATCAGACAAATGCTACAGGATCAACCATCATGGCAGATGAAATGGACGCCCAGAGAAGGAAATTACACAGCACATAAGCAAGTTAAATGGAGTGCTGAGGAGAATGAAATAAGAGAGATATGTATTAATAATTTACCCGACAATGTACTGAACTGTAATAGTTTGGCTCTGCATGAGAAAGTATGACCAATGAAGAAACGTTATTCAGAAAGAAAGAAACAAATAATCCCGGGGTTCACCTTTCGGGAGTGCTGCAATACTTTGAAGGGTTCTATTTCAGTAATCTGATGCCAACACCGCCCGTGAAAATGGAAAATGCTTAATTGTGAATTCTTTAAATTATATATAAATTTACCCATCAATTTGAGCTTTCATGTACCTCTCTTAATCTTCTGCGTTTTTTCTAAATAGGAATATCAGATGGGTAGTTTTGCGGATTTCCCTCGATGGTTTCTCTAAGTAATTTCTCCTGTTCTTGAAGATTTGACGGCAGATTATCATAGACAGCAGTGAACAAGTCTGAAAGTGGAGGTTTTCTATCTTCTCTGCAATTTGAATTGATTCCAGTAGCTGCAAAACATAAATTTTATTAGAAAGAGAACGTCGGAAGGGGTTGTCCAATTCAATGGAGATTGAAAGAAAAGGCATATCAACATGTATGCACCTGCTTTCTGATGCTGCTTCGAAGCTCGGATTCATATTGTTCATTCCACCTGCCATTCCCTTCTACCCATTCCCTCAATCTATTTACAGGGTCTCGTGCCTTTTTCCAGTATTCGATCTCATCTAATGGCCGATACTTGGTGGAATCATCAGATGTGGAGTGGTGTCCTACTCTATATGTGAAGGCCTGAAAGTTAAATAAACAGCAGAGAAAATCACAATTTGGAATACACAACTTTCCCTGCATCACCTATTTAGAAATGTCATTGGTAAGAAGGGCTGGGGCCACATGCAAAAAGGGTCACACCCTCCTCCATAAGCAACAAACACCAAAAGTAAGTTTATTTAGCCCCACCTCCACTAATAGTGGGCGCTGTTCGCTTATAGCCATTTCACGAGCAGTGTGAATTGCATTATATACTGCAAGAGCATCATTGCCATCTACCCGGATGCTTCGAACTCCATAAGCTCGACCCCTAACAACAAGACCATCACCTACCAAACATGGATAATTAACACAACAAAGAAAAAACTCAAATCTCCACGACGGTCTGTTATTATATATATGGAACTCAGAGATAGGGCCTAGGGGAGGCAGAGTACTTCGAAATTGGTCTTCTATAGGAGTACTAATAGCCCACCCGTTGTTCCGAAAATGAAAAGGACAGGGGCTTCCATAACTGCTGCAAAATTTAAAGCAGCATGGAAATCTCCCTGAAACATCAGTTAAAGATAATAATGAGAATTTCAACATCGTTTATCATAACTTTCAGAGTGAGAGGAGCAAGAGTTTATTGTTCAGTCACCTCACTACTTCCGCCATCCCCGCAATTAGTGGCGACACATGCATTTTTTCCATCCATTTTAAGAAAATAAGCAACACCCACGGCTTGAGGAAGTTGTGTGCTGAGAAGCATTAAAAGGTCAATGGATAGCAGATTTCAGTTAACAAAACACTCATCACCCCTATTTGAGAACATGTTAAAGCAGAGTCAAGAGAGAAACTACTGAGGACCGTTTGTTTAACTGAATGCTGAAGAGGCTAGGATGGAGAATGTGAGGGCCAAAAAACTAAGATCAGTAGAAATCGATAGAAGCTATTTGAACATTGTGCTTAAAAGCATATGTCCCCAATGAGTTAGGAAGGTTAAGCAGCCTTCAGGTGTCTACTATCCGCATCATCCAGTCCTAGAGATAAGGTTTATGGACATAACAAGCTTACCTGAGGCAAGACAAGATCATCTGCAGTAAGCACAGCCGCTGATGCAATGTTGATTGCTTCTTCCCCTGACGTGGTAAGTAAAAGGAAATTATACCCTGCCTTTGTGCTTCGTAGATTATGTTGTCCGTCATTTGGAGGGTGACCATGTAACTGTACATCTTTACTGCCACTTCCTTGCTTACCTATTGAACAATTAGTCCCGTTACAATCAAACTTCTAAAAGCTCTGATGAATCCTGATAGCTTACATATCCTTTTTAGTAACGGAATATTATGTTTTTTTTAGCAAGCAATGAACTCAAACTGCCTTCTTGTTCTTATCTGAAATTTTTGAGCTTTTGCTCACGTTTCAAAATTGACACTACAAACATTGTTTAACCTGGTTATAAGAAGGTCCGAAACAGAACACATATAGAACTCAGCTTCAAATATGGATGTTCCACATTCAAGTCACTATCATGAACCTAGAGTACACTAGCTCAAACTTCTTTCAAATACTGTAACAATCTCTTCCCAGATAGAGTTAGGAATGTCACCACATGCTGTTACGCAAAATAAAAATAATATGATTTCATAATTTAAAGAAAAAAAACTTTGAAATTATGCGGTCAAAATATTCACATGCTTTCATTTTCTTTTGCTTAATATTTTCATAACATGAATATAGCTATCTCATAGCATGCATAACAAAATATTTACTTTGTAAACAAATATATGGTGGGTTAAAAGAGTCTTCAAAAGAAGGGTTTATATATATATATATATATATATATATATATATGTATATGTATATTTGAAAATTCATGTTTAGACCCTATTAACACCTAGAGATTTGACACGGAATTACGTCAACATTAAAACACTAACAATATCAAATATCATTTTCAAAAAAATTAACATTTTTGCTTTGAAAGAAAAATTGCATAATCATATATATCTACTTAAGTAGCTCTTATGCTTTGCAACTTAACCTAACAATTCCATACAAAAGCAATCAGTTTCCATTCAATTTACTTAACCTAACAATTCCATACAAAAGCAATCCATTTTCAGTCAATTAATATGAGATGACTTTTCGGTCTTGCAAGATTAGCTGGAGGGCTTGAGAGGTAACTCCAATCTTTTCATCCTCGAATTAAAGAGAAAGTGTTGGTAGCAAATAAATCTACCTCTACCAAACATAGGATTAAATCTCTAGCCTAGCCTTGACTTTTAAACTATCTTTAGATCTAATCCTGTATTTAAAGTTTGAAATTAACAATTACCTTAAAAAGACATAAATACCCCTATTATTAAAGTTGAGGTGTTAAACATACAGAAGCAACCGGTGATCAACAAACTGCTGAACCGCTATAAAGGGAACCGTGAAAATGGTTATAAAGAAATAAACTTCTGACATAATTTTACCTCAGGTTAAAAACAATTTCTACCATGTACCGAACAATAGAATTGAAATCAGAGTCGGTCCACTTCTTAAATCAGATTTTTCCATCTCAAGTCAGAATAATGTTCTTTCAAAGAATAGCTGAATTCACCCTTATAGAAATCAATTATAAGGAGATCAATGCATGACCCCAAAAGATGAATCAAACACTCTAGTTTTCTTTATCTTATATCTCCATGCACTAAAATCAACAATGTTAAATGTACATATTGGTCTTCCAAAACCTGGCATGCCACAAAAAATTATGGCAATAACAAGGTAAACTGAAACAAAACAATCTATATTGGTTCATGTAATCCACTTGACTCTTCCTCCGCTTCAGCATCCCCCATCATATTGTTCATGTAAACAACCTTTATTCTCCATCTCCCAAACCAATAAACTCAACACGAAATAAATGTATTTGCCTCCATGATGCTTTAATTGGTCTGCATTAAACGTATATATGTGGTCTCTTATCCCAATCCAACTGCATCCAGTAACCTTCTTGACCACTTTATGTTTCATGGACCTTCTAACTCGAGCCATGCTCTCCCATCTGCCCTCATCTCATATGCCCTAGACAAAACCAAATAAGGTAGAGATGACTGCGATTCCAACTTCATCATCCTATCTGCAACTCTTTCAGTGAGCTTAAAGTCTCTATGAATCACACTAGCACGAAGAATTGATCCCCATATGCTAGAACTAGGTTCATAAGGCATTGTGTTTACAATGTCTATTGCTTCTTTAAACTTACCAGCCCTACTCAACAACTCCACTATGCAAGCGTAATGCTCATCCCTGGGTGGAACTCCATATTCTTTCTCCATTGGTGAAAAAATAGTCACTCCTTCATCAACAAAATTCCCACACTCGCAAGCAAATAGCACTCTAGCTAGTGTGATTCGATATGGTGATAGACCTTCCCGAACTAGTCCCTTAAAAATGTGCAGGGTCTCATATACACTACCATTGTTTGTCAAACCCAAAATGATGGTGTTCCAAGCTATCAAATCTCGTACACCCATATCAGCAAAAAATTTTGTGGCATCATTAATTAACCCAAATTTAGCATACATTTCCATGAGTGAATTAGCAACAACTGCATCTGACTCAAAACCCAATTTTGCAACCAAAGCATGAATTTGACTACCCTGCTCTGCTGGCGGAAGAGTGGAAACAGTACTTAGAACAATGCTTAGCGTGACCTCAGTCGGCCTCAGGTTCTCCCCCAAAGTCTTGAGAAAGAGTTGCAAAGCATCCTCCACCAAACCATGTGCTGCATAGCTTGAAATCATGGAATTGCTAACTGCTGAATCCCATTGATGGAGAAGCTTGACTGAATACTCCAATCTGTTGCATTTAGAAAACAGATCAATAATAGCACTTGAAATAATGCTATTAGAATTAAATCCCACTTTGGTGCAGAGAGCAAAAATCTGCTTACCCTTTTCTAAATCTTGCAAATTCGGACAGACGGTGATGACTATCGATATGGTAAACTGATCAGACGAATGCTCTGTGGTTCTCATCAAATAGAACTGATCCAGTGCCAATTGTCCGTACACGAACCTCTGACAACCCCAAATTAAAGAGTTCCAAGAGGTTGTATCCAACTCCTCCAAAGTAAAAAACACACCAAAAGCATAATCAAGTAGACCAAGCTTCTCATACATCTCAATCAATGAATTCTCAAGCACCACATTCCATAAACTCAGACCATCACGAATCAGATGACCATGAATCTGCTTACCATAACGAGCACACGACACAAGAGACATCAAAATTGACAATGTGAACCCACTTGGTCGCACTCCAGCATTTTGCATCTCCCTAAAAGTCTCCAATTATCTATCGACAAAGCCACGTGAAAAATAACCCGAAATCCTCGTGTTCCAACTAACAACATCTCTCACTGGCATTTCATTAAACAACCGACCTGCCCTTTCACCATGGCCAGATTGAAACAACGCCTTCAAGCAAATATTCCAAGATATACAATTCTTCTCAGAAATTCCATCAAACACTTTCAAGGCATCACTAGAAGTACCAACCTGAGAGCATACGTCGAGACAAAGATTCCCGAGAAAAGTATGGCTATCCAACCCTACTTTTACCAACTGGGCATGAATGGTTTTAGCAAAATTTGAAGACTTGAGCGATAAGCAGTGGTCTATAAGGTCAGAGTAATAGGAAAGCGAAGTTCTTGGAGGACCTTGAACTTGCTTTAAAAATGGGTACATGCAAATGCTCTGACACTACGTACTATAGGCTTGTTGCTTCCACAGATCTCCTTAAAAAGAGATTACTAAATGTATATAGGTGCACATTACGAGTTTAGCATTGGCTCTTCTTCTTCTTGTTGTTCATTTGCTGAAGCAACCAGTTGGAAACTGTTCGGAATATGAACGAGGGTTCATGTGAACAACTTCAGCGGTAATTCCCTCCACCGGAATACAGGGTGGTCAAGTATATCTACATACAGTTGGGGCGGCTAACATTTTTGTCTGTCTTGGCAAGCCAAAAAAATTGAGGCTTTTAATTTAAAAAATAATAATAAATTCAAAATTAAGTTATAAATTTACTTCTTATCTTGCAAAATTATTAATTAAATTTTTATATTTAAATTTAGACAATAAATTATTGGTTAGAAAACTAACTTATGAGAATTTAATTTTTTTTTAGAACTTGAGTTGATTAGTAATAAATTAAATTGTGGTGCTAAATTTAGGAGAAAAATTTGTGGAGAGTGATTATATTAATTGAATTAATTAGACTATTATTATTGCTATTGTTAGTTTTTAGGATGTTCCCAAAATTTTAAGCTTTTTTCTAAACTTTAATTCTTAGTTTTTTTTCAAGCTGTAAAAAGAAACTACTAGCTGCTTAGAATATCCAATAACCCGAGAGAGATAGAAAGCGAGTATCTTTTTTTTCTCTTGTCAGAGATATAGAGAGAGTTGAGAGTCAAGAGGTCTCTTTATCTCCTTCACAAATAATCCCTAGAAAAAATAAATCATTATAGTGATTAAAATAAGCAAAGTGACTTATAGGTTGAGGTTCTCCACTGATTCCTTCTTTCCATTCTTTGCATGTTATGTGTAAGGAAGTCCATTAATCTGATCTCTTTTATATATCATGGAAATAAGTTTTACCAGGGGAGAAAAACTAAGACAGGATTTTGAATGACCGGTTTAAGCCGAAGTCGCAGTAGTGTGAACGAGCCTGTGACTTGCTTGTCAAGGACCAAGGTGTTGCATACTGGGATCTTTCCTTTCTTCTTCCACTCCTTCTGTTTAGTCTTCACAGACCAACTCTGTTGGAGGAGCATTGGGCTGGAAATAACGTGCCCAAATCTGCGGCAACTAAAAAGTTTCCAAGGGACCTCTACCCTGCTTTTAACTGCCTCACCGTAACCGAGGTTGAATTTAACAATCTACCCAACTGCAACCAGGATTCTTTTGTATTTTCTTATTGCTTCTTCAGGATCCTTCCCAATCTTCAGAGGTCACAAATACACTTGATAACTGAACATAAGCGCCAGAATTCTCAGGATCAAGCACGATAATTCTCTCTGTCAGCTTCTTTTCAAGATACTTATCCCCATGCGCCACACAGCCTCTCAACACTGATGACCACATGCTTGCATGAGCCTTAAAAGGCATATGTTCTATAAGATCAATTGCTTCCTCAAGGCGACCAGCACGAGAAAGAAGATCAACCATACAACAGAAGTGTTCAATCCCTGGATCAATATGATAATTTGATTTCATCTTATAAAACCATGTTCGTCCATCGTCAAGCAGTCTACAATGATCACAGGCAGAAAGAACTGCTATAAATGTTATATCAGTAGGTCTAACCAGCTTGCATCATTTCATTGAACATAGTCAGTGCTTCAATTCCATGACCATTCGTGGCATAACCCATCAACATTGAATTCCAAGAGATTTCATTGTTCCATCAAATAGTCTACGCCCATTTTCAACAAAACCATACTTGCAGTAGAAATCAACAAGTGAAGTACTAATGATCTGATCAGACTCGTGACCAAGGATGATAGCGTTCGTAAAGAGATGCTAGCACGTGCACTGATTAAACTGGCCATGCTAAACATGTCCATTCTCAAGTCCATCTTATTCATCTCACGAAAGAGATTCAATGCTTCAATTGAAGACCCATTTTGACTTAGCCACTATCATTGAATTCCATGATATCAAGGTTCTTTTCAGCATAGTTCTGAAAATCCATCTTGCATCTTCAATTCGTCCACAACTCGAATACACTGATATCATCAAATTAAGCAAGATTATGTCGTGTACTTTGAGCTCACCAAATAATTTTCATGCATCATAAGGACTTCTACACTTGGAGTACGCATCAAGTAGAGCACTAGAAACAACAACATCATCATCAATTACCCCAACTTTACAGGCATGAGTATGCACTTGTATGCAATGTCCAAGAATGACTAAGCTACTGCTAGCACTCAAAACACTTGAGAGTGTGGAATAGTCTTCTTGAACTCCATTTCTCCGCATCTGATTGAAGAGAACCAATGCTTCAATTCCCTCATCGTTGTAAACATATCCAGAAATTAGTGAATTCCATAAGACGACACATGGATTACTTTTGTTATCAAATATTCTCCTTGCATCACTCATTGTACCACAATTTACGTAGCCTGAAATAAACCCCGATATAGAGAAGTCATTTGGTTCCTTCAACAGATTCAGGACGTGACTTGCAGTATCCGGATAGCCACAGTACTTCTCATACATATTAATAAAAGAACTACTCAAAACCGAGTCAAATTTCACTCCATCAATCACGATGCGTGCATGAATTTGCTGACCTCAATCAAGAGCCGCCAAATTACTACAGGCCCCAATAATCGTGGCCAGTATAAATGTGTCACGATACTGTACTTCAAAAGGATCCGAACTCAAATCCTTAAAAAGCTTCACTGCTTCTATGGCACAACCATTTCGAGCATAACCATGAATCATTGCATTCCACGCTACCCCATCCTTCCTTGGCATATCATTAAACAGACTCCGAGCAACCTCTAGCTCGTCTGCCTTTGCAAACCCAGAAACCAGTACACGCCGCGAGAAATCATTCTTCTGGGGCATGGAACCAAACAACTCCAGTGACCTCTCCTTGTTCCCTGATTTCATGTACCCCCTCCATCATAGTATTCCAAGATAAATAGTTCTTCTCAGGCATATCCCGAACAGTTTCCACACGTCACTCAAGCTGTCGCACCTCACGTACATCTGCAGAAGGCAGTTTCCGATCGTGAGGGCGGAGTTTAGAAGACCAATTTTGAGAAAAAGGAGGTGGAGCTGTCTTCCTAGATAAATCGAACGGTGGGTGTTGCAAGATTGGAGTACCCGGATGAGGGAATGAAGATCAAGGTCCATTGTGAAGAGGGGCTACTGGTTGTGGCGGGGTTGTGGTGGTTCAGAAGCCATGGAGACTGTTGGGTCATGATTCGGATTCCATCCAGACAGCAGGTTTCCAGATACGTACAGATGGAAGGCGTGGATGGATTGCAATAAATCCAACACTCTAGAAGGCGCCACGTTAATTAATGAAATCCATATGCGCTTCGCTCAGCTCGGCTCTTCAATCTTCTAGCTTTAGCGTTTTCACTTAGTAGTACCGGTCGGACCTATAAAATTAAGAGAGCAAAGAGGTCTGACCGGTACGGCAAAAAAATTTGTCTTTTAATCTCCCCAAAACATCTCAAATTAAAATAATCTTCGTATATTCCTCCTTATCTCACTTAGTTTTGTTGTTAGTTACATGAGATTTTTCCATTTGTTTGTGATGGTATATGAATGCCCATCTATATGGTGTTGCAGGCTCAAGATTTCAGAAACGCATTCCACCATAAAGATGTGGTTGCAGAACATGAATATGTATAAGTTGATTTATGTCAGTAGTTGATTTGTTAGAGCAAATTTGTTGTTTATGTGTAACTATACTATATATATATGTTAGTAGTAGATTTGAACTAAAATGAAGTTTTCTGGGTTCAAGGAATGAATATGTACCTAGGTTGTTTTTTATGGATTCTGTTATATCTAATCCTCCTGTTATATTTTTAATGATGCAAACTATTTAAATGGTATCCTCCCCTATGTCGCTATTTAATATTTCAATTTGGGAAACAAGCTGGCGCGAGGCCCAGGAAATTCTAGGGCAGGGCGCCCCTCGCGCAAGGCCCTGAAAATTCCAGGGCAAGGCGACCCGCGAGCGAGGCCCTAGAAATTCCAGGGCAACGCGCGCCAGCGCTCTCACCTTTACGCTCATCCCACCCGTCTCTCTCTCTCTCTCTCTCTCTCTCTCTCCCTCTTATGCCGACAACCACGCCTACAGCTGAGGGATTAAAAATCCAAATCCTTTCTTCGAACAAAATGCAGGGAGGACAACCATTTAGGAACAGGTAGATAGCACAATCATTCAACTAGGAAAACTTGTCTTAGATAAAGATCACTCCAGAGTGGAGTAACACGCATGGCAAGATATATTATACATTTGTCCAGTTATATCATCAAATTGATGTAACATGAGTCCTAATCTGGGTTTTGAAGCCCTTATGTTTCTCGTTTTTCTTGAGACCAGCACCTCCGATAGGGCCCTTCTCTGCCTTGGCTAAGCTCCTTCAGCGCCTACTCATCAACCAAGTCCAACTCGAGATAATAAAATGTAAAAAAAACCAATAAAGGGAGCATCATGGAGAGAGAAACCGATGCATTACCTTTTCCTTGTCCTTCTTCTGTATATTGGCCATGTCAATCTGCTGGGAGCAAATAAAATGAGTGTGAAAATAATACCACGAAGAAGAATCAAACAGCACTACAAGGTGTCTTAACAAGCTCAAGCTCCATTAATTCTAACTGACTAGCAACAGTGTTACGACCCATCACCTAAAATTTGTTGACATGAATCTTCTCAAATGGAACAATAAGCACTCATGTGAGATATTCAGCTAACGAAGCAATCACAACCACTTTATTAGCACAATAAGCACAGGCAGACTCACAACAATTAACCCAGTAGGTACAAGGCACGAATTAACCTAGATTTATTGCTAAAATATGGTCAAAGGATATTGTGCAGAAATGTAGGAGAAGCAAAACCCCTTTTGTAACCCTAAAACCTCAATCTAACATTACAGCAAATAAAAAAAATTAAACAAAAAATGTTAGTAAATCGAGTGAGAGGCCATAGAGAGAGAGAGGACCAGTGAGGTGAGTGATGTAGCTGTGAGTTGAGGGAGAGAGCCAGAGTGGAGAGTGACCGAAAGATTTCAAGGGAGAGGGATTTCGAAATGGGAGGGATTTGAGGGTTTTGAAATGTCGAATAATTTTGAAATGAAATTTTGAATTGTAAAGGGATTTCGGGGAGATTAAAATGAGCCTATTTTTTTGTTGTACCTGTCAGACATCTTTGCACTCTTAATTTTATAGGTCTGACCGGTACTATTAAGTGAAAGCGCTAAAGCCAAAAGATTGAGGAGACGAGCCGAGCGAAGCGAAGCACACATGAATTTCATTAATTGATGTGGCGCCCTCCAGAACGTTGGATTTATTGCAATCCATCCAGGCCTTCCATCTGCACGTATCTGGAAACCTGTTGTCTGGATGGAATCTGAATCCATATTCTCATACCTTTTGCTTTGATTTCATCTTACATACCCATGGTCATAAATATTCTCTTTTCTATTCCTTCCCAGGTATCAAGCGATGATGAGGAGCATTCTCGATGTGGACGATATAGAAGCCTAGACGACTACTAGGATCATCAGTTGTATTGGATTTATTTTTTGGAAAATATATGATTTTTTGTATACTGTGGTGTTGGATTGTATGTAGATAGTTTGGAATCTTTTAATTTATTGGTTGTTAAATTCCCAATGTTATTACTTTGTTGGTTGTTAAATTCTATCGTTGTTGTGATATTCGATAATGCTTAATGGTTGCCTTACCACTATGTGTATTTAACACAAAATAGGAACATATAATTAAAGATTGAGAGGGGCACGGGTGGGAACTGGGATGGGCGCAGAGCTGAGAGGGCCAAACTCCAGAGTGGGAAATGTCGGGAAGGCCAAAAAAGGCAAGGACTAGAGTACCAGATGAGCCATAAGACTCATACCATGTGACAAGGAGGGGTCTCCCTGTTCGTTGTGGGAAGTGCTTGGTGGTTGGACACAATGCAAGATCCTGTAAAAAAACCAGAAAATCTCAACCGAAGAATATACCCAAAGAAGTCATATAAGAAAAAGAATGCACCTCAAGTGAGCATTGTTTATTACTTTGTATCAGTTAACATTGCTGAGACCTTTATTATTTCCATTGTGTAATACTTTATTATTGACTTTGTTATTGGCTTTATTTAATACGTTGACAATTACTTCACAGGGAGGTGATGGCCAGCCAGGAACATCGAATCCAGCTGCTGGACAGCCTGGTGATGGCCAGCGAAGGAAGTCTAATTCGGTTGATGGGCAACCTAAGAGAAAGATGAAGTCTGCAGTTGCACCTAGTAAGGGTGGGACACAACCACAGCTAAGGAGATCACCTCGAAAGCGAAGTGTAACTCGGGTAATTATTTGCCTAATAATATAGAAATATCAATTGTGTTTATAAATGTTGATGAAGTCAGTCTACATGGCAGCAGGGTAAAGGAGGGTCCCAGCCATCTCAGACACAGTCAAAAATAAAACGGGCCAGCACTAGTAAGAAGGGAAACGGTGCAGGAGGGTCCCAACCATTTGTCTTGAGGAGATCACCTCGGAAGATGGGTGAAGCTGATGGTGGGAGGGCAACACAGTGAAGGATGGATGTCATTTTGATTTTTGGGAACATGGATGTTATTTTTGGTTTTTTGGGAACATGGTTGTAATTAATCTATTGGCATTAAGATTAATTTCTTAAATTGTTTTTTGAGTAGTTGTAATGGTGGATTTACTATGGTGGGCATTAAACATAGTTTCATGGTTCGTGTATTTTGATGGGCAGGAATTAATGTAGGGTGACTTAAAATTTGTATCATGAATATGGTTGTATGGTGTTTTGCAGAATATCGGACTTGGGATGTCTCCTAAACCAAAAAAGAATACCCCGGACATACAGGGCAAGGCATCAAAGGCATACATGTATATTGTTCTCGGTCATCCAGGGCAACCAGGTCTCAATCATCCCGGTCATCCAGGTCTCAGTCATTCCAGGCATACAGGTCTCAGTCATCCAGACATACATGCATACTAGTCTCGGTCATTTCAGGCATTCAGGTATCAGTCATTCCGGTCATCCAGGTCTCAGTCATCCCGGGACAAAACCAGGCTCCACATAGCCTAACACATACAACACACCACCTGCCTATATTTCTGCAAAATGGGTCATTACAAATTGTCTCATTGATAATTTACAAAATGATTACATGACAAATTGTCTCCAGGAACCCACCTAAACATACATATTTCATAACTTCTAGAAAGGAATGATTACAAGGGTCCCTGCAATTGGTTTAACTATAAAGTATCCAAACACAACCAACAAACATCCAGGTTCCAAACAACATGATTCTAAGTTGCCTCTCATTTGCCTTCAATTTACGTTGCTCCTCCTCCATGATATTCCTCTCATCCTCCATGATCTTCCTCTCATCCTCCATGATCTTCATCTTCTCTTTCATGATCTTGATCTTCCTCAGCATACTGGCAATGACATCTTCCCCACGTGCAGAATGAGGGGGGTCAATTCACTCAAAATAGTTACAGGTCAAATGTCTCTGCACAATCAACAAGGTATTAGCATTATACTGATTTAAGTATGGCATAACTCCAAATACTTCAATAGTTTATCTATAACCTGACAAGATCACTTGTTAAACATTACTTCCATGCCATCAATATCACAACTCTCAAATACTAAATAGGTGCCACCATGATATCAGTCCTATATATATCTCCCTCGTTTAGACCTTAAAAAAAGTATTAGACAGACGACAATAGATTTGCTTCAAATTTCAAAAGCAAACTAACCAAACTACATCTAAATGACTAAATCTGAAAGCAATGTACTTCTAAATGCTAAACAAATTACCTCATTACTTGAATATCAAGGGCAGCTAAAGAATCTCCTATCTGGGTTACACTCTGTCGTGCTCGTCCTCATTTGTGCCTTCAACCCACAGAAGCACAATCGTGAGTCGTCGTGCATCTCCAGCTCCTCCGATGCAACTCCACCGTTGCTACCATCGCTGGCAGAGGAAGACGATGCTGCTCTTGCTCTCCTGGACATGGTGATAGCAATGTGGCACCAATTGAGGCGGGAAGCAATTCGAAATCAAAATGGCGTTGGGAGGAGGAGTTAGGGTTCTTGCGGGAGGTTTCGAAGAAATTTGGGATTTTTCTTTGTTAACACTGATGGATTGTTTTCGACGTGGAGGGGTTTAAAATGGCTAACCGAATGATATGGGTCTTTTAATCCTACATGAAAAGCCATGTTGGATGTGGGACCCACAGTTTCACATCGTGTCAAATGAGGTGTCCACCGGTTACACGTGTCGATACATGAATGGGTCTGACGTGGTTTCTGTTAGCCACGTAGACAACCACCGTTGCCCTCTGTGATGGCAGGACTTAATTGGGAACGTGTCAAAACCGCAAGGACCCTCGTAGAACAAGTGTTAC
This sequence comes from Myrica gale, assembly GCA_963930655.1. Taxonomy (NCBI): domain Eukaryota; kingdom Viridiplantae; phylum Streptophyta; class Magnoliopsida; order Fagales; family Myricaceae; genus Myrica; species Myrica gale. The sequence continues at coordinate 12,590,674 of OZ005603.1, read as the reverse complement.
CCTATGGACCAAACTGGGAATTAGTTATATCCCAGGGACTTTTAGAGTAATTTAATATTTTCCCTTAGTAACCTCAATATCTCCTCTGTCGTTTGTACATCTCCCATCTCTTTCAAGTAGTCAAGACATCCAGCCAAAATAAAACAAGTTAGAGATTTAATTCAAATTCCCTTCTCTTCCATCTCTTGCACTAAAATGTCCAGTTTCTCAGTTTTACCCAACACGACATTAAGCTTTAGGATTGACAGATCACATCAAAGGTAGAGAAGGAGCCGACTAACATGGTTATTAACGAAGGGTTTCTTTGTAGATGGATTTTCAGATTGTATTCAACGAAAATTATCCACTCCTTCGAAGTTCATACCTTTAAGTTACTAAACTAATAAAAGTATGTGAGATTTAAAAGAGAAACTGAACCCAATACCTATACCTGATACCTCAGAAACTAGCAATTATATAATGGCTGCCGGCTTTGTCCCTTTGTCTTGCTCTCGTCGGACTCTTGGCATGCTTTCCAAAGCTGCAATGTTGGTATTGTTTAATGGGAGTGAAAAGGTCATTCAGTTCGGTATAGTTAGTTTTTTTCCGTGATGAAGAGTGAAAAGAAAGATTAAAAAAAAACTCACTTTTAGCTATTGAGAGGCATTCGGAGCAGCAGAGCAATGGTGACGAGAAGGAAAAGAAACTTGTAGAGGAAGAAAGAAGTGTGAAGAGTTGAAGAAATTCAGAAGTAAAAGAAAACTGGAGGAGCCAAGCCATGGAGCCAAGAAAATTCATTAAACCACCCAGAGTATTTTACACCGTTGGATCTGCAACTTCAACTCTTAGCTGTCCATTCTTGCCTTCGGAGGGAATCTGTTCCTGTTAATGTCATCTTTAAAATGTTTATCGTGGTGATGAAGTGGGAATCTGTACATACACTGTCCAATTTGATCAATGGGTGACCACAAACGATCTCGTTGAGACAAAAGATCAGTAATGTTTGGTTTCCCAGTAGGTTAGAGGTATTGATCAAAATGTTTATCAAAGCTCTTAATTCGTGTATTAATATGTACTTTATTTCAAAGAACATTTATGCAGGCCAATTGGAAATTAAAAGTTGTTAACCCAATATCGTCAAGTGTAAATATTTGGAGTAGGCTTAGAAAAAAAAAAAAATTGGAGTAGTTGCCAGCAATACTGCTTGAGGGGAGATAACCAAGGGTCCCCAACCCCACAGCAAACCCATTAACCATCAAAGAAACATGGCTCGTAGAAGTGTGTAGTCCAACAGATCAGTAATAGCTAGCCATGATATTCGATACAAGTCTCGTGTTTCCAAATAGCAGAGCGGAGGAAAGAAGACAAGCCCAAGACCAATTCGTTAATTGTACGTGTTAGAAGGAAGATAAGGCATGTCCATAGTCATCAGATCAGCCCATGACTGGTCACCATGGTCAAATCTATTTGGCTCTTGCATTCGTAGGTAAGAAATCAGTAACGTCTTGTTCAGAGAAACATTGGAGGCTTGATACCTTGAATCAAGCATTATCTAATATTAAAGGGCTAAACCAAGTCCAACGTCTGAGTCACAACATAAAATAAAGGACGGAATGTAACTACAAGCTACAAAACCAGAAAGCTTAAAACGGGCAGCCCAAAAGGCCAAAAGGTGCGCCTGTTGGTTGAGCTTGAGTGGCACCAGTGAATCGCCCAAGCAGATTGGGCCTTAAGAGTCCTCATCGAGAGAACAAGATCAGCAATTTTCCAGCAAGGAACTGAGTTCGGAATCCGCAAGTCATCCCACAGGAGCAGAGAGGAAGTTTCGAACAGAACATGAGACCAACGTTGTTGAAGAGCAATTTTCATTGCCCTTACAGCAGCCATAGTTTCGCCCACTAAAGGGTACATAGCGTGAATACGCTTCATGTATGCAGTACAGAAAAAGCTGAAAGAGTTTCGGCAAGAGACGGCTATGTACAATCCATCTTGACACGATGCTACATCAAAATTAATCTTCAGAAAACCTGGCTAAGGAGGAGCCCAGGTCGCAAAAATAGGAGACCGGGAAGACCACGTTGCTTTGTGTTAGACAAATCTCTTTAGATGCAGTTGAGAAGTAGAAAACTGAATGCCCTCATGCACAACTTTGTGGTCACTTGCACGGACGCACATTTTCTGGAGCTCATTGTTTTGCGCTGGTTAAGCACCAATGTGCCGACAAGCACTAATGCCGTCGTTCATGAAAGCAAATACAGGTAGCTTGCCTCATGATGGACATAAGAGCAACTCTTCCCAAAATCTAAGTGGTGCATGGTCATCGCTGCATGCTAACTTGGGGATAGCTGGCACTTGAATTCCCTCAACTCTTTAGCTTGAGGAGCCCTGAAAAAATCAGGGAAATTGTAATACTTGAATACAAAATCAACTCCAAAACACCGAGAGACTAGAAGGTCCTTGTTTCCCTTTTTGCCGCTCCCCTTTTCTTTCTGTATAGAAGTTTAACCACACAAAGAAACAACATAACCGGTGCCCAAAGACTCCATTATTATGACGACCCTCCCGTATTATAACTTGTTATAACTTGGTCACTTTGGAAGTTTGAATCCCACCGACCCTAGACTTACAAGACGACTTGCAGTTACAACTGCATTCTCTGCAAAACACCAGTAATATTTGACAGAAAACAACATTCCGATCCAGCTTCAATGGCGGCATACCATCCTGTTGTTCTTTAAGTCCTAGTAAAAGCCAGATTCCCTTGAAGAAAATAACAAAAGGGAAAAATCGAAGCACAGCACAGCCAGACAACAAAAAATAACATCTCTATTTGCAACAAACAATTTTACATCGTAGAATTGCTACAATGACGCTAATGAGAGTTTGTAAAGGCAATGTAGCTTCAGTTTTTTTTTTTTTTTTAGTTAGAACCAAGTAGCTACATCCAAGCCTCCACGGAGATCTAAAAACCAAATTACGCGCAAAGGGTAGTATGAAAGCAAGCTATGCCTTGGCTTTCCCAGCCTGGAGAGATTGAAGTCTCTGTTGTAACTTTAAGATCTGCAAGATGACAGAACCAGTAAAAGCAATTGGTATCTGATTGAAAAAGATTAATCTAACACTACAAAAAAAATGGCATATTACAGCAGCAACGTCCCCTTTGTGTAGCATACATAGCTGAAGTTTTCATGAGCAAACTATTAAGACAAATTATCCAACTTGCATGGTTGGCAAACCATTGAGCTTTTACCAGACTATACCAAAATGTTTTCAAGCAGAATATGAAGAACTACACCCATGATTCAAAAAAAAAAACAACAGCAAAAAAAATGAAGCAGAGAAGGAAACGAGGAAACTCCGGTTGGGGAAGGGGATTTTTTTACCCAAATCCTACATGCTTGGATGTCAATGAATCATTCCTAACTCCAGATGAGTCATAGGTTTCTCTTCTTCTCTTTTCATAAAAGGAACCAAGTTTTCATGGGATATTCCTTCATTCTAGCTTCTCAGTAATTTGAACTATAAACTGGACAGGAAGAAACAAAATCATCAATTAGCCATTGCCTACAAAATAAGTCTCTTTCTAGGGTTTTAAGTTGGTTAAGGTCAAGGCCTACTTACACAAGAGAACGTGGTCACAAAAATATAACAGAGAACATGGCCCTTTGGTAGCTGAATGGCTAAAATAGAATCAATAAGGCAAAAGAAGTTGGAAAGAGTATAAAATTCTATAGGAAGATAGGACTAATAAAGAACAGAAAATTGAAAAGATAGATTCTCCATTATAACTTGGTTGGAAGGTATCAGGGTGAGGACAAACACCTAACTCTAAAAGCCCCACTAAACATGTTCCCTTTCATTCCTGTTAACAAGCTTCCTTTCCATTCCAAAATCTGTCCACCTTTGAGCGAGAAACTGTGAGCTCCAAGGAAGACATAACTTCTCCAATCTAATCTTTCCTATCCAATCCTTTCAACCACATGATGAATTGAGTCCCCCCCCCCAAAAATGGTACCCTTATGCGTAATATGATGCTTAATTGAGTATGCTTCTAGTGACTATCTATATCGCCACATTTACTCAATCCAACAATCAATATTGTCAGAAATTGCATCTTGAATTGAAATACACAAGGACTTGCAGAAAGGGATTTCGCTTCTCAAGAAAAGTGTGGCATGCATAACAGCATACTGTTTTAATTCACTATGTTTAATGGTTTCGTCTGAGGCCTCTACTTTTGAAGCGTTTGCAAAGTTATTGGCCAAGCTATCTTCTTCCAAGGAAGTTCGATCTGTTTTCTCAGTAAAAATGGCTTGTTCAAGGTTTGTTGTGATTATGTCGTGAGGTTAGTTGTTGTCTGGTGTGGTTAGATGGCATTTTTTCGTAGTTTAGTGATTGAGGCGAAGACGTTTCAGTTTTCAGTCAGCTCGATGGGTCTCGTTACGTTGTCGGAGATGAGTAGGAAGTCGCAGAGCTCTATTCGTATTGGAAGATATGGGGTCGTTTGGCTAGCAAACTAGTGGAGGAGAAGGACAGAGATATCTCGGTGAAGTTCAATGAATCATCCCGTGCGTTTCTTGCCCAAAAGTGCTCAAATGAGAATGGTAGATACGTTGTTCTGGTTGAATTTGGGGACAGACTTCGGCGTGGAGTCTATGGATGAGGTCTGTTCGGTGAAGTCTGTATTCTCTCCTTGTGGGTGGGAATGGCTTGACTTTTCCTTGGAAAGGGGTGTGGAGGTCGAAATGCCCATTGAGGGTTTCTTTCTTTGTGTGGGAGGCTATGCATGAAAGAATTATTACCACCAATAACCTTCGTAGAAGAGGAGTGTACATTGCTGATTGGTGCTACCTTTGTCGTAGTGATGAGGAATCAGTTGACCATTTGCTTCTTCATTGTCCCGTGGCGCGGGGGCTTTGGAATTTTGTTCTCAGTATTGTGAATTTTCATTGGGTTATGCCAGAAAAAATGGTAGATGTTTTATGGAGTTGGGAGAGGAAACTTTCTAATCCTTTCGCTAAGGCTATTTGGAGAATGATTCTATCGTGTGTTTGATGGTGCCTTTGGAGGGAGCGTAACAATAGATGTTTTGAGGATAGTTGTTTGCCTTTGGCTATGTTACAAGGATTTTTTATGTTCACTCTTTTCTGTTGGGCTGATGCGGTGTTAGGTTGCCCTTTTGTTGATTTTCAGGTTTTACTTGAATTAGTTGCTTGTTTGGATTAGTGATTTCGGTATAGTCCCTTGTACTGCTATCACTTATTAATAAGATTTTCTTGCTTATAAAAAAAAAAATCAATATTGTCAGCATACATCTCTAGTAATACCATCAAATCTATCAAAACTACGATCTTGATCATGTGAACTTCTACTCATCCAAACATTTCAAATACTTGATGTTCTCATAAAAAATACCAATAAGACAAACAATTAACAGACCTGTCGCCGTCAAAAAGACTCAGGACTTGAAACTAAACTTTTGACAAACAAACTTCCAAATATTTTTTCAGCATAATAGTTAACATCAAAATTTCACATTTGATTTTCCTCAATTAACAACTCATTCTAACAAGTAATATAAGTTGAAAAGATTACAATATCACATTTTCCTTAATAATCAGAGGCTAAAATTGAACCCGGGCAAAGAATGATGTGAAAAAATTTGCAAGCATGTGTGTGAATGCATGAGAAAGGAAGAATACAAACTGAGTCTTTTTTGCTATTTTGCTTCTCCTCCAAATCTTGAAGTGTTGCATCAAGTCGTTTCCTGTAATGTAGAAAACCTTTTAGTCAAAAATATATACAGCAGCAACAACACTGATAAAGTACGATAACCACAATGACAACGAGAAGACGGAAGAAGAGTAGGAGGAGAAAGTTGATGGTATAGAGATCTTTCAAATGCAAGTGTATATCCTTCGCCAAACAAGCCCCTAAACATATAATTGTAAAAAGTAAGACAATCCCCCAGAGCCAAACAATTCTTCCATCCCAGAGAGTATACCAAAAATCAAAAGATATCAGAGGATATCTAGCATGTTCCAACCAACATGTAATAGTTGGGAACATCAACCACAGAATGAAAAACATGATAAACGTAACATAAGATTTTTAAAAGGCATAAATGCACCCACAGTCAATGTGGTATAAAAAAAATTAAAAATTAGTCTCTGAGTTAAAGAAAATTACAAATTAGTCCTTATGGTAAGGTTTCTGTTAAAAACATGTCCTTTCGTCCATTTTCGTCTCTTTCACTAACAGCATATGCTAGTAAATTACAAGGTCTACTTGGACATGAACACATTGTGGTTAGTGTTGACTAGCATATGCCATTAGTGAAAGAGACAGGGATGAAAAGAAGGACGTGTTTTTTACAGAAACTTTACGATAAGGACTAATTTGCAACTTTCTTTACATCAGGGATTAATTTGAAATTTTCTTATACCATAGGGATTGTGGGTGCATTTAAGCCTTTTTAAAAAGAACAAAGTAGCATCCTGGTCAAGCATTTAAAGGAGATCTGTAGACAATGATAGGAAATTCCTGCCATCATACACTATTGAATGACAGAAACCATCTTTACATCCATTTGTTACAATGAAAATTCCTGCATTCTTAGTCAAGCTTTTTGTGATCAAAAAATAAGTTCAGTAGCTACTAAGACTCAAGAATTCCTATGAGCAAATTATCTCAATTCCTATCTATAAAAAAAGTAGTCTGAACAGTATCATATCCTTAGTACAGCATACATGAAGCTATAACTTAAGATGACAATATGCAGCTTTTGCTGGTTTGAAACCCCATCCTGTCAACTAACTAGAAGATGGCCCAAAATTACCATCTACATGAATATCATAATACCTAGTGAACAAAGAACCCCAAAAGAAAACATGACAACTGAAGTTAGATATCCAAAGTTTGTAGTTCAATGAAACTTGAGTTTTTGACTACCGGATAAACAGATGCAGAGACTGTTAAGAAGCATACAATTCAGCTGACATGTACTCAATTCGCTTGCGCACGTTAGCATTTGCCTCTGCCAAATCCTGCTTCACAAGTACCGGACCAATCAATTTGTATACGTTTGCATCTTCATTCAGCAGATCCAACTCCTACAGTCCCAATAAAAGAGTTCAAATCTAATTTATAAGGCATTCTAGTTAAGACGCTCCGTTTGCTTGCAATTAGAGGACAATAAACGAAAGAGAAAAATAAAACATAGCATCTTGATTCAATCATATCTCACACAACCTTGATCAGCATTTTGCAAGTTTGCGCGGTGTAAAGCTTCTAAGAAAGATAACACTTCCAAAACCTAAGCAAAGAGCTTTCACTGCAAATATCATATAAATGAGGAACATACTGCTGAAAACCTCATTTTGTTTTACGCTCCTCCGTTTTCCCAGTAAACAACCAGAATATTCAGTCAAAAAAGAGAGAGATGCACAGAGAAGGTAGAGAGAGAAAGAAACCTTGAGGACGAGCTCATTCTCACCGAGCTGGATGGTGTACTTCTTTCTCACTTGGTGATTCTTCGCAATATCTGACAGAGTGTATACCGCGTCACCGCTCCAATTTTCACAAAACACACAAATACGGAAACGGATATCCGTAGATACACACAAAAGATAACTCTAGGGAGCTTAGGGTTAATTGAAGGGAGAGACCGTTTAGTTAAGAGATGTGAAAATACGAGGGCGAACCATTGCTTGCCTTTTTGAAGTTTGCTAAGATCATTAGCTTTTGCCTCTAATTCACGCTGTAGCTCTCGAAGAACCGCTGACGAACCCATTTTTGTTCGCTTGATCTTCTTCTTCTCCTCTTCTTCTACAGCTGCTGCTGCAGCAACTTTTGCCTTCTTCTGTTTGAGATCGAACACTGTTGCTAATCGGGGCCGCCTTTGGGCCTGCAGCCCAGCTACATAATTGGGGTCACATTTTCAGAGAAAAAAAAAGTATTTTGCCTTTGGCCCAAACAAAACCGAGTCTTCGGCTTTGTTCTTCTTAAAGCTATGGATGAGGGGACGAAACCACTGTTTTTTTTTCAATATTAGCTATAAAAATACTTTTGCAACCTTCGATTATTGCATCTTAACACTTTACACCTTAATTTATTATTTTTATCACATTACACCCATCAGTTATTAATTTCAGACACTTTACACCTTCCGTAATTTTTTATTACACGAAATAACAATTTTCCTTCAAAATACTTTGACGATGACATTTTATAAGGATAGAATTATAATTTCATAGTCTAAAAATCACAGATGGTGTAAAGTGACGAAATTAATAGTTGATAGATGTAATGTAATAAAAATAATAGTTTAAAATGCAAAATATCAAGACTCTATAATTAAGTGTTGTCAATATTCTATTTATCCCTTTATTTTCCAAAAAAAAAAAGTTTACCTAACATGTCAACTTTTTTTTTGGAAAATATGTATATCAACTTACATCAATATTACATTTGATCTCAAAAAGTTTGTTGTAGAGTTGAAAAGCGACCCTTCAATTTGGTGTGGCCCCCCCACCAACCACCTAACTGAGGGCGTCGACTTTTGAAAAATGAGGGTTGACAGTCGAGAAGTTCTCCGAGATTATGTTTGTGTTGTAAAATTTTTGGTATTGGGTTTAGTGTTGGTATTGGGTTTAGTGAAAAAGTGAAGAGAGATATAATTTTTTATATTTTTTTATGGGAGAAAGAGAGATTATTTTGTAGTATTTTATTGAGAATTGGTGAAATATTTGGTGCAAATGCAGCCCAAGACCGCTAGGACCGGCCTTGATTCAATTTCGGTCGACTTCAAACCGTATTTGATCACCACATTCATTGCACAAAAAAAGTAAGGAGAAATAATTGAACAAGAGAACACCAACAAAGAACGCAAAATCTAACAATCATTAACAATTACATAACCAAAAATTTGCATATTCACGAATCTGTCAACCAACAACCACCAATAAAATATTTGCCCACCGTGGACAATAGTAACAAAGAGAAACCAAAATCTAAACAACCCACAAATCCTTTCTCCACCCACAACCAAGAGAGAAACGAGATGTTAGGAATATTTTAATTGGCTTTACTTCGTATGTAATTGTGCTGTACTTCCTGAGATATTGAGGTTAATGAAGCTTCTGTGAAGAGCTGAAGACTGCAGTACAAAGCTGGGTATTTCTTCAGAAATTCAAGTTAGCTTGGAGTCAGTGCAGTTCAAAAGCTGAGTATTTCTTCAGAAATTCAAGTTAGCTTGGAGTCAGATGCAAGTCAGACAGAAATGCGAATTAAAGAAACGACTGAAACAGAAATTGGTTAGTTCGTTTCTAACTAAATGAGTGACGTCATACCTGACCCAAGAAGCCCAGAACTTTCTACTCCTAACCGAAAAACACCCGTAGCTTTTAACCCTCTTCCTTCTTTGAAGATTTGTAACTTAGAAAATTGGTGAGATTGTGCCTTCAACGTGAAACTCTCTCAAATCTCTTGTTGCTATGTTTTCTAAGTCTTTGATTGTGTGAGAACTGAGAATGGAGCCTTGAAAAGTAAAACCCCTCTCATAGTACTCTCAGTTCGAGTTGATTGATCACCGTCGTTATTTCCCCAAGAAGAAATTCGAGATTTCGGAGGTTGCTGAAATCTTGAAGGTCCAAGTGCCCTGTTCGAAGAGTTGTTGTTGTTGTTAGTTCACAATGGGAAACGGCAAGGTATGGACAGCGTGGTAAAGTTTGTAGTTTTTCGAATGGACGAGAGGTTCTCGATCCCTGCTATGGTGCAGATCCGAACGGTGTGGTTCGGGTAAGAAAACAAGTGTGTTAGACTAGGATTATGGTTATTCTTGAGTCTATGGATCACCTTGTATTTCGAGTTTGAAAAACTAGTGGAATCGTTACCCGGTCTAAGGACCCGGAGAGTTTTTATCTCTTGGAATTTGTTTCCGAGAGATTTTCTCTTCGTAACCAATCTTGGTGTCTCTTGTGGTGATTTATATTGTTTATATTGTTCTTGATTAAAGGGTTAATAATCTTGAACTGCATACTGAAGTTTTAGGTGATTGTGTTTTGTGAAAGAATCTTGATTAACGATTCTAGTTTAATTGATTTACTGATTAATTGTTTCTCTTGACATTGCTGTGAGAAGTGATTGTATTGAATTTACTGATTTGTTTTGTGAAGTTTGTTCAGAAAAATTAGTATTAATCGAAAAGAGTTATAGTTTAAGTTTTAGAACCTATTCACCCCCCCTCTAGGTTAAGTTGGTATCTGATTGAGTCTTAAACAAGTCTGTTCAATTGGTATCAGAGGAGATCTCGATTCCTTAGACTCAGTAAATTAGAGATGGACAGGAGTCAATCTCTAGGGGTACCACCATACTTTGATGGTTCTAACTACGCCTATTGGAAAGTTAGGATGCGTGCATTCTTAAAATCCATAGACGAAAGAGTTTGGACAGCAGTGACAAATGGTTGGGAAAAACCTACTGTGACGGTAAATGAAGTCACTATTGAAAAAGGTTCACATCTTTGGAGTTCGGGTGAAAGAGACACAGCAGGCTGGAATAATAAGGGACTGAATGCTATATTTGCTAGTGTGTCTGCTGAGGAGTTCATAAGAATTTCTAATTGTGAAACATCTAAAGAGGCTTGGGATATTCTTTGTACAACTCATGAAGGAACAAAAGCTGTTAGAGATTCAAAATTACAGATGATCATTTCTAAGTTTGAGGAACTTAGAATGAGAGAGGATGAATGATTTGATGACTTTAATGGAAGACTCACCAATTTGGTAAATTCAAGTTTTAGTCTAGGTGAGAAGATGTCTGAATCTAAAGTAGTTCGTAAAGTTTTGAGATCACTTCCGGATAGATTTAGACCTAAAGTGACTGCTATTGAAGAGAGCAAGATATTGGATTCTATCAAACTAGATGAACTTGCAGGATCTCTTCAGACCTATGAAATGACTCTTCCAACAACAAAGAAAGGAAAATCCATAGCTTTGAATACTATAGAAGAGGACTCAGGTTCTGAAGATGACTTGTTTGATGAAGAAGACATGGCCTTGTTCGTTAAAAGATTTGGAAAAGCTTTTAAATTCAACAAGGGCAGAAAATGGAAAGGTCAAAAATCCAATTCGAAATCCTCTAAGAAACCAAGCTGGAAGAGCAATGACCAGATGGATAAATCTGAAACGAGAGAGTTCAAAAAGAAGCAAGGACAAGGGCTACAATGTCATGGGTGCAAAGGCTTTGGACACTTTAAAGTTGATTGTCCTACCTACTTGAAATCGAAAGGAAATAATGCTATGAGGACTTCACTTTCAGATTCTGATATAGAGTCAAATTCCTCAGATGCAGAAACTTCGAATAATGATAAGGTAAATTTTTTTGCATTTACATCTTCTATTAAAACTGATGAGTTTATTGATTTTGATCATGCAGAAGAAATTTTTGTTGAAGATGTTGATGAGCTTGAGAGCTTACAAGAGACTTATCAAGAATTATGGACATGTTTGAGCCCCAATTAATTGGGCTCAAAATTTTAGGTTTACTACTAAAAAAGTCACCACATAATTTTTTATTATTATAATATTTATTAAAAATCTTCTCCCTCTTCACTTTTTCACCAAATCCAATAACATTTCTTTATTTTATAATATTTTTCAAACTCCAATACCCAAAATTTTCACCTTCAAACATACCCTATATGAGGAAAGTATTATAGTTAAAAAGGAGAATGCCTTGACTCTTAAAAGAATTGTTCTTATTGAAAAAGAAAGAGATGAACTAGCTGAAAAACTAGTAGAGAAAAATGATATGATTCAAGAACTTATGTCTATGAACATCTCACTAGAAGATCTAGCATCTGACCTATCAAAGGAGTTGGACCTAGTTAAGGAACAACTTAAGAAATTTTCATGTGGTTCCAGCAAGCTTAATAAAATGCAAAGTATGGGACAATCGGATGGGAATAAAAGAGGATTAGGTTTTAATCATACTACTGCATCATCTACATCCTCAAACAAGGTAATGTTTGTGCCATCCACCCAGAAAATTCAGAGTGCTCCTGCTCCTCAAGTAAAGGTAAACAAGGTAGTTACTTCTCAAGCTCCTGTTTTGATTAAATCTAAGTTTTCCAGATTTATTCCTAAGTGTTTCCATTGTGGTAAAATTGGTAATACTAAGCCTAAATGCTTTGATCTTTTGAGAAATGGAAAAAGACATGTTTCTTCATTTTCAAATAATATATCTAAGGTTGAATTTGATAAGTTGCTGAGTCAAGTAAACATGTTATCTCAACAAATTCAGCTTATAAATCAAAAAGTTAAGTCCTGCTATTAATCAAAAATTAGTTTGGAAAAAGAAGGACATAACTTCTAGTAATTCAACTCACATTGTCTTTTAGGCAAAAATGTTTTGTCAATAAATTCATATGTTTTGAATCATGACTAAATAGATTCAATATACTTTTGTCTTAATTTGTTTTTAGTATAACTGATTTTAATTATATTTTAATATGTCATTAAGATTAAGTTTTTCAAGGCAGTGATTATTCTGTAATAACATGATTTTTTTTGTGCTAGTAGTCTGCTTTGTAACTTTCTGGAATTTATTGATAAGTTGTAGCTATTGTTATGATGATTGTTAGTAATGAAGATATAGAAGTCTATGCAAAGTTTGTCTTAGGCTAGAACTATGGTCTATTTGAGAAGAATGAAGAACTCTGTTCTACTACAAGGGTGAAAAATAGTGCCAAAAATTGGCTGGTCTATCTGAGAAGAATGAAGAACTCTGTTCGACTACAAGGATGAAAAGTAGTGCCAAAAATTGGCTAAGTATAAAAATTGTTTTCGCTCGAGCGCTGATCAGGCAAGGATCGAGCGACAACTCTCTGGAGCAACTTTGCTCGAGCAGTTGACAAGCGGGACTCGAGCGACAACACACTGGAAATTTTTTTTTAACTAGATATCACTTTCCAATTTTACCATTAATGAAGTGTTAACTTGCTTTTTGACCTAACTCATTCGACACTTTTAGGATTTCCATTCTTTTTCTTGCACCGCTCAACTCTTCCTTCTGCTATATACCTCACTTGATTTTCCACTTACATCTCAAGTGCTATTTGTTTAAACATCGATTAGATCTTCAACAAGGTACTCATTTCTCTCTCACTTCATTTTTTTTCAATTAAAAAATGGAAGATTTGTTAGTGAGTGCATTTCATTTTTATTTCTCTGCAAATATTCTGAAGTTAGAAGTTTATTTGGAGTTTATCTAACCACAGTGCTATAGTGTATTTTAGCTGGGAGAAGAGAACTTGTTCGGCTACAATGGAGGAAAGAGTGAAAATTTTCTAAGTGTTGGATTAATGGGCTGCGAGATATACAGTTGTGTGTTTAGTTTCAATAAAGAGCACATAGAAGTACAAGCCCATGTGTTAAAAAGAAAAAGCTCTTACACGTAAGTCTCTTTGTTGAAAAGTTTACTAACACTTTAAAAAGTTTTAACCCACCTTTCCCATTTTACCCTTGTGAATCACTTTTACCCTAACACTTTGACGACATCATCTTTAGTTCTCTTTGTTTCTATTTGCGCCGTTCGTCCTTCTCTTTAGTGCAGTGGGTATTTGTGTGTTGCACTTTGGATCCTCATTTGCTTATCTTTAAGTTGTTTTAAAAGCGTTGTTTAATCATCACTTTGTCAAGGATAAGGTATGAATATTTCTATCTCTTACTTTTATATTGATTAAATGCAAGATTTGTTTGTTTATGCTCATGTGGTCCCGAAATTGATTGGGTTGTTTATTATGAATGAATTTTATATTTCTTTCTCATTTTTCATGTGTTTCTTTCATGCTATTGATTACATTTATTAAATCTAGATTCACCATATATGCAGATTTTTGAAGTAGTTGAAATCTAGGTTTTTCTAAATTTTCTCTCTTTACAAAATAACCAATATTTGAGAAATTATTTTGCTATTTTTGTAATAATTGCTTCTCTTAAGTGTACTGCAGTCATAATATTCTCAGTTAACTTTAATAGTGCAGTTTCAGTTAATAAAATTGTTGGTTAGTGGGAATATGAGTATTTTGCTTAAGTGAACAATATGAGAGTTTATATAAATAGTTTTAAAAGCATGTGAGTCAGTTAGTAAAAATAAGAAATTTGTGATATTGGAAATATAAAGTTAAATAATTATGCAAGCATATATTAAATGAGTCATTCATAATATGTTGCTTTCTAATTTCAGTTGTCATATTCTTTAAGGAACATATATGATATCTTAGTTGCTTGATATACAATAGATTTTGGAGGACTGAAAATTACATTGTATGCATTTGGGTCCTATGAATATTCTTTTGGTATTATAATTTTTTTTTAAGAAAACATCAATTCTAGATATTTCATTATTAAAAATTCTGGTTGTATTAATATAGTGTTTCTTTTCAATAATGGGATGGCTTAAAAGTTCATTTCTTTATCTTATTGTTAGATATGAAACTATATTATCTGTTGCCTTGAATTTTTTGGTCTTTTGATTAAATGAGTTGACTTTGGTATTCATTGGCTTTGGTTTCCATTGTTATGTATGAACTTTGTTAGTTATTTTTACATACCTATGCATTCCATGTTAAATTGCTTTTATGGAAATGTTATTTTTTGTCTTCATGTACAAAACTTTGTTATTGGTACTGAAAAATCATTGTGACATGATATAAGTATTTTTTGGGTGATGTGCATTAAAGATGTTTGTTCCATGACTCTTTATTTCTGTTTTATATGGATTCATATTCGAATATATTTGGTCATGTTGGTTGTTCCCATGTGGTTATGCAATATGTGTATTAATTTTTTAATGAACATGTGCAGTTTATTTGTTACACCATAGATGATTATATGAATATAATGATGTGGCATACTTTGTTGTCATTACTGTTTGATGTTGATGTGGAGAATGGATCTTCCATAATCACAAATGATCCATTGTCGTTGTTGATATTAAATGGGAATATTATACATTGAGGGGGAGTAATACTCTAAACAGCTACTGAGGAAGAGGACTACGACAATTCTGAAGATTCTGAATAGTCCTTTTTGGCTCACTTTTTCCCAAAAAGGGGGAGTTGTATTATTATCTCACTTTTTGTGTTATGTTCTTAGGTCTATTTCTAAAAACTGATATGTTTCATGTTGATATTTGAACAAACTGGTTGAGATAATTGCTAATAGTATACTGGATGAGAAAAATGTATAGAGGCAACAAGTTACTTGATATATTATTGGTTTGTCTTGTCTATTGCAAGAATGAGAATACTACTTGCCTATTTAGTTTTTGCTGAACTTGGAGGTTCTATTGGGCATTGAATAATATGATATTCGAACATTTTCAATAACATTGTGTTTTGTTGTTGGCCGAATTTAATATTTTGTTTGATGTGTGATTTTTATAATGATAAAGTACTGTTGTAAGTGGGTTCTCTTTCAGGTCTATATACTCTTTTAAAAATATGTCTATCACACGTTTATTGGTCCACGAATACTATATTGCAAGTACTTTGATGAATTTTTGCTAAGTATTTTGACTTGGTTTTTAATAGCTGACACATGTTCGTTCCATAGTATTTTTCTGTTGAACTATGTTTTCTGTTTTGATGAAATTCTTCATTGGATGATCTTGAGTATTGTATGATATTTGTACTGTGAACCATATCATTTGTCTCATTTGGTTTTTACATATAGTTCTTATTCTGTTTGTAACATCATAAATGATTCTTGGTTTAAGTTTCTTTCTTATATTGAAAATGTATTTCATATGTCTCACTTCTTGGTCTATTCGGATATTACAAGTCTATTAAACAAGATGATTGTCTTTATTGATGATAGACATGATATGTTGGTTGGAGACATAGTTTTGATTTTTCTCCTTTGGCCTAATTCTTAAAAAAAATGGAGTAGTTGATGTTTTGTTTCATTTGTGTATATTGTTACTTTTCATTTGCTGCATATGCATCTTTATTTTGGAACTATATGTTTGTAGTTGAATTTATCCTTGTTCAAGTTTTAGATTAAAGTTGCTTAGCATAGGTTGTTGATTACACTTATGCTGCTATTGTATCTTACATTGACCAAAGTGTTGAATGTTGTCGCCACTATTTGTAAATGTGGTGAACTCTCACGATGCCTCAACTATAGCCGGAGGTTTTGGTGATCCTGATTGTTCTGCCTCTGATGATGTTACTTCTGCTGGCACTGCTACTGTTCATGACTCTGATACTGTCTACTCTGATTGACTTCTCTTTGGCTCACTTCTTGCCAAAAGGGGGAGTATATTATATGCCTTATGCTGCTGTTTATATTTGATATTCTGCTGTGTATTTTTTATGTATATCTTGTTGAACTGCAGTTTATGTTTCTTTTATGTCATGATCCACTGAACATCTATTATTCATTTGCTATATGGAGACTTTCTCATTTAGCTGGTTGGGATTGTTAGAAGTAGATGTGTCTTGGTTGTGTTTTTATGAAATGATTATTGTTGCTTACTTGCTGCACTTGGATTGTTAGCAGAGTGTAGTTATACTTGTGCTTGTGAAGCATATAGTGCTAACACTTAGGGGGAGAGTTTATCTATCTTCCTTATATCTACAAAATGGATACTTGTCTCAGGGGGAGAATAGTATCCTGAAAGGTTATGATTAACTCTTTTTGTTTGAATGTTAATCCTGCTCTAATGTTATTAAAGGTTGTGTTTTGCTGAGATGTTGTATGCAGGTATTTGGAAATCTCAGGAAGTTATAGAATAGGCTATGATAGAGTTCATAGGCTTGTCTTATGTAAATGGGTTCTGTAGTGGTGATCAGCAGAATCCATGTCCTAGGGGTTGGGATTGTGTTTGTCACGAAGTAAGCCAAATGGGGAGATTGTTAGGAATATTTTAATTGGCTATACTTCGTATGTAATTGTGGTGTACTTCCTGAGATATTGAGGTTAATGAAGCTTCTGTGAAGAGCTGAAGACTGCAGTACAAAGCTGGGTATTTCTTCAGAAATTCAAGTTAGCTTGGAGTCAGTGCAGTTCAAAAGCTGAGTATTTCTTCAGAAATTCAAGTTAGCTTGGAGTCAGATGCAAGTCAGACAGAAACGCGAATTAAAGAAACGACTGAAACAGAAATTGGTTAGTTCGTTTCTAACTAAATGAGTGACGTCATACCTGACCCAAGAAGCCCAGAACTTTCTACTCCTAACCGAAAAACACCCGTAGCTTTTAACCCCTTCCTTCTTTGAAGATTTGTAACTTAGGAAATTGGTGAGATTGTGCCTTCAACGTGAAACTCTCTCTAATCTCTTGTTGCTATGTTTTCTAAGTCTTTGATTGTGTGAGAACTGAGAATGGAGCCTTGAAAAGTAAAACCCCTCTCATAGTACTCTCAGTTCGAGTTGATTGATCACCGTCGTTATTTCCCCAAGAAGAAATTCGAGATTTCGGAGGTTGCTGAAATCTTGAAGGTCCAAGTGCCCTGTTCGAAGAGTTGCTGTTGTTGTTAGTTCACAATGGGAAACGGCAAGGTATGGACAGCGTGGTAAGGTTTGTAGTTTTTCGAATGGACGAGAGGTTCTCGATCCCTGCTATGGTGCAGATCCGAACGGTGTGGTTCGGGTAAGAAAACAAGTGTGTTAGACTAGGATTATGGTTATTCTTGAGTCTATGGATCACCTTGTATTTCGAGTTTGAAAAACTAGTGGAATCGTTACCCGGTCTAAGGACCCGGAGAGTTTTTATCTCTTGGAATTTGTTTCCAAGAGATTTTCTCTTCGTAACCAATCTTGGTGTCTCTTGTGGTGATTTATATTGTTTATATTGTTCTTGATTAAAGGGTTAATAATCTTGAACTGCATACTGAAGTTTTAGGTGATTGTGTTTTGTGAAAGAATCTTGATTAACGATTCTAGTTTAATTGATTTACTGATTAATTGTTTTTCTTGACATTGCTGTGAGAAGTGATTGTATTGAACTTACTGATTTGTTTTGTGAAGTTTGTGCAGAAAAATTAGTATTAATCGAAAAGAGTTATAGTTTAAGTTTTAGAACCTATTCACCCCCTCTCTAGGTTAAGTTGGTATCTGATTGAGTCTTAAACAAGTCTGTTCAGGAGAGCAACATCCATGGCCAAGAGAGAGGGGAAAGAGAAAACAAAAAAAAATCCCTAAAAGAAATTGGGGGCTCAAATGGGAGGCACTCGACAAGGGTTTTTTTGGGAAATCTATTTTTCCCTCACAAACTACTATAAATTTTGTACTTTGCACCATAAACTATCACTTTCAAGATATTACACTTTTTAGCTACCAATCTTAGACACTTTATACCCTCAATCAAATTTTTAGACACTTTTGCACCTTCCTACTACTAATGTTAGATATTTTGCACCGTTCATCCGATAATAAAATCTTAGGAGAATTTAATGAATCGACAACAATATCCTCAATATATGCAAAGTGGGTTACGGAAATTATCGTTATTTTAGTCTCAAAATTTGACAAAAGATGTAAAGTGTTTAAGATTTATAGTTAAAGAGCGAAATGTCTTGAAAGTGGTAGTTCAGGGTGCAGAGTGCAAAAGTATGGTAGTTGAAAGTGAAAATTGTATTTATTCTTTTTTTAAAGAATATTGTGTTGGTTCAGTTCGGTTTTAGGAACTGAACACTTAGAAACTGAAAAGCTAAACTGACCCATTTGAATTTTCAAATTTTATGGATCAAGGGCCGAATCTCGCCAATTCTTGGGTGTTTCTTATGAAATTGAAATCTGAAACTCGCCAATTTTTGCAAAAAAAATTCACCTTAGTCAAAACACAGTTTCAAACCACCATTAAATGCCTTAGAACTAATAATGGGCTTGAATTCCTTATGACTGATTTTTACAACACCATGCAAACACCCTTCACCAAACTAGTTGTGTTGAGACTCCTCAGCAAAATGGAAGGGTTAAAAGGAAACACCAACACCTTCTCAACGTTGCTAGAGCTCTACGTTTTCAATCCAACATTCTCTTTTTCTTTTGGGGTGATTGTATCCTCACGGCTGCATACCTCATTAACCGAATCCTCACCCCTCTCTTAAATAACAGAACTCCATATTCTACTATATATAATCAACCTCCATCTTATAGCCACCTAAGAGTTTTCAAATCCTTATGTTATGTCTTTACACTCCCTAGTTAACACCACAAATTTTCTTCTCGAGCTAGAAAGTGCATTTTTATCGGGTATCCTTTTGGGACTAAGGGTTATAGACTTTTTGATCTTGACTCAAAGACCACATTCATCTCCCGAAATGTTATTTTCCACGAGACCCTTTTTCCTTTTCACCAACATTCTCTCTTAATTCTTTCTCCTCATACTTCAAATTTGCATCCTGTTATACCCAATACCCTTACTGATTCTCCTGATTCTTTTACTTTCCTTCCCCTCCCTCACCACCATCATCTTCATGTATCGCAGATTGATAGAGAGGCTTATATATCTGACTATAAGCAGGCCGGACATAACCTACTCATTTCCAAAGCTAAGTCAGTACATGAAGAAACCAAGGGATACTCATTTCAAAGATGCTACGAGAGTATTGCAGTATATTAAAGGAACGCCTGGCAAGGGGTACTACTGTCAGCTTCATCAGAAATGCATATGAATGTTTTTTTCGGATTCTGATTGGGCAGGGTGTGTGAATAGTAGAAAATATGTGACTGGTTTTTGCATCTTCCTTGGAGATTCTTTAATCTCATGGGAATCCAAGAAGCAGTCGACAGTTTCGAGATCATCAGCGGAGGCAGAATATAGGTCTATTACATCCATTGTATGCAAAATAGTATGAATACTTGGATTGCTTAAAGACCTACACATCTCTCACACTAAAGCTGCTCTATTATTTTGTAACAACCAGGCGACATTGTACATTGCTGCAAATCCGGTCTTTCATGAGAGGACCAAGCATATAGAGATCAACTCTCACATTGTAAGGGAGAAAGTGCAATCTGGAATAATTAAAACTCTGCATTTGAAACAAATATGCAGCTTGCCGATGTGTTTACTAAGGCATTGGGCCTTCACCAATTCGGCAGTTTAATTGGCAAGAGGGGAATTTTGAATATTTATATTGATGTCCATCTTGAGGGGGAGTGTGAAGAAAATACAACTGTCATTCGTGAAGTAACATAATACACGCAGACTCAAATGCAAGAAAATTCGAGTACGAAGGAGAGTGAGAAAGGGTGATATGCAATGTGTAATTAGTTATGACACTAGGATAGATTATTCCTTTTTGTTTTCTGTTATAACCACCTGTGAAGGCTGGTATTCCGGCGCTCTACCAATATTCCTTCTTGTACTCGTAAGTAGGCTATCCAGGCGTACCATACAGCTCTCAACCATTTGGACGAATTTATATTTCACGATCAATTTTCTCTTTACGTTTGTGCTTTTAGTGTAATTTCTTTTTCTCTACTTTGTAGCAGGAATGTGAATAAATTAGACAGCCAAAGTGAGGGAATTGTCTGCCACCAGACAGACAGCAAGACGCTCCTTTATTCAGATGTTTATAATTCCATCTACTTTTTTTCAACATTTGTAAATAAAATCATATATAGCAGTGTAACATTTGTATCACCTACTTCATATATATGTGCGGCTTGCACGGTAAACATCATATTCACTCATTATATTCGATGTCTGTATGATCTCTATTTTATTTAAACTTAGATTATATATTTTTAATCTTAGGTTAATACCATGAATATAATATTTATATGAAAGTCCACCTAAATTTGACATTCACCCTTTGCTTCGGCAGATATATATATATAAGCCCCGGATATTTTTACTTTGTTACAAAAGATCAAATCAATTTACCGGATGCTAATTCAATAATTTGAAGCATAATTTCACTATTAGACAAACAATATTGGATGAAAGTTTGAATTCTTAGACTTGAAAATAAATCTTTTAGTTAATTGATACTCGTGCAATGAGATCGGTTTGAATTTCTAAGGATATGTTTGGTTTAGATCTCAAAATATTTTTTAAATTTCTCACTTATTTTTTTCATCAATTCCAATATCCTTTCACCAATCTCAATAATTTTTTACACATTTTTTACCAATTCTAAAAAAAGTTGCACTACTTTCAGAAAAAACACACATAAAAATGTCTTTTGGTCAGTGAATTTTTCGACTGAACAACCGAGTTGTCTGAATATGATGATTCAAAAAAAACCAAACAGATAATAAATAACATGTATTGTACGGCCAAATAAAATTCTCAGGATTTTTTTGAATTCTCAGAATACAAAATATTCTACAACCAAACATTATTTTTAACACAACATAAAAATAACTACAATACGCATACCAATAAAGTTAACCTCACATAAAAATTCTCAAAACATAAAAAATCTTTAAAATACAACATAACCGAACAACACCTAAATATCTCAATTCGTATGTATCCTTCCAATTTTTGTATTTAACTCAGGGAGAAGTACTCCAAAGTAGGGGTGGGCAAAAAACCCGAGACCCGACAACCCGACCCGGTTCCGACCCGATCGGGTCGGGTTTAGGCGGGTTCGGGTTTGCATGTAAATAAAAATCAATTTTCGGGTTCGGGTATATGAACAAACCCGAACCCAAAAATATAATGCCATCAACTCGTGACCCGCCTTTTTCGAACCGGACCGACCCGTTTCGACCCGATATGTTCGGATTTATACGGGTTCGGATTTTCTCATGAATAAACTCAATATTTTCGGGTCGAATTGAACCCGAATCCGGTTTGCCCACCCCTACCCCAAAGTGGGCACCTTTAATAAATTCGTGGTACCTTAGACAAGCTCACGAGTGCTTCGAGCACTGTCGAGTTCCGTAATACGGCTGTAAGCGGGGTCCACCAGGCACCATCAGACCACGGTTCTCAAAACACGCAAATAAAATAATTTAAGAATAATGATATTTAATTATTTTTAGTGCGAACACAAGAAGAATTTACTTTTCTTCCTCGAGTTGAAAAACTAAAGAATCCCTTTTTGTCAAATTAAATCGGTGCATATTAAAGTGACGTTGATTAAATAAAGTGCGAGCAACTTAGGTTTAAAGAGTAAAGACGACAAAACTGGAATCTTTGGATAAAAAGACACTCTCACTGCCTCTTTCCTGTGTCACTGTGGAGCAGAGCACACATAAGTAGCAAGTGAGGGTGAGAGGACCAGAGCTGAGCTAGAGCGAGCGAGAGACAAAGGGAGAGAGGGATTTGGCTGGAAGATGGCTGAGAGTTCCACAAGAAGCAAATGGGTCTCACTTCTCATTCTTTTCTTTGCTCATTTGGCTACTACAATCATAGCAGACGATGGTACGTTTCCTGTTCTTTCTCTGCCCATCTATGCCCTTTGTTCTCTGGGTTCCCATTTCCTCTACCAGAGTTCAGGTTTCATTTGCAATTAGTTTTCGCCTCTCGTTTGCGGATTAAATAACATTTGGGGTTATACTTTGTGGATGCGTCCTTGCTATTTTGGTTTTTTGGAGATCTGATATATGCTGCCATTGTTCTCTTCTACTTCACCTGTTCTGCAATATGATGTATTTGGGGTTTCTTATGAAGAAATTAGTACTAATTTTAGTGAGTTTTTTCACAACTGTTTTGATTCTGCCGCGCTACGAGATATGACATGTAGAATTATTCGTACACTTTATGAGTAGAGGACTTTCTGCTAGGGAATCATCATCTTTAATGACTCAGGACTCCCTCCTTCTTCAATGGCTCCCGTAGCAAAGCCTCAATGATGTCAACCCCATGTTACAGCAAGTATTTTGCACAGAGGCGTTAGTAAAAAAAAAATATTTTGCACAGAGGTCCAGTATCCCTAAGTGCTTCTACTGAACTAAACATTCTCTATTAGTGATTTAACAGCTTGAAACGGATGATTATGGTCATCGAATCCACAGGATTCGGGGCCACCACTTTTTGACTATTTGTAATGGCTCCCGTTTTACTCTGCATCAGCAATTGATTAAAAATGTTCTCCGCGTTGGAGAATGCTCCTTTTTCTTGGCTGTTCGCCCCCTCTTTTTCCTCTCATCCTTGCTCAATGCCAAGCCAACGCAGAAATGTGTGTTGGGTTAACTAATCATTTGGCTAAATCCCATTAAGGACAACACAACTCAAGGATTCTAGGGAAACTCTTTCGAATAGGTCGGTGGGATCATAATTTGGACTTTGAACCTGATTGCAATTCTAAGCTATCTTACAATTTTTTGGGCAAATAATTTACTTGAGGAATAGGAATATATCAGTGTAGCAGACTAGTTTTGTTCAATGTAATCAATCACTGTGTTTTTCTTGATCTTTTGGGGCTGCGAACACCCACTGTAGGCTTTTGGAATTATTCTACTCTGAAACGAGAATCGAGAGAATAAGAAAAACGCAGTTGGTATAATGCCCTATAGCCTACAGGCTATCCATTTTGCTTTTCTTTACACTCTTGAGGAGGCAATCGCCTCCAGCGAGACATGTTGCCATTAGAAACATCGGGTCCTTTTCTTTTTTTCTCTAATTTAACAAAAAAAGCCGAGGTCCTTCACGAGTTCACGTAGAGGACACTGGTGTCCCAAGCTATGATGCTCGTAGAGCAGTGGATTATAAAAGCCCCCTTCCTGCGTGTCAAAGCTGAGAGGACGAGCGTGGAAAAGACCAGGACAGAAACGGTGGGGGTAGGGTCCACGATCTTAACGCGGGCCTCGATTCGATATGAGAGTGCCTAATTTTTGTCCCCACGTCACATCATCATTTGTCGTTTAGGAGCTAGTACAAAGATCGCGGATCGCGATTGCCTGCAATTCGGCTGCCCGAATTGCAGTGCAATCGTGAGAGAGGAGCGTGGGTCCGGCGGGATCCACGCGTGCCCGAGCAACAGTGCACTGTTCGGAGGCGGGACCCACGCTGGCGAATTGCAGGCGATCGTGGACCCCGAATTGCAGGCGATCGTGGTCCAAAGATCGCACCCTCATCCTCTCAGCAATGAGCTGCGCCTGCTTCATCCTTTATTCCTTAAAATAGTATTTGCCCATTAAATTAGTTCAGTGTGATTACGCAGAAGTGACAGAACATCAGACATTTGAGGTGCATCTGTAGATAAGGTTATCTTTTTTTTATAAGCTGTAGATAAGGTTATCGATAGAGCATGTTCTATCATCTCAAGAAAAAATAAAAATAAAAGCAAACGAAATTCTCAGAAGATATTGTAGGCATTACAAAAATTTTAAACTTTCTTAAAATTTTAATACAATAAAAAATTATAATATAATTTTTCTCTCCATCACATTATTATTGTTTATTATAATAAATATTAAAAATCATTTTTCTTCACCTTTTCACCAAATTCAATATAATAAAATTTTAACCTCCCCAAAATTTTAACATTCAAATACAATCGTAGTAGATTTTTTGGACCCTGAATTTAACGATTTGAGTTGTAGAGTCTTGTGGTATACTGTACTCTAAAGGGAGTGATTTTATATCAAGGGGTTGATACCGATGACTAAGATCTGGAGTTTAGTGTATTCTCTTGAGATCTCAAGTTAGTTCGAATGTCCTCATATAAAAACAATTATTTGAGCAAGATGATAAAGTCAGATTTATTTAGGACTTGTTTGAACTCTAAATAATTGATCCTAATTATTTAAGTTTAATATTGAAAAATTCATCAAATAATTTTTATTACTTTAATATTTATTAAAAAAATTTCTCTCTTTCACTTTTTTACCTTAACTCTCATAACTTTTTCACAAATAATAATGGGTATGTTTGGGATCTAATAATTTGGGTCCAAAAATTTAGGTTTAATAATAAAAAATTATCACATAATTTTTTATTATTATAATATTTATTAAATAATTTCTCTTATTTTTTTTACCAACTCTCGTAACATATTTTTATTTTATAATATTTCTCAAATCCTAATATCCTAAATTTTCACCCTTAAACTTACCCAATATTTTACCAATCTTAATAACCAAAATTGTTTTAGTAGCTGTACAAACTCAAAGTTTATCGATTCCGCTCCGGTCGGGTTCAGTTTCTCCCTTTCACATAAGGGTGATGAAATCATCCGCCGGAAAACGGAATTTCCGGTTCCGGTTCCGGTATCGTGGTTCCGGTACCGGTTCCGGCATATTCCGGAACCGGAACCGGAACTATTTTTTAGGAATTTACGGAATCGGAACCGGAACCGGAAATTCCGGCGGAAATGCCGGAATTTTCCGGTTCCGGTTTTTTTTTTTTTTTAAATGAAGGGCTCAAACGGTGCCGTTTGAGCCCTTGTTTAAAACAAAAAACTGGAGTCTCAGCCGACTGACTTTCGTCATCTCTCAAGTCTCAGCCGAAATCTCCCCCCCCTCTCGCTCGACACTCCCTCTCTCTCGCTCACCCCAGAGATCTCTCAGCCGCGGTGCCGCCAGCAACAGCCCCCCCACCCCACACTTGTGAGTCCAGCCTCCGTCTCTCCCAGCCTTCCCTGCCGAAATCTTCATCTCTCTCTCTCTCTCACTCTCACTCTCCGGCTCACTCCCAGTACGTATCCCTCTCTCAACTCCCTCTCCGCTAATTATTGATTGATTGTGATTATGTGAATTTGTGATTTGTGATTATGTGAATCTGTGATTTGTGATTATGTGAATTATGTGAATTTGTGATTTGTGATTATTTAAATCACATAGTTAGGGTTTGTTTTTGTTAATTACTTAATTTGATTTTAGGGTTTGTTAATTTCTCAACTATAATATGAGTTACTTTATATAGATTGTTGATTGTTTGCTGATTGTTTGATTGCTCATGAGAATAATTTGTGAAGTTTGGCCACACACCAGAAGACATAAATGTAAAATTTTCAGTCTAAGTGTCGACACATAATACCATGGTGTCGACACATTGGTCATACACCAGAAGACATGTCCCAGGCCAATATGATGGTGTCGACACATTGTACAAAGGTGTCGACACATTGCACTATCAACAGAAAGCAGGTTTTCAGGCCAAGTTGATGGTGTCGACACCTTTGTCCAATGTGTCGACACCATCATATTGGCCTGGAAACCTGCTTTCTGTTGATAGTGCAATGTGTCGACACTTTTGTACAATGTGTCGACACCATCATATTGGCCTGGGACATGTCTTCTGGTGTGTGACCAATGTGTCGACACCATGGTATTATGTGTCGACACTATCGACACTTAGACTGAAAATTTTACATTTATTTTTACATTTAGATAGATTGAGTCATTTTACATTTATTTTTTGTTATTCAAATGAATTGAAAATCAAATATTTTTAATGTCAGATGGATGAGATTAGTATTACACATACTACAAATGTAGGGTTTTGCCCTAGTGGTGGTCCAATACCTGATGAGTCAGTTAGTAGTCCTCAATCTGGTGGTGATGAGGATATTACCAATCAGTCAGAAGAACAACCAAGTAAAAAGAGAAAGAATACTCGCAAGAGTTTTGTGTGGGATCACTTTACTAAAATTTTGCCAGTTGTCAAACCTGAACACCCTGAAGCCAAATGTCATCATTGTAAGGCCAAGGTTGGGTGCCACCCTGAACGCCATGGGACTTCGGGTATGAGAGCTCATTTGAGACGTTGTTTGCCATATAAGAAGCAACAAGGTCAATTAGACAAGACTCAATCTAGGTTGACAATGGATGCTTCGAAAGCAACAGGGAGTGATAAGGGTGTTTTGAAGTTGGATACTTATAGTGAAAAGGAGGTGAGGAGGTGGATTGCTGAATATTTGATAATGGATGAGATGCCTTTTAGGACTGTGCAGAGGTTTGGGTTTAGAAAATTGGTGGAGAGACTTGAGCCCCGCTTTAAGATGCCCAGTAGATTAACGATCATGAAGGATTGTATGGAGTTGTATATAGAAGAAAGGACTAAGCTGAAAGAGGCGATTGTCATAGAAAGTCCTAGAGTTTGTTTTACCACTGATACGTGGACTTCAGTTCAAAATGTGAACTATATGTGCGTGACAGTCCACTTTATTGATAGGAGGTGGTGTTTACATAAGAGGATTATTTACTTTCGTCGTATAATTGATCATAAGGGGGCTAGTATTGGGAAAGAGATAGAGGGATGTATGAATATTTGGGGGAT
The DNA here is from genome assembly GCA_963930655.1 of Myrica gale. Classification (NCBI taxonomy): domain Eukaryota; kingdom Viridiplantae; phylum Streptophyta; class Magnoliopsida; order Fagales; family Myricaceae; genus Myrica; species Myrica gale. The sequence continues at coordinate 12,563,507 of OZ005603.1, read as the reverse complement.
TGACAAAATTCTCACAATCACGGTTGATAATGCAACCAACAATGATGTTGCAATTGAGCAAGTGAAAAGAAAACAATTAGGAGGTGGGTCAAATGTTGTGTGTAAGCATGATTTCATTCATATGCGATGTGCTGCGCATATTTTGAATCTTATAGTTCAGGAGGGTTTGAAGGAGTTGGATGATTCCGTTGCAAAGATACGGAATATTGTGAAATTTGTGAAATCTAGTCCTCAAAGGCTTGCTGGGTTCAAGAAGGCCGCTGCAAATAGATTGTTGTCTGATAGCAATTTCTTGCAAATGGACGTACCAACTCGATGGAACTCCACTTATATAATGTTAGAAAGGGCTGAAAAATTTCGGGAGGTTTTTGAGGATATGTTGGATGGAGATGGGAACTTAGTGATGTATTTGAATGAAGATAGTCATGGGAGGAAGGGATTGGGGTCACCGGTATTTGAGGATTGGGAGCACATTAAACTGTTTGTGAAGTTTTTGAAAGTGTTCTATGAGGTCACCCTACGCATATCAGGATCTTCATATGTAACTTCAAATGCATTTTTTGAGGAGTTAGCAAGAATTAAGTTTCATTTGGAGACCTTTGTTAATTGTTCTGATATCTCACTTCGTGACATGGCTAAAAAGATGCAAAGTAAGTATGATAAGTATTGGGGGGATTTGAGGAAGGTGAATAGACTTTTATTTGTAGCTGCGGTATTAGATCCTCGCTTTAAACTCATCACTTTAGAGTATTGGGCTATCAACAATTTTGGGAAGGATAAGGGCATGAATTTCACTGCTATGGTGCGAGGTACTCTAGAAAATATGTTTGAGGAGTATAGTGGAGGTTTCATAGCCCAATCAGAGCAGCCAAGTGGAAGTCACAGTTCTGCAAATATGGATGAATTGATGAATATTGATCAGCATTTATGGGGAGGTCTTCCTACTTATCGACAGCAACAAAACTTGCTAGATAGTAAGTCTGAGGTGGAGAGATACTTGATTGAAGATGTGGAACCAAGGGTGGCGCATTTTGATATTTTGTTGTGGTGGAAGGTGAATTCTCAGAAGTTTCAAGTTCTTTCTCGCATTGCAAAGGATGTGTTAGCTATCCCAATTACTACCGTGCCATCTGAGTCCGCTTTTAGCACTTCCGGCAGAGTGTTGGATGCTTTTCGCTCTTCTTTGGCGCCTGGTACCGTGGAAGGCCTCATATGTGCACAAAATTGGTTGCATGCTACTCCTATACTTGATGAAGATGATGCCGACATTGATGGTGGAGATGATCCATTGAGTTACAAACTAGATATGGGTATACTTTTTATTTTGTTAAATTTTTTGCTTTGTTAATTGATTATTTGGTTCTCTTAGTATTTATCTTATAATTGTTTTGTTTTTCTTTTGTAGAGATGGAGAACTTGAGGATATCAGTTGGACAAGCACAATGATCTATTTAGTATTTTAGTGGCTGGTATCCTATTTCAATTAACTCTAGCTTCGTTTATACATGATTGTATTTATATATTTTGGAAAAAATAATTAAAGAGACATTTGTTCAGGAAAAAAAACAGCCAAATTTTTTGGCTTTGGGCTTTTAAAAAAAGTTGGGCCTAAACTAAATATATTTTTTTAGGCCCATATAAGGAACCGGAATTTCCGGTTCCGGTTCCGGAAATTCCGGTTCCAATTCCGGTTCCGTTCCGGTAAATTCCGGAATGGAACCGGAATGGAAAATCCCATTCCGGTGAGTACCGGAACCGGAACCGGGACCCATTCCGGTTCCATCCGGTTCCGGTTTCACCCTTACTTTCACAATTAAAAAAAAAAAAAAAAAAAAGAAGGAAAGAGGAGAGATCTGAAGTTGTTTGAGTTTGGTAATTGTACCTAACTAAAGGAACACATTTCTTACTGAAGAGTCATTTGCACCCCCGTACGACCTCCTCTTCTACCTTGAACTTCTGTCGTGAGCCAAGTTCTAAGCACCCCACACACGTGACACAGCAATGCTTTGCGTGCTATGATGGCGGTGTTATAGTTCACCCCCACCCCAATCTCCAGAGCTCTGCTTCGATAGAACTGGTCCGTGGAAATTGACATGGGTGTTTTTATTCTGCTCTTTTATTACTCTAAGGCCTAAAATGGAAAAGAAAACACTTTTTGTGAAGTGATGGAGATTTTTATTTACAGGTCCCTTGCCGAACGGTGATTTCGAAACACCCCCAACAAACGGGTTCCCTAGCAACGCCGTCTTAGATGGGCCCACAGCTATCCCAAGCTGGAAATCAAACGGCACAGTGGAGCTGGTGGAAGCGGGGCAAAAACAGGGAGGGATGATCCTCATCATCCCTGAAGGGAGACACGCGGTGAGGCTGGGCAACGACGCGGAGATCAGGCAGGAGGTGAAGGTGGAGAAGGGATCTACATACTCGGTCACGTTCAGCGCGGCTCGCACGTGCGCCCAGCTGGAGTCGCTGAACGTGTCGGTGCCGCCCACATCGCAGACGATAGACCTGCAGACGCTGTACAACGTGCAAGGTTGGGACCCATACGCGTGGGCGTTCGAGGCGGAGCAGGAGGACGTAAGTTTGGTTTTTAGGAATCCGGGAATGGAGGATGACCCCACCTGCGGGCCCGTCATCGACGACATTGCGATCAAAAAGCTTTTCACTCCTGATAGACCCAAAGGTATCCTGTGTATCACTCGTTCTCTCTCTTTGATTTATGTTTGGCTCAGAGCCCAAAGTTGCAAGATCTTTTAGGAATAAATTTCGCACGCGTGGGTCCCTGGTACACGTACGTACCTGATGCTTTTTGATTATGTCGCTGTTTCAGTTGCCTAATTTGCTTTACACTTTGCAGACAATGCAGTTGTCAATGGCGACTTTGAAGAAGGCCCATGGATGTTCAGAAACACCTCACTCGGTGTCTTGCTCCCCACCAACCTTGACGAGGAAATATCCTCATTGCCGGGTTGGAATGTGGAATCCAACAGGGCCATCCGCTACATTGACTCCTACCACTTCACTGTCCCAGAAGGCAAACGAGCCATTGAATTGCTTTCTGGCAAGGAAGGCATAATTTCCCAAATGGTGGAAACGGCACCCAACAAGCCATATCGCTTGACCTTCTCCTTGGGCCAGGCTGGGGACAAATGCAAGCAGCCACTTGCAGTCATGGCCTTCGCCGGAGACCAGGCTCAAAACATCCACTACACGCCTGATTCAAACTCAACCTTTCAGACTGCTAATCTGAATTTCACGGCCAAAGCTGAGAGGACCCGAATTGCGTTCTATAGTATATATTACAACACGAGAAGCGACGACATGAGCTCGCTGTGTGGGCCGGTGGTGGACGATGTGAAGGTTTGGTTTTCTGGGGCGAATAGGAATGGGCTCGGGGTATTAGGTTTCGCACTTGGGTTTTCTTTTTGGGTTTCTATTTTCGTCATCTTTTAGGGTTTATAGGGCACGTTGTGTGTTAAGGTGTGGTTTTGTAGGTTTGGTATGGGAGTTTAGGTAAAACCTATTCCCGGTATCTATGTTGTATGTGTTGCTTTAGAATTTTGCTATGGAAAACGAGTATCGTATTATATTTCATCCTTTTCGATATATTGAAGACACCAACCTGAAGGAGGGCACCAATTTAAGCTAAAGTCTAGATAATTGCTAAAATCTATTCACCTAAAGAATGGTGGACGCTAACTAAGTGAGAGTAAAGCTACACAATTGGAAATTTGGTCTGATTTTTGGATCAGAATTCTTTCGGATCGGATTTTTGATTGTGCCTGAAATGAAGGACCGGTCTGGACCTTCATTTTTTTAAAGTTTTTTTTCCTAAATTTTTTTTTATTTTGTAAATTAGGAGAAAAGAAGGATTTCATTTCGAAGGGGAAGGCCGGAAGGGTCTCAAGTGACTAGGGAGGGCGTCAAAACACATAGTTTTGACTTATGGATTTTACTTTTTAAGTTCAAAATTTGCATCAAAAAATTTAAAAAATATATTATTATTTAAATTAATAAATTCGGTCCGGTATGAATATAACCGCTTTTTCAAATCCGATCCAGACCGGATTTGGACAACTAAGACCACAAATTTGGTCTAGTCTGTGGTCTGGTTTTGTGCAGCCCTAAGTGAGAGATGTTAACAAATTTATCTCATCAAAAGGATCCTTGGACTACCATGTTCTTCGCTAATTTTTAATGCGATTAAATATGTACATGAATCTATCGTATTTTATTCTTCTTTAAGAATAAGATTACCCTTAATGTTTCTTTGATAGTCTGATATGTTGCAAGTGAGAACCCTATAATCTCTCATCTTTATTTATAGACATTCTAAACATCAAGCATGTTAAAAAAAAATTCACTCATAACTCATATTAACTTAATATTTCATTTTAGACCAATATAAATTCATATTTATTTAGTTGGGTGTCATAGGATGTGTGAGATACCTTAAGAATATAAATATTCTAATCAAAGACTTGACTAAGTTGTGTAACCTTGGAAGTTTCTACCCGAGCCCAACACACACAACATAATACATTAACATTGGCAAATTGTCATGAACTTCTAGCATGAAAGTATCAACAAAAAGAAATCGCCAAGCACAGGGAAAGGATAAGATAAAACAGATAGAAATGGCTAAACTGCAGGGTTGCTGCAAGCATTTGTACGTATATCACTTTTTTACTAAGTAAAAAGGTGGAATGCGGCGACTAGCATAATTTATTCCTCGTGGACGTAACTATAGGAAGCTGGGACGGAGTTACCGGTTACGAGTAGGGCTGTTCAATCCTGATGTAGGTGCCGATTTTGGCCAAAACCGGCACCTACACTGGATATGCCGGTTTTGGAAAAAATGTCACCTACACCTACACCGTTAAGGGCAAAAACCGGCCCTTAGCGGTGGCGGTTTCCGGTAATCCTACATTCATATTAAGCAATTTTTTTAACATATTACGCACATAAAAAATATAAACTCTACACTAATCCAATCCAATCCATTCATGGTTCATTTACAATCCAATCCAGTTCAAGAAACATGTACCTGTAATGACCTAGTATCTACACCGTTTGATGTCTAATGTTGTCCCATGAGGTAGCTTTATCTGCTCGAGGATGCACCTGCACTAGTTCCAGGAGCTTGAAGACCATACATGCTCCCCACATCACCATACCCAGACTGTTATCAGACAAGCAGTACAAATACAGATGTCAGAATTACAGAGACATAAGTTGTAGAACCCTAGTGTTTAAGCAATGCTGAAGAAATATACATACTTTTTTTTTTAAAAAAATCAAGCCCAGAAAGAGCACTTTGGCGTGACTGATACTGGATAAGGGCTTGAAAACCTAAAAATTTGTAGGAGAATGGAGAATAATTTAATGCATTTCTAAAAAACCTTTTATGTTACGAGACCTTGCATAATGTCAGAGATATCCTAATAGCATGCTTAACCAACACAATCGATGTGTTACAATTCAAATCCTCTATTATCCAAAGCATTAAGAAAGACAAAGAAACAAAAAGTGAAATTACCATGGATAGAAATATTTGCATATAATGCTGTCAAATGTAATATATGCCATATGCAAAAAATATATTCCAAATCACTATCGTGAAAACAAAGAAAATATCAATTCCAACATGTTCCTCGTTCAAATATAGGCCCCAAGATTGACAGAGAAACATGAAGTTCACAGGAGCTTAAGACAAAAAGTCACGTTACATGAAGTTCACAGGAACTTTTGCCTTCAACATCTTAAATTCCCCAAATACCTTATTTGAAAATTGTCAACATCTTCAGTTGGGTCATTTCGAAATTACAAGTGGGCAAATACAAAAGCATGAAATGCATTAATCGTAGATACTTTTACCTTTGCAAATTTCTTGCAAATAAGGGACATCAAAGGCAGAAAATACTTTTACATTCACAAATTTCTTACAAGTGGGCAAATGAACAAGCATGCAATGCTTAGATTTCCAAGATTGTAGGGTAAAATCAAAAGCTATTAAAACTTTCAAAAGATTAAGAAGGACATCAAGCGATGAAATAGAACAATGGGGTACTCTGATTGCGAAGAGAGTGGCTCGGAATCCGCCGAGGCCTTCTCTATCACCTCGAGCAAAGTCATAGCGGAATTGGAAAGGAAAGCTTGAAACCTGATTAATAAACAAATAAAGATACGCCAAAAGGAATCCGAACAAATTCCATTCAAAATTCAGATCAAACACCGGCTCATTCATTTAAACAAAAATAAAAAAACTAAAATATCTCATTTATTTAGCTCCGACATACCTCCTTCTGTCTAATCCAGTAGAGGTTCAAACTCGTTTGAGTTCAGGTGCCTGGAGTCAAAGCATCCGAAAGTGAAGAGCCGAAGAGGAGAGGCGCACGACGCCGAGGGGAACACAAGCCGAAGTTCCAAACCCTAGCTGAGCTTTATGTCCGAGCAAAATTTTGGCGCCTTGGACACCGATATACAACACGAGAATATTTTCTACTAGATCGGGTACCACTTTTGAGGTGCGGCAGGAGGTGGTCGGCGAAGAGAAGAGGGGATTGGGGAGGGTTCTGTGCTGCGGTTGCAGCCCAGGGGGGGAAGGGTTTCGGGAAAAATGGGGGTGAGGGAGGGGTATTATAAACGACGTATTTAAAAAAAAAAAGGAAACCCGGTTTCCCGGTGCCGGTGCCACCGGATCTTTCCGGTGGCACTGAACACCCCTAGTTACGAGGAGGTCATGGACCCAGCCCCCAAAAATCATACAATTTTTTTAATGATTTTTTAAGGAGAAAAGTTACTTTAAACCCTAAATATAAAATCAATTTCAGATATGGGTCCTAACTACTAATTTTTACACCTTAAATCCTAAAACTATCAACTTTCATCAATTTGTGCTTCTAAAATATATTCAACTACCAAAATCGTGTCACATGTACTATAAATGAGTCATGTGGCATTGTTTTGACAATTGAATTTTATTTCAAGGCAAATTAATTGATTTTGAAAGTTTAGGAGTCAATGTGACAAAAGTGGTAGTTGAGACCTCAATTCGATACTACTTTAATAGATTGGAGGCGCAAAACAATTTTTCTCTTTTTTATATTTTGGCCCTTCAAAACTTAATTTTAATGTAATTGGCCCCTTAAGTTCAATCATGGTGCGCTTGGTTGTTGCATAATTTCAAAATTAAGTTATAGCTACCGACCTAAGAAAGAGATCGTTAACACAAACCCACAAGAGTGTTGTTGATTTTTAAGGTGGGAAGTTCGATATGCAAACTTCTTACTCCCACAAACGCTCTTGGTATTGGCTTTAGTCACAATCAATGTTTTGATGATAACAATAGAAGCAATTGAGATGTGAAGCAAAACAGATTAAAAATGAGCACGAAGCGATCAAGCAACATCACCTTCAATAGAAGTGCTCTTAAAGTGAAGACTCAAGATGTTAGGGTAATCTTTGTAACTCTAAGACTTCATCTTTAACAAGAATTTGAACCACACACTTGCATATTTCTTCAAAACTTGCATGAATTGTGTTTACCACTTGTTTTGAAGATTTAAAATATTTTAATGGCTTCAAAATATCTCAAATATACTCTCAAATATTTTTATATACTTATGAGAAGTTAGACTTAAAAATTGGGTATTTTAAGTTGGTAAAAATAAAGTTTTTAAATCAACCGGATCATGTGTTAAGTTGAGGAGGTCGATCGGCTCGTGAAGCGGTCGACCGGAGCTACGACCGCTTGGTATAACGGTCGACCGATAGATTTTAAAATAGAGTCGTTAAGCTTCTGACAATATGATCGTTGGATAACGGTAACTTGAAGCGGTCGACCGGTTCATGTAGCGGTCGACAGACTCGTTTTTACATACGACTCTCAAGGGCTATTTTTCTCATGAGGCCTATATAAAGTCATTCTCACACCTTTGGAACATAACAAAACCGTTCAAAATCATTTTACAAAAGCAAATAGTGATAAAAAAAACCTTTCAATCCTTATTCAAACTTCATTCACACATAATCATCACTTTCACATCCTTGTTATTGTGTGAAGCCTAAGAGCTAGATATTTTTCATTGTAAAATTTACTCAATCAAGGGAGGTTTAGATGGAAATTTCGTTCAACCATATACATTTCTAAGAGAGTGATTCTCTTGTTTCCTTTCGATGAGAGTTGTTCATCGAAAGAATGAGTTTGGAGAGGTTTGTTCTCAAACTCGTTCTTGAGGCTTGAAGATGGTTTTATCAAGCTCAAGTGTAAGGAAACATTTCCCTTGGTTGAATGGAGAATAATGGAGAAACCTCAAGGCTCGATAAAGGAGCTTGAGGGGTGGACGTAGGCGGGCTTGCCGAACCACCTAAAATATTGTGTTTAGTAGTTTATTGTTTTAAAGTTTTATTTGCATATTTAAATTGCAATACATACTCTTGTGTTTAATCCTTTATTGCAATCAATCACATTTGTGAAACTTGTATCTAGTAAACACATTCTTTAGGGTGAGTTTCGAAAAAGTATTGAAACTCAATTCTCCCCCTCTTGAGTTGCCTTAATCCTAAAAATATCACTTGGGTGCCTTTATTTTTCTACCTTCAAAACGATTCGGCTATCTCCCACCAAAAAAAATTGCAAACCGTAATAAATTTTTAATCTCCACACCCCAAATCTAAGCCTTCAGAAGATCCATAGCCCAAAACAGAAAATAAAAAAACAAATAAAATGGTCTACAAATAAATGAAGATTGTGGATAATTAAAGGCCATGTTATGAAATTTACTTGCCCAGAGAAAATGGAAACTATTTTTTTTTTTACATTTTTTCATTATTGTTTAAGGGAAACTAGCCGGAGAAAAAAAAATTGAAAATGTAATGTTTCTTTATTTGCATTTTTCCATTATAGTTTAAGCAAAACTAAGTCGATGTTTATTCGAAATCACAAGGTTACAACTTAGGGCTTGTTTGGTTTTTTAAAATTCTCAGGATTTTTTGAATCCTGAGAATACACAAACCGAACATGTTTTTTAACATCACTTAAAAATAACTACTGCACGCATGTCAATAAAGTTAACATCACCTAAAAATTCTCAAAACACAAAAAATTCTCAAAATACTCAATCACCGAACATCCTCTTAGTCGGTGAGCATTTGAATCCCTGACGGATTTTGTCTTTTTTCTTTTCCATGGGCGATCGATGATGTCTATCTTACCACCCACTTTCCTATTAAGTTTATCCAAAATTTCCAACAAAATAAATACACTTAAAAATTGTCAACTTTTACATATACGCTTCAAATTTTTCACAAACCCCACAAAACTTCAACATTAAAAAGATTCTCAAAATTTGGGAGAAATTTGATAAGCAAACAACACCTAAAAATAGAAGTAGTGACAGCCGTATAGGATTGGACAAGTGAGTGGAAGATGACTAGAAAGTCTCAACTTGCCTTCGGTTTGGGTTGGAATGTGTTTCTTTGGGCGTCCCCAATAAACTATACTGAAACAATTACGTGCTTGTAGTCTAGCCAAACTAACTCCCAAAAACATTATAAATTCACTTAAAAGTTTTGAAAACTTGGTTTTCTAATCATCTTGATTAACTTATTTTCTCCTTCTCTATAGTAACTGCCTTGCTTTAGATAAATTAATTATAATAGTTACTTGGGTAAATCACAATCATATATGGTGATATTATTTGACTTTTTTGGATTAATATTTTTCTGGATAAATTATATTTCACACTTTTTAATTACCACTCGTTTTACAATTTATACTCCAAAGTATTAAATCACGTGAATTAGGCTGCGTTTGCAAAGCTAATCTTCCCCAAAATTTTATCTCTCTCCTAATAAAATACTCCAATATAATATCTCTCTCTCCCATAAAAAATTACAAAAAGTATAAAAAATTACCTCTCTCTTCACCTTTTCACTAAACCCAATACCAACACATATTCTCATACCAAAAATATTACAACACAAACACAACCTTAATTAGTTAAGCCTAATTAAAATTTAGTAAATGAGAAACAAATGAAACTGAAATACTGAATAAATCAACTAACAGACACCAATACATTATCTATAATTTAATTTAGAGAAATTAATTTAAATGCCATATATTTAATAATTTGATTTTTCTATTTTTCTTTGATATACTCCAGCGTATAAGCAAAGGATGAACGAGTCAATTACGTCAAAGACGACTTAAATGAAAGAGAACAACAGCTTTACCACCATCACATATACAAGAGGGCACATTCTACGCGGACCATCGGCTCAACCAAGCAACCAAGGACATCTTTCTGGTATCACCATTGAATTACAGTTATTTCTTCCCTTCGCTTTACAGATTTACCCAGAAGTCCATAAATTGCAATACTTCAGATTGGACGGAATAATAAATTGTTCGGGGGTGTTATGGGAATGTATAATCGAGCTTCAAATCTGATGTGTAGTGGGTCAACTTGGACTGTTAAATTATAACTAATCTTTTTGTTAATTGTTACGCATGACTACTTCCCATCGAGTCAAATCCAATACAACTGTCTTAAGGAATGTTATTGTTCATGAGCCCATATAAAATAGCATCATTATCAAATTCCTATTTATAATGGGATTGGTGTTTGGATGGATATTTTTTTTACAGAAATTAGTAAACCAGGATTTTCTGTAATTTTTTATTGAAATTGTATGATAAAATTTAGAGAGAAATAGACACGTGGATCATACGCTATTTAATGTGTATTAGGATCCTCTGTAATTTTTTACTTGAATTGTATATAGACATATCTCATTCCAGGATTCATGCTGCCTAAACTTTACATGGAAAATATTAAATAGTGTATGATAGTCTATTTCTCTCCGAATTACATGGTACAACTCGGATAAAAAATTATAGAGGATTTAGTCTGGTCAATATTGTCTAGGTAAAATTTTGGCCAGTAAAAAATCTACCCTATTTCTTAAAATTGTACGGTATAATTTTAATAAAAATTATAGAAGATATGAAATTAACATCGTGTCATTTAGGCTTAATTACCTTACAGATCCCTGTGGTATCCGACTTTTACAAAATAGTCCATGTGGTATGACTTTCAAAAAAATAGTCCATGTGGTATAGTTTTGAGACAAATTAATCCCTCTGTCTAACTGCCGGGAGAGTGTCGTACATGCCATGTCAGCGTCATTCACGCGTTGACACATGTTTTTTAACATTAGTATCCAAATCACGAGTGATATACTTCTTTTAGATCGTAGAATTAGTCTGAGCCTCAACCTCAGACTTGATTGGGTCGATCCAGGACGGCTGCTGACGTGTCAACGCGTGAATGTAAAGTGACATATACAACATTCTCTAGTTAAGTGGGTAACGACAGTTGGACGGAAGCAGTGGCGGATCCAGGAATGTAATGGAAGGGGGGCAAATTCTTAATGAAAAATGACAAAAAAATTTGTTTACTATGTAATGCAAAAAAAATGTCTTAAAAGTTAAAAAAAAATCCTAGAAAGACTAACACGAGGACTGAAATATTTACCACTTTGTGTGAATAAAAATAACATGATCTCGCAACAGATTTATTTTTCAAACAAGAAGAAACTAAAATTAAAACTAGCAAAATTTCTATAAATTCCATACTGCACTACATAGTAGAATAATGAATAAAAGCTAAGAAAAAAATTACCAATTAAAAGGAACTAAGCACATAACATTTTTGAATTGAAGGCCTACATGACAATTCAAAGATACTAAGACCTAATAGCAAATTAAAAGGAACTAAGTACATTATAAGCTTATTAAGACAATTCTACTAGGAAAATGAAACATAGCTTAAATATTCAAAAGCACAGATCAAGTACTTAGAGGAAATAAAAAGAGCAAAAAATGATGGTCTCCTTCTAATCTTGATGAGTAAGATAGCCCAATTCTCCTCTTGCCTTCTATAAGCCCCAAAAGATCAAATCGTGTTTCCCTTTTTGCTTACACGAATCAGAATTCAGAAATTTGATTCGAGTTGGTATGTGAGTGATTGTATTGACTGTATCTAGGTTTTTACAACAAATATCTTCTGCTTAGAAAGATTGCAAATTCAAGAATTCTCTATCAGTACTTAATTCATCAAAATTTCATCACATGAATTCAATTAAAATTTCATCACAAATTCATGAATTTTCTATCCGGTTCACAATATATTCAATAATCCTAATCTACTAATTAAATTTCATCACAAATTCATGAATTCTCTATCCGGTTCACAATAAATTCAATAATCCTAATCTGCTAATTAAATTTCATCACATAATTCATCAAAATTTAAAAATAAATTTCATCACTAATTGAAAAATAAACAGAGTTACAAAGAGACTTGAGTTGAGAGAGTACTTGGAGGCTGGAGAGAGAGAGCTGGAGATAGAGAGAGAGAAAGAGTTGTGGTCCTGTGGAGGAGGAGAGAGAGACGGAGAGGGAGAGAGAGAGCTCAGCCGGCATTCTGTTGACTGTGGAGGTCCGGAGGAGGAGAGGCAGTCGGTAGAGTGATAGAGGACTAGAGGCTGGCGTTCTGTAGAGGCAGAGTGAGAGGAGAGAGAGAGATAGAGGCTAGCATCGGGAGGTGGGGAGCAGAGTGAGAGGAGAGAGAGAGACAGAGGCTAGCATCGGGAGGTGGGGAGCAGAGTGAGAGAGGCTGGGCTGTGGGCGTCAGGGAGAAAAGGGGGGGGAAATTGAAGTTGTTAGAGAGGGAGGGGAGGATGGCGTCGAATTAACTAAAAAAAAGGCCAAGGTGAAATGCGTATTTTACCCTCTGTTGATTTTTTTTAAAAAAAAATTAGACCGGCTAGGTTGGCTTGGGCGCGAAGGGGGGCTGGCTTCAGGGACTGGGTCTAAGGGGGGCAGCCCATATAAAAAAAATCCAAAAAAAAAAAATTTTTAAGAGATTTTTCAGGCAATGGGGGGCGGCTGCCCCCCATTGCCCCTAGCTGGATCCGCCTGTGGACGGAAGAACTAATCTGTCTCAAAACTATAACACATCGACTATTTTGTTGAAACTCATACTACAGAGATTAATTTGTCTCAAAACTATATCACAAAGATCATTTTATTGAAAGTCATATTAGATAGACTATTTTATAAAAATCGGATAACACGTAACGTGCAAGATAATTAACCATGTCAGTTATACAAAAGTTATTGAACTTCGTAAGAAATTTATGAAATTTGTAAAAAGAAAAAAGAATTTATAAAAAGCTGTTAAAATTAATGATTGCAGAATTGTTTTATTTGTACATGGGCATTTGCAGCCTCGGAATTAGAGAAAAGCGGCATCTTCTTGAATTTTATCGAAAGAAAAGACCGGAGTAACGGGGAAGTGTGCGACTTGTCCCTCGTGTGTTTCGATAAAACCTTAGGAAATGACAAACTCGTCCTTACAAAGCTGGGAGCCTCTATCAGTATAAAAGGTCCTCAGAAAGAATTCCCCAGGCGGAGCTGGAGAAGAAAGGCCGGGGTAAAGAGGCTTCCATTTCATTCGTAGACCGCCTTTGCTCTCTTCCCTCCTACGCCTCCTCCTCCCAATGGAAGGCGTAGAGGGCCCCCCCTCCTCCACCACTCCCCACTCGGGCCCACCGTCTCCACCGCAAGATCTTGACCAGGTCTTTACACCCGTCGGATCCCCGGACCACGACCACGACTACGACGACCACGCCCTGCACGATATTCACGCGCTGCCGTCCGACGAAGATCACGACCACCACGAGCACGGTCAAGAGCTAGATCAAGGTCAAGATCACTCGGGTGGGGCCGGGGTTCTTACCGACGAGGTCAAGCATAAGATCATTAAGCAGGCAGGGCGCTGTCCCTCTCCTCTCTCGTATCGTATTTTTGAGTCTTTATAAAGCTTTGTTCGTCTTATGGTTGCTGAGAAAACATAGAAATGAGAAGTTAGAGTAATGTATTCGACAGAACTTCATCTAGACCTCGCTTGATTTAACTTGACTTAGGGCTTTGTGGCTTGACTATCTAGGTAAAATTGTATCTTTTTATGTACTTCATCTATGCCTATTGCTTCTGTTTCAAACCACATAATCTGTATGTTTTGTTTGGTTGCCTAGAAAATGCTCGAAAGAAAGAAATACGAAGTTCTTGTTTATGAGATACTTTGGTTTCTGAGTTCTCAGAATTGCTTAGGAGGAGCTGAGAACTCAGAAACCAAAGTATAGCTTCTCAGAATTGCTTCTTGTTTATGAAGTCTATGTATATATCTCTTTCGCGGGATATTGATTTGGGTTTCCCTTGGCGTCAGTGCTGGAAGACTTTGGCTCCCTCTAGAGTTTATTTTTTGGCTTGGGAGGCTGCTCATGGGAGAGTGTTGACTATTGACAACTTAAGGAGGAGGGGGTTTTACTTGACTGATTGGTGTTTCTTGTGTAAAGGCAAGGAGTCTGTGGATCATCTTTTTCTGCATTGTTTGGTGGCTAGAGGGTTGTGGGCGTCTTTATTTTGCATTATGAACCTTTCTTGGGTTATGCCAAGGAAGGTGATTAAGGTGTTGAGGGGCTGGAAAATGCAGTTCAACAACCCCATTGCTTTGGCAGTGTGGAGGATGATTCCTCTTGCTGTTTGGTGGATCTTGTGGAGGGAAAGGAACAACAGATGCTTCGAAAATTCTGAGTGGTCTTTGGATAGTTTAAGGGGTGTTGTTTTGCAATCGCTTTTTCTTTGCGCTAATGTGATGTTGGGTTCTCCTTCTTCAGGTTACTCGGATTTTCTTAGCTTTCTTGCTTGCTTATGTTCGGGGTTTTCAGTATAGTCTTTTGTATTGTTGACTCTGTTGTTTTGTATCTTTGATTGGCTTACTTATCAAAAAAAAAATTTGCTTAAAATCTCTTAGCGAGCTGAAGGAACTCCCTTATGTTGAGGGAAAGGTTTTTCCTCCGCTCGTGGCTTCTAATGCTGCAACCAATGTATTGCTAGGTAGAAAATCCTTAAGACACGTAATTCTGTTTATTTCCCAGATAAATTAAATAAATTTTAGTTTTTGAGCAAATTTTCAAATGATATTTTCATTTCTAGACAATTGATTTTTTGAAACCTCTAACATATTTGTGGATCATATGGTCGCATAAACGAGTTTGTGTATGACTCATAACTTGTTCCTCAGACTATGAACACCCAACTGCTAGATGGGTTATGGGTATTCCTTGACACAGTATCTCTAATGTTGTTGTTAAAGCCAATAAGCTGGCTAGATTGTGCCTCCAGCCCCCATAAGAATGAGTTGGTTTCTGAGGTCATGTGGTCAAGTCAACGGAATCTCTAGCTAACTGATAGAAAGGAGAGTTTTGCTGTATGAATTTGTTTGCTAGTTCTATTAACTTAAGGTGTACGTCAGTCATCAACTGTAATTGACTGCTTTCATGGATCTGCAGGTTGAGTATTATTACAGCGATGAAAATTTACAAACGGACAAATATATGTTGAGCTTCATTAAGAAGAACAAAGAAGGGTTTGGTAAGTCTAACTTTTGTGGTTTTGATTCAATTTAGCTTGAGCTTTTTGTTGATAGTGCTATTGATAATGCTGATGTTCTGCACCTTGAAGATATGGGTAATTGATGATGTAAACAATTTAACTTGCATATATTCATACGCGTTGTACTATCCGACTACTGCCATTACTGTAAGAAGTTGTGAGTTTTGAATCTAAACAATTGTGTTATTGTTCTGACACTAGCTTTATGGGACTTTGATGATTCATGTGATCACGTCTAGAGGGGTGGTTAATATATATATATTTTGGGGGGGGGGGGGTGGGGGGCAGATTCAGTTAACATCCCCTTTTGGAACTTAATCTGCAGAAAACAATTGTTTACAGGTAACATCAGCTACAAAAACTCTGGCAGCAGAATCCTTTTTTTTTTTCCAGTCCTTACTACAATCATTCTAAGGTTGTGTTTGTCTGTTAAAATTTTAGGGTATTGGATTTGATGAAAAAGTGATGAGAGAGATTATTTTTAATATTTGTTATAGTGAAAAGTAATGATGTGATGGGGAGAGAGATTATATTATAATTTTTTTTTGTGTTAAAATTTTAGTAGGTGTAAAATTTTAGTTAGCAAACCCACCCTAAGTAGAAGACTTTAAGATGCTAATTCAATTTCGCCTTATAGTCACATCTTAACCTACCTGTATTAGACTTTGAGATGTATTTTCAATGCTGGTATAGTAAAGTCTGGAGGCACTTGAGTCTTAACAGAGTTGTTTAATTATTTCCCACTGCTAGTCCTACCCAAACCCCCTCCCGTCCAATCTCTCCCTGTACCCCCGGGTCCAAAAATAGAAACTCAGACATTTCACAGCTAGAGTTCAAGAATGGGGATGATGAAGGTGATGAATAAAGCAGGTACTTCTGACAGGTTGCCTAGCCTGGATGGTTTCCTGGTGCAGCCAGTTTTAGCTGTGCCGAGCTTCCAGGATGAGTCTGAATGAAAATGCAACAAACTGCTGACTGATTCCTTCTCTATTCTTGTAACTCGTTCGACTCCGGGCAGTGGTCTGTGCTTCTGGAATTGGTCTGAATGACTATTCTCCAACCCATAGACCCTGTTCTTTTTGGTTTAATTGTTCCGCATATTTTTCTACTACAAATATATTTCTAACGTTCTGATTTTTCCATGAATCCTTCTTCCCATACTAACTTTAAATAGAAACAGTGTGTTATGTGTGAAATTGATGTTATTACTCGGGGTCAAATATTGGTTTTTTTGAGGAGGAAAGTATGGATAATTGGAAACAGCACCTATCAGATTCATCTTTTATTCTATTCTATAATTTTCTCAGTTCTGTTGGCCCATAGACTAATGTGTGTGGTTATTATCAATATGGCCTACGTTTTGAACTTTTCCTGTCACTCTTTTCCCTATCTCTATTCTGAAACTGGGTCTGTATGGTTGGAACATTATCTTATCCTCAATTATAAGGTCTTAAATTGGATACAGAAGCTGGACTCATGGAAGTTTCTCATTTTTTATTGTCTTGATGTTTGAAGTTCTAGAGATGCCCTTTCTGGAAAATGATTCTCTTAGAGTGATTGGAATGCGAACAAATTTCACTATTGCTCTGCAACACTAAGCCAAATCCTTCGGTTATGCCCTGTACCATGTGATTCGCATGTCCTTCTTCTGCATTGTTGGACTTAATGCAATTATATGTAAACCTGTGAGAGTTAAGTGTTCTGATTTGGGAATTTAGTGTGCCCGTTCCTTAAGATACATTGCTCGTCAACCTTTGCTGTTTGATATTAAATGAAGGGGATAGAACTACCATGGTGAATTTTGTTCTTGTAATTGAAATAGTGGTTTTTAAAGAGAAAATTTGGGTTCATGTTTATGCTGTCTATTGAGGGTGTGTTTGAGTGTTAAAATTTTGGGGAGGTTAAAATTTTAGGGTATTGGATTTGGTGAAAAAGTGAAGAGAGATGATTTTTAATATTTATTATAGTGAAAAGTAATGATGTGATAGAGAGAGAGAGATTATATTGTAATTTTTTATTATGTTAAAATTTTAGGAAGTGTAAAATTTTACACTTTAAACGCAACCTGAGTTGCCTTGGATTTTACCATGTGGGCCCAAGGATGTTGTGCTTAGAGTAACAAACCAAAGAGTTCATGTTTTATCTTAATTCCCCAACTGATGTTTTTGGATGTAGATGCAATCCTTAACACTGTGTGATACTAGGAGTTCTTTTCCAATTAGGATTGAGTTGCCGAGAATGAAAGAGAAATAGTGATATGGAGATTGTAGACTAGCAGAGAGATAAGAGAATTAGGTGGGCAAGTTGGTGCGTCTCGAAGATATTAGAGAGTATCAACATTGTACGAATTTGAGACTGCAGAAGGCAAGTTGGTGTGTCTCGCGGATATTAGAGAGTATCAACTTCGAAAAACTCTAGGAAATCAGGTGGGAGGATGCTCAGGGAGTTGAAGGGATTGCAGTCTTCGGTTATCTATGAAGGGTCTTCTTCGTGCTCTAGGAAGACTAAGAGCTATGGGCTAGACTGCTAGGGGAATCTTTTGGGAGAGTCTTGTTGGTTGGGCGTTCTGCGAGTTCTTGGGAGAGTCCTGTTGGCTAGTGGGTTGAGGGTGGGTGGGAGTTTGTGTTAGGGTTCTTCAGTATTTTCTCTCGTACTGTTGGCTTCGTTGTTGTCTGTTCCTTGTTTTTTTTAATAAAATTGGCTTACTTATATAAAAAAAACTTTGAACAAATCTCTAATCGTTATCTTGTGGCTCAACGAGAGAATTATAGGGCAATAAATTCTCTTGTGTGAGAGAGTGAGATTGGGTATATCGGGGCTTCGGTTATTTGGAGTGGTTTTCTTCGTTGTTTTCTTGTACTCTTGATTTTGAGATTAATGGATTTTTCATGTTGTCTATGCCGTGGATGGACCTCACCCTGAGGGAACTACGTTAAGTTTTGGTGTCTCTGTGTGTTTGTTTTTTGTGTGATTTACCATGATTATGTGGTCAATTGCACAACACTGTCATAATTGATGAGGTAGTTGACAATCTAAGCAAGGTAAAAGTTTTTTTAAACAAACAAAAATCTTTATGGAAGTTGATAATGGTGTGGCTCAGTGATATTGAAAGCTAAGTTGAACACTGTGAAGTGGTGCAAGTGGGGCGTGATATTGAATTTCAATATTTCATGATTTATTTATAGTGGGCTCTTTAGGTTGCTGCCTTGCATTTCCACTTATGTACTATTAGGATATTTTGATGATAGTTCACCATCTGCTTTATTGTTATTTGTTCTGTTGGGTTAATTTCCAATTTTTTTGATAAATCATCGTCTTGCCTAACTTATTTAGTTGAAACAAGCTTAGTTAATTTTCGCATGTTCTCCTTGCAGTTCCTGTAGCGGTTATTGCTTCTTTTAGGAAAATGAAAAAGCTCACCCGAGATTATTTGTTGATAGCTGCTGCACTGAGGGAGTCTTCCTTCCTTGTAATGTCCTTAATCCTTGCATTTTATTTTCTCGCTAGTAACAATGGAGTGTCAAAATGCTGAAACCCATAATTCAAGCTTTCAAATGTGACCACCGCAGGTTGTGAGTGCCAATGGGAGGAAGATTAAGCGGCTCCATCCCCTTCTCTCGGCTGAGGTTAGGGATCCAAAGGTATCTCTTTGTGGACATTGATGTATATCCGTTGGATGTGTTTTTTTAAATAATTTTGTAGATCTAATTTGTGGACCCTAGTTATTCACTGTTTTGGTAGAAAATCTGCCAGAGGATCATTCAGTGGAGAATATTCGGAGGATATTTGGTGAAGCTGGAAAGTATGTTTTCCCCCTTGTTCCTCTTTTAACTTGGTGAAGTTGTGCTTTCTTCATCTTTTATCATTTTTTGTTGTCATATTGGTGCCTTCTGCATTTCGTTGATTGTGGAATTGTATTTAAAATTCCCAGTATAAAGAACATATGCATTCGTGATCCCCATGCTGTAGAAGAGTCCACTAAAGGCAGCAAGCCTGATATGCTGATCGGCAGTAAGGTGTGTAACCAGAGAAGATAGATTGTCAAATAATTTATTCCTCCACTCTCTGTCCTAAATTTTCTTTTCCCAGAATTATATTTTATAATTGTGTATTTCAAATCAGGATTTTCCTTTTCTTTCTGCAAAAATACATTGAATTTATGATTGATTAAGTCAAGAAAATTGGTGAGAGTATCTAGACAGCAGTGAAAGTACTTTGCTTCTTCTATGCTGAACCTTCATGTCAATTTGTGGTTTGTAATAATTTCCTCATATAGTGGCACATGCCCTTTAGCTGATTAAAGAAATGGCCTAATTGACTCATCGATAGATCAAGAGACAGGAATAGCATTGACAATTGATACTGTTTCAGTAAATATGTATGTTACATGGGGAGACAATTACTTACAAGAGTTTATTCTACATGTATGGGTTTCAGAAAAAAGTTGAAGTATTTATGTGACTAACAAATACTGTTTTGATTGATTTTCTTAATAAGGTCTAACACTAAGTTATTGGTTGATTTTGAATTACATTGATATAAATCAGAGTGAAGATTTGACAATAGAGTTTGAGTGTCTTCTATATCCTCAGCAACCACCACCTCCTTCCAAAGAGAAAAGAAAAAAAAAGGGAAAGAGATGGCTGAGAGTACTAGAATATGACTCTAGCACTATTTGCAGAACCTGCATTTGCTCTTGGAGATATGACCTTGTGCGTGCGCTGGTGGAACTTGTTTACTTTGGGTAAATTGAAGCTTGTGAAGCTTGATATTAGAGACTCAGAGGCCTATGTGGATGTGAAGTGCCACGTGCATAAAATTAGATGGTGGAGCCATGTATTTTGTGTCATTTCTCAGAGGCCTCTTTGAAGCAATGCTTTCATTGGAGCCTGAGGGTGTTAGAATTGTATACAAAAGGCCTAAGGTTTCTTGTAGGAGCCTTGTGTTTGATGGGCAATAACTTCCCTTTTTTATTGTCAGGCAGAACTTGTTCTGGGCACTTTCATATTCAACTCTTAATTGACATTGCTTATGTTTTTTCTTTTCGTGGGTGGAGCTAGATGGTTTACTTGTAGTGGTAGTCATTTTTCTTTACTATTTTGGTTTCTACTTTTCTTGGTGGATTTAAGGTTAAAAGTATAAGTTGGAAAAAACATGTGGGCCTGTGAGATGCTTGTATACTTTTTTGAATCTTGAGTTGGAAGAAGATTCCAGCTCTCCGGGTTTGTCAAGCTGCCACCTTGCTGCTGACATTTGCTTATCTACTTCTGTGGAAACTTCATTGACGTCTGTATATGTTATCTAGTAAAGACTATTTGTTTGGCTTTGCAACTTTGCTAAATTTTTCTGGTTTGTGTACAGTTACATGCTCTTGTGGAGTATGAGACTGCAGAGGCTGCTGAGAAAGCTGTGAGTGTCAAGTCCTCTATTTGCAAATATTTTGTTTGTTTGTTTTGTCGGTTGGATAACTAACGTTGAGGCTTGGCACTTTCCTGGTGATTGGATCAGGTGGCTACTTTGAATGATGAGCGGGACTGGAGAAGTGGCATGCGGGTCAAGCTTCTTAAGCGAGTGGTAAGTAGTGTGGCCTTGCAACTCCATGTTTTGCAAAAATAGGTCCTAATGTTAAATTAAGAACTTTAGGTGAAGTATGGGCAGAGAAGACAAGTATGGAGGGGACCTGATTCAGAGAAGAATAGCAATAGTCGAGGATCTGATCATACAGGCGGCGAGGAAAATCATAACTGGAGCGAGCATCAGGATGATACACATGATGAAGAGGTCAGTAGTGTCACTTTATTTTTCTAAGTATGAATCAACACTTTTCATAAAAAAAAAGTATGAATCAACACTTAATACACACTTAACCTCTGAAGGAACCCTACCATAAGCCATTGACATGCCATGATCCCCCCCCCCCAAAAAAAAAGAAAAGAAAAAGAAAACCCTTTGTTGTTATAATAGGTGTTGGGAAGAAAATCAGGTATATGAGATTATTTTTGTTGTGATCTTCATTTTAGGATGGGGAGCATCTATCCATGGATAAAAATGGGCATAGAGGTCGAAATAGAGGAAGAGCGAGAAAGCAAAATTATCGCTGCATCAATGGGCTCGGTAATAAGACAACTGCTGCTTTTACCTTTGGTTTCTTTCCTTTCCCTTGAATCGAAGTTCCACTAAATTTAACTGACATTGACATCCTGGGTCACTTAGGCCATGGAAGTGCGTCATCTACTCATGCTGTTGAAGCCTCAAAACCACCTCCTGGCCCAAGAATGCCTGATGGAACTAGGGGATTCACAATGGGGCGTGGTCGACCTCCCATTGCCAATCAAAGTTAGGAGGGTAATTATTCTTATGGATCACCAGGTGGAGAGTAATTATGTGTTTGGTTGTATTTTCGACTATTGAGCAGTGAGTAATTATGTGTTTGGTTGTATGTTCTGACTATTGAGCAGTGATCCGGGAGGAGGTGGGTGTGTGAATGTTGGATTATATCTGAAAATCTTTATTTTCATATTGTTGTTATTGCGTATGAACATAATTATTGCACTATGCATCTTAGGTCTGCTTGTAAGATTGCGATTGAAAGGAATACAGCATCATACAGTGTTCAGCCAGGATCATTCCTTTGACATGATGCCAATGTCTCTTATTTCTTCCAGCATGCAGATCCAAAAGGACGACCACACTTTCATTCAATTTTTTGTTGTTTTCTTTCGCGTAATAAGAACCTTTGGTATGGTCAACTATTTACTTTCTCATTTTTTATATTTTAAATTAGGATTAAATAAACTTTGCACTCCAATATATTATTTTATCACTTCGACCCATCAATTATTGATTTTAATCAACATCCGTTAAATTTTTTTGTTAGTTTTGGCAAAAAATCTTTTTTTTTTGTTCGCAAAATTATGATTTTACCCTTGTAAATGGTCATTGTCAAAAAAATATACGGGGGGACAAATTGTTATTTGCACAAAATATTTTTCATCTAAATTAGCCAAAAAAAAATTATCAAGAGGGTGCAATAGGGCTGAACAAAATCGGACCGGATTTGCGGTCCGGTTCGGTCCTAATTTTCAAAAAGCGGTCCGGACCGGATTTATGCGGTCCTGTTCGGATGATAAATTTCTTATATGCTGTCCGAACCGGACCGCATTTAATAATTTTTTAATTATTAAAAAACACAATTCTCTGCGCTCTGCACTGCGAAGTTCGAATAATTTTTTTTTTAAAAAAATTAAATCCGGTCTGGACTACTTTTTAAAGTGGTCCAGACCGGACCGCATTTCATAAGACCGGACCATACCACTTCCGGTTCCCTTCTATTAAAGGACCGAACCGGACCACTTTCGGTCCTTTAATAGAAGGGAACCGGAAATGCGATCTGAAAATCGGACCGCATTTCCGATTTTCAGCCCTAGGGTGCAAGGTGTTTGAAGTCAATGGTTGGTGGGTGCAATATGACAAAAATAATAGATTAGAGTGTAAAATGTCAAGACCTTATAGTTGAATGGTGTAAAATGTATTTAGGAGAAAAGTCATAGTTAGCCCCGAATCTTTAGTGCAAAATAAATTTTGTACCCACTATTATCAAAATGTCGATTTGAACTCTTTATCTTTTGAAAATCAACAATGTACGCCTCCTACGGAAAATTATGTAAAATGATGAAAATGCCCTTCCAAGACAAAATTACTAATTTTTTTTTAAAAAATAAGGCTTAATATCTTGGTTGGTCCTTGTGCTATGTCTCATTCTCTAACTAGTCCTTATAGAATTTTTTATCCTAAACTGATCCCTAAAGTAATCCACAATTACTGTTATGGTATTTCTGTCAACTCCACATCTCAATTGGAGGGAAATTCCTATGTGGCAAACAGAAGACAAATAAGAACAATGGAAGACCAACACGTGTCCTTACTGCCACTGTGTTTCACGTCAGACCACCACCTAACACCCTCCACTTTTATCCAAATTAGAAGTTGCAGTGCTCAGACCACCACCTAGCACGCTTAGGACAAGCTTTTTTCCATTCAAACGAACTCTGTAGTGGACGAAAATAGCTGAAAAGGAATTGTAGATTACTTTAGGGACCTGTTTAGGATAAACAATTTCATAGGGACTAGTTAAGGAATGGGCCATAGCACAAAGATCAACTAAGGTATTAGCCTAAAAATAAAAAATGAGATTAAAAAATAATAATATTTTTTAAACAAAGCTATTGAAACTATTTATTTTTAATAATTTCTTAAAATTTTATTATTTCTTACTTATTTTTTTAACTTATCTTGGAGGAGCATTTCGATCATTTTTTTATACTTTTTCATTTGACTTAACTCCTAATTTGGACGGGCGTACATTGATGATTTTCAAAAGATAAAAGGTTCAAATCGTCATTTTGATAGTAACGGTACGAAATTAATTTTTTCCTATAAATACGGAGTTAACTATGATTTTTCCCCATGTATTGATCCCTTTCAACTATATCAAAACAATGTAGGATTGATTTTTGTAATTTAGGATATGCAGTGATTTTTTTTTCTTCTTCCAATTTTTTAATCCTTTATCCATCTTAACATATTAAAATATTAGGAGATCTTGCTTAAAAAATACACCTTTTTTTTAACTAAATAAATGCATAAAAGCAATAAAGAAGAAATTTGACATGACTTGACTATAATTTTGATAATTAAGCTGCCTTTCTTCCTGAGAGAAATAAAAACTTGTTTTTGGCTGTAAGCGTTGCCGGAGAAAATGACAATTTTTTTTTACTAACTAAAATTTTTTGCTTGACGATTATCTTTTACGTCCCATCAAATATGGGAAAGAATATATTTTTTCACTAAAAGTTTTTTGCATGTCATTAGGAGAGACGGAACCAAAATGCTACAAATGTTTCATTGTTCATTTACCGTCGCCCTTTTTCCATTTGTACAAAGTAAAATAAAGTTTGAAGAGAATCGGGCGTGGCAAATATGATTGATCCACGAGTGGCAAGCAAATCCGAAGAGCTTTTTCTTTTGCTCTAGATTAACGGATTGGAATCTTACTTGTTTTGTGTAGTTAAATGCATCTATTTTTCGAAGGCATGGGTGCCTTTTACCACGCAGGCTTGTTGGATGTAACGCCTTCGGGGAGGTACTCTTTCTTAGCTCTGAAATTGAAGGCGAAATTGTTCTGCGAAATGGATTTGACTGGGATTTGTAAACTTGTTTGAGCTCGATGGGCTTTTTCAACAGCAAATTCAATATGTTCCAGTTTCATAACTCGATGTATTTCTTTGTTATTGCATTAATCTGACTGCTATAGTTTTGTGTAGTTATATATTGCATTAATATATAACGCGTTTAAAGTACTTGGAAATATGAGTTGTCCCATAGGATTCAATAGATTTACCATCACTTGATGACGTGTACGAGAGTGATGGAACGGGTGGGTACGTGCTTTCCTCCAGTGAAGGAGAAGAGAGTGATGCAGAAATTGTGCTGTATCCAATGGCTGAGGATGATATGCCTAAAGTAGTTGTGTCAACTGATGAGGCTTTTGGAAGAGCTCCTCACCACCTTGCAATGCTACGTTTGCATACCATTCTAGTCTCTTGTGCAGGCTACGTTTGCATACCATTACTGTATAGGTTCAAGATTCATCAAATAATCAGGAGTGAAGGTCCTGCTAGAAACTCCTTGAAAAAAGAGAACACCCACAATGGGTGGACTATTTTTTGTTCCTGTTGGTGTAACTGTTGCGAGATTCAAAGCTGGTTTTGCGAAAAGGTTTTTGAAAAGTTTTTGAAGTCCAACTAGGTACAGACTGAGAATTAAGAATTATATGAGCTAGGGACTTAATCGGTGATATTATTCCAGTCCTATTAGCTCATGTGGAATATAGTATGGTAGAAGGATAAATAAGCGTATAATTGTTAACAAAAGAGATTTCACAAAAACAGTCTCATTATCTCGGGGGTCAATTGTGATATGTTAATAGATATGATCACAATTTGTAGAAGCCCATAAATTCGGAATACAGAATATAAAGGGTTAATGAAAAAGAGTTTTTCATAATGATCCTAGAGCCGAGATTGAGATCCCTAAAGATTCCACGCTATAACACAGTTGAGTTCTGAGCCAGCCATTATAAATAGCTCAGAAATCGTTTGAGAAGGGAACGATTTTCATTTTGAATGAGAGTTTCTCTCTCTAAACTCTCTCTCTCAAAGCTGTGCGCGTGGATCTGAAGGAGGCAGAACGCTTGGGTTGCTCTGATTTCAACGATTATGTCCACTGGGCCGATCTCGCGATTCCAACAAAACTTGGGATTTTAATCACTATTGGACTCTTAATCTTCTCGACGGTCCTTCTTTTATTCGTGGATTGGTGTGCATGGCGGATTGTCAAGCTACCTTTAGAACCATTCTACTTGAGCTGCCAATTTCTTATATCAGCCATTCTAGTCTCTTGTGCAGGCTACGTTTGCATACCATTACGGTATAGGTTCAAGATTCATCAAATAATCAGGAGTGAAGGTCCTGCTAGGAACTCCTTGAAAAAGAGAACACCCATAATGGGTGGACTATTTTTTGTTCCTGTTGGTCTAACTGTTGCGAGATTCAAAGCTGGTTTTTCTTCTATCGAAGTGTCTGGAGCAGTAGCAGCAACTCTAGCATTTGCTGCAATGGGTTATTTGATGATATGTTAAGTGCTATCAAGAAACGTAATAGTGGTTTACTGGCATGGTTGAAAATCCTCTTGGAGGTGAATCTTTTTGCACTGATTGCTCTTTTGGTTTTGTTTATGCTTATTGTTACTGGAAATAGTGGTAGATTCCTAACAAACTTCCAAGTAATGTTCAAGTTGTGACACTATACAGGTAGCTGTTGGGACTTGGTTTTCATTTTGGTTGGATTCCAGCAGTATATCGTCACCCTACGGCATGTATAGCTTCTTCTAACTAATCTGATCAACATTTTTCTAAGGGTAACTCACATATCTATTCTCATGATGACAAACTTGCAAGATAATGTTAAATTCAATTATTTTTAGCTTCCGTTAAATATTTTATTCATTCTAGGAAATTTGGTAGTTATTATAAGATGGCTCAAATATGACTTCATTTTGTGACTAGTAATTGGTTGGGAGCTAAAGTTTCCCATGTGTATGCACATTGAGAAGGAGAAGACAGACTTTCATTTTTTTCCTGTAGGGGAGGGGTGGAACAGGAAGGGAGAAACAATAAAAAGAAAGGAAGCAGACTTTCTTTTGTCCTCTATATGGTGCATATGCGTACTGAGGTGATTCATAACCATGTTTCTCCTGATCCTGGGAAACTTAATAAGGTTCATCGGAGGTATAATGAGCATGTTTTGGCTTGGACTACGGTGTCTATGGATTCTGGTTTGGGTTGGAAACCTCCTCCTGTGGGGTCCTTTAAACGCAACGTTGATGTTGCCGTGAGGTTTACTCACTCGGTCTTGGCGGTTGTGTTTCGCAACCATGAAGGCTCCCTCTATACTGCGTATACGGAGTGTATACCTTCACAAGATCCTCTTCTTGGTGAAACCGCTGCTCTTTCTAGAATTCTTTTTGAATCGGATTGTTTAGTCCTTGTCCAAGATATATTTGACCAGGCTACTCATATTGGTTGGCAGGCGAAAGGATGAATTTCTGCTAATCGGAGTTTTTTCCAAACTCATCCGCAACATTCTATTGATTGGGTTTCACGACGATGAAACAAAATGGTGCACCGACTTGCTAAATGGGCTGTTGCTAATGATGTTTTTGGTTTTCTTAGTTTACAGTCTATTCCTGCCTTTATTTTGGATTTGGACTCTGGTTGTAGTTGAGCTGGTTTTATGCTTACTTAGAAAAAAAAAAGACTTTCTTTTGTCTCAACTATTTTGTCTTTGTAGTAATTTACAACTGTAATAGACTGTTGGATCCCTCGTTTAGTTCAATAAAGATCAGCATAGCTGACCTACTTGACATATCTTGATTTAGTGTTTGCTCTCTCCCATTGTATGTACAAATCCTCAGATCATCCAAATAGTTGCAAATCATTGACCTCATGAAAAGTTCTTCTACAAAAGTTTCTGAAAGCATATTTTGTAACTTGAACAAACTGTTTTAGACCCAAATAACCTAGAAGAAGGGTGAATAGGTATTTCAAAATAAATGTACAATTTAATATAATGAATGTAACTCAAAGAATGCACTTTAAAGCCTATAATCAAATCTGCAATTTTATAGAACTTTATAAAATCAATATTCAAATTGAAACTATGAAATTAAGCATTTTCTACTAACACGTTCAGATACTCTCCAATGAATAGAAAACAACTTAAACACAATATTCTTTGAATAAAACTCTGCTGTAAATGTTTTACTACTATACGGAAAACTACTCTAACATTCAGCAATAGACTACTAACAAGCAGATTTGATATAATGCAAAATATGACTGTTTTCAGTTAAATGAAATCATCAATATAACATGTAAAGTTAATGCAATTTACAGGTCTATACTTTACCTGAAACCTTCTTGCGAAATGATAAAGATTTCACTTGATAGTGAATCTTGAAACACTTTCACACAAGATTTGTTAGCAATTAACAACGTAATAGACAAATC
Organism: Myrica gale; assembly: GCA_963930655.1. Lineage (NCBI taxonomy): Eukaryota > Viridiplantae > Streptophyta > Magnoliopsida > Fagales > Myricaceae > Myrica > Myrica gale. The sequence continues at coordinate 12,535,350 of OZ005603.1, read as the reverse complement.
AAAGAACAATAGACAATAATCACACACAAAAGACACCGATTTGTTGACGAAGAGAAACTCTCAAATAGGTTTCTATTTGAGAGAAAAACTCTCCGGGACCTCGTCCAGAACGAAACTTCACTAGGGATACGACCTCGGTTACAACGTGATCTTATAGATCTAACAAACCAGTTAATCTACAGTACACACAACCTTACTTAAGATATCTTCTTGAATCTATCTCTGCAGGGGATGAATACCATCGATCCCAGCCACTCCCAAGTTACTCTTCGCTGCAAATCCACTTGAGCCACTCAAGCTACCACGATTCCATCCAAGAACGTTCAACCGTCCGGTGTTCGAAATTCCTCAATCACAAATGAGTACAAGTGATCAACAACCAAGGATTCTTCAGATATGGAAGTATTCTTCAAGATGAATCCTCACAACAACAGATCAAAGGCTGGAAGTATCAAGATCTAGGGTTTTGCTCTCTTGGATCTCCTTTGCGCAAATCTTGATTTCTTTTCTCTTTTGTTTCTCTAGCACTTTTTGTCTGGTACGTACTGCCTCTTCTAGCCCCTTTTTCTTCTTTTTCACGAGCCTCCAAGTCTCTCTTTTTCTGTTACACGTGGGGCACCTTTTCATTTAAAATATACTTGTTGTTTCTGCGCTCCAGGTAAACTACTATAGACTACAAGTGAACTCTGAAGCAGAATACTCATTTAAGAAGCTTCTCCTTTGACCTTACTTTCTAATGCTCTCAAGATATTTACAAGCAAACCTTTGTCACAATATCATGCCAATCCAAATGGTTTCTACATAACTCTCCTATATCCTTCTGAATTAATTGTGAACAACCCGATTTAGACCCAAATGTGCAGAAAATACCTAGAGGGGGGGGGGGGGTGAATAGGTATATTAAAAAAAAAATTATCCAATATCAATTTTCTTTTTCAATCCACAACCTATTCTCTGAAATTTAAACTCAAACAATCTTTAACAAGATTCAACTACCTAATTACAAATCAGATATGCACAAAGTACAAATACACAGTAAATTCATAAATCTGAAAAATAGAGATAACAGAAGAACCTTCAAGTGACTCCGAAGTAACTGTACTGGGCAGAACCAAGATTTTTCAGATTAACTTTGTACAACCGAATCACAATCAATTGCTTATCTAAACCTTAAACAACCACCACCAGAAATCTGATCCACCTACTTAATAGCACAGATAAGCAGTACCAGAAAACTATAACACGCAGTAACTCAATTTCTCCAACACAGAAATTAATAAATAACAATAAAGACTATTCCGAAGATACTGCAAGACACTCTTAAGAAACTACAAACTCACAGAACAGAGAAATGATAAAAACACAACTTAACAGATAAGCACTCAATTGTAACAATCTTACCAAACACCAGATTCACACTAATACACTTACCAACCAGATCAGTGAGATAAGATTAACAAATCTTGAGACTGTAAACTCACAACACAAACAACAAACTTGTTAGTGAAATAATAACTTATCAAATTAAGAGATAAACAAGATACGTAACACCGAAGATGGTTACGAAGAGAAACTCCCTAAGGAACGTCCTTAAGGAGAAAAACTCTCCGGGCCCGTAGGCCGTTTGAATCCACTAATTTCCACTTGGTTACAAAGTGATTTATTGACTAGACACCCTTAGCCTATCAACAACACAATGAACCAGACTCGATTTTCCGTAAAACCGAACCTCTACAGGACGAAGAACCTCAACGCCCAATCTTGGAAATCACGATCTCAAACGGCACTTGATCTCTTGCACACTCCTTGTGCAATCAAGGGCCACGGCTGAAGCCTTCAGCCGCTTCAATCCATAAAACTGTGAATCCTTTAACTTCAACGAAGTTCACGGGGGAACATGGTGATTGTATCAATAAACTCTATTCTTTATCAAAGAAACTCTTCACGTCAATCAACAACCCATCAACAAGAAGAAGAATAAGCTCATCGTTCAGTTCTTGAGGCCGCTCTGTTCTTGAAGCTCCGTCGCTATTAGTATTTCTCTCTCTAAAATTATCACGCGTGAAGAAGTGAGGTTGCTGCCTTCCCAAAACTGCTTTTAATCAACACGTCCAAGGCTAACTACCTCTCTTGACTTTCTCAAAGCTTCTAGAAACATACCAAAGACCATACTGCCCTCTTTGAAAACTTTCACAGCAAGATACAATTAACGATCTTCTTTTCTACTTCTAGATACAACCGAAAAAGACAAAAGAGCCCCTAAAAAGAGATGGTCACGTGGGCATGCCAAAATAATTGCCTTAACAATCTCTCCCTTGGCATCCTACGTGACAAAACACCTATAGCCTTAAAAACCCATGACTCCTGTTGATCACCACCACAGGAGACATTTTTACAAGAGGCTACAAACCCTATACAAACTCCTAAAGCTTATAGAACTATATCAAGAGATAGGAGTACCTGCATCAAAAGATTATTACAAACACCATTCTAAATAACTCATTAGAAATAGAGTTAGATAAAGAAAAAGATATAAAACCAGCAGGTATAATCTCACAAAAATTGAGATATGTCTATCCCTGAGATATATACCAATAAGCAGCTAAACAGAGAGGCAACTCCCCCTTATAATTAGCCAAATGAACAAGTAAAAAGACTAACATAAACAAAACAACCCACAAGCATTACAGCCCACCAAAACTTCAGATATGCATACATGCAAAAGCTTCTCCCCCTTTCAATAGAAATAATCAATCATTAAAAGAAGTTCTCAATATTCATACTCCTTCTCCCCCTTTTTGACACGGAGGATGCCAATCAAAAAACGCATATCAATGTAATGAAAAAATGTCCAAGACAATATATGCAATAAAGAGCAAAACCGATTTTAAAGATACAGACTTGCCACTTAAAGAGCATGTGATCGACAAAGAGTATACAAGTAAGTTATAAACCCATTATCTAGACAATATGAACTCCAATAAAAGAAATAAGGGAATTCAAAAAAAATATTTTCATGCAGCCCGTGGCTTCCATAATGCATTTCAATCAAATCTCTTCACAACCACAACATGTAAATCATAGATCTAGGAGGAAATAAGACATAGACATTAATAGACTATAATATTTGTAAAGATCAAGATATGTGGTCAATGACAGCCAGCACTAGCACTTAAAGAATTAAATATAATATGTTTGACCAACAAACATATGGGTCCTATCCATGTGATAGATACCGGCAAAGAAAATACCCTTTATACTACACGCCTCTTTAAGGAGCTAAGACATCAACACTTAGTAGAATTTCAAGTTAGTCGCAGAACACAGCCAAATAAAAAATGCTTTGTAGTGAAAACATAAAAGAACATTTCATGTGACTCTTATAACCTCATCACTAACAACCTCCATAAAAACACCTGTAACTGCACAAGAGTCTAAACCACAGTGAACTGATTTCAATATTACGAACAAATAGCATGCTTGACACAAAGAAACAAAAAGAATCATGACAGATTAGACAAAACAAAAAAATAACATCCATGAGAATTAAGCATACAAACTTTAGACATTTTATTCAAATTAATCAAGAGTAAAAACACAAACATACATCATAAGCATATATATTTATGCATTTACACAATTAATCTCATAATCGAATATATAAAAAAATATCTCAAACATGTATAAAGAATCAGGGATCTCAATAAAAAGACTAAAATGCATTTAACACATTTCATCATGATTCAAAGGCAATGTGAGCAGCACTTCTTGAAGTTATGTCATTCTTTTTCCAAATTTGTTTTGTTTTAGACGATGAAAGCAACTTTTTAGACAAAAACTCAACTTGTTTAGTAAGTACACTAACTTGAGAAGTTAACATGTTAAAATCAGATCTAGATATAACATTTGAAGAAAATCTAACATTCTTAAAATTCTCATTTGACAAATTATAGCATCTAGGCTTAATATGTCCTATTTTACCATAATGATGACATGTTGGAATGAACTTAGATCTATTAGAATTAAAAGACTTCATAGGGTTAGAGTTTACCACCGAATGAGATTTCTTTTGTAGAACTGAAGCTTGAGGTGGTTTCACCTTAATCACAGCAGGAACAAAGACTGTTTTATGGACATTCTTAGAGTCGTTTTCAGCTGAAAAACCCAAGCCTCTCTTGTCTCCAGCTGCTAATCCACTATTTAGCATTTTGTCAAGCTTCGTGGTTCCACTTGAGAACTTGTTCAGCTTTATATTAGCTTGCACCAGCTCATTTTTCAGCTCTTTAACCTTAACTTCCAGATCTGCATTTTTCACACTTAACAAAGCAAGTTCAGATGTTAGTTGATCTTTGTCTAATTTAACAACACTAAGCTCTTTAGAAATTAAAATATCATTTTTCTTCATCTTCAAGCTCTCTTCATACAACTCATCATAAGCCATACGAAGTGAATCTATATCGTCTGAATCTGAATCCAGGAGATCGTCACCTTCAAGATCAAATTCATTAGTACTAACAATAGAAGAAGAAAAAGCAACATAATTAACTTTTTCATGTGAAGAAGTTCCTTTACTGGAAGACGAACTATCAGAATCAGAAAGAGATGCATTCATAGCCGATTTTCTTTGTGCTTTTAAATATGTAGGACATTCAGCTTTCATATGTCCGAAGCCTTTACAACCATACCATTGAACACTACTCTCATCTTTCTTATCAAACTTCTTCCAATTTGTTTTATTGAAGGATTTCGTGTGTCCCTTCTTTTCTTTCCAATTACTACCCTTCTTGAATCGGAAAGCTTTACGAAACTTCTTAACAAAAAATTTCATATCTTCATCATCTGATGAGGAATCATCTTCCTCTTTAACGGTTTTAAGAGCAATGGACTTATCATTTCTAGGTGAAGAAAAAGTCAGCTCGTAGGTTTGTAAAGAACCAACTAGCTCATCAATCTTAATATCATCTAACACCTTACTTTCCTCTATAGCTGTGATTTTAGATCTAAACATTTCGGGAAGAGATCTTAAGACTTTTCGCACTACCTTAGATTCTGGAATTTCCTCTCCAAGGCTAAAACTCTCATTAACTATGACTGTAAGTTTTTCATAGAATTCGTCAAAAGTCTCATCGTCTCTCATTCGAATCTCTTCGAACTTGGAGACATTCAATTGTAATTTAGAATCCCTCACCGCCTTAGTACCTTCATGTGTAAGGGCTAAAATGTCCCAAGCTTCCTTAAAGGACTCACACTTGGATATTCTCATGAATTCATCCGAAGATATACTCATGAATATAGCATTAATGCCTTTACTATTCCAGCTAGAGGATTCCCTTTCTACATTCGTCCAAGTACTAGGTTCTTTAATAGAAACAACCCCATCTATAGAACCTTCTAGTCTATTCCAACCTTTATCCACAGCTGTCCATACTCTCTCATCTATAGATTTTAAAAAAACCCTCATTCTAACTTTCCAATAAGCGTAATTAGAACCATAAAAAAATGGGGGTACATAAAGTGACATCCCTCTATCCATTTAAAAACTAAGTTGGGTCAAGGAACGAAGTTAGACTCTGATACCAATTGAACAACCCGATTTAGACCCAAATGTGCAGAAAATACCTAGAGGGGGGGTGAATAGGTATATTAAAAAAAATTATCCAATATCAATTTTCTTTTTCAATCCACAACCTATTCTCTGAAATTTAAACTCAAACAATCTTTAACAAGATTCAACTACCTAATTACAAATCAGATATGCACAAAGTACAAATACACAGTAAATTCACAAATCTGAAAAACAGAGATAACAGAAGAACCTTCAAGTGACTCCGAAGTAACTGTACTGGGCAGAACCAAGATTTTTCAGATTAACTTTGTACAACCGAATCACAATTAATTGCTTATCTAAACCTTAAACAACCACCACCAGAAATCTGATCCACCTACTTAATAGCACAGATAAGCAGTACCAGAAAACTATAACACGCAGTAACTCAATTTCTCCAACACAGAAATTAATAAATAACAATAAAGACTATTCCGAAGATACTGCAAGACACTCTTAAGAAACTACAAACTCACAGAACAGAGAAATGATAAAAACACAACTTAACAGATAAGCACTCAATTGTAACAATCTTACCAAACACCAGATTCACACTAATACACTTACCAACCAGATCAGTGAGATAAGATTAACAAATCTTGAGACTGTAAACTCACAACACAAACAACAAACTTGTTAGTGAAATAATAACTTATCAAATTAAGAGATAAACAAGATACGTAACACCGAAGATGGTTACGAAGAGAAACTCCCTAAGGAACGTCCTTAAGGAGAAAAACTCTCCGGGCCCGTAGGCCGTTTGAATCCACTAATTTCCACTTGGTTACAAAGTGATTTATTGACTAGACACCCTTAGCCTATCAACAACACAATGAACCAGACTCGATTTTCCGTAAAACCGAACCTCTACAGGACGAAGAACCTCAACGCCCAATCTTGGAAATCACGATCTCAAACGGCACTTGATCTCTTGCACACTCCTTGTGCAATCAAGGGCCACGGCTGAAGCCTTCAGCCGCTTCAATCCATAAAACTCTGAATCCTTTAACTTCAAAGAAGTTCACGGGGGAACATGGTGATCATATCAATAAACTCTATTCTTTATCAAAGAAACTCTTCACGTCAATCAGCAACCCATCAACAAGAAGAAGAATAAGCTCATCGTTCAGTTCTTGAGGCCGCTCTGTTCTTGAAGCTCCGTCGCTCTTAGTATTTCTCTCTCTAAAATTATCACACGTGAAGAAGTGAGGTTGCTGCCTTCCCAAAACTGTTTTTAATCAACACGTCCAAGGCTAACTACCTCTCTTGACTTTCTCAAAGCTTCTAGAAACATACCAAAGACCATACTGCCCTCTTTGAAAACTTTCACAGCAAGATACAATTAACGATCTTCTTTTCTCCTTCTAGATACAACCGAAAAAGACAAAAGAGCCCCTAAAAAGAGATGGTCACGTGGGCATGCCAAAATAATTGCCTTAACAAATTGTTTAGAACTCTACGTAACTGCTAAAGATTAATTTGATCTAGATGAACTTTCAGAATTGAGGGTGAAACTGACGTCATACATTGTAATCTCATTTTAATTGGTTAATAGGATATACATCTAATTGCGAAGTCGTTGCCCAGACACTTAGCTCCTGCCCCTACATGAATTTCAATGTAATAACTTCTTTGCAAAAGGGGTGAATTGATATAGGACCATCTTTCTTTTTTCTTGTGGCAGAAAAATGTTGCTTCCTCTACCTGGACCATTTGGACTTTTGTCCCTCGGAAGATGCTATCTGTTACTGACTTCATTTTCTTTTGTTTCCATGGGGAATGGAGTTCACTTAACGGATGGTCTTGATGGGCTGGCTGGAGGGACTGCTACATTGGCTTTCATAGGAATGTCAACCGCGATGCTTCCTATATGTCCTGGTCAGTATGGATGTTTAGCTGAAGGCAAATATTGAATGGGACTGATTTTTTAAATGAAGAACATTTTTAGTTTAACTTTGTTCATGCTTTGTGGTTTCAATTTGAACCGAATATATGCGGTAGAACGAAGACTATGGTAAGAACAATGAAAGTGTAGTAAAGCTATGAAGCATTCTATCTTGGGCATGAGGGAGCTCTTGTTGGGAACGCGAGTATTTTGGTAGATTGAGTGTCCACAAGCATTTACTCCTACTGTGAAAGTTATTTATCTTGTTATAGCCCATTGTCTCTTGGTCAATATGTGGATACTGTCTGACTAACCTCTTCGGACTCTATGAAACACTCATCATTGTTTTGAGGAGATCTTTTAATGCTTCATATTTCACTGATTGCAGGCACAATCGTGTTACTTTATCCACAGCTTTAATAGATACATGATAGACTAAATATCTATCCTGCAATTTGGTCGCACCCTCATCAGTGCACTCCTACCACTGAGCTGGGTCTACTTCTGAATAATAGTTCCAAAATCAATCATGTTATAACATTGCATCTGGCTGATTGAGCATATTATCATGATATGGAGTCTTTCTTTGTTGAGAGTTTGATCTGCATAATACTCCGATTAAATAAGTAGAATAATGGACCTTGCTTCTTCTGGATACTTCTTCAGTAGTAACTAATTTTTTGCATTTCAATCCAGACCTTGCTATATTCGGGGCATCAATGGCTGGAGCCTGTGTTGGTTTTCTTTTGCACGACAGATACAGAGCATCTGTATTTATGGGGGGCACTGGGTCCCTGGCATTGGGTGCAGCATTGGCTGCAATGGCTGCTTGTACCGGAATGTTCTTCCCGTTATTTATTTCATATGGAATATTTTTTGTGGGATATGTGTTGGTGGTGGTCCTTTTCTCAGCAATACCGGTTACAAAATGCCGTATTAAATTTGAATTGCCACTTCTTAAGCAAGTCCTGTCACTTTGACAAGATTCTGTATCCTGTGGATCACTGGTTCGCTTGCTGATTCTATGACTTAGACTATCGCTTTGGATAGGCTTGAGTGGAGAGATAGAAATCATGTCCTAAGGCACAACTCGTTGGGAAGAGGATTTATGTAGCCCACCCCCAATTATTTTGTAAGAGACTTACTTGAGTCAGTATATTTATGCATGTATCTCCATGCACGCATACAGGTGTGGATAATGGATGGGTGTCATCCTATTTTCTGGTCATTGTCCTTTAAGCTTTGTCTTGGCACATCGCGTGAGTAATTACGAAAGTAGCAATGAATTATGACAACCATGATCTTAAAGAGAATGCAATTTCCTTGTCTTGATGGCAGACTATACTTGTGTTTTAGGTATTGTACTTCAAGACAACCAGACGTTTGTGGGAGTCTGGGCACCGAGTATTCCGAATGGCACCCCTTCATCATCACCTTCGATTATGTGGGATCAAAGAACCAATCATTGTTGCAAGCGCATACGTTATATCATGCATATTAGCTTTATTTGCTGGCTATGTGGGGGTCTTATTTCAGCATAGCATAAAAAAAGAGAGCCAGTTTTCTGTCTCATTTTTTTGTAGCCATAGTCGTAAAAGCACAGTTTCTTTATGTATTCTCTAGGGTTTATTACTTGGATCCGTAAGTTCTGTATCCAAGTTGCCTTCTGCACGTGTTTTATGACTCGATTGTATAAAGTGAGGGAAGGGGGTGAAGCAACTCCGAGGACTGAACTTCAAGTGTAAAATTACAACCCCGGAGAAAACCAGAACTGGAAGTGGCCTTAGAAAACAAGAGAACTTGGATATGGACTATGTTTTAAGAAACAAACAGTGACATGATTATTACCTCTTCTTATTTCTGCTCCTCCTCTCTCATTTTGCCCTCTTCTTTCATTTCCCTCGAAACTTTTAAAGATCACGATTGATGCGTTCACTCCCCTGAGGCCTCTTGCCGGCATGCGCACTGAAGGGATTTTCTAGTGTTATAATGTATGGTCACCCTGATACCCCTTGTTAAATTAGTTTTATTCTGATGTGTTTGTTTCGCTGGAAAATATTTTCAGGCATAATATTTTCTTAATTTAGCATGTTTGAGAGGGAATGGAGTTCTTGGTCTATAGAAAATTTTAAGTGGGAACCACATTTGACCCTTGCACCGGAGAAAGCCATTTTCAACTCTTTTATTTTTGTAGGTCAGTACAATTTTAATAAAATCTCTAAATAGAGAGAGAAAGACTCCAACTCCAAAACTAGAACTTTTTACAAACAAATTGTTTTTTGTACGTCAGTACAATTTTATTGGACACTGGGTAGTTAAAAACAACAAATTTTGGGGACCAAAATGCAAAAAACAGAAGAAATTAATTGCAAAAAAATCCTCTCCCCTTTTTTTTTCTCAAAAAATACTCATCCATTAATAAAAATTACCGCAGAGGAGAAACAGAGTCCCAATGCAAAATATAAAATGTAATATGACAAGAGTCTAAAAAATCAGAAGATATTTGTTCAATGAGAAGATGTGAGAGAAAAAAATTATATATTTATAAAGATAATAAAGAATTAGAGAATAATATTTGTGAACGGTTGTGAGGTCATTCTCCTGGGCTATGGCCCTGGTTTTGTTAAGTCCATATTTTTCTTAGTTGACGGTCTTTGTCCTTAGAGTTGGGTGGCCAATCCAACAAAAGCCCTTTTTTTAAAGGGCCTGCTTTTACAACTTTTGTTATTTATTCATAATTTGTTATTTATTTTAAAAATAAAAAAATTATACTTGTTAAGTTTAATTAAGACAATAAATTATACATTATTTATATTCCTCTGATCTAATATTAATATTAATAGAGTAGAGCTAAGATAATGAACTATAGGGTGCGTTTGTGTACCAAAATTTTACTCCCTCTAAAATTTTAACACAATTAAATATTACTATATAATCTCTCTCTCCACATTAAATCATTACTATTTACTACAAAAAAATATAAAAAATTACCTCTCTCTTCACTTTTTCACTAAACCCAATACCTAAAATTTTAACAACACTAAAATTTTACAACACAAACACAACCTATTACCTTAAAAAAAAAACCCGAAAAAACAAAAAGGAAATTTTGTATTTAACTACTTTCACAGTTCACTTAGCAAAACCCTAGCCCATCGCCTCATATAAAATCTCTTTCACAACCTTTCACTCTGCCGCTTGCAAGGGTTTTCGCTGCTGAAAGTAGCACAACAGCCTCCTCAGGAACCCTAGAGTTCTCAATTTCATCCCGAAGCCATGGTAAGCTAATCCCGAATCCGTATTCTTCTCCCCCACACCGTGTTCTACAACACGTCGTTTGCTTTCCGAGTCATTGTTCGCTTTCTTCTCCTTCAATTGCAGCATCTGAAATCTTACAAACGTAGTTTAGTTGTTGTTTCAGTTCCGATCTGGAAGCTCTTTGGTTTTTCCAGGACTAAACATTGTTGCTTCTATGCAGAGATTGGGAAACTGACTTGCTTTTCATTAGGGCTATCTGCGAAATCTCCTGTTGGTTCTTAGCTTTTGGACTTTAAAAACTCGTCGATGTTGATTTTTCTTATCGAGCATTTTTTTTTAATTTAGATGAATCTAGTGTTGTGATCAACTTTAGTATATTTTTAAATGTATAGCTTATTTTTGACTTATATGTAGATTTTGTGTTTGATAAAATAAAGATTTTTTAGGGTTTTTAATCAAATTTTGACATTGATGGGATTTGTGCGTGTAACTGTTTCTTTTTCTTTTGTTTGTATTGCAACTGAAGCAATTTGATTACGATGTAAATGTTTTTTTAGTCAATTATACTTGTATTAGATATGAGTTTGTTTTCGTTTCAGTATTTTCTCCTATTAAATTTGCCACTTATCTACTGACGGGAAATTTATACCACTTATCTGAGTCACTACAACAAATTTGTTTCAAGCATATCAAATATGATTGTAATGGTGGTGGTTTTTCTTGCAATTCCTTGAAAATAAAAAGTTGGAGAAATACTCTTCTATATTGCCTTAGCAGTCTGTTTCCAGGGATTATTGGTCGGCATTGCATAGAGTGTTATGTAGGTATTTTATTTTATTTTCGTAATTTTCATAGTGAAGTTTGTTTATTAGCACTTATACCAAACATATTTGTACATGCTCTTCTATGCCAATAAGATGTAGAAAAGGTAGATATTTACGTTCTGTTTTTTTCAGAACATTTTGCAGTTCAATTAAAGCTTTTCTTGCTGCACTATACATGAACCTTGCCCTGTCTCAATTTTCTTGATGTTTTGAATAGGCCCAAGCTGATCACTTGCCCAAAATTAGATGTTGGATTTAATTTATGTGGGTTGGATGTTTGTTTATAGTGCCATGCCATGACACAAGACTTGGGCGTCACATGGCCAAATACTCTTCTATATTTATGTAAGACTGCCTGATCTTTTACTCTGCTTGGCTTCCTATCTTTTGTGTTGATGTGTTCTAGTCGAGGAAGAAAACTAGGGAGCCAAAGGAAGAAAACGTGACCCTTGGACCTGCTGTGAGAGAAGGAGAACAAGTTTTTGGCGTTGCTCACATTTACGCATCGTTTAATGACACATTCATTGTGAGTATATTGTTATTGGTTGGTGCTCTTAAACTTATTAGTTCTTGATGGTTGGCCAAAAGTGAGCCTTTTTTTTTGTCTGCAGCATGTGACCGATCTGTCAGGAAGAGAAACACTTGTTCGAATTACTGGTAGGGAAAATCTTTCTTATTGATGTTATGAACGTCTTTGTCTATTGTCCTTTTTGCAGTATTGTATGGTAGCCAGTTGGTTTTGTTTGAAAGTATAGACCAGGGGTTATATGTCATTGTATTAAAATCAGATCTATTAGATGTGTTTGTTCCTCCTAAAAGATTATGTATGCATATTGCTTTGTTAGGTGGAGCAGCACGTGTTTTTTTGATATTTTTTTGTTTTTACTTCCTAGGCTTATAAGCTGCATATTGTATACTTTTTGTTTTAATGATTTTAGACGGTTAATCTGGACATCATGGCATTTCAGAAGTGCTGAAGTCTAACCCAATACCTAATTATGGTGTTTTTTTTAATATAATTACACCTGAAACTTTTATGAGTCTCTCTATTTATGTGTTTGCAAGAATCTGTACGCCTCATTACTGCAACGGAATCTAGGATGACCGAATATTTAATCACTTATGATTTTGGATAGGAAGACTGCTGTGTGGCTTGTTACATAATCTTCTTTCAAAATACAGGTGGGATGAAGGTTAAGGCTGACAGAGATGAGTCTTCACCATATGCTGCTATGCTTGCAGCGCAGGATGTCGCTCAGAGATGCAAGGTCTTTTATCTGCTTTCTCCCTAGTCCTTTCACAAAATATGAAGCTTTTATTTATTCGGTTGCTTTATTTTTGGGACTTGGGAGCTTAATGCTCCTTGTTTTTTCTGCTAAAGAGCTTTGTTTATTTATTTCGCTGAAATGTTGCCTTCTCATTTTAATTTGGAAAACAATATTTTTCTGTTGTTGTACTAGTTGCTCTATCTTCATGGAAATAAAGGGTATTCTCTATTGCAAATTCACTTTGCTAAGTTCTAATTCTCATAAGCAGGAGCTTGGAATCACTGCTCTGCATATCAAGCTCCGTGCTACTGGTGGGAACAAGACAAAAACTCCTGGTCCTGGGGCACAGTCTGCTCTTCGTGCACTTGCTCGATCTGGAATGAAAATTGGCCGAATAGGTAAGGTTTCTATTTCCTTGAAGTTGAACGCTGTTTACACACTTTGGAAGTTGCAAACAACCTAACCAAAATTTTCGCTGTTGCACTCATCAAGTCAGACAATGGTTGAAATTAATTTTAATGCTACCCCTTTTTGTATTTTTGTAGAGTTTTTCTGAAAAAAGTTGTAGTATGTTGATTCGAGAATTTTTTTGCCCAGCCATATTGTAGAATTCACTGTCGATTTATTTTGGATATGTGGTAGTATGTGCTTTGTTGCAAATGGCCGCAGTCGAGTCGGCTGTGCTCGGTTTTTGCATTTGCTTGGCTTGGTAATATTTTTAGCATTTTCTTGACTTGGAAATCTCTTTATACAAGCTTGAGCTAAACTCAACCTTTTCTCGTCTTCAAAATTTAAGCTTAAGCTTGGCCAGTAAAATTAGCATTTTTTTTGTATGAGAATTCAATATTACTTTAGGAGTTAATTCACTCAATGGCAAGCTGAGTGTTTGTCTGTCATGCAGTGCACATTTTGGCCTTTTACTTTGTTTTACACTACGCCTACAGTTCATTTTTCCAGTGTTAGTGTGTGACGATTTAAGTTGCGTTTCAGAGGATGTGACTCCAATTCCTAGTGACAGCACTCGTAGAAAGGGTGGTAGAAGAGGGAGAAGGCTGTGAGCTTGCTGTTCTTATCCAGTCGGAGCTCTTTTTAGTTATTGCAATAGATGTGGTTTCCAATTGAATTGTTGGACCTTGGAAAGTAGCAGCTACCATTACTACCCAATTTTGAAGACGATTAGTTCTGGATTATGGGATTCCCGAAACATTTATTCTCAACTCTTAACTCTGTGTGGTAAACAATTTATAATGGACGTGCTTAATGTTATGATTTGTGACTCTTACCTTCCTTGCATCCATGATGACCTGTCGTTGCTTGATTGGATCCTATTAATGTGGATCCATGTATGCTTGATGGTTCTCTCTGCTCTACTTGTAGCTTCTTTGTGCCCCATTGCTAGCTGGCACATCTATAAGTCACTGCCAGATGTTTTTTAAATGAAGTTTTTTTTTTTTTGGGGGGGGGGGGGGGGTTAAATACTCATTTGGTCCATCTTTGTAAAACAAAATAACTTTTCATTTACAAAGGGTGACACTGCAATATGGATCATACACATCATCCAACAATAAATAAATTAGTCATCTCGGTTAAAATTTAGTCAATAATCTCACATTAGCCAAATAAAAATATAACAAACAAATTTATTTAAATGAAGTTTTTTTTTAAAAGAAAAAAGTTTAAAATTTAGGATTTATTTTATTTTATTTTGTTTTAATAAAGGGAATACCTGTCAGGGCAATGGCGTCTGCTTTGTTCCCTTGTTGATTTTCAAAGGAAGTGTTATAAATTAAACATGATCTCCCTGGAGTCTGAAGGTCCTATTCATTTTTTTTTTCAAAGTCTGAAGGTCCTATTCATGAGTTCAGTACCTTGAATATGGGCTTCTAAAAAAGAAAGAAGAACAGAAAAGAAAAAAGAAATAAAAAGCTTGTCTATATATGTTCTTCTCCTTTTAATTTCTTTGAAAAATTGGAACAGATGATCATATCGCATCAGTGCTCACATCAGTTCAAAAGATATGTATCTTGCAATATTTTCTACCTAGTTTATTTTTTCAATTAAATGATACCTTAATCCTTCTTATGCCACGAGAGGTGGTTTATAAATTATTCTTTGATCTGGGCGTGGGGGAGAAGAGGAAAACAGAGAACTTGCTGCCTCCTCAACTGTCCACATTAGACGTCCACCGGTCAACCAAAGATTTACACATTATATATAAAAACTCCATGACATGCACACGCACATAAATCAGCAAATCATAACTATATATAATATGTGCTTTCCCTTTTCTATTTCTATTTCTACTTCAGTGTTTGCACATCAAAAATTTATATGTTTATTATAATAAATAAATAATAATTTGATGGAAAAAGATTATTTTGTAATTATTTTATTAACTCAAAATTAGTGACTAAAATTTTGGTAGGCTTAGTTAATTTTGGATCATAATATTGGGAACCAGTAGTAATTAACTTTTATAGACATATTCTGGACGGAAATTTCTCTTTAAAATAAGTAGTTATCCTCATGCATTCTCATGAGAATAATTAAAATTTAAGGACTAAATTAAGAAATAATTAAACTATTGGAAGTCTGAAGAATTACAACTTAAAAGACTAAATTGAGAAATAGTTAAACTACTGAAAGGCTGATGGATTAATTAAACAAACAATCGAAGTTTATGCCAATTCATTTCTTTTCGTGTGATTACTCATAAAAAAATCAAAATCGCAGACTCTTAATTTCATACAAAGAAACAAAAACTGCTAAATAAAATAACCCAAAAAGAAAGTAATCTCCCCTATAAATAAGGCTCGTCCTAAGCCAACATGCTTAATTCCCCACGTCATCTCCACTCTTGACCAGCAGGCTCTCTGTCCCACCACAAAGCCCCTCTTACCGTCACCCTTCTCCGCCGTCCTATCTTCTTTCTCTCTCTGCTAAGTTGAGTCAGGAATCGAAGCCCGCAAAGGAGTTGCCGACTTTACCGCCATCGCCCACCTTCTAGACTCACATCTTTGACCCTCCCGTACCTCTTACAATTCCCTTTTTAGACCACCTATCAGCTACACTCACACACCTCCATATTTCCTTATATATATATACAGAAACACACGCCCACAGCTCCTGTTACCATTTCTGTATCCTCTACCATAAACAAACAGACATAAAAACATGAACTTCGGCTTAACCTTTCTCGTCCCACTTGCTCCTTATCTCTTCTCCCTCTTAGTCTTCTTTCTCTTCTTTGAACAGATCACTTACTTGCGAAAAAGAAAATGGGTCCCCGGCCCTGCTCTTGTCTTTCCCTTCCTCGGAAATGCTATTCCATTGGTCCGTCAGCCTACCAGGTTCTGGGACCTCCAATCCGCTCTCGCCAAGTCCTCCGGTCTCGGCTTCTCCGTCAACTACATCATCGGCAAGTTCATTATCTTCATCCGCGACACTGAGCTCTCCCACAAGGTATTCGCCAATGTGCGCCCTGATGCCTTCCTCCTCGTAGGCCACCCTTTTGGAAAAAAGCTCTTCGGCGACCATAACCTCATTTACATGATGGGCCAGGATCATAAGGATGTCCGCCGTCGGATCGCTCCCAATTTCACACCCAAGGCCCTCTCCACCTACACCTTCCTCCAGCAGAGTGTCATCCTCAACCATTTTAAGAAATGGGAGCGCCTTTCCTCCAACAGCGGGCCGAAGCCGATAGCGCTCAGGCTTCTGGCTCGTGATATGAATCTGGAAACTTCGCAGACTGTATTTGTTGGGCCGTATTTGGGTCCCGAGGCACGTGAGAGGTTCAAGTACGATTACAATTTTTTCAACGTTGGGCTCATGAAGCTGCCCATCGACTTGCCTGGGACGGCGTTCCGGAAGGCCAGGCTCGGCGTTGACCGCCTCGTCAAAACTCTTGCTGTATGTTCGGAACATAGCAAAGCGAGGATGCAGAAGGGAGAGGAGCCTTTGTGCTTGATCGACTTCTGGATGCAGGACACATTAAAGGAGCTGGCAGCTGCAGCTGAAGCTGGCGAGCCCGCACCCACTCACACCAGTGACCTCGAGATTGGCAGCTACCTCTTCGACTTTCTTTTTGCCGCTCAGGACGCGTCAACCTCCTCGCTGCTTTGGGCAGTGACGCTTCTCGACTCACACCCGGAGGTGCTGGCTAAGGTCCGCAGGGAAGTTGAATCTATATGGTCACCGGAGTCGGAGTCTTTGATCACCGCTGAGCAGCTTTTGCGAATGAAGTATACGCAGGCGGTGGCGCGCGAGGTCGTGAGGTACAGAGCTCCGGCGACCATGGTGCCCCACATAGCCGCGGAGGACTTCCCGTTGACCGATAATTACACCATTCCAAAAGGGACGATCGTTTTCCCTTCTCTCTACGAGTCGTCCTTCCAAGGGTTCAGCGAGCCAGAGCGGTTCGACCCCGACAGGTTCTCGGAGGAGCGCCAAGAGGATCGAATTTTCAAGCGGAATTACCTGGCGTTCGGAGCCGGGGCTCACCAGTGCGTGGGCCAGAGGTACGCCCTGAACCACCTGGTCCTCTTCATCGCGATGTTAGCGACGTTGCTCGATTTCAAGCGGCACTGGACCGACGGCTGCGACGAGATCGAATACGTTCCCACCATCTGTCCCAAAGACGACTGCATGGTTTTCCTCTCGAGGCGATGCGCGCGGTATCCGATCGTCTAGTAGATATTATAAAAATGTCGAAAATGCCATCGTACAGTGATTGCTTTTTAATTTTATCTGGATCAGCCGATGTAACCCACTGTCTGGGGAGGCTGGTATTGTTGTTTGTTTGCCACGTTTCTGGAGGGTGGATTGGTCAAGCGATTTATTGTTCTTTTGTGTTGTATTTTTCCGTGTTGGGTCATGAGGGTGTAATGTATAGAGCTAAATCAGGCGATGGACGGTTAAGATTCTTTGGAAAAGTGTGTTTATCATTCATTGGTGGATAATTGGGCTGCTGTTGGGAATCAAATAAAAAAGAGCTATTTAATTAAATAGTCTCTACTTAGAGAAAAATAATTAAATAGTCTCTGTTTTAATAAAATATTTTCACAACTGGCTTCACTAATTGTTGAATTCTCAAATATTTTGTTTAATGTAAATGCTTTTTTATTTTATTTTTATCTCGTAGAAGGCACTTTGGATAGGCTTTCCAGGCAAGCACGCCAGTTGGCAGTGGAGAATAGGGTCTCTCCAAACGTGCAGTATTTGGGCGGGCGTTGCCAGCGACTGACAAGACCAGCCCAATGCTTTTGAAATTAAAGTTAAAAGCCATTGGGCGAGAAAATTTTAATGGGCAAGTGAATATTTACGTGATATTTCAGTTTTATTCATATACGTGTGTTGAAGGTCTTGATTTATATTGATACGTGTAAAAAATATAATATTGAGTTGTATTAATATTCGTGTGTATGAATAATGTTAGGATTATAATGTTAGAAAATTTGATTCAAATTCTAGAAAATTTTGAAAAACAAACATGAAAAATTAATGTTGACCGAAGAGGCAATTTACCTACTAGAAAAAATATTTAATTTTTTAGTATAATTTAATTTTAATTTTAATTTTAATTTTAAAAATTTCTTTATTTTATTTTTGTACTTTTTTATAATATAATTATTTTAAAAAATATAAACATAACATGTGAACATGTGAACTCTAAATCTTTTAGTGATATTACCGATAGTATAAACTTTATAATAAAATTCAAGTGTTATATATATCTTTTAAATAATTAATTGTAAATAATTATAAGGGATAAATACACTTTGCACGTCTTGACACTTTCCAACTCTATCTATTATTTTTGTCACACTGTACCTATCAACTATTAATTTCACACTTTGCACCATCCGTTAAATTCTTTTGTCAATTTAGATTGAAATTTATTTTTTTTCTCTATAATTACAATTACAATTATTGTTTTCATAGCTATTAAATGTTCTAATTCAAATAGTTTATATGTATTTTGAGCAACATGCAAGCATGGGCAAATTCTTAGGACTACATTTAAAGTGGTTTCGCGTCTTATTGAAATAAAACCATGTGACTGAATTCTGTCGACCTTTTGGTGCGAAATGTTGGAATGTATAGTTTAATTGGTCCTGGAATTTCTCTTTGCTACTTTTTACCTAATCTCATGTGAACAGATAGAATATCTTCTTGGAGTAGCTTTCGATAAATATATTTTGCATTTTATTAGGAATATTTTGATTTTTTTTATACTTGTAATTGTTATTTTTATCATATATATACATTAATTATTGATTTTAAATATTTTATATTATCGCTTAAAATTAGTCGTCAATTTTAATAGAAATTAACTCTCGGGCACTTAAAATTACAAATTTACTCTCATAATATGGTTACCGTAAAAAAGTAAAGAGATAAAATTGTCAATTAACGCACCAAAAAAGTATTTTATATTAAATTGATGAAAGATTTTAACAGATAATATAAAGTATTTAAACTTAATAGTTGGTGATTGAAATATGATAAAAAATAGGCTTAAATGCACCCCATGCCCCTAGGGTATGCCGAATGAGCAAATATGCCCCTGAGGTAAACAAAGTCATTTTCATACCCCTGAGGTATACTTTCAGGAGCAAATATGTCCCTCCGTTATGTGCCGTTTGAAACCCTAACGGTAAATGCTGACGTGTCAAAATTTGACACGTCATCACCAATCAAAATGAGACTCCTGTCATATTTTCGAAATTAAAAAAAAAAAGGCAAAACACAGAAGGGGGAGAACCCCCCGAGCGGCGAAGGGAGCTGGGCTCCCTTCGCCGCCGCGAGGGGTGGCCACCAGCCACCCCCGCGGCTCGCACCGTGCGGGGGTGGCCGGCAGTGGCCACCTTCGCTGGGGTGGCCACTGCCGGCCACCCCCGCACGGTGCGAGCCGCGGGGGTGGCTGGTGGCCACCCCTCGCGGCGGCGAAGGGAGCCCAGCTCCCTTCGCCGCTCGGGGGGTTCTCCCCCTTCTGTGTTTTGCCTTTTTTTTTTTAATTTCGAAAATATGACAGGAGTCTCATTTTGATTGGTGATGACGTGTCAAATTTTGACACGTCAGCATTTACCGTTAGGGTTTCAAACGGCACATAACGGAGGGACATATTTGCTCCTGAAAGTATACCTCAGGGGTATGAAAATGACTTTGTTTACCTCAGGGGCATATTTGCTCATTCGGCATACCCCAGGGGCATGGGGTGCATTTAAGCCTAAAAAATAATAGATTGTGGTTAATACCTTAGATTATAAAAATGTATTTATCTTCTTTATTTTTTTTTTATATTTGTAACCTCAGCATCAATCAAAGTCGTACGATATATATATATATCTTATGAACTTTTGACAGTTAACTAGTGTTTTGCCTTATCTTGATAAGAACGTGACAATATTGACAATATTTGGATGGGTATCATGAACCCGCCAACTCCTCGCGGGGCCTTTGGAATAATACAATGGGATGCATGTCTTTTTACTTATTTAAAGTATGCGTATTTTTCTTCTAGTTGTTCTCTGAGCTCTCTATAGTCTCTTCCAATGTTTTTATTCCTGACCAGTAGGAAATTACGTACATATGCCTTAGACAGCTTTGCTCAGGCACAAGGAGACGTGCCGTTTTTAAAAATCTCATTGGGATGCAGTAAAGATTGGACATTCAGGTGGACGCATGTACGACACTCGGCGTGGCCCGCGAGACAAGACTGTTCATACATGACCTTTCGGGCAGTATAATTTACGCGTGAGGTTTCTTTTTGGGCAGCATAACAATGGAGTTCGATTCGTTAGGTGCTCCAATTCATGGTGGTCTGTTTCCAATTGGGTGCAGAGCTTATAAGGAGAACGTGAACGCAGAGATCAGATACAGATCAGTCGGATCTTGTATTCCCCAGATGAATGGCCGGTTAGGCCTGTTTCATTGGCAGGATGAGTTTTGTCTTCGCCTGTACTGTACAGGCCGGAAATGAAATGAGACTTCACTGGAGGAGTATTCCCGGTCTCCCAATGAGACTCTTTCGCAGGGCACAGGGTTCTCAAAGGCATCTAATTCCTCATCTAGCTAGTGCATGCATCTTCCCTGTAGCTAATTAACCCGGTTCACCAAACTCCGAAATATACTAAAGTTCTCTGCATAATAGTTTTGAGATATTCACCTGAGGTGTGATTCAGCTGTTCAAGGGTACCAGCGGTCAAATAGCCTAACATGCTTGACTCTCCACGTACAATAATAAAACTCGGAGAAATGCTGGGCGTCCCCCCCGCGTCCCGCTGGGCTGACGTGGAGCGGGACGCCCAGCACTCTAACACAGCGTTTTTAATTTGAGAAATGATTGAATTTTTTATCTGATTTAGACCGGGCGCATTTCTTCTCTTTATTTCTTATTTAGAACCCGATACCCTCAGATCGAATTTGAAATCCCACCACCCCCTCTCAGACCGAAGTCGGCCAGCAAAATCCCTAGCCCTCTCAGATCGAAGTCGACCGGCAGATTCTCGTCCAGATACCCAGCAAAATCGGAAGCTCTCTCCCAACAAGCTCCTCCGTGCTCTCTCCGGCAAATCCCTAGAGGTAAAATCCCTAGGGGCAAAATCTCTAGTCTTTCTCACTCTGTCTCTCGGTTTCTCCGTAGTAGGGATGGTGGTGGTTGGGTTTTTGTATTATCCGATACTCTTAGTAGTAGGGATGGTGGTGGTTGGGTTTTATATTATAGTTCTTGTTGGTTTCTTCGTTGTTTGGTTGCTTGGAGAACGTTGGGTAATGGTAAAGAATAGCAAGATTTTTGTTTTTCTGAGTATAAAATTTGAATCTTTGACAAATCCGATTCAGATGTGGTTCTATTTTCGTTGTTCTTGGGTTTCCATGCTTATGATGATCTAATTAGTTCGGTTTGTTTGGATTAATGATCTTTCGATTCCTGAGAAAGTTCATGAAAAAACAAATGAAATCTTTTGAGTTTATTGCTTGCTTTTTTAGGACTATTTCTAACATTTGTTTGCCCCCTTTTTCTGTCTCTAGTTTTGTGAAAGGTTATCATATTTCTTGTGTGTTGCATGTTTTTCACTATTCTAGTTCCTGTTATGATTTGGTAACAAAGGCAACATGGTGTCTATATTCACATTGGAAATTTTAGACGTAGAAACTTTAAACAGCAGATGAGATTTCGTTATTTAGATTTTAAGTTCATTTTCCATTATGTTCTAAGAAGGATAGTAAGATGATTGGCTTTCTCAAATAAAGATTCAGATGAGTGTGCTGTGTCATTGCTAACTGCAGAAACAAATTAAAAATGTTTTTTCTTACCCAAATAAATAAATGACAATGTTATTGACTGATGATTGAATAATAACAAGAATAATATAAGAGGAGGTGTCATGATAAATTGTGGTTTTAATTTTAATTTCCTGAAAAAAATTTATAAGGCAAAAGGTCTTATGTCACTCAATGTGCTACATAATGGGTTTATAAGAAAGCTTTCGTTCTTTTTCCATTAAAGAAAAAACAAAGCAATAGAAAAGAAGGTTGATTTTTGGGGGTGGGGGGATTGTTTTTGCAACCTTCTCTATGCAATTCTCCTTTTCCATGTATAAGCTGTGAAAGTTCCATATGCTTTCATGTCATTCACAATGTTTGATTTTGAATATATGTGGTATAAATATCAATATATGAGGTTCTTATAATTCTTTCTGCCTGTTTTATATATTGGCTCTTTGAAATTGGAGCTGGGGTCTGGGACATGATGATTGGGCACTTGATTGACTTGACTGGATGTTGTTTCTGGGTCGGATGAGAATACCAGCCACCCTGTTCAGCTTTCTAAGGTTCTCATTAAACTGCAGTACTTAAATGGATTTCAAATTTTTGTTGTTTTGTTGTTTCTGTAACCTGTATGTGCTTCAAACAGGATGATGCATTGGAGGCCGAGGTGGAGAAGCTGAAGAGTTATTGTAATATGTTTAGGTTTCTGTAACCTGTATGTGCTTCAAACAGGATGATGTGTTGTTTTGCTGTTTTTGTTGTTTAGAGTTATTGTGAGCAAGGACATAATTAGTTTATTGTGATGTATTGTAATATGTTTAGGTTTAGTGAACTTTCTAGATGTGAGTTATTGTAAATTTGCTAATTGAAGCTTATTTGGCCTCTTTCAAGCTGAACTTGAACTTGGCTATCTATCTATATAGGAGCAATGTAATGTATGTGTCAGACCATGCTAATATAGGCATAAGAACTGGCACCAATCATCTTATGGATTCTAATCAGATTGACGAACGCATGCCATGTATAAATTGGGTGTATCTATATCTGTCCTTGCTCATTGAGTCAATAAACAGCTCTAAAAATGATTATAGATTTTATGAATTGATAATGTTCAAAGACTCTCTACGGATCAGTTGCACTTGTTTATTGTGGGATTATAGCCATACCTATGGATTGCTCAAGAGAAAAATGGTTGCCATTAGAAATACATAACACACGCACCACAGAGGGCTCCATTATAGATTGAAGCACATATTATATCTTATTGGTTGGGGAAGGACCCAAACTGCCATGCTTGGCCATTGCATCAAAGCCAAGGCAAGGTACTTTTCATAAGTGGGCGATTGGAGTGAAGCGAAACCAGTTCAAATTCTTCCATAATACGCAAATCATAAAAAGGCACCATGGACGAAACTCTTGGAAGCATCAACCTTTTATGCTCGATGGAAATAGGATTTCTGGTTACTTTAAGAACTACCTAACATTAAGCCAACTAAGTTTCATTTCCATTACTCACAGTGGAGAAAAATACAATTTGTTTTAAGTGGTCACTTCTTTCTTTCTTTCTTTTTTTCCTTAGCAGTGGTCACTTCTTTCTACTCGTTTTCAAACATACCATACACGTCAAATGCAAATCCGAAATCCACAACATCCATTTTCTCAAAAATTCAAATTTTACAAGAGTTACAAGCCGCCGCACTTTAATTCTCATCAAACAAGGGGGAGAGCACAATCAACCCCATGTACACAAAATTTCCCTATTTTCAAACAACAACATGTAACAAACTGACCTTAAACTGAGAATGAAATGGATGGTACCCATGGTTGCTATACCCAATCCAAGGGCTCAACCACCTCACCCCATCACAGATTCTTCAAATCCAAGCCCAAATTCAACTCCAACAGCAATAGAAACAACAACAGCAGGCCGCTTATAAGCTTAGGGGAGAATTTGCCTCACCATATTGAAAGAAAGAACAGAGTATAGTTCTTTCAGAAGAAAATCTGCCAAATACCAATTACAAGATCTTTCAGAAGAAAGTTTAAAATACAGCACCCATGTGGCAGATTACAATAATCAACTAGGCTTCTCCTAGAAATTATCTCCATGATCCGATTTTGGTGCTGTAAACATCACTCTTCTCGTTCAGCATTCCAGTGAAAGCAAATGGCAGGGGACGTTGAGATCTGCAGCCAAATAATTCTCAATTATGCATGCATTCTGTAGTAAGAGTACAGAATATTGAGATCTCTGTACTACAAAGATGAAATTGATCTGTTCCATAGGGTTATTCTTCAGATAAACAAAAGCAAACAATACGGAAAAGGATTTGGAGTATGACAACAAACTCAAAATCCAAGAAAGAGGGTCACATGAAATACAGCAAATTAAGACACCACTGGAAAAAAGGCTGTAGAAAGATCTCAATAAACCACAGGGAAATATGAGCATCCTCCAAATAAGAAAGCTTAAAAGCCTAAACGCCATTAGAACATCTGATAGTAAGCAATCAGTGATGAGTTTGCAAAATAAATCTACATTGGAAATTTAATGCCCACAAGGCTAATTTCCTAGCTGCCTACCTAAAATATTTTTGAACCCAGTTGAAAATTAACACAAGAACATACCCACAAAAAATATAAGCACATTAAATGAGATAAAAGGTCTAAATGTACCGTATATATTGCTGGGGTACATGAAAACCCTAACTCTAGCTCCCTGCAAAATGACCAAAACAGATTAACTCAGAAGCCTCTTCAAAAAAACCCCACTTATAAACATCAAAATGATATAATCTTGACAATACCTAGAACTTATTGGCCAAGCCTACAAAATTTAGCCAAGAATGCAAACTAAATTTCACAAATCAAACTGAACACTCATTAAACTACAACCCCCAATCTACCAAATATGCTCATCCCCTACAATATTAGAGCAGAACCAACACCTATTTGCGTAGGTTTTTCTCTCAACAATCATGCAAAAGTCCATTGAACCCATCCAAAGGTTTTTACCTTCTATACCAAAATTATGTCCAAATATGATTGACTGAAACTCGGTGCTAACCCCCATTGAGAACCACCAAAAATGAGATGTGCAGCCAAAAAAGAAAACAATTTTGCTACCAACCCAAGTGTGAGGGAGAGAAGGGGAACGTAACAAAAAATCATTGCAATATTGAAAACAGAGATCAGAAAATAGAATACTTGCCCGAAATGGATGAGATTGGTGGAGTCTTCGACATAGCAGAACCACTATGGGCGGAGCTATTAGGACACCGAAAACTCGGCTTTGGTCTGGCGACGAGGATGACACAGTCTCTTTGTTGAAAAGAGAAGTGAATCGGCTGGTGAATAGAGCAGATAGAGAAATGAGTTTTTCTACCTCAGTACTACGGTGAAATCGACAAAATGGTCTTTTGTTGGGAGAGAGCTTCCGATTTTGCTGGGTATCTGGACGAGAATCTGCCGGTCGACTTCGATCTGAGAGGGCTAGGGATTTTGCTGGCCGACTTCGGTCTGAGAGGGGGTGGTGGGATTTCAAATTCGATCTGAGGGTATCGGGTTCTAAATAAGAAATAAAGAGAAGAAATGCGCCCGGTCTAAATCAGATAAAAAATTCAATCATTTCTCAAATTAAAAACGCTGTGTTAGTGTGCTGGGCGTCCCGCTCCACGTCAGCCCAGCGGGACGCGGGGGGGACGCCCAGCATTTCTCTAAAACTCGAGACTTAAATGATGCACGTGTATGGGTCACTACAATATCCGGAGTTTGTCAGTTAAATATTACATACTATTTAGACAGTCTGACCAACGCGCGAGAGACGATAAAAAAAAGTCTTTCGTATGCATGTTTTCATGACTTGGTCCAATCCTTTAATTTCTTCCAAATAATCTAACCATGGGTTTCACTGGAATAATACGACAGAAGCACAGAATCATTAATTTTCTAATTGAGAAAGATGAATTTAGTTCATATAAAACAGCCAAATGATACCTTTGTACTGGCCACATGCATCATTGAGTAGGATGGGAAGAATGCTTAGAACAGAAGACATGTTCCATTTAAGGCTTCTAAACAAAATAATTGAATATGGACTTGTTAGTTGATGGATCACATGTCATCTATCATATATATAATATTTTTTTCTTTGCGTGCTAAGATAAAAAACACTACAAAAAAATAACAATTTTCTTCTTGATCACCGAAATTTTAGAAAATATTTTCAAAATTTTGAAAATCTTTTAATAATATTGAAGATTATAGCATCGTTTTCATGCAAATAAAATTATATTTTTTGGATTATTTATCCATTTTATTTAATTAATATTATTTATTATTTGTCAGATTTGATTAGCTGCAGTCTAAATGGCAAAGATGTCTCTTTCCTCCTTTTAACATAAGGACATTAATATCGTTAATATTCTTTAATTATTGGTAGACTTTTGGATGAGATCTCATCAATGGATAAACTAACTAACTAGCGGTTAGAGTCCGGCGAGGTATAGAAAATTTGTGACAGTAAAGATCAACACTGATATAACTATATATTATTCTAAGACCATGACCACTTTTTGGAGTTTATTCTTTTTATTTATATTTTCCGTATTTCACTTAAATATAATTTTGGGTAATATATAGTTAATGTATGGTCACTATACGTACGTATCCGACTTCATCTCTAAACAAGACAAAATATGTGGACCTCACGTTAAAACTTGCATCCAAAAACCGTTCTTGCGCGATCGATCTATAATTAGCAATACTTTTCAAATTGGGAACTCTTTTTTCTTTTTCTTTTTTTTTTCCTGCAGAATATATATGCCTCAGACGCAAAACAATGTTCCACACTAGGCTACTACGATAATTATTTATATTTCGTATTATATTAATTTATGTCAACACACTCTTAGGGCAGGGTAGCGGTACCAGTGGGGGCGGTTTTGCCCCAACCGCCCCCGCTACTGCTGTTATCGTTAGTAGCGGTGATGGTTACCGCATGGGCGGTTCCGGTTGAACCGCCCATGCTATGGGCCTGAGCTTTTTTAGCCCATTTCAATTTTCTTGGGCTTTGGTGCTATTTGAGCTTATTTTTTTGGGTTTTTGAGGGTTATTTAAAGCTTTCTTTCTAAGCCCTTTTAGCCTTAGCCAAAAATTTTGGGCCTTTGTTTAAGGGGATTATTTAGGGCTTTATGTGAGTTATTTAGGGCTTTCTTTCTAAGCCTTTTTAGCCCAAATTTTAGTCCAAAGAACTTGAGAAATTGGCTAGTTGAGGAATAATGGAATTATCACTTTGGCCTTTGGCCTTTTGTGTGTTTGTGAATTGTGATTGTGTCAATTCACAATTGTTAATGAAAAATTAATTCTTAAGCCAAACTAAGTGATGTATTGGTAATGAAAAAATAATTCTTAAGCCAACATAAGTGATGTTTTGTTGTTAAAAAAAATAGTACGTAATATTTAATAATTTACAAAATACAATTAGTACGTAACTATCAACATCGTTATTAGTACTGGTGGGTGTCGTAAAGCTGCTACCACTATGAGTAGTTTCCATCTGAAATGAAGTTTGAATAAATATAGGATGGTACTAATCAAGATATGTTATATCAAAGCATCATGAGTCATGTCAATAAAATATTATATTTTTTTATGAATAAGAAACTAATATTATTATAGTATTCGAATATTAAGTTTAATGCTATGTGTTTTCTTCCTTTCATAAGAAACAAGTTATATACGTTGTTTTACTAAGCCATTTCATAATTATTTAAAAGTTTTTTTTCATTAAGACAAAACATCAAACACTTGAAGTGCATATATGCATTTGGAGATAAAAACCTAGATCTAGCACGGTAGCACCACAATCACGGTAAAACAAATCACCAATTGTCGTTCCCACAACATTTCCAATCACACAACTCAATCAATTCATTAACAGCACAAAAATTTCCACCTAAATATACAATAAACCGAAAAAAACAAAGAACTTGGTCACATAAGCTAAGCTAAATGCAATGGTTTAAAGTATATTCCAAAGATCCTTGTACAATTCAATTTGCTAACTAATACAAATTTACAATGCAATTATGAATTACCTAGTGAGAACTGAGAAGGAAATCGGTTAGGAGGTCGTGGGGAGTGAAAATGTACCCCGGGAAGGGGCTGAAGGGCTGCTGTCATCGAAGGACGCCAGAGGGAGCTTCTGTCGTCGAAGGGGGCTGAAGGGCCGGGGTGTGAGGTGGGGGGTTCTGTTTCTGAAGGCTGAAACCTTCAAATTTTGGGCGTGGGGTGGGGGGTCGGGGGCTTTTTTTTTTTAACTAAGTGATCAAAACGACGTCGTTGCTCATTAAGCAGCACGACGTCGTTTTGATTACAAAAAGTAAAAAAAGATAAACAACTTAACAAGCGGTTTGGCGGTGGCTGCCAAGCGGTAGTGGTATGCGGTGGCGGTAGCGGTTAAACCACATACCGCCGGTGGGTTGCCCAACCCTACACACTCTTAGCTGTATATTTCTATCACTGGATTTGGCCCAATCCATCTTTCACATAAGAAGGGAATCCCTACCATTTGGAGGAGTCCTTTGGCAACAAATTGGACCTGCTTGGTGTGCAAAGATAAGAACTGCACCATGAATCTGGATTGGTCTAAGTAATGAACACCAAACTAATTCGAAAATAACAAACAATTTGCCAATACCAATACCTGATAGAAATACTTCAATTTCTATCAGCTGGGTGGTAGCTTGATGTGAAAATTAAGAAAATTATAGTAATTAGAATATACAAAGCTTATTTGTTTATTTTGTTCAAGAAAACGTAATGAACTAGTCATTTGAATTTTGATTGAAAATCTCTTCTAATTTTGAGTTGTAATATGTGACGTTTATTAGCTTGAAGTGCGAATGGTAGAATGTGTAATAATTAGAAGATGCCAAGTGTGCACTGGCGGAACTAGCGAGGGGCTGAAAATTTGTTTAGTTTTTTTTTTATATGGGCCGCCCCCAAAGATCCAGGTCCACCCCTCTCAGGCCCAGGCGCCCAAGCAGGCCTTAATTTTTTTTTAAAAAAAATTAGTACAGGGTGAAACCTGCTTAAAAAAAACAGGGTTTCACCCTGATGTAATTCGTCTCCCTTTTCAATTTCCTCCCTTTCTGGTCCCCCCTCCCGACGCAAGCCTACTGCCTACATGACTCCGTCCCTCTCTCTTCATTCTACCTCGGCAGAACGCCAGCAGCCCAGCCTGAGCAGCCTTTAGCCCTCTCTCACTTTGCCTCTCCTCCTCCGGCTCTGGACCTTTGTGGAAATGAACTAAACGCCGGCTGCCCGGCTCTCTCTCTCTCTCTCTGCTTCTGTGTCCCTCTCTCTTCCTCCACAACCACAACTCTCTCTCTCTCTCTCCAGTCTCCAGCCTCCAGTTACTCTCTTTCTCTTTTTCGATTAATGATGAAATTTATTTTAATTTTTTATGAATAATGTTATGAAATTTGATATTGTGATTATAATTTGATTAGGATTATTGAATTTATTGTGAGATGGAAGCTGATACAGTGCCTAGAACCTGCAACTGAAGTTGTTCTAATTATTTTCTGAAATATCTATTTGTTGTTCCAGGATCCGAAGTTGTTCTCTTCGTTCATCCTTTGGATGCTTTTGAGGTAAGCTTTTCCTTTTCAGAATTAAAACTTCAAATGCCCGTCGTCGTATATTTTGATTTTCATATTGAGAGTTTGTATTATGATTGTCTTGTTTCTACTGGAAGCTCCCATTATGATTGTCTTGTTTCTACAAATACCTGTTGTGTAAGCACCAATCAATTAGTGGGCAAATAGATTTATAGGGATCATTATCTGATGTTGCCTTTCTTTAGGACTTTGCCCCCTTCCCATTGAATCCCAGTTTCTCCACTGCAAGTGTGATTGTTCTTTTTAATTTGTTCTAAAAAAACGTCACAAAACATGCAGCATTCATCCGTACAAAACATTTATATGGTGGGAATAAACTCGGCCCACGTCAACTTAATCAGAGGCGGTAAAGTAAGCAGACTTATAGACTGGGCTGTTTATATATGAGGCCCAAGGCCTTAATTGGAGTTAACAAATTTACCTTCCCTTTCGCCCAAGAGAAAAAAGACACTTCCAGTATTAGCCATAGAAAAGAAAAAGTGAAAAAATACTGGTAGCGTTTCCTTTGAGAAATGAGATTTCGATATCGGAGAAGAATATGGGCAAAAAAACGAGGGTGGTGGTGAGGCCTTGGTCATCAAGGAGCTCACGACCGACCTCTACCAGTACCAGTTTCAGGAGGAACCCAAAAAGACCACGGAGCTCACCGGCGTTCCTGACTCCCTCGGCTTCCACTGAGCCAAGCACAAGATTTCTGTACCCGATCCCTTCTCCGTGTCCAAGCTCGCGCCCTCAAGTACTCTCTCCGCCTCTGTTAATCCCCATTTATTTTTCTAAATTGAATATTATTTGTAACTTTATGTTTACAAGCAATTGAGGAAGAAGCTCGTATGCAACACCTTCGTTTTATAAATTGGCAATGGCTATGAGAATGGAAGTAGTGAACTTGCAATGAGGTTCTTAACCTTACTTTTGTTAGCAACACTTATTTATGCCTTTCATAATCCACAGTATTCCTCTTCTGATTATAACTTTCAGTGGCGGATCTAGGATCAAAATCCATGGGGTCGAATTTTAAAGGCGAAATGACAAAATTTTTTTTTTTCCTTCGTAATGCAAAATTTTTTCTTAAAGTTACAATATCAAAAATTAAAGACTAAAACTATTAAAAATATTAGAATACACGTACCGTACTATGTATTATGACTGAGAGATGACAATTGCATCCTACTTTTTTGCATCTTCTAAAAAATGTTGCAAAATGACTTCGTTCTCAATAGTTTTAAAAACTTCTTGCTCGATGTACACTACCATGCAATCATTCATCCAGTCATCTTCCATTCTATTACGTAAATGAGACTGTATCTTTCCAAATGAGACTGTATAATTAGAATAACAACTAATCTATGCAGTGACATAAATTTCAAAGGAAGTTTCTAAATGGATACTTAACGGTCCTAAAACACGACAGAAGACTTCGAACACTCTGTGGGGAGGGGCACATGTAGCTATGAACACATGCATAACAAAAGATGAGATCAAATCCAGAAAGTTCAATCAAATGTGGGAAATTTTGAATCTGATACAGACATGGGGAAAATTGTCATCGCATCTGAAAGTCCTTGAAGCTTTTGCAATATAGAGCTATTCACTTAAAAAATGCTATAACTTGCTTCTTTGAAGCTTTTGCTATGTAGAGCTATTTGCTTACAACTTGGTATAACTTGCCATATAGCGCGTTTTGGGAGAAAGACTATTGCACTCATCATTTGCAGAGTTATTGACCCTACAAGTAATCCTTCTATCATATAGGATGGTTTTTCTTCTTCTTTGTGTGGGGGTGAAGGGCAATTGTTTTATGCATGCACTGAGTAATGAATGCAGCTGAGGACTCTTGAACCCAAAATCAAACCCTTCCGAAGGGAAGGACATGCCAATGACTCATGTACCTTCAAAATTTTGTTCTTATAACTCATACATTCACCTTGTCTACCAGCTTTTTAATTTACTCAGTAGTCGTCACTAGCTATGATAGCAACAAATGAAAGCCCTATTAAAAAACATAAAATTAAAGAAAATTGCACTAAATGAGATTGCCATAATTCCACTAAACATGACTCCAATTAGGACAAGAGGCACCATATTCCATACTACTTTTTCTTCCTTTTTCCTCCATTCTCTTAAATAGCCCATTACAGAGAGTTCAAGTAACATAAACTATTCACTGTCCCCAGCGGCGGAACCAGGATTAAAATCCATGGGTGTCGACTTTAAAAGCGAAATGAAAAAAAAAAATTCCTTCATAATGCAAAACATTGTCGTAGAGTTTTTTTTTCTACGTCATTGTCTTACAGTTATAATGTCGCAAATTAAAGACTAAAAGCATTAAAAATATTGAAATACATTTACTGTAATATATACTGCGACTGAGAGGTGACAATTGGATCCTACAAGTTTGCATCTTCAGAAAATGTTGCAAAATGGCTTCGTTCTCAATAGTTTTAAAAACTTCTTGCTCGATGTACACTAACATGCAATCATTCAGTTATCTCCCATCCTATTACGCAAATCACTTTTGATGATCTAATTTAAGTTAATTCTTTACTTAATTCTAAAACTTTAGAACAAATTACAGATGATTTTGATGGTTGAGGTCTTGATGCCATTAGAGGTTGTCTTTCTTACATTTTTTTGTTACTACCACAACTGGGATCTGTCTTTTTTTTTTCCCTCTTTTTTCTTTTGACAAAAGGTTACATGGGATGCATTTGTAATTTACTTTCTCTAAGTTCTATGAATTTGAAATTGAAAGATATTCACATTCTTCAAAACAACTTACACACACAAAAACAACAATTGATGGCAAACCATGCTCTGAATAATAAAAATAAAATTTATAGGATAAGCAAGATTTAGTAAAAGAGTTCCTTAGATAAACATATGCCAAAAGTGATAAGAAATTTGGTTTAGCCTATACAAGAATCCTAAAAAAACACAGCATTTTTCGAGGTCTCTAATAAAAATGAAGAAACAAATCAACATAGGGAGAAAAACAATGAAGTGATCTTGATGGTGAAAAATTAGGAGCAAAGAGTAAATAATTTTTTACTAACATAAATTTAGCAAGATGACAAGAAGTTACCCCTCGGTTGAAGAACTTGTAATCGATACAAAACAAAAAAATATAATAACTGTATATTTGCCCCAATTATTATGTAGCACTAGGAGCAAAATCAATGTATAAAAAAATGTTTTAGATCCGATACCCATTAAGTCTCTTTGGCCTGGATTTAATGGGTATCAGAACTGAACTAATGGATATCGGACATGAACTAATGGGTATCGGACCTAGCTAATTTAAAAAGAAAAAGAAAAAAAACCTAAGTGTACATTTTTTTTTGGGGGTGCGATGGGTATCGGCCGATACCCATGGCACCCCCTACTTTCGCCCCTGACTATCCCCCCTAGAGGAACTATCCACTACTACCTAGCTATGGGTTACACCCAAAACTAACCTTACAGTACAGGTAAAGTACACAATACAAAATACACAAAGGATTCAATGACCTACACTAACCAATTCTAAAAAATACCACAACCACGGTGAAAATAACCTCATAATTAACCCAACGTTCATCCCTCTATTTTGAGCGAGCCGCCAATAACAACAGAGCACAAAACTCATGTTCATCCTTCTCACGGTGAAAACAACCCCACAACTAAGTAACCCCAAGTTCATCCCTCTATTTTGAGCCACCAACAACAACAGAGCACACAACTCATGTTCTTCTCCCTTCTCATGCTGCATGTCTTCCATTTGACACCAGGGAGACGAGTATAATAGGTCCAGTTTCATCAGGGACAATCATGGTAAATACACATGCTCATCAATGGACTAGCAATGGCCTAGAAGAACTACCAAAAACTAATCCATTCAGGTTAACATCATTGAACCTGATTGAGCCAACAATTTTAAAGCCCAAAACCAACGAAGTGTAAACTTCACATATACAACCACTTTGGCCTGGGCCAATGGGGGTTGGGCCCCCATAGGCCCAGGCCAACCTATGAATAAAAAAAAACTAAATGAAATTTTTTTTCTGGGGATGCAATGGGTGGCGGCCGCCCAGGGCCGTACCCCCTGCATTCCCCACTAATAACTTTACCTGAAAATATTTTGGGACTATAGATGGTGGTCCGCTTAAAAGATTGACTTACGATGTATTGAATTTGAGGGTCTGCCGGCATTCATAAAAATAATTACAAATTTTTTTTGCAACAACCCATATCTTATGATGCTTCACTTTTCCGTTTTGGAATTCTCTCTTTAGAGTCCGAATGAGTGTACATAAAGGATTACACAGAGTGGTCTTCTCAACTTCAAGTGTCCAAGATTTCTTGTCACTCTAATTTGGCTTGCCCCTAAGTGGAATCCTATTGTGGTTCCAAAATCTAGAAATAAACTCGATCTGAAAGCAGCTAATGATGGATCAGCTAGCTATGCAGCAGTGGAAAGGAAGGCCAAATTGTATAATTAGATAGTGAAGGGAGAGTACTATTTGTTGAGGAAGATAGGGAGAAGTATTGTGTGGATTTCTTCCGCAAGAATATTAAGAGGATGAGTTACAGCTGCCTCCGGAGCAAGATACTTCTGCTTTGGTCCCACCAGAGAATGAAGATGGTCGTAATTATGCATCTTTCTTGTTTACCACAAAACCTGTGGGGCTTGACCGAACAGCTGGAACTCTGGACAATGATGAACACAAGCGTTTTGTGAGGTGACGGTTTTCGTTGTTTCTCGTGTAGTAATCTGCTTTAACTTGTTCATTCGGTTCTGTAGCCTGCCATGCAATCTATTACTCATTCAGTTTACATTGCAGGATTGGATTTAAATCCAGAAGGTACTAGGTTATTGGGATAATTCAAAATCAACATTAATCTACAAGATTCTAAGATTGGATTTGAAAAGTACAGCATCCTAATCCACAACAAATAGTAATCTTTGCTTGAAGAAGATTTATTAGAATACATCAATACTACTATACTAGGTCTGTCCGGTTTCTTTGTAAGTGGTCTATAGTTTATTATTTGATCTGTAAACATGGTCCTTTGAGTCAGTGGCGAATCCAGGTTCAAAATTTATGGGGTCGAACTTTAAATGCAAAATGACAAGAATTTTTTTTTCTTCGTAATGCAAATTTTTTTCTTAAAGTTACAATATCGAAAATTAAAGACTAAAAACATTAAAAATAATATAATACACGTACAATACTATGTAGTACGACTGAGAGATGACAATTGTATCCTACGTTATTGTATCTTCTGAAAATGTTGCAAAATGACTTCGTTCTCAATATTATTAAAAACTTATTGCTCAATGTACACTACCATGTAATCATTCATCAAGTCATCTCTCATCCTGTTATGCATATCACTTTTGATGATATTCATTGCAGAAAATACTTTTTCAACGGTCCCAGTCGCAACTGGTAAGACCAATGTCAACTCAATAAGTCGATAAACTAATGGAAATATAGTATTCTTTTTGGTCTGAACCATCTTCATAGCAAGACCTCCAATATCTTGAAGCCCAGAAAAAACAGCATTTCTTCTGACATCTCTTATATAGGTATTAAGCTGATTTCTAAGTATCAAATGATCATCTATTGTGAAATCTTCTGGATAAAGCTCAGCAAGATGACGTAACTTACCATGATCAAACGCTGAGAATGAAATTTTTGGATCAAGATATGTTATGCAAAGAAGTAACTCCGTATTTGCTTCTGTGAACCGATTATTCATCTCTTGAATGATCAAATCAATAACTTGGCAAAACACTTCCACACGAAAATGATGGAAATAAGTAATACTTTGCCCTCCACGCCTCGAATGACTACGAGTTAGTATAATGTCTTCCATATTCGGCACACTAATAGATTTATCTACACAAAAAGTTTTGACTTCTTTCAAGAATCCATCACATTCTATATCTCTCATTTCTTGTATTTGTTCCTTCACAACTCCAACCAAATCCATAACATTAACAATATCTTGATCTTTTCGTTGTAAGGCTTGGGACAATTCATTTGTAATTCCCAATATATTCCTCAACAAATGCATAGTGAATACAAACTCAAAATTTTTCATCTTATCCATCAAACTCATAGTCGTGTATCTTTGTTCAGGGAGAGTACCATCATCTTTTATGTGTTCAAGCACTTCCAATACTGATGACCACATAGTGAAGGGATGAATTATTGTATGGTGGTATGAACCCCAACGAGTGTCACCTACAATATTATAGGAATTATAAAACTTTAAACAAATAAAAAAAATATATTAATATTATAATGAAATATAATAATCACCTAGTCGTGTGAGACTGGTTTCTTGATTTTTGCCCCTTCCACTAGAAATCTTTCCTTTGTCCAACCGCTCCACTATATTCTCATGAAAATTTTACCGAAGAGCATCTTTCCTTTTACATGACACTCCGACCATATTCACAATATGGGGAAGTGTAATTAATTAAATCACCAACTTGCAATTTATTCTTTGCAATACTCACAATAACCAATTGAAGTTGGTGAACAAAATAGTGGATATAGATAACAGAAGGATTGTCCCTCAAAATAAGATAAAACATAGTAAAAACAATCAATCAATTGGATCACAACTCAAAACCCCTGTTAAACGAATGCGATAATCTAATTACATTGCATTTAATTGATATTACAATCAAATTATTCAAATATGAAAACAATTTCACAAACCAATTAAAATAAACAGTTTTACAAATCACATATATCTCAATTCCAAATTAATTCATTCTCATCCTCCAACAATTTCACAAACCATAAATATCAAAACCAATTCAATCCCATCCTCCAACAATTTCACAACTCACAAATATCCAAACCAGTCCAATCTCATCCTCCAACAATTTCACAAATCATAAAATTCCTAACCAATTCAATCACATCCTCCAACAATTTCATAACTCACAAAATTTCAAACCCTAAAGTATTTTTAGAGAGAATCTTGGATAGAGAGACATACTAGGGTCGGAGGTCTAGCAATTTTCAAGTGTAAAATCTTGAGGATCCTGCAAAAATTGAAACAGTAAAAAATCTAAATCTAATTATTCAATAAATTATAATAAATTGTTCAATAAATTGACCTAAATCTGCTCACAAATACTTCAATGGGCTTGTCACGCAAAAAGTAAACGACTTCTAGAGCTTGAATAAATGATTTATTTTATTAATATTGATTGTAATTAATTATTTACTAGAGTAATAAATATCAAAACTTAGCAGTTTAGCAATTAGCACCATCAATAATTGCATATTAAAAGTTCTCTAGATTAAAAAAAAAACAGAAGATATTTCTGATATTGTAATGGATCAAGCTGTGGTCGGTTTTGGACCTTCTGTTATATAAAAGAGTACCCAACCCAAATCCAATGATCCATAGAATTTCCAGTCGGTTTCCTACGCTCGGGCCGGATCCTCGAGCTCTCAGCTGGGTCAGTCAACATGGACAGCCAGACATCGCTCAGGGAAAAACAAATAGAACAAAAAGAACAACGCTAGAAATCATTCAACCGACGGAGACTTTTTACCGCTTCAAAATTTTGTTTTAGGCGGAGTTGAACGAGAGCGAGCAACAGACGATCGATCAAATTCTTCCCCTTCGCTTTCCTCCAACACAAAACACCGGAAAACCAGACCCTAATAGCAAATTTCCGAAACTCCGATTGAAAAGATGAGCGAAGACGGGAAGGGCAGACTCGTCAGCGACCAGGAGAGACAATTATACTACGGCACGTTTCAAGGCGTCGCCAACTACTATCCTCCTCCCCCACAGCCACCTACTGAGCCTGTCGTCGGTGTCCCTCAGCCTGTTCCTCCTCCAGGATTCACCGGAGATTCCCAGTACCATCAACCTCAACATCCTCATCACTATGGATACCAAACCGTTCAAGGTACCTCGAAATGACTGACAGACACAGAATCGCACCCGCTCTACCAGAATTTTGGTTTAAAACTAGATTTAGATTTTGCGGCTAATTTATTCGCGTAAAATATCCGAGGTTGTGGGGGAAGTATAAATGTATCGCTTGAAACAAATGTTTTAGCTTGATTGGGCAATTTAACGTCGTTTTTTGCTTCGTGATTGGTAATGTTACATATTATAATAATTTCCACAAATGGAATGTACCAAATTAATTTTGAATCGGTTTTGATTGGTCTACGGTTGAATAATATTCAGGGGGTCTCAGTATTACTTTTTGAAGGGAATGTCCAAATATGGCGTAGATGGTGGTGGTTGAGTCTGATTAGTTGAAAAATATTTCTGATACATGATGCCTGACAGTGGTCTATCCTCTACGGTACTGGTGATTAAATAGAATTAAACAGGCTGCTTTCAAGAGCATTTCTGTAATATTGCAAAAGGGAGAGCTCTAACTGTGAGCATAGACGATGAGGAGAGAAGAAGAAATTGGGAAGGAAGGAGTAGAAGAAATAGAGAAGTAAGGAAAAAAAAAAGATGAAGAAGGATGGAAACTATGGAATAACTTTCTTCAGAGCCCTCAGGGCTCAGAATTCTATTTGAGAGTCTGCTTTCTTTGAGACATATTTATAGCCTTTTGAGACTAGCACTTCTTAGTTGGTAATCACCTAGGAGACAAATTAAACAAAAACCTACATAACTGTGTCAAGGGCTCTGACAAACTATTGCATTGGCCTTCGGCAGGCCAAATGCCACTTCTCTGCATGACTGCATGTCATAGATGAAATCGTGGTTGCAAATCCCGTTTGATGGTATCATGGTTGCAAATCCTGTTTCATGCGTGAGTTAGGCTCTTTGAACTATTGGAAAATTAGAAATTGCGCGTGATTTTGTTTCTGGGAGGGTCTAGAAGATAAAATTCTCTGCAGGTCTCATTTTCTTTTCCTTTTTTCTTATCCCACCCTTAATTCTACTGATTATGAAATCATGTGACTCTTAAAACCATTCAGTGAAATTAGTTGGTGATCCTAGACTCCAAATAAAAGAACCTTATAACACGTTTCATGTCCATTCACACATCAAGCCTCTAGTTACCATATTGAGAATGACACAAAACATAGCTAATGGGCTTTTTCCCATGGTTGTGCCAATAGTCATATTTTATTCTTTCGAGGAAATTTTATCAGTATATATTATTATATCTCACTATCAATAATTTATATATCTACCTGCATCATATTACATACCTGTATTTGAAGTTTTTAACTTAGATAGTAACTTGCATGTCAGCAGCATTTTTACAACTTTTATACTTATAAGTCTGAAGTGCTTTTGATTTAGAAGTGAGTGATATACATGAATGCCGTCTCAAATTTTTGCGAAGAGGGCTCGGTAAGCAGGGATGAAACTTACGGCTCTTGATTTAATCTTTCAATTCTTTTGGTATTCATCGTATGTAGTTCCAGGTTATGCTATTGTTGAGGGAAGACCAGTAAGAGATCCCCGCCGCTGTTGCTGTGGCCTTGGAATGGGCTGGGTCCTGTAAGTTCTTTCATATTGATGATTCTTAACTATCTCATTTCCAACTTAATTGGCTTAGATGCAAAAACATGAGTTGCAGATTCAGAGAGAAGGAAAAAACAGTTTTTGCCGTTTCCAGCTAGTGGCTGCTATGACTTAATGACTTGAATGGTTGATAGAAGATTTAGAGATGTGCATTTTCTTCTCAGTATACTCCATATAGATTTGATAAAATCATAGGACGGTCAATGACTTCACTTTTAGAGATCTTCGGTTTTCTTGTCCCTCACATGTCTGCCATACGTTTGATTGCCTTTTGAACTTTCTTATACAGGCAATATTGCCTTGCCATTAATTACTGGGTTGTGCTTCTTGGATATCTTGCAAGTTGCTAGTGTTTTCTGTCTCCGAGTCAATAACTGCTACCCCCAGTTGTGTGTCACCTCAAAACTGCATGTCTTTAGCCTAGGCATATAATTGCCTTTGCTTCCAATTATATCCCCTGCCATCAGGCAGGAGTTGCATAAGTGAAGCATTTTGGTAATCGAATGACTGTTTGCTACAACAAATTGTTAAACTCCAAAGATCATTAAGTCATGCTAGAATAACATATTAAGCGAACGTATTCCGTTGCCCAAGAAAAAGAAAATAAAAACACCTTAGCTAGATTATCTATTTCACCTGGAAAAAATATAACTAGGGGGGGTGAATTTCGCCATCTGTCACCATTCTTGAACGCTATCCTAATTGCGAGCATGTGACCTCATAGCAGAATTTGATAACCATTTCTTTGGCCGGTTTTAATAGATGATTACTGCTTCACTTTCTTTTGACTTTTTTGCTAGGTTTATAATTGGTTTCTTTCTTGGTGGCATTCCCTGGTATATTGGAGCCTTCATTCTACTTTGTGTCCAAGTGGATCGCAGAGAAAAACCAGGATATGTTGCATGCACAGTAGCTGTAAGTGTTTTTATTGTTCAGTATATCTTCATAACTTGATGATTCGTGTCATGAAATGGACTTGGGCAAAAAGTTCTACTGGTCTTAGAATGCATCTTTCAAGACCAGTCATTCTCATCAAATTGGCAATTTATTCAAATTTATGACACTTGTGATCAGTGCAATAGCTCTGTAGTGGAGAAAAATAGTTGCTGGTTCATAATATACTCACATGCTGAGAAGTAGTATATAGGCTTTATGACCTCTCTTCCAGGTTATTGTTGGGATTTCGTAATGTCTTCAGTTTGAAAGTAGTGTCTACCGACTTATGGCTATGGTACATGCTACGAAGGAAATCCTTGTGCTGGAAAGAATTTGGGGTCTGCAATTAATCTTGAAAATAATGAGAATGGTTACTTGGGAAACAAGCAACACAACAAAATTATTCCATTAGTTCAAGTAGTAGACGAAAAATCAAAATAGCTATGGAAGTTTGGGTGAGCTGTTTGTAAGAGTTCCTTGGCTAACCTACATGCCTAGTTCAAGTAGTAGACGAAAAATCAAAATAGCTATGGAAGTTTGGGTGAGCTGTTTGTAAGAGTTCCTTGGCTAACCTACATGCCTAGTTCAAGTAGTAGATGGAAAATCAAAATAGCTATGGAAGTTTGGGTGAGCTGTATGTAAGAGTTCCTTGGCTAACCTACATGCCAGCAGTATGGT
The DNA here is from genome assembly GCA_963930655.1 of Myrica gale. NCBI lineage: Eukaryota > Viridiplantae > Streptophyta > Magnoliopsida > Fagales > Myricaceae > Myrica > Myrica gale. The sequence continues at coordinate 12,494,416 of OZ005603.1, read as the reverse complement.
TTTTTGGGTGTAAAGCTTTCTTGCCCAGGATATGATGTGGCATAAATATGTAGAAACAGAGAGAGGGAGAAGTTGGGAGATATTAGAGAGAAGAGAAGAAAGAGCGAGAGCAAAGAAGAGAAGGAGACCATGGGAAGAAGCAGCTGTCACGAATAAATTTTCTTTTAAAGTCTCCTTCCAATATTCTATTACAGGTCTAAATAGAAAAACTAAAAGAACCATAATGTTAATTTGGACTAGTGGCCAACAACACAAAATAAAACCCACAAATAATAATAACATTATCCAATAATGAAACCCAGATCCCAATAGCCTACTAAATAATACACGACAAATAGAATTCAAATGCTCTGGTGTCAACATACAATGGCATCAGATCTGCTCATCCAGCCACAAACACATCAGTTTGAGATTTCTTCCGGCTCCTGCGTTCATAAGCAGGTGAAATAGCCTGCAGTTATCTGGTGTCCGGACCAAGATAAGTGTCAACCTCTACCAGACCTTTGTGCCCCTGATACCTGTTTCTATGTTTGCTTGCAATCTATCTGCAGCGATTGTCCATTTTGCCTTGTATAGGCTAGAAAGTTACTCGGGGATTCTCTGGTTCTGTCAAGGCATCACATTCCAAATCGTTGATGAACTCCATAGAACTCGTTCCTTTGAATTATCTCTCTCTCTCTCTCTCTCTCTCTCTCACTCTCTCAAGCTGAATAATGCTCTGGCTGGAGATCTTTGATTGCAAATGATGTTATTTTACTTGAAGCATTTCTACTTCCTGTTTACAACATGCATGATCTGTGCAAAGCATTGAAGGATATACTTTGTTAAAATGTCCTGTTGCATTTGCGTCTATGCGCTAGCACATAATGATTTATGGTTACAGCAGCTAAATAGGGGTCTAAATGCATATTACGGTACATTTAGATGCAAGTGCAAACTTGCTAATGATATGTCTTTAATTGCTGTGATCTGCTTGCAAAATGCTGTATGTTTTGCTAATATACTGCATTTTGGTTACAAGCTGACATAGTTCAGTTCTGATGTGCCGGGTATCCCAAACCTTCTGTGTATTTGTTAAGGAAAAATAAAAGTGACTGTAGTTGTACTCTTTATGTTTGGTAAATTGGTATGCATCTCTAATTTGGACTGTTGGCCTTCCCTTCCCATTGTCTGGAAATTGATGGTTTTGCTCCCTTTATCTGCTGGTGGAGCTGTGAGTATGCCTTGCCCCATATTGATGCAGTGATTCTTTACTTTCTACTTGTGCAGTCTATTCTGGCAATGATTGCTATTATGCTTGGAGTAACAAATGGAACTCATGGCCGGCGACACTGAGATCGACAGCAAAATCAGTAAAATCGAATATATAGATAGCCGTATCCAAAAGTACAAGTGAAATCATTACAGTTTACTCGGACGTTGTTCTTAAGTAATATTTACTGGTTTGTTTGCCGTTCTTAAGTACGTACTATATTAACTGCCTATTAAGTGGTTTGCTGTTGAAAATTTCATGCAAATGAAAGGAAATATTGTATATTTCAAATTCAACTGAAATGTTATTCTTCTTCCATTTGTATAGTGATTGATAGGTTCATGTGCTATGTGTATGTCCTTCACTGTTGTACTGGTCTCTGCAAGTAGTGCTTTGCCATTAGCCGTCTGGATCCAACTGAACTGACCCTTGGAACAGGGCTTGGTCTTAACAGATAGGTACTTGCATAGGTTTTTCTTTTGGGTTTAGTTAAACATTATATTTCAATAGAACTTGTGGAAAAGAGAAAAAAGCATGACAATAACCCTAAACAACTGATCGTTCATCCTTATCGTCAGCATACATTGTCGCCGGGGGATTTTTTTTTTTTGGTAGAAGACTGGAGATCAGATGGTGCTGCTGCTTTGAAAAACGTACGTTTTTCTTTGGATTTTGGGCTTAAAACGAGAAGCTAAACGTCGATAAACTGATGCGTTTCTCACATGAAGCAAGCTTCTAGCAGTCACCCTCAAGCTGCCACTGTCAAAGTCTCTCTCTAGTGAAGTGGTAAAAAAAGTGCAAGTTGCTTCTTTTTATTTTTCTTCTTCTTTGCGCAGTCCAAAATTGCTTCATATTTATCGCGGGCAAAGAGATTGTAAAAGATCTTGGAATTTGGATCCTTCTTGCGTTAACCCAGTCACCTACGTTTAAAACCCTCTCCAAAGCCATTATAGGAGATTACTGCAGTGTACACACTAATTCAGCAAGCTGAAAAACAACACGACCACCGGTTGCCCAGCAGCCAAACTACTAACCGTGCCACCTGTGCACAGCTTCAAACCTCACTGCGTCAACACAAAAACGAAAAAACAAAAACAAACCTCACTGCCTCATCTCAGCCTACGGTCGAACTCATGCCATCCAACCCTTATATCTAAACAGGAAATGCCCAATCAACATCATAGAGAAATCTGTTTCAAACAAATAGTATCAACTACAAATGAAAACAACAATGTCAGTAGTGCGAACCCTCCCAATATCGATTCAGAACCAGAGACCAGAAAGTTGTTGGAAGCATACAACACAACTTGGTAGACTCACCGTCTCAGTTTCAGTTTCAGAAGTAAAATTCTTCTTCCAAAATTCACTAATATATATTACCCAGAAAGCAAGACATTTCAACGGACAAAAAAGAGGCTGTAAACAAAAAACATTACGAACCAGGCCAAAAAACAACTATCAATCTCATAGCAAAATTATATAGAAAACCATAACGGGGAATTTCCGTAACAGAGTTAAGACTCCAAATCCTTGGTTTGCTAAAATTCTCAAATAAAATAATACCCAAAAAGCACATTGAACAATAAGAAGGTTTCTACCAAATGATTCAAAATTTGACACCAGTCTGACGACTTTGGAGCTCATTCCACAAAAACCAAGTTACATAAACAAGTTGGGCCTTGATGCCTTGTATGTGGTCTTCAGCTTCCGACTTGGTGGCCTAACCTTCTTGAACACCAAAGGGAACTTGATTTTGGAGTTATGGAACTGCTTGGTGCTCTCCCTTTTGCAGAGTTTTGCTGGGATGGTGGCAGTCTTGATAATTTGGATGCAAGGACACCTGACTCTGTGTCGAGAAGCCATCTCATTGTACATATGCTCCACACCTCCGTTTAGGGTGGTGTCACGGTATTCCTTGTACATGTTGTGATAACCTGTTCGGCTTTGGTACCTCAACCAAATCCCATAGTTCTTGATCTTGGTGGGGTTCTTTTCAAAAATCTGAATAATTGCAGTTATATATTGAGTTAACATCAGAAAAACGAACGATTGCCATAAAATTTCCATAACACGCTTACTCCACAAATAAATCATCTTCAAATTACACTGATTGCAAATTAGAAAACTTTCACCAACTGACAGGTATTTCCACCACTATACACTGATAGCCTACTAGACAACTTCCACCATGTAACAGGTATTCACTCACGATGCAAGACAACAAGTACTACAAATAGGATGGGGAAATATTACCCAATAAAACAAAGACCCCACTCAATCTTCAAGCCAGATAAAAAAATGTAAACGATACAGCAATTTCAAGCTTGTGAAGCTTATTGCTCCAGTAACATGCCTGAGCAACAAACAACCTGCTCTTTATTAAACAAATTCATACAAATAGAATCCACCTAGGAGGGATCTAAGTATGGTCCAAAAACAGTGCTAAATTCAAGAGAAATTATCTAACGCCTCACGTGCTTCTTTCCTTTTACTTGGTCTGTTTCTAATCAAGCACCTTCGTCAACATTTCCATCAACTTTCTAAAGGAAATATCTTTATATTCCACCTGGAAAAGTTTCTTTTAGGTGATGTTTGATTGTAAAAATGTTGGGTGTTGGAGTTGGAGAAAAAGTAAAGAGAAATGATTTGAATGAATTTTATATATTTATTTGGAGTGAAAAGTGATGATTTGATGGGGAGAGAATTTTGGGAAGATGTTTTATTGGGGTGAAAATTTTGGAGGGTGGAAATGTTGGGGCTCAAACATCTCCTTACTCTCCACCTGAGCCCTCCCAATCTCTATAGTTTATTTCCACTAGCTAGTAGACTCGGCAAATTTCTATAAGTTCATTCCTTTTGCCTGGCATGTTTCTAATCAAGCGCCTCAGTCAACTTTTCCGTCAATTTTCTAAACTAACATCTTTTAGTTTCCACCTGAGCCATCACAATTTGTCTGTCAGTTCATTCCTTTCACTTTGCCTGTTTCTAATCAAGTCCGTCAACAGTTCCATCAATTTTCTAAAAGAAATTTCTTTTACTAATCACCAGAATCCTCCCAATTTCTATTAAGTTTATTACCACTAGCTGGTAGACCCGGCCACACAGATACAATTTGTTGTATTACAAAATCAAAGATAGACATATAACTAGATCTTCATGCAGTAATTGGAATCAAGCATTTTGAGCGACAGCGAGAGGAAAACCAAGCCTCAAACACCACCATTTTAAGCATTGCAAACAATATTCTTAACATTTCTACAGGCCTATTAAACTCCAAACAACAAAGAAATATAATCATAAGCACACAAAGAACACTGCTGGCTCAACAAAATAAAGAGTAAGGCAAAGAGTTCTCAACCCACAACTAGTCTCAACACTAAGAAACCACTGCATACAGAATCAACTAACTCGAAAATGAAATTAGACTGTATACCTCATTGATAGCAAGCATTTGGCCGTTGCTCTTCTTGACTTTCTTCAACCTCCTCAGAAAGTACCTAATCCACACAGCAGCCAAATAACGTTAAACGAGAAAAAAAAATCAGAAACCCAGAAATCAATTCCAATAACTAAAATTAAACAAAACCACCACGATCTCAAATAAATCACGTACCAGAATTTGGACTTAGCACGAACCTCGTTCGTGGCCCAGAGCTTCATCCGGTAAATCTTCGGGTGCTCATCAGCTTCAGTTGGCAGAGCCCTCCCCACGACTTGGTACTGGTGAAACTGCATCCCCAAACGAAAAAAACGTCAGCACAAGCTCTAAACCCTTCCCCTTTCCCTCCTCCCCACCCCTCCAAAAGAATTAAAGAAAATGAAAACTTTCCGTCTCTATGTTCGTTTCATTCGGTTCCAACGAAACAAAAAGCCCAATCTAAGGGAATACGTTCTTAGTGTTCATTCTAAGAATTGCTCCGACAAATACAAAAGGAAAATAAAGGTTTTGCAATGTATCTGGGAGCTAAGATGCGCAGTCTTACCCTGAAAGTAACCATTTCCGCTGAGATTTCTGGAGCCCTGCCTCTGCCTCTGCCTCTGCCTCTGCCTCTCTCTCTCTCAATTTCTCTCTTTTTGAGTATTACAGGCGCAGTAGGGTTTTCTTCGGATTATATATGCTCAGTGACTGGGAAACAAAAACCCTACTTTGTAGAGACTGGAGGATAAAATCACGGACAGTTGACCCAAATTTATTGACAGCTCATAGGAAGAATAAGCGTGGGCCGCCTTTCAGTGGAGAAAGCCCTTTTATATGGGCTGTGAGACGACTGCCAGGCCCGATTGACGTCCAAAAGCCTGCATTCTCTTGGTACTATGTTCTTACGAAGCTGATCGACAGTTCTACAACCATTTGTTTGGTTATACAAAAATTAAAAACAAAGTACCCTAATGTGGTTAGGAAATTTTTAATTTTTTTAAAAAAATTATAAATATTTACCACCAAACATCAATTATCTCAAAAGTTTACACAAATTGCAAAACTTTTTTACACCAACTTCAATTATTTTTCATAAAAAAAATTATGATTTGAATGTTGGATTTAATGTCCCACATGAATTATTTAATGGACAATATTAAACATTATTTGAATTTTAAATAAATAAGGTAACGGCTTTAGGAAGTTAAGGCATGTTCACTTAATGAGATTTTATAGGCGAAAGTGTTTTCCATTTGACAACTCTGATGAGGAGTGGTGCGTTATTTTTAATATGGAAAAACTGTCCTCTATACCCTCTATAACTGTCATGCTTCTGGTGTGTCTTCTTATAAATGATTAATTCTATATTATAGTTATTGATATATGTAAAAGTCATGATAGTTGAAAATCCTATCTAGTTTATAAATCATAGTAATTTACATGTGGTATCAGAGCAAGGTTGAAACTTTCATGATTTTTTTTATTAATATAGAGATTTTGGTTGATGTTTTACAGTCAATTTTATTCTATCATCTTTGTTACTATTATCGATAATAAATGTTGATTGTGATAAGAATTTCCGTTTGAAATTTTAATAGGATATTTTGTTTCAATTGAAATTCTTCTGTGCGAATGATGTTGTATTAAGTATTCATGAGATTTTAATAGATAGAATATTTTGTTTAAAATATCTTAGTTTTTCCGTAATAGAGATATATGTTGTTTAAATAATACACTATAAGAAAATTAACATTAGGAGTCAATAAATTTTGTCACTAAATCATGCCTTTCAATGTCAAAATAAAAATTTTGTTACGCAAGGTGAGTCAGGAATTACAAAATCATCCGGACGTCCGTAAAAAATGTCCGAACGATAATTAGTGGTGATGAAAGGCAAACCGTCACATATTTGTAACTAAAAACATTCGTTAGCATCTGCTCACACGTTTTCAGCTAATGGTGGTACTCAATGTTGTACATGCCAGACGTCTGCCCGTCCGCACTGACTTATCTCGTCCGAACACCATCATTTCGAGAAGATTTTACTAACTGTTCACAATTTGCAATTTAATGTTTAGGAATCTGATTGGTACACATGGAAAATGAAAATGTCTGCACGGCATGGACGACCCGTCTGAATGGTGTGGACGGATTTTAAAGACGAATAGAAGCCATCGACATTTTACACCAACATTACACCGTTTTTTCTCCTCTCTTAGACCTACATTCACGTTTCTCGTTCAGCAATCTTACTTTTCTTCCTATTTCGTGGAGTTCTTCGTATCTAGGTACGTTTCTCTTGTTTTTATTTGGTTTTTTGGCATAAAAATCATGTTTTTAAATTTATTTACGTAGAAATTTTTATGAAGGATTTCCAGCCGATATTTGTATTGATATGAATTGTGTAATGTTGTAGGATTGTTTAGGCTGTAATTTTGTGTTGTTTAATGTTGACTTGTGATAGTTTTGGAGGTGGGAAAAAGACCGATCATGGTTGAGTCAACTCTGTCTTCTTCCCCACGACATGTCCGGACTGTTTGAAGCCTTCCAGACAGATAGTTTAAATTTGCTACGGTTACTTTTCTAAAAGTTGATGTTATAAGGTGGTCGTGCAAACATTATTAATGTGATGTGCATACGTCTTTGGCTTTATATGCCGCTATTTAGTTTAAGATATGTACTGTGTTTAAGTGTTTCGAACTACGTCGTTTTTCACCTAACGTTTGGATGATCACTTATAAGAGTGCGAACGTTGAGTCTTTAGACGTTGTCGTTTTGTCTAGGATATATACACATGTTAAAAATTTAATTTTTAGGAGTATTATTTTTGCAAATAGTTATTCTAGCGTGCGCACGCTTGTTCACTATTAATACTCGTTCGGACGAGTTATTTGACGGCGTGCAGACGTTTTATACGCTGTCGTTTTGTCTAGTATATATATACATGTTAAAATTTATTTTTAGGAGTATTTCTGTTGCGAACTGTTGTCTTAGCGTGCACATGACGTATATTCCCTAAAACTATGTTGTTTCATTAGACGTTCGGACGACTACTATATGCGTCCAAATGCTTGTTTGCATTCTATGACATCATTTTGCATGTTGTGTGAACGCTGTGTTACACCGTGCAGACGTTGTTAATTGACTATTTATTTGTTTTTGTCTTATTTTACATATTAAAAATGTCTAAACGCCACCGTTCATCATCTTCCTCATTTGTCGAGACCTCTACGCAATAAGATCCTGAGAGTCAGGAGGATTGTATGACGTGGGAGGAGCAACTAGAACAGCAGCGGATTGAGATACTCAGCCGATCAATTATTGTAAAAGCGTGAGGTCGCCTTTGTTGACTTCAAGGAGGTGAAGTTTATGAGTCGAAGTATTGGTGACATTATGGATGACCAGGGTTGGATCGGGTATCTAAAGAGATATGAAATAGCCTCTGTAGATCTGGTCCGGGATTTTTATGTAGCACTGCTATGGACCGTCACTGTACGTGGGGGTGACCTTTCAATTGTCATCAGACATCCTAGCGGCATTTATGGGGCTGCAGAGGTCGATTGAAGAATACCATGTAGTGGAGATGAGGAACAAACTAGATGCAGAAGATATCTTCCATACTTTCACAGGCCAGGATATGGTGCTCATAGGACCCTTCATCAGACAGAATTTCATGCTCCATTTCTAGCGTATTCTACACCTCATCTTCTCCTACGACATCGAGCCGAGGGGTCAGACGACATAGTGCCCTATCTTGAGTGGCGAGATGATGTTGTCCGTGGCTAGAGGATGTGTTGTAGATCTTCCCCTGTTCGTCTTTCTGACTCTTCGGTCTGAGGCGAAGATCACTTATGCTGCTACGTTGCCATACAGTCTACTCTTGACATAGTTCCTCCATAGTGTGGGCTGTATGGATAGTCCGGACGAGGAAAGGAAGCCGTCTATCAGTCCTATCTGCTGGACCACTTTGAGCCGTTCCGAGGCTCAGCTTAGGTGGCAACAACGGGCTCCTACTCCCGGACAGCAGCAACAAGTGGATGAGCCCCATCGCCGTGCGCATCAGGAGCGACCTGCCTGGACTGATGCCTGGATAGCGGAGCTGAAGGAGATGGTTGGGGCTGCTATTTTGCCGACGCATCAGTTGTGTGTTGATTTGGGTACCCGTGTCACCTCTATTGAGACCCAAGATGACGGGATTGCATGTGATGTCGAAGACGTTGGGCGTCATTGATGATCAACTCGAGAAAATGAGTGAGTACACGGGAGATGGATCCAGTCAGCCCGATTCGCAGCATGATTAGGACTTTCTTTTTATTTTTTATCTCACGTTATGTTTTTTGGACATTTATTTTCATATTTATGTTTGTTGTGGATATTTATTTTGAGTTTGTATTTTGGATATTTATGTTGATTTTATTTTATGATGGTTATTATTCATCTTTTTTTTTTATTATGGTTTGATATTTACATTTGAGAGTTTGGATATGTTAATACTTCAACTGTAATGTCCATGATCTGTTACTTAGAATGTTATTAGCTGTAACACTTTGAATCTTATGTTAAAATTTAAGATGAAATACATAAGTAATTAATTTATAAGAAATAAATAATTAATAAATGTGAAATATCTGAAACTTTCCTATTAGGTCATCCAGGGACGATTGCTTCTCTTTTTATAATATCAATTTTTATATAGTATGGAAAAAGCAAAGCCCTCCGTTTTTTTCTCTATTTGTTTCTCATGATGGTTCTAGATCAACTGCTTGAGGTATAAGCAGTCAAATGATGATTTACCCAATTCTTGTAAAATTTTATTCATTCCTTTCGTTTTTTAGATTTTTAGTTTTTTCTTTACTTCTAGATGTTCTTGTTGCTTCTCTCAAAATCATAAATAAGGCTCCACCTCTATACCGACATGCTTTTATGATGCTTTTGTCATTTGTATTTGCTTTCTTCCACGGATTGATATTTATTTTGGGCTTGTATTTTGGATATTTAAGTTGATTTTGTTTTATGGTGGTAATTATGCATCTTTTTTTAATTATGGTTTAATATTTACCTTTGACGGTTTGGATATGTTAATACTTCAAATGTAATGTTCATGATCTATTACTTAGATTGGGATTAATTGTAACACTTATAATCTTATGTTAAAATTTAAGATAAAATACATAAGTAATTAATTTATAAGAAATGAATAATTAATAAATGTAGTATCAAAATTTATTGAAGTATATATACATAATTATTAGGATGAATTTAATAAAATCTTAAAAATACTCATTTCTTCAAGATAATCCTCCCTCATTCTCTGTGAAATGGAAAACTTGTAAGCTTGACGTTTTGTGAAGTTTTTCTTTATTTCAAAAGTTTTAATATTTTTTTTGCTAGAGGGTATATAATTAATAAATGTAGTATCAAAATTATTGAAGTATATATATAATTAATAAAAGGACATGTTTAATGTAATTGACGTAGATAGCTAACGTTTGAATGTCTGTTTAACTGTTCGGACGGTTGTTGTTGTATAAACGACGCCGTTTATTCAACGAAAATGGTGTCCTGCTTTCAAAATGTGGCGTCCGCACATTTTGTCGGACTGTGCGGGCTTGTATTTTCTAATATGACGTCATTGAGGCGTCCGCACAATTTATTATATTTAATTTATAAAAGTCCAGACGCATTCAAAATCGTGAATAACAATCCAGACGGCTACAAAATTGTTGGCGGTAATTTTTCACACCAAAATTTTCAGGGGACAACGTCCGGACGTAACTTATTATCGTCTGGACGTCTTTTCAAGGAATTAAGAGGCTGAAACCCAGAAACTTGTGTTCATTTAGCAACTCTCCCGAAAAACCCCAAATCCTCTCCAATTCTTCTTAACTTGGATTTTTCTTGAAATTCATTTGAATCATTGGGGAGGGGGGTCATACATAGATTGCTCAAACTCTGGGTGGATTGGAGCACATCTTTAGGATTTGAACTTTAAGAGGTATGATGTTTTACCATTGTTGCAGGTTTTGGGTATAACTGTGTCGTTTTGCATGATTGTTGATTGTTTAATGTTTTGGGTAGCTTAGAATCATGTTTGGTGTTTATTGGGTGCGAAAATGGTGATGTAAAACGATTGTTTTTGGGATTAAAATGGGTCAATGGGCGTGTGATTGTTGAATGATCTGTTCTTCGACAATCGCAGTCCGAACGATGTTTAGGCAATTCAAATTGTTCGGACGACCTGTATGGTGTGCGGACGTTTCTTCACGAAACGACATCTTTTTGTTTTTTTTGTAGTGCGGATGGCTGTTAATCAGTCCTAATGATTTTGCGTGAAGTTTATTTAATATTTGTTTTGTGAATTCCTAAATTGTCCATTGATCGGATTTTGTTGATGTTTGAACTGTTTTTGTTAGGTTGGCATAGATCGCTCCAGGAAAAGTATCACCTCGACCGATGCACAAACTGATCGACTAGCTTAGGCGCATGATATGATAGTGGAGCTGAAGGAGAGTATTCGGGCGATAGTGGAGTCGACACATATGTTGTGCAAAGATCTTCATACTTGTTTGACCACTCTTGATACTAATTTTGCTCTGACGAATAGGGGTCTAAAGGAGGAGCTGAATGCTATGCAGATGAAACTGATTTCTGTGACAGAACATGTGTCATAGTTGCACCAGTCTCTTCATACCATTTTGATACAGCTCCGGACACTCATAAAATGGATGGATATTATGGATGAGTGGTCGGTGCATGTTCGCGATGCCATCAGACAAGATCTTGACGAGCCATTTTGTCCTCGTGATTCAGAGTTGTCTTTGATTTATGTATTTTCGTTATTATTTACTTATGCTTTGTTAGTCTCCTGCTTGTACTTAGGCGTGTAAGTTTGGTTTGGCTACTGGCGGAGCTCCGACTCCGATTCTGGGAAGCTTAGGTCCGTAGCTTCCGACTCTCTCTCTCTCTCTCTATTTCAAATTTTTCATAGATATGTTCGGCTAAGTGTATATTGTGAACATGTTAATTGTTATATTGCAATATTGCATTAAGTCTATGTTATGCATCAATATTATATTATGAGTCATTCGGCTAAGTGTATAAATATTAGATCCATAGTCATTTTGCATCAATATTAGATTCTTAATGATTTATAGCTAACTGTCATTGTGAACTTGTCATTGTGTACCTGTGATTATGGGTAACTATTATAGTTTTAATAGTTATATTGCATTCATTTGAAAAATGAAAGTGAATTATTTACTGAATATGTTAGATACCATCAATATTTGATTTATTGTAAGCTTTGTATATTTATAGAACCTCTTTGTATATCGCAATAGATATGAGCCATATAGAACAAAAATGGCAAAACTCAATCAACCATGACCACCTTACATGAACTCTTTTCTGTTTAGTTGTTTTTAATTTTGCATCTTGTTCATTTTCTGTTGTCTTTAATTTGGGTTAAGTTGGTAGAATGAGTTGTCTTAGGGCTTTGCATTGTGTCTTTCTTTCAGATGAATCGTCAAACTTCAATTGCAACTTTGCAATCCACAACCTCCAATTTACCTACCCTTGCCTCTATGACTACACCTAGAATTGGTGAGATACCAATCATATATTCTGCGGATGATAATGAGGATAAGGAACCTGAAATTATTGATGGAGCGGAAGATCCCACTAGTTATATGATTAGATATATACAAAATTTTACATTTCTACTTTCACTTAATTAAAATTTTTTATGAGCTCATTGTTAATAAATTTATTTTTTTGCATAGATAATTTCTATTGTTACATTGATCGTGATTCATGATTGATTGATGTTTGATTATATTGTTAATTTCTTACTTGAGTTGATACTGCTAAGTTCTATCTTCTAAGATCATATTGTAATATTCTGCTATTTTGAGTTATGTCAGCATACACTATGATTTTTCGGTTATTGTTTTCATCAAGTCTTGACCACTTTTATTATTAAGCCCATAATATTTCTTTAGCTATTTAGGAATTGTGATGATTGATGTTTGATTATGTTGTTAATTTCTTACTTGAGTTGATACTGCTAAGTTCTATCTTCTAAGATCATATTGTAATATTCTGCTATTTTGAGTTATGTTAGCATACACAATGATTTTTCGGTTATTATTTTCATCAAGTCTTGACCACTTTTATTATTAAGCTCATAATATTTCTTTAGCTATTTAGGAATTGTGATGGTGCCTAGGTTACTACTTACTAGGTGACGTTGTGAATCCGTGATTATGGATTTTGTGAATTGCATGTTGTTAACTTGTTTTGAGATTTATTGAATATGAATATTGTGAATTGCATGTTTTTAGATTTATTTTTACACTTGTTTGTTAATTGCATGTTTTAAGATTTTCGATTTTAAAAATAGATTGCTAGGATGTTGTGTTCGGTTTTCAAAAGATCAACAATGAGTTGTTGGTTTTTAAATATTATGGGTTAAATAAAATGGCCATCTAAACTAATATGACATGATTGTATAGTTTGAACTTTAAATGATGGCCAACATTTTACTCCAAAATTCAACTCTAATCACTTGGTGTCTTAGTGAGTTGATGTGGTACAAATATAAATTCTTAATTTCTATTTGTATACTTATTATGTTCATTTAAATAATTGAGATCTTTGTAATGAATTGAGAAATGTTTCATATGAAGTTCGGGTTATATATTTTATTTTTCTGATATATTATTTGTGAATTGTAATGAATGAATAAAATCTTTATATTTTTTTTGTAAAAAAGGCTTAAATGGGCCAAAAAATATGGCTCAAAATATTATCGAAATTCTGTTATCCGCTTTCGCTTCTGCTAAGTCCGCTAAGATTCGGAAGCAGAAGCGAAATCGATTTTGGTCATCCGCTAGTTAGCGGACCGGATGTCGGAATGTTAAATTCTGCTTCCGAGATGTTCGTTATTCACTCTTTCTTGTACTAAACTTTATAATTATGTTTTTTGTTTGGTATTTCTGCGAACAGTTATTTTATATTATGTACTTGATTTTGATCATGTATTCTATTTACTATTATGTCGGTCAGATATTTGTAGACCATTATTAATTTTTCCTTTATGTGTCGTTTTTTTAATTGTTACCACATGTCATTCATTGTTAATTGACATATTATTGATGATATGGGCCAAATTAAATTCTCATTGGTTTCTTAATGACATGAAATATAGTTGCATAGTCTGATAAATTTGTATGTTTATCTGATTTCAACATGGGCTGAATTTTATTTTGCTGAGTCATTTCATCAATCAACATTAACATTATGGTTAGTTTTCATCACCAAAGTGAGCTTGCTAGAAAGTAGGAAATATTTAATTGAATTATGATTTTGCAAAAATTATGGAATAATTATTTGATTATTATGGTTTGAACAAAAAGTGCACCAACTTTCAAATAATTATTAAATAAATATGATGTCTGATAAATTAGTAGTGATATTGGAATGGATGCCCGAAGGTAACAAACCAATTGAACTTTGAAGTGTTATCAATTATGTCCAGCTGAGTTAGAACCACCATTAAATTTAAATGTTAGTATATTGCATTAGTTAATCCAAAGATTGAACGCAATAGTACTAATAAAAAGTTTTTCTGAAAGCACTAATGTTGTAATTTGTATTGCAGTGTCATTTCCAGTTTCGCGTCATTCACTAGCCTAATTGTTCCGATCTTTAATGGATCTAATTTCTCTAATTGGAAAGAACAGATTTAGTTTCATCTTGGTGGTCTGGATCTTGACTTAGCATTGCGAACTGAGAAACCGACTGTTATTACTGAAAAAAGCAGTGCGGAGCAGCTGACTTTGTTTAATTCATAGGAAAGATCGAATAGATTAAGCATTATGTGTTATGCGAATGTGTATTACGAATAATATTAAGTCATCGCTTCCTTAAATTGATAATGCTAAGGAATATTTCAAGGTTGTGGAAGATCGTTTCTGTTAAGCAGACAAGTCCCTTGGAGGGAGATTAATGGTTGAACTTACCACCATGAAATTTGATAGTAACCGTGGAATGCACGGTCATGTCATTGAAATGACTAATCTGGCTATGAGACTCAAAACTCTAGGCATGAATGTTGATGAAAGTTTCATTGTTTAGTTTATTTTGAATTCCTTGCCTAGTCAGTATGAACCATTTCAAAATCACTATAACACTATCAAGGAACAGTAGAATGTGAATGAATTGGTGAGTATGGTTGTTCAAGAAGAGGCAAGACTTAAGCAACAAGGTCATCATTCAGTCAATGTTATGAGTCATGAGGTTGGAAAGAAAGGAAAAAAATAGTATAAAAATTTCAAGAAAGATCCATTAAAGGTTGTGGGGCATTCTCATGTCATTGAGGCTAGCAAGAAGGAACATAGTGGACCAAAGTGTAATTTTTGTCATGGCTTTGGGCATTTAAAGAAAGATTGCCTGAAACGTAAAGGTTGGTTTGAGAAGAAAGGTGGGCTTTTAGCTTATGTATGTTTCAAATCAAATATGACTTAAGTTCTTTCAAATACTTGGTGGATTGACTATGACTTTACTATTCTTGTTTCAAATTCGTTGCAGGGATACCTTTCGATCCATAACATAAAACAAAATGAGCATTTCATAGTCTTGGGAAATGGAATTCAAGTACCTGTTGTTGGTGTTGGAACTTTAAGTTTGTTTTTAGACTCGGGCTTTTATTTGAACCTATTTGATACTCTTTATGTTTCTACTATTTCTAGAAATTTAATTCTCATGTCGAGACTTGATTTTGAAGGATATTCCTTTGTTTTTAAAGACAAAGGTTTTCAGTTTTTTATGAATGACTAATTTGTTAGTTCTGATATTTTATATGAATGATTATATAGTTTTAATCTCAACAAAAAAATTTGCACAAACTCTTTTGACCCTGCATCATAATGTTAGAACTAAACGCAACCGAGTTAATAAGAGTTCTTCTATCTTGTAGCATAAACGGCTGAGTCACATATCCAGAGAAAGAATGGAAAAATTGATAAAAGATGAGATTCTTATGAATCTTGACTTTACAGATTTTGATGTATGTGTGAATTGCATTAAAGGAAAGTAGACCAAACTTACAAAGAAAGTCGCCACAAGAAGTGAAGAGCTTTTGGAGATTGTCCATATTGATATTTGTGAACCTTTTGACTCACCATCTTTTGGTGGAGAAAATTATTTTATAACCTTTATTGATGACTTTTCACGTTACTGTTATAGCTATTTGTTGCACGAAAAGTCTCAAGCATTAAATGATATAAAGACATATATTGCTGAAGTTCAACGAAAATTAGGTAAAAGGTAAAAATTATTCAATCAGATAGAGGTGGTGAGTATTATGGAAGGTATGATGGAATAAGGTAATGTTCAGGACCGTTTGCTGAATTCTTAATAGAGCATGATATTTGTGCAAAATATTAAGAGTATGGTACGTCTCAGCAGAATGGTGTACCTGAAAGACGTAATGAATGACCCATTTCATTATAGATGGAGGCTCTTAAGACCGCAATTTATTTGCTTAATCAGGTTCCTAGTAAGACAGTTCAAAGGACTCATTTTGAATTGTGGACGGGAAGGAAATCGAGCTCGTGACACCTTCACATTTGGGGTTGTTCAGTGGAGGCTAGAATCTACAATCCACATGAAAAGAAATTGAATTCTAGAACTGTGAGCATGTATTTTATTGGATACCTGGATTAGTTCAACTGTCCCAACCATAGTATGAGGATTGTTGAAACCGGAAATGCAAGATTCCTAGAAAATGGTAAAGTTAGTAGGAGTGTTGTATCATGTAAAATGGTCATCCAAGAAGTTCGTATGCCAGTCCCAATACCCGTAACTTCAACGGATATTGTTGTTTTACCAGTTTTGAACAGCATGACAACGTCGAATAGTAATCTAGTGGTCAATCACTCCGTAATGAGATCATCACCAATGAACCAATTGCAGAACAATCACAATAAATAGCATTAAGGAGATCTCAAAGAGAAAGGATATCAATTATTTCAGATGATTATTTGGAATATCTGCAAGGATCTGATTATGATTTAGGGACAAATAAAGATCCGATTTTGTTTGCACAAGCCATTGAAATTAGTGATTCTGAAAAATGGATCAATGTCATAAATGATGAGTTGAATTCAATGAAACAAAATGAAGTTTGGGACGTCGTTGAATTGCCTGGTTTTAAGACAACCGAGTGTAAATGGGTCTTTAAGACCAAACGTGATTGTAATGACAATATCAAACGACATAGAGCTTGACTTGTTGCGAAACGTTTCACTCAAAAAGGAGGTGTTGATTACATAGAGACGTTCTCTCCTGTATCGAACATGTCGGAAGTGGAATTTAACATTCCGACATCTTGTTTGCTAACTAGTGGATGTCCAAAATGGATTCTGCTTCTGACTCTTGCCGGCCTTAGCTGAAGCGGACTTAGTGGAAGGAGATGTTAGAATACCGCTAATGTTTTGGGCCATATTTTTTGGCCCATTTAAGTCTTATTTACAAAAAAAATAAAGATGTTATTCATTCATCACAATTCACAAATACAGACTCACAAAACTGACTTGATACATCGATTTTTCATTTGCTCTCCCCGGTAGAAATAAAAACAATCTAATCAAAGTAGAAGCTGACTCTCTCTTTTCAATTATTGTTCAAACCGGTAAACATTAGTCTCATGTAATTTGGAATACTTTGTCATCAAATTCAATGCCTTATCATACTCTAGCATCAACTCTCATATGCAATTACTTGTTGCGTGAGTACTAAGCACAACAAGCATGAATGCAAAGCTTCTAACGTTTCACCAATTAACTTCAGAATGAAAGAACCACAACTAAGTGCAACACAAATATTTAATCACCAGTGAATTGTAAACAAACACATGCTGTGAAACTAGTTTGCAGGCTGAAATTTTAAGCATTTGCTGTGGCTAAATAGAGGCATATTTTATGATAACTATTTCAAGGAAGATATAAAGGTTCAACTACCGTTTGTGATCTACTCTCCACGTCTTTGCAGAAACGAACCGCCAAGTCAGTGTACTATAGCAGGAAACACTTATAGAGACTTTATTGATACTTCTCATTATGTAATTATGGAGATAGATTCTTGATAACAAGAATAGTCTTTTGACAAAGACATTATAGAGACTTTATTGATACTTCTCATTATGGATCATAATTAAGTGATTTATTAGTATTGTAGTGCATGAAAGGGAAGATGTCACTTTAATGATGTTTACCGCCATGATCGTATTAGTGAATTATTTAACTATGATATTAACATAATAAAACTAAGGTGCAAATGAGATGATATTATGCGCATATTATATTTACATGATAAATTCAAGTAATTGTCATTATCACATGGGCCAAGTGGGAGAATGTTGGATTTAATGTCCCACATGACTTATTTAATGAACAATATTAGACATTATTTGAATTTTAAATAAATAAGGTAACGACTCTAGAAAGTTAATGGATGTTCACTTAGCGAGATTTTATAGGGAAAGTTGTTTTCCATTTGCCCACTTTGATGGGGAGTGGTGCATTATTTTTAACATGGGAAAATCCTCTCACTACCCTATATAACTCTCAGGATTCCTATTAATTTTTGTCAATGAAAATTACAAGGCTGAAGTGAGAGAAACAGTTCCTACGCTATTTTTACAGGTTGAAACAACAGAGTTAGAGAGAATGAGAAAGGCAAACAGATGAGTTCTCATCACATTGATTTTGGTGTGCCTTCTTATAAATGATTAATTCCGCATTATGGTTATTGATATATGTGAAAGTCAAGATACTTAAAAATCCTATCTAGTTTATAAATCATATACATTGAGGTAATTTTTTAATAAAAAAATATTAGAGTTTGGTGAAAAAGTATGAAGAAAGAAGATTTGTTAGAATTTTTTTTGAGAATGTATTGAAGTTTATTAAAAATAGGTATGTTAGTTTTGCAAAAGTATTCTAAAATACAATTAATACAACAAATTCAAAAAATGAACATCCGAAACATCAAAAAATGCTACACAAACATCATTACCTTTTTATTAAAAAATTATATTAAATCTTTTATGTCCTTACATTTTAACAAACTCCAATAAAAATTATTTTACAATCAACATTCTTAAACGTTTTACTAAATTTTTTTACAAACTTCAATAAAAAGACAAAGGGAAAAAGTCATTTTGATCCCTCTAACTGCCAATGCAATTTCAAATAAGGGTGTAAACTATCACCTTTGACATATTGAGCCTACAAACTATCAAATTTCATCAATTTGCGCCCCTTAAAAAGATCTAACTATCAAACTCGTGTCACGTGGCACGCTTTTGACCCTCAAATTTTATTTCAGGTCGCAATTTGATAAATTGTAGAAGTTGGAGAGTTTCATGTGTCAAGATTGATAGTTTAGATATCTATTTGAAATTGCATTGGTGGTTAGAGGACTCAAAGTGACTTTTTCCCCAAAGACAAAACTCTCAAAAAAAAATTTCTAATTATATGACAATTTTTTTAATTTTTTTTACAATCACTTTTCCGCTTAGTACAATATTTTTTTATAAACTCCAACAACTCTCTCACAAATTTCAATAGCTTCTCGTAAACTCTAACAACTTTTTTCACCGTCCAACAAACATTATTTAGATTGACATTTCTGGAAAGAGATATTTTCTAACTATATAAGTGACAAGCTTGGACAAGGGTTGTCTTCGTTTTGAGTAAAAATGTAGGATTTTAGAAAAGTTGTGAATATTTATGTTGAATAGTATTTTATTGGTGTTTGTGTAAAATGGAGAGAAAAATAATTTGATGTAATTGTTAATAAAAAAATATTAGAGTTATGTGAAAAAGTATAGAGAGAGAAAATTTATGTTGAATAAAAAATTAAAAAATTGTTGGAGATTGTGTAAAATGTATTGGTGTTTGTGTTTGAATTCTGAATATGTTTGGCGGTAGTTTTGTGAATATACTTAGAATCCTAAAAAAAAACGAACATATCTCTGGCCTAATGGTTGGCCACTTATTAGTCTAGCCGATAGCTCTAATCTCACTAGGTTTAAGTATGCTGTAACCATGATTCCACCTTTACCGTAGGGGTTACACGCTATGGGCTACTGATGAGGGTGGTTCCCTTGAATCTCTGCATTTGAAGAGGCAATCTAACTCACACATCCCATCATATTCATCTCCGAAGATTTTTGACATTCCTGCGCGACTCGATTCTTCTAACCACCCGTGTACTCACGTTGTACGCGGTCGCACATCACCACCATGTAGTAGATACACATTTTTTTAAACCTTGACCGAAACAAAACAAAAGATGGACATAGACTGCCACCAAATCTTTGATGATCTCTCTCCTTTCGCTTTAGAAATTGCGTATTGACATAATGCAGTGGTAATGATTACTACGACTTTGCAGTGGATCCCTCCTTGCTACTGCATTATTACAAAGAAGATGTTTTACCCTCTACCTTTGAGGGCCGTCTATATCAAGCTGGACCTCCCTTTACAGCATTGGAGCTAATCTTAAAAGTTGATACAAAGAGGAGTGCTGCAACTTTGAACCTTTTTAATCCGTGGAGTCATTTTCTTCACCTGAGTATATTCGTTGGTGCAATTTGTGGTACAACACTGTCTTGTTAGTGGGTGGACCGGCCTTCATTTTAGAGATAACTTCAACCCAGAACTAGTCTGAGAAAAAGGGTTTGGAACAAATACATTGGTATCCTCGTCCAAGCCCATACCCCAACGCCTCCATTCGGCCATGCTTTGAACTTCGATGTTTGCTGAGGAAAAAAACTTGTTTCTTTGTTAATGAGGTTGCCCTTTTTCTTTTTCTTTTTTTACTTTTCGTCTCTGCTTGGGGAATTTTTTTTTACCACCTCAGTACCGTGGACAGTGGTCGAGGCTCCCAGATATGACTACGAACTTTCATTTAATTTTGTTCTTCTGGGGTGAAAAAGTGAGGGGAAATTAGGTATTGGACTCTCTATTTGATCCCGAAGTATAGAAAAACTCTTATCCACTGAAAACGATCCTGATTCCTATTAATTTTACCACAGGCAAGTGGTAAATTCACCTGTAAACTGTATTTTGGACATGAAAATTTATCCTTAATGTGGTCACTTCGGAAATTTTGAATCATTTGTTAGAATATTTGGTAGATTGATGGTCCTCAATCAAAGAGTCTTGATTGAGTTCTTTGATTAATTAGCGGGTCCTAATTTGTGGAGATTTCTCCTCCATTCTTATATAAATACATCTTCCGTAACTTCTTGTAAACACACACTAGAATCATATGAATAAGAAAAATCGTGTAGTGACCCGAACTTTCTCGATATGGTGAACGTGAGCCACCTTAAACCATTTTATCCTTTCTCTCTCTCTCTCATTCTTGTGCAATCTCATTTCCTTTCATTTCAACACTACAACCACCAACTTTGTTACCAAATTGATTGACGACCAAGTCACTGTAACTATGTTTTAAGCAGTAGAAAACCAAAGCAGACAATAAGATCTACCTGTTTAGGAAAAAAAGACCCAAGCCTCATGCATACCTATTAGAGATGCATCTCTCTCTCTAATTATTTTGTCACTGTGATGAGTGTGGAGACAAATTGCAGTTAGAAGCGAGGCCGCTTTGTTAAATCACCGAATTGGATATTCAGTCTCAATCTGCATTATTGTGCTTCTTGTCCGCGGGGACAACATGTCATGTAGGTTACTGATAGAAAGATAATTGCCTCGGACCTGCAATATCATATGATCTCTTATATGGTAATTAAGTATGTAATTATATCGAAAGTGCCATTCAACCTTATGAAATTAATGATGGGAATTGTACCAAATTAGTTAAAACAAAGGTGCTATGAGCCTATGATATCTCTAACTATATAATAACCTGTTTTATTTGCGCGGTCTCGATCATCTATCGTAACTACGAAGGTCCAAAATACTTTCCAACTTTTACAAAGAAACATTTCCTGAATTATATTCTATGTAATTTTATAGTAGCAATTAATTAGGAGGTTCTGGTTTGCTGTTCAAAGTACGTGATCGGTCCCATCAACTTAAAACTCCATAATTTGATCGATTGTGCATGGAAGCTCTGATATCAGATTGGTACTACAATTGGATAGGAAAACTAAACCAATGAAATGCCTACACGAGACAACAAAGAATTATTGGCTTTATATTTTCCGCTCTCTAGGTGTACTTTAGAGGGAAGCATCGACCAAATTTTTTAACCCAATGATATGGATTACAACCAATACTTCAATTTTTACAAATCTCATAAACAAAAATCTACTAAAATTTCGTTAATAAATATATTTTTATTAGAGAATATAATTTAAATAAAATAATTTACGTTTTCTTAAACAGTACATTTTTTTTTTAGAGATGGTAGTCTAACTAGTATAGTCAAATTAAGCTAAGATCAAACTAAACCAATGAAACGCCGCTATAGACCCTCTTTAGTGGCGTTTTTTATAAAACGCCGCTAAAAACACCATTTAGCGGCGTTTTTAGCGACCGCCGCTAAAAAGACCGTTGCTATAGACCCGTTTTTTTTAGTGTTTTGCCTAACCATTCAATCTAATTAAAGAACAATTTAACCAAAAACTATTAACTTACTCTTGGGTACACCAAAAAATCGCATTACCCCTTAAGAAACCTGCATGACACTAATTATCTGTATAAAAATATTATCTTGGTGGAAATTCCAACTTTGACTAAAAGTAGTAGAATTTTGACACTAATGTGTTTAACATTATGCAAGGACTATTGTACGAAATTTGAGGTAATTCTTGAGTAGATGGGTCAAATGCCCGCTCTTACCATGGGGGTTGCCTTTCCCTTTCTCTTTTTAGCGAATATAATTAATATCCCGGAAAACGGGTGAAATTAGCAACAGGTGACACAAGAGATTAGAGCGTCTTTTGGATCCATTGGTGATTGTTGGTCACGGGGTACTGCTTTAGGTCATTGACTTCGTATGTTAGGCCACGATGGGTCGGTGGTTTGTTCTTAAGATTTGCCAATTCCATGTCTTAATGGGAATTAAAAAGGAACAAAACTTCATCACGGAGAGAGCTAGCGGATGAGCCAAAAAAACATGACTCTTACATTCCCAGATGCAGTTGAAGTTTAATTTCCTCCCATCATTATTAAACGACTTCCCTGTGTTATCAGATAAGCGATCATCTGAGGCGCCTATGGATTAGTTATTGTCTCTCCAGCAAGTTGTACCATAAAGACAAACAATTCCTAGACTTCATTATCTTATGCCCCGATGGGTCGGTGGTTTGTTCTTAAGATTTGCCAATTCCATGTCGTAATGGGAATTAAAAAAGAACAAAACTTCATCACAGAGAGCTAGCGGCTGAGCCAAAAAACATGACTAAGTTACATTCCCAGAGGCAGTTGAAGTTTTCCTCCCATCATCATTAAACGACATCCCTCTGTGTTAACATATAAGCGATCATCTGAGGCGCCTATGGATTAGTAGTTATTGTCTGTCCAGCAAGTTGTACCATAAAGACAAACAATTCCTAGCCTTCACAGCTGTTTTTGATTATTTCTTCCCTTGACAATAAAATCACGAAGCAAATGGTCAAAAAGCTGTGGGAAATGGGAATGTACAGAACATGGCAGGATGCCGCGCGTATCCATTATGCATCCACAGGGGCCCGGGGTCTATCTCAACTCGGCATCCATTAGAATTTTGACCCTATTCTCTTTGCAATCCCCCACTCCCCTTTATGCAGCCAAAAAGCTTTACAAATGGTAACCCCACATTGTTGACATAATTCATACCCCTCCCATCTTTTTCTTTGGTTACATAAATTAATTCGGATCTTCTCGTTCACCCCCAACAACCATGAGGCTTGCCCTATGCTTATAAATGTCATAACCTACTGGTTTAGGTATATATATATATATATATATATATATATATATATATATATATATATATATATATATATATATCTATTGTCTATATTCATTCCCTCATCATACCGCACTTTGTGTTTCTTTGTACAGTATGAAATATATGCAGTTTCTGCAATAGCTATCAAAGCTATAGGTTTCGTTAACCTTTATTTCAAAAGTTCTAGCTCTCATTGCCACTGTAATAAACTACATCACAAAGTATCTACCTTCCCTAGAGAATAAAGAAAAGCTGAACTCTAGAGAGGGGAAAAGAGAGGGTGGGGGAGGAAGGGGAGAGAACTTTTGGGTAGTCATCTGAGATAGCTAGCCAGGGTTTGTGATTACATTCTTGTTTTAGCCTGGAGATTGAAGAATAATGGAAGTTGCTCGCAGTCTTGCTCCTTTCGCCATTCCTGCATATTATGTACTCATTCTTCTACCATTAGTTGGATGTTCACTCCATGAAGTGAACCAGTCCAGCATTCACAAGAGCATCAGACAAATGTCCCACAAGGTAAAGTACCATTTCTTCTTCAAGTTTTCTTTGTCCGCTTCTTTTGATCTTCTGGCCTCTTCGTCTTCCAGCTGCCAAGTGTTGTGAAAGATTATATTAACGAACAGAAATTTAACTCTGTGATCACTTCTGCTGACTGCTTCTATAATTTGTGATCGGCTTTTAGTGTCTAGAATGTATCGAGGATAACAGTTATTTTGGCCACCTTATAAATTGCAGCTAAGTCCTCAGATGACCTCTGATGTTAACCTTCATGGGGTTCTTCTGTGGGTTTCAATGGGGTTCTTAATGCCTGTTGCGATACTTACTATAAGAATGTCGACTAGTAGAGAGGGGCCACAGCCCACGCGCAGGTTCAAAGTGTTTTTCTACCTCCATGTTATTTTGCAGGTAACCTCTTCTCCCTCCCTCTGCATCTAGTTCATGAATGTTCGTCATGATCGAAAGAAAAAACTTATTGTATATGCCACCTATATATTACATCGATTTATATCCTCCTAATTTTTTAAAATGGCCAAAGATTGCAAATTCAGAGCTAGAGATGTAATCATTCAAGCTTTGATCTCTGTTCACATCATCATCATAAGTCACTTTAACTTTTCTGATAGTGTCCAGGACAATTTATTTATTTTTCTAAAAAATTCCTTTTCTAGCCGACGGTTTTGAAACAGTACTTAAAATAACTCAGTTATATATATCTAATGATTATAGCTTGAAAAGCAAAAGAAGGTTCGTCTTCATTAGTAGGACACCAATTAGTTTGCTGTCACAAGGGTTATAACATAATAAAACAAGGGCTTACGGCTTGTTCTTTAAGAACTACGCAAGCTACGATCCTATCACGTGCATGACACCCCAGATTTGCCTCATCAAATGATAATAGCTAGGAAATATCTTTCATGGGCTATGAATTATTATACTGTTGCTACTCTTTTGAAGATTCAGATCAATTAAAGAAGGCGGAAATCTTTCGAGTTCTTCCACTTGTGATGATCATCACTGTATTGTACTGTTTCTCTAACAGATGCTTTCAGCGCTTCTTGCCACAGCTGGAGCTATCCTGTCGTTCAAAAAGTTTGAGAATTCATTTGATAACAGCCACCAGAGACTAGGTCTAGCACTTTATGGAGCGATTTGGGTGCAAGTGTTGATCGGATTTTTCAGGCCCAGTAGGTAATTCTTGCAAATTTTCTCAGAGTCGCACGAGTTCTTCAGCGAGGGAAGTTGATTCTGATCAATTTATGACAAAATTTAACCCAACAAGTTAAATTTTGACTAAAGTTTTCCTTCCCTTTTCCAGGGGAAAGAAAGAAAGGAATTTATGGTACTTTGTGCATTGGATGCTTGGGACACTAATTTCGCTGGCTGGGATCATCAACATCTACACAGGCTTAAAAGCCTACAGTAACAAAACATCAAGAAGTACGACCCTTTGGACTGTACTTTTCACAGCAGAGGTCTCTTTCATCGCTTTCTTTTACCTCTTCCAAGACAAATGGGTGTATATGCAAAAGCAAGGTGTGATCTTAGGCAACTTACCAATCACGCTTTCTAATCAAGAAATCCCTGAAAGGCTTAATCAAAAGGAGTTGTTGCCTGAACCATGTGGCAAGCGCAACGCACTGAGGAATTTGTTTGACTGATATGGGCTTCTTTATTACCTTTTCGTCTACCATTTCTCATCTGGATTCTGGGTTGCTCATTTCCATTTTGTTTTTTGATGCCTGCACTTTATGCAAGTGCAAAGTGATTTCACAAAGGAATATATTCCTGGAGTGCATGTATCAAAAGGTAGAGTGCGAATTCTGCATCCAATTTGTCCAAGGATTTACGTTTCATGTGACGCACATATTATATAATTATACGTATAACTTTGATATGATTAGGGCATTAGAAAATCAGGTTTTTTTTGCGTATTATATGGAATAGACAGGCGATTATAGAGTGCTTTGTGTGAGAATATTATAAAGTTTGTAATTATAAGCATATTTCTGTAGCACTCTTTTGAAGTTAACTCAGGTGAGATCATCACATTTATAGTGTTTCAAATAATATCAAATTGCAGCATATACATCAATACGCACACTAAAAAAAAAAAAAAAAGACTTTTAGTGACAAAATTTTTTGTCACTAAAAGTCAAAATTTCGTCACCAGCTCCGTCAGTGTAAGAACGTCACAAAATGTATTTCGTGACGAAACCCGAATTTCGTCACGAAAAGTTTTTAGTGACGGATTTTTTTCGTCACTAAATATAGCGATCGATCGCCACAAGTGACGATCGATCGTAATTGGCTTAGTGAAACTAGCGATTGATCGGTATAAACGATCGATCGGTGCATTTGTGATGGATCGGTGACACGATCGATCGGTAATTATTGACGATTGATCAGCCATTTTTACCGATGGAATTGTAAGAAATAGACGATCAATCGCTATAGTAATGACGATCAATTGTAATTTATTATTGATCGATCGTCTTAACAAAAGCCGATCGGTCGGTGATTAAAGCGATGGATCACTGACTACGTCACTGATCGATCGGTATAATTGTGATGATCGATCGATGAATATACTGATCGATCAGCATTACATATTTTAAATATTGACGATCGATCAATGACTTTACTGATCGATCAGCATGACATATTTTTAATATTGACGATATATTAATAGCTAGGCGTTTAACTACCGATCGAATGGTTGAAACATAATTTGGATTTTTGAAAAACAATAATAATAAAAAAAATTTATATAACAGATAGTAGTATAATAAAAATACAATACTCATATTTATGCACATTAATGGTAACAAATAGTAATCCGCAATTAAATAGAAAATAACATCGTAATAATACATAATCACAAAACTATTATAACATAGATGCATCTACCTTTTCGAACCTCCAAACTGGCTGAATAGTCGCTTTGACATGTCGTTCATTTTCTTCTCCATTACAGATGACATTTTCTTCTCTAGCTCCTTCGATATTTCTGCCCGTAAGCGTTCTTGCTCCTTTCGCATGCGCTCCTTGTGCTCCACTCGCATGCGCTCTTGCTTCATTTTCATGCGCTCCTCCTGCTCCAACCGGATGCGCTCTTGCTCCACCCGCTGCTCCTCACGGTGGTCCCTCAGCGTGGCCTCCAATTTCGGTGTAAGTCTTTCCTTCTAAATCACACTGGTGCTGGAAGGCATCCATCCGTTCTTGAAAAAATGATAATAATTACCAGAAACATTAAAGTAGATAAATATACATAAATTAGACTAAAATGAAAGTGACTTACATAAATTTCTCTCGCTCCTTCTGAGGTCCAAATCTCATCTTTGTTTGTATAATTCTTTTTATATAGCTATGCAGGATTGATATCGCAACTTTCTTGAGTTTTCTACATGGCAATAGCATAAAGTTATTGACGAAAAATATCAATAAAGTCTAAAATTTAGTTCTTAACTAACCATGCAAGCTCGTGTGCGCTGGAAGGAACGCGAACAAGCAGCGTGGTTCACATTCAACTTTGATCTATTCTCCTTATTTTGCTCGCTTCGTTTCTACGATATTTTAAGAAATTAAATATCAAATCAATTTAGGCAACGAGTTTCTTTAATCATGGACAAAAAATGGTTCGCTAGTGAACTGATCACATAACTTCTTCCACTGTTCTTCCGTGGTATCAGGGTGCGGCTTTAGCAATGCAGTCTCTTTACTCGGGAACTTCTTGAAATACGCATGCATCCGGTTGCGGTGCGTTCGACGTGCCGTCATCATAGTCTCGACCATCGTCCTCACGTCCTCCTGACGGTTGTAGTCAAGGTCAAAGTGGTCCTACATAAGTACGAAAACATACAATATTTCAAGTGTAACGATCTACTTATACAAAAATTATATGTTTACGAATTTAATCATACCAACACCCGATCCATAATGTACTCCTTCACTTCTGAAGGAACGTCGACCCACTTGTTAACGGAGATTGGAATCAGCCCTCGAACCAACATTCCAATCTTCGTCGATAGAGTGGCAGCAGTGGAAGACACTCCTCCACACTCTCCATCCGGGATATGGACCGATAGTTTCCCGGAACTGGACCTAGACCTAAGACTCTTCTCCAAACCAACCCCACGTGTCCTACCTCGCCCACACTTAGAAGCTGATGTCACTACATAAAATTAAATTAACAAAGTCGGTTAGTTAACTTAAAAAAATTGAAATATTCATTAGAATAATTTCTTACATGCACAACTACTAGGACAAGCTGGCGTGCTTTGACTCATGGCTTCATTCGCTCTTGGTGTTGGAGCGCTCAGGGTAGGGTACGAGATCAGACTCATACTAACCGGACTAACTGGACTATGCAACCGTCTAGAAGTAACTGAAGGAAATTCTCGTCCAGGCTTCATTTCACCGTACAAGTTGTGACATAACAAAATAAACGATAAAGTTATTGTAAAAGAAATCATAATAGTAAAAACTGTTAAGCAAACATGAAGGTTAAAAAGAAAATATACTTGAAGGAATTTATTAATCAGAATCCAGTTCTTGCAGGTTATCGTCCGATGCCTCATTCTCAGTAGAATCGCTATCACTTTCGAACGAATCTTTGTCAACACTTTCTTCGCTATTTTCTTCAATTTTTGATTCATCCCCCTCCGAAACATCATTATTATCTATACGTCTTTTTTTTCGCCGATCAATTGCCTCAGAAGCTTCGATAACGTTTGGCACAACGTCATCCCTCCAGAGTGGATTAAGGTTAAATTGTCGGAAGTCTATAAATAAGTCAATGGCATCGTCCTCTTGATATGCTTCATTCATGATGGTTGCTCCCGATTCAACGTTTACGTCAACTTCACCGTCCGGATCAGGTCCGGGAATGTCTTATGCATTTCTACACGACAACTTCTGCACGACTCGCCATGTAGGTCCATGTAGATTATCAACTAGATAAAACACTTGACTTGTTTGATTAGCCAAAACAAATGGATCTTCTAAGTACCATCGTCGGGAAGTGTTTATGCTCTTAAAGTTCTCGTCGATACGAATTCTACGATGATCTCCGACGTCCCACCAATCACACTTAAACAAATGTACTGTATTTCCCCGCAAGTATTGCATGGCATAAATGTCTACAAGTCTCCCATAAAATTCTATTGGATTTCCCTCATGTGTTCCCGGTACTACAATACCACTATTCTGAGTTCACCGACGTTCTTCCCGTTGTACTGTATGATATCTACATCCGTTCATAACACATGCAGAATAACGCATCACTCGTGTATCAGGCCCACGTGCCAGTGAATACAATTCATCGATCGATGTACATGGATTTTAAGATCGCAATTTTTGAACCTACAAAAATATATTAGAAGTTCATTAAAAAAAGACACGATACTAATTTCAATGACTTCTAAAAATAAGACTTACTCACCCTAAGAACCAATCCGGAAATTGTTCCTCATGCATACGAGAAATGTTGGAAACTCCTTGCGCGCGAAGTTCGTCCATGTGTTTACTGTAACGATAAGGTTAATCAACGACTGTTTATCTCAAAAAAACATACATGTATATCTTTTTACTTACTTTAAGTACACGCTAATGTCTTTGGAATTTTTTCGGCACAAACCAACGAGCTTTCTTGAACTCTGTTCGGTCTATGTCATGCCCTTTTGCAGCCCTTATCAATCTAATTCTCTAAGTGAACACATCCAATGACCTTTCTGGTACCTCAATTTCTCCGTCGGAATCGTAGTTTCGATCTCTGCGATTAAACACTGTTTCGACCCCTCGAAGTTATTGGGACCAAAATGTCGAACACTCATTCTCAATATACGCTTATGCAATCGACCCTTCAGGACAAGACTTATTTTTCACATTCCTTTTCGAGCCACCCATCAACCGTTCAATTGGATACTTCTATCTGTATTGTATGGGTCCAGCAAGCAATGCTTTGCGTGGTAAGTGGACAGCCAAATGCATCATCACTGTAAAAAAAGCGGGTGGAAAAATCATTTCCAACTTGCATAAAATTATCCCGATATCTTCTAACATCTTCTGTAATACAGAAATCTTCAACGTACGAGAACACAACTCTCGAAAGAACAAGCATAATTCAATCACTGTGCCACCCACATCTTCCTTCAACAACCCTCGGATCATCACTGGAAGAACCCTCTGCAAGAACACATGACAATCATGGCTTTTCATTCCAGAAATTTTCAACTCATCTAGATTCACACAACGTGAAATCTCAGCTGCACAACCATCGGGGAACCTCACTTCTTTTAACCACTCACAGGCCCTCCTTCGCTCTTCCCGAGTTAAAGTATACATCGCTTTAGGCATCAATTCAACCCGACCGTCATACACCAAATGCAAGTCTTTTTTTACACTTATTTCAGCTAAATCTCTACGTGCACCCACTGAATCTCTGGTCTTGAACTCGATATTAATCATCGTTCCGATCACGTTGTCACATATGTTCTTCTCGATGTGCATCACGTCCAAGTTATGTCGTAACCCTAACGTACTCCAATACAGCAGTTGGAAAAAGATGCTCTTTTTCGTCCAATTCAAACGTTCTGACGATTGTTTCTTCTTTCCCCTATTCTTCCCAGACGTTTTTTTTCCAAAGATAGTCTCCCCGACATGCGTCAGTTGTTCCAATATGTCCTCACCAGTTAACTCCTCAGGTGGAAGTCTATGTTCATCTTTCCCATTGAACGTATCCACATCGTATCTCCATGCATGCCCCGATGTCAAATATCTCCTATGACCCATATAACACATTCTTCTCTCGTGCTTCAACCACTTATAATCAGTGTCTAAATTACACGTTGGACAAGCCAACTTCCCTTTGGTACTCCATCCAGATAAATTAGCATATGCTAAGAAATCATTTATGGTCCACATCAAAGCTGCATGCATCTTAAATGTTGTCCCATCTGAAGCGTCATGTGTCTCAACTTCATCTTCCCATAGTTGTTTCAACTCGTCCACTAAGGATCGAAGATATACATCTATATCATTTCCCGGTGACTTTCGACCCGGGATTAAAAGAGTCATCAGTGAAAATGGGACCTTCATACACCTCTATGGGGTAAATTGTATAGAAAAACAACGACTGGCTAAATACTGTAAGCATTGCTCAAGTTTCCTAACGGATTAAACCCGTCAGAAGCAAGACCAAGGAGAACGTTGCGGGCATCTTGAGCGAACCAACCATGGTCCTTGTCAAAATTCTTCCAAATCAATGAATCTGCAGGATGCCTCAAACTCTCCCCGTCATCGACCTGTTTTTCCTTATGCCATCTCATGTCAATTGCTACATCTTTTGTGGTAAACAAACGTTTAAGTCTAGTGATTAAACGGAAATGACGCAACACTTTCCTTGGACACCGATTGCGCAAGTCATTTTCAAATTTCCACCAGGACACCCCACATACCGGACAATTGTCTAACTCACTGTTTTCCTTCCAAAACAACACACAATCATTCTGACATGCATGAATCTTATCATAACTAAACCCAAGACCCTTTCGCAATTGTTTCGCCTCGTAATACGATCTCGGTAAAGTCTCCCCCTCTGGCAACGCCTCCTTAATCAACTGTAATATCATATCAAATGCCTTAACCGACAGCTTATTCTCTGACTTTACATGCAACAACCGGACCGTAAATGACAACTTACTAAACTTGGTACATCCAGGATACAATTCTTGTTCTGCCTCTTCCCAAAACTTATTAAGTAGTTTTGAACCCTTCGGTTGCGAACTAAGGGTTTCCTTATTATTAGGGTTCTCCGTTGCAACCCTTATCAGTCCACCGTCTAATCCGGCACGAACATCAGTCAACATTTCTGTCATTCTATCAGAGTTATCTCCCTCTAAATCATCATCACTATATGGTAAACCCGCACTGGACTCTTGACTCAAATTAGAAGTTAGTTGAATACCCTTCCCGTGAAACACCCATGACTTATAGCTCACATCAAACCCATTAATTTAAATATGATCTTCCATTTAATCCAACACTTGAAACACTACATTTCTGCACTTCCGACACTGACATCTGATCCGATCCCGAGAGTCTACACAAGAAACAGCCATACCGACAAACCTATGGACCCCCTCCGCATACTTTTCACCAAACCTATTTTTCTCGTAAATCCAATCTAAAAAATACACCAATTAAGTAATTCGTAAATACCCACACAAGAATTAAGCATATCCCTCAAATAAACTCAAACATAACAAGTAAAAAACACTCCAATATTCACCCTCCATACTTCTCAAACTCCATGATTTATTTTCATAACTCAAGCACTTCAATAATCAAACATTCAATATATAACTCAAATATTACACATGTATCAATTATAAAAACAAACAATCAAAAAATCATAATGCAGCCATCTGACCAAAACACGCGATCGATCGTTACTATAGACGATCGATTGGTGTTCAATACTGATAAAATAGACGATCGATCGTCGAACGTCTAACTAACGAACGATCCATCGTCATCACATAGACGATCAATCGGCAATACCACCATCTAACAGACGATCAATCGTCAGAAACATGCGATCGATCGTGACAAATCCAGATCGAAAACAAAACTTTTCAGGCCTTCCCACACTCAAATCCAAGCCCAAAACACTCACAAATCATGCTCATGCAATTCTAATTCTAATATACATATTAATAATACTCTAATAAGCTCTAATCATCAGAAATCCATTCTCGAATACCCACAAATGGACAAATATTAAAAACATTAAATAACCAACCAAATCATTCATAAATCGTAGTGTATTTTGATTCCATTACCTCTTGTACGAAATGTAGACCAAAACGAACCAATTTCACACAAAAATCTCACAAATGTCGCCCAAATTTTTCAATATTCACCCGGTTAAAAAACCAATGAATTTGAACTTGAGCTTAACCTTAAGCACTTCTAAAAACACTCACAACTAAAAGGACGGTGTTTGGGCAAATTTTTCGGGCCAAGTAGGGCGCTTCCGCGACTCTCTTCTCTTTGTCGTGGGTGTATTTTTGCCTTTCACCCATGGCCCTTGCGCATTCTCGCATTTCAAGCTCGATATACGATCGATCGCCTCGTCAGCATGAAAAATCCCTCTCAAATTTCTCCGATTGATCGTGTAAATTGAGCGATCGATTGTCATGTCTGTATAAAACGAAGACGCATGCATTACATACTAACGATCCATCACTAGCAAAATATTAAACGACACCGTTATGTACCGGTCGATCGCATTACTACGCGATCGATTGTGGACCTAATTATAAAAAAACCAGATTTTACCCCAATAAATGACTCAATTATTAAAATTATATGACTAATAATGTCATCTTAATACATAATTCATTCTTATGACATGTAATCATGTGTTAAATAAACGTTATGTCACTAGTTTCTAACATCTTAATATTTAACTCATACTAACAAGTGCACTCCCCATCTATAATACAACATGTACAACTTATACATGCTTTCCTAAATATGAATTATATGTACGTGATATATTGTTATGTAATCTAAATACATCATAACACACTTTGTTAATATATATTTTTATATTTATACTCATTTAAACTCACATTATTCAATAAAATGAAGATAAAATGTAACGATCAATCGATACAGACCCGCGATCGATCGTATATAAGACCAAAACGACGACGGATAAAACAGACCCGCGATCGATCGTTACAGATGTATAAAACGACAACGCATGCATAACATACAAACAATCCATCGATAGCAAAATATTAAACGACACCGTTACCACACGATCGATCGGTAAGTGACCCATTACGCGACGTGCTGCATCGATGGATCGTGTCAAAAGAACGATCGATCGATCGTCAAGTCTGTATAAAACGACGACGCGTGCATCTCATTCTAACGATCCATCGGTATCCTTTAGACTCGATCGATCGGTGTCCTAATTATAAAAAAAACAGAATTTTCCCTAACAAATTACTTAATTATTAAAATTAAATTACTACTAATGTCATCTTAATACATAAATAATAATATTGGTCACAAATTATATATTTTTATATTTCTAATCATTTAAACTCACATTATATAATTAATAAATAGTAATATTGGTCACATTATTAAATTCCTATATTACTTATTTGATCAATTGCTTATTTCGTTACTTTCGCCGACCAAAGGGTATATTGGTCATTTTACGTATATAAGTGTATATGTCATGAAATACAAATAAAAAACAATTAAAATGTAATCAAAGTTACTACATTTTCACAGATAAACACAAATGTCTAAAATATGTAACTAAAACCGGAAATCTAAATGTATGTCCGAAATAGATAAAAAAACAAAATAAAAATACATCAACGTGCAATAGCATCGCAGAAAGTGTCGAAGTCATCAGGAATATCTCCGGGAATAATAGGTGGCTCTGCCTCCGTCTTGAAATCATCCAGAGTCTTCTTAATTTCTTCCAGCTGCTCGCTGACGTCTGACATATGAGCCACGACCGACTTGTTGCGTAGCATTGTCACAGTGCACTACCCATTGAAGGCGGTCCGGAGATCTTTCACCTCATCCTCCAACGACTGCACCTGCCTCTCAACAGGTTGTAGAACGGCCTTCACAGTCGCGCTGACACGGCTGTCGAGGTCCGAAAATAGCTGGGCCACCCAGGGAGGGAGCACTGCAGGTGTTCTCGGCTCGAGAGGTACCTCTGACGCTGATGTAGAAGGTCGTGCTGCCACCTCTGCGGCCGCTGCTGCTCTACGAGCAACCCGTCGACTCAATGCCCCCTCCTGCCCCTTGCTCTTGGACAGGGTGAACTTGTTCATCGCACTCTTAACCCCCTTACGAGTATCCTCAGCAGTGATGATAACACCCCGAGAAATGAGGAACTGAGTTAGAAACACGCCGTATGGGAGACTATATTCCTTAATTCCCCAAGCCTCATCCATAATCAGCTCGAACAGTGAAAAATCTATCAACCTCTGCTGACCCAGTAAGAGCATGCACTGAGCTCTCAGGAACGTGCCCTCGGTAGAATGAATTCTGCCATCGACGTTCTTCGTCCAGATAAGGTGCAAAATCCGCCAAAACATACTGAACTCACTCTGCTTGATTATGCTGCCAACCACTGCAGAGGTCTTCCCCGTCATCAGCGTCCATAAGTCCTGCTCTGATGTCCTCTGCTCATCCGTCAAAGGAATCGCTGGGAAGCAGAGAGTCCTAGGCTGAGGGCAGTGCAGGAAATCGGCAATGACGTCTGCCGAGAACATGAACTGTACTCCTCGCACCTTCATCTGCACCACAGGTGCTCTGGCTACCGAGATAAGTGCACAAAAAAATTCGTGCACGAGGGAGTCGACACAGAAACCATCCACCCACGATAGTTGGTGAAGGAATCCCTGGTACTCGAACAATTGGAAGAGGGTGTGCTCCTCGTACAACAAATTGTCAAAATCAGATAGCGTCACTGGACGCTCTTTGGCTACCGGCCGCCCCTCAAGTACTCCATCCGCCTCTCTACAGTCATCAAAGAATCAGCAGGCTCCTGATCCTTGGACGACGAACCAGTCCCAGCCCTCGTTGTGCGTGCACGCTTAGTTGCTGACATTTTTCGAACGCTGCAAAAATTGTATATAAATATGCGTTAATAAATAATCACAATAATGTAATTAAAATATTAAAAAGATACAACAAAATGGTGATCCAACGCCACAAAATGGTGTACTTTTGGGGTTTTAAAAGTACAGCACAAACTAACGATCGATCGTCATTAAATTTGAAACTCACTGTTTCGATTACCGATTCATCAGTACATAGAGTATCGATCGGTCGCTAAATAGCAATAAGCAATTGATCGTCTACTTTAGACGATCAATCGTTTGCCTCATTGTCTACAACGATCAATCGCGGTTAAGTGCGATCAATCGGTAACTAAAATGATCAATCGTCAATTACAGTGATCGATCGTCATTAAATTTGAAACTCACCGTTTCAATTACCGATTCATCGATACATACAGTATCGATCAGTCGCTAAATAACAATAAGCGATTGATCGTCTACTTGAGACGATCAATCGTTTGACTCACCGTCTACAACACGATAGATCGCGGTTAAATGCGATCAATCGGTGTTTATACGAAAACACACAGAGTACAAAAAACGCCGAAAGACGCTCAAAATCAGCCATAAATGATCCCTAAACAATCTTAAATGCCAAAAATATACATTAACACAAAAATTAATACAATTTATGAACCTAAATGAAAGATATAGCAAATTAAAAAACTTTAAAGTAAAACCTCATTTAAAACAGCTTAATATCTCTTAAAAATTAATATAACTACGTACCTTTGATGTAGATGATAACAAGAAGTGATTCCGCGTACTTTGGAAGGCAATGCTAATGAAATAGTTCGTGAAGTTTGAGAGGATTCGAGAATATTCGTGAGAGGTAACCGGTAAAAATGGCTCGTCGGTTTCATATAATCGTTCATCATTTTCTACGATCGATTGTTATTCATTTAGATGATCGATCACGCATTTTTTACACCTGGCGAACTCTCATTCGCTTTCAGGATCGATCGACTGCGCATTATCATGATCCATCGTGATTCGAAAAAATGACGGTTGCGCTTCCACGATTGATCGACGATTTGCATTTTTCAACGTCAGGCGGCAACAATTGATCGCCTATTGTCTTACACATGGCGAACTCCCATTCGTTTGCAGGCCCGATCGACCGCTCATTGTAACGATTCGCATTTTCCAACTTCAAGAGGCAACGATCGATCAGACATTTTCACCAGGTGTCGATTAGTCAAATATTGCGTACATCTTACGTATCATGCCCTGCCATTTATCCTAGTCAAGCTTTTTCCACTAGTAAGTGGAAATTACAAAGAATTAAACAGATTACAATAGATATTACACTTGACAATGAGATATCGTTTGTTTAACTGGTCTAGCCCACTGTATGATCTTATCCATGTCTGACAACACGATCTACTTCGGCCCCAATTCTATTAATCTGATCTGTTGGTCCTTGGTCCACGCCACCTGAGCTTCAACTTCAAATCCAGGGCAAATACCTCAGGGATGGGAAAGGGTGGAAACCTAACCCACTAAATCATGAGGTTTCCACCATTTCGACTAATGTTAGCTTAGTTGTTGTACCGCGGGTCTTTAAGTTGAGCACCCAGGCCAATTATGAACAGAAACGGCATACAAACACAGCACTTCACTTGCTTGAGTAAATGCCAAGCATCGGAGCCAGCAGAGTTATAGTTCAGTTGGTACTGTCCACTATTTTATTAGCTTCAAGATCAAGAGTTTGAGTGAACATAAGTTGAAATCACTTACAAATTAAAGTAAAGTCTGACCTTGAGCTTAGTGCATGGACTAAGATTGGCTGGTGTTCTTGCTGATGTTGTGGTGACAAACTCGTTCAAAGAGCATTAGTTATGGCTCAAACCGAAACAACCCTGAAAATAATATTTTTTCATGCATTTAAAACTAGTTTAATTTTCTAGCGAAAATGTTTTTTTATCAAATAAAACTTTATTTATAAGGTTATTTGCACAAAAGGTTTAATCTTTTATTTTGGTGCATAAGTCAAGTGATTTTGAATAAACTTATATCAGATGTATATTCCACTCTCTGTATAAACATTTCCAGTTCACCCAAACTGTGCTGTCACGGCCATTAGTTCTTGTGATATCATAAGATCATCTACTAGCCTACTACCATTATGGTTATCGCAGTCGGTATTAAGAATATTCTAACGAATTCTTAATTATGTACATTCTAATGAATTTCTTAAATTCTTCGTCCAAACAATACATAAGTTTTTCTTAAATTTTAGGGTTAATGACCATTTTAGTCCTTGAGTTTTCATTCTTTTAAAAATTTGTCCTCAGGTTTTCATGTTAGGCACACATAGTCCCTGAGATTTATGATTTTGTCAAAATGGTGCTTCTATCCACTTTCGTTAGTGAATTACCCAGTCAATTAACGGACCTGCACGTCCTGACCAACTAGTGAATTTCATCCACTTTCGTTAGTGAATTCCTCAGTCAATTAATAGACCTGCACGTCATGACCAACTAGAAAAGAACGTGTATAACAAAACTTATTTGACATTAACCCTTCCTTTCGAAAATTCTAGAGAGAGAAGGTCCTCATTCTCTCTAGACTTATCCCTTCTTTTTTTGCTTCTGACCACCCCCTTCCACATCTCCCTCTCATCTGGGCGACGGGAGGAGTTCCTCCTCCCGTCTGACCTCTCCTGGCTGGCCGTTGGTCGGTCAGAAGTTCTTTTGTTGTGCCTTGATGCTTTTAATAAACATCGTGGTTTCGTTTCTTTGGGTTAGCTTCGGTGGCGATGGCAGGACGTTCTCCGACGAGCTCGCGCCCCTTCGTAGGCTGCAACAGCTCTAGCTTTTCAACTTCGTCCTTATCCGGTGGTGCATCTCCGGCTCACACCTTTCCACGCGCCTCCCTTGTGGCGCGTGGATCTGACGTGCAGTGATGGTTATGCTTCCCTTTTGGCTGATTTTCTCCTATGTGTGTGTTTTTGTTCTAGGTGCTAGTTTGGTTCCTCCGACGACGATGGTATCCGCCGTTTTTGGCGTGGTGGTGTGGTGTTCCGGGTCTTTGGATCTGGGTTGGGTTAGTGGGTCAGTTGACCCGGTTTGTTGAGGTCATTATGGCCGGTTGGTTTTTGGCCTTTAAGGCCATCTGGATTATGGCCCTTCGGGCCCTTGAAAATGTAATGAGCCTTTGTGCCCCATATGTACGTTTCTGGCCATGGATGGTTCTGGATTCAGTGCTTGTATTCTCCTTCTTTGTGTAATGAATTTCACCTTTACTTAGAAAAAAAAAAACAAAACTTGTTTTAAAACGTCACATCAATTTTATTGCACCACATCAGTAAAATAAATAAAAAATACAAAAGAAAAAAACCAATTAACAATTTGTATGCCTTGGATGAGTAAGTGCAAGAGCCAAGTCATGATCTTATTTTTAGGGATCAATATAAAAAAATAAAAAGTTAAAAAATAAAGCCTAAGTTTTTTTCTTAATTTTGGGGCTTTCTCGCCACGCCCCTCCCTCTAGCCCTTGGATAAGTTAGGGCTACACAAAACAGGACCGCAGACCGGGTCGGACCGAATTTGTGGTCTTAATGGAACAAATTCGGTCCGGGCCGGATTTGAAAAATCGGTTATATCCGGTCTGGTCCAGTCCATACCTTTTGGGATCCGGTCAGGACTGGACCGGTCCAGATTTATTAATATAAATAATAATTTTTTAAAAAAAAATTAATACAAACTTAAAATTTTTACTCTAAAACTATGTGTTTTGAGTTCTTTGACCATGCTCTTCCCCCTTCAACGAATTTTTTATCTTAAAATGTGAACTTAAAATGAAAAAAAAATAAAAAATTTAGGAAAAAAAAGAAACCGGTCTTGACCTCTTATAAGTGGTCCAACCGGACCTTTTTAGACCGATTCGGTCATTCAATTCAGGCACAACTGGAAATTCGGTCTGACCAGATTTCCGGTTATGCAGCCCTAGGATAAGTGTACACAATGCACTTTGATTGAATATGATGTGTGATACTATTAATTTTGTAACGGCAAATTAACTTAAGAACTCAGTGAAACTTGAATAATGTATATAATCAGTTCTAAAACTTTGGACCCATTTTTCAGAAAGGAGGTAAAGCCTGGTCAGCCTGATAAACTACCAAGTACCTCCGGTGTCCAGATTAGAGGATGACTTGAGGAACTTGAGGCAATTATATGGTATTGATCCATTGGATCAAATACTGATTGAAGCAGTGGAACATTCCTCCGAGACGGATTTCTTCAATTCCTCCGAGGAGACGACAAAAGTCTCCAGACGTGAACAGAGAAGGGCGGTTTCGTAATTTTGCGAGCCATGTTACTCCCAAGTCCCAACAACCAGCCTGGGGCCTCATCCTCGCTCTACTGATCCTTGTTTACTCGTAGGCTTGAAAGGAGAGAGAGAGAGAGAGAGTACTTTCGCAGACTGTAGTTAATGGAGAGAGAGTACTTTCGCAGCCTGTAGTTAATGGCTTCCCATGACCATCATGACCACCATCATCACCATGACCATGACCATGACCATCATCATGATCATGTTCATACGGACGGGGATTCAACAACAAAGTCGTGGGTTGGTCCTGATGGGAAGGTGTACCATAGCCATGATGGACTAGCACCACACTCTCATGAACCTATATACTCCCCTGGCTACTTCAGCAGAAGAGCTCCACCACTTGTCACCCGGGATTTCAGTGAAAGAGCTTTCACTGTTGGTATCGGTGGCCCAGTTGGTACCGGGTATCTCCTATTTTCGTTTACTGTTTAAATTAAATTAATCACCATCAGTCTTTCACAATTCACAGTCACCATTACACCATCCGTTATTTAGTTTTTGCTTGAATGACAGAGAAATCGTTGATTCTAACACAACTTCGGGAAACTTTTAATTTCTGCCTTCCTTTAAGTTCATTTTTTTTTAAGAATACCAAAGTTTGTCGTTGAGATCCACATTCATAGGGGGATACCAAAGTGTTTTTTTTTCTCAGCTTGGTCAGTTAGTTTAATAGTTTGGCCAAAATCCTAACGGCTGATGACCTTATACAGCACAATGTTACCTGGTTGATTGGGGTTGCATGTCTAAAATACCGGTGCATTGCCCTTTTCCGGGGCAAGTATGATGCATCGCGCTTAACGTTTTTGGGGTTCAATTGTTGATGCAAAAGAAGGAGAAAGAAGGTGTACTTTGGTTGGCAAGGTTGTTTGGGGGACAAATAAATTGTTTTATTTGGAATCCGCGCTCCTCTTTGCCTTTGGTGGACTATCTGACTTTTGAAGGTGTGAGAAGTCCTTTTTTAGGATTCAAATATATAAGTATTGGTGGGTAGTGTAAGTTGGCATCTGGTGGTACAAGTAGACATCATGGGAGCTCATTTATCTTCTGTTTTCTTCCTCGATTCATCCGAAAGGGTCTTGCTCTTGTTGCTTGGACTTCTCTCTTGATATGCTCAAGTGTTTGAGAAGTGTGGCATTCGCAATTGAATTGGATATATTGCTATTACTATCTTTTATTTTATTTTATCAACATTTTTGTTTGAGCCATTGTGGGTAGCACATTATCTTTCAGGCTCCTAGGTCTTCTTATGCTTCTTATTGTGTACTTGTACACAATTTTGACTTCGGATATTTTGATATGTTTACCTCATAAATATTTTTCTCTTGTCATGTAAAACTGTTAACTAAAAGGGAAAATATAGATGTTTGCTTTTTCGCTGCCCTGCAATATGATTCTTCCTCCCCCAATCACCGCATTCAAAATTTTGTAGCTCATTCCACTTTTGTATGATTGATACATTGTGGATTTGTAGCCTGAATCAAACTCAATAAATGGCTGCTGATTGATTTGTATTCCATTGTTGTGCAGGAAAACGGCTTTAATGCTGGCTCTGTGTAAATTCTTGCGGGAAAAGTACAGTCTTGCTGCAGTAAGGAGAATTTCTAAAATATTTTAACAGTTTCTTATCATTTATGATATTTGAATTTTTGGACTTGATAGTTGCTGGTCCCGTGTTGAGCCATTTAAAACATTGAGAATGAAATTGCAACTTTTCTGACTCCACCTTCAGCTCTTTGCTGCAAATATCCCAACCAAGTAACGGCCAATCTTCCAAAATTAAGAAAGAGATAGTGGAACAACAGGAGAAAAGTTACTTTTCACCTTAAATAATTTCTCTGGAACCTCAGTTACAACCCTGCATGGCATTTGATGTTTGCAAAGACCTTGAAGCTTGTGTAGTTCAGTTGTTTCGGGCAAGGCAAGGCTCAGTATGCCACTGTGAGGCTTAACCTACTGGTTTACTTTTCAAAGTGTTAGATGGGCATTCAACTTGTATGAAAGATATCTGCATTTATGTTCGTGGTGCAAACCAGGCAGACCTAAAATCATTTCTCCTTGTTTCTTTCTAGGTGCTTTACATTTCGGACCGTGACGTGGATTTTCTGTCTCTGTACACCCATTCATACCTTTATATGCATCTTGTACTAAACATAAGTCTCCATATAGTCAAACTCTTTTCTAGGCTGTATTTCATTTCCTAGGTTACTACATACAGCTTTGTACTTCTTCCCTCTTTGTTTTGTCATGGAAGTGCAGAGGGTGTTTATCATATTATCAATCTTTCAGCTCGTTTTGCATTTGGCATTGCCCAAGATAAGATCAACAGGTTCTTTAAACTATAAGTTTAGAAGCATGAAGTGCAAGCAGGATTCCAGCTTTGCAAGCTAACTTTTGCATACTTTGCAAATGCGTCATTGAGCATAATTACTAGGTTGCCATCTTTTTGGAGATATCAAGCACCCGTGAAGGACAATTCACTACTATTTTTCCCTTGAAGTCATTGCTACCAGTGCATTCATGTGTCTCTTAAAAAGAAAGAAAAGCCAATCTGATTGGCTTGTTCAGTCAATGAGTTTCACATCACCCTGAAATACATGTATATCTACCACTGAAACCAAGCTAGACCCTGCACATATTCTGCACTCACAACCAGTCAAGTTGTTGTAATTCCTTGTTGTAGGATGACAGTAATCACATTATCATTGATGGGCTAAGAATTACGTAATTTTTTTAGGTGACGAATGATATATTTACAAAAGAGGATGGTGAGTTCTTGGTAAAACATGGAGCACTTCCTGAGGAAAGGATACGGGCTGTGGAAACTGGGGGCTGCCCACATGCTGCAATTCGTGAAGACATTAGCATTAATCTTGGCCCTCTTGAGGAGCTATCTAATTTGTACAAAGCGGACATACTGCTTTGTGAATCAGGGGGAGGTACCTTTACAGTCATGATTGATGTCAGTAGTTTAATTTATTTGGTGCGAACTGCTATTGAAGTGGGTGTGTCACAGGTTAGTCATTGGCAATGATGGTCGTAATAGAATCCAAGTTTAGAATTAGTTAATGGTAAAGTTTGGCAGTTTTTTTTTGTCTTTTTATTTTGAAAGAAAAGCAGGCGAGTAACGAGAATGGGTAGAAATTATGTTTGATATCTCTTAAAAGGGGAGGGTAGAAATTATGTTGAGTCTAGATTTATTCAGAAAGTTACACTACTAGTTCAGGAGCCATCTTTGCAATAAAGTTTCTGTTACGAAATAAACTTACAACAAAAATTCTTATTCAAATTGTGCATAGGTAAACACATTTTTCTTATTTTATCACTTGGTATATTGAGTTTCAATGAGAGGAAAAGGTTCAAATATTTACTTGAATTTGTATTGGTGCAGATAACTTGGCTGCCAACTTCAGTAGAGAATTGGCTGACTATATCATCTACATAATAGATGTATCTGGTGGTGATAAAATTCCTCGGAAAGGTGGCCCTGGCATCACCCAAGCTGATCTCCTAGTAGGTGTATTGTTACATTCATAGCTGCTGCTTTGGTTGTGGCAACCACATAATCTGTCAATTATCAATCTTGCTGCCCCATTAGAGATAAAAATACTGGGGGAGTCTGATGAAAATGTATCCATGGTTTTGTATTGCAGGTAATAAATAAGACTGATCTTGCCCAAGCAGTTGGAGCTGATTTGACTGTCATGGAGCGTGATGCACTTCGAATGCGTGATGGAGGGCCATTTGTCTTTGCTCAGGTTGGGTGGAGTACACTTTTACTCCTTTTGGTAACCATATACATAATTCGAGCTTATCTGTCCTCTAACTGGGGGAATCGCACAAGTATATTAATCTGTTGTGATCATATAGAATTTGTCCAGTATGATGTTATTAAAAAATCAAGAACAAAACAAGAGGGAAACGAGTAAATTAGAAAGTAAATGGATCATAGTGCACATAGATTACGATTGTGACATCTGGGATTGTGCATCTTCTCCTTCAAGGCTGTCGTTGGCAAGTTTTGTGGCATTATCTTCCACCATCTCTCACTCTGTTAGTTATATTCTACTATGTGCTCCATTGCATTGGAAGCCACAGATTTATACTCCAGAATGGAATTATTATCAAGGACGAAGCCATGAGAATAGAGGCTTGTAGAATATGAGAAAAATTGATACCAAGAACCTCTTTTATATGTTGTCTATGTGATCCTCAGCATGTGAGGAAATAGGTTTTTATCTCAATTGTGATTGCCAGAGGAAAAAGAGGTCTAAAGAAATAAAAGTC
Organism: Myrica gale; assembly: GCA_963930655.1. Taxonomy (NCBI): domain Eukaryota; kingdom Viridiplantae; phylum Streptophyta; class Magnoliopsida; order Fagales; family Myricaceae; genus Myrica; species Myrica gale. The sequence goes on along the minus strand of OZ005603.1, from coordinate 12,449,979 downwards.
ATGGGTAAAATGCCCCACAGAAGCTTTCAATGATCTACTTTCTTTTAACAAACGAGTAAGGTCCTATAGTGTAATCTTAATTCTGGAATCTGTTCCATTTTCTGCGAACTAGTCATGCACACTAGATGCAATTTACGCATGAAGTCCTGCCCTGCTGCCCACCTTAATGTTAGGAATGTTGGCTTTCCCAGTTTTCATCTTCTCACAGACAGGGTATAGGGATAAAGTCCCATTCTTTTTGGGTGTGATAAGCAAAGTGCAAAACCCAGAGGAAACTACATAATCCTCTCTATTATGTCGTCTTTACTTGCAACTGTATAAAAATTTGCCTTTATTCGTGCTGTATTGGATTTATAAATGCAGGTGAAACATGGGGTCGGTGTAGAGGAGATCGTGAGCCACGTTTTGCAGGCTTGGGAAGCAGCAACTGGGAAGAAGCTTCGCTAATTTAGGATTTCTGGATGTTGGTTCAGCTAAATATATTGTAATCTTTTGGCGTCGTTTCCATGTTCTTCTCGTCGGATATGACTATCTGCGTGCTACTTTTTTTTATTTCCAACTATCTGCGTCCTACTTGGATTCAGTTCAACTGATAAATGCCTGTCTGCTGGAAAGTTAAATTTGTATGGGCAGCATCAAATGAAAACGGCGGTCGTTGCCAATGTTTTGGATATCGCAGACTCCGGAAATTGGTTTGAATCTTGTAGTTATAAGAAAGGCACTTAAGGGTTCTATCAATCTTTTTAGTCGTCTCGCTTACAACATGGTCACTTTGTTGCTGTTTCTTTATATTCATATTGCACTAAAAAATAACCTACCTATTCTTGCTTTTAATGGTGTGGCCAAATATAGGGTTGCCGAACATTATTCAGCCACGATCGATTGGTGTTGGGTGCTCTTGCATAATGCATCGTTACAATGTTAAAAACTAACTAATAATTTTTAAGGTTAAATGATTATTTTCGTCCATGACTTTTAATCACTTTTAAAAATTCATCCCTAAGTTTTCAAGTTAGTCACAGTTTTTGGGGTTTTATGATTTTGTCAAAATGGTCTTTCTGTTCACTTCCGTTAGCGATATTGCCCAGTCAAGTCCTACACGTCATGACCAACCAAAAAATGATATGTGTAACAAAATTTTATTTAAAAATGTCATGTCAATTTTATTGTGTCACATCAATAAAATAAAAAAATCAATTCACAATTAACACTTAAAAAATGTCAAACAAACCAAGGAGCCTTGGGCCTCTCAGGGCACCCCTTCTCTAGGGAGGCCGAGGCCCTCGCGGCTCTATAGTTCGTTTGGCCTTTTTTTAAAAAAAATTGTTAATTGATTTTTTTATTTTGTAATTTTTTTTATTTTACTGATGTGGGCGCAATAAAATTGACGTGACATTTTAAAATAAAATTTTGTTATACTTAATTTTTTAGTTGGTCATGACGTGTAAGGCTGACTGGACAATTCGCTAACAGAAATGGACGAAATGATCATTTTGACAAAATCATAAAGCTCAAGGACTATGTGTGACTAACGCGAAAACCTGAGGACGAATTTTTAAAAGTGATAAAAACTCATGGACGAAAATAGTTATTAACCATAATTTTTATTAGATAAATTTGTTTTTTAGGGAAATTTGTTGTAACCAAGTTGTGTGCGGGATTTTGTATGGATTTGGTTTAGTTATGAGACCCAGTGATTAGATTGGGAGAGCAATAGTTCGAATATCGATTTAGGGCTAGCGACCTTCCGGCTATATTAGATAAATTTCTTGGTATCTTTGTCACTGGTGACACATGTTAAAACATCGTGCCCGACCTAAGTTAACTCCAACATAAGTTTTTTTATAACGTTGAAATGCCTCAGAGTCGGACCCGTTTGGCCCACCTCTGTAGTACAAACCACGGTTTTGGCTTTTGTGCACAATCGAGATTTTAATGATTTCAATAAATGGATGAAATTTACAAAATAGATATCTTCAAAGATAAAGACAACTTGACGAAAAGAGCTAAACCTTGAAGAAAGAAGAAAAAGAAGACGCAAGGAGTTTAAAGTGAAGATTCAAGACCTTGGGGTATAATCCTTGTAACTCTTTATTTCACTTTTAATAAGAACTTGAATCACTCACTTGCATATCTTTCAAAACGTGCATAAATCGTTTTAAGTTTTGTTTGAAAGATTAAAATGTTTTTATAGGTTTCAAAACACCCCAAACAAACTCTCATACCTTTCATATACTTATGAGAAGTAAGTCTTATAAATTGGGTGTTTAAAAGTGGTCAAAAACCTTGTTTTTAAAAGAACCGGATCATACTTAAATTGAGGAGGTCGACCGTCTGTTTAAGCGGTCGACCAGTTGGTTTTTAAAGAGTCGTTGAGCTTCTGACAATATGACTGTTGGGTAACGGTAACTTGAAGCGGTCGACTAGTTCATGTAGCGATCGACCGGCTCGTTTTAGCAGAAAACTCCCAACGGCTATAAACGACTAGTTTTCATATGTAACCTATAAATACATCTTCATTTCGTCTAAAATGAAGAACTAACGACCACATATCATTTCTACTACTTGAGAAATATTTTAAACCTTCTTATTCTATATTTCTCATAGCATTCACACAAAACACTTTCATATCCTTATATTTGTGTGAATAAAGAGATAGAGTTTCTCATTTTTATATCTACTCTTTAAGAGAGTCTTGTTCCTCAATCATCCGATCAAAAAAGGTGTTTCCTTTAGTGAAGTTGTTCACTAAAGAATAAGCTTTGAAAGTGTATATCTCAAGCTTGGTGAGGTTGTGAGTGGTGAGCCAGAAAAACCACTTGGGTGGGTTTGAGTGTTGATCCCGGGAAAACACTTGTACGGTTCACTAGCACCCGAAAGCTAGTGTGTAAGCTATTGGTTGAAGATAGTGGGAAACCTCAAGGCTCGGTGAAGGAGCTTGAGGGGTGGATGTAGGCAGGTTTGCCGAACCACCTAAAAATACAATGTTTGCTTCTCTTACCCTTTTCCTTACTTTAGCACTTATTTACAGTTTTGCATATTATATACTTGTGCTAAAGTAGTATTTACTTGCAAACACAACTTTTGGGGTTTTAACCGAAAAGTTTAGAAACTAATTCACCCCCCTCTTGAATTGCCTTAATCATGTAAACTAGGACTCACACACGACTCGTTGGACTGACCCTATAACCCAAAAAATAGATAAATCAAGAACTCGCCTAGAAATAGGAAAATCCATCACACATTGAGACTCTAATAGATGTGATTACGAAGGCTGACAATGTTAGGATGGTGATCGATTTTGCCGTTGGCATATGAGGCCCAACCCACGTCCTCCGCCGCTCTTAATTGAGTAAACGAATCTCCCTTCCCTTTTGTAACAAACCTCCATATCAATCAAACAGAATATTCACTGAAAACCCTTACTGAAACACATTTATTGAAAAATTAAGATAGAAGCTGATATTCGAGGCTCAGCCAATCCTCCAAACAGAAATACAAACAAATTCTTAACTCTTTTCATACCTTCTACTGCACTAGCTAGTTTCTTATATATACTTGTAACCGCATCTTAAAATTGAAATACTGAAAGTACAATATTACCCTAATAAATGGAAATACGAAAACAATTGCACTAATGGATTTGTATGGTAGAGTATCATGATCTGGAATGTTCCTTCCTTGCAGCCCATAATTGCATCTCAGCCCATGTCCACTAAAAACCCTTAGGTAGGCACATTACATTCCCCACCACTTCAAACAACCTTGTCCTCAAGGTTGAGTACTTGTACTTTCTCCACAATTTTCTATTTTCTTGAGGTCATCATTGCCAATGTAACGAGGATCTCCACTTGTTTCGTTATATTCAACTCTCAGTAGCTATATGCAGCAACAACACCAATTGCGATGTATGGCCAGCTCAATACATTTTTTCAAGAAGCTCAACTCCAGATAAACATTTGCTGCCTTCGTAGCCTCCTCATAGCTAATCATCCTCTGAAATAGCAGTATACCCAAAAACACAGCACCAAAATATTCTCTATCTCCATGTGAAAGTGTTATGATGTTCCATTTAATTGAAAGCGGCATGTGTTGTTGTGGAGGAAAATTGGAAACATTAAGTACACCCACCAACCCAAACATACATTCATTAAGAATAAAAAACAAACACCTGGTGCACTTAAAATAATGGCCAAGCAATTTGTCAAAACTTCCTTTGTCGTAGTCATGTCTTCCCTTCAAAAGCACATGTGGCCAAGTTTGAAAAAAATTTCCCACCGTAATAAAATCAGACACATGAAGCTCACGGTCATAGAAGAGAAACATGGCATTATGTTGCAATGACCCTTTGCTGGAACCAAAATGCTCCAGTATTTGATTCTTATTTTCATTGGTTTTACATACCACGGTTAGGAACCCAACAACATCTCTTTGCATATTTGTATTAGTAAATTCAACAAGAGGTGGAATCTCACCTTCCATCCAGACATGAGTTTTAATGTTGCAATACTCTTGAGCAGATTTAATTAGATTGGGGATATGAACATGCGCACCACCTCGAAGAGTAGCGCTTAATCTTGCATCCCCTGTGTCCCTAGTGAATGCACCAATAAACCCCAACATTGCCATTAGTTCAACTCTACCTGCATTCTTCATAAAAAATTCCTCACTGACATTACTGACAACATAAAGAGTAGAACCAGCAATAACAAGGATATCTCCTTTAAGTGGGTTGCTCCCTCCTGCTCGATCACCAGCATGAATATCCGAAAAAACAACGATGACAAGGCCAGCAACACAAACAAATACACCAAATACCTTTTTGAATCTGTATTTTGTTTTCAACAAAATCCATGTAAGAACCATAACAGATGGTAACAACCAATAATCAAGAAGCATGACGCTTGTCAGTGACGTGTCCTGATAGGCCTTCACCACAATAAAATTGGCTTCCACATCTACCAATCCAAGACGTATGTAGTAATACCATTTTGCCTTGAGTGGTTTCTTTCGGTGAAGCATAATGCCTCTATAGACAATTGCCAAGAGCACATAGTTAAAAAATGACTGCGAAGTTGGGGCATTAATTCCTCGAAGAGTAGTGCTTAATCTTGCGTCCCATGTGGGTACGAAGATCTCTCCCACTTCTTCAATTTCCTCCTCTAGCGTTTGCATCTGGCCCTTCCTATCTGGAGGTCTTTGATGTTGGCGCCTCTTTTCTTTCAGATTCCCCTTTTTCTTCAGTCGTCTTGATACCCACAGCTGAATCTGTTGTAACCGTCGATGCTTACGGTGACTAAAAACAGATTGCGTTGCATGCTTTTGGAACTTTCGAATGCCTTGGACCTTGTAAATTCCATTGTACACAAAATTTTCTAGAGGGAGACGATAGCTTGAAATAGGTTTTAGGAAATTTTCTGCACCAGAGGCACCTTGCTTAAAATTTTGACCGGGGTTAAAGAGAAATCGGATGTGGTAATGAATTTTTTGGGAAATGCTAGGAGAGAAGCGATAGGTATTTGAGAACTTTGTGTCACTTACTCGAATGGTAGTATTGGCTTCTAGAGTCTTCCCTTAGAACTTCAATTTCCTCTTCAAGTTTCTCCAAGTTCACCGAGATGGATTGCATATTTTCTCGCATGCGATCTTGGACATCCATCAACTGCTTGAGTGTTTCCGTAATCTGTAGACATTGTGCGAGAAAATCCCTGACAGGATCGTTCTTCTGATACCAATTGTAACAAACCTCCATATCAATCAAACAGAATATTCACTGAAAATCCTTACTGAAACACATTTACTGAAAAATTAAGATAAAAGTTGATATTCGAGACTCAGCCAATCCTCCAAACAGAAATACAAACAAATTCTTAACTCTTTTCATATCTTCTCCAGCACGAGCTAATTTCTTATATAGACTTGTAACCGCTTCTTAAAATTGAATTACTGAAAATATAATATTACCCTAATAAATGGAAATACGAAAACAATTGCACTAATAAATTTGTATGGTAGAGAGAATATCGTGATCGGGAATGTTCCTTCCTTGCAGCCCATAATTGCATCTCAGCCCATGTCCACTAAGAGCCCTTAGTTAGGCACATTACACCTCTCACCCAGGAGAAAGAGCTCCCTGTATTAGCAATAGGGAAGAGAAAAACCAGTGGCAACGTGCCCTTGAAAAATCGGGATTTTGATATCGGAAGAGAATGGGGGAGGAGGGGGATAGGAAGAGGAGGGTGGTGGTGGAGTCGCTGGGATGGCTGACAGAGTCGTCGATTATGCCAAAGAAGCACAGGACCATAGAAGGGGTGGGGCCCTCCTCCATCATGGAACTGAAGGCCCACCTCTACAAGTCCCAGGAGGAGTCCAAGAAGACCAAGGAACTCGGCGGCGTCCCCGACTCCGTCACCTTCCACCGTGCCAAGCCAAAGATCTCCGCACACGATCCCCTTTCCGCCAAGAACTCCGGCGTCCAAGCACGCGCCCTCAAGTACATCTCTCTCCCTCTCTTTATAGCTCTATGTGTGCGCGCGCGTTAATTCCTGTTTCTTTATCTAATAATTGGATATTATTTATAACTTTCTTTTGTGTTGGTGTCTTTTGGAGTTGAGACAGAAAATCATGTTAAAAGGGATGTTTTCTTCAGTAGAATTAGGGCTGCAACTTGTTGGGTAATTTGTTTGCTGGTGAAGCTTAAAGTTCATTTGTGTAGGTAATTGAGGAGGAAACTCTTATGCAACGCCTTAATTATTTTTTTGTTGGTGATGGATATGAGAATGGCCGTAGTGAACTTGCATTGGTGTTCTTGAGCTTACTTTTTTAGCAACCTTCATCTTATGTCTTGCACAATCGAGAGTATTCCTGTACTCGTTAAAACTTCCCCCCCCCCACTCATGGACGATACTACTGTAGAAATTCGTGTTGGAATTATATATATTGCTCCTCTTAAAAGGGGACATTATTGAATTAAGATTTTTCGAATTTTGAGTCTCTACGTGCATTTATAAGAAAATTTCGAGTAAAATAATTATGGAACTTTCTAGCAGCAACCTATATCAACTTATGATTTTTCACTCATTTCTTTTAAAGTCTAAAAGAGTGGAGGTAAGGGATGACAGAGAGTGGTGTCCTCAAGTGTCCAACATGTCACTCTTCTTTAATTTCTATTGCCACTAAGTTGAATCCTATTTTCGTGCAAAATCTAGGGACAAACTTGAGCTGAAAGCCGTGAATGATGGATCAGCCAGCTATGCAGCATTGGAGAGGAAGGCTGAATTGTACAATAAGCTAGCGAGGGGAGAGCTATCTGATGAGGAAGATAAGGAGAAGTATTGTGTGGATTTCTTCCGTAAGAATATTGAGGAGGATGAGCCACATCTGCCTCAGGACCAAAATACTTCTTCTATGGTCCCACCAGAGAATGGAGATAGTGATAATGATGCTTCTTTCTTGTTTACCACAAAACCTGTGGGGCTTGGGCGAACAGCTGGAACTCTAGACAATGATGAACACAAGCGATTTGTGAGGTGAGGGTTTTGGTACTTCCTAGTGTATTAATTTATGTTCTAGCGATTGTATTAATAGATGTGAGACACGATGTTGAACAGTTTAATTCACAGTGGCAATGGTTGATTGGGGCTGGCCTTGGCAGTTTTAGTTATGATAGCCATGTATTAGGGTGAATTTCTGTTGATCTGTACTCTTATTTTAACTTGTTTCTTCAGATTGTCACATGCCACCCAACCTACTAATCATTTAGTTAGATCGCAGCATTTGATTTAACTACACTAGATACTAGGTAGTTGAGATAATTGAAGATCAATATTATTCTGATTTTCTGGTGGCATGAGGGGAGGGAGAAATCGTATCAGTTGATTACATTGTTAGTGTTAGTTTCCACTGCCCGTTACTATTCAGAAGAGCATGGGGTTGTAAACATTTAGAGGCTATAATTTGGTTGTGGTTCCTGTGTTTGCCCATCTAAATTGCATTATTGCGGCTTCTAAGTCAATATTGGCGTAGGTTCACCAGGTAAAGCTAATGAGAAGCTGCTTAAGTTGAACGCTCTTACCTTTAATTGAGACCCTTGTATTGGTCCTGTAAATCAATTTTGGCCATCTTGCTTAAATTTAACTTCCTTAAAAAAGACACAATACACGTACTGACACGCTAAATTTTAATTTATCTTGAAAATATATACCATTATACGTGTTTCAGGCTAAAGTTAAAGGCTCATATGGGATATAGTTGGACTCACATGTATTTGAGCCAAATCCCGTAAAAAAACAAAATAATTTTATAAATGAAGGAGCAAGTGGTACATAAATCTTCAATAACAGCTAAGAGATCTACATCACTAATTGTATACATTCTTTGATTTGTTTTTGGCCTTTGGGCAAAATATTTTCTGTTTGTGTATTTGCCGAGTCTCATTGTCTGCTGTATTATTGAAAACTCCTCTGCCGTATGACCAAGGCTCATCACATGATTTCTGTGATTGTGGTTTCAATTAGGGAAGTTCATGAAGAAGCAAATCAAGCTAGAGAGAAGGCTTCCGAGCTCAAACTGCGCAGGCAAGGGCAAGCAGCAACTCGTCGTGAGAAATTGAGACAAGCATATTTAAGGAAAAGACTAGAGAACCTGAAATCTGCATCCAGTGCAGAACAGACATGATCAGCAGAGGGTGAGGATCCAACTATTTTGTTAGCTTCTGTTGACTCGACAAGCTCAACCACGCGGACCCAGATTCTGGGCCCCTTTCTTCGGGTTCACGGTGAAGAATACAAATTTGATGGCGTCGCTTCATTGAACCGAAAGAGAACTAGTTTGTGTACAGTATAGGGGTTCTTATATGAAGTGGTATATTCCGATTTTTCTGCCTGTGATGCCCTGACCCAAACGTTTTTATATGAGTATAAACTGGTTGCTTAGTAAATAACAGTTACAGATCAAATGGAGATAGATTCTTAAGCAATGGTGTAGGAATTCTATTTATGATGTAAACTGCAGTAAGGAGGCAGTCACTCCAAAAAATGGATGGGCAGGTGAGCTTGAAAACGTAGAGACTGCCACATTTAAGATATGCTTTTACAGCCGCATTCTCCTCTGTTGTAACTTTCCCATCGCACTTCGAGTTGTAAGTTTGAAGGTTTGGTTTATTTTAGGAAAACCCCGCCTCGACAACAGATTCTTATCAATTGTATGCATCTCTCTGTACACGCAGCTTGATGTATCTTATTTTTGCCTGGCTAAAATGAATTGCAGGTTTAATTCTGGTTCCATTGGTTTCAGATTTTCCTTCGGTTATATTCATGCCTTGAGCGTTAAGAACCCCAGAATGGTCCTTAACATGCTTGAGCACTAAAACAATCTAAACCCTTCTCCCAACTTTCAACCTTTGGCAAAATAGAAAATGAGTATCACCATAAGATTTGGATTCAGCCTTACCACGTGTCCATGATTTGAGAACTTTTTGGCAAGCATTCTAAAAAAGTCACATAATTTTCCAATAATATCTTCCCAAATCTTTGCAAGACATTTTTCTGGATTGTGTTTTTCTCACTCAGGTCTTAATATGGAGTCTCTGAGCCTTGCAGGAAAACCGATCTGAAATTAGAAAAAGGTCACCTAATTACAGGCCAACATCTATAACAAAATATTGGGAAAGATTGTGAGCGTTAACGTTAGAACCCGGTAGTATGGCTACAACAAAAACTAGAGAAATCCTACAGATAAGATTTTGCACGAGAAATTGCCGATTCAATCCTCCACGAGCAGACTAAAATCGGGTTACAGAGGGTATCAATGAAAACCATCGAGTCCCCCTCAAATTTTAGGGCATAACCTTAGCGAGGGTTTCCTAAAGGAGCTCGCTCCTCTATGTTGTTTTTTGTTGTAAGACTCTTTTATCCCTGTTATAATATTTGGGTACACGAATTCTACACCAAGAACAAAACACAGATTTTAAGAGAGTTGCAATTCCCTTTTCACATGAAAGTCAAAACATAAGACTTATTGTAGTAGTAATATCATTGAGACTGTCAGAAGTGGGATTGAACCCACGCCCTCGTTAGAGGACCAGAACTTGAGTCTGGAGCCTTAGACCACTCGGCCATCCTGACTCACTTCTGAAGGTGTAAAGTTTTTATTTAAATACTAAAGAATTAATATGAAGGAAATAATAAAAGCTAAAATCCACTACAGACGACTCCGCTGGGGATCGAACCCAGAATCTCTGGTTTCGTAGACCAGCGCCTTATCCATTGGGCCACGGAGTCCTTGTGATTGAAAGTTATACCTCTAAATACTATTATTTATTTTCTTTAGTGCACTTACAACCCTAGGTTGCCATATGTTATATGGATGTGTCAAGCTGGAAGTCACCACGGTGACATCGATGTATAATTAAGTTACGCCATTGTACACCGGCTGATCATGACATCATGTTTTTCATACTTCGGTATAGATCTCAAACTCTGATATGGATATACGGTAATGTTCAATCTGCAGAATGATCACCACCGGCACCATATCTGCCATTTATGTACTACATGTTAAAGAGACGACAATCTAGATCACTAATATTGCACGATAACTCAAATGAAGACAACTACGCTAAACAACACGAAAGACGCACACATGGCTGACATGCATGATACAAATGCCAGAACAGAAACCCACCTAAACCTCTCACTATTATTTCTCCAGCTCTAGCCGTTCTGCCACCTTCTTCTCCTCCTCCTCATCCCTTGACGCTTCCTTAATACTGATAGACAGAGATTACCTCCTCATCAAAAACCTCCCGGTTGGTGGGACCCACAAGTTGAGCAGTCCTTGGGGCCTACCGGATGGCCTCCAGACCTGCACCGTGATGCACTAGATCAGATTATCCAAGGGCTCTGACGCGTCCCCACCCTTCAGAACATCGCACAGCAAAACCCTAGCACTCCCCACCGGTTTTTGGCGCATGTGGTCGTGAGCTTATATATCCACGTTCAACGCTGCCATAACGTCACTCTCTGGCAAGCCCTCCTTGAACCTCACAGTCACCACCTCGTTCCACGTCGAGTCGGTACCACCGTGCTCCTCCACTTGGGTCTTCGTCACGTGTTATTTCTAGACGTAAACCACCGCATAGGTCCTCATCTTGGTCACATGCTTCACGTTCTTGAGATCCTGTGCCGAGATTATCAGCACCTCTCTCTCTCTTAGACGCAATGTGATGCAGGGGAACTAATGGAAAGGATGAATGGCTTCTCACACTCACATTTGGAATCTCACCAAAATAGGAAGTTTCTCACTTCAAACATATTTGAATTTCATAAACTTGCTCTGCCTTTATTGAATAATCAACTCCTCCTTTATAGACTAGGAGGTGATAAAAACAAGGAATTCAAATAACAGGATAAAGTGAAAACAAACCGAGCTAAACATCAGCTAACAATCAACAAAACAATCTAGAAATTTGAAATACGAAATTTAAATTGGCAGAGAATTTTGGAATTGTAACCGTTAAGATCCCCATCAATTCTCCCCTCCCGAAAAACTCGGCTCCGACGAGTGGTGACCTTGATACAACTCATAGAGATCCGGGTTGAGACGAATCAACTCCTCAGTTTTCACCCAAGTAGAATCGGAGATAGGACGATTTCACCATTTAACCAAAAACTTATGGTATCCACCTCTTCGTGTTGACACAAGTTGATCATCAAGAATTGATTCAACGTCATCTTTAAGAGCAGCTCGCTTAATCAGTGATGGCATAGAAGGGGCAACAAGTGAATTTGGTGGCGGGCTGGCATAGGTGCTTAAATCCATAATATTGACGACAGGACTAATCTGGAGGTCCGTAGGAAGGTCCAAAACATATGCATTAGACCCCAACTTTTTCAGAATTTTGAAGGGACCTACACGCCTTGGGTGAAGTTTATGGTAGGTGTGTGGAGGGAAACGTTCAGGCTTGAGGTGCAAGATAACCAAGTCACCTTCTTTAAATTCCACATGTTTTCGATGAATATCTGCAGAGCTTTTGTAGAGTTCGGTATTAATATCCAGCCGACGTCTAATGTCAGCATGAATTTCTTGAATATGTTAGGCAAAATCAATGCTAGCCTCACTTTCACGACGATGTATCGGCAAGGGAATTAAATCCACAGGTTGTCGCGGTTTGACACCCATCACAACTTCAAAAGGAGACACGCCAATAGTTCGATTAATGGAACTATTGTATACAAATTCAGCATTTGGTAAGAGTCAATCCAATGATGTAGTATGATCTTGAATCAAACATCGCAATAAATTTCCAAGACTTCGATTTACGACTTCCGTTTGACCATCCATCTGCGGGTGGAATGCGCTAGAAAATTTAAGCTGTGTACCAAGTTTTGCCCACAAAGTCTTTCAGAAATAGCTAACAAATTTCACATCATGATCTGAGACAATCGTAAGTGGTAAACCATGCATGCGCACGACTTCGTGAAGAAATAGGGTTGCAATTCGTGAAGCATCATCATAAGTCTTCGAACATGGTATAAAATGTGTCATTTTCGAAAAATGATCGACAACAACAAAAATTGAATCATGAACACGTACTGTCTTTGGCAAACCAAGGATAAAATTCATACTTAAATCCTCCCATGGAGAAGTCGGTAGGGGCAGAGGGGTATATAATCCAGCATTCGACTTAGTTCCCTTCCCCAATGGTCAATGTAAGAAAACCTGCATTCCAGAACTCCATCCCACGTTATTTATACCACCATTTCAACCGAAACAGTAAGTAAAGTTCCCCACACCAAAACACATCGACAAGCTGGTGAAAATACTAACCAAAACTAGGATTCTCTCTGAGCCCACACAATTCCACTCGTGGTTCCATTCAGACCAACTTTCCTCTCATCGCCTCTAGCCTCGGGTTTTGAGCTTGACCCAGTTCCATTGGAGCTTCTTATTAAATACTGTTAAGTAAGTTGTTAAGCTGTTAAGTTGTTAGTTGCTAAATTAGTTAGTTAGTCGACTTTATTACTCTGTTATTGTATAAAAGGAGAGGCTGATGTATTATTCATTACGTTGAATGAAAGAGAAATTCATTAATCTAAAATGGTATCAGAGCAATTTTCTTCAACATAGAACTTTCCACACAGTTACTCTTCACATCTCTTCTCTCTCTCTATTCTCGATCCTTGAATCATGGATTCTTCAGTTCCGGAACCTCCTCTAGTTCCTTCTGAAAATCCAATCTCATCTCCTGCTGTTAATTCTTCTTCATTTTCAACTCATTCAATGGATGATAATCCATCGAACCCCTTCAATCTTCATGTTGCCGAGAATCCTGGTGTCAACTTAGTCTCCCAGCAACTTCTTGGTGCGCAGAACTATTCTACCTGGAGTCGGTCTATGACAATGGCTCTCACTATCAAGAACAAAATGGGATTTATCAATGGTACCATTCTTCAACCACCTCCAGAACATTCATCATTCTTCAATTGGTCCCACTGTAATATGATGGTCACATCATGGATACTCAATTCCATTTCCAAAGAGATTTATGCCTCTGTTATGTATGTTGATTCTGCCAAACACCTATGGAATGAATTGAAGGAAAGATTTACTCAATCAAATGGCCCACGCATATTTCACACACGCAAGAACTTTGCTACTCTATCCCAGGAAAACACATCTGTCAGTACATATTTTACCAAGTTGAAGGTTTATTGGGATGAATTACAAGCTTTCTGTCCTATTGCTCCTTGTATGTGTGGATCTAATTGTCAAGCTACTAAGTCCATTCTTGATAATCAAGAGAGAGAATTCATCCTTCAATTTCTTATGGTCCTCGATGATAGATTTACACATATAAGAGGACAGATTCTACTGTCAGATCTCCTTCCTAAAATCAACAAGGTTTTCTCTGTAGTGATTCAAGAAGAGGATCAGCTTGGTCATAATCCTACTTCAGAGGTTGCTATTATGGCTTTAAGGTCTAACTCTGGTCGAAGTTTTACAGCCAATTATAAGCCAAATTCAAAACCAACTTGCACACATTGTGGCAAACCTGGTCACACAGTGGAAAAGTGTTACAGGTTACATGGTTTTCCTCCAGGATTTAAATTCACCAAGAATCGAAACACATCTGCCCATGTTGCTAGCACTGACCAGGAGAATCAATCAACATCTGGGTTATCTGTTCTTCAAGAGCAATGTCAGAACCTGATCTCTTCTCTCCAAAGTCAGAACTTCATGTCCACACCCAACTCTGTTTCTGTCAATCAAGTATCTGTCACTCAACCTAATTCTTCTTTAATCTCGAATTTCTCAGGTAAAATCATTACTGAGTTACCTCATCTTTCTTCTATACATATATCATATGTTCAGAACACTTCATGTCATTCTCTCGCACGTTCTTCATTGTCAAAATCATGGATTCTCGACACTGGTGCAACTGACCATATGGTCAGTTCCATTAGTCTTCTTACCACTATTACCTCTTCTGTTAATATCAAAATTAATCTTCCTAATGGAGAACATGTCTTTGCAACTCACATTGGTACAGTTAACCTCACGGCTGATCTTATTCTCACCAAAGTTCTTTACATCCCTAATTTTTCTGTCAATCTTATTTCAGCCAGCAAATTAACATCTGAAATGCCATGTTGTCTAATCTTTCTTGACAAATTCTATTATATCCAGGACCTTACTCGATGGAGGACAATTGGAGTTGTTGAAATCACACATGGACTATATCACCTTCTGCAGAACTCAGCATCTTCTTCTGTTTCTGGACAATTTTCATCTTGTAATGTCAGTACAAATAATTCTCCTTTTCTATGGCACTGTCGATTGGGCCATTTGTCTGACTCTAGAATGCAATTAATAAAGAGTTCTTTTACTGATTCTGATTTGATTCATTCACATACTCCTTCACCATGTACAATCTGTCACCTTGGCAAACAAAAGAAATTGTCATTTCCACATAGTGAATCTCATTCACCATTTCCTTTTCATCTCATCCATGTTGACATATGGGGACCATTCCAAGTCCGTTCTCATGATGGTTTCCTGTATTTTCTAACAATTGTGGATGATTATTCACGATGTACATGAATTTATCTCATGAAGACCAAATCTGAAACCAGAAAGTATCTTCAAGCTTTCTGTCATTTAGTTGAAAATCAATTTCAAACCACTATCAAAACCTTGAGGTCTGATAATGGATTGGAATTTGAAATGACAGATTTTTATCACCAAAAGGGAATAGTTCATCATAAAAGTTGTATCTATACACCTCAACAAAATTCAATTGTTGAAAGAAAACATCAACACATCTTGAATGTTGCTAGGTCCCTTAGATTTCAAGCTCACCTTCCTTTATTTTTTTGGAGCAATTGTGTTCTTACAGCTGTTCACATTATCAATAAAATTGATGTTCCTATGCTCAACAATTGTTCTCCTTTTGAACTTCTCTTTCATCAAAAGCCAACATATACCTATCTTCGAACCTTTGGTTGCTTAGCCTATGTATCCACATATTCTCACTCCCGAAATAAATTTGATCCTAGAGCTATACCATGTATTTTCATAGGTTATCCTCCTGGTATAAAAGGTTACAAATTGTATGATCCAGCTACAAGAAAAACTATAATCTCCCGACATGTCATCTTTTATGAAACTATTTTTCCTTTTGCTGATACTTCCTTAAAAGTTCCTGCTTCTCCTCCCTTATCAGATGTTGTTCTTCCCAATTCAGCTACTCTTTCAGATGATATGTCTTTTCCAACCACTGATACTTCTTCTCCTTCTTTACCTCACTTACCTACTGATTTTCCTTCACAAAATCCTACTGTTTCACATTCATCCGATTCTTCATCAATTTCTCCTACTCCATCTCTTGATTTACCTTCAATAGAATCTGAAACTTTCTCTTCCGATTCTCCTACCTCAGCTCCTATTCCTCCAGATTCTCTTCTTCCATCAACATTAGTTAGAAAATCTTCTAGAACTAGAAGGATGCCTACATATCTGCAAGATTATCACTGCCAAATAGTTCAAGCATCTAACAGCAACTTCAATCCTCTTATATCAGCTGGTTCTGGTAAAATTCTTCCCTTATATCCTTTGTCTTCCTTTCTTTCTTATTCAAAATTTTCACCTGTTCATAGAGCCTATACTTTAGCAATTTCTGCACATACAGAACCTAGATTTTTTCATGAGGCCGTGAGATGTCCTAAATGGCAGGAAGTCATGCAGGCTGAGATTAATGCTCTTGAACTTAATAACACCTGGGAATTGACTGATCTTCCTCCTGGTAAGCTTGCTATTGGATGCAAATGGGTGTATAAGTGTAAATTTAAAGCTGATGGTACTCTTGAGAGGTACAAAGCTAGGCTGGTGGCCAAGGGGTACACACAGCAAGAAGGCATCGATTTTTTTGACACTTTTTCACCCGTAGCCAAGATTACTACAGTCAGATGTCTTCTAGCTCTAGCTGCCATTTATGGATGGGATTTACATCAACTTGATGTCAACAATGCTTTTCTACACAGAGAGCTTGAAGAGGAGGTGTTTATGAAACTGCCACCAGGTTTTTCTCAGGCTGGTGATCAGCGTGTTTGTCGGCTCAAGAAATCCTTATATGGTTTGAAACAAGCTAGTAGACATTGGTTTCACAAGTTTTCTACTACCTTGCTTTCTTATGGATTCCAACAGTCGAAAGCTGATTATTCCCTCTTTATTAAGTCAGATGATTCTACATTTCTTGCACTTTTAGTCTATGTGGATGACATAGTTATTGCAAGTAATTCATCCTCATCTGTTGCAGCTCTTAAAACATGGTTAGATTCTTGTTTCAAGCTCAAAGATTTAGGTTCTCTCAAATTTTTTCTTGGCTTGGAGGTTGCAAGGTCTACTCGGGGCATTTCTCTTTGTCAAAGAAAGTATACTTTGGAGATTCTCAATGATGTTGGTTTATTGGTCGCAAAACCTTCCAAAGTTCCAATGGATCCTACTCTACGTCTTAACAATTCTGATAGAGAGTTGCTTGAAGACCCGAGTGCTTATAGAAGACTTATAGGTCGTCTTTTGTATCTAACTCTTACTCGACCAGATATATGCTTTGCTGTGAACACTTTAAGCCAATTTCTTTCACATCCCAGGACATCACATCATGAGGCAGCTATCAGAGTTTTTAAATATCTTAAAGGAAATCCTGGTCAAGGCATTTTTCTGTCTACTTCTTCCTCAGTTCATTTAAAGGCCTTCTGTGATAGTGATTTGGCAGCCTGCCCTGATACCCGTCGATCAATTTCTGGGTATACAGTTTTCATTGGTGACTCTCTTATATCATGGAAGTCGAAGAAGCAAGTTACAGTAAGCAGATCTTCAGCTGAGGCCGAGTATAGATCTATGGCTGTGACATGTTGTGAGCTCAAATGGTTACTCATTTTACTACATGATCTTTCTGTTTGTCATACTCAGCTAGCCTCTCTCTTTTGTGACAGCAAGGCAGCCTTGCATATTGGTGCAAATCCTGTATTCCATGAACGCACGAAACATATCGATATTTATTGTCATCTCGTGCGTGACATGATTCAGCAGCAGTTAGTCAAAACCTTTCATGTGTCTACTGATCATCAGCTTGCTGATTTATTGACTAAGCCTTTACCATTTGAAATTTTTCAGTACTTAGTTACCAAGCTAGGATTGTTAGATATCCACAGCACAGCTTGAGGGGGGCTATTAAATACTGTTAAGTAAGTTGTTAAGTTGTTAGTTGCTAAATTAGTTAGTTAGTCGACTTTATTACTCTGTTATTGTATAAAAGGAGAGGCTGATGTATTATTCATTACGTTGAATGAAAGAGCAATTCATTAATCTAAAACTTCTACCCAAATGGGGTACTAGCTTTCAAGGCAAATTGACCAGAGTAGCAAAGAAGAAAACCCACTTCGTCCCTTGCAACAAAACAAAGCCGAAACACAACAATAAATGAAAATAACAAACAAAAGAATAGAGTGAGAGAAACCGAAAGAGAGACAGAGTAGAAGCAAAAAGGAAACCAAAATTCAAAACCGATAACATCAAAACAGATATAGGATTGAGAGGTAGCTGTAACATCCATCCCTATTGCTCTTCTGCTTTGATTTCGCTTATCCAAGAGAAAATAAAGAATACCATAAAAGAGGAAAGGTGAAAGTCCTTACCGTGAGAGGCAGAGCAAGACCGGAAAGCTTGGCCCCAGCCAAAACCGCTAGCGGAGGGCTACCAGCCAGGAATCAACGGAAGAGCCGGGAGAAGAAATCGTAGATGGCGCGAGGAAGACGTTTTCCTTCAAGAAAGATGAGAAGAGAATAGATGGAGAATCAACAAAATAAAAGAGGGGTTTTTGATTGGAGTGAAAACCTTTGGCGCTAAAAACGCTTTGGCGCTCAATGAAAATTTATACATCTTGTTTTTGTTTTTATTTTTATTTTTTTCTAAGTTTCCCGATTGTTGTCTATAACTTTAATTAAATATAAACTAGTGTCATAATAGCAGTGTGAGATGGCTTCTTAAGTGTGAGATGGCTTATCTAACAATGTTGCTTCTCCTCCATAGATCAATTTTATATTTTGTAGTTATATATTTTTAGTAAATTAAAAGTAGTTGTAAATTAAAATAGTATTTGAAAATCTTTATACATAGTATATTATTTAATATTTTTTATAATTATTGTAATAATTTTAATTAAAACAAGTTCATAGTAATAATATATAATATTTATAATTTAAAAATATAAATTACCATAACACCTATGATCAGATATTAAGTTATATACTTTAATTGTATAAGCTAATTAATCTCACAAACATAGTTGGGATTCTCGACCGAGAAGCCATACTCGAAAGTCGGGAACTCGTGCCAGCGCTTTGGGTGATTTTATTAACTTTCATCCTTGCAGTTTCGTGTAAAACCTACAAAACATTAAAGCACCAGATGGACGAACAGATGAGGAAAGGGCAGTTGAACTTCCTTGTGCAGTAATCTTTAACAAATAGAAGAAGATCTTGACCAACAAACTTTTGTTTACGGAAATGGAAAAGACCTTCGTTGGGCAGTGATGGAGCTGACGACGGTGCTGTACTCGGAGACATTGTTGGCGTAGTTTCGCTTGGCATATTCTTCTGACAAGGGGGTGAGGGTTGTGCGGGGGGAAGGGGGTGGGTTATATTTTGTATTGTTATATTTTTATATTTTATTATAATACATTACATGTACTTTTATTGTATAAGTTAAATTCACAATATCTTTTTTTGGAAATAAATAATATGTCCTAATTAATTAGTCTAATATTAGTCTTACAAGTATAATGCTTTGTATATAGCTTAATACTTCGTACGTAAAATGACTTAGAGCTAATATACTTTGAATTTTATACTTAGTATTTAGAAAATCTCAGTACTTGGTAGTAATTATATGTCATGTTACTATATGATCTTTACCATAACTTGATAGTTATAGCGCAATAAGATGGTTATAACAAATTATTTGCAAACTTTTCTAAAAATGTTATCTTATTCTATAAACCATGAGCGTACATATAAAACATGTATGACAACTAAAAAAACCAATCCTTCTCATTGTGCTAATGGATATATCTTTGTCCTAAGTAATATATTCCTAGTAAACTGATGTATATATATATACTTTTGTTTTATAATACCTTAATTGGTATATATATGATAGAATTCAAAACCTCCATGCTTAGATATTATTCAATTCGATTGACATATTTTACACGTTTTAAGTTATGTACTCTAATTGTATAAGCTACTCTCACAATATATTTTTGTTTGAAAGTAAATAATATGTCGTAGTTAAATAATATTATTATATTACTAATTATTTTTTATAAGTACTAATTATTCAAAATATAAATGCTCATTATAAGTATAATAATAACAGCGACGTTTTAAAAAAGGGCTGGTAAGTCCCCAGCTTATAGCAGCAGTTTTACAAACTCAGGCATTTCCCGCTTTTAGCAGCGGTTTTTTAGCAGCGGTTTTAAAACGCTGGTGTTTCCCGCTTTTAGCAGCAGTTTTAAAAACGCTGGCGTTTCCTCACTTTTAGCAGCGGATGTTTAGCAGCATTTTTAAAAACGCTGGTGTTTTCCGCTTTTAGAAGCGGTTTTAAAAACGCTGGCGTTTCCCCGCTTTTAGCAACGATTTTTTAGCAGCGTTTTTAAAAACGCTGGCGTTTCTCCTGATTTCCAACAACGGTTTTTTAGCAGCATTTTAAAAAAAACCGCTGCTATTAGCGGAGCAACGCCAGCGTTTTTAAAAACGCTGCTAAAAGCCGCAGTTAAAACTCTTTTGACTTTTAACAGCGGGCATCAAAAGCGCCGCTATAGGTGACTTTCAGCGGCGCTTTTGTTGACCGCCGTTAAAAAGATCGTTGTTAAAAACTTCGTTGTTTTTTAACGGTGGTCGCAAAAAACAGCACTAAAAGGCACCTATAACGGCGCTTTTGATGACCGCCATTAAAAAGACCGCTGTTAAAAGTGAAAAAAATTTTGGCAGCTGTTTTTTTAGCGGCGGTTTAAAAAAGCGCCGCTATAGGTGCCTTTTAGCGGCGTTTTTCGCGACCGCTGTTAAAAGACGGTTTTTTTATAGTGTTACCTCTCAACGACAAAGAGATCAAACATCGCTTTTCTACTGGAATAGAGGTATCATCGATCCAGCTGACAGAATATGGTTTGATGTGAGGCTCGGGCTTGAGTTTCAGCTTTGTCACTAAATCTTGTGACACTATATTCGTGTTGCTGCCGTTGTCAATAATAAGATTCATTGAGCGATTCCGGAACTCCACCCTTGTATGAAGGATATTTGTTCGCAACCACGAGTGCCCCATATCATCTGAGGTACTGTAGTCCATGTCAGAGAAATGGAGCTACAAGGGTCAAGCTAATTAATCTATAAGGCCGATCATGAACATAATTGTCCACAAGAACAAAGAGAAAAAGTGGGGGCAAAAGGGATATTTAAGCTTTTTTTATTTATTCTAAAGTTATTGCATAGGGGCTAATTTTAAACGGGTAAGTAACGTAGAAATTACATCCAAAGATTAGTCCGCGTAATCGAATTAGGCCGCTACTCTCCCTGTTTCATCTCCTTGAGGTTATATGCCGATAAAGTATGCCTAATTCGATTCCGCAGACTAATGTTTGGATTCTACTGTATATATTATAAATGTGAGTGGTGAAGTTCAAAAGAATATCACTTATGGTCATCATTAAATATTTTTTAGTTACTAAAGGCTCTATCAACAATTTTAGAGTAAGGGTGGAGAAAAATTCTGGTGGAAATCGAAATTCCGATTTCGGTACTCATACTGGATTGGTTTTTTTTTTTTTTTAAAAACAAAAAAATTCCCCCAAAGTCTGAAACCGAAATTCTCGCGGGATTTGGCAGTAAATTCCCAATTTTGAGATTTCTTAAAAAAAAAAAAATTAAGGCTCAAAATGACGTCAAAATAAGCCATCAATTCCGGTAGACACCCTTAGCTTTGAGTATAGCTCATATAGCCTTAGACCTCCATTTGGATTGGGCCCTGATGACTGGTACGTGCTCCAATTAATATCACAAAAATATTTTCGTAAAGCGGTCCATGTCCAATTACATGTTAACGATGCAAGCTGGCCACACTTTTGAGACTGCCAGAGGTTTATGTTGCGAACAAGTGAATGAACAGCCAACAGGCCCGCAAAACGTACAAAACGATCCGAAGAAAAAGGCACGCGAACATTGTCGTATATAGACTTTAAGTTTTGGTAAAGGTATTGTTAATTTGTATTCCAAGGTCATCTTGCTGGATCCACTAATTATAAAGCTTAATTTGAAAATATATTCAAATTGGATAAAGTTCAATTCGGAGCAAGATTTTCTCACGATTCTTGTTTTGGCCAATTTTCTTCTCTCCTTTTTTGGGTTTAGTCCTTCCATATTTGACAGGATTTTTTCAGCCGGATAGGTGTTTGAGTACTAAAATTTTGGGGTGTTGGTGAAAAAGTGAAGAAAAATATAATTTGAATGAATGTTTTATAATTTTTTGTAATTATTTTATTAGGACCAAAATTTTAGGTGTCCAAAACTTTGGCACCCAAACACCAATGATCTCTGTAGTACTACGGTAACATCATTTGTTTTCAAAAGGGACGAAAATGCTGCATCAAGATCGGAACCCCCTATAGTTGATACAGGTATGATGATCGATCGGGTTCATTTTCTTCAATAACAGATGAATAATGACTATAATAAATGTTAAAAAAGGCCTAGAAATACAAGGATTTTTCGACTCTATACGAATCTAGAAACTGTGACGGTCTCACATCTGGGTAGCTCCATTTCTATAAGAGGAAATTAATTAAGTTGGGCCAACAACTTAAGACTAATGATTGGCATGAGAGCACAAGAGACATCCCAGCTATCGAGCACTGTTTCTAGGCAAGACATCACCAACTCACCCAACAAATTCTATCCGAAATGGATATCCACATGCTCCAAGCTGGTAAGCCTCATCATAATTAGCAAAACTTGCCTGGAAAGATTAGTCTGCCTGGAATATGGAATGTACCACCTTGGGTTGGAAAAAGTAATGGAATTAGTGAGACAAGTGCACTCCCGGTGCATCCTATCCATTGTGCGGTACCACGGTAAGTCCAGGCTGGTACAGGTATGGTGGCGTCAAAAAAATAAAAGATTATAATGAAAGCCCACCTTCTTAAAAATGATATTGTTTGTAGTTAATCCAACATAATTAGCTGGAAGATTCCTATCATCTCCCAAAAACCCTCCATATAAAGACTGTTTCCACTCATGTTTCCTCACTAAAATCTCAAAACCAAACTTCTACAATTTCCTTACAAGTTAACTAACTCCTACTTGTTCTTAATCTTTTGGCCCCTAATTCTCCCCTACCTGTTTTTAGTTGTTTTTAGCTGGAAGATGCCTTCCATGACATGTTTCTCCTCCAAAGGTTGTTCCTATTCCAGTCTCCCTGAAATTCATCACTCTTCATTATTTTTCTCATTGGTACGTGAGTAAATATAATGAGAGAAAATGGTCATTCACCTTGATTGACAATTCATTTTGTCCGTTAGACTAAACTACCAGATGACCACATCAATGCCAAATGACCCCGACTCGCATATATTCTAGGTGATATGATTCAGCTTAGAAATGAAATTCAAAATGATAATCACTTCAGCTATCTAGAATCAATAAAGCTTTGGGTGCATACCTGTCTGAATTTTACGACTTATGATATCATATGCACCATTCCACCAGCTATCATCACTCTGTTACATCTTGGAGTTTCTGCAATTTTGAAGAACTTTTCTTATGAGATATCGCCACCATAAGCACCAGCCAAGCACTGGTGTTTGGTCAAAAGCATTAATAGATTTATAAAGAGAAAAGCGAAGACAGTAGAAGTTATCTAAAATCTGGCGATCGAGAGTGCGACCAAATGCATCTATAATTTTCGGTCTAATTATTACATTAAAGACTGTACCTCTAAAAGGGATAAGATCTCTGTCCTTGAATAATGGATATCTTCTCCAGAGTTGACGACATATTCTATATCTGCAATGGATATAAGATCCAAGCGGTTTGTCCTCACATGCTGACCAAATAAAGAGTTACATGCTTCTATTCTGCAAGTGGCGGGGAAAAAAAGAAGAATTAGAAAAATGTAAATCAGAGCATGGAAACAATGCATATGCTACTTGAGGTATTTACAAGACACCAACCTTTCCTGAGAAACATCAGCAGCAGATTGGGCTGCAGGAGCATCATCTACTTCCATATCCTCTAGAGTTGGACTAAGCAAAGCAACCAGAGGGAGAAAGGAATGGAAAATGTCAACTACAGATCATCTAAAATTGGTCATAAAAGTTGCAAATAATATAAAATTGAATGCTGTTTGCTGAACTCGTTGGGTATACCACATTACACCTAGAAAAATTTGACATGACAATGATGGTGACTAGGGTAGCTTTCTAAGTAGAACAAAGTCAACTGAGTGAGACCAAAATAAGTCAAATAACAAGTGCAAATATTTTATGACCAGGTGATGCAATGAATGGTTGGACAAAATAAACTTGGAAAAAGTTAAATCCCAACTACACACACTTATGCTTGTTCTTTTTTTTTTTCTAAGACACTTATGCTTGTTCAAAAATAAAAGAATCTCTCATTTGTTATTTTCATAGACAAAACTTTTGAAATCTTTAGTTAAGAGTATCTAACTAAGAAACAACTAGTAGGAAAGAAAACGGTTCCCTCTGCCTGCAACACCCTCAGCACTGGTTGGCCACCACCCAACCCTCATGAGCTTTAGGAACACCCTCTAATGCAGCGCTCAACCTCAGCAAAGAGGATCCACCACCTAGCTTAGTGGATCGCGCCACAAGGGGGTGGTGGCTAGTAGGAAAGAAAACGGTTCCCTCTGCCTGCAACACCCTCAGCACTGGTTGGCCACCACCCAACCCTCATGAGCTTTAGGAACACCCTCTAATGCAGCGCTCAACCTCAGCAAAGAGGATCCACCACCTAGCTTAGTGGATCGCGCCACAAGGGGGTGGTGGCTAACCCCTAACTCCCCCTCCCTAAGGCAATCAGCTACCCAGCCCCCACCCAATGCAGATATAGGACTTGTGGATGGGGGAACCCCTTCCCCCCTACTCAACATGTCTGGCTATTTTGCAGCTTTCTTCAACCTCCAGTAGACATAGGTTTTGAGGAGATATAACTGGAAAGTATTGAGAGGATCCAGAAACCAAGCAATCATTGTTTGGATAAATTGTTTTGGGAAAACGTAAATATTTGCTAAGAACTTGGTTGGGACATGAAACTGTTTTCAGAAAATCAAAGATTGTTAACTAGGTGCTCTAGTTGAGTGATTATTTGTGTAGGAATGTTGTGCATGAATATGCACATACAACCTTTTATGCACTTATGAAAATAAAATAACACGCACTTCAGAGAAGAAATAATGACAATTTTTCTGTGACTATGTTACAGCCACACTCACCCTTCTTTCCTGGAAGTGCAGGTCTAGCCTTTTTCTAGGACGTTGGTCTGTATCATTTCCGCCAGGACGATGGTCAGCACTACGTTTCCTCTCCAATTCTCTCTCCCTTTCTTGTTCACGCTCCTCCATTTCAGTCAATTCCTTATGATATATGGCAAAATTTAGAACTTTCAGTGCAGCTTCAACATCTGACTTTGAAACCTGCCAAGATAGATTAATAGTCAATCATGAAGAGTGATCAACAAGCAGAAAAAAATTGGAATGCATAAATAAACTAAATGCCTAACAGATGCTTAAATAAAATTTGTAACAAATAAAATAAGTGGACAGAAATAAGATCTGTCAACATGCCGTTACTGTTTCGTTCGGCTATATATGACCAAAGGTTTA
Source organism: Myrica gale (assembly GCA_963930655.1). Lineage (NCBI taxonomy): Eukaryota > Viridiplantae > Streptophyta > Magnoliopsida > Fagales > Myricaceae > Myrica > Myrica gale. The sequence continues at coordinate 12,424,524 of OZ005603.1, read as the reverse complement.
AAGATAAAACTCAAATTTATTCTGGAAATATACTAATTATAATGAATACAAATCCCACTATGTTATGACATAAATTGCGACAGATATCAAAAGAGAGAGACAGAGAGAGAGCAAGATACCTTTCTGCTCAACTTCAATTTCGCATGAGCACTTGAGAGACGTATTATGGTTTCTAAAGTTTTTGCAGTATTTGGAAATGTACCTCCAGTCTACAGAAAGCAAGAATCAGGTTAACCAGTAACAAGAAAACCATGAACTTAATTGTTTAAAACGTGTTGATGGATTATAATGTCCAAACATTTGCATTTGAACTCGTGTTTCTGAGCACTGCATATGTTGTTGCAATCTGGTCTGATGCCTGTGGACAAAAAGTTTAAATAAATATGTTGCATAAGCTTTTGCAATCCAATGGAATACCAGGACAACCACACCACATTAAGGTGGGAATACATGATCAATACAGCATCAAAGCATCCTGACCTCATCAGTCAGCTCAGGCTGAATCCTATGTTTTGCATAATGGATATACTTTTTAAGAAACTTGATGGCAATGGTATCACGCTTTCGACTCTTTTCTGTTCTCTTCCCATGTAGCATTCGATTGTACTTGACAAAGACTGAGTCAGTATCAGTTTCATCTTCTCTTTCATATCTCGAGCTCCCATCAAGAGTTGCCTCACCTACAATTTTAACTCTTTAATTAAGCACATCAGTAGAGACCGCTATACTTCTGAGCATGAGAGAATTGTTAGCACACCTCCAATTCCAGAACGGTACCGATGCATGCGCAAGACATGCTCTGAGATGTAACGATCGATATCAGGATCTATCTGATCCAATACTATGAACAGTAAATCAAAACGCAGAGTGTCCGGGAGCCCAATATTCTTTGTTGGAGTCAATGAACGATCATACTGTGCAGCCATTCAGTACAGCAAAAAATCCAGTTAAAAAATTTACAAAAGCAAAGGACTTGAGGTTACCCTTGTAGGATACACAGACCCTGTGGACAAGCCCATATTAGATGCAATGTCTTGATACTCACGAGCAGTAAAGTTTCCAGTTGTGGAGCAGAAGTGTACACTTTTTACAACCTTTGGCCTTACAAGGGAACCTAGAATGAGTAACTTATAAGATTAGATTTATGCATACCTACAATTATTGTCAAAACAATGCTGGGAAACAACCTAAATTTCTAATTCCAATACCCTATACCATATGCAATGCTACTTAATTGGATGTGATATGAATGAAATATAGCAAAAATTAAAGACTAAAGTACATTTGGTGACAATGCCCTCGACGCAGACCATGGAGCCAATAAATTCGGCAAGTAGTTCTCTTGGTGTGACTCGGCGCGATACGAAAGGGCCTTCAAACCCCACAAGAAGTTGCTTTCCTTCCTTCAAGTACTTCGTATCAATAGATTTAGCAGCGTCCGTGACTGCGTCACTGAAGGGTTGCATGTACTCGCTGGGATACTTGAGAATCCTATACAGTAACACATAGAGAGAGGGAGCTAAATGGATTTTTCAGCATTCAAGTTTGACAATTTTAGACACAAGGAACCCAAACAGCGCCCACTCGGGTAGAATGCTACAAAAGTTGCCTCCGAATCCCGAAGATTTCGATGATTTGGACAACCTAAAATTTAACGGTCAAATTTAATCTCGTTGTCGAACAAAAATAATAGCGACCCAAAGAAGGGGGTTGTGAGAAATCGGCGTTGCCCAAAATAAAAAGCCAAGGGGAGTTTCCCCCAGCTATACGAAGAAAACACAAAAATGTAAATATTTGGAGTTCTTGTAGCTCACTAACCTGGTACCCAAGTCGCGGAAGGAGTGGAGATCGAGATGTTGACGATGAGGCGCAAACGCTTGTGGTTTATCGTTGCCTTGATCTCGTTCATGTATATCCCCTTCCCTACCTGATTCTCATTTTCATCGTCATGAAATTAGCAGACAAAAAACAAATCCCAAAGTATGGAATGACAGAGGAGAGAGAGAGAAAGAGAGAGAGAGAGAAGCGGGCATGGAAATTAAGCACGTCTTGATCCAGAAATTCCAAGAACTCTCGATTGTGAGCTGCCCTGAGTTCTTCACTGATGTCCATTTTCCTTTTTCGCCTTACCGCTTCAACGTCGTCTTCAGGGATATAAAGAGAGACGGCAGAACATAAGAGAGAGAGATCCGGACGGTTGTTGCCTTTGTTATGGAGGGAAAAAGTTGGGCATTTTGGGCCTCTTTCCACGTACACTCATTGCTGCTTGGGCCGTTTTCATACATAAAAACCTTTTTTTCTTTTTAGGTATTGTTCTCTTCTGGGCAATTTATAGAGATGATTAATAGATACGTAATAACATGTTCCATCAATTAGACTAAGGTTGTGTTTGTGTTGTAATATTTTTGGTATGAGAATATGTGTTGGTATTGGGTTTAGTGAAAAGGTGAAGAGAGAGGTAATTTTTTATAGTTTTTGTAATTTTTTATATTTTTTTATGGAAGAGAGAGATTATATTGGAGTATTTTATTAGGAGAGAGATAAAATTTTGGGGAAGATTAGCTTTGCAAACGCAGCCTAAGTATTTCTTCGTCTTCTACGGGTGAGTACCATAATGGATGATCCGTACTATCGGAATCAAATATTAAGTTTCGGTATTGTACCGGAACGAAATCGGAAACTCCGGTTTCCGATTGTGGACTTTTTTACATAGATATTTTTAGGCTATAACAAGCCCATTATGCATTTTGGGCCGAAATTTTACATTTATCTAAAATAAAATTATAGCATTCTAAAATTATGAGCATCAAAAAAGGTTGTGAGCCCTATTTTAAAATTATAATGTTTTAGACCCTCTCTAAAATAAAACAAACTTTCAACCAAAATCTTATGTAGAATTACAAGGTTTTGAGCTATATTTTAAAAAAATAATTTTAAAAAATCGGAACCAGAAATTTTGCTAATTCCGCCAGAATTTCCGGTCCCGGTTCTGATTCTGAAAAATACAAAAAATACATTTCAATTTTGGTTCCGGTATGTGCCGAAATTACAAAACCGGAATCAAAACTCTGAATTCCGATTTTGGTCGGAACTTTTGCCCACCCTTATCATCTTTCTAGAGCTAAATAAAGAAAAAAAAAATAACACACCTCCAAAATCCAAATTACTAATTACCAATCAATTCCATTATCTAAGATTCTAAGTCTAATAATTATTAATCTAATATTATAGACATTTTCCATGAAATTAAAAAACATTACAATAATATTGTATTTTGTAAACTATAGAATAATAGAATTCTATTCATATTCATAATGTCTAAAGTATAGAATAATAAAACCTATACTCTAATACTCATATTGTATTTTGTAACAATTAAAATGAAAACAATACCTCCCTCTAATCGTCCACGTCAAGAGTCACGCTATCTGTGTTGGAAACCGAGATAGTAGACATCAGTAACAATTAAAATGAACTAAAATTTCCGTGTGATTACAATAATTACATTTTGTCATTGGCTTCTCTGTATCTATCACTTTTTCGTCCCTTGTGAAATGATCTCACATGGGAGATGATTGAGAAACTTTCCTCCTCTTTGGAAGATGTGACGCTGACACATCAACACCACCCCCAACTTGAGGATCCGGCGGACCCGGCTCCTCACCAATAATAGGGGAGGAAGCATCGGCTCCTACTTGGGGGCGTGGTGTCGGTGAATCAACCGAAGGAGTAGAAGAAGAAGTAAACGGATCCATCCGAGAAAATAAAAAGTTTTGAAAAAAATTTATAACATACTCATTTTAAAACTAAACATTTCTACAAATTTATTGCATTCAAATATATACTTAGTCAAATTGCTAAACAATTTCACAATCAAATTGCATTAAAATATATACTAATACATCAATACAATTTCAAACTACTCTAAGAAAATTCAAATTGCATCAAAATATATACTCTAAAATATATGCTCATACTGTCATACACAGATTATTCAAATTGCATTACAATATATACATAAACACAATTTCAAAACCAAATATCCAATCAATTATCAACCATGCCCACTGTCCACTGCTCATCCTCCAATTGCAAACAGATTCACAACTTCAAAAAAAATCAAATCCTCCGATGATCCAATCAAGCCTATCCTCCACAGTTTCACAACCTAATCTATACTCTAAAATTTTAAATTAACTAATGAACTACAATAAATAATTAACTAAATAAGTCAATGAATTTTTACCTCAAAACAATGCATTGACCACTGACCAATCTGACCACACAAGGCAAACTTCACAATCACAATCTTGTAATTTGTAACCTGCACTAAAAAAAATTAATTACTTAATAGATAATGAAATGAAGAAGTTAAGAACAACTAAAGTAATGAAATTGAAATTGAAAAAATAAACTAAAAAAGAGAGGCAGAGTTGTTCGAAATCGAGAGAGAGAGAGAGCCAGAGAGGATTAGAGGAAGAGAGGCAGAGAGTCTCCCGTTGGTCCTGTTTCGGCGGAGAGGCAGTTGGCCTTTGGCTTCAACGGTGTCACGGGCTGACGGAGTCACAACCGTGAAGTGAGAAAGAGCAGTGCGTGAGAGACTGTCCACCAAGAGTCCAAGACCAAAGGGCAGACTCAGAGAGTGTGAGAGACTGGAGAGATAGAGAGCTGAGCTCGAGAGACTAGAGAGAGAAAAAGAGTTAGGTGACAGCGTGAGCCGTGAGGTGAGAGAGAGAGAGCAGCGAGGTGAGACAGCGTGAGAGAGCAGCGAGGTGAGATCGCGTGAGAGAGCTGAGAGAGGCTGAGAAATAGAGAGAAAACATCGAACTAGGCGAGGCCGAGGTCTAGAGGGTTTGGAAATAAAACCCTAGGACCAAAATGCACAGTTTTGATCCTGTCCAAAACTGTTCATTTTGGATTTAAAAAAAAAACAACCCGATACCGGTATGTTCATATACCGTATACCGGCTCCAGATCCGATTCTGGTCAGTATATGGTGGGCGGTGGCAAGAATCGGAATATCGACGGAAGATTTGCCACCCCTAACTACAAACATGAAAATGTTTTCATGTTGTAAGACCCAAAATGTCCTAAATTTCACAGGGATGACATTAAGGGTGGGTTTGTGTGGTAAAATTTTTGGTATTGGGTTTAGTGTTGGTATTGGGTTTAGTGAAAAAGTGAAGAGAGAGGTAATAGTTTATAGTTTTTGTAATTTTTTATATTTTTTTATGGAAGAGAGAGAGATTATATTGGAATATTTTATTAGGAGAGAGATAAAATTTTGGGGAAAATTTTACATCCAAACGCAGCCTAAATACAGTAAGACCCAAATGTTACATTCATCTCTCAACAAATTACACTATACAATGCGGACAGAAAATAAAATTATAGAGTAACCTTATTGAAGAATTAGGGATGTAACTCTTGTGACTTAAGATCCTTTTTCATATTTGTTTTTTTAAGTCAATTGTCTTCAGCTTATGAACAAATGATATAGAGATACGTACGTTCTCATATACTCTAAGGACGACTCCTGCTTCCTAACTGAGCAGTTTTACTGCAAATTTTTACCCAAAAAAAAAAAATTGATGAAAAATAATACATGAAGTTTGACCCCTTTATATTTTCTTTCAAGAACTAAATTTCTCCCCTGCTTTTCATAACTTCGTCCCAATGTTCTAACTTTACTTGAGAGAAATTCTATTCTTGTCAATTCCTACAATGTCTCAGCACAAGTTGCCAAAACAGAAAAATGAAAGCATGGGCGAGAAGGATGATTGATGGGGCTAAAGATGGAGGACTTCTCACCCCAAATGATGCAGATGCAATCCCAATATGTCTAATCTCTGAGCTGAATGTCCCTTTTATAGGCGAGAGAGACTTGAACCGTCCTAACTGGAATATCCTTAGACGCCTCTTCACAAACCTCCATTATTGCCATTAGTCGCCAAAACGCATAGAAACTTCAAGAAATAAGCGTTGGAAATGAAAAGCCTCGAAAATGAGACGAAAAGCTGCTAAAACGGACGAGAAATTGAAGAGGGAGAGAAACGGTAAGGTCGAAAACGGCGGTTAGGGCAAAGCAATCGAAATTTGGAAGAAGAAGAATAGAACGCAACGTTTTATTTAAAAATTCAAATCGACCAAAATTAGTTTAAATAAAATAAAACTACATTAGTAGTTGCAAATTCGCGCCTGACTCAGTGGTATGGCCCTCTAATTCTCCAGGCTTGGAGTTCGACTCCAGCCATTACCAAAAGTTCTGTTTTTTTTTTTAAGACCGGCTTATCACAGTCATACTATTTAATCAAAATTACACATAAGGCTTCAATTCCATAAACATTATTGAATAACAGTACAAATGAAAATAATATAGCACAACATTGAGAGAAAATTCACACTAAAAATCATGAGTCTCCAGACCATTAAAAATACATTTTAGAAACCTCTATGAGCATCATCAACCTTGGTCTCCAACGAGGAACACTTGGGCTTTCCCTCTTATTCTCCAGGTTAAAACACAAGGCCTTTGGCAACTTTTATTTTCTTTCCGTGAAACAATTTAATAACCAATAAGCACTTCATACACCACTTGCCCAATAGATGATGGCCAGTTCTGCAGCAAAGATCTCACAAAGTACGTAAATTAGAATTAAACTCATAACTATCACAGAACTAATGACTTCTGCTTATGAAAGAAAGCAGCCTTACTGACAAAAAGACCAAAATCCAGAACGGCTGTGGATGATCAAGGTCTGAATGCAGAAAAGGCCACGACGGAGTTGTGTCCACCGAATCCAAACGAATTTGAAATGGCTGAATCACGAGACACTAATGAGCAATTAAACATGGACGCAGAGGATTCCCATGCAATTGGAATTGAAAAAGCAACGGTGTTATAAGGTTTGAGCATCTTACCAACATTCACTTCATGCTGTTGCTTTTTATTCGCAACAGTGTCAAATTTGTCATTCACTTTAGGGTCTGGATTCTGCATCCATTGAAGGAATTTGTCACTCATCATATTACCAGTTATCCTAATCTTTAAATCAATTGACAGATATAATTGAAACTTAAGGAGTACTCTACTTAGTCGGACAAAAAAATCTTCGCAACCTCAAGAGATTCATAATTTCCCTTATTGGCTTCCAAAGAAGTAAAATGCAGTGTTAATTAATAAAATTAAAACTTCACTAATAAGTTAGTTTGATTAGTTTGTATGCAGCGACTATTGTAGAAAATGATGTTTACAACTCACTGTTAATTTCGCTGCTTTATGATATCACACCAACCACATATTACATCTAATTAACTATATAATTCATTCCCAATCAAATATTTAACATGGACTAGTATGATGTATTCTAACACTAACAGCATCACAATCGAAATTGCCCATGTTTAGCAGTGTCCTGCATCTGTGTTTAACAAGCTAATAATAATAGAATCACCAAATCAAGTGTCAACTAGAAAGTAGCACATACAAATTGATTTATGGAAGGATGCACCCAGCCTGTTGTTATAGCTTTCACCGTGGCAATGGCTTCCAAACCACCAGCAGCACCAAGGCTATGCCCAATCATTGACTGCAAGAAATGAATCCAAGAGCACAACAAGAATCAGACGACGAAAACATAGAAAATCAATATATAACCAAAGGAGAGAAATTACCTTTGTCGCATTAATTTTGATCCCCGCTGGATTCTTGAAAACCTCTTCTATAGCCTTCATCTCAGCTAAGTCACCAAGAGTAGTGGAAGTTGCATGTGCATTGATGTAGTTGACCTGGAATATTGGAAAACCATTTTAGTTCTCCAGTATTCGTTAAGGGGTCTTTTGTATTCCATATTTAAACCATTCAGAAACTTGTAGCCGTAGATACTAATTGCAGGCGGAACATTAATTTAAACAAATAGTAAGTAATTTAAAAATAGATCAGCAAGTTGAATTTGCCAGGCCTTCCAAAAGAACTTACTATGAAATCTTAGGCTGCTTAGGATATCTTAAAGACATACCAAATTCAGAAGTTCATCCATCCTCGCTCTCATCGTTTCGTTCCCAACAGAAAGCAACATGGTGGCAAAATTATTTGTGGTGTCGTACTCATGCATTCCAAATTCAGTAGTTCTAAAAACAATTGCGTCTTGTCGTTTTCATCTTTTTTTTTTTTTTGCCACAGCATGACTGTATAGGTCTGCATTTGGCTCCAGTAGTTCTAATTAACTTCTCAGATATGGATTCGTTTTCAGTCAAATTCTTACTGTGTTGCAGTGATCTATTTCCAACATGTGTATTTAGATTGTTCTCTTCATCGACACGTTTCCTGACTAACCAACATTCTCTCCAGATTTACCACAAAGCAAACATAGTCTTCTAATAAGGTCAATGAATTTCCACTTGAGACCGCATCTACAAGTCTACTACAATTATAATCTCTTCCAAAAGCACTTTTGCACTTCATCCATCCTCTGTTAGATGTCTATATATTGGCAACATCATAGGCAGTCCCTCTCTCCTACCAAAACCCACACTAATGTGACTTAAATGATCACTCTTGAGTGTAAGCTGTCCCATAAATATCACATTTAAAAGAATCACTGAACTCCTTATTATTCAAGCAAACTAACACACGCTAAGTCCTATTAAGGCAATAGGCAATCCATTCTAGAGCATCTACCACTGGTCTTCTCAATGCAAAAATCTTGGCAAACATGCTAGGGACTCTGAAGGTACTTTTTCATTAACCTAGGACCTGTGCAAAGTATGTAATACAACCTTGCAACAGAGATAACTAATTGAACAACTTTAGGAACATTCAGAACTTCTACCCACACCTAAATAACTTGGCAGTTCAAGTTCTTACTTATATAGTAAACATGGAAAAATGGTAGACAGAGCAGTAAATGGCAATGAAATTGGACTACATAGCAAAGAATATTTAACCTCCTAATGAAAATAAAATCAGTAGGAGAAAAAATAGTTTCTTATAATAACTTTCTTGCGGTAGCCACGAAATACACAAAAGAAAGGCCATGCATGAACAATATCCCACTCATTACATAATTAATAACACCAAAAACGAGCATCATACAGTATAAGGTGAATTTGCAGGGGGAAATGAGAATACCTCTTCAAGTGACACGCCAGCATCTTTAAGGCAGCTTTCAATGCATGCTGACACACCAGGTCCATCAGGTTTTGGATCAGTAATATGATGAGCATCACAATTAATAGCACCTCCTAAGTACTCTGCAAATATTGGTGCACCCCGTTTCATTGCATGTTCCAAGCTCTCCATTACCTGCCATGAAGTGCGTTTGTGTACCAAAATTTTACCCCCTCTAAAATTTTAACATAATTAAATATTACAATATAATCTCTCTCTCCCCATCAAATCATTACTATTTACTACAAAAAATATAAAAAATTACCTCTCTCTTCACTTTTTCACTAAACCCAATACCTAAAATTTTAACAACACTAAAATTTTACAACACAAACACAAAGTCCCATAAGGTAAGATCACAAGTCATTTCGACCATTAAGCTTAAATCTATTGGGCACCAGACAAAGACCCACACAGAAGAAAGACTACAAACACCTAATCAATCAAACATTGGTAAAGAAAAATAATTTATCAAGGGAAACTACTGATAATTTGCAAGTAAGTTGAAATCTACAATAATAATCAAGGAGGATCTTTGATAACTTCGCTTTTTAAGAGCCCACCATGATTGCACCACATTGCACCTTTATCTGTTATTATTCACTAAGGCTATACATTTGAAAGAAACAAGAAGATCACAATGTGTTGATCCGCAATACATATCAAATTTGGACTCCATAGAGGTCTGTCTTAAAGCATAAGCAGAGAGCCTAAGTCGTCAACTAGTTAATGTAAGTTTTATTTTTTGTTATTTATTACCAGGACACTTACTATTAAAACTGTTGAACATAAATAGTTCAATAATAAAGGAATAAGAAATAATGTCTTGTAAACATCCCTTTTTCCAAAGCTAGCATAAAAACAGATGCATGCATATATACCAATACTCCTGCTCCTTCACCCAAGACAAATCCATCCCGATCTATATCCCATGGCCTTGAAGCAGTTTGTGGATCATCATTCCTCTGAGATAAGGCCCTGCATGCAACAAATCCCCCCAATCCAACATCAACAATGGCAGCTTCAGACCCACCAGCAACAACCAGATCAGCCTCACCACGGCGAATGTGATTTGCAGCAGCATGGAAGCAATAATTGGAGGTGGCACAAGCAGTTGAAACTGAATAAGTAGGTCCCATGAAGCCATTGCCAATTGAAAGCAAGGCAGTCCCCATGTTGGTTAGGGAGTAGGGAATGAAAAAAGGGCTTATTTTCCTGGGACCCTTTTCTATTAATCTCTTTAAGGCAGTAGTAAGGGTTCCAAGACCACCCGCCACTGTTCCCACAATCACACCTGCCCGTTTCTTATCAATCTGCAGCAGATACCAGCAGTCACAATGAGTCAAGGATATGGCTGAACAAAAAACAAAATAAAAAAACAGGGAAACACACCGTCACAGTGTATAATGCAATGAAAATTTTCTTTCAGAGGTAACGATTGAATGCTTGAATATAAAAAAAAATGATATTTGTCAAATTAAGACTTAACATTAACATTAAAGAGAGGTTCAACCAAAAAAACTTAAGAACTCGTCCAAACTATCTACGATTTTCTCTTTATGTCTCCGTATCAGCTTAATTTTAGTGATCAGGGAAAAACAAACGATGTGAAACTTACACGGACGTTAGCAATTAGCTTGAAAGAAAGGGCAATTGATTTTATCAAGGTCATGTTGATTTTGAAAAAATTTAGTTGATGTGTGAGATTTATTGACATGCGTGTAGAAGTTGTTAAGTTATATTTATATTTGTAAAAAATGTAATGTTGAGTTGTATTAACATGCGTATAGGAGTAATGTTAGGATTGTAAGTTTAAATGTTGGATTCAAATTCTAAACTTTTTAGCCAAATAAACAATCTCCAAATCTCCGCCATAATAAGTTCATGCAGAGCTGGCTACGTAAATGTGAACAATTAGGCCATGCATGATTTACAGCAAAAAAAATACCTCAAGACAGTTCAAACCCGAGAAATGACACGCAAATAAAACTTGAGCACACTAGCGCAGACCCCCGTAATGCACCCACTATTATACCACCCACAGAGAAACAAAATAGCGTGTAGCATAAAAATCGGAGACCAGTAATAGTAGACCTTGGAGAGCTTTTCGCCGCCGAGATCGGCGTGCTCGAGCGCCTTCATGCCGGCAACAATACAGTACCGGAGGTAATCGTCGTATCGCCGGTCGTTCTTGCCATCAATGTAGCCGGTGCTGTCGAACTTGCGGATCTGACCGGCGATCCGGGTGGGGAAGTTGGAGGCGTCGAACCGGTTGATCTGGACGACGCCGCTCTTACCCGCCAGCAGTTCGTCGTAGTAAGTATCGACGTCGTTCCCGAACACGGATACCAAACCCATCCCAGTGATCACGACCCGTTTCTTGGGGTCCTTCTCGCGTTTCGGGGCCGATACGGTGGGCCGGCCGGATGCGGCTTTAATAGCAGAGAGGCGGCGACGTGTGGGGACTTGGAAATGCGAGGAGCGCTTCTCCCGGAGCGGGCCAAGCGGGGAAGGATGGAGGGTCGGGGATTGAAGGGCCTGCATGATGGCCAGACAGAGAGACAGAGTGCGCGCGAAATTAACGATGTCCGGTGTCCCTGTGGAGCTGAAAGAAAAGCAGGGGGAGTGTCTGAACTAAAGGACTCCCACTGATGTTCCGATTAGTTCCTTGAGCGAGAAATGTATTTCGCGCACTTCTCGACCGTTATTTATATGCTAGAAGTCAAAACTTTTGGCGTGTACACAGAAGACCGTCATTGACGTGCCACAAGTCAAAACTTTGGCGTGTACCCAGAAGACACAGAAGACCGTTATTTATTGGCTAACTTTTTTGCGTGTACACGAGATATACAGAAGACCTCAGAAGTCAAAATTTTTAGGGAGAAATACAATTTTCAACCCATTAATTATCGGATCTTGTTCTAAAAATTATATACGTTACACTCTCCAATTATTAATATTAGACATTTTTTACTCTAAACTACCAATATTATACATTTTGCACCCTAATTCCAAAGTACTACCTCAAAAATTAATGAATTGACAATAATATCTTAAATATATTCAAAGTAGATCTAAAATTTTGATAGAAAATGTAAAATGTCTAAAATTGATAGTTAAATGATGCAATATCTCAAACATAATAATATAGGGTGCAAAGTGTAATTCATGGGTTAAAAATATTTTTTTTCCAAACTTTTGGCGTGTACAAAAGACACAGAAGATCATAATTTATATGTCAACTTTTGGCGTGTACACAAGGGACACAAAAGAACGTTATTTATATGTTAGAAGGCAAAACTTTTTGCGTGTAGTTTTGGGTTTGGTTGCCATTCATGTTTTATCGCGTACTTGGAAGGATTAATAAGTGTATGGTCTGTACTTTGAAAAAAAAAATGCAAGAGAAGCGTCGTTGACTCTTGGCACATTTTGTATTAATTTTGTATGAATTTAAATAGAAAATAGTTTTTAGTATTTAAATAATAATATAAGACTGTAAAAAATTAATGTATTTATGAGAAAAATAGAGAGATCTAAAAATCATGGAGAATATAAGTGTGTTCATATATATCCTCGTGAATTCCATGTTAATGTGGTATACATTTAGATTAATTAATAATTAATCTATAAATGTATAAATGCATAAAAGTTTTTAGTCAATTTAAATTATATGAGAATTATAATTATAGGGAATATATATGAGAATCTTGTGACTATCAAAGTTTATTGATATTTGAAAAAAAATTATTAAAATTTTAGAATATGATGGTTAAGAAGTTGAAAAGTTTTAATGTAATAATTAATACTAATGATTGGTAATCATTTAATTTATTTGTTTGACTTTTGTGTATAATAAAAGTGAGTCGAGAAAAAAATGAAAAACTGTGCAATTTGATTGCCGCCGACCATGATGCTTTTTTATTATTATTTTTACTTTTGTTAAGCGCCGACCATGCTGCTTTGCTAGTTCTGTCTTATGATTTTTTTTCATGCCCTCAACTACACTATTTGGCATTGCTGCCGACCCGTTCTTATCATATATATTTTTTCATTCCCTCGAATATACAAACACGAAGTAATGAGAAATTAAAAGTGACAATTTTGATTTTCCTGTAATTATTATATAAGTATTGCATCGATCGAACAAGTATCTTTGTCCGTAATTATTGTTGTGTTTATTTTTTTTTTAAAAATAATATTTTAGTTCATAAATTTTACTCACTTTTCTTTTTTTTAGTTCCTAAATTTCATTTTTTTCAGATTTTAGTTATTAGATTTGCATTTGTTGACGAAAGAGTCCTTTCCTTCAAGAATTTGTCTATTCCCTTAACGACAGTCCAGATTAACTTTTTACCACGTCATCCCGGCCATGTCATTCATAAAAAGCATTCCTTTCTCTTCTCAGGTGAGTCCCAGTCGAACTGGTATGCGCGAAAGTCATCAAAACCGATAAGGTCAACAGAATCGTTCCCTGTGGCAATAAAGCCATGAACACAGGATCAAAACTGCTCTTTTAAATGTATACGTACACATACCATGAAGACAAAAATATTGACATCTTTGCAACCCTCTATGTCGTGATTCCTCTCTCTCTCTCTCTCTCTCTCTTTGTGAGTATCACATTGTCATGATCCCGGTGAATCCAAAGGCCAGGAGGCAAACTCACATTCAGCTCTCAGAACTCAGGTACCCATTGTCGCAGATACAACTCTGATAATGGTAATACTATTCATTCTCTCTCTCTCTCGGTGACTGAATGTTGTAGAATTATATAATACCTATCTCTGGTTTCCACTACTGTGTTTTCTAATTAATATGACACAATGTTAGTAACTCCATGACTAGAGACATTGCTAACCACTTCTTTCTTCTTCGTCTGCAGTGTTCATGGAGATGCGGCAAGGAGCGAATGCAACATGTTTTGTTTAGACTCTAATGGCAATGCATTTTGTGTCTATTGCCGCTCTTCACGGCACAAGGTTCATCAAGTCCTTCAGGTAGCTAGCCAAATTGCCATTTATGTCTTATTCTTCTTCTTCTTCTTTTCTGGAATTGCCATTTATGTCTTTGACTCTTCGTTTCCTTTCCTTTAATTGGCTGTCATTTTTTCCGAGTCTTTTAATTTGTATTAACCAAAAATTTGTGTTTATGCAGATAAGGAGATCTTCACACCATGATGTGGTGAGGGTTGCAGAGATTCAAAATGCTTTGGACATAAGTGGAGTTCAGACCTATGTGATAAACAGTGCCCGAGTTTTATTTCTCAAAGAGAGTTGTGTAAATGATACCTCTCTCCCTTCTATGGTAAGAGGTACTCTTCCATACACAGGTATCTGGAGTCGACGATGTAATATTTCCCAACAAATATACTTTTGCGAGTACTTACTGATATGCAATGATAAATATTGCATGAAAATTAACTCGTGAAATCGTATACAACATTATATGGTGGTTGGTGAGGAAATCCAGGTGCACGCATTGCATCGAATAATATACGTGTGATCTTCCTAGGCACTATATAAAAAAGCGTACAACATGTCGAAGTCGCAGATACACAATACATTCTGGGATAGTTGGTTGTGTTGATCGTAATACGCTGCATTGCTGTTACTGTAGACTCCAGTCACCTCGGCGTGTGTCCCTTCCATCGCACCGATACATTCCTATCCCAAAAATACACGACCAAAACATATATAATACATAGTTTAGTGTACTTAGCCCAAACGAGTGATATATGATTAAGGGGAGCTAACAACACGCGTACCTTAAACCAGGAGTCGTATTTTGGGTTTCCTTTAATGTGTTGGTGAACGCCCTCAGTATGTCGTGGGCGTATAATTGTGGGGGTCAATATGCATAAAACAACCAAGATCTGATGGAAGCAAGAGTTCATCGTCTGCCTACAATGCTTAAATCTATCCATAACTTTTCGGTGGGTTTCTCCGTGCCCCATGATCTTTATAAACATGCATAATGCTTCATCCACCCCACGCGATCCTTGGGTACATATACGCCCTTTGCCACTAGCCTTTGGGCCAACAATCGAAATACTCTCAGCACCCTCCTATAATTGTCATAAAAATTCATTGTACTAGGATGATTAATAACCCTCTCAACATAATCCGCCCCCGGTAGTCCCACTGGGAACATGGGCAAGCGTTGCTTAAGTTTTCTCCGTCTGCAAGATGTAAAGCAGACGACACAGACAACCATGATAACTTCCCATACTTCCTCATCCAAGTCAGGGTTGTGGCCACAAAAGCGGCACCGAAAATCCGGTGTTGCAGAAGCTACTTGCTGAAACTGTGAAACACTAGGGCTAGCATTTCCACCCCATTGGTGTGTATCACTGGGGCAGCTTCTCCTCTCCATTGGTGTGTTTCACTGGTACCAACTTCTCCTCAGGGCTACGTGCCACTGGGGGCAGGTTCATCTCTACACCAGTACGGTGAGTAATATTGTGGGTACACCCCAAGGTTTGTGTCACTGGGGCCAGCGTCTCCTCCCCAGTACAATGAGTAATACTGCAGGTATGTACCGGGGTTCGTGCCACTAGTGTCAGCATCTCTTGGCCAGTAGTTTGACACACTACCTCTATCGTCTTAGCCCATGCCACCTAGCTGGAACATGTCCATAATAGATAGATTGAGATCTTGCATATGCTTCCATCAAAGTGGTGCCCGAGTGTTCAATTTCTTACTATTGAGAGAAGAAAACCAAACAATTCTTGTGAACTTAAAATACATCCAGTTTAAAATATTTGTCAAGTGTCTGAGATAAAAATTAATTAATTACTATGATAGTGATTTCTTACTATTGAGAGAAGAAAACCAAATTATTCTTGTGAACTTAAAATACATCCGGTTTAAAATATTTGTCAAGTGTTCAAGGTAAAAAATTAATTACTATGATAGTGATTTATAACTATGAAGATAAAATAATTAAATATTTCACAAGTTAATTTTCACAACAAACCCAAACTACACTTTAGAAACTTCTTAGTATTTCGTGTGTATCAATCATTTAAAAGTGTAAAAATTAATTACTATTGAAAATGGGTTTCGTAAAAATTATGGAGTCATCACTCACCGATTAATATACAAGTAAGTTGATAATGATGATTGGTTGCGGACATTCATCCTAACAGTGTGTCGTGTGTCGTTGCTGCTCGTAATGTATTAAACCAAACAAATAAATTAGTCCAACAAATTTATCATTGTGTCAGAACATACTAGTATAAAATAGTACGAAATCAACATAGGATACCGTAACAACAATTTTGTTCATAACAAATAAGGAAACGCGCATACAAATCTAACCGATAACCACCAAAGATAATACTCCTAATGTACACATACAAGTGCATATGAACCACAAAGAGAGACAAAGCAATGGCTTCATTTGCGAGACCATGCCCACCAATCAGGTTGTCAACGAGCCCAGATAGATGGCCAAAGACAATTTCATATTTATATTACGTCAGTGGGGGGGTTCAATCTTCTCAAGTGCGTCAATGCATGCCTGAAAAGTAGGATTAACGCACCATGGAATTGCGTCTTGCCATCAATCCATTCATTTGCGTTGTCAAAGAACACCTCTTCACTACTGTGTTGCGCCTTCCCCTTGTCCCGTCCAACAGTAGAAGTAGTTCCTCGCTTCCAAGAACCCGATTAGGTTTCATAGGGGCAGGGCCATTGCCATCAGTCCAAACACCCCCACTAGCTATATGCTCCTCAGTGACACGACCGACAGGCCCGTGCCTATGATGGTTTCGACTCTCGACCTGGACTGCTTCCTTTTCTGTCTCACCGTTGCCATGCTCTCCGCGAACAGCAAGTCCAGCTCAGGGAAGTTTGCAAGTCCTTGCTTCATAAACTTTTTCACACCCTTGCATGTCTGAATTTTTAAGACGATCCAAAATACGAGATTAGTGAAGATAAAGTAAGCAACTACCGATTTTTTCAATACTTGATGGGAAAGTGAGGTGGGTTCATATCGGAAGGAAATGGTCCCACTAAGCATCATGCGCATTGATAGTGCTGGTTTCGTGATTCCAGCCAACGCAAGTTTGCTTCTTCAAATTGCAGAATGCCCTGTAATTCACCCTTAAGGAATGCACTTTATTCACAACTTGAGTGGTTGATATATCCGGGATATTCAGATTCGTCGTAATTCTATCCCATACAATTCAGTTAGCGGGCTTCCTACTGTCGAAATTGCCATCACGCCATTCATTTAACAATAAGTAAATAAGGTCTTGTACCTCACTAGGATTGCTTCACATTCGCTCACGCTATAAGATAACATCCAATAGAGCCCTCAAATTTTCATGTCATTATCAAACTAGCTAACGATGTCATTAATGAACTGAAACAAGTGAGCATGTTCTTTGTTGTAAAACCAACTAACGAGTATCAAACAATTAGAATATGGGAACATGTGAATAAGGTCTATAGCAATAGGCATGCAATCAATAAACCAATAAACGAATAACCCAGAATAATATACTTATGAGAAGTAAGTATTTAAAATGTGATGTTTAAAAGTGGTAAAAAAACGTGGTTTTAAAAGAACTGGACTATGTGTTTAAGTTGAAGAAGTCGACCGGTCTTCGACCGCTTGGTATAGCGGTCGACCGATTGATTTTAAAACAGAGCTCTTGTGCTTCTGATAATATGACCATTGGGTAACGGTACATGCATTGGTCGACCAACTCGGATTAACAGATGACTCCCAATGGCTATAAACGACTAGATTTCATATATGACTTATAAATACACCTTCATAACGTCTAAAATCAATACACAACGACCACATATCATTTAGATCACTTGAGAAATATTTCAAACCTTCATATTTCATATTTCTCATATCATTCACACAAAACACACTTTCATATCCTTGTTTTAGTGAGAATCAAGAAATAGAGTCTTCCATTTTCATATCTTCTCTATCAAGAGAGTTTGTTATTGTAATATTCATATAAAAAAAAGTGATTCCTTTAGTGAGAGTTGTTCACTAAAGAATAAGCTTAGAGAGGGAATATTTCAAACTTGTGTGGGTTGTGAGTGGTGTGCCCGAAAAATCACTTGGGTGACTTTGAGTATTGAGCCCGAGAAAACACTTATACGGTTCTCTAGCGCCCAGAAACTAGAGTGTATGCTATTTGAAGAATAGTGGGAAAACCTCAAGGCTCGGTGAAGGGGCTTGAGAGGTGGATGTAGGCGGATTTTGCCGAACCACCTAAAAATTACGTTTTTGCTTCTCTATCTCTACTCTTTACTTTTAGCTCGAATTTACATTTGTTTCATATTATATACTTGTGCTAAATTAGTAGTTACTTTGCAAATACATCTTTGGGGGTTAAAAGCGAAAAATTTAGAAAATCAATTCACCCCCTCTTGGTTGCCTTAATCCTGGAAGTACTCACAATTGGTATCAGAGCAAGGTGCTCATTATTCAAGATTTAATAATCTTGAGTTAGAATGAAAACTTCAAGCTTCAATACTCAAGTTGAAGGGCTTCAATACTCAAGTTGAAGGGCTTTCCACACTTAGACCACCATTTTTTGATAAAAATGATTATGCATATTGGATAGCTTGGATGAAAGTTTTTATTCAATCCATTGATTATGATCTATGGTTATGCATATTAAATGGTCCACATATTCATACAACGAAAGTTGGAAAGGTTGATAAACTCAAAAATGAAAATGAATATAGTGACCTAGAAAAAAGAAAATTTGTTTAAATGCTAGAGTTATGAATATTCTTTATTGTGCTTTAGATAAATATGAGTTTAATAAAATATCTTCTTGCACAAATGCTAAGGAAATTTGGCATGCTCTAGAGATTACTCATCAAGGGACTAATGTTAACGATGAAAGCTTCTCATCCGCCGAAGAAGAAGATGGAGAAATAGCCAACATGTGTCACATGACATTTGAGGATAATGATGAGAAAGACAATGACGTATATTCTTCAGATGATGAATCTAAACCTTCTTGTGTTGAACTTCAAAATACCTTTGATGAAATTTTTGGTCAATTTGAAAAATTAGGTTCAAAATATACATAATTGAAAAAGAAACCCATTTTGGTCTCAGAACAAATTGAATTGTTGAAAACTGAGCAAGATACTCTAAAGCTAGAAAATGATTTATTCCAACAAAAAACTTTAGAATTAGAAAATGAGAAAGTTGCTTTAGACAAGAAAATAATCTTTCAAAGAAAAATTATTTAAAAATTTACTCAAAGAAGCAAAACATTGGAAAACATGCTTACTAGTCAAAGATGTGTCTTTGACAAAAGGGGCTTAAGCTACAAGCCTTCTATTCACCAAAAACATTTTAAAAATTATTTTGTGGAGGCTAAGTCATTTAATGCACATACTCAAACATGTGATTTTTGCAATAAAGATGAACATCTTATTTATTATTGTACATTAAAGAAACTTGGGAGCAAGACTCTCAAGAAGACATGAGTTCCAAAAGGAAGCAATGCTAACACCGAAGGACCCAAGAAAGCTTGGGTGCCAAAAATAATTTATTGATTCTCTCTTAGGATGGAGCAACAGATGGTACTTGGTCGGGTTGAGCAGAACCGGGTTGAACCACAAAATCTGACCGAATCGGTATTGTTGTTTTTATCAGATGAATCTGGTTCGGTCTAAACCGGATTCATATAACCAGATCAATGTGGTCCGGTCCGGTCTAAGATTTTTACAAACCGGACCAGACCGGACTGCATTTCATATTTTTTTAAAAAAATAAAAGTATATACTGCAGAGCCTCACAGCGCAGAGGCACTCTGGGTAGTGCGCAGAGCCTACTGCGCAGAGGCTCATTGCGCAGTGCGCAGGAGGCACTCTGCGCAGCAGTGCCTCTGCCAGTGTGCAGAGGCATTAAATTTTTTTTAAAAAAGGTTTTTTTTTATTTTAAAAAAATAAAACCGGTCTGTGGTCCAGATCGGACTGCTTTCTACTAGACCGGATCGGACCACTTATGAGTGGTCCGATCCTCTATATTAGTAGGACCAAAAATCCAGTCCGACCGCATTCCAGTCCAAAAATTGGACCGAATTTCCGGTCTTGCAGCCGCCTACTGCGCAGTGCGCAGGAGGCACTCTGCGTAGCAGTGCCTCTGCCAGTGTTCAGAGGCATTAAAATTTTTTTTTAAAAAGGTTTTTTATTTTAAAAAAATAAAACCGGTCTGTGGTCCAGATCGAACTGCTTTCTACTAGACCGGATTGGACCACTTATGAGTGGTCCGATCCTCTATATTAGTAGGACCAAAAATCCAGTCCGACCGCATTCCAGTCCAAAAATTGGACCGGATTTTCGGTCTTGCAGCCCTAGTACTTGGATGAAACTTGTCTATCAAGAGAGCTTGTGACATTTGAGGACATATGCTAAAGGGAAAACTTTTGGTAACTTCTAAATCCTTAATTGAGAATAAGTTTTAATAATAGTTTATGATATTTTCCTATGTGTTTATGTTATAAATGCGAATGTATTCATCTTTGATATATTTCTTGCATTTATCAAAATGTAACATCTAGGAGCTACTTTTTTATTTTTTTTCAAAATCATGTACTTTGATAAATTTTTGTGAGCTTAAACTTTTTTTGCTAAGAATGACCTTTAAATTTTCATTGGTAGTTAAGAGGTTGGTACAAACCCACTCGGTAGGCTACTATCGTAATAGTGATGGACTCTTGAGTCCCCATTAGACATCCTCTATACCATTTCAATGAGATTGTTATTCAAAACTACAAATTTTTCTTTTGGATGATCTCTTTTAACTGATAATTTAAATTCTATCCATGCATTCTCTTTTTGATTGAAAACTGGGGAGAATTCTTAAATGTCTACATGTTTGTTTTCCCTTTGATCATATGATGATTTTTGTTAGAATGCATATTTGGGATAAAATATGTCCTTTTGTCTTTTTGATGTGACAAAGGGGGAGAAATGTGCTAATAATTCTTGATGACTATATATTCTCCTTTTGAATTGGATTATGTTTTGATTGTATTAATCTTTATGAATACAAATGGCAACTACTACTGCTTTGTCTCAAGTTTTAAATGTTTGTCCAATTGCAAAATATAAGGGGAATTAGATTATGTTTTGATGACTATATATTCTCCTTTTGAATTGGATTATATTTTGATTGTATTCGCTTTATGAATCCAAATGGCTACTACTAATGTTTTGTCTCAAGTGTTAAATATTTTTCTAATTGCAAGAGATAAGAGAAGTCATCTCAAAACTATCAATTAATTGTCATAATAAACAAGGAGGAGATTGTTGGCTTTTGTGCAAAATCGATATTTTGATGATTTCAATAAATAGATTAAGTTTATAAAACGAATATCTTCAAAGACAAACGTTTGATGAAAGAGCCAAAGACTTGAAAAAAGAATATAAAAAACATGCAATGAGCTAAAAAGTGAAGATTCAAGACCTTAGGATAGAATCCTTATAACTCTTTGTTTCACTTTTGACAAGGATTATGAATCACACTTGCATATCTTTCAAAACATACATAAACCATTTTACTTTTTGTTTGAAAGATATTTTTAAAGGTTTCAAAACACCCCAATCAAACACTCAAACATTAATTCATATACTTATGGTAAGTAAGTATTTAAAAATGGTCAAAAACGTGGTTTTAAAATAACCGAACTATGTGCTTAAGTTGAAGAGGTCGACCGACTAGTGAAGCGGTCTACTTGTTGATTTTAAAATAGAGCTGTTGTGCTTCTGACAATATGACGGTTGGGTAACGGTAACTTGAAGCGGTCGACCGACTCGTTTTAATAGACGACTACCAATGGCTATAAACAACTAGTTTTCATATGTGGCTTATAAATATACATTCATAACATCCAAAATTAATACATAACGACCACATATCATTTAGATCAATTGAGAAATATTCTAAACCATCATATTTCATATTTATCATATCATTCACACAAAACACACTTTCATATCCTTGTCTTTGTGTGAATCAAGAGATAGAGTCTTCCATTTTTATATCTACTCTATCAAGAGAGTTTGTTCTTGTAATATTCAAATCAAAAGAGGTGATTCCTTTTATGAGAGTTGTTTACTAAAGAATAAGTTTAGAAAGGGAATATCTCAAGCTTGGGTGAGTTGTGAGTGGTGTGCCCGAAAAACCACTTGGGTGGATTTGAGTGTTGAGCCCGAGAAAACACTTGTCCGGTTCTCTAGCATCCCGAAGCTAGAATGTATGTTATTTGAAGAATAGTTAGAAAACTTCAAGGCTCGGTGAAGGAACTTGAGGGATAGATGTAGGCAGGTTTGCCGAACTACCTAAAAATCATGTGTTTGCTTCTCTATCCCTACTCTTTACTTTTAACACGCGTTTACACTTGTTGCATATTATATACTTGTGCTAAATTAGTAGTTACTTTGCAAATACGTCTTTGGGGGTTAAAAGCGAAAAGTTTAGAAAACCAATCACCTCCTTCTTGGGTTGCCTTAATCCTGGAACTCATAATATGTTCATAAACAGTAGAGGTAGAAAACTAACAGTAGGGAGATAAAATACTTTCCAAAATCAGAAAACAGTTAGTGACTAAGAAACAATGTTTATAATTTGAAAACTGTTAAGAAAAATAATAGGTACAGTCAATACCATATATGAGACGCAGTAACCATTCCTGAAGAATAATGAATGACTGAGATGCATAGCCATGTATTTTTCCTTCAAACTCGAGTGTCTATTGTTTCACCCCCAAGTGATAGGGTTGTGCATCCACTACAAAAAAATTTGGATTTTAACAGCGGTCGTTTTAACAGCAGAGAGGAAAAACACCGCCATAAGTCACCTATAACAGCGCTTTTGTTGACCGTCGTTAAAACGACCGTTGTTAAAAGCTAAAAGAGTTTTAACAACGGTCTTTTTAACTGAGATCACCAAAATCGCCGCTATAGGTGACTTATAGCGGTGTTTTTCCTGACCGCCGTTAAAACTCTTTTGACTTTTAATAGCGATCTTTTTAACAGCGGTCATAAAAAGCGCCGCTATAGGTGACTTATGGCGACGTTTTTCTTGACCGCCGTTAAAAAAAACCAATGTTAAAAGACAAAGAGTTTTAACAGCGATCTTTTTAACGACGGTCATAAAAAGCGTCGCTATAAGTGACTTATGACAGCGTTTTTCTGGACTGCCGTTAAAAAGACCGTTGTTAAAAGACAATGAAGTTTTTAACAGTAGTCGTGTTAACCGCAGTCATAAAAAGCGTCGTTGTAGGTGACTTTCAGCGGCATTTTTCGTGACCGCCATTAAAAAGACCACTGTTAAAAGACAATTAAATTATTTAATAGCGGTCATAAAAAACGTTGTTAGGGGTGACTTTCAGCGGCGTTTTTCGTGACCGCCGTTAAAAAGACTGTTGTTAAAAAAAATTAACATCGGCGCTATATGTGACTTTCAGCGATGCTTGTTATGACATCAGTAAAAAAAGATGTTTTAAATTTTTTATACTTGTGTATTATATGTCATTATATATACAAAGTATGTAAAGAGTGAATAAACCTTCTATACATAAGCATAACCTATAGAAATTATTTGGTTAAATCAATACCAATAAAATCATTATTGTATAGTTTAGAAAACATCTGTTATCATACTAATAATGAGAATATATATTATTTAATTTCAAACAAAAATATATTGTGAGATTAGCTTATGCAATTAAAGTGCATAACTTAGTATATAAACTTAGAGGCTATGGTTTTGTCATTCGGTAGGTACATACATATAAAATACTTAGGTTAATTAGCACATATCATGTATATATATTGAAAGGTATTCACTATGAAAGGTGCTTCTTATTTTTTCTCTTTAGTATGTGCATAAATTTGCAGCTGTCAGTATCTTGGTCTTCTCTTTGATCCTCCTCTTATTTAGGATCCGTTTAGCCAGTCATGTGTTAGTTATGATACATCTTCAAAGTCCACTATTTCCTCGTTGAAGGTGAAAACTGTGCAGTGGCACTTTTAGGTCTCCAAATTGATTACAATGGAGTGATATTTTATATGCGGTTATCTTTGTTTTCTCTTCATGTAGACATTGATATATAAAGTTGGACTTAGAAGGGACTTGGCAGTTGACATCATTATTTTAACATACTCCTTGTATTGTTAATAACTACTTGCCGAAAAAAGAAGAAGGAATTTTCCAAAATAATTTAATGTAAAGTTAGTATTGTAAATAAAAATAGTAAAAAAACAAAACAAAAATAAAAAAAGAAATAGCACAATCCTAGTAAAAAGGAATTTTCCAGCAGTCATGTGGCGCGCGACTCGCGGGCAAGGCGTTGGAATTTCCATTGCGCACGGGGAGCTAAGTATAAAGATTTTAAATACTATATCACTTATTGTTTTGTGACATATATGAGTATATATCATGTATATATATATAATGTAGTGTGACAATAATGTTATATAAGTGTATTTGGAATTTTTTTTTTACTACAATGTGATATATATAAGTATATAAGTGTATCCACATGTATTGTGACTCAATTTATTATATAATAAAACAAGACTTTAAAAAAATAAATTATAAGTATATGCATATTTATATAAGCAAAGTATGTACTTGTTACATAAGCAATACATATGTATTTTTTAAATTTGAAAATTTGACATCAATTTTATTTAATTATTTTTTTATCTGACACTAATTTGACACATCAGCTGCTCATATGGCTTTATAATTTTACTTTACCAGACTAAAAAAATATTATATAATTTAATTTTAAACAAGAAGATATTGTGAGATTAACTTATATAATTAAAGTACATAATTAAAAGATATTGTGACATATTAATTATTATTTAAAAAAACGTTTAAAACAGTGAGTTTTGACTTGTCTTTAAAAATGTCAAAACTCACCGTTTCTCTCCATTTCCGCTCATCCCCAAAAATCTCGAAATCTCCCGCCCCTCTTCGTTGAAGCTCCATCCCCTCTCCTCCTTCTCGAAATCTGTTTTGGCGTCTCGCACCAGCGAGCTCACTGTCGCTTTCGAGGGCGAGATCTCGTCATCTTCATCCTCTGCAAGCTCAGCACCTCCGCTTCTTCCCCCTCTGATCTCATCAACATTTTCATCACGTACGTACGTCTACGCGTCATGCCCCTCTTGTTCTCCATCTTTCTCTACAGTGTTCTTTTTTCCGTAGTTTTTTTTTTAAAAAAAAATCTTTTGGTTACTCTCCGAAACTGATGCAAAAGACTGAACCTCTTGGGTCTACATCCCCTGATTCTCGCCAAAGCCGGTCCAAAAGCTCTTGCAATCAAAGCCAAAACTGGTCAGTTGTAATGCTTACTGTAAATTGCTAATTAATAGAATAAATTTAATTTCTTTCATATGTTTTTGGACTGATCTTTTTCTTCTTTTTTGGGTCATAGATCCGATTTTATTATGGCTAAGGCGTTTTATGTCTCACGCGCCGGCTCTATATTCTCTCGCGGTGATACAATTTAACGGTATTGGATGTTCCAAAAGCGACAAGAACCTCCAAGCCGGAGTGGCTCTGTGCGCCCACTTGTTTTCTTTTCTCGTACTCGAATTTTCATTTTCAGGTGCAGGCAGTGCTACTAGTGCTGGGAGGATGCGACATAGCCAATAGTGTCCCCAACTCTCAGTTTATTCTACTCCAGAATAGCAGGGTATTCCTATGAAAAACATATGTGCTCTCTGAAAAGTTTAATTTATGTTTTCTTAATTCTATTTTTTGTTTTCTTCCGACTCGCCCTAGGGTATAGGAGACACCTCGCGAGGTTCAAAACTTTCCAGACGAATTGGTCAGAGGTGAGTTTTGACAAGAGACAAGACACACGTCTAGGTAAGTTTTCTTCTTTCTTTTGTTCCCTCTTTTTCGTGATTAGAAGTTCGTTTTGGACTCATTTGTTGTGCCTTGTTGTATAGTTTTATTGTTAAATTTGTTTATTAGACTACATTTGCACATCTTTTCTCACCTCTGCTTTTGATGGTTACCATGGGTTTTCTGCTCCATATGCTGGTTGTGGAAACTCCAAGCTACATGTGTCCTGACCTTCTTGCTGATACACCGTATGGTTCCAAATCAGACATATGGTCTTTGGGTAAAGTAACATCTTTGTTTTGAAATTTTGATATAAGTCTAGACTTACTCTTGATCTTTAGCATTATCTTTTTGTGACTAATGCCATACAGATTTTCCAGGATGCTATATATATATGAAATGACTGCTCACAGGCCTGCATTTAAAGCCTTTCTAAGTTTCTGACCTGCAGTTACTAAAGGTCTCCCATTTTTCCTCGGTCAAGTAACTAGGTATAGAATGAAATGATTAGTTTCAACCTTCTTTTTCTTTTGTTCAGTTAGATAGCCTTGATGTGGAACCCATTGATGATGACAGGGAATCAATATTTGGTTCATATGAGAGTGTACAAGAGTCCATTTTGTGTTGTGATTTATGATTTTTTTGTTAGAAATTCTTAACGAGATGGAGAGTGTCTCAATTAAGAAAATCTTAGCAATATCTCTGGTTGTTTTTAACATCATTATGACATTATTTCTTTGACTTTGTAGTCTTTCACTTAACGAGATGAATGAGTTGCTGTTTTGTGCTCTCTTGTAATAGCACCCTGTTTTCTTGTGTTCTGATATGCCCATGAAAAGCTTTAAGTTTCTAGGCAAGACTGACAGGTTTATTTATTGCAGATGCTTAACCGTCAAGTTGTGAAGTCTGAGTCTGCAACTATTAAGGTATTTCAATAGATCTTAGTTACATTTTCTCTTTACAACTTAAGTTTTATTACCATCTTTGTTTTCACAGTTCACATTTGTTAGCATCTTATGCTATTGGAAAGGTATAGTGCAAATTCTGTAGCTCTCGTGGTTTATGTAAGATCTCTGTTTGGTTTCCGAGAAACCAAGGGAAAGAAAAGGAGGGCAATCTTGTAGCTTTATTCGCATTTTCTGCTTTTTGGTCTCTTTAGACTCTGCGACGTTAAGTTCATTGCATGCTATGGCATGAGAACCATAACTTGTGATGCGTAGAATTCGAATTTCAAATCGGTGCAACAAAAGCTTTTGCCAAACAACTGCAGAAATCACATATTATCTTGTGGAATCAGCTGTATAAGCACTGTGCTCTTCAGTGTTTTGTTGTAGATCCAGAGTTGTACAGGCACTGCGCAAAATCAAATTCTTGTCATCTTTTGTGGGACAGGTTGGGAAAAGCTGATTTTATGTTAAAACTTGACTATGTGACTGTGGATACTCATAATCTTCATGCTTGCAGAAAATCAAAATAAATATGGTGTTGGCAGACAGAAGATCTAGAAATCTTATATTTTCAGTCCGGCCAAAAGAGAAGGAAATGTCCCTTCTATTTGTTGTCGAATGACATGAATGGATAGATAAACTCAGTTCTGAATTTGATTTCTATTTTGTTAATTCAACTTGTTTACAATTTAATGTTTAATTTTGAGATATTTGTTCTGCCAGAATTTGGTATATTGTCTTATGTGTCTGGTGTAGGGGTGTGCACCGAATTTTTCGGATTCGGAAAGCCCATATCCGAATCCGAAAAATTTGGATATCGGATTTTGGATCCGAATTCGATCCGAAGTACCCATATATCCGGCCCAGTCGGTAGAATCGGATTCGGGTCGGATATCGGGCCGGATTCGGAGTTGGACCAAAACTGGTTTGGGCCTCTGCAATGAGCTTTTTTTGGTATATTTTCGAATTGGACCATTTTTCCAAGTTGGGCCAAGACTGTTTGGGGCTGTTTTAAGCTATGTAATGGGCTGTTTTTTATTTTTTCAGCCCTATTTAGTTTGGGACATTAGGCCCATTTTATTATTCATATAAGGTAAAACTTGTGCTGTTGAATACAATTAAAACTAAACTAAATTACCACATTCTAATATACTATATAAATATATAACTACTAACTATAGATCACATGTCAATCGAACCAAACATTAACATACAAGGTCTTCCACACTCCTAAACTCTAATTAACAAAAATAACAAAATAAAAAAAAGTAACGCTAAGTCTCTACAAACTAACAAATGAGACAAATTACATTAAACAACCCCGTTTGAATATATGGAAAACCCAAGAAAGCAAAATGTCATTCCAATTACTAAAAAAAAATGCTTTACATCCTGAAAACAATGAATTACTGTTAGAACTTAAAGGCTAGAAGTAAGATAAAAAGAGAAATAAATAAGTGCAATATTAGAAGTAAGATATTACTCACATAGTCATATGATGTCCAAAATTTAACTCATTCAAGATTCATCCGATAAGATACGCACATGATCAGATTCCAATTCTATATAAAAGAATAAAAATAATATTAAATACACAAAAAGAGGAAACCAATTCATTAAATGAATTGAATTTCAAAGAAAATTATTACCTAAGTTCAGTCTAAAGCTCTCAAAGTCATCA
The DNA here is from genome assembly GCA_963930655.1 of Myrica gale. Classification (NCBI taxonomy): domain Eukaryota; kingdom Viridiplantae; phylum Streptophyta; class Magnoliopsida; order Fagales; family Myricaceae; genus Myrica; species Myrica gale. The sequence continues at coordinate 12,395,864 of OZ005603.1, read as the reverse complement.
ACCGCTTCTAAGACACGTTGAGCAGGGCTAATGGGCGTTGACCACATATGAGAGCATCAACTGTTTTTTGAGCCATTTATCATCAACTATATATAGCAAATCAAATCAAACATATTTTTCAGCAACTATATATAACAAATTAAATCAATAAACCAACTATATATTTTTCAGCAACTATAAACATATTTTACATTCTTCTCTATATTGTTTACAACATTACATAGCCAAATCAAATCAATATTTCTCTGATATAATATCTATGTATAGTATAAAATCAGAAAAATAAACCAATTCATAAGCCAACAAGATATATATATATAGCAAATCAGCAAGCCAACAACCAATAAACCAATTCAGCAACCTAATCTCCAATCTCCAACACAATCCAATTTTCAACACAACAGAACCCAATAAACCAATTCAGCAAGCCCTGACCTCCAATCTCCATATAATTATATTCATTAATAATTTCTAAAATACCAAAATATACACTGACCTGAGCAACGATGAACAACAAGGCAGCAAGACAACAACCAACACTCCAACAGCAACACACTTCACACAATATCGACACTAACTTCAGTAACTTGCTTCTGCAATGTCCATCAACATGGCACCGGACAAGTTTGATCAATAGTTTATCAAGAATTTCAAAGTCTAAAAAAAACTAGCTGTCATACGACATAGAAGTATTAGCTGCAATACAAATCATTCAGGGCCCAAAGTGAGCAATGGAAACAATAAGCCTAAACAAATATGCGTAGATCACCAACTTAGGTCTTAAATCAGGGAGGGATGTGTTGCAGAAACGCAAAGCAGATATATATCACTACCAAGTACCAACGTCATCTGGCACTAATGCTTCCTAACTAGTCGAGAGAGAGAGAGGGAGAGAGTAGCTTACATGGCAATATGGGCACTCTACTAAGGAGTTGTCGACGGTGACTATCTAAGGAGCGAGAGGCTGCGAAATTGCAAGGAGACCGGCGACAGGTGACGGCAAGGAGAACTGGCGAGTGGCAGCGGCTGAGGGGGGAGACGGCGGCTGCAACTTAAGTGTTAGGGTTAGGTTGTTTTTCGAAGGGGGCTTGGGAGAGTGAAATTGAAAATGAGAAGGAGGGCCTGGAGGGGGGGCTAAAATACGAAGAAGGGAGAAGGGGGAAGTTAAACACGCGTTTAACTAAAGCTAGCATTTGGGTCGGGTCGATGGAAATCGGATTTATATCCGGATATCCGACTCCGACCCGAATACATGTTTTTCTATTGAAATTATCCGACTCCGAATCCGGATCCGTCTCCACCCGACCCGGTCGGGTCGAGGCGGGTCGGAGAGTCGGATCGGTCGATTTTTGAACACCCATAGTCTGGTGGAATGTATAAATACTCATCTTCATATTCTCATGACTAATTGAAAATCGTACTTGACTGTTGCTTTTCTGGAAACCTATGTTCTGATTTTGAATTTCATGTTTTTCTACTTCTAGATTTTGGTTTCATTAGATTGTAGAGAACTGTTAATTACGTCCTAGAGACTTTGAGCTTAATTGTCTAGAAACAAACCTAATGTTTTGTTTATTTCTCACGTGAAATTTGTTTTCAATTACAGGAATTCAAGAGGATGCTGATGCGTGAAATGATGAAGTATATTTTGTTTTATTATCTTTGTTCTTTAAGTTTTTATATCCAATGAATTATGATTATTAAAATAAATTTGTATTACTGATTAAAAAGGCTTGTATAGGAAAAAATTAGTGGTGTTTTAAAAATGCTAGCACATTGCAAAAAAAATGTTAGCACTGACTTTCAGTCGCAACTGCCGCTAAAAAAATGCTGGTATAGGTTTTTTGGCCTATGCCAGTGGTTTTAAAAATACCGCTAAAAATGATGTTGTAAATCAGGATAAACGTCATCGTTTATACAAACACTCCTAAAAAATCGTTGCTATAAGCGGGAAAATGCCAACGTTTTTAAAAATGCCAGCGTTTTTCAAAACGCTGCTAAAAAGCCACTGCTATAAGAGGAGAAACGCTAGCACTTTTTTAAAATGCCGCTAAAAACCATTGTTGTAAGTTGGGGAATTACCAGCGGTTTAAAAACACCGTTAAGCGACCGCTATTAAAAGGTAGGGAATCACCAGCGTTTGTGAAAAACGTTGTTGGAGACGTTCCCCGACGGAGAAAAGACAACGATCGGTACTTTTTAAAATTTGGTGTAAATCCAACGTCATTTGTCCCATACGATAATCACCTCTGTGCGCTGTCCTCACAGAATAATCAAAAACTAGTACATGTGATGCCTATTTCCTAATTTCTCCAATTCTACACGTTAACTTTCACATGCAAGATGTTCTTAGGCCTCCTAACACCCTCTTAATTAATCTTCCATAAACCTAAAACTGTACATGTGTTTGAGTGTCAAAATTTTGGGGTGGTTAAAATTTTAGATATGAGAGTTGGTGAAAAAGTTAAAATAGTTTATGAGAAGTGGTAAAAAAGTGAAGATAGTTTATGTGAGTTGGTGAAAAAGTTAAGAGAGAGAAGATTTGAAGGAATATTATAATGAAAAAGAATAATTTGATGATGAGAGACAAATTCTATCGTCATTTTTGGAATGATGATAAAATTTTGGGGAGGCAAAATTACACCACTCAAACGCTTAAGCAATAAAAATTCCTATATGTTCACATATTAGTTTAACCACATATCACATCCTCCAATTCAATATTTCATCAACCTAACATCTTCTCTAACAAGGTGTAAGGCATATCAAGTGACTACAAGTCTTAACCCTAACATATTCATCAAGTATTTCCTAATCTATTCACATTATGATGTCGACCAAGAACAGAAAATAAACTACCCCTTACCTCTTCAATACTTTGGCTATTTGGTGATCTCTTGAGAGTCAAAAACCTAAAAGAAGCTTGTTGTGAGTAAGAGGATCAAAATAAACTCTAAAGAACAAAACATGAGATACTTCAACCTTTCTCTCCTTTTCTTCAAAATTGTCTCCTTCTTTCTTCTCTAGGGGGCCACGGCTTGCTCCTTTCTCGTCTTTCTTTCTCTACAATAGGGCTGAACAACCGGATTTCCGGTCCGATATCCGGTCCTTCTAAAATAGAGGACCGGACCGGTCCTACTAAATGCAGTCCGGTCCAGTTCTACTAAATGCGGTCCGGACCGGTTTCAATTTTTTTCAGGTTAATTTCAAAGGGGGAAAGACATATAAAAATATAGAGTTTTAGTTTAGATTAAAATTAAACGTTTTAAGTTATAATTTGTATTAAAAGTTATAAAAAAAAATATTTTTTTACTTATATTAATAAATGCGGTCCGGTCTGGTCCGGACCACATTTAATAAAAAAGAGGACCGGACCGGACAGCAAATTCGGTCCACGGTTCGGTTGTGTGCATCCCTACTCTACAACACCCTAACTGTCTCTCTAGCGCTCTCTAGGATTAACTAGGCTAGGCTATCATGGTGTCTATGACTTAGCTTGAGTTGTCTACACAAGCAATAGATAGCATTGGAGGGCTTGGGCAGCAAGCACTTGGAGAACCAATTGTTGCATGGTTTTTCTTGGCTAATGATGATTAATAATGAGAAATGATTCTATAATGCAAAACCATGGGCTGCCCAGTTTTAGAGAGCAAATATGGAGTGGTCTTGAGCTTAGGGAGTGGGCTGGGCAGGCTGTGGAATTTGGGAGGCCCAATAGGCTTCAATTGATAGCCTATTGCAATTGGGTTCCTAATTCTAGGTTCATTAGGGTTAAAAATTGAATTACTTCCTAAGATTGGTCTATGGTGCACGGCTTGGGGTGGGAGATGTCCTATAGGGTTCATTTATATAAATACAAAGAGATTACAAGCTAAAAGTTTGGAAAGGTTACATTAAGCAAAAAAGTGAAAAGTAGGGATTTTACTATTTTTTTTATTGCAAAAGTCCCTATGTAGAAAATTTTAAGATAGGGAGAGCGTAAAATAAATTACTAGGATGAAAATTTTTAAATAAAAAGAAATAGGGAATTTTTCTAGAATTTTTAAGCATTTATTTACTATTTTTAAGGAAAATTTAAGCATTTTTCTATAATACTCTAATGCTCAAAAATTGACACAGGCAACATTATATATTAGGATAGGATATTTGTTCCATCATTAATGAATTCTATATTTAGTCTAGGGAAAAAAGGCCATACACCACATCAAATAAAGTATCTACAGGTGGAACAAAAGTAAAAAGAGAAGCCAAATTTATGCACAATTATTTTGACTCTCTTAACTTAGTTTCTAACAGATACACAGTCAGAATTATAAGTAGATATAAAGGTGCGAAGTGCACGAGAAACCGAAGCTTGCATGCCCAAGGCCCCGGCAATTCCATGAAATCAGAATCATGGATCAGTTGGAGGCCGTAAAAGCTAGGTCAGCCTCTTCCACCTTAACATTCACCAGACCAGAGAAAGGATCAACAGACAGAGCCAGAGCCAACGCCTTCTCCGTTCTCCCTACGAGCAGCAGCCAACTTGTTGAGATGTGTTTGGTTTCTTTTGAAAGTAGAGCATTCTTTGACCGACGCAGCACAGCTAGTATAGGATCAACCTCTGGAGGTGCAGGAGCATGCACGGGAGGAGGTAGAGCATTCACAGGAGCAAACATAGGAGGAAATACTGGAGGTGCAGGTGCATACACGTGAGTTGCAGGATCAATCACTGGAGGAGCAATAACTGGAGGAACAGGAGCATGCACGGGAGGAGGTGGATCAATAACTGGAGGAAAAACCACAAACCGCTCTACAAGAATCGAATGGAGAGTCACCCTTTTTCCACCTACGGGAGGGACAGCAGGCGCAATATCACAAAGCTTGCGTTTCCTTTTTGACTTCCACAGAAACAGACATCTTAACATCTGAAAAAACCGGAGCAGGAGGGAGCATTAACATAGGACCAGTGGCATGGGCAAGACGTTGAACCGCTCTAGCTATGAGACCTCCACCATGAGGAGTAACAGTGACAGTATCACCAATGACAGCAGGAGGTGCAAGAGAAAGTTCAGGGTGCACATCCGAAAGAGCATTATCTTCAACATCGGTCATCATTATACCCTTACCCTTCAAACTCCAAGAATAGTCAGTTGGAAGCAGGGGCGGAGAGAGGGGAGCGGGGGCACCCCCTCAGTTATAAAAAAAAAAAATTATTTATACGTATCCTACCCTTGATATTAATTTGTGCCCCTATTAGTGTTAGAGTTTGTAAAACAGTAAGAGAGTATAAAAAATAAAAAATAAATCCAGCCGTCAGTTTCAGACTTGGAGTTGAATTTGTAAAACGAAATTTTAAAAATTGATACAAATAAGATTTATAAAATAAAAAGTTGTAAAAGACTGCAACACAGAGAGATTGCGTACAAGCAATAATGAAGCAAACTTAAGTACATAAATCTTTATTTTTCAATCTTATCCTTATTTTTTCCAATTTTCTTTATTTTCTCTCATCTTCTCTTGCCCAACAACACCACACGACCACAACGCAAGAAATGGGTCACTGACTCACAGTCATCGCAGCATTTGCTGGCCATTCCGCTGTTTGCTTGAAGGATTTTAAAGGAAAGTTATGGGTTGGTGAATCAGGGCATGCAAATGAGAGCAAATGAGAGCTGGTGTTCTAAATAATCTTTTCTTTTCTTTTTGATTTTAATTTTTTTTTGTAACAAAGATCATAAAAAGTTTTCTTTCTTTCTTTTTTTGGCCGAAAATGGCCAATGGGAATGTCTCACTTTCATAACCGCCTTAAACGACATGCTCTCCAATTATTGGATCTTAAACAACTCTCAAAATCATTATTTTAAATTTTAAATTTTTTTGATTTGTTTGATTATAATTGATTTATTTATCTATTTTTGTGTAGGAGGATGGGAAAAGGATTAAAGCTGGTGTGCCGAATGAGAAGGTAAAACTACAAAAAGGCCTAAATGAAGTAATCCATGGTGCATGTTAGGTCTTCTAGTTGCTTCCCAAACAAAATTATCTCATTATTGCTTATTGGAGAAATTCACTATTTCATTTTTGGTTTCATTTTTAATCTGCAGCCCTTAATGAACATCTAATTATTTTGTGTTTAGTTAGATTTTCTACTTATCAGTAAATATCCCAATAAGATGTTTCTTAGCATCACTTTATAGCTCATTTTCCTACTGAGATTCGATATTAGGTGATATATTCAGATTATTGATGGATTTTAATGCTTTTATAACCAAAGTCCGCTAATGTAACCTGCCTTTTTGTCGTTGAATAGGGTTAGGGATGAAAGACATGCATGTGTATTTTCTCTATGCAAGACTTGGAATTGATGTTTTCATGTCCGCATGTGTGTTTTCACTCTACAACTAAAACAATTGCAGATTTAATTTATGTTAGGTATTAGGGCTACTTTCATTTGTAATTATGATTAATTTGAAGTAATTATGCCAGTTTTTTTCCTCTCTTTAATTTGTTGTTGTAGCCTCTTTGTAATGCTTTTGTAATGCCAGTGTTTTGCCTCTCTTTAATGCTTTTATAACCAAAGTCCGCTAATGTAACCTGCCTTTTTGTCGTTGAATAGGGTTAGGGATGAAAGACATGCGTGTGTATTTTCTCTATGCAAGACTTGAAACTGATGTTTTCATGTACGCATGTGTGTTTTCACTCTACAACTAAAACAATTGCAGATTTAATTTATGTTAGGTATTAGGGCTACTTTAGTTTGTAATTATGATTAATTTGAAGTAATTATGCCAGTGTTTTGCCTCTCTTTAATTTGTTGTTGTGGCCTTGTAGGGAGAACATGTAATTGTTGTGTTACCAAGGGATGAGTGATGGGGTTTTAAGCTAAATGAAGATAATTTCAATCTGTATATTGTTTTGCCTCTCATTATATTTATTTTAATATATATACTTCCTCAAAATTGACGAGAAATATGAGTTGTCTTTTATTTGTTAAGGAATGAGGATCCAAACAACAAAGACGAGATCAATTATGATGCAAAGTTGAAGAGCAATGTTATTTTGTAAGTGTAAAATACTTACTTAATAGTTATTTCATTATTATTCTTACTATAATGATCTGGGTTTGTTATATGTTTAAGGATGTGAACTTGGGATATTGACATATTGACATATTGGATTCTAGACGTTTTATTAAGTTGAGCAAAGAACACTTTCTAAATATTTTGCGAACAGGTAATTCATTCCTTAGACCCATGATTTTTATTAGTATTCACATTTTATTTTGTTGTTTTGTAGTGATAAATTTACCCAAATACATTTATATTTAGTAAGGATGTTCAATGCAACTTTGAATATTCTTCAACACATCGCCAATGAAGGATCAATTACTTCTCAAGTTGTGAGGCTAATGCATTATACACTACTATTGCATTTCATGAAAGAACTCATGGGGATAACTGATACTTTATGTCAAGCATTGCAACAACAATCTCAAGACATCTTAAATGTTATCCATTTGGTTAAAGCTACAAAGACATTTATTCAAAGGTTGAGAGAAGATGGTTGGGATACTTTTTTAGGGGATGTGAAAAAATTCTGTGAAGTACATGATATTGAAGTTCCTGATATGAGTGCTCCATACACGACAAGTCGAGGTAGGTCTCATACTAAAGGAGATCCTATTACATTTGAGCATCATTATCGAGTTGATATATTTATGATTGCAATAGACTCTCAGTTACAAGAACTAAATAGTAGGTTTACTGAGAAAGCAATGAAACTTCTTACTCTTAGCTCAGTTTTGGATTCTAAGAATGCATATAAATCTTTCAATGTTGGGAATATTTGTGATCTTGCAGAAATATTTTATCCACAGGATTTTACTGAGCGAGAAAGGATTCATTTAAGGAGCCAATTGCAACTCTTTATGGTTGATGTGTCTCAATGTCCCGATTTGATGAATCTATCAACGATTTATGAGTTATGCCAAAAACTAATGGAAATGAACAAGTCGAAGATTTGTTATTTGATTGATAGATTAATTCGTCTTGTGTTAACTCTTCCAGTTTCAACAGCTACTACAGAGCAGACTTTTTCAGCTATGAAAATAGTTAAAACGAGACTTTGCAACAAGATGGAAGATGACTTTCTTACAAATTCCTTAATCATCTACATTGAAAAAGAAATTGCCTAAACTTTTAGTACATAAATTTTGATAGATGATTTCCAAGACATGAAAACTCGCCGAGTTGCATTGTAATAGGAAAATTGTGACTTTTTTGTTTTTGTTTTATATATCTATGTTTAAGTTGATAAGATTTTTTTTGCATATTTGTCTTCAGTTATTAGACAATATTGATATATTGAAAATCTTGCTTGAAACTTTTTTTTTCGCATAATATTTAATATTTATTTTTAATCATATTATTTAAAATAATTTTCATTTCTACCCCTATACAAAATTCTTGGCTCTGCCACTGGTTGGAATGGGCACGGGTACAGGAATAAAAGCAGTAGAAATAGCCGAAGTAGCCACCTTGGTAGCAAGTGCGTTAAGGTACTCTTCTAAAGTTTGTTCTTTGAACTTAGAAACATCATTTGCCTTTGACACGAGGGAGTCTATGAGATCATGTGTCTTGACAGACGGGTAGTAAATGAAAAATCCAGTTTAGACCCTATTAACACCTTGAGGAGATAAATATATGTTTTCTCCCTAATTACAAATTCAATAACAATTTTAAAACATGTTCTAAAATTGTTTAGTCTAGATATGCATAATAATCAACTCAATCAACAAATAGACAAGGATTTGGAGACGAAGTGGAAAACCTTTGAAATACCATTCAAATGAAAAACCACTCCGGGTTAGCAGCCACCTAGAATCCACTAAGAAGAAAACCTTACAAACAGTGATACAGACACGGACAATCCCAGTTGCTTGACTCTGACAACCCTGATGTAATATTCTAAGCTTCCCTGCTTCGACCCGCTCCATGCGCCATTCCCCTCAGACCCTTGAGGTTCTTCTTATAGATTTTTCAACGAACACTCTTGTTCTTCAGCACGCCTTCAATACTATGAAGGTTACAAAGATATTTGATAGAAGAATAGAAAAAAAACTCATCAATCTTGAAGCACAAATCTTTTAGTTATTTTCACTCAAGGAATGAGGCACATATATGCTGAATAGAAGCCTCAATCAGGTTTTGGTCGGCCTTCCTCAAAATCTAGTAGGGTTTCCCTTGGTTTCACAAGGAAAGTCCAAAAATTCAACACTTTTTGAAGTTTGCCGAAAGTCCCTCAAGCGCTCGTCAAACTCTCCTCGAACACTGTTTCCGTTTGAAATTATAACTGAGCGCTCGAGCGCTTGTTGAAAGCTGGTTGAACGTGATGATTTTGTATGAGATTTTTTCAAGGGCACTCGAGCTCTTGTTGAACGCTGGTTGAAAGTGATGAAGACTTTGGACAGACCAACTCTAACTCTTGAAGAAATGTGGGAACCAAAATTACAACTCGATCAAGACATATTTTGATACGGAATTTTGCAAGAGGTGTATGATAAGCTTCAGACTTTCCCTAAAGAGCTTGTCATAAACCTCTTGCAAGCTTTCTTCAACATCAGATGCATCCTTAGATGTCTCCGTTTCAGAGTTAATATCCTACAAATCAGAATTATCAGTACTAGCCATAAAAAGCCAAAAAATTAACCTGTTCTTCTTCATCACCGCTGGAATTTAATTTGTCATCACTTAGTGAAACATTCATAACTTTTCCTTTCAACTTAAGATTTGTTGGACACTCTGATCTGACATGACTAAACCCTTGATACTCAAAACAAGTAAATTTTTTATTCTTGGACTCATTAGCAATGTGTTTATCTCTCTTCACCTTTCTGAATCCACTATAGCCACCATGATTCTTTTTAGCACATTTATTAAATCTTCCTTGATCATCCTTTGATATCAAAAACTCTCTGAATTTTTTGACTATAACGCTGAAGCTCTCATCATCTAAAGATTCATCTGACTCAGAACAGACTTCTTTTTTACTAGATCTCAAGGTAATAGACTTGTTCTTCTTAGGGTGAGGCAGTGACAACTCATATGTCTGCAGTGAGCCTACCAATTCTTCAATTTGTTGGCTTTTGTGCACAATCGAGATTTTGATTATTTCAATAAATGGATACAGTTTACAAAATGGACATCTTCAAAGACAAAGACAACTTGACGAAAAGAGTCAAACCTTGAATAAAGAAGAACAAGAAGATGCAAGGAGCTTAAAGTGAAGATTCAAGACCTTAGGGTATAATCCTTATAACTCTTTATTTCACTTTTGACAAGGATTTGAATCACGCACTTGCATATCTTTCAAAACATGCATAAACCATTTTAAGTTTTGTTTGAAATATTAAAATGTTTTTATAGGTTTTAAAACACCTCAATCAAACCTTCAAACCTTCACATACTTATGGAAAGTATGTCTTAAAAATTGGGTGTTTAAAAGTGGTCAAAAACCTTGTTTTTAAAATAACCGGATCATGCTTAGGTTGAGGAGGTCGACCGGCTGTAAACGGTCGACCGGTACTTCGACCGCCTCGTGTAGCAGTCGATCGGTTGGTTTTAAAATAGAGCCGTTAAGCTTCTAACAATATGACCGTTGGGGTAACGGTAACTTGAAGCGGTCGACCGACTCGTTTTAGCAGAAAACTCACAACGTCTATAAACGGCTAATTTTCATATGTGGCCTATAAATACACCTTCATTTCGTTTAAAATAGATAACCAACGACCACATATCATTTCTACTACTTGAGAAATATTCTAAACCTTCCTATTCTATATTTCTCATAGCATTCACATAAAACACACTTTCATATCCTTGTCTTTGTGTGGATAAAGAGATAGAGCTTTCCATTTTTATATCTACTATTTGAGAAAGTCTTGTTCCTCAATCTACCTATCAAAAGAGGTGTTTCCTTTAGTGAGGTTGTTCACTAAAGAAGAAGCTTTGAGAGTATATATCTCAAGCTTTGTGAGGTTGTGAGTGGTGAGCCAGAAAAACCACTTGGGAGGGTTTGAGTGTTGATCCAGGGAAAACACTTGTACGGTTCACTAGCACCCGGAAGCTAGTGTATAAAGCTTTTAGATAATAGTGGAAAACCTCAAGCCTCGGTGAAGGAGCTTGAGGGGTAGATGTAGGCGGGTTTGCCAAACCACCTAAAAATATTGTGTTTGCTTCTCTTACCTTTCTCCTTACTTTAGCACTTATTTACAGTTCTGCATATTATATACTTGTGCTAAAGTTGTATTTACTTGCAAACACAACTTTGAGGTTTTAACTGAAAAGTTTAGAAAACCAATTCACTCCCCCTTCTTGGGTTGCCTTAATCCTGTAAACTAGGACTAACACAATTTTCACTGTGTCAAGATTTTTGCTTTCCTCAATTGTACTGACTTTGGATCTGAATCTTTCAAGTAGGGATCTCATGACTTTCTTGACTACTCGATTTTCTGAAATCTTTTCACCCAAATTATAGCTTGAATTGACTATGTCATTCAACTTTGCATAGAATTCATCAAAGGTTTCCGCCTCGTTCATTCTAATTTCTTCAAACTTTGTGGTCAACATTTGAAGTTTCGAATTATTCACCATTTTGGTTCCTTCATGAGTAGTTTCCAGAATATTCCAGGCCGCCTTAGATGTCTCACACATAGAGATACGCTTAAATTCATCAGCAGACACAACCATAAAAATAGAATGTAAACCCTTACTATTCCAATTACATTCACTGATCTCATTTATAGTCCAGGAACCAATGTCTTTATTAGTTTTAACACCTTCGACATCAGACGAGGGTGTAAATCACCCTTTAATATAAGAACTCCAAACCCGTTCATCAAAGGATTTCAAAACGTTTTCATGCGAATTTTCCAGTACACATAATTACTTTCATCAAAATATGGAGGCACAGATAATGATTGACTTTTGTCCATCTAGATTAAGGGTCAAGGACCGAGTTTTAGGCTCTGATACCAATTGAAAAATCCAATTTATACCCTATTAACACCTAGAGGGGATGAATATGTGTTTTCCCCTAATTACAAATTCAATAACAATTTTAAAACATGTTCTAAAACTGTTCAGCCTAAATATGCATAATAATCAACTCAATCAACAAATAGACAAGGATTTGGTGAAGAATTGAAAAACCTTTGAAATACTATTCAAAGTAAAAATCACTCCGGGTTAGCAGCCACCTAGAATCCACTAAGAAGGAAATCTTACAAACAGTGATTCAGACACGGGCAACCCCAGTTGCTTGACTCTGACAACCCTGATGTAATAATCTAAGCATCTCTACTTAGACCTGCTCCATGCGGCTTTCCCCTCAGACCCTTGAGGTTCTTCTTATGGATTATTCACCAAACACTCTTGTTCTTCAGCACGCCTCCAATAGCATGAAGGTTAAAAGATATTTGATAGAAGAATAGAGAAAAACTCATCAATCTTGAAGCACAATCTTCTAGCAGTTTTCTCTCAAGGAATGAGGCACATATATGTTGAATAGAAGCCTCAATCAGGTTTTGGTAGGTCTATCTCAAAACCTAGTAGGGTTTCCTTTGGTTTCACAAGGAAAATCCAAAAATTTAGCAATTTTTGAAATTCGTCGAAAGTCGCTCGAGCTCTCGTCAAACTCTCGTCGAACGCTATGTTTCTGTTTAAAATTATAACTGAGCGCTCAAGCGCTTGTTGAACGCTGGTTGAACGTGATAAGTTTGTATGAGATTTTTTCAAGGGCGTTTGAGCTCTTGTTGAACGTGATGAAGACTTTGGACAGAGAAACTCTAACTTTTGAACAAATGTGGGGACCAAAATTACAACTCGATCAAGACATATTTTGTCACGGAATTTTGCCAATACAAAATTGCACTAACAGTAAAGGCACAATCCAACAGTTCTAAGCATGAAAGAGCAAACTGATGGGTTTCCGTATTAGGAGAAATAGGACCATCACTACAAGAAATTATGGTTTAGGTGACAAAATTTTGGGTGTCAAACCAAATTTTGTCACCTAAACTCAATTTTTCATGACAAAATATTAATTTCGTCACCCAAAACCATTCAGGAACTCCAAAACCGTCCGGACCTGTCACAACACCGTTCGGACGTATTGCTGGTATGACGACATACACGTGTCGCGAATGAGTGAAGAAAAAAACCGTCACAAAAAAAAACATAACGTCCGGACTCTCAAGATACCCGTTCGGACTCGACGCAGGGTGACAAATTAAATATCGTCGTAACTGAGTGACCATTAGAATCGTCACAATTTTACACTCCCGTCCGGACTCCTTTGATACACATTCCGAACGGATGTTACCTAACGAACAGTAATCGTCAGGCTAGAGTGACAAATTAAAAATCTTCATGAATACTCAATTCCGTCCGGACATTATAAACCACGTTCCAACGAAAAAAATACCCAAGTCCGGACGGTACAACAAAAGGTCCGCACAATTATAAATACATCTTCGGCAAATCGTGTGCTTCCACATTGCAAAACTTCAGACACGTGACATCGATACAGTCCGGAAAAAGAAATAGCGTTCGGACAGTATAAGTTTTAGAACCATTTCGAATCGGGCATATTTAATGACGTTAAATTTGATAGGGCCACGTGTCAGTATAACCGTTGAAACCCGTCCGAACGCTAGTGTAAGACGTTCGGACGGGTACTGGCCACATTAAACCGACAGAATTTGTCAAAATCTCAAACTCACTCTCGTACTTTTCTCTCGGATTTCACTCTCCATTCCAGATTTCTCAAAGAACTTCAGGTAAAATGTTTCTTATGTTGTTTCATTTATGTATTTCGATTAAATAACGTCGATTGTTAGATTGTTATGGTGTTTTATTTTATGAAATTAGGCTGCTTGGGTAGTGTTCGTCGAACCACGTTCGGACGTCTTTTCACGACGTCCGAACTTGTTGTAAACCGTCAGGACTGCTATTGTACGTGCGGACGTCTATTATTATGTCCGGACGTCCTAAAATTTAAATGACGCAGTTTGAATTTCGTGCGAACGGTTAATGCTAATGTTCGGACGGTTTTGCTAGGTTGACCATGGAACAATCTGGAAGAAGTATTTCCAATGTTGGAGGACAGACAGAGCGACCAGCCTGGGCAAACGCGTATTTAGCGGAGTTAAACGAGAGTATTCAGGCGATCATGCAGCCGACACATTCATTGTGTCTGGAGTTCCAATGCCGCTTGACCGATTTGAAGACGAATCTTGCTCTGACGAATAGGGCTATAACGGAAGAGTTTAATATTATGCAGAGGGAATTAATAAGGATGAGAGAATTGTCTCAATTGTCCCAGTCTGTTCATACCGTTCCGGTACAGCTGCAGACACTCGTGAGACGGATGGATAATATGGAGGAGCATTTGGCGCATGTTCGTGATGCCCTCATACTAGATTTGGACGAGCCAGTCGCAGCTCGTGATTTGAACTAGTCTTCTGTTTCTGCTTTAAACTTAGTTATTTATTTATCGTTTTAAAGGACCGTTTGTAGCTTGTAATAGACATTACAATTGTGGTTTTTTATTCTGTTGTTGGATTATTTTTTATTTTTTATATTAATTATTTCTTTTTCAGTAGATTAAGTTTATTACATTTTAAAAGGATAATTAGTAATTAAATTGATATTTAAATAAGTAGTTAAAATTAAATTGATGATTGGTTATAATTGATATTTAATATAAAAATATGATTAATTATATTTTTTATGTTTTTAAAATAAAGAAATTAAGTTAAATATTTGTGCCAAAATATATTTAGTTGAATGAAATAAATTAAATTATTTACTTAAATTAATATATTTAAATAAATTAGGTTTTGTGAAATAAACTAAATTGTGTTAATTTAATTGTGAAATAAATCTGCTATCCGTTCGGACTCTCTACATGCGTGTCCGGACTCATGCATCGCATCTGAAAGTAAATGAGGTACCCGTTGGAACGTGTTTTATCCAGTCCGGACGTTCACTAAACCGTCGCATGGCGTACACGTGTTTTTGTTATACAGAAGTTGAAAACGGTTGTATCCGTTCGCACATGTTCCAGACGTCCGGACGTGATTCGCCGTATATTCAGCCAAACGTGCGCTTCCACGTCGCGTCAATTCATTGCAACGTCCGGAATAGACGTCCGGACGTATTAATTGTGCCGAACGGTTTTAAACGGTTTAAAATTTGGCATTAATACGGAGTACGATGATTAGGCCACGTGTGCAAAAGTTCGTCCGAACGCGATCGACGTATTTTGAAAATGGGTCGGCCTACTAAGGCCGAGGTATTCCGGACCATGCTGGTGGATGATACAGCGATCTTGGACGGAGCCTATATGGTACACGGGCAGTTGCTTCCTTTTTGACAGATCATGCATCTGATCTTATGTTCGTCCATCAACCCGAAGAAGCGCACCACAGAGTTGTCCTATGGCCGGGCCGAGTTCCTGTACCTGGTAGTTGTACGGGGGCTATCTGTTGATATAGCATCGTACATCTACCAGTCCATTCGTGCAGAGACCTTGAAGATTGATGCTACGACTTCATTACCGCACGAGATTCTTCTGAACCCGTACCGGTACTGCAGCCCTGCCTTCAGTTCTTCTTCACTTCACGTCGTTCACGAAAGCTTCCAACTTTCCGTCCCCCCCGCCCCCACTCACTCATAGAACAACCGTCGGCCACCACTGCCCAGCGCAAAACCCACCAGCCACTAGAAGGCAGAACCCCAGCCCAGCAGCCCACCACAGCCCACCACTGCCCAGCGCTTCCCCAACCCCCACCAGCCACTAGAAGGAACCCTACTGACGCAGCACAGATCTAATCATCAGATCTCCTCTCCAGTCTCCTCTCCGGTGCATATATGTAATAGTTTTTTCATTTATGTTCTGTCTTAGAGAGAGAGCTAGGTCATGGCATTTAACTTGGTCGGCTTATGTCTTATGATGCTCAATGTTCAGTGATTTTGCTTTCTGCTGGTGTGACTTATAACATTATATTGAGTTTTATCCCTTTTTCTCCAAATGACTAAGCCTCTGGCTTAGCGGTTAATGAATTCACATCTTTAAATTAATGAGCAAACTATGGTATATGACTATATGTTAAATGAAATTAATGAATTCACATTTTTAAGTTTTAAAATAAATTTACATCTTTAAGTCTTTAAATGAATTCACATCTTTAAATCAATGATCAAACTATGGTATATGACTATATGTTAA
The DNA here is from genome assembly GCA_963930655.1 of Myrica gale. NCBI lineage: Eukaryota > Viridiplantae > Streptophyta > Magnoliopsida > Fagales > Myricaceae > Myrica > Myrica gale. Next base: position 12,379,592 of record OZ005603.1, on the reverse strand, counting down.
ATGAAATTAATGAATTCACATTTTTAAGTTTTAAAATAAATTTACATCTTTAAGTCTTTAAATGAATTCACATCTTTAAGTTTTTAAATGAATTCATATCTTTAAGTCTTTAAATGAATTCATATCTTTAAATTAATAAGCAAACTATGTTATGTGTTAAATGAATTTACATCTTTAAATTAATGAGCAAACTATGGTTACATGGTAGATTGGTAGGTGTTAAATGAATTCACATTTTTAAATTTTTAAATGAATTCACATTTTTAAATTTTTAAATAAATTCGCATTTTTAAGTTTTAAAATAAATTTACATCTTTAAATTAATTCACATCTTTAAATTAATGAGCAAACTATGACAGATGTTAAATGAATTCACATCTTTAAATTAATGAGCAAACTGTGGTAGATTTTAAATGAATTCACATTTTTAAAATTTTAAATAAATTCACATTTTTAAGTCTTTAAATGAATTAATATCTTTAAATTAATGAGCAAATTATAGTAGCATAGTAGGTGTTAAAACTTAAATGAATTCATATTTTTTTTATATTAAAAAAATGTGTGCTGATGAAAATATGAAAAAAAAAACAAAAAAAAAATTGAAACCGGTCTGGACCAAAGTGGTCCAGACCGGACCGGACCACTTATAAGTGATCCGGTCCGGTCCTTTAATATACTAGGACCGGAATGCGGTCCGGACCGCATTCCGGTTTTTCAGCCCTACCCAATTCTATAGCATATCCATCAAATTTTACTCCTGCACAGGACTCAAGAGTCTTGAAGGAAATAAAGCGAGCTTTTGGACCTCATTGGAAAATCTGCAATAAAATAGAATACCGAGACTTACATCCACATACACTGTCTAGCTTTCCGGATCAGAGGAAAGATTGCATCCAGATCAATTTGCTACAAACCCTAACTAGCCTCTGCACTTGTATGGCATTGTTCTCTAGTGGAGTAAAGGATTCTTATATCTACATTTCAAGTGCAAACCCATGGATGCCGGAGATTAATTTCGATTAATGCTATTCCACATCCAAGTTCCAGTTCCAGTTTCATAATCAGCTTAAGACACCCGGCAGCAAGAACTCTACAAACGAAGCCTTCCATGACATGTTTCTCCTCCAAAGGTTGTCCCTATTCCAGTCTCCCTGAAATTCATCACTTCATTATTTTTCTCATTGGTATGTGATTAAAATATAACGAGAGAAAATGGTCATTCACCTTGATTGACAATTCATTTTGTCCGTTAGACTAGACTACCAGATGACCACATCAATGCCAAATGACCCCGACTCGCATATATTCTAGGTGAGATGATTCAGCTTAGAAATGAAATTCAAAATGATAATCACTTCGGCTATCTAGAATCAATAAAGTTTTGGGTGCATACCTGTCTGAATTCTACGACTTATGATATCATATGCACCATTCCACCAGCTATCATCACTCTGTTATCATCTTGGAGTTTCTGCAATTTTGAAGAACTTTTCTTATGAGATCTCGCCACCATAAGCACCAGCCAAGCACTGGTGTTTGGTCAAAAGCATTAATAGATTTATTAAAGAGGAAAACGAAGACAGTAGAAGTTATCTAAAATCTGGCGGTGTGTAACCAAATGCATCTATAATTTTCGGTCTAATTATTACATTAAAGAGCTGTACCTCTAAAAGGGATAAGATCTCTGTCCTTGAATAATGGATATCTCCTCCAGAGTTGACGAAATATTCTATATCTGCAATGGATATAAGATCCAAGCGGTTTGTCCTCACATGCTGACCAAATAAAGAGTTAAATGCTTCTATTCTGCAAGTCGCAGGGAAAAAAGAAGAATTAGAAGAAAGTAAATCAGAGCATGGAAACAATGCACATATGCTACTTGAGGTATTTACAAGACACCAACCTTTCCTGAGAAACATCAGCAGCAGATTGGGCTGCAGGAGCACCATCTACTTCCATATCCTCTGGTGTTGGACTAAGCAAAGCAACCAGAGGGAGAAAGGAATGGAAAATGTCAACCACAGATCATCTAAAATTGGTCATAAAAGTTGCAAATAAAATAAAATTGAATGCTGTTTGCTGAATTCGTTGGGTATACCACATTACACCTAGAAAAAATTGACATGACAATGATGGTGACTAGGGTAGCTTTCTAAGTAAAACAAATTCAACTGAATGAAACCAAAATCAGTCAAATAACAAGTGCAAATATTTTATGACCAGGTGATGCAATGAATGGTTGGACTTCATAAACTTGGAAAAAGTTCCATCCAAACTACACACTAATGCTTGTTCAGAAATAAAAGAATCTCTCATTTTTTATTTTCATAGACAAAACTTTTGAAATCTTTAGTTAAGAGTATCTAACTAAGAAACAACCAGTAGGAAATTTAACGGTTCCCTCTGCCTGCGACACCCTCAGCTCTGGTTGGCCACCACCCAACCCTCATGAGCTTTAGGAACACCCTCTAATGCAGAGCTCAACCTCAGCAGAGGATCCACCACCTAGCTGAGTGGATCACGCCACAAGGGGGTGGAGGTTAACCCCTAACCCCCCCCCCCCCCCCTCTCCCTAAAGCAATCAGCTACCCAGCCCCCACCCAATGCAGATATAGGACTTGTAGATGGGGGAACCCCTTCCCCCCTACTCCACATGTCTGGCTATTTTGTAGCTTTCTTCAACCTCCAGTAGACATAGGTTTTGGGGAGATATAACTGGAAAGTATTGAGAGGATCCAGAAACCAAGCAATCATTGTTTGGATAAATTGTTTTGGGAAAACTTAAATATTTGCTAAGAACTTGGTTGGGACATGAAACTGTTTTCAGAAAATGGTTTTCAGTGCATCAAAGATCGTTAACTAGGTGCTAGTTGAGTGATTATTTGTGTAGGAATGTTGTGCATGAATATGCACATACAACCTTTTATGCACTTATGAAAATAAAATAACACGCACTTCAGAAAAGAAATAATGACAAATTTTCTGTGACTAAATGTTACAGCCACACTCACCCTTCTTTCCTGGAAGTGCCACTATCAGGTCTATCCTTTTTTCTAGGACGTTGGTCTGTATCATTTCCGCCAGGATGATGGTCAGCACTACGTTTGCTCTCCAATTCTCTCTCCCTTTCTTGTTCACGCTCCTCCATTTCAGTCAATTCCTTATGATATATGGCAAAATTTAGAACTTTCAGTGCAGCTTCAACATCTGACTTTGAAACCTACCAAGATAGATTAATAGTCAATCATGAAGCGTGATCAACAAGCATAAAAAAATTGGAATGCATAAATAAACTAACAGATGCTTAAATAAAATTTGTAACAAATAAAATAAGTGGACAGAAATAAGATCTGTCAACATGTAGTTACTGTTTTATTTGGCTATATATGACAAAAGGTTTAAACATATAACTCAAATTTATTCTGGAAACATACTAATTATAACAAATACAAATCCCACTATGTTATGACATAAATGGCGAAATATATCAAAAGAGAGAGACACAGAGAGAGCAAGATACCTTTCTGCTCAACTTCAATTTTGCATGAGCAGTTGAGAGACGTATTATGGTTTCTAAAGTTCTTGCAGTGATTGGAAGTGTACCTCCAGTCTACAGAAAGCAAGAATCAGGTTAACCAGTAACAAGAAAACCATGAACTTAATTGTTTAAAACGTGTGGATGGATTATAATGTCCAAACCTTTGCATTTGAACTCGTGTTTCTGAGCTCCGCATATGTTGTTGCAATGTGGTCTGATGCCTGTGGACAAAAAGTTTAAATAAACATGTTGCATAAGCTTTTGCAATCCAATGGAATACCAGGACAACCACACCACATTAAGGTGGGAATACATGATCAATAAAGCATCAAAGCATCCTGACCTCATCAGTCAGCTCAGGCTGAATCCTATGTTTCGCATAATGGATATACTTTTTAAGAAACTTGATGGCAATGGTATCACGTTTTCGACTCTTTTCTGTTCTCTTCCCATGTAGCATTCGATTGTACTTGACAAAGACTGAGTCAGTATCAGTTTCATCTTCTCTTTCATATCTCGAGCTCCCATCAAGAGTTGCCTCACCTACAATTTTAACTCTTTAATTAAGCACATCAGTAGAGACCGCTATACTTCCAAGCATGAGAGAATTGTTAGCACACCTCCAATTGCAGAACGGTACCGATGCATGCGCAAGACATGCTCTGAGATGTAACGATCGATATCAGGATCCATCTGATCCAATACTATGAACAGTAAATCAAAACGAGAAAGCAGAGAGTCTGGGAGCCCAATATTCTTTGTTGGAGTCAATGAACGATCATACTGTACAGCCATTCAGTACAGCAAAAACTCCAGTTAAACGACTAGAACATCAACTGCCTAGCATTTATGGATATCATTGCTAATTGCAATCAAATGTATCACTTACAGTTCCATATATAGGATTTGCAGCAGCCACCACACTGCATCGAGCATTCAGTGATGCATGAATACCCGCTTTGGCAATAGTCACAGTCTGCTGTTCCATAACTTCATGTATAGCAACACGATCTTGATCATTCATCTTGTCAAATTCATCAATGCAGACAACACCTCGATCAGCAAGAACCATTGCACCAGCTTCTAGCCTTCTTTCTCCTGGTTACTAGCCACGGGCAAATTATTATTCTCCAAAGAAAAGTAAAGAAATAGGAAATACCATCTCCTGCAAAACGATAAAGCCTGTTAGATGCTTGACCTGTTTCTTGATCTGAAGTAACAGCAGCGGTCAAGCCAACACCAGAAGAACCCCGGCCCGTAGTTGATATCGCCAAGGGAGCAATATTCATTATTGCTCTTAGAAGTTGTGACTTTGCAACAGAAGGATCACCAACCATCATCATGTTAATGTCACTAAGAGAGACAATCCATAGGTTTAGTAAGATTCAACATCCTATTCTTATGCCAGAGCATCAAGATAACTCCAACAAAGCCAAATAAAACAATTGCAAATAGGGAGGTTACGAAAAAATAGCAGCATGTAATGCCCAAATAATCAATAGAAGCAAGAACAACTTACCCTCGTAAATGAGTGCCATTCTTTAAGTTCTTTTCCACTCCCCCAAGCATCAATAAAATCACTGCTTTCTTTATCCATGAATGCCCATATATTGAAGGTGCAAGAGAATTACCAAGTAAATCAAATGTATCATCTCTCTCTGCTATCTTTTTAATGTTTTTCAAGTCTTCAGGGCTGTAGATTGGTGCATTTGCCTCTTTATTGAGAAGAGAAACATTGTTAGCAATGAGAACCGTCCTACAGAAGAAAATAAGTAAAACCAGATCTTAAAATTAGAAGCCTAAAAAAAATTTGAACTTAGAAACATCATGCTACCAGAGGAACACGAAAATGACTAAGTGCACTTGAGATACCTGAATACCCCATTTACACTTCCCTTGCTTCTACCAGGAAGAGCTTTATATATCCCTACAATGGCCACCCGATCTCCAGGCTTGCATGAATCGACCAGATCATCCTCAACTATGACATCCACTGTTCGTGGAAGCTGACCAGGAGCAGAATTCTCTGGTACCTCTTGCATTGACAAAGTTTGATGATCTTTGTACTTGCACAATCCATACTCGGTCACCAGCAAGTTTCCTTTTTCATCCTGAGGCGGAATTGTTGATCAGGAAGGGCCTTCTCCAGCAGTAAAAAATTCCAAAAGCAAAGGACTTGAGGTTACCCTTGTAGGATACACAGACCCTGTGGGCAAGCCCATATTAGATGCAATGTCTCGATACTCACGAGCAGTAAAGTTTCCAGTTGTGGGGCAGAAGTGAACACTTTTTACAACCTTTGGCCTTACAAGGGAACCTAGAATGAGTAACTTATAAGATTAGATTTATGCATACCTAGAATTATTGTCAAAACAATGCTGGGAAACAACCTAAATTTCTAATTCCAATACCCTATACCATATGCAGTGCTAGTTAATTGGATGTGAAATGAATGAAATATAGCAAAAATTAAAGAATAAAGTACATTTGGTGACAATGCCCTCAACGCAGACCATGGAGCCGATAAATTCCGCAAGTAGTTCTCTTGGTGTGACTCGGCGCGATACGAAAGGGCCTTCAAAACCCACAAGAAGTTGCTCTCCTTCCTTCAAGTACGTCGGATCAATAGATTTAGCAGCGTCCGTGACTGCGTCACTGAAGGGTTGCATGTACTCGCTGGGATTCTTGAGAATCCTATACAGGAACACATAGAGAGAGGGAGCTAAATGGATTTTTCAGCATTCATGTTTGACAATTTTAGACACAAGGAACCCAAACAGCGCCCACTTGGGTAGGATGCTACAAAAGTTGCCTCCCAATCCCGAAAATTTCGATGATTTGGACAACCTAAAATATAACGGTCAAATTTAATCTCTTTGTAGAAAAAAATAATAGCGACCCAAAGAAGGGGGTTGTGCGAAATCGGCGCTGCCCAAAATAAACAGCCAAGGGGAGTTTCTCCCAGCTATACGAAGAAAACACAAAAAAGTAAATATTTGGAGTTGTTGTAGCTCACTTACCTGGTACCCAAGTCGCGGAAGGAGTGGAGATCGGAGATGTTGACGATGAGGCGCCAACGCTTGTGGTTTATCGTGGCCTTGATCTCGTCCATGTATATCCCCTTCCCTACCTGATTCTCATTTTCATCGTCATGAAATTAGCAGACAAAAAACAAATCCCAAAGTATGGAATGACAGAAGTGAGAGAGAGAGAAGGGGGCATGGAAAGTACGCACGTCTTGATCCAGAAATTCCAAGAACTCTCGCTTGTGAGCTGCCCTGAGTTCTTCACTGATGTCCATTTTCCTTTTTCGCCTTACCGCTTCAGCGTCGTCTTCAGGGATAGAAAGAGAGACGGCAGAACAGACGAGAAAGAGATCCGGTGTGCTGGTGGCACTCTTTTTCCACCATTAGAGCCTATTTGGCGGGAAATGGACGGTTGTTGCCTTTGTTTTGGAGGGAAAAATTTGGGTATTTTGGGCCTCTTTTCACGTACACTCTCATTGCTGCTTGGGCCGTTTTCATACATAAAAATCCTTCTTTCTTTTTCGGTATTGTTCTCCTCATCAACTTATAGAGATGATTAATAGAGAGATAATAACAACTATCAATTAGATAAGTATTTCTTCATCTTCTAAGAGTGCGTTTGCCACCAAATATTTCACCAACCCACAATAAAATATTACAATATAATCTTTCTCTCTTCCATCAAAAAATATAAAAAATTACAAAAAATATAAAAAAATTATCATCTTCACTTTTTCACTAAACTCAATACCAATACTAAACCCAATACTAAAAGTTTTACAACACAAACCCACCCTAAGTACCAGAACGGATTATCGGTATTCATAGGAATCAAATATTTAGTTCTGATTTCATTATGTGAGCTTTTTTGGTTAGATATTTTTAAGCTTTAATAAGCCCATTATGCATTTTGGGCCTGAATTTTACACAAATTGTTTTGTTATACATCATAAATTAACAATAAATAACATGTAAAATAAATATTTATCCAAAATCTAAAATAAACATTCATCTAAAATAAAATTATAACATTCTTAAATTATGGGCATCAAAAAAGGTTGTGAGCCCTATTTTAAAATTACAAACATTCATCTAAAATAAAATTACAACATTCTAAAATTATGGGCATCAAAAAAGGTTGTGAGCCATATTTTAAAATTACAATGTTTTAAACCCTATATATAATAAAATAAACTTTCAACCAAAATCTTAAGTAGAATTACAAGGTTTTGAGCCACATTTTTAAAAAAATCAGAACATGAAATTCTTGTTCCAGTTCCGATTCCAAAAATACAAAAAATACATTTTGGTTTCAACATGTGCCGGAATTATGGAACTGGAATTGAAACTCGGAATTCCAATTTTGGTTGGAAATTTTGCCCACCCTTATCATCTTCCAGGGAGCATATTTTTATTTTATTTTTAAGACAACATTCAAAATTATAAATTACTTGTAACATAGATAGACACCACAAGCATGAAAATGTTGTAGGACCCACAATGTCCCAAATTTTACAAGGATGACATTAAATACGGTAAGACTCAAATGTTACATTCATCTCTCAACAAATTACACTAGACAATAAGAAAATTATAGAGTAACCTATTGGAGAATTAGGGATGTAACTCTTGCGACTTAAGATCCTTTTTCATATTTGTTTTTTCCTAAGCAAATACAGTATTTATTAAGTTAATTGCATTCAGCTTATGAACAAATGATATAGAGATACGTTCTCGTATATTCTAAGGACGACTCCTGTTTCTTAACTGAGCAGTTTTACTACAAATTTTTACCCCAAAAAAAAATTTGATGAAAAATAATACATGAAGTTTGACCCCTTTATATTTTCTTTTAAGAACAAAAATTCTCCCTTGCTTTCCATAACTTGTCCCAATCTTCTAACTTTACTCGAGAGATTCTATTCCTGTCAATTCCTACAATGTCTCAGCACAAATTGCCAAAACAGAAAAATGAAGCATGGGCGAGAGTGATGATTGATGGGGCTAAAGATGGAGGACTTCTCACCCCAAATGATGCAGATGCAGTCCTAATATGCCTAATCTCTGAGCGGAATGTCCGAGAGAGACTTGAACCGTTCAAACTGGAATTTCCTTAGGCGCCTCTTCACAAACCTCCATTACTGTCATTAGTCGCCAAAACGTATAGAAACTTCAAGAAATGAGCGTTGGAAATGAAAAACCTCGAAAATGAGACAAAAATGTGCTAAAACGGATGAGAAATCAAAAAGAGAGAATGTAAGGTCGAAAACGGCGATTAGGGCAAAGCAATCGAAATTCTAAAATTTGGGAAGAAAAAGATAAAAACCCAACGTTTTATTTAAAAGGGTTAATGACCAAAATAGTCCTTGAGTTTTATGCCCTTTATCGATTTGGTCCTTGGATTTCCAATTTGGTCACATAAGTCCTTAGGTTATCCTCATTTATCAATTTGGTCATTGGGTTTCCAATTTGGTCACAGAAGTCCTTAGGTTATCCTCATTTATCAATTTGGTCACATAAGTACTTAGGTTATCCTCAATTTTCGATTTGATCCTTCCATCCAATTTCGTCTCCTCCGTGCACAGTCAGCTAACGGTGGGTCACGTCACCACCAATAACATCGCGACACGTGTATGCTTTTTTTATTATTTAAAAAAAACTCACGTCCACCTGACATATTCGTAAAAAAGAAAAAAAAAATCGAAAGGGGGAGACCCCCCATTCGATCGACGAATGGAGCCCAAATCCATGTTTTACCAAAAATCAATCATGCTGGTCATCTATTTTTCACGGAGCGAAGAGATATCCAATTTGAAGCCGTTGGTGATCTTTGAGATTTGAATCGTGTCGTGAATTTTCTATTTGTTGCTCTCTGTTTGCATATTGATTTGGGGGTAGTGACTCATTTTGATGAGACGTCAAAGTAGAAATTGGACGGAAGGACCAAATCGATAAATGAGGATAACTTAAAGACTTATGTGACCAAATTGGAAACCCAGGGACCAAATCGATAAATGAGAATAACCTAAGGACTTATGTGACCAAATTGGAAACTCAGGGACCAAATTGATAAATGAGGATAACCTAAGGACTTATATGACTAAATTAGAAACCCAGGGACCAAATCGATAAATGGTATAAAACCCAAGGACTATTTTAGTCATTAACCCTATTTAAAAATCTAAATTGACCAAAATTGGTTTAAATAAAATAAAACTCCATTAATAATCGTAGAAGCGTGCCCGCCTCAGTGTTCTTCCCCTCTTATTCTCCAGGTTTGGAATTTGACTCCAGCCATAAACAAATTTTTTTTTTTTTTAAGATCGGGTTATCACATACATACTATTTAATCAAAATTAAATATAAGGCTTCAATTCCATAAACATTAATGAATAACAGTACAAATGAAAATAATACAGCACAACATTAAGAGAAAATCCACACTAAAAATCATGAGTCTTGCATGAGGGCAAAGTGATACCCTAAGTCTCCAACCATTAAATTACATTTTAAAAACCTCTACGAGCATCATCAAACTCGATCTCCAAATAGGAACACTTGGTTCATGTTCGTTTTTTTTTTTAGGAATCAAATACATTCACAAAACTACCACCGAACATATTCAGAATTTAAACACAAATAGCAATACATTTTACACAATCTCCCACAACTTTTTACTTTTTTATTCAACAGAAATGTTCTCTCTCTATACTTTTTCACATAACTTCAATACTTTTTATTAAACAATTATATCAAATAATTTCTCTCTCCACTTTACACAAAGACCAATAAAACACTATTTAACATAAATATTCACAACTTCTCTAAAATCTTACAATTTTTACTCAAAACGAACATCTCCCAAGGGCTTTCCCTCTTATTCTCCAGGTTAAAACACAAGGCCTTTGGCAACTTTTATTTTCTTTCCGTGAAACAATTTAATAACCAATAAGCACTTCATACACCACTTGCCCAATAGATGACGGCCAGTTCTGGAGTAAAGATGTCACAAAGTACGTAAACTAGAATTCAACTCATAACTATCACAGAACTAATGGCTTCTGCTTATGAAAGAAAGCAGCCTCACTAACAAAACGACCAAAATCGAGAACAAGCATGACTGATCCCCAAGGAGAAATCCAGAACGGCTGTGGATGATCAAGGTCTGAATGCAGAAAAGGCCACGACGGAGTTGTGTCCACCGAATCCAAACGAATTTGAAATAGCTGAATCATGAGACACTAGTGAGTAATTAAACCTGGTCGCTGAAGATTCCCAGGCAATTGGAATTGAAAAAGCCATGGTGTTAAAAGGTTTGAGCATCTTACCAACATTCACTTCATGCTGCTGCTTTTTATTTGCAACAGTGTCAAAGTCGACTATAGGGTCTGGATTCTGCATCCATTGAAGGAATTTGTCACTCATCATATCACCAGTTATCTTATCTTTAAATCAATTGATAGATATAATTGAAACTTAAGGAGTACTCTACTTAAATGGATGTTCATTTGGAAGAAATTTGTAGGATTCTGATAAAATTGTGAATATTTAGGTGATGTTAAAGTTGTATTGGCATGCGTGTAGAAGTTGTTAAAAAATTGATGTTTGTAAAAAAGGTAATAAAGTGTTGTATTGGAATACGCGTGTTTTGTGATGTTTGGATTGTAAAAAAAAGAGTAGGATGCAAATCCTAAAAAAAAGTGGTAAACAAAAATCACCTTAGTCAGAAAAAAACAGACCAAATGGAAGTAAAATCTTCGCAACCACGGGATTCATAATTTCCCTTATTTGCTTCCAAAGAAATAAAATGCAGTGTTAATTAATAAAATTAAAACTTCACTAATAAGTTAGTTTAATTAGTTTGTATGCAGCGACTAATGTAGAAAATGATGTTTACTCACTGTTAATTTCGCTGCTATATGATGACACCAACCACATATTACATCTACCTAATTCATTCCCAATCAAATATTTAACTATGGACTAGTATGATGTATTCTAACACTAACAGCATCACATTCGAAATTGCCAATGTTTATGGAGTGCGCTGCATCTGTGTTTAACAAGCTAATACTAATAGAATCACCAAATCAAGTGTCAACTAGAAAGTAGCACATACAAATTGATTTATGGAAGGATGCACCCAGCCCGTTGTTATAGCTTTCACCGTGGCAATGGCTTCCAAACCACCAGCAGCACCAAGGCAATGCCCAATCATTGACTGCAACAAATGAATCCAAGAACAGAGCAAGAATCAGACAATGAAAACAGAGAAAATCAATATATAACCAAAGGACAGAAATTACCTTAGTCGCATTAATTTTGATCCCTGCTGGATTCTTGAAAACCTTTTTTATAGCCTTCATCTCAGCCAAGTCACCAACAGGAGTGGAAGTTGCATGTGCATTGATGTAGTTGACCTGGAATATTGAAAAACCATTTTAGTTCTCTAGTATTCGTTAAGTGGTCTTTTTAATTCCATATTTAAACCATTCAGAAACTTGTAGCCATGGATACTAATTGCAGGCGGAACATTGATTTTAAACATATAGTAAGTAATTTAGAAATAGATCAGCAAGTTGAATTTGTCTGGCCTTCCAAAAGAGCTACATATGAAACTTAGGATGCTTCGGATATCTTAAACACATACCAATAAAGGTTTTTTTATAAGTCCCTCTCATCATTCCCAACAGAAAGCAACATGGTGGCAAAATTGTTTGTGGTGTCATACTCATGCATTCCAAATTCAGAAGTTCTAAAAACAATTGCATCTTGTAGTTTTCATCTTTATTTTTGTTGCCACAGCATGACTTGCCAAATATGAGAGGAAAGGATTGGTGTCTGTGCATAATTTTATGAACCACACAACTTCCTTCATCATTGTGAAGTAACAGCCTAAGCTCTTAGACACAAAATTGAAAGCACTTTACAGCATCTAAACACCAGCTCAATAAAAACAAAACTTATGGCAAGTTTTGTGCTCAAATACAGATCTTTTATCACCGAGTATACATCTTATAATAGTTGACTGTTTCCTTCTTCCTCATTATAAATTTAAAACTCATTATTATTATTACGGGAGCTAGCGGTTGTTTCCAATTTTTTGGAGGGCCCTGGCCCTGGCCCTGGGTGGAGGTGGGGGTTTGGCCAAAACTGTATCGGTCTGCATTTGGCTCCAGTAGTGCTAATTAACTTCTCACATATGGATTTGTTTTTAGTCAAATCCTTACTGTGTTGCAGTGATCTATTTCCAATACGTGTATTTAGATTGTTCGCTTCATCGACATGTTTCCTCACTAAACAACATCCTCTCCAGATTTACCACAAAGCAAACATAGTCCTCTAATAAGGTCAATGAATTTCCACTTTAGACCGCATCTACAAGTCTACAACAATTATAATGATCACTCTCGGGTGTAAGCTATTCCATAAATATCACATTTAAAAGAATCACTGAACTCCTTATTATTCAGCCAAACTAACACATGCTAAGTCCTATTAAGGCAATAGGCAATCCATTCTAGAGCATCTACCACTGGTCTTCTCGATGCGAAAACGATGACAAACATGCTAGGGACTCTGATGGTACTATTTCATTTACCTATGGCCATTGCAAAGTATGTAATACAACCTGTAATCTCTTTGAAGCAAACTTGATGAGATCCAACATGAGATTAACTAATTACACAACTTCAGGAACATTCAGAACTTCTGTCCACGCCTAAATAACTTGGCAGTTCAAGTTTTTGCTTATATCATATAAAGATGGATAAATTGTAGACAGAATTCAGTACTATATGGCAATGACGTGACTACATAGCAAAGAATATTTAACCTCCTAATGAAAATAAGAATCAGTAGGAGAAAAAATAGTTTCTTATTCTAACTTTCTGGCAGTAGCCACCAAATATACAATAGAAAGGGCATGCATGGAAACTGGAACAATATCCAACACATAACATAATTAATAAAAACAAAAAAGTGTATCATAGTGTATTAGGTTAATTTGCAGGGGAAAAATGAGAATACCTCTTCAAGTGACACGCCAGCATCTTCAAGGGTTCTCTCAATGCATGTTGACACACCAAGTCCATCAGCTCTTGGGTCAGTCATATGATAAGCATCACAATTAATAGCACCTCCTAAGTACTCAGCAAAAATGGGTGCATCTCGTTTCATTGCATGTTCCAAGCTCTCCATTACCTGCCATGAATATTAAGTCCCATAAGGTAAGACCATACGTCATTTCGACCATTAAACTTAAATCTATTGTGCAATAGATAAAGACTCGCGCAGAAGAAAGACTCCAAACACCAAATCAATCAAACATAGATAAATATATATATATATATATATATATATATAAATATTATCAAGGAAACTAATGATAATTTGCATGTAAGTCATCATATACAATAATAATCAAGGAGGAACTTTGATAACTTTTCTTTTTAAGTGCCCACCATGATTGCATCACAGTGCACCTTTATCTGTTATTATTCTCTAATGCTATAAATTTTAAAGAAACAATAACTTCACAATGTGTTGGTCAGCATCACATATCAAAATTGGACTCCGTAGAGGTCTGTCTTAAATCATAAGCACATAGCCTAAGTCGTCAACTAGTCAATGTAACTTTTATATTTGTTATTTGTTACCAGGACACTAACTAACAAAACTGCTGAACATAAATAGTTCAACAATAAAGGAATAAGAAATGATGTCTTACAAACATCCCTTTTTCCACAGCTATCATAAAAACAGATCCAGGCATACCAATACTCCTGCTCCTTCACCCATGACAAACCCATCCCGATCTATATCCCATGGCCTTGAAGCAGTTTGTGGATCGTCATTCCTCTGAGATAAGGCCCTGCATGCAATAAACCCCCCCAATCCAACAGGAACAATGGCAGCTTCAGACCCACCAGCAACAACCAGATCAGCCTCACCACGGCGAATGTGATTTGCAGCAGCATGGAAGCAATAATTGGAGGTGGCACAAGCAGTTGAAACTGAATAAGTAGGTCCCATGAAGCCAATGGCAATTGAAAGCAAGGCAGTCCCCATGTTGGTTAGAGCGTAGGGAATGAAAAAAGGGCTTATTTTCCTGGGACCGCTTTCTATTAAAGCCGTAATGGCAGAAGAAAAGGTTCCAAGACCACCCATCCCTGTTCCCACAATTGCACCTGCCCGTTGCTTATCAATCTGCAGCAGATACCAGCAGTCACAATGAGACAAGGATATGGCTGAACAAAATACAAAATAAAAAAGCCAGGAAACACACTGTCACAGTGTGTAATGCAATGAAAATTTTCTTTCAGAGGTAATGATTGAATGCTTGAATATAAAAAAAAAATGATATTTGTCAAGGACTAATATTAAAGAGAGGTTGATGAACTCATATAGGTTGATATGCCCACATAAGGACAGGGCCTGTCAGCACTTTCATCATCCAAAAAATAAAGCAAGAAGAAAAATTGAGAAGCCGGAACACAAATGCGCTAAAATTCCAATCCCCTTCAAGCTATGGTGCTAGTGACTGATATGGAAGTCTGTAATTCACAAAGTGCAAACCACCTAAATTGTACACGTGACACGCGCTTCCACAAGACCTTGGAGAAAACGGAATAAAAAATTAGGCAAGGTATGATTATCCAGTCTAGAAGCACTCGTCCGAACTATCTAAGATTTCCTTTTTATGTTTCTGTATCAGCTTCATTCTAGTGATCAGGAAAAAAAAC
Source organism: Myrica gale (assembly GCA_963930655.1). Lineage (NCBI taxonomy): Eukaryota > Viridiplantae > Streptophyta > Magnoliopsida > Fagales > Myricaceae > Myrica > Myrica gale. Next base: position 12,364,284 of record OZ005603.1, on the reverse strand, counting down.
GATGTGACATTTAACGGACGTTAGCAACTAGCTTGAAACAAAGGGCAATTGATTTTATCAGATCTAAGCCACAAGAAGTTCTTGCAGAGCTGGCTGCATAAATGTGAACAAGTAGGCCATGCATGATTTACAGCAAAGCAAATACGTCAAGACAGTTCAAACCCAAAAAATGACACGCAAATAAAACTTAAGCACACTAGCCCAACCCCCCATAATGCACCCACTATTAAACCACCCACAGCAAAACAACATAGCGTGTAGCATAAAAATCGGAGACCAGTAATACTAGACCTTGGAGAGCTTGTCGCCGCCGAGATCGGCGTGCTCGAGCGCCTTCTTGCCGGCCACAATACAGAACCGGAGGTAATCGTCGTAGCGCCGGTCGTTCTTGCCATCAATGTAGCCTGTGCCGTCGAACCCGCGGATCTGACCGGCGAACCGGGTGGGGAACTTGGAGGCGTCGAACCGGTGGATCGGGACGATGCCGCTCTCACCCGCCAGCAGTTTGTCGTAGTAAGTATCGACGTCGTTCCCGAACACGGATACCAAACCCATCCCCGTGATCACGACCCGCTTCTTGGGGTCCTTCTCCCGTTTCGGGGCCGATACGGTGGGCCGGCCGGATGCGGCTTTAATAATTGAGAGGCGGCGACGGGTGGGGACATGGAAATGCGAGGAGCGCTTCTCCCGGAGCGGGCCGAGCGGGGAGGGACGGAGGGTCGGGGATTGGAGGGCCTGCATGATGGCCTGAGAGAGAGAGAGAGAGAGAGAACGCTACGATGATAACGATGTCCCTGTGGAGCTTAAAGAAAAGCAGTGGACGAGTGGAGTGTCTGAACTATAGCACTCCCTCCGAGATTAGTTCGTTCGATGAATGTGTTTCGCGAATTTGTCGACTGTTATTTATATGCCACGTCCGTATTGGAGCGAACGTTATTTATATGCCACGACCAGGCCATTTGGGATTAGGCGTCAAAATTATGCATTTTAATTTTTGTTCTCTCTGGTCCATTGAGTCGCTTTCGACTTTCTCTTTTAAATTAAATTCTCTCTATTCCTTGATTTATAAAAAATAAAATAAAATAAAAATTAGAAAAAAAAAACGATCTAGACCACCTTTAGACCGGTCCGATCCTTCATTTTAGGTATAACTCAACCGAATTTTCGGTTGTGTAGCCATACTTCCTGCCTCCTGGTTGTTGGTTTGGTTTCCGGTTCATGTTTTAACACATCCTTACAATAAAAATTGGATAAATAGTAATGGGTGTTGTTACTTTAAATCCTATCTATTATTTTTGTTAATACTTTTTTAGCACATAAAATGACAATTGTGTCCTCTTATTTTTTTTTTTTAAATAGCAATTTTATGAGAGTAAAATCATAATATTATAAACTAAAAAAATTAATCTTCTTCAAAATAAACAGAAAATTTTAATATATGGTACACAATGTTTGAAATACATAATTGAGAGTATAATGTGACAAAAATAATAAATAGACTGCAAAATGTAAAGAATCATATAGAAGGGTGAAATGTGTATTTCAACTTGAAGAAAGGAAAATAGATAGATATAAAATCATGGGGGACTCAAAGTGTGGTCAAATGTTCGTGAAGTGCATGTTAATGTGTTACACACTGAGATTATTGATTATCATATAGTTACTTTTATAATTAACGAAAAATATTATCTAAGGAAGATTGCACCTGGTCTCTATTTCGAATTTTTATACAAATCTATTTATAAATACATAAAAATTTTAAGTCAATTTAAATTATATGATTCATAAACAACATAAAAAACATAGTCCCTTTTAACTAGTGCAAAAAAAAAGTCAATGCAACTGAAAAGGTGAAAATAAAAACAAAACAAAAGAAAACACAAACTCTTTAGAAAAAAGAGAGACTAATTTAAAAAATAAAGTGCATAAAATTCAAGACAATACACACAAATATAATAGCTAAAAAAATTAGGGAAATCGGTAATTTTTCACTAAGTTTATACCACACTGACGATTTAGTCAATAAGTTTCATTTTTTGACAGTGTGATCACTGAAATACATAGTTGTGGTGATTTGGTCTTTCTATCAAATCTCTGTTAAATTTTTAGCCAAAATAGAGGTAGACCGGTTTGTTTACCGTTGCGGCAAAAGTAACTTGTAAAGGTCGACCGCATTCTATTCCGTTAAAAATTAACGGAGATTTGACGGAAAGATCAGATCGTAACTATATATTCTCAGTGACCATATTATCAAAAAATGAAACTTAATGACTAAATTTTCAATGTGCTATAAACCTAGTGATTAAATTTTTAATTTCCTAAAAAATTAATTAAAGCTTAGTAGAATCCAATTATTTGTTCTTTGCATATATATTATTTTAATTAAGCAGAATATTAAAAAATAGTAAATTTCTTTTTTTCTCTTGACTTTTAATCAAGCATGTCCTCCAATGAAAACATACTAATAATTAAAACTTATAAAAATAAAATAAAAAACTCAAGACTCATATATAAACCTTAATAAAAAAATGCTTAATATATATGTAATTGTTTAATATAATATAAAGATCTGAGCCGCGGATAAGTACGTGGTATTTTTCTGGAGGATGCACGCGCATGACTGCATAAAAAATGGTGGGAAGCACGAAGTGAGTCTTCGAGAGCTTAAGATCAGAGAGAAAGAGAGAAGATGATTGGGTTACACGACAGAATGGAGAGAGATGAAAAGTTAAAGAAAAAAAAAGAATAATATATAGAAGATTAAAGTCAAAGACTACATACATTAACAGCTTCGGCCTTTGGCGTTTCCCAAGAGTACTGCATGAAAATGCATGTGCTGGCCGATTTCAAGAAGAAGAGGTTATATGAAACCTGCACGAGGATGAGCTTTCTCATGGGGCCGGGTCAGCGACTCAGCAGGCTATCAGCCTTGATTAGGAGCGGTTCGTTTACTTTTCAGAATTTTTTTTTTGAATTCTTAGAATATACAAAATTAATATATTTTTTAATATCACCTAGAAATAATTGTAGCACGCATATCAAAAAAGTTAACGTTATCTAAAAATTTTCATAAAAATATACTAATCGAACATCACCTTAATTTCTTTTTAGCATTTCCTTCGGCACCGCCGGCTCATACGTGGGGTTGACCGCCTAGTTAGTTGCTGATTGCTCTGGTTCTCAATCGAGGTCCACGACGCGGACAATAATAAATTTTAAAGATAAATACACTTTATATTTGAGATTAATCCAGCAAGGTTTTCACCTTAAGGATTCCTATAAAACATTAAACACAAATTAAATGAGTGAAAATCAATTATGTATATTTCTTAAACAAATTTAATTTATTTATGTATTTTTCTACTAGCATTAACTAATGAGGTTAGTGGAGCTCCTATATATAGTAGCGAGTCTATTTGTTTCTACTAGGAATAGTCACAACGTGATCGATCCGATAGGAAGTATTGTGTCCATTAAAGTGGTTGTTACTAACACTAGACGATTTTATAAGCTTGGTTACAATTCATGACCCCAGATGATCATCAGGGATCTTTCTATATTTTAAATCGTTGAAATTGAGGGATTTTTTTTTGAAAAATATATATCATGCATGTGAATTAAAATTTACATATTTTTCAGACAGCCTTTTACAGTGTCGCGTCGTTTTGATTTTCCAAACTTGGTGTGCCGTCTATGAATTGATCTCAAGATGATGATTTCAAATAATTAGTTTCTTTGTTAATTGATAATTATTTGGCCTAGATATATATCACATTTAGCTAGGATGCACGAACACGTTACATTATAGTACTACTTGTTGTGTCCTCCAACATCTCGTAAGTACAGGTAGTGTTAAAACATTCAAATATATTAATGTTTTTATATTTGTAGGGCAAAAAAATAAAATAAAGCAGACTTTTTTTCTATATATATATATATTGTTGAGATCGTGCGTTTTCTATAGACACAACAAGTTTAACTGGTTATGTTTTTATTCGGAAGTGGAGATTTGGTGAGCTTTTGCTTTGGTTATATATGTTTTTCTCAAAAGTGGATGTTTGGTGAGCTTTTGCAACTGGAACTTAAGAATAAACCCTCACAAACTACCACTACATTGTCAAAAACATCCCTAAATTATAACTCGTTGTAACACATCCTCCGATTTATGTTTTTGTAGTGACTCCATCTCCAGATCTAAAGAAAGTCATTAACTCGGATAGTTTCCATCCCACTTGACCTGCAAGTGTCCCTCTCCCTTTGTAGATATACGATTATGCCTTCATTCCCAAGAGTCATAACATTCAATTTTTTTGGCAGTATCGATAAAGACTTAAAATCATGGAACACGATGTTTAGCATGACCAAGGCATGGTATCTAGGGCAAAACACAACGTTTATCAAGGGCAAAACACAATGTTTTCAGTGTGAAGGGCGCATATGCAGGTCACGTGGGATAGAAACTATCAAAGTTAACAGTCGTCGGATGTAAAAATGGGATTACAAGAGAAACACAGATTTAAGGGGTGAATTACAACGAGTTATAATTTAGGGATGCCCTTAAGAATATAATAGTAGTTTGTAGGGGTTTATTGTAATTTATCCTTCTATTGATTTTCCATGAAAGATATATGAAAGCAAGCCGTAGAAAAGGGCGTAGTGCTGTCAGAGTGGGTATTGCTACTAGTGTGGGAGCCTATATATTGGCGTGATATCTTGGGTGCTGAGTGAGTGTTAATAGACACGCATGTTGGATATAGTAAGGGAAATTTTCATTTTTACCTCTAGGGCTGTGTATTTACGGTGGCGGTGTTGGTTTTTGCCCCCAACGCAATTGCCACCGCTATGGACACCGCCACCTACCCCGTTAAGAGAGGAAACCGACACCTAATGGTTGCAGTTTCGACGGTGGCTGTTACCGCCACCCATACCGCAAATCACAAATCTCAACAAAAAACTCAAAAATGCTACCGAAATCATCTAATCGCAATAAAACCACCAAATCTCAACTAAAATTATCAATTCGAAACAAAACTTTTCAAATCGCAATCGAATCTCAACCAAATCCATAAAAAACAATCTAAACCAAATCACAAAAAAAAATATTAGCCAAAAGGAGAGAGAGATTTAGAGAGAAAGGGTTGCAGAGAGGGAGAGATAGTGTTTCAGTCTTGCAAGGAGGGGGAGACATAGAGAGATTGAAAGAAAATGGGGAGGGGCGACTTAGAGAGAGAGGGAGAAGGGAGAATGAGTGGAGAGAAAAATGGGGGTGGGGTTTTAGGGTTCGGACCCCTTGCCCCAAAACACACGACGGTAATGAGAAAATGTGTCGTTTTAATAAAAATAAAGTACAAAAAAATGAACACGGTTTTAGCAATGGAAACTGCTTCCACCGCTATTGCTTGGGGCACTTTCACCGGTGTCCGGTTTAACTCCGTAACTTTTAACTAAATATCAATTACATGTTTGAAAAACAAAAATTATTATATTTAGTCTCAAAACTATCAAAATGTATTAATATTCGCACTCTACTAAGATCATATAGTTGAATATCCCTAACATTAGCTATGTGGCACAATATTAACTGTTGGATTATATGACATGATGAACATTGCTAACTTTTGATAATGCGGTGTTAAACGTGACGATTTTCATAGTTTAGACCTATAATTGACATTTAGTTGAAAGTTAAAAGGGTTAAAAGTAAAGATTTTCTTTATTATAAAAACCTGAGAAATATTGACCCATATTTCATGATTGTTTTGAAGTTGTGACATTGTTCAGTAAGTTCATGTATAAGCGCGCAGGTAGTAGATGACCGCAATGAAGTGACGAAAGTCATGAAAAAATGTTGTTGGTCGCTCTCATCTTTTGAGAGCTCTCTAGAGTCTTGCACTCCCCCTGCCATCTTTTGTCGGCCCCTCCCCTCCTTTTCTCTTTTCCTCCCTCTGCCCCACCATACGCCTTCCTTTTCCTCCTCCCCTTTTCATTCTCTGCCTTCCTTTTTTCCATCACCTTTTTCCACCCCCACTCTCCTTTAGTCTATGTTATTTCCTCGCCCTTTGTCTCTCTTTCTTCCTACCATCTGTTCTTCTGCTTACCCACCCCATCTCTCTCCCATATCCATTCTTTCCCTTTATCGTGCTCTCTGTCACCTTCTTTATGGCCTCCTCCTCTGATACCTTTTTCGTAGGAGACTTCTTTGGTGGTCTTTCCTTATCTTCCCATGTTCCTCTACCCTCACGAGACTCCCCATACATCTCTTCTTCCAATATTGCAGCTGATTCTGAGGCAGCCATGCTCTTGGTTGGTAAACTCCTAACTGATAGGCCTCATAATCGCTCCGGTGTTAGGTAGGCAATTCTCCGGTCCTGGAGTTTTGTGAAGGACTTGCAAATATTGGATGAACCTGACAATAGCTTTATTTTCTCGTTCTCTTCATAACGGCTTCGAGATCACATTCCTCGCTAATTCCACTGGAACATTAAGGGCTTCATGCTGATTTTGCGCGTTTAAAGAAAGACCATCCTCCTGAAGCTTATTTCTTCCAACCAGTCGGCGCTTTTTCCCTAGTCGTGTCATTCAAGAGAACTTGGTTTGTGCTGCAGAGATTCTTCATTCTATGAACCGAAAATCAGGCAAGAGTGGCTTGATGGCAATAAAACTAGATATGGCCCAAGCTTCTGATCAATTGGAATGTAATTTATTCTTCATGTGCTGAAATGGTTTGACTTCAGTGCTCAATGGATTTGGTTGATGCACCAACGTATCACAATTGTAACTTATTCGTTGTTGATAAATGGGAGCCCTCACGTTTAATCACTCCCAGCAGGGGACTTAGACAAGGTGACCTTTTGTCCCCTTTTCTCTTTATTCTTGCTTCGAAGGTTATTACTCAGTTGTTTCAACGGGAGGTGGGATTTGGTACCCTTCATGGTATTCTGGCAGCTAGGAGAGCACCCCTGGTCACTCATTTATTATTTGTTGACGATTTGATCGTGTTCTGTCATGCAAATCTCCGAGAAGCTCGTGAAGTTAATGAGATTCTTTCATCCTATTGTTGCTGGTCGGGCCAGCTCATTAATCGCCAGAAGTCCTCATTTTTTTAGCCACAACATGCACCCTCAGGTTGCTACAGCTCTCTACAATGAACTTCAACTTCGGGCTATGACTAGGACATCATGTATTTAGGCCTTCCAGTATTCTATGGGGAAGAGTTAAACCCGTCATTTTGCTGGTCTTAAAGAACGAGTGCATCTGAAACTAATTGGGTGGAAATCCATGACCTTATATCAAGCAGGGCGCACGACACGACACTTATCAAATCAGTTGCTACTTCGCTCCCCCAATACTTCATGCAATATGTCCTTCTATCGGCTGGTTGGTGTTGGGATGTGGATCGCTATCTAAAGGACTTATGGTGGGGTTTTCCCACAGGTAAACATCAAAACTACAACCCTAAGAGCTGGTCTTCGATTTGCCAATCCAAAAAGTGTGGTGGGCTTGGTATTCGACAAATGGCAGATATCAATCGTGCTTTTATCCTGAAATTGGGCTGGAAACTTCTCTTGACTCCTGCAACAGACTGGGCCCTTGTTATGAAAGTCAAATATTATCCCCAGTCCTCTTTATTGGCAGTTGTGCTTCCATTATCTGGCAGGGTGTTAGTCGAGTGCTTCATTCTCTTCGTAAGCATTTTTGTTTTTTGCCCCGCAATGGCTCGTCTGTTAGTATCCTAGAGGACCCCTAAATCCCTACAATTGCCGAGTTCCACCCTTTCTTTAATCAATCTGTTGCTTCTGATATGATACCCTGCTGGGTTGCAGATTTAGTGGATCAACCTTCAGGGGAGTGGAATCTTCCTCTTTTGGAGACTCTGTTTGAGGAAGCTAATGTCACTCAGATCCTAGCAATGGCTCCACCATCTCTTCAACACCGGGATAGTATTATCTGGACCTTTAACCCGCAGTTAAGGATGCAGTTCAACAAGATCAAGCTACCTGCGATTCCTCTCATTCGATCCTTACTGATCAAGACTGAAAATCTCTGTGGAAGCTCTCTTTGCAGGATAGACTTAAGTTGTTACTCTGTAAGGTATCCTCTGAAGCTTTACCAGTGGATATTCCTTCTTACCTTCCCGAAACAGTAGGTGTCTACCCTGTGTGTGTTCTTTGCGGTTCCAACAAGGATTTCATTGTCTATATATTCCATGGTTGTCTGAAAACCAAGATTTTTGTGGCGTTCTTCTGCTTAGCCCTTGGAGTTATCTAGCCATCATGTTGTTTCTCCGGCGGCTGGATCCGCTGCCTTGTCCATGCAGAATCCACCCTTGGAGTCAGCCCCTCATCTTTTCCTTTTATGATCTTAAATGTTGCTTTCATTATAGACATTCGCTAGCACACCCGAAACAAATTTATTCATGAGGGGCTTGAGTTTATGGTTCAAGACATGCAATCCTCCCTTGTGCGACGTTTCTCAGAACATCATACAACGTGGCTTTCTCATGCTCTTTGCATGTCTTTTCGTTGGTCTCCCACTGAGGCTAGTTGGATGAATATCAACTTTGACATGACGATATGTCAACATGGATCGTACGTAGACGTCTCTGGCTGATACCTCTCTAGCTATCTCTGTATTGCATACATGGAGCGTATTCAGGCTACAGACATATTAGTGGTTGAATCCTTCGTTGTTGTCCGAGCGGTTGAAGTGACTCTGTAGCATAACTGGTCTCATGTGGTTTTTGAATCTGACTTTAAGCTTCTTTGTGATTATCTGGAATAGGCTGAATTACCCCCTCATGGAAGATTGAATACATGGTCTAGTCTCTTCGCAAGATTTTCAAAGCTCAATCTCAATGGGCTCTGCATTGGGTCCCCAGGAAGCTTAACCAACAAGCTCACCTCCTTGCTTAGGGCTGTTCACTGGTACCGGCACCAGTCACTGCTCTCTGCTTAGCAGCGGGGGCAGAACTGGTTGCCATTTTCACCAAGTGGCGGTGAAATTGCCACCACTGTTTTTTTTAAATAATAAAAGACAGGTGAGAGAGAGAGGTGAGGGGGGGGAGAGAGAGAGAGCCAGAGAGGTGCGGGGAAGGGAGAGACGGAGGTGAAACGTGAAAGAGAGTGAGAGGGAGACAGAGAGGTGAGAGAGAGGGAGAAAGAGGTGTAAGAAAGGGAGAACGAGAGCGAGAGTCGAGAGAGGGGGTAGAAAAATAATATGTTATAGGTTGATTTCTTCATGTATAGTATAGAAAAATAAGCAAGATTCTTAAAAATTCTCTCCCTATCACTCTAACAAATTAACAATTTCTTAATTTACACCTAAATTCAAATTCAAATTCAAAGAAGACAACTCAACAAAATTAATTTTGAATTGAAAAATCAACTAAAAATTCTCTCTTAATTTGCATTTAAAGAGAGGAGAGAGAGAGAGAGAGGAGAAGAGGAGAGGGAGAGTACAAGAGAGGGGTAGTGGGAAAGAGAGAGGGAGGAGAATAGAAAAATAATCATAAAAAATGTCAATGTGATTTCATTTGCTTAAGCACTAATAACACAATCAGATCTAGAAGACGTAAATGTCTCATTTTTGCAGGGGAACATATATAACAACTCTCTGACACATCTCATGGAATTAATGAATACCATACCCATCAACCTCCAGATCTACTACTTTTCAGCACTATTTAGCTCCTAAATTTTCAGCAAAGTCATATTTTCACCAACTTTGTTAAAACATCTTAATTCCTAAAACAGTTTGGAGCGCAATATCAACTTTGTGCATAATGCATAAGATACACTGAAACAGAACCCTTCTTGTGTGCTGCTGAACTGCCTCCTCTCGAACCCCCAGACCCTTCCTTCCCAAGTCGGGATCAACAAAAAATTTCTACACACTGCCTTACCATAGTATTATCTTCCACTGACATGTAACCCCCAAAAGGCCTCCTGGAATTCAAATGTATCCATGATCTCTCCCATGGTGTTTGTTCACCACAAGTAAATACCCTGGAAATACATTAACGAGAAATTGAAGACTACCATCTCCATCTGGGTATGTTTCAGCTAGGCAATCTTCAAGCTTTAGCTATTTCTATGCCTGTAATTGCAACATTCTATTGTAAGGGTAAGGGTGAGTACGGAACCGGATGGAACCGGAATGGGTAATTCCGGAAACGGAACCAGAAATTCCGGTTCCATATCTGGGACTGAAGGCCCATTTTCGACATAGGCCCAACTTTTTTTAAAAGCCCAAAGCCAAAATTTGACTGTTTTTTTTCCTGAACAAATGTCTCTTTAATTATTTTTTTCAAAATATATAAATACAATCATGTCTAAAAGAAGCTAGAGTTAATTGAAAAATCTGCAACCAATTAATCTGAACAAAAACATAACTCCAGATTTGGAAGTGGCTACAGTGAGTCAAAACGCCACTGTGTGGTCCTTCACATTTCCGGAACTCAATTAAGTTTATGGCCGTGGCGATTTGAGGTTTTAACTTTTAACCCAAGGCTGTGTCAACCCGGAGTCACCACCGAGACTGGAACAAAAGGACCACCGCCGGGAAAAGGAAAAAGGGAAATTGAAAACACCATGCCGAAGAAAGCTAACAAGTCCCGAACATCTCGCTCCCCTGTAGCTTCTGCCTCTGATAAGGCTCCCAAGGGAGCCTCCAATGAGTAATAACTTCTCATTCACTCTGTTTGTTTTTGTCGTTCATCGCAAATTCTTGGGTCTCCTTCACTCTTTAAGCTGCTGTTGGCTTTCTGTTTGATGCCTGAGAGAACCTAGACCGAATAGACAAGGAAAATTCTCTCAATTTATTTAGAGTACTGTTTTGTATTTCATAAACTAGAGAACCCACTTCGGCTAGGCCATGCATTGGAATTTACTTTTCGGTGTTGGGGTTTTAGTTTTTCTCTTCGGTTTGATGTTGCTAAATTGGAGTTGTGAACTGTTATTGCTTTTCTTTACATGGCATTTTCTATGCTTTTGGAGACTTCTACCGCAGTGGTTTGTACGCACTTCTACATATCATTTTGTTACTGAGAAAACCTAGAAAAGAAAGTACAAAATGGATTAATGGGGAACACAACTCAACTACATTTCTATTGGGCTCTTCATTGTGAATAATTGAGAATTATTGCATTGGTTTTTATTAGCTCCGTCTATGTAACTTTGTAGTGGGATGGTGTTGAGGATAAGATCAAGTGATGGGATGAAGAGGTCGGCAAGGCTGAGCAGAGTTAGCGAGGAGAGGAGGCCCATGTCAGCAAAGAAGCCAAAAACTAAGCAGAAGAAGAAAAATGTTAAATTTGATGCCAAGAAGCCAAAGAAACCGCCTACTGCTTTCTTCTACTTCTTGTATGCCCCCTTTTGATTTCTTTTTTTCTTTTGTCAATTATGATTTGTATGATTTTTTAAGTTCCTGAATGCATATAGCAGTTACACAAGAATAGGTACTTGTACCTTTGGCCCAAAATTGATGCAGTATAGCGGTGACTAGGGGATGGTTACTAGACTATTGATGCTCATCTATTTACGGAAGAAAGATGCTCATCTATTTAGATGGTATGAAAAACATCTGGGACTGATTGAATATTTCAGGGGTTTGGGGCCATTTTAGCACAATTCTAATCATTTTTGGTTCGTCATGCTCATTGAACTAAATATGTAAATCAGCTACGTATTAGACTTGATTTCTCTACTAGAGTTGCTTTATGTAAACCATATGCCTTCCATAGCTATGTTTTGCTGTATTCTTGTGCAGGGGATTGTGGGTGAGTGTTTAGGGTCGTGGGTTCAAAACCCGCGGGCATGTGTCTGGATTTTCTCTCAGGAAAGAGGAGGAAGACGGTGATACACTAATTACAAAAATGTCAGATTTTTTTTTCCTCTGGGGTCTTCACTAATGCAGTACTTAGCACCCCTATAGAGTCTCTAGGGTTCTATCCGCCCAGTACTAGAATTTACTAAAAGAATCCACAATACATGTTGATTTGGTTTTCTTTAAGCTTTGTGTCACTTGTCCTAATATGGAGTTGCTCTATCAGGCTTCTCCTTAAATCCTATGGTCCCTCATAATGTGTTTTTTTCATCATAATTCTTGATGCTAGAAAACGACAAGAATTTCCTAAATTGAAGCACTATGTTGTCAAGCTTAGTATGGCAAGCTGTAGTATATGAAATCCTATCTTTTGAAATCTTTGATGTCTTAAAACGAATTTTACTCTGTTTTCCAAAGGGAGGACTTCCGTAAGGAATTCCAGGAGCAGAATCCAGATGTCAAGTCTATGCGTGATGTAAGTGTGGCACATGTCTTTTAATTTGGCATTAACTTATTAAGTTGATGTGCTTTCTTTCCTGCTTGTTCGCCATCTTCTTTTCTTGTTCGTGAAATATGCTCTACTTTCATCTTACAGATAGGCAAGGCATGCGGAGAGAAGTGGAAAACAATGACATATGAGGTTTGTGCTATATTTATATTTGAGCATTCTTTTTTTTCTGGGGTGTAAGGATGAAAACTTAGCCACTTTGTTGAGTTGAATACAAGTTCCTTTGCAAAGACTTGTCTGGTTGTTTAGTGTGATTTAAGGGTTTATTGTGTCCCAATGATTTTGGTTCTTTAATGTTTGAATGTCTTAAACCTTATTCAACCTACAATTAGAGGCAAAGATACATCTTTTCCTTTTTCGCTTCTCAGGTACAGTTACCCTGGATGATAGGAAAGATATACACTATGCCTGGCCTTAATCGGTGTCTCGTGATCAATCATACACTATGCCTGGCCATAATCAGTGTCTCGTGGTTGTACAAACTTGAGTCGACACTACTCATGTGACCTAGAATTGAAGTTTAAAGGATTTTCTGAGAATTTTTTTCCTCCTTTTTCTACGAGATCTTCCATGAGTAGTTTTAGTGAGTTGCATGGTATGTGAGTTAGCTACTAACTTGGAAGCATTTCTTAATTGAGATATTTAGTCTGGGATGTCTCTTACTGAATGGACTTTTGTTATTTGATTATGAGTACATAACTACCTGTTTTAAGGGGGGGAAAGTGAAGACAATGTGTGTAAAACTGCCTCTGAACTTTGAATGAGTGGTGAAGGTAGATGTTTGTCTTGATGGTTATTATGTTTCTGGTCAGAGTGGTGGTGCCATTCAGAAAGGCAGTGTTGGTCACGGCCTCTTGCCTCCACCTGCTTCAGGGTGGTTTTCACTGGAACCCTTCCATTTTCATCTGCGGCAGGTGTAGAGTAGGCCTTCAAAAGCAGAGGTGTCACCCCCATTATCCTGTTGTGTAATTCTCTTTGGTTTTTCATGGTGATATTTCATAGTTGCTCTAAAACCTGCATTCATCTAATATTTTTCCAGAGGGCAAAAATTGTTTGTCTGAAACATATTTTGGTTACACAAACAGGGCGCATTCTATCTGATTGCTTGTTTTTTCTCTAATTTCTAAACCATATTTAGATTGTGGGGTCTGACTTGAGTGCGAGGGCCTCTTGTTTAATTTTAGCAGAACTTCATCAACTCTCCTTTAGGCATGTGGAGCCACTACGGCAATCTGAACTATATAGTATAGAGTTTCCTGCCGAGATTAATCCCTGATTGCAGTTTTTAGGGAGTCCCTCATGAGGTTTGTGTTCGTGTTCGTGTCCGAGAGTCAGAAAGTAGTACTAGTTATTTCCAATAAAAGTTTGTCAATTTCACTTTTGTTTGTTATTTGTTTACCTATCTTAAATCTTTTGGTGTAAAGCATCAAACTGACGTTGCATGTTTTGATTAAGGATGCCAATATTATCTTGCAAGGGTTCTAGAAGAAGAAAAGTTGGTTGACTGGTAAGACTTAATGAACTTCTAATCCTTTTCTTGTTTCTGTGTTTCCTGTGTTCCTGCAATAGGAAAAGGTTGAATATTATGACATAGCTACCGAGAAACGAGCAGAGTTTGATAAAGCCACTGCGGACTATATCAAGAAAAAGGTGAGCTTGCTTTTTCCATTTTCTCCCGTGTTGTTTGCAAGCTGGTCTTTGTCTTCAATGTGCAATAACCAATCCAGAAGCAGCATATAAAGCAAATTGTCTGGAAATATTATCTTCTGCAGGAAAGTGGTGAGGATCTAGAAACTGAGGATTCAGATTCAGAGTTTGATGAGTAGGGCTGTAGACATGGTGATGATCAATGGGGGTAATGTACTTGGGTAACAGTTTGTATATTATTGATTAGTGAAGCACTTTGTGATTTGTCATTGTACAAACAATGTATCATTTTTGTGTAAATTACTGCATCCAATCGCATTTTGTGGCAACAAAATTCAGTGTTTCAGTCTGATTTTCACTAGGAGCTTGCTTTTTGCTTGGGATTAAGTTGCTATTAGAAAGAAAACTAAAAGAAACGGCTTTTATATGTCCAAGTGAATTTTTGTTTTAAATTCCCCTCTCTCTGCCTCCCTTGCAACCTAGTTCACCAACGGGGCTGGAGGGAGGAGCTCAGGTTCCTCACATTGCCACCTCCCTCCAGCTTGTCTTCTATCTGGTTTTGTTAATGATACTCATAGTTTGGTTTGTTGGTGTACTCCTGGGAAGAGGAACGGTACAATCTGCTACCAAGCGGCAGGCCATATGGCCTGGAGTCAGCATCCTCAGCTCACGATCTACCCACCTGGCTGTGATTGACCATTGGCTCCCACCTGTGCCTGGCAGAGGAGCCAAGCGTTTCTTGTTCCTCCAATTGCAGAATGTAATATCCTTTTACCATTTCAGGATCCCACCACCGCCGAAAGTAATGCGAAGCTTGCTTGTGGAACTACTTTTTTCTTCTCAAGTTGTTGACCTAAGGAGGTAATTCCTGAGATTAAGATTTTAGACCTTTCTTTTAGGGCAATATAAATTTTAAGCACAATATTACAATGGTGGGGGAGTAGAGACCCATTCAGAATGACAAGCAGAGTAGAGATTTGGAATTTCACAAAATGAGTTCAGCGTTGGGAAGTTTCGATTGATTGCGTGTGCTTCGTGAAGGACAGATGGTGAAACTCTGGTAACTAAAGATAATGAGCACTCCATTTTGCAGGAAATGCCATTTGGAATTTTGGAGGGTTTAGAAGTAGGAGAAAAGTATATTGAGGGCCAACTTATCACTTTTGACATATTCAGCTCCTAAAATTTTAAATTAACCAAAGCAATCGCTAGAGGCACACTATCATTTTGACATATTCTGCTCCTAAAATTTTAAATTAATAAATTTGCACATTGAAATAAAATTCAAGTATCAAAACTATGTCATATGGCATATTTAACATACGTGGCATGATTTCAACGGCTGTATCTCTTTTATGGGGGCAAATTGATAAAATTTAATAGTTTGGAGGTGAAATGTGATTTTTTCCCTTAAAAGTAATAAGAAAATTGCATAGATATTGCCTTAGCTTTCTAGCACATTCAAAGGCCAAATGGCTCTTTTTTCTTTTTCTTTTTTCTTTTTAAGCATAATAGCATATTGATTAAGAATAAGATCAAATAGGTTTAAAAACCTCAGGAAGCTTTAAAGGGCATACCAGACATTCCGAAGAGTCGGCGGGCCAACGAGCAGACGAACCGAAAGGTCCTACAAAGTCCCACAAGGGGCAGATAAGCCACATAGGGCTGAAAAGCTACAAATGGCTCTTGCTTGTTGCTTGTGCATCTCGATCTCACTGTTGGCCGGTAGTAGTCACTTAATGCTACTTAAAAAACAGGAGTGACATTGATGCTAATTCTCATGATTTTGCAATATAGATTAAAAAAAAGTAAGGGGAAATTCACTTTGCACCCCCAAACTTTGAGGTCATTTTTAAGTTGCACCCACTTTTATTCATTACATTACATTTAAACATCAAATTATTAGTTTTCGTTAAAAAACACCCTCCACCTCAAATAGCCGTTACATTAGACGGCAAATGAAGGACGTGCAGTGCACGTGACCAATTAAAATATAAAATTACCATTTTACCCTTCTTCTCAAACTTCGACTCATTAGGGCTGCAAAGCCATCAATTATTTCCACTATTCCGCATTCTCTCTTCCAGTAGCTGCCCGCAAACCCATTTCCATCCAATTCTCCTTCTCCTCTTCCACGCCACCGATAGGCAGGACGCACGAGTGCTTTGGATATTCGCTTTCAAAAGCCAATATAATCGGCTGCCGGGAAAGATGTGTTTGGAAATTCAATTGATATGCCAAGTATATTGAGGGCCCAAGGAGGCCGGCAGTAGCAGGAACACCGGTAAGTGGCATTTCATCTTTGTCTGGTATGACTTGCGCTTCCTTAGAACCTTGCAAATAGTATTTTTGCATGGCCTTTTCTATTAAGTCATCCCACCATGGCACTTGAACCAACCATCATACCATCTTTGGAGAATCCCATTCCAATAAAAGTATTCCAAATACTGGGTGTTTTCTTGACTTGGAAGGACCCGTGGGTTACAGTGCCTGATGGGAAAAAAGGTCGTCGGTCGATACTTCAGGGGCTTACTGGGTATGCTGGCGCCGGGTTTGCTTTTGCGAAACTGTTAATTAATTATGTTGGTCTGGAACTTTAGAAACTTTCAGCTATATGCATGTGGCCAGATAATTAATTATGTTGGTCTGGAACTTTACTCTGCTTCTTCCCCTTCCGTTTGAGAGACCAAACAGAGATGGCAGGGGCTTCCAGCTTGTAAGGCACTCTCGGCTTGGGGCGCTGGAGCAGGGGCTTCCAGCTCTTTGCCACTGCTCGTGATCGCAGCCTTCAACAGGGTCGTGTTCTTCTTGCCATGCACGAAGGAGGGTATACTTCCGTCGCCAATATCCAACCAGACCGCTTTTGTACCTCCAAGTTTACCATTTTCCTGTTCCACCCCCTCTCTCTCTCTAGGAGAACTTATCGTTTTCCTTTGCGCGAGTCATCTGTTTCCCAGTGAGCGATCAGGTCCTCTGGATTTCCTTTTCTTTCTCTATTTCTCTGTTTTGTCTTGTTCTCTGTTTTCTCTATTTCTCTCTTTTTCTCTCTTTTTATCTATTTCTCTGTTTTTCTTTGTTTCTCTATTTTCCTCTATTTCTCTGTTTTGTCTTCCACTTTTTCTCTATTTCTCTCTGTTTTCTCTATTTCTCTATTTTTCTCTATTTCTCTCTTTTTCTCTGTTTTGTCTTTCACATGCACTTCCTCTGTCTTCTCCACCCTCCCCAGCCACAGCCTTCGAGTAGACATTCTAGCTTTATCTGCGTGCAACTCAAACCGCCATTTCCAACAACCCATTAAAGGGAATGCGATCCAAGAACCAATGGGCCATATCAAATGTTTGATCCATTTGCAACTCTTAGGTTCATTTTCACTGGCAACGTAGGACTCTATTATAGGGTTGTAGATGAAGAAGAGCTTCTTGTTTGGGTTCTGTGCAGTCAGTTCAGGTTGAACTTGGAGTTGATGGTCGAAGAGGAGGTGACGTTGAGGTACGAGAGTTTGAGGCTGGTACGAGGGTCGTGTTCTTCTTGCCATGAAGGATGGCTACGAGACGATGGCACCGGCGATGGCTTTGAGTCCATTGCATTCAACGACCATAGGTGTTTGGAGTCCATGAAAGCCCATGAAGACGCTGTGAACGCCATTCCAGTCTCTGATAGTGGGTATCGGGAGGAAAAGCTTGGCCGGAGAGAACACTGAAGGAGATGAGGGCAAAACGGGAAAATAAATCGTTAAGTTACCACGTGTATGGCACGTGGTTGCTTTGCCGTGAGAAGTAACGGTAATTTGAGGTTTAGGGTGAAAATCTAACATAAATATAAACTTTAGAGTACTAATCTAACGAAATCGATAAAAGTGGGTGCAACTTAGAAATGACCACAAAATTCAGGGGTGCAAAGTGAATTTTCCCCAAAAAGTAAATATAAAGAAAAAAGCGGGGTAAGTTTCCTGTTTCCTTCAGCTAGAAAGTGGCGGAAAAACTGTCTTATAGATCCGCTTTGATTATATAAAGTTTACTCTTTGGAGTATGCCAGCTCCATACGCTTCTAGTATGTGCAGGAATTATGCATTGTGTAACTAGGTAAAGGTCTGGAATCACTTTGCAGAGACGATGGGAAAAGGAAACACAGAATAAAAGCCTTCATTGCAGAACTTATTCTTGTGACCCTATCTCATATGATTATTTATGTGTTCCATAGAAACAGAAACCAGTATAAGCCATTGGTGCTGTAACTGAGCTCAGTCCAGATGAACACATGACAGGAATCTTCACAGCCCGAGAAATAGAATATGAAGCAGCTAACGTTGGTGAGGCCTATAAGTACCGGCATCCGAGCAAATTCATTAGTTAAAAAAAAGGAATATAATGCAATTAAACCTCGGGCCACTCTTTTCAACTTGAATTTACAGGAGTACCTACGATCTCTGAGTCCTGTATTTTTAAATCATGAGTGTTCACCTAATGAACTTCCAAGAAGACCTAGGTTACTTTTTTTAAGATAACTTCCAAGAATACCTATTGGTTATGTCTATTGCTCCTTGAAACCTTAATATTCAACCCAGCTGCCTTACAGACAACTTATTCACACCGAAGCCCTCATGCAGAGCAGCTTCTGTCCATAACTCTTGAAAATCTCCATGGAGTTAACTAACGACAGCTGAAGTTAGACAACATATTTAAGTTATTGCTTGAGCACAGACAAAAGGGTTTAATTCCAGTGTCCCAGAATGTATTTTGAGCACATTATTGATGTTCAAGCATCAGCCAGGAAGCATGGGGAACAAGGACTTCTCCAGTTAGCACTTTTGATGTGTTACTGAAATGTTTGTTGATGAAGGAGGACAATTTGGGCCCAGAAATCAGCCTGATGTGTTTTGAAGATATAGCACACTATTCAGTGAGAGTTATTTTTCAATTTGCTACTTTCAAGTGGTCATCCTACGAAATCTCAATTCAGCACAACACTAACTATGTACACAGATTATGTGCAAGTGCCTACGATATTTCAAAAGCATAATATTGTTAGCAGTTTTTTTTCTGAGAAAAAATACTCTATTCTAAAAGAGGTTACTATGCAATTATGTTGTGTTTACCTTCTCAATCAAACCAAGAACACCAAAATTTGAAGGATTTGAACATTTTCCCCCTTCAGTTTGAATGATGTTGACCTCTTCCTGTTCCAGCATCTCTGCAAGCTTGACCTGTTGGTTACTCAGACACAAAGATTAAATCAATATATGATGAGCCATGGAACACCTTTTTGAGTTAAAGTTCTGCTTGTAACCTGATCAGGCAGGCTTAGTGTGTGAGGCACAGTTACTGATAAGGCCACAGTGGGAAGAATCCTCTTAGTCTCCTTTGTGAGATTCAATATCTGTGGAAAAGTTGTCAACAGGACAACTATTAAAAACAAATCAACAGAGAGAAAGGCAACTAGCCTCTTTGATAGTAGGAATCCAAATGAAATTGCTGAAGCAGATATGAATTCCTGTTAATAGGGAAAAAAAGAACGAGATTGGGAGGATTTCTTTTCGTTTTATTGGGAGATTAGGAGAACACTAATCCATAGCATAATGAAGTCATTTGTTAAAAGTCCTACAATTCTTGGTTAAGAGTCACAAAAAGCCCCCGTATAGGATCATTGCTTTTGGTTTCAGGATCAAAGTCTTTATCTAGTGGCACTATTTGTTCAAGTTTCCTCAATATCTATGATCTATTTGCATTAGCAAATTGGTAGAGACACTGCAGACATACTATCATCATGGGTTACTTTTTTACATTGGTTTTGCAGTTCACGACTTACTTGCTCTGGAGAGAAAACCACACCCATCTCATAAAACGAATCATAGTTCCCAATCTCAATCTGCATGCACAATCAGCTTCGTAAATACGATATAGTTTTATCATATTTATTTATAAACAGGAGAACACAAGTGCTTTGTGATATTCATCGAAATTCTTGCACCTCAGTAAGGAGACACTGGGTCAAGAGATTCAAGCTTATGGGTTGAAACACAGGATTTAAAAAACAATGTTTGTCCACAAACCATTAGTGCCCTTGCTTCTACAGCAGCTGGAAATGCAGTGGGATCCACGGAAGAAACACACACCTGCAAATGGGAGATGAAACATTCATAAAAGAAAACTGCTATAGAACTATTCAACATGCGTGTAACTACATCAACGTCTTCACAAGAAAGGCCAAGGTTGCTTGCTTTAGAGTGGGTGCAGATAAAGTGTTGAAACATCTTAAATATCATCACCAGTTTTGCATCCAAACAGAGATAATAAAGACGGTACTATTCCCCCCCCACCCAAAAGACCTAACCCTTCTCCTATTATTAACCTAGAATTCAGGTCTATGAAAATAGATTTATATAATGTATATGCAAATATCTGAAGATAGAATATAAGTAGAACTTTCCCCAAAATGTACAATTTGCAAGCGAATGATCAAGATCCCCTTTTCCAGAGTATAAATTTACCGGAAGAGAAGTTAAACTGATGGCAAGCTTTACTAACTCTGGGTCACATGCTATATCCACATGAGTTGCTCCTCCCTGTAGGAATGATGACATCATAATATGAACTATAAACTTGGAGGTCAGCGAACTTAACAAAAGAAACCAAAAAATCAAGAGGAATTGCAGTCTGGTGAATTAAGCAAATTTAAATCCTGAGGCTATGAAGAGACCAAAGATAAAGCACATTTGCAGAAACACGATTATGGATCACGTAACAGTGCAAGAAACTATTCACCAAATGCTGCTTGTAAATTGCACGAGAAATACTAAGGCATAGCCAAGGCCACTACTACCTTGCAAATGGAATGGGCAGTAATGTGGTTCGCAAATCATGTGCTTTTGTTGATCCATTCATAAATGATATGGACAAAACTATGAAGGAATTTTCACGATATTGCAAAAGATACACTTTGGTGCCTACTGACAAAAAGTTCTTAGTTGTTTTTCATTAATTGGTCCATAAGCATTCATCTTCTAATTGTACCAATCACAAACTAACTCATATAGGGCGATGTTCGTTTTGTAAAAAACACCAGGAATCGAATCCTCGTTTGCAGCATGTTCGGCAAAACTCGTATTCAGCCACCATTTTCGCCTGCAGGGTGTCAGTCAGCTGTCTATCGCCTGCTCCTCGTTTGCAGCAATTTTTTTTAACGAAATATACTCAAAAAGGAGGCGACAAACATGCTGCCATGCGTACTGTGCATGGCAGCATGTTTGTCACCCAACGACTTTTACCATTTTTTTTTTACATTCAAAAAATTAAATATTAATAAAAATATAATAAAAAAATAACTTTAAACATCATCATTACTTTTTTACACCTCAACAACATTTACACAAACACCAATACAACTTTATCATCACCTAAAATGTAACACCCCGACCCAAAAGTCTAAACGAATAAAATACTACTCGAAAATATCATCTCAACCAAGAAAAGAACTCATAAAAAAAAAACTATATTCCATCTTCAATAGTCAAAATGAATCCCAACAGTTTAGTCAGAGCACTACTAAAAACATTAATCATTAAATACTTCTCTTAATAAGAGTCTCAATAAACAATAAAACTATTAAAGTCTTCAAAATAAAATAATTATTACTAGAGTCTCCAGATGACTCTTTATTCAAATATTTTGCATCTAGCAATTATTCTCAGAGATTTCAACTCACAATCTTTCTATCACTCGCTGCCACCAACTCCTAAACCTGAAAGATAGAGAATAAGTGGTGAGCTACAACTAGCTCAGTAAGTAGCAAATCAATAAGGGTAAGGGAAAAAAATAATTTATCACAATAATCGAAATCCATAAATAAAACACTGTGAGTCATACCGAATTCAAAAATATTAGTTTGTAACGAAAATTATCAAAGGCCGCGCAATATAGGGAAATAACCAATGGTCACACAGACCTTCAGGCCACAAAGACCTCCAAATATTAGGCCACAAAGACCTCCAAATATTAGGCCACAAAGACCTCCAGATATTAGGCCACAAAGACCTCCAGATATTAGGCCACACAGACCTCTAGGCCACAAAGACCTCCAAACATTAGGCCACACAGACCACAGAGATATATTGCCAGCACAAAGACAATTTTCAAAGTATACTCACAAAATAAATATATTCCAACAATCCAACATTTCAAGTTTGATATTTCAAACAAATTCATGAAATTTAAGACATTTCATCTTTATCAAAAATTTGTATATTTTCCCCATATAATGAATCAAAACTATATAAAATAGTGCACGTTTTAAAAATCTATTTCACCAATGACAAGATATTTAAATTTCGCACAAAGAAATATTTTTAAATCAATTTCATCTCACAGAATAATTAAATATTTCGTGCACTTAGATTCCACAAAAGTTTGGAGGAATAAAATCTCATTGATAAGCCACTTACCTCGATGCTTAAACGAAGCTTAAGATTCACAAAGAATTGCTGAAAGGTCAATCAGCACCTAGAATCCATTTGAAAATTCAGTCAACTCATCATCTAAATCCTCGTACATCCCCAAAGTAATTTAATAATAGAATTCCAACAACAACACACCTGAACTGAAATAACTCTGTCTATTCCCAAAATCGCGAAATTCCTCAAAAGCGCCTTTAATTACCCTACAGCAAACCAAAAACTAAACTGGAAAATCTAGAATATTCAGATCTAAAACTCTATTGAAGGTCGGAACTTAGAGAAAAGCTCACCCAATTGTGCCGACGAAGTCGAAGAAAAAGCGCCTAATACGTGAAGAACGGCTCTCCAACGACGTCTATAAAACGGCATAACCCAAATCAATCCAAAGAAATATCTTTCTAAACCAAGATTAAAACAAACCTACCTCCAAAAATCACCCAACTCCTGCAAATCGCGTCTCCAAAGGTAAGAGAAAGAGGATTTCGTGTAGAGAGAGAAAGAGGAGAGAGAGAGCTTCAAATGAGAGAAAACTCCAATATTGAGAGGAAATTTTCGCAATTAACCTAGATCTAAACTGAAAGATCTCTAAATGGGTTTAAAAAGGGCGAAAATTTCATCAAAAACCGTTCAAAATTCGAAAAGAAATCAAATTTTTAAAACTTAGAAGATTCGCGTTGAAAACTGAACGTTTCTACGTTCAGTTTTCAAACGGTTGCTGCGGAAGGGATAAACTTATCCCTCCGCACCGTTTAAACTTTGACTTTTCAATTTTTTTTTTTTTTTTTTTTTTTTTTTTTTTTGGAAGTATTACATAAAAATTCACAAAATTCTCCAAATCCTACAAAAACCTTCAAAACGAACATCACCTAGGTAACTTAGGATGACCTTGATAGTAATGTTAAACCAACCTTTTCTGCAGCAGTAACAACCGATGCAACATTGTCTCTATTGAAATTCTGCAATCCTGAGATAATCTGCCAAGGACAAAATAAAATACATATAATGGTGCAATTGGAAATTAAATCGAAATTCGCTCAAATGGAACATATCAGATGGAAGGACTTCATAAGATGTTAGAAAAACACATTACAGAAGCGCTAGAATGAGACATGTTGAATCCCCCCAACTTGAGGTTAACAGAGTTGCAGTCCAACTAACGGAGCTATTCCAGTTGTTAGATTGATTTACTTAGTATCATTACCATTATTTTAATGAATGTCCTACGGTTTGTAGCATTTGGCACATTTCTAAAATTTCCGCTACTCTCAAATTAGATCCATAAAATTCATCCAAAAAAGAAAAATAATCGTACACGTAACCAATCCCATAGGTTAAACCGCACTTTCATTTGGAAAGCAGTAAAATCAGTTCACTCTCTAGCCCATTAAGGACAGAACAGAGGAGAACAAAAACTTTTACTTTGCCCGACCAACGACCGGCCGGACAGAGGAAAACAAGAATGATCGCAAACAATGGGAATTGCGTGTAGATTACCTTTAGAGCTCTTCGTTCATGAAAATCTTTCAATACCGCCTTTTTGGTAGTCGATAGAAGTGATCTGGTAGTTAGAAGAGAGGTTCTTCTTCTGAAAGGTAAACACGGTCTTGAAAAAAGACGGTCCCCCAGAAAATGATTGTTGTTGGGTTTCAAAAGGGTGTGGGAAGATTGTGAAATGGGCATCCAGATTGAGGAATGCATAGCTCTCTCACTCTCCCTTTCTCTGGCTGAGAATGCAGTTGGAGGGAAGAGATAAGGGGGCTGGGACATTTTGGTCGGTTCGGTTTCCCAATTTTTGCCACCTCACATGAAAGGACAAGAATATCGAGTTAACAGTTCCATGACCATGGTTTAGTTAACCGTGTCAGAGCATACTATCTTTGTATTGTAAGTTGTAACAATGCCACTAGAGAATCGAACTGGACCATCAATAGGGAATCACAACCGAGTAACAGAGAAAAGCCGCTCAAAATAGCGGACAACCAAGCATTTTGACTCCATTTCCGTTATGTGCACCTTCTTCCTTTCTAATTCGTCTCTCTAGTATGTTGTATTATCCTTTCTCATATTTTCCCAGCAAAAGGGAGGCTTCGGAGGCGCGGTGGCCTAGCTGGTCCTGTCTATCGGCTGAGAGGACTAAGAGGAAGAGCTAAGCTATAGGCATTGAAGCCAAATTGGAGAAAGCTAAAATGGCTAACGGAAAGATAAATGAGACTGTGATATGTTATAATCTCACAATATCCGTCAGCAATGGCATCTGGCAAACCGAAAGCCCACTCCTCACATCCCTCCCTCTCTTTGTCTCACAGCTTACTATTATTCTCTCCGTCACTCGCCTTCTCTTCTTAGTCCTCAAACCCCTCCACCAGCCCCATCTCGTTGCTGAGATCCTGGTAAGTGCAATTCGCATACCTTAATAGCTTAATGTACAAGATCTCCTACAATGGGACTTGGGCACTTAGCGTTGATTGGTAATCAATTTTTGCACGCATATAACACTTTTTTTCTAAGTTGCACGCATATAACACGAACTAACACAAGGAAAATTTCTCAATTTTGTACAGATGGGATTCATCATAGGTCCATTATTACTGGGGCACTTCCAATTTTTCCAAAGACTTTTCCCACCAAGGGGCATCATGCTCCTCGAGACGATGGCATACTTAGGCCTCCTTTTCTATATATTTCTCACGGGGTTAGAGATGGACCTAACCGCGATCTTGCGAGCGGGGAAAAGGGTGATGAGCATCGCTATGACCGGAATTCTCATCCCAATGGGGATAGGAATAGGGTTGTTCTTCCTACTGCAACGCCACGCCAAAACTAATGCCACGGCCGTGGGTTGCATGTTCTGGGCCGTTGCTCTCACCATCACGGGCTTCCCGGTGCTCACACACATCTTAGCGGATCTCAAGCTCCTCCAGTCCGATATAGGGAGGACAGCCATGTCCGTGGCCATGCTGAACGACATATATGCTTGGGTTCTCATTGCAGTCTTGATACTAGTAGGCACCAACCTCAAAACTTCTCCCTACTCAATAACTGCCATAGTCGCCTTCGTTTTGATCTGCTTTTTCGCGGTCCGTCCTCTCATCGAAAGGATAATCCACTCCACTCCGGAGGACAGCTACAGCGACTACTATCTGTGTTTTGTGCTCGCTGGGGCAATTATCTGTGGGTGCATCACCGACGCAATCGGTTCACACTCCGTTGTGGGAGCTTTTATGTTTGGGCTTATCATACCCAATGGTGATTTGGGGGATGAGCTTTTGGATAGGCGAGATGACTTTGTTTCGGGGCTTATGTTGCCGCTCTTCTTCGCAAGTTGTGGGATGAGAATCGATTTCCCGAATATCGCAGAGGGCACGTCCTGGTTGTTGGTGGTGGTGGTGATATGCTTCGCTTGCATGGCTAAGATTTTGAGCTCTCTCGCCGCTTGCTTCTTCTCTGACATGACGATTCGAGATGGTGCAGCTCTTGGGGTACTTTTGAACACTAAAGGCATCTTGGCAATCATTATCCTCAACGCGGGGTGAGACAAAAAGGTACACGTGTTGTGTTCTTTCTATGGGTGTGTCCGCTCGTTTCATCTTCAGAGTTATGATGATATTATAGTGTTATCAGCATGAGGTTGTGCACAATGAACAACAATCCCTTTCCTTGTATTTGAAAGAAATAAAGCCTTTTTTTTTTAACTCGATCTTTTCGATTTCTAGTGTAAGAGAGTTATTTTACCTGCACTTCTTAATTTTATATGTGATTCACATATACTGTCCAGATTTTGAACATCCAGTACTACACTGTGATGCTGGTTGCTATGCTGGTAATGACGATTGCCGTGGCGCCGTTCATGTCTGCTGTCTACAGGCCCAGAAAGGGGTTGAGGCTCTACAGGCTCAGGGCCATTCAAAGAACAAAGCCGGACACGGAACTCCGAGTCCTGGCTTGCGTCCACACCACCCGGAATGTGTCGGGCATAATCGGCCTCCTTGAAGTCTCCCACGCTACCAAAACATCCCCATTGACAGTCTTCGCCCTCCACCTCGTCGAGCTCACAGGCCGCTCCTCCGCCATGCTTATCGTCCACTCCACGCGCAAATCCGGAGCCCACCACCCCGGCCGTGCCCAGGCCGACTCCAACCTCATCATCAGTGCCTTCGAAGCGTTTGAGAGCGACAACCACCTTGTCACCGTCCAGCCGCTCACCGCCATGTCACCGTACGGGACAATGCACGAGGATATTTGCAGCTTGGCCGAGGATAAGCGTGTTGCGCTGATTCTCCTCCCTTTTCACAAGCACCCCACGGTCGATGGCCTAATGGAGGACGAGAACGCAGCTTACAGAGACATAAACCTCAACGTTTTGGCCAATGCACCGTGTTCCGTGGGAATATTTATCGACCGCGAACTAGCGGGAGCTTTGCGCCCTGGTGGGCCTAATGACAGTGTCCACTGTCGCTTTGCCATGCTCTTCTTTGGTGGGCCTGACGACCGCGAGGCACTAGCTTATGCATAGAGAATGGCGGACCACTCCGGAATCAGCCTCACCGTGGTGAGGTTTCTTCCGGGCAAGAACGTCGTGGAAATAGAGCCGGGACTCATGGATGAAGGCCTCGGGATGCTATCAAATATAGCTGACAGCGAGAGGCAAACTGCAATCGACGAGGACTACATAAACTCTTTTAGGCTCGGGACGAAAAGCGTCGAGTCAGTAATGTACTTCGAAAAAGAAGTGAACAATGGGGAGGAAATAGTGTCGGCCATAGGTGCAATGGATAACAGTTTCGACTTATACATAGTTGGAAAGGGAACAGGGATGGTGTCGCCGCTCACGTCAGGGCTATCGGAGTGGAGCGACTGCCCGGAGCTTGGGGCGATTGGGGACGTGTTGGTATCCTCAGACTTTGCCTTGAACGCCTCGGTTCTTGTGGTGCAGCAGTATGGCTCTGGAGCTCAAGCTGGAGGGAAATCGTCGCCGCGAGAGGGGTCGAGGGGAGAGCATTTCGGAATTCGTCAGCGCTTGATGGGTGGCTTGAGGTCTTCGGTAAGGTCAAAGGGAACGGTGTTGTCTGACAGTGAATCTCCGTTTGGGGATGACCGAAGCTTCTGTCAAAGCACAGTGTCATTTATGCCCCATTTCCCAGATTTGTTAAGCAAATTTGACCCCTTTTTTTCTTTTTTATAAGTAGCAAATTTGACCTTGACAAGGGATGTGTGACACTGTGAACGCCGCAGAACACAAATCTGGCTCTCTCAAAGCAGAAAGACCAAATGGCCCCCTAGACTAGTTATTTCTGACATTGTGATTTGACTGGAAAATAAAAATGGCGGTGTTTTATGTCCAACAGAATTTCTCTTTGTTCTTCGTCAGAAAATAAATAAATAAAAATATATATTATTTTTCCTATTTGCTTGTTTTCTATTTTATCTTGTTGGCTTTTTATGGTTCTGGGTCTCCTGGCTTGGCAATAGTGTGACTGCCAGTAGCCTGACGCGTCATTTCATGCGTAATAGACATTTTTTTTACCAAAGTCTGACCCAATTCCAAATTACAAAGGTCCAAGAGTTGGGAACACCGATTTCTTGGACTTCACGTATCCGCGTCGATCCTAATACAGATTTATTTTTGTGTTGTTTTTTTTTAAATATAGAAATTGAAGTAAATACTAATTAGATAGAAAATTTTATTAAAGATTAAAATTTTTGTTACTTAAAAAAATTCTTATTTAGATTTAAAAACATTTTTATAATGAAAAAACGTTTTAAAATTATTAAACAAACATAGCCTTTACAATGATAACACGAGGTTTAAGGTTTCCGCGTAGAGATCCAGGACCTAAGAAAGTCCTGATCGGAGGAAAAGAAACCTGTCAGAGTTCGATGCTGCCCCAGTTGTAACCTTTAACCAATTCTAAACAGCCTCCAAATGTCGGCTTTATTGTGATTGATAAAATTTTGAGCGGTAAAAATTTTAAGATATTAGAAATATGAAAAATTTGAGAAGATAAATAATTAATTTGAATAAATTTTTTTATATTTATTTATTAATAAAAAATAATGATTAGATGAATAATCGAGATAATTTTATTTAATTATTTTATTGAAGTAAACAGTTTGGGAGCTGAAATATATCGTGAATTATGAAAGTTAAGGGTTCATTGACAATTCAATGGCGCATCCGGTCAACCGCCTCTGAAAAATAAACATCTTCATGGGCAGCTGATCTATCCCCCCAGCAAGCCAAGCAGCAGACTATCAGCTTAAACCGAAGAATCAAAAGCAGAGAGCTCCAATTTGGTCAATAAAACATATCATTCACAATCCAGAGCAAACTGCAATGCCTTTCTTTCGAGTGTGTCATTCTTTTCAAGAACAACATTCAAGAAAATACGCAAGAAAGTGGCGAAAGGGGGAAAGAAAACAAGAACCGACCAAATCCAACAAAATAAAAAAGCGAACAACTTCACGAGACTGGTCTACTTCTTTCTTCTTCCCCAACATTAAATTTGTACAAAGACATATACATTAGCATACGGGTGGTTTTGATACCAAACTAGGAAGCCCCATCGCGCAGAATCGCGCCCACACCCCCAATCCTTCCATCTCTCAAAACCGCCCGGAACATACAAAACCCCGCGAGAGAGAAAACAAAGCAAACACTAACAGAGAAACAGAGTCACGTAGACACATGGAGATTCTCAAAAATGGCAGCCGCAAAAGAGATAGAAGAAGCAGAGCGTGCCAACCAACACAATAGCCTCTAACACGGACACGATCCTGAAAAGCAAGTCGTTGACAAAAGACAGATGCAGATTCAGCTTCCTCCGCTTGAACGCAGACCCCAAGAGCTTCCAGTTCCACCTCCCCGTCTCCCTCCTTAGCCTCCTGAAGAACATCCACCTATTCTTCTTAACTTCCATCTTACTTCCTCTCTCTGGAAAGATTTTTCCGGCTTCTCTCTCTACTCCTTCTGGTTGTCTTCCTTCTGGGTTGGTCATGGACAGAGATGGGGTGTGGATGGGTAAGTTATAGCGTGGGGAGGGAACTGGGGAAGGTTCGGTTTTCTTAAGGAGTACGGTTGGGTCTGAACAAGGGGCGTTGGTAATTCCGAAGCTTGGGTCGGGGTGCTTTGATAATTCGGAAAAGAGTAGACCGAGTGGAAGAATAAAAGCCTCCGCGTCTTTTTCTGGAAAGTCAATAAAGGGAGCATGATGCAAACGCGGAGGAGTGGATCTACGAGTTGGGCGAGGGAGTCTAGAAACAAAAACAAAATGCTAATTCCAGCCTTGGGTATGCTGCTTCCAAGCTATGCTGTTAAAATTTTCTTACATAAACGTGTAGAACATTTTTACGATTTAGTTATTAATTTTTATTTTTTATTAGTAATTTGATCTTTTTATCAAATTTATGTTAAATTTTTAATCGGATTAGCGGTCGATCGGTTTGTTTACTGTTGCGACAAAAGAAAATTATAGCGGTCCACGACTTCAAAGAATTTGCTATATTATAAAATTTCTCTTAAGCAAAAATTAATGAAGTTGGATATAAGGTAATTCGCTAGGTATATGCATGATCTGTTATCCAATACGAAGACCTATTACGTAATGCATGACATATCCAGCTAATTCGCAGCCTATGAGAGTTTGAAAAGTCATATTTATCTTATAAGAAACAACTGTCTCTCATGACAAGCTGCCTCTATGCTTTAGTTGTAATTGTATTCTTATCTTCATGCAGCAGTCATAATTCCTTTGAGAATTCGTGTTCTTTATTTATAATGCTGATTAAATAAAACCCCATTAATATTTTATGTCCCCATTCAGGCATGTTTATCAGAATTTCACATCTAGAATTTACCGAGATCGTGACAATTCAAAATGATGTAGATGTCAAGTAAAAATATTTATTAATTAGGCGTTCCAGTTTAGATTTGATCAATTTAGAACTTATCTCTTTTTATGATCTTATTTATCCATAAAATTATTAATCTTTTTAAACTACGTACTTTCTATTTAGTAGAAATCTTATTTTGCTTTCCTACGAGGTCAATGCCACCTTAGGTACCTAAAGAAGTTCTTATACATAGATACTCTCGAACTATTAAAATTCATCAATGTACATCTTCAAATATAATGTGATTGTCAAAACTGTGTTACATGACCTATTTATTACACGTGTGGCACGTTTTTATAATTGAATATTGTTTGAAAGTACACAATTATGAATTTTGATAATTCGAAGGTTAAATATGACGTGATGTATTTGTAATTTAGACTTTTAAAGTGACATTGATCCTGTAATTTATAAGCAATGATTTTTTCTCATGAATTTACCTGTTTTCCGTAATTACATGGTGGATGAAGCAAATTTCGGAAAACAAAAAGTGAACCCAGAAAAAAGGGGAGAATATACAGCTCAACTGTGGTATTATATCTTATACCTTACAGTTCATCAAGAGCTGAAAATATAAAAAACTTTTGCAATTTGAAACCAAACTCCAGATCATATTCGATTCGAATTTGGACAATCATGTATGTATATATATATATACACACACTGGAAAGAATATATATGATTATACGTGCACGCACGGTTTTGAATTTCCTTTTAAAATTTGAAAGGCATAATATTATATACTATATGCTGTAATATAAAATAGTTCAAATGGGATTTCATCGGAACCTATATACCAAAAGTTATCCATAATCTTCAATTAAATAATCCAGGACTTCGATAGATCCAGGTGTAATGTAGAGGAGATATATTGTCTGTCCTGTAATTCATACGCCATGCTTAAAGGCTCGAGGAGTACACGAAAGCCATGAATTCTACATCCAATAGAACTCGATCGAATCCACTTCTATTTTTTCAACATTCTTAAATGGACAGTAGACCTACACCAGTTTTAAGTCTCATCTACCAAAGATGATTATGAAACTCTAAATTTAAAACCTGTGGTTGGAGCTGGTCGAAAGTCTATATGCAATTGTGGAAATGGAAACCTGCATGCACCAGCTTGTTTAAGGCTCTGTCAGGAATAAAGGCTTCTGAATCTTTTGATTAGTTGTAGATAGTTTTCATACTTGGCCGGCCCAATTATACTGATTGCCTTTAGAAGTTATTTTATAATCTTTGAGAATAACCTTTTTGTTTCTTTTGCATATACATTCATCTTTCTCCGTGGCTTTCCGGGGCCCCTTTTTTCTGATGCTCCCACTGAATGTGAACGACTGCTGTCAAACAGAATCAAATATTGCGTAAAGGAGTACTTAGTTTCAGAAAAGCAAATGGTAAGGGAGAAATATTACCTGAATTTGAAACTGAACAGAATGCACCGATTTCTTTGAGGTTAACTAATTTATAGTTGAAAAAATTGACTATAAATTCAGCATTTTCTTAATAAAGGAGGAAAGAAAACATATATCTTCAGAAAATAATAATATCAGGTACTGCATCCTACAAAATTATTTAATGTTACCAATGAAAAGTGCCCAAAAAGAGCATAGCTCTACTGTATTCAATGTTTGTTGTGTCTTTATTTATCTTTTAGAATTGAACTCCTATTTTCAGGCAATAAAAGGGTTTTAATATCTTTTTTTTATTATCAAACAAACCCAGGCTACTTCTTCTTCTTCTTTTCTTGTCGTAACAGCTCTTATAGTCATTAATTTTAAAGAGGCTTAACACCACAGGTGCATGTTCTAAAGGATTAGTTAGATCCTCTGGAAAGGTTATGAGCCAAACGAGCTGTCAGGGGACTTAACTAAGAAAATGTGTGGCAGCCAAATTCCTTTTGAGAGATTCCCTCTTAGGCTTGAGAATGACCGTTGTTTTCCCAAAAAAAAAAAAAAGATTGGTTTTGATTGTTTTATGGGGTCTTTACATATTTCTCCCTTTATAAGAAGCTCCTTATGATCAGGAGGTCCTTTCGGAAGTACTGCATGCATGCTTAAAAATTTCAACAAAAATAGAATAAAGTGTGTTGAATATAAATGTAAAAGGAATAACAACAACTTATGTCTCTTATTTATTAGTGGCTGAAAAAGGGAATGGACTCCCTCCGAATGAGAAGAAGGGGAATGGACATATGAAGAAGGCGAATGAATTCCCTCCGAATGAGAGATTTTTGAAGGTGTTCTACAAAATTTTGACAAACAAACAACCCCAATGTATAATGACTTGTACAAATATACTCAGATTAATCTCAACTCATTAAATGACGTTGATTAATTAAAATTATTAAATTTTTTAGATGAAATGCAACGACAAAGAAATTCCTTAAGACAGCTTTGAAAATTCCTTAAGGAATCCTTACCCAACGACAAAGAAAGGTCGGCACTGCCGCTATCTAGCCAAATACCTCGAGGAAAGGCGTATCGTGTACGTTATCCAGGTCGAGCGACACAGCTGGCTGTAGATGAGTTGGGCACTCGTATTTTGCCAACACTGTCCCAAAAGATGAAAAGAGTAGAGAATATTTGACGCCAGCCGGCACTTCCCACAGCCATAGCCCACAAGAAGGGACGAAGCCAGAAATTCGTTTCAGGGGGGGCCAGAATACAATTATAAGCAAAATCCAAAAAAATATTTCGAATATAACTTCAAATAGTGTTTTATATAGTACCATGCAAATTAGAGGGAAAGAAAACTCAAAGTGCAGATGCAAATATTAATATTCAACATTAAGTTAAAAAAGTAAAAAAAAGTAAAAATTACATTAGTTATGCTAATTGGACTCGACGCTCCTTCAACGAATTAAAGTCATCAATTATCATATTACTACTAAATTGTTCAGCAATTTCTTTCTCGATGTAGACAACCAAATAATCTGCAAGGAAATCATCCTCCATTTTATTTCGAAGTCTTGTCTTAACAATGTTCATTGCTGAAAAAGCTCGTTCAGTAGTTGCTGTTGAAACTGGAAGAGTCAAGACTAAGCGAATCAACCTGTCAACCAAAAAATAAACTTCTGATCTTTTAGTTGTCACCAATGCCCGACATAAATCATAAATTCTAGACAAATTCTGGAGATCTGGATGACGACGCACTTCACGCACGTAGTGCTGCAACTGAAATCTTAGTTGAATTCTTTCTTGCTCAGTAAAATCTTCAGGATAAAATTTCTCTGCAAGAGTACATATATTGCCAATGTCGAATGACTCATAAGCATTTCTTGGTTCTAAAGAACAACTAAGTGTAAGAAGATCTACTACCTT
Organism: Myrica gale; assembly: GCA_963930655.1. Lineage (NCBI taxonomy): Eukaryota > Viridiplantae > Streptophyta > Magnoliopsida > Fagales > Myricaceae > Myrica > Myrica gale. The sequence continues at coordinate 12,330,644 of OZ005603.1, read as the reverse complement.
CTCATTAAATCTACTATTTAACTCTTGCAATTGAGAGTCTATAGCAGCGTAAAATATATCTACTTTGTAATGATGCTCCATTGTCACTTCTTGTTGATGACGACGACTGGGACCAGCAATAAAATGAGCATCCATATTAGGGATTTCAATGTCATGGTATTCAGAAAATGATACAACACTTTGAAATAATTTATCCCAACCGCTTTCTCTCAACTCTTGAATAATATTTTTTGTACTTGAAACTAGAGCCATAGCATTCAAAATGTCTTGAAATTTTTGCTGTAAACATTGACAAAGCATATCAGTGATCCCCATAATTTCTATCATCAAGTGCAAAATAAATACAAACTCAAATGATGTTATTGCATCATAAGCCGAGGCAGCATCCCTACGTTGAGAATAATTGGTTCCTTCATCAATCATGCTTTCAAGAACTTTGCAAATTGGGCCAAATAATTTTTTCAAGCTACAAACTGAGTTAAAATGAGAGCCCCAACGAGTATCTCCAGGTCGTTGTAACGTTCCAAGTTGATTATGTCCAGTGTCTGTCTCAAGTACATCCATGTCCATCAAGTTGGCAAGTTCAATTTCTTGAGCAGCATGTAATTCATCATTACGTTTGCAAGATGCCCCAATGAAGTTAACAATGAAAGATAATTTCGAGAAAAATTGGTGGATAGGAATAACTTCCCTTGATGCTGCAATTAAAGCTAATTGTAGCCTATGGGCTAAGCAATGTATATAATATGCATAGGGACAATCCTGAAGAAATAAAGCTTGCAAACCATTCCACTCACCTCGCATATTACTTGCCCCATCATACCCTTGACTTCAAATATTGTGAATACTAAGATTGTGATGAGACAAGACATTAGATATTGCATTCTTGAGAGTTGATGCAACAGTATTCTTGACATGCACAAGATCAATAAAGCGCTCCCGTATAAATCCCTCTTTATCAACAAACCTTAGAACAATAGCCATTTGTTCTCTTTTTGACTCATCTCGGGCTTCATCAATAATGATACAAAACTTTGCATCTCCAATTTCATCACATATCACACTTCGAACATTTCTTGCAAAAACATACAAAATCTCCTTTTGAATTCCTGATGATATATATTTGGCATTATGTGTGACATTTTCTAAAACAACTCCATCAACTTCCTTGTTATATGAGGCCAAAAGCTTTAACATTTCAATAAAATTACCCCGATTTCTAGAATTCACACTCTCATCACGACCTCTAAAAGCACATGCCTGAAATGTTAACCATCGAATAGCATCAATTGAAGCCTTAAGCCGAAGCTGATTGTTCAAAATTTGTTGTGTACTTTGTCGATGCATCACTTTATCAATATGCCTGGATTGATCCATCAAGTCTTCACAAGCTTTTACAGCAACATTATGCGGTGAACTAAAATCTTTGCCAACATGATTCAGAAAAGCACAATCATTTCCATTGTTAACTTTTTTCCAATTACGAAAACTCTTCTCTGTAAATGCACTTGAACCGGAACGTCCTTTATAGTTATTAAAAAGATAACATGGAAGACAGAATGCAGAATCTTTTTCTGGCGAGTACTCCAACCAATTAGGGAATATCTTGAACCAATCAAATTGAAATCGGCGAGGATGGTTAGCCTTTCCAGAGCATGGATATTTTTCCATATGAAACTGATATGGACCAGCTTTGATGTATGCTCGTCTAATTTCATCACGTTGATTTATGTCGTACTTCCATATTGGAGGACGCTTACCGGGATCCCGTATTAAAGTACCCACATTAACTTCTTCAAGTTGAATTCTAGATTTTTTAGGAGAAGGTTGCATTGGAGTTGAAGTATCAGCATCAGTAGCAGAAGCATGATCAACTTGTGAAACATCATTAATCTTTTTCTTGAAAAATGAGTCAATAGTTTTTGACTTGCTCATTTAATTCAACCTAAAATTTGTTGAATCAATAATTACACAAAGTAAAAATTGCATCAAATTCAATTCACAAGTGCACAAACTTCACAAGTAAATATATTTAAAATTTGAAACAAAATTTTAACTAACAAGTTCACAAAATTCAACCAAATACATGCAGTTATAAGAAAAATAAAAAAGAATTCATTACTCACATTCGCATAAAACTTGATAAAGTTCTAAATTTTATCTTGTCAAAATTTTATCTTCAATCAATAATATAATCAAATACCTTTTGAACAATTTGTTATTTTCGTAATTTATTTTCTTCAAATAAAAAATATATTAACAAAAAAAATTAGGTTTGAAACTAACCTGAAACAAGTGGACGAATTGCTGATTTTTCTGATGAAACACTTGAGTCAGTAAGCAGAAACCTTATTGCATTGAAGAGAAGTAGAAAAATGGTTAGTAAATAATAAGATATTGTGAGAGAAAAAGACACAAAAATTCCCAACTATAAAAAAAGGAGGGGGGATTTTGCTCTTGTTCAGATTCAAATTTCAAAGCATATAAGAAAAAGAAAATCAGATGTAAAGCTTACGGGCTACGGCTTACCTGAGAGCTGAGATAAACCCCAAGAGAAATAGGCATGTGGAAGTAGCCTAGTAGGACTTTGAAGCCGCTTCACGTTGAGAGAACTTGGTGCAAGAGAAAAATAGGCAGGTGCCGCAGGTGGAAGTGGGACTTTGAGAAACCGCAAGAGGACGAAGGTCGAAGGGTTTTGTGCATAAGAGATAAAATGATTCTTCAAATCCAAAAAGTCTTCTTTTGGCTTCCAGTGCTTCCGTCGACGCAGGAGATTATTTTCTCTCTCTTAGTTGTATGCCAGTAAGCTTTAAGTCTTTAACGTCTCTTTAATTTACTATATTTGTTATTTTTTTTAATTTATACTTTTTTGGCTTCCAGAGTTCCAGTACTTCCGACGGGGGGGCCATTTATACTATTTGTTTTTTTTTATTTTTTTAATGAAATTACATTTTAAATAATAAATAATAATACTATTTTTTTTTCAAAATCTTTGGGGGGGCCACGGCGCCCCCGGGCCCCCCGTAGATTTGTCCCTGCCTCTGTGACTCCTTCCCTTCATTTACCGGTCTGGTTCTCCTCCTCCGCCCTGCACGCGTTGCCGGCGGCTGTTCTGGCCGAATTCTCCCCGGTTCATGAGGAGATTTATGTTATGCTTTGTGTTGGACATAAGCCTGTTTAGGCCAGCCCCTATGTTTAGGACTTGTTTCGATTTGTTTATGTGTTTTTTTCGCTGTTTGTAATTACGGTTGGAACTGCATGATTAGTTCTGTTAGGGCGCCGGTCCTTCGACGGGCTTTCAGCGGTTGGTTTGTTACTTTCACGGGTTTTCCGTGCTCCCTAGGACCTCCGGATCCTCTCGCTTTGGGCTTTGAGCCTGACCCATCCGAGGATCTTGTATCCTCTTTCAAAGTCACTTCATTGTTGGTCCCTCAACTCGCCGCTTGTAAAGTCCCTTGTGGGTCTTTTCTTTGTTTTTCTAACTTGTAATTTTTGTTCTTTGTGTTTTTTTTTCAATATATAAACATAGATGTTGCAAAAAAAAAAAAAAAAAGACGAAAGCTAGCTTCTAGATGCTCTTTGCCTCGACTTATAGAGGAAGCAACGGGCTTCTGGCATCTGTACCAATAGAGGAGTGGCTTTTAATCATAATATAAAAATTGCTCAACGCGAGGGAGAAAGAAATTGTCCAAAATAAGTATTTAAAATTAAGGAATATATATATAGTATATTACCGTAGAAATTTGAGAGGAACTAATTACCATAACTACATTAACTCAATCGCCTCGGTCTTGTGCCTTTACATATATGTAAGCATTTTGAATGCTTATATATACGCAGTAAATTAATTTACTAAGCCTCCGTTTACTTCGACATAAAGTTATTTATAATGTAAAGTAGTTCTAAGTCATGAATTTTGTTTCATTAGAGTGTTCTAATTTTCAATGTTTGGTTCCTAATACAAAACATGTTTTCTGAAAGCCCTTTTCAAGATATGTTATATATATATATATAATTATGAATATATGTAAGATGTTTATCAAGATATTAATAAAGCTGTAGGGTGAGAAAAAATAAAGAGAAGTGAAGGTTCAAGTACAGTAAGAAAATGAGAAATTATAAAAATAAATTACTTTCTTTCAAAAGAGAAACCGAAATTAATACTTCACTTCAGTTGATCGATTCTATTTTCAGTTGACTTCGTTTACGAATCTCTCCCTAAATACCGGCCGAAAGTAAAGAAATATTGTGAAACAAACGGAGCCTTAAGATTAATTGGCAATCTAAGTACATGATTACTTCTAATGAACAAACTGTTCAGATCAACAGAACAAGGCAGACTTATATATGTAATCAACCAAATTCACTGTGAACCCATGAATTACTGGATCAAGTTTCAGTACATCCAAATTCAGAAAGTTTTTTTTTGAAGGAATATGCTGTTATATAGAATCTGGCTCATCGTCTTCTTGGACAGGCCTCTTTCCCAGAAGAAGCAATGAAGATGATGCCTCCAGCTCACTAACTCGCACCCTTAACATTTTCACGAAGCTCCTCCAGCGATCCCTTCAGTGTATCAAGTTCATACAAGCTCAGCTCCTTGATAGGCCTTTTGCATCTTTCTTGCCCCTTTGCTTTCATGGCCTTCTCAAGCATCTCTCCCCTCTTTTTCTCAGTTTCCAACTGCTTAAACAGGTCCGACGCTCGGGTGGCCAAATGAGAATGGCTTGCCTCCAGGGGAGAAAACAACTATAGCAACATCCGCACCGCACAAAGTAGCAAGCTCGTTTGCTTTCTTAAAAAGGCCGGTCCGGCGCTTGGAGAAGGTGACCTGCCTGCAGTTGTTGTCCTTCACCATCTTCATCTAAATTTTTCGCCGCCCCATCGTTCCCCCAGCCTACCTTCCAATTTCGCCTTAGAGGGATGAAATTGTTTTGTTTTCAATTTGAAATGTGGTGGAGAAGGGAGAAAGAAGGGAGGGTATATATATATATATGCATATGAGTGGATCGTGGGTTCAGTACTGTTTCTAATATTGGAGTCTCATCCTCCATTATTTCTATTTGTGGTTTTCCTCGCTAGTATGGAAAGGATATGTAATATTATCGTGCTTGGTTTGTGTGACTGCGTACTGTATTGAAACTTCGGCTGGCATAATTTAATTCTAAACGAGCATAGCAGATCCCCTAAAGAAATTTAATTTCAAGCTAATCTAGCTAGCTCATTCCGGTGTCCATTTCAAAAGATTGCCATTAAGTGCAGGTTCGTTCTTACAGATCAATTCGAGGATCTCTTTTTCCGGCATATAACCTAGCTAGGACATGGACGGTCGGGTTTGTAGGATTAGTTATGCTGGATATATATATATGCATGTCCACCAACGAATTATGGGGCACGGTAATAGAAGAAAGGAGAAATAATTCACTTCATTTGTGCTTCTAAACTGTGATGTGCCAATATCATTTTTATCATCTAATTTAAATTATCAATTTTCTCACATTTTATTTGAACCGTCAAAATTTATTGCTCAATTTAATAGATCTTATTGTTTAAAAGAGCAAAAAGTGGACTTATTGTCACAAATTTTTTTTTTCTTTCTAGGAAATTTTCACAATATTCTTAATAGTTTGATCGGCGTACATTCATGAATTTTAGTAATTTATGAGTACAAGGGGACAAAATTAATATTTTAAACCCCAGAACAATTAACATTTGTACCTTATAATTTAAGGCTGCAAATTGAATTTTTCCAAAGAAAGAAAGAAGAAAAGAATCATTACTCATTAGCACAAAAAATTTAATGTTATGACAACAAAAGTGGGCAGGTGATTTGTTTGGCCTTAATGACCAACTCATAAAATTGGCAATGGCGCCACTGATAGCACTTGTTGTGGATATATACTTTATATGTGGAGATATGTGTAGGATTAAATAGTGTATGGTCCACATGTTGTGTCTATCTCTTTTGGAATTCTACCATGTAATTCGGGTAGGAAATTGCATAGATTAATCTTGATCCATTTTAAGTTGGCAACGGAATGGGGACAACCTTTCTAAGTGCGTCCTCTTTTTAGATTTGTGGTTTTTAGATATATAACAGAAGTTTTTTACGTACAAACATTGGGGATGTGATTAAGGGATAAAAATGGGTTAAATAAGATGCTAGATTGCCTAGATGTGACAAATTATTTTGTGCAAGTGCCAAAGTTTATAAAAAAATTATGAAATGACTTGTGACTAATGTAAGTTGCATTTTGGGTTTAAAAAGAGTAGAGTAACCCATTATTTATCTTGGGCCAAATGAGAAACTCAATACATCCATTGAGCTAGAATTTTAGAAATTTAAAATTGTCAAAACTTTTGTTGCTCATTTACTCACATTGATTTAATATTGCAGAAGGACATTTTTGTCCTAAAATTTGAGCACATCTTAAATGAAAAGATCTGAAAATTAGAGGACAAAAAGAGAAACCAGAAACAAGAAAGAGTCTAGAAGGCCACAAAAGAGAGAGAAGAAAAGCTTCTCGATGGAAAACGGTTATGGACATCGCATGTGAAGAGGGAGCGGCATTCTTTCTGCTACGATTTTATTTTTTTTATTTTCCGGGAGGAACTTTTCTCCTTTTCGGAGAATCATTCTCCCTTTGCAATTTTTTCCTTTCATTTGGCGTTTTTTTTATCTCTTCTTTCTTTTGGGCGATTGGTTGTCTTTTTCTTCATTTGATTTTTTTTGCTTTTACATTAGAGATTGCAGTTCTTTACTTTGTGTTTGTTTTTCTTTATTTCCTTTAGCTTTTACGTTGGAACCTGTAGCCTTTTTTTTCCTATAGTTCTTCGTTTCCTTTTATTTCTACGTTAGAATATGTAGTTGAGTAACTGTTCGTTTCATTCTCTGTTGCGTTAGCTTTCTTTTTGCATTCCATTTGTGTTGTTTTCTTTTCGCATTTCTCATTTCCGGTTTTTTTATTTCTATTACGTTAGATTTATTTTCGTTCTCTGATGAGTCACTTCTTCCTTTCTTTTGTTAGATGATGAGATTTATTTCCTTTATTATGTCATTTTTTATGAGAATGTGTAGCTAAATCCCTTTCATCTGAGTTGTGGGTAGTACTTGACATTGATTCGTAACCATATCAATGGAGGTTGTTACTATTTTAATTGCAATTTCGTTGGTTTTTTGGGATAGATGATTTTGACAGTGATTGATTCTCTTGCTTTGAATTTTATGTCGACGTTTGGCACATATAATCCGAACGTATACAAGGCTTCAATTAGCTATTTCAAGTTTATTAATATCTCCTCTTACCACGAATTTATCTAAATTACTTTGATTGGGATTGAATGGATTTATTCACTGGTTGTTGTAGATTTGAATATCTAGGCAACTGAGTTAATCAATTGGGGAAATCGAGTTAATAGAGAATCAATGCTAAGGAAACCACATCTCAGGTGTTTGATAATCTACCTCTTCAAGTCTCTGTAGTAGTTTGATAATCATGATTCTTGCATTTTGCTTTGACTCTAGTTTAGGTATCCTTTGTAGTTCAATTTTAATTTCTATAAGTTATTTTCCTTTTCAAAAATAAAAACAAAAATCAAATCATTTGCTGTCTATTTCTTTAAGTTTAAAACACAGATTTCAAAAGGCACAAAAATCTCGTCATTGTGGAAATGACCTTGGGACTTCCCTTGATTATAATTTGACAAATTCTGTACTTGGAATTGACCTTTTCAGAAGCGATCAATAAAGATGATTTCTTCCAGGGAATTTAAAACTCAAGCAAAATTTAATTCAAAAAAACCGATGTCCAATACAGAGAACTGTTAGATAATATTGTTTTGAGTTCGTTGGTGTACTTTTTAAATAATCAATATACAAGGCAATTCATAAATAACAAAATGATAAAGAAAACAATATTACAATTATGAAATAACAAAAGTTATTCCATGAAAATGTTGCTATGCCAAGATAATTTTCTTCTTCCAACTAATATATAATATGTCTCCATCCAAAATTATTGCATTTAGATTAGGAGAAATACATAGACAAAATGGTTAAAATATTTTATATGAATAATTGCAATCCATTGAGTACTTTAGTTAGTAAAGGATTAAATATAAACAAAAATATGTGTTCTTAAACTGAGGCAGAAATAGAGGATCATATGAAAAATATTTTCTATGCACAAGTTGTGGGTTACTACAAGAACTTTGTGATTTGGTGACAAAAATATTTGTCACCAAAACCTTCAATTTCGTCACCATTAATTTCGCGTAACGTGTGCAGACAACTTTTAATTTGTGACAAATTTTCTTTTCTTCACGAATTATCCGTTCAAACGCTCTTAACGGTTGTACGAATGGTTAACCATTTCTTGACGATCCCAAATTTCTGTCAACAAAACAAACATTTGGATAGCATAGAACTTTGTGCAGACTTGAGGCATCGACGTGGGAACTATTATATTGGGTGCAAACGTCGTCACTGCGTGCAGACCGCAGGGGTGCGAACGGTATAAATGGGTGCAGATAGATCAGTTTCTGTGGACGATATCCACGATGGTATTTGTTTTATATTAATATTTTAAAAAATATTTTATTATGCATTATAAAATATATTACACATTTAGATAATTTGAAACATGAAGTATTTAATTAGCTATAAGTTACAAAATTAAAATTTGTTTACAAATATCTAGTCTTCATGCATAACAATAAATAAGATAAGCAATTGAAATCATGTTTGAACAATATCAGTAAATAAATAAGTGGTCATATCAATATCACAACTCAGCCAAGTTTTCGTTGGGGCATCAGAGTCAGGATTTGCCTTTACGGGGTCAAATTTAATTTTTGGTTTAATTTTTTTTCTTATCGGATGTCGAGGTCATCTTACGTGTACCTCGACTAATTTCAGAGCCGTCAAATTTTTATTATAATCAAAATAAGAGAAGTCAAAATGTAATATAATATTCTAAAACTTAAAAAAGAAAAAAATTATAAACTTTAACAAGTGTAAAAGCCAAATTTTCATCAATTATGTAATTAAAAGTTTGAAATTTTTCATCAATTATGATAAGTACTAAAACCATGTGCACCGAATGCAATCAAAAGTTTAAAAATCTTCCGAATAAAGGGCTCATAAATTATTGACAAAACACACAAAGCAATGTTAAAATCTAGCTAAAATAAGATAGACACGCACAATTAATAGAGCAACAATATTTTATTAGACAATAATAATGAAATGAGTATGTTTTCAAAAAAAAAAAAATAATTAAATGTAATAACATTTATAATTCCAACTTAAAAAAGAAATTTTTTATGTGCAAAGCAAAAAGTTTGTTGTATTCCAAGTATTGAGTACAAATGTTGCTATTTTTTATATATGAGGTAAAATAGTGGGAGAGTGAGAAAAGAGAGGACATTGAGAGAAAATCTGGACAATAAAAGCGTAAACAGTAAAGCAAGAAGTTAGAGATAAAAGAAGAGATGAATTTTAAAACAGAGGGAAAGAGAAAGAAAAGTAAAAAAGACAATCTAAAAAGAGAGAGGCTGAGATGAATTTTAGAAAAAAAAGGAGGGAGAGAGAGAGAAAAGTAAAAAAAAGATAATTTTAGTATTTTTTTCTTTTAAAAATAGAGGTCCACTTATAATTTATATATAGTTTCCTCTCTCAAGCTTTTTCTTCCTCTCATGTTTATCTCTCTAAATTTTAGGGGTCATTAGATTTTTATCAATATTACCATTATATTAAAAAGTTTGCAAAAATTTGAAATTTTGCCCTTATATAAAAAATATATTTGCAAAAATTTAGGGTTGTGCAGCAGTGAGTTACCTTGAGTATCTCATCATCTGATCTTGCACTTCCTTTTACATTTGCTTTAGCATAAATTCTTACTTGCTGCTGGTGTTTCCGCCCTGCTCCTCCAGCCGCTCCTGCTGTTCTTGCACTGTCCTTTCTATTTCCTTCTGTTTAGGAGCCAGCCCATCAGCCAGCGTGCGCATCGTCATCTTCCTATTAACGCCAAACTGTTACCGGCATGAAAGAGAAAAATATGAGAATCTCGTGTAATTTTCCTTTCTCCTTACTAGCTCTGTGATATTATAGTCATGAAATGGTTGTTGATTGAAAATTCTGAGTTGGGTGATGGTATTGGGTCGGAGTCGCAGAATAAAGGGCCATTTATATCACAGGCACATGTTTCCTAAGCCAACATTAGAGCTTGAGATCAGCCCTCCCATGGCACTTCCTCAAATAAATCATTTACCATTGATTCATTGGATGCTTCCGTCTAGAATTCTCGGCAGTATGACTAGGTTAAATGACTACTTTTTTTTTTTTTTAATCTTCACAGAACCGTTAATGAGCCATCTTGATTATCACTCTGCTCTTGATTGTTCTTAAGTAAAGTGGATGGAACTCAAGATTCGGACACATAAAAAAGGCTTCTCATAAAGCTTGAAACTGTTCAAAGTTTAGTATTCTATGTATGAAGCTTCATTGGGTCGACGTTGCCGAAACCAGCTAAGTACCGTTTAACGTACCCTGGAGGCAGGCATGGGACGGACGTACGACGTCGTAGTCATATTTGCAAATGAAAGTTTTTTTTTTTCTAAACAAATATAATCCATCTTGGTACAGGCCATATTTGCTAATGAAGCTTGAATGCAAATGCATGCTTTCCAAAAAGTACACAAGTAAACAATGCAAATGCCTGGCTAATTGGTACATTTAATGAAGCTGGATCAGACTTGTAGCCTTTTCAAGCTTTTACTATATTTGTCTGATAAAATAATTTCTCTCCTTATTTAATTATCTTTTTTTATCAAAATAAATATAAAAAATACAATTAATCATGTGGTGTTTCAGGGTGAAAATTTTGGGTATTGAAATTTGAGAAATATTATAAAGTATATATATATTATGGGATCGTTGGTGAAAAAGTGAAGATAGAAGATTTTTAATAAATATTATAATAATAATAAATTATATTATGAATTTTTTATTATTAAATTTAATTTTTTTGGACCCAAATTATTGAAGCTCAGACAAGACACATGTCTCTTTAACTTTTTAACAATTTTCATATACCAAAATTTTTAAACTATATTTGGTTTGATTTTGAAAAAGTTTTTTCTTTTCCTGTAATAATTAAGTTTTTTTTAAATGGTTAGGTCCACATAAATAATGTAAATTCAATCAAATCAAATCATCTCTTTACTTTTTTTTTTATATCAATTTTCATATTTATATCGGCTTACGAAAATGCGAAGCACGAATAAAATATGTATATCCGCTTACGAAAATTTGTTGGGATTTTACACTTATAACTGAACTTATACTTGCTCCTGTGCAAATAATAAAAAGATAATTTTTGTACCAGCTTGATTAACAGTTACGCGGCACCCAACAAATGTATGAACGCTGATTCTCTTCCTAGAGTGATCTCTGTTTTATAACATTATTAACGTTGTCAAAGTCGTCTTCTTCAGGCTCGTAGAACTGCACGTTTTTGTTGAGGCATGTTGCCACCGTAGAAAGCAAATTTTCCTAACAAATCTTTCATTTCAACCCTTAAAATTTGTTTGCTTAATTAATTTTTTTAAAATATTTGTTGGACTTTTTGGTATTTTATCCTCGAAATTATATTTTAATAAAACCTGTCGCCTAATTTTTAAGGCTAAATTGCTCCGTACTTTCTTGGGTTTTGAATTTTTTTTTAAATTGGTACTTAGGGTTTGATTTTCTCTAAAAATATCGCTGAAGTTTAGTCTCAATCCCAAACAGATCATGTCGTCAACTTAGTGAACGAAAATGCACACGTGGCTAACGACTTACTCATGAAAATTGACAGCTCGATTAAAAAAAATCTTGTCCAATCGCAATGTGACACGTATAAGTAGAATAAAAAAAAATCTAAAATTAATAAAAAACATAATTATTTTATTTTCATTTTCATTTTAAAAAAGAAATATCGGATTTTCCCTTTTTTCGTAAAAAAATTAAAAAATAAATGATATGTGTCAATTTTACGTATAAATCGTTAATTACGTGTGTATTTTCGTCCATTTAATTAACGAAAAAATCTATTTAGATTGAGATTAAACCACGTAGATATTTTTTTTAAAAATCCAACCACAAGAATATACGTAAAAATGTCAATCCCCAAAACGTGCAGCCAATTTTGCAGCCAATTTTTAATCCTAACCGTGTTCTTACCGCAATGGAGTTAGCAAATAAATTTAATAAAAATAATAATTGAATGGTTTTTGATAGGTCAAAAAGGGTATAAGCGACACAGCGAGGAATCTTCTTTTAGTTCTTATTTCTCAACGCCAGAAGGCCACCCACGTGGTCAGTATCAGACAAATACCGTACCTTGTTAACCCACAATCGTCAATCGCCTTCCTGAATATTACTACTTGGACCTCAAACATTTCGTTCAATTTCCATAAATGCCCCCATAGTTGGTCAAAATCCGAGAGATTTTTCCCTTCTGAAGTCTGCTTTGCTTGTGTGGAATCCCAGAGCAATCAAATAAAGATCAGACAGCAGATCTACCATGAAAGGTACCTTCAAAAGAAATTGGTTTTCAGACCGTACACTTCACTGTTTGGAACGCAAAGCATTGCCAACAGACAACTGTCATCGTTCTTAGCGACATATAGGTCGCTGAGAAAGAGACGAAGATGTTAGAATTGAGAGAAGGGTCTTGCTTTCCACGGCTCTTGGTGGGCGTGACTGTTGTTCTTGCTCTAGTTGATGCCATTATTGCTGTTCTTGCGTTTTGTCAGGTTTGTTCCCCTCCTGTTGATTTGGGTTTCAGTTTTTGTCGTTACGCCTTCAAATTGGACTGCCTTTTGTCTTCTTTGCTTCTGGATGAGGGCAGAAGATGAGAAAATGTGGATTGGAAATGTGTTCACGAGTGGAGCTTGATCGACGGAGTCATGATTGCTGTGTGGGTTTGAATGGTTTATAGTGTTAAATTGTGGAATTTGATAAGTGGAATTGGTTGGTATGTGGGTTTGACTTTGAGTGTTTTAAAGTTTGAGCTGACAATTTTGTGTTCATATTATCAATTGTGAATGTGCATGCGCATGTTACTCCATCTGATGATGGGGCCATCCAACAGAAGGGTATGCGTTATGTTGATAGATGATGAGGTTGGGCAAACTGCCATTCGAGGGAGGAAAGCGGATTAGGGGGATTGTGCCATTGGAATTAGCAGTGGCTATCTCTGTTGACAGAGTCCTAAAGCTTGGTATTCTTGAGAAGAAAAAACCTCCTAACACGCTTTATTTGTCTTTAATACGTATACTAGATGGCATTAGACACTACATTTGTTGCATTGGCTACTAAAATCTAGGTGGTGTCCCTGTTAGTTGCTTAGTCTAGCACAAAAGCTTAAGTGATTTGTCAGAGTACATGTTCAGTATTTCCTGCTTGCTATGGCAATGGTTATATTTCTTTAATATAACTTCTAATTGGATGATTTACCTCGTTACTATGTATTCTTGGATAGCAATTTGGAATTTAGTTACGCAATTTGATAAATGATAAACAATCATTAGAATCAGCAAGCCACTGGAGATTTTCTAATGATAGCCTGAAAGTCCATGGTAATAAAAGCTATGCAGTTTAAAATTTGCTTTGCTGGACCTTGAAGATATTCAAGAATAGTTCCTTGTTAAAGTATGCCCTGTTGTGACTATCACATGTAAACCCAATATGAGAAAGACCTTTTCCTTGGGGCCAGAGTTTCTTTTGAATGATTTTCTGTCACTTTTTTTTTACCTCTTTCGTGACTCAGACCTTCTCATTCTCTTGTGCCAATGTGCTTTGATTAAAATTACACTCCCGCCCCTTATGAAAAGCTGTGGATAGTGTGTTGCTGGGTTCAAGACCTACTGAGTGTGACATAACTTACCAATAAATAGAAAAATGCTGCCCTTGATTCTGTCGGCTTCCTCAATGCCTTAACCCAGAGGCCAGAAACTTAAATCTTAATGTATGGTATGCTGTCCTTACTTTCCATATCAGTTTAATTATTTTCCATCTCCTCCTATTTTGACGTGCAATGAGTCTACTCCCATTTTCAGCCTGCTCCAATTCATTTCCAGTCCCGGTGCTCCTTTGTAATGTTACGGTTTTGGTTGGAATGTTTGAATGAATTTCTTTTATTCCAAAATGATAATTAACTAAATTTCCATTGAAAAATTCTGCTAGTTATGGCTTGTAAAGTTTTTTAAATTGATCAAGGTACTACTAAAGTAATAGAGTGCCTTTTGCACATCTACGACTAATGTTGCCCGTTCCCCACCATGCTTGAAATTCAAGTTTTAGTTTTATCTTAATTTGTTGTTCATCGCTTGATGAATTCTTGATGTTTAGGCAAACTTATTGGACCACACAATTTCTCAAAGTTAGAGCAATAGCTATGTTTATCTATAAAGGTTTTGAGATATGATCTGAGATGTATGAACATGTTTTGCTAATTGCACAAGTTATATGAAGTTCCTTTTCTGAATATCAGTTGTTTCCCTCCTTGTCTTCCAGTTGAGAAGGATTCACTTAAGAAATTCACAACGTGCCTGGACTCGCCAAAAGGTGAGTTATATGTTTCATACAATCATACTGCACACGTCAAAGGGTCTCTATTTTCATTTATCGATACATATGATCTACTTACTACTGTATGGGTGGCATCTACCATGGACCCAACCTCTAGGGATCTAGGGATCCCACAAAATGTGAGTGCACGCAACAAATTGTGCAAGTGCAATTTCTCTTAACCAAGCATTGTTGGAGGGGATTGGCTGGTTGAACTGGTGGTTGGGGTCCTCCTTGATCCTTCTGGTTGTTGGAGATTTATCTGACCTGCCTAGGTTGAGATTAGACAGTTATAACCTGCGTCTCATAAGTATATTTCAAGATTTCGTGTAAGTCACCAATTACTAGCTCAAAATAGGTTTTGCTTAATTCTCTCATAAGGGAGATGGGTAGACATGGGGATGATGGCCTGTGGTGAGGTAAATGATATGATACTGTCTAAACTCTCTTTTAGTTTGAGGGCAGTTACTGCCTTACGTTGAATAGTGTTAACTCTTCGACATACAAGCAAGCATATGTTCATTGTGAGGTATCTATGTCTCAATATATATATTTGCAATTGCGACACTATGAGTCTTATTTTTAACTCGAATTTAAGCTAATTGGTATCATTTTTCATGCTTATGAATGTCAAATTGCAGGTGTTTCACCTAATGATTGGCTCTTCTAACATGGGTAAGTCATTATATTTCGTATCATGCCATCCGTAAAATGTGATCATTTTCGAATTGTTCTACAATAGCTGTTTTGATGGTTCTGTGATGTCTGATTAGCTTTTTGCTTGGTGCATATGATGATAGGTTTTCTTTTTCCAGTTCATTATAATCTTCATTTTTGTATGTTAAGAGTTTATTTAAAGAAATGGTTTGATTGTGTAGTAAATTTATGATCCCTTGTGTGGCTCATAATACATGATGCCACAACTTTGGGCCGGTAAGGATAGCTATATAGAGCATTTATGCAGTAATCAGTTTGAACAGAAGTTTTTAATTATCTTTGGAGTTTGCGTGGTATTGAGTTTCCTGACAGATAAATCAAAGGTCAGATTTAGAGTCAAATACTTCTTTACTAGGCTACCATTATTAAGTCTGCAACTCCCTTTCTCTGTTAGTTTCATAGTCTGAAATAGTTTGGAATAGTCCATGACCTGGTTGCTCTCGCCTTCAGTTTTGCAAGGCAGTTTTTGGCAACCATTTTGTTCCTTTGGCTTGACTGAGAAGCTTTTAATTAATTGATCTTTTTGCTTTGCTGTGTTGGATATCTTTTTTACTTCATCAAAATTCGATATTGTACATGCTTTGGGGTCTTGTCAGTCTTTTTTGCTTACATTACTTAGCTTCCTGTACGAGGTAACAGATTCATTGTAATTTTGGCTTAGAAAACTTGAGAATTTCTCACATCAGGACTACATGGGGCATCTTCTTATGGGTTGCCTTATTTCTAATCTCCTAACTTTCCAGAGTTAGATGTTGTATTGTTGGAGGAGGAAGTTCGAGGATCCGGTCGTTGTGGCCATTTGGGAGATGATTCCGGCTTGCATTTGGTGGAGTTTGTGGAGGGAGAGGAATGTTAGATGTTTTGAGGACGGAGCTTCGTCTATGGCTAGTTTGGGGGGGTCTATGTTGCATTCTCTGTTTTTGTGGGCTATTTAAGTTTTGGGGGGTCTTTTATGGGTTTTCCGGATTTTTTCAGTTTTTTAGCTTGTATGCTTTAGGTGCTGTCAGTATATTCTCTTGTACTGTCATCTTTATTTTCTTTAATAAAGTTTAACTTACTTATATAAAAAAAACTTTCCAGAGTTCTGGGGGCTTGCAGATTTTCTCCCCTGTTTTTGTCCTATCTTTTGCCATGTGGTTACTCTTCTGGCACAAATCTGGCAGCAAAACACCGTTTCTGATTATTTTCGTTTATTTGGGCAAATGTGTCCTCGCTGCTGTATGATTTGGGGAGGGAGACTAGAAATAATATTAATCTAGAAACTCCTATCTCTTGACTGTTTCTCTTCTTTCATCCAGTTGAATCACATCTGCAGTTTGTTTCTTTGCATATATAATATAAGTCCATTTTATTTTCGCATAATTGACTTTGTCCATTGTAAGACATTGAAGTTCTTCCTGCATGACTATTTTTCTACTCATCCCTCGTTCCTGTGTTGTCATTTCCTTTACTTATATGGCTGGTGTATAGATTACGAAATTCCTGGTGAAATAATATTAATCAAGAAACTCCTGTCTCTGGACTGTTGGCCATATGTAATTGAGTTGAATCATCTGAAGTTTTTTTCTTTGCATATAATATAAGTTCCATTTTATGCTTGCATAATTGACTACGTCCATCGTAAGAGATTGAAGTCCTCCGTGCATGCTTATTTTCCCACTCAACCCCTGTTCCTTTGTTGTTATTTCTTTTACATATATGCCTGGTATATCAATAACTAGATTCCTGTTAAAATATTGTTTTGGTCATAGCTATTGATAATTCTGTCGCATATTTTAGCATTATTTTGTGATAGGCGTCTGTATTTTTTATTAACTTGTTGACTCAAACTTTTTGCCACTGCAGGTGATTTGATTTATTTTCTATTGGCGCTTGCTGCTACTTGCAGGGATTGGCCATGTTGGTCTAACTCTTGTGGTTTTATTCTCATGGGTATGCATTCAGTCTCCAATACTGTGTCGATGCCTGTGTTAAGAGCCTTGTTATAATCTCTGATTTGTGAAATATCTTCTTTTTGCAGCAATCCCCAAAATTCTGTTTTTTGCAGTGTTTCTTCTACTATTATCATTTTGGTATGTTCTCTAATTTTTTTGTTTAGTGTATTTACAAATTATTCGAGAGACTTATTGGAATGCATATGCGGAGTTCATTATATTTCCGCTCCATCAGGATTGCCAGTAACAATTCTTTGAATTTAATAAAAAGATATTTCTGTTGTCCAAAAGGGATCTCTAAAAGGAAAAGAATCAATCCAGGCCCCCTGGGCCCTCATATCGAAATAACGGAGAAAAGAAGGAAGAAAACTCTACCACTGAGCTTTCACCTTACCTCAAGCTGCTTAAAAGGACAACGAGTGGAGATTTCTTCTTCTTGTTGTCTCTTTCCTTGCACTTTCAGTATTTCTTTTTCTCATTTGTATGCTGCATGTAGTGTGAAAAAGACCGTTCAAAGCCAAAAATTGCAGGTAGGAGGAGATTGTCTAGTACAAGGCCAGTATCCCTAATTTTTGGTTACCTGGTTTTTTAATCTATCATGGATACTGAAATGAAAAGCCTTTTTTAGGACGGTGTCCACCTTTTGTGATTCCTTCAGCTCAAGGTTGATGTTTTATTGTTTAGAATGCAATGGAGTAAATAATCCTGCATGTGCTAAGTTGTTATTTGTGTATCCTGCGTAGCTTTCATAGTGAAGTGCTATCTGTTTTCTAGCACTGTCACATGCTGCTGGATTCATCTCGGAACTCTTAACATCCCTGCCAGCAAATGTATAACGAAATAGCATGTAGGTGACGTATTTGTTTTTTGTATCCGTTTTGCGTATGTTTTTCATGTTTAGTTTTCATAATCATCAAGACGCGCACAGAACGAAAAAAGTTCATCAATTTCGATGTTGCTGAATTTTCATCAGCAATGTCGGAGCTGTTAGATGTATGACTATAACCAAGTTTGGATACATGACCGTATTTTTTTTCTAAATTCTTTTGTTGTGCTAATGAATACATCTTATGTTCCCTTTTATCCTGTTTTGTTTTCCGGCCGTGGGGGGGGGGTGTTGTGTTTGTTTGTGGAAGGTTGTTTGGGGAAGTCTGTTTCGCATCAACTGTGGGACAGATGCCAGTAACTAATCTGGGAGACTCTGTTTTGCATCAGTCATCTTAAACAGAGATTCAGAAGTGTGATGGTTTCTTCCTAAGAGATATATTATTCAGTTAGTTGTTATTTGAATAATTTCATTGCAGTTGATAGATGTACAATTTCTCCTTCCAGACTAGTGTTTCCTATGAGCAATATTCTATTTTTCCCGGGCGCATGTTTTTATAGGGTTGACCTTTGCCATCAAGCAAATGAGGAGGATGATGAATATGAAGAAAGCTGTTATGGGGAAGCTTTATTGGATAAATCCTTGAATAAATCAGGTTCATCAAACACAGATGGTCGTAGGAAGTGTTTTCCCATCCGCTTTGGCCATCTTGGAAGCCGCCAAAAGATTGCCATACTGGTATGTTAGCAATATAAATTTTCTTTTTCCTATTTTATTGTCGCACTTCTTAGGATAGATTATTTCTGTGTTGTTCCCTGTTTTATTGTCATGTACTACTTGGAAAAATGAGTTTATCCAGCTCTGTTGTTAATTCGCCGCTCTTAACAGGTTACTGTGCTAGTTTTTCTTGCAATGGTGGCATGTGCTCTAATAATGTGGATTGGGATGGGAAATAATCCCATTGATTCTGCAGTTGTTGCTCGGGTATGGGCACAGTGATTACAGTTCGACTTGTCCCATTGATGTTTTCATAATGTTTAGCAACAGAGTACCTTTTGCGACATGATTGAGCATGTTAATGCTTATAGTTTGGTCTCATAGGAATAATTAAGCTGCATAGATGTAATGTTGTTTTCCTAGTCCACTGAAAAGATTTCTATGGCCTATAATACTATTTTGGCTAACTTTAGATTGTGGACCAACTCTATTCTTGTTGGAAAACAGCAGCTTCCCCCTTTACTAGTTGTGGTGCCTATTAATCACTACCTCTTGAAAAAATAGCCATAGCGGTTAAACCAATGACTTGGTTCCATGTTTGGCATAATAAACTGCATATAAATGTCTATGAAACTTTTTCCTCCTTGAGAAAAGTAGAGCATTCCAAAATGACAACAGGTAACTAAGCACAACGAACCACTAGATATTTATAATTAGTGAAGCCATGGTGCAATGATTTTACTTGTCATGCAGGTGTATGTGGACTTTTTTTCTGTAGCAGTACTTTTACTAGGTGGAGCATTAGCATGTTATGGTGAGCAACTACATTTTAGAGTTTTCTCTTGTAATTTATGTATCTGGCATATTGCCTGTTGCTTTACTATATGGAATGCTTTATTCCCAGCCTGCTGTGTCCTATGGCATTGGAAGTGAGATTTCTGACAGTGCTACTGAGTTATTTCGAGTTCAATCAGATATCTTGGATGATTATGCTTGAAGGAATGTAAACTGCAAAAATTGATTAGTGGGATGCTTTTTATATCTCACAATGATTTTTTAGTTTGTGATTTTATATCTCAGTGTTCTTTTGGTTCCCCACATATCTTATTTATACACCTACTGTACTAGAACTATCCTCCCTAACCCCTCCCCCCTTTGTTTTAGGATGCCATTACTTATCACAAAGTAAGGATGACCTCAAATCTTAG
Source organism: Myrica gale (assembly GCA_963930655.1). Lineage (NCBI taxonomy): Eukaryota > Viridiplantae > Streptophyta > Magnoliopsida > Fagales > Myricaceae > Myrica > Myrica gale. Next base: position 12,310,628 of record OZ005603.1, on the reverse strand, counting down.
AAAATGTAATGAGTTTTGCAAAGATGTCTAGTGGTTCGTTGTGCTTAGTTACCTGTTGTTTGATCCATTTCTTTTATCTGGCTTATTCTAGTATTAATAGCCTAGCCCATATGTGCTGCTCTTTGAATGTTGAGCCCATGATGCAGTCATCAATACTCGGACTAGAGTTAGGGTATACAGGAGGGTAGTGTCATGCGGCTTTCATCTTTCATTTGATGATAACAGCCAGGTGTTGATTGCAGATCCCCCCCCCTCTCTCTCTCTCCCCCTTTTTCCATGGAGGTTAGCTTACTTTTGTAAGGGGGCTGTTGACGCAAAACAAGTTCGAAGGCAGATTTGTCTAGGGAAACGCCAATTTCATTAGATTAATTATAATACTGAAAAACCATAAAGCAATGTACAGACCAAGTATTAATATAGCAACCAAAAGGATGGGCTAGAAGCCCACTGAAACATATGGGCATAGAGCCCACAACCAAATAGAGAACCAAAGACCTTAAACTGCCTGTCGCACATCAAGGAAGGGCAGGAGAAACCACGAAGAAGTGGATGTGGCAGTGCTCGAAAAGTGCCGACAAGGGAAATCTTTAACATCTCCTCACGATCAGCCACCTAGACATTCCACAGAACGTCATTCGCAGGAATGATGGCCGTGAGAGGACAACAAATCTGGATCTCTATGGCAGAAGGAAAACAAAATAAAAACGATCTACTGCAGAAATAGGTGGCGTGTGAAAATCCATGCACAATGGAGATGCCTGAGTCACATGCATCGTGCAGATTGTTGTGTGGGGTTGACAGTGGGGATGTGTAGGTTGGGGGCCGGCCGCAGCGGGGGAGGGGGAGGGGGTTGTTTGTGGTAGGTTAAGGATTTACTCTTTCAACTGCTTAGACATCCATCCCCTTTGCGCTTCGCCTGCCCTATCTATAACCATAGAAAAAGGACCAAAATAACCAAAAGCTTTGGCGGCAAACTGCTGAAGAAGGGAGGAGAAAAGGGCGTGGGGGAGGAAGCTCCACCTGCTGCAGCTCTTAGAGAAGCAGAAAGGACACACCGAAGGGCAGTAGGAGACTCTCCCTGGCAGCTCAGGAGAAAAAGGAGAGCTTATTGTCCAATGCCTGCACTTTTATTTTTGATGGAATCTAATGTTCCACTTCATCATGGAAAGATATTGCTTTGGATGATTTAAGATTTTTCACCACAGGAGTTGGGCTGAGACAAATGGCTGAAATGAGATACTGTGGACAGATGCACTGAAGCTCTTATATTTGATGCAAAATAGCTGTTGCTTTTTGCCTTTCCCTAAGAATAGCATTTACAAAAGAAAATATCAATTGCCACAGTAGTTATGTCCAATTAAGATGTCTGCTGCTGATAAATTCACATCTTTATGGAATATTGTAAAGTCGATCTACGTTGCATAAGAAAATAAAACAAAATAGAAGATGATTTACGATTCAGTGTACAAGAAAGAACCAGTTTTTAGGATGGAGGAACTTAGCAGTGAAGTTTTTCACAGCTTCATTTAACTGACGCTATCTTTGGATGTAAGGATTCTTGATTGTCAACTGAATGTTCAGTTCAAACTGAAAGTCCATTACTTCTTGATGTTTTCGTTCTGTTTTCTCTTCTTTTTCCCTCCATTATTTTTAATGTGTTTGATATAATTTCTGCTTTGTGTTCAACTTCAGGGCTTCTATTGTGCTTAAAAATAAGCAAAGTTAGATCCGAGCGAGCTTCATCTGAAATGTGGAAGGTATTAAATCCAGTCTTTTTTTTTATCATCAATTTGGTGACCGCCATTGCCAGTGTTGGAAATATTTCATTTTGTGGCTTCATTACAATATCATGAAGTGCCTGTTATTTGGCGTCTATGTGTAGTAGAAACATATATCTCTGTTTCTGTACGTCCATCATGTGTCTGTTGGAAATTATAATGTGGTGAAGTATTCTTTTCTGTGCAGTTTGCAGGTTTAGCTGTTGTCTCTGTGTTCTGTTTCACCTCAAGCTCTGTTGTGGCTCTGCTCACTGATATTCCGGTAAACACTTGTCTGTTGGTGATAAACTGAGTCTGTCTTCAAAAGTACTAAGTCAGCATGAGAGCCCCCTAACGTCATCATGTCCTTATGTTGCAGATGCTATATCACCAGAATCAACAGCGCCTAAATGTTATTTATGCTTCTCTTTTGCTGATTTTGTATTATTTAATAGGTATGTGGTTCTGACGTTCCATATCAGGTTCTCGGATTGGCTGAAAATGATGAGGGGATCACTTTTAACAGTTGCTTCATTCAAAGGATGAATGGAGCAGCAATAATGCTGTTATAAATTGGTAGTAGGGTCGTATGTTCAGGTAGAACTTGTGTTCATTTTCAAATGATAGTGACATTGTTGTTTATTGAAACGAAATGGCTCCTCCAAAGACTTTCTTTGGAAGAGAAAACTATTTAGGGCATAGGAGACATACCCGAGACTAAACCTTGGACCCTGGAAGTTTGACATACAGTTCTAGAAAAGGTTATACCTCATTACAGATCCAAAGTGTACTCCTCAAACGTTTGTTTTCTTATTTTTCATTCTATTTGTTTTTTTTTGGGTATTTTTTAATCATGTCCAATTTCATGTCACTTGTTGCTTCCACACCCACCTCAAAATAAGTAGAATTCGAGTTCCTTTTACTTGACAATCGATAACTTACGTACTCGCATACTATTATCACAAATCCAATATAAATCTAGTGGGAAGTTACATAGAGGTTATGCTTGACAACATTTAAGCAGGACATATCATGAACTTTCTTCTCTAAATCGATACTATCTTCATAAAGACGTGATGAACTTTTAATGTTACATATGAAGATCATGTTGTTGCCAGGTTCATCAATACCCTCTGCCTTCATATTATGGATCATGAGAGAATTACCACCGTCAGTAGCTGCTAACATACAAGAAGCACGGATAATAACTTTCGTCACTGATACTTCAGCAGTGGTGCCTCATCCTCATCGCTGGACAACTGCAACACAGAATGAGGTTTGCAAGTCCTTTTTGGTACTTCATACATTAATGCCAGCATTGGTTTTTATCTGACAACTGATACTAGTCATGTGAGGACAAACTTTATCAGAGCAGGACTTAGGTTGTGAATATCAGACGTGTGCAAAAATCTTTTAGAATGTAAGCTCAAGAGAGACAGATAGTAAAGGGCCAAAAACAAAGCAAAAGAATTAAGAATGAAGGAGAGGGAAGAGAAAAGAAAGATTAAGCGGTGAGATAAATCTGAGGATCAATACCATGTTAAGGGAAGGGTTGGCCATTTAGAGGAGAAGGGCATACACTGCTTCTTCTCACTGTTGACTCATGTATTTATTGGAAAAGAATAATACAATAGACTAGTGTACTCTGACATCGTATACTTTGTTACAAGAATGCCCCCTACCATTAGTATCTGTTGGAGTTGCTGCCAAGTTCTGCTGGCGACTGTGTTCTAGAGCAATGAAGTTGTTTATGGACGAGAAAATCGTACTTGGTTTTTGACGGCTCAAGTGTGCAGTGGAAAAACTCACTCACAATTATGAACATCCTGCTGAATCAGATCTTGCGCTGTTTGAGTTGTGCTTCTGACAACCTTGGTTCTACCCCTAAGGGTTAGGGTCCTAGTTGGTTAGTTGTCTTGCTACAAATATTTTTGTGGTAGTAGACATATAGTACTTTCATATCACTGTGCTGTTACCGGCTGCACATTTTATCTTCCATAATGGCTCGCTGCATACTAGGAGCTTTCTTCGATAAGATGACTTGGCTGTTGTTGCTAACTGTAAGATGTTATCTTGGCTTTTTGTTATAGGTTGTTCATTTAGATGCATACATATGGCAGAGAGACAAGATTTTCTATCTTCTTCCCTCTTTGTGCATATATGTAATGCAGATTTGATTTGAAGCGATAGAGCCAATACAATTTCAGTGACGTCTGTACAGGTATCGAGAGCAAGTCCAATATAACCTCCTTTCTGACTGCAAATGAGTGGTGTCGTTCTGCCAAATCAGGGAAGAAGGCAGGAATTTGTAAATGATGGAGAATGGCTCGGTTCCTACACTGAGGTGGGATTAAAGCAGGCTTCTGACTTATCCTTGACTGGCAGTTGGAGTACAGCCGTAAGGTCGGGTCGCCCACTGCAATGGTTTTGACATTCATGGCATGTATATAGAAAGTAAGCTGCGCGAGGAGTTCTGAAGTGTTTTAGATACAAATGCTTTGTACCCATTATACGATAAAGTAATTTATGGCTCTTGGCAATTGACGTGCGTGCTTTTTTGCATAATTCAATTTTGTATCCACTGTTTATCCAAGTCAGTTCTCAAGTTGAAGCGGCTATTTGTGGCGGACGGGATCGGATTGAAGGGTCAGCTAGTTGTACCCTTTTTCTCTGCAACTTTCAACTTCACCTACCTATAGCTTTGCTGCCAAAACATCAGAAAGTTTGTCCTTCAAAATGCAGAGATATTTCACTCATATTCGGGAATTCTCCACCGTGACATCGGGAAAAGAAGGTTTTAAGAAATGAGGGGAGACAATAAGATAGAAGGGCTGATTTTTCCCGACACCTCGAACACAAAGTTTATGGGGTCAGGTATCGAGATGGGTCGCATATTTTTCAAATATTCTGCAATCCCAATGTCCGCACGGGATAATTGTTGTATCGAGACGGGTTGAGTCCCGACCGTGCAGACATCAACACCACTTGTTGTATCATTACAACTGGGAGACATGATCCAGGACATAAACTTCATATTAACAACCTATACTACTAATGTGAGAGATCTCGTATTTCTAAATAGTCCATATCATTTTACCTTTACTTATAAAACAAAATAAAGAATAAAAAGAAAACTGCAGAGCTCCGCGCTTGACAGGAGGGAGAGGAATCCCTTCTCCATCTGGCATTCCCATGGCACATGCCCCTCCTGTGGACGGAGGGAGAATCTCATCTCCACCCCGCGACGCCTAAGGAATTAGGAGCCCTCCCCATTCCCACTTTGTGGTTTTTTGTTAAATATTTTTTATTTTTATCTCTTTTTTATTGCTCTGCTTTATAGTTTTAGTTTCGTATATTTTCTAATTGTATATATATATATATATTTGCCTATTGCATGCCATATGCGTCCTCAGCACATGTACATGTTATTTCAAGACTTCGTCAGGATCCTGATTCTTGCATGCGCATGCATGCAGTCGCCTAAATGGAAAGGAAAAGTGAAAAGCACTAACAAAGATGTGGGATCTCCAGATACGACCAGCCTCTTTGAATTTGATAGTAAACACGCAGTTTTGGTAAAGCTTTTATTTATGGGTTTTTCCAATACAAACATGGCAGCCTAACTTCTTCAATTTTCTACTATTTTCGAAGCTACGTGGCGGTTATTAACTGGCCAATAGGTATTACACATGTACGTGGCAGTTTAAGAACAAGATGCAAAAGACCATCTAGTAGCTATTTCGATTTTCTACTATTTACGATGATCCCTTGGTTTTATGCATATGCTTGCGCAGGAAGGCGTGGAGTAAGATGAATTTCCAGCGGGGTGGCTTTTAGGTTGGCAAGTCCAACTTTCCCAGCCATGTCCACGGGTTCATCTGATGGGGTCCTAATCTCAAAGGCATGCAACAAGGCAGCGAGTGTGAGGTGCATAACTTGTTGCGCAAAAGAGATTCCGGGGCACACTCTTCTACCACTTCCAAATGGTATCAATTCGAAATGCTGGCCACGAACATCAACATCCTTGTGGGTTGTAAGGAATCTTTCTGGCCGAAATTCATTTGGATCCACCCACACATGTGGGTCTCGATGAAGCTTCATCAGATTAACGAGAAGCTGCGTGCCTGCCGGGACATGGTAACCGGCCAAAGTACAGTCCTCAATGGACTCGTGCGGTACAGAAAGTGGCCCGGGAGGATAAAGACGCAATGTTTCTTTGAGGATAGCTCGGAGATAGATGAGGTTTTTCACATCCGATTCCTTCACTTGCCTCTCCCTGCCAACTTGGAGCTCCAATTCTTCCTGCGCTTTCTTTAGAGCGTCAGGGTTGTTGAAAAGTAGAGACAAAGCCCATGATAATGTAACTGTTGTCGTATCTGTAGTTCCTAAGATAACAGACTGCAAAAGATCACCAGAGAAAGAGAGATCAATGGACAGCAAAAAATGCTTAGGAAATAAAACGCGGTCACCTAAAAAACGCTTTTTAAATGCATTCGTGAGCATATATATATATATATATATATATTAGAGTCCAGATCCTTGAGAATACATTTTCGGAATTGCATTTTTGATGTTTGTTGCGTTTTGTACGTATATCTCCAGAAATTGGACAAAGAATTTTATAGAAGATTCTATGTTTGAGTTTTTTTATGTAAGGGCTGGTCCCTACAGACATTAGATCTAGAGTTTTTGGATATATGAAAATACTCAGTAAAAGAAAAAACAAAAACAAAGTCACAGGGATTTTGTTCGAAATGATCTCAATCCGATAACAAATAGGTCAACTACATATATATATATATATATATAACTATTAATGTGATGTACTTCTTAACTAAGTACATATTAAATTAAAATCTTCATGATTTTCGCAAAAAGAGCCAAATTTGGGGATTCTGGCTCTCTATATATGGAAGTTTGTAGGATTATCAAAGGCATACCAGACATGTGGCTTTGATGATTGTATCAACATCGTAACTGGAGGTCTCCTTATCCACTCTAACAGTGGACAACATCACGTCCATAAAGTCCGAGTGTCCCTTCACTTCCCTGGAAGTTTTTCTTTGCTTATGCTCTTGGAGCCATCCTTCGAGCACTCGATCCAACTCCTTTGCGGTTTTCTTCATGGCCCTCTCGTATCCACCCAAATCCAACCACCGTAGATACGGAAGCGCATCGGACACTGCAAATGCCCCAGTCAAATCCATGAAATCTCTCAATGCCTGTCGATATTGATCATTTCCTTCATTCTCCTCCTTGGTTACATCCCTAGTAAATCGCTTTCCCACAACCATCCTGAGCACTACGTTTAGCGTTATGTCCCCGAACCATCTCCTCATCTCTACCAAGTCCTCGTTGTTCTTGGCCCACAGCTGGTATATCTCTTTTATGGATGTACTTACCTCGGACTCCGGAATGTGTTTGAACATCTCAAGGTGGTGGTTCGAGAGGAACTCGACAGTGACTATTTTGCGCGCTTTACGCCAGTACGAACCGTATCGACTGAACCCGACCATGGCATAATTATAGGCCATAACTTCTGTTGCTAAAGCTTTCGGACGGTTAGCAAAGGTTTTGTCGTTGGTGGTGAAACACTCTTTGACTATCTCCCAACTGCTTACTACTAGAGTACGACGCACGCCCAACCAGATGGTGAAGACTGGTCCATACTTGTCGGCCATATTACCCAAGGTAGTGTGGACTGGTTGTGACCCTCGTAACAGGTGGAGGTGGCCAATCACTGGCCACGCACCACCAGCTTGTGGTGGAAGTTTCCTTCTCCGAGAGTTTTGCTGGATGCTTCCTACAATCCCTATTAGAAGGAGTACTGCAGGCAGAAAAAAGGCGAATATAATAGCCATATATACGAAAGGGCAAGTTAGGCAGATATTATAGTTGTACTGACAGTCTGACAGATAGGGCTCGGACGTTTATAATGATGCCATTGCCATTCTTAGTGCTGCAGATTGATCTGGAAATCAGGTTTGATTTTCTTTTTCCTCAACGTCTAAGAGTTTTATACTGTTATGTTTGTCTCGATCGAATTATACGTAATTGCGAGACGGATGACGTTCCTGCATTTAGAACGTGCAGGGTTTCGTTTCTGAGCTACAACCTACACTTTGTCTCAACAATAATGTCAATAACATTGATTGCTCTGGACCGCATGCACGAATTAGTACTAGTTTGGATTAAATTTGATATTGCTCTGGAAATTGTAGCTCTCATTTAAGCAAGCCAAAAGTAAAGACAGCACACGCTAGCTGCCATCCCCATATTGACTGATTACATGGTAAGGAATCCCCCAATTCAATTTATTGCAGACAGTGGCTTAGGGAGGTGCAACAAGTCTCCTTAGATAGAGTGGACCGACCAAAATTTCGGAACGTTCATCAAGTGTAGCATTCTATTTTCTTATTTAACGTTTTTTCCAGCCAATGGCAACCTATATATGTTAGTACTATATGGAGCTCTTTTTCCACCGGATAATAAAGAACCCAGATGACTTAACATCTCATCTACTGCAAGATAGTTAGGTAACTTCAGATACGTACGCGACACTCAATTTGGAAATCAATTTTAGCGGTTACGTGAAGGATCAATAAAAAATAAGCCCTACTTCCTAATGCATGTACTCCTACCCTAGTTTAACGTTATTTGGACCTAAGATTTGAGGAGTTCCTGTTAGAATATATGGTCCGTATGACACATAGAATATATAAGGGTTTTAATTTAGGTGCCGGGTCAAATTATAAATAAAGAATTATTTGTGGTACATTTGTAATTAATCATTGATGGAGAGATTAAACTAGGGTTTCTATTACCTATCAAGCTAGGGGTCCCTAGTCTAGCCTATATATTTGGTATGTTCATTCCATCTAAAGTACGGCAAACCCTAAGGTTAGGCTATAGGCTAGAAGATTCTCTTGGTAATACTCTGACAATTTTCTCTCTGAGTTACAGGCAAAATTGAGAATCAATTTCAGATCTACTTCAACACTTGAGCATCAATGAAATGAAATTAGATCCTTAAAGTTTTTCCGCTGTGCAATTTCTTTATATTCACATGTTTGTGATTATGTACTGATTAAAGCATATTTAGATTAGAATAATATTTATGTTTACATGTGGTATCGGAGTTACCTTTTCGCTGTTATGCTCAGTGTACAATATCTGTTATGGTCTTTTGTCTGCATCTATATTGTAGAGATTTGCGGGTTGTCTTTTTGTGCAAAGAAGATATTCGGTCTCGTTTTCTTTAAAGCCTTCGATTTCTGGAAACTGTTGATTTCTTTTGAAATGTCTTTTTTTAAAGCCGTTTGTGCCATGAACAAATCCGGTTTGACATTTTCTTTTTGAATAAATATCTGAAACTGGTTTTGACCTTTTCTGAACACTGTTGATTTATGTTTTGAATATGTGGATATTTTGAAACAAACTAGAGAGAGAGAGAGAAATTTCTCTCATGCGGCACTGTGGGTGTGTCGCCCAGATGGAGACGAGGAGGACACACCCACCTCGTTTGGTGTCCGTCCAGCCCCTTTTTGGGCCATTCGGTTCTGGGCCCAAAGAGGCCTAATAATGACCAACAGAAAGGTCAAGGCTGGGCTGACATTTGAGGTTCGCCCAGAGGGCTTGGAGCCCATTCAAGGGACCAGATTATATCGGGCCATAAGGGTCCGACCCGTATCGGGTGGGACTGTCCTGTGACTTGCGTGGGTGGGTCGCAGGTGGTCCAACCGGTTCGACAAAACTGGCCGGGCCAGAACAGTAATTTTTTTTAAAATAAAAAATAAAAATGGAACAGTAAAAGAATATCTTAGAATTTTTTTCTGCTTAATGTTTTATTTGGACCAATATAAAGTTCTAAATTGATTTTTGATGCTTGAAGTTGTGATTTTTAAAATTTTTGGGAGTAGCCACATCATCCCAATTATAATAATTATCATTTAAAGTAAACTTCCTAAAGAATTAAGCATCTATGTTGTAATTAACTCATGAGGTTGGTGACTTGGCCCCATAGGGAAGTTATTAATTTTTGTGAGTTGATTAGGATAAGGTAGTAAATTAGCATTAAGAAATGGATTTTCCTATGCCCACAGGTACGGAGAGTTTTATTGATTAATGTTTATATTTACTAGTCTTATCATTTAAGTTTAGTAAATTCATGTGTTATGCGACCTCTACCCACAGGAAGGTTGAATTTACTATTTAAATTAACATTGGTTAGTTTAAAATAAAGTCTTTAAATTCATAGCATTGAAGTAATCATTTCTTTGGTTGTTGCAGCTGTTCTTACTGCACTTATGGATGGAACATTCTATGTTCCAATGCTGAATGGTGATAATTTCTTTGAATGGAAAGAAACTATTGAGTTTGCTTTGGGGTGTATGGAACTTGACCTTGTGCTCTGTTATGATGCACCACCCGCCATAACGGACTCAAGTACTTAAGATGAGATTGCTAAACATGAACGGTGGGAGCGATCTAATCGCTTAAGTATGATGTTCATGAAATCTCGGGTCAACAGGAGTATCAAGGGTTCCACCTTGCTTGCGATAAGGCAAAGGACTTTCTAAAGTCTATTGAGGAACAATTTGTTACCTCTGATAAGGCACTGGCCAACACCCTGATGAATAAACTTTCAGGTAAAGTTTTTGATAGTACTAAAGGAGTGCGTGAGCACATCATGGAAATGAGGGACATGACAGCTAAATTAAAGGCAATAGAGGTTGAGATTTCAAATTCCTTCTTAGTGCATTTCATCCTGAATTCCCTTCCATCTAAGTACAGTATCTTCAAAATTTCTTACAACACACAAAAGGAAAAGTGGTCAGTTAATGAACTTCTGACCATGTGTGTTCAAGAGGAGGAGAGACTGAAGAATGAGAAGCCAGAAATTGTTCATATGGCTAATCAATTTGATAACCCTGAGCAGCAATCATTCCCAGAACAGACAGCTCATGAGGATGAGGTTCAAATCGTATCTACTGAAAATCAACCCGATACAGAACAAGTGGAATTAAGAAGGTCCTCTAGAGTAAAGGGACCTGCAATTTCTGATGATTATGTTGTATACCTCCAGGACTCTAACTTTGATGTTGGACCAAATGATGATCCAAGTTTGTTTTCATAAGCTATGACTGGAAACAACTCCACTTTGTGGCATGATGCCATGAAGGATGAGATGCAATCCATGGCTAAGAACCAAGTTTGGAATCTCGTTGAATTACCAAAGGGAGTTGTAGCCATTGGCTGCAAATGGGTCTCTATAAGCCCAAAAGGGATGCTTCCGGTAATGTAGAACGACATAAGGCCAGACTTGTAGCCAAGGGTTTTACTCAAAAGGAAGGAGTTGATTTCCACGAAACCTTCTCTCCAATTTCAAGGAATGATTCATTAAGAACAGTCATGGCTCTAGAATGATTGATTTAGAGTTACACCAGATGGGTGTGAAAACGACAATCCTGAATGGGGATCTTGAAGAGGAGGTGGACATGTTACACCCTGAAGGTTTCAGTGAGCACAATCATCTAGTTTGCAAATTGAGAAAAACCATATATGGGCTAAAACAGAAATCCCACCAATGGTATATGAAATTTAACAAGGTGATTACCTCATTTGGTTTCTTAGAGAACATTGTTGATCAATGCATATACCTTAAGGTCAGTGAGAACAAATTTATTTTTCTAGTCCTGTATGTGGATGACATTCAAGCAGTGATTTGGGGATGTTGCATGAGACTAAACAATTCCTCTCTGAAAAATTTGAAATGAAGGATTTGAGTGAAGCCTCATATATCATTGGCATAGAGATTTACAGAGACAGGACACAAAGAACTTTTAGACTGTCTCAGAAGGCCTACATTGAAAAGATTTTAGAGAGATTCAGGATGAAGAACTGTTCACCCTCTGTAGCACCCTTTGTTAAAGGGAACAAATTCAATAAAGATCAAAGTCCTCAAAATGCATTGGAGCAGAAGCAGATGAAAAGTAAACCTTATGCATCTGCAGTAGGGAGCCTTATGTATGCTCAGGTTGGCACCAGACCCGACATTAATAATGCAGTAGGTTTATTGGGTTGTTACCAAAGCAACCCAGGTTTAGAGCATTGGAAAGCTGCAAAGAAAGTCATGCGATATTTGCAAGGCACCAAAGATTTCAAATTGACCTACAGGGCTACTGACCAGTTGGAGGTGGTTGGTTATTCAAATTCGAATTTTGCCGGATGCGTAGACACAGAAAATCTACTTCAGGGATATCTTTCTACTTGTTGGAGGGGCTATATCTTGGAAAATTTGTAAGCAAGCTATTGTTGTTAAGTCTACCATGGAGGCAGAATTCATTGCATGCTATGAAACAACAACACAGGCTTTATGGTTGCGGAATTTCATCAAGGGTGTCAAGATTGTCGATTCTATAGCGAGGTCTATCAGGATTTTCTGTGACAGTAGAGCTGCAGTTTTCTTCTCCAAGAATAATAAAAGCAGCAGCAAAAGAAAACATATCGACATCAAGTATCTCGGAGTGAGAGAGTACATTGAGAAACAAAAGGTACTCATTGAGCATATAAGCACTGAATTGATGATTGCAGATCCCATGACCAAAGGATTACCGGTAAAGCAATTTAAGGGTCATGTGGAACATATGGGACTCATTAATTCGATGTAAGTAATGTTTCTCTATATTTGTTCTATATAGACATAAAGTTTAATTTTGGAGAATAAAATTATTTTGCGCGCATATGGCAAATAAATTGGACCCGAATGGCTTATAGGAAGTTCATTCATAAAGTTATATAGCCCATACAATACTTAATTAGGAGATATATTTGCATCGTGATAGACGGAAGAGAAGACTCAATACATAAAGTCTTATCGCTATGATTCATGCAGATTATTTTCCTGGTTGAGTGGGAGAAGTTCACGAATAATTCATGGATAAAATTTTGGCCATATTAAGGAGTCTGACACCTCTAAGATGTTCTTGTGTCATGTGGCCCAAGAGGGAGAATGTTAGAATATATGGTCCGCATGACACATAGGATATATAAGGGTTTTAATTTAGGTGCTGGGTTAAATTATAAATAAAGAATTATTTGTGGTACATTTGTAATTAATCATTGATGGAAGGATTAAACTAGGGTTTCTATTACCTATCAATGGGTCTCTAGCCTAGCCTATATATTTGGTCTGTTCACTCTATCTAAAGTACGGCAAACCCTAAGGTTAGACTATAGGTTAGAAGATTCTCTTGGTATTACTCTGACAATTTTTTCTCCGAGTTACAGGAAAAATTAAGAATCAATTTCAGATCTACTTCAACTCTTGAGCATCAATGGCAGAAGGTTAGATCCTTAAAGTTTTTCCGCTGTGCAATTTCTTTATATTCACATGCTTGTGATTATGTACGGATTAAAGCATATTTGGATTAGAATAATATTTATGCTTACAGTTCCTTGTACTTGTGGTGAGTTTGTTGTGTTTCTAGCTATCTAGGTGTTGGAATTCTGAGGTCCTTACACATTCAAGTTGAATTCGATCGATAAATTTGGTGAATTATGTGTGGACTTTTACGTGTTGGAGTTTTGAGGTGATCTTGATCATCTAGTTACTTTCTTAGGACACCTTGATCATCTAGTTACATTCTTAGGTCATCTTGGTTGTCAGTTCACAGGCTCACTTCTCCAATTATCATATTTAAACTCCCAAACTATCGAAATTCATCTATATATATTGGGGTAATGTCATATATAGTACCCATTTAATTATAGGCCAATTTAGCCTGTAATATATTCGGGTAATGTCATATATAGTACATCACCTCAGATCATCTGAACCAGTAGTATACATGATGTGTATGATTAAGTGCGTGGAAGTTTTGGCTGCTATGGAGTTTAATTGAGTTTTTTTCTTTTGTTCATTGATTCGTTCTCATGGTTTGTTCACTTCTACGTTTGAAAATCACGACAGATGCTAGTTAAACTTTGCCTTTATGATATAATTCAATGTGGGTACTGCATATTGAACCACTTTGGAATTTCTTGCTCGTGTTCTCCCACACCTCAATGGTAGACAACTTTTTTGACCCACTGTTCAGACAACGACGTAATGGGTGTCACGGGCTGGGCGTCGAGGATGGGATGTGAGAACCCATTTAAAAAAAAACATTTTTGCCTAGGCTGGTATTCAAACCTAGGTGCATGGGAGATGGGAAGCGCAACTGAACCACTGAGGCGCACGTGCATGCTTATGTCATACGGTGAAACTTTATGTTATTTAAACATGTTTTACTTGAGTTTGATTTTTTAGTGAAACGGTGCGTTTTGATCTTCTTCTTCTTCAACCCTAACTTTTTCGACTTCCTGGGTTCCAGTTCGTCGTTCGATGACCATTCCTCTCTCTCTCTCTCTCTTCGCTTTCTCATCTGTTTTAGTACCTTTTCGTCTGATTTTCGTGGTCTTTTCAACTCCAATGTGTAGATCTCGACTTTTCTCAATAAATCAAGCGATTTATGGTGGTTAATGGAGGATTTTGAAAGGGCAACGATTTGGGTTGTTATACATTGATTTTTGGCCTATAAAAGGAACATTCCGCTCACAGATTATTCACACCTCTCAAACGTGAATTCTCTGGCATGTTTGGATTGTTGTGAGACGTTGATTCTAGGGCGGTTCGATTATCGAAGCAAGTCGGGTAAGCGGAGCTACTATTCTGTTTTCTTCAAAAATGAAGAACATGTTTCGTAAAAGATTTTGTGAAAAATATTGTTTTATTATAAGCTTACGTTATTCTAAAAACAAATGTGGAATTTAAAAGACATACTGAGATCTGTTTATATTATTGTTCTAAAGATTTTGTATTTTGCTGCTAATTCTGATTTCTGAAATTATATATTATACTGTTTTCAAACCCCGAGGCGATGTTCTGTTACTGATTACTATTGCTGGTACCAACTTACTGATTACTGAGTGCACCCATTCTTCGGATTGGTTTCTGTGTGGGTTTCTCCCTAGTGCACACTTAGCATACGTGGATAAGTCTTAGTAGGGCAAACTCCACTTACTGTTGGCTTAATTCGGTTTGACTCCCGGTTAAGTTGTTGCACAACCCTGCCACAGGGGTCAATGTGACTTACTGTTGATGCCAAAGGGGATTTTCTGATAAAACTATTATATTTTCTTTATTTCGACTCAAAGAAAAGAATATATATTTTTATTCTCTGCTTACTCAGTTGTCGAACTCACTCTGTTATTATTTTCCCCACTTTCAGAGATTTTTGAAGACCGTGTCAAGCATCAGACTTATATGGCATGCAGGCGTGAGTAGTATTGTTTTGGAAATTGTACAAGTTTATGTTTTGAAAGCATTAAGGCTTTGATGATGTTTTATTTTATATAAAGGAGAGAAATTTATTTTATTTCTTCTCTTCATTTATGTTGATTTTTGGGGCGTGACACGAGAAGAGTAGAAGACAAACACTAGGGCTTTAGAAAAAAAATTTGGGGAAAACGGAAGGGAAGGGGAACACGGGGTAAAAAATTATAGCACCTAGCCTTTTTTTAACATTTGCAAACTTTGCTTTTATCTATTTTTTAGGCAGATAAAGGATGTCGTTTTGACACCATGGCAATTGGTCCTTGACTTGGCATGACGTCGAGGTAAGAGCTGGAAAAAATTGAACACATGTTCGCTTCTGGTTAGTCATGACGTGTATAGCCGTTAGTTTCATTAACGGAAATGGACTGAAAGACCATTTTGACAAAATCATAAAAGTAACAAACATGAAAACCTAGAGATGAATTTTTTAAAATGATGAAAACTCAGGGACAAAAATAGTCATTAACCCAAAATCTCCCAGTGAGTTTGCGTGCGTGGAAGTCCAAGCTTTTTTATTTTAGCTTATCTTCTTCATAAAATATCCTCAAATTTTTAAATTCGAAAGAATATTTATCTCTTGAATTTTGAATAAAAAAATATAACTCAATTTAAATTTGACCGACACAAAAAAAAAACCTAACAAACATCTTCAATGAATATTACTGCTGAATTAGTTTCATATTATTAGGCCCACTATTTGATTGTTAAAATTTTGAGGTAGTGGAGTTGGTAAAAAAGTGAAAAGAGAGATGATTTGAATAAATTTTTTATATTTATTTGTACTGAAAAGAGAATTTAGTGCAGTTATTTTATTGGCCGAAAATTTTGGCTCCCAAACATCATTGATTCGTTTAGGTTTGTTTTGTTTTTCTTTTTGTGCAATTAATATATAATACACTAGTTTATTTACTTTTTTTAAAATCATAATAGCAGCACCTTTTATTAATAAAATCAAGGAGGTTGAAAAACCTCAGGAAAATGCTCTAAAGGGCGAAGTAGACACTCCGAAGAGTCAGCGTGCCAACGAGCAAAGTGACCAAAAGGTCATACAGAGACCCACAAGGGACAGAAAGACCGCAACAGGCAGCAAGCTAATTTGAGAAGCAGAAAATAAAAGCTAATGACAAAATATGGTGGCAGGACCAACAGCTAGAGGCGACAAACCGGCAAGATCGGAAGTAGTGCCCACACGCGCCGCCCAATTGGTCATGAGAGATGACCACGAGGAGCGCTTGGATACCGGAGAGGCCCACCTGCCGCTGATAAAGGAAGAAAAAGGGGCTGGCGCATGAGATCTACACACACGCGTGGCAGCGAGTGTGAAAGGGTCCCCAGAGAAGACCTTGGACTGAACGGCTGCGAGGAGGAGGATAGCACGCGAGATGCGGCGCCAATGACACCCATGGGCGCCTTTGACACCCCCACAGCGCGCGCGACAGGAGCACATGACACGCACACAGCGCGCGCAGCCGAGGCACCACAGACAAGCCATGACATCAACATGCGCGCGCGCGAGCAAGGCACACCGGCACCACTGACAAGCCATGGCAGCCCAGCAATGCCCACGCCCAGCAAGCAAGTCAGCCAGCCGCAGACATGCCATGGCAAGCTCACGGCCACCACATGGCCTTGCCATGACTTAGCACCACAGCAGGGCTCTGACCCCCAGCCAAGCCAAGCAGCAGGAGAGGGCCAAGAGTGGCTAACCACAGCAGCCACCGCCGGCGGCGGAGCACCACCACCCTTAGCGGTGACAGGACGGGAAGTGATGAGCATGACCTTGGGAGTCGGAGGAGCATCACCACCCAAGGAGGAGCATGGCGGCGGCGCCACCGTGTAGGGCGGCGGACGGCGGCGAGATCAGCATCTTCAGAGATTGCCTCTGATTATGGTAGTAATTCAATAAGTCTTATCTTCTAGAATTAGATGTTTCTAGAAGATTGTCTTTCCTTTCTGAGTTTTGGTGATTTAGGAATGTATCATCAAATCTCCCTGATTCTGGGAATTGTTTCCTTAGAATCTTGAAGATTTGATTTAGATTGATTTGATTTGATTTGATTAGGGTTTTGTAAGCTCCTGAGAAGGCCTATATAAGCACTATTCAGGAGCATTAGAATTCATTCAGAGAAGAGTTGAGTAGTGAGAGCTAGAGAGCTTTCTGAGAGTGGCCAGGCATAGGCACGTTTATGCCAGTAGACTTGGGGGCTAATAACCTCTTAAGTTGGGCGTGCTTGGGCTAATAACCCTTGTACGATTGTTCTTGTGTTCTTGTGGTTCGAAGGACTAATAATCCTAAGACCACGTTCTTCGTAATAAGAGTGAGGTATTAATCATTTGTTGAGTGTTTTGATCCTAAATTCTTGCTCGTGTGTTACTAGAAACGGTTCGGGATGATGATTACGGTGTTGGAGCGGATCGCGTGGAGGAGTTGGTGATTGTTATGGAGTCCTAGACCAGGGACCTTGACAAATTGGTGCTTTCATTTAGAGGTGTTGCTTGAAGATTTCTTCACTTCAAGCGAGGTAAACACGAGCAAACCTTACTTTGATTCTTGTTACTAAGATTTTTGTAGAAGAAAGTTGTTTGTATTGTGTTGAAATTATAATCTGTGGAGGGGTTCGATCTTCAATTTGGAGAGAACCCAAGGTCGGAAGGTGTTTGTTCTTGTTACGTTCTTGGTAAGTAAGGGGTTCGATCTTCCTTTGGGAGAGAACCCAAGGTTGGAAGTGTTCGTGAGAAGCTCTCCTTGGGAGGGGGTTCGATCTTCCTTTGGGAGAGAACCCACGGTTGGACTTGTTGCAGACAAGTGTTCCAATGGAGGCCGCCTCGAGTTCATTCCCATCCAACAAAGACCGTTTTGAAGCTTTAGAGCTGGCGTCCCGTTGGATGAAGGAGAAGATGGTGGAGACTACAACTTCCATGGCCGACATGCAAGGGGCCATCACTTCAGTGACCAACGCTACGGAGGAGAATATGAAGGCAGTGGAAGGCATGAGACAAGACTTGCAAGCAATCTTGGCAAAACTTGGAGGAGAACTAAATGGGGGCAACCGCATACCACCCCCAAGCGTGGAAGAGGAGCAGCCCTTTGATGGAAAAAGAACTCACATGTTCGAGTCTACAAGAGGAGAACCAAGGCAACGACCAGCACTTAGATTCGGTAGAAGAGTGGAGAATGAGCGGGAAGTAGTAGAGAGGTGGCTGCGTGAGGAAGAGCCCAAACATGATGCTGATGATGATGCAAGGACTGAAGAAGAAGTTGGTGGGAGTCGGTATAGGGAGGAGGTGCCCTATGACCGAATCCATGGAGATGCTAGAAGACATGGGAGACCACAAAGAGGCCACGACTACCGTGATGATGATGATGATGGAAATCGGTTTAACAACCGAGGACCAAGAAGGCCACAACACCATGGAGGTGACTATGAAGATGATGAAGGGAATCGGTTTAACAACCGAGGACCAAGGAGACCGAAGATTGATTTCCCAAAGTTCAATGGTGGCAATCCTCATGTGTGGCTAGACAAGGCGGACCACTATTTCCATGTGTATGAAGTTCCAAGGGAGGAAAGAGTTGTCACGGCTTGTTTCTTCCTTGATGGAAAGGCAAGCAAATGGTGGAGATGGATTCGGGCCCAGTACGAGAAGGAAGGAAGAAGGCTCGGGTGGACGACATTTGATAGAGAGCTGTTGATGCAATTTGGGCCCTCGCCCATTATCAACCACCATGGCCAACTGGCCAAGCTAAAGCAAGAAGGCAAGGTACATGCCTACGTGGAGGAGTTCCGCCAACTCCAAACCTTGGTGAGGGGTTGGTCCGAGGAGGCGCTTGTTGGTACCTTTGTGGATGGGCTGAAGCCATGGATTGCTAAGGAGCTCAAGTTGAAGCAACCCACAAGGCTACAAGAGGCGATGAGGATGGCAGAGATTCTGGAAGAAAGCCACCACTTTGAGAAGAGGCACACCAAAGACCAAGTGGCTAACAAGGCTCCTAAACCCTTGTACTCCACTGGGTCTTGGAAGGGAAAGGAGGCGGCTATGGGAGACTCAAGGAGCAAAGGGAAGGAAGTCAAGAAGGGCTTATGCTTCAAGTGTGGTGAGAAGTGGAGCCGCGACCATCAATGCAAGAAAGCCGCCAAGGTGATGTTCATGATCGATGAAGATGAGGAGCATGCGGGGGAGTCTAGTGAAGAGGAGCAGGGGCATGAGGAGTCCTCTAGTGAAGGGGAAAGTGAGGAGGCCGAGCTGAGCCTTAATGCTATGTCCGGAGTGCAAAAGCCCTCAACCATGCGACTCATGGCTTGGGTTGGGAAGCATGAAGTGACCTTGTTGGTGGATAGTGGGTCTACCCACAACTTCATCAACTCTCGCATTCTTTCTAAGGTGGGATTGCATGGGGAAGAAGTAGAGTCATTCGAAGTCAAGGTGGCAAATGGCGAGAAGCTAAGATGCGAGATGGTGGTGAGAACAGTGAAGATGAATGTCCAAGGTGTCCGCATAATGGCTGATCTCCATGTACTTTCCTTGGTGGGATTGGACGTGGTCTTGGGCAACGCTTGGCTAAGAGACATTGGCAAGGTTGTCACGAACTATGAGAAGATGAATATGGAGTTCAAGCTTGGAGGAAAGAAGAGGACGTGGACAGCTCTAGCATCAAAAGAGCCAAGGCCTTGCGAGGCCCACATGTTCGAGAAGCTATGCAAAGGTGGGGCTCATTGCTTTGCCATAGTGATGGGCCAAGACAAAGAAGAAGATGGGCAAGGAGAGAAGCATGGCGATGGAAGTGAGGAGCTGCCCCAAGGTGTGAGGGCGGTTTTGGAAAGACACAAGGAAGTATTGGAGGTGCCTACCTCGTTGCCTCCAAGAAGGGAGTTTGATCACCGCATCATGTTGAAGGATGCGAGTAAACCGGTAAATGTACCACCATACCGGTATGCTCACTTTCAGAAGGGTGAGATTGAAAGACAAGTGAAGAGATGTTGGCTAGTGGCTTGATCCGACCAAGCACGAGCCCCTTTTCATCGCCGGTGTTGCTTGTGAGAAAGAAGGATGGAAGTTTGCGCTTTTGCACCGACTATCGGGCCTTGAATGAAGCGACGGTGAGGGATAGATTCCCTTTTCCTACTGTGGATGAGATGCTTGATGAGTTGCATGGAGCTCATGTGTTCACCAAGCTAGATTTGCGGGCCGGATACCATCAAATCCGGATGAAGGAGGAAGACACCCACAAAACGGCATTTAGGACTCACTCCGGCCACTATGAGTACCTAGTGATGCCTTTTGGGCTATGCAATGCCCCGTCAACCTTCCAAGCAGCTATGAATGCCATATTCAAGCCGTTCTTAAGGAAGTTCGTATTGGTGTTCTTCGACGACATCTTGGTGTATTCGAAGAGTGTGGAGGAACACTTGGAGCAGTTGGAGCGTGTGTTGGTGATCTTGAAGGAGCACAACTTCTTCATCAAGGCATCCAAATGTACCTTCATGCAAGAAGAGTTAGAGTATCTTGGCCATATCATCTCGGGCCAAGGAGTGAAGGTGGACCAACGGAAGGTGGAAGCAATGGTGGATTGGCCCTTACCCAAGGATGTGTCGGCCTTGCGAGGATTCCTTGGATTGACGGGTTATTATCGACGGTTCGTGCAAGGCTATGGATTGATAATCAAGCCACTTACGTCGATGCTGAAGAAGGAAGGCTTTGAATGGACCGATGAAGGAAGGAGGGCTTTTGAAGACTTGAAGAGAGCCATGACCAAGAAACCCGTCTTGGCCTTGCCCGACTTCAAGAAACCATTTGAAGTCTATACTGATGCAAGTGGAGAAGGAATTGGAGCAGTGTTAGCACAAGAAAGGAAGCCCATTGCATATATCTCGAAGGCCTTAGGGCCAATGAAGAAGGCATGGAGCACTTATGCAAGGAAAATGTTGGCGGTGGTGCATGCGGTGAAGGTATGGAGACCTTACCTCTTGGGGAGAAAGTTCACCATCGTGACCGATCAGCAAGCGTTGAGACACTTGCTGGAACAAAAGATAGTGACGCCGGAGCAGCAGAAGTTCCTTGTGAAGCTGTTGGGATTTGAATATGACATCGTGTATCAACCCGGCAAGGAGAATAAGGTGGCTGATGCCTTATCGAGGAAGGAAGAAAGTCCAATGATGTGGACTCTTTATGAAGATGAGGTCGAACTTAGTGCCTTGAGTGGAGCCGAGTGGCGGATATGGGACAAGCTTAGAGAGGCCGTGGAGTTGGATGCAAGGTCTCAAGAGATCATTGAGAAGTTTGAGAGCCCATGTGATGGGGTGACCGGATTCAAGTTGCGGGATGGGCTTATCTACTATAAGTCCTACATCTATGTGCCAGACGTGCCCAACTTGAGGAAGGAGATCCTTACTCACTTCCACCATAGTAGGGAAGGTGGTCACTCGGGATGGCTCAGGACCTACATAAGGGTCAAGCACTTCTTTTATTGGGAGGGCCTCAAGAGAAGTGTAAAGAAGTGGGTAGCCGAATGTGACGTGTGTCAGAAGGCCAAGCATGACACAAGAGCCCCCACGGGCCTATTGCAACCCTTGCCCATACCGGAAGCTATATGGGAAGACTTATCTATGGACTTCGTGGAGGGCTTGCCCACAAGTCAAGGGTTTGAAGTGATCTTGGTGGTGGTGGATCGCTTAAGTAAGTATGCTCACTTCATACCCCTTAAGCATCCATTTACGATGAAGAGTGTGGCGAAGGAATTTGTGGATAATGTGGTGAAGCTCCATGGTTTCCCTAGAAC
Source organism: Myrica gale (assembly GCA_963930655.1). Lineage (NCBI taxonomy): Eukaryota > Viridiplantae > Streptophyta > Magnoliopsida > Fagales > Myricaceae > Myrica > Myrica gale. The sequence continues at coordinate 12,288,715 of OZ005603.1, read as the reverse complement.
CATAGTGACGGACCGGGATCGGGTGTTCATGAGCTCCTTTTGGAAGGAAGTGTTCTCACTTCAAGGAAGCAAGATGAAGACAAGTTCTTCATATCACCCGCAGACCGATGGCCAAACAGAGGTGGTCAACCGTACGCTGGAGCAATACTTGCGGTGTTATTGCCATGATGAGCAAGCAAGGTGGATGGAGTATATGTCATGGGCAGAATATTGGTACAGCTCATTTGAGGTGGTGTATGGGAGGAAGCCTCCTACCTTGGTAACTTATGAGAAGGGTACGACCAAGAATGCCGAAGTGGAGGAAGCCTTACTCACAAAGGATGAGATCCTAGCCAAGGTGAAGAGGGAGCTCAAGAAAGCCCAAACTAGCATGAAGAAGCAGTATGACAGAAGAAGGAGACTTGAGGAGTTTGAGCCCGGGGACTTCGTATACTTGAAGCTCCAACCATATAGGCAAAAGACAATGAAAAGAAAGATGAGCTACAAGTTGGAGAAGAGATACTATGGGCCTTTCAAAGTGGCTGCCCGTGTCGGGATCGTTGCGTATCGGTTGGAATTGCCACCAACCTCAAGACTTCACCCGGTATTTCATGTGTCTCTACTCAAGAGACGGGTTGGAGATCCCAGTTTGATCGTGGAGGAATTGCCTTCCTTCGATGAGGAAGGAAGAATGCTTCTACAACCTGCCATAGGCCTTGAGTACAAGATGGTGCCAAGGGGAAGGTTTAGGAGGAAGATTTGGAGAGTGTTGGTGCAGTGGAGTGGGCGACCCAGAGAGGAAGCAACTTGGGAGGACTATGATGAGATAGCCTCAAGGTTCCCACAATTTACCCTTGAGGACAAGGGTACACTTAATGGAAGGGGGAATGAAAGGGTCCCCAGAGAAGACCTTGGACTGAACGGCTGCGACGAGGAGGATAGCACGCGAGATGCGGCGCCAATGACACCCATGGGCGCCTTTGACACCTCCACAGCGCGCGCGGCAGGAGCACATGACACGCACACAACGCGCGCAGCCGAGGCACCACAGACAAGCCTTGGCATCAGCATGCGCGCGCGCGAGCAAGGCACACTGGCACCACTGACAAGCCATGGCAGCCCAGCAATGCCCACGCCCAGCAAGCAAGTCAGCCAGCCGCAGACATGCCATGGCAAGCTCATGGCCACCACATGGTCTTGCCATGACTTAGCACCACAGCAGGGCCCTGACCCCCAGCAAAGCCAAGCAGCAGCAGAGGGCCAAGAGTGGCTAACCACAGCAGCCACTGCCGGCGGCGAAGCACCACCACCCTTAGTGGTGACCGGACGGGAAGTGATGAGCTTGACCTTGGGAGTCGGAGGAGCATCACCACCCAAGGAGGAGCATGGCGGCGGCGCCACCGTGTTGGGAGGCGAGATCAGCATCTTCAGAGATTGCCTCTGATTATGGTAGTAATTCAATAAATCTTATCTTCTAGAATTAGATGTTTCTAGAAGATTGTCTTTCCTTTCTGAGTTTTGGTGATTTAGGAATATATCATCAAATCTCCCTGATTCTGGGAATTGTTTCCTTAGAATCTTGAAGATTTGATTTAGATTGATTTGATTAGGGTTTTGTAAGCTCCTGAGAAGGCCTATATAAGCACTCCTCAGGAGCATTAGAATTCATTCAGAGAAGAGTTGAGTAGTGAGAGCTAGAGAGCTTTCTGAGAGTGGCCAGGCATAGGCACGTTTATGCCAGTAGACTTGGGGGCTAATAACCTCTTAAGTTGGGCGTGCTTGGGCTAATAACCCTTGTACGATTGTTCTTATGTTCTTGTGGTTCGAAGGACTAATAATCCTAAGACCACGTTCTTCGTAATAAGAGTGAGGTATTATTCATTTGTTGGGTGTTTTGATCCTAAATTCTTCGCTCGTGTGTTACTAGAAACGGTTCGGGAGGATCGATTACGGTGTTGGAGCGGATCGCGTGGAGGAGTTGGTGATTGTTATGGAGTCCTAGACCGGGGACCCTAACAGAGTGAGAGCACACGCGTAGTCCCGTTGCTAGTTGGCCGGTGCAGAAATCTTCTTCAGTCGATGTAAATGTCATCTCCGCCGGTCGTGGTCTTTAAAAACTTTCAGAAAAGCGTAGATCTAGCCACCAAAATCGCTGGAAGAAAGCCCCTAAAAGTGGTCAAAAATGGGAGTTTATTGAGGGATCCGGTCACATATGACAAGAATAAAGGAGGAGAGGGGGCGAAAGGAGTTGAAGCTCTTCCCGCTGCCAAAGAAAGAAAGTGAGAGATGAAGTTCAAGCTGCCGAGAAGGGGAAGATTCTCACTTTAGTTTATTTACTTGATGCCAAAGCAAAGACTGTAAGGGAGCGTAATTAATGGTATTAAGCAGGCGCTACATTAAATTAAAACAAATAAGGAGTAATACCAATGCAACCCATTGCCGCTGCAATAATGATTTGAAAACGGGCCAACCATTTTCTAATTTATCACTGTTTGAAGTGGATCCATCTTTCCATATGAGTCCATCATGTTCATTAAAGACATCAAACCTGCGAGCACCCATCAAGTTTCTAAAACATGGATGTTTTTTCATGTGTTCCAAGACTCATAGGAAGTTGAGAATGCTCTCATATATACCTTTTATGATTCATGTGAAGGCTCTTGTCCACAGCTTATTGTATATTGAGCCTATAAAGCATACAATTTTCCAGGAACCAATTTTCTTCCATGAAGTTTAAAATGCAACGAGTCTAATTGACTTCATATGTTTAACCGCTTGTGATTCCAACAAAAAACGTTAAGCAACAAGAAGAACTCTTGGTTCAGTCCCTGCTTCGTCAAAGTCCAAGTCAAGTGGTCGTCACTTTACCCATGTTTGTGATCCTTGTCAAATCTTGGACTCTCGTGTCAGCCTTTGGGTTTTGTGACACGTCTATTTCCTACCCTGTTCGGGCTAAGGATTTGGTGGACAGGATGACACTGGCGGAGAAGGTGAGGCAGCTTGAAGATTATGCATACGGGGTGCCTAGGTTAGGTCTCCCCAAGTATGAATGGTGGTCGGAGGCACTCCATGGTGTGTCGGATGTTGGTCCAGGGACGTTCTTTGATGATGTTGTTCCCGGCGCAACGAGCTTCCCAACTGTTATTCTCGCGACGGCATCATTTAACGAGTCACTGTGAAAGAAGATTGGTCAGGTATAATATTGTCATGACTCATGAGAAACTAATTAACTCTGGTACGATAATTTAGACTGGCCCGCTTGAGCTAGGCAACTAAGTGGTTGCCTAAGGCTCTAAAGACAAGAATGCCGGTAGAAAAGTATGTTGGTGCATGCTTTGTAATGTAGAATACATAAGCTCGCTCTCATTCTAGAATCTTCTCACCCATTGCTGATTGTCTTTTCCCCTACCACTCTCTCCGGCAGTGGGCCGCCTCCTATTTTCCTCTTTTCTGGTCCTCAGAATGAGATTTATATATATATACACATGAAAATCCGATATTAGAGAATATAATTCAAATAATAAAATCTTCTTATTCCCATCAATTTAAATTTTTGGGATGAGTGGTAGATTCACAACCGAGATATGACATTCGTAGCCACCAATTGAATGAGATTTGTTTCTTTTGCAGGCCATTTCGATAGAAGCAAGAGCAATGTTCAACCTAGGGTGCATGGTTGACATATTGGAGTCCAAACATCAATGTAGTGAGAGATCCTAGATGGAGAAGAACCATCAAGACACCAAGAGAGGATCCTTATGTCGTAGGCACATATGCTGCCAACTACGTTAGAGGCCTGCAAGACGTCGAGGGATCGAACATGCAGAATTTGGACTCCATACCTCTCAAGGTTTCCTCGTGTTGCAAGCATTATGCCGCATACGACATGGACTACTGGCTTGGAGCTGATCGTTTCCTAATGGACCATAAAATATCAGGCCCTATCAGACCTGACCACCCCTGGTCTAGCCTGTTGCCAGCATATTTGTTTGAATATCACTCCATCTCCCGTTAGGAGTCCTAGAGGTTTTATACTCCTAACCGAGAACCTACTTGATCGAAGAGGATAAAGATCCTATATATATATATTCGGGCGACCTCTTTCTCTCCTAATAGAACTTCATGACTCAGTTAAGAGTTAGACTTCCAATAGAGGTGTGATTCTTAAACCCATATAAAAGGTAAGGCGTTACATTTTATTAGGGTCATACTTAATTTCATTCTCTAAGCACTAAACAGCTTCTTGATATCTAACTTGGCCGTCAGAGACTTGATCCGAGGCTACCCCTCCCCGGTGACTTGTAGGATTGATTGACTCCAGTTTTGTGGTGATTCTTGACATCATCATTTTCATTTCGATTCAAAGATATGTTTCGCTGACTTTATACAGCCAAATTAATTAAGTTTTAGGTACGCATACATATAATTAACAGCTTGTTCCTTAACGTACATCTTTTATAAACCTTTTCCCTCTAGACTTGATCAGGATTAAATAAAATGATACTTCTTTAGTTGCTAATTCCTAGACAAGTATGACGTCCATAGATTTAATCTCACTAGTTTTATCTCACCTAAATTACTTTTTACATCCTCTAACTACCATATATTATGTAATTTACACAAAAAAGTAATAAATTCGGCACATTGTACCCTAGACTACTAATAAATTTGTACTTTGCACCACATGTTACAAGTTGACGGTTAAGATTAATGCACCAAGTGATCCATTATTCATTTTATTTGTTGATTATTTTTAGCATTATTCATGTTCGTTCTTTAAGGTGACGGATCGAGCAAGATATGGTGGAAACATTGCTTCGACCGTTTGAGATGTGTTTTAAGGACGGTGATGTTAGCAGTGTAATGTGCTCTTACATGGCATACCAAGTTATGCTGATACAAGGCTCTTAAAAGATACCATCAGAGGAGAATGGAATCTTCCCGGGTATTAATTATAGCAACTAATTTTTATTATATATCTTTATGAAGAAGGAATATTGTGGTCATAAAAATCATATAGGAATCTAAAAAAAACACTAAAAGACTAAAAGACTAAAAAAAGACTAACCAGCAAACCAAAAAACAAAGTAACAGGCCTAAAATCTAATATTAGCAATACTCAATTTATCAAGACGAAGAATATATACCTCTCATACCATAAGGCAAAGCATCTAAATCTACACATTGAAACTGATGATCACCAAACATGCATGATATCTCTCACCACCACCAAATACTACTACTACATTCGGCTCGCCTCACCTGCATGTAAATTCTTACACATTTTAATGAAGCTTTAATGTATTATATATTCTCCAGGTACATAGTCTCAGATTGCGATTCTATAGAAGTGATAGTGAATGGCCACAAGTGGCGGCCTGGCGACACAAAGGAGGATGCCGTTGCAAAAGTCCTGAAAGCAGGCGAGTCTTTTTGGCCAGCTTGACACATGCACTTACACAGTGCGACATATAATATACTATAAATACCTACTCGTTTAATTTTAATTAAGTATTCTCGTTCCTAGCTAATTTATTTCATTAAGTTCTTCTTTTTGAATTTTAGGCTTGGATTTGGATTGCGGAGTCTACAACACTAACTTCACGGGGAACGCAGTACAGCAAGGGAAAGTTAAGGAGGGAGACGTCGACAAGGCACTGAACAACATCTATGTTGTTTTCTTGAGGCTTGGATTCTTTGATGGAAATCCTTCTTTAGATCGGCTTGGGCGAAATGATGTGTGCTCCCGCGAACACGTTGAATTAGCTAGGGAAGCAGCAAGAGAGGGAATCGTCCTTCTCAAGAATGATGACCAGAATTTGCCTCTACACCACGCCAAGTTTAAAACCCTAGCAGTGGTCGGGCCACATGCCAATGCTACCACCGCCATGATTGGAAAATATGCAGGTATTAATTGTACTGGAAATGTAATTAATTCCCAAGCTATAAAAAGAAAGAAGCTGAAGAAAAAGTTTCTCACATATGTTCATCTCATATAATTAGTAAGCTTTCAAATTTCGTATAGGTGTTCCATGCCGATACATCTCTCCCTTTGATGGTTTAACTCCACGTAGAAAAGTGCGATATGCAATGGAATGCGGCGACATTGCATTTAGGAACGACACTTTTATAGGCCCATCCCTGAATGCTGCAAAGAAGGCTGATGCTACTGTGATTCTGGCGGGATTGGATTTATCGGTCGAGGCCGAAGGCTTGGACAGGGTGAATCTCGTCCTGCCTGGTTATCAAACTCAGCTTATCAATTACCAGGTCGCTGAGGTCGCTAAAGGACGGGTTATTCTTGTAATCCTGTCTGCAGGTGGTGTTGATATTTCTTTTACAAAGGAACACGAAAACATTAAAGCCATCTTGTGGGCTGGACACCGTGGGGAGGAAGGTGGCGGTGCCATGGCCGATCGATGTAGTTTTAGGAAGATACAATCCTGGTAACTATTTGTTCCGATTTCATTTTAATAACCCTAATTTTCATCAGAGTCGCTAATGCTTCACGTAATAACAGCAAAATTGCCCTACAATCAGGGTTCTCTCCAATTTGACGATAGAATATGATAATTTATTTCAAAAAAAAAGATACACATTAATTATGTGAGTCCTGTAATATTGAATGCTACCGAATTGATTACTGAATTAAGTGAGTTCAACGACATTCAATGCATCATGTGATTTTCAGGAGGACGCTTGCCCGTTACATGGTACGAAGCTAGGTATGTGGATGAGTTACCCATGCATGACATCCATGCCGCTGAGGCTGATCCCTAGTTTAGGGTACTCGGAGAGGACATACAAATTCTACGACGGCCGTAAAGTCTACCCCTTCGGTTATGGACTCAGCTACACCAAATTTAGACACCGGCTGTTACCCTCCAACAGGCCTTCACTCCACATAAACCTAAACAACCTGCAGCATTGCCGTGACTTAACGTATGCCAGGAACGTTCACAAGCCCTCTTGCCCCGCAGCTCTAATAGACGATTTGAAATGCCAGCAGAACATTGAGTTCCAGGTTGAAGTAGAAAATGTAGGACTCAGGGACGGAAGTAAGGTCATCATTGTCTACCCGAGGCCCCCGCAGGGCATCGTTGGGGCTCCTCTTAAGCAGGTCATTGGGTTTCAGAGGGTCTTTTTGAAGAAAGGAGAAAGCAAGAGGGTCAACTTCGTATTCAACGCTTGAAGAGCATGGGGATTTTTTTTTTTTCGACTACAAATGCTTACAAACTCCTGCCATCCGGTTGGCACACAATTGTGGTTGGAGATGGCTTAGTCTCATTCCCTTCAACTCAGCTTTTCTTCCTAGCTAGAGCCTAGAAGCTTGGGAAAGCAATGGAAACGCTGCTACTGAATTACTCTGCGAATTGGTGGTGTTGGAAAACAATTCCAAAATTTTGGTAAAAAAAAACTAATAATAAATAAATAACTATAAAATATCTCTTTCCATCAAATTCTCTTTCGATTACAATAAATATAACAATTTTTTTAAATCCAATAAAACTCTAATCTACGTCAATTTATATATATGCCCATGTACAGAAAGATTTTCCCAAGTCAACTGACGGATTTTTCTTTCCAGTTACCCCACTGTAAGCCAAATTAACGCGGCTTTGTCCAGCTTATGCTCAAAGCTAGCACAAGATTTGACCCATTAGACTGCCTAGTTCAGGGCTTCCTATCATCATCACCACTCGTGAGACTTCTTTGCACTGCTCCTATTACAGAAACCAGTAGCGCTGTAAACACTGTTCACCCCTAGCTAAACATTCCCCACTTTTTACGAAGCAATGAATTCTAATTATAACAAAAGGATAAAAGCTACATAAACAATTGATCAGGATGTCCAAGAACTGCCAGATGTTAAGACAGTACAGAAATATTGGATGCAGTCAAATTGATCTCGAGGGGTAGATGATAAAGCGGAACTTTAGCTGGGGATGGGCAGTGGCTAAAAAGTTTAGAAAGTTGTGCGTCAATAACCACCACCTGTGGGGCAGCAGTGGGATTGGAAGGTCCGGGAGAGCAGTACCATGCATGCATGACAACGACCATAAATGTTATGCTTCTTCAAAGGTAAAAAGAGAGCGACAGAGATTTGAGCATGTCATGCTCACCTAAAGTGATCGGTTGCCATTTGGGCATCTTTAAAATAACAATTACAACTTAGATGCAGCACCAGTGATAAGCAATTGATTTAGAAGGAAAAAAAAAGTGATAAGCAATTGACCCGACACTAGTGTGCCACTAGCACCATTAACTACTGGATCTTGCAGGGGACCATAATGCACAATCACTATGCATGCACGAACCTGGGGTCCATACCTGCTACATATCTAACAGTGCACGACAAGATAAAATGCATAGAGATAGAGTAAGTAGAGCCATCTACAAACAGTTGCATGCAAAATAACAGAAAGAAGGATGACGACGAGGATCATGTTTGTGACAAAATGAAATAAGCATCCACTTAGATTTGTCATAATATAATTTGCAACTGACAGAATATTACACATATATATCGTTGCTCCAAGTTAGAGCCACATAGAGAGAAGTGGCAGCTAGAAAAGATTGCATATTACAGTGACTCACTCATCCAATCAACGCTTCCCTCCATAAGAGAAACGCGCAGGTTCAACCGTGAAAGCCACTGTTGGAATGGTAGAGCATTCCCCCCAAAACAAGTATGAGTGCATTCTCTTACGGAATGAGTATCTAATACCTGCAATTATTATCCCCTAATGCCATCTTGCTGCCAACGAGGGAGAGCAATGGAGGGAGGGAGGGAGGGAGGGGGAGAGACCTAAATAGCACATAAACTTAATTTTAAATGGAGTTCAATCATCCTTACCACAGCAAACTCAGGACTAAATATTTAAATCCCCATCTCCAAGCTTCTGCACTTCGACCTTCAGAGACTTGAGGTATCTAACAGCTTCGTCCAGTACAGTAACAGTATTCATTTGATTGCCACCGGGTACAATCCCTCTCAATGCCCTCACCATCTTCTTCATTTTCTGCCGTTTCCTTTCGCTGTTGCAGCTCTCACCACTGCTTGAGGACATTTGAGGAGAAGTAGAAAACCTATTCTTCTTTGGTTGTGAAACATAGTTGGAACAGGAATCCGGAGACGGGCTTCTATAATCTCCATGAGTCCGGGCTGTGCTAACCTCCTCTTCATCATATTCTTCTTGTTCACTCTCTTCCAAGCTCAACAATGCATCAATATCATCTGAATCTTCTTTCAGTGGAGATGATCTCTCTCTTTCGGAGTGCCCAACTTCTTTCATCTGAAATTTGTCTTCAATGCAAGTTGCACAAACGCCAGGAGTGTTAAATTTGTTGACAATTGCAGGATGGAACAGAATCTGGCTACGGTGATCTGTTTGATCAAAGATAATATAACTCTTTGGGCAAACCTCTGAAGGTTGGAATTCAACACCATGGAAGGGTGTCAAGTGCTTAGCAGTAGAATTCAAGACTGCACCAATAGCAGATGCAGCTGGAATGTGCATGTAACTGTTCCCTACTTGATTTGCTAGAGGGAGCACTGCCTTTTGCCCGAAAAAATGCTGGTCACCCTGCATTTATAGCCCTATTTCCTATTCAACTAAAAAGACTGCAGAAACGATTGAGTTCCTTCTTCTGAACTTGCAATTATTCAATTTTCAATGGGATGAAGGTTCCTAAGGTAATAAGAACACTAACTATTCGATCAATGTATCCACATTCCAGAACAAGCGAGCTGTTTTTCAAAAGAAACAGTTACCACCATCATGTGTTTCATCTCTGACACGGTCTTCTTATGTCTGAATGAAACCAAAGGCAGCTGTCCCAAATCCCAGTGTTCGAGAACTTATAAATAGCACTACGTAACAGGTTTAAGTAACTGACGAAAATACTCAGCCTGTAACACGAAATATAGAAGTGCACTATCAGAAAATCAACAAATGGGCCCACGAAATACAATCAAGTAGGAGCATTTTCTTTTGTTTCCTTTTCCGGGGTTGTCCCAAAAAGCCCTCAATGGAGAACCATAAGAGATGCGACACCAAACAGAAATTTTCCACCTAAAATTGAGCTTTTGTATACTAAATGATGCAACTTGGAGAAATGGGTAGTTCCACAAACTAATTTCTTCCAGACTGATTGAAATCTAGACAAAGTTAAAGGTACAGCAAAGTTAAAAGTGACAGCAACAAATTTCAACAATCCAGCTTCATTTCTGAAAGCAGACTGCAGTTTGAAATTTCCACAAGATTTGCATTTTCTAATATGGACTTAATTTTAGACAGGCCACAAAGCATTTCACGGTAGAAGATGGGTAGTTCCACACTGATTGAATGATGCAACTTGGAGAAATGGGTAGTTCCACAAACTAATTTCTTCCAGACTGATTGAAATCTAGACAAAGTTAAAGGTACAGCAAAGTTAAAAGTGACAGCAACAAATTTCAACAATCCAGCTTCATTTCTGAAAGCAGACTGCAGTTTGAAATTTCCACAAGATTTGCATTTTCTAATATGGACTTAATTTTAGACAGGCCACAAAGCATTTCAGGGTAGAAGAAAGAATTTACCACCAGCTGTTTATACAGTTTGTGAAGCCCAGTATTAATTACTATAATCACAATAGCAGCATATCCAAAATCCAACGGAAATGTAGAAATTGACTGTTATGAAACACTAGCCATGTGGTTATAAATTATGACGCATCAGATATGAAAAATGATCTCCATGGACTATCCAAGATGGATAAGGAGATTAAAAAGTAAAGAGCAGGTGCAATAAAATAAATCTTGGAAACATGTGTCCTAACAACATTGCAACAGCCCTTAACACTTCCCTCCATATATTATAAGGAATCCAGAACCATCATATAAGGATCAAGCAAGGTGCATGGAAACAAGATGGTGCAAATCACTAAAAGCCATCAAGAAATCATTTTTTACCTGGCAAACTTGTATCAGTTGGTAGTATGTAATGATTCCGACACTCATTTTAATCCGCCCAACTTCCTTCACTGCACGGTATCTTTTTATGGTTACTCCAATGTACATTCTCACTCTTCCCACCAGTTTTAGATTAAAACAAAGACTAGCTGAAAGAACCCCTTCACAATCACCTGCAATCCCAATAGAAAGGGAAAACCAGCGAAAAATCATAAGCAGAAAGAAAAAGTGCAATGTGAAACAAAAATATGACAATCTTAAGTTGTGCGTGAATTTTAAGCAACGAAAATCCAATGATGAATGTTACCAGACAGGAAATCTACAAACATCCACTCAAGGGTGAAGAAAAAAGGACCATCATGTATAAGTCTCCAATTCCTTCCACAGCCTTTTTCAGCACACCGAATAGAATCCCATCCAATTAAACGATTTCATTCTTACTTCGATTCAAAAATAACACTTTGATTTAAAGAAATGAACTCCGATGACCACAGCTGAGAGAGAGGGTCAATGAGAGAAAGTCTCACCCCGATTAAATGGAATTAAAGAATGAGAAGGAAGAACACCACCAAGTGAACGCAGTTCATGTCATAATTCAGAAAAGCGGAAGTCCACGGCATCTTGATTTTGCTCCTTCAATCCCAATTCTACAAGAAAATCGAACGCCAACTTCCACTGCAAAAGGTAACAGAAAATCCAGCGGGCCAATTATAAATTCCACTCGAAAGGCAACAGAAAGAAGAGATCTCTCTGATTGATTAATTCAATAAAAATAAAAGAATCATTCAAGCATCAGAATACAGATTGTCCATCAACTAGAGCCTGATCAAAACAGAAACCCCAATCCAACCCCAGATTCAAATTTTCATTTCATTTTCCCCAGCGACAAAAACGACGATTACATGCAAACCAAATCGAATTAACTCCATACGAAAGTTTCGACTCAATCCATATCAAAATCGCACAACAACACCGTAGCCAGTTGCAGAGACAGGAAAAAAAAAGCACTAAATAACTAAATCCCACAGAAAGACACCACGACTTTCAGAGAAGGAATATTTTTTCACCTAAAAACTGATAATAACTAGGGAGCGAACCTAGGTTTGTTCCGAAGCTCTCTCCCAGAAATTGCGCTCGATTTGGGACCGAAGATCTATCGATTAAGTCGCAGCAGAAGACAGAGAGAGATGAAAAGTTCTAGACGGAGAGAGAGCAGAGAGAGTGGAAGGTGTCTGGATGCGTTTAATTATGTGCGGGTTTTATTGGGATGTGTGCTAGGGTTCGGACAGAGAGGAGTCAAAACTGGTGAACAAGGGGCTGTTGGATTAGAGGGTAGGGCTTTCGAAGTGGTTCTGCTCTCAATGCAGAGAAGATAGCGACCGTAGGATCGAGCACGCGTGAAGTGGGGAGTGGGGCTCACGAGGTTTGACGAATCGGGTATCGTGGGAATCAGACTTCCACGGTGACGGAGATGGTTTTTTTTTTTGATAAACAATACGCCATATATTACCACAAACAGCCAACAAAACAAATTATAATAGAGTTCAGGGGGGATCAAAGCCCAAATGGACCTAAGAGTAATTAGCAAAAAGCTCAAGAGAGTGGGGAACACAACCCTCGAAACGAGAGAAGGCGGCCCAACGAGCTAGATCGTGCGCTAAAGAGTTCGCACTACGAGGGGAAAACACAAATTCCCAAGAAACAAAGGACCGAGAGACCAGACGAAAATCCTCACAAAGGGACTCAATCTTCCAAGGGCAACCACTAAGAGAGAGTAAGAAAGCGTTGACGACCACCTGAGAATCTCCTTCCAAAACCAAGTGTTGGATGCCCCGAAGAGCAGCTTGTTGTAAACCAAACCGAGCAGCCAAAGCTTCACCCACCAGAGGTTCTTGGGCGTCAAACAACTTTGAAACAGCAAAGAGCACCCTACCGAGAGAATCACGACCCACACAAGCCACGGCACAAAAGGAGTCACGACAAGCCACATCCACATTAACCTTGCAGTGAGAACCAACAGGTGGAGCCCAGTGCTCCAGGGTCGCTAAGTGCTGCGAATCCTGCCAAGCAAGCTGATGAGCGAGGCTAACCTGCTGGACCCGACGAGCAAGTGAAGGTGGATCATCAAATCGTTTGTCGTGGACAGCCAAATTACGATTCATCCAAAGGAGGTCAATAGCCACGGCTGCAAAAATCTGAAAATCATGAACATCCTCCTTCGGGATCCCTAAGGAAAGAACAGGGGACAAAATGGCCTTAACCCAAAGCACCACAGGAAAGGCTGCAAATCGTTGGGAGTCAAGAGACCACTTATAACTGAGCCAAATAAGACGGCTAAAGGAGCAAGAAAATAGTAAGTGTTGCAAAGTTTCATCCTCCTGATCACAGAGAGCACAAGGTAGAGGACCAAGATTAGCAGGACTAATGACACCTGCAACCCGAACACGAGTGGGGAGCATGTTCCAACAGACCTTCCAAAGGAGCAATTTGAGTCGTGCATGAAGACAGAGCCGCCATAAAGAGTTCCAATCACCTACAACCATATCCATACCCAAGTTCACATCAAAATTGCAGAGAGCTTTGTACATAGACTTGACTGAGAAAATTCCAGATTGCTCCAAGGACCAAATCCAAGTATCTGGGCGAGAGGATTGAGGTAGGAAAATATTGGAGATAGCACGACAGGTGGAAGGATCAAACAAATTATTAATAACCGACCAATCCCAACGACGAGGATTGGCCAACAGCAAAGAGTCCACAGAAGAACCTTGTAGCTGAGGAGTAGTAACAGTGCGAGGAAGAGGCTTAAAATTGGGTAAACCCGGTATCCACGGGTCAAGCCATATATCCGTGGAACAACCATCACGAATAAGGCGGCAAGCACCCTGCTGCAGCAAAGGAAGTGAGCTAGAGAGCCCTCTCCAGAACCAAGAAATGTGGGCACCAGCACGAGCCTCGAGGGGTCGAGTTTGACGGCGATATTTAGCACGGCAGACTTGGATCCACAAAGCAGAAGTAGAGGTAAAAAACTGTCAGGCCAACTTAGATAGCAGAGCCGAATTCATGGAGGAAAGTGACCGAAATCCCAAACCACCCACAGACTTCGGTCTACAAATCGAAGACCAAGCCTTCAAAGAAAGATTACGAGCTTTGTCAGGGGAGAAGCCCCACCAAAAATTTTTGAAGGCTCATTCAATAAACTGGCACCAAGACAGGGGAAAGCACAAAACACTCATGCCATAGGCTGGAATAGCCGTACCAACGGAGGCCAAAAGAGTGGAACGACCCGCTTGAGAGAGCAGTTTGGCTTTCCAGCCACGTAATTTGCCCAAAATCCGAGCTTTCAAATCCTCCAAAGCCAAAGATTTACTGCGGGGAATGAGCAAAGGCAGTCCCAAATATTTGGCCTTCGCAGGAAGAGGAGAGAGTCGAAGCTGAGAAGAAATCTGGGAAACTAGAGAAGAACTCGTGTTCCTGCTGAAATGTATAGACGATTTCCCTCTGTTAAGAAGCTGACCAGACCACAACATGTAAGTGTCCAAGCATTCAGAGATAACTTCAACCTCAGGAATGGTGGCTTTCGCAAAAATGAGGAGGTCGTCGGCAAAAAGGAGGTGAGAAACCGGAGGTGCAGAAGCATTGATCTTCAACCCAATCAATCTGCCAGAACGCTCCTCACGCAATAATAAGCGCGATAAAAGTTCAAAAACCAATATGAACAAAAAGGGGGATAGCGGATCCCCTTGGCGTAAACCGCGGGACGGTGAGAAGTAACCGAAAGGACAACCGTTCAGCAAAATTGAAAATTTAACCGTCGAAATGCACTGAAGCACCCGATGCATCCACTGGGAGGAAAAACCAAAATTACGAAGCACAGCCAACAAGAACGACCATTCGACCCAGTCGTAAGCTTTTTCCATGTCCCCTTTAATGGCAAACCAACCCTGACGCCCTTGCTTGTGAGCTATGCTATGGAAAAGTTCGGAGGCAACAATGTAATTGTCTTGAATCTGATTCCCAGGGAGGAAGGCAGATTGAAAAGGAGATACAAGTTGTGGCAGAATAAGCTTGAGACGATCCGCCATAATCTTGGTAATGAGTTTATACACTACATTACACAAGCTAATGGGACGGAACTGAGCAGGAGAAGAGGGAGCCTCCACCTTCGGTATCAAAACCAGATTGGGTCCCCTGATGAAAACTTTCTCTCTTACCTTGCCGCCTTTTTCTCCTCCTCCCTCTTCACAGAACACCGTGGCTTTCTCAACTTCCCATGATTCACCTGCAATGCTGCCTCAGCAGTTTTCCCATGATTCACCTGCAATGCTGCCTCAGCATTCTTCTGTGCAACCACTTGCTCCCGTGGCGTCTCCCCATGTTGCACCGCTTTATCGTCCACCGGTCCATAGTGGTTCCTGTTCCACCCGGGGAGCAGACTGTTTTCTGCCAGCATTTAATGTTTCCCCTCGTGCAGTACCGAGCCCCATTCGAGTGCAGTTTGTGTCTGGCACGGGATCCCAACGCCCACAACCCCTCTTAGATCCCAGCTTCCTCAGCACGCCATCACTCCCTCTTGCCCCGCTCCTGACAGGTTCTGGCTCATCTTCTCTTTGTGGGCTGGGCTCGACCCCTTTGGCAACCCCCCCTTGTGCACCCTTTGTGCAGCCCACTCCGCTTCTTTTTCAGCCAGCCCATACCGAGTCTCTCTTTATGGGTATTCTTGAGGTCCCACAGGAAGCCTCCCCCTTGTTGGTCAGTGTCCCTTTAGAGCCTAGTTCCACCGATGCTTTGGATGTTAAAGATCAGGCCCCTCTTTCCCCCAGCCCAGTAACCCCCTCCAGCCCTGTTTTGTCTTCGGACCTTTCTTTATCTCCCACTTCCCAGGCCCTCTGGCTGAAGGAAATTGAGCTCCAGGAGCGGGAATTCTCTGATCTTTTGCCTCTGTCTCAGGGCGTCAAGCGGACCTTGCACTGGGAGTCGTCAGAGGAATTGCTGCTTTTCTCTAAGAAAGCCAAACAGGCTATCGAGTCAGATCATGAGGATTGCGTTCTAGCTCACTTTTTGGACTCTTCCCAACAATCCCCCTACTCTACCACCTCTGTTCAATCCTCGAAGGCTCGTCGTAAGTCGCCTAAGGTAGGGGTGCGAAAGTTTAACTTTCTCCGGTCCAAGGCTCAGGGTGCTTGCCGATCAGCGCCCCCCCCGAACCAATGAGTGTGCTCTCCTGGAATTGCAGGGGTTTGGTTCGGGGCCCTGCAATCCGAGCTCTCCGTTCCATGATTCAACGTGTCGATCCAGTTGCTATTTTCCTCATGGAGACCAAGATGGATGACGACAAATTGGATAGGACACTGCGAAGTCTTGGCTTTAATTTCTTTGTTTCCTGCCCTCCTGTTGGTTTGCGTGGTGGTTTAGCTTTTTGTTGGAGACCGAATATTACGTTGGACGTTCTATTTATCTCTAAGTTTCTCTTTTGTGTTAAAGTGCATCCGGGCTTGGGTATACCAGATTTCTTCTGCTATTTTGTCTATGGTCCCACTCGCTGGCAAGATAAGGTTCCTTTTTGGCAAAGTTTTCATCTTCGTTTGGTTGATACGGCTTTACCCTTCATATGCTTGGGGGATTTTAATGACTTATTGTCTGGGGTTGACAAGCGTGGTGGTCGTCCAGTGCGAGCTTCCTCGTCTACGGGCCTAGCCCATTTTGTGGAGGTTCATGGGCTTGTTGATTTAGGATTTTCCGGCCCGCGCTTTACTTCGTCCAATGGGCGTCCTGGGAGAACCCACATCAAGGAACGCCTGGATAGAGGTCTTGCTTCGGTGGATTGGCGAACCTTTTTTCCGCATGCCTCTATTGAACATCTACCACTTCTCCTTCGGATCACCTTCCCCTTGTTCTGAATTTTTGGGGTTTGCCGATTTCTCTCCCTAAACCCTTTAAGTTTGAGGAGTTCTGGTTGCGGGACCATTCGTGTTTTGCTGTTGTTGATGAGGCTTGGAGACAGCCCGTGTGTGGTGTCCCAGCGTTTATCTTATTTCAGAAACTGAAAGCTACTAAGGTGGCTTTGAAACGCTGGAATAAGGACTGCTTCGGTATCATACAAGATAGCATTCAAAGTGTTTCCAGTCAAATTCTTACTACCCAGGTGGACTCACCTTCGGCTGAGCACATTGCTGCTGAGTTGTCTTTGAAATGAGCTTTGGATGAATTATTGAAACGGGAGGAATCTCTTTGGCGACAAAAATCGCGGATCTGTTGGTTGACTTCGAGGGAATTAAACACCAAATTTTTTCATGCGTCCACCATTATTCGCCGCAGCCGCAATTCCATCCAACGTCTCCAGTCTTCTGACCTTCTTTGGCATTCGGGACGCTCGGAGGTGGGTAATCTTCTGCTCTTTTTTTTCCAAGATTTGTACACTACGGTTAACCCATCTTTTCCCCTTGACTTGGATGGATTGGTGAGCCCTATGGTTTCCGATGCAGACAATTCTAGATTGTGTGAGACTCCCACTTCGTCTGAGATTTTCTTTGCCCTGAAGAACATGTCTTCTCATAAGGCGCCGGGTCCGGATGGTATGACGGGTTTTTTCTTTCTATCTTGCTGGGGGATTGTGGGTAAGGACGTGGTTGCGGCTGTTCAAGCTTTTTTTATTACTGGAGTGATGCAACCTGAAATTAGGGAGATGGTTTGGCTCTATTATTTGGCCTTTCTAAACTTGTCACCCATTACAGTCACTGCTCTTATTAGGGCTGTCCCAAAAAAAATCGTCGGACCCAAATCAAATCGGTTTCGGCCAATCCGAGATGAAATCGGTGTACTCTTGTCCGGTCCCAGATTATTTATATAAAAAATCGGAACTAGATCGGAGTATACCACTTCAAACTGATCTTTATCGGTAAAGAAAAAAACTCAAAAAAAACCTAAAAAAAGTAAAAATGCTAAGAGGCTCAAACCAAAAAAGGCCCAAAATGTTGAGCCTCAAACCGTCTAATCCGGACCGCTGAAACCGGGGACCAGACCGGTTCTATTAGCCTGACCGGTCCGGTCCGGTATGTTCACTCTACAAACATACCGGTTTGGCCGGCCGGACCGGTCATTGGACAGCCCTAGCTCGTTCGTTCGCAAATTGGTTGTTTAGGAAAAAAAATTCTTAAGTGGCATTGAAATAAATTTGGCTTAGTTAAAAAAAAGAATCTAAATTGGAAGAACAACAATAAATCCTTAACACTCAAACTAGGAGGTTGTTCGGTATACAAAAATCTTCAGGATTTTTTTGAATTCTCAGAATACAAAATATTCTACAACCAAACATCATTCTTAACACTACATAAAAATAACTTAAACACGCGTACCAATAAAGTTAACATCACCTAAAAATTCTCAAAACACAAAAAATTCTCAAAATACACCCAAACCGAACAGCCTCTAGAATTACATTTCAAGTAAAGTCAACATCATCTCTAATTTACTACTCAAATTAGACAGAGACATAGACAAAACATTTATAAGATCACATATGTCGTTTCTATCTCTCGAATTAGACTATACAATTCGAACTCGTTCGAACATCATTTAAGAGTACAAATTTATCCTTTCCACTATTAAACTATGAAATTATTATTTAGGCCAAGTTCAAAAACTCAAACGAATAAAATAATTAAGTACGAAAAAGGTAACTTATCTTTGAGTTGGTTTCTTTTGTTTATATACCAAATTTACTTGATAATTATATGTGATTGTTGAAGCACGTAGGTTATCCTTGGATCTAACGTATAAACTTCTCTCACTCGTTAATATAAAAATTAAGAATATTATAGATGTGATATTGTAAATGTGCAAGTAGAAGATATTGATTTTTCTATTTAATTGTTTAAAAGTCAAAGCTTCATCAGAATAAGTTTGAGTTTTTACCGTGTTTGAACTTTACCTACATCACTTTCGTTAATTTATCAATTATGTCTTTGTTGCTGAGTACAACACTAAAATTGAAGTTAGGCATGTGCCATCATAATACATATACATACATACATACATATATATATATATATATATATATATATTCCACAGTTCAATTCCTCGCATCTGCCTCTTCTAGAGTCTCGCTTATGGAGAGGAAGAACCTCAGAACCGTGACCAAATTGGACCTTCAAGAGTCGATGTCTCAATGGTTTATGCTGGTTCTTATTCCATCCAGATGGGCTAACTCTATATACCTTCAGCTCGTACATTTAATAGCATGCCACCTCAATTAATGAGGAGAGTTCGATCCGAACTGACTTTTGATCTAATACACTTCATTAATTAAGATAGCATGTTTATATGTCATTGAATGTGCTGAAATTTAATCTTAAGCATCTACTGGATCCATTTGGATTTAAGCCATACTGCGTCTGGATGGAATCCTGAACGTCTCTACTTTGATCCATCGTCAATCAGTTTGGTGGCATTTAACATCAAATCACGGGTTCCCTTTAATATACGGTCTCCCCTGTCTGAAACTTAGAATCCATAGAACATCCAGGGCAGTGGCCGCAAATGTAAGAGACAAATGCAAAGCAGAAATCGAAATTCAGACAACCACCACATATCTCTCTTCAAGGACAAGAAGAACTGCCTGAAGAGCAACATAAAACCATTAATCTCTCTATATAAGTTTGGTGTTCATGAAACTTCGATCGAGTAGGATTAAATAAATTATTGTAAAATAAGCGCCAGTTGCATGTCAATCAGATTCCAGTTCAGTTGCTGCATCAGATACTTATTGCTGAAACTTGCATTTGCAGTCACCATAACCTGCAAAGGGTAAACAGAAGAGGTTGGGATCATGGCTAGAAGGTCAAAGAACAGAGCCTCAGAAAAAGAAAATCAAACGAAAAAATTGGCTTACTTGGGTCTTTCAAAACAGTGAGGCCAGTGTTGTTGAAATCGCAGCTGGGATTGTCTCTTCCTCTGGCCTCGTAGTAAAGATTCATCACAACTGAAGCATGGTTGATGAGCAGAGGCGGAGCCAGGGGGTGCCGATGGGGGCGGTCGCCCCCACCGGCTCCAAAAACTCCACTAATTTTTTTTATTTTATTTTTTATTTTTTTAATTTTTAAACAGGCCTGCTCCCACTGGCCCAGCTGCCCAGGCTTGCTTCCTGGGCCAGTGGGGGCGGGGCTGGGCCAGTGGGGGCGGGACTGGCCCAGCCGCCCAGGCCTGTCCCACTGGCCCACCCGCTGGCCCAGTCCATACTCCCCACAGGCCTGTTTTGTTTGATTTAAAAATAAAATCAAACGAAACACCGTTACACCGGCCTCTCACTCGCGATCTCTCCCCGGATTCCACCTCTCCCTCAGCTCTCACGCCTGCCCTCCCGGCGCCCGCTGCCGACGCCGCCTAACTCTCTCGCTCTCGCACTCACTGACTCTGTGACTCACATCTCGCCTCTTGCCCTCCGGGACTCCGCCTCTGCTCTCAGTTTTCAGAATCTTAGGTGCCGCCCACAGGCCAGCACTTCCGGAGTTTCGGTCCACCAGGCACCAGCGGCCCAGCCACCGGAAATATCGTCTCTGCCGACGCCCGACTGCCAGACTGCCTCTCCACTCCAGCCTCCAGGTGCAGGTATGCGGATGCCCGATGTCGTAGCCCGTATGTAGTTTTGGAAATTGGAATTGGGCAATTTCATGTAGTTTTGGAAATTGGAATTGAGCAATTTCAGGTAGCACTAGCTGCCCGATGCTATGTGCAGTGTTGGATGTAGCTAGAATTGAATGTTCTTAAATTTAATGGGAAATTATGAAGTCTGTAAATTAGTATGCTTCAGAGTTTCATGCTAATTGATTAAATGAATTTGAAGTCTGGAAATTATGAAGTCTGTAAATTGATTACATGAATTTGAGTTGGGTTATTGCTTAATTGACTCGCTTTTCTCAAGTTCAACTTGAAGTTTGAGGATTTGGGTTGGTGAGGAGTATTGTGTTGGTGATGAAGTTCTAGTCTTTGAAACTAATCTGGGTTTGCTTTTTGTTTCAGTATTAGCTTAGAACACCTTCTCAATTAAGCTTTTATTTTGGAACGGAGCTGGTGATGAGGTTATGGCTTTCAAGCTGGTTTTTATTATTTGGGTTTACTTTCTTTTACGTGTAACTTGCTTTCCCAAATGGAACTTTTTTATGTCTGTTAGGAACTCATTTGGGCAGGTGATGAAGTTTTGGTTTCAAGCTCCACCTTTTATGGCTTAGGGAAAAGAAAAAAAAAAGCTCCACCTTTTATGTTCAGTTTGATAATGCAAGATTACCTATTGATGAAGTTTGGATCCATGCCTGATTTTTTGAATATAGGTCTCATTCTCTAAGTTTCTGGTTGAGACCGTTTTCAGTCAAGTATTCATGCTCTTACTCAAACCATTTGTTAACCCTCTTCCCCTATGATTGAGAAAGTGGTCTTGCCGCTTAGGAAAAAATAAAAGAAAAGAGAAAGTAGTCTTGCCATGCGGACAATTAATAAATGGTCTTGCTTAGTATTTTTCTTTCAGCTTATCTAACAAGGTAAATAGTTTCAGTAAACTTGTGAGGTTGTTCCTAGTGTTGGTTTGTCCATCCCACCACCACCCACTGAGCACATGGCAACTCCCCCCATCCTTTTCTGCTATTTTGAGTTGGGTTTTCCCTCACTATGTTATTAGGTCATCTCGTCAATAAACAAACAAATAGGATGGTATTTTTCATATTTTGACTATATCTGGGCTGTGATTTTACATGCATACGAGTGTAATTGTGAGGAAATATATTTGTGTGTTATTGGCATGACTTTTTTGGACATATTGATTAAGTGTTTCCATATCCATATTCTTAGGAACACCATACGAAGGCGGTGTATATTTCCTGGACATAACATTTCCAACTGATTATCCATTCAAACCTCCAAAGGTATGCTGATTTACATTCACTGCTGGAAAACTATTGAGCAATACTGAACTCTCACAAAGAGGGAAAGTGAGACACCAAATAGAGGGAGTAATTATGTTTGTAAGGGAAGGAATTAATGCTTGAACATGAAAGTAGGAAATATATATATTGAACTAATGCTTGATATATTTCTGTTTATTGGTTTACTTGTATGGTTTCACATTAGAGGGTAGCAAACCCGGGGCGCTAAGAGCTTCATTTGTTTTTCATTAAGTTCAACTACATAGCCTTGCGTCAAGGAGGCAATAATGTGTTGACTTTTATATTTACAGTTGCTTTGTTAAATGGGAAGTCCATAGTCCGTGCGTTTCCCAATCATAGAACTTGGTTTTAATCATTCAGTAATTGAAACTTGGCAGGGTGCCCGCCTTTCCATTAACAGTTAACTTTATAACCTTTAGGCGTATTCATAGATCAAAGTTCATTCGTCGTAATGTGTATCTGACTTGCCAATTGGAAATATGGATCAATCAGTTCAATTGTGGCTTGTATGGTTTATCTGGATAGGATTCTCCAAGCTCAGTGGTCTTGGAGTGGAAGCATCTAGTTCAAACTACGAAGCATCTTAGTTGTGCTTTCTCTCTGTTACCAGTTTCCCTTGTATGCTTTGAGCAATTCAGGTAGGAAAAAGTGTTGATGTAGGAGAATGGAATTTGTTCCGGTCCTGTAATAAGCTATTTTGGAGGTTTTGAGGGGCCACCATTCAGAAGATGTTAACAATACCTCCAAAAATTAAGTGGAAAGACAAATGGGGGTTTTTTCCTTTCGTGTGTGTTGTTTGTTTGGGGGGTGGAACTCTTCTCTACCACTCCTTTCCTGTTGGTCCGTTTGATGTTCCAGATGCTTGTTGATGATATTGCCATATTGGTGATGTTACAATTACCAATGATGGTGCTACAATACTCAAGATGTTAGAAGTTGAGCATTCTGGACTACAATACTGAAGATGTTACATTTTAAGACATTTTTTACATTATGTGAAAAAAAAAAATTGGACTTTTTTTTGCCTTAGAAAGTCGACCCCCCTCATTTTATATCCTAGATACGCCACTGTTGATGAGGCTGTCTGGACAGTGGTATGCACCGCCGAATCTTATGAGACTGCCATCCACATAATTGCAAGCGAAATCTATGTTCGATTGCAGCATATCATCCCCTGTCCTTGGCTTTGCCACGCACCAGTTCCCCTGCAACATAAAGCATAGCACTGACCTCACTTGAATTGGTGTTTTCAGATGGCATACGGGCAAAAGGAGTTTCAGATTACCGATGTTGATAAGTCCACCGCATCTCCTCCTATTAGAATTTCCAATATCATAGGTCAAAGAATACATGAGAAACAAAGGGAATCTTATTCAAAGATTCCGTTCTAAGCCAAATTAGCTTGTCATAAGCACATACCAGTGTAAATGCAATCACCATAACCTGTAAAATGGGGCAAAACCAAGCTGTTTAGCTTATTGTATGAAAACTGGGAAAACAAGTCCAATGAAACTATAAATAAAAAGAAACGGGGAAATTTGCTAAAATAGAATAGAAAAAGTACAAGGTGATTGGTATACTTGGATCAGTCAAGGCAATAAGACCAGAGTCCCTGAAATCACAGTTCCATTGGTGCCTGCCTACAGCCTGGTAATAAGCATTCATGGCAAATGAAGTGTGGTGGATGGCAGTATTTGGGTGAAAGCAGGGAAAACTTGCATTGGACAACTGGGTGCAATCTTCATGATCCACTTGACCACAGGCATAGTCTAAGTTAGCCATTAGTGAATCAGTGCTCGATGAAGGCTTTGCCAAGCACCAAGTCTGCAAGTTCATAAGTATTTGCCACAAGGGTTAGGTAGGATCCGAATGCATTAGATTTTTCTACCAAGCTCATATGATTAGGATTAATTTATCTTCACATTCTCGGTCATTGAACTTTCCCCTACAAAAAATATTTTCAAAGACATACGAGTAATAGATTTGAGGATTCGCAGACAAATAATTGAATCTTTTTCTTGGAATTAATCAATTGCTAGTAAAATTTTGAAAGCCATGAATGACACCAAATAGAGCATTAAAATTAAAAGACCAAATTATGGAAATAATATGATCCAACCATCTCTCGTTGCATAAAACTCATGTTGGTTACCATAAATTCAAGGACAACAATTTTAATATGTCAAACTATTTGGAAGTTGGACAAGTCACCCCCTTTGAGGCTTATGGAATTCCAGGTTGGAAATCTCCAACATACCTCTTTGTTCAGTAGAAATGGATGCAGAATGTCTTGTAAACCACATGAAATAGACCAAATCCCACCCACAAAATAATCAAGCAAGACCACGAACTAGATATATGAGTTGGCAAGCAAAAGGGCGCAACTCAGAAGCCAACAAAATGGGGAAGTACCTAAGTGGAAGGACAAAATCATTGGGAAAAGGAAGAGGACAGCCATAGCCATGGTAATGCTTGTGTACTGTATCCAAAGATAAAAGCTTTCTTATGTGAATAAGAGTTATGCAGGACAGGTTTCAGAAGAGGCAGAGGACTATAAATGTTATTCTTGTATGTGGTTTCAATTTATGCAAACTGTTACCAATTGGGGGCACCCATGTGGGCACCCTCCTGCATGTGTGACACGTCCTCTTGCAATGAGTCATGCAAGTGTCATGCTTGGTGACACTTGGTCTCATGCATGACACTATAGCTATGCGTGGTGTCACAAGGAGGTTGAGTGGCTAAAAAAGGTTCCTTCTCCCTCACTTCTCAACACACCAAAAAGTAGAGAGCAAGGAGTGTGTTTGGATTATGTTTTTGAAAACTGTTTTTTGTTTTTTTACTGTCACAGTCAACGAAAAGGCTTGCATTTATCAAAAGCGCCTCCATTTCTCTCTTCCTCTCTCTCTCTCTAGAATTTTGTCTCCCTTCTTTGAGCATTTAAGTTATGGAATTAGTGGGTGATTCTCTCGTAGAACACTTCACTGCCGGGAAGAATTTCTGGAATATTAAAAGTTGGGGCACGTAAAACTTCAAGCATTTCATTTTGGGGACGCTAGATAAACCGAAATCACATTTGTTTTTCCGCTGCATATAATATTTCGAACACAATCTCATTTATTTGGCTGGCTTTGCATAAAAATCAAACGGAAAAGCTTACAGTCTGGACAGTTGGCAAGAGATTTTCTCAAATATAGAAAACGGGGCTGGCTTTATACTCTTTGTGGCATGGAATCATGCTCATGGCCCTCTCATTATCCTTCGATGTTGCATAGGATCCGGTTCACATTAATGCAAATGTGAAAAGATTATTCCCGACAAAGACAAAACAAACAAAAGAAATAAGGAAAAGATTGTTCCAGCCATAGACTTCCAGGCTAGATGAACCTTAAAGGGCAACACGTGACCCAATTCATTCAGTGAAGAATAGGAAGGGTTCGGTGTGGTGGCAGCTTTTATTTACAGAGGGTTCATTTTGAGGACTTGGGCGGTTTTTGAGAGGGAAACTTAGCAAGGTTGATTGTCTCGCACTTGGTATGTATGGTACCTGATTTCTTATTGCTAAGTAGTGGTCTGTAGCATGGTTACTGATAACTGGTAAAGAACCTATACTTTCCAACAAAGAAATAATTCAGTAGTGTGCGAGTTTTCTGATACCGTTGATTAATGTAATCTTGCAGATATATGGTCAAGAGCATTATATATGTAACTAAGATCAACATAGTTTAGGTATTAGCACAACCTCCACTCATCTCATTTGAGAACAGCTTCACAATTTTTCTGGGCAAATTTATTTGTCAAGAAAAGACAGTTAAGCTTGTAAGTTTGGCTTGGACACAAATTATAGCAATCATTTATTCATGTGGTACCATTCCCACTGACATCTAGCTTAGTCAGTAAGGCATTACAGGCAGAGATGTTGATCTGAGGCAACATCTTTTCTTGTGACCCAAGCTAATTACTATTTGTCATCTTTTCTCAAAATAGAGAAAGTGCTTCTTTGTCAGCACCATCACAGTGATACAAAAAGGCATTCTGAGATGGGTGGAGGTGGGTGGGAGCCTTGTTTCATAGTTGTCAACTTGAATTGTTCACGCATTGACATAATCCCACTGCTATTTTGATCCATTACGTACAGATAAGGAAGGATTCTAAAATACCCAGTTTTCCACTTTCTTCTTTCCGTCCATAGTTCTTTTAATAATCCAAAAGTGAATATATTTTTGCACAGAAAAACGACTACCAGCATATGAAACCTCTGGTTAATATTCGAAAATGAGCATTGTAGTTACATGTCTTATTCAATGACACACAACTCAAGTGCTCTATACCTGAGTTAAGAACTACGCATGAATTGTTCCATTGTATATTCTGTTTTATTTTTCAGATGTTCTTATGAATCCCAACATAACATGGCCTGTTATATTAGTCGAGTTCGGTTATCATGTGAAGCGTTCGGCTGTGAAGCGCAGTGAAGCACCGGTGGGGATAAAGTCGGGAGCCATCTGACGGCCAAGAAGCTGCCAGCAAATAAATGAGGAGTTTGCCCAAACCGGGGCACTTTATTCATCCGGTTTTATAGAAACCGGTTCAACCCAAACGGTTTTGCTTTTCGTTTATACCTAAGAGGTTTGGTCGATTCCCCCCATTTGGAAAGCTGCTCCCGATTTGGAAACCACCACCGCAGCCCCTCCCGATTTGGAAGCTCCCGATTTGGAAACCACCATCGCTGCCCCTGCCAGCGCAGCCCCTGCCATTTGGAACCCGCAGGGCAAGCACCTGCCACCGCAGCCCCTGCCATTTGGAACCCGCAGCCCCTGCCATTTGGAACCTGCTCTCTCTCTCGTTCAGGTATATGTTGCATTTGCCATAGAGGATGCACAAGCTTTCAGTTTCACGTCCACGCCTACAATAGAGTCGGGGGACTTGCTTAATAGTAAGAGCTTTGGGCAGCTTATGGGGTTGTTGTGCATTTAAATTTTGTACAAACATCACTTGTAGGAATTCTTTTTTATTGGTTGATGAGCTTTGTGGAAGAGAAATTGTTTATATCCCTAATCGTTTATATATACAGCCGCATCAGTTATTATGTGGTTTTGTTATAGTAAATGCCCATTTAAGAAGGTTTCGGCCTTCAGAACAAATAGGAACCATGTTGCAGCTGATTTAAAATTATTTACTAAATAAAAATATTAAGTTCTGTCTAAATCAAGTCGCAAACAGGAATTTCTCGTGGAAGGCCTGAGTTTCTTGTATTGGTTCTTAATTAAGACATATATATATATATATATATATATATATATATATGAAGTAAAAGAACAGGGTAGTTCTGATGCAGGACAGATTGAATATAAATAAATAAATCTCTAATAACTATTAACTTTAAATTCAAACTTAGACATAGACTTCAATTTAAACAAGACTCTTAACTTAACAGCATCTCAATAGATAACAACAAACTGCTTGCATCAATTCTCCAATTCTTGAAAGAACTCGGCGAGTTTGGGTCACACACACACAGAAAAGCATAAACGAAAGAGGATAAATCTCATTGTAGACTTGGAGTCACACCAAGGTACTCATTGGAGTCTCAAACGATTCGTGGAATTCGTGGAAAACAATAACTCTCCCCCATGACATGTTTTGAGCTGAATCTGACGTGCCCCTTCTATTATTCATGTTGGCTTCCATTATTCACGTCGACAAACTGGAATTCTCTCCAAGAAATAACTAAAGAAAGAACTTTCTCTGATATCAATCACTAATAAGAAGGAAAGAGTCTCACCCTCTCAAAAGAAATAATAACTCAAATCATTCTCTCATTTATTTATAAATAAATCTCTAATTTATATATTTAAGAATTAGAGAGAAATAAAATATTAGTTATCCATAATTATAACTATTGGCTTCAAATTCAAAATTAAAACAAATTGATTTTAAAATTTAAATTTAAATTTAAACATAGACTTCAACTTTGAACAAGACTCTTAACTTAACAGCATCTCGGTGGCCAACAAAAAACTGCCCGCGTCAAGTTCTTTTGTGGAAACTTTGGTTGATTCTCTGATAATCAACCCTCTATCTTAGGATGACACTAAGAATTTCACTATCCCTATGTACCACAAATCAGTATAGGATGATGAGTCTAGTTGGACTTGAATATTACCCCAACTAGTGTCAATCTGAGACTGTCTCGCTCAGTCTTTGTTAATGTAGTCTACTATGTTGGATGCTAAGAAACTCAAGTGTTTCAGGGCGAAGATAAGTTGCATTTGCTGAATTAGATCACAAAGAGAAACAAATTAAAGACTCTACAAGTACAGGGCCATTTAGATTATTAGTCGGGCTAAAACCATAAAACTCAGTGATTGGGGCTTTCTTTTCATGTCTTGTGGACCATTTAATATGCTTTCTAAAGGAAGCAATGAACCTCAGCTGCTGCCTGCTTTGGAACGTATAACCCTCAGCTTCCATCCTTAAATATTAGGGAAAAAAACGCAAACCGAACACCACCTACTTGTAGAGCGTAATAATGGTCAATAAACAACCCAACCACAGAGAAAACCCAACCACATATAAACCTTCGGAAATAAATAACCCAACCACAGAGAAAAGCCAACCACAGAGAAACCTTCGGAAATAAACAACCCAACCACAGAGAAACCCAACCACAGAGAAATTTAAAGACGAAAGGCATGCAAAAAATGTTTTGAAATAAAATTACGAACCCAATCACAGCATATTTCAGCCGGGATCTGGTCTCCAAAACGGGAGTAGCAGGTTCCATTCGAATCCCCAATTCCTCTTAGGTATAAACGAAAAGCAAAATCGTTTGGGTTGAACCGGTTTCTATAAAACCGGATGAATAAAGTGCCCCGGTTTGGGCAAACTCCTCATTTATTTGCTGGCAGCTTCTTGGCCGTCGGATGGCTCCCGACTTTATCCCCATCGGTGTTTCACTGCGCTTCACAGCCGAACGCTTCACATGATAACCGAACTCATATTAGTCTACCAAGTAAGCCCCTGGTGGAACTGCACGACATACTGTCTTTTTGTTCCTTTTTCTTTTTCCTACGAGTCTAGTTACTTTGATTGATGAAATCAGCGCCATGTTAGAACCAAGTCCAGCAGGAAACTTCTTTAGGACATCAAATTTGAGAACCCTTTTTTCCTTTTCGGAGACCGCTTCTTGACTTGTCACATGTCAATAAATTGTTCATCTTAGGATACTGACTCTAAAATCATGCCTGGGGCTAATCTTCCTGAATGTTTCACACTCTACAAAAGTGAGAAAACAATAGAAAGATAGGAGTTTCTATGGTGTTCCCCATTTAGGTTATTCCAAGAACATCACCCTCGAGTGCTTTGAAACACCATGTGCAACGCACATACATCCATGAATTATAGTCTTTTTCTTAACTCAAGTACATGATTCATGCATCCATGAAGGAATCTGAAGAAACTACCCAGAAACAGAAAATTGTAGTTTGAGGATGAAACTAAGCGATCACGGGACCATGCCTCAAGGCCTTAAACAGGGCAAGATACTTGCTGATTGTCATTTTGTCCGCTTCTACATTAATACCCTCTTCTTTATGACAAGGTAAGTGTGCTTCGCTAATTTCTTCATAAAAACAACATGCATAAACCCTGATAGGCAAATAGGCAAAAAGGGATAGCAACTTAGGAACTTAGTTTAATTCATATGATGTCATGGCTCACGTCGCAGATAATGTTAGTTTGGACCTCGTATCAATCCCACCAGAGAAGTAAAAACCTTCTAGTTTGCTGATTCTATGTTTAATTATGCCTTCAAAGAAAAAAAAACAGACAAACAAAATATATACACAGTGGAATCGATTTTAAGATTCCAAAGAGAGATTCATAAAGAAATTAAGCTTTGAACCAGCTGTTACTTTGGATGACGTTACTTACATTGCCATGAATGAGGTTGATTTAGTGAGAACTTGAGATTAGATGCTATGCACTGCAACTACTGCAGATAAACACTAAATGGGAAAAGCGAAGAAAACAAGTAGGGTTCATGGAAGAGTTCATAGAACTCCTCCACGCCTTATTTAAAACTAAATACAAGAAAGACTCTAAAGAGCACCTTGTGTATCTACGCCAAAGTGGCTAGAAGACTCAAAAGGAAACAAATCAGGGGAAGAGTATAGGGCTTCTCCACAGATTATTCTAGCTTAAATCTTGAAAGCTGGTCCCTGAAACCATATTACTCACTGTGGTTACTAGGCATAGGTGCAGCTACCAAAACCTGCAAAACAGGGCTCAAAAAATTTATGACCCGGCAAGAAAGAAACAAGGCTTTGTCAATTCAATACAAATAAAATGAAAGAGTTTAATTAACTTGTACTGATCGAGGTTATATCTTAAAATCAAACGAAAAAAGGAACATCTTTATTTAACATGCAAATGGATTGGCGACCTTACTTGGGTCAGTCACAGTGATGAGGCCAGAGCTCCTGAAGTCACAGTTCCACCCGTTATGGCCCATCATCTTGTAGTAAAGATTCATGACGACCGAGGCATGGTGAATAAGGTTATCAGGTAAAAAGCATGGGCCACCTTCTTCTATCAGCCTGCAGTCGTACACTTGGTCGCAAGCGAACTGGATGTTCGCAGTCAGTTCTGAGTCGCTTGATGAAGGCTTGGCGACACACCAAGTTGTCTTCTCCTACAACACATGCAGGATAAATCCCACAAGTCACGAACAATTCAATTGGAATTCTCACGTTTAATGATGGCTGATGCGGAACATTGGTTTTGGATTAATGTTGTACCTGTGCATAAGCAAGTTCCAGAGGCCCTTCGCAAGTTAATCCGACAAAAATCATCAGGAAAGAAAGCAATTTGCTTAGCTTAAACCCAAAATCAATATCACAAGGCAATTAAATATCTAAAAACTCTTAACAATTACGCTACTCGTTCAACCATTTTGTCAGAGAAAAAAAAAACTAATTGCAGCTCCTTCTACGGGTAAGATTTTACGCGCTCCATTTGTTTTCCTGTGAATTCTCGCTTGTTGAACAACCATTAGAGAAAACTCAGCGAAGCTATATGAAAGACAGGAAAATAGTTTCACAGAACAAAAACAAATTTCGATGTCTTGAAGAGCTACATATTCAAAAGATGGCATGGTTACCATGATTCCTGAAAGATCCTTATGTCACTGACCATTGAACTGCTCAAGTGTACACAGACAAAAAGTAACAGAGCATTAATGAAAGGAGAGTCTAGATAAGAAGTATAAAGTTACTACTCCATAAGCCCAAAGTGTGGAATTTTACCAGAACTGATCGACAAAACCAGGAGGAGGCCGAGGAGAGCGGGAACTGAGAGAGTTGATTTTGCCATCGCCTTGATGATATGAATGAGTGTGAAAAAGCAAAGACGTCTCAGGGGAATAAATAATGGAGGAAGCCATTTACTTATAGTATATAGACCACGTTATTGATATTGCCAGAGCTTAGTTTGGTACCTCCTCGACCGGTTTAACTTTTTGTACAAATTAACCACAATTGGAAAAGGAGTGTGGAAGACTCGAAGCATCCCTGACAATAGAACTTCCCTACTGGGGGTTTAGCCGTTTAGGCAAATGCTCAATGAGTGCTTTAATGCGCGCGGGCGGCCTTATAGTGAAGAATCTTTTTGAATTACAATATGAAACGAAAGGGATGCCTTTAAAACGTAATTTATGCAAATTACTACCAAAGCCTGCCTATATATCGTCCTATGCAGTGGCGGATCCAGGACCCAATTTGAAGAGAGTGAACTCCTAAGACGAAATGGAAAAAAAAAAATCCTACTTAATGCAAAATGTTTTCAGAGTTAAAATATCGAAAATTAAGGACTGAGATTTGCACTGAAGTCTCTAAGTTCCCAGTGGTTGTCTGCAAACCTATCTCTCATGTCAATCTAAACAACAAGATATAGCATATTATACAATGATGACTTTGGTATCAAATAGACAGATCACAGTGTGTTCAAGAATCTAAAGAAAAACATTTTGAAACTCTACTGTGATCATCAACTCAAAAACAAGAAATATACCAGCAACAAAGTGCATTATGCAAGAACCTGAGCATTTGCAGACGCAAGCATGTCTATGCACAAAACGCATGTATGGGATTGTAGATATAGATGTACCTAGCCACACACACAGTTGATAATTTATATCAAATGCTTCAATTTTAGATCAACAAACTTTCTATCCTCGGTTTGAGCTGTAGACGCTTTAACACCATTTTCAAACAAAAGGAGTAAATTAGATTGATAACAGGCTCAAAATTGACAATTTCATTAACTAGAAAGCGACACAACAAAGGCCATCATAGAAATAACCTTCATTTGTGGGGGCTTCCAAAAGGGATATATGAAAACAACCACCCCTGACAAGAAGAGAAAGGGGCAGGGAATGTAAGATCCACAATTGGAAGTGCAAAATGAAAAGAAACTAAAGAAAAACTTCAGAACATATGAAAGAACTAAGGCCAGAGAGGATTCATGATTAATGGATCTGCATGCTAGTAAAAAAATTACCTGCATTAGCCAGACAACATCATTATCACCACTTTGCATCCCCTTAAATATTGTCGCCCCTAATGAAGAGAAAAACTGTGGCTTATCTACGGGTAGTGAGAGAGAGGCAAAATGCAGTTAGGTAATAATGAGGATCAATTTACCCATCGGCACATTTCAATTTATAATACAATATCACACGTCATCAATTTATACCTAATTTTCACAATTCAATTTCAAGCCCTAAATCAAGCATAGGAAGAAAATAGGTAATAAAGAGGATCAAAAGCTTAAGCCCAATTGATGGTTCAAATATTAGAGTCAGTTCCATGCTCGTAGAGCCATTGAAATAATGTGGATTCAACAGATTCAAAGTGTAAGATAGATGGTGAAAGCAGTGATGTTGATTGGAAGTAATTCTACCGACTACATTCCACAAGAGATCTGAACAAACGCTTGAACTACTTGGGTCTGTCCCCTAATCACAGAGCATCGATTTACCTAATTTTCACAATTCATTTCAAGTCCTAATGATTTTCATAATTCAATAATCAAACTCTAATCACATTCACAAATCAGTGAAATCACAATCAACAATTAGCTGAGAGAGGGATACCTGCTGCCTTGCAAGAGAACCTGAGCACGGCGGGCCAGCGGCAATGAGCATTGGACGCTGGGCAGCTGAGAGAGAGAGCCCGAGAGAGAGAAAGAGAGGCTACTGAGAGAGAGAGAGAGAGAGGCCGGTTACCGGTCGAAGCTCCTGGGTTTCGGTCGACGATGGGTTGTCGGTTGCCGGAGGAGGAGTTGAGAGGGAGTGAGAGAGAGGCTGAGAGCCGGAGGGAGAGGGAGACACGACTAAATCCTGGGGTAATGGGTGTCGGCCAACTTATGAAAATATCAAAAAAAAAATCAAGGTAATTTTTTTTTTGGGCAGAGCAATGGGTAGCTGCCGCCCTGGTTAGCTACCCCTTGGATCCGCCACTGACCCTGTGGCCTGCATGCCGGCATGATATTGTCAAATTGCAAGCAAGCCGGCCCCAACACACCGGCCTTTTGTACAGACAGTGCATTCCATAGACATTTCAAAAAGTAACGCTTTCCATTTCTTGAGAGTATTTCAAGCTTCCATTTCCATTTAGTTTTAATCTTTCCTTTTCTAGAAACATGACACTTAAAAAGCTTGTTACGCGTTAACCTGCACCTCTTGTCTGCATATATCCATTTAGATCAACTCCGTCTCCATATCCCCATATGCATAATATTCCCACAATTTTATACTAAAAGTTACGACGATTCTCTCGTCTGAGATCATCATAGCATTCTTTGATGCAGGCTATTGAATTCACAATTGATCATCATCTGTGTATGAGGCTTTTTTTGGCTATTGAATTCACGTGAACGCCTAGATGCAGGCTACCACAAATTAGCCACAAGTTCGGTTTGCTCCACATTCCATCCTTTTCAAGGGGCCTGCCCTTTTCTTTTCAAGTAACAGTACAGATCGAAGATCTTGCTGGTGGTCTTGTGCAGTGGCTGGTTGGCGATGTTTGTTCTTTCGCGTTTTCCTCTGTTTTGGTGGTGCTGTGTTTTGGTGTCCTTTAGCATTCATCAAACAAAGACAATAAAGAGAAAATATCCTTAATTATCTTGGGCATGACGTGGCAGAAAATGGCATCGGAACAAATATATCGTTGATTATATAATTGCAAATGGGTTGAACATGTTCGATCAGCACTCGCCTCTGACCTCACTGCTGATTTTGGACATAACAACGAAGAAGTGAGACCTGCTTGCGCTGCCATCTGTCTTTATTACAGGAGTGCTCTTTTTATATACCATAAAATATTATGAGAAATATATATAATTAAGAACATTCAAATTTGCATGCATACTACTACGTACGTACTAAATTACTAATCCTATATATAATTTTATATTTTAAGTTTTTGTCAACAAGTATGTATTTGTCTTCCTACACTACTCGTGGTTGGAAGGTTGTCCCATTCCATATATCATTAGAAGGTACATAAACAAACAAAAACAAAATTGATAAATACGGTTTTCATTCTAATTTTATGGGGAAAAAAATCTAAAAGCTTTTTATTTTGGAAATTTCGAGGCCAGACCATATCTTGTTATTTTTTAAGCAATTAACTATTTTTCCCCATTTTCCCACTTTCTTGAACTTTAGTTTGTCCTAATCCAATATCTAGGAGGACTCCTCAAGCACAAAACATTAATGTTTTGTTTATCTCTTGGGTTCTTTGATTCCAATCGTTATAATTTTCTTTCTAATGCTTATACCTGAGATGAGTTGAACTGATGCAGAACATATGGAATATATAATAAAACGAAATAATTAATTAAATAGATAGTGCACTACAAAACGCCGTTGAAAGTCACCTAAAAAAATGCCGCTAAAAACCGCTGTCAAAACTCTGTTGACTTTTAACGGCGGTCGCAAAAAAGCCGCTGAAAGTCACCTATAGCGGGGCTTTCCACGTTCGCCGTTAAAAGTCAAAGGAGTTTTGGCAGCGGTTTTTTAGCGGCGTTTCCCAATTTATAGCAGCGGTTTTTTAGCAGTGTTTTGAAAAAACGCTAGCGTTTCTCCCGATTTTCAACAACGGTTTTCGAGGGGCGTTTTTTAAAAACGCTGGCATTTTTTTCGCTTATATCAGCGGTGTTTTAGCGACGTTTTAAAAAATCGCTGGCGTTTCCCAACTTATAGCAGCGGTGTTTTAACAGCGTTTGCAAAAATGCTGGCTTTTCTCAGCGTATAGCAGCAATTTTTTAACAGCGGTTTTAAAAACGCTGGCGTTTCCCGCTTGTAGCAGCGGGTTTTTTTAACAGCATTTTGAAAAAACGTTGGCGTTTCTCCAGATTTTCAACAACGGTTTTATAGCGGTGTTTTTTTAAAAACGCTAACGTTTCTCCGCTTATAGTAGCGGTTTTTTTTTGCAGCAGTTTTAATAAACGCTGGCGTTTCTCTAGATTTCCAACAACGTTGTTTTAGAGGCGTTTTTAAAACCGCTAGCATAGTCCAAAAAGAGGGCTAGCAGCGGTCTCTGACTGCTGCTATAGGCCAAAAGACGCTGGTATAGCCCAAAAACGCTGCTATAGCCCAAAAAACGCTGGTATCATATTATATTATGATGTCAAAATTCATGTTGTTATTTTAGCCTTGGTTTGATAACAATGCATACATTATGTATGATCAATGTCCTCTCAATTTACAAACAAATTTTAAGGTATATTATATATATATAAAGAGTCAATGTATTTAGTAGATCGTTATTGAGAAATAGCTTATTTAATACTAACGAAATAGCAATATAATTCTAATAAATACAATCATCTTATAATTTTGAGGTAAAGTCATAATTAGCCCCTATATATTATATATTATTACTATCAGCCTATTTTAATTAAAATTATTATACAAGTTATGAAAAATAGTACAAAAAATATTGTGTACATCTTTATACACAACACTTAGTCAATATAATAGAATAATTAAAATAATCAATTTTTTTAATGTAGGCTAAAAAGTTTCAGTATAGAGTGTTATAACAAAATAAATTTAATATTATAATACAATATTAATTCACAACTAAAGAAAAAATAAAAGACAAGAGCGAGGAAAATTTTCATTTACCTTCAAATCACAATTTTCCCGATATTTATACGAGAGAAAAAAACAATCACTTGGCGCCAAGTCCTTTTCACTGACTTGGCGCCAAGTCCCAATTTTCCCTCCCAGTTACTCGGTCCGAAACCACTATTTTTTAAAAAGTCGCACTCTCTCCCCTCCTTTCGCTTCCCCAACTTGGACGACCCCCTCCTCTTCGACCCCTCCGACCTCGACCTCTCCTGCCTCCCCTCCCCTTCCCCTTCCCCCCAGCCAAATGGAGCTCCCATGGCTGTCGATTCCTCTTCCAAGTCCTCGGATGAGTCCGCCAATCCCAACAAGCCCAGGCCCAACGCTCCCTTGGGCCACCACTTCCGGAGCCTGTCCGTAGACTCCGACTTCTTCGATGGCCTGGGCCTCGGGGGCGGGAAGGAGGTGGTGGGGGAGAAGAGGGTGCACCATCACAGGCACAACAACTCGATCAATGGCTCATTGACATCATCCTTTGATGCCGAGTCCGCGATGGCGCTTTTGGATGGCGTGAAGAAGGCGATGGGTCCTGATAGACTCGCGGAGCTTTCTCTGATGGATCCTAAAAGAGCTAAAAGGTGGGGCCTTCTTTTTTTCTAGGATGACGATTGTATGCATTACCTTTTTTCTTTTTCTTTTTGTGGTGGCTCGCAAGAGATATAGAGAAGCTCACCCAGAACTGTTCCCCACGCCGGAGCCAACGGCCCCCAAAGACCCAGACAAGAAGAAAAAGAAGAGCTTATTTAAGCGCAAAAAGGCAGACTCCAGAGCAACCAATGACCCAAACAGACCCGTCAGAAAGGGGTTTAAGAAACACCCACTTAGAGTCCCTGGGATGAAGCCCGGTGAGAGCTGTTTTATTTGCAAAGCTAAGGACCATATTGCAAAGCTTTGCCCTGAGAAAGATCAATGGGAAAAGAACAAGGTCTGTGTTTTTGCCTCAATTATGTTTCTCTTTGGGTTTCCTTTACTTGGGTATCTCACTAATTGAAAAAAAAAATTGAGTTCGTGAATGATTGTCTCGTAGATGTTGCTTTCTAAGTCATAAGGTAGTAAGGTACTGTGGGTATATGGCTGAAGTTAATGTGTGTTTTTTTTCTTTTTCTATCCAGGTAGTGAAAAAAAGGGAACAATGATATCTTTGTTTGAATTCCATACGGGTTTCATTTTGATACCATTGATTCATGGGATTTAAGTGTGTCATCGAATGCAATATGTGGTTTTGCTTTGTTGTTTGATACGATTTGGATAATTAGAATTTGATTGGAAATGGGAAATTGGCCGTTATGGCATAGAATCAACTTATGGTGGGGCTTTTCTCTGCTTTGTAATGATTGTAGATATGTTTGCTCTGTCGGAGACGAGAGGGCATAGTCTAAAGAATTGCCCCAACAAGAATGATGATACAGTTGATAAGAAGTTCTGTTATAATTGTGGGGAAATGGGGCATGCTCTTTCAAACTGTCCCCAACCTCTTCAAGATGGTAAGCAACCTTTTCTTTACATTATATATCGCTTCAAATTGTTTTAGGCTTCACATGCTCGATTGACATATATCCTTCGAGCTAGCTTGTCTAAGTGATATTTCACATTGTGTTTGTCTTAACAAATAGAACTTACTTTACCATGAAGCTGTTGTCATAATTTGCACGAGTTTCACAAGAGTTGGTGTTACAATTTTATTGGTTACTGTTTGGTGATTCTCTTTAACAGTGCATTCACCTTTTGATCCATCAAGTAGTACTCACACTAGGGATTTCTTTTGTTTCTGAATTGACTATGTCATAGATGAGAATCTATTGACTTTGAATTTTGGAGTTACCTGCATTGGGCTTCTAGCAAAATGAAATTGAGGAAGAGGCTTTTAGATAAGTTTTTCGAATGAAAAGCTACTAGTCACTGACTGATGCATTTGAATTCTTCACATTTTGACTGTATCATTTTATGTCCTTTATAGTCAAAATGTACTACAAGAGACATTTCTACACAATTTTTTGGAAAGTTTCCTTTTTATGATGATGACATTGTTGACCATACAGCATGAGTAACAGATACCCATTAATGGAAAGAACCAAAAAAAAAACTTTCGTCTGTTTGCTTTGGTCTGTCAAATCATATGATCTTTGAGATGTTGTTGAATGGATGCATGATGTGGATAATCCTCAATGAAGTAGGCTCATCAAGTGATAGTTAATGTATTTTAGTTGCTTGCTCAAGCATATGTAAGCTTGCCAAACATGCAGGAAAATGGCTGGCTTTTTCCTTTCATGGTAAACAATATCTGTAGTTAAGTCAATTTGAGCGAGACAGTCATCTGTTATGCTGTGGTTGCTGATATTTTTTGTAAAGTTTCTGCCGATCTTAGTTTTTGAGGACCTTTTGACTCAAATTGGTCATATAATGATATGGCAGGTCAAATTGTTGGAGTTGTCTTCTGTATTGAGTCAACTACAGCAGAGTCTAGCAAGATGTTGAGTGCGATGTTTGCTTCTCGGCCATCTGCACATTCGTTGGTGGAAACATAAGGATCCCTCAATTTCGACTCTGTTGGGGGTAAGATTGAATATTGATAAAGGTCTATTGGCAGCTTTTATACAAGATACATTGAAGATCAATACTGGTTGAAAGCACAACGCAACCCAGGATCTGTTTGAGTTTGTGCTTCACACACAAGTGGTTGCATGTTTTGCTAGAAATCCCAGTATCCTTGTTCTTTCTTTGCCTAATTTTGACTGAAATGAAAAAATAACTCCCTGGTTACCAGTGAATTAGTTGCATTAAAAATGAGTCTTATGGATCCACTGGTTTCGAAGTAAACTAGTCCTGCCTTTGAAATTAGGTTATCATATTCCATCGTAATTGACATAACACTCAGGAAAAAAAAGGCTGTA
The DNA here is from genome assembly GCA_963930655.1 of Myrica gale. Taxonomy (NCBI): domain Eukaryota; kingdom Viridiplantae; phylum Streptophyta; class Magnoliopsida; order Fagales; family Myricaceae; genus Myrica; species Myrica gale. The sequence goes on along the minus strand of OZ005603.1, from coordinate 12,249,757 downwards.
GAGTTTGCAGTATAAATCACTTAATTTGAATCAATTCTTATTTGTTCATATTTTTCATATAAATACTCTTCTTCATATTCTCATGACTAATTGAAACTCGTATTTGGCTGTTGCTTTTCTGAAACCTATTGCCTGATTTTGAATTTCATGTTTTTCTACTTCTAGATTTTCATTAGATTGTAGAGAACTACTAATTACCTCCTAGAGACTTGGAGCTTAATTGTCTAGAAACAAGCCTAATGTTTTGTTTATTTCTCATGTGATATTTGTTTTCAATTACAGGAATTCAAAAAGATGTTGATGCGTGAAATGAGGAAGATTTTAATTGATTCTTGCTTATTGTGTTGTATTTGAATATTTTAGTTTTTCATTTGTTTTTTGCTATTTTATATTAGAAACATATTACTTTTTAAATTACTTTATAGATTCTTGTGTTTATTGTAAAACATTATTAATCAATGATGAAGTATATTTTGTTTGAATAGTCCTTGTTTTTTAAGTTTTTATATCTAATGAATTATGGTTATCAAAATAAATTTGAATTATCGATTAAAAAAACATGTATAGTAAAATATAGAAAAAAATTAGTGGTGTTTTAAAAATGCTAGCACATTGAAAAAAAAAACGCTGACACAGAATTTCAGTGACCGTCACTAAAAAACGCTAGTACAGTCTTTTTGGGCCTATAACAAACGTTTTTTTTCCTATAGCAGCAGTCGCTGACCGTGCTATAGCTTTTCTTTTTGGACTATGCCAGCGGTTTTAAAAACGTTGCTAAAAAACCGTTGTTGGAAATCATGGGAAACGCCAACGTTTTGAAAAACGTCGTTAAAAAACCGCTGTTGAAAATCAGGAGAAACGCTAGCAAATTTAAAAATGCTGCTAAAACACGCTGCTATAAGTTGGGAAACGCCAACACTTTTTAAAACGCCATTAAAAAATCGTTGTTGAAAAGCAGGAGAAACGCCAGCGTTTTTAAAAACGATGCTAAAAAACCGCTGCTATAAGAGGAGAAACGTCAGCGCTTTCTCAAACAACGCTAAAAAACTGCTGTTGTAAGCTTGGGAATTACCAGCGGTTTAAAAACGCCGCTAAAATAGCGTTGTTAAAAGGTAGAGAATCACCTACGTTTTTGAAAAACGCTGTTAAAACCATTTCCCGAAGGGGAAAAGACAACGGTCGGAAAACGCCGGTAAAAAACCGCTGGTAAATATTTAGCAGCGTTTTTTGAGCTTTTACCAGCGGTTTTCCGACTGCTGTTAAATCCTTTTTTTTGTAGTGCAGAAAAGATGCTATGAATCTCCGGGTCAATATATAATAATAAGGATAGAGATTCTCTACAATTTTCTACCCGGAGTGCAAGGTGCAATTCGGAAAGAGATAGACCGAGCACTAGGTGAACCCTACTGTAGGACTTATGATGTCCTAAAAGATAATTTTAAAAAAATAATAATAAAGAAATAGTTAAAAATAAATAGATTATTGAAACAGAGTTTCAATATTTTTAGTTAAAAATATTTTTTTACTTATATATATATATATTAATATTTAATGATTTTTTAAATATTTTTTTAGAGTGACATTTCAGTCATTTTGTATGTGGTTTAACGGCAAAATCAAAGGGAAGATGAGCGATGATCGTGTATAAAACACAAGGGGTCAAATAAAAAAAATTTGAAACCATTTCTTCGAAATATAAGGGACATAGATAGTTGTTTTAAAATTGGCAGGGTGAGATTGATTTTTTCCTATAATTAAGGGGCCTAGTTTGACAATATCTATTGAGTAATTTCTGATAGGCTTTGAATGCATGCATAGGTAACTACTTGTACGCACATTTAGCACAGAATTCTGCTTCATGCATTTATAAATTTATAGAATTTTTTTATAAAACATTGGCAATTAGTTGGTGCCACGAAAATTCACAAATAGGGAAATAACATTGGCAATTAGTTACCTACTATAATATTTTTAGGTAACCAGAGAAATTCGGACACCCATTTACTTGCACCGATCTCGGATGAACTTGACTTAATAATGTCCACACGATTACCTTCCCGATTTTCTCTATATAAGAATATGCGATTTACAAGAGCCCCAAGTAAATAGTTCAGAAGGGAAAACGACATTATCGTCAGAGTAGCAATACGTGAAATAGGCGCAAGAGATGGAAAAGTATTCCTTCAAGCTAGCATTTTTCGTTGCGCTCTTGGTTCTATCCTCATGTAAGATTCCGTTCTAAATCTTTAATAATATTGTTTTCGCGAAGAAGTTTCATTGTTTATACAGATTTGAGTGCGTGGATAAATTTGATTTACTTTCAGTAGCCACACCTGGGTCGCATCCCCTTTAGCTAGATTCCCCCACGGTCCCACCCTGCATGACCAGATCCACTGGGGTTGGCACCGTATAAGCTCCAACATAGAACTCACATTTTCATTAACAAAAGCATTTGCCTTTTTTATTTGGCCAAATTTACTGGTTTGTGCCAACTTTTGTTGTTCTACTGGAAAAACTTGAGATAATGAGTTCATTAACGAAGAAATTAATGGATGCAGGCTGTTTCCAACAAGAAGCTGAAGCGAAATTGAAGGAGCCATGCCATTCCGATGCGGATTGCATCAGCGATAACCCATATATTGACTGCCAGTGCGATTCACAGTCCCAGCACTGTGCTTGCACCGAGCCAGACAATAATTTTAAGCACTAGCGCGCGGTGGCTAAAATGTTCACTAGTGCTTCGAAAAGCAACAAGAGATTCCTCTACATTATATGATGTTTAACCTTAAAAAATAATGAGAAAATAAAGAAGCTATGAATTTCCTGGTCATAGAATAATGCATTCACAACTTGAAATTTGGACTCAAACGGCGCCAATTATAATTGGCAAAAGTTGGTTAATTGAGTTTGCCCAGTCGGCAACTACATTTAAAACCGACAAGGCAAGGCCCTCTCAAATTATAATGGTCACAGGTAGAGTGCTAATATAGATCCACGGATAAAAGCGTGAGAATTTTGACTGCCAAAAATACCTACCATCTTTAATTCCCCTTTAGCAGTCTTATTCACATGACCAATCCTTAATTTCGTTGCTAAAATTAAGTCAACTAAATTTAATTTGTTATTGTGCATTGTATTTTGGAATATCAGAGACCACCGTGCATATAGTATTAAGATCCGTAAATGTAAATATATTACTAGAAATTACACCTCCGCCCCGCCCAAATATTTGGAATTGCAGTCAAATGCTTGGGGTATGGACCAATTCATAGCTTCTGAAGCCGTGAAGTTAGTCTTGAAATAAATACCTTCCTTCATTAGGCTTGAGCTAATGCGATGCACCTTGTCTCAATGGTCTAACAAAAATGAAATTTGACTGCTTACGAACCCAAAGGAGTAAAAAGTTCAACTCTTTTTAAAATTAAGATTGTGTTTTGGAGATCTCCAAAGCTCATAAGCCACACCGAAATGACAATATTTTTTATTTCATAATTTTCAAATTAACACCAGTTTTTGAAATATGGTAGATAAGATATAATTCGACAAAAAGTTTTTTACTAACGATGAAAATCCAGGCACCCATTCACGTTCACTGGGTTCCGACATAAGTTTGTTTGTTCGTACTCTCTTATTGTGAAGTTTATTCCGCTTCTCCTATTTGCCTAGAAAAAAAACTATTACCTGTAGTGATTAGTCCTGACGAAATTCATGACTACAGGTTGACTGTCCTTGCCGGATCCACACATCTCATCTCCATAGTATACCTCATGATCCTCATTTCGAGTCTTGTCGACACGCCACTTTCGAGCCGTCGCCACAAGCACCGGCCCCACCCTAGTTAATGGGCTTCCAACTGGACCCTCCATCCTATACTTCCCAATTCCGAGCATAAAATATGGCCATGGCCACTACCATAACAACTACGAACACTCCAACCCCCAAACCCACCCAATATTGTGCTGTATAAAATATGGGAAAACTTCAACATTTTAGATTAACTATTTCGGCCGTAAGTAGCAATCTGCTGGAATTTCTGGTTCGTGTTATTTGTGTTTTTTTTAACATTCACTAAATATTGTAGGGTCCACATTACGAATTGTTTCACGTGGGCACACTGAAATACATATGTCTCTCTCTAAATTATATCATAAAATTTTAAAAAAAAATAGTGGAGGATTTTAACCGTATAGGGTTGGCCTGGTGGTTAAGGCTATGGGTGGGTACAAAAACGAACGGAACCGGAATGACCTATTCCTCTTTTTGTTTCGATACTCACCGGAATCAAATATTTGGTTATGGTTTCATTCCGATAAATATCGGAATGTCACCGCACCAGACCAAGTTCCTCCACCCAACAATAAGCACTTTTGACTGAAAAAGATTTTAAAGCCCCAAGGTTCCAAAGAACCAAATCCTCAACTCCGAGCATGGGTCTTAATTGGGCTGGTGGTTAAGGCTATGGGTGGGTACCGAAACTAACAGAACCGGAATGACCTATTACGCTTTCTGTTCCGATACTCACTGAAATCAAATATTTTTTTATGGTTCCATTCCGAAAAATATGGGAATGTAACCGGAAATTTTGGAATAATAAATTAGAAATTTCGGTTTAATTATTTGAGTTTTTTTGGGGCCCTAACAGACCCAAAATGCTTTTTGGGTCGGAATTTTGCAGAGATTGTTGTGTCATACATCATAAATTAAAAATAAAATATTCATTCAAATTCTAAAGCAAATACAATATTGTATAATAAAGGTAATCAAAAAAGATTTTGATCCTATTTTAAATTTACAACGTTCTGAAGATCATATCTATATATGTATTTTAGAGCAGAAGCAGAAATTTCGAGGGTTCCGATTCAGACACTTGAGAGATCACTTGCCCTCCTTTACGTGGTGGGAGTTGCTCCACCACCCTCCATGGCCAGATCCATTGGGATTGCCGCTTCATAAACTCCAACAAATTAGGATATCATATTATTATTTACAAAACATTTTCCATTTGTATTTGGTCAAATTGACTGATTAGTGCCAACTTTTGTTGTTCTACTGGAAAAAGCTAAGAGAAGGAATTTATTAACCAAAAAATGGATGCGGGTCGTGGTTTCGAGCCTGCAGAAGCTGATGGTACGTTCAAGCTGCAATGTCATTCTGATGTCGATTGCATTAGCGATACACCATCAATTATATGCGCACGCAATCCATTTTTCGTCGGTGTTTGTGACCCACACTGATGGGGTGAGATTGCCGTTGCAGTTCCGAATTATACTGTCGATTTGACTCCAGGCATTAGTCAAATTAATTTAGATTTCGTATTTCAATTTTCTATTTTTCAGATTCCATCTCGATTGTTAGCTTGTGTTTGGGAGAGGTAATTGTACATCCTGTGATTTTGAATCTTGTGTTTTCCTCATCTCCTGGCAAGCTTAAAATGTAGGAGCTGATAATCGAATAAAGGCAAAGAATTAAGATTAATAAGATAAAACTTGTTTGAAGTGAGTTGCTTCCAATTTTCTATTATGACTCTAGACATGAATGTGCGATACGCAACTCAACCTTTCCATCCAACCTGCATCACACGTCTAACAGAACAAGCACTAGCGGCATTTAAAATATTCTTCGACTCTGAAAAGAACCAAGAGCGACTTCTTTACATTAAATGGAGATCACATTAATCAGCACTACAAAAAAACCGTCTTTTAACAGCGGTCGCAAAAACCGCTGCCAAAACTCTTTTGACTTTTAACGGCGGTCGCAAAAAACGCCGCTGAAAGTCACCTATAGCGGCGCTTTCCACGACCGCCGTTAAAAGTCAAAGGAGTTTTGGCAGCGGTTTTTTAGAGGCGTTTTAAAAAAACGCTAGCCTATACCAATTTATAGCAGCAGTTTTAAAAATGCTAGCGTTGCACCGCTTATAGCAGCGGTTTTTTAGCAGTGTTTTGAAAAAACGCTGGCGTTTCTCCCGATTTTCAACAGCGGTTTTCGAGCGGCGTTTTTTAAAAACGCTGGCATATTTTTCACTTATATCAGCGGTGTTTTAGCGACGTTTTAAAAAAATCGCTGGCCTTTCCCAACTTATAGCAGCGGTGTTTTAGCAGCATTTGCAAAAACGCTGGCTTTTCTCAGCCTATAGAGTAGTTTTTTAACTGCGGTTTTAAAAACGCTGGCGTTTCTCGCTTATAGCAGAGGTTTTTTTTAACAGCGTTTTGAAAAAATGCCGGCGTTTCTCTAGATTTTCAACAGAGGTTTTGTAGCGGTGTTTTTTTAAAAACGCTAACGTTTCTCCGCTTAGAGCAGCGGTTTTAATAAACGCTGGCGTTTCTCTAGATTTTCAACAGCGTTGTTTTAGAGACGTTTTTAAAACCGCTGGCATAGTCCAAAAAGAGGTGACCGCTGTTATAGCAAAAAAAACGCTGGTATAGGCCAAAGGACGCTGGTATAGCCCAAAAACGCTGCTATAGCCCAAAAAACGCTGGTATCATGTTATATTATGATGTCAAAATTCATATTCTTATTTTAGCCTTGGTTTGATAACAATGCATACATTATGTATGATCAATGATCTCTCACTTTACAAACAAATCTTAAAGCATATTATATATAAAGAGTCAATGTATTTAGTAGATCATTATTGAGAAATAGCTTATTTAATAATAACGAAATAGCAATATAATTCTAATAAATACAATCGTCATATAATTTTGGGGTAAAGTGATAATTATATTATATATTATTACTATCAATCGATTTTAATTAAAATTATTATACTAGTTATGAAAAATAGTAGAAAAAAATATTGTGTACATCTTTATGCACAACACTTAGTCAATATAATAGAATAATTAAAATAATCAATTTTGTGTTCTGTTTTTCTGTTTCTTCGTTTTTTTATGTTCTGTTTTAGACTTTCTGTTGTTTTTAATTAGAATGAGTTCTATTCACAGAAAAAAGAAAAGAAAAAGTTAAGGCAAGACTTACTCTCCAAGAATGGTGAGAATGGTATAGAGTTTGTATACCACAATACAACTAAAACATTACAAATAATAAGAAAATTGGCAATATGGTCACTAGGTTTATACCACGCTGACTATTTAGTAACTATGTTTCATTTTTTTTGCAATATGGACACTCAGTCCATACCCTCGTGATGATCTGGTCATGTCGTCCATGTTCCGTCTAATTTCTAACGGAATAAAACGTCACGTCAACGCCACAAGCCAGACCCAATTTAATCAAAATGCACCGTTTATAATTAAAATCCCAATGCTAAATGACAGACAACTCCTTCAGACAAAACTCACCGTTTAATGCACAAACTCAAATGTTGCTCAAACAAACCCAAAACTCATTGTTTCATTAAGGTTAAGTATTTATTCCTCCTCAAATCACGCAAATGAAAGGATCTTCCTTCACTCACCATTTTCCCCCTTTTCTCAAACCCTAGATGGAATGCTCAAGGATTTTTTGCCAACAATGTGCCAAGTATACTACTTAAATTTCTTGGCCTCCGATGCAGCAGTTTGCTGCCAAAGGTAAAGCAGGTTTACCTCACTTCTGTTTTGGGGAACATCATGTCATTTCCTAAGCACCAACACAAGCTTATAACTCTATGAGATAATATACGTCGGTGAGATTTGGTATATATCTCCTTGTGCAATAGAATTGTACTAACTCTGTGAGATAATATACCATAAACTTGAGAAAATGGATATGATATTTGAAATAATGTAATGACAAAAAGGAAAGCCTCTGCAATCCCCTGGTTTTCACAATACTTTCATATGAAGAAAAATGACGAATTGCTTCTATGTATTTCATATTATTTCTTTAAGAGCTAATCACGCCACTTAAATTGCGTATGGTGGAATAAAAACTAGAGCCTAACAACTGATTGCTTAGACCCGCAACTAAATTTTTAGAGCTACAAAATATTAGCTGATACAAAATAACAGCCTTAACGAGAACAATGAAAAAAAAAAGATTTAAGTTTAAAGGAAAAGCTTCTGGAGAGGAAGAGGATAAAACGCGTTGCCTCTTTCCTCTTTATCAGCGGAAGAATGATAGATCCGAACCCAGCAAAAATAGAAAATGACAAACTCAAACTCAAATACTAACCTTCCCTCAGACATTATTGAAGGAGAGCAGAATGATCCACTCGTCAAAGGCAAAAAATCCTTGAGCAATCTGTCTAGGGTTTGCGAAAAGGGGGAAAATGGTGAGTGAAAGAAGATCCTTAAACTGTGAGAAGGAAGAATGTCTAACCTTAATGAAATGATGAGTTTTGGGTTTGGGGAGAGGGGAAAAATGGTGAGTGAAGGAAGATCCTTGAGCAATTTGTCTAGGATTTGAGAAGGAAGAATGTATAACCTTAATAAAACGATGAGTTTTGGGTTTGCCTGAGTAGCCTTTGGGTTTGTGCATTAAACAATGAGTTTTGTCTAAAGGAGTTGTTTGTCGCTTAGCAAATGGAGTTTTAATTATAAACGGTGCATTTTGATTAAATTAGGTCTGACGTGTTAAACCGCTGACGTGACGTTTTATTCCGTTAGAAATTAGACAGAACATGAAGGGCAAGACTAGATCGTCACAAGGATATGGATTGAGTGACCATATTATAAAAAAAATGAAATTTAGTGACTAAATAATCAGTGTGGTATAAATATAATAACATTTACATATACTTTATAAACTTTTCACAAACTCCAAAAAAAACTATAACATTCAAAAAAATTTCTAAAATTTTAAGAATATCTTCCAAAATTTTCGGTAAGCAAACATACCAAAAAAACTCGCTGGTTTCTATGTCATCGAGCAGTAATGTGTCTGCTGTGAAGCAGCAAAAGTTGACTTGGAGTGTGCTAAATCAAAATCAACTTTTGCCTCCACAATACATCCGGCCTATCAAGTAGGTAAGGGCCGTAATTTAAGGCTAATTACTGTTCATGAGTTGAAATATCGAATGTCACCGCAATAATTCATATGTGAATCAAGATAAGCTAGTCACTAAATTTTGGATGATACACCATTGGCATTATTTGGCGGCTAAACTGTGAGTTGCAGCGTTCCCCTCCCTAGAAGTCCACCGTCCACACGAAGCTCCACTCATGGTGAACCTGACCGACTTTCTGCATGAGTTGAGATCGAAGGATTCGGTGACTGGATGTGTTTTGGATGTGTTTCAAGTAGTGCCAAATCTGTCATGGGGAGGTAACCAGCCACTAGCTTTTGTTTATCCTATTGGGATGAGCTCGTAGTCAAATAAAGCAGACTTGTTACGATTCAGAGAATCAAAATTTTCGTACATGCATTGATAGGTTTTGCCTATTGGGATGAGCTCAAAGCAAATTACAACAAAAATAATAAGATATAAAAAAATTACAGCAAAAATAATTACGAAAACATTAAACGTGAAAGTTAAAATAAAATAATAGAAAAAAAAACAGTTTTAAAAATTTTAAGAATCCTTAATAAATCGAAAAAAATGCCATCCACCCCCAGAAAAAGACATCCATTATTGGTGCTAGAACATAATTAGGTGTTAAACTAGAAAGTGGGAAATTCCGTAATATTAATGCATCCTGCAAGCTGCCCCACCCCACTGGTCCAACCAATTCCTGTATTCTCTTTTCTTCTTCTTTTTTCCTAAGTAAGCTCCTGTCTTCTCTTCTCATTACAAGCCAATTATGAATTGGGACAGGTTTTGATCATCTACGATTAATAATTAAAAAATGTGATTCCTGAATACAAACCAATGACAGTTTGGCCGAGTGGTCTAAGGCGCCAGATTTAGGCTCTGGTAAATATTTAAGTGAGTTTTTAAACAATTTGTTTGGTTGAAGTTAGTTTTCATAAAACACTTATTTCAGCTGGAATAAGAGACCCATTGAGAATGGAGTTGGAAGAATTTGATTTCTGAAGCAGCTGATGATCGATAGCAGAGCGAGTCACCTTCTTCTTTCTTTTTTAGCCAGCCAATCATCTTGCATTTCATTGAACTGGAAAGCTCAAAAGAGCCGCAGAATCACAGTCAGTTACATCAGAAGACAAATCCCGCCTAATAACTCCAGCAATATTCTGGATGATACACCATTGGTATTATTTGGCGGCTAAACTGTGAGTTGCAGCGTTCCCCTCCCTAGGAGTCCACCGTCCACACGAAGCTCCACTCATGGTGAACCTGACCGACTTTCTGCATGAGTTGAGATCGAAGGATTCGGTGACTGGATGTGTTTTGGATGTGTTTCAAGTAGTGCCAAATCTGTCATGGGGAGGTAACCAGCCACTAGCTTTTGTTTGTCCTATTGGGATGAGCTCATAGTCAAATAAAGCAGACTTGTTACGATTCAGAGAATCAAAATTTTCGTACATGCATTGATAGGTTTTGCCTATTGGGATGAGCTCAAAGCCAAATAACGACTTGTCATGATCCAAAGAACCAAATTTTCGCGCGCCCATGAATTGACAATTGTTTGATGAGTTTATTGACCTTTACAGTAAAGAAAGTTTACAAAATGAAGGACAGCTGTGATTGTTTGTGAAGAAGTATTCTCTGACGTTGAGAATATTCAAACCATTCTTATTAATTAAATAGGAGGAATACAAAGTTTTATACAAGGAATAAAAGCTCGGAAAGGAAAATGCTAAACAACGAATTAATCTGCGTAGAAGACTTCTTTGCTTGAGATTTGCTTGCTGTCATTTCCATGTGATCTTTATCTATCCGTTACTGTCATTGCCATATTGGTTTATAGAACTTTATCTATCCGTTGGAGAGGTGGGAGATATGGTTGATGTCATTGCCATACTTGCTGTCATTGCCATATTGGTGTGTTTGACTTTCCTTGATTTCGGGAGGAGATTGATCTGATTCGCTAACATACAGGGAGTCAAGATTTTATTTCAAACAGTCGAGGTTTGTGGGGTCGATTATTGGTGGAATTTTGCATATAAAATGCTTTCATTCATTGCAGCTCTCCTATCAGTTTGTGGTAGTTCCATAGCAATGGCGTCTAAAAGAGTAGTGAGTACGATTGCAGTCTTCTTGTTCTCTGTTCTCGTTACTGTTCTATCCAATGAATCGAGCTTAGAAGTTCAGATTGAGGCCTTGAAGGCTTTCAAGAATTCCATCACCGATGACCCATCTGGAGCCCTTGCAGATTGGACTGACACCAGCCACCACTGCAACTGGTCTGGTATTGCCTGTGACCCTCTCTCAAATCATGTCATTTCGATTTCTATATTGGATAAGCAGCTCAGAGGTGAAATTACACCATTCATTGGAAACCTCTCAAGCCTCCAGGTTCTCGATTTAACTTTGAATTCATTCACTGGCCGCATTCCGGCCCAGCTGGGACTTTGCTCCCAGCTCTCTCAGCTGATTCTGTATGAAAATTCTCTGTCAGGTCCAATTCCGCCACAGCTAGGGGACCTTAAAAATCTGCAGTCACTAGATTTAGGTGATAACTTTCTGAATGGAACCATCCCAGAAACCATATGCAACTGCACATCATTGTTGGCATTTGGAACCATTTTTAACAATCTCAGTGGCACAATCCCAGCAAACATAGGTGATTTAGCCAATCTTCAACTCTTGTTACTCTTCAAGAACAATTTGGTTGGTTCTATACCTGTATCAATTGGTCGGTTGCAATATTTGCAAGCTTTAGATCTTAGTCAAAACCAATTATCTGGAGTAATACCTCATCAGATAGGGAACTTGTTGAATTTAGAGTATCTTCTCTTGTTTGAAAATTCCCTTGTCGGGAAAATACCCTCTGAACTTGGTCGCTGTAAAGAGCTTGTTGCTCTTGAACTATACATTAATCAGTTCACTGGAGATATTCCCTCTGAGCTTGGAAACTTAGCTCACCTTGAAAAACTGCGGCTGTACAAGAATAAGTTAAATTCATCCATTCCAAACTCCTTATTCCATTTGAAGTCACTAACCAATTTAGGACTATCCGAGAATCAGTTAACTGGAATACTACCCACTGAGCTAGGATCACTCAGATCATTGCAAATTTTGACCCTACATTCAAATAAGTTCACCGGGGAGATTCCTTCGTCATTGACAGTCTTGACAAATCTAACTTACTTGAGCATGAGCTCCAATTTCCTCACAGGGAAGCTTCCATCTGATATTGGACTGCTTTACAATTTGAGGAACCTAACCATGCACTCCAACCTTCTCGAGGGATCCATTCCATCTAGTATCACCAATTGCACCCATCTTCTAGTCATAAGTTTATCTCTCAACAGAATAACAGGTAAAATTCCGCAGGGCCTAGGGCATTTGAAAAATCTTACAATCCTCATGCTTTTATCCAATAAAATGGTAGGGGAAATCCCAGATGACCTTTTTAATTGCTCGAATCTTCGTACTTTAGATTTGTCACAGAACAATTATAGTGGACTGCTAAAGCCTGGTATTGGAAAACTTTCTAATCTCCGGATTTTGAGAGCCCATACAAATACATTCGTAGGTCCAATACCACCGGAGATTGGGAATTTAAGTCAACTCATCTCCTTGTCACTTGGGAAAAATAGTTTTTCAGGCCTAGTTCCAACAGAATTGTCTAAACTTTCTCTCCTCCAAGGCCTGTACCTGAATGACAATGCCCTAGATGATGCAATACCGGAGAAAATTTCTGAAATGAAACAGCTGAATGAAGTTGGGTTGCAGAACAATAGATTCAAGGGTCCCATTCCTGATGCAGTTTCAAAACTTAAGCAGCTTTCATATTTAGACCTCCATGGTAACATGCTTAACGGGTCCATTCCAAGAAGCATGGGGAATCTTAATCAACTGATGACCTTGGATCTCTCCAACAACCGCCTCACAGGATCAGTACCTGCCTCAGTGATCTCAAGTATGAAAAGCATGCAGCTGTATTTGAACTTCTCAAACAATTTCTTGACTGGAACTCTTCCAGATGAGCTCGGTATGTTGGAAATGGTACAGGCTATTGACATCTCAAACAATAACCTTTCGGGTATCATTCCTGAGTCACTTGGTGGCTGCAGAAATTTGTTCTCTCTTGATCTGTCCAGTAATAAACTTTCTGGTCCAATTCCTGCTCAAGCTTTTACTCGGATGTATATGCTTACGAGCTTGGACCTTGCAAGGAATAACTTAGATGGTGGAATCCCTGAAGACCTAGCAAGTCTGAAGCACCTTAGCTCCCTCGACCTTTCTTTCAATCAGTTGAAGGGCAGCATCCCTGAGAGCTTTTCCAATCTTACCTCCTTGAAACATCTGAATCTTTCTTTCAATCAACTTCAAGGCCATGTACCAGATTTAGGCATCTTTAGACACATTAACTCATCAAATTTGATGGGAAACCCAGAACTGTGTGGACCTGAATTCCTCAGGTCCTGTAGTGCGACAATTCCACACCAGCTATCCATGAAGGCCGTTTTGGTTCTTGCAGTTCTTGGATCTATTATTGTTCTTCTATCTCTAGTCTTCATAGTTATATTATTCAAACGGCGCACCGAGGTCCCAAAACCAGAAGCCGTTGGAAACCCTGAATCAGATTACAAGCCAGGATTGACCCTCAAGAGATATGAACCGAAGGAATTAGAAAATGCTACAAGTTCTTTTAGTGAAAACAACATTATCGGTGCTAGCAGTTTGAGCACTGTGTACAAGGGTCGATTGGAGGACGGACGGATTATAGCTGTGAAAAAGCTGAATTTGCAACAGTTCTCGGAAGAGTCTGATAAGTGCTTCAACAGAGAAATAAACACCCTCAAACAACTTCGGCACAGGAATTTGGTGAAGGTTCTTGGCTATGCTTGGGAGAGTAGAAAACTGAAGGCATTAGTTCTAGAATACATGGAGAATGGGAACTTGGACAGCATTTTACATGGCCCTGAGGTGAATCAAACAAGGTGGACATTGTCCGAGAGAATCAGAGTTTTGATCTCCATTGCAACTGGGTTGGACTACTTGCATTCCGGTTATGATTTCCCCATCGTTCATTGTGACCTGAAGCCTGCTAACATTCTTCTCGACGAAGATTGGGAGGCTCATGTGAGCGACTTTGGAACAGCTCGAATGCTAGGCGTTCACCTTCAAAATGGAAGCAGCCTTTCTACATCATCAGCATTTGCCGGCACTATTGGCTACTTAGCACCAGGTAACTCATTACTTGCCCTCAGTTATAAATGGAGTGTTTATTTATGTTCTTCAATATATATATTATTTTTTTCTGAATAATGCCGAAAGTCTTTCATTGCATATTGAATCCATAGAACAAGTTACAATAAAGAACTAGAAACTATAGATCCAAGCAAAACTATATTTGTTCTTCAATAAAATTGCCACAATCATCTCATATTCTAAATTATAACCGAAGAAGAATACGTCCGAGTATCACCATTCTTTTAGGGCAGTACTTTAGTCTTCCAACATTGAAAGTAGCAGTTCCAAATTATTGAATTGAACGAACACCTACTGCATTGCAGAAACATTTAGTGCCATATCAGCTAAGGTGCCCATGGCATTTCATTTTCTATAGCAATAAAGGAAAAAGGAAAAACCAAGTATTTATTGTGGAAAAGGACTAGTTCTCTATAAGCTTGGATATAATTTTTCACATCACAAGGTATCAGAGGTACGTTTGAACACAATGGATTCAAATGGCAGACATCAAATAAGAGATGTCACTTAGGTGGCCTTCTTCCCATTCAAGCTTTCTTCTATCTCGGTCATTTCTAGTCTCTGAATTTTTCACACTATCTTGTCTTGTATTGCTCTCCAATATATTCAAACATGTCTGTTTTCTCTGCCAGAGTTTGCATTTATGATGAAAGTCACAACTAAGGCAGACATCTTCAGCTTTGGTGTGATAGTCATGGAGTTCCTAACAAAACGAAGGCCAACGGGGCTCGCAGAAGAGGATGGATTGCCCATCAGTTTACATTGTCTCACGGAGAAAGCTCTTGCAGATGGAATGAAGGGTCTGCATCAAATTCTGGACCCTATGCTGGTGCTGAATATCTCCAAGGAGCATGAGGAAGTATTGGAAGAGGTACTAAAACTAGCATTGTTTTGCTCCCACCCAAATCCTGAGGCTCGACCTGACATAAATGAGGTGCTGTCAATCCTTTCGAAGCAAAGCAAGCGTATGGCGCACCCAAATCAATGTTATCGGATTCGCCACACTGAAGACTATAGCAATGAAATATCATCGAACTCAGATGCTCTCATTGGAGAAGGGGAAGTGTTTGCAACATGAGTTGATCAATGGCTAGGGGTGCCCGTATTGACCTGATAGCTTGATCTGCTCACTCACTGTTTTGATCTCATTTAATGCTTTAAATAAGGATGAGGAAGTATGATCATTAGGAAAAAAATCAACTTCTCAATTCTTTTTTTGAGATTTTGTTTTTCAAACTTCAGGTGGATCAACGTTTCAAGGACAGATTCTTTGATGCAGTGTGAGTTCAGGAATTCAGGAACACAGTGAAAAATAGAAGAATGCTGTAGAACTTGATCAAACATGAGTTTTTCTATGAATCAAAAATTTTTTTTTTGATAAGTAAGAAGTTTTATTAACAAAAAAGAAGAAGCATCAGTGCAAAGATTGTACTGACAAATTACAACATACAAACAAAGAAACTAATGAAATCCTGAAAATCAAGAAAGTGGCCCCCCAACAACGCATTAGCCCAAAGAAACAAAGTAAGTAACAAACCCCCTGCAAACGGTTAATGGACAACGAAGAATCCTCAAAACACCGTCTATTCCTCTCCTTCCAAAGGCTCCACCATATGCAAGGAAGAATCGTCCTCCAAATAACCTTAGCGAAAGGATCGTTAAGCTTTCTCCCCCAACCGATCAAAACGTCCCCAACTCGCTCCGGCATGACCCAATGAAGATTTAGCAAAGAGAAAACATGCTACCACAAACCTCTCGCAATCGGGCAATGGAGTAAGACATGGTTAATCAACTCGCCATCTCTCTCACATAAGAAACACCAATCAAGCACATAAAGCCCACGACGCCTTAAGTTATCAGAAGTCAAAATTCTACCATGCGTAGCCTCCCAAACAAAGAAGGAGTCTCTTGAGGGGACTTTAGAATTCCAGATCTGACGCCAAGGGAATGACACAGCTCTACTACCATCAAGCAAAGCATAGAAGGACTTTACAGAAAAATTGTCGTCCTTGTTACCCACCCAAGACAAGTTGTCCTCAATGAATCAATTATTGCACACAACCTTACTGTGTATAATAACATTAATTACAGAATTTGCCTGACTTGACCTCATAAACACGTTTAGACTGATAAATTATGTTGGTGATAAATTAAGTCAAATAAATTCATAGATCAAGTTATGTCTAAACACTACGAGAATAGCAAACAAATAAGGAAGAAAAAGACATACATATCATGTCCTGATCCAACATTCAAGAACCAACAACCATCCAAAACCAGCTGGCCTTTTCACATTGAAGAGCTCAGAATTTTGGTACAAGCACTAAAGGCGAAAAATAGCATTAAAGGGTTCAAAAGGGCAAGGAAGCACGGGGTGCCTTAATCTTGAGGAGGATCATTCATTAAAAAGTCCTTTATAGTTGAAGGAAACTCCAGGCCTCCACAGCCACCATCAGCTCCCTGACAAAAGAAGCCTTACCCAAAAGCAAATACGCCAATCTCAAAGGCTCCCTCCTCTCCTCCACACCACAACCATTCATAAAGTACTCAATCCACCCCTCCAACCTCTCCACTTCCTTTTTACACTTAGGTCCCTTCACCCCAACAATCCTCGCATAAAACCCACCTTGACAATCACAAGAATTATCGCTGATGCAATCCCCCAAACCAAAACTCTGCCTCTCTCCCTCCTTTTCTTTGTCACCGCAGTCTGATAAACCCAAGAGCTCCATTAACCGCTGGATATCGTCAGACGAGTCATTGCCAGTCCAATGACTGTTTTGGGATGCTCCACGCCGCGGCATTGAGGTTTGTTATCTTGGGTTTACGGGAATTGTGGGGAACTCGAGAGGAAGGCTTGAGGGTGTTCGCTACTGTCCCAGAGGTTGAGGTGGGCCACAGTTATTGCGTGAGTGGAGAGTGTGTGCGTCCACTCACGCAATAACCGGTGTCGTAAAAGCAATACAAGCCGAAAGATCAAAAATTGAGAATGGTGTGTGTGTGAGAGTGAGAGAGAGAGAGAAGGTGTGCGTATTCACCTGTTTTAGAGAGGAAAAGAAACTGGTGTGAAGAGAAGATGGTGACCGCTTTTTCCGATTAAGGGGGTCGATTATGATGTTCCAGGGTTTAACTCTGTGCGCCAAGTTCAGTTTACACTCGGGATAAAAACCAGAGTGCATGTTCTAAAGGGGCTTTTTTCTGTGTTCTAAAGGGGCTTAACCCAGGTTGCTATGCAGAAGGACCAAAAGCCTGGAAATCGTGTTTCCATTAAAGGACCGACTGTTAATTTATTATAACGGCGGAGCATTTTTTTAAAAACTACCCTTTTCAAGGTCAAAAATATTATCTCACCCTTTTTTATACACTAAAATACAATTTAGCTCCTCGCAATTTTTGAAAAATCCCCAGGCCAAAAATGCTATCCATTTTTTATGCGCTCAAATACCATATATTATCCAAAATAAATGAGACAAAAAGCTTTAAGTTCACTAAGAGATACAATTTATTTTATGAAGTAAAATATCGGTTTTCGTTTCTACTTTGTTATTTATATATCTCAAATTTCACTTTTATTTTTTATAAAAGTCTCTTAATTTAGTCTCATCCTTGAAAAAGTTAACATAAAGAAATCATCTAGCATGTCATGTTCATTTCCTATATTTTTTTAGGATTTGCATCCTACTTTTTTTTACAATCCAAACATCACAAAACACACGCATTCCAATACAACACTTTATTACTTTTTTTTACAAACAACAATCACTTTTAACAACCTACACTCATTTCAATACAACTTTAACATCATATAAAAATTCTCAAAACATTCAACATCCTAAAAATATTCTGAAAACGAACATGTCAGAGTTTATTTTTATCACCTTACATATGACAACTTTAAGTTTGATTTTTTTTCTTTTTTGTTGACATTGTCTCGGCTTTTTGAATTTATTTTCGCTTTTAACTTTCAATCGGTTGGCTTCTTTTTCCCTCTATAAACTGCTAATTTCAATTTCGAGTAAAGATTTTATTATTTTCTTTATATTTATTAGGAGATGAACTTGCAGACAATAATTCATACGTAGGAAATAATTATGTCCATAAAATATTAAAGAAGTTCTTTCTTTTTTCCAGATCCCATTTTAGAAATTGAATTATAGGAAGTATGTGTTTATACTCTAGATCATAATCTAAGGTGTGTTTAGGAATAACAAGTTCTCAAAATTAGTAAAAAATTTGATAGTGGTGTGAATATGTAGGTAAATTGAAGTTTTATTGGGATTTGTAGAAAATTGGTGAAATTCTTTAAAGATATTTGATTGTAGGTTGCTTTTTATTAGAATTTATTTAAAAAAATGTAAAGAATGATGATTTGATGGAATTTTGTAATAAAAAAGTATTTAAGTTTAGTGAAAAAGTACGGAGAGAAATGATTTGATAAAGTTTTTTTGTATAATTACACCCACGACCCCTAAGGTATTCGAAAGTTGTAATTGAGTCTCTCATGTAATAAATTAGTCATTTAGCGCCCTAAGGTAATGATTTCGAGAAAAAGAGGCTCATCCATCGACCTTTGTCCCATCTTTTAAAGGTAAATGCAGACATGTCAAATTAATGTTACATCAATCCAATCAAATTGTGTCACGTGCTCAATCTAAACGTGTCAGCTCACAGATGTCATGTCAACCCGCCCTAATCAGCCACTTACGCCACGTCATTGCTACACCAACCAAGCTTACAAAAAAACACCTAATTGCTTCCCTACACATCCCCATGAACGGCCTTTCATATTCTTCTCCTAAAATTCCAAACTCAGTAGAATCCCCACATGTTAGCATTTACGGTTAACGGTAGACAGAATGGCCTCTTTTTCTTGAAATCATTACCTGATGGAGCTAACTGGTTAATTTTTTTTACCTCGGTGACCCAATTGCAACTTTCAAATACATCATGGGTCATGGGTACAATTTTGCCTTTTTGAAAGAAAAAAATATTAGAGTTTGTATGAAAATTCGGGGTGTTGAATTTTTTGAGATTTTGAATTTTTAGTTGTGAATTTTTTTTTTACTTTCAAAATATATTGTCGCGAAACATCACCCTCATTTCCCTCTATGACTCCACCCTCAAGACTTCAATCCTAACTCCCCCACTGAATTTATGCACAATCTAAAGGTCCAAAAAATAATTATCACATAAAGTACAAACTTTAAATTAAATGGTAAATTAAGGTATAATATATGAAGTTGGTATTTTGGATAGCTGAGTTGATGGCATTGAGGAATGATAATTCCCTTCTCGTAGATTCATGTCTTTGGATGAAGCTATTTTCAGTGAGACGCCAACCAAACGCCATTAATTTTTGAATGCATTGGATATATAAAATCAGTGGCGGAACCAGGACCAAAATTCAAGGGGGTCGAATTCTAAAGGGGAAATGACAAAAAAAAATTATTTTATAACGAAAACTTTCTTATGACACCAACTAAACCCTCTTCAAGCTTAGAAAAAAATACAGAGCACCCTTAATAGCTGTGCTTGTGACCACATCATAGATTGGTGCTCCATTGCATGTTCAATTCACCACGTTGTACTTCAACTTTTATGTGCATGTAATACAATTATCCCACATAGCAGAAGTATTAAAGTACCTTATTACGTACAGAGCAGAAACCAAAAACCACAAAAGTAAGTCCTATGACACTACCTGCAGCTACAACTGCTAAGAGTCCTGCTTTTGTCACACCACCATTTGTACCCCTCTGAACACGCTGCTAACAACAATGGAAAGAATTAGCATTGTTAAGCCCTCTATATCTAACAAGCAAGACAACTTCCTTTAGTTTGCATAAAAACTAATGATGTAAAACATAATCAAAAGCGTGAACTACTACTCATAGGTTGACCTCTAGAACTCTTGGCGTTTATGTTTTAATCGAAGCTCAGTAACCTCCAATTTTCCATGGGGGAGAGCATGCACGATGATGGCAGTCTCCGCCGACATTATGTGAGCAATCACGTTTACTACAAGGAGGGTGCTCCTAACCCTACATTATCGTCATAGATATTGTCGTTCTCCGTCGTCTTTCTTCTCCGCCGACATTATGTGGTGGTCAGTCGTTGGTCGGTACTATCGCATAGGGTTTGCTTTTCAGCCACCTATGGTTTCCTTCGTCGGCAGAGAATGAAGCTACTTCGACTAGAATGAGGGTAAAACGGGAAACAAAAATTTAAGTAGTTCACGTGCACAACACGTGGGCTTATTACCGTCAATATTAACGAAGAAATGAGCTTCGGGGTGGCAATCGACGGAAATTAAAAGTTTGTGGGCTCAATGTCACGAAATCAAAATAAGAGGGTGCAAAGTGTCAGACATCCCATAGTTCAGGGGTGCAAAGTGTATTTTCCCTTTTGTTTCTCGAGATTGTTCTTCTAAATAAATTATATCATTAATTATAAATATATATGTCTTTTAAAATAAAGATTGAAGAAAAAAATAGAGGAGATCCAGGAGACAAAGAATTGGTAGGTAGCTCAATACATGTACTCTTCTACCTTCATAACCCAATTACTTTACTACTAAAGTTACATTATATATGTATTGCTAATGCATTGCAGAATTAATTATAGGGGAGAGTTTTTTTGTTTTGAGAAATGCTACAAATTCTTCTTGGGTTCTTTCCAGGTTCTTCTGGGAAGAAATCTGACACGATCTCTCGATGTGTAGGGTCCACTTCTAAAATGAATCATTAACCGTCAAATTCTTCTAATCTGGAAAGAATATAAGAAGAACAAACATAAAACATTTCTCTTTTATTATTATTATTATTAGAGATTGAATGCAGCCCTTATATTTCCTATTTTGTAAAGGTTAAAACTAAACCATTGAATTAGAGAAAATACGTGTTGCAATATTTTGGTTGGAAGTCAATAGTCTCTACACAAATTTGTGTTTGGAAACCCCAATGCTGTTGACAAAGCTAGGATGAGATGCATTTTGACCCATAAAGTGTGGCACTAATTAAGCTTTTTCACATATCATCATTTTGTTATTGATTTAACGACTCGTTAGCCTCTTACATATGATCTATAGTTTAGACATTTACCATTATCTCACAACCGAAATCCCACATAACATGTCCATACGGAATGGATCTAGTTAGTTAATGTACAGATAAATTCGGGCTGATTCATACTGAAATTTTGGCTTTTTTTTAATTTTAATTTTGGCTCCAATTTGATCCCAGGAAGAATCGACCCTTGTGATGGGACGTGATCAAAGCAAACCCATCTTTATTTTTTTAAAGGTGTAATTATATTTAATGCTTGTTATTTATAATAGGAATAAATACAAAAATTATCCATGTGCTATAAGTAAAAATTGATTTAGTTTCTGTGATATGAAAAAAATAAATTTAGTCTCTATTATTCTATTTTTGTTTATTGTTAGTCCTTAAACAGAGACTGATTATATCATTTTCTCAAATTACAAAAACTAAAATTATATTTTTCATATCACCAAGACTAAATCAATTTTTGTGTATAATACATGAATTAATTTTATATTTATCCTTAATATAAAAAAAAACCGACAGAGGGATGAAAAAAAAGCTATAAGAAAACCGACGAAGCGATTACAAAAAGCCAAAACTAGAAAGGAACGGACTCGCCGACTCTCACGTGAATACCTTTTTTTTTTTTTTTTTTTTTTCTAAACCACGTGAATACCTTTATTAGCCTAAAGAATAGCACAGCTGTACGAAGTTTTCAAGCAACGAGGCAAATCTCGCCACCGCATCGTTTAAAAGAGTTCTCACACTCACTCCCCCTCACTCCGCGCTCACCCCCCTCACAGAACAGAACAGAACAGAACAGAACAATCTCTGTTCTCTGTCTGTCTCTAGCGAAAACGAGATGGTTCCTCTTTCGCTCTCAACATCAGTTTTGAGAACTTACCCTCTCTTCAAGAACACAACCAAGAACTCTCTCTTTCGAGAAGCTCCACGTCACCAGTCCAAGCTCTTCTTCGATGTCCCTCGAAGCTCTGGATCACTCGGCTACGATCCCCTCAGCCTCAGGTAGAGAAATTGGAATTTGGTATAGGTAAGGTGAACACCGAGGCTTCCTTCCAAAACTAATCTTTAAATTGTCATTTTTATGTTTTTTTTCTCAGATTTTCGGTGAATTTTAAGGGGATGGTGATTAAGGAGCAAAAGAGGCGCGGATTTGGTGCGGTTTGTTACGCTGCGCCTCTTACTGCTCGTAACCTCCAGTGGATCTCCCTCGTCTCTTCCGCGTAAGCCTCTACACATATGCTGTATGCATGTATATTTCTACGTACTCATTCGAGTATAAATGTACGACTGTCGTTGTTTATGTCTGCGTATCGATGGTTTATGTGAACGCGTATTGGTGTGTAATGTGTATACACATTTGCTACTTCTCCGGACTCCGAGGAAAATGTTCGAGAACCACCTCACTTTCTGAGGGCTATCTAATTTTCTTAAAGTATGTTTCTACTTTCTACTTCATGGTGGGAAGAAAAATGATTGCCTATTAGTTTGGTGTTGCATGCAAACCGAATTGCTTTACTCCTATTCTATTTTCCGTTTCTACTTTTTGTTACAAAATCTAGAATCTTTCCTGTTGTCAAACAGTGAGTTTGATATGAATATGGTGAAGTGTGGGAATGGTTTTTTCGGTTATATTGAATATCCAATCCTGCTAATTGACTTGTTTGTTGGATATTCCTCTGTGCTGGTGCAAAGCAAATCACGACTAACACTATGGTCTTGTTCCAATTTTATTACATTGCAGAGGGTATCAAGAGGCTCTATTACCTATTCTAAGAAGTTTAATTGCTTCAGCATTTCAACGAAAATATGAGTATCTTGTCACTTGTCTGTTGTTCTAATGGCTATTCAAACTTCCTTTTTAGGGTGTTAATGCTGGCCAAGGGAACTGCTATTCAGAAATCTTTTATTGTTCCATTACTTGCGCTGCAAGCACCAGCAAGTGTCATCTCATGGATAAAGTGAGCCTCCCAAAATTTCTACTCTTATTGAATAGCGACACTATAATTTTTGGTGGATTCTATGAAAGTAGTTGGTATCATGCTTGCCGATTCTTCAGTGTACTTCTCTATCATCTACCTTTAGCTTATGCACAATCAGAGGCAGTATCTTATGGATCAAGCAAGCTTTTAAAGCTTCAAATGAATTTATCAAACTTGGATGAAATTGAATGGCAGGGGTGAATATGGTATTTGGGCTGCATTCTTGGCACTTCTTGTCCGTCTGTACTTCTTCATTCCTGGTAGGTCGCGTTTACTTAAGTTGTAGCTTACACAAAGTTTTGATGGTTTAATTTTCAGTGTCTTGATCCATCCTTTACTTTTTGTTATTGACAGAGAGTAGAGAAATTTCTAACCAGTCCTTTTATGCCTTCGTTT
Source organism: Myrica gale (assembly GCA_963930655.1). Lineage (NCBI taxonomy): Eukaryota > Viridiplantae > Streptophyta > Magnoliopsida > Fagales > Myricaceae > Myrica > Myrica gale. Next base: position 12,226,148 of record OZ005603.1, on the reverse strand, counting down.
GTTTCTAGGTGAACTTGAGTTGCCATTTGTAGCTTTGCTATTGGTAATTGTAGCCCCTTATCAAGTAATGAACCTGCGGTACGTATAAGCTTTGTTTGAGGTCAACTGAGAACATTGTTTGTGCTTGCATAATTTTTTGTTGCTTGTTATATTTTATTCACAGGGGAACTCAGGCAGGTGCCATCATTTCTCTGGTGATTGCCGGATATTTGGCTTTTCAACATTTCTCACGAACAGGCAGCCTGCAGAAAGCATTTGACCAAGGTTCAATTGTTGCAACCTTAGCCATCATTTTCATTACAGCGGCGGCATGCTTACTTCTGATCTGAGTTTCGTGTAAAATTATGAACTATTAGCTTTTCAATTACCTGTATATTATTGGACTCGCTCGTGTTTTTCACCTCCTGTGGCGGAGGGGAGGAGGTGTTGAAATAACAGAATAATCCTCTTGTATGGATCTTTTTCCTTTTTGTTAAGTGTATGTGTGAGACATTCAATAAGCGGTGTGAATGTGCACTGGTTCCTTCAGATGACCAATATTTTTTTGGCTGATGCAATCTTGTCTCTAGTTTTTTGCTGGTTTCCTCACATATCATTCTGGCCTAAGCCGTTTTCCACTTTTGTTCTTGCATGATACTACATCAAACATTTAGTATCTCTTTCTCTTTCTCTATCTTTCACCTGTTCATTTCATCTTCTCCCGAATGGATAATGAAGGCATGTGGGTTTCTGGGCAGAGTAAACCATTGTAAAAGAACATGGATTTTACTCCTACTCTATTGGGTGATTAGATGGGAGTTTAGAATGAAAGAGCCTCTATTATATTAATTCTCAACACGTTGGGGAGAATTGCTTGTCTTCTCACATACCCCTTATGTGCAAGAAGTTCGATAACTCATTGCAACCTACTTCTCTGAGCTGTGGATTGATCACAGGATCAACTTCTAACTTTTCATGTGTAATGATGCGAGTATGGATTTCTTGCTGGACAGACAAGGTTATTTGGATTTTCACCCTTAAGATTGTGTTTGAGTGGTTGCGACATATTCCACTTTGTCTCGTGTGACTAAAACAAAAACTATCCTTGCTTGGTAAGTTTGGGTGCTGATTATTGTCATAGTTTCTTCAAACGACCATCCCACTAGTGGTGATTGTCTCAAGACACATTTTCAGCTCAAAGGCTCTGCTCCTTCTCCGCAGATTAAGCACACACCTTTGATCTAACCAATGCATGTACTCTTGTTTTCATATATTTCCATTTCCGTATATACGCCAATCAAATAAGAGAGGACTTTATCGAAGGTTTGGAAGATAGGAGGAGTTTCATAAACGAGACTACGCTTGATTAAATTTGAACCCTTTTTGAAGGAGGGTGTTTGACATATTTCCATGAGCCCATGGGAATCCAAAATGTAGTTTCAGTTTTGCAATTACTATTTCTCGTAATCATTCCCTGAGGATCGAGATTCGCAAACTCAGTAATAATTATCACTAGGCATCCATGTATGAATGCCCTGATCTTTGTTAGATAACCAGAGAAACTAACTCGATCCGATTTTTTGGAATATACTTACCAAAAATGTTTGATATTCGTTTAAACAATTATCTCCAGAGTTCTTTGGCACTCTTGCTTGCTTTCATGTGAGTACAGGTCGATCTCTTCACTGCTTGTCTAAATAATTTATTTGTACTAATACTGCAGAAAAAGTGACTACGGAGTCTACAAGTATAATAACCTATATAGTTTCTTCTTTCCTCTTCTGCATTTCCTCCTACGCTTCTTAGTCCACTATCAGGCGTACATAGGTAGCTTATAGAAATAATCTAACGGCGAGAATATTTAGGTGTGGAGATAACATAAAATCCGAACGTCGATTCCAAGTACCTTGTTGGAATTCGCAAGTGTATGTGGTGGCAAACTGAGTGAATTGCCAGCTCGTTTTGGAGAGTAATAGCCGAACTTGATTTTCTTCACCTAAAGATGATAACCTCCTGCGACTGCCCCTACGAGAGCAACTGTGGTGAAAAGCAACAGCGAAGAATAGGAGACTGAGTTGCCTGAATTGGGACTCCCTGTTGGTTCTGAACCATATATCGTTGATCCACCTGGTATAGTTGTTGACGGGGTGGTTGGGGTTAGCGGGAGCATTGTTGGGCTCGGTGGGGTCATTGGGGTGGTCGGGATAACCGGTGAGCTTGTGCTGTCGACGGGAAAATGTATTAAGAATTTTCGTTGCCTGAAACCTTTTGGTATGAGTTATGAAAATGGATATGGTAATGGAGCTTACCTGGGTGTCGTCGTGGTTGATGAGTAGCGACAGCTTCCACTGCCTGTAAAATCCACAGAAAGAGAGTGGTCAGTGGAGGTTTTAGGGGCAGAAATGAAAGCAGGGGAGGGGAAACGAATTTGATTACGGTGAAAGAATCAGGAAGCAAAAGTTTGGGCAAGATATGTGAAAATCTCTATTCCAGATGTTAAAAAAGAGTCCTAGATCGAGTTTTGCATGAGGCAAAATTATTCATTTTGAAGCCTAAAGTAGCCATTTTTGGAACTTGCTCAAAACTCAATGAACTAAAGTTCATGACGTGGTGAAGTAAGGAAATTTTCTTACTCGGGTCAGTGGTGGTAAGTTGAGCAGTTCCTCCAAAAACGCAGCTGGTAGGCGCTGGATTTTTCTGGTAGTAGTCATTGAAGGCATAGGAAGCGTGGTCACGAAGAGTGTTTGGGTTGTAACAAGTTGCTCCTGGTTGAATTGCCGAACAGTCTGCACCTCCATAGCCACAAGCGTAGTCAATAGCTACCTGTAAAGCTGTGTCTGAAGCTGCCTGGCTTGCAATACACCAAGAGCCCCCTGATGATGCCGGAGTTGTGGTGGTTGGGGCTGTGGGAGTTGTGGTGGTTGGTGCAGTGGGAGTTGTGGTTGTTGGGGCAGTGGGAGTTGTGGTGGTTGGGGTGGTCGGAGTAATTATTGGCCCTGTCATCGTTGGTGCCGGCGGCGATATAGGATTTACAATAGGAGTCGGAGTTGTTGTACCGGGAGTTGTCGGGTTCACAATGGGAACCGTATCCAGTTGCGTAGTCGTCACTGAAGAGGGGAAGAGCATCCGGTTTTCTTGATCCTGCTGTAATCTGGCCAGCTGGATTACTTCTGGAGGAGGTTTCTCTGCAACACTTGAACCTGAAGATATATAAAAAGATTGATTAGTTCTTTTCCTTCTATGTCAGGAACATCATTTAAAAAAAAACTGCCAACTTCGAATCTGTTTCAGATTATGTGCTTATTGCTGTCTGGTTGCTGTCTCCTGTCTGAGACATTGGCGTTGCAACTAAAGCATAAAGGCAGAAGTATTCCGGCCAACAAATAATGATGAATCACAAAGACAGAGGACTCTGTTTCTCTGGTTTACTCGAAACGATAACAGAGACAAACTTCAGATAAATTTAAATCATCAGCTGGGTCTGAATCATCCAAAACATTTTCTTAGAAAGAATGGCAGATAAAAAAAATACCTCAACATAAACTCTTAAGACAATTGAAAGTTCAAGGGAAGAGAAAAATCTATCACTTGGGCACGAAATTGAGGAGCATAACAGCTCTTCTCGCTGTTAGCTTGCGGCAAAAACAGCTTCGTTATGCAGATTCCCTTCTGTTCTGTTTTCCCCGGGGATATGTCCAAACAATTCCCACATTACTTGCATGCAAAGAGAATTGCGTTACTGCAAGTTTTTCTTCTCTAATAACCGACCTTGTTGCCTCATCGTACCATGCAGGCAAGGCAAAGCATAAAAAAATCGTTTTCTTATCCAATAAATGACGCCAAGGAGGACTGCAAAAGTTCATGTAGAAAATGGGCAATCCAACAAACAGATGGAGAGAGGATTCTTGTGCTGAAAATACGATTACAGAGAAAGAGAGAACCAAAGAACAAGGTGGGGGAAGTCAATCCTCTAGGGCAATGCAAATCACCTGAACCGAGTAAAAGAAGACTCGAGGAAAAAAATGCGAGATGCCAAAGAGTGCTAGCACCCATCCCTCCAAAAGAGCTTTCTATAATTTGGCACTGAATTCCCTCTTCTTGGTTTGGAAGAATGAAGGAGGTGAGAGCTCAAGATGTCTTGAACAAGAGAAGCACCAACGGTGTTATTTCAAAGAAGAGAGTTTCATCTTTTTACAAAGTATAAGATTTTATATATATATAACTGGAAGAATCATAGATTTCTTGGATCGAAGAGAGACGAAAAGAGAGAAGAAAGAATATAAGAAAACTTAAGAAAAGAGGCATTGGGGTAGTTGGAAACTGCAAGCAAGAGAAGGTGCAAAAAGAGTTAAAAGGGTTATGAGGAGGGAAAAGGCAAAAGAGTTGTGTTTGGAATTTTAAGATCTGACGTTTCAAGCTGAGATACTGATTTTACTGCCGCAGTGATGATACTGTGGAATTTTCCTTTTTCTCTTTCTACTGTTTTCATGGTACCAAATCAAAAGCTAAAGGTTGAGAGAGAGAGAGAAGGAGTTCCTCTTCTTAACAAATCTCCTCGCCTGAATCTAGAGCGTCCTTACTTACCTAGTAGCTTGGTTAGTTTATTCGGGCAAGACGGCCATAGAATAAACTATAGGCATTTCCAATTTTTAGTTTTATTTTGGAGGGACGCAGACACTCAGGTTGTGTTTGCATGAAAAAATTTCACAAAATTTTTCACCCTCTCACAATAAAATATTACAATATAATCTCTTTCTCATCAAATCATAACTTTTCACTACAAAAATATAAAAAATTATCTCTCTTCACTTTTTCACTAAACCCAATAACAAAAATTTTAACAACCCAAAAATTTTCCAACACAAACCCACACTCAATAGGTCTCGAACTCACGAAGACATTTTGGGTATGTTTGTTTGTCTTCTCATGTTCCCGAAATTTTTAGAATCTTTACTTTTATTGAGATTTATTGAAGTTTATGAAAAGTAAAATGTGTAGGTGTAAAAGTTAAAAATTTTGGAGTGTGTTTGTTTTGCTGGAAATTTGCATGCCCCGAATTGTTGGGAAAACAAACATTACCTTTGTATCAACTCTAGGAGGCAAATAAAAATAATAAAATATAAATATCATACCTGTGTTTTTTGGCAAAATTGGGTTTAGGGTCCATGCTTCAATATTTTTGAATTTAGGACTCTACTAGCACAGTTAGTGAAATATAAACTCTACCCTGATTTACGTCAATAAGAGGAAGAAATATCTCACGTGTCATTCTGATTAGTTCTCATGCACAAGATGTCACGTGAAATATTTTCGTCACTTAATTGACGAGAAAATCACTATCAGTCCTAATACGGATCCTAAATTCGTATCAGTCCTAATACGGATCCTAAATCCGAAAAATTTTAAACCAATTTTTCTAAAACTATTAAGTATGATATTTACTTCTTTTCCACACACAAAAAATACCATTTGAGTTAACATCCTATGGACCTTTTCCTCAACATCAATGCAACATGCACAAAGATGGTGTGGTGTACATATTTCGTTATTGTATATGAATAAGTTTAACCTAACTATAAGTCCTTCCTAGTAGCACTGTATCCAACTCACCATGCTCCGAGATGTTCTTAGTGCGGGGATTTGAAGCAAGGGGGCAGAATGAGGTAATCTCATTACGAAAGGTCAGAGAGCCCTCCATTCTTTCGTGAGCCAGACGTACAACAATGAGGCCCAAAACAAAAAATGTCCACTAGGGATTTGGGTTTGAGAGGCCGAAGGAAAGTTGGGCCAGTACGATCAGATTACAAGACCAACGTCTAGTTTACTTTACTTTGATCTTCATCTGGGTTCTCTTTTGTCTCTTTTACAATCTTTAATGGGTGGGTTGTGTTTGTGTTAAAATTTTAAGATATTGAAAATGGTGAAAAAGTAAAGAGAAAAATGATTTGAATCAATTTTTTATATTTTTTAGAGTGGAAATTAATGATTTGACGAGAAGAGAATGATTATATTATAATTATTTTATTATGTTAAAATTTTGGAAGACTAAAATTTTACAAATCAAACACAGCCTTGATCTTTTCCTCCTAGGCAAGAAACATCCCCTACTTACTCAAAACAGAAAGAAAAAAAAAACATATACTATAAGTATTAAAATAACCATCTTCTTCTAGGCAAGAAACATCCCTACTTACCTGAAACAGAAAGAAAAAAAAAACACCTATACTATAAGTATTAAAATAATCATCTTTATCCATACTTACCAGCTACTTATCAAGATCAAATTGGAGAGAATATCAATCCTTATTTCAAACATGCTTTTGATTTGGGGCCAACACAAACATTTGTGGAACTCCTCAAAGACAAATTTTCACATCATAGTAAGTACTCTCAAGATTCAATATTAATCAACATCACCAATCCGCCGACCCGCTGGCAATGAGCACAAGTAGCGAACTATAGGGAGAATTAGCTCGGTATAGGGAGTATTAGTTTGGTAAGCACAACTATGCTAAATCCGCTAGACAGTTCTAGGTTGTCTCCCTGCTGCATTATTTTGATGCTCATAAACTCAACTTTGTATTAGTACAAGTTATTACAGCTGTTAATTTACAAAGTAATTAAAATAGGACCTTTTTTTAAAAGTCCATAATAATGAAGATACCTCAATACACAATCTTCATTTTCATGTACCCAACAAGCATGAGTTTCTTCTAAAAATAGGGGTTTGTCCAACCATAAGCCTAACTTGCTGGTGGCGAGTTACATGGTCTTCCAGTAAATTCAAGTTGAAAAGTTATGAGCCTATACCGTGACCAGAAGACCTTCTTGTGGCAGTGAATTGCATCCAAAACGCACATCCAGGGTGTTCTTCGATATGAAACTCTTGCATGGTGATTACTGGGTTCATTTTTTTTTAGTTGATCCGCATCAAGAGTTCAGGTACCTATAAGAACAAAGCTGGCGTCTAATACACTACACAATACATAGAGTCTGTTGCTGTCTCTCAAAACAACTGAACTATACAGCTAGGCATAGGGAAAAGAATGCCTTAGACAACCATATCTAAGCTAAAGAAAGCACAAGAGGCATTAGGCAAGTCAATCATATCATACCATTACACTTCTGCAGTAAATTCTCAAGAAAAACAAGGCAGCTTTCACACGTAGATGTTGTAAATTAGGTTAAATAACTAAATGCAGAAAAAATGTATAGGAACTCAAAGATAGAAGTTAAATAAGAAGGCCATAACCTTTGTCTCATCCTTGATGAAGCTTACTGCACTGCGAAAGATGCTGCCTAACATCACTCCACCCTGCATGCAAACGGTTATTGTTCAGATTAAATGGAGCCCTACTATCACTGAGTCACAGAAGAATGTTAGAGTTCTACCTGGGAAATTTCGATAGTCAGGCTCTATGCCATTGCCATTTATGTCCTTGTGATTTGGTGTGACATACTTCCCAACAGTAACAACCACACCAGATCCATCATGACGTTCAAATACAGATTGAATCAAACCCTGCTCAACATATAGCGCTCTGAGTCAGAGTTACAAAAAGGGAATTGCAGATGTGACATATTATATATATATAATATTGTTCATAAATGCCCTTCATTATTCCTCTGCAACAATTTGCAACAATTTACAGCAATTGCACATCTAGTTTTTGGTTAGTCAATCAGGCATCCATTTGTAAATACAAAAAAGTAAGATCTGAACCCTGTACTTTGGTTGGATTCAGAAACTACAAAAGAGAGCTTTTATCCCCAGCCAAGGCAAATGAACTTAAAAATAAAGAAGAAAAGCCTCTTCAGCAAGTGTCCAAATTCCACCATCAACCACAGCTTATAAAGTTTAAAGATGAGTTGCATGATACAGATGAAAAATGGGTTCTAGGTAGATTCAGGTCCATCAAATACATATCATACAAACACAATGCTGAATCACTAAGAATTCTTAAAAACCATTATGAGTAAATATCTGAACCTTGCCAAAAGTCATTTCCCCCACGAGAACAGCCCTGCAATTATCATGGAGTGAAGAAGCAACCTGCAATGAGACTACCATTTTCAATACTGCACATGTAAAGTATCAAAAGCAACTTCAGATACTTTGGTAGAGCAGCTCACAATTTCACTAGCACTAGCAGTTTTGTTGTTTACCAAAACCTGCATTAGATAAGGGTTCAAACTTTGTTACAAAGGTCACTGCAGTTGACATTAAATGGTCTCTCCTAACTTGTTAGTACAGAAAATAGCTTATAAGATTAGAACACTCAAGTTTGACCTAAAACGCTAAGAAAGCCCGAGTGTGTTCACAAATTCACATGCTGAAAATGCACAAATATTCGGTTCAAAGTTCAAACAACTCTCTACCCGCTCAGATGACTAGCACTCCCAAAATCTGAAAGTGATTGAATTGTTTGGTAATGCCAAATGAGGTTCCTTTCCATTGCATTATACCATACCACAATTTTTTGTTTTTTCTCTGAGCATAACATTACCCAATCTACAATGGGAAAACTCCTGACTATTGTGGCCTTGTTTCTATGTTTGACACAGACTTCATACTTGAGCTCATACTTCTGTTGCAACTCATATGGACTATTGTGGCCTCATATTTATGTTAGTTACTATGTCTTCAGCTCATGTATGTCCCACGATTTGTCATCAGTCTTCAGGTCCTTATTGGATGGACAATATGTTGAGTCAAAATTGATATAATGCTACAGAATGATACATATAAGTCTCAAATGAGGTTTAGATTTATTTTCCTCTAATTCCATCATTCTGTAGATTCATACCATTCACCATTAGAAAACGAAAAAGCGATAAATGACAAAAAAGAAGAAGCTTAGAACTCATTTCAAAGATCTCAGATGTGAAAGAGCATACAATAGCAGGAGCTGTAACCAATGGTGCAGTGTCTGCAACGATTGTGTTTTGGGACTGCAGATCCCTTCCAACAGTATAAATCACCTGCACATAAATCTAATCAGATGAAAACACCACATCGATATGCTGGCTCTGGATCAAACTGCATCAGAAAGTACTAATAGAAAGAAAAGTTTGCCCAAGTGATAAAGTACTCCTAAAAATGCACTTATGTATCACTTTCGGTAGTGAAAGGTCAAAAGCGACACAGAAAAGCACTATTAATTAATAATGTCTGTCAGTAACAAAAAGTTCTTAATTTTGACGAATATCCAAAAGAATTGGGAACAAAGTCCCTGCGGAAAACACAGGTGAGATAATCCTGTCTAAAATTTATGTAAAAGGACCATCATGATATTCAAAATATCCAATTTTTTTCGACTCTCCACATTACAGTTAAAATGAAATCTTCAGCCAGGTAGTGGAGAATACCAGTAATTTCGAGAGCAACAGCCATCAACCAACTCTGCTTCTGTTGTCCTAGACACCTTGCCTACAGACTTAGCCAGTACTGATCCTGGATGACAGAGATATTCTATGCTAAAAAGATAGCCAGCATGAAACCTTTTTCTGGATCCAAAGTAACATTAATCCAAGATATGTGAATATATGCTAGGGTCCATCTAACTGTTACATTACACTGCCTGAGTGCATAGGGATTGTGCTAGGCTTTCCTTTCAGCATCTGGGTGTAGTAGAAATTAAAACATATGAAATGGTTTGCCCATGTTCCATAAAGCCTATGACAAAACCATTGGGGACAACTTGATTCAAGTGCAAGATACCAAAAAGAAACAATAGGAAGGCCTAAAAATACAGGTTCTGACAGTGAGAATAGACATTGTGGCCCATCACCAGATGACAGATATTTATCTTAATAGAATAGAATGCACGAGATTCTAGTTACCCTAGTTGAGTTAACTGGCTATTTATCAAAAGGAAAGAGCAATTCATTCTTGCTAGCCTTCCAACTAGGATATATTGAAATCATGATTCAAGGATCTCAATCATTGTGCCCATTTGGAGGAAAAAACAAAGAAGAAGAAGAACACAAGATATACTCCGGAGAACAGGATATTGAGAAGTAAATGATTCCTAATCCAACAACTAATGAGGATATTGAAGCATGATGAGGGCAAGCATACACCTGTTAAAAGTTTTTCAAGGTGACAAAATCACGAAATAAAATCACAACTCGCAAAGTTTTGAGGCTGACAGGTAGTATCCATCACAATGTTCCATTGGTTACAATAAGCAAATTTTTGAGACTGGTTAACTACTGTTACGACTCTTGATGATAAGCGGAAAGAAGAAAGATGCACAGAACTATAGAAATTACAGGAGACACCGAAAACACAGAAAAATATTTTACAAACAGATAAATTGTTCCCAAATGTAATCACAATAAATTGCTGTACCCTCTCCCCTTCATTTAGAAAGAGTTTAGCAATTTCAATTCCAGCCTGAAAGAAGCAAAAGAATAGGATCAAACTCAACAATATTACAAAATCAGGTGCCAAGAAAATCATGGATTAACAAGAAACATGACTTTACTGTATCTTGAACCAAGAAATTTTTTTTGGTAAAAACTAAACAGACAAGCAAAGAAGCACAAATTCAGTGGCAGAGAGAACATAGTGCAGGACAAGCAAGTTGCAATCCAAGTCATTATGTCTGAGAATCAATGATGTTCCCTTTTGCTTTTCTAGGTGCTTTCGAGAACTGGAAGGTTTGCAGTTGAACACCCTGAAAAGGGGAATCCCCTTATTTCTATGTAAGAAACCTAAAATTTGATGGACAATCAGAGAAAAATCTATTTCTCATCGTACCAGAATATGTTAAAATCAATTAACCTCTAGTTATTACTTCATAGTACATCTCATGCTGAGATTTTATATTTCTCAACACAATCAAGGAGTTAAGAAAGTGTACGTCCATAACATCTCATCGGTATGCATAGACCCTGGTAAAATATAATATGATATCATTAATTTGTATTTTACTAAAGCAACCTTATAGTCCAAAGAAGCTATCACATGAAACATTATAATAAGCGGACATGATGTTAAGCCATGAGGTCTGGTGCGAATAAGCTTTTTGAAATCTCTTTATAAGGGATAACCCGTACGAATGTGTACACCAAATAAATAAGAAGCAACGACTGAAGAAAACTTGAATTTTAAATAGGTGAAATGGAAAGTAGAAAAGATGGGAAGGAAAGAGGAAAGGGGACAGGAGGACAACGTAAAGGGAATTAACTTTCCTTTGTCATTTGGTAGAATGGAAGAAAAAGAGAAATGTATAGAAGAGTATAAATATGTTCTCCCATTATGTGCCAACTTCAATGGTTTAGAGTATGCGTTAGACACAGAATTCACCAATTCTTGTGAAGCATCCAGCTGTCCTCCAATCCAATCACTTTTTGGCAATTAATTTATTGGCCTAAACCCCCTCCTCTTCCTCTCCCCCCCCCCCCCCCCGTTATCCCTCCAACCAATCAGAGGAATTCCCCCTTCTTCCTCATTTTAGCCTCTTACCCATCTCGATCCCTCCTCCAATATTTCAAAACAAAAAGCTACTTTTTGCATGGGTTTATATAGATGAATCAGTTAAATAATGATACAGTGGAGATATTAATGTAATCACAGTGATATACATACAATAATGCTTCATATATGTTGCTAATAACCATGTCATAGCATGTAGATCAATTGTACAATAAATATAGAGTGAATATTAGGTAATTAGTGAAGCACCTGGGATTATAAATTTGTTCTTCTCCTCCCATGGGTTTATCTTAGCTCAAATGATTACAATTGTTCCCTTTGCAGCTCTGGTCAACCTAGAGATAAAAGCCAAAACTAAGGTTGTTACACCATTGTACGGATGCCTTATTCCAAAGATGTAGTCGACTTAAAATATAAAGCTTCCCTGGGACCCCACCCTTAACTGAAAGGGTTTTTCCCTTTACGTTCAAAAAAGGGTTATCGACTTTTCTAATACACTAATTGACCACTAGGCTGGATTGCCTGTTCAATTATAATGCCTTCAGATCAAAATGCTATGAGGTGTGTTAGTTCCTTTGGTGGCGTTTGTGGCTAGTGCCGCTAATATTGCAACAATTTTTAGGAAAATAAAGGAAAAAAGTCACACGTGCCTTTTGCTCTTCCTGAATTTTATACCTCAGTTTTTTAATTTGGTAATTTCAAGACCTGAGTTAGGACATGTTGACCTACGAGACCTTTGTTAACTATTCTATCGATTTAATTATTTAAGACACAAAACTGTTCATAGAGATTCACTGCCGAGAGGAAAAGCACCAAGGCCCTACTGCCACAAGAAACTACAGATAATGTTTAGAAAGGAGGAAGGAATCCCCTTCCTTCCACCCCATGGGGTTGGGCATGACAAAGGGGATGATCCCCTAACCTCTACCCATTGCCAAGGGAGGAAGGAGAGGGGGATCCAAGCACCATTAAACTAGGGGAGAGCCCTTAAGGTGATCAGCTTCACCAAGCGAGGGAGGGGATCACTCCCTGGTTTTTCTGTTTCCTTTATTTTTTTAGATTTCTCATTGTCAACGGACAGCGTAGCTGGCCAATTTATGGTCAATTCAAATTCAAATTCGAACGTTATTATTTTCCTCTCCGAACGTCTTCGATTATTTCCTTGTATAGCTTAATCGGTTAATTTCCTTTGATTGTACAGCTTTTATTTCCTTAGCTAGAATCTATGTAATTACAGCAGTGTAATCTTCCTATATAAGAGAAGGTCTCAATGAAGACAAAACACAGTGTTTATCCAAATCTCTCTAACGTTAACATGGTATCGGAGCCTCTCTTCTAACACTCGATACCTCGTTTTTTTTTCTTGTCTCGTACTGCTTCGTGGGTATCTCGTTGGTGTCTCTTGGTCTCTGGTTCTTGTATTCTGCCGCTGTCATAAGTTTCTTGGCAATCCTGCTGGTACTTCTGGTGGCTCTCAGCTCGCTTGTCGCTTGTCCTGTCATTGTCGCAAATCTCATTGGGTGTTGTCGCACTCATCTCTCGGTCCTTTTCGTTGTCGCAGATCTCGTTGGGTGCTATTGCACTCGTCTGGCGGTCCTTCGTCGTTGTCGCAGATCTCGTTGGGTGCTGTTTCTTGGCCATTTCATTTCTGATTTGCAGTTTCTTGGTGATTGTCGGTGATTTCTCCTGGTTGTCAACTCTATTTATGTCTTATTTGATCTGTCGCTGCTCTTATTGTAGTGGGTGCTGTTCTTTTCAAGCGGTGATATTGTCGTGACTTTGTTGGTTTTGGGTCCACTACTTGTTGACGTGTGGCTGTTGGTTTTGGGTGCACTAATTTTTGACGTGTGGCTTGTTGATTTTGGGTGCTATTATTGTCAGCAATACTTTTGTCTGTTTCGGCATTTCCAATTCTGTTCATTATTTCGATATTACCTCGTAACTGTATCATGTCATCCGATAAGTCCGATACATTCTTTGTTCGCTTCAATGGAAAGAATTATTCGGCATGGGCTTTTCAATTTAAAGTCTTTGTCACTGGCAAGGGTCTATGGGGTCATGTTGATGGCAGTAGTCCTTCGCCAGATAAAGACAAAGACAAAGAGCAACATGTCAAGTGGGTGGTCCAGGACGCTCAAGTTATGTCATGGATTCTCGGGTCAGTTGAGCCCCATATTGTTCTGAATCTTCGACTATCCAAAACTGCTGCTGAAATGTGGACCTACTTGAAGAAGCTCTATAGTCAAACAAATAATGCTCGCAGGTTTCAATTGGAGCTTGAGTTATCAACTCTTACCCAGGACAACCTCTCCATCTCAGATTTCTATTCTCTTTTCATGAATCTTTGGACTGAGTATACTGATATTATCTATGCTACTATACCTTCTGATGGTCTTGTTGCAGTTCAATCTGTGCATGAAACCAGTAAGAGAGATCAGTTTCTTATGAAACTCCGATCGGAATTTGAAGCCGCAAGATCTAATCTCATGAACAGAGAGATTGTTCCCTCTTTGGATGCATGTCTGAGCGATCTCTTTCGTGAAGAGCAACGCCTTCTTACTCACACAGCCATGGATCAGCGTCAGTCCACTTATGCACTTGTTCCCGTGACTTATGTTGTGCAAAGGAGGAACCGCGGAAGGGACATGAGTACTGTTCAGTGCTTCAGTTGCAAAGGCTTTGGTCATTATGCTACCCATTGCCCCAAAAAGTTTTGTCATTACTGTAAAAAACCTGGCCACATCATCAAGGAGTGCCCTATCCGACCTCCAAAGAAGTCAGAAAAAGCCTACAATGTCTCATTTGATTCTTCAAGTGCTTCTAGCTCTGCAACTACAGCTTCGCCTACACCGCATGTTCCAAGTCACGTTCAGTCCATAACTCCAGAAATGATTCAACAAATGATTGTTTCTGCATTCTCTGCATTAGGGGTATCAGGTAACAAAATTTCATTCTCACCACCTTGGTATTTTGAGTTTGGAGCTTCCCACCATATGATCAATAGTGTTGTTCCTTTTACCGATGGCAGTCCTTTGTTTATCACTGTTGTTGGTGATGTTTCTCCTTCGTTAACCAATGTTTTTGTTTCTCCTGGTCTTTCTACTAATCTTGTTTCTGTGGGTCAGTTGGTTGACAATGGTTGTCACGTCCAATTTTCTCAATCTGGTTGTGTTGTGCAGGATCAAGTATCCGAGAAGATGATCGCGAAGGAGCCTAAAGTGGGACGTCTTTTTCCTCTGCATTTCCCTTTATCTCCTTTACCTTTGAATTTTATTTCTTGTCATTCTGTTCAAATTGATAACCGAATGTGGCATAAGCGCTTAGGACATCCAAATACTCATGTACTTCATACTTTGTTACGTTCTGGTTTACTTGGGAATAAAGAATCACCTTCGCTTAATGTTGTTCATTTTGATTGCAATTCTTGTAAACTTGGGAAAATCAAAACTCTGCCTTTTCCAACGCACACTCCTCATGAAGTTCGCCCTTTTGAATTGATCCATAGTGACGTGTGGGGCATGTCACCTATAATCTCTTTGCTCACTACAAATATTTTGTCACCTTCATTGATGACTATAGTAGATTTACTTAGATATATTTTCTTCATTCTAAGGGCGAGGTCTTCTCTATGTCTAAGATTTTCTGTGCTCATCTAGAAACTCAATTTTCTGCGCAAATCAAAGTTTTGCATTCTGATAATGGGGGAGAATACATGTCTAATGTTTTTCAGGAATTCCTTCAAACTAAAGGGATAATTTCTCAGCGTTCTTTCCCATCCACACCACAACAAAATGGTGTGGCTGAGCGAAAGAATCGCCATCTCCTAGATGTTGTTCGCACACTTCTTCTTGAGTCATCTGTGCCATCTCGCTTCTGGTGTGAAGCTCTCTCCACGGTTGTTCACCTCATCAACCGCTTACCTTATCCATCCTTGGGCAATGTATCTCATTTCCTCCGTTTATTTGGTTATGCTCCGCAGTATTCTAATCTTCGTACTTTTGGTTGTGTCTGTTTTGTTCATCTCCCAGCACACGAGCGCACTAAACTCACCGCTCAATCGGTTAAGTGTGCTTTTCTAGGCTATTCTATTTCCCAGAAAGGATTCATCTGTTATGATCCTCACCTTCGTAGACCTCGTATTTCTCGGAATGTCGTTTTTGTGGAAAATCAGTATTTTTTCACCACTCATTGTGATCAAAACTTTCCATCACAATTTGTTTTGCCTATGTTTTCGGATTCTCCTGCAGCTTCCCGTGTATCGACGACGTACACCTGCACCGGATCCTCCTATGGCTCCCCTCGATCATTCCTCGGCTGCTGGTCCTGTTTCAGCTCCTACTAATGGACTTGCACATCTAAGACAAAGTACACGCGTTCGTAGACCCCCAGATCGGTTTGGTTTCTCTTCTCCTTTCTCATTCACAGCTACTTTGTCCACCATTCCTATTCCCTCATCTTATAAACAGGCCATGGAACATGAGTGTTGGCAGAAAACAATGGACGCAGAGCTCCAAGCACTTGAAGAAAATCAAACTTGGGACATTGTGGCATGCCCTCCTTCTGTGAAACCAATTGGCAGTAAATGAGTCTTCTCTATCAAGCTTCGGTCAGACGGATCTTTAGATCGCTACAAGGCTCGATTGGTGGCTCTTGGGAATAAACAAGAATATGGTCTGGACTATGATGAGACCTTCGATCCTGTGGCCAAGATGACCACTGTGCGCACACTTCTTGCACTTGCCGCCTCTCAATCCTGGCCATTACATCAGATGGATGTCAAGAACGCTTTCTTACATGGAGATCTTCAGGAAGAAGTTTACATGAGACTCCCTTCCGGTATGCCTACCTCTTCTCCCAATGATGTTTGTAAATTAAATCGTTCTTTGTATGGTTTGAAACAAGCTCCACGGGCATGGTTTGAAAAATTTCGAAGCACTCTACGTGGCTTCTCATTCACCCAAAGTCAGTATGACTCCTCCTTATTTCTGCAAAAGACAGCTACTGGTTTAGTTCTTATTCTCGTTTATGTGGACGACATTATCATTACTGGTTCTGATCTTGGTGCCATTTCTAAGCTACAACAGCTACTACATACCACATTCCATATGAAAAGATCTCGGTCATCTCACCTACTTCTTGGGTTTGGAGGTCCATCGTCAGCCACAAGGCATTTTCTTAACTCAGAGCAAATATATTCAGGACCTTGTCACTTTAGCTGGCCTCACCAAGACTACCCTTGTGGACACCCCTATGGAAATAAATGTCAAATATCGGAGTGATGAAGGCGACCTTTTTGATGATCCCACTCTCTACCGACGGTTGGTTGTACTTTTATCTACCTCACTGTCACTCGGCCCGACATATCTTATGTTTTTCATACTGTCAGCAAGTTTATGCAATCTCCACGGCATCTTTACCTAGCCGCTATTCGTCGAATCATTCGTTATCTTCTTGGCTCTCCAACTCGTGGTTTATTTTTCCCTGCCAATGCGTCACTTCAGTTGCAAGCATATTGCGATGCCGACTGGGCTGGTTGTCCCGATACTCGAAAATCCACTACCGGATGGTGCATGTTCCTTGGTGACTCTCTTATCTCTTGGAAGTGTAAGAAGCAGTACTGTGTCTCTAAGTCCTCTACTGAAGCTGAGTACCGTGCCATGTCTGCTGCCTGCTCCAAAATTATCTGGCTACGTGGTCTCCTCACTAAACTTGGCTTCTCACAGGCACATCCTACCCCTCTTCATGGCGACAACACGAGTGTCATCCAAATTGCTGTCAATCCTGTCTTCCATGAGCGGACCAAGCACATTGAAGTTGATTGTCATTCCATTCGCGAAGCATTTGATCACAAAGTGATCACCCTCCCCCACATTTCCACCACTCTACAGGTTGCCGATATCTTCACCAAACCCATGACACGTCAGCGCCATCAATTTCTTGTTGGCAAATTGATGCTCCTCAACTTACCTGCATCAATTTGAGGGGGGATGTCAATGGACAGCATAGCTGGCCAATTTATGGTCAATTCAAATTCAAATTCGAACGTTATTATTTTCCTCTCCTAACGTCTTTGATTATTTCCTCGTATAGCTTGATCGGTTATTTTCCTTTAATTGTACAGCTTTTATTTCCTTACCTAGAATCTATGTAATTACAGCAGTGTAATCTTCCTATATAAGAGAAGGTCTCAACGAAGACAAAACACAGTTTTTATCCAAATCTCTGTAAAGTTAACACTCCGATCAATGGATCCTTATGAAGAGCAAAAGCAAGGTAGTTGTTTTCTACATTTCCTTGATTTATTTTTCCTCTCTGCATCTTTCTTTCGTGGAAAAGATTTCCTTTCCACAATCTAGCCCTTAGTAACATTTTTGGCCGCTAGAAAAATAGCTCCAAAAACAATTACTTAAAAAACAATGATAAGAAGAAGAGATGCAGTATCGTCGTGGGTGACAGCCAAAACGGAGCCTCCTTCTTTCTTTGGCTCTTTTCTTCTTCATGAGAATCTCTTCCTGCAAATCAAAACTCTTTCGCACAAAATCCAATGCACAAATGTAAGCCACAACAACACCATTATTTTGTTCTTTCAGTTATTAACCTAACTCAAGTCTCTACCAATATATTTATTATCCATCTAGGTCCCTCTAAAATTCCTCCCTTGTAAGAGAAAAAACAAATAAAAATCGCATTTAAAAAATCCAATGACAGATGGAGTAACTGAATCGTCAAAACTACTTATTAATTAGATAGATTTAAAGATCACTTTAGTAGACAAACCTGTACTAATCCACCAAGGTTATCTCTAAGATCTAGAATGAAATATGAGGCTCCCATATCCTGAAGTCGTTTCATTGCTGCAACAATCCTTAGTTTATTAGTCCAATCATAAAATCAACCGATAGTATATAATTCCACTATAAAACAAAGTCATCCCCAGTGTGAACTTAATTGGTGCCATAAGCTTACAAAGGATAAAGGCCTCAGCTAACCGCATATGTCTATGAGGCTGACCCAATGATCTAAAAAACAGAAAGGAAATAGCGATATACTACAAAGACATCTCTTCCAGGCAAAAAGCAAATTAGATCTTATCCACTTTCTGGATCCTGTCTTTAGTTTCTGTAGGCAAATACCCGTGTGAGATAAAAGGACCACTTGCTAATTCCTTAGCAATTTCCTATTGTTGGGACTTAGAAGGTTGTGTTGCTGAAGTGTTGTGATTTGATTTCATAAACACCTACCAGTCACCAAGTCTTTTCTAGCCAATGCATTGAACTCTTTTAATCCGACGTAGCCAACAGAAGTAGTGCCATAGTCAATTTGCTCCAAACGATAAAAGACCGGGGTTCGAGCAACAAGCTGTCTCTGAACTTCGATAGATTGAATAGGACCACAGTCGTCGTGCTTGACCTAAAGTTAGCAACACACTTTATGAAAAATTGATATAAAGATGACACAACACTGGCAAAAAAAATATTAATCTGTACAAGACTGTATCAGAATCATGACCTTAACAATCACAAATGTTTCATTAGGGCCTTGTAACAAAGAAGATGCTTCAAAGGCTGATTTCCCTCTCACATCGACTCCATTGACAACTAACACTTCATCCCCCTAACAAAGTAGAAAGAAAGAAATTAATGAACATTAGAGAACGCAAATTTTGGAAGTAAGGGTAGTAATTAGTGTAAAAGTTAGAGAAAACTCAGCAGTTCACAACTTAGAATCACCCGACCCAACATAATATTGACTTAAGACCATATCAAGCATGTTGACAAAGAAATAGATGGAAATATAACAACTCCAAGAATCAACCACAAACAAGAGTAGAAGTACAAATGAAAGGCATAAACTTGAATGAGTACAACCATATTGCATCTCCGTTTTTGGCTTTGTAAGTACCTGTCTAACACCGGCAGAATGAGCGGGGCCATCCAACAAGAGTCCTAGTACCTTCAGTTTTACACCTCCATCATCTTCCAGAACTTCCCTAAGGTTTAGTCCAATACCACTCATGTCATACCTTGCCATCTTGGAGAACTTTCAACAATGAAAAAAGCAGCATATGCCATAGAACAAGAAAACTAAAAAGTTTGTAAGTAAAGATCCTGATGGATACATAAGTGATACACGTCACATGCAGAAACAATTATGACACAGAAGCATTGAGTATGGTGATGCGCTGACATCACGTAGCAATCATGTACGTGGATGGGGAGATCAAAGGTCTACTTCAACAGAACATTTTATTCAGGACAATCAATGGATACGAGACAATGAAAAAGGGGAAAGAAAGGATGAGAAATGGACAAAAAAAGGATATTCAGAAACAGAGCTGTAAATCCCACTTCCCCCGTGCAGATCTCATTTCAGATATCACACAAATGCTAGAGCTACCTTTCTGTCACTTTATTTCTGAAAGAACCAAGAAATTTCTTTCTCATCTTGAAATCAAAGACAGGAGGCCCTCCCGCTTAGGATGTAACTTAGCAACAACTTATTTTTCTGCTTGCAATTAATAGATTACAATCTTAAGCAAGAAAACACGTAAGGGATGCAATATGTAAGAGAATTGGCTGCTTGCAAGTTTAATAGGTGTGAAAATGATACTCATTTAATGAATTCCAACGAATCATTCTTGAAAGTCCCCAGATAGGGCTTATCTTAGGTCAAGGGTATGGACCCTAATTCAAACCTCCAATACAAGGTACACTTCTAGCTTGTGGTCCACAAGATGAGCAGGCAGGCTAAGGAAAGCTTTAAGTACTTGTCACCCGCAAGTATATTAAGGCTCTATCATGGATATGGAGCAGTATCATAAAGTCGAAGCATTTAATTTCCAAAGGAGCTTGTTGTCTAGTGGGGAATGGCAAACAAATTTCAGTTTGGAATGACCCTTGGTTACCAAAAGTCCAGGGGTTTAGACCGAAGCCTAGAGATGCTAATGTCCAACGTGATGGTTCCTTCAAGGTCTGTGCCCTTTTCACCGAGCATGAAGAGGTGGAAGAGCATAGAGTCAACACCTGGAACCTAATAATAATCTGGGAAAGGTTTGATGAGCCTACAGCAGAGGCCATTTTGAGGACAAAAATTCCTTTGGCTGAAAAAGAGGACGAGTGGGTATGGATATGGGCAAATAACGGTGAATTCTCAGTTAAAGCCTCATACAGAGAGATTATCAAAGATCGACACATCCAAGGTAATCCTCTCTCTCCTCCGGACTGGAAAAAGCTTTGGAAACTTCGGTTGCATGAGAGGTTGAAAACCTTTCTTTGAAAGGTAGCTTGGGAGATTGTTCCAACGAAAGTTAAAGTGGTGGAAAGAATTGGGTCTACCAACGAGGATGAGTTGGGCTGTGTACTTTGTAATGGAGCACCAGAAACACTCCATCATTTGGTGCTAGAGTGTCCTTATAGTATACTCATATGGGGGAGCTCTCCGTGGCAGCTAAACATCCAAGTTTTCTCGGAGCTAGAGGTTAGAGACTGGGTCAAGATGATTCTGGAGCCTTGACAAGTGTTGGGCATCCCAATTGAGGAGAAGCTGCATTTTCAGCTATTTGCAGCAAATGCTCTGGAGTTAGTGTGGATGAGCAGAAACAAATTGATCCACACAGGTATAAGGGATGACATCCTTACTTTGGCTAGAAAAGTCTCCAAGGTTAGCTGGGACCACTGGAATGCTTGGAAAATAAAGATTTCAGCTCCAATCTCCATCCCGTGGAAAGCCCCACCTCCGGAAGTTACCAAGGTAAATGTGGATGTGGCAGTAAGGGAGGAGTTTGTTGTGGTAGCTGCTGTCATCAGAGACGACAAAGGAGTTTGTTTGGGAATGTCGGTTACGAAGCTAGAGGCAATGTCCCCTTTGGAGGGCGAGATAAATGCTCTTAAGTTGGGGGCTGAAGAAATATTACTCTGTTATTTTGGAAAGTGCCGTTAAAGCTGTAAAAAGCTTTCCAAAGAGGACTGCATGGGAATCTCACAGTATTGTTGAGGAGATCCATGATCTACTCAGGCATCTTCGTGATTGGAAAGTTCAACATGTATATCGTAGTGCCAATTGTGTTGTGCACAATTTAGCTCGTTGGGCTGCCTCCATTTTTAGCAATGGAGGCTACCCTGTTTTACCAGAGCATTTTGATGATCTATCCTGGGAATATGAAGGTTCAGATCCCCCGTAGCTTGTATTACTTCCCTTTTAGCTTTCTGTAATACAAGCTTTTGACGTTTTGATTAAAAAAAATATTAAGGCTCTATCACACCAACTTTTGTAACTTTCATAAAGGAGAAGACAATGGTGAATGGTTAGGAACTTCTCTGAAGTTCGCATTACGTTCATGAAGAGTCAAGATGGTTTAGAAAAGCCAGTTCCTAGTAACATTTTCAGGACAGACACGAAGTAGACAATGACAGACAAGTTGTGCGTGGGTGTGTGCGCTCGCTGTTATCAGTTATTACCTCTTCAGGGGAAAGGAAACGTGTATAAGGATCACCCAAGCTTGCCAGCATTCGTCTGATTATATCATGGGCCTTCGACCTGGTGGGAATCGCAGTGTTCAGAATATCGTCTTTTTTTCGCTGAAAGCATTCAAAAGTAATGAATGTCAAACGGCCACGTATCAGATACTTTAACAGTACCGCGAATTCAAAGCAATTATCGCAGCAAGAACTATACTTAAGCTGCGTTTGCACCAAATATTTCACAAAATATTTTACCAACTCCTAATAAAATACTACAATATAATTTCTCTCATAAAAAAAATATAAAAATTACAAAAAAATATAAAAAATTACCTCTCTCTTCACTTTTTCACTAAGCCCAATACCAACACTAAACTCAATACCAAAAATTTTACAACACAAACATAACCTTAGTAGTCTCTAACAAAACTCGCACACTTTAGCGTAATTTTTTTTTATATCTTTGTAAGACATAATCATGTGTACGTAGCAGCCATGTCTCGGGAGACCAGCAATGGCGACCAGCAGAGGTGGATCCAGGGGGTGCGGCCCTCGGCGGCCGCCCCCTATTGGACCAACTAAAAATAATTATTACATGTAAAAAAAAATTACTTTTTATTATAAGTTGGTATGGGCCTATGGGAGTTCGATCCCTATAGGCTTAGGCCAACCCTGGTTTTAAGTGAGTATTGATTGTCTCTACTTCCAGTAGCCTTGGCCGGTTAAAGGTGCTAGAGAAATTGTCAGATGATTTTTACTTGGCAAATGTGAACCTCCTTCTACGTGGACCTGAAGCACCTGGTGCTAGAGAAATCAAGTCTTTTGAGTTTTGTTTTTCCTGGAAATGACTATACGTGTATCTTAGTTATACATGTTCTCTTTATTACTTATTTCTTTTAGTTTTTAAAGTATATTTTCTTTGAAGTGGAAGATTTGACAATTTGATATTTGCATCTTAACTGGACATTGTGAGGCAACTAGTGCTTTGATCAAACCTAATGTCTTTGCAGTTGAATACTAACGATGGTAAATCCCCTAGTTAGCCTATAGGACACTGACAATTTATTGAACAATTTGGGCAATTTATAGTTAACAGCAAATTCTCCATACTATTAAAGGAATTATAATGCAATACTTCTTAGTTATTTTTGTCCATACTATTTTTGTAGTACTTGATACTGAAAATTCTAGTGTATATCCCCCTTGACTCTCAGCTCTCTCTCAATCTCATTATTTAGATTTTGACGGTTTCAATTTTTGCAGGATACTCGAGATTTTACACTTGAAAATTGTTGGACCTCCGACCCTTGGTATGTCCCTTTATCCAAGATTCTCTCTCTACAATTCAGTAAAAAAATTCATTTATTTAGTATGCAAAAAATGCTTTAAGATTTGAAATTTTGTGAGTTGTGAAATTGTTGGAGGATGAGATTGAATTGGTTTGGATATCTTAGGGCTATAGAGGTTTCTACCTAGAAATTTCTAATTTTTTTAATTTTTTTTCGAAAATAAATAAAAACCCACTCATATTTTTGGATCCCAAATTAATTATTTAGCTGGTTTTTGTTTTTTTAGGATTTTTTATACCCTTGAATTTATGTGGAGTTACTGCTCCTCAAACTATCTTTTATATATATATATATATATAAGATGCAAATTAGTAGAATCTAATTGTCACTTTCAGTCTAAGCAAATAGTATGTACGTGTATTTTAAAATTTTTAATACTTTTTAATCCTTAAAATTCCTAATATTTTTATTTTTTTTTTCGAAAATAAATAAAAACCCACTCATATTTTTGGATCCCGAATTAATTATTTAGCTGGTTTTTGTTTGTTTAGGATTTTTTATACCTTTGAATTTATGTGGAGTTACTGCTGCTCAAACTATCTTTTATATATATATAAGATGCAAATTAATAGAATCTAATTGTCACTTTCAGTCTTAGCAAATAGTATGTACGTGTATTTTAAAAATTTTAATGCTTTTTAATTTTTAATTTTCGATATTTAAACTTTAAGGCACTTTTTACATTAGGTTGAAATTTATTTTTATCATTTCGGCTTATGTGTTTAACCCTTTCAAATTTGATCATGCATCCGTCACTGGCGACCAGTGTCGAGAAAGCTGTCATTGACGGTTTCCCAAGCTTCCTCCACGATCCCCACATTAGTCACCACTTCGGGAGCAGTCTCGGCCTTCAGTACTCGCTCGTCTTCACGGCAAGACTCTGAAGGTGATTGAATTGTAGGCGACTCCAGTGCAATGGCTCTCGGCGACGATAAGAGGAACTCAAAGGAGAGAGCCCCCGAGAGAGCTGCAATGAGCGTTTTCTTAGCGAAATTGCTAGAATTGTTGCGGATGGGGGCGAAATTGCAGGGAATCGGAGGCTTGGAGACTCTGATGGAGATGGTGGGAGTGCAGGTAAGGAGTTTGAGAGGTCCAAGACCCTCCTCATCTTTGGCGCTGGGTTGGTAAGGTGCTGATGAGGCTGTTTGGGCGATTTGAATGCCGTTTTACATCCCCGGCCAAACCCATCTTTAATACAAAAATAAAAAACAAATTACCAGACTACAAAATATATATATATATAATAGAAGAAAAGAGAGCTTTTGGTAGGCCATGACCCATGGTCCATGTAAACTGGATTACATGCAAGGACTATTTTCTGACACATTATACCATCAATCTACCACAGGGTCAAATATATAAGCTTCAGTTAAAAATTAATTATTAGAGATAAATATTTTAATCCTAACAACAAGATATTGATACTTGTTTTTTATAAATGAGATGCGACAAAACTAATATTTTAAAATTTTTTAATGCAAAAATCTATATAATTAAAGAGTAAAAAATATATTTATTTTTATTTAAGATGATACCACTTGACCTATTTAATCATAATTGTACCTTGGGTTATTGTGATACTAAAATCAACGAATAAGTCATTTTAGTCATAGCTTAGACAACAACAAAAAATCCTGACTCATTGAATGAAAAATACTTAATTGGCATTAATGTGTTAGAAAATAACCAATAAGATAACTACACGTATTACATAAATACATCCAACTAGGGGTGGGTTTGTTTTATAAAATTTTAGTATTGTTAAAATTTTAGGTATTGGGTTTAGTGAAAAAGTGAAGAGAGAGGTAATTTTTTATATTTTTTGTAGTTAAAAGTAATGATTTGATGGGAGAGAGAGATTATATTATAATATTATATTGTGTTAAAATTTTAGGAGGGGTAAAATTTTACCACGCAAACACAGCCTAGGATGTATGTCCTCGTAGGAATATTTATGCCACATCATCGTCATCTAAAAAAACAAAAACAAAAAAGTTAAAAGGCAAACGTGCCGTGCGTATAGGTATAGCAATAAAGGATAACTTCTACTTCTAAGTTCTAACGTCCCCCACGAGTGCGGACTACGTAGTTTGAGCTATCAACTCAAACGTTGTTCGGTTGTTCCTGCCGTGCATGACGTGTATAGGTTTGGAATTTACAAAACTATACAATAGAAGGGGACTTTTTTTTTTCTTGTTATCGTGTTTGATCTAGTTCAAGGACCCCCACGGACTAGGCTACTTCATTCGTTCCTCGTGTTGTCCCCTAAAAGCTCAAATTCTTACGTCAAAACGTAAGCCATCATACAAAGTTAAGTTTTGTTGCCTCCTAGCTTTCCGACCTTTGGGAGGGAAGTTTAATTCGACTAGAAAGTGATAGTTTCTGAATATAATATAAACATATCGAGAAGTAAAGGAAAATTGCGCTTGTTACACAAAAGTATACCTTATATTTTACCGTGGAGCTTTACTTTTGTAGACTAGATGATTAAGGTGATCTTCGTGTTGAAAATTTTTTTAGGATTTGAAGTATTTTGAGAATTTTTAGGTGATGTTAGAGTTGTATTGATGTTTGTGTAGAAGTTGTTGAATAAACAGTAATAATAATTTTTAAGGTTGTTGTTTGTAAATTATTTTTTTTTGGAATGAGTGAAGAAGATAAAATGTAAAAATATATTATTTATTTATAATATTTATTAGCGGTTCGAATTTCTTTTTTAATTTTTTATTATATATTCGAAAGGTATTAAAAAAAGAAGAGAATAGAACAATGACAAGACAAACGAAGGCTAATGAGGTAAAAAAAACAGAAGAAGAAAATGAGAGAAGAAGACGAAAAACAACTTGACGCCTATAGAAAAAAGACGCTGACAAGCTGCAAGTGTGTGCCATATATTTTTTTAAATCTCATTGTATCCTTCCTTGTCTCTGTCCTCAACGAATTGTTGGGGGATATTTTGGTAATTGTCATATGTGTGTTCAGGGTAAAATCGGAAAATGTTTGACAGTATTCTCAATTTCAAACCGAACATGTTTAAGTTGTGAATCTTGGATGCAAATTTTAAAAATTTCTTCAACATGAACATGACCTAGGTTTTGCAAACTAACACCCCCAACCCAACATGATTATTTTTCTATCCATTATATTCTTTGTGAAATGGTGTGGTTTCGTTAAGGGTAAATCTCTCCCCTTATCCTACTTCGATTGTATTTGAGTGATAAAATTTTGGGGAGGTTAAAATTTTATGGTATTGGAGTTGGTGAAAAAATAAAGAGAGAGATGTTTTTTAATATTTATCATAGTGAAAGTGATGATGCGATGAGGAGAGAGAAATTATATTTTAATTTTTTATTGTGTTAAAATTTTGTTTAACAAACATAACCTTCGAATACCTTATATCGACATATAATGGTTTTTATTTTATGTCGCAACTTGCGAGTAAAGTAGTTACTCATTTATTGTTAAAATAAAATAGCTTGTAACCAGCCTTGCACTTAAGTCACCAATTTTTGTTTAACAAAAAAAAAGTCACCGATTTTATCCTCAAAAGGGAAATCAAACACGAGCTTTGCACCTTATCCACACAACAACTTAGGGTGAGTTTGTTTTGTAAAATTTTAGTGTTGTTAAAATTTTAGGTATTGGGTTTAGTGAAAAAGTGAAAAGAGATGTAATTTTTTATATTTTTGTAGTAAAAAGTTATGATTTGATAGAGGAGAGAGAGATTATATTGTAATAGTTTATTGTGTTAAAATTTTAGAGGGTGTAAATGTTAATTTGAAGTCTCTTTAGGATACACAGCCAAAAAAAAAGAAAAGAAAAGAAGAACTCTCTTTGGGTTGCCTCGATGATTAGAGCGAGGCAACCCAAAGAGAGTTGCCTATCAAAAGGGAAATGTTAATTTGAGTTCTTCTTCTTTTTTTTTTTTTTTGGCTGTGTAACCTAAAGAGACTTCAAATTAACATTTTTTTATTGTGTCAAGTTAAGAAAACAACCCTTTTTTCTTCTAAACGATGTGTTTTGTGTTTAAGCAACTATAATCTAATTCTCTCTCATTACTTAATTTGACGTAAGATCCTCCTGGTATAAGAAAGTTACAGATTAATCATTAAGATAAAATAAATTTGCAAATTGATCTATGTGGTAAGGATTCCGTTAAGCACTGTCACAACATGCTACATGTCCAAATAAACCTTATAGTTTGCTAGCATCTGCAGTTAGCGAAAGAGATGAAGGTTGTGTTTGTGTTGTAAAATTTTAGTGTTGTTAAAATTTTAGGTATTGGATTTAGTGAAAAAGTGAAGAGAGAGGTATTTTTTTATATTTTTTTGTAGTAAATAGTAATGATTTGATGGGAGAGAGAGATTATATTGTAATATTTAATTGTGTTAAAATTTTAGAGGGGGTAAAATTTTGCTACACAAACGCACCGGAAGATAGACGAATGGATGTATTTCTAACGCAAACTTTATTATAAGGATTAATTTGTAATTTCTGTATACAACAGGGATTGTGGGTGCATTAATGTATTTTGTAAATTTGAAGATTACTTAATAAAATATTGACTTTTATTGGAGCTTATAAAAAAATGTGGATAAGATGAACTAATACAAATTTTTCTATAATTGAAAATTGTGAAAAAACGTGGAGACTGGTCTTGTTTGAGCCCCAATAATTTGGTTCCAAAAATTTAGGTTTAATAATAAAAAATTCATCACATAATTTTTTATTATTATAATATTTATTAAAAATCTTCTCTCTCTTTACTTTTTCACCAACTCACATAACATATATTTACTTTATAATATTTTCCAAACCCCAATACCCAAAATTTGCACCCTCAAACAAGAATGAGTCCATGAAATTTTATATAATTGATATGAGATTGATTTTTATTTAAATTTGTTTACTTTAAATTTATTTTTCTTTCTGCCAAAATTCAATGAAAACTAGACCTAAATCAACAGCCAAACAGCATAAAATAATTTTTACTTCATTTATTTTAAGCGAAATTATACACATTAGTTTTTTTTATAACTAGTATTAATCACATGAATTTTTAAAAGCAGATCTCATAATAATAATAAAAAGGGAATTGGATGGCACCACCACAACAGACTACAGTTCGAGAGAGAGAGAGAGTTCTTGCCAAAAGAGCGAAAAGCCGAAAATAATAAAAAAGAACTTGCGCAGAGAGAGAAAAAGGGGGATAGTGGAGTGGGAGAGGGTAGAGGGAGGAAGGGTTTTCGGTGCAAAGCGAGAAAGAGATATTACTGAGCTTAATATCTTTCTTCCTGCTGCTTCTTTCCGCGGCGAAACTAAACACAAGCGAGGTTCGAACCCTATCGGCCTTCTCAGATCTGAGTCTCCCCGACAGAGGAGAGAGAGAATGAGCGGGAGAGGAGGAGGGGGAGGGGGAGGCAATGGTCAGAAGGGCAGTAATGGGATATCGACAATCCCGGCGGTGGCGAGGAAGATGGTGCAGAGCTTGAAGGAGATTGTGAATAACTGCACCGAGCTGGAGATCTATGCTGTTCTTAAAGACTGTAACATGGACCCCAACGAGGCCGTTAATCGCCTCCTTTCCCAAGGTCCCATCTTTCAACATCTCTGCAAGGATATTTTTCTAATTTTTCTTCTTCCTTTTTTTGTTTTGTTTTGTACAGGGATAGTATTATTTCTTGCTTTTGTCTATTACTGGGAAAATGAGGAAAGGGGAAGGAAATGAGACTTTGAGCTTTGTTTTTTTTATGTTCTCTAGTCGGATAACTATAAGTTTTTACTTGACCGAGCCAAACTTTTTGTTTCAGTGCGAGCCCTTAATTATTATTTGTTAATTACAAATGTGTACTCTCTGTCCTCGTCTCCCTCTCTGTAGCCGCAGGCGCGGAATTTAATTTTGTAGTCAAGAGTAAACTCCATTCCCCTCCTGTGTTTTTAATGATCAGTTTTCTATTCTCGGTTAATACTTGCCTTAGATTTACTCTGTTCTTTCTAATTTGTTTTTGCACAGCCATTCATGATCGTTTTTTGCTCTTAGTACCTTCGTATTTTATCGCTACTAAGTTTTCCTCTTGGTATTCATTTGGTGAAGGAGAAATTAGAATTACCACCCTTTTCTTGTGGGTTTCATTATGATGGTGAACTTTATCGGGTTTCGTTTACTAGCATCAGTTCATGTTGCTCAGTAAAAATTATGTTTCAATCCAATTTTACTCAATTTGGGAGTACTCGGGTTAAAAATTGTACAAGAGGGGCATAAAATGAAGCAATCAAGGTGGGGATGACAGTAATATGTAAACTAAATTTTGAAATCTTTCTTGAATCATGTTGATGTATTTCCAATGAGGCTTTACATCCATAATTGATGTTGATTTGTGATGTCTTATATCATGCAATGGGATTGGGGTGGTCTTGCGGTTTATATGCACTTGCTTGTGAATACTTTTACGTTCCTTTCCGATCATATTGGTTTCTTATGTGATGTTTATAATTGTGTAGATCCCTTCCACGAGGTGAAAAGCAAACGAGAAAAGAAAAAAGAGGTGTGTTTGTGGGATCTTACTTTTTGAACTCTGTACAGTCCTTATGTTGTGCCCCTAATTTGAGATACTGATCTCTGTGTGCACAATGATGTTTACGCTTGTGTTGCTTGAGCTTTTAACTTTTGACTGAAGGGATTCCCAATGTGCTTAACTTTTCATGCACTGATTGGGCGCTTTCTTTGTCTGGTTAAGGCACTTCTATTCTTCTGCATGGTTCTTGTTATCTTTGCTTTCTAATCTTACTTTCATTGCTTCAGAATAAAGACACAGTGGATTCCAGGTCTCGTGGTGGTAGTAACGCTTCAAATCGTGGGAGTAGGGGTGGCGCAGACCGCCATGTTGGACGTGGTGGCTCAAACCAGTTTAGCTCTACTGGTATGTGTATGTCACAATGGAACTTCTTGTATTTAGTTTATTGGAAATTGCTTTGATACCTTGTCAAATATTCTCTTACTTATCGTAGCCTTTTTTTTTGGTGCGGTCAGATTCTGGTAGTTTACATGGTAAGCCTGCCTACAAGAAGGAAAATGGAACACATTCTTATGCTGGCTCTTCATCTTCAGCATCCAGCATAGCAGGAAATAACACGAGTCGACGACCTCCTTCATACAGGTTCTTCCTGTTACAACTCTAAGTTGATTTGTCTCTATTTTCATTGAGTTCAACTAGGTATGTTACAATAAGAGTCAGAAGTCTTGTAGAAAGCGGCATAACCCCTTGTCGACATATTTTCCTGGTGACAATCTGTTAGGAAAAATATTGCTGAACCTAATGCCTTGAGTACCCATGGGCAAATTGAAACCCAGCACAATCTCTCTAATAAAATTCATGACCAAGGATAAAGAAGAGGGGATTGGGATAGGAAGAAATTTAATACAACTAGTACCTTGAACCACCCTCCATAGTCACCAGAAAATCCAGTGAAAGACCCCCAATCTTACCCTTCAACGTCCTATTGTGCTTCTCTTATCTTGCACAGGAGTGGTTTTGGGATAGCTGCTACTGGACTGGAACTCACTTCTCTTGTTAGTCTCCATGCTCATTAGTATTAAGCCTGTTCTAAATTATTCATCCCCTTGAATACTTCAAGTTGGAGCCGGAA
This sequence comes from Myrica gale, assembly GCA_963930655.1. Lineage (NCBI taxonomy): Eukaryota > Viridiplantae > Streptophyta > Magnoliopsida > Fagales > Myricaceae > Myrica > Myrica gale. The sequence continues at coordinate 12,195,270 of OZ005603.1, read as the reverse complement.
ATCTTCATAAAGTGTCCTGTTCAGTGTCCATTGAAATTTGCACAACAGGTCTGGGGAGCTACTTCCTCCTCTCCCCTCATTTGGCAAAGCCCTCTCTTGGAGATTTTCCCTGTCTCATTAAAATCACCTCACTTCCTCACTTTAACCCCATCATCATACATTGTGCCCATATTAATTTGTGCCTTATTCAAATGCTTGTTTCAAGGTTTGTGGTGGAAATCTATTTCCATGTGTACTATTTCGATTCCTGAGATTAGTAGGAGTCAGCTGGATTCTGAGTCTACCACTGGAATCCCTGGATATACTCCAAAACATTTATGATTGACCTCCTCATAGATGCAAAATCACATGCTTCATTTTTTTCCTTCAATTTATTTTTTTTCTTCATATCCTTGTCGTTAATAGTTCTCTTGTTTTTGGGTGGATTTAATGCATTTAATGTCTAAAAAAAGGATAGCAGCGTTGTAGTTGTCCATTAATCTTGTGATGACCAGCTTATAAGGATTGACCCTGTGAACTGGTTTAGCTTTCACCCAGAGCATGTCTTGTGGTTATAGCAGGCAAATGGCCTATGTGATCTATGTTCCTAGTTTTAGTGGGAAATTGGGTGCCTTCCTTCGCACATCCTAGCAGCTTTAGTTTTGTTACCTTGTGTCGTGGATCTTGTTTCATTAGTTGGCAAGGTGGCAGGTCATAATGGTTGAGAACCTGTGAAAGGAAAGACATTACTTACCAATTTCAGTTTCCAACTCTTTGTAGAACTTGAATTTGCTGTGGACTTGTCCCTTCTGAGGGCTTAGATTGCTAGTGATAATATCTATTTGCAATAATTGTCTTAGGTGTTTTGAATTTCGTTGCAGTGATTATGTGGCCATGGAGAATAAAATGTCATTAGCCGGCACCAGTGATGGCCTATCTTCAGCGACACAGCCTTCTGGATTTCAATCTTCCTGGTTGGGGGTCCCAGGTCATGTGTCAATGGCTGACATTGTAAAGATGGGTAGGCCACATGGCAAGGCTTCCACTGTGTCAAACTCCCATATCCACAGTAATGTTTTGGCAACTTCAGATCATTCTTCCAAGGTGGTGGACATACATGGTGAGCCAGGAATTGCCTTAAACCAGCATCTTTCTGCCGATGATGATTGGCCTGCAATTGAGCAGCCACCAGCAGCTACTCTGTCCTCTGTTGTAGAGGCACCTTCAGACTCTGATCCATATTCAGATCCATCTATTTCACCCATGGATAGAGGTAATCAGCATACAAAGTTCCAGTTAGATGAGATCGAGTTAGCAGAAGATTTGCCTGGGGAGATGCTTAATGCAAACCATGTTGGACCTGCTTCTGTGTCCAGTAGAAGTATGCAGGAGGACAATTCTGGAGGTGCATCTTTCTTTGATAATAGCTCATATATGGACATGAACTCCTACCAGCCTCACAAGCATGCTTTGGAGCATAGTGAAGGTGACAACCATGATATCAGTATTGCTTTTCCTTATCACTTTCCATTTATATATATATATATATCTTCCTTCGAGATTTGTTTGCAGCATTTTGACTGACCCGTTGATATCAAGTTGAATAATGATTTTGGTGATTACTCTAATTCATTAAAAAAATATCGAACTTCTTTGGAGATCCTCACTTATAAATATGAATTCAAAATACCTGCATACCAGAATTATCTAATTTTTTTTTATTGGACTAATGTTGGAGGTTTGTTATTCGGGTTCACTCAATTGTAAAATTTCCTTGTAGTTGTTCTGGATCAATGACTGGAAGGCTAGCTGGTTTTCTTCTTATAATTGAATGATTCTTACCTTGATGTGAACAAGTACAGTCTTTGTTAGAAATTCCTGAATGCTCATTGCGTTTTGAAGAAAGTGAGGGCAGCTTACATCTTCTGCTTCATATTTATTGATCAGCTGAAGATGATATTTCATCAATGGCTGCAAACTTGGAGCAGCTAAATTTACAGGAGGAGGATCAGGAAGCAGTACCTGCAGAAGATAACCCTACTGTAATAATTCCAAATCACCTGCAACTCCATACTCCAGACTGCTTAAAACTGAGCTTTGGGAGTTTTGGATCTGGCAACAGTGCTGCTTTTACTGCGTCTGGGTCATTTGCGTCTAGGCCTCTGAAGAGTGAGTTGGAGGAGACTTCTACAGCTGCAGATGTTTCACCAACGGGGCATTCAGACTATAGGTATGCGCTCCATACCATAATATCAGTTTTTCAACTCGGTTGTTTATATCTGTCTTAACAGAATGTTTCTTGCAGAAAACCTGAATATTATGGGGATGAACATCTTGGAAGCTCCTCAGATGGGAATTTAGTTCATAGAACTGGTGGGAGCACTGCTAATTATGATTCTCCTTCAGTTTCACAACCAGAGGTGTTGAAACAGGAAACCCCAGAAGTTGCTCAGGGGAATCAATATAGTTTTCCTCCATCTGCACCTAATTTTACTTATGAAAGTGCCCAACAATTCAATGCTGCATTTACTCATCCGCAGACTAGCTCACACACACAGAATCATGCTTCTTTCTCAAGTGTGATGGTAACAGGATTAAAGACTCAGTTTTATCTTGAATATGGAATGTTAATAGGTTCTAGATTGATCATTTTATATAAACTTAGTTGTTGGCTTCCTAAATCCTTTTATCTTTGAATCACTTGAGTTGATGTTGAAGGAACATCATTTGTAATCCTATGAATATAGAGAGAACTCTTAATCCCAAGGTCCTTTTTGGTTGACTGAATCATAAGATATCAATGCAAGACTCAAAATGAGCATTCAATGCACAATGATTTGTCGCAGATAATTTATACACTTGCTCTATGACTCCTATATGAGGAAAAAATAGTTACTTTGGAATGTGTTGGTCAGCCGCCAAAGACATCCTAGACACATCCTTCTACAGTACTTGAAAGCGCAATGAGTGATAGAACACTATACGTAAGTAATTTTCCTGTATCATTTTGGGCATGTGTGGCTTATGTCCAAACTGATATAGAATACACACATATATTTAGGGCATGGGACTTGATATAGAATATTAAAGGTAATCTCTATACCGAAAATAATGAGAAGTGCAGAAGAAGGCATGCAATGAAGCCTAGTTATTCTCATTATCTTCCTATATAGTTGTTCAGTGATAATCTTGCTATTCATGCTCCTGCGGGGCCTTCTATTGTTGCCTTGTTGTATGTGTTAATCTTAGGTGGACTAGAACTATGGCAATTAATGTTTTAGCTCACTCTACCTATTTTTTCAGCAGCAGGCATACACAAATTCGTTGCCTAGCACTTTGTTGGCTTCAACAGTACAGACTGCAAGGGAGGATCTTCCATACTCGCCATTCCCTGCGACGCAATCAATGCCCCAAAAATACAGCAATGTAGCTTCTTCTATCAGTGGTCCCACCATTTCCATGCCAGAGGTGCCCTTCTGCTCTAGCTTATTGTAATACTTAGTTTTTTGAAGTTGGGCTGCATTGTTCAGAGTTGAAGTTTTGCACCAAAAACAAAAGAAAAATATGTGAAATATATTGATATTTGGGGAAGAGGACAACGACGTACATAACAAAAGGCTAGAACATCCTTGTTTGTCAAGCTTCAAGTTAAGAAGTTAACGAATACAAATCTTAACCTAATCCATGGAGTGGCTACGGTTTATGTTGCCATCTAGAAAATTTCGGTTTGGTATTATGTGAAGGCTGCGTCTTTGTCTGAAAGAATAGACTGATGTCCTTTTTTGTTTTGTTTTGTTATTTTCCAAATTTTCTTCAGCTTTGATTTTGGGTTATACAAAAACCAAATGCCTTTAGATGCACTGGCCTTTAGTTGGTGCATCGTATGTCTTTTCTGCACATTTTTGAGCAGTCTCAAACAAATTTCCTCCACACCTTTAAATGGGTTGTTGGCTTCCCAATGAAGCATTGGTTCTTACTCCCCATTTTCTCTTCCAAATATTCACTCTTGTGTGTCAATCTTTCCCTTGGACCAAGCGGTTTATCTTTCAGCCTTCTAAACATTGGTGCATTTGATTTGGCTTTAATATATTAGATAGTTATAAGTCATGCAAGGGTTTTATTTATTTTTTCCCCTTCGTTCTATTCCCTCATTTAATGGAGGGAATTCCCTTCAACCTCTACATTTTCTTGAATAATAATCAATCCAGATAACAAATTTGATCAGCTTTTCTTTTTGCCTTCATATGCTACCTCTGTTTTTTGCTGATAATTCTCACCTACATTATTATAGGTGCATTTTGTGTTACCCTTGTTTTTTGTTTTGTTTTGTTTTACTTGTTTTTCCCTGAATCATCTTACCTATTTCTTACTGCAAAAACCATGATTTATGGGGGTAGAAACTTGAGAGGTTAAGTGATGTTTGGCAACACCAAAAAAAGAGTATTGAATTTTCAAAACTTTCTCAGCCAAGCAACAAAATCTGAAAATTTCGGTCGACAAAATTTTTACTTTTTCAATTTTCAAAATCCGCATCAACTATTTACACTTTTTCACAAAACTCCAGTTAAACTCAGTCTCCTGCCAAATATAAAAAAAAATCTCATCAACTCACTCTTTTGACAATTTTTTACAAACCCCACTAAAACTCAATTATACAAAATTTTGTCAACTCATCCTATCTACAATTTTCCTCTACTCCAATAAAACTCAACCTTCTACCAAACAACCTTCAAATTTTCATTCAAAAACCTCCATAAAAGCCAAACTCCAAAAAATTTCTCCTGCAAGTTTGAAATATGAAAAAATTTTTACATGCCAAACTTCGCTTCAATGTGTTATCGAATTTAAACGATAATCTAAAGTGAAAATTTGGAAAATGATGCTGGTTCGAGTTTCCAGGATAAAAAGTCTCTTCTTGTGCAATATTCGTCTCAACCATCTTCCATGTGTTCTCTGCACTTTTTTGTGAAGTGCAGTGTTGCGGTTATACCATTGATGGCGGTTGATCTTGTTCTTTTAACTCAATCCAGATAAGAGTTGTACTCTTGCTCTGATTCAAAGTTCTTACACTAAGATGAAGTCAATAACTAAAGCTCTAGATTTGTATTTAAACCTTCAGCACCAACAGTGTAGAATCACTTCAGCCCTTTCTCTTCCCGATTCAGTGAGAGAGGGATAGTACTGGTTGTCAGCTTTCTTGTTTAGGTCCATTTCTTAGGCCTGGATCCCTACTTTCTCAGTTATGCAACACAGAACATAAGGCATAGAACCTTCTGCAAGAAATCAAACCCCTCAAATTGTTTTTGATTTTCGGTTTGTAAGAATGAGTTTCGTGATAGTATCCTCAGAAAGTGATCTGAAACTGGTTTTATGTCAATCCTGTTGAAAAAAATGCTCCATTAATTTCTCAATGGAAAGTCTTTTTTCCAATAACTAACTGTGAGGATTGTTACTTTGCTGAGTTAACGTGTTTCAAGAAGTTAATGTTTGCCCAATGATGTGTGTTTTGAGAGGGCCAATAATCGTAGAAAATTAATGACACGTGTTAGGAAGACAATATAGTCTGATAACCTCGGGCAGTGTTACAGATGTATTTGTCTTCTGACATTATCTTTTTGTTTCCAGGCTTTGGGAGCAGGTAGTAATTCTACCCCGCAGCCTAATCCACAGACCCTGCCTGGTGCCAGTGTCGCCACCGGACCTGCTCTTCCACAACATCTTGCTGTGCATCCTTATTCCCAACCTTCTCTTCCTTTAGGGCATTTTGCCAACATGATTGGCTACCCATTCTTGCCTCAGAGCTACACATATATGCCCTCAGCATTCCAGCAAGCATTTGCTGGCAACAGCAATTACCATCAGTCTCTGGCGGCAGTGCTACCACAGTATAAAAACAGTGTTTCTGTCAGCAGTTTGCCTCAATCTGCTGCTATAGCATCTGGGTATGCGTTTGGGAGTTCAACCAGCATTCCGGGGGGAAATTTTCCTCTGAATCAACCCTCTGCACCTACAGGCACTACTGTTGGCTATGACGATGTTATAAGTTCTCAGTACAAGGACAGTAATCATTTGATCTCACTTCAGCAGCAGGTAATTTCTTTTATGGCCTCTGAAATATTAGTGTATGAGATGCTTGCCTTTGGTTCTTTAACCAACAAGTTGGATCTATTTGTGAAAATGATATTTTCATCAAAATGATTGTAAAGTACCTTAAATTGAGTACGACACAAAGGGTCAGCTTGCTGTCATGAAATACCATCGAATTCTGTTTTGCAATGATTTTCAGTTATTTTCTTTCTTTATGTTTTGTCTTCTGAATCTCACGTGGCCTTTTAACCTTCTCTGGCGATCAGAATGACAATTCAGCTATGTGGGTTCATGGGCCGGGGTCACGTACAGTTTCTGCACTTCCAAGCACATACTACAGCTTCCAGGGCCAGAATCAGCAGCCTAGTGGCTATCGACAAGGTCAGCAGCCATCACAGCATTTTGGTGCTCTTGGGTACCCAAATTTCTATCATTCCCAAACGGGGTTATCAATGGAACATCAGCAGCAGAACCAAAGGGATGCAGCCCTTGGTGGCTCACAAGGTCAAGCTTCTAAGCAGTCTCAGCAGATATGGCAAAACAGTTACTAATCTCAATGACCTCCTGGTTTTTCAGGGTCTTGTAATGAGTGTGAAAGTGGCCAATCATAGGCATTCTGCGGTCAAATAATCTTAATGTTCCATTAGTTTGTCGAAAAGGGACCTTGACTGGCTACTGCCCTGTGCCTCTGAGGTTGTATTCCAAGTATTTATGTCTGGTTATGTTTAACGTAGGGAGACGCGTACTAATTTGAGTTAGTGGACTAAGTCGATTCTCTTTCACTTCTTTTCTTGTTCTGTTTCTGTCATCTTCTATTGGAAAGTTGCTTTTCTGTCGGATGCCAGTCACGGCTGCTCGGCGTACGATTCATGAGCTTTGTACCTTTGCCGTCTACGATTTGCCCAAACCTTTCGAGTTGAAGATAGTTATTTTTTCCTTTTTTTAAATTATCAGGTGAAATTAATTTCTTGGTTCCATGTTCACAACCTAAAACCTAATGCCCTACTTCTTCAAATAAGGTCTTCTAGAAACTTTTACATTTCTTTGGGTGTAGGATTTGTAGTAATCATTAATTATTGATTTAAAACATTTTGTATATTTTATTAAAATTAAAAATTAATGTTTTAGTATCTCAAATAATGATTTTACCCTTAGTCCTTTACTCTAAAAAATTTATGAGGATAACATTGTTATTTTATATGTTAAAAAATCAATTTTTAATAGTTCTTGCAAGAAATATGAGAAGAATAATAGTTTCTGTCGTGTCACAAAATCCGAAAGTGTAAAGTATTACATGTTAATACATACATTTTTTTTTATAACATGGAAATCTTACAAAGCCGGACTTATTTGATCCAATCTTGAAGTATAAACCACGACCTACTGGACCAACCTCGCAACCCAGGCAGCAGATAAGTCAAGAACTTGCACAACAGCAGTAAAATTCATCTCACCTTTAAATCTCGAACTTGATACGTCGGGCCTCAAAGAGGATGTCCCCTAACCACTGAGCAACCACTTAGCTATTGCCTTTGGGGTGATGTTAATACATACATACACCGAAAAAAAAGCTGAACGGTCGTCAGCCATCACAGCAATGGCAGTAACTTTCACTGAATAGGAGCTCACACCCCTGAAAAGACAAAACTCACTTGAAACGACGACGTCCCACTGACACTAAGGAACTAAGCGCTGTTACAACCTTTATCAGCATATTAGCTTGTTGCCGGACGTCTTACGTGTCTCTCTGGCCACTGCGTATGCACTAGCGCGTGACATCAACGAACACTGGATGCTGCTCCCGCCATTTACTACTCTGTCCCCTCGGTCCATGTTAGGAACTTTACACGTCGTACTGATCTTCCCCCAGCGTAACATCTACTGATCTACACTCTCTCTCTATCTCTCCCTCTCTGTGGAAAGCCATTCGCTCTCTCCTGCACTCAGCACCTTCATCGTCTGGTAATCTCTTTTCCTGTTTCGCACATAGTCTCACTATCTCTTGTTCATCCCAGAGCTTTCTAGTTATCTTTTTCTTTTTTGTTATTTAGAATTATTTTTTCGTTGTTCGTTACTTCTCATTGCAGTCGTTGTTTTTCCTTTAGGACGCTTTCTCTCAGGTTCGAAGGCTGATTACGCCTTTCTCCTGTTTATTACGCCACATTGAGTACTGAGGTATCATCCTTGGCTGGCTGCTTTTATTTTCTCAGCTATTGAGAGGTATTGGCTTGGATGATTCGCATACTTAAGTGACTCTAATATGTCCTCAGATATTGATATGTGTCGGCTTTAATCATTTGTTGCGCTTTTATAATAATTGTTGGCGGATAAACTTGTGATGAGAATAAATGTGTCAAAGGAGACTTAAGAGAAAATTGAGAACTTGATCTAATACAATAGCGGCTAGAATTACGGAAATGGTTCAAAATTGTGTACCAAGTTTGCGTAATTAAGGACCTTGCTTCTATTCTATGTCTCCCTTGACGATTTTAAGTCCTGGGAGTTATGTTTCTAGTCGTAGTCTATTTTATGTAAATTAAATGGTGGTCGTGCCAATAAGCAGCCCTGAGGGAGCGAAAGGGTTTTTTTTATTTTGGGTAAAGTACATAAACAGTCCCTGTGGTTTCATGTTTTGACAAATTGGTCCCTGTGGTTTCAACTTGAACACATTAGTCCCTGGGGTAAGCATCATGTAACAAAAAGGTCCTCCCGTTAGATTTCTGTCAACCCACTTAACGGTCAAAACTACCGGGAGGACCTTTTTGTTACATGATGCATACCTCAGGGACCAATTTGTCAAAAGGTTATACCACAGGGACTAATTTAGGTCCCTGTGGTATCACCTTTTGACAAATTGGTCCCTGAGGTATGCATCATGTAACAAAAAGGTCCTCCCGGCAGCTTTGACCGTTAAGTGGGTTGACGGAGGGACTGCATTGCAACAACTTGCTGACCACAGGGACTAACGCGTTCAACTTGAAACCACAGGGACTATTTTGTCAAAACGTGAAACCACAGGGACTGTTTCAGTACTTTTCCCTTTTATTTTTGTTCAAATGGCAAAGTATCTTTCATTTGTTCAACTTTTGTTTCCCACAAGAGCTTTGTAACATTAAATTGGGATGGCGTTCTTCCTCCTGACCTTTAAAAGTTGCACAACCTACAATACCAAATTTACATTCTCTGCTTGTCAACAAGGGCCTCTTCAAAAGCTAGCCTTAGTTGAGCTTCTTAAAAAATAGATGCCTTTGATCCTTACTTTGTGTATTGAGCAGATGAAGAAACTACTTGTATATTCTCTCTTTCCCATCCACTGAATGTTGAAATTTTCAGAATGTTATCTGATGATTCATTTTATATATCTGCGTAGATGGAACAAAAAAAGAGTAACATAGGTGACAACATTTCTACTTCGCAAGGCAATAAATTGAAGAAACCAGATAGCCATAAACACTATTCTTATAAAGATGACACTCCGCGAAATGATCTTTGGACAGATGGACTCATTTGTGCTTTTGAATTCATTTGGAGCCGGAAAAAACCAAAAAGACTTGGTTCAAAAATCTCATCCCGACAGCAAGTGGATGGTGGCGATTCAAAGATGCACGTGCTTGCAAAAGGACAAGCTGAGGCTCCTTCGCCAAGACTAGATAGGAACAAATTAGCAGAGCTTTCACCCTCAGATGATTTCAGGAGCAGTGAGACCTCATCTTTGGTTGACTACCAATATAGCCAGTTTCATCAATCAAACTCACTTCATGGTATGGAAAGACTTCAGGATAGTTATTGGGTACCAATTGGCTGGGCTAGAATTTCAGAGCTCGTGAGAAATGTGCAAGGGGATGCTGAATTTACCTTGCAGCAGTTTGAGAGCATGGTTCCTGAAGCTGACCTTACTGTGGCAGATCTAGCAGCTCCCTATTGGGAGCGTCCGGCAGGGCCCATATGGTGGTGCCATGTGCTTGCAGGTCACCCCTCTGTTCAGGCATGGCTTAGCAGTGCTCAGCTGTTACATCCTGCTGTAAGTTTAGCCCTAAGAGATGAAAGTCGCCTAATTAGCGAGAGGATGAAATACCTTCTGTATGAGGTAGTTTTCTTTTATAAGTATCTGAAATTTCCAATTTTAATTGTATAATTAATTTCAAGAACCATGCAACATATATCAATAGTAGCATGTAGGAATTGATCAGTGTGTGTGAATCTACCATTTATCTCAAAAGCTTAAGTTGATAGGAAGAGGAAGATTTTTATTATTTGAATTATATTTCTTTAACACTCCCCTCACGTGTGGGCCGAAATTTTCTTTAATTGAAAGGCCCAACACGTGCAATATTTAATTGAAATTAGGATGTAGTGTGGAGTCATATCTCGAACTCAGGATCTTGGCTCTGATACCATGTAAATCTACCACTTATTCAAAAAGCTTAAGTTGATAGGAAGAGGAAGATTTTATCATTTGAATTATATTTCTCTAACACAGTGACTTGAAGCCCATCATTATCAGTAATGTGATCAATGAATTTTCTATCTTGGTCTTAACCGGGGATTTTTATTTTGCAATCTAAGATTCTTTATGTTCTAGGTAAAGTTCTAAATGTGGGGCTTTGTGATGGAAACCTGTAGAGCAACGCCCTATAGTTTACAGATTTCTCCTTGTTGTTACCTTGCTCTTTAATTTTTGACAAGTTTTCATTTATTTTCTTTTTGTTCTTATGTTTCACACAAAACCAAGGGGTCTTGAGCCCAATATTTCAACCTACATCCAATTCCTACAAGGAAGGAAATGTTGTTTGAACTAGAGCTAGCTCACTTTGGTAAGTATATGCTTGCTACATTAGTTTTCCATCCTACCTCTTATCCCTTATTACCACATGGAGTGGAAGGAAAAACAATGAAAAGGGAGTGGTATGAGAGTCAAATCTCACACTGACCCTTATTAGGTAGAGCTAGGCCTTATAATGACTAGGAGTTTCAAAAGAACTTTGATTAGTCATTTTGGAGATTGTTATACCTGAAGTCCCTCAACGGAGGGGTAAAGGAGAAAGATGAAAAATAAGTGGTTTAACATTCAAGTGCCACATTGGATCATTCTTAGGTAGAACTGATCTTATATGATTCAAAGGAATTTCAAGAGAAAACTAGACTAGTCATTTTGGAGTTAATGCCTAGATGTGGCTCACACTTCCTTGGGGTGTTACAATTGTATTGGGTGAACTTGGTAACAACAATGCTTAGGGGCATAAGGGAGAATAAACGGATTTATAAGCCCTGGTAGTCTTTAAATATCTCCCTTCAAGAGCCTGTCCAATCATTCAAACAGTGAGGTACCCTATCATGTTGGCCTTATGATATACTTTCCTCTTCTGAGTCACTAATTTATACTTGTATCACATACACATATGACAATCAGTTTGCTAATTTGGGTTGTGTGGTTGATCTTTCGGATAGCTTTGTGGTTGATCTTTCGGATAGCTTTCTTCCGGTAGAGTGTTATTCTTAGTTCTGTTAGTTGCTCCCAATGTCTTTTTCCCGTAGTTTTAGTGTCAAAGCTAAGGAGTTTGAGGTTGTTGTTTTGGGCAATGGTGTCATTAAGTTTTCGGAATGGAGCCGGAAAGCGTTAAGTTCCATTTTCATCGGTAGGTATGAAGTTGTTTGGATGGTGAACTTGGCTAGTAGGTTGTATATGGCTGATGGTCAAAAGGAGTTCTATGTTAAATTTAACGAGGCTTCTCAGGGTTTCTTGGCGCAAAGATGCAGTAACAAAGCAGGGAGATATGTGGTCATTGCATAATACAGTGGGGGACGTAGAAAAGGGGTGGTGATGATCCCGAAAGGTAAGGGGATCAGGTTGGAAGGAGATGGCTGGAGTATTTCAGGAGATGTTCTCTCACCTTAGTCAGCTTAAGAGGGGAGTTTTTTCTGTGTCTGGTTTTGGAGTTCATAAGGAGGTCTCATTTGTCGAAGAAAGGCAATGTGGGGGGGGGGGGTGGAGCCAGGGGGAAGTGTTATGGAGATGAATGGTGTCGGAAAGGATGGTGGTGGCGTGTGGAAGAAGAAATGATCGCCTATTGTTACGCATGCTAAACTGGAGGATGACGTTTCATTTTCCAAGAGGCAAGACTTTGGAGAAAAAAAATTGTTGGGGATTAGAGCAGAGCTTGACGAGTTATTTGAAGTTTTGGGGAGGGATAATGGGCTGCCTCGTGTGCATTTGGACTCTTCTGGTCCTTAAATTGAGCTTCTAGGGGGTAAGGATGGGCCGGGCCTAGTGGCCTCAATTTCTGGAGTGGGGGAGTTAATTCAACCCCAGGCTCATTTAAGGTTGTCAGGCATTCCGGGCTTAATTCCGAATAGGCCAGATTTGGTTGGCCCAAAGCTTTTCTCCTCACCGTCGGGGGCCCAGTGTGAAGGAGATGGATTGGGCTCTCTCAGGTCTGAGGGGGATCATGTTGGAGACGTGGATCTTCATATCGAAGAAGCTGTCGCGGCGCCTAGAGGCTTGGCTGGTGGTGCCCACCACTAGTCGCCGGTGGTAGCTCCCTCGCCGATGCCTTCTGTGGAGAGCGGCGACTGCCGGGAGGTCACTCTGGTGCCGGAGCCGATGTTGGGTTTTTCTCTCCTGGGCGTCGAAACAGCTGGTTCTTTGTCGGAATATGATGTTGGGGGTTCTGAGGAGTTAGTTGGCCCTTCGGTTGCCCTTTTTGAGGGGGTAAAGGTGAATGGTCCTGGTGGGGGGAAGGCTGAGGCTTTCGGCCTTACTGTGGAGCTGAGAAGTGAAGATGGGAGCTGCGGGATGGCCATTTGGAGCTGGCAAGTGTGTCAGGTGGCTCTTTTGGAAGGGATGGACTGGCTAATGATGTTGGTGGGGACTGTCTTGCTTTCGGCCAGGATGTTATGTTGGGTGTAGACCCTTTGGTTGAAGTTGTGAGTGTGGAGAGTCCTTCTGATTTAGGGGGTGTGGGTAAAGGTGAGTTGGCCTTGGTGACAGTTGAGGATTCGGAGTTGAGTGTTGACCCTTTGGCTGTTTGTTGTCCAGAAGATGGAAGTTTTGAAAGTCTTAGTAGTGGGGCTTCGGGGTGGTGGTTGGAAATGGTGTCCTCATTCAGACATATGGTTGGATTGTCCTGTGAAGGGTACAAGAAATATTTGATGAGCCTCTTTGCCAAGAAGTGAGGGGAGGGCCATGGTGGTGTTTAAATGACGCCAAGAATTATTAGTTGGAATGTAAGGGGGTTGAATGATAGTTCGAAGTGTAGAGGAGTGAGAAATTTGTTACTGGGTTGGAAACCGAACTTGGTTTGTCTTCAAGAAACCAAGATGGTTGTTATGTCTGGGGGTGTGATTAGGAGTTTGTGGAGTGGTCTGAAGGAATAAAAGAAGAATAACCTTTCTGTATATTGCTCAAATGAATCAACGATACAGGTGTGCATCTCTATTTATAGCATCATAGAGAGGAATGTACATAAGGAATAAATCTCTGGAAATCAGCCCAAATCAAGTACCGAATATCTCCAAATATTGCCTTACTTAATTACCCCATATTACCCAGGATATTATATTCATTCCATGATTCTCGGATTCCCTCAATAACATTCGAGGTCCTCCATAACATTCGTGATTTCATGATACTCGGGATTTCTACACTCCCCCTCAAGTTGGATCATAAATATTGATCATTTCCAACTTGCCGATAAAATCCTCAAAATTTTGCCGAGATAATCCTTTTGTAAAGACATCTTTTGTTCTTTTGTAGGGACATATGTCATACAAATGATTCCGGCTTCAACTTTTTCTTTGATGAAATGTCTGTTTACCTATATGTGTTTGGTTTGGTCATGTTGAATTGAGTTGAGGGAAATGTTGATGGCTGTTTTTTTATCACAGTAGAGTTTAATCTGTAGTTTTATTCCGACATGTAGTTCTTCTAAGATTTTCTTTAACCATAGCCCTTCACACATCCCCTGTGCAACTACTCTGAACTCAGCTTCCCCACTACTTCTAGCCACAACATTTTGTTTCTTGCTTCTCCACGTCACCAAGTTGCCCCATACGAAGGTGCAATATCCAGTGGTCGACCGTCTATATTCTGTTGATCCTGCCCAATCAGCATCTATGAAGATCTCCACTCCTTTGCTTTCACACTTTTTGAAGAATAGCCCTTTACCCAAGGACCCTTTGAGGTATCTGAGAATCTTGTATAATGCTTCTAGATGAGTTTCTTTTGGTGAATGCATGTGTTGGCTTGCCACGCTAACTGCAAATGCAATGTCAGGTCTAGTGTGTGACAAGTAGATAAGCTTGCCAACCAGTCTCTGGTATCTGTCTCTCTCAACTGGGCTTCCAACGTCCTCCGTTCTTTTTCCAGCTTCTATGAGAGTGTTACTTGGTTTGCATCCAAGCATACCGGTCTCGGTTAGAAGATCAAGAATGTACTTCCGTTGAGATACACTAATGCCCCTTTTTGATCTCGCAACTTCCATCCCCAAGAAGTATCGCATTTGTCCTAGGTCTTTTACTTCAAATTCAGTGGCTAACATTTTCTTCACTCTCTCCTTTTCCTCTATATTATCTCCAGTTAGGATTATGTCATCAACATATACAATCATAATTGTTTTCCTCCCCATCTTCAGATTGTCGAAAAAACATTGTGTGATCTGATTGCCCTTGCTGATATCCTTGACCTTTTACCACCTTGGCAAACCTATCGAACCATGCTCTTGGTGATTGTTTGAGGCCATACAGAGACTTATTGAGTCTTCACACTTGTTCTTCTTCTCCAGTTCTACGAAACCCTGGTGGCATTGTCATGAAAACTTCTTCTTCTAATTCTCCATTCAAGAATGCATTCTTAATTTCAAGTTGTTGAAGGTACCAATCTAAGTTGGCTGCTACTGAAAAGAGGACCCGAATTGTGTTTAGCTTTGCCACAGGTGCAAAAGTCTCTATGTAGTCAATACCTTGGGTCTGTGTATATCCTTTAGCAACAAGGTGGACTTTGTACCTTTCTATAGTTTCATCTGCTTTATACTTCAAAGTGAAGACTCATTTGCAACCAACGGGTTTCTTTCCTCTTGGTAAGTCCATTACTTCTCAAGTTTCATTTTTTTCCAAGGCCCCCTCATTTCTTCCGTTACTGTCTCTTTCCATTGGGGAATTTTCAAGGAGGGCCTCCTGAATGTCTTTTGGAATTTCTGTACTGTCAAAGTTAGAAGTAAAAGCACGAAATTCTGTAGGTAGAACATTATAAGACATAAATTTAGAGAGGGGATGGAGCGTACATGACCGAGGTTGCTTTCTAAAGGCAGTGGGTAAGTCAATAGCAGAGGAGGCAGGCTCACCAGATGTAGGAGGAGACTCACTTGGAACTATTACCAGTTCCAACTCTTGTGGTGCTTTAGGTATGAAATTCTTTATTTCCTTTGATTTTGGCTTTCGTGAATAAACCAGTATCTTTTTGTCATTTTGTTTTTCCACATCTCCCCCTGAAGTCAAGTGTTCGTCTGGAAATGGCATATTCAAATGAGATTTGACAGATTCGGTGTTTATGGCAGGATTAATGGTGAGGATAGGCTCAGGAGGAGAGAGATCGAAGTTCAAAAACTGAGCTTTGCCACTCAACTGCTCCCCCTGAAGAGAAGACTTTTGAAAGTAGGAGGTGGTTTCAAAGAATGTAACATCAAGACTGACAAAGACTCTTTTGTTGGAGGGATCATAACATTTATACCCTTTTTGAGTAGAGCGTACCCTATGAAAACGCACTTAATAGCTCGAGGATCTAATTTGTTACGATTATGGGAATGAACATGGACAAAGGCAGTACAGCCGAAAACTCTGAGAGGGAGACTTGAGGTAAGACGAGAGGTAGGGAAATGTTCCTGAAATTTTTGGAGAGGTGTGGCAAAAGAGAGAACACGACTCGACATTCTGTTGATAAGGTAGGTCGAGGTTAAAATGGCATCTCCCCAGAACATGTTTGGCATAGTCATGGTAAATAATAAGGGACACGCAACTTCAAGGATGTGTCTATTTTTGCGTTCGGCAACCTCATTTTGTTGCGGGGTGTCGACGCAAGAACTCTGAGAATAATTCCATGCCTGAGAAGATAATCTCTCAAGATAGAATTGAAATATTCTGTGGCATTATCATTGTGCAGAATTTTAACGGGAGTCTGAAATTGAGTTTGAATCATGAAAATTGGAAAATTGGCCTAAGAGGTTAGAGAAGCTTCAAAGTGATTTTTTGTGAGGAAGCGGTGGTGATGAACATAGGTTCCACCTTGTTAGGTGGGATAGAGTTTGTACCCCTATAGGTGATGGGGGGGCTTGGTCTAAGAAGGCTTTCCTTGTTTAACCAAACTTTGTTGGGAAAATGGCTTTGGCGTTTCTCTTCTGAAGGTGATAGTCTATGGAAGACAGTTATCACAAAAAAGTATGGTTGTGAGGTGGGTGGTTGGAGCACCTTGGTGTCTCAAGGCTTATATGGGGTCAGCTTATGGAAACACATCAGCAGAGGGTGAGATTTTTTTAGAGACAATATCAGGTTTGTGGTTGGGAGTGGCTCCAAAATTCAGTTATGGCATGACAAGTGGTGTGGGGAGAGTCCGTTGAGGCTGCAGTTTCCTCAGTTGTACGCTCTTGCTCGATGTAAGGATGCTTGGGTGGCTGATTGCGTGGAGGTGAGGTCCGGAGTGGTAGTTTGGGACGTCCACTTTGTTAGAACGATCAATGATTGGGAGATGGAGGTTTATTCAATGTTTTATTCCTTACTTTATTCGAAAATAAAGAGAGGAGGGGTGGGGATAAATTGTTTTGGATGAGTTCTAAGAGTGGAGTTTTCTCAGTTAAATCAATATGTTTTACTTATGAAGAGAACTAGTGCAGATTTTCCTTGGCCCCAGTGTTGGAGGAGCTTGGTCCCCCAAAAGTAGCTTTCTTTGTTTTAGAGGCTACTCACGGGAAAATTCTGACCATTGACAACTTGAGGAGGAGCGGCATCTACTTTACTGAGTGGTGCTATTTGTGTAAGAGTGACAGAGAATCAGTTGACCATATCCTTCTTCCTTGTTCAGTGGCTAGAGGATTGTGGGTACATGTGCTGGGCATTCTAAACTATGTGTGGGTAATGCCTACTAGGGTGGTGGACGTGTTGTATTGTTGGAGGAGGAAGTTCAAGGATCCGGTCGCCGTGGCTATTTGGAAGATGATTCCGACTTGCATTTAGTGGAGTTTGTGGAGGGAGAGGAATGTTAGATGTTTTGAGGACGGGGCCTCGTCTATGGCTAGTTTGGGGGGTCTATGTTGCATTCTCTGTTTTTGTGGGCTAATTCAGTTTTTGGGGGTCCTTTTGTGGGTTTTCCGGATTTTCTCAGTTTTTTAGCTTGTATGCTTTAGGTGCTGTCTGTATATTCTCCTGTACTGTCATCTTTATTTTATTTAATAAAGTTTAACTTGTAAATAAAAAAATTATATAAATTGGGTTCTTGACTATCAAGTTTGCTGCTCAAATAACCGATTATGAGATCTGATACTGTTACAATGATGAAGGAAGGAGGGAGAGCATACAAATCACAGCTTGTGTTCTATGTGCTTAGATGTGTAGGTCTGGCTCGTGTTGTATGTTTGAATAGTCTTACACATTGAAGGCACTAAAAAGGAGACAGATGATGTGATGTGATGTGATGTGATGCTGGACGTGGGTTGGCATGGTGCTATAAGTGCTTTTATTCTGCTGTGATGTAGCCTGCCACCTCTTGCTTAACATCACATGGACCTCTCTTTCACAACTTCACATTTTGTTTGAATTGCTTTTAGAAGGGTCTGGATCAACATCTGTACCTTCGCCTCTATCAGTTATTTTTTCGAGTGTTTCATAGTTGGAATGAAGCGAATAAACTGGAAGATGATAGTGTTTGAAAAGTCAACGAATGCCCTTTTTTATGGGCTCTTATGGTATAAAATTCTTTGTCATGCTTTTTACTATTATTCAGGTCCCAGTTAGGGTTGCTGGAGGGCTGTTATTCGAACTCTTGGGACAATCAGTTGGTGATCCTTTTGTTGATGAGGATGACATCCCCATTGTACTTCGGTCTTGGCAAGCACAAAATTTCCTAATAACGGCATTGCACATTAAAGGAAATGTTTCCAGAGTAAATGTATTGGGTATCACAGAAGTTCAGGTTGGTCATGCTTAGAAACAGATCTTTTCTCTCGAGCCTTATGGTATGACAGAGGGGATGGATTTCTCCTGGAGGCCTCAAAGCTAATATTTTATCACTAACAATTTCTACTACGTTTCCACAAGATCCCCAATTGACATATCACCTCAAATTGATTTTTTCTGTTTGGCCCTTCTCATTGAGATTTGATGATCATCCATGATAAAAAAAATGCACATTACGTAACTTTTTACTACATTTCACTCTTTTAGAGTTTGTGCTGTGCTTTTGGATAGGAGCTTCTTTCTACTGGAGGTTACAATGTACCAAGAACAGTGCATGAAGTCATTGCACATCTAGTTTGCCGCCTTTCTCGATGGGATGATAGGTAATGACTACACGAATAACTGATATATAGGAAAGCTGCAGAAGCCTGTGTATTTCAGCCATGATGCATGGACATTGATGTAGATCTTTCTATGTAACATTTTAGTGCTTCGACATCTTGTGAGGTGTGTGAAAGTCTGAATTTTGTTCCCCTTTACTTTCTAGCTATACAGTCGCACACATCTCACATGACATGAGTGAATGACGTGTGACAAAAGTAATCGACATTTTGAATTATAGTTTCATCTAAGGCTGCTGTCTGTTGATTATCAAGAAGTACTTAAATGCTTCCAGAATGAAGCCAAATTGTTTATATTACCCAAGGTTTTTCTGGCCATCTTCTTGTTTTCACCTTTCATCTTATTTAAAAGATTTTTTTTCCTTGGCCTGGAACTGCTATGGTAACGATACAACTCAAAACGCAATAACTGACGCCAATGGCTGCAGGTTCTCAGGGATCCATAAGCATTACATTCTTCTCATTGACCCCTTATTTATTTCAATTTTTCTTTGCCTTATTGAACGGCAAAAAAAAAAACAAACAAACCTAGCATACTCTACAAAGAAAAACAAATTAGGGCACAATATCTTGTACGAAAGGAAATCCATGCCATCTGTCTCTTGACAATTGGCCGGTCCTGCATCTCTCAAACAACTTGATTCTTAAATCAATGTTCATCTTCTTTTCTGTTCTCAGATAGGACGTTTGTGACATGTCTTCATGGATTAGAAGCAATCATTTTTATAAAACTTGTGCAATTGTATTTTCATAACCCAAAAGCGCACACTCTCTCTCTCTCTCTATCGAATGTATTTTTGTTCTATATCTTATCTACACTCATGCGCGCACAGACTTGTATACTTATTGTTGACTCGCGTAGGGGTAGACACATAAAATGAGTTAATGTTTCAGATTGTGTCACTATTAAAATATGTTACTATGAGCTTTCTACATGTTGTCTTTCAATTTTATGCACTGCTTTAATGTTTTATTTGTTTTCGTAGGCTTTTTCGTAAGGACATATTTGGTGCAGCAGACGAGATTGAATTGAAGTTCATGAATAGGTTTTGTTACCTCATTATTTTCAAGATAAACCTTTGCACGCCGATGAAATACTACAATGCTGACAAATAATTTTGCCCTATTAACAGGAGAAACCATGAAGATATGCATCTCTTTAGTGTAATTCTCAACCAAGAAATCAGAAAGTTATCAAGACAGGTATGTTACTTCTACTTGCAAGAGTGCAGACACAGAGACTTATCCACGAGATGCTAGCTGGGATATTACATTTAGGGATTTTTGATTAGTAATTACTACTACGAAATTTAGTAACAAAGTGAAAATGCTTAAAAGAAATAAATCAATAGTGTCAAATGAATTTTTTGAACTGGCTCTCTCACTTCTTGTTTCCTTGCTATGGCACTTAATGTATTCTTGCTTGGATGAATAAGAATGTTTGGTATTGAAAAATACATAGCAATGAGAACTGAAGTGTGTCTCATAACACAATAGAAGTCAAATTAACACAGTTTATAACAGGAAATGGAAATAGGACACAAAAACCAGAGGGTTACTGAACCAATCTACCAAACTAACTTCAAAATAGGAATTTGATCTCCTAGCTAATTGAAAGAAGGATTAAATGGGATTTGAAAAAGTCAGCAGACCACGATGTAGAGGAATCTGCCTGGCAAGCTTAGGAGAATCTCGGAGAAGTCATGGTAAGAGTACGTGAAAACGTCTCTAATTCGTGAATTTCTAATGATAGCTGCGCTCCATATGCTGGATCCTCTATTCTATTTTGCATGGCCTTGTGGACCTTTTCTCTATAAGGGTATAGGAATCAAACATCTTAGTAGATGAGTTAAATAAAGTTCTCTCTTTTTGGATTCCTACCATGGCTCCTTGAACACTTTCCAACCACATATGACGCAGACATGCCGCCCAAGCAACTTCAAGTAGGATCACTTTAAGTTCTCTGTTTTCCCGGCATTAGAACTCATCCCAGTATTGCGTCCCAGCTGCAGAGTTTATATTTGACGAAACAAAGATTCAAAATCCTATTGTATGACCTCTGACTGAAGCTACAGAGAAAAACAAAATGGTAGAAGAATAAGAAGACATTTTCAGGAGCTGCTCTACGGGTTAAAGAGATTAATAACTCAGATAATCTTGTGGATTCTAGACATGGTAGTGGACTATATACTTCTATGAGCCGTGGGTAGCGAAATATATGCTTCTATGAGCCCTTGTGAGTTTTGGTAAGGCAACGGCTTGGGTTCTCACATGTCCCAAGTTCGAGCCCCAACACCGCCATTATCGCCCCTGACGGGGTGTGTTGGGTGGAGTCCTGACATATGCCCCCAGGTTGGCTTGTAGGGTCTGGTACAAGAAGTGGCCCGACCTTGGAAGCTCTTGGGTTATAAAAAAAAAAAATGAATCGTCAATCCAATAAGCGACAAGAAACCCAAGCTGAGTGTCAAAGGCCCAGGGACCATGAAAGATGGGATGGAATGAGAATGAAGCTAATATTCCGAAAATAGTCTTGTGAATGTAGCTAGCTAGTGAGATAGAGAGAGATCGTCCTTGGTGGGGTGGGGCTTGGTTTTAACACTCATGTAAAACTAAGATATTTGTATTCAACACCGTAGCCGTAGGATTCCTTACATGGTCATCATTTGTATTCTTACTGCCTCTATGCCATATCGCAATTGTTTAAACTGGGAAAAGCTTACTTTATGTGATGTCTCGATATTTCTCTAACCTCTCAACTCCATTCCTAGTTCAAGTGGTACAACTTTTTATTCATAATTTTAACATGAAGCAATTAACGCGGCCCTATAAATTTTTTCTTCCTAATTTACGTTTTGTTTGGCAGTCTTGTGAGTTCAGCCTGCAACTGCTGTTTGCTCATACAAAAACGGAAATCTATAATTATGCAATTCCTAATTACAGGTAATCAGGGTAAAGTGGTCACTTCATGCAAGAGAAGAGATTTTGTTTGAGCTTCTCCAGCATTTGAAGGGAAATGTAGCAAGAGGCCTATTAGAGGGAATAAGAAAAAGTACAAGAGAAATGATTGAAGAGCAAGAAGCTGTCCGTGGCCGCCTGTTTACCATTCAAGATGTGATGCAAAGTACTGTTCGTGCATGGTTGCAGGTTTGTGCACACGAACAAAACCAAAATTTTGACTGACAGTTATAGAACTTATCATCCCATTTCTCTCTTCCTATATTGACGGATCTTATCTTTGGAAAATACGAATTCCAGGATAAAAGCCTTCAAGTAACCCACAATCTTGCTGTGTTTGGAGGCTGCGGTCTTGTTCTTTCTATCATCACGGGGCTATTTGGGATCAATGTTGATGGAATTCCGGGATCTGAGAATACACCTTATGCATTTGGGTTATTTGCAGCCTTACTGTCTCTTTTAGGAGTTCTGCTAATTGCAGTTGGAATACTTTATCTTGGGCTGAAGAGGCCCTTTACTGAGGAGCAGGTTGAAGTTAGGATCTTGGAGTTGGATGAGCTAGTTAAGATGTTTCAGCATGAGGCAGAGAGTCATGCCCAAGTTCGTAAAAGTATTTCCCGGCACAACTTGCCTCCAACTGCTGGCGACACATTTTCAGACAATATAAATTATATTCTCATGCCATGATCTTGTACTTGCTTAATACACCACTTGAAATTAGGTCTCCGGGTCGAAAGAAAACGATGTAAGCAAAGGAAAATTAGCTATTGAAGGAGCAATTTTCGCCAATTAGACGGATTTGGAAAAGAGAGTAGAGGATCATGGAGAAGATTGATGTTATGGTGCCTTAAATTTAAGCATGTATTATATCTAATCCAACCACTACTAAGAGGAATGGAAAAATGACTGACGATTAACTTCTGAGTTTAGCTGTGATTTGTCGCACCCAAGGTTGACATGGATCATAGTACCTGTTTCTGTGACTATGCGACCAAATTCACATATTTTCTCAAAAAGTACTATTAGCCTGTGGAGTCAGAAATGAAGGACATGTTTGTTTGCCCAAAATTTTGAGACTCACAATAAACATACTTCAAATTTTTCAACTTTTACACATGCTTCAAACTATTCACAAACCCCAATAAATTTCAACATTCAAAAGATTCCCAAAATTTTAAGAATATTTTTCAAAATTTCGATAAACAAACACCACCTAAATCTTTGGGGGCGGCTCGAATTTTTTTTATAAATTATACATTTAAAAATTATCGTCAAAAGACATTGTCCTAAAAATACGAAATATATATCCATCATAGTTGCAGATACTGTCGCGTATTAGAAATGATGTTTTTTTTTTCTCTCCAATCGAAAAATTAGTGAATGTAATATATTTTCTTTCAAATTTTTTATTGTGAAAAAAAATGGAAAATAGATGAAAGCAAGAGAAGGATGAAAAGGCCTCAAATCCATTGAATGAAAGGAATCTTAATTCTTGGCCGGTCGATACCTTTTCGTATTTAAAAAGTTTTTCTACAAACTAAAATTGCTGTTTGCCCTTTTCCCTTTTAAGAGGCAACTTTGGATACCCTAGGAAAGATGAGGGTGAACATAAAACAAGAGTATAAGCAGGTTCATCCAGCCATTCCAGTACTAGAGAGATGATTACCGCTGGTGCATGACTGCATGTCATAGATAGCCTGATTTTGTGATAATTTGATAAACACGTTCACTAAAAAAATAACTGTTGACTTACCCAAAAAAGAAAAAAATAACTGTGTATTCATAAACTTCAACAGAAGTTCCTGTATACACCCTCATTAGCCTCCGACATCCAAACTAATAAAGTTAACAAAAAAAATAGCACTAAGAACCTACAAATACAGGAAGTTAGCTACATTTAAGACACGAAAAGCAACTCAATTACGGATGCAAGAGTGAAGAAAATTTTGACGCTTATAAACTCATCCGCTAGTATAAGGAGAAAAGGAACATAAAAAAAAAAGAACATAGAAGAAGTTCCTCCTTGCTGCTCTACTTTTCTCCCACATATTCATCATTTGAGAAGGGATCTTGTTAGATGTTCTCGTGCAGTGGCTAATGCTTGACTTATTGTCTGCAGCAAAACATGAGTACAAACAGATAAAATTTAAAAATACAACAAAAGAAGGCTACCACTTCAAATGGTAGCAGGCAATGGTTTTCAATTTTGTTTCTTTATTTCTCAAAATTTCCTTCATTTTCTAGGGGAATACAGGGAGAGGGAGTTGAGAGGAACATGATTTTACTACCTGCTCAGACAAAGGAGCACCAGCATCCACACTATTACTTGCAACCTTCCCGGCTATCACATTTGCATCTGTCTCAAGAACAATACTGTAGCAAATACGAATTAGTTAAATATGCATGAGTAGGCATGCCATCTTTGCAGGCAGAGTGGGAAGAAAGAGCCCCAACAGTTGAGGAAAGAGAAACTCAAACTTTACGATATGCAGCTAAAGCACTAGAGATACCCTCTAAGCAAAAGTTTTAGGCTATATTCCACTGACAGCGTCTTTTACACCAATTCATATACATGAAGAAGGACATGAAGGACTACACAAGATGCTTTTCAACTTTGCGAGGTTGATAATCCTCAAACAAGATGAGTTTGAACCAAGGCTCTCCCTTTTGGAGCATAAAGCCAAGAATAGTTGAGGACACCAAATAACTAAGAAAATAGTAGCTTAGAAAATTTTTAAGGAAAAAAAAACTATGGAAAGAGTAGCCAAGTGCGAATAATAACTTAACACCACAATTGGTAAATAATGAGGGGTCAAAGGCCACTGATAATTTTGGATCCTAGGGATTGAGCGGGAGGCAGAGGAGTCGACTACAAAAGTTCAACAAAATTGACAAAACCTACACTGACAAGAGAAAAATACATCCATGCATAGTTACCTCCCATGAATGTGTCAAGATCAAGTTTGGAACTCACTTAAGAAGCTTTACCTTTTAATATGCAGTAAATGGAAAAAGGAAAGTGTGGAATGTCCAAGAAAAAACATTTGAACATAACAATTGCCAACTATTAACAATATGATAGCTGACCCTCATGCTATCAGATGGCACTCCCCTGGGTCAAAAGGTTCTACTTCAGCCCCACTAAAACTAGTAATGTTACTCACTATACCTCCCCAACTAAGCAGATAGCATACAACAGAATACTGAAGAAGAAAAAAGACTTGGAAACAACAATTTCAAACTGTGTAGAAATATTCATGAGCTTGGATGCTTGCTTTGCCTCACATATAATCACTGATTTGGAAAATAGAACTCATACAACTAATTTCACCACATAGATCTTCTACAACAGAGGATTTATAGGATCTAGCTTTCAAGATTATTAGTTTTACAAACAAGATTAAAACAAAAGATGCAAATCTATGGAAGTTACAATATGAGTAAATAAAACTCGCTAACTTAAAAATCAGGATGCAAAGTAGAGAGAGAGAGAGAGAGAGAGAGGATACAGAAAAGCATATTACTCACCCGCCATCAACAATTTCATCGAGGCATAACAGAATGAGATCCAAGTTTTCCAATGCCTCCTTCCTTTCCACATTACCTCTAGAATACAAACATGCACAGTGGTTAAAAGAGTTGACGATTGAATAATGACAACAAATTGAACTGCAAAATGAGGCAGAATAATGACAGCAATTAGAGAAACCTAAGGAGAAGGCCAACTGCATCAAAAAATCCCTGAAGCACAGTGGCTAAGATGAGCTCGTTTTCATCTTCACCACCAGTAACAAAAAAGTGAAGGTCTTGAACAAACTTGTAGACAACAATGTTGCTCTCAAACATTGCAATTTCGGCTGTCAATGAATTATCAAGATGTTAACCAGTATACAACAAGGTTCAAATAAGCAATGTAAATGTACATAGTTGCTTTCAACAAAATAAGACTAAGGCAAGACAACAATGCATATTCTAGAGATCAATACAAAAAGATTTGTCTTACACAAACCCGATTAATGCAGATATAAGAGATATAAATTTTAAAAGGGGGATTATCCTTTCAAAATTAGAGAAATCTATCGACCAATGCCAAAATCAGCAATGTTATGCATGAGAACTGATGCTATGCACAATTGAGATGGGCATGTTTGCAAAGTTGTCCCCTGATCAAATGAAGCACTTCAAAACAAAGTAATAAGGAAACAGGTTACCTTCTGTCCGTGCATTTGTCTTTTGAGTCTTGCTAAATACAGATTTCTCAAATGCTTCCTTAGCATTATTTGTCGGCCAGTCATCTGTGTAATACTTGACAGCTACACGTTTCCCATCAGAATCCAAAAGGAGGATGCTTTTTATTGAAGGGCACGACTCCTAGAGAATATATATGATACAGGATTAGAGGTCCCAAAAACCCGAATCTGAACAAATCACGAACATCATTCTAACGTTGCCAAAAGTATCTAAACCTAGATATGTCACTTGGATATATTAGAATTTACACAATATGTGAAAGGTGAGCCTAACTCAACTCCAAAAGACGCCTTGAGGAGTGAGGGATGCCACAACCTTATAAGGAGCACATTGACTAGTTTCTCTAGCAATGTGGGACTTTCAACACGCCCCCTCACGTGTGGCGGGAGGACATCCAAGCCAACACGTGGAAACGGGTGACGGTGGACCACAAACTAGGAATTTTGCTCTGATACCATATTAGAATTTTACACAATATGTGAAAGGTGAGCCTAACTCAACTCCAAAAGACGCCTTGAGGAGTGAGGGATGTCACACCCTTATAAGGAGCACATTGACTAGTTTCTCTAGCAATGTGGGACTTCCAACACGCCCCCTCACGTGTGGCGGGAGGACATCCAAGCCAACACGTGCAAATGGGTGTCGGTGGACCACAAACTAGGAACTTTGCTCTGATACCATATTAGAATTTACACAATATGTGAAAGGTGAGCCTAACTCAACTCCAAAAGACGCCTTGAGGAGTGAGGGATGTCACAACCTTATAAGGAGCACATTGATTAGTTTCTCTAGCAATGTTGGACTTTCAACAGGATACATATTGTTCTCCATGTTTAGAATTGTAGCTCATTCAGATGTTTCACTCACATCTACACACGTGCAGGAAGCTCAAGACTGTTCAATTCCTTTTATGCATTTTCCAAACGATTGGTCTATCAATATTGAGACCGTGCTCAGTTTCTCTTATAATTTTGTCGAGTTCTAAGTTGGTTCAGGATGTTTCTAGGCACATCTCTCTTCAAGAGGGAAATATTTTTATCTAAGCTTAACTGGACAACGAACACACGATTAAAAGTTGCCACCAATTTTTATTGTAAAACGTTCCGTTCCGTCATTTGGAGGGGAAAAGAAGATCTAGTTCTAAGAAACATCGATCTGACACCAAATGTTAGAACATAAGGGAGATCAAGCACCATTAATCATTCAACTCAGATCTCCATTAACAGACACCAAAGACTAACCCTTAGGCAGTGAAATCCTCAAATGCAGTTCAAGCAAGTAGCAACAGATCTAAATCAAAAATCCAACCACAAAATCGTCCTAACTAACGTATAAGTCGGATTGATTATCTCTACAAAAAATCAGTGACAAAGGAAAAACGAGAAAAAGGAAGCTCTTCAGGGAAAGAATGTGAAACAAGTCGCTTCGAAAGGGAGCGTAAAGAAACTGACCATGTCGTTTGGCGAAATTGTCCGGGAAAATCTTTGTGCTAGGTCCCGAGTGTCCGATCGTTTAGACTGGAGGGGAAATAAAAAGAAATATAATAAAACCGATATCCGAGACGCCGCACTATTGGAAGAATTACAATTTGCTTAGGACAAAAACAAAAGAACTAGAAAGGAAAACGATGGATTTGGCAAGTGTCTTAAAATTAATTATTTAGAAAAAAAAATATTTAAATCAAAATTTCTCGTTTTTATAATAGGAGAGAGTGACCAGTCACCAAATAGAACCGATCTTGTAATTTTGTGCTGGGCTGAAGTTGCCGAAGAATTTCTTTGTCAAACCTCAAGTGCAATTGACAATTTAATCCTTGAATTTTGATTTTTTTTTATATTTTAGTCTTTATATTTAAAATTTAAATTTTAAAATTTTTATATTTTATACCTTTGACGATGATGCTCTTCTGTCAGGCTTCCGTCTATTCTCTTAACAGAAGCCCAAAACACGTCAGCAATAAAGCCACGTGTCACGTGTATAACCAACATCAATAATTATTTCGATCTCACATGGCATTGTTTTAAACCGGGCCGCATTACTCAAACATAATGAAGCCAAGCAAACGGCGTCGTCCAGTCAGATATTTATTTTCACACGAGTTGGTTTTGTTTCAGAAATCAATACGGTGTCATCCATTCAGTGAACAAAATCAAATAGAAATCCCCTTTCCGATAGACTTATCAAAGCTTCCAAATATTTGTGGTCCCCCTAATTTCCTCAAGTCTCTTCAATATCATCTTCCAATTTTTCTGCATAGTGGGTCTCCAATTTTGCATGCTCATTTGCATCACTAAAATTACATCTTGCTTTTCTTATATTTTTTTTTTCTTTCTTTCTCACAAGCTCTCATTTGCATCTTGTCAGAATCTAAAACATTTAGACCAATTGTTGTAAGAACTTAGTATTCTAGAGACTCTTTCCCTGGGGTACGGATGGGTAGAAACTGTAGGACTTTCATTTTAATGCAATGGACAAGCTGGAAGCAGATATATAACTTTGTGATGAAATGACAAGAAACATTAGTCATGGCTAGGTTATGACCTATGGAAAAAAAACCCAAACTATCCACACAAATGATTGGAAAAACTGACATGCCTCAGACAAAATGTAAACCATTATACCATAGCTGAATCTGAAAATATGCAGAAAATTGACATAGCTGAATCTATTTGTACACTATTACATAGCTGAATCTGAATCTGTTTCTAACATTTATCCTGTCATTGACACATTATACAATAAAATTGACAGAATAAAAATCGTACAACCTACACCATTACATAATTGAATCAGTTTCTAACAACAAAATTTACACAAGAAACAATATCTTGGCTGCACATCACTTCCATGCCTTCAACAACAATGCTCTTACAATTGCAATGACAGCCCACAATGCTCCCCCTGTGACACCAACATGCATACTTATTACACCAATTATTTTCCAATAAATAATAGCTAAAAATTTAAAAACATAAACTGATTCTGCTAGAAGTATGAAGTGTGCTGCATTTGGTATGGGACCTAATATTCACATGATTCTGTGTTGAACAATCCATGAAAATAAACTCAAGCAAAATTAGGCTTTATTCCATGAACCTGATGAGTAAAGATTCCCACACTAATATGATGCAGGACAAAATATGGTAAATTTCCCCAATGACATACAAATGTTAAAATATACATGATTAACTTCCGTAAAACCAGGTCTTATAGTATAATACCCTACCCTAAACATTCCTACATGATGCAGGAATCAAATCCAAAATATCAAAAAAAATTACACTATAAAAGAAAATTTTCAAAGGAGGAAATCAACCACCAGGGTGTTTGGTTCAATCTTAAGTACTTTTTCTTTGAAAAACATTTCAGTAGCAGCAAATGAACTCTAGCTCAAATTTGACCTTTCCTTCCGTAAAACGGGGTGGAGTATGATGTTATTGGTTGACGATTCACTGGATGCGTGTAACTTCGAAGCCAAAAGAGCTAATCTAAAGCTTTCTCAAACAAAAAAGCTAACAATATATGATTTTGACGGTGAAATTTGGGAGTATACATTCGACTGAGTTTGGGTAAACATTTACCTTCTCTCCGATATACCTTCCCTCTGATGTTATTTGCGCAGGTCTTTCGAATATCCCAAATCTCCAAAAACGAATCTCATCAAGATGATCGATCTCACACCGAATTAGGGGTGCAAGTCCGGTCTGGCCTCCGGCGGAGCTCCGTTTCCGGGAAGATGAGGTTCGTCCTTTCCAGAAACCAGAACCAGAGGTGGAACCGGAAG
Organism: Myrica gale; assembly: GCA_963930655.1. Lineage (NCBI taxonomy): Eukaryota > Viridiplantae > Streptophyta > Magnoliopsida > Fagales > Myricaceae > Myrica > Myrica gale. The sequence continues at coordinate 12,165,654 of OZ005603.1, read as the reverse complement.
CGCTTTTTTCCCCTGGTTCAACGGAAAACCAGTTCTGTTAGTTTTTTTATTTTTTAACTAACTATTAAAACGACGTCATTCTATATTAAAGAGAACGACATTGTTTAGTTAGTTTTTGTTTAAAAATATATATATATATATATATATATTATAACGTGGATCAAAACGTGCCGGTTAAAAAACCCTATCCCCCTCCCCTTCTCATTCACGAATCGATATATATATATATTATAACGTGGATCAAAATGTGCCGGTTAAAAAACCCTATCCCCCTCCCCTTCTCATTCACGAATCGCAACCCTCAGCTCTCTCTATCTGATCATATGCCGACTGTCATTGCTCTCTCTCTTCTCTTACAGTCTCTCTCTCTTTCTCTCTCTCTCTTTGTTCATCTGCCATTGCTCTCTCTCTTCTCTTACAGTCTCACTCTCTTTCTGTTCGTCTGCACTCTGCCATTGCTCTCTCTCTTCTCTTACAATCTCTCTCTCTCTCTGTTCGTCTGTCAGATTGCCATTACGATCTTTCTCTCGACTGCTTCTCTCTCTCTGTAAGTGGTAAGTTGGTAACCTTTTGTTTTCTCATCTAGTATGTCTGTATGTGTAAGTGCGATTTCTGATTTAAATATTGATTCTGGAATCTTGATGTTGATGTTGTTGTCTTTTATTTGCAGTATTTAAATTTGATAGTGTACTACCTGGTTGAAACTTGAAAGGGAGGAGATCAGAGTCACTGGATTTATTTGATAGACGTTATAATGAACGTATAACGTTTTTTTGGATTGCTGGATTGTTGGATTGCTAAGTAATGTATGTAACTTTTTTTGCATGTTTTACCTTTTTATTTGGATCGCTGAGTAATGAGGTAGAGAAAAATAAATTATGTCTTATGTGGATTTGTTTATGGATAATGAGCAATATAGTCTAATGGTTATGTCAGGCAGATTGAACAAATTAGTTTGTAGCTTTTGTTTAATTGTTCTTTTTATTGTGGGTTCTCCCGAGTTTTGTGAAAATTCTTGCTAAACCCAATGTATTTAATAGAGTAGGTTGTTGTCTGTTTGTTGGTATCTGTATAGTTTGTAGCTTCTGTTTGTTGGATTGCTGAGTAATGTATTTAACGTTTTTTTTTTGCATGTTTTACCTTTTTATTTGGATCGCTGAGTAATGAGGTGGAGAAAAATAAATTATGTCTTATGTGGATTTGTTTCTGGATAATGAGCAATATAGTCTAATGATTGTGTCAGGCAGATTGAACAAGTTTGTTTGTAGCTTCTGTTTAATTATTCTTTCTTGTGGGTTCTCTCAAGCTTTGTGAAAATTCTTGCTAAACTCAATGTATTTAATAGAGTGGGTTGTTGTCTGTTTGTTGGTCTATGTATAGTTTGTAGCTTCTGTTTGTTGGATTGCGAAGGTCTCTGGATTTGTTTAGTTGTTTTAAATTTTGCATCTTGTGTTCATTTTTTGTTGTCTTTAATTTGGGTTAAGTTGGTAGAATGAGTTTTTAAATAATATGGGCTAAATAAAATGGCTATCAAAACTAATATGATCATAATATGATATGGTTGTATTAGTTTGAACTTTAAAGGATGACCAACATTTTACTCCAAAATTCTAATCACTTGATGTCTTGGTGAGTTGATGACTTGATGTGGTGCAAGTGCAATGTAAATTCTTAAATTTTATTTTGTATATTTGTTGTGTTCATTTATATAATTGAGATCTTTGTAATGAATTGAGAAATATTCTTATGAAGATCCGGTTGTATATTTTAATTTTCTGATATATTAGAGGTATTTGTATTTGTGAATTGTGATAAATGAATAACATTTTTATTTTTGTAAAAAAATACTTAAATGCGCCAAAACACTGTTGGAATTCCTCTATTCGCTTCCTCTTCCGCTAAGAGTCGGAAGTAGACTTCATTTTGGTCATCCACTAATTAGCGGACTGGATGTCGGAATGTTAAATTTCGCTTCCGACTAGTCCGCTAATCACCCCTACACCGAATGAAATTCTGTCTGGCTCTCTAGGGTTCATACGATAGGGGTCGAATTCCTGGTTCAGCCTAAATGAAGCAAAACGATAAGCTTCACTTTAAGGTAAACGGTGCAGTTCGAATTCCCCTCAAAACGGTGTGTTTTAGGAAAATATTCAAAACGGTGTGCTTCAACCATTGTATAAAACGATGTGTTTCAATTTGGTCCTATTTCCTTGAAGGCACAAAACGTTATAGTCTATGGAGTCAGCTGAAATGGAGCCTTCGTTAAGGGGATGAACGGAAGCCTGACGGAAGGGCCTCATCGTCAAATGTATGAAATATAAGGGTTTTAGATTTGAAGTTTGAAATCTAAGGACTAAAATGCAAAAAGGGTCAAAACTCAAAGACTAAATTGCCAATTTTACCAATTATAATGTTTGAGTGGAAATTTTGGGTATTGTGGTTTGTGAAATATTATAAAGTAAAGATATTTTATGAGAGTTGATGAAAAAGTGAAGAGAGATGAGATTTTTAATAAATATTATAATAAAAAAATTATGTGATGAATTTTTTAATATTAACCACAAATAATTGATCCGAATTATTTGGGGCTCAAACATCCCAAATATCTAGTGAGTTTTTTCTCAAAAAACTGGGCTTGGGCTTGGGCTTGGGCGTTGCTCATGTCTCCTAACCGAGTTTTGAATAAACCTGCTCCGCTGGAACCCCGCAAGTAGAAACACGTTCGCTTCTCTCCTTTCGTTTTGATCTTTTCGCGGACAAAGCTGACGCCGCAAACGCATTTAGGGTGCTAAACACAGACCACAGTATGCTGAGGTTGTCCATGATTTGGATGCCGAAGGTACCATTTTCTTTTCACCACAAGCCTAAGCCTAAGATCTGGAACATTGGAACTCCATTTGCCGTCATGCAAGTTTGATACAGTTCTTTAAAGAGCCTGCTCTATAATTTCGCTTTTGATGTTTGCAGGGGCCACTAGTATCGTTATCTGGAGGCCAACTTGGAAATTATGGACGGTACTCCCCTGAATATGCCACGTGTTCTCTTATTTGTTTTTCCGCGGGATTCTGATTGGTTTTTGTTTCCTGAAGAATTTGGTTTTTTCTCTTTTATAATTTTGTAAGAAATGAGAAAAGAACAATTTATTGGACTTTAGTTTGTGGATTATGGGTGTAAGTCATTTTGGGAGGGAGGAGGGGGGGGGGGAGACAACGCGTTGTTCTTCCTTTCGAAGCAACAACTCATGTTATTCTAGCTATTATCGAATTCTTTGACTTTTATGCACGAATTTTAACTGGATCATCTATATACGATTTAAAACTGATGATGGATGGGTTAGTTTTTTCTAGTTCCTTCCGAAGACTCTTGGAAATACAAAACTTTTCTGGTCATGTTTCGTTGGTGTACATCGTAGAGCTCTCAGTCACCATATGTATTGCTCATGAATTTACTAGAGATCTTAATATTATTCTCGTGAAAAATGTCTTTAAGACTCCAATTGTACTCCTATTTGCTCTTGTACTTTCACACCATATGGTTCGTAATGATTCTGATAAACTTTTTTAGTTGATAGGTTATTGCTCGTGTTTCTCTTTTTTGGTTGTGTTTGGTGAAGATGAACTGTGTACTTACTTACAGTTCCATAATACGAGTAACTGAGGGAGGAGGGGGGGGGGAGACAACGCGTTGTTCTTCCTTTCGAAGCAACAACTCATGTTATTCTAGCTATTATTGAATTCTTTGACTTTTATGCACGAATTTTAACTGGATCATCTATATACGATTTAAAACTGATGATGGATGGGTTAGTTTTTTCTAGTTCCTTCCGAAGACTCTTGGAAATACAAAACTTTTCTGGTCATGTTTCGTTGGTGTACATCGTAGAGCTCTCAGTCACCATATGTATTGCTCATGAATTTACTAGAGATCTTAGTATGATTCTGTGAAAAATGTCTTAAGACTCCAATTGTACTCCTATTTGCTCTTGTACTTTCACACCATATGGTTCGTAATGATTCTGATAAACTTTTTTAGTTGATAGGTTATTGCTCGTGTTTCTCTTTTTTGGTTGTGTTTGGTGAAGATGAACTGTGTACTTACTTACAGTTCCATAATACGAGTAACTGAGATACTTCAGGACCGGGTGGCAGTGCCATCAAATAGGAACTCACTTTGTGGATTTAGAACTTTTTGCACTGGCCAAGGTGTGTTTAGACATTTAACCGTCTGGTAATTCAACTATTAAATTCGATTCCCCTTACTATACCAAGTTTTGGATCACTATTCTCCTTAATATTGTTCCAGTTTTTTGCTATACTCCCAGAACACCATTTTGAGGTCAATATTCTGTATACGTCTACCTGCAGAATGCGAATCTGCATGGAGAATTATATAGATTTCCTCAAATGCTTGGAGATATAAGTCTTTCTCAAATTGCCATAAATCAAGAGGACTGATATCAGAAAAAGATCGTATATACGTTCTTCCCATGATGAATACTAGCGCAATATAGTTTCTTTGCTCTCTTACCTCTATACGTTCCTTAGAAAGATTTCAAAATTTCTGAAAGCCTTATTTACAATTTAATATGTCATTGTCCTCGTTTGTAGCACTAAGTAAGATACAATTTTTTTCCTTCTATGGGCGATTAAAGTTGCATTATCATCATTTGTTCCTCTGATTGCAAGTTAAAATCTTATCTTTGTACATTTCAGTTTATCGTTTTCTTAACCTAAAGATTTTGTCTTGTCTAGTTTCTGGCCCTCATTGGCCCTCATGGCATTCATTTTATGAGTTGGTATTGAGTACTGATGGATTTGTCAGAGCTCAAACATAGGGTACTGGGTTGTAGTCTCACACTTTTCTTTGCCATGTTAGATTTGTCAACTAAGAAGTGCGTGCCATGCTCTTCAAAGGACATGCGACCCATGACTGAACAAGCAGCGAATGATCTAATTCCACAGGTTTGTGGTTAAAAATTTGTGATCTTTTTCTTTATTGATATCTAGTCATGTTTATTAATGCTTTTGTTTAGGTAGCTGGATGGAATTTGGTTAATGAAGGTGGCATATTGAAGCTGAATCAATCATGGAAAGTGAAGTGTTTTACCAAAGGATTGGAGTTGTTTAAGCTTGTCGCTGATGCTGCAGAAGCAGAAGGTATCTTGCTGTTAGTTAATACATATATGAATACTGATAATGCTTTCTATCAGATCGCATGGGAAGCTGTGTTTAAATTGCTAAAGAACAATTTTTCACGTATGAATTCAGGTCACCATCCAGATCTTCATCTTGTTGGATGGAACAATGTAACAATCGAGATATGGACGCATGCAGTTGGTATGTGATATCCATTAATCAAGTAACTTTATGTGTTGTTCTTGTAGAAGCCAATAGAACTGAGTGGTTGAATAACATTGCCCCTTGGTCCTATAATCCATCATTGGTGAACTATTAGAAGATCTCTTCTAACCAGACATAGAAGTGGTTAACTTCAACTTAACTTTAGATTGTAAACATGTTTTCTCGAGTATTTGGTTTCCAACTCTATAAAATGTAGTTGATTTCATTTTTGTTACTTATTCAACTGAATTTGATTTCATTCACCTTAAATGGGTGGTTCTTATTTTTCGTCAATATCTTTACGAAGTAAAATTTAAAGTTGTATTGTCCCCTGGTCTGAACATGTTTAATAAGACTGGGTCCTCCTATTTATACCATGTTTGAGGCTATGTTTTGGGAGAAATATGTGACTTTGAATACCTGAATCAGGAGTGCTATCTTTTACAGAACAAAGAAATGGACGATAAGTTGAGATAAATATAGTAGGTTAACAGTCACACACAAGTAACAGTTTTGCTCATGGATGTTTCATAATAAAGTCAGACACCTATGTTTATTGAATTCTCATTAAAACAGTGACAATAAATCCTGTTGTAACAAAATTTGAACCATCTTTTAAATGATTTCACCTGATTTTTCCTTCTTGAAAAAAGAATTATCACACTAGAGTTGGCAAACCTCACCCAATATACCCACTTGCATGCTCCGTATATGCTGGGCTTTGATCCTGGTGTCCATGAGATACATCTTTTACTCTGAAATGATCTAATTTCCCTTTAGTTTTTGTGTATGGATTAATGTTATTGAACTTAGTGGACATGGCAGTTACCTCCATGAATTTGACCCACTCAACAAGGACTCGCCCGCCCTCTCGTGGCCCATATGTATAATAAAGCCTGCAGCCTGCGTTCACACTAATGACTGCTACTTTATGCACAAGTTTGCTGTAAAGTGGGTGTATATTGCTGACATGCTTTGCATTTTGTGCAGGTGGATTGACTGAAAATGATTTCATACTAGCTGCAAAGATAAATGGTCTTGACATTCAGAGCCTGTTGAGGCGAAAAGCTGCTGCTTCAGCGGCCGAAAAATAAAAAACTATGCATGAAAGAAACACAGCAACTATCTGTTGATCACTCATGACGGATTCCTATATTGTTTGATATTTTTGGGTTCGAAGCTGACTACCTTAGAGTAGCATGTAGTCTGTTAAGAGTTTCAGGATATCAATATTAAATCCTCGTGTGGAGGCTTCATAATTGGGTTTGAATGTCTTTGGGCGCGGCTCCCAAACCTGGCATATGAGAGAGAGGCAGGATTCATAGATCATGATGTCAGGGCAGAGAAGGCCGTCCACATCCTGTAGATGGGAGAAACGATAGTCCTTGCAATTGAAAATTGAAAATGGGTAAATTACGACAACTCCCATGAACTATCACCTTTTTTCTCACTCCTCTTCTAAACTATAATTCGTTTATAATCCATTTCTCTAAATTATATCGATTTCAGGCATTCTGTGCGTTACACGTGAATATAACAAATTACAATAACCTCATGAACTATTACCATTTTCTCAATTACTCCACTCAACTATCAGTCATAAATCACCCTTTAAACTAATTTTTTTTGTTGCGGTTTCATCTCTCAACTGATTTGAAATGTCAATTTGAACCGAATCCGTCCCACATGCATTACACGTAACCCTCAACCCACATTAAAAAAAAAAAACCGATTTGCCTCCGCAAAATGCAAAGAAATAAAAATGCAAACTACCTGAATTGGACTGAGCGAAAATGACGAAGGTTCAAAAATTGTGTTTAGAATCTTCGGATAACTTGCATTTTCTTTTCTTCATTTTCCAAGGGTATCTGAGTTGTTACCATATGACTGGGAAGAGAACGACAAAGCAGACCGAGAACGACTCCAAAGTTGTCTATGTCGATTAGATTAATACAAAAATCTTATTAATCTAAGACCGGTTGGTTTTGCTTGGCAGCTCATAGAAGCTCGTATTATTTGAGGATTATACTTTCGAAATCTGACTGCGCATGTGATATGTTTATCACATGCGCAGACCGAGAACGACTCGAGCTCCTAAGCACATGTTTATATATAAATTTTATACTTCATTAATCTACTAGTCCCTGTGGTATTTGTCACAACAGATGCCACTAAGAGTGAGGCAATTGGTCCTGACATGGTACCCATTAATCAAAGTCCCAACACAATCAAATTGACGGAAAGACAAAAAAAAATACTACTCGCACAATGATTTCAACGAATCCTTCTGGTTGTCTAACCAGATCCACTACCTCTAGTATGTAGAAAAAGTAATAAAGTTCGATCACCATGGAAAGTTTCCCTTTCTCTCTGCTTTCTTTCCCCTACTTGTTAATTTGTAGAGGAATCCCTGCTTTATACTTTCGGAAATAGCCCATCACATGTTAGCCAAATAAAAGAAGTCAAACTACTCTTTTTAAGATTTATTTCTAAACAAATAAAAGGAATAACAATCTAGAAATTATTACTGAGATAAGGAAAAAAAATAAACCTCACCAATTGTTCCAAAGATCAGTACAGGCAGTCCACCACAAACATATTTTCCCCTCAAGACCCTCGCGGATCTACACCTCTACTTCCAGCTTCCTTATGACCCTTTGCATAGCCCTATACTTTATATCTGAATAACATGCTAAGCGTATTACCTTCCCTTGGTGCAAGTAAACATTTTGCTTGACAATTCACTTTCTGAAAGACTTTTCCTTCTAGTAGTATGGGGAATCTAATTCTTTGGTGGAGGCGATTTTGCTGCAATGCAAGCCAAACCAGCATACGACGAAAGCAGTCAGAACAGAAGTTGCAAAAAGTACCATAAGACAGAGAGTTTGGGGTCTTCATATATGCTCGATAATTTAGATACATTCACGTTGAGTTTCATACGGGAAAACATAAAAGGGAGAGAAAAATAAGATGAAATCTCCAAAATCCCCAATCCTTCGTGACAGAAACAGCTAAGTGGAAACTGGATCTAGATTGTTTCGACTTCCAAGCACAGGGGGATGTCAACAAGATATCAAACAACAATGGCGCATAAGGGACATAAGACTACATTATCCAAGCAAGCAAGAATATGACCTGTCATTAGGTTCTTTGAATTCTTAAAGGCATCACTAGTTCCTGATAATCGTATGAAGTTTTCTTGGCATAAAATGCATGTTTTCTAAGGCTGACAGACTAAATTTCTTTGGAGGAAACGGTATCAAGAAAACATATAACCGAAACACAGCCATACCAGGCCTCAGATTAAAGTGATTGGGCTCAAGTATCAGTCCACAATGGGTTGTAAGGACAACAGCTCTGAAGGTGAACATGGAAGCATCAAAAGAGAGGGCCATCATCACGAGTAGTAATGAATTTAAGCTCGAATATAATACCACAAAAACAAACAAGTTGATGATAACATAGCTATACTCATGCAAAAAACACAGGAGCATTTCAGCTTGCACTTTAAGCAGTGGATCGTAGGGTTAGTTCTAGCAATTGAGTTTGGTTGGCCTAAAGACATCAATTAAATCCGTGGATCAACGGACTGTACTTGGCTGACAGATCAGCTCAAAGCTGTGGAAAAAGTCATCACATAAATTGAAAATAGCAAAGCTGCAGAGATCATCAACATGTATTAATACCACAACCAAATTCTCTCCTAATCAAAAAGAGTACAAAATAACGCTCCACACTGGAACAAAGCAACAATCCCTAGCCTTCACCCACCAGATTTAACTTCCAACTCAACTAAGGCTCACACTGCACCCTGTATCCTAATTATCTTCTGAACCTTCACCAACCTGGGGCTCATCTAAGGCCTAAACTACACCCTGTATACTCACCCAATATTGCTCATATTAAGACAACCCACCAACAAATGCTGGATCCAACCAACTTGTATTCAACAGAGTGCCAACCAGTTCTAAATGCATATCAAACTCCACCCCCGAAAATAGATTCCAAACTCAAGTACAACTAGAGAACTTAAAAAAAGTTCTGCCAATAAAAAGATGCAGAAAATTTCTCTAGCTCACCTCAGATTTTAAATTCATCTTGACACGGGCTTCTGCAAAAGGGCAGTCAAGTAAACGTCCCCGTTCTTTGAGTTGGACTTACTCGCCGTCGCCCACTTCACCTTCTTGTACCCCAATTTCCCAATCAACGGCGCATAAAGCTTCTCAAGATCAGCCCCTTTGCTAAAGAAATGATCCAGCCATAGGTACCCTCCACCCCTCAACACTCTATCCACGTCGAAAAGCAAGAACTCCAGCACCGTCACGGGTATCCACCTATTCACGGCGTGGCCACAGCGCACCAGATCCACAACCCCGTCGAACACTGGCAACCGCTGCTGCAGCGGCACGTGCAGTGGCACCAGTCCCCTCAGCGCCGTGGCCTCATTATATGGCGCTCCGAGGTTCATAGTCGTCGTTATAACAGTCACATTGTACAGTTTCATCCTCGCCGCAAATGTCCCGGTCCCGCCACCGATGTCGAGGCCTAGACGGAGCACAGAGTTGGCCGCCTTGGCAATCTGCAACAGTTGTGGGATCGGGAGGTCGAGTTCGTCTGCGTAGGTCATGAATCGGGTGGCTTCCACGGAGAGGTCGAAACCCAGTTTTGGGTTAGAGCGTATAAGGCAGTTGAAGCTTTTGCACGCGTATTTATGCCAGAGAACGTTTTGGTCCGAAAGCGAAAGAAGGAAGGGGTTATGAGAAAGAGAGGAGGTGGGTCTTGCGGGGGTTCTGGAGAAGCATCGGCGGCGTGGCAGCGGGTGGCAGCCACGTAGGATGAGGGACTCGGCGAGCTCGTCGGAGTCTTGAGGACACAAAGAGAATGGCGTGTAGTTCATGTACCTGTGAAGGATGCCGGGGTGGTTGTTGCAAGCGGTGGCGATGGGAGAGAGGTGGGAGTGGAGGAGGAGATCTGAGGGGATGGCGGTGGCGGTGGCTTTGGTGGAGGGATTGGCGGAGGGTTGGAGGCGCGTGAGCTGGTTGATGGTGGCGCGTATGGATTGGAGCTGGCGAAGAAGATGGTCAGGGACAGGAGGTGGATTGGGGGGCTTTTTGTTGGTTTGAACTGTGGAGGAGAGGTGGTAGAGGGAGAGGATGTTAGTGGCCACCATGGCTATGAGGAGAAGCAGGTTCAGACCCATGGTGAAACCCATGTTCGCCTACTGTGAGCTTTCCTTCTGCCAGATCTTTGACTGGTTGGCTGGCTTTTGAAGTATCTACTTAAGATTTCCCTTTTCTCTAAGTAAAAGTCCACCGTTCTCGTTTGACTAACCAGTCAAGTAGTATGCTTAGGGAAAAAAAAAATTCAGTCTAAGGTTGTGTTTGTGTTGTAATAATTTTGGTATGAGAATATATGTTGGTATTGGGTTTAGTAAAAATGTAAAGAGAGAGGTAATTTTTTATATTTTTATATTTTTTTATAGGAGAGAGAGAGATTATATTAGATTATTTTATTAGGAGTGAGATAATATTTTGGGAAAAATTATGTTGGCAAACGCAGCCTAAGTAGAAGCACTAGTAAGTTAGAGCTTTTAGTGCTTAGAAAAAAAAAAGCTTAGAAAAAAAACTAGAGTTTTTGCTATTAGGGTTGTGCAAGAAATGTCCGATCCGAATGCCCGACTCGATTCCGACCCGGCTCGACCCGATCGGACCGGTTTGTGTCGGATCCGGATTCGGATAGTGTTTATAAAAAAAATCAAACGTTCGGGTCGGAGTCGAATACCCGGCTTACAATTCGTTTCCATCCGACCCAACCCGAATCACCGAATAACTGAAACGCGCATTTTGACCTTAGTAAAACGCGCATTTCAGCTCTGCCCCTTTCCCATATGACTCGCGATTTCAGCCCTGACCCTCCCCTCCATTCGGCCATTCCCCGATTTCCCCTTTCCTCTCAAAAATCACACACTCCTTCGAAAAACCCTAACCTAACCGTGAGCTGTCAGCTGCCGCTGGCCCACCAGTCGCCGCGCCCCCCTCAGTCTCCAGGCGCTGCACGCCCCCCTCAGTCACCAGTTGCCGCACGCCTACACTGCACCCCCTTCGAGTTCGCGAGTTCTTCCAGATCTCTCTCAGTCTCTTTCTCTCTCTCTCTCTCTCTCTCTCTTCGTCTCTCGTATGATATATTGCCCTAGATTTCTTGCTGCTGACTGTTGATGCCTGATTTTTTGTTTATTTTGATTGTAGTCGGCATATCTAACTTTGCCAAACTGAGTTGTAGCTAAAATACAAGGTAATTTGATGGTTGTTTGTTTGTTGTTAGAACTTGAGGCTATTAATCTTAGTTTTCGTTTTCTCTGATTAAAATCAGTTTCTGTTTGTTTGGTTGATAAACATTATTGTAAAGGGAAAGTAGTGTGCTCCTACAATATCTCATAACCATTATGTGATTGTGCTTAACCTTGGATCGTTATTGAGTAATGGTTTGCTAATTAAGGGCTTCTGCTTGGTATTTATGTTGAATATGCGTGTTTTGAATTTCTAGATTGCTCTCAGCATACATGAATGGACATATGATGTCATGTGCCATGATTTACTGAATCTTTAAGGAAATAAATATGTGCATGGTTGGAGTGTTGACCGGTTGGACATATGATGCCATGTGCATTATTTACTGAATCTGTAGTGAAGATTAATGACTTACTGTTAGCAATGTTAGTTGTGTGCTTGATTGTTCTATACTTGTGAGTTTGCCTGAATGACTGACCCTGATGTTTTAAAGGCAAGGAGAGCATTATGAGCACTAAAAGGATTAGTGAAGCTTCAAGTCACTAGTTGGAGTGTTGACTGTGTTGTTGTTCTTCGCTGCTAACTTGCTTAAGTAAGTGTATATTTTTCCATTTTGGTATTTGAGAAATTATAATATTTTGCCTATGGAGATTGGAGGTCAGGGCTTGATGAATTGGTTTGTTGGTTCTGTTGTGTTGTTGATGATTGGAGATTGAAGTGCTGAATTGTTTGGTTGATTTATCTTTGATTCTTTGTTGAACAATAAAATGATATATAGTTTGTATATTAATTTAACAGATGGAAGCAATTAATTTTGATGATTTGGGTACCCCTGCTAGTGGTACTCCTGAAAGAGGTGGTACTGGTACCCCTAAAAATGGTAGTACCCCTACTTCGGGTGCCGGATCTTTCCGTAATCCGGACAGTCTTATGTCTCCCGTTATTGATCTTGATGCAGAGGCAGAGGGGCCTTCTGCTGGTACTCAACCTACTCGTGGTGGACGACCACCATTGCCTAGGACGCAGTCCAATAGATCTAAGGTCTGAGATCATTTCACAAGATTACCGATTGGGGGTGGTAAACTTCCAAAGTGTACATGTAACTATTGTGGACAAAGTTTTAATTGCACTTCGTCTAAGCTCAATCATCTAGCTAGTTGCCCTAAGTATCTTTATATCAAGGGAAAGACGGACAATAGACAATCTCATTTAAGCTTCGACTCTAAGAATAGTGGGGAAAGTAAAGATATGACATTAGCCAAGTACAGTGAGAAAAATATTAGGACATCCCTTGCTAAAATGGTTGTGGTAGATGAATTGCCATTTTTTATTGTAGAAGGTGAGGGATTTAAGGAATTTGTGAAGACTCTTAAGCCTAGGTTTCCCATGTCTTCTCGGTATACAGTAATGAGGGATGTTATGAAGCTTTTCCTAAGGGAGAAAGAGGAGTTGAAGATTATGTTTTTTACTTCAGGGCAACGGGTTTGTTTAACCACTAATATGTGGACTTCGATCCGGAATATAAACTACATGTGTGTTACTGGACATTTCATTGATAGTAGTTAGAAGATGCATAAAAGAATCCTTGCATTTCGTAAGATTCAAGATCGCAAAGGGGCAACGATTGGGAGGGAATTAGATGAGTGTATACTTGAATGAGAAATCTCTAAATTTCTTACTATTACAGTTGACAATGTCACTGCCAATGATAGTGTTATTGATTGGTTGAAGAAAAGAACCTTGAGCAGTGATCAAACTATTTGTGGTCATGATTTCATTCATATGAGGTGTAGTGCACACATTCTGAATCTAATTGTCAATGAGAGGTTGAAAGAACTCGATAAGTCTGTCATTAAGGTTCGAAACTTGGTGAAGTATGTGAAGTATTCTCCTGCTAGGTTAGCAAAATTTAGAACTTGTGTGGAGAAGAAAATAATCCACTGTGTTTTATCTTTGTGCCTTGATGTTCCAACTAGATGAAACTCCATTTATCTTATGTTGAATGTTGCTGAGAAATACCAGAAGGCCTTTGAGCTGTTGCAAGAGGATGATGGGCAAATATATAATTATTTGAATGAGAATGGACCAGGTAGGAGAGAATTGGGAGCTCCTGATGATGATGATTGGGATAGAGTTAGAACGTTTGTGAGATTTTTGCAAATTTTCTATGATGTTACGATGCGACTCTCTGGTTCAATGTATGCCACTTCTAATTTGCATTTTCAAGAAGTCTCCTACATTCATACTCATTTGATGATATATTGTGATAGTCATGATGATTTGTTGAGTGTCATGGCTTTTAGAATGAAGTTGAAGTATGAAAAATATTGGGGGGATGTCCACAAGATCAATAGGCTCTTATTTGTGGGTGCTATCCTTGACCCACGTTACAAGATTGTCACTCTAGAATTTTGGTTCAAGAAGATTATGGGTGTTGAGGAAGGGGGCAAATTTATTGAGATCTTGAAAGTAGATGTTGAACGGTTGTATAGGCACTACAGTGATGGATTATCTTCAGATGGGCCTAGGATGGGCAGTGAAATTAGTGATGACTATTTTTATGACTCTCAAAGCAGTAGTAGCACAGTGGGAAGGGAAAGAAGAAGTTCAAATCTGTTGTGTATCTTGCAAGAATTCCATCAATCTCGGGCATCTAAGAATTTGTTAGATTGCAAGAGTGAGTTGGAACGTTATTACTTGGAGGATGTGGAGTCCCCTAGTTCAGTGTTTGATATTTAACTTGGTGGAAGCTTAACTCCACCAAATTTCCAATTATTGCTCGAATTGCACGAGATGTGCTAGCTATTCCTATCACTACCGTTGCTTCTGAGTCTGCATTCAGCACTGGAGGGCGCGTTTTGGATCCCTTCGGATCTCCTTGGCTCCAAAAAAAGTTGAGGCTCTCATATGTGCTCATAATTGGCTAAGGTCATCACCCATTAGCCCTGCCCAACGTGTCTTAGAAGCCGTTGAGGACTTTGAAAGCTTTAGACTAGACTCAGGTAACAATGTTCTCTGAAATTCAATTCATTTGTTGTTTTGGTTCTTTTTTTGTGTAATTAATGTTGTTTTCATATTTTTGTATAGAATTGGAAGATGATCTTGTGCGTATCATTTTGGATGAATCTTGAATGTATTGAATTTGAGACATTCTCAAAGTGTGTGGTATTGACATCATGCGAGTAATATCTTACTTGTAACTTCTAATATTGCACTTATTTGATTATTTTTCTATCCTATTTCGACATTCTAACAGTAATTCTACTAATTCATTTTGTACAGGATGGAAATTGGAAATCATTGTTTTTATTCGTCAAATTTTTGGAAACTTGGAATGTTATTAATTTTAGAACTTGGTTCGTTCATTATCGAGTTAGTGAATATTTTTGTTTTTATTTGTTAGATTTTTGCTATTTCTATTAATTATAATTTAGAAGTATGAAGGTGTTTGTTTTGATTTGTTATGTTTAGCTATTTCTGTTAATTATAATTTAGAAGTGTGGAAGTATTTGTCTTTATTTGTTATATCTTGTTATTTAATTTACAAGTATGGAAGTGTATATTTTTTGTTTTTATTTGTTATATTTTGTTATTTCTGTTAATTAGAGTTTAGAAGTGTGGAAGTGTATTTTTTTGTTTGATTAATATGTGATCCATATACATGTATGAATTATGATGTATGGAAGTGAATTTATATTAGATATATAGTCAAAATGTTTTTTTTTTATTTTTTACATGACAATTTCTGCAAAGAAAGCATTGTCTCAAAACAAAACACACTTAACATAACATCTGCAAAAAAAGCACAAATGAAATAACACCTTAAGGTTCAATTCGGATTGCCCTAAAGCACTGCAAAAAATTTAAAGAAGGCCCGTTACACAGCAAAAAGGCCAAATTTCGTCAGGCCCAAAGTAGGCCCAAATCCGAAACCGATCCGAAATCCGAATATCCGAATCTGCCGGATAATAGGTGCTCGCATTCGGATAGTAAATCCGGTATCCGAATTTTTCGGATTCAGATATACCATTTCTGAATCCGAAAAATTCGGTGCACACCCCTATTTGCTATGTTTGGTTTGCTTTAAAACGTTTTATAAATTCCAACCACTTTTAATAAAATTTTAACCAATTTCAATTTAGACTACCTTCGCAAAAACAAACTAAAAAAAAATTTTTTAAAACCAAACCAATTTAGCTTTTAGTTCTGCAGCAGTTTGGAGTTCTGATTTTTTTTTTTCTTCAGCAGATTGGAGTTCTGATTCAGATGTGTTGTTTTCGCTTTCTCATGTGGCAGTAGGATTGAAATATAGATTTTGATGGGATCCAGGCCCCCAGGCCTAGGGGTAGGAAAGTGGGTTGCATGGGTCGGCCATTAGGGACTCCGCATTATTTTACTTCGTTCCTCCCTTCTTTTCCTCTTCGTCCTGCCCTGGTTTGATACGTTAAGGAAAACGGAAGGAAAAAATAATTGAGATAGACAATTTTAGAAAAGATAGAGAAATAGTTGCAGGCACGTGAACGACGAACCTATAATTTTTTATATCTTAGAGAATGACGGATCTTTCCTAAAGCAGTTCATGCAGTTTTTTTAATAGCTTTATGTTTAGAATAAAACTTAATTTAAATTAGAAAACTCCAAATATTATATAATACTAAGGGTGTGTTTGAGAAGTAGAATTTTATGGTTGTCAAAATTTTAGGTATTGAGGTTGATGAAAAAGTGAAGATAGATGTAATTTTTTATATTTTTTGTAGTAAAAAATAATGATTTAATGGGAAGAGAGAGGTTATATTGTAAATTTTTATTGTGTTAAAATTTTAGGATGCGTAAAATTTTAGTGTGTAAACAGAGCCTAAATATGTCAAGCAGTTGAATATAAAAAGGGTGTCACATAACCTCAAGGGGTTGGCCTGGGTGGTCACAGCTTGGGTCCTAAGGGTTTGCTCCCCCTGAGGTCCCAAGTTCGAATCCTCTCAGGTGCAAACAATTCCTTGGGGTCACTCCCTCAGCAAAGCTGGACTTAACTGACATGTGTGGATAAGGAAGACTGCACGACCCGGGGTTTGTTGTGGCATTAAGCCCACTTCGTGCGTATACTGGGTCAGGTTCGTCCGAGCTTGGTGCACGTGGTTGGGTGACCGGATTTCCCTCGTCACAAAAAAAGGGTGTCACATTTGGGTATGGAGATTTTTTAATTTTATTGCATATGTTGTGCGTATGACCTTCTCAGGAGCACCAAGAGAACTATCATGCATTGGGCGTGTATTGGATTCATTTGTACTTGTTGTTCAGGAACATCAATCAGTGCACGAATATTAACAACTAAGATGTATGATTTCACAACTCTCTTATTATCTATAAAAACATCTCGTAATTGATTTGCAATATCTCGCAAATGAATGATCTTTTGAACTTAAAGTTCACATTGATTGGTTCGAGGATCAAAATAAGATACCATCAAATTATTCCAAGTAATCTCACGTCGTGTTTTAGGCAACTACTTTTCACCATCCAATAGTGGAAAATGGTCTCATCAAAATAGGTACTCAAAACATGCTTTAAAAATATCACCAATTAATGGTTCAAGATATCTAATAATGGATGGAGAATAAAAAACAACATAAATACCAAGTCTACGTTAATGACTCATCATAGTGCGTTGAGTGGGTGAAATTGGATCATAGACAACAAAACCAAAAATTCGAAGATGAGAGATATTCGGAGGTTGACTAAAAGAAAGTTGAAGAGAAGAATATTCATGACAAACAGTTGGTTTAATCCATACCAATGACGCAGCATGTAAATTAGTATAAACTGGTAACTTTAATATCATAAGCAAATGTCGAGTAATTAACTGGAGTCTTTTTATGAAAGATTCAGCTAAACCATTTTTTAGTATGAACATGAGGAACAGAATATTCAACATCAATTTCAACCGATACACAATTGTATTAAAAGCCTGAGATGAAAATTCAGGAGCATTATATAATCAAATCCTCTTAATAGGATCATCAGGAAATTGTGCTCTTAGTCTAATATTTTGAGCAATAAGTCGAGCAAATGTAACATTTCGAGTAGAAATAAGACAAACATATGATCATATAATGGATGCATCAATCAAAACCATGAAATATCTAAATGGTTCATATGAGGGATGAATTGGTCAACAAATATCTCCATGAATTCTTTGTAAAAATGATGGAGACTCATCAACTACCTTTGAGAGAGATGTTTTGATAATAAATTTTCCCTGAGAACATGAACTATTAAGGATAATTACTTGATAAAAAATCTTTTGATTATTTAAATTCCTTAAAAGATGTCCATATGAATTTTCAATAATTTGATGTATCATTATAGATCCTGGATGTCCTAATCGATCATGCCAAAGCATAAATGTCTTTAGATAAGAGCACTCCTGGTGCGTCTTGCACTTCTGGTGCATTACAATATTTGATTCAACTATTATTATGGTCGTAAAATATAATCCGAAAGAGAAAACAAACAGTTTTTTCAGTATAAGCTTTTGGCTCGATACTCTAGAGGCAATATAAAGAAATTATTTACTACCTTCATTATTAGTTTCAATGTAATAACCATTGATGCATATATCTTTAAAACTGAGTAAATTTCTTCTAGATTTAGAAGAATATAATGTCTCCTCAATATACAAATTTGTTCCTTCAATAAGCATAATATAGGCTCTTCCGGAGTCTTCAATCAGGTTTACAGAACCTAATATGGTATTGACATATACAGTAGATAATGTTAAGTATTAAAAATATTTTTTCTCTTTCAAGAATGTTTGTGTTGTTGTGTTGTCTGCTAGACAAAAATCATCCTTGACCTTCTTGGAGTAAATCAATGCATTAGATGAATTCATGTTGCTTCACACATATAAAATATATAAATTAATCATCACTAACATATAAGAACATGAAAAGAAAGCTCTAACATTTTATTTCATCATGAAGAGAATACATTAATTTATTAAAACATTTTCCATAAATCTCTAACAATTGATTCCATCATAAAGAGAATACATTAATTTATGAGAACATTTTGTCGCCAATGAAATGATTAATTTTTCCAGTAGGATATTCAAAGAAATCTGAAAACATCAAGATGAGTAACATCAACTCCATAAAAAATATCAAGAAAGTTATTATGATCAACAAAATTCGTTTGTTTTACTTTCTCATTCAAAGAGGCTTGGTACAAATCAACCAAGTGCCTTGACGTAAAACATGTATTAGAACAACGCCATTCATCTTATACCGATATTATTTTTCTTCATAATTCTTTGAAGGTTTATTCTGCAAACCTTTGGCTTTTTTTTAACATTTCCCCAATTCTGGTGGTTCGGTGTTGAAGAATTGTTATTCCTCTTCTGATGATTTTTTCCCCTTTTGTTGTTTCCCCAACCACGACCACGACCGTAGTTATTTTTAGGCTTAAATATTATGTATATCCCTGAGGTTTATCTTTTTCCTAGAAATGTCCCTAGGGTAAAGTTTGTTGTCCCGCCGTCCCTGAGGTTTAAGACGATTCCTAAACATGTCCCTCCATCCAAAATTGACGGAAGTTGCTGACGTGTCAAAAAAACCAAGTCATATCCAATAAGAACGCAACACGTGTCCACCATTGCCTAATATGCATGCCATGCCAGCCAAGTACCTGAAATTACGAGAATGCCCCTGCCAGGTCATCTCCTTCTCCACCTAAATTTTGATAACGTTAACCTACCGAGCCCTCCATTTTCAGAGAATTTAAAGAGAGAAATCGAGAACCTAAAACTTTCCAGTTCACTAAAAACAAAAGGAAAACCAGAGTAACGGAAGTAACGAAACTCTTTGTTCGGTAAGATGCTCGATTTATAAGGAAACAAACAGTGTATCGATTACGAAACCTTATAGATACGTAAATGAATCCATGGACAAAGCGGAGGTAAAAGACTTATTAAAAAACTAACAACATTATTAAACAATTTGAGAGAGACGGGACTAAAGAGGAACTAAACGTATTCAAAATACCGATGGATCCCAGGGCAATGCCGCAGACAAGAAGAGCGACGGTATAAGGGACTTTGGTACCATGCAGGAGGTGCCTGGAAGCTATTCCGAGAACCAAACACAGCCCCACAAAAATCACAGCGTCTGTCGGATTCGAATCGGAAGAGGAAGCTTCCTCTTCCAAGATTCTGTAAGGAAACACTGCTTCTGTCATGCCCGCCATCCAATTCCACCATCAACATCTCAGAGACATCTTGCACGAAGCAGTAGTAAATTGAGTTATCGTTGATTTCATGCGAAGGCTTCAGAATAGTGCCTCATAATTCATTTACCTACATCTTAAGTCCTCAGGATGTCACCTTGCATATTTGAACTGCAAAGTTGCATGTTGAATGAAGCCGCTCTGTAACGCTTATAAATGCTATCACAATTTTCCATTACATTACGGTTTTGGGCTTGGTCAGATTATTTTCCACCTCTTTTATTTTCATTCTCATCTTTCTATTTTATACGCTCAACATCTTGGGGCTGGCTACTTGCGTTTAGTGGGGACATTTTTTCAATAAAAGTCTTCAAGTTCTGCTAACTCGGGGTCCACAACATTGATGGTGTATCAGCAGACGCAGACAAAGGCTATCAGAACTGCAATGGTCGTAAGCCTGTGACTGAATAAATGAGGTCCGTTTTGGTTGCTTTCACGCATTAATTCCTTCTCATCACTCCGCGGAAAACACATTGGTGGATGACTGGGGAGGTGAAATGGGTTTTGCTCTGTCTAGTTAGGAGGGTTGAGTTGGATTTTGCTGAGGAAGTGTGTGTTATATGGGTTCCATTGGGATTTGATGAAAATCGGGGGCAGAGGGATAGGTGAAATGAGGAGATGGGTAGAGAGAGGGGGTGATGTATGTGTCTGTGGGAGTGAGCAAGTGT
This sequence comes from Myrica gale, assembly GCA_963930655.1. Lineage (NCBI taxonomy): Eukaryota > Viridiplantae > Streptophyta > Magnoliopsida > Fagales > Myricaceae > Myrica > Myrica gale. Next base: position 12,145,083 of record OZ005603.1, on the reverse strand, counting down.
GCAGGTATTCCTCTGTCAGTGAAGAAAATGAAAGGGAGGGAACAAAAAAGTAGTTTTATGAGAGAGGTCCTTCTGCGTGAGAAAGAAAACGAACGATAAACAGCGAGACCTTCACCATGTATGGCATGCAAAAGGAGGACATGGGTAGGCTGGAAAAAAGGGTAAGGACTGGTTCGAGGTAGAAGTGGAGAAGGAGGAGATGACATGACAAGGGTATTTTCGTAATTTCAAGTATTTGGCTGGCATGACATGCATATTAGGCAATGGCGAACACGTGTTGCATTCTTATTGGATATGACTTGGTGTTTTTTGACGGAAGTTGGACGGAGGGACATGCTTGAGAATCGTCTTAAACCTCAGGGACGGCGGGACAACAAACTTTACCCTAGGGGTATTTCCAGGAAAAAGTTAAACCCCAGGGATATACGTAATATTTAAGCCTTATTTTTATGAAAAGATGTCTTGTTCACTTATGGGAGTGAGACTTCATTCGCTTCAGAGAATGGTTGAGAACCAGTAGGTCAGGACTGATGATTTTTTATTTATCAAAAGCTCATTATTATGTTCAGCCAAAATAAGACAATAAATTAGTTCAGAATATTTTGTAAACTTTCCCTCTCGATATTGTTGTTGCAGGAGCATATTCGAGGCATGAAATGTAGTAAATATTTTCTCTAACATGTCTTCTTCAATGGCATTTTCTCCACACAATATCAACTGCGAAGTGATTTTGAACAAAACAGAATTATACTCACAAACATATTTAAAATCTTGCAACCTTAAGTGCATCCAATTATATCGAGTTTTTGGGAGGATTATGGACTTCTGGTACTCGTATTTATCTTTTAAATTATTTCATAAAATAAGGGGATATTTTACCATAAGATATTCATATTTCAATTCTTCATAGAGATGATGACATAAAAAAATCATTGGCGCGATCCTGCAGGGATGCATCATTTTCCTCCCGAATAGTATTTTCAAGATTCTTAGCATCAAGATGAATTTCAACATCAAGGACCCGTGAAAGATAATTGTTGCCCGAAATATCAAAAGCTACGAATTCAAATTTTGCAAGATTCGACATGATCCATAACAAGCAACAAATGAATAAGTCTATAATCCAATTAAACAAATCAACAAAGAAGAAAATGTTAAATAGAATAAACTTACCACATGCTTGTGAAAGTGATATAAAAATATGCAACTTCCTTTGACTTCAGGAATGAACTGTTTGCAACAAGAAAGTACACCACCTTCTCTCATAATTTGAAGAGCTTCGTTCACAATCAGTAGAACTTTGTGCTGATAACATGTTGTAAAACTAAGGAAAAATACGATCTAGCAAGCGTAACAAAGTAACATAGATAAGAGAGAAGAGAGAAATAGTTATTCAGGAATTATGTTGTATTCTAAATATTTTTGTATGTAAGTTATACATCTCAAGACCCATTTATATAGACATATGGTCATTCATAAAATTAAAATGAATTAAAAGGATACATAATGTTGAGAAAACTAAGGGGTGAAGAGAATAAAGAGGTGTAATGGTCATTCATAATATTTCATAATTACTGGTCACCCATAATAACCCATAATTATAATATTCATAACAGTTTTTATTTTTTCTTTGATAGACGATTCAGAAACCAATTTGTCCAAAACGATGTCTTGGCAATAAATTATAAAATGATACCACGTGTACAGGTACGAAAATGAAAAATAGCTCAAAGAAAATAAAAAAGGTACAGGTACAAAAATTAGCCTGTAGTTTTCGGGTAAGTAGACATTTGCTCAACAAGGCTGATTTACATATATATCTCAAAATATTTGGAATCAATTAATCCTTTTTTATACAATTTAGATCAGCACAATTTAGATCAGCACCAGAATCTATTAAAGCTATGGTATTAAAAGAATAATCTTTGATACGAATTGTTATTTCAGCATGCCATTTTTGAAAAATAATTTTTCTATTATATGAATAAAGGATTCATAAGGAATAATAGGAGAATAAAAAATAGATGGTAAATCAGAGATTTGTAAAGTAGTATCAGATGTGTTTTGTGCTTTAAGAATACAAATTTCTGTAAATAATTGATCAGTTATTGTTGTGAATTTAAGTTGAGTATTTTGTAATTGTTTGATTTCTTGTTTAAGTATTTTAATTTCTTGTTGAAGATCCTTTATAGTAGCTGGTTTTTTACTAGGAGAAGAAAATCGAGCTAGTATTTTATTACAATCATAAAAAGGTTATGCGAAAGTTTCTGAAGTAGAAGTATTTGTAGTTGACATATTATTGGTTGTTGCTATTATATGAGTTATAGCTTCTAATAATAATTGATCTGTTTTAGATAAAACAAATATTAATTTTTTTACATGTACAATTATCGATAAAACAAATATTAATTTTTTTACATGTACAATTATCTCCTATACAATTACAAAGTTGGATATTATCATTATCATATGATGAAGAAGAAGAATTAGTATCAGATGAAGAAGAATAAGCAGATAAAGCAGATAAAAGAATGAGTATTATGCAGAGGATTGTTATTTAGGAAGATTTTACATAATTGAGTTTTATTTGCAGGGGAAACATCTCATTCTTTTATTTCTTTCTTAACATAAAATTTATTAGCAAAATGTCCCATTTTACCACATTTCCAACAGGTTGGAGAAGATTTATTCTGTTTTTTATATGACTTTTTATTTTGTTTGGTATAATGTTTTTTAGATGGAAAATGTTTTGTATCCTTTAATTCTATATTTTCTTTTAGATTTATATGGAGATGTAAAATTATTTCTTTTTCTTTGTTTAGATGGAGCAATCAAAGGAAAATATCCATATTGTTCACAAAAGAATCTTAATTCTTTACGGTAATGTTTCTTTTCTAATTCTAAATTTTTCTTTAATCTTAAATCATTACAAATAAGTAATCCCGTTCTATTGATAATATTAATCATTTCACCATAATTATATTGATTATATAAAATAATTTCATCATCATTAGCTAAATTTGTACGAACTTTTTGAGTAAAATAATAAGGAAGTCCAGCGATGAATTTTTCTTTCCAATAAACTTGCTGAGAATCATCTCGTACGTTCTAAAACTTTAGATAAAAATAAATTTTTATACCATCGAAAATCAGAAATAGTTAGACATTTTAATTTTAAAAGGAAATCAGAAGCTTGTTCTTTATAAATATTCAGGATCTCCTACAAAATTTTTGGCTATAGTATATAATAAATTACTAGTAGAATCAGGTATCGTATGTCCATCAATTCCTATAATAGGATTATTATCATTATCTCTTTTAATAGCGTCTAATATTAAATTTCTTTCTTCTTGTGTTAAGTATTTATCCCATCAATTTTTCAATTGACCAGTAAATCCTGCAACTATACAATTTGTAACTTGACGAACAGTTCTATTATCATTTTTAATACATTTGCATACATAGTCATTTCATGTATAATATTTAAAATTTCATATTTAGATACACCATCTATATTCCATTCATATATTTGTTGAGAAGAGTAATTAGTAGTACTGAGTAAATGTCTCTCTTCATATTTTAAATCAGGAGGTGTAGGTCTTGGATAATAATTTCGACGATTAGTATTATAATATTTAGAAGAATGATGCATTTTATTAAGTTGTAAACTATCTTGAAATTGGAATTCTAATTGTTCAATATTTTACGTTTCAGATTTATTACTTTCAAATTCAAATTCTATAGATGCATGAGAGGTTTCAGAAGATGAACTATAATGACTTAATACTTGAACAATTTTTCTTGATGATCTATACTAATAGTAGTTTTAGGAGGATAGAAATCATATATTTTTTGACTATTTGTTGTCAACCATGGTAATTCTTTGGTAAGTACATTTAAAGTATGTAGGTGATGTTCAAACCATGAAAAGAAAGGTATATGTTGTTTCACTATGTTCATATAGGTATAATATTCTTGTCTTATATAAGCTTGGTCTATTTTATTATAAGTAGTTCAAAACCAATTTATTTTGTTTGTATTTTCAAAAGAGTCAAAATCCTTACGAAGTAATTCTTTATTTAAAATAAAATCAGTTTGTAAAACATGTATGGAATGTGATCTTTGTAATGTTAAAATTTCAGATTGAGTAAGAGAAGTTTTATCAGGTGGTTCACTTTCAGGAGTTTTGTTATCATATACAGGTATTTGTACTGAGGATTCATTTCTTATACTCTGAGCTATATAGAGAGGTATAAAAGACGTACTAGGACGAAAATCATTCTTCAAGATTCTACACTCCAATCAGATATTCAAAAATTTCAACAAATACTAGAAAATACTATTTGTTCTTCGCTCCCTAATGCTTTTTGGAATCGAAAACAACATATTATAACTCTTCCATATGAACCAGTATTTTCTGAACGTAACATCTCTACTAAAGCTAGGACAATACAAATAAATCGAGAACATTTAGAAATTTGCAAAAAAGAAATTCAATTATTACTTGATAAAGTATTTGACCTAAAACAGTAAAATTATTGTGGAGGGAAACGGATCCAGGGCATAAATTAGGTCGAGGAGTATGAGATGTAGAAGGACCACGAAAAGGAAATGGAGGAAAAACATTATCTGACAAAAAATCAGTAGTAGATAATGTTTTGGTATTTGATGAAGAAGAGGATTGAGAAGAACTCATTTTCACTGCAAGAATTTACGAGTTAAAAAATTAGGGATTGAATTATGTGTTTCTTTTATATGTTCAATATCAAATTTTAAAACAGAGAGAATGACTTGCCATTAGGGCTGGGCTTTTTGGGTTCGGGGTCAGGTTTTGACCTGCCCGGGTTCGAAAATTTTAACCCGAACCCGACCCGAACAAGGTGAAGAACCGTTCGGCTCGGGTTCAGGGTTTTGAGCCTCAAAAAAGGTGGCCCATAACGATTTTGGGCTTCAAAGCCCAAAACTGTTCGGGGCTCTATATTTGGGGCCCAAAACCGTTCTGGGCTCTATATTTGGGGCCCAAAACTAGTCTATGTGAGATGAAGGGAAAAGAGTGCAGGTCTCTGATGTAGGGAAAAAGTTATGCCGAAGATGTAGTGCATAGAGTCTTCGACATGCTTACAAGTACAAAATTATGCAATAATTTTGACCTTTACACCTACCTATTTGTTTAGGCTCAATCGTACTGCAAACACTCTTTGATGCTATTGGACTCTGACATAATCTAAAATTTGTGCAAGAAGCTATACATCATGTTCAATCAGGACTCATTTTCTCCAAATTTACTCCTGATTCTTGTATGTAATATTGATTTCAGAATCAACTCTAAAGCTAATGTCTCTGATTACGAGAAGAGATCAAGGAAATCTAACAACTAACTAAATAACCTAGGAAATTAGTCTATTACAAGCAATAAACATAATTCCTTAAGCTATTAGTTTATTACAATGAAATTATGAAAATATAATAATTCTAAGTTCTAACTATTTCAATAACTTGCTGAGATCAAATCACAATGAAAGCAAATAAGATATTCTTGAAGACTTGAACGATCAAAGCAAATGAATCATCTTCTACCCTGCACAACAGTTTAACTTCACTCATTTAATAATATGAGCATAAAAATAATCAATGCTAGACAGTAAACAAGTTACATTGTTTTTTTGTTTCTTTGTTGTAGTTATACTCCAGCAATCCAACTCCACGTTCATAATCATTATTCAAGAAAAATGCTCAATGGATCGACCTCTAATTCTAAAACAACAACAACAACCAATACAAATGAATTTAACTTCACTCATTTAATAATTAAAATGAAAACAATTATTATTTAACAATTAAAAATTTACAATGAATGAGAAAGACATCATATTCCACCTGACTCGATATTAGAGTAAATTATTTCCGCATTTCTACATCAATTATGCAAGTGTAACCAGCTACATATACTGGGAATTGATCTATGACGAAACTATGCCAACAAGCCAAAGAGTATTTTTGGTCAGAACAATAACATGAAAAGAAAACAAATATAATTAATCAAAAAATGCCTAAGAATTCGATTTCAATCAAACACAGTTGGCCAAAAATATAGTATTGAGACTAGATCTACACTTACCGATTCAAGGAAGCACGACCACAAAGAGGATGAGAGTGCTCGAAGAAGATGAGCAGGAGGCTGTTACCGATGGGAAGGGTGCACGATGAGAAGGAGGCTTCTCTTATAAGCTTGTTGTCTCCAAAACCAGAATGACCCATAAACAAACGAAATCCACGACTTCAGAAGATAGATTAACTAAAATGAAAAGAGATTGTAGATTAGATGTTACTGTAAAAAAAGTAGGCAATATATATACTTACACGTGCATCAGCTTACCTGCCGGAGAGAGGCCAGAGACACGGCGACAAGAGGGGGAGCACGGTGGCCGGAGGGAGATAACCGGTTCGGGCGTGAAGAGGCGGCTGGCCGCTGGGGGGAATTTTGGAAGAAAGGCTCAGAGGCGGGGTGGGGGGCTCGAAATCGCGAATGACCTAACCTAAGGGGAGAAAATACCCTCAGCGAGGTATTAAACGTTTTTTCTTTTTTTCGTTTTCGGGTCGGGTCGGGTCGAATTTCGGGTATAGTGATATACCCGAACCCGAACCAGAAAATTCAGTTTTCTCAAATTTAAACCCGAACCCGGCTAAACCCGCCCCGATCGTGTCGGAAACGGGTTGGGTCGGGTCGGACATTAGGGTCCCGGGTTTTTTGCCCACCCATACTTGCCATCTAGAAAATAGATGTTTGGATGCAAGATTTTTGATATCTTTAAGTAAAATATCTTTGGCTGCTTTGCAATCAACACGAATTAAAATTTTTTTATTTAATAAATTATCTTGAAATTTTGACACACAAAAGACAATAGCTAAAACTTCTTGTTTAACAATGTTATATCGTTGTTGTGCAGTATTTCATGCACCGGAATGATATCGTACTATCTGTTCTTTATCTGAATCATGCATGCTTTGTTTTAATATGCCACCATATTGATAATAGCTTAAATATGCATAATTCTTCTTATTAAATTAAGCATTATCATGAGTACATTACTTTAATTCTTGCACTTTAATTAATTGTGGAATAATGTGTAATTATATTTCCTTGAGTTTAAAATGTCATATTAATGCAAGAACACTTGTGTTGCAGGAGTTAAATTCAGGCTTGAACAAACAAAGAACTCTAATGACAAAATTGGAACAAAAGATGTCCAAGTGAAGAACCCAAAGCGGATGAATGAAAGAAAAGAAAAAAAATACAAAACCAAAAGAAGAGAAGTCTAGCACCTGAGGACAAGAAGAATGAAAAAAAATAAAAAAATAAAGTAAAGAGGAGAAGTCTAGCACGTGGGATTGGAGGAGAGAAAAGAAAACCTAACTAAAAGGGCATTTAGGGAAAGAAGAAAAAGAGGAAGCCGCATGACTAAAGGAAAAAAAGACCTACGGAAAAAAAAAAGACGGAGGCGGCTGCATGACTAAAAGAGGACCTACGGAATTGAAAAGAAAAAAAGGTGCTGCTGCAAAACAGAAGAAAGTAAGAAAATGGGGGCTGCTGCAAAGGAGGAAAAGAAAGAAGAATAAAAGCTAGCTACTGGCCGAATAGAGAAAGAAGGAGAAAAGCTATCTGCTGGAAAGAGATTTTTATGGGTGGCTTGGTTTTTCTTCTCATGAGAGCACAATGACTATTCTTCTAAGATTCAATTTATTTTATTTATCTTTTTAATGTTTAGTATTGATATTATGAATTTTGTTTTCATGGTAATGAGTAGCTAAGTTTTTAATTATGGTTGAGGATGAAACCTTGTTGAGGATTATCAATGATTATTCATGAGATTTGAATTTTTCCCATAAATGTGTTCTTTAATGATTAAATTGTTCTTGCTTCACATGAATTGATTAAGATGATTTTCTGAATATGAGTTCAATCATGTTTTTCTTATGATTTAAAATAGTCGGATTCAATTGATTGCTTGGTTTATAATTGTTTGATTTTAGAATTGAATATCTTTTGTGTTTTTTTTTAACTTATACATGAGATGATTTAATTCTATATTTTTAAGCGAAGAAGAACATGTTTTAGATTTTTATATGTGAACATTGATGATAATATTTTTCATGGTAATGAGATTGAATTCTAGATTATCATGCAGTAGTCTTGGAAAAATTTAATGATCACGAATAATTGTTGTTATGAATTAGCAAGGTGGATTCTGAAAACCTTAATTCCTTTCTCTTGATAATTGACAGATTTTTCTATTGTCTTTCTTAATTAATTGTTTTCTTATTTCGAGTATTAGATTAATTGTTTTCTTTGTTTGGATTAGCTTTGGTTTTAGTGCTATTTAGTTTCAGAAACAAAAACAATTTTTCTGAACTAGATTAGGATTCATTTAGTTGAGATTTGGTTAATTTTCCTGAGTTTTTACAAGTCCCTGTGGGTTCGACCTCGCGCTTGCCTAACTATACTTCAGTACGGTTTGTGCGCTTGCGAGTACATTAAAATTTCACAACACATACTCAATAGCAGTATGTTGTTCTGTCCATGGAGAGGGTTTCTTCTTTAACCGATTAAATAATGGTTTACATATCTTTCTTAAATCTCTATAGAATTCACCAATATAATTTAAGCTACCAAGAAATCGTTGAAGTTGTTGTCGATCAGTAATTTTATCAGCAAATTTATCAGCAAATGCAATTGCATGTGATATAGGTGCGATAATGCCTTGATAAATATGACATAAAAATCTTACTTGTGTTTGAAATAATTTTATTTTTGGGCCAGATACAACTAGACCGTTTTGTTCAATTATTTTCTGAAATATTTTAAGATGATACCAATGTTCCTTAATAGATTTAGAAAAAATTAAAACATCATCTATATAAAACAAGAGCAAATGAAGTGTAAGGATTAAATATATCATTCATAATATTTTGAAATTCTAATGGAGAATTTTTTAAACCAAAAGGCATAACATTTTATTCAAAGTGTCCAAAAGGGATAGTAAAAGCAGTTTCGTATCAATCATTCTCCGCGCACTTGAATTTGATAAAATTCAAATTTCATATCAAATTTAGAGAAAATACAAGCATCATGCAAGCAATTAAGTAAATCTTTTTTTTATTAGGAATAAGATATCGTATCCAACTTAAAACTTTATTCAATGGTTTATAATTAATAACTAAACGAGGAACACCTCTTTCTATCTCAGCCTGACCCATATAAAAGGCTGCACAATTCCATGGAGATTTAGAATGACTTATTAAACCTTTATCAAGTAATAATTGAATTTCCTTTTTGAAAATTTCTAAATATTCTTGTTTGATTTGTGTTGGTATGCCTTTAGAGGAATTTTTTAGATTTAATATATATATATAAAGTTGTTTGCAAGTTCGGGATTAATGGTCCTAGTGGGCCTGGGGCCCATATAATGATAGTCGAGTCGCGTATTCCAAACGCAACGTCTGTAAAATTCCCCCAAAGTTTGTTGCTGTGGATATAACAGGGCATTTTGCTATTTGGAGGAGGAAGAGGAGCAGATCCCAAATCCACTGCAAATCCGACACTGCTTTCATCTCCGCGTTTCTCGATATCAATCAATGGTTAGTCTAAGTTTTTTTACTCTCTCTTCTCTTCCTTACTTCTCTCCTTTTCCCTCTTTTCCTTTCACTGTTTGGATCAGTTTTCTCACCAACCAATCGGAGCATTAGCTTTTGGATTATCTTGCTCCTCTTATTTACTGATAAGTTCGCTTGGATTGGATCATCTGCTTCGTTCGTTTTTTTAAATTTCATTAATGAACGTAATGTACTATCTCAAATATTCTTAGTTTTGTGTACAGTAGCTTTTGGTCGATGTATGGTGGAATTTGTGCTCTTCTAATAGGGTGTGCGAATGCGAATGACTAAGAAATGGGTGGTGCAAACTCGTTCTTTGTCTGCGTAAAGTTCAGTAGCACAAAATGGAGTTTTGCGCGTAAGTGGGTTTGCTTGGTCGGTGAACAGCCTTATGATGAGTGCTCGGTGACTTTTGGATACTAGGACTACATCTGCATTGAAATGTATGGTTTACTCTGGTCGATATGATAGGCAGCTGACGGAGAAGTAGCAAATTGAATGATGAAAAAAAAAATTTAACTTGGTCTAATCTGAGTGTGATATAGGGCTATCTTTTTGTCTGAGAACAAGTAGTTAACCTGGTATTGAGCTCAAGTCACAACCATAGGATGGTTGATCTGTGAGTGTCGACCCTTTATTAATAGACAACAAGTAGGAGGGTTTCAAATTGGAAATCTAACTGCTTAAAGGATGTAAGCGTATTCTGCTGATGCAACAAAGTATAATGTCCCACTATAAGCTGCCAAATAGTCTACATGATAAAGAAAAGTGATAAATCTAGCTCATTGATGCACTTCTCAATAGCCTTTAGTTCAATTAGCACCCTACCCCCCACAAGTATGGGGTGGCCCGTGAGGTCTCAGGTTCAGTTCACATGGAATCATAAGTTGCTTAATGATAGGAAAAATAAAAATAAAAGAATCAATGCACTCTGATGGTCTCAAGATCCAACACTTACCAGAATCATATGAAATATGCTCGCCCCACAGAGTGCCAATATGTAGTTCAATGGAATAATTGTTGGAGACTGTTCTTCAACTATTCCAACACTTTGTGCACTCTACACTCGTGATGCTGCTCGCAGTTTAATTATCATGTGATATTTGACTATGCTGTCATTTATAGATTCTACAGTTTTCTTAAAACAATCCTAGTGTAGATGCCAACCTGTAGCACTTTGCTTCAACTCATATATTTTGGTAGTCATATAGTTTTGGCTCCCTGAGTATTGAGCCTTTTGGCATGGTCATCTAAACTTAATGGTTTTTCTGCCCTTAATTTTTGTCATTGGTGCCTGGAATATTGATTGGATTTCTAATTTACCATTTGTCATTTTCCTTTAGGCTGATCCTGAGTTGGAAGCAATCAGGCAAAGAAGAATGCAGGAGCTTATGGCTCAACATAGCATGGTAAGCAATCAACTCTTCATTGCAGCTTGCTTTTTGTGCTTTGATGCTGATTTCTTATCAAGTTCATTGATATATGTAGGGAAATCAGCAAAATTCTGAACAGCAGAAAGCTCAGGAAGATGCCAAGAGGTTTGTTTTTCTTTAATCTAGTAATGGGCTTGGAGCATTGTGGCACAAATGTTCTCTCTCATTTGTAGGGTATTTATTTTGAAAACATTTTTGAGATCTCTTTTAAGTAAATTATTGATCTGAAAGTAGGGAGGCAGAGGAAGGAAGACAAATGATGCTTAGTCAGATTTTGTCAGCTGAAGCACGAGAAAGAAGTAAGTTCAAAATCTCAAATTAGCGGATGAAGTTCTTTGTTGAGATCATTACTTATTGCGTCCTTATATAAGCATACGTTCATAACTTTGTCAGCTCTTTCATTTACATGCAGAATTTACTCTTGGTTATTGCATATTCTGAAAGTAAAGTTACTCTCTATATGTAAGCATACCTTCATAACTGTGCAAGCGTTTGCATTCAGTATTTATGTTTTTAGTATGTCTTTCCATATAGGTTTTGCAGTGTAGCTATGAATCTAGATCAGCTGTTTAAGAAATTTGGGCTGGTCACCTGGTTCATAGGCAGTGAATAGTACTCTCTTTTGGTACTTGTAGCCATGATTTACCTTCTTGATTATAAGATAATATTCAGGTGATATAGGGTTGTCTTCAACCATGATCACTTTCCTTCCCTTTTTTTTTCTTCTCTGTTTCATTTAGATGATATCTTTGGGCTCAGAGATTTTATTTTAGGGTTTTCATTAGGAATTTTTGTTTTATGACTCTTAGCTGGAATTAGGGTAGATGTGTATGTCTAGGGCTGTTTGCCATTAACTTTGGTTTGTTGTTATTGTTTTCCTTTCCTTTCCTTTCCTTTCCTTTCCTTTTTCTTCCCTCAGCTTCAGCCAGACGATATCTGTGTTTTAAGGGTGTTGTTCATTAGAGTGTTGGCTTTAACATCTATAATCAGAACCTTCGTGTATGGTTTTGGAGGTGTTAAAGATTTCAGAAAAATTGCTCTAACAATTGAACGGATGAAAGTTAAGATTTCAATTAAGGTGGAAGTAGGGTTGGTGGCTAACAGATTTACGTTGACAGGATAAAACTAGTGGTGATGACAGGCTGGTTGTGGCTTGAGAGCTCTACTCAGTAAGAATAAACAGAGAAGGTAGATATGAGAAATTTTTTAATTTCGTTGAGGCCTTCGAGAAGTCTTATGCAGAAGATATTTTATGCAGACCTTCCTTGAAAACTCTGAAAAAATGCAGTAAAGCCTCATATTTAGCTGGCCTGTGCTAAAGACAAGATATAGAAGCCATAACTGAAGACAATGTAGACCACATTGTCAAAACTTTATGATTATGTAGAATGAACTTTTGAAGCAAAATCGAAGATGAAATAGAAACTCTCCAAATGGTTAACTCCTACATAGCAAGTCTAAACATCCTATTTGCTATTTGGGTCTCTGTCCTTCGTCATTTCAGTTTTCCAACTGTAAAGAATACATTTTTCAGGTAGATATCATCCCACCACATAAACTATGAAAATCTAAAATTTAACCCTGTTGAAACCAAGTTCCTAAATGCTACCAGGATAAACTAGCTCTTCGGGAATGGGTGGCAACCAGGAGTGGAGATGCCTGCTTATGTAAAGGCTACATAACAATGAAGGGAATGAGACATTATAGTTACAAAAGTTCTTTTCCTTCTCTTTAAATCAGTTATATTTTAGTTATGGCTTTGGTCGGGAAAAATCTCAACACTTTTTGGGAATCTTGAGTCTTCCTATGATAAGTTTCCAAGTTTTTGCTTGCCAGACAAGTACAAGAAGGTATTACTTATTGCCAAAAAACAAAGCTCAATAGCAAGCTGTAATATTTGCTAGATTACTTATCAAAAAAAAAAAATTTGCTAGATTACGGTTTGCAAATCCGCAACAGTCTGGACTTCTTTTCTTTGTTATTTTCCCTCCTAGGCCAATTGTGTTGACTTTATATTATTTGGCGGCATGTTTCTAACTTCTGCTGCTGTGCTGGATGTGCAGTTGCTCGAATTGCTTTGGTTAAACCTGAGAAAGCAAGAGGTGTTGAAGATGTTTTACTAAATGCTGCTCAAAGGGGTCAGATAGCTGAGAAGGTACATGGAGTCAACCTTGTATCTCAGCATGATATCATGCATGCCACTTCACCGTTGGGTGGAGTATCTATCTAAAATGAATTAGAAAAAGACTCACCACTACAAGCTATACATTTTATATGTAGGTTTCTGAGGAGAGGCTCATATCATTGCTGGAACAAATTAACACCCAAACTGCTAAACAAACCAAAGTCACAGTAAGAATATCTTTGGTTATCGAAGGTTCCTTTGTATTTTAGCTCACAACTTATAAAATATTTTCCAAATTGGACTCTTATGTATCCATATTATACAGATCCAGAGGCGTCGGAGTGTTCTTGAAGATGACGATTAGCTCCTCTGGAATAGAGTGCTAGATTAATCTGGTAGTGTTTTTTAGAGATACGAAGATGATACAATGCTTTGTTGGTTGTAAATTAAGGCGGTTCACAACTGCACTGTACTTACTGAAAATGCCTTCGATGTTTCGATATTCTACCTTATGGGTTTTTTTTCCTCTTTGGGCTATGTCCTACGGTTGGGTTCCTTTCTGGTGTATTATTGCTTGAGTGGTTGTTGATATTTTAATGGCCTTCTTAATTATGGAGCATAATTAGATGGTCATCTATTAATAGAAGATACTGATGATGCAGAGTGAAAATACCATTTCTAATATCTTCTTTAAGAACATTTCGGCTGGTAAATTCTTCTATGAGCAATTAGAGGTCTGAAATAAAAGTCAAGTCACAGAACCATTTTCATGCTTGTGTAAACTGTGAATCATCCTGTACTGAATCCATGTAATACATCCCTTTTTGCACTTGTAAGTGGAGAAGTACCATATATCTAACATTTGATATAATTTGATTCAATTACTTGATTTGAGTTTCTGTTCTTCATTTTTTTCTTCATCAATTTTTCAATTATTACCCAGAACTTTAGATAGTTATGTAACCTAACTTCTCTAGAAATCAGAATTCGTGGAGAAAAGAAAGCTATTTCCCCCCCCCCCCCTTGTCTTCTTTTATCCTTGGATTTTCTGAACCAAACGCTTCATTTTCGCCACATTTATTGTCTTTTACAGATCAACTTTTAATCCTATAACTTCCAAGGGTAATAAAAAAAACATAAAAAACATTGGTATATTCTTTACCTGTTAGTTTTAGGTTGAGAAAGCATATTAAGCTAGTTAAGGGAGGTATTCTCTGGTAGTTAGTAGACCATTAATAGATGGATAGAACATTAGCACTTTTAGCTCGGAAAAACTTCCAATAGTGCTATAATGTAGCATTTGGGTCTTCGTGACTCGTACGTAGGGTTGTTCAACCTCGGTGTAGGTGCCGGTTTTGGCCAAAACTGGCACCTACACCGGATAAGCCGGTTTTTAGATAATTGCCACATACATCGTCAACGTTAAGGGAAAAATTGGCCCTTAGCGGTGGCGGTTTCCGGTTATCCTACATTCATATTGGACCATTTTTTAGCATTTTACATACTTGACCCAATGTATTTTTTTTTTCTTTTTTCTTTTGGTCCATTAATCACATATCAATAAAATCTAAGCTAATGAGATCCAAAATCAATAAAATTAAAGATTATCTTAAAAGATAAGATGAGAATTTAAAGTCCAAACTAATAAAATTCAAAATCAATAAACTTAGAGAACATCAAAACAAGATGAGAATCTAAAGTCTCAACCAATAAAATCCAAAATAATAAACTTATAACTGTAAGAACATCTTAAAGATGGGTAACTCCTTCAAAATTTCTGTTCCACGGTCTCCGTCACCAAGATGGGTAACTCTACACAATATATTTAAATGTACCAAGTTATAATTTATAAAAATAAAAATATTATTCAAACTAATAAACTAACAAAAGCAGAAATAAAATTACCCGAGTCAATCGTATAAGTTTGTGGATCTTTTGTCATATTAGAAGGCATGTCCTCCTCCTCCATAATAGGGTCGTATCTCATCCAATTTTGAGCACAAATGAGAAATTCTGCAGCTTTTTGGGCCAATGAACTCCGAAATGGATCAAATACCTGACCTCCAGTGCTAAATACTGACTCAAAAGGTACAGTGGTAATGAGAATTGTCAACACGTCCCGAGCTATGCGAGCTAGGATATGATACTTATGAGAGTTAAGGTTCAACCAAAGCAAAATTTTAAATGGAGCATTTGATTCAACTGAGTCTGATAAATATCTCTCCACCTCAGATTTAGAGTCTGAAATTTGGCTAGCAGCCCTTACAAGATCAAACTCATCTTAATCCTCGTTATCTCCCAAAGTCACTATCACTATCACTATCACTCACCTCCCCGACACTACCATGGTTGTCATTGTTATATTCCGTAAACGACCGTTCTAAAGTATCCTTCACATTCAATGTCATAACTTTGCCTTCCGCTTCTCCCAATACTTTTTTAAACCAATAATTCAGTACATCCATCTTGTTTCTTGGATCAAGCAATGCTGCAGCAAATAAAAGCCAATTCACTATCATCAAATCACCCAAATACTTGTCATACTTCGTTTTCATGCAGAATGCCATTTCTTTAAGCAAAATATCATTACTAGAAGAATACTTGTCCAAATGGCTATGTATCTTAGTCAACTCCTCCAAGTAAACATTAGTTGTAGACACATTTGATCCCAACATTCTCATTGTTACTTCATAAAATAACTTTAAAAACTTTACAAAGTGTCGGATGTGCTCCCAATCCTCTAGTGTGGGGGGCCTAATCCTCTCCTCTCATCTCTTCGCCCAAATACAATATAAAGTGCACATCCTCATCCAACATCAACTCAAATGCCTCTCGATACTTCAAAGCCACATCCAACATAAAATAAGTTGAGTTCCTACGAGTGGTAACATCAAGAGTCAAAAATTAAGTAAATGTAATCTCTTTACTCTGCACACATTCTTTAAACTTGTCTAACCTTTGGGGTGATGATTTAACATACTTGATCATATTCCGAACCTTAACAATTGACTTATCAACCTATTTCAAATTCTCAACACAATCAAATTCAAAATATGTGCACAACATCTCATGTGTAGGAATTCATGGCCACAAACAATCCTCCATACATCTAGAGTATCTTTTTGCAATTGTCTCCTCTTTAAATGGTCAATGACAATGTTATTAGAGGAGACATTGTTAGCTGTTATTATAAGGAGGTTTTGTATCCCCCAATCATTCATATTGTCTTCTATTTCCTTAGCAGTACTAGCCCCCTTATGATTTTGCACCCTCCTAAAAGTCAAAACTCTTCTACAAGGTCCAACTGACATCTATGTAGTGTCCAGTCACACACATATAATTGAAATTTTGAATCGATGTCCAAGTGTCTGTGGTGAAAGACATTATACCCATTCGTTCGAATCAAATGCTTCAACTTATCATTCTCTTTCAAATAAAGTTTCATGCAAAGTCACATAATTGTTATCCTAGATGACATTTTAAATCTAGGTTCCAGATAATGAATTAAATTCCTAAATACATGTTTCTGAACTACTATAAAATGCATCTCATCGACAATTATCATCCTAACAATCAGATCTTTAATTGTCTTCTCACAAAACTTATGTGTCACCCTCATCGTTCTAACATAAGACCCCGTTGACTTCTCAGCATCGTGAGTCAATAACATCTGCCCAACATCTAACTGACCCCCCTTCTGTCTCTTGAAATATGGACAAATGTTATGATTTTGTCATAACCCAGATGTCTCATTCTTGTGATGAGCCATAAAATCTTTTTTGCAATAATTACATTTTACTTTAGGTGGATCAGAGTTAGGTACCTTGGTGTAGTGCAACCATACATCAAAAGGGTTCGAGTTTTTCCTTTTTTGGGTTCAAGGCGTGGTGGTCGTCCACTTATATCACATCCAGCCATTGACCCCACTGTCTCAGAATCTGGAGTGGACTCAACAGCCGGACAAGATACTGAGGACGATTGTGCAATAGCACTACTACATGTGGCTGCAGGTGGCTGTGATTGTGGTAGAGTATCCATCTGCAAAAAAAAATCACCTAAAAATTAACAATCAAAGTACTAACAAACAACAGACAACAAAATGTATAAATCAATTAACACAAGCAAATCAATTAACAACAGTCTTATTTTTATATATATAATCTAGGGCAGTCCAAAATACTGGTCGGACCGGTTTTGGACAAATCGGTGGACTTTTTTTGAAACTGGGTTGACCGGACCGGGAAACTGGTGTACTCCGGTCCGGTTCCGGGTTACCCTCATGAAAACCCGGGACCGGACCAGAGTATACCTCTCCAAACCGGTAAATTGGCCCAAAATGGCATGGCCCAACCCAAAATGGCATGGCCTATAAGATTTCCGGTCCGGTCCGATCCGATTTACATACACCATAATATGACCGGTTTGGCCGGCCAAACCGGACCGGACCTTGGACAGCCCTAATATAATTATATAATATTAATCAATTATATGACCAGAGCTTTTTAACAACCAAGCTAAATTATACTTTAAACACAAAGTATGGGGCTACGAAAATTTAGATAAACATTTAAAGTGCCAAGATACAAGAGCTTTATAACTGCCACTGGAAAGAAAAAAAATGGAAGGACCGTATATGCAAACCAATTCCATCATCTCAAGCATATTATTTGACATATGGAATCTAAAGTAATTACATGCTAGTTATAAAAGTAACATGGTTAATTTTACCAATTGGGTCATTAATAATATTAAACTTCTCAAATTTTATTACATTACAAACCCTAAAAACAACAAACAATAGGGACAACGTTCACCAATAATATGTCATAATATTTTCAATAGAACAAATTAAAATTAACAAATCCATTGATTTTTAACATACATAAACGAATCTCAATCCTTGGCACTTGAGAGAGATGTGCCAGACAGCAGAGAAGATGGGAGCTTGACGCGTGAAGGAGGGGGCCTGTGGTCGGCGACGAGAGGTGCGGCAGCTCGTGGTGGTCGGCAGGAGAGGGAGGGGGGGAGAGAGAGAGAGAGAGAGAGAGAGTAAAAGGGCCAGAGGGGAGGGGGGACGCGGGGGGAGAGGTGAGAACCAGAGAAGAATTGAGATAATTCAGGGGGTTTGCGAACAAATGAAATGGGGGAGGAGGAGTTTAAAGTCACTTTAAACAAAACGATCTGTTTTGTTAAAAAAAAAGAAAGAAAAAGGAGGGGGGAGAAGAATCAGGATTCAGGATACTTCGTTTGGGGGCTTGGGTGACTCAGGGGGTCTACGAAGTGCGAACACAAACAGGGGAGGGTCGGGGGACCCAGGGGGGTTTACAAAACAATTATTTTTTTTTAAAAAAAAATCGGTGTTCGGTACCAGGGAACCCGGTGCTGGGTAACCCGAGAATCGGGAATAGCACCAAATTTTTCGCAAAAGCTTAAATCGGCACTGGCACCCGTGAAACCGGGTACAGACAACTCGGTGTCGGTGCAACCGAAATTTGCCGGTGACACTGAACAACCATACTCGTACGTCAAAATTAAAATTTCGGTAGCATTGAGTAGCCCTAATCGTATGTCAGATTTTTTTGTTTTGTAGATATTGTCATAAGTTTAACTTTGTAGGCTCTGAAAGTCGCTTTTATAACTACCGATTTCGGGGTAGGGTTGTGGGCGCAGATGTAATCTCGTTGTTTTTATTTTTATTTTTCTTCTATGCCAAAAGGAATTCTAGCGTGTACGGATTGTCGAGCTGGCATTACACATTGAGAAAGGGAAATATAGGAGATGCCCTTGCGTCTTGAACATTTTGTCTCATGTTTCTTTTTGTTTAGTAATTAGATAGGAAGGCGAACTAAAGCCCTAAATTTATCACCTTTAGGTACATAAATCTAAAAAGGGAATTTAACAATTTAGTCACTAAGTTTATACCACACTGCCGATTTAGTCACTGGATTTCATTTTTTGACAATATGGTCACTGAGAATATATAGTTGTGACGATCTGGGCTTTCCGTCAAACATCCGTTAAATTTTTAGTCGGAATAGCGGTCGACCGGTTGTGACAAAGGTAACTTGTAGAGGTCGACTACATCCTATTCCGTTAAAA
Source organism: Myrica gale (assembly GCA_963930655.1). Classification (NCBI taxonomy): domain Eukaryota; kingdom Viridiplantae; phylum Streptophyta; class Magnoliopsida; order Fagales; family Myricaceae; genus Myrica; species Myrica gale. Next base: position 12,125,775 of record OZ005603.1, on the reverse strand, counting down.
ATTAACGGAGATTTGACGGAAAGACTAGATCTTCACAGCTATGTATTCTCAGTGACCATTTTGTCAAAAAATGAAACCCAGTGACTAAATTGTCAGCGTGCTACAAACCCAGTGACTAAATTTTCAATTTCCCATCTAAAAACTAAAAACCCGAATATTGAAAGCCTTAAGAGTCGTATACATGGAGGCTTCTTTTGCTTCATGTATTTATTAGATGCCAACTACAAATTTTCCGTGTCAGCCAAAAGTATTTTTCGTAAAATCAAGTTGCTTATAATCCCTACCAACAAATAAAAAAAAGTTGCTTATAATCCTAAGGTGGTCTTGATTTTCTAGGATTCTTTCTTTTTCGGTCTAGCTCTAAGTTCTTTTGTAATTTTTTACTTGAATTGAAGGGTGTAATTTAAAAAGAGATAGATACAATAGATTGTTTCCATCATAAAGTTTATGTTACTTAAAATTTTATATAGACAATATTAAATAGTAATGTAAGATTCACCTGTCTATTTCTTTTTAAATTGAAAAATAGAGGATACTCTAGGTAAGCGGTGCTTGCGGAGTATCATCAATTAACTATATTATATCAATAATTAAATAAAGGAGTATCATCAATTAACTATATTATATCAATAATTAACAAAAGAAGTTCGACAACAACGACTTGATACTGACAGGCTGACAGCCCACCTATCCACAATGTTGCACGAATTTATATAAATCCTGGGTTATGTTCGGTTTGAAGGTTTTTGTAGGATTTGGAGTGTTGAGAATTTTTAGGTGATGTTAGAGTTGTATTGGTGTTTGTATAGAAGTTGTTGTGGTGTAAAAAAATTAATGATGATGTTTAAAGTTTTTTTTTAATATTTCGAATTTATTAAAATTTTATTAAAATTTGAATATTTAAAATATATTTAAAAAAAAAACTAAACCACAAAAGAAAAATTGAATGCGGAGGGAGACAAGGTAGGGGACAACCTCACTTCTTGTATGTAACCTTTGTGACTATTAGACTTCAGACCCTTGTGGCCAGTTATTGTAAGGTCCTTCGGGATGTTCTGTTTGATGTTATGGGACCTTTTGCCCCTTTTCTTTGTATCGGCCTTGATGGCTCTTTTGTAATCAGCGCTGTTGTTTCTCCTGAAATGTAATCTCATGTTGCTTAGGGAAAAAAAAAAAAAGACTGCCGAGGAAAAAACTCCCATTGACTAGTCGAATCAAATCTTGCGGTAACGCAACAGGGACGGACGCACACCTCTCTTGGCTCCAACAGTTCCCCGCACGCGCCCATCGAGTGCGGTCCGATACAATTTTTTTCTCTGCGCATGTCGAATCTGCTAACATCTCTCTCTCTCTGTGAAGACTCGACTTCCTTCGCCGCTTTTCGCTTTTTAGTTTTCTCGAAACGGACCAAAACAAACATATACCGAATCGGAGAAGTTCTCTACGTTGTTTCCCTTTTCTTCTTCTTTTTTTTTGCTTCGTAATTCGTTGCATTTTGATTCTGAAAGTTTCCTTTTTTGGGCTTTTTTCCTTGCAACTCCGATTTCTCTCCGAGACTACTTTTGGAGACCCAGAAGCATCGTAAATTTATTCCTGTTCAAAGGAACTTGGTTGCGGGTTTCCCGGCAGCTCCGTTTCTGCGGACCAACAGATGGAGAAAGAGCCTCTACTCCCGTATTCCAGCCCAAGAAGAAAACCGCCACCCCCACCGGTGCTAGCTCCACTCCCAGAGCACGACGAGATCTCTGTTCCTCTAACCCCTTCCGAGCTCAAAGAACGCCTCATCTTCGGTCCTTCGTCTTCCCAGCAGGACTCTTCCCCTTTAGTCGAGGCCTTGACCCTTTCTCTCAGCTCCCCAAGACCCTCTTCTTCTTCCACTTCTATAGACCTCACCTCCCCGCGAGACCCTCCATCACAATCGCTGCTACAGTCCCAACAAGCTTGGCTCCTTGACCCAAATTGTCCATGGAGCAAGACCAATCTTCACCGCTCCAAAACAGCGCCGGCCATGGCGGTTATCAACGAAATTAATCACCCTTCTGTCCCCAGACCGCAATTCGGCTCCCAATCGGTCGTTTACCAAGGGTTTATTCTTCTTGTATTGTATTTATTCTTTGGTGTGGTGATATATTGGTTCAATAAGGACGATTTTTCAGCGGATGAGACCCACCCGGTTGTGGATGCTTTGTATTTTTGCATTGTGACAATGTTCACGATTGGTTATGGGGATATTACGCCTGCCAGCACAGCCACCAAATTGTTTTCGATAACGTTTGTGTTGGTGGGTTTTGGTTTTATTGATATTTTGCTTACTGGGATGGTGAGCTACGTGCTTGATTTGCAGGAGAATTATTTGTTGAGGACCGTGAAGAGCAGGGGTGAGAAGGATACCCCCAGATCGTATATAGTTGATGTGAAGAAAGGGAGGATGAGGATTAGGATGAAGGTGGCGTTGGCATTGGGAGTTGTGGTTATTTGTATTGGGATTGGTGTGTGTGTAATGCACTTTGTGGAGAAACTTGGTTGGTTGGATTCATTTTATCTGTCGGTTATGTCAGTCACCACCGTTGGGTATGGTGACCGGGCATTTAGTTCCTTGCAGGGTCGTATTTTTGCTTCCATTTGGTTGCTTGTTTCGACACTCGCAGTTGCTCGAGCATTTCTGTACTTGGCCGAGGCGAGAGTGGATAAGCGACATAGAAGGATGGAAAAGTGGATTCTTGGTCAGGATATGACTGTCTCTGAGTTTCTTGCCGCTGACATCGACAACAATGGCTTTGTAAGGTATATATTGGTCGTGATGAGCTTTTGAAACTCTTTTAGATAATTAATTTTGTGGCTTTTACATACTGTAAACTTGTTTGGGATTGGCGTGATCTCTTGAAAAGTTATGCAGAATTACTGGGATTGGCTGTATATCGATGGAATTTTATCATCCATCTATAATGACTTATAGTACTATATTCAGGTCGTAACATCGAATGGTAAGAACTTGCATTCTTAAACTCATATTCCATCAATGACGCTTTCTCAATCCGTAGCAAGAAGTATGGATAAATGCTTCTTTTCCATTTAAGTTATTCATATAATATGATTATCTTGTGATTTACTTCCTTCTTGAAGTAATAAACATAGGTTGCAGATAGTAGATGAATCAAGATCCTCTGTAATCGTTTGCCTGAGTTGCATGGTGAAATTCGGAGAAAGACAGATACAAGATGCATTAAATGCACATTAGATATTGTAGGATCCACATTGTCCGAAGTTTAATACAAGCAGTATTAATGGTGTAGGACCCACATGTGTTTGTCTTTCTTTGAATTGTACTATGCAATTTGAGTAAGAAATTGTAGAGGATTGTGGCCCATATTAGTTTAATGAGCTCTTGCATCTAAGTTCGTGTAAGAAAATGTAAATGTTTTTAGTTCACATGTGTTTAAACTCCAAAAATATTACTTTAATGGCTAATTGTCTGCCTTGGCAGAAATTTTATGAAGGAATGTTGGTTACTCTTAAAGACGTGATTTTGGGAAATCTGTTTCTGGATACAATGCTAGCGTGACTTCAGTGTACAATTGGAGAATGATTTAGCAGAAGTCTGATGAGACTGTACTTCGGAATCTGACAGCATTAAACCCTGAGATACAATGTCTTCCTTTTTGAAAGTTTTTTCTCTTTTTTGGATTAAAGTCTTTGTAAAATGTTTTTACTTATAGTGCTGTAGGGAAAAGTAGAAGAAGTTGCTTACACTTGTTCACCATGTTTGAAGTTAGTTCACCTCTCTAACTGGGGGAAAAAGGTTAGAAAAATCTAATCGACAACACTGGAATAGTACCATATAATACATTTGGACACATCTGGACATGAGATCCACTTCTAAGTGTTCAATTGGATTGGAGCCTTCTGCCCTTTTCTTGTTTTATTCCTGGCTTTTCCCAAAATTTGGAGCTTCCCCTCTTTCTTGGCACAACACTGCCTATGAATTCCATAAACTACATGGCAGGAAAGTGAAACCCATATATATAAATATATATCAGAGAACTCGAGCTATGTTGGACTCCTTGAATGCTACGAAAGTGTAGCAAAGAACCAACTGGCTTTGCTGATTAGTAAGTTTGGTTTCACACGGCCTACTTTCATAATTATACACTGGTACTATCCAGAACAATTATCCAACTCCCCATGGTATAAATTACATTTGGATTAAGTGAAAGGCGTTTAAAGCTTTTAGTTTGAGCAGACTTTGCATAGAATGGGTTTTAAAGAGGCAGAAGTTGAAAAGTATGAACAAACCAGTCAGAAGTTTCCTTATAGCAGCAAATGATAAGGACTTAAGGGTTGGTTTTGATGGATTAATTTTGCTTCCCTTGTTGCTTATGTGGTCTATTATGATTTTGCTTCCACTGCTTCTGTCTGAGGTAACACAACTCCAAAGTAAAAATTTTTGGTATTTGGCACCCTTTTGCTATTACTCCAAAGTTAAATTTTGGTACTTGGGACCCTTATCCTGTCATTTCATTTTCCCTAGCACTCTCTACGAATTGTTAGAATGAGATAATTGAAGTTCCATTTTAGGTGTTACCTATTTTGGTCTGGTTTTTGTTTTATTTTCTTTTTTTACCATCAGAAGGGCACTTTTGTTATATCAAGTTGAAAATTGGCTTGCGCCCTCCACATAAGCAAGTTGACGTCTCTTTTAAGGGCAACAGCTAATAAATGGTACACTGTGAAACGGAATGAAAGGTTAAGGATGCCAGAGTACCAAAAATGGAACTTTAGACGATTTTATGTTTAGGACCTCTTACGCAGTATAGAATTGGTTTCATACGACTTGTTTTGTTTGTCTTCTTTTTTGGTTGAGGAATAACATTGGCTAGTTATTTTGTTTGGCCAGTAGTTTTAGTAAGTTCGGGCTTATACAACAAAGGTGGGTGTGTATAATGTGGCATCTTGCTGACAATAAAGAATCCAATTCTCTCCTTTCCATGTTTGAGGCTCTTTGTCTTCCGTCTTCACCTATTTTGGCCTGAATTATTTGTCATGCAACTGTGATAACGGCCTCAGATATATCATCTATATTCTGATTGATTTTTCTCTCTGTCTGGGATACAGGCTATATGCTTTCTTTGCTATCTGATATGTCCTACTCTACACTCATTTTTCTCTCAATATTTAAGTTATCTTCCTTTATCTTGAGTTGAGGCTGATCCAAGCAGTTAGGTTGAGTATTTCTGGTGATTCTATATATGCAGTAAATCTGAATATGTTATATACAAGCTCAAGGAGATGGGCAAGGTATCGGAGAAAGACATTATGCAGGTCTGCCACAAATTTGATGGGCTTGACACTGGAAACTGTGGAAAGATAACTCTTGCTGATCTCATTGAGAGTCATCATTAATATAGAAGTATTCTTGGTTAGGCTTTCCTTCTAGCACTCGAGAAAGACTAAACATACTAGCCATACAGAAACATAAGTTGACCAAGTGGCTAGTTTGTATTCAAGTTGCACACAGATGATCTATGAACATCAGTTTGTTTTACTATTAGGGGGAGTTCCGGTGTTGGTTTGAGTTCATTTGGTAAAGAATCAAAGCAAAGCAGATGCAGATGCAGCACGATCTATCAACTTCACTACTTGTGCATAAAAGAAAGGGAACCTCACATGGTTTTGTTACCCACTCGAGCATGTGAAGCAATGGGACGGTCAAAGTCACTGCATCTTCCAACTTGCTCTTACCGGTCATGGTATATGTGGTACATCAGGATCAGGGGTTTGGACACATCACACATGGTACAATTTTGCCGATTGAAGTTAGAAATGCTTCTATACGAAGTTCCATTAGGACTACCTTGTACAAAGGTTTGGAATTATTTATTTTTGCAGAAACTGAGGATCAAAGATTAAGTTAATAATTATAAAGGTTTTTACTACTATATATTGCTTGTGAGCTTTTTTTTTTTTAATTTCTGGGGGTTTTTATTTTTGGAGGGGGTGTTTTGGGGTTGGTTTCCGACAAGTCTAAATAGATGTTTAACTGGTGTAAATTGCTTAAATGGAATTGTGCTCCTCTGTCTATCTCCCCGCCTCATGTGCGGTGTTCAGTTCTCTCATTTTGTTCAGATCTGATTGATTGTCGTGAATTCATACCATTTTCTTGTTTAGGCTATCATTCTTACGGGTCAATTTCTTGTTTTTTTCTGCGGACTCGGGACTGTATTCTAAAGGCTACTTTAGTTTTGTTTTCTGTATTCCCTCTCTGTGGAGTAACTGTTTTTTTTGTTCGAGTAAGTAGTGGATTTCAAAGCAGAAGAAAAAGAGCAGATTACATGAAATCACAGCTTAGGATCCTCATCGGAATATTACAAACATCAAACTTTCCCCATCGTCGCACCTCAGAAGCCCATTTTGCCAGTGAATGAGCCATCCTATTCTGCTCACGGGGTATCCATTGAAACTTCCAGTCTGTGTGCGCCTTGAGCGCCTACACTGTCATGAATTAACCAGCTCGGAGTATCATCCGGGTTACACAGGTCGCTGCATAGGATGTGGGAATCACTATCGAAAATAACTCATGACCAACCTCTTCCTGGGCTATCTTGACAGCTGGAAATGCAGCTTGAGCTTCACCTTGAAGGGGTGTGCCATAGCTTCCTAGCGTTCAGTGTAAATCTTACAGAGGAACTATAGTGATTTCGACAAGAGACAGCTATACAAGACCCCGTGTTACGGATAGCAACGGTCAAGATTCATGTATGTGTCAGATTCGGATTGATAGAAGGGGTCCGGGGCCTTCGAGAAGGGAGTACAATCTCGTGGTTAGTAATGACGTTGGACATAGTGGACAGCCGATAGTGATATCCCAGAATAGATTGCAATTTTTGTTTAGCACTCTATCTTCGCTTTTTCTTGTTCTGTTCTTAATTTCTCTCCTTTTCTACTGAGATATCCCAGAGTTGAGTAGAATTTTTGTTTTAGAATTTGAAAACTGGTAGTCACTTATCTCTGTCTCCCCCTTTTTATTTTTCTTGTAAAATCTAGTGATTATTCTCTTTGGAAATTAGATAACTGAAACTACAGCTGAGTTTTTTTTTAATCGATATTCTCAACTATTCGGGTGATCGAATTACAGGAGCAATTATGTGAAAGTGAAAAGGAGTTGTGAATAAAAGAAAAAAAAAGAGTTGTGGATCCCGCCCGAGACCAATATCTGCCCGAATCTATCCAAATTTTGTGGATCTCGAACGAGACTCAGAACTCTCTCTCTCTCTCCTAATTACTCTGCTCACCCGAATTGCAGAATATCATCGTATATTTTTTCCCTTCGATTTTTGGTGCCGGAAGAAAAGGCTTGACTTTTAGGTTCTCTGGATTTGATGGGCAATTTGTGTGAACAGGTGTGTATGATCTTGGAAACCTAGTACATCAACCTAGGACAGTAGGTAGATTTGTAGGTCCAATCCAATAACTTTCATTCAAAGATATCTTGCCGTGACGAAAAAGTTTCTCGTCCACTCGAGAGCTTCCTTTCGCAGTTTGTTTCGTATAAATATAAAGATGATCATCTTTTTCTTATATTTTTTTTTATAAAATTTTATATTTTAAAATTTCAATTGATGATGTCTGTTTCATCAATAATTTAGAACATAAATTTTTTTATCAAAACAAACGTATTCTAACATTTTTAACTTTTATATCTACACATTATATTTTTAATAAACTCTAATAAATATTAATAAAATAATAATTCTCAAAATTTCAAAAAAATTACATAAAATTTTGACAACGTATCCTTAATATCAGACGCCAACCACATCTATTATTATCATTTGACGTTTAGAGACCAACACAGTCAAGAATAGTGGCACCCAAATCGTTCGGATTTTTTTTGACAAACTTTTATTCGGAGTTTAATTTATTTATTTTTTCTAAGAGTGAAAGAGCGTGAACAACTTAGCCAACTTCTCCTGAATATAATTATAAAAATCTTCCATTATCGTAGAATGTCTAAATTGAGCTATAGTAACCCATATGAGAAGGAAAGATGCGTGAATGCAGATGATTTTGGAGACAAAAGGGATTCAATCTGCATACCTCCTACCCCACACCCGCTCCTATGTGTCTATTTTCAAACTCGATAACACTTGATCGTGGTGGTTGGAGGGTTTGATCAAATGTGGAATATTGACTTTCTAAACAGCAGCTGCATTAACGGTGTAGAGTATATTGTCAGATGGGTATGCTATCCAAGAACATAATCAGCTGCAGTACTCTACCTTGGAGCTACAAACTCAGAAGTCTGCATTTTACGCCAACGATGATCCAATGTCTAGAATCTTGTCTTATATTTAGTTTTTAATTTTTGACTCTCTGACCGCATGCATCACCTGGGAGGACTTTCTGAGAGACAGTGAGCTGATCAAAACCCCTCTTGCTTCAAATTATAAACAATTGAGTCGTGGCTTTCCAAGTAGCAGCAACTGGCATCCAAGTAATTATGCGTATATCCAAATTTCCTTATTCTTCATGTTCTTTATGATTCCTTCTCGGAAAGGGTCTTTCTGAAAAGAGGGCCCAGTAGGAAGTCGGAGTGTGGGGGGGGCATCGCTGTAATGGTTATGTCCACAAGCGCAAAAGAAAGATGCTAGGAATTACACGTGAGTAGAAAGTTTAAAGGGCGGAAGTGTTTGGTTAAATGATCGTGTGGTTATGAGACTCTTGAAGGGATCAGGCACCATTGAAGAACAAATAGAGGGAGCCTCGAGGGTGAGACATCATCATTAATCGAGAGCATGGAAAGTAGAGAAGAAAAAAAAACAGTGAAGGTTTTCTGACCAATCAAGAGAAAAAAGAAACTGCTCTATCGCTTATGACCTCGTCCAAAGGATGATTTTACCACTACTTTTTTCTTTTTCTTTTTCTTTTTTTCCATTTCTTCCGTTTGAAAATGAATAATATATTAGAAAAACAACAAAAATCGAAATATCCAGGATTGTTCTAGTGGCCACCTTGACTAGCAAATGGGGTATGCTCTCAACGTTCATAGTCAAGATTTGAATCTCATGACTTACCTGCTGTGAGTGCGAGACATGAATTTCAAAGTACTCAGGAGTTTATAATCTATGTGGTAGCTCGATCCCACTCCGATGGGCCTTGCACATAGAATTTCCCAGCTTGTTAAAAAAGAAAAGAAAAGAAATCCAGGATCGACAACTAACCCATCTAGTTCCGGTACTTTAATTTCATGTCAAGATCTCTCTCTTCCTCTCTTGTACTCACTGATTGGGCACTCATACTAACTAAAACAATTCCTGCGTATTCAGTAAAAACTTGAATATTGTTGAAAGAGAAGTAAATCAGGCTGGTCATGTTACCAATATTGTCTTCGTTGAAAGTTTACCTCCAAAAGCTTATTCAAAGCTTGCGACAAAGTAATCAGTTTGCAAAATCATATTGAGCTTTGATTTTGGATGAAAATAAGCATGCGTTGGACTATGCTTCTGTAAAAGTGTCCCCAAAAGTTCACTGACCATTTCAACACAAATTTCCACATTCAAGGTCCTTTTAGGACATAAACCCATGATGGGGCGACGACTTCTTTCTCTGTCGACTAGCCCTCTCTCTCGACTAATTAACTAATTAGACCCATCTTTTGAATTCTCATGAAGTGGACTGTCTCCAGTGATCTTGACCGGGCGAGCAAAGACTATATATATATGTGATCTGCTTTATTATAAAGAGACCAAAATTTAACTAATATATTATGTGGCATGGCTCAGTCAACTCGTCCTGTTGCGATTATATGACAATTGATAGCTAGCTATATGACACATTATTTAAAAACAATTTGGTAAAAAAAGAAGAAGAATGTCTTTTCCTTCTCTATGTTGCTGTATACTAGTTAGGAAATGGTGGGGCATATCATTAGAAAATTCAAATTAAGAAATTAATATCAGTGCAGTATAAAAAAATTCGAATCGAATATTGAGCAGTTAGAACCAGTCAAATGAATTCTTGACCTCTGAAAAGAATCAAACCAAAAGCAGACCTTTCACACTCGAAGCAAGCTGAGCTAGCTAGCATGAACAACGAGTGGATCAGAGAGAAGCCATATATACATGTGTGATGTGTTTTCCTTATTAATTAAAACTGTAAATATGACTTTTATGGAACATTCCAAGTGGAGTGGATGGCGAGAAGTGACTGGTGCATGTTGACTTTCGCTTTCGAGTCAATAGAAACAAACAAGAATATGAGAAAACAAAAAGTTTGAATAAGTCGTCAAAAGTTTCAGTGTTGTAGTTGATGACAAGTGAGCCCACATGAAATTTTTAGTAGGGTGCTGAATAGAAAAATTAGAAAGGCATTGTCTGAAATGCCTTCCACGATCCCTAACCAACAAATATTTCCACTCCCTTGGATTTTCCCCTGCTGTTATGCATGATGCATCTGAAAAATAACAAAGAGGAGAGGAAAATAGTGGGATTTTCCTGTCAAGCAGTATCATTATTTTGAGCTTTCTTCTCTTCATCTTTGTTATATATATTGTCCAATTCGAGTACAGGGTTTCATCCAATTCTTACACTGCATAAAAGAACTATCAATTCTGCAGTTGCCAATGAGCCTTTGGTTCTGCTGGCATGTCTTCCCCTGAGAAAAAGTTTGAACTGGGATTTAAATCTGCAGTTGCCAATGAGCCTTTGGTTCTGATGGCATGTCTTCCCTTGAGAAAAGTTTGAAGTACTGGGATTTAATCCACCACATGCATGCCTTGGTGTGGATACATTAAAAACAAAACATTTAAATCAGATACTGACATGTTGTCGGACTGTAGTGCCCCATTAGTTCGGTAATTCAGACGTCAACAAAACGAAATTAATGTTTAGTTGACATTAATCTACCTCAAGGGTACGTTTAGCCTGCAGCTTCTTAGTAGTTTCAGCACTACTAGTCGGGGCGATGACAAGCCTGTAACATCTGCTATGAACAAATCAACTGGAGGGTTTGCTAGAAATTATTAACTGATCCCTATTTTTATTGCACAGCTTTTATGGAATGAATCGTACGAGTTTCTTTTCTGGTAACTATATATAAAAAGGTTTCAGATTCAAAGGGAGTACTACGTATACTGTATGAGTTTCTAACAGGTAGTGAAAGGTCAGATGTCTTACGTTGTCCTCCTAGGGCGTAAAGATCATAACGATTGCTAAAAATGTTTTTCCTCGGCAAAAAAAAAAGGGCAAGAGGAATCGTTGGGGAGATGGTAATCCTACCTGCGTACGCATGCACCTGCTGCAAATTATAGGCTTATCTCATCCTGTATTATATTGCCGGCATAACCAAATTCGAAGCATTGTCTTCTTGCAGATCCAGTAGATGGCGAGCGATCCAAGGCCGCCCGTGGTTAAAGATGGTTAGGATCAACGAAGCAGCTACTAATGGCAAGAAAGTACACAAAACCCTTGTGCTCCCGTGTACAGTAAAGGGGTACAAAACTAACTGTAAACCACCCACCGGAAGACACAAGCTCCGCGCGACCAATAGCACAAAGCAAATCACGTCTTACGCAATGTATTCGCATTGGCTGCATTATAAAAATGGCTGAACTGGTATTGGGTGTTTGGGATCCCGAAAAGATAATGAGAAGTTTTTTTTTTTTCTGAACAATATAAGGACAATCTATTGCAACTCAGTCACTTTATGGCACATTTTGTTGCTAAATGGTGTGTCACCAATAGGCATTGTGGTTCTATTGATATTTCCTCTCTCCCAAGAGAGATGATGAGAAGTTGATTGCGACGGATCTCTTTGTTCCTTTTTTTTTCCCTTCTTCTGGTAGGGTTAGGCAAATAAAAGCAGTGACGTAATTGTTGGGATGTGCAGGGGAGAGATCTTCATTAGGCCTTAATTTAGGGGGGGTTAATTGGGGTGCTACCCAAAATGCGTTAACATCCTAAAGATTCTTTTTTCCCTAGTGCACACCTAACAAAAACCTGCCCTCTTCTACATTGACAGGGACTTCCAATACGAATACCAAACCATACTTTATGTCACATATAATGGACACACACGCACAAGCTATGAAGGTCAATAATCTCATGCTCTTTTTTTTTTCCCAATTCAAGCTCTACCTCTCAAAGTCGTCTCACTTAAGCAACCGCCCCATCTCTAATTGCCCTTTCTCAAGTACCGTATGATCTGATCTCACCTTCTCTATAAAGTTGGAATATATATAAATATATAAATATATATATCACACACACACTTTTTCCATAATTGAGGTATGTGTATCTCTTTCAACATCATCCAATCAGATCAAAAAAAAAAAAATCATCCAATCAGATAAAAAAATCTTACCCTTCTAGATTCAACCCCTTAGTTATAATCAGATAAACTAATTAATGACTTTTTTATTATATAGTATTATATATATGAGATCAAATAGTGATATACACATGAATTGTGAGAAGTCATTTTTGCACGTCACTTTTCTTTTCCCATTGTTAACATATGCTTGATCTTCATGTGGGTCTAAGATATATATATATGATCAATAACCTTAATGATGAGTTAGCCCTTGCATTAGAAGTTGATCATTTGTTTTTCTCTCTATAATTGCCTCTTCTTCTTCTTGTTATTTTCCTGAGTTTTGGAAAGTTGCTCTCATATAAATTATCTTTTTGATAGTTGCTTTGGTAGACCTAAAATTTGATGGCTGTCTTTTCATCAATCTGTGACCTGCTATTCTTAGCAAGCTTCCTAAGAGTTTCAATGGCTGATTTTGTTACTTAACAACTAGCAGTTGAAAAGTTAGGTAGATGTCACTCTGCAAGTAGATAAATTGCACTTCTAGACTAGCTACAACTAAATAAGAGAGGAGAAAGGTGGTTTGAAATCCTTCAATTAGATATTTTTTCCATAGAAGATATCCAATTGGGTAACAATTAGATGCTTGATATTATTATATATTCATCTTCTTCAAACATTAATTAGCCACACAAATTGGGTAACAAGATGCTTGGGGAATATCCTTTGTGGAACAATTTACAATTTCAGCTATTTAATGTTTAAATTAATTCCAGCATTTTGTTTTCCTGATCCCATTTCTCCTAATTTCTAGTTGGTACATGAACCACAAAGAGTGTACGTTTTGACTGCTTCAATGCCAAACATTGCCCTTCTGTACTGTTTGGAATATGTTACAACTTTTTGGCCCTTTGATTTTTCTAAGCCAGTCTATTTTTGACCAAATCTCTTGAGAGCTGGCTGAGTTGGTCATGAGTCATATTGTCAAGGCTTCTTCTTTTTTTTTTCTATTTCTTTTTTGGTACATGATGACTGCTGAAAATTACAGTACTCTTGTTGACCACACAAAAAGTTGGGATCGCTATGTTCCCTACGAAAATATCACTGCATAAAAATATACACCATGTGCTTCTAATCTTATATTGAATGACATCATGGCGGTGATCAGCATAACATCTGCTACAAAAATTGGCCTAATCTGGGATGAAAAAAATTCATATAATAATAACACTTAAAAAAATTATAATATCAGAAATATTAAATTCTTGGTTATTTTATTTTATTACTTTTGATGGTTTTAGGCAGCTGTGTGTGTATATATATATATTGGCCTAGTTTGAAAGGAAAAAGAAGATGTGAAGTTTATTTCACGCACGTGTTTGAAGAGTAGGAACGTCGTGGGTGGGTGTCGTTGCGCTCATGAATGGACCGCTATTGGTCAGTATCAATGGGCTCATCTCCAATAAAACATCGCTTCAGGTGGGACCTAATTAACCAGCGATCAATGGCGGTATACGGAGTTAGATTCCACGATATACGCACCATGTAATTAACTTTAGAAAATAAATAAATAAGCCACGTTTCATTAACGTTCCATATCCAAAATTATGTGTAGAAGATCGATCGACCATTTTCTATTTTTCTTTCTTTAACTTTTTGAGACTTCACATTTTAATAATATTTGGCAGTAAAACACTTATATTTAAAAGATTCAATTTGCTCAAATTCAGGAGAACAAATTACAATTTAAAAAAAAATACGCTATTTAAGTGAGGAATTAGTGGAATTAGTCGATTAGACCTATCAATCTTAAACCCAACTCATGTGAGTTCTGAATCAAATCGTTTGAATACAATACACTTGTTACTAGGGAGGGTTGTTCATTGGTCGGTTCAGTTCGGTCGGTCAAACTGAATATTTTGTGAAGTTAGCATGCCGGACCGGACCGGTCATTCTAATAGAACCAGTCCTGTAGAATGACCGGTCCTGTCCGGGTTGGACGGTTTGAGTCATGTCATTTTGGACCTTTTTTTGGGTTGTACCTCTTAGCATTTTTTCTTTTTTAGGATTTTTTTGTTTTTTTTACCGGTTTGGAGTGGTATACTCAGGTCCGATTCCGATTTTCCATATGGGTAACTCGAAACCGAATCGGAGTACACCGGTCTCGGTCCAAATTGACCAAAATCAATCCGCTTTCGATCCAAATTGATCAAAATCGGTCCGATTCGGTCCGGTCCAGTCGATTTTTAGACTACCCTACTTGTTACACAAGTTCCCTCCTTATTTAAACAAAAAAAAAAATACAGAATCCACGTAATTACAGTCATGTTAGTACGTCTTGTCAATCTTCTCGATTTTCCCTAAACCCTAGAAAAAGCGAAAACGAAACGAACGAAATATTAATTACTCCTTTTTTTTCTTTTTCCTCCTGTGTGTATGTTTCGTGGTATTTGTTTGTGGAAATATTGGGGTTTTAGAAATTTTGGGTATTGAAGTTTGTGAAAACGTATAGGATTTTATAAAAAAATGAGGAGAGAATATTTAATTGAATAGTATAATATTATTTTATAATTTAATGAGGAGGGATAAATTATTTTATGATTGTTTGAAAATTAAGTCGAAAAATTGGACGTCACAGTACATCGAGAGAGAGAGAGGGAGGATAGAGACGGTGACGTTGGAAGGGCATCAGCAGCTAGCTAGCTGGGACAAACGACGTATTCATGGAGGAAAAGCCGCAAGCCCGCAGAGCGTCTCCCACGTGCCGGGTCTGGTGTCGGTTTGGCTACGGTCAAATGCCGGTGGACACGTGTAAGCCTCATCTCCCCTAAAATCCAAAGGAGCTAAAAAGTTTGAATGATTGACCAGAGACGCTGATCTTCATCGTCCATAAAAAGGCAAACCCCGTGACTGACTGCACCCTTCTTATAATCCCCCTTCCCCCCATAATCTTCGCCGACTCATCTTCTCCTTTCATATATCTTCGCCTCCAATCACACTTTATTCCCAAGCTTCCTCACGCTCTCCACATGTTCCTGCTCTCTCACGCTCGCTCTCGCAAAACAATAATCAGTCCAAAGCTGTCTCCGTGGATCTTTCAAACCCTTAATTATAAGAGAACTTCTTTCCTTTCTTTTTGTGGTGTAAATAATTAAGTTTATCTACCTAATTTGTTCCTTAAAAAAATCAATTATTTTGCTGATTAATTTATTTCGCCCCACGTAGGCCATCTGGGTCTTCTATGTTTATTCATGTCGTACTCCATCTTTAACGAAAGGAAGATGAAGAAAATAATTAATAAAAAATGTGCAGATTATAACTGATTTATCTTTCTAATAGACCAATTAAGACCACATGACTTAAAGTACGTAGTGGTCTACTTTTAAACATTATCAGTTAAGTAAGATCATGTATTCCTCTGAATTATCATGATTTTTATCTCTAGGAAAGTGAGGCCATGATGCAATTAGAATTGAAGAAAAGAATCTTAATCATTAGATTACAGGGGCTATTAATGTATTATCCTCTTGAATATTTTTTTGTCTTAATGATCTTTTATATATATATATATATATATATATACCAAAAGAATTAAAGTAAAAACTCTCTTTGGTATTATATATATATATATATATATATATGGGAGTAACATGGACGAGAATTGTTTCCATCTGAGAAGGCACTTTTTAGTCTTCTAATTGGAAGGTGTATTGTCAACCTCCTTCATAAAGTGATAATAGCAAGTCCCATTCAAACCTAGACCACCTCTCTCTCTCTAGTCTCTACTATATATAAAACTCACATTACATTAACAGAGATATATAATTGTGTAAGCTAGCTGGAGTCTTAGAACAAGACAAACGGACCCCTCTAGCTACAAGGTTTTCTGTCAAAGCTGCTTCCTTCTTCTAATCCTTCTTCCTCCATGTCTGATGAACACAAAGACCTTTACTACCATGACCTATTCCAGGATAATCAACACCTGGGAAGTGGGACTGGCGCGTACAATCAAAAGCCTCCTTCCATTGCTGCAGGCTCATCAGCTTTCAATTCGCAAGGATTCGATCCCTCCTACATGAGCTTCACCGAGTGTTTGCAAGGACCCATGGACTACAATTCACTGGTAAGCGCCTTTGGCCTGTCACCAGCTTCATCCTCCGAAGCATTTTCTTCCATCGAAAATAACCCAAAGCCGATGGAAGTTGGAGATTTAGGTGGCAGTAGTGAGATTCTTGTGACTCCGAACTCTTCGATCTCTTCGTCTTCAACAGAGCTTGGTGCTGAAGAAGATTCAGGCAAGAGTAAGAAAGATAGGCAGCCAAAAGAATCAGAAGATGGAGGGGACGAAAGCTCTAAGAAAGTGTAAGTACAATTCCTGGTTATTATAACTCTATGGTTAAATTTTTTTATCATCTTTTTTCCTGGAGAAGATGGTGCAATAGTATTGATGGTGAAATCAACAACAGGAGTAAAGGAAAGAAGAAAGGAGAGAAAAAGCAAAGGGAGCCACGGTTCGCCTTCATGACCAAGAGTGAGGTCGATCATCTGGAAGATGGATATAGATGGAGGAAATATGGACAGAAGGCTGTCAAGAATAGCCCTTATCCAAGGTAGGTTTGTCATTTTCTTGCACGCATGAAAAGCCCTCTGTTGGAAGCCTGTGAATCATTCATAAATCTCGGTTCATGTTGCATATCTGCTTCATCCTACTGCTCTTTTGTTTATATCCCCAATTACAATATGGGAAAAAATAAAGTAACTTGCAATTTTTACCAAAACTGGATGTCTGACCGTAGTTATCTTAAGATTCCTTCTTCTCCTACTACTTTCCCATCAAGTGAAATCTTTCTGCACTACGTAACTGCCTCAAAACAAACAAACAAAAAATGAAACCCTAATTTGTTGGCAACGAAAGGAGAATCATTACTATCTCTTGGTCTCCAAGAATTTTACCCGGGAACTGATTTGGTTCCGAAAGCAGGAGCTATTACCGGTGTACTACTCAGAAGTGCACAGTCAAGAAACGCGTCGAGAGGTCATTCCAAGATCCATCCATTGTGATTACGACGTATGAAGGCCAGCACAACCATCCTATCCCCGCGACACTCAGAGGAAATGCGGCGGCAATGTTTCCACCTTCCATGTTCACACCGCAAATTAGGGGACCAACTTTTGCTCAAGACTTCTTTGCTCAGATGCCTCAAATGAATCGCCAAGGTGGTGCAAGCTCCATTATTTACCCTCAAAATCTCAATAACCCTCATCACCAGCAATATCAACTTCCTGACTATGGGCTGCTGCAGGATATAATTCCTTCCATGTTCCTTAAACAAGAGCCATGAATCTCTCTCTTCCTCGTTTTCGATCTCATTGTACAAAGACTTACTAGTTAATTACATCCTTCTGACTTGCTAGCTGAGTAACTAAATTTTCCTTCACTTCTTGTTCTGGAGAAGCCCATGCTTCCCATGCTCAATTCAAAAGTGAAGTTGAATCTTTACATTATTGTATGCAATTTGCTTGAACTGCCTGCTTATGCATGGGATATCATGTATGGAAGCAGATGAGGTTTGCTAAGTAGTAGCTTTGGGAAAAATGGACATTTGCTTGTACGGCATATTCAGTCCATAAATGAGCTTGTATCCTATGTAATGATGTATAATTAATCTTTCATAAGGGTTTTCAAATGCCAGAGATTCTTCTTCCATTTTCCTTGGATCAATTTGTCTGAATTGATAAAGGATCTTTGATATATGTCTTCGAAATTCCATAGTATTTAATTAATATGATATGCAGCTTCCACCGCAATTACGTACAGACAGTGCAGGGTAGTGGATTATTCCTTTCTTTTGGTCGTGTTTATTCAACTGTTGAATGGTTCAAATTAAGGAAACAGAAAGTCGGCATCATATTTACCAAATAAGAAGGGGCAAGTAATCTATCCGAAAGGCCGAAAGGGTATAGAATAAAACGTGAAATAGCAGCTCCATCGATCCCATATATGTGAAATCTGTCTCGAAAAGGAGGATCAATAGTTTAAACTCTTTTAGTCCGGGACACAATTAATAAGGGTTCTGATCAGTGGTTTTAAGCCATAAATCATGAGGAGCCTCCTGACCAGTTAGAATGGATTGAGTATATATCTTGGCAATTGTGGGGCGTCGCATTTAATGCACCCATTACTTCCTATATTATCTGCTTACAATTTTTCGCTCAATTCAAGAGAGTGATATTCCAAAAATGTCATATTTTTTGTTTTCTTTTGGTTGCCACTCGAATTTATTGTCAAATATGTTCACGTTATAAGGATATTTGTTCACGTTATAAGGATACATATACATTCATGGGTCAATATATAAGGATGCATATATATTGTCTAATTTATTGTAACATATTATTCAGGGAAAAACCCTTAATAACTTGATTGGGAGATCAGTTCATGGGTTTTTATAAGGGTTTTGTACTCGATCAGTCACTTCTGAATAGTGAATGGGAAACCTAATTTCGCTCCTGTCCATTGAAGTGCATTTATGAGCTCATGATCAGCTCCCTAAATCACAAGAAAAGTCAGGTTTTTAGTTTAATTAATTAGGTTTAGTCTCACATGCATGTGGGCTTAATTTGGTGGAACGATCAGAAAAGGAGGAAAAAATAGCAAATAACAGAGGAAAGAAAGCCTATAGAGTTTATAAAGAGGGACGAAGAGGGAACTCTTATTAACTAATTAGAGTCAAACGAGATATTCCACTCAAAAAATAGACTAAGTGAAGAGCTTTCAAAAGAAGAAAATGCATGGGCTTTTAAAACCTTAATTATCGAATATTGAAACAAAAAAGATCGATCCATCAAAATTATATATATGAATTTACTTGCAGTAGTGCTCTTAAATTGGGAGAAAGGGTGATTCAATTCCACAAGACATCCGAGCATGCATGCATGTCCAAAGAGAACAAAAAGATGCCGTCGGAAGCATTAATATAGATGACCCCTAAGATAGGAAGACCCACTTGATAATATAAAACCCAAAAGTTGGGGTCCTCGTGAATCCTGCTAATTAATTATAAATATATTGTTTATGTCATTATAAACTATTATCCGCGCGCATTAACCTAACAAAATTCCAAACCTATTCTATATATAAAACAATAATTGAGCTTATACGACGACGTGTGCCGGGGGCATCAAGTAATTGCCTAAAGGTATTACGGCCTTAAGTGGCCAGCCAATCATACAACTTTTGACTCATGCTTATGTAGTTGCCTACAAAAATAGACTGATCTATAGGCGTATCTAGCTTGCTAGGTGGTGCGCTCATACTCGTAGCTAGCCCTGATATATATTCGACAAATAATTAATTATATTATATAGAAAAAAAACATAGGTTGAGGAGCGGCCTGGCGCAAGGGAAGTGGCAAAAACGTGCTCGTAGTCGCCCATGAGTTATAGCTCAAGTGGCATCTCTTCGGTATAGGAAGGGTCCTGATCTGGAATTTGAATATCTTCATTCCCCTTCTCTTTTTGGTAGGTTATGACCTGTATTGCCTTAAAAAAAAAAGTGCTCGTAGTCGTACAACTTCCCTATGGTTTGCTCCTCAAACGTTGTCATCGAAACTTTCACGGCAGGTCAGAGGCGCAACTCCGAGACAAATACTTCGACATTATTTTCCCGTTATTAATTTGACTCTGTTGCATTGAGTGCTCTGTAGAGAATATCAGAGGTTTTCTACACTTATTTTTTATGGCCTGATTGGTTTTTGACATTTTTTTAAAAAAAATTATAAGAAATTTAATTATAATTTAGAGATAGATTCATTTTTTTACCCATCAACTAGGGGCCATGGCATATTGCACCATAAAACTATTAATTTTGACACATGACACCCTCTATCAAATGTTTTAGATCAAAATGAAGATAATGCATTTGACCCACTTTGTATATTCACATTACTATCAAATTTGATAGTAATATGAATATTTTAGGTAGATTGAAGTTTTGTTAAGGTTTTTTTTAAAGATATTTAATTGTAAATTAATTTTTATAAGAGTTTGTAAAAAATGTACAAAGAGATAATTTGATGAATTTTTTTATTATAAAAAAAAGACTTAAAATTTTGTAAAAAGTATAAATATAATTGATTAAATGATTTTTTTAAAAAAAAAGTTATTTGAGTTTGTGTTGAACTTTTTTAAGATTTTGTATGTTTGGTTGTGAATTTTTTTATTTGAAAAATATTTGCTCAAAAAGTGAATACTTTATATTGTCGAACATCATATTAGGTCATTGAGGCGCTATGGTCAGATAAAACTAAAATGACGAGAATGTTCTTGACCTGCTCTATATAGGTTAAGGATATTGTTGTCAATTCATTAAGTCATTGGAATTATTATAGTCAGAAAAATGGTGTAAATTATCTAAGATTTGATGTTGGAACTTGTAGTTAATGAGTGAAAATGACATATGTCCCTATAATTTATTAAATTTCATGAATCTCATTGATATTTTTTTTTGGGTCCTTTGGTTTCAAAGATATTGGTGACGAAAACATTCCTAAGTAGTTGATGACCTTAGTTTTTTATTAAATTAAGCTAATAGTCTAGACAAACCCAAAACCCGCCCCCTACATTCCTTCTGAATTGATTTCAAATCTTTAAAGAAGGGAGAGACATAGTTTGTAAGTAGTAGGCCTTGCCGACTTCTATCTTCGATCGTTTTAAATTTATATTTAGCATAGCATAGCATAGCAAGATTATTTTACCGTATACTAATCACCACAATTTGGCACAGGTTAGGCCGAGTGGGGACCGTAATGTGTCATGGTATTCAATGCTATTGTTTAAGTTGGATTTGTTAATCTAATGAGTTAATTGATCTCGTTAAATAAATTAAATCGCTAGTCACTATCGTCCAAGTAAAGATCTACGTTTGATTCATCTAATTAACCACTGAACTATAATCTAAATATGAATTGCCTTTTTACGCTTGAATTGATGACATGGACAGAAAATATATATCTGAGCTAGCTAGATGAGAAACGCACTGATCGAGTTTGGAGTTCAAACACTTAAACCGGTGCTACAAACTAAATATAATGGAGGTTTCATTAGATGAGAAACACACTGATCGAATTTGGCCAAAACCGGCACCTACACCGTGGTTGAACAGCCCTATTGAGGAGAAGATATACCTGATGAGTCCAAAGGTCGAGGGAACCTCTATATATAATTTGTTCATTTTTTTCTTTAAAAAGGTGCAAGTTAACAAAACTGGACAAGTAATGGGCAGATGGCGTTCTAATGAAATGTCTGTAACAGTGATATAGTTGTGTTGGATAATCCTTGGGCACACCGAAGAAATGGTTGGGAAATCTACATAAGATGCACCAACTGAAAACTGTAGGGATCGGCTCACCGCCGTTGTAATTTTCAACCGATGAGCATCGGTTTTTACATAGATTGAATTTAAAACCCTCCCTGGTACGTACGAATATATATATATATATATAACAATCGAACTATATTTTTGCTCTGTGTCTATTCTCCTTAATAATTTTTTGACTTAAGTATAGGAGACTCACCTCATGAAAAAGCTTCGTCCCATAATTTTTTGTGCAGGTCCAACCATGAAGAGAAAGGCTCGATCACAGGCCATACTTTACCCAAGTGGGCTGGCTCGTTTTTCGCATAATCAGTTATTAGCCACCAAATGTGACGGTCAATAATATTATTTATGCCAAACAAAAATCTAATAGAAATGAACTAATTTTTCTCTAAAAATCGTTAAATAAAATCTATTATATAGAATCTAATAATGAATTGCAATGCCATATACAAAGTTTTCAAAAATAAGAGATTGTGACGCTACAAAAAAAAGACTTTTAGCAGAGATCGCTAGAAACGTCGCTAAAGATACTCTTTAGCGGCGTTTTTTCACAAACACCGCTAAAGGTCTAATTTCTAACAAGGTTTGGACACAAACACTACTAGAAACTAGAAATTAGGTATCAACAACGACGATCATTGTGACCGCCACTAAAGCATACACCTTTAACATCGTTTATTTTAAAAAATACTGCTAAAGATGTATCTATAGCAGCATTTGTTGATACAAACGGTATAAGTAAACATTATTTTTTTATTAATTCTAAGTTATTTATGTTAATAATTATTTTATATATTATTATATTACTTTTAATATATAATTTTATTTTGTCATGTATTTGAAATTTTTATTTTAAATAACCTACTTAATAAAATATGGAATTAGAAGGAGTGTTATGAAAATTGAAGTTGTTATATGATATATTTTAAATTATAATCCATGTTTGTTATGATATTTGCATATTTATTGACTAAATTTAAGTAGTTTAGAAAACATCTATTATCATGCTTATAATGAATATATATATTTTGAGTAATTAGTAATATAATACTATTTAATTTCAAACAAAAAGATATTGTGAGATTAGCTTATGCAATTAAAATACATAACTTAATATATAGTCTTATAAGCTACGATTTAGTCATTGGTAATAGGTATATAGGTACATACATATAAAGTATTTAGATTAATTATCACATATCATGTATATGATAAACACATATAACAAATCAAGCAATGTTATATATAAAACATTATACTGTTAAATTATAAGTATTATATGTTATTACTACCAAATCAACCAAGGTTGGGGATATCATGACAGAAGAGATTCAAGTTTTCTCCCCTTCCATAGGAAAAAACATGGATTGTGGGTGTTTTTCAATTGTCAAACAAAAGTTAGTGTACATCTACTTTATGATATATCAAACAATTTGAGATGACATGTATATGATAATTTCATGGTCTTTGTATGTTTACATAAATCTTTTATTTATTTCTATTTCTCATGTGATATTTGTTTTCAATTACAAAAATTCAAGAGGATGTTGATGTGTAAAAGGAGGAAGATTTTAACTGGTCATTGCTTATTGTGTCGTATTTGAATATTTTACTTAGTCCTTGTTTAATGTTATTTTATATTATAAACTTGTTACTTTTTAGATTACTTGTAGAGATTATTGTGTTTGTTGTAAAACATTATTAATCAATGGTGGTTTCGGCTTGTGTATTCGGTTATTGTAGGGTCTTTGGGTTCATTTAGATTTTTTACTGGCCTTTTGGTCGATTTTCGATTTTGTACTGACGGTTCTCTTCTTAATTTTTAATAAATTATCTTTATCTAGAAAAAGAAGAAGTCCAAGGCAGTGCAAATGGTGGGCGTAAAATAAAACCTCAATGAACGATTGATGAAGCGTAGAAGTTTTTTCTTTCAAAGGGCAACTAAGGGGTGTGCACAGTAAAATCGCAAATACGGGTAAAAGGTGTAGGTGACTTTCGGTATTCTGTAATCTCTAGGCTGACTTTTGTTGTCTTGTGGTTTTAGTTGATGTGTCAAGCTGTCGGCTGTCCGAACCAAATCATGCTCTTCCCCTCTTCGTAATTACCGAAGAACCACTCATGTGAAGCAGTTGTCCTCCGCACGAAGCAATTAAGGTACCTAACACCTAAGTGGTTTCTTCATTTGCACTTCTGCAAGTTTTTAATTAAAAGTTTGGAAGATAACCCCTCCGTACTCCTCATCAATAATTTCCCATTAATTACATTTTTCTACCACATCTCTACGGCAAAGCAAAAAGACATAATTAATTATGTTTTATCACTTTAACCTAATGCTAATCATTAACCTTAATTACAAATAACGCCTGTTTAAAAATACGACGCTGAATTTTCAAACGATATTTAAGTAACCGGTCATCGAGGTAAACAAAAGTGCCACCAGAATCCATCGTCCCACCCCACCGCAACAACCATCAACCGCTAGACGCAGGAAACTGAAAGAGAGTGAGAGGGACGTACCCTCCAACATTTTCTCTATTCTTTAAGCGAAGGCTTTCTACTTCTTCTTTTTCTTCTGTTGTTCAGATCTCCCTCTCCGTGTATTCCATTTCTTGCTAGGGTTTTCTCTCTTTCTGTCTCTCGTATATATGATTCCAATGACCTCGGGAGTCAATCGCTCTCTCTTTCACGCCTAAACTTTTCACAGGTACTTCGACCGATCGATCTGCGATTCGCATTTCCTCAATCCTGCTCTTGTTTTCCTTTTAGGTGTTATATGTGATGTCATTATGATGAGCTCCTTGGTTTTCATTGACGTGGTCAACATTTCTTCGGATATTGCAGTTTCCAACCGAGTTGTGAGGATCGGAAATGGTGGTTTCGGCGCCAATTACGCCGGGGCTGGTGCGGTTTATGCATTCTTTATTTATCATGCTCTGTTTTTCCTACCTCTTTGAGTGGACGCTGATACATTTGACATATTTGGTTGAATTGTATGGTGAATTTGTAGTTGTGATCATAGGATAATGATGTTGCCCGGGCTGAGGATCTGTTATGTAGGTTGTGAATTCTTTTGGACATGGAATTTGTTGTCGTTTGTGAAATTTAATGAGTCTTGATCTACTGAGGATTCCATTCGTTTGACATGTATTTGTGGCTTATGGAGATGATGTATATCGATCTTTTATTAGCTCACCGGTAGGATTCATATGTGAGGGTTTATCTGTAATAGGTGGATGGTATCATGCACTTTTGGCTGCCATAAAGTCTCACGCTGTTGGTTCAATCTAGCAACTTGTTCCTTTCGATGTATTTGCGGCAAACTCCAAACTTACATTCATGGTTCTTTATTTCCTTTTAAATTTATGACTGGCACTATTAACGGTTCACGTATCTAATATCTCCACAGGAATC
Organism: Myrica gale; assembly: GCA_963930655.1. Lineage (NCBI taxonomy): Eukaryota > Viridiplantae > Streptophyta > Magnoliopsida > Fagales > Myricaceae > Myrica > Myrica gale. Next base: position 12,100,679 of record OZ005603.1, on the reverse strand, counting down.
AGTACCTATCTTTTCCAGCATATGTAGAGGGTGCCGGACTCGTATTTCTTAGAGAAGCAAAGTTACCACTTTAGCTCAATGATAATTTGCTACTCTTGATGAATATATGTGTTAGAATGAATGCTATGAAAAGTATGGATAAAAGTGTGTTTCTATAGGACTACATGCCATGCTAAATTCTCTTCCTACCTGGACACATTTGCCCAATCCACTCATGCTTTTTGCTTGATCCCAAGAATTTCCAGGATGCTTTCATTTCTGAACTGTAACGCCATTTTCATTGTCAAGTAGCGTTTCATTTATTACTTGTTAATCTACATTGGATTGGATGGTCTGATTGTATTGACAAACGGGATTTGTTTAGGTCACTTTTTTTTTTTGGTATCCAAGTTTCTTCTTATTTTTGCCAACACGGTTCCATCAATTATCTAGAATTATAATAAATATGGAAGATTCTAATTTAGAATACGATTTTCATTTAATGAGAATTATTAGATTCTTTTTAGAGTATTAATCGTTATGTTCTATAATCTATTCATTCAATATTTATCTGACATCTGCTTCTATAATCTTTTCTATTTTTATCGAAGATCTGGGATCTGCATCAATGGATTGGAAGGTCCAAATGATCAACTCTTTAATTAGTTGTTAGAGTCAATAGGTCTTCAAATTATTCATTTGACATATTTAACATAAGGTGGGTGACATAATTACTATGAAATTAAGGAAAATATATAGTTTTGATAAAAGAAGAATGGAAAGGGTATATACATGACTATTCCAATCTGTCCATTATTCTTAAGGAAATTTTGGTAGGGAAAATATTGTTATTAGAAAAGCCAAAGCTAACACAACAAGATGGTGCAGCATGGCCTCAAAAGGATTTTTTTTGAGGGGGGGGGGGTGTTAAGAGTTTCTTTGCTTGTTCTTTACCAATATTACAAATGTGACGGTAGTATCAATGTGTACTAATGTTTTTCAATATGTGCTACCACTGTGTATGTAATATTGCGGCATTTGCTTTCTTTTCCTTGCCTTACAATCTCCTTTTGAACTGCCCCAATGATTTTGGTTGCTATACAGCTAGTGAAACCCATGCTGATTATTCAAAACTCAATTTGGGCTTCATAATGTTGAGTTGATTGACTAGCTTTCTCTATGTTGTTATGTTGGCTCATCTGTCTTGAGCTCCTTTCTCCTTTGAGTAAATCTTCCTGATACTTAATGGAGCTTCCGTTTATATGTTCCAGGTGTCTTTTCTGCTTGGTATAATTCCAATTTTTGTTGCATGGATATATTCAGAGTTCCTTGAGTATAAGAAATATTCACATCCTTCAAAAGTGTAAGTTTCTACTGTTGAAGTGAACTATAGAATTTATGGATTGGGCTTGTTTAGATCTTTGGTGTTCTCAGTTGACATCCACTTGCTTGTATGTTTCGTGTTTAACCAACAATGAATTTGTATATTATTTCTTTATTTTTTTTGCCCATAAATTTCCTCTCAACTACGTATGTTTTGCAAGTACTTGTATAAGCAGGCGTGGATATATATCTTGGTTATATTAGCCAATCTTTGCCTTTCAAAGGGTAAAGATGGCCTGCAGGTCAATTTTGAAGACAGAAAAGGTAGCCGATTTTTGTTCTGTTTCCTTTTACATTTCCTTTTAGTGGTTTGTTGATCCTTGGGCCTCTTTAGAGCCAACTGACGTAGCACCCCATGGCCTTTACTATTCCAGTAGATAATTCTGATATTCTGATTGGTGCATATGCCAAACCACTTCTTCAGTTGGAAACAATGATACTTGTGTTGGTGCCTATGCCAACCCTCTGTTATTTTAGACAATTTGAATGAATCAACCAGCTAGTGTGTTTACCTTGGTAACGGGGGAGTTATAAAGAATAGTTTCCTTGATAGGTTTTTGAGATTTTCACAGCGATAGTGTCTGCCAGAGTTAAGTGCGAGCTGAAGGGGCAGCATCATATTTTGAGGTTTCTGCTATTTGCTGGCAAGCAGGTTGCTGACTCCCTCTGCTTGATAGGAAATTTTGTTCTTCAATATGACTGAGTCTTGATGTTTGATGTAAATTAAAATCTCCACTTTCAGATACTAAGCAGGAACTAAGCTTCTTATTACATCAGAAAAGAAATTCGAAGATAAAAGCCTCCCTTAACGGGTCCCATTTAGAATAGCGGAAATCAAACCTTTTTCCTATAGTAGGTTCTCCTAATATCACTTTAGGCATCCAAACATAAAAGCTAGCTCAAGAGGTGAGACTTTCCCTCACACTTATAAACTGACCATCAATCCCTTCCACAACCGATGTGGGACTAACCCCAATAATTTTCCCCTCACACATCGGGCCCTGGGTTGGGAAGAGACAACCATTTTCTCCCATGGACTGTTCGGTCTGAGACTTGTTGGTAAGCCTTGACTTTGATACCAGTGTTGGGTGGTCTTGTGCAAACCATCACATACATCAAACTTCGTACTGTTGAGGTGTAAGAAACTCTTGTCATGTCTTCCATTTCTTCATCTGTAGAAGGACATTGCTCGACGCTCAGTCTGAAGTGGGTAGCAATAGGAGAACTAACCATTTTAACGTTATCCATATTAAACCTCTGAAACACTTTCTCAATGTACTTCTCTTGTGACAAGAATTTTCTGTCACGACTGATTCTCATGCCAAGAATTTTCTTCACTGGTCCCAAGTCCTTCATGGCAAAGGACTTATTCAACTGCTTCTTCAGTTTGTCAATCCTTAAAGCATTCCTGCCAACAATCAATATGTCATCCACATAAAACAGTAAAATGATAAAACCATCATCAGAGAATTTTTGAACAAATACACAGTGATTAAAAGTTGTTTTCTTGTAGCCTTGTTCCACCATAACAGACTCAAAACTTCTTATACCACTGTCTCGGTGCTTGCTTCAGCCTATATAGACTTTTCTTTAGCTTGCACACGTAATCCTCTTTCCCTTTCGCTTTGAAACTCTCTCGCTGCTCCATATAAATATCTTTCTCCAAATCACCATGAAGGAAGACAGTTTTCACATCCATCTGCTTAACTTCTAAGTCAAGACTAGCTGTTAGGCCGAGAACTATACGAATCGATGACATCTTTACTACTGGAGAGAAGATCTCATCGAAGTCAATACCTTTTCTTTGACCGAAACCTTCGACAACCAATCTAGCCTTGTACTGTGGCGCCATGAAGTAGACTCACTTTGCTTCACCCTGTAAATCCACTTGTTCTTCAAGGCTCTTTTACCATTAGATAGTTTCACAAATTCAAAAGTGTGTTTATCGTGTAGTGACTGCATCTCATCTTGCATGGCCTCAACCCACTATGTCTTATGTTCATATTCCATAACTTCTGCAAAACACTCAAGTTCTCCCCCGTCAGTCAATAACACATATTGTTTTGCTGAATACCTAGTGGAAGGATGTCGATCTCTGGTAGACCTCCTGGAAGGAACCTCTGGTGGAATCTCTGGCACTGTCAACTGCTCATCAGTCTCAACATTTGCTTGAACCTGTAGGGGAACATCCACCTCACCTGTACCTTGGTGGTCATCCTGAACATCATTCTCAACCTGAGTTGGCAAATTCTTCAATGGAACTATATCCACGTCAATCAAACTATCACCCTTCTTAGACACATATTTCTCTGCTTTCTAAATATCCTGAATTGTCTGATCATCTTCAAGCACGACATCTTTGCTTCTCAAAACTTTTTTCTCAATTGGATCATAAAATCTGTATCCAAACTAATCTTGACCGTAACCAAGGAATATACACTGTCACGGCTTCAACCATGAAACTGAAGTGAGACAAAGCAAATGTGAGGACAAAAACTGAAACCCTTGCTTTCGAGTCTCATGATCGAGGTAACACTTGTTGAACCACAACAATTATGCACCGATTAAAAAGGCAAGATACAAATCCTTAGCTTTTTGTTGAAGGGTGGAGAGAGAGGGAGAGAGGACGATTGTGCATTAAAGGATAGAAAAATTCTAGAAGGAATTGAAAAAAAGGATATTTTTTGGTAATGGGGGATAAGATCTCAAGAGCTACAATATTTGCTTTATGCTATTGGTCTACGAATGTTTATTATCTTTGATTGAGTGCTTGTATGGTAGATTGGGTGATATCAAGCTAATTATTAAGCATGCACTTGTTATTATTACGACTACACTAACAGAGTAAAACCACAGAAAATCTTGAATGACTTACTGGTTCTACTCATCTTCTGATTTAGACAATGACTCTTATTGTAAGACTTGTGATCATGTGTAATTTTTTTATGAAATAAATGTCTGTCTTTCCTTGGGGACACATGCATTTGAGTCTACTGTCTTCTGTTTGAAGTGTTTTCAAAATTGAGAAGATCTATAGTTGTAAAAATGGCGGGAAGGGATTATATGGCTATTGATGTTAATATTTCCATATTTTTGGGGTTTCAGTCATTCAGACATCAATCTGGTTGAATTGGAAAAGGAGGCAATCAAAGATGAAGATCATGCTGCTTTGCTGGAAGGAGGAGGCCTCACACGATCAGCATCTACAAAGTCTAATAGTATATCCGTAAAAACAAATCTAATTAGGTCACCTGCTATATTCATCCTTATGGAGTTCAACTTTGATGACCTCTTCAAGTGTTCTTACCTCCTGCTCCTCATGTTTCTAGGTTTCTTACCATGGATGACTCTTTCTTGCTAGAAAATAGAGGAACGTTGAGAACGATGTAAGTTATCTTTCATTTCTGCTTTGATACAACACTTATCCTTCTTTCTTTCTTATATCATATAACGCCCGTGTAGGTCTGAGTTTGGGGCAATTCTGTTGTACTACTACATATGTGATCGCACAAATTTACTGGGAGAATCTACAAAGGTGCTTTCATCCTGCTTCTTGATTATGTTTTCTTTAATGCCGTCTATGATCCTATCATGATGGCCTTGAACACAGATGCTACCCAGGATATTATGATGCCCACTGAGCTCCACAAGGGGCTTTTTTTAATATAACACTGGAAAGTTGCTCTTTTGTCCCTAATAACAGCACTGCTTCATATCTGTCTATCAACTTGATATACATACATTCACATTCCATGACGCTAATTTTCCTTTCTAAAACTGGTATAATGTCGAAATATTATTCCCATTTTTCCCCTGTTGCGAAAAGAATACCTTTCTCTCGATGACACTAGCTTCGTCTTCTCCAATAAGATCACTGTCACGATATATCTTGATTGGTACTGGTAAATTTTGATCTTACAAACTCTTTCAGGACAGGAAATAAAAATTTATGCTTTATCTTTTTCCTTTTCAACATATCTAGTGGAAAGTCTTGTCAAAAGATAGCTTAATTTCTTTGCTCTTATCTGTTTCTTCAGCTTGTTAGATGTCATAATCTTTATGCAGCAGTGAATTTATGGCCAAAATGTACCAATACTATTAATTCAAGGCAGTAGAATAACAACCATGCCACTTTATGTGATTGAATCTTCTAACAAGTCCTTAAGGAACAACTTATTTTAAGCTGTTGGATGTAGGTGTTAGAGTCATGCTTAAAATTTTGATGCTGATATTATAATTGGCTGGAATCTACGAGTGACAATTTTTTATCATTTTTGGCGGTTCTTTCCTTGGGCAGGACTACAACCGTGATCTTTTCCTCTTTCTCTACGCTATCCTCATTATAGTTTCAGCGATGACTTCTTTGAAGAAGCATAATGATGTGTCAGCATTCTCTGGGAAATCCATACTTTACCTTAATCGGCATCAAACTGAGGAATGGAAAGGCTGGATGCAGGCAAGTACTGTTTCTGAAGCTCATAACTTGTGATTATTAGTAATGAGTTAATTTTAACTGTGACAAGAATTGTAGTATATTTTTTTTTAGAAACTCAAGCTTAAGCCACTAATTTTGTTATGCTTTCTTTCTTTTTGGACAATTCCTTCTTTTGTTTCTGCAACCCTTTGTACAAATGGGCATAACATGAATTACCTTTGATGTTATTCATTTTGTTGACTTTATCAAAATTATTCTGGCATGTTTTTTAGTTTATTTTGTTCTATATATGTATTATGATTCTATTGATGACTGCTACAAGAAAGTGGAAAGATATTTGATGGATGCAATGTAATTTCGCTTTAGGTTATTGGAATGCTAAAGATTTGAGAATGTGATGAGCTGTTGTGACATATATGTAATCCTATGTAGCTTTCAATATCTGAAACGGCATCTGCATTTATTTGTATGTTTTGACAGGTCCTCTTTCTAATGTACCATTACTTTGCTGCAACGGAGATATACAATGCAATACGTGTCTTTATTGCTGCATACGTTTGGATGACTGGATTTGGCAACTTCTCCTACTATTACATTAGAAAGGATTTTAGCCTTGCACGTTTTGTTCAGGTAATAGACTGCATAATTTTTTCATCCAAACAACTATTAAGCTTTTATTTCCTCTCACTTTCTCTCTCTCCCCCTCTTTCCTTCTATATTTCTAAACTAGGATCTTCTAAATCTCTACTATATGATGCAGATGATGTGGCGGCTAAATTTCTTTGTGGCTTTTTGCTGCATTATTCTGAACAATGACTACATGCTGTACTACATCTGCCCAATGCACACGCTTTTCACATTAATGGTTTATGGAAGCCTTGGCATTTTTAACAAGTACAACGAGAGAAGCTCAGTGATGGCTGTCAAGATTCTTTCATGCTTTCTTGTGGTTATCTTGATTTGGGAAATTCCTGGAGTTTTTGATATATTCTGGAGTCCATTAGCCTTCCTTTTAGGTGGGTAATGTACCTTGTGTTGCCTTTTTTTTTTTTTTTGCATTCTGGCTTTGATTTGCTTCTACATTCAATAGTAGTATGGAAATTTCAGTCATTTCATTGCTTAGCTGGTTTGTTTTCTTGATCTTAACTCTTTAATTGAAGTAAGCAGAAATTTGAAAGCACTCAACTTGTACTTTAGATTTGTTGTCTTCAGGTTTGGGAGTGTTTTTATTAGGTTTAGTATTTTTGTCATTGGGCTTTCTTTTCTACTGTATCCTTTTGTTGATCCTCTCATGGCCTCAAGTGGATCTTTACTTTTCTGCTTGTTTTTCTTAATTGAAATTTAATTTTTCGCCAAATTCTTTTAATGCGATTTAATGTATGGAGAATTCATCCAGATTGATGGTATTAGTTGCGAATTCATATTGTGAGATTCTAATGTAATAAATTTGTCCGTATGATACTTATTCTATGACAAACTTTCGAGGTAATTTTTTCTTTAAATAAAGCTACTGGCTTTTGCATATGCTCAGCAGTTACTTTCAATGACAGGGTATAGTGATCCTGCAAAATCAGATCTCCCTCGACTGCATGAATGGCATTTCCGATCTGGACTTGATCGGTATATATGGATCATTGGCATGATATATGCGTATTACCACCCCACAGTAAGCTCTTGAATGTTTGATCATCTGGTAGCTCTTGCTTATTGGTGTGCCAACTACTAAAATTTCCGAGCATTTAACATGTTAGGTTGAGAAATGGATGGAAAAATTGGAGGAATGTGAAACCAAGAGCCGAATCACAATCAAAACCAGCATTGTTGCAGTTTCTTTATTTGTGAGTTGCGTGATTTTTTTTTTCACAGTATACCTATTATCTGTTTTGAGATTATTGCTGGTTCATTTTGGATTTTCTAATTTAGTGTCTTTATTTCATCTTAAATATTTTACCTAGGTCGGTTACTTGTGGTATGAATGTATTTACAAGCTGGACAAGGCTACATACAACAAATATCATCCCTACACATCGTGGATTCCCATAACGTGCGTATTGAGTGGTGACACTGATCCTATTTCATTTATCCTTTGGGAATGGGTGTTAGGGGATTGTCTTTCATACATCTGGAAAGGATGATCAATTGCAAAAAAAAAAAAAATCATTTCCAGCACCTTACTGTCACCTTCTTTGTTATATTTCAGTGTCTATATTTGCTTGCGGAATTTCACTCAGCAGCTTCGGAGTTTCTCCTTGACCCTATTTGCGTATGCTTTCTTATCTGTATAACATATGCAAATTTATGTATTTGAATGTATTCTTCTACCTGAGAGTTTTTCACTTGTCCTACTTGGAATTATTAGGTGGCTTGGAAAGATAACTTTGGAGACCTATATCTCACAGTTCCATATCTGGTTGAGGTGTGTACAAGTACTTGAAATTTCATTTATTTTTCTTTGAAGTTGCCATGTGCTGTGGTATGCGGCCACAATCATCCATCTGTATTTGTAATGTTTTATAAATTTTGAGAACATCTGTATAAATTAACTTAATTGTCTCTCACATATAACTCTCAATATCTCCTTATTAATTGCTTAATCTCATGCAAGTAATACCATGATTTCAAAGGCATTTGCGTAGTTTAAATTTTTATGGTCTCAAGTGATGATACTAAAGTAATCTAGTCCCTACTTTCTTCGTCCGATACTTTGGAGAAAAACTTCAGATAAGAGCTTCACAAAAGGCCAATGCACAGAGAAATAAATTGATTGAGAGAAGAGGCAGCATATGGGACTTTATGCAAAAAAGCATCTGAAAGAGACTATGTTAACTCTTAACCCAAATAAGTTTCTAACTTCCCTGCTAAGGAAAAAAAAAAAAAGTTTCTAACTTCCCTGTCTGTCTCTGCAGATCCAATGTGCCTGATGGACAGCCCAAGTGGCTTCTTTCACTGGTCCCAGAATATCCGATGCTTAACTTCTTGCTCACTACTGCCATTTATCTCATTGTAAGCATATTCCCTCTTGACCTTTCAATTTTGCAACCTCCACCAGTACTAACTATGTCCTGCTATTGTTGCATTTTTTGCTGCTCTCTGGACTTGCTTATGCAGGTATCTGTTCGGATTTTTGAGTTAACCAATACGCTGAAGACAGTTTTCATACCCTCAAAAGATAACCGGCGGCTGCGGTATAATTTTCTTGCGGGGGCTGCCATTTCCATCTGTTTGTATATATTCTCACTCATTCTTGTTCAGATCCCTCGTTCACAGGTAATCCCCTCTCTTTCACCTTTTTTTTTGGGCTCCCTTTCTTGCACTGAATTGTTTATGAGAGAGAATTTGTGTTGTATCTTCGATTTCTGAGGCTGTTGTCATCATTGCGGGTCACAGATTTTGGCACCCACATTTATTGAAATAAAATGGATGTCAGAGTTCATTTTAGTGTTCTTGTCTGCATAAGATGATTAATAATTCAAACTACTCTTGCAGGCCTGACAAATGAAGCCGTAGACATAGTTATCTGGATATTTCCTGTTGGATGTGCGAAAAATATAGGCGGGAGTCGAATAGGGGGACTTTCGGAAGCGGTTGCTTACAAATCTAGCGTTTGAGGCGAATACTCCAATGGTGCTGAATGACATGCCCTTCTCTCTGCGTCAGAGCTGAAAATAGAAGTCGGCAGGAAAAGACAGGAAAGGTTTTTCCCCCTTTTTGTTGTATTTCCAATATAAGTTCTCTCTCTCTATTTTGTTGAATCATTGAAGAAAAGTGTAGGTTCCTGTGACATGGATTATCACTTCTGTTATCAAAGGAACTTATAATTCGCTATAAACGTGTGGTCAATTGTCCACATGGGAACTTTTTGTCTTCGGCTGGAAATGTTATATGCGAGAGATTTTGTTTACTTTCATTTGATCTAAGAATAATTCTACTATACACACTTTATGTTTAGACTCGATTCTATTGATGGGTTCTTGGTTTTCTTCCCAATTTTGAATTTTGAGTAAGATAATCTATTAAACAGGCTTAATTACCGCTATAATCCTTGCGATATGTACTTTTAACAAATCAGTTTTTGAGGTACAATTTTGAACGGGATGGTCTCTATGGTCCCTTTTCATATATATATTTTTGTCCACAAAAGTTAACTAACTAATGGAAGAACAACTTAGACCGTTCGAAATTGTATCTCAGGATTAATTTGTTAAATATCAAAATAATCATGAACCAGTACAAAAGAAGCAACTGTGGGGGGTGGGGGGAATCTAGACCAATACCTCAGTAGAATCATGACAGGGAAATAAAAACTAAAACAAGCCAGTAAAAGAAGGTTGATACGAGGAGAGGAGTGTGTCACGGGGAAAGTATGAGCAAAAGCATAAGAGAATAGACGAGTTGATTTCTGTTGTTGCCATCATGTTTTTATTGCTGTGCTAGTTTTCCTTTGCGTGGAAGTAAATCCAATGTGGCATACGAGATCCAAAAAAGATGCTTTCCATTTCTCGATTGGAGGGAAGGGAGGTTATATACATGGAATAAATAAATAAATAAACGAAAAAGTAGAGCCTGGCACCTTGAGCCTGTCATCGGATCCTGAGAGTCCCCAAATTACCAACTGGTTGACGAAAGTTATAGCAGTGGTGAGAACACGGCATCTTGAAATGTATTATATATATATATATATATATATATATTGCGCTTCTCATTTATCTCTTGAATTGTCCTCAAGCTCACCCACTATGAACACTAGTTACTTGTTGCGAGTCTGTGACCCCACTGGGGTACTATGGAATTGTCTCCTTCTGCACTGAAGTGTCGCCAGAAACTTATTAAATTGAGCACAGAAATGGGAAAAGACCGTTGAAAAGAAATGCGGTGGTATTGGTTTGTCCTCGAGGAAAAGGTCATTTGAAAGATCAGTCTCCTAAATAGGCCAAGCTGCTCCAACTTGGGTAGCTCGACCTTATCTCTGCTCATTGGTGTTTGGCTCTATCTTCTTCCTTGTTTTTATTTATGATTTTTTTTTGGGAAAAAAATAATAGTTCGTCTCATAATGAGCAAAATCAATCTTAATTCAAAACACTTCGAATAAGAGGTTCTCTTGAAGCAATAACGCATATACAAAATGACCAAAATTTTTCTACAAGATAATTTTTTTAAAAATAAATAAAATTCAATAAATTATTAAAAAATAAATAGATTTTTAATAGTTTTATTTAAAAAATATAACTGTTTTTTAAATATCTATTTTTATTTTTAATGAATTTTTAATATTTATAGTAATTTTATCTTGGAGGTACATTTTCGTATCTTTTTCCTCTGATTGAGACATGGAGTGTACATTGTAGACTTTCAAAAGTTAAAATACTTAAATTATCATTTTAATAATTGAAGGGTCGAAATTGATATTACACTATAGTTATGAGCAAATTATGACTTTTTCCTTCTTTTTTTAATTTAGTATATTTCTGAAGCTTCTATTTATCTGCCTAATAAATCTCAACCTCCCAACTGAAATCTTCATATTGTTGGTATTTTCTGTTCATATTTTGGAGGTGGGTTGTCACAAGCATTCCTTGGGTCGTACTACTTTCTAGTCATATTTTCTATTTTTTATAATAATAATAATAAATGAAGTAGAGATTATTTATAATATTCTTGGCCATCGAAAAAAAATTTGTCTATATAAAAATTGGAGCAGAATATGTCCTAATTAATGCAATTCAGGCAAAAATTTATAAAAATATTCCGGTTAAATATTATTTTTATTTTTGTAAAAGATAGTTTTAATGAACTCCTATTTACTATGTTTCATAACTAGGGTAAGTAGGCATCGGGCATTTACCCTCGATGTACAAAAGTACTACCCATAAACTACGTACACCTTTGAAAGAATTATTATTATTACTGGATTAGAGAGAGAGAGAGTACTCACCAACTCATTCAATGAAAGAAGTACAGCCGCAGCGGTGCACGCAAGCAGCTTCTCAGCTTCTCAGCATCTAGTCTAAAGTCAAATTTTCAAGGGAAATGGAGAACAGTCAAGAGTTGAGTAAAAAATGGTCGCAATCCTGCTAAAATGTTAATTGCACCCCATCAGCTGCGTGTTTTACATGCTCTATTTTCAGTTTGTATAGGTTGACTCTCTCTCTCTGCTTGTCTGCTTCACATAAGCAAATACCTCATATTGGACATGGGAGAAGCTCAAGAAGTGCAGCTACACATCAAGAGTAAGTCAGGCTTTCATCATGCTTTCAAGCAAGATAGAATTTTTATATTCTTATCTGTTCCTTAGTCAAAATTTTCAATTAGTGTGAGAGATTTGGTCTGTTTTTGTTATAGAATGTCTGCTTCTGTTTATATTTTCGGAGTCTCTCTAGTATACTTTAGTGATAGAGTCATAGAGGTATCAAAAACTGTACCCACCAGTAGAATCGCCGCACGTGCAATATCATCTTTGAATTAGATGGGTTAGCACTTGTTTGTCTTAAGTACTACAAGAAGAAATTCTTGCTTCTTGTAGTCTCAGCAACCAAGAGATGGTTATTACTTTTCTCTTCAATTCAGGGAACTGGTACACGAGAAGAGGTAGGTAGCAATCCAGGAAAAATATAGTCCCGTGTCTGTTGTAGAATTGATGGTGAGATCATGGGTACATGAACTCTGCATGACTAGATGTAACGTTTAGATGAAGAGGCAACCTATTCTGATTGGCATCCGCGATTTCCGGGTTTCGAAACTTCTGCACATACAGAAGTCTACCGTATCCAACCATTATTCAGAAAAGAAAAGGTAAGCTTAGAAAGTGACAACAGGAACTGTCATTAATTTCTAGCTTGAAACAATTCTGGTACCAAAGTTTGAATCCTGGTACTGAAACATCATTAAAGATTTAGAGTACTGCTCCCCCTATTTGAATTTCGTACTCCTGGTCAATCTAACAACACCGATTGTGTATATTCTAATACAGTTTTTTGTAAGGACTTATGATCAAATGGCTTTTTGGTGCTATACTAATTCTGATCTCATTGGGCTTAATTCTAGCAACTGAGGTTGCCAAAGAAGGGAACTCAACTGAGAATCTAAACGTCACGAACCAATCAACACTCGGTCGAGGAAGACATTATAACCGGTGGCTCCGGATAGCCATTTATACAATCTTTCTCCTCTTTGGGCAGTCAATAGCGGTACTCCTGGGAAGATTGTATTACAGCAAGGGCGGAAACAGCAAATGGTTGGGGACCCTAGTGCAGCTTGCAGCCTTCCCACTATTGCTTCCTTACTATCTCGTCGTAGCATCCAAAAAACCTAGCTCAGAGATTGTCCACTCAAAACGACCTTCCCCGTTGATACTTTCTTCAGTTTATGTATCCCTTGGCCTGCTTGTAGCAGCAGACTGCTACTTGTATACGATTGGACTAATGTACCTTCCAGTATCTACTTACTCCCTCCTTTGTTCATCGCAGTTGGCCTTCAATGCTTTTTTCTCCTTCTTTCTTAATTCACAAAAGTTCACTCCTTTCATAGTCAACTCTCTAGTCATTCTGACCATATCCTCCATCCTCCTCGCTTTTCAAACAGAATCTGCAGACACCGCCGGTGTCTCTAAAGGGAAGTATGTAATTGGGTTTATATGCACTGTTGCTGCATCTGCTGTATGCCTGTATATGGCTTGGTGCTGTCCCTTACACAGCTAGCCTTTAAGAAGGTTATAAAAAGGCAGACATTTAATGCCGTGATGGACATTATAGTCTATCAATCACTCGTTGCAACCTCGGTTATCGTGGTGGGACTCTTTGCCAGCGGAGAGTGGAAGGGTTTAAACAGAGAGATGGAGAAGTTCGAGCTTGGGAAGGTCTCCTATCTCATGACTTTAATTTGGACAGCCATCTTGTGGCAGGTCTTCGCTGTTGGGTGTTTAGGATTGATTCTAGAGGTGTCTTCCCTCTTCTCCAATGCCGTGAGTGTTGTGGGTTTGCCTGTCGTCCCGGTTCTTGCTGTGATATTTTTCCACGACAAACTCGGTGGAATAAAGGTCATCTCCATGGTGTTGGCTGTTTGGGGCTTTGTTTCCTATGTCTATCAGCAGTACCTCGACGAATTTCGAGTCAAGCCTGAAGATAGAAACGCTAATGAAGTTTCCACTGCTTCCCGGCCAGTGGGAGAGGCTGATCAGGGATGAAACATGGCCGTTTCTTTCAATTTGTTGTTTTAATTTTTTGGTCACTAGCGGATCCGGATCAGATAGGCTTAGATTTCTTCAGAATTAGCTAAAAGCTCTATCATCTATGCAAAGGACGAGCTGGGATCTATCTAAAGATGAACTAAATCATATGAGACAAGCAGAGGTCCTTATTACTATTAACCGTCTGTCGTTGTTCTATTACTTTCCCCTGTAGCGGCCTGTTAAATAACGTTTTTGCCAATAAAAGTAAGGAACCAAATTGGGCCACAAGTGGCATGATTCTGACGAGACGAAGGATTGTACGTTTGGCAATTAGCTTTAGGTGAATGAAACTATGTCACAACGTCCTCTCTCTCTCAATCGGAGATGTTGAGAAGCCAAAATTCTGGGCCCTAAAAATTTTGGTCAAATTTTAACAATCAATCACTTAATCTTTTTGCAACCTTCCTGACATTGAAAATCTTAGATAAATCTTGAGAACCTCGTTCTACAACGTGACGTCTTCTCTATCTCGCCACCAGGACCTCTATATTAGTATATTTGGTCCAACTTTTTTTTTTGTTCTTTTTCTCTATCTCTATATTTGGTCCAAATTGATAAGGAGTGTTTTGGGTCTCGTAGTCAAATGAAATTCACCTAGAGCTTACTCGGAACGTTGTGTTCAAAGTGGTTCGATGTGCCTTTGAATTGAAGTTCACATAGAAAATTGTTTTCGAAGGGAAATAGGATGAAAATGTCTGAGAAAAGCTTAATTTTTAATTTTTAATGGTATTCGAACTTGCACCTCAATCTAAAGTGGCAGCTAGGTTCATGTGCCCCATACTGTACACATCGTCCGTCACACCAGGGCCATGGCCACAACCACTTTATTTATTTTGTTTAAAAGTCACGCGAAGAAGAAACGAGAGTGGAGATCTACAGAGAGCCAAGTCCATGCTTCAGGCTCCATGCTTCTTAGTTTAACTACAGCTAACCTTTTTTTTTTCTGAGCAAATATTCATTGATTAGAAGGGGGGTACAACTACGGGGGCTCAAAGAAACGGTCCGACTAAGAAACATAGACAGGTAAATCCGCATGGGAAAGAGGTACAAAACCTATGAGCAATCCAACTAGCTTAATTATGCGCCAACAGGTTCTTCAGCCTTGGGATCCATTCCACACGCCAATAGAGTTCAAATGCCGAAAGTCTTTGATTCTGCCCGTGTATCTAGCAATACGGCCTTCAGACAAAAAAATCAGGTTCAAATGGGAACAGTTCCTAAAGGAATTAACAAATGGGAACAGAGCAATGAAATGCTACAAAAGTAGTATATGTTTTGGTTATAAACATCCCCAGATCTGACGAAGCTCAGGTAGCCAGAAAACAAAAGAACCCCATTGATGCTGCTACTACTTAGTGCCTGCTGACAAACTAATTCTAAAGAAAGCAGTATGTAACAAAAGAAACTCGTGCCATACAAATGCTTCTCCTCTAGTCATCCTTCTGTGTTTTCTTACCAGTTCAAGAAGCGAAAGAACCAAACTCAATCATCAATCTCTCAACCCAGAAATTGTGTGGTGGCTCCGCTTGACTGTCTATACACTCTTTGTCCTTTGTAGCCAGGCTCAGCTATACTCTTGAGAACTGTACAGCACAAAGGCAGAAAGAGCAAATGGGCGGCAACACTTGTGCAAGTTGTAAAGTTTGCCATCCTCACTCCTTGCTACTGCATCTCTCCTCATGAAATCCCACCACAAGCGGTATCCACAAGAACCAGACATCCGCTTTAATCCTTGGATTTGTGTTTCTTCTGATGTATTTCTGACTGACAACAGTATGATGTATCAATTGGGCTCCTCTACCTTCCAGTTGCGCATCCCATTTGACCTTCCATGCTTTCTTCTCTGGTCCTTCTCCATTTCCTCCACACTGCTTGTATTTCAAACCAACTACACCCCCACTGGAAACACTAACATAAACAATGGAGTTGACCCTTATTCACAGCCGGTGCATCTGCTGGGTATGGATTGCTTTCCCTTGTATCTCTCCATACTAAAGGTTCTAAGAACGGAACATTTACAATTGTGTTGGAAATGCAAACCTATGTCACTGTTTGCAACTTGGGCTACACCTGTGGGCCTTTTTGCTATCGGAGAGTGGAAAATCTAAAGAGATAGACGGAGGAGTTTGACCTAGGAAAGTTTGGTTATGTCAATGGTTTGATTTGGACAGCTATAGCTTGCCAGATTTTCACTATTGGTACAGTAGGATTGATACATGACGTGTCTTCCCTGTTCCAATGTCATAAGTGTTGTGGGTTTGCCTGTTACTCCAGCTCTAGCTGTAATCTTCTTCCATGAGATGAATGGGATGAAGGCGATTACCATAGTGTTGGCCATCTCGGGCTTTATTTCATATTTCTACCCCCTATCTCGAAGATTCCTGAGTCCAAGGCTGAATATAGAGATGTCAATGAAATTTCAATGCTTCCCCCTGTGGAACAAGGTTTCTAATGAACAAGATGGACATAAGAAGATCTATCCAAAAGTTCTACTCACAATGGAAGATGTCCACACCTACATCGTTGAAGTGATTTCTGATCCTTCTCTTCCATGGTTTAAATGCCAACAATGGGAAGTTCCAATTTGTGAATTTAATTTCTCACATATTTAGGTAAAGCCCTAGCCATTTTCTTTCTCCACAGAGTATTGATAGAGAAAATGTGCCCGAGATATTTAATCTGGTTGCTAAATTGTTTGGAAACATATGGAATTGTAACATCAGATAAGGTAAGGTGCCACAGATAGCTCCAAGAAAGAGAATCATGAGAGTGTCGTTACAAAAACAAGACACAACCAACATGTCTACATTTTTTACAAGTTCAATACTCCATGTATATTCCTGTTAAAAGCATATCTCTATACAATTCCCACAGCGAGGCTGAAAATTTCTCTTTTGGAACGATCGGAAATATTTAAAACAAAATCATGAAAATATATTGTACATGGGTCATGAGTACTTACAACAGTCAAGTAGTAGTCCCTCTTCCTCATAGTTGGTATTCACTAAATTTCACACATACTCTAAACTAACAAGTGAGCAACTCTAATTGGAGAAAGAAACACAGACAACTCGAGTCATGCTTCGAAAATGTCCGTGGCATTGCAAAAAATTGGAGGTTGAGGCAAAAATACCAGTGTCGGCAGATGCATTCAATCAACTACATGAGACAACCAACATAGTGAGCACGTGGATATTGTCTCTTTAGTTGTGGCCACTGCACAAAGAACTGATCAGCAATTCGTAATTTGTAAAGAAGCAAGCCACTCAATGAGAGCCTTCTCACTCTTGCTATACTCTCAACATAGAAAACAGATGACCATCTAATCCCCACAACCTGCGGCAAGTGTTGAAGGATTAACTCCAATATCATTTTGAACTTAGAAAAATATGGACAAGCAAAACAAAGGGGAAAAAGGCTTAGTTGAGTACACCCACACCTTAAAAAAGAAAGCAATTGCACATAACGGCACACAAGTCCCTGGCCCGTTGCAGAGAATCTGAGGTTACACAAAGTGATTCAAACTATTGAGTTCGCATAATTAAATTACATCCTGGAGTATGCATGTGTGTGTGGATGTGTGCATGTTTGTGAATCTGTACAAAGCATACACGTCTGAATTATAAACAAGGACAGATGAAATACCACTTGGGGTCTAATTGTAGTCATTAGCCAGAGAGCATGAGCTGTAGCAATTAAAGTTGTCCAAATAGATGTCAAATATGATTGACCGACTTCCCTACTTCGATAGATCTGCATGAACTGAGCAATCTCTACCACCTTTACCCCAGTCTGCAGTATAAATCATTTCAAAAATGAAACTTTTGCTGATAAACCTGCAACAATGATACCAAAATAAAATGCAGCACAGATTCAGCTCTCAATGAGAAGCACAATATTGCATACTCTCATGGCCTTAGAGGAGGAAATGCTGAAAAACTATTCCCTTCGGATATGAAAGCTATGCAATATAATCCTTTCTAACTCATTTGATTCACATAATTGTCCTTTCCAAGTTTTTTTTCCCTCTTTGGGTGGACCATTTACTTATAAGGGAAACAACTGAGAATCAACAGTGACCTTAAAAAACTAGAAGTAGTGGATGGAAAATGATACAAAACACAGTCAGCTAATATCATGTAATTGTCACTTAACTCATTCGATTCTCAACCTCTTCCTTTTCTTTCCTTTTTCATTTTTCTCTTTTATTTGAACATATACTTATAATGGAAAGCACTGAGAATTGACAGAGTGACTAGTAAAAAGCTTGATGGAAAATGATACACAATACAATCAGCTAATATCATGTAACTGTCACTTACCTAGTGAATAAGTAATGAAACAGAAACGATTTCAAGAGCCTAGTGCGGCAGAAAAGCTACCTTACAACAGATAACCACTATCAATCCTCGAATGGTTGCTTTTAAAGTATCTCAGAGCCCAGAGGTAGATGACTCTTACAACTGGTAAATATAATCATTAGTCAAGGCTAAAATGCTCCTCACTGCTCCTACGTTCAGTGCAGACACTAATGCTCAAGAAAAGCTTTTGTCCTACTAAATTGTCAAAACTTCACGAAAGAGAGCATTTTTTAAAACCATCTGATGCAATCAAGCAACAGATTGGCTCTATCCATGTCAAAGAAGTAGCCTCTCTATCCAAGTCAAAGATCGACACTCTCCACATACCATTCCGGGACTATCATTTAAGACAAAAAGCAATGAAGTGAAGAGCAATCTATTGCTTACTACCTCAACCAATGAGTTCTCCAGAGCGCGAGCCTTTTGGAGGCTCATATTATCGGTAGCAGCAGCAATGTAGAACCTAGGACTAAACCTCTCCTTTTGCAACGCCGACAACAGATTAAGCATCTCAGCTGTGTGACCCCCTACACAATGGCAACACCAGCCAATTCAGATAACAATATACATAAGGACGCAATTTCCATGGCGAATTGGAAATGAATTTATCTCCATGGCTCACCTGAACCTAAAACAATGAGAGTGCTGAAAGCTCGTGTAGCTTTGGTTTGAAGAGGTAGGCTGACTCGGCCACTCCGGTATATAACATACAGAACACGAATCAGTATCAAGGTGAGGCTAATGAGGACGAAAGTGACGGCAGCTTTTGAAGCCATGAGTGAGAAGCAACAGCCACCCCCTTCCACCATTATGAGTAAAGAGGCACTCTACAAAGGTAAGGAACAGACGGTAAATCAGTTATGTAATTCCGAATTGAATTTCCGAAAAGTAGAACATGGCATCGATCTGCGCAAGGGAATATTTCACCAGAAATTAAAATTCATAGCAGCAGAAAACAATGAATATGAAAATTCAACGGATTTGCCACAATCTCTTACCGGGAAAATAGAAAAGAGGAAAAAATTGTATTGTAAATCTGAGAACGCAAGACAATATTGGATGTCACGGTAAGACGGTGCTGTTACCGGGTGCAATCCGACTGCAATTTCCTCGTCGAGGATTCGTCATGGAGCTACGAAAAAATCGTTTGGTGGGCGCATACTCTCTGAGACAATCCGTTTCTCTTTTTGGATAGTCCGGTTACATCTGGGCCGTCCGTAGGACCGCAACTTTCTTTCTGCTTCTCTCGCCATTAGGGCTGTGCCGGTTTTTAAAAAAATATTACCTACACCTGCATCTGCACCTACCCCTACATCGTTAAGGGCAAAAATCGTTTTTGAACGGTGGCGGTTTTTGGTAATCCTACATTCATAATGAGTAATTTTTTTAACATATTACGCACATAGAAAATATAAACTCTACACTAATCCAATTCAATCCATTCATGGTTTATTTACAGCTCTATCCAAAGGCTTTTGATTCTATCTCTATTTCATTCCTCATTCGATATAAGAATTACAAGCCACAACTAAAAGATGGAAGCATTGGTTCTACTATAAGATGGAAGCAGGAACCACGGTTGCTTTTAGTTTTTCAATCAATTTTACTCGACTATTAAGACAACAATTACTACTACAAGATTTACCAACAGACAGCAATAACTACACATAATAGATGGAAAGAGACGTCATGCAAATTTTATTTAGCAAACTAA
This sequence comes from Myrica gale, assembly GCA_963930655.1. Lineage (NCBI taxonomy): Eukaryota > Viridiplantae > Streptophyta > Magnoliopsida > Fagales > Myricaceae > Myrica > Myrica gale. Next base: position 12,080,583 of record OZ005603.1, on the reverse strand, counting down.
GAGGGAATATATCATGGTGCTATCACATTTAATTCATAGAATACACTCACAGAGCTCCAGCATTGATGAATCCATGATAGTGGGATTGTGGCTGCATTAAGATAAACTGAAGACTCATTGTCACCACCAGAACTAAGTATCTCTTAGCAGGCTGCTAGGCAGGAGGAAAAGAACTAGGTTATCCTCAGTATTATTACCACTACAATTATTATTATTGCATAGTGAAAGAGGGGGGAGGGAAGAATTGGCAAGTTCACTCTTGATTGTTAACTATCACACTATAATACACCACTGCACAGGATGGTACCATAGAAGTTTTTTTTTTAAAATAGAATCACCAAACAAGTCTAAGAAGAAGACAACATAAACAAGAGAGCAGTTATGAGTAATGAAAGCGAAAAATTGAATATGGGAAAGATAAAGATGCAACAAAATTAGAGATATGAGGTCCTAGCAAGCCGAAATGAGTTTGAACAAGCACCAAACAAGTCTAAGAAGAAGAAGGCATTAGTAAGAGAGGAGCAATGAGCGATGAAAGCAGAGGATTGAATATGAATAAAAGAAACGATGCAACAGAATTAAAAGATAAGAGTCGATAGCACCCAGAAATGAAGCTTAAGCATGCAACCTGAGTATTGAGAAATTGATGTGTTTAATAGGACTAGTCCAGGGAGATTTGGTAATAAATGCAGTGATCCCCAAGAGAATGGTTATAATTTATCCATATATTACTTGCTTTCACATTAGCAATTCTACCAGTCTGGACATAATACCTTTCTTTGATAAGCATAACAGTTCACTAAAAAAAGTAATATCGGTGGTGAAAGCCAAGTCTGCAGAACATGAGTCTTTACCCTTTTTAACAAAAAGTGTTTAAAACACCTTTAGACATAAAAATGACGTGAAAGATCTAACACAAATCCTATATGAATACATAAAGGGAGGAAAACATGTTTGCTGCAACAATTTAGGCCTGTGTGGAACATTTTATGTTAAAAAGAACAAATAAATATATGCTGTGGAAGAAGAACAAATAAAAAGTACAGACTTGTAAGAGAAAAAGGGGTCTACCAGTACATGAGAGAAGTGGAGAGTAACTATGGGTACACAAGCCAATCCTGTAGAAAGAATACAAAATCCCAGAAGTAAACCATCCGATGGAGGTCTCCCATTCCACCATTGGCGTGCTTCAAAAATAGTACCAATCTGCATTGATGAATCCCACATGTTAGCAACCACTATGTTAGTCACGGAAGTCCTTGCAGATAGTTCTTCTCTAACACTGGCATCAAAGAGATAATATTTGCTCTAAACCAATATGTATTAATATACTTGAAAGAGAAAAGGCAACAAACCAAATTCAGTTATTTACAGAAAGTCACAACAATTATGCCCATGATTATAATTATTTGTATGGTGAGTTTCAAACTTGCAATTAATAAAAGTTCAATAACGAAATGCTAAATAATCTCCTATGTAAGAATTGTGCTCTAAATAGATCAAATGAGAAATAGAAATGAAAAATGCACCAAATGAGGTAACACACGAATCAAACCCAACTAAATTAAAGGCAGTGCATTGGATAGTAAATAAAAAGGCAAGCACACAGTTTCAAAACCAACAAGTCACACCAAAAGCATCAATATCCGGACTGCAAACACACATACATACAAAGGAAACCAGATCTATACAAGAATCACAGTACACTTCGTCCAAAGGAAAAAAAAAATACCCAATCTCGCATACAAAGGAAACCTTATCTATACACAAACACACATACCCAAATTCAACAGCTAAAAGGAAAAAAAAATAGAACACAAAGCTAACCTGGGCCACTGCTATTGTGCGCCGAAAGGCAGGAGAGGGAGGGGAGGGCCGGAAGGGAAAGAGGGAGATGGGACTGGGGAGCTGCTGTCGGTTGCATTAGGGGGCACTGGGCACTCGGTCGGTAGTGGGCACTGGGCAGGGGCTTAGGGCTGGGATTTGGGAATGGGATTCGGGAACCGTGGAACGCAGTGGGCACTGGGCACTTCGCTTAAAACGCGTTTTTCACGTTTTTTTTAAATAAACCCGGTTTCCCGGGGTCCGGGTTCCCTGTGCCGGGTAACCCAAGAACCGGGATTACCCCCAGGATTTCAAAAAAAATGCAAACCGGCACCGGCACCGGGTGCCACGAGATTTTCCCGGTGGCACTGAACACCCCTACTCGCCACATCCATTTGAGTCGCTTTTTTCTTTTTCGTTCTAATTTTCAAATTGATGTTTTTCCATTCATCCAGTGACCAATGTATACTACCTATCCATTTTTTTCAAAAATCAAATTTAATTTTAAGAGTAATAATATCAAACCTATATTACTAAAATAAATAAATTTAGAACAGTATGCCAAGACCAAAACTATATTATTATTTTATAGGGTATCCGGACCAAAACTATATTGTTATATCATAATATTTATATTTGCCAATAAATTGAATAAGAACTTTATAGAACCAAAGATTTTGTCTTTTTTTTTTTTGTTCAAACAGTGAACCCAATATGTCAAAGGAATATCAAACTTGTTATATCACCGTGACCTTTTAAAATAACAGATAACATATTTACAGATGTGATGTATTTTTAGTCGATTTTCACTTGAGAGAAATAAATAATTTTCTAAAACATTTACAATTATAACATTTATCGCTTGCTAAGTTCTTACTAAGGACAGCCTAAACGTAGCATATGAGATTTAACAAATGTAACCTATATTAAACATATCTGTTCAACCTATTCTTTGAAAAGACATGCACTCCTATTAATGTAGGTTATAAAATAAATTATAAAATACAAACAAATGACCGGCGACAAATATGACATTAATGAGCAACGAGCTTAATAATATAAATTATACCATGATATATATTGATTACATATAAAAATGTATAATACAACATACATATACGTATATGTTATATAACATATGCTAATCATAAAATAACTAATATATATATACATATATATATAGCATATACATGTCAAGGTACATATTCGTATACATATTATGATTTTTAAATAAATACAAATAAATATAAACGAGCTTTGTTCGCGAAATTTAAATTATGTCAGGTTTAGTTTATTAAGTTCGGCTAATTTATATTCAAGTTAAAATTAATTAAACGTGAATCGTTTATTGAAGGTATAGAATCTTTTGGATGACAATCATTTTTTCACCTAAGCTAACAATTTTTTTTACAAATTATAATAATATTTTATAAATATCAACAACCTTTTATAATCCCAAGAGAATCTTAACTACGTATGTTTTGCAAGTACTTGTATAAGCGTGGATATATATCTTGGTTATATTAGCCAATCTTTGCCTTATGGCCTACAGGTCAATTTTGAAGACAGAAAAGGTAGCTGATTTTTGTTCTGTTTCCTTTTAGTGGTTTGTTGATCCTTGGGCCTCTTTAGAGCCAACTGACGTAGCACCCCATGGCCTTTACTATTCCAGTAGGTAACTCTGATATTCTGATTGGTGCATATGCCAAACCGCTTGGTAGGCCTGTACTATATCATTGGAAACAATGATACTTGAGTTGGTGCCTATGCCAACCCTCTGTTATTTTAGGCAATTTGAATGAATCAACCAGCGAGTGTGTTTACCTTGGTAACGGGGGAGTTATAAAGAATAGTTTCCTTGATAGGTTTTTGAGATTTTCACAGCGATAGTGTCTGCCAGAGTTAAGTGCGAGCAGAAGGGGCAGCATCTTATTTTGAGGTTTCTGCTATTTGCTGGCAAGCAGGTTGCTGCCTCCCTCTCCTTGAAAGGAAATTTTGTTCTTCAATATGACTGAGTCTTGATGTTTGATGTAAATTAAAATCTCCACTTTCAGATACTAATTAAGCAGGAACTAAGCTTCTTATTACATCAGAAAAAAATTTCGAAGGGATAAAAACCTCCCTTAACGGGTCCCATTTTGAACAGGGGAAATCAAACCTTTTTCCTATGGTAGGTTCTCTTAACATCACTTTAGGCATCCAACACAAAAGCTAATTCAAGAGGTGAGACATTCTCTCGCACTTATAAACTGACCATCAATCCCTTCCACAACCGATGTGGGATGAATCCCAATAATTTTCCCCTCACACATCGGGCTCTAGGTTGGGAAGAGACAACCCTTTTTCTCCATGGACTGTTGGGTCTGAGACTTGTTGGTAAACCTTGACTCTGATACCAGTGTTGGATGGTCTTGTGCAAACCATCACATACATCAAACTTCATACTGTTGAAGTGTAAGAAACTCTTGCCATGTCTTCCATTTCTTCATCTGTAGAAGGACATTGTCATGTCTTCCATTTCTTCATCTGTATAAGGACATTGCTCAGTCTGAAGTGGGTAATAATAGGAGAACTAACCACTTTAACGTTATCCATATTAAACCTCTGAAGCACTTTATCAATGTACTTCACTTGTGACAAGATTTTTCTGTCACGGCTGATTCTTATGCCAAGAATTTTCTTCGCTAGTCTCAAGTCCTTCATGGAAAATGATTTATTCAACTGCTTATTCAGTTTGTCAATCCTTAAAGCATTATTGCCATCAATCAATATGTCATCCACATAAATAAATATTCTGAAATTTCATTATTTTTTTATGAAGTTGCCATGTGCTGTGGTATACGGCCACAATCATCCATCTGTATTTGTAATGTTTTTTAAATTTTGAGAACATCTGTATAAATTAACTTAGTTGTCTCTCACATATAACTCTCAATATCTCCTTATTAATTGCTTAATCTCATATAAGTAATACCATGATTTCAAAGGCATTTGCGTAGTTTAAATTTTTATGGTCTGAAGTGATACTAAAGTAATCTAGTCCCTACTTTCTTCGTCCGATACGTTGGAGAAAAACTTCAGATAAGAGCTTCAAAAAAGGCCAATGCACAGAGAAATAAATTGATTGAGAGAAGAGGCAACATATGGGACTATATGCAAAAAAGCATCTGAAAGAGACTATGTTAACTCTTAACCCAAATAAGTTTCTAACTTCCCTGTCTGTCTCTGCAGATCCAATGTGCCTGATGGACAGCCAAAGTGGCTTCTTTCACTGGTCCCAGAATATCCGATGCTTAACTTCTTGCTCACTACTGCCATTTATCTCATTGTAAGCATATTCCTTCTTGACCTTTCAATTTTGCAACCTCCACCAGTACTAACTATGTCCTGCTATTGTTGCATTTTTTGCTGCTCTCTGGACTTGCTTATGCACGTATCTGTTCGGATTTTTGAGTTAACCAATACGCTGAAGACAGTTTTCATACCCTCAAAAGATAACCGGCGGCTGCTGTATAATTTTCTTGCGGGGGCTGCCATTTCCATCTGTTTGTATATATTCTCACTCATTCTTGTTCAGATCCCTCGTTCACAGGTAATCCCCTCTCTTTCACCTTTTTTTTGGGCTCCCTTTCTTGCACTGAATTGTTTCTGAGAGAGAATTTGTGTTGTATCTTCGATTTCTGAGGCTGTTGTCATCATTGTGGGTCACGGATTTTGGCTCCCACATTTATTGAAATAAATGGATGTCAGAGTTCATTTTAGTGTTAGTGTCTGCATAAGATGATTAATAATTCAAACTACTCTTGCAGGCCTGACAAATGAAGCCGTAGACAGAGTTATCTGGATATTTCCTGTTGGATGTGCGAAAAATATAGGCGGGAATCGAATAAGGGGACTTCGGAAGCGGTTGCTTACAAATCTAGCGTTTGAGGCGAATACTCCAATGGTGCTGAATGACCTGCTCTGCGTCAGAGCTGAAAATAGAAGTCGCATGTTGCATGCTGAGTGTGGGAGAGGCAGGAAAAGACAGGAAAGTTGTTTTTCCTCCTTTTTGTAGTATTTCCGATATAAGTTCTCTCTCTCTATTTTGTTTAATTATTGAAGAAAAGTGTAGGTTCATGTAATATAGTTATTTTCGTTTTCAACATTTTTTCAGGATTCAAATATATTTACAAAATTATCACCGAATATATTCAAAATTCAAATACAAACATCAATATATTTTACACAATCTCCAACAATTTTTTACTTTTTTATTCAACATAAATTTTCTCTCTCTATATCTTTTCACATAACTCCAATATTTTTTTATTAAACAATTACATCAAATCATTTATCTCTCCACTTTACACAAACACTAATTAAATACTATTCAACATAAATATTCACAACTTATCTAAAATCCTACATTTTTACTCAAACCGAACATATATGGATTATCACTTGTCTGGCATAAAAGGAATTTATAATTCGCTACAAATGTGTGGTGAATTATCCACATAGGAACTTTTTATCTTCAGCTGGAAATGTTATATGCGAGAGATTTTGTTTACTTTCATTTGATCTAAGAATAATTCTACTATACACACTTTATGTTTAGACTCGATTCTATTGATGGGTTCTTGGTTTTCTTCCCTTTTTTGAATTTTGAATTTTGAGTAAGATAATCCATTAAGCAGGATTAATTACAGTTACAATCCTTGAAATATTCACTTTTAACAAATCAGTTTTTGGGGTACAATTTTGAACGGAACGGTCTCTATAGTCATTTTTCATATATATAAATTTTTTTGTCCACCAAAAATTAACCAACTAACACTAAAAATTAACCAACTAAAAGAAGAACGACATAGACCGTCTCATTCGAAATTATACCTCATAGACTGATTTATTAAATATCAATACCACAAAATTATATCAGTAATTAAGCTTATTAAATAATCATGAACCAGTACGAAAGAAGCAAGCGGAGGATTTAGACCAATACCTCAGTACAATCATGACCGGGAAATAAAAACTAAAACAAGCTAGTAAAAGCATAAGCATAAGAGAAGGTTGATACGAGGAGGGGAGTGTCGTGGGGAAAGTATGAGCAAAAGAATAAGAGAATGGACGTTTTGATTTCTGTTGTTGCCGCTAAGGCTGAACAGAACCGGACCGCAGACCGGACCGGACAGGAAAACCGGACCGAATTTGCGGTCCGGTCCGGTTATAATTTTTTAAATATATTAAAAACCAACAAGAGCGCACTGCGCATGCACTGCGCAGTGTTTTCGAAAATATATTTTTTTAAATAAAATATTTTTTTAAAAAAAATTAAATGCCCGCAGCGCCGTAAATAAGTGTTTTAATTTTTTTTTAAAAAAAAAAATTAAATCCGGTCTGGAACCACCAGACCGGACCGCATTTGTAAAGACCGGACCGGACCGGACCACTTATAAGTGGTCCGGTTCGGTCCTTATATATAAGAGGACCGGAAATGCGGTTCGGACCGCATTTCCGGTTTTCAGCCCTAGTTGCCGCCATGTTTTTATTGCTGTGCTATTTTTCCTTGACGTGTAAATAAATCCAATGTGGCATGCGAGATCCAAAAAAGTTGCTTTCCATTTCTCGATCGGAGGGAAGGGAGGATATATACTTGGAATGAGTAGCAATAAATGATGAAAAAAATACACTTTTCACTCATAAACTATCTCGTCAGTGACACATTGCACCACAAGCTATCATCTTAAAGACTTGCACCCTCAAATTTTTAATGTTTGATACTTTGTATCCTAAACTACCAACTTTGACACAATACATCCTCCAACTACTAATATTAAATATTTTGCACCCTCCATTTCACAATAATACACTTTAGAAATTAATGAAATGATAACAATATCTTCAATATATCCAAAATGGGTCAAGGACATTATCGTCATTTTAGTCTAAAAATTTGACAAAGGGTGTAAAGTGTCAAAAATTAGTAGTTAGAGGATGCAATGTGTCAAAACTGGTAGTTTAGGGTGTAAAGTGCAAAACTTATAGTAGTTCGTGGGTGAAAAATGTATTTTCTACTAAAAAACGAAAAAGTAGAGAAAAATGATTCGAGCAGTAGACTTAACCCACATGCATGACACCTTGAGCCTGTCATCAGATCCTCAGAGTCCCCAAACTATCAACTGGTTTACGAAAGTTATAGCAGAGTGGTGAGAACACGACATCTTGAAATGTATTTTATATATGTATATATATTGCTCTTCATGTTTGTTTGCCAAAATTCGGAGAATATTCTCAAAATTTTAAGAATCTTTTGAATATTAAAATTTGTTAGGGTTTATGAAAAGTTTGGAGTGTGTATGTATAAATGTTGAAATTTTAAAATATGTTTAGCTTACTCGAAATTTTGATACCCAAAATTAGGGCTGCACAACCCTGGTGTAGGTGCCGGTTTTAACCCTACACCGGGTAGGCCGATTTTGAAAAAATTGACACCTACACCGTTAAGGGCAAAAACTGGCCCTCAGCAGTGGCGGTTTCTGGTTATCCTACATTCATATTGAGCCATTTTTTTAGCATTATACGCACTTGACCCAATGTGTTTTTTTCTTTTTTCTTTTGGTCCATTAATCACATATCAATAAAATCTAAACTAATGAAATCAAAATTCCAAAATCAATAAAATTAAAGATCATCTTAAAAGATAAAGATGAGAATTTAAAGTCCAAAGTAATAAAGACGTCACTATAAGTAGAAACTATTATCTTTTGAAAAATCCAGTTTAGACCCTAACAACACTTAGAAGGGAGAATATGTGTTTTCCCTCTAATTAACAAATCAATAACAATTTTAAAACATGTTCAAAACCTAGTAGGGTTTCCCTTGGTTTTACAAGGAAAATCTAAAAATTCAGCAATTTTTGAAGGCGCTCGAGCGCTTGTCAAACGCTAGTCGAACGCTTATGTTTCTGTCTGAAATTTTAACTGAGCGCTCGAGTGCTTGTCAAACGCTAGTCAAACGTGATGACTCTGTCTGAATTTTTGAACTAAAATGTATTAGAAATTTGAACTAAAATGTAATTGAGTGACTGATTTTGCAAGCATGGTATAAATTTAATAGTGATTTGTCAATTTTATAAATTATAAATTTAGACAATTAGTTAAAATTTCATAAAAACTCTTAAACTCATACAGTGATTTGTCAATTTTTTGTGGTAGAATCTCGACCTCTTGACTTATATTATGCGATGTACTTACCAAAGTTTGACATTACACTCTTTAATTATGATTCCAATGCCTTCATATATACCCTCCTAAATACAATAAATTTGTAATTTTTTCTACCAAAATTCTAAATAACTAGTTCATTCACCTAGCAAGCTTCTTAGTAACTTGAATGTAAGTCTTTGATTAAACAAAACCAACAACAAATCTCAAATATTTAGGTGAAACTAAACTATTGAGTAGACCTTGTCATGCTTCTAGAATACATGTCTTGAGGTGAAATTAAAGTTTAAACTATTGAGTAGAAACTAAACTATAAAACTAAAAGAAAAAAAAAATCCAGTGTCGGTTAAACCGAAAACCGCCGGTTTTTTTAAAAAACTAAACCTACGCCGGCACCGGTTAGGCGGGATATCGGTGCCAGTGTACCACCAAAATTTTCCTGTAACATTATGCAGCCGTACCCAAAATGTTGGAATCAAACATCACCATCTCTTGAATTGCCCCCAAGCTCACCCACTAGTTAGTTGTTGTGAGTGTGTGACCCCACTGGGGTACTATGGAATTGTCTCCTGCACAGAAATTGAAAAAGACCGTTGAAAAGAAATGTGGTGGTATTGGTTTGTCCCGGAGGAAAAGGCCATTTGAAAGAGCAATCTCCTAAATAGGCAGCTTCTCCAACTTGCGTAGCTCGATCTTTTCTCTGCTTATTGGTGTTTGGCTCTATCTTCTTCCTTCTTTTTGTTTATGGTTTTTTTAATGGAAAAAAAAGTCATACTTCGTCTCATAATTATAGAGTAAAATCACTATTAATTCAAAACACTTCGATTGGAGGTTCTCTTGAAGCAATAACGCGTCTACAAAATGACTGAAATTTTCCTCTAAAATAATTTTTTTTAAAATAAATAAAAATTCAAGAAATTACTTAAAAATAAATAGATTACTTAATTAGAGTTTCAATAGTTTTATTTAAAAAATAAAACTTTTTTTAAAATATCAATTTTTATTTTTAATGAATTTTTAATATTTGTAGTAATTTTATCTTGGAGGAATATTTCGATCATTTTGTATTTTTTTCTGCTGATTTAGACATGAAATATACATTGAATACTTTCAAAAGTTAAAATATTTAAATTTTCATTTTGATAATTGAGGGGTCGAAGTTGATATTACACTATAATTACGAGCAAACTATGATTTTTGTTCAAATTTAGAAGCGGGTTGTCACAAGCAATCCTGGGTTGTGCTACTTTCTAGTCATATTTTCTATTTTTTTAATAAAAATAATAATAAATAAAGTAGAGATTCTTTATAATCTGGACCGTCGATTTTTTTTTTGAGATAATAAGTACATCCTACAATACTTATAGTTTATATAAAAATTCGAGCAGCATATGTCCTAATTAATGAAAATCAGGCAAAAATTTATAATAATAGTCCGGTTAAATTTTAGTAAGTAGGCATCGGGCATTTACTCGCGATGTACAAAAGTACTACCCATAAACTACGTACACCCCTTTGAAAGAATGATTACTGGATTACAGAGAGAGAGAGAGAGGATAGTACTTCAAAAAAAAACTACTCACCAGCTCATTCAATGAAAGAAGTACAGCCAAAGCGGTGCACCGTGCACGCAAGCACCTGATCAGCTTCTCAGCATTAGTCTAAAAGTCAAACTTTCAATTACAGCCACCAGTTAGGCCCACAGGCCAGCCCCACAAGCCCTATCTAATAAAGACAAGCAAATGTCTTTTATCCACCGAAGTGAGTTCCTGTAGCTTTCTGCTTTATTGCTCTCTCCAACCCCCTTGAAATTTTACATGGCAGTGCAGAAGCTCAGAGAGGCAACCAAACCGGGAAATCTCTTTCATTATTGTGCACGTTCCGTGTACGTGGCCTGCTCCTAAGTTGGTCATAATCCAACACAGTAATCTTAACTTCAGAGCCAAATTGATGGCCGCATTGAGTGGGGGATAGTCTTGCAAATCTTATCACAACTTTTAGATAACTCCACCTTTTGGAAATGGAGAACAGTCAAGAGTTGAGTAAAAAATGGTCGCAATCCTGCTAAAATGTTTAAATGCACCCCATCAGCTGCGTGTTTTACATGCTCTATTTTCAGTGTGTAAAGGTTGACTCTCTCTCTCTCTCTCTGCTTGACTGCTTTACATAAGCAAATACCTCATCTTGGACATGGGAGAAGCTCAAGAAGTGCAGCTACACATCAAGAGTAAGTCAGGTTTTCATCATGCTTACAAGCAAGAGAGAATTTTTATATTCTTATCTGTTCCTTAGTCAAAATTTCAGTTAGTGTGAGAGATTTGGTCTGTTCTTGTTATAGAATGTCTGCTTCTGTTTATATTTTCGGAGTCTCTCTAGTTTACTTCAGTGATAGAGTCATAGAGGTATCTTAAAAACTGTACCCTCCAGTAGAATCGCCGCACATGCAATATCATCTTTGTTGGTTTAACAAAAGGAGTCTCTCTAGTTTACTTTAGTGATAGAGTCATGGAGTTATCTTAAAAACTGTACCCACCAGTAGAATCGCCGCACATGCAATATCATCTTTGCTGGTTTAACAAAAAAAAATGTCCTTTTCTTATATATATGAATGTTGGTTTTAGAGATAACGAGAATTAAGGAGATCATCCCGTACTCTAACCTCTCTTCCCTTCGACCTCTCTCGAACCTTCCTTCCCCAGCACTAGCGTACCCCTGTTGTCCCTGGTTTCCCGGCGGCGGGAGGAGCTCTGGCTCCTCCCGTCGTCGGCCCCATCCTCCTTCCCCCTCTCTTCCTTCTCTTCCCCCTCCTTTCTTCTCCTCTCCCCCGATCTTTTTCTTCTTCTTCTCTTCCCCATCTCCTTCTCTCGCTTTTGGTCGGTTCCTCCCTCCTTTCCCCCTCTCTTCTTTCTCCTTCCCCTTCCCTTTCCCTCCTTCCTCTTCTTCTCTTCCACTCTCCTTCCCCTTTTTGTTTGGAACTTTGACGGTAGATCCCGGGGCTTCTGTGCATCCTCGGTGGCCACAACTTTGCTCATCGACGTCTCCTCCTCCAGCCGAGCACAACGGCACCAGTCTGACTCCCATTGGATGGCGCGTGAGGTCTCACGTGCACCACGCGCTGCGCATGGATCTCACGCGCCCGCCCTGTGCTCCCTGTTCCGGGCGGTTGTCAGCGTTTTTGGCTGCCACGCGCCGCATGGCTGGGTCCTGCTCTCCTAGGCGAGCTCAGCGCTCCTCGGTGCTGTTTTATGGTGGCGCGTGGTGCACACGCGCTGGGCTTTCTCCTTGCGAAGGCAGTGTCTCGGCCTCTCCGTTAGTTTGCTGGTGGTGGTGTTGGTTCTGTCTATTTTTTGTGTTTGTTTGGTTTTGTTGGTTTGGTCTGTTTTTTTGTTTTGATATTTTTTGTCCGGCTCCTGCGTGAGCTTTGTCTGATCCTTTCTGGATCTTGTCTGCCCTTGCATGGGCTCTCTATACTGGGCTGTGGTGCTTTCTTTATTGGCATGTAAAGGTCTCGGTAGATATGTCTACCGCGTCCGGCCGCCGCTCCCACTGCTTTGAATGGAGCATATAGCGGTTTTATCTGATCCGTCCTTAGATCCCGTCGGTGTTTATCGCCTGGTCTTTGTATCGGTTCCTATTTGGGACTTGACTTAGAAAAAAAAAGAATGTTGGTTTAACAAAAAAAATATCATCTTTGAATTAGATGGGTTAGCACTTGTTTGTCTCAAGTACTACAAGAAGAAATTCTTGCTTCTTGTAGTCTCAGCAACCAAGAGATGGTTACTTTTCTCTTCAATTCAGGGAACTGGTACACGAGAAGAGGTAGGTAGCAATCCAGGAAAAGTATAGTCCCGTGTCTGTTGTAGAAGTGATGGTGAGATCATGGATACATGTACTCTGCAGAGGAATCCAAACTCACCTAGTCCGACCGTCCGACTGACGGCTGGAACAACGGTCGGGATTAGCCGACATGTGGGTCCCGGGCGGGACACACATCTGCCCTAATAGTGGGTGTTGGCCAATCCCGACCTTTGAACGGCTGGAACTTTACGTCCAGTCGAACGGTCGGACACCACGAGTTCGAATGGAATTTGAACTCTACTCTGCATGACTAGATCATGTAAGGTTTAGATGAGGAGGCAATTGTTGATCTGATTGGCATCCGGGTTTCGAAACTTCTGCACATACATAAGTCTACCATATCCAACCATTATTCAGAAAATAAAAAGTAAGCTTAGAAAGTGACAACAGGAACTGTCATTAATTTCTAGCTTGAAACAATTCTGGTACCAAAGTTTGAATCCTGGTACAGAAACATCATTAAAGATTTAGAGTACTGCTCCCCTATTTGAATTTCGTACTCCTGGTCAATCTAACAACACCGATTGTGTATATTCTAATACAGTTTTTTGTAAGGACTTATGATCAAATGGCTTTTTGGTGCTATACTAATTGTGATCTCATTGGGCTTAATTCTAGCAGCTGAGGTTGCCAAAGGGAACTCAACTGAGAATCCAAACGTCACGAACCAATCAACACTCGGTCGAGGAAGACATTATAACCGGTGGCTCCGGATAGCCATTTGTACACTCTTTCTCCTCTTTGGGCAGTCAATAGCGTTACTCCTGGGAAGATTATATTACAGCAAAGGCGGAAACAGCAAATGGTTGGGACCCTAGTGCAGCTTGCAGCCTTCCCACTACTGCTTCCTTACTATCTCATCGTAGCACCCAAAAAACCTAGCTCAGAGATTGTCCACTCAAAACCACCTTCCCCCTTGATACTTTCTTCAGTTTATGTATCCCTTGGCCTGCTTGTAGCTGCAAACTGCTACTTGTATACGATTGGCCTAATGTACCTTCCAGTATCTACTTACTCCATAATTTGTTCATCTCAGTTGGCCTTCAATGCTTTTTTCTCCTCCTTTCTTAATTCACAAAAGTTCACTCCTTTCATAGTCAACTCTCTAGTCCTTCTGACCATATCCTCCATCCTCCTCGCTTTTCAAACAGAATCTGCAGACACCGCCGGTGTCTCTAAAGGGAAGTATGTAATTGGGTTCATATGCACTGTTGCTGCATCTGCTGTATATGGCTTGGTGCTGTCCCTTACACAGCTTGCCTTTAAGAAGCTTATAAAAAGGCAGACATTTAATGTCGTGATGGACATGATAGTCTATCAATCAGTCGTTGCAACCTCGGTTATCATGGTGGGACTCTTTGCCAGCGGAGAGTGGAAGGGTTTAAACAGAGAGATGGAGGAGTTCGAGCTTGGGAAGGTCTCCTATCTCATGACTTCAATTTGGACAGCCATCTTGTGGCAGGTCTTCGCTGTTGGGTCTTTAGGATTGATTCTAGAGGTGTCTTCCCTCTTCTCCAATGCCGTATGTGTTGTGGGTTTGCCTATTGTCCCGGTTCTTGCTGTGATATTTTTCCACGACAAACTCGGTGGAATAAAGGTCATCTCCATGGTGTTGGCTGTTTGGGGCTTTGTTTCCTACGTCTATCAGCAGTACCTCGACGAATTTCGGGCCAAGCCTAAACATAGAAACGCTAACGAAGTTTCCAATGCTTCCCGGCCAGTGGGAGAGACTGATCAGGGATGAAACATGGCGTTTCCAATGCTCCAAGGAAGAGAATCATGAGAGTGCCGTTACAAAAACAAGACCCAACCACCATGTCTACATTTTTTACAAGTTCAATCACTCTATACTCCATGTATATTTTTGTTAAAAGCATATCTTTATACAATTCCCACAGCTTGGCTGAAAATTTCTCTTTCGGAATGATCGGAAATATTTAAAACAAAATCATATAATATATTGTACATGGGTCATGAGTACTTACAACAGTCAAGTAGTAATCCCTCTTCCTCATAGTTGGTATTCACTAAATTTCACACATACTCTAAACTAACAAGTGAGCAACTCTAATTGGAGAAAGAAACACAGAAAACTCGAGTCATGCTTCGAAAATGTCCGTGGCATTGCAAAAAATTGGAGGTTGAGGCAAAAATACCAGTGTCGGCAGATGCATTCAATCAACTACATGAGACAACCAACATAGTGAGCACGCGGATATTGTCTCTTTAGTTGTGGCCACTGCACAAAGAACTGATCAGCAATTCGTAATTTGTAAAGAAGCAAGCCACTCAATGAGAGCCTTCTCACTCTTGCTATACTCTCAACATAGAAAACAGATGACCATCTAATCCCCACAACCTGCGGCAAGTGTTGAAGGATTAACTCCAATATCATTTTGAACTTAGAAAAATATGGACAAGCAAAACAAAGGGGAAAAAGGCTTAGTTGAGTACACCCACACCTTAAAAAAGAAAGCAATTGCACATAACGGCACACAAGTCCCTGGCCCGTTGCAGAGAATCTGAGGTTACACAAAGTGATTCAAAACTATTGAGTTCGCATAATTAAATTACATCCTGGAGTATGCATGTGTGTGTGTGGACGTGTGCGTGTTTGTGAATCTGTACAAAACATACATGTATGCTAGAAAAGTTTGGTGGAAAATGATACACAATACAGTCAGCTAATATCATGTAACAGTCACTTACCTAGTGAATAAGTAATGAAACAGAAACGATTTCAAGAGCCTAGTGCAGCAGAAAAGCTACCTTACAACAGATAACCACTATCAATCCTCCAATGTTTGCTTTTAAAGTATCTTAGAGATAAATGACTCTTACAACTGGTAAATATAATCATTAGTCAAGGTTAACATGTTCCTTACTGCTCCCACGTTCAGTGCAGACACTACTACTCAAAAAAAGCTTTTGTCCTACCAAATTGTCAAAACTTCACGAAAGAGAGCATTTTTTAAAACCATCTGATGCAATCAAGCAACAGCTTGGCTCTATCCATGTCAAAGAATTAGCCTCTCTATCCAAGTCAAAGATCGAAACTCTCCACATACCATTCCGGAACTAGCATTCAAGACAAAAGGCAATTAACTGAAGAGCAATCTATTACTTACTACCTCAACCAAGGAGCTCTCCAGCGCGCGAGCCTTCTGGAGGCTTATATTATCGGTAGCAGCAACAATGTAGAACCTAGGACTAAACCTCTCCTTTTGCAACACCGACAACAGATTAAGCATCTCGGCTGTGTGACCCCCTACACAATGGAAACACCAGTCAATTTAGATAACAAGATACATAACGACGCAATTTCCATGGTTAATTGGAAATTAATATATCTCCATCGCTCACTTGAACCTAAAACAACGAGAGTGCTGAAAGCTCATGGAGCTTTGCTTTGAAGAGGTCGGTCACTCCGGTATATAACATACAGGACACAAATCCGTATCAAAATGAGGCTAATGAGGACGAAAGTGACGGCACTTTTGAAGCCATGTGTGAGAAGCAACAGCCATAGCCTTCCACCATTATGAGTAAAGAGGCACTCTACAAAAGTAACAATCAGCGCCGGGGAATAATTCACTAGAAATTAAAATTCATACCAGCAAAATTAACCACAAAAAACAATGAATCTGAAAATTCTACGGATTTGCCACAATCTTTTACCAGCAAAATAGAAGAGAGGACAAAATTCGTATTGTAAATTTGAGAACGCAAGACACTATTGGGTGTCACGCTAAGACGACGCTGTTACCGGGTGCAACCCGACTGCAATTTCCTCGTTGGTGGGCGGGCGCAATTATCTGAGATGGTCCGTTTCTCTTTTTGCATAGTCCGGTTACATCTGGGTCGTCGTCGGATGTCGTGGCCTTTGGGTCATGAACACGTGCTCTCTCGTGACATCCTTTTTTTTTGTGAGCCTCACGTGCCATCGATTTGCCTGGCCTTTTATCCTTCTAATTTCCAAATTGATGTTTTTCCATTCATCCAATGATCAAACGTATATTATCTATCCTTTTTTTTTCAAAATTAAGATTTAATTTAAAGTAATAATATCAAACCTATATATTAGCAAAATAAATAAATTAAGAACGGCATGCCAAGACCAAAACTATACTTTTTTTTGGGTGTCTGGATCAAAAATATATTGTTATAATATAATATTTATATTTATATTTTAATAAATTGATAAGAACTTTATAGAACCAAAGATTTTGTCTTGTTTGTTCAAACAGTGAACCAAAGATGACAAATGAGGACTATGTAATAAAAAGTATGTTAAGCTATACTTTAAATCCGATAGGAATATCAAACTTGTTATATCATCGTGACCTTTTAATATAACAGAGAACATATCTACAGATGTGATGTATTTTTAGTCAATTTTCACATCAGAGAAATAAAGATTTTTTCTAAAATATTTACAATTATAACATTTCTCAATAGGTTCTTACTAAGGACATGCAGCCTAAACGTAACATATGAGATTTAACAAATGTAACCTATATTAAACATATGTGTTCAACCTATTCTTTGAAAAACCACTCATATTAATGTAAGTTATTAAGTGCATAAATATAAAGACAAACAAACGACCGGCAACAAATATGATATTAATGAGTAACGAGCTTAGTAACATATATAAATTATACCATGATATTGATCACATATAAAATGTATAATACGACGTATATATATGTATATGTTATATAACATATGCTAATCACAAAATAATTCATATATATATATATATATATTCATATACATATTATGAGTTTTAAATAAATACAAATAAATATACACAATCTTTGTTCGCGAACTTTAAACTACGAAGTTCGACTCATTTATATTAAAGTTAAAATTAATCAAACTCAATTCATTTACTAAAGGTATAGAGTTTAAGTCAAGTTTAATGAAACCAAGCTTAATAGTAGATATATAGACAATTTTTTAAAATGTCATAAAAACTCAAGTAGTAATTTTTTTAAAAAAATTATTTGTTATTTTGTAGAAAAAAATATATTTCCTAAAAGTAAAATCCTATGAGGAAGTAAGAAAGCATTAATGTCAATACATCTTAGCTATTCACTTTTTTTAAGCCCACGATTGAGCATCCAAATTTTATGGTGAAATTGTTTTCGTTGAAGGTCATTATATTGGGATTCTTGGAGTTTGTAAATTATATTGAAATTTGTAAAAAGTTGTGAAGTTTGTAAAAAAGTGTTGGAGTTGGTAAAAAGTTGTGATTTTTTTATAAATGACATCAAAACATTGGCTAAATGTACATGATTTTTTTTGAAAAAAATGACAATCATTTTTTTTTTAATTCCAACAACTTTCTATAAAATTCTAACAAATTATGCTCAAATCTCAATAAAATCACTTTTCACAAATTATAACAACTTTTTTAACAAATTATAATAACATTTTAAAACTCTTAACCTTTTTATAATCCCAAGATATTCTACATTAACTCAAATAAAAAAATTTCACCACAAAATTTGTTTATCCATCCAAACATAACCCTACACCCTGCTTCGATAAAAAAAGGGTAAACTCATAGTTAGCCACATATCTTTGGGGCAAAATCAAGTTACTACCCTTATTTTCTAAACCAACAATTTGAGACCCCTATGTTTCAAAATCATTCAATCCTCGCCCTCCGTTTAAATTCATCGTCAAATGAGACGATTTTTCGTGAAATGACCAGAATGCCCTTTATAATTGATTGATGAATGACCAAACTGCCCTTACCTCTTTGTGCCCAGACCGTGCGGGTTCTACAGTGCGAGTTTTGTTACTCTGTTTTTTGGAACGTCAGTTTTCTTTTTAACGATGATGCATGGCACCACCAAACGCCCCTGCTTCACGATTGAAGGGCGAAAATGAGTGTCGGACCCGGCGGCGAAGCCTAGGACGTTGCCCACTGCCATGAAGAAGGAGGTCCGCAAGGAGTGCGCGGCATGGACCCTGCAACAGGTCCGCGAGGAGAGCCAAATGAAGGGAGCCCAAGTGTGCGGAATGTCCAGAAGCTGGACGTATGGTGTCAGGAGCGAGAGTTGTAAGGCCCAACAATTCTTGCTTTGCTGGCAACGCCATAGGCAACCCCATTCGCGAAACCCAGGAAGGATGCGTTATAACGTGTTGTCCAACAGCAGTAGACGCAGTGTGTGTTCCATGGCCGTCATTGTCTCTGGCTGACAGGAGGAGCTCCTCGGTTTCTCCATCTCTAACGTACTGAGCTTCGTATCCATCAGTGAAAGTATCGTGCACCAATCAACTTTTTGTTGCAAAGTGCGATGAAAGACCACCTAGCTAAGCTAGCAACTTCCAAGCTGCGAAATAAAATCTCACTGATCCCATTTGAGTGCGAGATACATCAATGGCTATTCGGGCGATGTGAAAAGATAAATAACTGGAGTGCTTTACCAGGGGTACGATGTTACTGCTCGATTTTTAGACTACTGCACTAGTCTCAAAAGTGGGTTCGTGGCTGATCTGAATACGAAGTTGAGGAACGGTTATAATGTTAATTACTTTGTTGAACTGCTGGGGAAGTCTGTCAATCAGTTCTGGAGTGATTACAAAGCCAAGTATGCGAAATAGAAGTGCAGTTTAAGATCTTATTTACATAAATAAAAATGATGTATCCTGCAATTTCCCATATTATATGGGATAAATAAACATGTCTGAATAAAGGTAGTTATAAGGTGATGGATGGTTTCTTAATGCCTTTCCAGAACTGCAGAACTTCTTTGCATTTCTTTTCAGGCCAACACAACTTCTTTACAAGTATTACCCAGTACATGATGGACATTCTCAGGACAACTTCTTTACAAGTATTACCCAGTAAAGTGCATAGTTTCCATCAACGGGTTAACAACTTCTTGGTAGAAGCTGTAGTTGTTGTAGCGCAGGAAGCAACCGTCCAGGTAAATGCGAGCTGAGATGGAGGGGAGGTAACGAGGAAGCTTGGTGCGGCTTGCAGCGTAGCAAAGGAGGCGGTCAGTTTGGGAAAAGGTCCTGGAAGCAGGGTGAGAGTGTGGGAGTGAGAGACAGCGAGCGATGAAAGTGACCGGCAATTTTGTCATTTCAAGTGGAATAGAGGCACATGTGACGCACGTGGACGAAAAACCGTCTCATTTGACGATGAATTTAAACAGGAGCGAGGATTGAGTGATTTTGAAATATAGGAGTCTCAAATTGTTGGTTTGAAAAATAAGAGTGGTACCTTGATTTTGCCCCAAAGATATGGGGCTAACTATGAGTCTACCCCAAAAAAAATTCTCATCTAAAGATGGGCTAAGGTAATATTTGTTTCTCCAACATTTCAGAGTATGAAAATTTCCAGCAAAACAAACAAATTTCAACATTTTTAACTTTTACACGTATACACACTTTACTTTTCACAAATTCTAATAAATCTCAATAAAATAAAGATTTTCAAAATTTCAAGAATATGACAGATAAACATTCCTTGATTATCATAAAAAAGAAAAAGGGGAGAAGACAGAAAACACTGACCAACTTCCCAGGTAGGTTCTGTTTCGACGGTTGCTTCACCTGCACACCTTGCAAATGGTTCCATCAGATGCACTTGTCTTATATGTTAACTGTACTATTTTAAATGGTGCCTTCAAATCCTAAACTTGCGATGGAACCTCCGAGAAGCATTTATTTATATTTTTATATAGAAAGTAGGCTTAATTTACAAATAGTCACATCTAACTCTTTGTCCTAACTCGATCCATCACCATCCATCTAATCAAAGCCTAGTAAGCGGAACAAAAGAGTCATTAACGTTAAACGCGGTCCGTCGACGGCCCCCGAGGATTGGGCTCAAAGTCGCAGCACCCGTTCGATTTCGATAAGGCCATTAAGGCACAAATTGTGACACCGTAAATCCTCACGTACCATCACACGTTCCTTCAAAGATGCCAATTGCCAAAGATTCTCCCTTCCTTACCCCTTACCGGGGAAAGAGATCAAGCACATGCCAACTTTTCTGGCAACGCTTGGTTCTTCTTCTCCTTCGCGGTCGTTTTGGCCAAGAAACCGTTTCATTCTTTTCTTTCGCTTGCTGCCCTGTTTTCTTTTACTCTTTTAAGAGTTTTCGGTCGGAGTGAAGATGTCTGCGAAGCTATCGACGTGGTTTATAGGCGATGGGATTGGCGGACTGTACTGCAAGCAACACTCAAACGTGCTCTTTTTCTTACCTCATCGCCCGCTTCCTGCTTCCTGTAAAATGCGTCGTAATCACAGGTTCTCTCCATATCTTATCGCCTACTATTCATCGTCGAAATCTCGTCTCATTGCCCTCGTTCTAGTTCCCTTTCTTTCTATTTTCTAGTAATTGGAAGTGTATTTGAGTTTCTTTCTGTTGCTTGATGACTCTTCATCTACTTTTTATCTATGAGATGCGTTTTTGTTTTGTGGGTGTGGTCCTGAACTCTCTGCTGATTAAGTTGATCTCTTCGGTTTTGAGGGGAGTAGTGTTTGAAATTGGGTACTTTTCCATGGTTTTTATTGAATTGGAGGAAAATGTTGAGTTATTTTTTTAGTTTAATGGAATTGTGGTCGTTTGTGAGGATGCAAAGTACGATACACTGCCGAATTTTACTTATTGATGCTTGTGCAAATAAGTTCGGGAACCAGGCTGTTCATATTATACCCGTATCTCCAGAAGAAAACGAAAGCCCTATTCATTTTTTCCTTCTCAATGAGCTTGCCTATCGGCATATCTTATTTATTATTACCAAGTCAGTACCACCAGGCCCACCAGACTGCTTTCTTGAGGCTAATGTGCCACTGCATCCTATTGCCATTCAAGATGGATAGATATCTTGTGTGAAACTACATATATTAATATGGTTCCAAAACGAAAAAATGTAATTCAAAGATCCCTGCATGCTTCTTTAAATATTGTGCCTCTAAGCTTGCAGCTTCTGAGTCCTTGACAGAGTTTAAATGAGTGTAGCTTGGTCAAGAAATTTAGGTAAATGAGTGGTGAGACATAAGAGATTGCTCCAATTGAGGTGATGTTTGATTGTAAAAATGTTGGGGTGTTGAAGTTGGTGAAAAAGTGAAGAGAGAGATGATTTAAATGAATTTTTTATATTTATTTGGAGTGAAAAGTGATGATTTGATGAGGAGAGAGAGAATTTTGGGGAGTTATTTTATTGGGGTGGAAATGTTGGAGGGTGGAATTGTTGGGTGTCAAACATCCCCTGAGAATGATGAGAGAGAATATCGATCGGTTATCTACCAAAAGGTATAACCCGAGAAAATGAAGAATTCTGATGGTAATGGTCACTATTCAACTAGGATGCAGTGTCTTGTGAGCTGATATTTCAGACAGTCGTTTGAGTTGAAAACAAAACTAGGGAAAGTGGTCTGATGAGGCATGTACTATGTGTCAACCATATGGATTACAGTTATGGTCCTTAATTCAGGCTCAATTTTCTTGAATTATAAAGATGCGTGTGGTACTTTCACTCAAATCAGTGTTTGATTCTCACCAAATATAACATCTAAGCCCTGTTCTTTTGGTTTTTGTATAAAAGAAAGTACTGTATTTTAATATGGTCTCACTTTTAAATTTAACAATTCAAAAAATCCCTCATTGGAATTTTATTGTTTTAAGTTTTTTTGAAGAATTATTATTGAGTCCATCGTCTCTGCGGATAGCAAATTCTCTAATTTAGTTTGATACTTAAGAATCTGTTAACTTGATAATCGATGAAATGCATGCAGTTCCCAGCTTAAGAGACAACAACTGAAGAAAGCATCTCATGAGCAGATTTCAACAAATGCAGATTTCCAGAGCAATGGTGATGATGAGTCTGAAACTGTAAATGCTTCAATAATTAATGTTCCGATTTTGAGTCAGCAAGTTATATCTGATGATGATGTTGAGACGAGCATAGATGTGGAGCATAGTGATGTAAAGGAGTGGAGTGGCTCTACTGTACCTGATGATCCTATATCTCTGGTATGGTCCTTCACCAAGACAAAACAAATTACATTAATAAGCTGGATTCGTACTTTATGCTCAGTTTCAATGTACAATATTCACCCTCAGAGAAAAGAAAATCTGAGCAACATCAGAAATATTCTTTCATTTACCAGGAGAGTGAGATTCTTGCCAGTGAAGGACTTCTTGGAGATAAATAAAAGAGTCAACTGATGCTAATTGACAACGCAGAGTTTGGGTCATGAGGGACTTTGATTAGTGTGTTTGCTAAGGTAGTTAACGCTGTCAGATAGGCTTTTCTGGTTGGAGGGTGAGAGGAAATAAAGGGGGAGGGGTTGCACAGCTCAAATATGTGGACTTCATCAGTAAAATATACCAAGACTAAGATTCGCTAGATTCCAATTATTTTTAGACGTTATATTCATGAGACTAATTTATTTACTCCAAAGTTCTTAAGAGGTAGAATATTTATAAATGGAAGTAAAATGTCTTATCAGTTATCATTACAAAAGTTGTCATAATAACAAATCTGGTGCCTCTTCACTTGTAGTTTCTAAAAGAAAAATTTCTGTGTTTAGAGTTTTCTGAAACATGTTGTTTGGTGGAGTTGCCAGATTGAATCCTTGTAGGTTGCATACTGTGAATTAGTTGGTCGCCTAGTCTTGATAGTTTTAACTTACCTAACTTGTGAACACATCTATATAGTAACAAGACAGATTTATCTTTTTTTCTCAATACATTTTCTTTTAGATAAACAATTTCCCTCTGAATTTATACCTCTGTACCACTTGCGCCGATAACCTTTAGCTCAGTACAATTTAGACCCTATTTTGAAGTTTCGGTGTTCGTTTGCCCCACCCATAAGAAAGGGCTCTAGCATGAATAGAAGATGTCTCATGCGCACAGCATATGTTATACCCATCATTGAATATGATAATGTTAACACCCATGCCCAATCCTCTCCTCAATGTCAAGATTGCCCCTAGTTGGTGTTGGAGCACGTCATGATTTTCTCTGAAATCTATCTTCCACTTCACTGCTTAATCTGCCATAGTTTCAGAAAGCGCATCCTCCATGCTTGAAACCAGATTGAAATAGAGACAGAACTCATGAAATCTCTAAACCCCCATTACCTTCATAATGACTGCCCATCTCAACTATAGCAATCTCAATTTGGGTACAAACAAGCAGGGCAACACAAGCTACACAGAAGAAAGAATCTGAGATGTAATACTTTAAGGGTAACTTCCAGAAATTGACACAGGTGAAGAGTATTAGTTGGTGTTTTCTTTTCCTCATCTTTGCTGCTTAATCTGTGAATAAAGGTTGGAAACGGGTATGGTTATTATCATTATTATTATTACTACAATCATTGTTTTTTTTAATGAATAAGCCAATCACATTAGAAAAAGTGAAGACAGTACACATGACTATACCGAAAACACTAATCCAAACAAGCTAGAAAACTAACGAGATTGGCTTGTTCCCCACACCCTTGCACTTCAACATACCGATACACTAATAACAATAATAACAATCATTGTTATTATTAGAATTACTATTATTCTCTGCTTGTCTCACAGGCTATAAAGATAGATGGTGAAGAGCAACTTTCAGGTGTTCAATCTGAGGATTTGATTGGCATGATAAGATATGCAGAGAAAAGTAGGGCGCCTGATACACTCTTAAAGTCCTTTCATATGTCTCTAGTTCAGTGCCTTGGTAACAATTTACAGTGAAATGCATACCTCTTTTGTCGTTCTTGCTATAGATATCCTTCTTCTCAATCAAGCTCGGGTTTGTGCGCTTCAAGATCTTGACAAGGTTGTCACTGAGAAGGAGAAGCTGCAAGGAGAGATTAACGTTTTGGAAAGGAGACTGGCAGAAACGGATGCCCGGATCAAAGTTGCTGCCCAAGAAAAGATACGTGTGGAACTCATGGAAGACCAGTTAGAGAATCTTTGGAGTGAACTGGTTCACAGGGGTGTTACGGAAAGAAGCCAGCTTGATATATACGACAATCATGACAAACTTTTGAATCATGAAGCCTCTATGCTACATGATAACAGTTTTAGGTCTCTTCCTAAGGAGCTTAGCTCCTTGAGGAAAGAAAATATCTTCTTGAAGAATGATATAGAAGTACTTAAGGCTGAGCTTCGTGATGTCAAAAACACTGATGAACGTGTACTTATGCTGGAAAAAGAACGCTCATCCTTGGAATCTGCCCTGAAAGACCTGGAGTCTAAACTATCTGTTTCTCAGGAAGATGTTTCTAAACTTTCTACTCTGAAATTTGAATACAAGGATTTGTGGGAAAAGGTTGAAAATTTACAAGTATTGCTAGATAAGGCCACCAAACAGGCAGATCAAGCTATCACAGTGTTGCAGCAAAACCAGGAGCTCCGAAAGAAGGTTGATAAATTGGAAGAATCCATTGACGAAGCTAACGTCTATAAGCTCTCGTCAGAAAAATTGCAACAATATAACGAATTAATGCAACAAAAGATCAAACTGTTGGAGGACCGTCTTCAAAGGTCTGATGAAGACATTAGTTCTTATGTTCAGTTATATCAGGAATCAGTAAAGGAATTTCAAGAAACTCTTAATAGCCTGAAAGAAGAAAGCAAGAAAAGGGCCCTAGATGAGCCTGTGAATGACATGCCTTGGGAATTTTGGAGCCATTTACTGCTCATAATTGATGGTTGGTTGCTTGAGAAGAAAATAACAATTGACGATGCTAAGATGTTGAGAGAAATGGTGTGGAAGAGAGATGGCCGAATCCGTGATGCATACATGGCATGCAAGGAAAAGAATGAACGTGAGGCTATAACTACATTTCTCAGGCTGACGTCATCACCATCATGGTACTAATTGTTTGACTGTAAGTTGTAGTGAACGTATTTGCTGTTGTTTAATCTTGTGTCCTTTTGTTGATCAGTCCAGGATTACATATCATTCATATCGCGGCAGAGATGGCACCAGTCGCTAAGGTGAGCTCAACTCAGCACTATGTATCTTTTATTCTTTTTCCTTTATTTTGTGAAAATATTCATGTGGAATTAGGATTTCATATTATTCTGCTTATTATACATCCAATACTACCTTTGGAATTTGCAAGCGGTCATATATTCCCAAGCTAAATGGACAGATTCTCTCTGATGTTGTGTCATCCATGTCATGGGAATATAACTATGGGAGGCGTCGCAAGGAACTTCCATATGAGTGGAAATAACCTCTTATCTGAAGCTATTCTAGCATGTCTATCATCTGCAGCTTCACTAGGCCTTTCTGATAAGATGTTTGAAATACCTGTTGTCCGTATTATATTATCCAGGTTTATAAAAGGAGTCTTCTTTTCTGGCTGAATATTGTAATTGGGTGATTTTGTAGAAGTTTGCAGTAATGACATGTATCTTGCTGAGAAAAAAAATGTCATCAAAATTAATATTATTATTTCCTCTGGACTCAAAAAATGAAGTATGCTTTCTCTTGATGTTTCAAAGCTCCGCTTTATACCCTGTCTCAGTTTTGGTCATCTACTTTTCTTTCACAATTTCTCTTAGATTATACTGAATATTATTCAACCATCAATCTTTGGATGGATATAAAGTACAGGTATAAATAAATACGGTAAAACTTAGTCAATTGCCAGCCCATCCCAAGTACCTGCCTAGAGCTAGCTCTCTGTCAGTTGCTGTTACAACTTAACTACTTAGGAAGAAACTCAGTACAGTATGAGATAGGCAAGGTACTCCTGCTGGGCCTGCAATGATCAGCCTCTCATTTTGGAACTTTTCTTTCTAGAATTTAACGAAGCGTTCTGCATAATGAAAAAAAAAAAATTCCTCCGTTCTCTTTGATCCTCTCATTCTGATTGGTGCTACAACTTTGTGTAGGTGCTGTCATTGCACTATGCCACTTTCCCACGGTGCTTTTCACCTTCCGGACTTACTTATCTAATTAACCAAATATGTAGATTTTAGGGTTTTACAGATGTATTGAGGAGAAAAGTGGAAAATGCTGGTAAATCAAAATCTATTCTTTATCCAATATATATGCCCAACTTTACATTTGACAGCTATTCCTTCATTTTATATATTTATTGTAAGTATACCCTCTACCAAAATCCATTACCTCCTTAACTGTCTATCTTTATGCTCACATAGTAACGAAGAAGTATTGGAAATGTTCCGTTGGTGTGTTTATATACTATTCAGTTGGCCTTTACCTAGTTTCAGGATTCATGCATTTCCTCTTCTTGTGGTGACCTTGCATCTACATGGAAAATCTAACATAAATTTCTAACTTATGACTTAATTACCTTTGTTTTAACTTTTAGCCAAAACAAGAGCGTACTATAATCATGATCTATTATTTAGGTTATAACATTGCTTTTTCTAAAGCTAGTATTTGTGCAAGATTTGATGATGTTTCTTTAATAGGTTGGCGGTTTGGGTGATGTAGTGAGTGGCCTTAGTAAAGCTTTACAGAAAAGGGGACACCTCGTGGAAATTATTCTCCCAAAATACGATTGCATGCAATATGACCGAATTCATGACTTAAGGGTGAGTTATTATTTACAACCTATTTTAAAAGTACCTGAGTTTCATGAACACCTTGAATGACCTGATGACTGCTACAGGCCCTGGATGTGGTGGTAGAGTCATACTTTGCTGGCCGACTATTCAAAAATAAAATATGGGTTGGCACCGTTGAAGGTTAGGGACTTAATAGGTTTTGCTCACATTGTATATTTTAGTATCAAAACTTTATCTCATACTTACTCTTCTTGTTCTCGTGCAGGTCTTCCTGTTTATTTTATAGAGCCTCATCATCCTGACAAACTCTTCTGGAGGGGACAATTTTATGGCGAGCATGATGATTTCAAACGTTTTTCATTTTTTAGCCGTGCAGCTCTTGAGTTGCTTCTTCAATCTGGCAAGAAACCAGACATAATACATTGCCATGATTGGCAGACAGCTTTTGTTGTAAGACCTATTTATTCTACATCGGTTGACTCATGCTTTCTTTGAGCTTCTGATGTTTGTTTCATATATTTATTTCTGCCTTTGAAATAATGATTTCGTTTTTGCTGTCCTAGGCACCTCTTTATTGGGATTTATATGCTCCTAAAGGATTTAATTCTGCTAGAATATGTTTCACATGCCACAACTTTGAATATCAAGGGACTGCTCCTGCTTCGGAATTGGGACATTCCGGTCTTGATGTCCATCAGTTAAATAGACCAGATAGGATGCAGGACAACTCTGCTCATGATAGGGTTAATCCTGTAAAGGTGTAGTATTGATGGTATTGAATAATATCCTTTATCAAAACATGCAAGTAGTTCATTATCTCATATGTAATCCTGTTCTTCAGGGCGGAGTTGTATTTTCCAATATTGTGACAACAGTATCACCTACTTACGCACAAGAGGTGCGGACTGCTGAGGTAGGACCTTTGCCTTTGCATTGGATTTAATGCATTTGAAGTCCCAATATCAATCTCTTTAAGAACGCTTAAAGTTTGCTTCTGAGTCATAGATACAATCAGGCTCTTAGGTTGGAAAATTAGGGGAGAAAAAAAGTACCTTGCCTTTCATTTATATAAGCTAACCTTTATCTATTGGTTCTGTATACCATGGCGAAATTGCATTGGCATTCTCAGGTTCAAAGTTATTTGAGATGACTTGGATAGTAGTCTTACATAAAAAAGCCTATGTTTAAGCGAGTGTCCAAATCACTTTCATTTCATGGGTTAAACTATTGTTTGTTGTCCTTCATTGTGCATGAGGGCCTTATGTTGTTAATTTATTGTTTATAGGGAGGAAGAGGTCTCCATTCAACACTTAATTTTCACTCGAAAAAGTTCATAGGAATTCTGAATGGAATTGATACTGATATATGGAACCCTGGCACTGATACATTTCTCAAAGTCCAGTACACTGCAAATGATCTTCAAGGAAAAGAAGAAAATAAGGAAGCTGTGAGAAGGAATCTAGGGCTTTCTTCTGCTGATGTCAGGAAGCCAATGGTAATGTAATTTGGTCGAGTGGTTAGTTTAGAAGACATCATCCTACACCACTAAGTTTTCACATTCAAAATGATTTCCAGATTTGTTGAAGTTTGATATGCGGCATTAACATGGGTACTCTAAAATCTCACCCTTTGAAAAAGTTAAACTTTCCAACCACATCTGCTGGTTTTATCATACACCTCACAAACTAAAGCCCTCTGTCTACTTTTGCTAAGTTCTGATGTCATGTTCTTGTCAATAAGGTTTATCCATTTTAATGCTGACCAAAAAGTTCAAATAGTAAAATTAAAAATTAAAAAAAATATATCCATTTTAATGATTTGATACATGGAGATTGGATATTACTATCGGGGAACTTCGATTCGTCATTTATCATCTGAAGTCAAGATCGCAGAAAAATTATCTTAAGATGTACCTTTTCCTCATTCCATCCTAGTATTATAACTTGATTAGGTGAGATACTGCCTTAGAGGATCATCTTTACATTTTGAAGAAGTATCTTACCACTGGCCTTGTAAGGATGGTCTTGAGCACAATACATGAAGCGGATGGGTTTGAGACTGGGTAGCCTACCCCCAATTCTGTACCCTAACTCCTTACTTGCATGTAGATAAGATGTCTCCGAATCCATCTGATTTCTAAATTTGGTTTCTAATCCAGCCTCTAGATGCCCAGACATAAAAGTAGCCTTTCTTCTTTTGATCCTTATTATAGTTGGTCAAGCTTCTTGAATTTATTACTTGATTCTGTTCCATCTGTTATTTAATAGGTAGGCTGCATAACAAGATTGGTACCGCAGAAAGGTGTACATCTCATTAGACATGCGATATACAGGACACTAGAGTTGGGAGGACAGTTTGTGCTTCTTGGCTCAAGCCCAGTCCCACATATTCAGGTACTTTTTTCTGATTTGCAAATCGCTACTTGCTTCTCTCTCTCTCTCTCTCTCTCTCCCTCTCCCCCAAACACACACACACACACACCAAAGCCCAAAAAAAGGAGAAAAAAGAGAGAAAGAATTGGAGACTGAGAAAGTAGTTTATTCTTGGCTTATTTATCAAAAAAAATCCCGTATATCTTATTTTTTCTCATAAAACATTACTTCATTTTGAATTTTACCATGTGTTGAATCAAAACCACAATCTTTAAGAATCTAAAAGTGGAAGATCCAGTGACATTGTTTCACAAGTTGGAAAATTCCTTCTGGCCCAAATCTGGATGGAAGTGTTTTTTTTCAATTATGAAGATCCAAGAGATTATGAACCAACTAACGTGATCATTATCAAGTATGCCTCATAGTCATGTGCCCCTTAGCTGGTGATTGCCTTTGAAGTTTTTATTTTTGCCATCATTTTGACTAAAATAGGAGTTAATCCGGTATATTTTTCCATGAGTTTGTTATGGCATTTACAGGTCTTAAAGTAGCAGGTATCTGCAGATTGTGTCCTTTCATGTACTGTGCAGAATTGAGTAGCTATACTTCGGGTTTGGAGAACTTTCAGATGATACATTTGTCCTTAAGTAATTGAGTTCTATTTTCAAAATGGGTACCGTGGTGGAGTCTGCTTTGAAGTTTCAAGGATCTATGTATAATGGATAAAGCCTTTAGTTTCGTAAAAACTTGTTGTATACAATTTTGCAAAACATCCAGTCATTTAATTTCTTTTCAAGCACACTTTAGGTGTTTGTCATTTCACCTTTTAACTTATGTCATTCATCATTGTTGCCATTAGAGCAAAAACCAGTCATGTTTCCATTAATATGCTCTCTGAGAAGTGTACACTGAAGATTATGAAAAATTTTCTTTACGAGGTATTGGAGCCAATGCCATTTTCTTTGCTGCTCAGAAACAATGGTCTTAACGGAAGCATTTAGCTCTGTTCTGTTTAGCATAACGAGAATCTGACAAAATATTAAATGCTCATTAAAGAATTTCACTGACTTTGTATGTAAGACTCTTCAGAATTGTGATCTAATGGATGAAGACTCTGATTAAGACATCTCTCTTGTTCATTTCTTTAATAGTAGGTGTCAGAGCGAATTAATAAGGAAGAGAACTTGGGGAATAAAGGGGGTAAAAAGCGCTAGTGGGCACAGTTTAACTACATGATCGATTGGACCATATCTGTCAATTAAACTTAGGAGTGGTCTCTTCAGTTGAGGACAGTATCTGGTTTTAGTGTAACGTCTTGATATCACCATAGTAAATCTTCTTGATATTTCAGGGTATTCATAATAAATGTCCCTTCTTCAGAACTGGCTGCTGGCTTTGGGCCCATTTCTAGTTTAGGTTGGGTCTTGCCTTTTTCATGTCTTTATTGTCATGACTCAGGGATGCACTTGTTACATCTACTTTTAATTTTACCCCCCTAGGCTCACAAGTTACATCTACTTAACACAACACAATAAGTATCTGTAGGAGCTTCAATGTGAATATTTGTATAGTCTACTTCCACCTAGTAGACACCTAATATGGAACTTCTCACCTGGCAATGTAAAGCCATCACAATCCACACAACTAGGGCTATCACATTTTGATTTTGCACTGACCTCGCCCTCACTGTTGAAGAAAAAGGGTAGGAAAAGATGAAAAAAGAAAACATTTCGATTGAATTCTTTAGCTATCATATGTTATACAAATGTCCTTGTAACCACCCCAACCATACTATGGATGATCTAAAACAAAAGTCTACAATACAGTTATTGTTAATGTCCCAAATTAATTTGTCTTCTGTAATAAATCGAATCCCACATAGAGAGGAAAAAGAATGAAAAAGGAGCTAAGTCATATTAGTTTCTTTTGAAGTTAAAGTGTAGTTTTGACTATTGTTTCCCTAGGGCATTACAAATGGTATTAGGGTAGGCCTGATAGTGAACACTGTGGGCTTGGTGAGCATCTGGAGTTAAAGTGCAGATTTGGCTAGAACTTCTCTAGGTTTCAACTTCATACACTTCAATTGGAGAAATAATTGTAATAGATGAAAGTTGACAAGTTAAACTATATCAGATTCAGCTAAACTTGTAGATTTATCGGCTTATTAAACTTATGAATCTGCATATAATGACTGTCGGGTACATACCCATTTAGGATTATTAAATGTGATATCCTGATCTATAACATATTTACTTTGTCAAACCTAAGCCAATCATGCATTTGCTATCTCTGTATCTTTAACGTTTGGTAATGGATAAATCAGATCTATTGCAAGTTCAAATGTTGCCTCTTCCATAGAGTGCTTATAGGAAATTTATTGTAGCTCCGGATTTTGTATATAAGAAGTTAAATACTTCTTTCCAGTTATGTACTTTCTCTGTTGGATAAGTCAACTTAGTCATTTACTTTCATGCTGACCAACAAGTGCTTTGTTCTCTGGGTTTACTGATTTTTATTTTGTAGAGAGAATTCGAGGGTATTGCGAGCCATTTTCAGAATCATGACCATATTCGGTTGATATTGAAGTATGACGAGGCTCTTTCCCATTCCATATATGCAGCATCTGATGTGTTCATCATTCCATCTATCTTTGAGCCATGTGGCCTCACACAGGTAATGTCTGCCCTCGTTCCTTAGCAAGATTTCTTTAACAGTGAACATTTCTCTCTCTATTGTACTTGAAGAAGAGGAACTTAAAGAGGTGACACAGCCCTGTACTTGTGATTAGAAACTGAACCATGGAAAAGTTGGGGCTTGAAAGTGATGATTACGTTTTTTTAGCTACATTCTTTTCTATCCTTGCATTGTTAAAATATCTTGCTAAACAGCATATTTCCATTTATGAGTTTTGAATCCAAATCCTAGTACGTTATCAGCTTTTCTTCGCTGTCTTAAATCCTTATAAATTAACTTACCTAGAAAATCTGTGTCAATTTCTCCAGATGATAGCCATGAGATATGGCTCTATTCCTATTGCAAGAAAAACTGGTGGTTTAAATGACAGGTGGGCTATTTATGCCTTATATAACGTCACAACATTGTAAGTCATTGTTATTCTTTTCAGAAAACTCTTCTTCTGAATGATCTTATTGTTCTTCTGTAGTGTTTTTGATGTTGATGACGATACAATACCTCTCGAGTTTCGAAATGGGTTTGCATTTTCAACTGCTGACGAACAAGTAAGTCATTGACACGAGCGTATGTATCTGAGGCTTTAAGCTGATAAGTTGTTGATCCACTCTGTTTATGGCTCGAGTCATTGCCATGAGCCACTACAGATCAGCATCATATGTTTAGACTAATGTTGTTCTCCCTCTCCCTTCTCAATGGTTTTCCACTTTCCATAACAGTGTTCCCTTTTGTAGTTGCTTCTAATACATCATTATTTTGTCAGGGATTGAACAATGCTTTGGAACGAGCATTTAACCTCTATAGGAATGACCCTGAGAGTTGGCAGAAGCTTGTTCAGAAGGATATGACCATTGATTTCAGTTGGGAGTCTTCAGCAGCACACTATGAGGAACTTTACGCAAAGTCTGTGGCCAGAGCGAGAGCCACAATTCGGGCTTAAGTTATTTCGGATTATGCTAACAGTCCCCTTTGGCGGAATCAAGGCTTGAGCTTACCTCGTGGAACATTATTGGTTGCTTCATATTGAAGGTAGTACTGAGATTAGACTACTTGATCTATGGATGCTTTTAGAGTGGGAGAAGAACCCCGTAAGTAAGCGTACAGCCCAAGAGATCAAAGAAACTTTGGCTATACTGACAACGGCTAAATGTGCATTATAGTGGATTTTTGAGGTTCCTTGCGCCTTCACCTACTTCTTGATTCTTTCTATATTCAATTTAACATAAAAGCAACCCCCACGTCACACTCAATGTATATTAAGTGCCCATTTTCTTTCAGGTAGACCTTTTCCCTATACCTGCTCTCACAGAAAATGGATGTGCCATTTCTTGTCTGCTTTCATTGTACAAGTATGACTACTGAAACATAAATAATTATAGGGTACAGGCACTGGATGTTCGAGTAAATATATTCTCACTTCCTCGTATAAATTTTAGCTTGCTACTCTTTGGACCTTATTTTCGAGTTTTGTATCACTATATTTGCATTATCTACTATCTTTTTTGCTCAGAATAAATGACCATTTGAGATGCAGAGGGGCAAACCCCATGTAAGATTGTGAATTTGGGTATGAGCTGCATTGAGTCAAAGTTTAAGAATTATTTTATTTTGGGTGTTCTTTTTTTCATCATACCGGGGAAGTGGTGGGTTGACCCTTCCTCCTTTCTGTTATTGGAAGTTCCATTCGTACCGATGAAATGATACACAACTTATTTGATAAGATGACAAGCTTTCGTAGAAAGGTCTAATTGGAGCCGTGCGCCCACATATTCTGCTGGAAAAAATGGGGAACCCTAGAAATGATAAACGTAGGCATTCTTTTAATCATCTTGAATATTATTGCGCTTTTTCTTCTCATTTTTTCAAAACAAGTCACCGGCATTGCGTTTTACTTTGAAAACTTGCGGGCATTTTAAGAAATTTTTTATGCATACTTTAATAACTTTTTTCCGAGATTCCAAACATGAAGCAAACAAATTCCAAAAAAAATCTAGACTACCTTTAATAAAAAAAAAAGTTCAACTCATCAAAACAGTGAAAAGATAAAGCTTCAAATCTTAACCTCGCCTGACTAGCCTAATATGGAATAAATACACTTTACATCATAATCTATTATTTTTGTCACATTACACCAACCAATTATTGATGTCAAACACTTTACATCCTCTGTTAAAAAATTTAGTTAATTTAGACGGAAAATTATTTTTCAATGTACAAAATGACAATTTTGTCTCCATAATTTTTTTGGTCATGACAACATTATGAGAGTAAAATCATAATTTTTTAGATCAAAAAATAAATTTATGACCAAACTGACGGAAAATTTTAATGCAAAGTATCAAAATAAATAGTTAGTAGGTAAAATGTGATAAAAATAATAATTTAGATTACAAAGTGTAATTAACCGTTACATTATTAACTGTTACTGGAAATGACCCGTTCGTTGAAATGGTAATTTTTTCAGTTCTCATACTTCTTTAAACCTTATGAAACCTTACTGCATTATAAAGGATACAACAATTTGCCAAGTTCATGCAGAGTCAAGGTAATATGGGAAAAGTAACGACTTGCTTGACACAATTACTGTCAAGAGCAAAGTTAGGCGCTCTCTTTGAAGAATAATTTCACATCAGGCTCTCCATTACTTTCGGAAATAATTTACATAACCAATATCAAGTTACAAAAGGAAGATTTCAACATTTTTTTCGAAGCTCACTTTCCGGGGACAAAGTTAGTGGCATGAGCCCGGGCGTTGCTGCTCACGGGGTCTGTAGGTGGTCGGCCAGGTTCTCCAAGGGCCCCTTTCGGGTCACAATGGCCTGCACGTAGAATCCGAACATGGAGAACATAGCCAATCTGCCGCTCTTGATCTCCTTCACCTTGAGCTCAGCAAAAGCCTCCGGGTCATCGGCAAGCAAGGCCTAATGGGTCGAAGCTTCCACCTGGGTAAAGTGGGTCAGTCACCTCGCCCAGTGGGTCACCAGCAATTCGGTAACCCTCAACAGCACCCATCAAGAGAACCTGTGTGGCCCAGATGGCGAGAATGCTCTGCGCGTGGACCAAGCTTGGGTTGCCCAAGTAGTCAAGCCCACCCTCGCTGAAGATTTGGGCACCGGCCTTGAACCAAACGGCCTCACCGAATTTGACACCGTTGCGAGCCAAGAGCTCGGGGAACACGCTCCCGAGGGCTCCGAGCATGGCCCATCTAGCGTGGATGACCTCGAGCTCACGGTTCTTCGCAAAGGTTTCTGGGTCAGCGGAGAGCCCAGCGGTAGTCACCGGGGAATTCGCCAGTGAGGTAGGATGGGGCTCGCCGGAGAATGGTCCCAAGTACTTGACACAGTTTGGGCCGTACCAAGGGCTGCCGGAGGAAACCTGCGTGGTGGCGGTTCTCCTCATGCTGACACAAAGAGCTTGATGGGGAGGAGAGGGCCATGGTTGAGGCAGCCATTGTTGAGTTACAGAGGTGATCATCAGCCGATCCTAGACATTCTTTCCACAAGAAGATTAAATGCGCCATCCCACTGTTAGAAATAAAAAAATTTTACTTTAGATAAATGAGACACCTAATGGAAAAACCCAATTAGATTTGTTTACATCTCATTTATGAAAATGAAGTTACAAAGGGAGGCTTATATTTATAAGCCTAAATATATACACTTCACATACTACTCATATTTCAACACTTCCCCGCAAACTCAAGGTGGACAAACCGACAAACCTTGAGTTTGGAGTTACAAAAATAATTACATGAAAAAAAAATGATTACAGAAAAATAATTACAAAGATTGCCGGTACTAAGCCGGGAAGTCGTCGGTACTGCACCGGGAGGATGCCGGTACTAAGCCGGGAGAAAGCCGGTACTGAGCCGGATGGTTGCCCGATACTGAGCCGGGAAGTTGCCGGTACTAAGCCGGGAAGAAGCCGGTACTGAGCCGAGAAGTCACCGGTACTATGCTGGGAGAAAGCCGGTACTAAGCCGGATGGTCGCCAGGGGATAACCGGACTAAAGCTGAAAACCTCGCTTCGATACCATGTTAGAAATAAAAAATTTTTACTTTAGATAAATGAGACACCCAATGGAAAAACCCAATTGGATTTATTTACATCTCATTTATGAAAATGAAGTTACAAAGGGAGGCTTATATTTATAAGCCTAAATATATACACTTCACATACTACTCATATTTCAACACCCACTTCAGCATACTGATCCCGTTGGGCTGACTCAAAGAGCTTCCCTCCTCCAGTCAATATCCCGTTGCCTCGTAAGAAGCTTTCATAGTCCTCTATGTCTCCCTCACATTTCAACCAAGCGAAACCTACAAATTGTGCAGAAGAGTGTGTAGCTCTGACATCAACCTTACTGAAGAGGATATATATTATCAAATTCACATATAGTGAGTGAGTTGCTGCAGTTGCATTACCAGGTTGAGGCTCTGAGACTTGATTCCGAAAGGTGCAGAATGCTGGAGGAAATACAGGCAGACTGAATATTTCGTTCTGTTCCACGGCCTCTCGCAACAGCTCCCACCTCTTTGAAAAAGTTGGTGGCTGAACTCAAAGAAGGATTCATCATGTTCTGAGCTCGCATCACGTTCAGAGCTATCAGAAATAACTCTGAGAATCTTGGCATCCCGGAGCTGTGCATCATTCGATATGCCAATTGTACTGAGCTCAATAAACTTGATCATTCTTCTCGCGACTTCTTGGTCCTTAACAAGTGCCCAACTGGAAAATGTAGAAATAATAGCTTTGAAAATATAGCCATTAATACGCAATTCCATAATACCATCGTCCATTAGCTAGGGAGTCGATCGCACTGCTTTAAGCTAGTTTAAGTTATAGAACCATTGAATAAACTCATGATATTCTTACTGTGTTGGACCATCTAATACATCTGTTAAGCTTCTTCCTCCATTGCCAATTTATGAGAAAAGGTTTTCAGCAGTAGCATTTAAAATAATCAAATCAGTAGAGCCCCTAGGGCACTAGCTTAATGATTGGGAGGTCGTCCTCCATGAGCTCCAATTAAGTTCTAGTCACATGAATATGAGATTGATACCACTACAACAAACACTCTGTTAAGCAACGACGACTAAGGTTACAAATTCGATGTCGTTGAAATAAAACCCCCTTTACCGACAAGAATTAGACATTTCGTCACAACAAAACTTTCACACCACGAACTGAATCCCGTGAAAACTTCTGATCAGAAAAATCAAAATAATTTTCATTTACGACGATGCTCTTGACAATCTCGTCAAATTCGGTGGTGGGTGATGTTAGATTTTTTTGCCAACGAGGGATTCCACTATAATTGGCGCTGGTTACCGTCACAAAGTCAAAAAGAATCTGAAATTCTTTAGTCGCGCGGAGGTTCCGTGGCTGAAAATTGAAAGTCAACAACAGATTCTTGTTTGTCGAGAAGAACGAAATGTTTGATTCGGGGGTTGGCCACCAGCGACAGGTTATTACCGAATCAAAAAATTCAGGTTCATTATGAAAACCCTCCTTCCCCCCTTTGTATTCTCCTTAACAGAGCTCGATCCGGTGGAGTGGTCACAATTTCCAGCATCCACCAGTTAATCCGATTGTGCTCGCTACATTTAATCAATCTGTCGTTATGATCCTTGTGCTCTGTTTTTGGTATAGACATTGACTATCTCAAACTTTTGGGCTCTGTTTGGACTCTCTAGATCTAACAATGACGAACAACCGTGAATGGAAGAATAAGAAATTTCCTAAGAAATTGGTTCCCTCTGTTTTCATTTTATGCATAGGTTTAATTATTCATGTTCTTCTATATTTATTCTTTATCAGTTGCTTCAGCTTCAATACTAGAAGCATCTGTGTTAGAAGTGCATATATCCTCTAATTGTTAGTGATTCCTTCTTTTCTGCTGTTGCAGGGTAAAAAATTAGTCTTCTGAAACTAAAAGTTCAGTTATACTGTCTTGAAAACCTTATAGGAATTGTAAGTAGTTTTTTTGGACTTATTTTTGCTATTTTTTTAATGTTTTTCAAAATATATTCATCCACGTGTGTTTTCCTTGTCTTAGGATCGATTTCAAAGTCTTGATTGCTTCCTTGCTGGTACGTTGACCACTTTTCGAATGGGATATTCCATATGTGTTTAGGGCATACTGTGTCTGACAGATTTATGGATTATTTGTAAAACTCATCTAATATGTATCTGCCATTTGAGAAACATTACAATGTAATCTTACCCCCATTTATAAACCATCAACAAAAAGGTGCGATGCCAATATGCGTGATTTGGATTTGAAAATCTTGGACCTATAAAATGTGAATTTAAAGAGCTTGGTATGAGAAGGTTGCATTTAAAGAGCTTGCTATCAACGTGCAGGTTAATCTTAAAGGATTTTGACAGATTCGAGGGAGAATAGCCTTGACAATGGCATGTGGCGGTCCTTTGTTAATTACTGCAGCATAGCAGGTGAATAACCTTGACAATGGCCTGAGGAGCTACAGGAGAAGTACAGAGTATCTATGGTAGGCTAATGAACTCTCATTATGTAGTCAAGACTGTCTTTGTGAAGGTCCATATTCTTTTACATATCCTGTTGTAATGTCATAGGTAGATGTGTTTGTTATTGGTTTTGGTTAAAATTAAATTATAATGTTGTCTTTTCGCTGCTGACCATGATTTTTATACCCCTCTAATAATATTGCCAAAATAAGTAGAACATAAAAAACTACCATTTATGCAAATGTTGATTACAATGAGGACTGATATAGTAAATGTTCCACGTTCCCTCCAATAGGAACCAGTAATGCTGGACAAGTCTTGGACTTGGCAAAACAATAGATTTCATGAGAATGAATTCCGCAAAGGATTGAAACAGTTCATGGAAATGGCCAAAAAGAAGGCTGACAGTCTAGATAGAATTCGATGCCATTGTGCTTTCTGTTGTAATCGTGTATACTTGACGATGGACATAGTCAAAGACCAAATATGGGAGAAAGGCTTTGATAAGAAGTACAAGAAATTGATTTTCCACGGTGAGAAAGTGTCGGTGGACTGTACTTTACTCTGTGAGAATCGTAATGATGAATATGACGACAACGAAGCGGATGATAACAACGAGGAAGATAATGGCGATCATTTTGAAGATATGTTGAACGATGTACTAATGGGAGACCTCATGCCCAATGAAAATGTCGATGGTCCACCTGATGATGATATGCAAAATAGCTCTGAGCTTGATCCGTGTCAATTTCAAAAACTCTGGGATGACGCTCACCTTTTAGTCTACCCCGGTTGCACCACCTACTCGAAATTATCATTTGTTGTCAGGTTGCTGCACTACAAGAAACGATAAAATTTGAGTAACAAATCTGTGGACAAGTGGTTGCAATTTCTGAAAAAATTACTTCCAGCCGGATAACCTGCCAAGTACAGTCTATGAAGCCAAATCTTTGATACGGGGGTTGGGATTTAATTACTCCTGTACTATTCTGGAAGGATAAATCACACTTGAAAATCTGTCCTAAATGTAACGAGCCGAGATGGTCAACCAACACAGTCAAGTCATACAGAATACCACATAAGGTGGTTACCTACTTTCCTCTTAAACCGAGAATGAAGAGGTTGTTTATGTTTAAGTCTACTGCATCTGATATGAGGTGGCACCATGATAGGCAACGCCTGGATGATCGTGTTTTGGAACACCCTTCAGACTCTGAGGCATGGAAATCATTTGATCAGGAACATTAGTGGTTTTCTAATGACAGTCGTAATGTTCAGCTTGGGCTGGTTACTGATGGTTTCAACCCATTTCCAAATATGAATGTATCCCATAGCACATGGCCCGTCTTCCTTGTGCCGTACAACCTGCCTCCTTAGAAGTGCATGGATTCATACTTTATGATGTCCCTCATCATTCCAGAACCAAAGGCACCTAGGAATGACATTAACATTTACCTCTAACCTTTGATTGATGATTTAAAGGATATGTGGGAAAATGGTGTTATTACATACGATGCATCAAAGTCCGAAACATTCAAATTGCATGTTGCACTAATGTGGACTATCAACGACTTTCTTGCTTACGGAAACTTATCAGGTTGGAGTACAAAGGGGCTGGCTTGCCCATGTTGCAACGAGAACACCGTCAGCAAGTAGTTTCAAACTGGGAAGAAATTTGTTACATGGGACATCGACGTTTTTTGCCATCATGTGACAAGATGCTGCACCAAAAAGAGTGTTTTGATGGAACCAAAGAGTATACTCTTACCATTAGGAAAATCCTAGAGTACTTACCATGCACAGGCTGTGGAGTTAGCTAGAACTATAAGTACCACCTTATTATTAGGTAAGTCCTAGACTTACAGCGCACAGGCTGTGGGGTTAGAACTATAGGCACCACCTTAGAGATCTACCTTACGGGGTAGGTTTAGGCCAATAAGATATAGCACCTAGGTGACTTATACTTTTTTGGGGTAAAATCATAGTTAGCCCCATAAGTATGAGCAAAAATCAAATTGACACATCTAATTGTCAATTCGGCGATTTGAGACCCATAACTTTTGAAAATTATCAATTCTAGCCCCTGATCTAAATTAGGCGTTAAATCTGACGGAAAATCATGTAAAATTACGAAATGTCTATCCAAGACTAAATTTAATAAAAAATAAAATAAAATAAAATAAAATAAAATAAAAATAATTTAATTAATTAATTAAAAATAAATATATTATTGAAATAGAGTTTCAATAGTTTTATTTAAAATTTATTACTTTTTAAAACAATTTCATTTTTTATTTTTAATGAATTTTAGTAATTTTATCTTGGAGGGGCATTTGGTCATTTTGCACTATTTTTCGTCGTATTTAACACCTAATTTAAACGGGGGGTTGAAATTGATGATTTTTAAAAGTTATGGGTCTCAAATCACCGAATTGATAATTAGGGGTACTAATTTGATTTTTCCTCATACTTATGGGGCTAACTATGGCTTTATCCTTACTTTTTTTCAATCAAATAAGTATAAACGAATCCTAACGAGATTAGCTTACCCAATCCGAGTCCTTGATGAGTCCATAAAAGTGCACTCTGAACGTTACTTCTCCCTGCTTATTTGCTAATCCATAAGTATAATTCGGACATTTTAATGATATTTTTCCAACTTGAATGTTATTTTACAAAGTGTCCAGTTGTGATTGATTTTTAATGATTTTATTGCAGAAAATAAATTATGAAGAGTTGGAATTATAACCCTAAGAGATGGACCTTAATTTGAGTACTGGTCTTTATCCAATCATGCAGGAAGACCTAAAAGTTGAATGAACTGATATCGGGTAGTGAGTTTAAAAAAATCCGGAAGTGGGAATTCTCCTGCGCAGCCTTCAGTATTTTTATAATATATCTTTCATATAAGATGAGATTAATATGATTCAAGAAGTGTTGGAATTATAATTTAAAGAGAAACATTTTCTCTAGAAATAAAGATTCTCAAATTCAGACGTTTACTAGGCGAAATGGGCGCCGAATTATCGGTACAATATTCTCTTAGCAGTTGTCACTTTTATTATCATATCTTTCACATCATATATTAGATTAATGCGATTCAAAAAGGATATGAAATCCAAATCAAATGGATACAGTTTCTCTAGAAATAATGTTTTTCAAATTCCGATGTTTAATAGGAGAAAAGTAGCCCGAAATATCAGGAGTAAAATCTGGTACATTGAATGTGCGAATTTAGGATACGATTTTTGTTTCTTTAGAAGGGAGATGGCTTGGAGGACAGGGGGAAAGGACTTGTGGAGCTCGTGGAGGCTAGGTTTTGAACTGTTTTTTTAGTTACTTTTTTCTTTTCTTTAGCTATATTTTAGGGGAGAGAGTTTCTTTGCTCGAATGGATAGCTAAATCTTCAAGCAATTGTTATATGAGCGTCTAGCCCATGAGTTCTTTTAAATCTCATTTATGGGTGCATGGTTTTTGTTTTAAGTAGGGCAACTAAAAGTTGCCACACAACTTGAGAAAAGGAGAAAAAGAGGTTGTCGCGCTAGAAGAGAAGAAAGAAGAGAAAGAATAAAAGATGAGAGTTTTTTCAAGTGTGATTTTCACACAGGAGCAAATTGGGCTATCTCTTAGAAGGTTATCTAGGTGCTTCATCAACGAGGAGTTGTGATATTCAGATTGGGGATCTTGCTGCAGGGTGTG
The DNA here is from genome assembly GCA_963930655.1 of Myrica gale. Classification (NCBI taxonomy): domain Eukaryota; kingdom Viridiplantae; phylum Streptophyta; class Magnoliopsida; order Fagales; family Myricaceae; genus Myrica; species Myrica gale. The sequence continues at coordinate 12,037,916 of OZ005603.1, read as the reverse complement.
TTTCGTCAGATATCAGGATTTGGGGTGAGATTGTATTTTTCTCAGAGAGTTGATCTTGTTGAATTTCAATTTGCTTGAACTCAATTTTTGGGCATAAACTTGAGTGATGTAATCTCTATTTTATTATAGTGAATTTATCTCAGAGTTGCCCTGTTGTGTGTTCTCTTGGTGCTAGCTTTATTTCTTTTCTGGTTTGGTTGTTTGTTTGCTTGGGTTATTATTTAATTTGCACAGGGACATAATTTGGTCCAACGGAACTCGTATAAATAATAATATTATCTATTTGCTTTTGATTCATGTAATCGTTCTTCACGTTGATACAACTCTTGTTTATCATTCTCCAATTGTTATTAGTTTGTTTTCTCATCTCTGAATGATCTTGGAATGATTATCTTCATAGATTCAGACATGCTTTGTCTATCAAATGGTTAACGTCCATGATTGTGTTTCAAATGAGTTATTATCTTGTTGATTTGATTTTCTGTTGCAATATTACCCATGAGGTATATTGTCATCATTAGGTAATAAGAATAATAACTCATAAGGTTTTAAAGTGATGAATGATTTCTCAAAGAGTTAGCTTTGAATTAAGTTTTGGTTTGTAGTTATAAATCTTCCAATTGGGGACTTTGGAGTTAAATTCCCCAGTTGTGTTATTCAATGAATCAACAGAAATTGACATACCTGATTTGAACGAGGAATTCCTGATGCTTTGTTATCCATAATCTTGAGTAACCTTTTTCACCGTTATAATTTTATGTTTCTAAAATCATAGTTTAATCAAGTTATTTCCAATTGATAATTAAGTAATTTCGTTTCATTTCCTTATTCTAATTGTGTTTCTTTCACCTATCTCCCTGAGGAATCGACACTCTAAAATCTATGCTGCAACTAACGCATTATTCTTTGGGCGTAATCAAATTTTGGCGCCGTTGTCAGGGAGTACGGTGCAAGCATAATTTTCCTTAGCAACTCGCAAAGGCAGTAGCTTCATTCCCTCTTTTAGCTTGCTATTTCTTTTCCTTATTATTTTCAATTTTTAGTCATTTTAGTTTCATTTTGTTGAATTTTTCATTTTTTTTGCATGCTCATATATAGAGCGCTTTAGGAAGGTTTGCTCATAGGCATGTGGTAGAGTTAGAATCATCTTCTTTTAATCCTTCGTTTGACATTCCATCTAATCTTGAAAACATGAGTGAACACGAGGATCAGGCTGCTAGAACTCTTCAGGACTACCTCCACCCTACACGCACTGCCACACCATCATGCATTATATTTCCAGCTAACACTCTCAAACTTGATTTTAAACCAAGGATGATACAATTACTTCCCACCTTTCGCGGTTTAGATAATGAAAAGCCTTATGTGCATAATACAGAGTTTGAGGAAGTAGTTGCGAATTTCCATAGTCATAATGCTACGATAGATGTTGTGAGATTTAAGTTCTTTCCTTTTTCTCTGAAAGATAAGGCTAAGAGTAGGTTGTACTCACTAAGATCGCGCTCAATAGGATCATGGAATGAGATGACACAAGTTTTCTTCAACAAATATTTTTCCCAACATAAGACCAATGCTTTGAAAAGGCAGATCTCCACCTTTGCACAAAAAGATATTGAGACTTTGTATCAGACTTAAGAGAGGTTTAAGGAGTTGATGAGTATGTGTCCTCACCATGGTTATGAGAATTGATATTTAGTTAGTTATTTCTATGAGGTAATTACACCTAGAGAGCGTCAATTCATAGAAATGATGTGTAATGATGAATTCTTGCAGAAAAATTCAGATGAGGCCATAGAATACTGTTTGCCCAAAGTTGTTTTTGTAAAACAAACCATATTTGATTTTGATGATAACAAAAGTTTTTAAGTTTTGAAGACTTTAGATTTTACATTGTCAATCCACAATTTCCAATTTGTATTTCAAAAGGATTGAGGTTTCACTCACAAAAATATTTCTAAGTGCACTTGAACACCATTACACAAGTTGATAGGATCAATTTTTTATATTGTAGGTGTTTAAAGAAGTTTTGGAATGGATTGGACAGTTTCAAGTTGCTGAAAAACTCTCCAGCACTTATAAGTGTCGACACATTGAGTGATGGTGTCGACAAATTGCACTTACTCCAGAATGCTGAATTCATGGTGTCGACACATTGAAGACTAAGTGTCGACACATTGCACCAACACCCGAGAGCCCAAATCCAGAATGCAAAATTTCACTGTTGACAACATTTTCAGACTAAGTGTTCAATGTGTCGACACATTGGACCATAGTGTAGACACATTGCACTGTCTCCAGAGAAATGAAAATATGGTGTCGACACAAAGAAGACCATGTGTCGACACATACCGTGAATTTGCAGAAATTCTGGAACGACACCAGATCGTTCAAAAAGTCTTTTAAACCTCTTGAACAACACTCAAACATTACAAGACCTTTTATGACCGTTGAAGACCTAGGAGCTATAAGAAAAACGAGATGGAGAGAGAAGAACAAGCTTGATCATAATCACAACATCTAGAGAGAGAAAAAGCCAAGATCCAAAGAAATCTATTCGCTGATTCCTTCAAGTCCGGAGCTCTTATTGTCAAATCTTCTCATCTTGTTCATCATTGACGACTTTGCCTTCAAAGGGAGAGAAATTTCTTAAAGAAGATGGATTTGCATCATCATTCAACATCTATCCTTCCAAAGAGAGAGAAAGCTAGATCCAAAGAAATCACTTGCTGATTCGTTCAAGACCAAAGCTTCACTGTCAAATCTCATTCTCTTGCTCATCATTGATAACCCAGCCTCCAAAGAGAGTAAAAAATGCTTGTCCTGACATCTTCCAAACTCTAGATTTTCTTTGAGAATCTTATCTTTTGTGAGAGTGAGTTAAAGTGTAAGCTTGAAAAACACTTTGTAAAGGTCCTTAGCATCTGGGAAGCTAAAGTGTACTTGCTATTGGAGAATTGTGAAGGAAGCCCAAGGAAGTCAATAGCCTTGGGGGTGGACGTTGGCAAGCGTTGGTCGAACCCCCTAAAATTGCGGTGTCGTCTCTCTAACTCTATCTCTCTCATTAATCATTGCATATTCATACTTGTAGAGATTTATGCTTTATCATTAATTGCTTATATTTGACATAGCATTAGACAAATTTAGATCAACATTCTTATTTGTTAAAGAGGGGTAGTTTTCAGATCTGCATGTTTATCGAAAAAGTGATAAGTTTTTGAAAAATCAAATTCACCCTCCTCTTGTGTTGTTAATTAGACTCACAATACTCAATAAGCTTGCAGAAAAAGCTCACACTTGGACCGGGCCTAGTGCTACTGAGAGTACTAATAGGTCACGACCTGCTGAAATTTGTCATCTTAGAGAAGAGGATAGTCTAAAAGTTAAGGTGGAGATGCTTACTAGGGAGCTAGAGGTGTTAAAAACTAATGACTGGTTATGATTAATTATCATAATAAAATACACATTCCATAGAGAAACCAATTTTACAACGCATGCCCACTTTGTAAAAGTGATTAGTTAGTCATACATGAGACACAAAGGAATATAAACCTAAATTATTATCTAAATATATCAAATGCATTCTCTTTGGTAATTAGATTCTTTAACAAGCATATTATGATCAACAAATGAGTGAAATATGAAATTTAAGCACATCTTTAGTACTTACCGAATAGTAGGGGACTTAAGCCACCGTGCTGATAGGTACAGGTGCATCTTGTGGATAAAGAGCATAGAGAACAGCCAAAAAGAGATGAGATGAACCTGTTTCGACAATTATGTGACGAACTTCTGTCACAGCATTTTCCGAAGACTTTGTGTAACCTCCTCACCTCAGAGCCAAGCTCAGGTTCTAGAAACCAACAAATATTGGTCACGTCGGAGAAGTAGCACATAGACTATGACCTCGGGATCACAACAGTTGCTTCGTCTTCTACTTTTTTCAAGTACGCTTTGTAGATGGTCAGATTGCCGCCGTTAAAAAATATTTCAAATTTTCATCTTAAATAAATAATGATCTTTGTTAGAATATAATGTATAATCATGTTAAATATTTTTTTAAAAAAAATTGGATAAGGAGGAAAATCCCGTGGCGCTCATGATGTATTCCAATTGGACGAACTTAGCTAAACTTGGAAGCAATATGAAGTGATCTTAACGCCACAGCAAACTTGTGAAATATTTAACTCTCACAACCCCAGTTCAGACACAAAACTTCGTGAGGATCGAACCTAAGACTGTGCGCCTAACCATACACACATTCAACCACCGCGGCAACCCGCCCTGGGTCGCCGCTGCCATATTTGCTAATAGGTAAACAATATTGTAGAACCCTCGGAGTGGTAGATCACGACAACCCCTATTTTCCCACATACGAATACAGAGGGCATTTGAGGTCAGGGTCGCCAAACTCTAATATCCACAAGAAATCTCAATCAACTCAAGGAACTGTCTCGGTTTACGCTGGCAAACTCCACTACCAACCTACTCCTCTTCTGGACAACATAAGCCCATTACGTTAGGGAATCCCAGCAGCACAGGTTGATCAAAGAGGAAGTAAAGGAACCAAAGTATACGAGCAAAGTATGTGGGAGATAAACTTGTGAGTAATACTTACCCCTTGACGATCTGAGTTGTTTCACTCACATCACTTATTTTCTTACCTAGAACTCCCCCTAGCAAGAAGCTAGCCATTTTGTAGGCCAAATGACAAGAATGACCCTGGACTTTTTATTTTCTCAGGACGTCCTACATCTTGGCCTAAAAAATATATTCGAGCCAAATTTTTGCTTCTACTCAGAGCGTCCCAGATAGAAAGATCATTTCAAGTACCGGGCTAGAATATAATTTCATGACAAGGTGAATGATGAACATAACAACTTACCAAAAACAAGAGATAGAAGAAGGGTCAAAAGAAATACTATTTTTTGCACTTACAGGGAGAGATCGAAAACTTTCTCACCGTCCTCTGAAGCCTCAGTCAGAGTAATAGTTGTCGCGCAGGAGGAACAAGATTGAAAGCACAACCGCGTTGTCTAGCTAACTTCATCAACTTTTTGAGTTCCAAAAGAGCGGTAAGTATCGCTCTGTAGCCTCTCGTTCACAGTACTCAGAATCAAGCTGACATTTAAAGCGAGAGACAGTAAGAACCAGTGCCTCATGGAGAAAACACTCGTAACATTAGCCATAGAATTAGAATAAAGAGAGCTTGTTTGCTTGAATGCAAGGCATTGAAGGCATGAGCAACAAATTTATGCCAAAACCCAGCAGATAGAAACAAAAAAATTCAGTGACAAATGGAAAGCATGCCGAACTTGACGCATGGTGGTGAGCATTACGGATTCTCCGTGCCAAGGTTCAAATTCAAGAAACTGAAAGTGGAAGCAATACTTACTAAATAGAGAATTACACATAGAGTTTGGAAGAACTCTGTGGCAGTTTCGGGACTTTGGAAGGACTTCAACCATGAAAAGAATCAATAGCTAATCTGTCAGATTCCTATTGATTGATCAAGAGTCCCTGAACATAAAATCTTAAAAGCCGAAGTTGGAAATTTGATAATGACGTAAATATTTCAACCAAAACATTTGGAACACCGAAAATTCTTGTTTATCTCTATCTCCCTTACAGAAAGTCGGGATCTTGAAGTCTCAAAAGACCTTTGGGGCCGGCTCCTTTATATCTCTTTCCATGTCAACCATGCGAAAGCTGTAAATAATATTAACACTTATTTCTTTTTCTAAACGTACAGGAATTGCTCACTCCTCCTTTTCCTTCCAATTTTTCTCCAGCAAACCTTTGCTACAAAGGAAGATCTAAGGATGTCATGATTATACTCTTGTCAACGAACGGTGTTGAGCTTAATAGATTTCATGTTTAGTATTTCTTGACACGAATATTTGCATTAACCCTGCCTATATCATGTATTTATGTACTAGTTCAGTGAGGTGCTCTCAGGCCAGGACAAATTAGGAGATCGACCAATCATACCAGCCAATGAAAGAATATTGTGGCCCGAACTTGAATTTTTCAGAAAAAGTTCACATCCATACTTTTACTCAAATTTTGATTTGTTGTTGAGTCAGGCCCTAAATCGTTCTTTTGTTGTGGTCTTAAATTTTTGCCTTCAAGGCAGTGAGGATAAAAGGTTATAATTTATTTTTCAATTTGTCTTAAGTATATATATATATCGGTTGATACCAAGTAGTACCATGATCTAAGGAGGTAAGCAGGCATTTTTATTTTCTAGGCAAATAACTTTCAATTTAAGTTATAAACAGAGAAAACAAGGCCACAAACATGGGCAAAATCAACACAAAGACTACATATACGAACAAAGATTTAAGATCCAAAAAAGTAAACGGACCTAAGGCCCAAAACAAATTGAACCTGAAAGTCGCACCCGACAGCGTCGCTGTTTGTCAGAGGAGAGTATTGTGGTCACACCTCAATCCCACTTCCATTAAGTGCTTATCTAAAGGAGCCAAGAGATCAGTTGGACCACCTAAAGGCTTCTAGTTCAAAAATATCCTGTAAAAGTCTCAAATTGCCAAGTGCGTCAAATGCACGCGCTCCCATAAGAGCGCATGAAGGCTCACGCACCGCTGAAACAATGGTGACATCAGTGAATGAGCTAGATATAGGGTTGCTAATGCTGATCCCATATCACGTATCCGATGCCGATCAACAAAAGTTGAAAATCATTACAAGGGTCTCCACTAGAGAAGAATATATATAATTAGGGTCATCTCGCTGACCCAAACAGGTGTAGGTGAGGCAAGTTCAAGTTCGAAGGGGAGAAGATTCTAGAGAGAGAGTGAAAGAGAAAGAGAGTATATATGTTTTTTCAAGAAAACTTTCTCAAAACACTTGTATTAGTTTCTAGGCTTAAATGCGAATACGGTCCCTATGGTTTACCATTTTCCCAAAAAGTACTTGTACTTCAATTTGATTGATTTTGGTTCATGTTCTTTATATGTCTTCCCAAAAAAGTCCCCCGTCAACGCGGCCCCACTAATTTAACATTTTTTTTCGAGCTGACACGTGGACAACAATATCACTCTCCTCAGTTGCGCTCTATCACGTGCCACGCAAGCCATGCCACGTATTTAATTAAACACGTGTTTTGTGTTCTGCCATTTTGAACAATGAAATCTCGATCCCCCTTCCCCAACCCTAATTACGCAGACTTTGAGCCCTATCCCTTTCCCCCCATAGAAATTCTCAATCGAACCCCCATCTCCATTCTCTGCTTGAAGAAATTGAACCATCATTGCAATCGTAGATTACAAAAGGAGCAAGAAAAAAGATACTGGTGACCATCGAAGTCGTGAATCTCTGACCGCATCACTCGCGCAAACAGACGAGTGTTAAGGTAAAAATTTGATGCCCATTTGATTCTAATTTGGGTTATGGACTGCTTTGTGCTCATTATATACCGGTCAAGCTTTTCTACTGATTCTCATGTGGTCCATTGTATTGTGAGGGTGGGTCCTGTTAACATTGAGTTTGTTGGCCCCTTTTTTTGATTTTGTGTCTTAATGGGGAACAACGTGTATTGTTTCATATGCTTTATGAGGTGTGGTCCCCCACTATTGTAATAGTGTTAGAGTTTACAATTTAATATGAAAATGTGGTCCTACACGGTTATTGAACATGAATTTGCTTTGTCTTTATCATGTACTTTCTTGTTTTTCTGTTGCATGCCACTGCACATGTTAGTAAATTTATGTTGTCCTATTCTATTTTCTAAACACAACACTGTGTTATTCTATATTATCTTTTAGTAAACGAAACGAGTTGTTAAATCCTATATGCTTGTTTTAAAACATAGTATACTATAATGCTATTATAATATGCATTGGTTGAGGATTATAGTATAATAATCTTATAATAATGCAATTCCTCATATTCTAGTATGTTGTCTGGTTTATTACTATTTTTATAGTATACTTATAATATAAGCGTGATTATAGTATCGTATACTATTATACTATAGTACTAGTATACTTTTATAATATTTTTGCTGCTATTGCTAACATATAATAATGTTATTATGCTATTGTATGCACTGATTTATGACTTATAGTATAATAAAGAGTATAATATACTATAATACTATAACGTTATTGATGACTTATCTTTTAGTGAATGAAATGGGGTTTAAGAAGTGAATTTAACACTTGAATTGTAGGTTAAAGAACATGAAACTAGAACACCCTCTGCTGGAGAGGCAACAACGCCAAAGCGTGCCCGAACAAAAACTTCTGTCAATGTGGCATCCTGTTAAGGACAGCGACCTAGTACACAACTAGTTGCATCAAGGGTGAGATCAAGGGCCCCACAGCAATAACCCACTACTCCAAATGGGCAACCTAGAACTCAAGCATCATCGTTGCCTCAGAGATCACCAAGGAAGAACAGGTGGAGGGCTACGCAATGATTTTGGATTCTGTTGGATGTAAACACCCTTTTGTGGTGATTTTAGATGTAACACCTTTTTGTGGACATTTCTATTTTGTATCAGGGTGATTCCCTCCTTGAATGTTAATTATGGATGTACCATTTTTTCACATGTTGCAATCTGTCTATGTTTATAGATTTCAGATTAGAGGACATATTTGTAGATATGGTCTTGAATTCAGATGGTGACACATGGTGTTATTGAAGTTGTACACTTTATTGGTATTCACAGATTTGTGGATATTTAATGCATATTGAAGTTGTTTACTTTTTGGTATTATATTCACAGGTGAATTCATGATGGCATGTATCAAAATGAAATTGCGACATTGTTGAGCCAAATATACTTGTCCAAGTGAGGGACCATAAGTCCTTACAGATTTGTACAAATTCAAAATAACATCAGCAAATTCAAATTAAGGCCAACACACAGCATCCCTTCATTACATTAGCAAATAGCACAAGAACATTGTCCAAGAACCAACTAACAGTTTCTTCAATCGTCACTCTTGTGTCTGCTGCCTTCGAATTTTTTCATCCATCATGCATCGTTGTTCATCCATCTTTTTAAGCTTCCCAACAAGATCAGCTAACATCTCATCATTTCTTGTTTCAACTGGTGGATCTATCCATTTGAATAAATCACATGGCACATGATCCAAAAAATACAAAAAAAAATTGCAACGTTACAGGCTCTCACTAGTTCTTGCATACCAAACTAACGACAGCATACCAAAAATGCATCCATAACAGCATTTTCCCAAAAATGTACACTATCGATGCGAAAAATAACCTTTAAACATTCCATTCAAACAAATGATGCAAGAAACCACCTTTTTTCATACAGAACACAGCCATAGAAGCAGCGGTCGTGCTCCTCTTTGACTTTGCTCGCAGACCACATTTACACATCGGAGCCGTAGAGATCTCGTTGTCATTGTTCCCCTGAGAGGATGTCGTAGAAATTGAAGACGTCATGCCTTGGATGATTTCAAAGATTTGATTTGATTTTGTTGTTAGGGTTGCAGAGAAGGTCGGGGGTTAATTTGTTTAGCCGAAGGGGATGAATTCGAGAGGCCAAAAATGCAGCGTTTCAATTAGGACTACGTGGACCCCATGCGTGACACTTGACATGGCGCAACTGATAATAGAGATATTGTTTGTCTACTTGTCAGCTCGTGATTGGTTACAATGTGGACCTTCTTTAGACTATATATGTATGTATGTATGTATGTATGTATGTATGTATGTATGTATGTATGTATGAGGTAAACAATCATTTTGTAGCATGACGTTTTACAACAACATAAACCATGCAGGTGGTTTCCCTAGCTGAGGAAAGAAATAGACGAGGAAAAGGAATGCGCAAGACCAATATATTTATGTGTTCCAATTGTACTTTAATGTTTGGGATGGAATGGCATCCGAAAAAAGGGGAGCCTTATAACCTTGTCTTGCATGTGAAGTATTTGGTTTATTGTTAATGATGCATTATATCTATTGATTATACGATCAATCTGGTTTAATGTTAGATTAGTTGGAGGTTAATTTACTATTAATTATTATGCTTCCTGAATTACTCTCTTCACGCTACTGCGCTTTCAAAAAACGTAGCTTGAACTTTCCTTTATCAACCCTCTTGGTTTACTGATGAAAGAAGATGTCATTTGGCTGGAAAAGCACTAGGACACCCTAATGTTTCTTTGATATTTAGGTTCTCGAAGGATGGATAAATACACTATACACTCTCCAGTTATAGGGTCTTGATATTTCTCCACCCTAAATTATTATTTTTGTCACATTACATTTACCAACTATTTATTTTAGAAATTTTTTTTATCATCCATTAAATTTTTGCATCAATTTTGATAGAAAAATTATTTTTTGGCCTATAAAATTATGATTTTACTCTATAAAAATATCATTATCAACAAAATTATGGGAATAAAATTGATATTTCACGCGCGGGAAAATCACTTTTCGTGTGTAAAATGTCTACAATCAGTGGTTAAGGTAGTTGTAATGTGATAATTAAAAATAATTGTTTGAGGTGGATAAGTGTTAAAGACCCTCATAATTAGAGAATATAAGTTGTATTTATTCCCTTTTTCTTTGTAATTTAAGTTAAGAACTAGATCAAGACTGCAGTTTTAGTAATTTATCCCCATAGTCAAGTCACAATATTCTAAAGAGGGGGTGACACTTGGGTCAAAGGGCTGAGTGCCACTTGTTTGCGCTTTACGTGAGATCTCAGTCCTACTTCTTTTTATTATATTTCAATTCTTTATCATCCATTACATGTAAATAAAAAAAATTGTAATTAGTTAATTTCTTCCCTTTTCGCAATTAATCTTTATGGTTAAGACACGAGTGTATACGGTGAAATCAAGTGAAACTAAGAGAAAAAAAAATTGTAAGATTTTTTTGATAGAATTGTGAATATTTATGTAGATTAAAATTTTATAAGTTTTTGTGTAAAAGTTGATAAAAAGTTTTAAACATACTTAATTTTTTATGAAATTTGTAAAAATGTTAAAAGAGAGATGATTTGATTTAACTGTTTAATAAAAAAGTATTCGAGTATAAGAGTTTGTGTGAAAAATTATTAGAAATTGTGTAAAAAAAATATTGATATTTTGTATAGAAATTTTTTAGATTTTAGATGTCCGTTTTGTAAATTTTATTAAATGCATTATATTCTAAAATAATGTTGCAAACGAACGTGTTGTTTGACTATTAATTTCGAACTCACTTCAACTTTTCATCAATCTGCCCAGGGTTATAAGTAATTTGTATATATTTGGCTTTTTTATTTTCAAAAAAATAAAAAATAGGCGTCACGTTTTATCTAATGAAAATGCTTTTGAGTTTACGTTCTGTGTAATGAATTTTACTTACCCAAAAAAACAAAGAATGTACGTAATTACTTAAAACTGGAAGTATGGATTCGTATCATAAAAGTTAAAAAAATTCCTACTTAATTTAAGTCCATAATCATCATTCAATAAGGCACGTGGAAGGTAAAACTGACCAAAACATTTGTCATTGATTTCCCTCCAGAACATGTGCAAAAAGAAAAAAGAAAAAAAAAACAATTGAAGGGGAATTGCTGCCGTCCAGCAATATAAGCGGTGTTTCCAACGTGCCTAGCAGAATAATGAATCTCGACCCTTTTTTTTCTATACTTTTTTTTTTCTTTTTGAGTAACAAGAGAAATTCAGTAAAATCCTCAGGTGCACGCACCCATCTACAAGACATGTGCACCAATTGTTTTTTTTCCCCTAAGCGTGTACCAATTGACACTGCAAAAAATATCACTTTGTCACAATTTTTTTTGCTGAGAAATTATAATTTGTGACTGCAAGTCACTACAAAATTGAAAGTTTCAATTTTATCACTACGATACTGGCAAATAATTTTGTCCGGACGTCCAATCATATGATTTGGATGGTTTCTCTGAATGATAAACTCAGACGTCACTCGGCACGAAAATCACAAAACGTTCAGACGTAATTAAGACCTTGCACACGATTATCTTGATAATGAACTTATATTTGGCGACTCACAAAATTTCACTCGTTTAGATGTCGACGTTACTTGGTGTACGTTTGCGGAGAAGCTCACATGATTCACTTATGTGAGAAACAACAATCCTCGTTCAGACACCTTTTGTAATGTCCGGGCGTGTCATCGACTATTCAGCTAATGAGGGGATAACATGTTGCTTGAATATTACCTTACTCCGTTCGGATGTCATGGTTACCGTGCGACGCCAGAAAGTTCTAGACGGACTACAAATTTCGTTACCCAATCTTTCGTGACAAACTTTTAGTGACGAATTTTGTCACTCAAAATCATTAGTGACAATTAAAAAATAAAACAATAATAATTTACCACCAAAACCCAAAGTTCTAGTTTGCGTGGAGGCACCTACTCTACATGGGAGTCTATGGCTCACTCTAAGGATCTCCCCATACCCATAGGCTAATTGTGGGCGGATCTATATTCCATTTGCTATAATTATTTGTCTAAAATGTATGATACAATTGAATTATAGATTAAAAAAAAAAAACGGTTTATGATAATGCTACCCGTATAAACTACTTTTACAAGATTAAATTGATTTCGGATCTAAATTTGAATATAAGAGAATACTCTGGTAATTAATTTTGAATTCAGATCAAAGCATATCCCAGGTCGTGTTGCTTTGTCCTCTCTTCTTCTGCCAAAAGATTAAATGGAAATTAGCGCAGTGCATTCCCTTCCCGGTATCCTGCTAGCTAAGATTGTTTTCCCAACCGACTTTGAAGAGGGCTCTTTTCCTCGCAAGGCCAAAGAAAAAATGAATACGGCATTTTCTAATATTTTCTGACCAAAAAGGTAGGGGGGGAAAAACTGTCCCACTTCCACTCAATTCAAAACATTCTGCTTTTGTATTCATGTGCTGATCAACAACAACAAGATTCCACAGATCAAATCAGTGCATTTGATTAAGAGGTAAATACGAATTTTCTAATATTTTCTTACCAAAAACATTCTGCTTTTGTATTCATGTGCTGATCAATTACAAGATTCCACAGATCAAATCAGTGCATTTGATTAAGAGGTAAATACGAATTTTCTAATATTTTCTTACCAAAAAGGGAGAGAAAAAAAATATCTCACACTTCCACTCAAATCAAAACATTGCGCTTTTGTATTCATGTGCTGATCAACAACAAGATGATCATCAAATCAGTGTATTAGGTTTCCATGAACCACATTATCAGTACCACAATTTCTACTCATCCGACAAACGAGAGAAATGATCAAAGTAACAAATATTCTACCTGAGATAATCTGATCCTCAAAAGCAAAGGTAGACAAAACCCACTAATACAATATCGATCGGAAGCAAAAAAAACCGCTCTTTGGATGATACAAGCAATGGCAGCATCAAGTGAACAAGACATGTGTATCTAGAGAGTATCAAGTCACTATCAAACCCTTACCAAGTGCTAGAAGATAAAACACAACTAACTGGATGCTCTTGGGATACTCTTTGGGTTAGATTACACAAAGATAACCATTTGTTAGTAGGAAACAAGAAATCCAGAAGATAAAACAGGACAAAAACCTAGCAATCTTATTATCTCCAAATAAGATTACACAGTTGACTTCCTCAATGTTGCTTCAGATACTCAGTCAAAGAAGTCAGAAAAACGTATTGTATTTTATGTAACTATACCTACAAACTTCGGATAAAGGTAAAATAGCAATAAAACTCCACGTACCTACTATTTTTCCCATTAGCAGATATTCTACTAGTGTCCTTCAAATGACCTGCAGAAAAGGTATAGACAATTGTGAAAGTTTAATAGATTATTACATTCAGCAGAAGATTATGACAAGCAGCGATAATTATACACCCATTATTGCTGTCTCTCCAATTAAGCAGCGTAGTTGATGAGCAGTTTGGACCATTTTTCCATTCAATATCTGCTCAATGGTCTCTCAGATAGATCTATCACAGACAGCCTTATATCTCTTGCACCATCCTATCATCCATCAATTCAAACATAGCACTACGCCTATCATCCATTTGCCCATAAAACATCTCACAAGTTTGAAATCCAAATTCATAGCAGCTTTCCACATGATCCAATGACAGAAAATTTTAATTCAGCAGAGGCAGCCTCGTGAGAATTTTCTTTCCTAAATGTATAAGTTCCGACTGCTTGGTTGTTGGTCAATCGAGCTCTGAACACCTGAGCATAACTTTATTCTCCAAGCATAATGCACTCCTGCCCCATACTTCCTCAGAAAAATGTAGTTTTCTCTCAATTTTCAAATTATTCACCTACTTGGATCTTTTCAACTAAATGTAATGTTACTAAGCCAATAATCGCAACCCCATCTGTTCCATTTATCTACTGAAATAAATACATAATCGCACTCCTCTTATCCCACCAAGACCATGCTTGATGTTTCTACATATTGTTAGGCATGTTACTATTATGGAATTAGCAAAGTGAGTTACTGACTTGCTACTTCTACACCAAAGAAGAAAATAGGTTAAAATTTTATATATTGTGTCAGTTACAACCAGCCTAAGCCATAAAGATCCCCTTCTTTGCACACTACACACTACCTCCCCATTCTCCAGCTTTACTATCAATTCCCAAAAATCATTCCGGATTTCATCTTACATGAACGCACAGGTCCAACTGCAAGCTAGAGGGAACTGGAGAAATTCTAAGGAGGAAACTCAGATGAAAACTAAGGACTGTTTTTTAATCTGAGTGGAAAACAAAGATAACAGAGCACATTCCAGTAAGAAGAAAGAAAATGAAAAATCAAGTTCACATACAGAGCATCCAAAGAAGATTACTGTTGACCAAGAATGATATAGGAACAAATGAATCAATTTTAGAGGGCAGAAAAAGGATATCATTGAATAACAAGTCCCCTAACCCTTTCTCTCTGTTTTTTTTTTTTTGCCGGGACGAGAGGGAAGAGATGTATTACAGATGCATAGAAAAGGGGGCATCCTAGAAAACATGGTCAAAAATTCAGCTTACTATGTCCATCCCAATGTGGCGGACCAGAATCCGGGACCAAAAACAAAACAATTGAAGAGTGGTCTATGTGTCTCAAAATATACTGTCGCCAAACTATACAAAGGTAAAGCTTCCCTCTCCAATGCCTGGAAAGAAATTTTCATTGGTTTTGAATCATGAAGAAAATCTCATTCCAATTTCCTGAGCTGTCCTTACTTGTCTCACTTCAGTCTTTTTACAAACTTTCTATTGCTATTGTTCACATTCCAAATTTCTTTTCAACTATTCAATTGTCAAAGAGACAGTTGAAATAGCATCAATCATTCTTTTCTCAGCTTATTTCAGTTTCTTGAGCAATTCTTGTTCTGGAAACTAGGTTCTGAAAGACATTTTATTGCTTTTACCATGAGCTATATCCATGCAGAGAATTTATGTCAGAAGTATTTATTAGTGCATCCATTATAAACTTCATAAGTGTGACTGAAAGAAAAGATAGTAATCTTACCGGATTTACTTCCTAATTCATCTGTGAACATGAACAATGAATTAATGAAAAACTATAACACAAAAGTGGAGAGACATATATAAAAGATAACATCATTGATAGAGATTTCGAACTTCAAAGTTTCAACTTCTTGCTACAAGATTGTGCATGGTTTGCCACCTCTCTTTAGAAAAGATGGAAGAATAAAGAGCCGAAAAATAAAAACTGTAAGCACAACGTCAGTCATAAGATATGAAAGCAAGCAGAGCAGTCTGCAAGAATTACATTCACAATATGATAACGGATACATACACACCTCCTTATGAATAAAAAAGCAACTTGAACTGTACATTTTAATTATGTAAGAGAAAATCCTTATACTACCTTACAACAAATTTAGAGAAATCACTCCACAGAGTTGTTAGCTGAGAAGAAAGGGAAGACAAGCACCAAGAGGTGAACCGACAATTAGGCGATCAATATTTCGTTGTATAGCTAGTTATCTCAAGAGCTCAAAGAGCGAAATAGTTTAGGGCATCTAAACTAGAAGCCAATTTTTCCTTTAAAAGACGAGGGACTAGGAGCTGCTATATTCAAGGTAATGAGAAAGAAAAGGGGCTCTTATTCCATGTTACCGAATCTCTTGGCAATGATCGGACGGACATCATCAGCATCAACAAGGGTCTCTAAGAAGGGAAGTAAGGAAATTAGTGCACAATCTGTTGGATCATCAAACCAACTCCTTATAGGAATCCCATTATTGACTTGCAACTGGAAAACCTGAAATGAGCAAAACGAGAACGAGGCTTAAACAATCAAGCTTCCATCAGATAGAGATGACTTCGACCACCGGCAGACTAAATTTAAGTTGGTAGCCAAAAGTAGTTTGATATCACAAGTCCATCAAGGAAAATATTTAACACCGGGCAACAGCACTGAACACCAGTAAAAGAAGATTTCAACCATAGAAAGCAAGAGAATTAATGCGGGAGGGGGGGGGGGGGGAAGAAGGATCTAGCCAAAAGGTAAAACCAGCACGACAAACAGGTCTATGTGATGTACCTGAGGAGAATTATCAATTATAGCAACTTTTGCAAGATCAACACCTAAAACTGTCAAATCTTTAGTGTAACTCCCATCTGTAAAAATGCATGATTCACGGTACACTCGGCGAGATATAAGCTTTCCATCTGGATCCAGCATATCAAGAAGTTGTTCTGCATATATACTTTGGCTTGCAGTGAAAATAACAACTTCAAACATCTCTGCAACTCTCCCCAAGAAAGTATGGAGATGAGGCCTTTGTTTCACATATACTGTGTGCTCCTTCATGTTGAAGAAAACGGTGAAGGTGAAATCGGCATCTTCACGATGTTCCAGTGTAGAGTGGACAAGTGTTTCTGGGAGTAAGAAAGAAAGATGACCAAGCATCAATGTCATTTGTTTCAATGAAAACCAAAAGATCTGACAATGTAAGTAAGCTGACCAAATGTCTGTTAGAGATATAATTCAAATAATAAAATCTTCAGCTTCCTATCAGCTTAAGCTTTTGGGATGAGTGGTAAAATATTCACATGGTATCAGAGTCAAGGTCCTGAGTTCGAAACTTGACTCCGCACTCTACCCCAATTTCAATTACATATTGTACGTGTTGGACCTCCCAATTAAAGGAGAATTCAGCCCACGCGTGAGGGGGAGTGTTAGAGATATAATTCAAATAATAAAATTTATACCTTCCTATCAGCTTAAGCTTTTGGGATGAGTAGTAAAATATTCACAATGTCAAAGGCTAATCTCAACGCCCAAGTTGAACCACAAATTAAGGGCTCTATCAGAGTGAAAACCCAGATTGTGCAGTGCTAACATTGCTAATTAGGGAATCTCAAGAATGTTTTAAATATTTGTGTCATATTGGTTCCATATAGATGTACATAACGCATATATGAATATATTCCCCATCAATCAACATGATCTTCATGAACTTATAGGTCTTCAACTTATTGAGTGCAGCAGTCAACTGAATAAGGTTTGCAACAAAGCAAGAGTCTGTTGAATTAACACAGATACTGAAGAATGTCCTTTTTTCCCCTGTGGACGCAGCATTTAATAGTGTCATCTTGCCAGCTTTTTTATTTTTCCCAATAGTGCAATGTGACAAAAATAAGTTGTTAGAGGGTGCATTGTCATAAAAATTGATAGTTTCGACTGCAAAGTGTTAGAACCCACATAGTTGGACAATGCAAAGTGTAAGTATCCCTAAATCCTATTTTATCATATTTTGACAACCATAAATGCCCATCCATAGGAGTCCCAAAAATGAATCTAGAAGGAGGTTACTAGTACATGAATTAGGCTAATGGATCCCAACGATCAAAGTTCATAATATATGCAGAGGAAATATGGAGATATCATCATGTTATCTATAAGGGAATTCCCTTACCATCCAAATCAAGTACTAATGTTACAGGTTTCCTGTTCTGAGTTTCCTTTGGCATTATACTGGGCTGAAAGTTTGACACCACGTCTGAGAGTTCCGGTAAATTTTTTATAAACACTTGTGGATCAAAGCACTCTGCCTGATCTGAGTCAGGGTTAACATCAAATTCCGGGTTGCAGGATCTCCTTTGATCAATTGCTACGTACAAGCTAGTAGTATCAGAACCAAACATGTCTTCTTGACATAATTTGAAATCATTGATATCACTGTTTTTGACTGTGTCCTCAAGGAAAGGCAGCATCATGTACTGCTCAGCCACATCAAAGAACAAATTAGGCTCCGCACTTTTGTAGTCAGTGAAGCAATTGGCATCAACTATATCATCCTCAAATGAACTCCCATTGAAGGGCAAGGTAGCAACAATCATGTCAGATATGTAGAAATCAGATACATCGCAAGTTTCGTAGTCGCATGAGCTTCTATTATCATCACTTTTGTTGGCTCCCAACCCAGGCATATCAGGTTCTTTGCTGATTCCTAAAGCAAATTAAGAAGAAAGTTGGGTATCAGATACAATTTTTTCAGACACGTGTAAAAGTTGCTAAATTGACATATTCAAAGTAACGAAACCAGAACTTTCAATGCATGTTCTCTGAAATTCTCCGTTTTCAAAGGAAATTTGGGCCTCGTGTTCCAGAAAAAAGCATGCAGAGTGCCAGAAATTTTGTTAAAAGATTGGAAGAAAAATCTGCCTACAGTTTTTTTTCCTCTAGCAGTCAAAAAAATATAATGAACATCTATGCACCAATCTGCCCCTTCAGTGACCATAACTTGGTCCACAGGCATGACACAAATATATTATGCTACAGGCAGTCAAAAGAAGATTCAAATCTGTTAAGTTCCTTTTCTTTTCCAATTAGTTTATAAAGTAAGCAGTATATCCATCATCTAGTATTGTCCAAGTTCTATTTAAAAAACAAATTATTAGTGTCAAGTGAAAAGAAAATGGTTCAACTTATATAGGGGTTCGCTAACAAAATAAAAGAATGTCATAACATTACTTTAAGTATTCAACCAGGAGAATTGCAAGTCATACCTGTGTGACCATCAGCTGTCAGTTCAGCATCGCCTTCAACGGGCTCCAGAGCAGGAGAGAAAATAGTCTCTAGGTTTGAGCTGTTCGTAGATTCCTGCAAATTAGCAAACCATTCTGTTACATTAACAAAAAATAGATTAACAGAAGAATACAAGTCACATTTTCCCCAAATAAAGGAATACCAGCATGTCCTTTTGAACCCAAAAAGAAAAACTTATGAACAACAAAAAGATTAGACTACTAAAGATAATACCATTACCCTAGTACAAACAAAAAGTGAATTTCGACAGAAGTACACCTCGAGAACAGTAATTACAAAAAAAATGCACCAAATACAAAACAAAAAATGGAGAAAGCATTTATGAATAAAGTCAGACATTAAAAATAAAACTAAATATAAGTGAAAGAAGGGAAAGGGAAAAAGTGTATAGCACACAATAAAAAACGTAGAATCTGAGCAAAGATCCAAGTTTTTTAATTGAACAAAGAAGAACCTTGCCGTGGTCCTTTAACCAACTCAGAAATAAACAGATAGATAACTTACATATGTGAAAAGCAATGGAATAAATTAGAATTAAGATTTGAGGAATGATTACTGAAGAACCAAACCAATAAACGATAAAAAAAAACGAATATACAAGAAAAACCAGTATTCAGAACCCCTAAAAACACCTACACACACTGTCACATAAAAGAATAACAAACACTAGAATACTGAGAGATAGCCACAAGATGCACTTTTTATGTACATGCACCTTGAGTGCTCCACATGCATCAACTCCAGACCAAATTTTAGAAAGGGGCCAAAAACAAGTCAAAACAATTAATTCATCTGAAGAAAATTCAGTAGTAACCTTCAGGGTATCCAAAAATGACAAACTGAAGAAATACAGTATGGGTCTCCTGAGATGAGCACTTCTTACCATTCTCCCAATGGACTCAATAAAACATGATGGCTGCTTTTGAAACTGAGATTTTTCTTCATCCAACAATTCTTCATAGTCAGTGGCTCCATCATGTTCAAGGTTTGTAATAGACACACATGTGCTTGAAGAAACTATAAGAATGATGAGGAGCATTAAAAATAAGAACTGTAGCTTAACTTAACTGAAAATTTCTTACTACAAAACTAGCAAACTAGTCAGCCTATTAAAGATGCAAATGATAACACAAATTGCTTCGTAAAAATAGGACTATTGTTGTACTCCATGGAAAAAAATACAAACAGAAACATCAACAAATTACACAATCACGGATAACCATTCTGCAACTTATTAGAAGTAGATTAATTTCTTTTCTTCAAGATGATAGATTCATACTTTTGCAAAGAAAATGATTAGAACATAGCAGAAATTAAAGGGACATTCGAAAGCCATATTTTTTTCTAAGCTCTTTTATCCTTCTAAGTTCAAGGCAGACCAATGTGTAAAAACTTCCACAATTTGGAAAAGAAGTACAGGTAAATTATCTAACAAACTTTTCAAGTGAGAGTTATGACTAAGATTTCCAAATTCTCAGTCACTAACATTGTTCTATAGTATATCTAAGCTGGTGTAAAACAAAAATATGCAACCCAACTAACATACTGTCCACCTTCGAAATGATTCCCCAATAACACCTGAGGGAGCAATTTTTGGCTACACTTGGCAACTAAGTGAACTGTTTTCTTATACTAAACAAAACTTACAACAACTGTCTATACACAACATGAGAGAACTTCAAACAATATCAAATATAGGAAAGATTCTCAGAGGGATCAAACGTTAGCCCTCTCAAGACTTACCATCCTGAAGTTTATGAATACAACTGTCCAATTCTGCTGTCTGTTCAGAAAGCCTGACATATGAGCATGAATTTTTGGAAATTTTAGTTGACTTACGACACACATGAACACCATTTTTCTCTTTGAAACAGCCCGTGCTCAATTTCGTCTTCATTTTGAATGAGGGCATTTGTTCTGTACTTCAGATATATACTGCAACCTTGATGTGAGAACATCAGTGGGAAACAACTCTCTCTTAAGTTTCTAACCAATAGAACAAGCACCACAGATTGTATCAGTAAACAATAAAGATAAGTACAGGGCAAAAACGAAACATACAGATGTGCAGCAACAACTAGGAATAATGAGAATGTTATGATCCAGTATTTAAGTATTGAAAAAGCAGTAAGAAAATCAGAGCTCGTAAGAAGAACCTCAGCCATCAAAATATTATCAAATTAGCTTCCAGATAAATAATATCTACTAACGATCATCCACTCAGAACAAAAGAAAGGAAAAGAAAGGAAAAGCATCCAGAAAATACACCCTCTAAGATTGAGCCTATACCTTCAGATATCCTAATATGCCTAGCCTTCAATACACCACGAATTAGAAAATGGGGAGCTACTCTCTAAGCGCAAAATCTCCACCTCAAAAACCTTTATACCTGAGTTTAGGATGACCCACAGAAGGAGAAAAGAATGTCCAAAAGTACTGAGCTATTAGACAACGACAAAGCAAGTGATCAGCAATCTCTCCATCCGATATATACAGATATGACATCAATTGAAAATGGTAGCTTCATCTTTTGCTTAGTTGTCAGCTCTAATAATGTGTTTCAAATTTGTAATTCAGATGCTATATCTAGAAATAGTCATTCAAAGTCAAAAATTTAACAGATTGATTTTTGAACTTGATGACTGCAACACATAGCAGATGACCGAACTCGTCGATATCTTTAAAAATTAAAATGTGTAATTCAAATGCTATATCTAGAAACGGTCCTTCAACGTCAAAAAGTTTAACAGATTTCTTTTTGAACTTGATGACTGCAACACATAGCAGATGACAGAACTCTTCGCTATCTTTTAAAATTCAAATGTGCAATTCAGATGCTATATCCATAAGAAACTGCTGCACCAACTGCTTGCAAAATTAAAATTAAATAACGAAAACGGCGCTACTTAATTTTTAAATCCGGAACCAAAAAATAACAGAAAAAATTCATGAAAAAGAAAAAAAAACGAAAGGTCCAAAAATAGCAAACGAACTTGGGGACAACGCAAGAATTCAAAATTCCAGGTCCAAAGAACCAGAATTTCCAAGCAAAACGACACAAGAAAAGAAGTCAACCAACTGATTTACAACACCAAATTCAATCAAAGTCAGAGATAATTCACAGCAAAGAAAACCAAAAGAAATCAAAGAAGGAAAGCAGACCTGTAATCAAAAACAACTAATGAACTTAAACCCTAGAGAGACAAAGTTGGGACGACGGTTATACAGTCAAACTACTATTTCACACAGTAAAAACAAAACATGAAAAAGAAAATCACCAAAAACAGTATTCAACCGGAAGTGAATTAAGCGTTAATTAGCTGGAACCAAGAAGAGAAAACTTTAACAAACATTGAATTATAAGAAGAGAATAGGCATACCTGTATAGCAGCTGAGAGTCTCGGACTCTCTCCTTCTCTCTCTTTGAGTCTCTCTCTTATAAGCCTTTATTTTATTTTTTTGTCTCTTAAAGTCTTTAACTTCCACGAACGGTCAGACAGAGCTGATGTCGGCTTCTGTTGGATGATACGGACGGCTGAGATGGGATCTTGGGGGACTATATTAGACCGATGGAGATGAGCCACGTGGGATTTTGAACCAGCTCAGCGTGACGCCTTGACACGTGCAGGTTCGCGGCAAGAGAGGAAGGCAGGGACCGGAGGAAAGAAGATGGAATGGGATTGGAAGGTGGTCCACGTCCTTCTTGAGCGCGTGTGTTCACCTCATTTCAAGTGCGGACTGCGGAGTTGTAGGCCTTAAGTAGCACGCACATTTGACATGCGTTCGGTTGTCCAAGTCCACGTTGATCTTAAGGCTATATTTGTTTAAGTTCTTAAAAAATTTTCAAAAACTTCTTATTTATTTTTTCATTAATTTCAATACATTTTCATCAATCTCAATAATTTTTTCATCAATTTCAATACCTTTTCACCAATCCCAATAACTTTTTACAAATTTCAACAACTTTTAACTAATTTTTTACCAATACTAAGAGAATTTACACTACTTCAAAAAAAAACACAAAAACAAAAATTGTTTTGAGAATTAAACCAAACATAGCCTTAAAAGTTCTCAAAAACATTTCTATGTTTTTTTGGGGCAAAACCTCTACCTAAGTATGATGTGAATATTTAATTGATGTAGAAGTTTTATTGATATTTGTGTAGAAGTTGTTGAGTTGTACTAATGTTTGTAAAAAAAATAATGTTGAGTTGTATTGGTAATTGTGTAGAAGTAATGTTGGGATTGTAATTTTAGAGGGTTTAATTCAAATTCTTAAAAATTTCACCAAAACGAAGATGTCTTAAATTTGAACTGATTTGCTTCAATTTGGTTACTGTTCCTAGGCTTAATCACACAACAATTTTTTTACTCTCACCATTCGAGTTGTTTTCTATTCGAGTCGCGTTGAGTATAAGTTGTTCGAACTCGGCTCGTTAGACATATATGCGAGTTCAAGCTCGAGCTGAGATTCTGCTGGGGTGTTCAAACTCAGCTCGTTCCAAATTTTTCATGTTCGAACAAGCTCAAACTCGATTAAACATATATACACGAGTCAAGTTTGAGCTTATTAGAACCGAGCTCAAACTCGAATTAACCAACAAAATCTGAGCTCATAAAAAACAGATATCACAAAACATAACTCAAATCAAGCCTCAACATATGGTGTCATAATACATAATACACAACATATAATAAATACTTGATATTTGTACAAACTTTTTTTAGAAAATATTTAGATTCATATATAACCTATGTTAATTGGCAAAAATGTCAGACAATATATATTTAATATATAGAGGACATAACCAATACTTATGGATAATACTTATTCATTCATATATCAATAAAAAATTAAATGCACATTTTACTAATATGTAAATAATAAATTTACAGTACATACAAGTGTACCTATTTTACTAATATATAAATAAGAAAGTTACAATACATGCAAATGTACCGAGCTTTTAAAAGAACTCAAATGAGCTGAGTTGAACTTATACAAATTTTATTCTCGAGCTTAAATCGAGTCGAGCCGAGTTCAGAGGCGGAGCCAGGGGGTGCCGATGGGGGCGGATGCCCCCACTGGCTCCAAAATTCCTTTACAATTTTTTTTGGTTATTAAGAAGCAAGTCTGCCCACACTGACCCAGCCGCCAAGGCCTACTTCCAGGGCCAGTGGGGGCGAGACGGGGGCGCACCCACTAGCCCAGTCTCGTGTGGCCTGCTTCCTTAAATTTTTTTTTTAAAAAAAATTAGAGGGTGAAACGGCATTATTTCACCCTCTGATTTAAAAAAAAAAATTGCACACCTCTCTCTCTCTGCGATCTCTCCAGCTCTCCCTCAGCCCAGCAACCCTCTCGCCTCTCTCTCACTCACTGCTCACTGCTGTCGCTGCCATTGCCCCACTCGAAACCCACACGTCATCCCCGTTAGACCGCTGACGCCGTCCAACCCAATTAAGCCCACCTGCCCACCATCTCTCTCATTCTCTTGTTTCTTTTTTATTCTCAATAATCTCACATCTCGCCTCTGCTCTCAGGTGCCGCCCACCAGCCAGCACCATTGGTCCACCAGCCATCGAAACTCTCTGCCGACTGCATGACTGCCTCTCCATTCCAGGTATGTGCAATTTAGACTATTTAGTTTAATTTAATTTTTCAATTTAGCCATTTAGGGTTTCAAATTTTAATCATTTCATGATTAATTTCTTATTTCTCATTATTAGTTGTTTACTTTTATTTTATTTTTTCTGCTACTGCATGATTAATTTCTCATGATTTAGTTTAATTGTGTCCGAATTTCTCATGATTTATCATTTATGATTATGTGCTTATAGTTATGGACTGTGGTGCTGTTGTGCTGGTTTTTTTTGTTTTTAAGGTTTGTCTTGACTGAATGGTTGTTTCAATCATTCAATGTTAATGCTTTTGACTTGATGCTTAATTGCTTATGACTGTTTCAATATTGTACTATTTAGTATGTTATATTTTATTACATTTTGTGTCTATACTGTCTTTATTGTCTTTATATGAAAGAATTTTAGAGGTGAAAGTATTTGCTTCTAAAAGAGCAAAAAAAAAGTGTCTTTGCTTCTAATCTATTAGGCTCAATTCATTAAAACTACTTCTGATATATTTAACTCCTGAGTAGCTATTTGGACTGTAATATCCACGTGGTTTCATTTACTTTTGTCTTTCCTCAATTTTATAGAAAAAAGAGAATAAAAATGTAGAAATTTTGTGAACACGTATAAAATGTTTGTTTGTTTGTTTGGATGCTAACCTTTTGATGGGTGTTAAGAATTATCTTCCTCATATGTTGATGGGTATTTTAAATTGTTTGTTTTGTTCTGTTCTTTTTAGATAATGGAGCGATTTTTTATAAAAAAAAAAAAACCACGAAGCATGAAGTCGTCTAATACTCCTAATGTGGATTCTCATGAGGATTCTAGTTCGAAAAGACCTCGCCCTTTGTTGAGTTCGGATGATATTATTTTTGACCCAAGGTTGCATAAATCTATTGATTCGTATGATGCTAAGATTCAGTATCAAGTTCGTATAGAGTACTTGACCAAAGGTGCTTTTTCAACCTCGTGGTCATGTTTTTTCCAAGAAGAAATTTGGGAAGAATTTGAGGGGTTTTAGGGAGGTGTGGTACGAAGATTATCCATGGTTAGAATATAACATATCAAAGGATGCAACTTATTGTTTGTGGTGTTATCTATTTAGGTGACCTAAAGGAGCACAATCCGAGGAGATGTGTTTATATCTAAGGGATTTTATAAGGCGCTGGAGAGATTTTAACGAACATGTTGGCAGACATGATAGTGCTCACAATGAAGCTAGACAACAATGTGAAGCACTCATGAATCAGCGACAAAGTGTGTCACACATTATCCGCACATGGGCACGAGCAAGAGAATGCTTATCGCATTCGATTAACAGCGGTTTTAGATTGCATTCGTTCTCTTTTGGGGCAAGAATTAGTTTTTCGTGGTCATGATAAGTCCGAGAGTTCATTGAGGCAGGACAATTTTCGTGAGCTTTGAAATGGTACAGCTTACGTAAAAAAAGGTTGCTAAGACAATTCATCTAAATGCTCTTGGAAACAACCAAATGATTTGTCCAACTATTCAGAAGGAAATGGTGAATGCTTGTGCAGGGTCGACCACACTTGTTATCATTAAAGACATTGAGGATGTAATTTTTCCTCTTATGGTTGATGAGTCTCGAGATAGTTCAGTGAAGGAGTAAATGACAGTAGTTTTGAGATATTTGAACAAAAGTGGACATGTGATTGAACGGTTTCTTGGTGTGGAACATGTTACTGACATATGCTCACAATCTTCAAAAACTGTTATAAAACAATTGTTTGCAAGACACGAGTTATCAATATCTATATTGAGAGATCAAGGGTATGATGGAGCATCAAACATAAGATGCGAGTTCAATGGATCGAAGTCGCTCATTTTGAGTGAGAATCGTCCTGCTTTCTATATCCATTGTTTTGCTCACCAACTTCAACTGGTTGTTGTAGCTATTGCAAAGAATAATTTACAAGTTGATGATTTTTTGAACTATGTTTCTATGATTGTAACTATGGTTGGAGCTTTTTGTAAAAGGAAAGATATTCTTCGGCAATCCCAACATGAGAAGATAGTGGAGCAGTTAGAGAATGAAGAGATTTCTACTGGAAGGGGCAAAAATCAAGAAATCAGTTTCGCACGACCAGATGATACTCTTTGATTACTATATCTCATTATAATATTTTAGACTATTCAGTTTTTTTTTCTTTGTTTATAGGTTTTGAATTCTCATAATATTGTAGGTGATACTCGTTGGGGTTACCACATAACAATACTCCGTTTCTTCAGTATGTGGTCAACAGTGTTGGAAGTGAGGCATAAAAGAGGATGATACTCTCTCGGATCAAAGATCCAAGGCTATGAGTTTAATGGATAAGGTGGAAACCTTTGATTTTGTATTCACTATGCATTTGTTAAGGAACTAATGGGAATTACTAGTGAATCGTCACTGACATTATAACGAAAGGATCAAGACATTGTTAATACTATGTCTTTGGTAAGAGTTGTGAAGACACGGTTGCAAGATTTGAGGGAGATGGGATGTGATGAATTTTTGGAAGAAGTGAACTTTTTGTGAGACTAATGTCATCGTTGTGCTCAATATGGATGACATTGTATCAACTCGTAGTTCGAGGCGTGGAAGACAAATAATTACTTATTAGCATTATTTTTCGTGTGGAAGTGTTTTGCCAAGTTAGTGATTTGATTTCTCAGGAGATGGATAATCGTATCAATAAAGCAAATACGGAGCTACTTCTTTGCATAACATGTATTGATCCAAGGAACTCATTCAAGGCATTTGATCATATTAAGTTATATCGTCTTGCTCAATTTTATCCAGATGATTTAAGACACTTTTTACATTGTGGAAAAATATTTTTTTTATAATTTTACATTAGAAATTCGACCCCACTCATTTTATATCCTAAGTACGTCACTGGCCTAGTTTAACTGAGTTTGAATACTATTTTTATTAAATAGAACTCTTAATTCCAAACGTTTGTTAATATTGCATGCACATCCCACTGAACAATCCTATGTCCAAACTCCGATCGAACGCAAACATAATAAAAATTTGGGTGGCCTAAAAGATATAGCCTTGATTAATTCGAAGGGACAAGTGAAGTGGAGATCGAAAGCCAAAGAAATAATACCAAAAACAAAAGTGAATATTCGACTTCTCTTTAACGGTAACGCCATATTGTTGTTATTATTATTTTTGAAGTTATTGGAGATCAAATTGTTTTAGGAGATGTTGATATTGATATAACATAATGGCAAATAAGATTAATTAAAATTTTCTTTAAACGATTATAAATTTAGGGTTCAACTTGTTATCGATCCCAAAATTAGATTTCGATACAAGTTCGAGTGCACTCAAAATTTTAGACTTATTAAAATAATTACAAAATAATCTCTCATTTATCAGATTATTCTTTTTTACTTTAATATTCATTTAAATTTTTTTTCCCTTGACTTTTTCACTACTCCAATAATCCAAAATTCTAACCACCCAAAATGTTAACAATCAAAAGTTAAAGAGAGTGCTGCGCTAATGGCTCTAAGCAGGCAATCCCTTTGTTTATTGGAATGCTTTTTGCAGATACTTTGAGCATTTAATTGTCAATTGACACTCTGGGGAGCTGCCCCCACCTGGATTTTGAGCCCAACGGCAGTGCTTGAAGGTTTACCAGAAACAGTTGTGACAGTTATAAAGCAAAAGTGCCTTCCACAGTGCAGAAGCTGAGAAGAGAGAAGCAGCAGGATGTACGAAAAAAAGTACAGTCATGTTCCACTTACAAATATGCTAACTTGCAGTTTAACGAAATACATAAGGTTGAACTCCAAAAAAACGACAGTCCCCCCGCCCACTATACAATTTTGTATCCCATGCTAATCGGCAACCCTCAAAAAACTCTTACACATGTACGATGTACCCCATATAAACAGTATATTTGCAGATTAATAAGATATACACGGCCAAATGTCAAAAACATTGAACTGAGTCCCAAAACAAAAAGAGCAGAGGAGAAACCATCATGGCACAACTGGCACTGCATTTCCCCAAGCTCCGGATAATTCAGTTTGCTCATGCTTCACATTTGCCCCTCCTTCCTCATTTACCGAGCCAGTGATCTGCATTGCAAGCCACCAAAATCCCCCAACAGCTTCTTCCAAAGCTGTTAAACAAAATTAGGGAACTACTTCCATACAAAATGTCCTAAGATTTTTTTTTTCCCTTTTATGGGGGATCCGTTTCTTCCTACAAATTTATACACTTGGGTTATATACGCAAAAGTCAGCATTCACAGGCACCATTTTTTGGGCTAGATGCAATCCCCATAGGATATAGTTAACAATTCTCTGCCCTCTCACCAGAGCCATCCGTTATCGAGCTTCCTAACAAATCACTCGAGTGCAAATCATTTGGCTTGAGGACCTGGATGCTCAGACTGTTGGAGGGAAGATGTTCCTGGATGATCTAAAGAGACATGAATGACCGGTCAGCAAAACTCATGATTTACCTTGACCAATTAGACAAACAATTCCATGCTCTTCTTACAGAGACAAATATCGCTCCAACAAAAACACAAATTCAATTCCCTATTACATTGCTACCAATTATGTTACCTGTTCACCAGCCTCTGAACCCTCTGAGTGAAAGAGAATAGGGCGGCAGCGCTTATCTTCATTCATCAAGCTTGAATTCTGGAAGTGAGTCACAAGGGCTGCCTTTCCCTGGATTCGAGCATATGCCAATGAAGCAACTTTCTCACTATTAAACTTCTCCCACTTCTTTCCATTAAATGCCTGCATAAAATCAGAAACGTTTAAGAAGAATCTACAATTTGTTTTTTCAGTGCTTCAGTAACAGAAACTCCTTTTTAATATCACTTGCTAAGACAGTTTAAGATTATCAGATAAAAGAGCTTGACTAGAAATATCCGTGAAATATTATAAAGAAGAAACCCAAGGAACTGATCCCAAAAACTGTAAGAAGAGCATCACAAATAAGAACTCAAGAACTGTGAGAAGAGCATAACAAATAAAACCTCATAGAATGGAATGATGTGAGAAGGAGACAGCATATTGATAAATGCATAGCCCACATTGCACTTATTCTGCACCAACAAAAAGGGATGCCAATCAGGTCCAGTTTCAGAAACATTGATCACTAAGCTCACATAACATCAACTAAGAACAATTGTTGGAACTTCCCCATCAAAAGTACCAAGGATAAGTACCTTGAAATCAATTGGCAGATATAGGAAATCATAGGTACCCCTGTGATTTTCATCAATAGCGGCTAGCAACATTTTTGAGGTGTATCTGAAGGACAATAATAACACCAAAAGTCATATGACAAAGAGTCAAACCATGAAAACATATGGCAGTCCGTTTGCAAATGACATAAAAGTCTTACTTATTTGGGATATTTTTTATCATTAAAGTTGTTCGAGTATCTTCCCCAATTTTAATCTTGTCCAAGTCAAGCTGAAACTGTTTCTTGCAATCCACCTGGTTCTCAACCCTCCTGCTTCGCCCACGCTCAATCAAACCCTCCATGCTGATAGGTGGTATTCCTGGGTATGGGCCATTACCTAAAAACACAGGGCTAAGCCTTGGTGAGGATCGAATCCTGAAACTTGATGAACCATTTTCAGATATGCTCCCTGGCATGTTTATAGCAGGGTTAATTGCACCGCGTGCACCCATATTGACCATAAAGTTTCCGTCAGTAGGGCCCAAACCCATGCTTCCATAAGCAACAGGACCCATAAAAGAAGTTTCTGGTGAATCTGGGAAGAAACCAAAGTGCCTCTCAAAATGGACTCCAGATGGAGCCGATCCAATGTGATGATGGTGATGTGGCTGGGATGAGCCAAGCAAAGAGCCATGCCGACCTGAGTATGGAAAGGCATGGCCTTTCCCATTGGATGTATATGGATGTCCCACAGAGGGTCTCGGCCAAGCTGAAGAATTGGTTTGCTCTGAGTATGGACTTGGACTTCCCCAGAGAAACTGCTGGCCTGATAATGTTTCAATGCCAGATCCACTGGAAGTTGAAGGGCAAAAAGAGGGCATTGTTTGCTGGTACTGACCCAACTTGGGCTCTGGGAAGGAATGAGACTGCTGCAATGTAGCCCCGTAGGCAGAATTTGTACTGGAGAATATATGGTCCACATTGCTACCCCTTCCTTGGTCCTTGCCAATAGGAGCACCCTTTAGAGAGGTTGATAGTTGAGGATGCAGAATTGAAGCCAATCCTGGTAAATGGCTGATAGTTGTCGGGCTCATGGTCCTAAAACCAGGGGATTTAATGATAGATGGCACAGTATTATGTTCAATAGAGCCATTGAACTGTGCCCAGTTACCTGTAATGAACATTACTTGAGCTCAGCTTGTCGGGAAACATCAGATATAAAAGCAAAGAGGATCGAGAAGTTAATAACTCAAAACCAGATATGCATAAGACTACTTGCATCTCAAAAAAGTAACACATAGGACCAACCTGGTGGAGAGTTGGCGACTGGTGAACCCACTTGATGTCTAAAACTGCGAGATTCATCTTGTTCAAGCTCTTGATTGAGTTGCAACATTAAACTAAAAGTACAACAGATGATAATATCACTCGTCTATGTATTTTAATAATAATATAGCTAGAAATTAAAGAGAAACATTATACAGAGATTAAAACAGCAAAGCAATTAAGATTATCTCTGTTTTTTTTTTCTTTTATGGTAGGATGATCTCAGTTTAATGGTAGAAAACACCAACATTTCCACTTCCTTACTATATACTTGTCTTTCTATAGGGATTTTAATGATTACTAGGAATGAATTCAGCCGAATATTGTGTTTGAGCTATCCTTTCCAACTAGAGTAGCTGCAAGTCGAATCTAGAGTTCAATGGGACACTCTCAAAAAGCATAAATACAAGGAAGAGAAGCATAGTAGATCATGAGAGCCATTCCGTCCCCTCAAATAAGATTGATGTCAACTATTAGAGTTCGATGCTAAAACAAAAGACCATTTATGTTTGCACATAGGCAATTGTAAGAGAATAAGCAAGGAGCATCTTTAGAAAGTAAAGAAAATAATTGAGTATATAAGCATTATAAAATTTTGATCAAGTTAAAAATTTAAAATGACAAAATCAAGCATAGCAGAGTACGCACTTTCTACGAGCTCCGCCGGGACGACTAGGTTCAAGCTTTATCCGTTTACCAGCTATGTCACTCCTATTTAATGATTTAAGTGCTGCTTCTGCGGCTCTAACATCATAAAACTCAATAAACTTATGATGCCTCTTGTGTGGTGTCTCTCTTATCTGCTTTGTACAATAAGTACCAAAATATACAGATGTTAAACATATATGAGAAAGAAATGCCTTAAGGAAAGTGCAGTTATGGACAATTCAAAAAGCTAAAACTATCACCTCTTTGACCTCGCCATAATCTCCAAATATTTGGCGGAGATCTTCATTTGAAACAGAAGGATCCAAATTAAAAACTACCAGGGTCCCCTGGTTAATATCCTTGTCTGATGGATTATCCTGGTGTGGCCCAAGAACAAAGAAAACAAAGAACAATAGGATACTCAAGAACGTATCAACAATAGAAATGTATATTCACTAGAAGTTGGAAATTTTTGCTGAAACCTTTGGAATTGAGAAGTGAATGTCAAGTTTCCTCCGCCGCAGTGGCTTGTTTTGTAATGCACGCATAGCAGTTCGAGCAGCACGAATATCATAGTAAGATATCATCACGAAGCCCCTATGTTTACATGCAGTGTAGAGAGTTCTGATATCGCCATATTGCTACAAAAATAAGAAAAATGATAATAAGAAAAACAAAAAAAAAACAAAGCATAATTTCGCACCAGAATTTATCTAGCTAAATCATAAATTTTTGTGGCCTGACAAAAACGAAACAGATAATGGATTTATTCTAAGCGAAGCTCCTCCTAACTTAAATTACCTCAAAGAGAACTTTTAGTTCAGAATCCTCAACATTACTATTAATATTCCGAACAAATAATGTTCTGGAAGGATGTTCACCATATGGGTGTTCTCCAGCAACAGTTCCCACACCATTTGGAACACTGTAGTGAGGAATCCCGTCTCCAACTCCCCCATCAGATAAATTTATCTTTGAAAAACCCAGGCCCAAGCTCTCCTGGGGATCAGATTCCAATTCCATACCTCCCCCACTACCAAAAAGATCATAGTCCTCCACGTCATCCAGTGAACCAGGCAACCCATTTAGGTCAAAATCATCCATTATGTCAATGAAAAGCTCCTCCTCATCAGGAAGCAAGCTTCCAATTGCATGAGCTTTAAGATCTTCAAGTGAGTCATTGCCCTCTAGATCTTGCTGAAGTTTCTCTAAGCCAGACTGGACATGTTCAACAGATTGATCACCATGTTCTGTTTCATTCAAGTTCACTGCACAGTGCGCATTAGACTAATCAAGTAAGAAACTAGTACAAACAAACGGCACACAAAATCTGTAAGAAATCACCAACACCTACATTTTTCATGAGGAAGAACAGGCAATGAGCTCGAAAAAAGGCTAGCATCACTTGAGGCGTTGCAAGATTCAGATCCAGTTAAGATCCCCCACGCATCATGTCCCACCTCTCTAGTATTTCTAGGTGGTATGTTTGTAGTACCTATCAAAAGTAGCTCAGAATACCTTTCCATCAGAAATCATACTTCATCAGGTCTCCAAACAAAAATAATAGACATTTTAGAAAGTTACCTGAAGGTAAATGGTTTAAAAACTGCTTCATAGAATCACCTTTCTGCGTACAATACGATGACTATAGACAAAAAAGCATCAATTTCTGCCATGGTTAAGATAAATAAAAGACCATCAGAACATAGTAACCAAAAACTAAACTATTACGGAGATTGGTTAGGGCGACGAGATCCTAAATTCTATGGGAAACAAAAAGGGTGGTTCAAGGAGCCGCCTCATGCATGATCAACTCTTGGCGTAAAGCAATATGACAAATATCAGAACACTTGAAGAACCAGAACACATTAAAACTACGGAAAGCCTTTTATATTGGAACTGAGTAGAAAGAATAAACATAACTAAATATTCTTAACCTCAACGCTCATACAAAACTCGAATTCCAAAT
This sequence comes from Myrica gale, assembly GCA_963930655.1. Lineage (NCBI taxonomy): Eukaryota > Viridiplantae > Streptophyta > Magnoliopsida > Fagales > Myricaceae > Myrica > Myrica gale. The sequence continues at coordinate 12,004,125 of OZ005603.1, read as the reverse complement.
ATGGATTAAAGACCAACAACACGAATGGCTACATTTCTCTTCGTAAACTAATACATCATTATACATGCCAGTATGCATATTTCTGGGACTTTCAAAAATCGTAAACAAAATCCCAGAAATCACCGGAAACCATTTTATTCTAAGCCCTAGTAACAGAAACCACTGGAACTACAACTGTGTGATCCAATCCGTTCAATACAGCCGTTGGTATAAGAATAGGTCAATTATTCTCTGTCTGAAAGGATCTACAGGCATTTACACTTTAAACTACAAAGCAGGTCGCTTTGGCATATATCCAAACATAGCTTTAAACTCTTATTACAAACCAAATAAAGCGAATCACTAAAAGATCACGTGAGGATGCCAGGTATTCATGATTCTAGCTTTGACACACTCCAAATTTCTGTTTCCCAAGCAGCTTTAAATTCCTTGATCAGGGTGAGCAAAAATGGTGCAGAACTCCTAGTCTTATTTAAATCGCACCAAAACCCAGCCGAAATTAACCGTGAAGGGACATTTCCATCAAATCAAGTGAAATATAAGGAACCTATTCGAACTACGCACAATGTGTCAAATGACTTATCCTATGGCCAAAGTTCACTAGTTCAGTAGTTATCGTGTGAAGTAGAAATTATAGATGCTTACAAGTTACAACCAGTCTAGTCCAGATACACTCGTATAACTTTAAAGATGCATAACTGAAACTTTACCAGGAGAGAGGTAATTATAGACGCAAAAGATAGCAACCACAAAAAAATAGCGTGCATGTCTCATGTCTATAGAAAATGATTGTAGGATGGCAGCGAGAAGGGGGAAGCACCGAAGTAGATGACAAACTACTGTTATAGCACAGTAAGTGATCAAAACTACCAAAGGTCAGCAATAACCCACCTTTCCGTTTGACCCAAAAGAGTAAAGTCAAGCCCAACACAAACTAAAAATCAACTTATAAACAACCTAAGCAAATTAACAATCTTGTAAGTAATCGGGAAGAAGAAAAACAACAGGGAAAAAAAAGGACTTGCCAAACTAATTGGATCAAACCCCTCAAAATAACTCACAGAAATAAAATTTCGCATTACAGAAACTTAAGGAAACAAAACAAAATTAAAAACAGAGCAATTACCCCAAGTCAGCGAACCCTAAAGCTTGAACAGAGCCATAGCTTGTCTCCAAAAAAAACTCCTCACGATCACAGAGAGAGATGCTACTCTTAGTCAGTTCTAATGCCGATTTTTCTCACTAGCCCAATGGGATTTTTTGAGAGAGAGAGAGAGCTTCAGCGAGAAAGGTTGATGATGATTGGAGGAAAGAAGTGTAAAGGAGCAGAGAATGATTGAGGGGGGAGAGAGAGATTTCTGAGAATGTTGGGTCATTCAACTCTATTTAAATTGCATTTGGTGTCCAAAAATATTTAAAAATATTATTATTAATTTTCCTCTGATTATGGAAAATGGAAACTTACCAATAAAGTATTACTGTTTGGATAAACACAAATCCATAGGATAACCCTGATTTTGATCTAAATAACAATAACCACACTGCCTTAAATATATCTGGTGGATTTCCCTGTCAGCCTGTCTCATGCACGATGGTAATTTCGACCAAACAAGAAGGACATTAACGGATATTCAGTTTTGATACCAGCCAGATCAGGAGTATGTGTTGTCTCTTGTGGCAAAACAATTGAAGAAAATTAAGAATTTAATTTTGTATTAAACAAATAGATGAGAAAATATGTAATATCATATTATTAAATAGTAGTTTAAATCAAACCATAAGAAATGACAAACTTTCACTCTTAAATTAATTATTATGAGTCTGGTTAGTGTTTTAGATTTATTGTTATGCGCTTAATTCGGTCAGTAAATTTGTCAAGTGAGTCAAATATGTCATAGTCCACGTATAAAGGCTCATATGTAAATGAATTTTTAGAAAAATATATGAGATTGATTGGTGGATTAACTTATCTATAAACCATCAGCTATCTGTAATTGATTCTTTCCTAATAACCACCAAAGTTGAATTCTTCTACTACTTGTCTTAGGTTATGTTTGTGTTTAAAAATTTTTGTTATTGGGTTTAGTGTTGGTATTGAGTTTAATGAAAAAGTGAAGAGAGAGATAATTTTTTATATTTTTTATATTTTTTGTAATTTTTTATATTTTTTATAAGAGAGAGATTATATTGTAGTATTTTATTGTGAGTTGATGAAATATTTTGTGAAATTTTTGGTGCAAACGCACACTTACTCGAAGGATATATGGAACCAATGATGTCATGGATGATGTGCTGCTGCATACTTCTGTTTCCCATAACAACAACAAACATAGTACCAGGTATTAACTGGTTATTTTATTTTCTTTTATTTTGGTGTTTTTTTTATGGTTTTGTTTTTAGAGGGAAGGGGTGTCTTGGGGGTTGTTGGCTAGGCATAATGGAGGTCGAATTAAATAAAATAACTCTTTCAAGACGAAGTGGAAAGTTTTTCTATTACGGCGAATATTCTAACAGGCTAAAAAAATAATAAACGGATATTCTCTCCAGATGAACCCGTTTAATTAATGGGCCTTCTTAGGTCGCTTTCAATCTTGCACAATGGACCTTATAATCTCAAAATATTACCCCGAACCCAAATAACATTTGAAAAGTGATGATGCCAAAAGTAACTGATAGCTGACTTCAAAAAGAACAAGGAGAGAGGACGTTAGAGACTCTAAAATATAAGTTATTACTATTAGTGTACTAATTAAACTTGAGAAAATATAAAGGGTATATGTCTATTTATATGTGAGGAGGTTAGAGTCTTAAGAAGAGTCTAATGGTATGGGCTTTAGGACTCATTATCTTACTTGGAGTCCTTATTGTTATAAGAGGGGATGCTAGAGTCCTAAAGGAAGTTCAGCGGTATGGATTTTAGGAGTTCTTGTCTTACTTCGAGTCCTGAAGCATTTTGAGTTCTGATCATTCTTGGAGTCTTGAATAAATTAATTTATACATATGCGGATTGAGGCTCTAGAAAACTTACGTGGCCTTGAATGAGAATGCAGCTGGGTTAGTATGTTTGAACGAGCTAGGCTGGCGCCCATCAAAAAGCATAATTAAATAAAAAAGGGAGATCTGAAAATATAAGCCGTGCTAGACTTTTTGATCGACCAATATTAATTTAGGGATTAGGAGGGAGGCGTCTAAAATAATATGCTACAGAAATTCATCCAAGGAAAGGTCCCAAAGCGATAGAAACGTCAGAACTGGCCAGATTTTAAGAGAACTTTCCTTAAAAGACACTGATTTGGAAAATTTAACTTGAATTTTTACTCAATATTGAAGTCTCATCGATTCTAGACGGGAGCTTAAAGCATGGAGTTTTTATACATAATACCAAAACAATCCGTAAGCAAAAGGAACCATCATATTTTTTTATATAATATAATAATTAAAAGATCTCCATCCGAACAATAGGGACTTTATTTTATTACTAAACTTGTTGAAATAAGGTACAGCAACCCATCCTAGATTGTTCAGTAGTTAGTAGTTAGGGTGCAATTGAAAATGTGTGGTGAAGGGCGTTGTCTAGTATAAACTGATGAATTTAAAGATTCGAGTAGTGATATATATATATATTAATGAACGAATAGAAATCAAGGAAACTGATCACACTGATTCTATACAAATATTATATACATCGATCATTAGAATATATCTTTCACATATGATTTCCTATTGTATAGTAGTTCTTCTGATGTCGATGCTAGTACTATTTTCCAAACTACATATGTTGGTGGGTTTTCTAACTTTTTATTTATAATTTAAATAATTTCAATTGAATTCTCTGGTTGATAGTTTAATCACCCTCCAGGACTTAGTAAATAGCCCGAATTTATGTTACGAAATAGACTTCTATCATGTGTTGGCAAATAGCTAGCCATTCTCATTTCATATATATCTACATGTAAGCAAATGCAAAATCTCATTACTGTCATGAGTTTTCATTTGAGAAGCTTTCCTGAGAAAAATCTAGAGCTATGCTTCCATTACTATAATTGGGAAGGAAAATATTGTTGGTTAGATTCTTAGAGATAATATCATAATCGGTCTATAAGATTTGATATGATATTATCATGATATCAGATATTTACTTGTACTGTGTATTATTATCAAAATCTCAAATATTCAAGTTTAAATGTAGAAATATATTTACTATCATACTTTGTATCTTTTTCTCTTTCTCCATATTATCCTTCAATTATTCATAAAATGTGGGTTTATAATTGATTCCCCTTTTTTTTTGGGTAGAATTAAGTGAACCTGATTGCAAGCTAAAAAAAGAAAAGAAAAAGTGTACATGTGCTATGAAATCTTTGCATATAATATTTGATATTTTCTATCATGTTTTGTATTTTTTTCTATAATTAAAGACTCATAATACAAAATACAGTCATATATATTATATAGGATTTTTTACGTAAATGTAGTTATTTTAGACCAAACTACTTAAATATTTATCTCTACATACTATTTCTCTTCACTCTCCATATTATCCTTCAATTATTTACTTTCATATATCTTTTTCTTCTGTTAACACTTATTGATTCCCTATTCGCTTCCTACAATTGTTTGAACTTTCTAATGGATTCAATTTATATGGCACTAATTTCACTTTATGTGTTCTATGCTGGTGCGTTTGTCTTCTCCACAATTAGTGTCTCCTCATTTTTGGCTACTTTTGGGGTATAGTTAATCACGTGGCCGCGAAGTAAGTGGATGGGTGGCACCACTCTGAGGCAATCTGCATGTTCCACTAGTGTACTGAAAGTTCAACAATGTTGGGTTTCAACCAGGAAATAATCAAATATAGAAAAAAGCAGCAGTGGGTACTCGGAAAAAATAGGTACCATATTGGAGAATGACTAGAAAATTCGGCTGCCCAAAATGATATCTCTAAGCTACATTTGATTATGTCATCTGTAGTGTTTATTCAAAGGAAAAGTAGTATGGTGCTCATGAAGTAGAAAACTATTTAAGAAAGGAAAGAACAAACGAAAGGGACAAAGGATAACTTGAAAAATAAGGTGGGAAAAAGAAAATATTATTGAAAATTCGATGGAGCAGTGATATATTTCTCCCCTTTTTGGTTGTACACGAACTTGTGGTAATTGATATATTTTTCTCCTTCTTGGTTGCACGCGAACTTGTCGTTTTGGTGCATCCCTGCCTTCGAGGTCACCAACGCCGGTATGTCTCATAATTATTATTTTTTTTCCTAAACAAAACGAGTGGAAGGGAGTAATCAGTGTAGCCAACTCTCCTGGACGTGATCATAGGAACTCTCACTCACTGCATAATGTTCGAATTGAGTGCTTTATTTCAGACTCTCATACCACTTGAACTACTACGCCGGTGGTATGTCCTATCATTACTTGGTATGCTACGTACTCGTAATTTTGAAGGATACATTTGTCACCATCATTATTTTATCTAGCCTTTATTGCTCTAGACATGTCCGTTAAGGTGGCCCCATTAACTTAACGTATTTTTTTTAACGTAATAAACGGTGGCAGCATAATCACAGATAACACACTGCTAGCCACATGGACCTTAAGGACTTTTTTGAGAAAATTTTAAATCACAACTACTTATGGAATAATTAAATCCATTGCCTCTGCTTATCTCGCTCCGTCGATAGTAAATGTGGTACGTTTTTTTTCTTGGCAACATGAGTATCAAAGGAAAGAAAACAGAGAACTAAAAAAATCAAAAGATCTCCGCATCAAACACTGAGCGGGGAGACAGGACACATCTACAAGCCAAAAATATGAAAAGCAGCAGCCCATTTCGCAATGTTACGAGCAATCTCATTCTGGCGCCGAGGGATCCATAAAAAAGAGAACAATCAGGATTGGACTCAAAGAAAGCCCTGAGGTCCATCACTTGGTCATCCAGAAGGGGTCCCGAATCCATCATAGGGTCCAACACCAGACGACAAAGAACCTGACAATCAGTTTAAAAAAAAAAAAAAAAAAAATTATTGGCAAGTCTATCAAATTTGTTTTCAAAGAATTATGATTAATGTCTGATATGAACTAATGTGTAATAAACTTGATGACTCTAGATCTTAGGGCATGTTCGTTTGTAAAAATATTCTAGAATACAATATGATTCTACAAATATATAAAACGAACATCTAAAATTTAAAAAATTTATACTCAAACACTAGTATTTTTTTACACGTTCTTCAACAACTTTTCACACAAACTACAATATTTTTTCAAAAAAAAAATATAACAAATATTATCTCTCCATACTTTTTTATCCGACTTCAATACTTTTTTATTAAACAATTACATCAATTCATCGCTCTTTACAGCTTTTTACAAACTCCAACAAAAATTAAATACCTTTAAAAAATTTCACCAACTTTTACACAAAAACTTATAAATCTTCAATTTATATAAATATTCACAATTCTATTAAAATCCTAAAAGTCCTTACAAAACAAACATTCTTTTAGAGTCTTCAAGGGTCGGGACACAAGCCTGCGAGAAAAGAACGGAGGAGTCGGAGAAGGGCTCTATGGTTGTGTTTGAGTGTTAAAATTTTGGGGAGGTTAAAATTTTAGGGTATTAGGTGAAAAAGTGAAGAGAGATGAATTTTAATATTATTATAGTGAAAAGTAATGATGTGATAGAGAGAGACATTATATTTTAATTTTTATTCTGTTAAAATTTTAGAAAGTGTAAACTTTTACACTTCAAACACACTCTATGATGTGTAAGAGTCATAATAAAATAATTCTAATATTAATAATTTTTTAACCACTTAAACTTTCGAGACAAGTGACAAATTCACACGTATTCTACAAATCTTTTCAGTTTGCTCGACAAGTTATCCTATCTTTCTTCCGTCACGTGGGATGGCTTTTCAGCCTCGAGTTCGGCCTGGTTCCTGAAGAAGGGGCTCGATTGGCCCATTAGCTCACCATCGAGCCTAAATCTTGCTATAAAGGGCCTTATCTCTCTTATCCACATCAAAACTTCTATGATAGTTTTCTATACCTACGAGCCTTTTTATTATCGGTAGTTGGAAGCAAAACTTAAAACTGAAAGTAATGGAAGGGACTGAGATATAACATATTAGGAATGGAATTGTAATGATATTAACACTTTTGTTTTTTTTATACCAGAGAACTATCTACCCCTCTTAAACTGTGCACAATTTCCCAGTTGAGAAAAAGAAAGAAAAAATGATAAATACATTTTGCACTATAACATTGAAGGTCTAGACACTTTGCACATCGATCTATTATTTTTATTACATTACATTCACCAACTATTAATTTTAGACACTTTGCATCCTCCATTAAAATTTTCCGTCAATTTAGGCTGAAATTTATTTTTTTGTCTCAAAATTACAATTTTACGCTCATAAAATTATCACTGCCAAAAAAACATATAGGGTCTGTCTTAGGATTTTATGGGAGGAAGAAAGAAATAAATCAGGATAAACAGTTATAAGGTGTTTGGTTTTGCGATCCATATCTACTATAGAAAAGGTCTAAAAGTGCTACTTCCATCTTCTCAATCAAAACCTACCTAGGGCTTGATCAATAGTCATTGACCGAAGGGTCATCAATCTCCTCCAATAATATCAATAACCTAATTTATTCTAGGGAAATTTGTTTTAAGTCACTAAGTTTTCACCTTTCATTTTTAGTCATAAAACATAATGTTTCAACTTTTTAGTCCTTGATCTTTTCATACTTGAAAAAAATAGTTCAGACGTTACCTTCCATTAGTCTAACTAATGGAATAATTTTTCACGTCAGCCTCTATTTTCCACGTAAACAACTCATTTCCACGTCAGCCCACCATTTGAATCGAATACCCTAAACGACCAGTAGCTCCCACAAGGTAAAATGAAACGGTGTGTTTCGTTGCTTATATTGATTGTGACCATTGTTCTGAAACATGCATGAAGTGGTCGGTGAGGTGGTGGAGGTAGGATCAGCTGTGACTAAGTTTAGGGTGGGAGACACCGTGGGAGTCAGAGCAGCCGTCGGATGCTGCAGAAACTGTCGCCCATGCAAAGCAAATAACAAGCAATACTGCAATAAGAAAATTTGGTCCTATAACAATACTTACACTGATGGCCAACTGACCCAAGGAGGCTTTGCTGGTTCCATGGTGGTCGACCAAAAGTAACGACAAAATATAATCTCTTTCAAAAGTTATCATTAATTAAGAAAAAAAATATGTCATCCTTATATCATGACACTATAAAATCAAATTCTTGAAATGTTGATTTTCATGTCTTTAGTATCAGTGACCTTGGTAGAGATATGGACGCTCTTGAAATTTAGTAAAGATACTTGAACTTCAAAGTGGCAATTTTTTTGGCCAATAGGTGTCCAAAGATGGTTTTCTCTTTCAACGCAAGAAGATATAATTGCCTTCGCCAATTTTGATTAAAGACTGACTTTTTTTGTTTATGTTCTAGATTTGTGGTGACGATACTGGATGGGATGTCGCCAAAACAGGTTGAGAGGAGGGATATTGGGGCTTGGAGGAGTGGGACACATGGGTGTCAAGATAGCCAAGGCCACGGGACACCATGTGATTGTGATAAGCTCTTCAGATAAGAAGAGAGAGGAGGCTTTGGAGCATCTTGATGCGGACGAGTACTTGGTTAGCTCGAATACAACTCGAATGCAGGAAGCGATTGACTCACTCGATTATATCATTGATACTGTGCCTGTGTTTCACCCTCTTGAGCCTTACCTTTCTTTGTTGAAGCTCGATGACAAGTTGATCTTGATGGGAATTATTAATACCCCTATGCAATTTCTTAGCCCCGTCGTCATGCTCGGTAACTCTCTCCCACTTTGTATATGAACTGAAAATGGGTAGTGTAGGGTTTACGAAAGGGATATGACTATGCGAAACAAGAGGTACCGATGGTCTTTAAGGGAACGAAATACACAGTTTTCATTTAATCTTGTGTGAACTACTAGTCCTTTAGGCATTCGGTTCAAATGGTGGGCTGACGTGGAAATAAGTTGCTTACGTGAAAAATGGAGGCTGATGTGAAAAATGGTTTCGTTAATTAGACTAACTGAAGGTAACGACTGAACTATTTTTTTCAAGTATGGAAAGATTAAGAACTAAAAAGTTGAAAAATTAAGTTTTATGACTAAAAATGAAAAGGGGTGAAAACTTAGTGACTAAAAAACAAATTTCACTTTATTCTAACAAGACTTAAATGTAGTATCATCGTTGAATTCACTCTAGACATGAATTAAGGATGTGTACCCTAAAATGATTTTCCGAGGTAGAAATTTGTAGTTCTTGACGTATTAATTCAATTTTATTCGAAAAAAAAGTTTGTTTGGATTTGTCAGGCTTGTAATATCAATTTCATGTAAATTTGAGGCCGGATAATCCAAACATGCATATAATCAAGCGAAGCATTAGAATGGATTGAGATATGTAAAAGTTATAACTCAGATGAGATTTGATTGGACTGATTCTTCAATTGATTCTTCTTAAGTGATGTGATTATCTTCTTGAGCTGAAGAGTGGCTGTAATTAAAAACTGCTTTCAGAAATCAGAATCTTCTGTTATGAATCCAAAACACCGAAAAAAGATCTACGCCCGCTCTGAAGTACTAGTACGTTGTGCTTTAATTACTGGTACCTTTCCTTGAAAAATCAGTTAGGACAAATGCCACAAGACGGTAGGAAAGCAAGAAAAGGGAAAACTAGTCAGGCATTTAGCTAATTTGCCCCCACTCCTTCCCTGGACTGACCAGTGGCCGAGCAACATTATGCAGAGAGCTTCACCTCTCTGTTCTCTAAATTCGCTTCCTTCGTTTCCCGCTTCCCTTCCGACCGGTCATGCACTCGGAGCCCCTTTTAGAAACCGGGCCGCCCCTGCGGCCATAGCTTCCCACTCTGTCCAATTGCCCTTGAACCGTCTACAAAATTTCAGACTTCCACTCCCTACTCTGCATAGCACTGGTAAATTTTTTTTTCCCCTCGGATTCTATTCTATTTTTGATTTGTTATGGTCTTTTGCATTGAGGGTTTGTTTTGTTTATCGTTTCTGTTGTCTGGGAACTCAGGAAAAGGGTGAAAGTGGTCAGCTTCATTGGGAATATATGGAGATATGATACAGATTCCTGATTTCTAGTTTATTTATGTCTTCTATTGGGAATAATATTCTTTTCTGTGATGGCATGTGCCGTTGCTTGTGACTTAGCTCTGGCTGGATTTCTGTTGAACAAGTATTGCTGTGTTAGAATTCTTCGTCACTTTACGTAGTTCAAAAATCTTTTTGCTCTGTTGTATATGTCTTGGATTTGTAGATATATTTTTTGAGCTACTTAATAGAATTGAACACGTTGAATGTTTGTGTACACTGAAAGGATATATGTACTTTGACTGCATAATTTTGCAGCGTGTCGAATTTGTGAATTTGGTTTATTTCACTTCCCTATCAACTCTGAAGACAGTCGTTAAATGAGTAAACCTGATACAGAATATATTTATGCAATGTTTATAGAAATCTCAGTGTATTGGTAGCTTAGAAAAGCTTTTATCTCTTTTTTTTTCTGTGTAATGTAATTTTGGTGCAACAATGTTACTGTTCACAGGTCTGCTTGAAATACTAAAAGTTTTTCTAGATCAAGATTCAATCTCTGATGTGTCTGATATTCAATTATGGAATGGTTTCAATTTAATTTTTGTTTGCCGCTTCAGCTACCCAAGAGGCTCGTGAAACCTCTATGACTGAATCAGATTTTGTTGAAATCGGGTACCTATCCAGTGTTCATGGTCTTCATGGAGAGATCCGTGTAAAAGCCAGCACTGATTTTCCAGAGTTGCGGTTTTCGAAGGTAAAACAAACAATATCTTCATAAGACTTTCAGAACCTGTTGATATTGTCACTCGTCCTTGAATGTTGTGAACTAAGTTATGTACAACCATTGTATTAATTTTAGCCTGGGATAAGATGGTTGAAGCAACAAATTTTGGGTCAAGAAACAGTTCAAGAAGTTATACTGGTGGAGGGAAGAGGACACCCTGGTCAGAAAAGTTGGATACTTAGATTCAGTGGGGTTGACACAGTGGACCAGGTGGGCTCTACAAAGAACTTTTGTTTTTCTTTTACATGAGTTCTGCTGTGATTTCACTTCATATTTACTTCTCTTAGTTAATTTGCTTCTGATTCTGTTGAATATGTGGAGAAGGCATCCTGTTGACCTTGTTTGTGGATATTTCTAGATGAAAGTCTATTGTGTTTAGAAGGAGGTAGAAATACAAGTTTGAGCTTCTTCAGAGAGTATTCTTGTTTGTTGAATTTTATTCTTAATCATCCCTCGCTGCATTTCTTCATCAACACAATTGAAGTTTGGGATCTCAAAAAATTGATAATGGGTTGATTGCGACAAAGAAGGGTAGACAGCTTCAAATTATAACGTATGCCAAAAATGACCGAACCTTTTTCAAATGGGAACTTCTGTATTCTTCATTTGTTGAAGCATACTATTGAAGAGGTGAGCCACAATAACTTGTATTTGAGCCTTTTGTTAGAAGATTCTTGTGGAAGTTTAGTGCAACTTTAACTTATTCATTTTGTTATTCAATAGAGAAGAAGGACGTTCATGTAAGATTCTGAAATCTCTTTGCTTCATTTAACTCAAGAAGAAGCCTATTCCAAATACTATGATATTCTATCCGGATTCTTGCTCTTTTTTTTATTATGAAACTTAATTTTTGGTAGTGATGTGGAGAAGCAGTATATATGTAGTAACGACATGTTTTATGACATTGACATGCATACTTATTGTCCTTATTTTTTGAAATGTTAGGCTAAGCAGCTTATTGGGTCAACTTTACTCGTGAAGGAAGAAGATAGGCCAGAGTTGGAGGATGGCGAATTTTATACTCGTGATCTTGTCGGCATGAGAGTTTTTCTTAAGGTTTGTGCTTATTGTGATGATGTTAAGATAAATTTCCATGTGTACTTTTAAGCAAGTGTTCCATTAAACTTGTGTGGTCTGACTACCTTTCCCTATGGTGCTTAAAACACAATATGTTAGGTTGTCACTTATATCTATGTACACAAGCATATGCGCAGCACAATATAGTCCGCTGTCATGATTAGTCTTCTACTGCTGTGGCTCTTCTTATTGTCATGTTTAGTTTCTATACTCCCAATATATTTTTGTGCCACATTTATTCTTCTGCTCTTGTGGCTCTTTTACTGTTTTTTGTGGGGTTATTTTTCTCTTCTTTTTTGTGAATCCTGCCTTTTTTGGTCGCCTTTGGGCACTCAAGCTAGGAGTTTTTGGAGGCATCAATCATACTTATTCTTTCAGGAAACTGGTGAATTTGTGGGAACTATTGGTAACGTTTACAACAGTGGGGCGAGTGATCTTTTACATGTCAAGCTTGATTCATCACTAAATGTGCTGGACAAAACTGGAAAGCCAAGGACAGCAGAAATGGTAGCATCTGATCACTTTGTGTGGGTACCGTTTGTTGAAGCGATCGTTCCAAATGTTGATATGGATAGAAAAGAAATTCAGATCACACCTCCAAAGGGTCTCCTTGAGTTAAATTTACGCTTTGACGAGAGGTCCAAGAAAGAAAGGCGGCAACTTGTGAGGCATACTCATTTGTACTGTACTACTTATGAATTAAAGTTATTGTTTGATATCCAAAGACTATATACATGCATGCTTTATGTCATTATATGCTATTTTATTGGACTTTCTTTTTGAGGATTGGGAATCTGATACAAAAATTGGGCTTTTCTATTTGTATTTGGATGCTCCATAGCATCTATGCATTTTTCATTTGTTTTTTTTCTTCTTTTCTTGCAAGAAGGAGATCCATGCTTAAACTAGTAGTTTATGGTGGAGGCTTGGAAAAATCTGATATTACATATGATATCATATGCAGTAACATATCTATTGTACAAATATTATTGCACACCTAAAAATATGCAATTTACACCTAGTTCCTCTCATAACACATGATTTTTTTCCCTTTAATACGGGATTGAGAGTAGATTCTGAAGAGAATGAGGCAGAATCATGTTCTACATTTTGAGACATGAGTGGAGTATCATATTTTTTTAACTGAATTTTGTTACATTTCTAGGCAACTATTCAGATACCTTCTAGAACTTTTACTGCAGGTCACTACAGTGCATTTGCCTATCCAGACTATTATTCCTTTTCCACTCTTATACTGGCACATATTGGTGGTGTTTGTACAACTAAGTTTATTCACCTTATCATGCAATTCAGGAGTGGAAAGAGAGAAAAAAGTTCCAAAAGCGCCTCATAGCAGCAAAAAAGAAACTTTGTGAAATGGAGCAGCAACATGTATTTCACGGGTTTAGATTTGGGGAGAAAGCCCAAAGGACCTTGCTTGCTGATCAGATTGTTGGTGTGAATTCCAAGTTGCTTCAACATGCATTGCAAAATATTGAGATTCCATCCGAGAGGTAAAGTTGATAGGAATTAATTCCATTTTGTTGGTACAGTTGATCGTGTCATTTATGTATGCAATGTCTTCATTTATTGTGGCAATGCATCATGGGCCCATATATGCATATATGTTTTCTGATTTGCGATGAATTAATGTTTCGATAGAAGTTCTTTTTGGCATCATCCAAGTTTGAGGAGTTACAGAAATATCTCAGATTGCACCAGACTCTGTTCTTCATAGAATGATTTTGCCTAAACTGAACCTAGAAAGATTGCAGAAAACAAAAGCATATGCTGATTCAGGTGCACATTCTGTATTAAAAATTGGTTTATCCACGATTAAATAAACTATAAATGAAAAGAGATAAGGCCACTAGGTTCCAGCAACCCACACTTGACTTCCATAGCTTTGGGCCTGCTATTTTGATTGTGATCTGCCAACCTACAGGGGAGAAGGCCGTTTCCTTTTTGGCCAATTATGGGGTAGGAGGGATTTGAACCCTAGTAGACGACTAAGCTTATAGCCTGTGATACGGGTCTCCTTCTGGGGCCCACAATGCCAAGAGTCCTTACTTGGACAGGGTACAAATTTATAAAGGTTGAAACCTGAAAAAAATGAGGATTGGGTTGCACCGTACATATGGAAGTATAAACAATAATGGTTTATTTTGGCAAATCAGATGGAGAGGATTGGAATTTGTTTCTTTGAAGTCTGATATTTGAATTTTATAGGAATTAAGCTGCTATATGAGGATTTGACAGCATAGTAATCATTTTCAAAGGGGACACTCTTCTTATTTGCCTGGTTGAAATCTTCTGATACTGAAGTGATGCTTTTGATTGAAGACTGTCATTTATCTTTTGTTCGTACACATGGTTGATTCGTCGTTTATGCATCCACTATTTGAAAGTAATACATGTTATTGCTAGTTCGTTACAATTGTGGGTGTTTCCTTTGGATACTCTGCCCGAAATGTTGAACCTTTGACATTCACCCATTTTCTTGCATCAGATGGAATGTTACTGAGTTGTTCAGAGCCGTAGAAGCCAAGCTAACAAGTACTCTGAAAATATCAGAGGAATGCTTCATTTCTTCTGCGAGTAATGAAAAGCTGGATGCAATTGGGACTTTTCGAGAAAGGGGCTTGCATCTCATGTCTGAAGGGAAATTGGCTGTTGTTTTAGTTGTGAGTGAAAATGAGAAGCAAGGATGGGGCTCTGGACTGGATCTTGTTGACTCTGAAAGCAAGGGCATTTTACCACATTGCCTGCTTCAGAAATTCCTTTGCAAGGATCAGGGAGTTGAAGAGGTGATACCCATTTCGAGATTTCATTTGTACAGTTATTTCTTACCAAATGTTGCAAATGGGAAAGATCTATTTTTTAATGTTTTATTTGATGAAGAATGTATTATTCATGTGTCATTTCTGATTGTAATGTGTGCTAAAAATTTGTGATTACTTCAGGTTCCATTTATTGCAAGTGATAGGGGATTTCAGTTCTTTATGTGTGTCAAGATAGTTTGCTTGCATTCTCCAGCTTCAAATCTTCAGCTTATTCTTCCTTCTTGAAACTACAGCTTTTAAATGCTGAATTTTCACCATCTCTGTTAAATAATAGGAATGCTGTTAGTAGAATGGATCTAGGGAGTAGTTTCTGCAGACCCGACAGATGGAGCTCTCATAATGTGTCCCAAAACATTTGGGGGGACAAAGCCATTTTAAATGGGTTAATCCCTAAACAATCCCAATTTCTGGTGATAATATCAGAATTTAGGGAATTTGGGGGGACCCCTATGTGAGGGGGGAGCCCGTGGTCACCTGTATTCTTTCCCTTGTTAGAAAGTTCAGCTCTAGTGGTTCGGGTGATAAATCAATGAAAAGGTCAGTAACTGGTATCCTTAGATGAATTTCAGTATAGACTCTTACTCAAGTGGTCGAATTGTTGAAGCCTATACATGCTCCAATTTCTTATCTGGAAATCTACTTGAGTCAGTTTAGTTCTCCACTAAGATAAGGTTTTGGGTTCTTATTGTTAGCTTTTTCTTAGCTCCATTTAGAGAATGTTTTTCCAATGTAGTCTGATCTGTATCCGTTGCAGATAGAAGACCTTGCGTCTGTGCCCCTGATTTTTGTTTCCTCAGCACGGGGAATCGAAGCTTTAAGAAATCTGTTCTCAGATAATGATTACTTTGGCTTTGAATCCCAAAAGGTCAGTGTTTACAGCATGGCATTTTAAAAATACCTCTTCATTATAATTTTGAGATGCGGTGCTCAAGAGTTCAATTGTAAATGTGGCGTACTTTTTTTCTCTTAATTAGCGTTTTCATTCTTATCGTTATCAGGATTGTTATTGTGGACCGTGAGAGGCAATGCCTAACAGCTTAGATAAAATATTGTAGATTTTAATCTTTTAAGACATTGCTATGTTACAGAGAAGCTGAAACTATAGCCAAGGTCTATATAATCTGATATAGCAGCTTTCGTGACCTATTACGGGCCTTGCACAGCCACAGCATGCATGGTCCAATCCCGTCCCAGCCCCTTTGAGATGTTCAATTTGTGCCAGAATTTCAAAGAGGGCGAATGTTTGATATTCAATGGGCAAAATGGGATATGGCTTCCTACTTGCATAGGGGAATGTAACTTGGTCATTTAAAAGAGTCCAAATTTATAGTGCTTCTTCCGGAATTCGTAATCATCTATGTTCCAGATGCTACTACATGTCTTTCATATATTCTAATTCTCTTCATAGATCTGGTTTCTGGAAGAAGAGAAGCTGCCGGTTGTTAGCAACTCCTCTGAAGAACAGAACAGGCATGAGATTTTGATGAAATCTCCATGGGAAATACTTCAATCACCTGTTGGTTCTGGTGGAGTTATTAGCTTGCTTTCATCGCACAACATTCCAGACGATCTTACCAAACTTGGCGTCGAATACATTGAGGTTAGCGTTAGACATTTATTAATTTTGAATGTCCTGCTATACATGTTGCTTTGAGACTTAATCTGGAAATTTGTGGTGTAGATGCATACCACGCAAATATTTCCTCCATGTGGTGCGAACTTCCAAGTTCTTATGTTATAGTGTTTTAAGTAAGCCCTCTGTCAGGCTGCATGCCTAATCTCCCCTTGCGTTCCTGCAGATATGCAGCAGCAGTCAAAGATACATTGGCAGGAACTCGCTTCTCCTTGGGTTTGTTAATTCTCGGGAAGCAGATATTGGGATCCAAATATCAAAAGACGTAGTAGAAGATTTTGAGGGAACTTTTGACATGATTTTCTCAATCAACCTTATGAAGAAGTTGACTAGCCGGATTGATAAGCTCCAGTTCTTTGCGATTCCAAAGCCCCACTCACATGTTGAGATGGTTGAGAAAGAGTGGGTTGATGTCATCCCCTCGTCTCCTAACTCGTATGAACTTTGTTCTACAATTTACAGTTCCCTAAATGCCTCTTCTTCTGATAAGATTTGTGTAGTGGAGATCACTGAGTAATATGATTATTATTAGTCAACTAAATTTACAGATGTTTCTCTCCCATTTACAAGAGAACAGCTGCAAAACTAGTAAACTTCTCTATATCTTCCTCCGTGTGTAAACTGCATGGTTTCTCAATCAACACCATACACATACCTCCATGGAAAATGAGTCAACTAAAACATATGGTGCTCAGGAGTAATTTGATTATGTTTTTAATAAATCGGAGGTCAAATTACTATAATTAGTTGACTAATTGAATTACTCTTTTATTAAAGATTTTGTGCTAGTAATTTTAAAGAATAAATACACTTTGCACTCAAACTTTGCGGTCTTGATATTTTGTATCTTTCATCTATTATTTTTTTTCATATTATACCCACTAATTATTGATTTCAAATTACTTTTTGCATATTCCGTTAAAAATTTTCATTAATCTGAACGAAAAATGACATTTTGGTGTGCGAAATGAAAATTTAGTCTCCATAATTTTTTTGACCGTGAATATTTTATGAGGTTTAAATCACAATTTTATAAGTTAAAAATTTATTTTCGTCAAAATTAACGGAAAATTTTAATGAAGGGTGTAAAGTGTCTAAAATTAATAGTTGGTGCATATAATGTAATAGAAAATAATAATTTGTGGTGTAAAGTATTAATTCCTATATAATTTGAAAGTGCATACTGTATTTAACCTTAATTTCAAAAAGGTCAACCTAACCTGCTATTAGAGAATTAAAAACTAATAAAAATGATTACCGAACTCCAACAACTTAAAAAAATAGATATTATTAAAGGCTCTTTTGCATACTAACTGATACGAGCTTATCAAAACAAAGCATATGGGAACGTGCCAGAACATTTAAAAAGATCCGAACGTTACTGTGCTCTATTTTACAGGGCGTTTGGCAAGCAAAATTTGTTGATGTTAAAATTTAGATAGTTTTGGAATAGATGAAAAGCGATAATTTTTTTTTATAACCCAGGTGCTTTTTAGGTTGGACTACTTCGCGTATCCGGTCCTACAAATCAATCTGGAAGCATATGTCAGGACTCCGTCCAACACATCTAGATAAGTCGGGCGATAAAATTTTAAAGTGTATTTGGATAAGTTTAAAATTTTAGAAGGGTATTAATTATTGGGTTATTATTTTGAGAAGTGTGTAATTTATTGTATTTTTTTATAAAAGAAAAACAGAAAAAAAAATTACCGTTAAACTGCCGACGTAAGAATTTCCAGCGTTTTTTTTTTCATTTGCCTTGTAACCGTTACTCCAGGCATTGACGTGATTGTGGTTGCAACTTGTATATTTTTTTACTATTTTTTTCTTCCGTCTTTTGTTTTTTGTTTTCCTTTTCCTTACCTCTCATTGCATAAAGTGCATAAATAATCTACCTATTACAGCATTTTTAATTCCTGTTTTAAACGAAAACCTAAGAATCTGCACCCTATACATAAGACATCTCTTTTACAACTGATGCGAGGATAAACATGTTGGCTCAAATCAAATGCATCTTGACGCGAGTATTCTATTGAAAAAAATACTACGATGGTCATCCCATCACTCATTCCTCTATGGCCAATTGTGCGACGACGACCATGACCATCTCATACGATCGTGACGCAGTCCGTCGACCTCGTCAACCCAAATAAACCGCCGCGGTGGTCCTGCAAAATATTCGAGAATTCATGAATACGTCCATCACAGAAAACCAAAAACATATCAAAACTTATGTGAACGCAAGAGAAATATACGAACCACACGTAATGGGTAATGGAAGAACCACAGTCCATAATTCTGATCTGTCCTTTCCATATACAACTACATTCGACCACCTCCGCAACAACAATATGGTGGGTCGCAGAGGCGGATCTAGCGAGGAACCGCCCCCGCATCGCCTGAAAAATCTCTTACAAATTTTTTGTTTTGTTTTGTTTTCTACATGGGTCGCCTCCCTTCAAAAACGAAATTGTTAGGCAAAGGCGGATCTAGCGAGGGGCGATGGGGGACAACCGCCTCCCATCGCCTGAAAAATCTCTTACAAATTTTTTGTTTTGTTTTGTTTTCTACATGGGTCGCCCCCCTTCAAAAACGAAATTGTTAGGGCATCCCCAGCGACAATGGCGGCTGGTGCAACCCTCCCAGGCCCCATTTCGATCTCGCCATGCCCATGTTCCTAATTTTTGCCCGTTTAATCTCTGCAGTTTTATGCAGCGAATCACTGGATCACCTGCCGGGTATTAGAATTCCTCTGGGGTGCGAGTAGAGAATACCATGGACCCTTCCATAATGAAGCTCCTGGAAGAAGACGAGGTCCTCTCTCTCTCTCGGTCTCTGGAATTTTGTAAATTAGGGCATAAGTTTATAACTTTCGTTGAGCATGGGTATGCGCAGGACGAGAGTATGCATTCAGGAGCGGATGTGGAGGCGTTTGAGGCTGCCCTAAACAGAGACATAGGAGGAGATGCCTCTACTTCTCAGCTATCTGATTCGGATAAAGGTGTGCCTTTCGATTTCTCAATTTATCGTCTTTGATTCAGTTTTAATTCAGTTTAATCAACGGAATTTCAGGTTAGGAGCCGCTATTTACATGTATGCAATCCGTCATTGTCTCGAGTTATTTAGTTTAGACAAGTCAAAATGCAAATCCATTCTTTGGAGTTGACTCATAATAGTAGCCAAGAAAAAAGAAAAATGAGGTTTAGAGAATCAAATTAAAGCTTACAGCAGGCATTGTGTTCCGCAGACTATTAAATACATGAATATCCTGTTGATTTTGCTGCTGATTTTGCAAATTGGAATTGGTATAGTGCACGTGAAAAGTGCTGTAGCCTTTGGTTAGATTTCGTATGGGAAGAGGCGATGTTCAATATTTTTTTTTGGCATTTTTGTTTCGTTTTAAGTTTACGATATAGGGAAATTGGACCCTTTAGAATTCTACATAGTAAGAGATGTACAGAAGCCGAGGATTGGCCTTTTATAGGATTATAATGTATTGTGTGTGTTTGGATGTGGTTATAGTTTCAAATGGTTTGAACTAGAACACCAGATCTCTCTCTCTCTGCTCTCTCTCTCTCTCACCTCTCTCTCTCCAGGTATTCTCTCTCAATTCTCATCTCAGAATATTGTGATTTCGTAATTATTTTTTGATGAAACAGATTCTAGAAATTCTTGATGCGTTTTGTTTGACTTTTCAGTTCCATTGGATACTTCTTCTGATTCATTTACTGTTTCGTACTGAAGATTTCAACCCCTTTGGTGAATTGAATTTTGTACTTTGGTTGAAATCGTTGGCATAATTATTTCTCATTGATGGGTTTTATGTGAAATCTCACTTCCATTGATGTTTTCTTCTAATTCCTTGAATTATTTCTTATATTGCCCTGTATCAAATTTTAGTATGTTCGTTATGAATTATAAATCTCTGTACTGAGGATAATGGATGTTGCATTCTTGTAATAATTAGAAAGAGGGAAAGATAAAGTCTATATTAAGGTCGAATCATTTTAATGCCAATGAAGAGTGTATGCTCTAATACAGAGTTCGATATGTAGCTTTAGACAGTAGATTCCCTATATTACTTCTGTGTCCTCAGACTTTTTCTCTTTGTTTCTTTTGTTTCAAATACTAATAGTATTTTTGACTAATTACAGCCAATTGAGCTTAGAAAAAAATTACAGCCAATTGAAAGATATTATGTGTTGGAATAGGTCAAAGAGTTAAGGTTTAATTGCTTTGCCGGTGGATGAACTTTTGGAATTTCTAATCAGAAGTCTCTTAGCTTATCTTGTATCTCGGTCTACTAGCTATTTCAATATTTTTAATGGTTTTAGTCTTTAATTTAGATTTTTTTTTACTCAAAAGACCTTTTGCATTACGTAGGAATTTTTTTTTTGTCATTTTACCTTAGGACTTTGCCCCCCTTCAAATTCAATCCTGGATCCGCCACTGGTGGGTCATGAATGGCCATAACAGCGATAAACAAAGAAACTACAGAAAACTTTGTACTAGTCACTTAACATCAACAATGGCTAAAAAATCACATATGCATATGAATTTACATAAACAATAAAGAGCTCCGGCGTAATATATTTAGTACTAATATCCAAAATAACAATATATGCACCCTGTTTGTCGTCAAGTTTAGTAGTAAAACCGTACAACTAATCCTAATACTTTTATTTCGCAATTAAGTGAGTTGCCTAGCAGCCCACATCATTGCAACCATTTCGTCTCGTATAGCTTGCATCTGAGGATAGTCCATATTGCTAGTCTTGGGTTCATTGTCACCCACATCATTCGACCTATTTCTCCTCCTTGGGGCACAGTCGAAGTTCGCAAACTGCGTAAAAAGTTCGTCGGTTGTGTCGTACAATCTGATGAAGTTGTGAATAATGCAGCATGCCATGACCAACAACGCTTGGTTGGCCAACTCGTAATTGATCATCTTCTTCAAAATCTTAAAACGTTCTTTTAGCACCTCAAAGGTTCTTTCTATCACATTTTGTAGCGAGCTATGATATTTATTGAACAGCTCCCGTGGGCCCCTTGCTGCCTGTGTACCTTGGAAGTCGCTCAAATGATACCTCCCCCCTGTACGGAGGAAGGAAGCGCTCTTTGCATGTATAGGCCGAATCTACCACATAGAATTGCCCTAGAAACACAGGTGCAATCGATAGTTACTAACAATTTTTAGCATCATACTTTTCCTTGGTAAAATCATGGAAACGTGTATATTTTGATTACCTGGGCGTGGAACAGGAAATTCAAGATCTGACCTGTAAAGCACATCTTGAAGTATTCGATTATCGTGAGCGAACCCTTCCCATCCAGTGTACACGAACATAAATAGCATATTGAAATCACACACACAAAGGACATTCTGTGTCAGTAGGTCTTTCCTATTTCGAAAGAGATGATTGACATCCTTCGGTACTCTATCATCGCCGACATGGGTGCCATCAATTTCCCCTATACAGTTCTGCATGCTCAAAATTGTAAACAACATTAAACACCCATGTAGTGGATTTGGACTTCAAACAGACTACATAAACAAATGCTTTGCTAGATGTTCTTATAATGGAATACGAAAATTCCTTACCCGAAACCATGGGTCGTACTTTGGATTCCCTTCGATGTGTCTATGTACCACCCCATCAGTGTGTCGAGGTCGTATAAGCTGGGCAGACAGGTTCACAACGGCAGTCAAAACTTTATGCACACAACTATTGACTGTTTTGAGCGAGTGACAACATCGATCTGATATTGAACAGTTGGTATGAGAATGACCCACAACTTTTAAAAACATCCCCAATGCCTCCTTCACGGTCACACCTCTTATTGTGACATATGCCCCTTCATCGACGAGCTTACGTGCCAACAAATCAAATGCCTCTTGGACCATACGGAACTGTCATTCGCAATTTCTTTCATTATCCATATTAATGTCATGTTCGATGTAGTCCGCACTCGGTAGTCCAACATGCCACATCAGTAGTTTCTGCATACGCCTTCTGATCCTATTTTCAATAATCCTTATCCCACTGTTAAGGATCTCGTAGTCGGAATCATCTTCCAACTCATCATCACTCGGGGTCGACTCACTGGAGGCATCATGGTATTGGTAGCTCGAGTAGTCATGCTGGGTTGGATCTGGACTTGGTGGGTTCGAGCTACCCAATACAAGCTCATTGCCCATGTATCCAAACAAATATGAGTTCATCGTCAAAAGAGCAAGATAATTTCAATCCTAAAATTTGTAGTATAAATGCACATGTGATTGATGATGAATAATTTTTTTTTTAAGAAAAACAAAAAAGTTCAAGAAAACAAACAATCTAATAAATTAAAAAAAATCTAATAAAAACAAAGAAACAAACAATCTACACGTACCTCCGAAAGTTATGAGTATGTTGAGTCTCTAACCTTGTTATGCTCAGGCAATGAGGAATGCTCCAAAAAAAAAAGTAACAATGGAACAATTAAACGCATTAACTTACGAATATTGAATCATGCATCCATAAATATAAATTAACAGACATAAATGTCACAAACAACATAATCTCCAATAACTCCTCAAGCCAAAATGAGTCACAATTACACCTCAAACTTCTACCAAATGTCACACAGCACATAAAGGGTCACAATTATACATAAAAGTTCTAGCAAATGTCAGAAAATACGAAAAATCAACAACACAACTCCTAGTCGCATAATCTAAGCAATCACATCCACCAGGTGGGGGAGCATCATGTGCATCCATGTGCCCATTCGCTCTTCCGTTCCTCAGGCATGGCTAAGAAGGCGTTCTACAATGGGCGACTCGCACTCAGGCGGGTTACAACCAAGCAGTACTGCGCTTGGGACAATCTTGGCTCACATGCTTCAAGTGCGTACACGCATTAAGTCATCCTATCGTTGCCCTTGCTGCTACCAGAGTCATTTTGGTGCCTCTTACTCTTGGCTAACTCCTTCAGCTCTTCAAGGTATTCCATCTCAGATGCTTGCAAGGCATTACGATGTGCTCGCCCACCCGTAACCTACGTAAATCCACGCTTTTCTGGAGCCTGAGCTCGTGTCCAAAGAGACACCGCCACTATTAGTGTTGTTGACATCGCCCCCCCCAAATCCATGTGCTCTGACAAAAATGAGATTTTGCTCCCCACATGTGGAATGCCACGGAGCTGGCTCATCCTTCGGTCACATTCCTCTTA
This sequence comes from Myrica gale, assembly GCA_963930655.1. NCBI lineage: Eukaryota > Viridiplantae > Streptophyta > Magnoliopsida > Fagales > Myricaceae > Myrica > Myrica gale. Next base: position 11,980,434 of record OZ005603.1, on the reverse strand, counting down.
CATAGGTGTCCTCTGTGTCGAGGCTTTCCCCAATGCCCCAGAGGCATAGGTATTGTGGAAAAAGTGTATGAAGTTCTTCAAAGTTATCCAATCCATGGTATCGACAGTTTTTGCAGTACTTGTTAACATGAAAGTTAGATAAAAAACCACAGAAAAACAAACGGGTTAAGTCAATATATGGTGAAGTTAACCCCTATAGAGAATTTGTTTTGTATTGAAAACATAGAAGTAAACATACCTGGTGAATTTGGGCCCACCATGCATCGTCAGCATCGACGATGTTCCTTAAGTCATCCCACCCATCACCGGTTTGTTCCTTTAGCAGGCGGAACACTCTATAATCAATTTTTAGTGCATTTAATTTCCTCTGGACTTGTTGTCCTGATACGTTCATTTGGCCAGAGCTGTTAAGGTTACCTACCACTCTATCATAAAAACACTTGTCTTTCGGTTTTTCATCCACAAACATCCCTCTACTTTGCTCATCAAGTAAGAGATAGATCAGAGAACGAACGTCATTTGGGTGTCATGCGAGCCTTGGAGTCTATAGGTATAAATGCAATCAAATAACAAAAAAAAACACAACAACACACCACGTGGTAAAGTTCAGTCTCACCGAATCTTGCAGATAATGTGATTAAACATTGTAACATTGATTAATAACCAATGACCATTTAACAGACAAAGAAACACAATATAGGCATATGATCAGAATGCACTCATTGATTTTACAATCAACCAAACCAGCACATTCGTATGTTGCGTATAAATGCATCAAATAGACCAAATTTAGAACCAAATCTCTTACTTGAGACATTTCTTTGGATGAAGAATAGCTAGATGTATCAGTTTTCACTTTTCCTGACCTTAGAACGCGCAGTTAAACATGGTTGAGCAATCAATTAGAATGATTTCTCCAGAAGCACTACTCGATGAGGATATTCACATGGAATGGCACATGGAGAAGCACTACTCGACATACAAACTCTCATTGGCACATCCAGTTGGCATTGCTCCTCGAAGATTCTCTTTTCCCCTAAAATCTCTCATCCCTATATTGTTTCCTCCCCATCCATTTGAGACCATTTGTAAATCACAATTCAGATTGAAGTTAGACTAATCTTCTAATAGCACAAGAAGGTTTTATGAGAATGTTGTTCCACATCTCTTCACCATCTTTCGATATGTAGACCCATAGTAACTTGGATTCATTCACAAGAGTTCATGTTTTCTTAACTTTTCCAATATTGGTTGCTATTTGTAGAATTTTAAAACCCTTCAAAATTCTAACTTTCTCATACTAGTTTGGAGCCTGTTGTCTTACATCATATCTGTATTAGAGCTTTTGCACTACAACAACATTACCTAAAGTTGAGTTGTTTAACGACAACTTAACAACCTACTATATTGAGATTTGAGAAGAAACAAGATATTGAAATTATGAATTGCAATTAGAACTGGGGAAAGACAAATCAACTACACAGGTGTGATGAGCAAGGTGTCCTATCTGTTGGCAAAGATCAGTCACTAAGAACATAAAAACAAAACGATATTTCATAGGTCTGAACCTAAGTTACAAGCTTGATATCAAATAATGATACATATATCCAAACTATACACTCTCTTGAACAAAAGAAATACAAAAAATTCAAGATCGCATGCTAAAAAAAACCAATAAGCCATTTCGCTAATAGCTCAATTGCACATATACACGCCACTCTCGAACCTATGACTAACCTCGTAGTAGTCAATCATTACCCAACCCAATTCATGCCCCCTTCAACTTGTTACAGATAGGTTCAAACAGAAGAGTAACAAGTTCCCTTATGCACATCAAATTCCATAACCATTTCATATCGTAGAAAAAAGCAAGGCAACAGAGGACTAACATGGAGGCGAGCAGATTTGCGGGTAATAGGTGTCGTAGTTGAGGTGGTGTTGCAACTCTGTGAGCGGCTGGAAGCAGGGAGATTGATACATATTCGAAAGGAGTTTGCACGGTTGAGCGACTGGCCTATTTGGGCATGAGATCGCTTCATAATATCAGCACAGATACAGTCGACTGCCTTAAGTCCTTCGACAAGGCTGTGACGTATTGGACATGGTGAAAAAGAATCAAAATTGCTTGGATGAAATTTGCACGACACTGATCTATGACAGGGTACGGTCTGAGTTGGCGATAGAGGTAAGAAGCAAGGTTAATGGAGCTGGGGTTTGGTTGTTGAGACAACGTCGGGGTGAAAGGGAAGAAGACCACGAGGGAAATGGGTTGTTATTTGCAGAAGACGACGACGTTTAGTGCCCTTTGAAGTTCACATACATCGTTTTTTCGTTAAATTCACACTAGGGGTGTTCATTTACACCGGCAGTGACCGTTTTAACCGTTAAAACCGTCACCGCTACCGGAAAGGGCGGTTATTGTGCTTTAGCGGTGCGATGACGGTGTCAAATATGTGATTCCGTTAATTTGCGATGACGGTTTTCGCCAAACCGTCACCTACACTACCGTTAACCACTCCTAGTTGATGCTTGAGATGATTATCGATTATGTGACATACATTTGTTGTACTTTTGTTGGAATATGTTAGTTGATTTATGTCACATTGTTGCACACTTGTATTAGACTTTAGTATTTATGTTTGAATATGATATTATGTTGGACTTTTGACAACTTATTATATTTGTTATGATTATGATATTATGTTGGAAATTTAAACCGCCCAAAATAGTGAAAAAAAAATGAAAACGTCCAAGGAGAAAGCCTATTTTTTTTGGCACAACGATTATACGGTTTAAGCGGTTACCGTATAATTGTTACCGTTAATACCGTCACCGGTAAGGGCGGTTATTGTGCTTTAGCGGTGTGGTGATGGTGTCAATTATGTGATTCCGTCAATTGCGGTGACGGTTTTCACCAAACCGTCACCTACACTACCGTTAACCACCCCTAATTCGCACTCCTTCAACTTTGATTTGACTCTTGCGACAGTGTCGAACGACCGTTGGAGCAAAATACATTGTTGTCCACCTTCTATGCGATATTGTTTAACTACTTTTTGTCGTGTTTCGTAATTTTAAATGGAAGGAATAAATTATCTAGGGCCCACCTTGAATCTCGCGGTCGAAGTAACTCTTACTCCACGTTTGAGATTTTAACATGGATGAGGACAACATTGTAATTCTATAGTTGTATTCGAGGGACATTTTAGTCCTATAAACAAAGTTGTTGCTCAAACTACAATTTTAATAAAGGAAAAATTTTATTACTTGCCAAACGCCCTAAGCCAAAAAAAGGAAATTTCGTGTAGAAATTATTTCAACGAATTTACCAATATTTTAATTATTTACTCTCATATGTCATTTTTCTAATTTCGGCTCATATTGTTCTAGAAAAATGAAAATCACATCTTATGTTTTGAGATCACTTTCATGGTAAAACTGGACTTATTTGGTGTGCTGGGGCGCTTGCCACCCCTTAGTTCTGTAAATATTTTTTTACTTTTAATTTTACAAATTTTTTCCCGTGCGGGCCAGGCCAGCCCCTTGACCCACCTCTGGAGCACTATCTGCAAGTCCTCTTTGCTCTCTACAAGTTTGTACTCTCTACTAGTTCCCTCTTTGCTAAAGGTATCATGTTGAGAATTTATTTGAATATTTGACTAGCTAGCAAGTTGGGTCAGTACAAAGGGAGTTTATAAATTTATAATCCCCATCTAAAAATCTCTTTTTAGTATTCATAATGTGTTGATTGTATCACATATTGTGTTAAGAATAAAAATAAAAGAGAGAAAAAACAATTTAGACTAAGAGAGAGGGGAGATATAAGTGAGACATGAGAATTGAATGGTTCGGTTTATGAATCTACATCCATTGTGGGAAGGCCCAACTGAGCAGATTTGTGTCTTCACTGATGTGTGTATGAAAGATTACAAAGAGGTTTATTTATAAGTCTTTGATTACAATAGCTTACATTACTTTAGCAATGTTAGACTCCAATAACTCTAATATATTGTGCCGAAATATCGAAAATTGCAGCTCAATATATTAACGCCAAATAAGATTGTTTAAATTGCAGCTAATATATTTTCAGATTATATTACAATTTGCTCAATATATTTCAAATTAGTTACAATAATGGTATTCCATATTAGTTATAGATTAGCCTAATAAGATTATATTTCATATTATTTTGCAATTTGCTCAAAATTTCATTTGCTTGAAGGTGGTGGGCTTATTCAATTAATTTGTATCCTAAAACCTTATTCAGGCAATGTTTTCAGATAATACAGACCGTAGAATTCAATTGTCATCTCGCAGTTTCAGCAAATAATACAATACATGTATTTTAATATTTTTAGTCTTTAATTTTTGATATTTTAATTAAGATACTTTTTGCATTACGTTAAAAAAAATTAAGATGTTATTTCACCTTAGGATTTTGCCCCCCCTCCATATGAGTCCTGGTTCCGCCACTGCCTCCGTTGATGGGCAGTCTCATATTCCATCGTCTTGTAATTGTTGGGTTTCTTTTTATTTTTATTGTTTTCTATAGTCATTTTTTAGGATAATGTCATAGTGAGCCTCCTAATTATAAGTTAAAATCAATTTTGCGAACTAAGTTTTAAAAAAACGATTTACATAATTAATCATCATCTGAAAAAACATGCAAAATGACCGAAAATGTCTCTCAAATATAATTTTTTAATAAATGAAATGACCTTATTTGTTGATGATGAGGTTGTTGTTGGTAGAGTTTTTCCTCTTTACATTACTAAATTTAATTGTTCAGACTAAAAAGATAATAAAAAGCAATATAACGATCTGGGCAATTAGTATTGTAACATTAAATGTTACATATCTATATATCATTTTTGTTGTTGTTAAGAATCCGATATCCAATTCATTTCCAACCTCTATTATAAGGGTGAGGTTCCGGTACTGACAGTTCCGATACTCACCGGAATCAAAACTTTCATTCTGGCTCCATTCTGGAATGGACCAGAATGAAACCATAATTTTCGAAAATTCCATTAGTGGGCCTGTAGGCCCAGATTTTGCTTTGGCCCAAAATGCTTTGGTTTTTTTCCTTGTTATACAGTTTCATAGACTATGTCCAAGACGTTTCGTAGGCCACACAAATTAACTGATTGTGTTTGACTGTTAAATACAAACAGAGATAATATTGGCTTATAAACCAAATTAACTGATTTGTTGCAACCTTCCAAAACGCAAATGCTGCCAGTAGTAATAACTTCATTTTTTTGGTTTAAATACATATTACTACCATATCTGGTTGGAATTCGATTTGGAAACACATGATTTTTCATCCACGGTCCTTTCATATCCTTTGAGCCAAAATTTATTGAAGTCTTGGGCACATAAATCCCATATGACAAGAACCGTTAAGAGATATGTGTAACCCAAACACCAAAGACAAATATCATTAGACTGCAAGCTGATAAAGTATAACTTTGTGAATCGTATCTGGTGACTTGAAATTGTCACAAACTGATATTTGGACAACGCATAATCTCCCCTCCTTTAAAAAAATGCCGAAATCAGAACGGTTGAAATTTTCAATTTTGACGGAAATTCTCGATTATGGAATCCGATTCCGATACAGGAATAGGCCGAAACTGGTGTCGGAATCTCGGTACTCGAACCTGTTCAATTTTAACGGAAATTCTCAAATATCGATACAGGAATATACCGAAACCGGTGTCGGAATCTCGGTATTCGAACCTGATAAAATTCTCAACCTTACTCTATTACATTTGTCATAAATTACCGGCCCATTCCTAAGTTTATTGTTTTATTCGACCGGGTGTGGACAAGTTAGTAGCAATGTTTGGCCCAATTCAAAACTTCCGCCATAAACATGTAACTAACAAATTGAGGCCCAGTCCGATACAGTAAATTGACTCGGAAGCGGGTTCCTTCCTACGCCGAATACAAAGCAAGAATAGGCTCCAGTCAGAGCCCGCTATCGCCATTCCCAAACAGATCCGCATTGTCCGACTCCAAATCCAAAAACCCTAGCTAGCCGTCGCTTATATATACTCAAGCAGTCTCTCAGTATCGCAGGCTCGGCGGCTAAGCAAACCCTACATAGCTGTAAGCCCCCTTCCGCCACCCTTCTCTCTCTCGCTCTCTTTCTGTCGTACTGCGTATTCGCCCGCTCACAGTACTTCAGCTTTGTTTCTACTTTCTATTTGATTTGTTCGTTTAGTGTCTCGCATCTAGTTTGATTTGTTCATTTCTGAGCTAACAAGGATTAGGTTTCTCGAAAATTTTCTCAGAAGGTAAGCAAAAATGGCCGTGCCGTTGCTGACCAAGAAGATCGTGAAGAAGAGGGTCAAGCATTTTAAACGACCCCAGTGCGACCGCAAGATCTCTGTCAAGGTATATACCGAAAACACTTGGATTAAATTTGCGGCCTCTTTTAAGCTGTTTTAGCTTTGTCATTTAACTTTGTTGTATAAAAGCTTTAGTATTTATTTTTCAGGTGCGTTCTGACAAAATGATTTGCGAAATTTTCATCTGCTTTGTGATGTTAAGGTTTAGGTGACCCTGACATTGTTGGCTATAATATGATACGATGTATTATAAGCCCGTTGTTGTAGACTTTGGTGGATTTACAGGGCCGTATCGGAAAAATGTTTTGAGAGTTTTTAGATATGATAATTTTGAACTTTTGATTACTGGTTTTTGGGCTGAGTTGAGATCCTACCGTATATTCATGATTCGTTGGTTTGCTTGACTTGTACTTTTGTGTGCTTTAGGTTCATATTCTTTAAAGATGGTGAAAATGATGATAGTTTTTGTCGCCCCAGTCATACTTGCATCTCAAGATGCAAGATGGTGACTGACACGTTATCTGATTCCAGTAACCGTTTATTATCCGTGTCATGTCATTTTGACTTTGTCTGTTCTTTTATTTGTTACTTCCCTGTTTGTGCTTTACTGTCATCCAGGTGGTTGGTTTGTTGGAAATGTTGTCATAGAGGATTTGATGATGCGTTTTGACACCCAGAATGATTTGCTTCTTTTGATCCAATATGGTGAACCAGAGATCAATTCTCTGATCCCATTTTGTGTATTGATTCGTGTTATGGTGCTTTATATTATTATTAATTTTTCCCTAGTTGAAATGATTTTGATACTTTTAATAATTTATTCTTTTTTTTTTCCTTTGTTAAGGTTCGTTCTAGATTCTAAAGGGAAAGCTTGACTGGTTTAATTTGGTTTTATTGATTGTATAAGGGATATGATGCTACCTTTTGACACCCAGTCTTACTTGCATCCATGGATGCAAAATGGTGATCAACTTTTTATCTGATCCCATCTGGTTTCATCAAATTTTTTTCCTTTTTTTTTTCAATTTTCTTTTGAGGATAAAGGTTTATATAATGCAGTGAGGTGTGATGATGTCTAACCATTGTTTCTGTATCTTTGTGATGAACAAAAACATGCACTACCATCTGACCTCTGTCGCATATTGGCATGCTTGTATTTCTTTGTTGATTATTTTCGGAGTTTTTTTATGAGGTTTCTGTGATGTTGATTATTATCTTTTGATTGTTTCCGTTTCTGCAATCAATGATGCAACCATTTTATCATTTATGACTTATCTGTGATTATTATATAAAATATCACCATCTTTCGGCTGAGGTTGCAGTCATAGGTTGAAAATTTTGTGCTCGTTATTTTTTTATGTTATCTATCTGTGTTCAGTGTTAGTGTGTCTTGTAAGAAGAGTCATATTGCCCATGGTATCTGATGTCCAGACTTATACATTCGGGTGGCTGGACATTTCGTTTCAAGGGCATAGATAAAATACTTACAGGTCTTGCGACACTGAGAGCCTGATTTTGTCATTGGCTTCCTGTTACTATAACCCTGTTTACATTTTTTGCTTTGATATTATTACTAAGACATAATTCTGTTTGAAACTTCTGTTTATTGATGATTACATTTGAATGCATCTTTGACAGCCAAGCTGGCGTAGGCCAAAGGGTATTGATTCTCGTGTAAGAAGAAAGTTCAAGGGATGCACGCTGATGCCCAATGTTGGCTACGGTTCAGACAAGAAGACCCGTCATTCTCTTCCTAATGGTTTCAAGAAATTTGTTGTGCACAATGTCAAGGAGCTTGACCTGCTGATGATGCACAACAGGTGAACATCCCTTACCAACTTGCTCGTATTGCCCTTTGCTGTAAATGCTCATCTGTGCTTTCATGTTTTTTCAGGACTTACTGTGCTGAAATTGCACACAACATCTCCACAAGGAAGAGAAAAGAGATTGTGGAAAGAGCCGCCCAGCTTGATGTTGTTGTGACCAACAAGCTAGCCAGGTTGCGCAGCCAGGAAGATGAATGATTTTGAAGTCCAAAATGTCTGTCTGGGTTTTGTTTTGTTTTGTAGTGAGCATATTAGTATGTACTTTGATGGGGTACCAATATTTTTGCTAAGAAATTATATCCAGTTTATTGACCTCAGTTGGAGGTGATACAATGATACTTTTTGTTCGAATCTAGCTTTCTTGCATTTACTGATACTTGCTCGTATTGCCCTTTGTGGTTTGATACTGACAATAATTTAGGTAATTTTATTCTATTTTTGTGAGTATCTCGCTGGAAAGGTTTAGGCTAAAAATATTTGCATAAAAATTAAAAAAATTAATAAAAAATAATATTTTTTATCAATTGATGACTTTAGAAACAGTTGAAAATCAAAAAAGTAATTTTTTTTGAAGATCTCAATACGACAAAATGTGCATTAAAGCAGCTGAAAAGAATAAATAAATTAAAGAATATCTAGAAGCAGGCAAGCGGCTGAAGAAAAACAAATAAAAATAAAGATCTCACTCAGTTTATTAATAATTTTTGCTTCAGCATTTTTTGGGACTGTTCTCAAGCGGCGCTACATAGTTGAAAGTGATCATCCATTCCTTTTCGTTCGGTACAAATTTATAAAGTTTGAGAATGATGTAAAAATAGCAGTTGGTTTAGATTTAAAATCTTACTTAGAAAATAAAAAATAAATTAAATTTATGGAAGTTGATAAAAAAAAGTAAAAAGATTTGAGTAAACTTTTAATCTGTAATAGAAAAATGATGATTTGACCAGAGAAAAATTATTTTATTAATTAAAATTTTAAAAACACTACCAGATGGGAATGGGAGCACATTTCAACTGCTACGTGTGTGCGCATGTAGAATCGATTTCACAACTCCAAGTCCAAGTCCAAGTCCAAGTCCACGTACATTATATATGTCAATCACTTAAGTAAAGCCAAAAAGAGCTTTTTATCAAAATTAGGAAAATCTAGAGGTTTCATTTATAATGTAATATTTAAAACTTGTGATATGTCTACATTGGTGGTGTTTGTTTGTGGAAATATTGGGGTTTTGAAAATTTTGGGTATTGGAGTTTGTAAAAAAATATAATATTTTATGGAAAAGTGAGGAGAAGATTTAATTGAATAGTATAATATTATTTTATAATTTAATGAGAAGAGAGATATTATTTTATGATTGTTTGGAAATGTTGAGGATTGGAAAAATCGGGAAACAAACGCCTCGATTATTGGGCTTATGGGTGGATCGAAACCCGTACACTGAATATACAAGTAAAGCCAACGAATATTAATTCGTCCGATTCAATTATGGACAGCCCAAACTCGCTTTCATGATTTACCACCGGTGGCTGAGGGAGAGAGCGGGTAGGTGAGGTGATTGGTATAAGGGAGGGTTGAGTTCTTGTTAAAACTTGGGGGGTGGCGGGTGCTTCGGATTCTTTATGAAGTGAAGTTAAGAACTTGACTTTGACACCATTGTCCTCAGCACACTTTTTACTTTCCTTCCTTTTTGTACCTTTTGTTCTTTCCTTTCTGGCATGCGTCCAACCCTTTGGCTAAGCAAGTGGTTCCAAATGTGGATATCCCCCTCACAGTGAAGTAAATAAGTAATCGACCTGATAATTTCTCTTTTCACAAAGTGAATAGTCAAATAAGCAACTTCTAGGAACATCCTGTTGGTGATATAGTTTAACACTCTATGCCTCAATCTCTGACGGAGAATTCTGCTGTTGGTGTTCTTTCTGTTCTAGTTCTTGTTGCTGCTGCTGTTGGTGTAGTGGCTGCTGCTGCTGCTGCAGAAATTGTTGTTGCAACTGAAACTGTTGCTGCTGATTGTATTGTAGGTGTTGTTGCTGAAGCTGTTCTAACTGCTGCTGCTGCCGGTCATGGTAATGTTGTTGCACTTGCACTTGCAGTTGCTGCTGATACTGCTGCTGAAGAAGCTGCTGCTGGGGCTGATTCTGCGGCTGCTGTTGCAGTTGCAGCTGCAGCTGTTGTTGTAGAAGAAATTGCTGTTGCTGGTAGCAGTAATATTGCCACATCTGACTGTATGTTTGGCTATTCTGCATATTCCCCAACTGCCCATCACTCTGCGTTGAGTATTGAGGTGTCTGCGAAGCAACAACTGGAGCAGGCAGTTGGGATTCTGATGCAGGGGCAAAACTCTGCTGCTGCACATTTCGCCTAGGCCAGGGGTTATGTGCTGTCAAATTAGTATGAGCACCTGCTGCTTGATACTGATTTTGCATTTCATTGCTTTGCTGTACCTGTGCATTTAGAGGAGGCAAAGGCTGGTTGGAATAAACTTGACACATAGGCGTTTGAGCATCCATCTCAGCCTGTGGGTAGTGTTGTGGAGACTCCTGACGCTGTTTTCGTTGCGAATTCCCACGAAAGCCAAATTTAGAACGTCGTAGGACTCTATCAGTAGTATTCTTTTGATGCCAGTTTCCACCAATCTTAGGAGTTATCTGTGGCTGTCCGAGTGGCTGTATTCGGATAAGATTTTGATGGCTTGTGGGAGATGAGGTATTTATCGCTTCAATGTTAGTTCTGGCAGAACCTCGAGTGGATAATGGGCTGTAAAAGGAAGCATCTGGACTAGCATCACAACTGCTCTCTAGGAAGCTTCTATTTGACATAGAGATTTCCTCAGGAATTTCACACTTGTGGGATGTGGAGGGAACAAATTCATCATTCCGAGTGTTCAAGGAGAGATTCTCCAACAAAAGTGGTTTCAGGTCTTGTTCAGGCTCTTGGTCCGATTGTTGCCGAACTTCAAATTCTTTGAAGTATTCTTGCGAAGCTTGTACACATTCAGTTTCATCATCAACACTATTAAATAACCCTACAGATGACACATATGGTTCATAAGTATCTTCTCTAAACTGCTTGGAAACTTCTGGAGACACCTGCTTTACTCCAACTAAATCTGGCGATGACACATATGATTCAGGACTATTTCTTCTGAGCTGATTGGGAACTTTAGACACCCGCTCTCCCAGTACTAAATCTCCAGATGGTACATTTGGTTCAGAAGTATCCTTTGTGGCGAACTCAGAAGCTTTTGGAGATGACTGTTCTACAACTTCCTGTAGATTGTTGCCAGCTTCTCCTGATTGAAGCTGGTCAATAGAAACCAACTCAAACTGATTATCATCATTTTCCACAGATAGAAGTTTCCGTTCTGATATGTTAGTTGGAGCCTGGTCAGACTCAGCATCAGCATCATTCTCTAATGGTGACATTTTATTGTCTTCTACAGGAAGCTGAATGAAGTGGTTAGAACAAGAATCTCTTGATGGCTGACATGACTTAGAAACAAACGTTTCCTCCCTCCCTTCATTAGCCAGTTTCGATGTTTTCATAGCTGTAGCTGGGTGCTTATAAGAAGCTTTTCTTAGAGACTGCGGAAACAATCGTGTGTGCTGGTTCCATGCTCTTCTTAAATCATGGATGTTTCCGCTATGGTCAACAAACTGCAGACATTACAAATTTGAAACCCGTGAACTTTGATAGAACTGCCATAATTTTTAACATAGATTTACAAGTGAATAGGCACTTGTACAATAAAGTGTGTTCAGCATAAGTGCATAGATTTGAATTTCAGGATATCTATAAATCCATTCACACACAACGCCTGCGATCTTTTAGAACGGACAACAAAACTAGTAACAAACAATCCTGCTGTCACATGTCAAACCAAAATGTGTTTTTTCAAGTGATTGAAGTTGGGAAGGAAGGTTATGAAGAAACAATCCTTAGTTGAAATTTAGCATGAATGGGGAAAGAGATACTAACCCAAGAGAGTAAACTACGACATAGGAAGGACTTTCAAACTCAAGCTATATCTTGGGCCGAATGACCGATACTGCAGTATAATAAGTTCCGAGAGAGATTTTGACCTCTAAATACAAGTTTGAAATATCCTCCGCATCTTTTGCATTCAATCCTTGAGATTCACCTGGGCTTGAAAATATTGCATTAGCTACAACAGATTCTACCACATTTATGTGCCGTGGCCCTTCATGCATCATTGTGAAATTTATCAACTCCTGCAGAAGTAACAATCAAGCATTTGAAGCAACCACTAACCCTTTAATATGATTTTGGCACGACACTTGATTGTAAGCCCTCTCACCAGCTCGTGTATGGTGTGGAGTATCAGTCAATCATTTGTGCTTCATGATTTTAACAATTATTTAACAAATAACAATAAATCTGGTCCATAGATTCTTTGTTGCTGATGTATAATATCACTATTTTCTTCAGGTGTGTCAATTAGGGAAGCAATAGATGATAAGATTGAAAGGGATGGAGAACCTCTAGAAGTAATTTGCAGTGAGGCACATGCTTGATACCGTCTATTAAGATATCCCTGGAAGCAACTGCACAACCAGTACTCTGAAAACAAAGAAAACAAGGAAATAAAAATATGAGAAACTTCATAGAATCTCAGCATTTGGATGGAGAAGCACCACAGAAGGTAGAAAATTTCAAAAGACAACATAAGCACAGTGCAAATCCACGAGAAAAAGAAAATAAAAGGAGCCACAATGGTGAAAAGATACTCCATAAAAATTGCCCAACTTTGAACAACCTATATAATTTGTGTTCAAATACTAGTTTTGTAGGAAATAAGTTGGTTACAATTTACTTGTTTAAAGCAAATCAACGTCTCAAAGACAAATAATAACTCAATCAGATATAGAACGTTTTGAAAATCAGAACATGATCTTCTCCTTAGGAAGAAAAAAGGGATTTATAATTACTTCTTTTGTTTTTCTATTTGTGTGTGTGGTTGAAGGAAAGAGGAAGGGGGGGGGGGGGGGGGGGCGCATAAGCACCTACCATAAATGTATGCCGAGCAAAATGAACATATAAAATGGGAAGAGTATGCGACATCTCCTTCATGGTAGCAGTTTCTAGTGCTTCTTTATATACATTATATGCCGCTTCAAGATTCCCCTGGCAGTGTTGGAACACATAAGCATATATCGTTTATTAGTTGAAATCGAGACACAATATAGAGTCAAGTTTTCATTTGGAATGATAAAAGAGCATGTAGTCTTTAATAAGAGCTAGAAGGGTTAAGGACAAACCATACGCTTTTCCATGTTAGCCTTCATTTTAACATTTTCCACAAAGTTGGACTCCGATTCCGCCTCACATAGAAGAAAAGCGGCACGGGCCCCAGCTGCATCTCCTATTTGCTCCTTAAACCTGGAATTGAAAAGATGGATAACAGGCACTCTCTGCAATGAACATATGAGGAGGGCCATAAACATCTCCAGTCATGTAAAAAGCAATCAAGTTGAAGCATCCTATGAAAACCAGCAATGAAGCAAGTTTCAGTTTTTCAAAAACTAGTTTTTTATTTGAGTAGACTAATGTAAATACGGGAAAGTGTTCTGGTGCAAGTCAATACTGATGATGCCATTGAATTCTTCCTAAAGCATATTCGACGTAAAAAACAGACAGATTAGAAATTTGTTACTAGTTAAACAAATGTTTACATTGTCCACTATATGATTCCAGTACAAAATGTAATCACATTAAAAAAAGTTATGATGACAGAACTATGTCTGGCTGTAGCTAAATTGAATTGCTTGGCAGACAGGATATTCCCATTACTGTGTGTTAGACAAATATCTCCACCAGCTAGATCTATCTGTAAGGTAATCATGAAAAAAAACTAACATATCTACGGGACCAAGAATGCATATTCCTTCACAAAAACCATAATTGAGACACTATCATTTCAGTAGAAAAGATACATAGAAAAAAACATTTTGTTCTATCAATTACGGAGGAAATTGCATAAACTCAACAATTTAAACAAAATTTTGTATTTTTCAATTTTGTAGTTATATACCTCCATCTAGTTTTGGTGGCTTTGAAACACAGCCTCCTGGGTGGTTCCAGGAGCAGGTCCACTGTGCAAGATTTCAAATTTTTTTTGTCAAACTCATTACTCTATATAGATACAAGGCCTAAGCATACAATTGATTCTTTGCAAAAGCCCTCGTGTTTTACCACAAGAAGATACCCTATGTCTTTCGGATGGAGTTTTCACATAGTTGGAACACCACAATTTGCCGACATCGTGAAAGAGCTTCTAATATCCTCTTGCATGGAAGAAGATTTAACTTGGTATAGTTCTAAATTATCTATGTATCTTTCTTAGGAGTAATGACCATAATTTCCTAACATACTTTGAACCCTTTTCAGTTTTGAAGCCAAGTGGACACTACTCTATTTCAGGATTCTCAAACACTATCAGCTGAAAAGATAATAGCCACAATTTCAAGAATCATTCCTTCCATTACCAAATCATCTCTATGCATTTTTGTATTATATCTCTCACCTGTTGTCCAGTTTGAAAAATCAATAGGCACAATTTGGTAACTTTCCAATACCCCCTTTGCTTTATTTGAGTTTTAAGGTCCTTTTGGGACTATGCTTGAGTTATTAGCAAGGCTACTTCTGACAACATGTAGCTTTTCATTCTTAAAACACTGCATTAGATAATGTCTCATTAAGTCATTGGATTTCAGGGTTAATTCAACTCAACACCCAAGCATGAGGTGGAGGTCACTGGTTCAACTCCATCAGGGCATATGAGTTAATTACCATGCAAGGGAACAAACAATGATGTTACCTTAAGGACTGGATTCTTAAGGTAGAACAACAATTTGGGAGGGAAAGAGCAACTAATAATTAAATTGGCAAGTTATGCTTGTCAAATGGATCAGAGCGGTTGCTCCTTTAATGACCTGCTTTAAAGCCCCATTAAGGTAAGTGCATCCTCCTCCCAACCTCTTGCCTATTCCCTTTCTTGTATGAGAGTTTCAAACATTTTCTTCTGCAAAGACTAGTGCATTTTCACTCAATCCACGTAATTCTACGGAACATAAATTTGTTAGCAGTCATGGATTCTGTTTTAGTGACATTAATTATACCTGCATTTATCCTATGATCAGAAACAAATTATTCATGTACCACCACTTTTGTTGTATATTCTTTGCTGTCTCCTCTCTCTCTCTCTCTCTCTCTCTCTCTCTCTCTCTTAATCCATGAGCTGTAGTTCAAATGATACTTCCTTCCCCTTAAGAATGTAAGGTTGAGAATTCAAGATATACTGCTGGCCATGTAACTGACCGATAATTACTTCAGTTGTTGTACTACACCTTTCAAGAGATTTTTACAAAGCTCACATTTAAACCGGTTTGAAGCTTGCTTTTTGAGAGCATAACAAGAGTACCAGATAAATATGTTTCATAATAATATATTAAGAAAGGTGAAATGAATAACATAGGTCAGGTTTTCACTCCAACCATTCCTATATAATAATCAACATTTCGTTTTGTGGCTGTCCAAAAATGTGTTACCAAGAAAGGCAAATAATTTTCTCTTTTACTTCCACCAACAGCCTTCAGCAATTGCATTTATAGCAAGAAAGATGATCGCATCTCACATTTCAATCTAAAATGTAAAGGGTATAATTTGGAAGTTGAATATTGAGGTAGGATAGTTTCCTCAAACCTCATGTATTTTAAGTAGGACATTAATTCGCAGGTGGTACATAATCATTAGCGTCAAGAAAGATTGGTGCAACCGCTTTTCCATTTATATTATACCAATGGACAGAATCATAATGAAAATAAACAAACTCAGGGCATTTGCATTGAAGAAAACACAGATCTATTGATGACGAGCATACCTTCAGGAAATCTAGTGTTGATCGGTCCATGGCATAGGTGGCTATTTCTCTTCCTCCCTTAGACTCCACAAATTGCACATAACGCATCCAGAACTCAGGGTAATTGGCACAAGGAATTAAGCACCTCTCATACAGTTTAACAGCCTGTCATAAATAACGGTAGAATCCTATGAAACAAAGGAAGGAGGGGTAGGGCATAGACGGATAAATAAAAACATACCCAGTCAAAATCCCCTTGCATCTCAACAAAGTCCAGATAGTGATGCCAATTCTCCAATTGACTGGCCTGTAGTGGCTCAACATGGAAATAAGACCTCTGGATATTAACCTCAAAGCAAGAAACTAGTTCATTTAACTGGCACGCTTCCTTATAGAACCATTCTCCAATTAACTGATATTTCTGCAGTGCTTTGATTCTAGAAGAGCCCGCAGATAGGTCCAGCAGGTCTTTAATGATGCGAGAAATTTCATCATTCTTAAAACCTGTCTGGGCTTTGCTATCAAGCACAAGTTCTGCCTCTAATTTTTCAACAGCAGAAATGCTCTTGCTTTCAATTTCCACTTCCCAAAAGGCAACCAATTTCTTAAACCTGATAATAGATGGAGCTGAAATTTGTTAAGGATGAATTTAGACAATCCAAAAAACAGGAGGAAAACTGAAGAAGCAACCATTTATCTGACAGATAAAAATTATAATTTAATTAAAAATTGGGGTAATAGCTAACAAGAAGCATGCAATCTCATTGCTATGAAATGGACTAACAAAATCTAGATATACATGTCAAGCAGATTACTCATTCACTGGCCAAAAACAATAAGCTACAATCATCTACCACTTTCTGTCTGAACTAATAGTTCCTTTGTACTAATTTATTCAACCAAATAAAGGTGGCTGGGGAAGAACTTATCAATCTGAATGTTTCTTATAACTACTCATTTCTGTTAACAATATGGGTGTCATTCTTTTTCTTTTGCTAAGCATTTCTTTCTACTGAAAGCTACAAGCAAGGGATCCCCTATGTATCAATTTGGTCACATGTAGGTCTGTATTCAAGCCAAGTTGAGTCGAGTATTGACTGTTCAAACTCAACTCGTTAGACATATATGCGAGTTCAAGCTCGAGCTGAGCTTCTGCAAAGGTGTTCGAACTCGGCTCATATCAAATTTTTTTTCGAATGAGATCAAGCTCGATTAAACATATATACACGAGTCGAGTTCGAGCTTATTCGAACTAAGCTCAAACTCGAACCAACCAACAAAATCTGAGCTTAGAGATCACAAAGAAAACTCAAATCAATCATTGGCATATGGTGTCATAGTACATAATACACGACATATCATAAACATTTAACATTTGTGTGAACTTTTTTTTAGAAAATATTTAGATTCATATATAACCTATGTTAATTAGCAAAAATGACAGACAACATATATTTAATATGTAGAAGGCATAACAAATCCTTATATGGATAATACTCATCCATTCATATATCAATAAAATCAAATGCATATTTTACTATGTGACTATTAAATATAAACCAACAAATAAATAAGAAACTTATAATACATACAAGTGTACTGAGATTTTTTTTATGAATAAGCACAGTTTTATTAAAAAAAGAAAGAAAGAAAAAAGTGAGAACAATACAAAGGTTGTACTGAACTCACTTTTTTTATGAATAAAAAAAAGTGAACTCACTTAAAGCATACAAGAAAAAAAAGTTAATAATACTCATCCATTCATATATCAATAAAATCAAATGCATATTTTACTAATATGTGACTATTAAATATAAACCAAAAAATAAATAAGAAACTTATAATACATACAAGTGTATTGAGATTTTTTTTTATGAATAAGCACAATTTTATTAAAAAAGAAAAAAAGTGAGAACAATACAAAGGTTATACTTAACTCACTTAAAGCATACAAGATAAAAAGCTAATGAAGTCATGAAAATCTAAGAAAGGACCCCCCAACACAGCATTTGCCCAGAGAAAAAGAGAAAGTAAGAAACCGCCCTGCAAACACTCTAACGACGAAGTAGTATCGTCAAAACACCTACTTTTACGCTCCCTCAAAAGACATCACCAAATACATAAATGAATCATCTTCCAAATAGCCTTAGCCATAGTTGAGTAGAGCTTAAATCAAACCGAGCCGAGTTTAACCGAGTTTGACTCATTTAATATTTGAGCCAGAAATGATGTTCGAACTCGGCTCGTTTATTAAACGAACCAATATCGAGTCGAGCTTATACGAGCCGAGTTCGAGTTGTTCATGAATAGCTCGGTTCATTTACAGCCATAGTCACATGACATACTGGAACTAGTAGTAATGGATCACCAGGCTAAATCATTGCGGGAACATCTAACATGAACAATATAATCTCATCTGATACTTGCAACAGACTGTTTCAAGGCTTCAATTAGTTCAGATAATCGTCAACAATCTTAAAGTGGAATAGTGCCAAGAGAATTACCGTTTGGCCTCAAGGTTAACCCATAACTTGCAGAACTGAGTGCATAATGTTAGTACTAGTGCATTCCCTAAGCATATTCCATATGATAGCAAATAAAAGGGCATCATTATATTTGGCTTATTCACATGTTCATCACGGATTATGCAAAGTAAGAATCCCACATTTCATCAGGAACACTCAAATTGAAGGAAAGTAAGAGAGGTGAGAAATACCCATCATAATATTGATGCAACTTTCTGGTTGGGAATCGCAGAGCTTGGATATAAATGTGTGCTAGAGAACTCAACTGCTGTTGAGAGAACTCAAATTGGATGTATTTGTCCCACAAAGTATGGCTGGAGTAATCTTTCCCAACAAAGGAGATGCCTCTTTGAAACAATCTATAAGAAAAATAGAGAAAACATATCAATTGTCTCCTTTTGGTAAATTGTGCCTCATTAATTAAGAAGATCCAAGGTGTGGAAAAGTACAGCACCATGAAGAGAAAAAACATTTCAATTGCTTGACCATCAAATCACTTTGAAAATGAAGAACAAAAGAACGATTAGTATTTGTAAAGTTATGCATCTTGTCTCTCTCAATAAGTACTGCCTAAGCCATTGTATACCGGGAGAAAAAATTATGTAGGCATTAGCTCATATGCAATGCTGTCTTATGTCCATTGATAATCCTTCGGCATCTTTCACTCTGGCATTACTAGTTTGTAACATCAGCTTTGAGTGAAACATGCATTGGCCATTACCATAGACTCCATAATAGAAAATTCATTACTATGATTCATACTGTGAAGGATAACCCAACTAAAACTAGAATATTGGTCTCTGGTGAGACCTACCACAAATGTAAAACTAACAAGGCATATCAACGTAAACCATTAAGTACAAGGCTGTCCAAATCATAATTCTAAATAGGTGGTATTTGCAACATGCTGCAAAGTCTCTTGATGATGTTGATCACTAAAGATTGTGGCACAAACAGTAACATACCAATTTTCACTTCCTAGAGCTACCTTGATATCCAAAGAAGCTTCATTATTAGTGCCAATTCTTCAAAAGTGTCTTTTTTTTTTTCTTATTTAAATGGAATCTTACTTTCAGCCAACCCTGATTGCTTTTCCATGTGAGGGGAGCGGTGTGGCAGTCATGTATCTTTGGGGGGTTGGGGGGAGGGAGAAAGATATGACAATTTAGAAAACTTGAGTGATACAGTTTAAGAGAGAAAAATAGCTCAAACTCAATCTTTTATTTGTTTCTTTTTGAACATTTAGCATCTTCAGCATTCATTTGAAACATATCAAGTTTAGGCTTAGAATATCTTAAATAATCAGTCCCCTAAGAACTAGTCTGTCCATGAACCTAGTAATCCTGCCACGAGCAGAATCAGCACCTGAGTAACCAGAGTCCAAGGTTCTATTGTTGAATTGACAGAAGAACCTGAATACAGTTTAATCTTTGTCTTTATAAATAGAAGACATCCTCGCATTAGAAGGTTTACAAAGCAACATGTAATAAGCATCATTTCCTATTCCTAAGAAAGAGTTATGCAGCATGGTTCAGCCTCCAACCCCAAATTCATATAACTGAGAACTCCAAGAGCATCAACAATGCAAGTTACACGAGTATGGCTAGCAATTTCTATGGAAGCTAAGTCAAGTCTCCTAATAATGGAGATTACCTACGAATATCAAATGGATCCTCAAAAACTGACATGCTGAAGCTACAGTAGTCAACCCACATGCCAACAGAATATGTTGCTAATTGGACAGCTCGCTCAAAGATTCCAACAACCTTATCAACAGTGCATAAGCGTGTCTTATGATCAGCATACTTCCTCCAGTATCCATAGCACAAGGGAAACTTGGACAAGAAGGAGTCATAAACTAAACAGATTCTGTTAATGTCATCCTGCAATACTCACAGAAATACCTTATTTGCAAGCAGCATTTCAATTAAGCTAGAAGCAGGGAAAGAAAAACCAATTAAGTAGTAACTGAAGCAATGATGCTAAAGTCAACAGACAAATCAATATTTTATGCTAGAGCTAAATCATCCAAGTACATTTCCACAAGCTTCCCACGATAAATCATGGCTCCAGAATGAATTCCTAGAACAAGCAGCGTCCAAGCACACATGATGTGCAAAATAGATTAAGCGACAAATTTCGCATATGTAAAGAAGTGTCATTTCTGCCAAAAGCCTGCCTGTTCCTCTCCATCCACATAGTTCCCATTCGGCACAAAACGTACCAAGAATGATCTTTCTGTTCTTCAATATATCAATCCACCGCATTAAGTTTTGACTGCATTCTTCATTCTAAGAAAAGCACGAGACCATATCAAAGCACACTACATTATGATGGCGACACGTTTTTTCTTTTCTTTTCAAAACTACCTCAGTAGGAATATGAGTACGCTGCATTTCCTACCCATGGGTCTATGCCCTTCCAAAGCATATCGTACTACAGACCAAACTTCTTGCTTCTAGGCTCTAGTGTGGTGCCAAACCATTTGTATCCTCTCAAACCTCACTAAGCTTTCTTTACGCACCAAAAAAGTTAGAAAAAACCCTATCACCAATTCCAATGGACTCACGAAGGCTCTACCAAATTCCAAAATCCTATAGAAAACACCCCCCAATTGCACATAACTCCCAATACTAAAAAAATTGCGGAAAGCAACAGCAAAGAGCTCCTCCCACACCAAACAATAAGTTGGAGGAAAAGGGTTCTGATACCATCAACAAGAACAAAGAAGACATGCCTACCAAAAATATACCACATCAAGATCCTTTTCCAAACCTTACTTCATGCAGCCTATTGACCTCGCGTGTTCCAACTGCCTCCTCCAACACCCACTAGCAACTGTTCCCCAAATAATCATCTTCATTGCAGACCCCAAAAGCCACTTGCCTAAACAATGCTAGATTCCTTACTATACTCCACCAGTTTGCAAGGGAACAAGGGTCACCAATCAATCAACCAAGTTGTATAAACTCTACATTGACACCAGCCTATAGAATGTGTTGAATAAGGAGTTTAATTGTGAGATTTATTGGCCCCTCTATGGCCGGAATATGGTGTCACAGTATCTACATCACCTTCATCAGTACTGAATTACTCAACTAGAAAGAAGATATACTTCAAAAAATTAAAAAACTTAAACAGATAAAGTTAGCTTTCCTCCACATGTAAACCCTACAAGTTACACCGGTTGCAAGCAATCATAGAAGTGACACTGAGTACCATTCTGTGGTTAAAAAGTCAAATGACCAACAGATATTTATTAACAAAAAATGGAAATAACAAAAATGAAAGAATCAGCGTCTTCCTTTTCTTTTCTTTTTGTTTTCAAAAAGTAAGAAATGAGTTAACATCGAACATTTGAGCACTACCTGTGGATGCAAACCAAAACCAATATGCAAAAGAATCTCAGTTCACATTCTTGCATATCAAATCCGATGGTCGCTTCCTTGAGCAACATTCCCACATTAACTTCTTTTAGCACCATTACATGAATTGGGATAAAACTGACAGCTACTCATTAACTAACTCGATGCCACGGCTACTCAGAATGATGACTAACATTAGATGATTTACACGTTCAATATAGATATGTACGTTTATAGCTGGAGTCAAAAGCTGTATAACATGAAAAACAAAATGCTGCAGATTGTTTGGTGCAAAAAATCAGTAGGTAAAGATGAATTTTAGAACAAATTATACCCCCCACCCAAGAAAAAAAAAATCCCTGAATAGGAGTCCAACCAATATTCTGAAGTGTGAGCATTGAATTACAGGATAAGTTTTCTCAATCTGAGAAATTAGCGATGTCCATTCATAAAAGTCCAGTGAGCCTTCAGCAACAACTTCTTCGAGCTTGAGCTCATCCAAACCAACTGCACAAAAAAGCAACATTTGCTCGTAAGCTGCTTAGTTCAATCAATAACGCATGCGCACCATTCGAGGAGCTTTCACTTCTGAAGGTTCTTTAGAATGCCACTTAGTTATTAGTTGAATGGTGTTAATTACTGACTGCAATACTAAGCACATGAATTGGGGATAGAAAATACGAGGAATCCGAGGGAAAGAGAGTTACCCAGAGACTCTGATTCCATGGCCCGATCCCGTATTAGCATCCGAAATGACAACCAGTTTCTTTGTTTTTGGAGGAAATAAAAACCAGATTCGTCTAGGGTTCTCCCGATCGAGACTTCAGAGATGAAAGGTTAACGCAGGAGTGCAATCGGTGAATTATGATCGAACATGTATCGAAGTAACCGAACCGGCGAACCACTTGTGAAGGAGATTTTTTTTTAATAATTAATGGAAAATTACACTATGCACCCACGAATTAGGAGTGTATTGACACTCTGCACTCCAATTTTTCAATTTCATGACACTTAATCCATGAACCGTCCACGTGATTTACTCCCACTTATTATGCCCATTTTGTCCTTAAAAAAATACACTTTTCACCCCCAACTATGAGGATACTGATACTTTGCACCATCGTCTTTCAATTTTGTGACATTTTCATTGATTTGCACCTGACAAGCCAATTGACAGTTAAATGAGACAGTAAATACGTGTCGTCCACGTGATTTACTGATGAATATCATGAAGTTCTTTAAAATCATAGTGTTTCACTGATAAGGAGAAGATTTTTAGGAAGCATATATATATATATATATTAATTTCAAATCTGGTTATTTGTTTATTATTTCTTTTCTAGTTTGTTTACTAGATTGTAGTTCATTGGTTGAATATTTAGAATTTTGAGCTATTTCATCTTTGACATTTTTTAAAGTGGAAAATTCACTTTGCACCCCCAAAATTTGGGATTATTTCTAAGTTGCACCCACTTTTATTGATTTCATTATATTTAAACATCAAAGTACCACTTTCCGTTAATTTCTACCTTCCAGCTCAAATTACTTCTCACGGCAAACCAAGAACATGTCGTCTACGTGACCACTTAAACTGAAGATTTTTCATTTTGCCCTTCTTTAATGAATATAGACGTTGAACATCATTCGGGAGAAAATATCTAAGTCTTCAAAATTTCCACTCTTTGACAATACCAGTGGCCTATTTTCTCTTCAACAGTTACTATTTGGTGATTCAAGTTGCAAGATTTTAAGAGATCTCGGATCTAGTATAGGTATGGCCTTCGAATCTTGATTAATGGGTGTTTTGCCCTTTTTTGCTGCTATTTTAGGGTTTGAGCGCTTGTATGTTAGTTCGTAGTGAAGTTTAGGGCTTTCGACGAATTTGATGAATGTTTGTTGCTCATTGATTTTTTACGTACTCGTGATTCCATGTATAAAGTGAAGGTGGTGAAGTTGTTTTTGTTGTCTATTTGGAATTTTAAAACCCATTGGGTACCGTGGTCCCCCCCTTTGTCCCCACGTTGAATCTGTTGGTTGTCATTACTTTACTTTCTAGTCAGAGCAAGTGGTCACATAACATATAGACTTTTTGTTGTTGGCTTGGTCCCTTTGTGCATGTTCTTGGCTGAATAATTTTCACAAATCTATTCTGTGGGTCATTTTGTTTAGTGTTTAGGTTCTTTCTTTTTTAGTTAAGCTTGTTGGTTGGTGTTCTACGTGACTTTGTATCTTTTACCTTTGTGGCCCCGAGTATGGCAAAAATACCTTTGTTAGTTGGTGTTTCACAATATGCACGATAATGGTGTAACAGTAAAAAAACTCAATGGTTAATGTTGACATCCCACAGTTAATCAATAATGACAAGCTTCAAAAGGTCTCACCCAATACTGATAGGTTGACATTACTAGTTTAATTATTTATGGTTGTCTTTATCTTCTTTTGCTACCATTACAGTGTAGTTTCATAGGACAATAATTTAGCTGCATTTTAAGTAGTGTTACGGGATGTGCTTAGCTCTCAGTGTTTTATAGATTTTCAATCCATGTGTTATAAGTGCATATTTACCAATCCACTATCTTTTTTCTGTTTCAAATTTCATAAGTTTTAATCTTAAGTAAGTCTTATCTTGATCTTTTCTTTTGGATGATTGTAGATATCCTCAATCATGTTAGTTGAGGCAAATTGCAATATGCTATTAATAGGCATTAACTACGACTTTAATAGAGCAAGAACTACTTTTTGTAAATTATTTTTCCATTCAGTACCAAGTCCTTTACATGAACCTTGAACTACTTCTGTGATTTTTTATTGTCCAAATTATAGAAGCAGATTATTGTCATTTATTATATTCTTTATTATTGTCCTATATATGTATAAATCACTTTCTATTCTGACATTAATAGAATCTGTATTACTGATAGGTGGTCTACTCCAAATCAGACATGACTCCTAATTTCTTTATATTCGAAGTGCATTATGGTGGACGGTTTAGTAGGCAGTTTGGGTGCACTTATGTCGTGGGCGATGTAGGCATGTACGATGAACCGTACGAGCCAGATTGCCAATCATTCTTCGAGCTGGAGACCATTGTTAAAACATTTGGTTATAAGTGGGGTGATCTTCTTTACTACAAGCAGCCAACGAAAAGTCTTGATGAAGGGCTGCAACTTGTGTCATCAGACCATGATGTTTTGGAGATGGTGAAGTGTCATGAGGGTGAGTCCGTCATAGTATTGTACGTGGTTTCATTTGATGATAGTGGAGTGGGCGCAAATATTGGTGAGAAAGTTGTACAACATATGTCTGAGGAAAATGAGAGACGTCGTTTGGGGTTGAATGATTCATTATGGGATCAAGTCCTTAGCTCTGATGAAGAGCTTTTTGACGTGGGTGTAGACCACACTGACAGAAATGGTGCCAGACCATCTTTAGTTGGAGGTCAGTCCTCATCCGGTGGAGATGTTGGATATACCACAACGAGTGAGGGGGATGACGGGGGTGATGCCGACATAGCTAATGACGAGGGGGTGACGTAGGTGATGATGAGGGGGTGACAGGGGTGAAGATGATGGGCATCGTCACCGAAGGAAAGACGAGGCTCCTATGAAAGAAACTGTGCAACAGAAATCAAAAGAAAGTGAAGGTAAAATGTCTATGTTTAATATACTTTTTAGTGTAATGTTTGCTAACATAAGCTAACAATGCACCTCCTTTTGTCAAAGTGATGCGTGTAATTGCTTTCATATCGCAATAAGTGATGTCTTGGTCTCTCTTGTAGTCAGCGATGTGGCAGAAGATGCAAGCAGTTTGCCTGAGCCATATTATGGCCCTAAGTTTCATGAGAGAGACTTGGCTGCCTCTATTCTCAAGCTCGGGATGAAGTTTTCATCCTCCAAACTGTTCAGAGATGCAGTACGTGAGGAAAATAAATCGAAGGGCATGGACATACGATTTAAGAAAAACTGTTCAGATAAGATCATTATCATATGCTGGGATGCACCGCGTTGCGAGTACAGAGTATATGCTCGGTGGATGAAGGAGGAGATGACATTCCAAATCAAAAGGTTACAAAGTAACCATCGGTGTACGAGGAAATATCGGAGCTCGCTAGTGGGATATAGGTTTATCACCAATAAGTACTTAGAGTAGTTCAAGACGTAGCCCAACATGTCAATGAAGTCCATAACTGAACAAGTCAAGAGGCAGTGGAAGATGGATGTTAGTGACAGACAAGTGTATCGTGCTAGGAGAAATGCACAAGCTAGAGTGTTTGGGAAACATTCTGAGCAATATCATCGTCTCTGGGATTATGCAGCGACCTTGAGGGAGACCAATAGAGACAGTTGTGTTATGGTGAAACTGGAGAGGTTACCTCCTCACTTGATACCCACCTTCCAGCAATGCTATGTTTAGTTGGCAGTAATGAAAACAGGGTTTAAGAAGGGTTGCAGGCCCTTGATTGGACTCGATGGGTGCCACTTGAAGAGGCCATTCAAGGGACAACTTTTGATTTCTGTGTCAAGAGATGCGAATGCCAATATGTACCCGATTGCGAAGGTAGTGGTTGAGGTAGAAACAAAGGATAGTTAGACTTGGTTCCTCGAGAAGTTGATCTCAGATTTGGGTCAACCGTCATTTTATGGTTGATCCTTCATTTCTGACCATCAAAAGTAATAATTTTGCAGTTTATTAAGTTACATTGTCATCATTTATATTCAAACGCTGAGTTATCTAATTATTTTAACTATGTGTCATGTAGGGCCTCATACAGAGCTTCGAGGAGGTAATGCCTAATGCAGACCATCGGATATATATTAGGCATCTCTATGCCAACTTGCGGGATATTGGACACAAAGGACTCGCCCTGAAAGACAAGTTATGGGCTGCTGGATCTGCGTACACGCAGTACAAGTTTCTATCAGTCATGGATGAATTGAAGAAGCTGTTAGAACTAGCTTGGAAGTATCTAAATCACATTGACCCAAGACAATGGTCAAGAGCCTACTTCAATCTGGATGTGAAGTCTGATCTCCTAGTCAACAACATCACCGAATGTTTCAATAGCTACATATTGAAAGCCCGTGACAAGCCAATCATCACCATGTTTGAGATGATTTGGAAGAAACTGATGAAACAATATCAGTTGAAAAGGACGGGCATGGAGAAGTATGAGGGGGCCATATGCCCCAAGATTTTGGAGAAGCTTCAGGCCGCAGGCGAGGAGTCATGCCATTGCCTGCCAACATATGCTGGTCAAGGCGCCTATTTGAAGTGGAGCATAGACACCGGTAATTTGTGGTTAACCTGCAACTTCAAAGATGTGGTTGTCGGAAGTGGGACTTGACGGGTATACCGTGCCCCCATGCCTTCCAAATGATTTTGTACGATGGGGGGAAATCGGAGGATTATGTACACCGCTGGTATAGCAAAGACATGTATATGTTGAGCTATGCATCGATCATATACCTGATGCCTGATGAAGATCAATGGATGAAAACAAACTACGATTCAGTTGAACCTCCTTTTGTGAGAATACAACCTGGTAGGCCCAAAAAGCTCCGAAAGAGAGGTCAGGATGAGCCTCGCATTAACGGTACAAGGATGAAGAAGACTGGAACACCAATGAAGTATTCAGAATGCAAGGAGATTAGACACAATAAGAGGACCTGTCCTAAGAGAAAAGCATCGATGAGACGAGCA
Source organism: Myrica gale (assembly GCA_963930655.1). Taxonomy (NCBI): domain Eukaryota; kingdom Viridiplantae; phylum Streptophyta; class Magnoliopsida; order Fagales; family Myricaceae; genus Myrica; species Myrica gale. The sequence goes on along the minus strand of OZ005603.1, from coordinate 11,952,783 downwards.
CACATGAGGGCTCCAACAACCTCTTTTGTTGAGGAGGAATCTTATACACTAAAAGATGAGTTGGGACAGGATGAAGTATGCCATACAACCTTTATTTAATTAAGTAGCTAAATAAATAAAATAGTCTACTAAATCAGGTGTTTTTGCAGTTGTTGTGCCCCCATGAGGCATCGATGCCAGCTCCACCATCTGCAAAACCTTCTCAATCCACCCAACCTGAATTGCAAAATAAGAAGAAACGAAAGAAGAAAACTGGAAGTTCTTCCCAAGCTGGTCAAAGCTTTGTGGCTGGAACAGATGACTTATTTTGGTAGTGCATTTGTAGTACAAGTGGTCTTATAATGGCATCAACACCTTGTTCAGTCTTCAGTTTACAAAGAAATTGACTGAACTATTAGGTTGCATTACTGTTAACTATTTAATTCCTTGGTTTATGTGTTTGGTTAGGCACCCAATACCTGCATCACCCAAACCTACTAGGGCTGCCTTTCAACCTAATCCAACGGTAACAAGGGCTGCATCGAAGCTCACAATCTGTAGAAACTATGCATCATAACCGAACTCTTCCATTGCAACTACAGTGGTTCGAAGGTCTGCATGAAAGGCTGGTGAAGTGGGCAGTAAGTCAAGTGGAGGGGAACACATTATTGTAGACTTGACTACCGAAGAAAATATACCGAGTCAGAGATTAGCAGATTCTATCACGTGGAGCACCCCAGATACCCTGTGGGCCAAGTTTGGCCCTGGTTTTATGGCTGCATAGAAACAACAAGCTGGAAGGTCTAGCAGAGTGGTGGTCCCAACCATTGATCAAATATTAAAAAGGGTTGAAGAAAAGAAGAGAAAGACTTCTAAGGAAAAACTATAACTAGTTTGTGAAATGTATTGGTTCTATATTATTTTGTACTCTCCAAGCTAATCTGGTTGGGCTGCAATTTGGGGCCAAATTTGTCATATTTTGTGAAACGTATGGCTTTGTTTGTACTTAAGACACGACTCATGAATTATGCACTATTGTTATCTGGTTGGGTCTGATTATGTAAGGTTACAAAATGTTGAACTTTTATTATCTGTTTGGGACTGGTTATATTATGTAAAGTGTCATAATTTTGCATTTTTGTAATTTGTTTTGGGTTTCATTATGTAAATTAAAAGACTATGTAGCAACTTAAGAGGGGGGTTAATTGTGTTTTAATAAAAATTTAACCTTTTCTAATGAGATTTAAAACACAAAGCACAATAAATCACAAGAACAATGAACAAGTGAATAAGAGTAAAACTAAAGAGATAAGGGTTGAGGAGATGACACCGTAAATTTTAGGTGGTTCGGCCAAACTCTTGCCTCCATCCACCCCAAGGCTATTGACTTCCTTGGGCTTTCTCCACTATCTATCAAATAGGTAGTACACTTTAGCTTCCCGGGCGCTAAGGAACCTTCACAAAACGTTTTTCGAGCTTACGCTTCAACTCTTCTTCTCAAATCCCAAAACCTAGGGATTTCTTCTACTCACAAACGGTAGGAAGAAGATAAGATATACAATAGAATGCTTGAAATATGACAATGAAATAACATGCCTTCTCGGCAGGTGCGGGGCTTTTCTCTTCTTCAAAGTTTTCTCTCTTTTCAAAAGAAGGTAGGTCAAAGAGTTATTGCAAATTTGTGCATGTAGGTGAGAGCTCTTTTCTTCTTCAGCTTCAAGTCTTGTATTTAAGCAAATTTATCTTCAATGGTAGTCGAGGTAGGTGAGAATAGCCGTTGGAGAGTTGCCCATAAAATAAGGAGCGATTTGATGCCTCTGATGACTTTCCGGAAAATCCTTAAAATCGTGGAATGTGCTGACACATGAAATTTGAACTAAAAAAGAATGCTCGGGAGTCAGTGCATTATGTCGACACCATAAGTTCAAAGTGTCGACACATGTTTTGGTCTAAAACACATGTCTCGGGTGTAAGCAATGTGTCAATACTATAAGGTCAATGTGTCGACATATGTTTTTGTCTGAAAAACATGTCTCGGGTGTAAGTGCAATGTGTCGACACATGTCCTGTTTGTGTCGACACCTAAAAGACATGCAGACAAAAATCAGTACTTTTGAAGTTTTCATTCCATTCCAAAACTTTTTTAAGTGCCTATAACTTGAAGAATTTTTCTATCAACTTGTGTAAAGGACTTTAAGTGCATTGAAAAGATTTTTGGTGAGATAAACTCAATCCTTTTGTAGATATTACTTGGAAAATGTGGATTGACAATATAAAATCCAAAGTCTTCAAAACTTAGAAATTTTTGTTATCATCAAAATCATTTATGGATTGTTTGTAAAACAACCTTGGGCTAACAATCTCCCCTTTTTTAATGATGACAAAACCATGTTAAAAACAGCAATTTGCTAACAAATAGAGAAGCTCCCCCTGAGAACAAGCATGAGTTTTCATGACATTTTTAGCAAAAAGACTTTAGGATTTTATAAAAATTTTGCAAGTGTTTCCTTTGTAAATAGAAGTTTCTCAAACTTAAAACACAAAATAAACACTTCTATATCTTCCTCCAAACTGCCCACAATCTCTCTCAATCTTTTGTTTCTTTTTTTTATTCACACTAATCTCACACTCGCCAGCCGCCTCTGCAGGTGCCGCCATCGGCCAACACCACCAGTCCACCAGCCACAGGAACTCCTAGTCTCTGCCGACTGCCTGACTAGTGATTGCCTTTCCCTCTCGACCCTCTCCGAAACTCCAGCCTCCAGGTATGTGGAAATTGAAATCGGCAATTTAGATTTTAGACTATTTAGTATTTAGTTTAATTTAATTTAATTTTCTAATTAAACCATTTAGGGTTTCAAAACATTAGGGAATAGCCGAATAGAGAATTTAGGAATATTTGTTTAAGATTCTGAGAATAATTGAGAAACTTGAGAAGTATAGAAGAAATACTGATGCATAGGAGTATGCTCTATTAATTAGGAATATCCGTTTAATAAAAAGCTTGATGCTATTATTTCGTAGTGCTATCATTTCAAAATGGTACTCCTAAAGCATAGTGCATCAAGCTTTTTATTATTTCAGAAATACTAATGCTATTTCTTATATCATTATATTATTGATGCACCAAATAGTGTAAAAACCATACTCTTAATGATCCAAAAAAAGAAAGCACCAACAAGTTTAAGTTAGTAGTACATAAGGTATCTATGTATCTATTCTTTCAAGAGAGGAAGTTTGACGAAGGGGCTGCAATGGCATACAAGATGATTGAATTGGGATGTGGGTTTTCGACAGTGACTTGTGACATTTTGGTTGATGGGATCTGTAGAGAAGGTCGGGTTTCAGAGGCATGTGAGCTATTGCTTGACTTGGCGAGGAAAGGAGTTTTTCCTGATGGGCATGATTATTTTGTTCTGATGGAGAACCTTTGTCGTAAGGGAAATGCAGGTAAAGCGTTGAAGGTTGTGGAGGAGCACTAGAGAAAAGGAAATGTTCCAAGCTTGATTGTTTGTACCACTTTGATTGAGGGCTTGAGGAGGATAGAGAGAATTGATGAAGCTTTTAGACTTGCGGAGAGTATGCTTAGAGAAAGTATGGTCCCAGATAGTGTGACCTTTAATTGTATCCTTCAAGGTCTTTGTGACGAGGGAAGAACTGTGGATGCAAATAGAATGAGGTCGTTGGCTTCAAGCAAGGGTTTCAAGCCGGATGTCATGACCTATGACATATAGAAGGTCCTGAAGACATGGAAACATGGACAACAAATCGGAAGGTAAAAACCTCTCTCCAGCTCTTGTTCAACTGTCCAGGGAATGAAATGAACGATTGCAACTTCTATATGCCCATCAAAAGCACTTGTGTGGGTAGTACAAGTCTACTTTATGCATGCGGACCCGTAGGATCCAATTGCCACCTCTCAGTTTCAGCAAATAGTACGGTACATGTTTTTCAATATTTTTAATGCTTTTATTCTTTATTTTTCTATATTTTTCTATATTTTAACTTTAATAAATTTTTTGCATTAAGTAGGAAAAATTTTTAGTATGTCATTTCGCCTTAAGAATTTGCCCCCCTCAACTTGGATCCTGGTTCCGCCACTGACCATTATTCCACTCAGCTTTCGGCTCATATCGGTGATCTGTATTTTGACCCTACTGGCTACCGCAACATCGTCGGTGGCCTCTAATATTTGTCCTTCACTCGCCCCGATCTCGCCTTTGCAGTCAACAAAGTTTGTCAGTTCATGCATGCGCCCCGCATTCCTCATTGGCAAGCCGTTAAACGCATCTTGCGTTATCTCAAACATACTTCTCATTACGGTCTCCATCTCCGCTCCTCGGCTTCTCCTTCTCTCACTGCCTTTTCGGATGCCGATTGAGCCGGTTGTCCAGACGATCGTCGTTCTACTGGCGGTCACTGTGTTTTCTTTGGTTACAACTTGATCTCCTGGAGTTCACGCAAACAGCCCACCGTTGCTCGTTCTAGCACTGAAGTGGAATATAAATGTGTGGCCAACACGACCGCTGAACTTCTCTGGGTCCAGTCTCTTCTCACCGAGCTTGGTATTTTTCTCCCGAAGCCTCCTCTGTTATGGTGTGACAATCTTGGAGCCACATACCTCTCGGTGAATCCTGTTCTTCATTCACGCACTAAACATGTTGATATTGATATTCACTTTGTTCGTGATCGTGTGGCCAATGGATCTCTCACTGTTTCTTTTCTCTCAAGTTCTGATCAACTGACTGATATTTTCATCAAGCCACTCTCCATCTCTCGGTTTCAGTCTCTTCGCTTAAACCTCACGGTTGTGCCACTCTCGTTCGATATGCGGGGGGATGTTGAGACACAGTCAGATGCTAAATCCTCTGCCACCTTAGCATCACAACGTTCGTCTCTAGCTCAGCATTCCAGAACCTTCTTTGCACCAGAACATTCTACAGTTTTCTCTAAAGATTCGACAGTTACGTAATATTGTCGTGCATGCTACTGTGTACTAGAATATGATTGTTTGTTAAAAATTTGTTAGTTGATTACGACACCTGTCCATATATTCTACCGATGTACGCCACATTCATTTAACGAGAATCAGAAACAATTCTTAACATATTACTTTTATAGGGGCTGTTTCGGAAGAGTTGAAATAGCTGACATAAGCTCTTTAATGTTCGGTGGAATGGATTTCAATAAAGCTGCAGCAGCACCCGTGAAAGAATACGAAAGAACAAATATTTTCTAATGCAAATCCACTTACATGATCAGGGGAGTTGAACCAGGCCGAATTAGTCATAGATCCGGTCTTAGGTGCTGATGATGCGGAGAAACCGGTCGAGTCGATGAGCTGGAGTGGAGATCAGCGGCAATAAATGTGAAATAATGAGTGAAGTATTAGTGAAGGATGGTTTGTCTGTAGTAACACCAAAATTCGGAGGCACATGCACCGTTAAAGCTTTAGAAGAAGGCCAAGGAGCGTCCAGATGAGTGCCATCGTTACAATAGAGTGGAACCGTAGGAGTGCTGAGGTGTTGGTCAGGAGAAAAATCCACTGCCAATGTTGACGGAGCTGAACCAGGAGGAATAATCACTGTAGAAGGAATACTCAAACCAGAAGCAACTGACGTGGGATTATGAACATATTTTGCAGAAGCTGCAAAAAAAGAGCTATATATCCCATGGATTTGCACGTAAACATGCTTTGTTTTTGAAGAATAATTAGGACACGGAACCTAAAACAATATTTAACATCACTCATCAACATATGAAGTTTGAGTAATTCATCGTGACTTCAAAAAATAATAGAACTCCTGTGTCGGTTTAATACATCAATTAAAAAGCTGTGTGTGTTAAAACCCATCAAAAAATCATATTATAAAATCTGGGCAACCTCTAATTCATCCATCTTCTCTTGGTAATCCACAATAAACACACCGATCTTCAATCATTACTAAATCATAAAAATTGGCTTATGCAATCTCTCGAAAACTATATGAGGAGTAAAAGACTGTTAGAGGCATAGGTGACCACAGAGGAGGTGGAAAAGGCCATGTTTTCAATCAAAGATGAAAAAGCCGTATGGTTACAATGCTAATTTCTTCAAGGTGGCTTGGACTATATATTGTGGGAGATTTAGTTATCAAGACTGTCGAGATCTTGCTTTTACTCTGGAGGAAAGATCTCCGGTTACGGAATCACACTTCGTTATCCCTTATTCCCAAAGTTCCTACTTCCTAATAGTTATTTTATATATTGTTTGAATGCTATTTGATGGTAACAGAATGAATTGGCCCAAACCCAGTCCTTGGTAAGGAACGAAAACCCATAACGAAAGGGCCAGGACCCGTAAGGCTCCGCAAGGATAAAAAGAGAGTCCGGCCCTCTCCTTAAAACAACGGTTCTGGGGAAAACCCCAAGGTGGACCGCCACACATATGGAAATCCCCATAACGATCTTCCCCTTGCACACGTTATGTTGCCGGAAGGTTGAACTGGGCCTAGGTAACGGAAAGCTACTTATGGACCGTTCTTTTAGTCAGATCCACCTGGCAGATCCCTACTCCCCTAAACAAAAAGGGAAGAGACACGAAGAAAGGAGGTAAGCTCTCTCCTAAAAAAAGATATACTCTTCCTATCATAACCAAGAGATACGAGCTAACTTCACCATCAGAGGCTATATATCCCCGGGAGCCCCACTATTCACCTTGTTCTTGTGCAGGCCCTCAAATCCTTGAGGACTCTTCCGGCGGCCCATTGTTAGCCAGCAGACCGGAATTTTGTGACATCATCATCATTTATAATTTTATCATCCTGGCCCCCAAGAAAATATATATGCTTCCGCATGCCATGCTGCTTATATATGTGTACACACCCCAACCGAAGTCCTTCCTGAAAACTCTCATTTTGATCTCTCTCTCAAGAGCAAGAAAGGAAGAAAACTCTCCAAGACTCCACTAAAGACTAACCAAGGTAACCATCTGAAACTTTCTTCCCCTAACAGATGTATACTTTCTCCCACTCACAAGTCTCAGCTTTGTTTTTTCTCGGTTCTTTTATAATTTTGTAGATGTCATCAATGGCGGACAAAGGCCCAGTACGACGATCTTCGTCGTGTAACCGCCTAGGAATGGGGAAAGGATTGCCTCCAAAGGCAATCTCATCCAAAGACCCAAAGGGAGGGTCAGGATGGCCTTTGGAGGTAATCCAATGGTCGGGATTGCCCAATCAAGACGAACTTGCGGCTCTGAAGGCTGCGCTTGAAACACTGCAGAAAAGTCAAGACGAAGTCAAGACGCTGATCCTTGAGGGCTTGAAGTAATTCTTGGCAAACGAAGACGGAGAGAAAGATAGGTCTTCTTTTGTCAAGAATTCCTTCAAGCCCTCAAAGATAGCTATCTCATGAGTCATGATGTTATGATATATAGGGAAAGGAGGTTGCTCCATTGATGATTGTTTTGTCTTCCAATTACTAGGCATGATCTGCACCCATTAAACAATGTGCCACGTACGTCGTCGTCGCCTTTTTAAATTGAAGAAAGTTAACGCCAAAACCAAATGTTACATAACGGTGAGCATGAGTGCAGATCATGGATCGTTTTTCTACAGCATCCAATTTTCTATCGTACGTAGATGCCAATCGTCAAATGCAAAGAACCACATTTTTCCCTGTATTAATGGGCAAAAGCTGTCTTTTATAATCGAATCACTCTACGACGTAATTAAAATTCGATTCTCTTCTATTCTATAGGCTAGCAGACTAGGGAGGTGTTTTGTCTCATCTTTTGTTGACTACATTATAAAAAATATAATTTTTTTTGTGCAAATGTTTTGTTTTTGGATTGAATAAGGAGTTGGGTATAAATTGCCAATTACACGAGCAATTTTGACCTGAGGGCCAATCCGAAGTATAGCTATATCTGTTTTTCTTCCCATCCTAGTAATTTCAATTGATGCTACGTACCATTTTACATATCACTTAACGGAGCATGCAATACACAAAAGAGTGCAAATGACGAAATTAGTGCATAACCAAGATGGAGAGAGAAAACAACCGGCCACCGCGCATTGTTGAAAGTTAAACTTGATTTGGGATGTTCCTTCTATAAAAAATTCTAAGATTTTTTGGAATTTTTGATAGAATTATGAATATTTATGTATATTGGAGTTTCATAGGTTTTTTTTATTGTAAAAATTGGTGAAAAGTTGTATTGATATTTAATTTTTATTGGAGTTCGTAAAAAAATGTAGAGAGGGATGATTTGATATTATTTTTAATAAAAGAGTATTAATAGAGTTTGGTGAAAAATTATGGAGATAGAAGATTTGTTTTTTTTAAAAGATATTGAAGTTTGTGTGAAAAAAGTTGTTAAACACATGTAAAAAAAAATAGTGTTTGTGTAGGATTTTTTGAAATTTTGATGTCTATTTTTAGAATTTTATTGCATTCATTGTATATATTCTATAATATTTTTTTGTAAACGAACATGTCTTTGGGCCCAAGAATAAAAGATGAGCTCCAAACTTTGTCTTGCCCCAATAGAGGATGAAGCTTTTCTTGTGAGTTCTAAAAAATCTTTAGAGTAAGAAATAACAACTTTATAGAAAGTTCTACGAAACTATATAGAATTAAGGCTGCGTTTGTTTCGACTGAATATGTTTTCATGCAGGATATTTTCGAAAACATATGTGTTTGGTAGGGGCTGAAAAAAAAGTCAAAGGAAAATGGGATAAGCAGTTAAAGGAAAATAACCTCTATCAGGCTGAAAACAACTTACCCTTTGAAGAAGCGTAAGTTATTTTCTAGATGACTATATTTTCTCTATTTTTTCTAACAGACGTTATCTATTATTTTTTCTCATCTATATTCTCTCTACTAACAAAATAAACTTAAATTATTTTTCAGGTGACTATTTTTTATCTATTCTATCGCAAAATATGGTATCTACTATTTTTTCTCTAGCAAAAATACTTAAATTATTTTTCAGTTAACTATTTTTTCTCTATTCTCTACCAAAATGCTGAATATTAATTTATCATTATGAAAGTGGCCAGTTTTGGGAATTTTATGTTAGACATTATTTTTATTGTTATTCAATATTTTTAATATCTTTATCGATAATAAAAATTTATTTTAGCGTTTCAGGTTATAATTCGTATTTTATTGGACCTCTTTTTATTATTTTTAATATCTCGCTATCATTTGAACTTTGATTCTACATTTTCGTAATTATGAAAGTGGCTAGTTTTTAATTTGTCTTCATTTGCTGACGGACAAATTTGTAAGAAAGACACAACTTCCCCGATTGGAGCCTTTGATAATTCAAATAGATAATTAGAGGAAGTATCTGTCTAGATCCTTCTAATATGATTGTTATTCTGAATCTAGAGGTACATCAAACTAAATAACCTCACAAAATATTCTTTAAATTTTCATATGAACCAAACACTATATGTCTATTTTCAAAGAATTAGCCAAACACTAAAATTTGTTTTGTTTTCCCTGTAAATATTTTCAGCTGCAAATATTTTCTTATTTTCCTCCTTTTACGCCGAAACAAACACAGCCTTAGAAAATATCTTAAGAGTGTAATAAATATCTAGAATTTAGCTAGTGCCATAGAAATATCTAGATATTTCAGTTGAAATGTGTGGCTAGGATTGAATTTATAAGTCTATATAAAGGAATAAAGCCCTACCATTTTGTACATATGCAATACAAGCCAAAAAAAAATCAGAGTTTGAGAAATCAAGTGTGTTCTTCTATATCTCTCCTCACTACCTCTTCAAATTTGCTCTACTCCAAAGCCTTATTCCCCTTGTGTTGTAAATTGGTATTCCAAAACAACACGCGGATTTTCGTATATCATGTTGTTAGTAAAATATTATTTTCTATTGGATTTCAAATTTTGATTTATTTCAAAAGGTTTTCAGTGTTTAAAGTTCGAAATGTTGATTTTATTTTAGATTTTAAACTTTTGAATTTCAATGCTTCTAGAATGTGTTTGAATTTTTTAAATTCATAGCAACTCAATCTTAATTTCACAAGTCTTTTCAAATCTAGAGTAATTTTTTAAATAGGGTTGCAATCTAGTCTTTCATAAATTATTTGTTCTTTAAATTGATAAATGATTCTTTCATAAATTGATAAATGTTTTCAAATGTTTTTAGCTCAGAAAATTGAAGTTACTGTGAGTGAGATTCCCCTACTTCAATTATTAAGATGAAAAGATGAAAAGATGGATGAATTAGAGGTTGTCCAGATTTTATAATATGCATGCATGGGTTTTTTGATGGGTTTTAAGACTAAGAGCTTTGTAAAAGATGTGTTTATCTGACAAAAGAGTTCTATTATTTTTTGAAGTCATGATGAAGTACTCAAACTTCTTGTTAGTGTTGATAATTCATGTTAAATATTGGTTTAGATTATTTGTCATTATTTGACAATTTTTTGAGAACCAAAATTAAATTATTTTATTTTAAAAAGGTTTTGAGAATTTTATTGAGCAATTTTTCGTAATATGAATTGGTTGGAACCTGGTACGTTCAGGTCTATATATGTGACCTCTGGAGGTCTAAAGTGGTCATTTTGATACTTCTCGTAGTATTTGAAGATCTGTGTGACCATTGATGATTTTTCAAATTGATATAGCTATAAGTTATAATTTTTTTCGAATATGTTTATATATAGTAATAAAATTGCATGTTATTTCCCCTATCTTATTAACATTGAGTTGTTCAACCACATGAAGTTGCCTTAAAGTTATCACATATTACGGGGGTAAAGTAGTTCGATTTTCATTTCTTCCTGATTTTAAATCGTTTTTGAGATGGGCACGTGGAAATTAGCGTCTGCGATCTCTGCATGCACTCACTAGCTAGTGGTTCGACTAAAATATGCCAGTACCAGCTGGAATATGTTTCTCAGTTTGGTGCAGAAAATCTTCTGAGCATTCATCATACCTCGTTGACTGAGGATAAAGATTTTACTGAGATCCATGTTTCAGGTTTAAATATAGAAAGTAGGACTTAGGAATATGATATTTCTATTTCAAGTAGGAGCAAATTAAACACATTCCTTTCATAATATTAATTACTATAAGAAAATACATTATAGATGACAAATTTTTGGGTGTCAAACCATATTTGGTCACTTAAAGTTATTTTTTTTCTGACAAAAAATTAATTTTGTCACCCAAAATCATTTAGGAATGTCAAATCTGTCCGAACAGATCCTAAAACCGTTCGGACAATTTGTGTGTGACGAAATACTCCTCGTCGCAAATGAGTGACGATACTAATCGTCAAAAATAGTTAACAACTGTCCGGACCCGATTAGAATCGTCGTAACTGAGTGACGATTAGAATCGTCTTAAATAATTTGCCTGAATCTCAGAAAAACTGCAAGACACCATAAATTACTCGCTCCTCTCTCTCTCTCTCTCTCTTCATCTTTTCATAAAAGCTTCATCATCACAAGCTCATACCATAGAATAACATAGAAATTTTATGCTTATCACAAGAGTCCTATATAGGCTTATTATTAGAAAAGGAGGAAGATAAACGATTTGGAGGAACCCTAGAGATTGGCAGGGGAGATGGGTGAAGGTGCTTTGAGCCGAAGAAGAAGATATAGGTGGCTGATGTGGCGTTGACCAGGAGAGAGAATAGGGACAAGCCATGTGGCGACATGCCATTGGCTATGATATGATCTCAGTTTGTCAGGTCGAAAAATCCGTTAAAGTGGTGGGGCCACACTGACGGAGAGACTTTTTTAGGAAGACATATAGAGATAAGGGACCAAATTCATCCAAATTGAAGTACGATATTTTTTTTTGGGAAAACGTTAAATCATAGGGACCCGAGTAGCATTTAAGCCTAAAAAATAACCACAAATTTCAAATTTCGCCACAAAAGGTCTAAAACAAAGAATACTCGTTCGAACGGGTTATATATCGTTCAAACAGTTTTTTGTGATGAAATTTCAAATTTTGTCAGAAAATATTCAAAACAAAGAATAGTCGTTCAAACGGCATATAACCCATTCGGACGGATTTTTGTGATGAAATTTCAAATTTTGTCACAAAAGATTCAAAATAAAGAATATCAGTTCAAACGGTTTTGCGTGACAATCCAAAGATATGTCATCCAAACTTTTCGTGACGAATCAGTATGTTTGTACACGTTGATTGCTTCGTTGTTTCATGCTGCGATTTAAAGACATTGATTTTTTACAATTCTATTCTTTAGCCCAACCGATCAGCGCTGTATTTTGTTGTAGGTGCAATAAAATAATTTGGACGATTCTGGTTTTTTCTGTTTAAATAATTTGGAATTTTGGATGATTCAATAGTAGTTGATGATTGTTGAATTCTTTCATAAGGAAAAATAGCACAAGTAATTAGAATTTCTTTTTAATAAGCTCATTTCCTCCTTTCGGATTTCATCAGTTCCCTCTCCACTGTCAAAAGTAGTAGTCTCTCCCCTGGAAGCTAAACCAATTGCAGGTAAAGTAATTTCTCCCCCTCTCCATCTGAAACTCTCTTTAATTTCCTAACACTCTGTCCCTCTCTCAAATTTTGTTTTTCTACAGGGATCAATCTAGTACGAAACTTACCTTTGGGACCGATTTGAAATAATTAATTAAGCCTTATTATTTTATTGATCAAAATGTTGAGTTAGTTATGTTTGCATTCAAAAATTTGGATTCGTCAAATATTTCTCAATATTTTAGTTTTCCAAACACTACCTTAATTCCTTAGAAAAAAAATTACAAAAATCAGAAATATGTATATACACCCCGTCCAAGCTTAAGGAAGCTCTGTCTCAATCATATTAATGAGATTTCACAAAAGTAAATTGAGAAGATTGGTGCATGTCTTTGAGGAGACTTTCTCCACTTTGAAAACGATAGTGTATATGTGTTTCTTCAAGAGAAGTGCATCGTGATCTGTTGCCAACATTAGAACTTTAGGATTACGTACCAAAGATAGATATTATGCTTGTTAGTTTATTTTTCTCCTCCTTTTAAAGTCAATAGAGCTAAATAATTGGCTAAACTCTATTATTGAAGTTATATTGAAGTTATTCTTTTTGATAATTGTGTATTTCGTCGTCCAATTGATAAACAAATTCACTACGCATCCAGTGCAAAACATCTAACGAATCAGTTCCTTTCCTTGAGCTTTACTAGAAGTTGATAACGAATCAAGCTCGATATGCATCGTGCCCACATGAAAAACCGAAGTTGATGCACACAAGTTCGGACTGTCCCGACAATCTGCAAGACCTAAGCTGGAAGTGTATGCCAATATTGAAGCTTCTGAACAAAAAATGGAAGAATACTGATGCGTGAGTGTAAAGAAGGGTTCAAGAAAGAGTCTGACTCTGAAGAAAAGTTTGGCGAAGTTCTTAAAACGTAGTAGCTTCTTAATCAATAATTTTATTTCCTCCATTCGGATTTATTCAAATCCTTCTTCACTGTTGTAAGTATCCCTCATGGCAGCTAAACCAATCGGGGAAATTCGTTGGCGACACGATCTCAATGTGCAAATCTGTAGCATCGACTACAACAATTTCGGTCTTTAGTTGCGAAATTTTTCGTCACTAAAGATGCAATTTTCGTTGTTAAAAAGCTTCATCGACGAAAAAAATGTCACAATTTCGACTTACATCCTGTCGCAAATGCTCATCTGTGACGAAAATCAAAATTTGTCGCTAAATATATTTGTTCGAACGAGAATATCTGTTCGAGCAGGTAATATTACACCATATTACTAGAAGAAAACATTAGTGAAGTCATAATGCATCTTAAGAGAGAAAACATGAGTGAAGAGACATTTGGGTTGAACTAGTCCAGAAATATCCACTGGAATATATTAAGTGGATCTCAGGAGCCGTTTGGCCCCTTTCTTCCGGCAAAGGATACCGTTGCCTGAGCGGCGTTGTGTTTGCAAAGGTCTTGGGCCAATTTCGGGTCGTAAGGGTCTAGAGCTCACGCTGCTGGTCTACCGGATATAAAGATTCAGGTTGTGTTTACGAAGGTCTTAGGACCATTTCAGTGCTTTGTAACATTTCTGTTTGTAAGGGGCCTAAGGGCCTACAGCCCGCTGTAGTGGTTTGTGAGGGCCTCGGCCGTACAAACTGAAATAGACTTAAGTCCCTTAAAAGTTAAAACCAGTAACATTATCTCTTGTTTTCAAGGGTTTCGGGCCAGTTGACGTAGTAGTCCGCCCTTGGGTCTCCGTCGTGATAGCCGATAGGCGACTTTTGTATGCTTTTTTCAACATAATTTATTATATTTTAATTAATTTCAAAGAAAAAAACTTCAAAAATCAGAAATACTTATGTATACCCTTAAACCACTTTACATATTGAAAATTTTATTATCAATTGATTAAATTCTAAGAGATATTGTTGTCGGACAGAAGGTGTAAAATATCTAAAAATTTGACAGTTGTTTATAAAATGTGTAAAATTGGTATTTAGAGGGATATAAAGTGCAAAAATTATAATAGTTCGCGAGTAAAAAAATATATTTACCCTTAATTTTTTTTAATCCAAACCGAGAAACATATTATAATCCTTGCCTTGTAATGCTAATTATCGGATAAAACATACTTCATCAACCATCTCTAAATACTGCATTCCTTACGCGTCTTTTACTCAACTCATTTCGTGCTTATAATTAATTAGTGAGTATGCTACTTAATTTTATAAGTTGTGCAATAAGTTGATCAGAATGCAAATTATACGTTATTTTATATATTTTTTGAATCTTATTTCTAATTTTATTATCCCAATAAAACACACACGTATATATATATATATGCTTCCGCATGCATGCCATGCTGCTTAGTGCTTATATATGTGTACACGCCCCAACCGAAGTCCCTTCCACAAAAACTCTCATTTTGATTCCTGTCTCTCTCTCTCTAGAGCAAGAAAGCAAGAAAACTCTCCAAAGCTCTCCAGGAGTACTGGCGACTAAAAAATCAAGGTAACCATCTGAAAACTTTCTTCCCCAAACACGTATCGTACTCAACTCATCAACTCATCTTCCGATCGAACATCATCTACCGCTGCACTTAATGCCCGAATTGTTGTTTCTAGGGGCTGTGAACATCCGGAGGGGAGTTTAATTAGGAGTATTAATCCCTGCCTGACATTGGTGATTATTTATGAGGACTTGATCTCTATATATAAAAAATAACAAAAAATAATTACAAATAATGAAGAGGGGGAAAAAAGAATTTTATATATATGTATACCTTGGTTTGGTTTTTCCTGTTACGGCAGAAACTTTGGTCCCACTTTTGTGTATTTAAATTTTGATCAGAATGCAAATACGTACGTTATATATTTTATATTTTATTTGAATGTTATTTCTAATCTTATTATCCCGCCCCCCAAGAAAATATATATGCATGCTTCCGGCATGCCATATGCTGCTTATATATACATGCCGAAGTGCCTTCCTGAAAAACTCTCATTTTGATTTCTCTCTCTCTCTCTCTAGCAAGAAAGAAAGCAAGCAAGAAAACTCTCCAAGGCTCTCCAGGACCGACGACTAAATAATCAAGGTAACCATCTGAAACTTTCTTCCCCAAACACTTTCTCACACTCTCAAGTCTCAGCTTTGTTTTTTCTCGGTTCTTTCTTTTTCTCGGTGTTCTTTTATCGGTTTTTTCATGATTTGATATGTACACATGTCAATATATATATATATATATATATATATATGCAGAGATTTGTAGGTGTCATCAATGGCTGACAAAGGCCAGTACGACGATCTTCATCTTATGATCACAAAAGAATGTGCAAAGCTGCAGGATTACATCGTTTCACTGGACAAACAGATAAGTAAACAGCTAATGCATCATGAGAGCACAGAAAGTGAAGAGGAACTCGCGGCTCAGAAGGTTGGGCTTCGAAGACTGCAGAAAAGTCAAGACGAAGTCAAGATGCAGATGCTTGAGGCCTTGAAGGAACTCTTGGAAAAAGAAGACGCAGTGAAAGATAGCTTGAATGAGTGGCAAATGAAATTCGGATTTTCTGAGGATCTCGGTGAGCCGGAATCGTGCAGTAAAGATGAAGAAACTTATCAAAAGACCTCTGAATTAGAAGCCAAAGAATCCTGGAACAAGGGGGTCCTTGAGAAGATGATTGAGTCCGGACTGTGCCAACAATCTGCAAGACTTAAGCTGGAAGTGTATGCTAATATTGAGGCTTCTGAAAAAAAAATTGAAGAACTGATGCGTGAGTGTAAAGAAGGGTTCAAGAAAGATTCTGACTCTGTGAAGAAAAGTTTGAACGTATTCTTGAAAACGTGCAAAGGATTAGATCGTGATGAAGTGAGAGCTTTGGAATCGCTCGACTTGAATATAGGCGGTTGCGGGAATCATCTCTGTATCCTGCTCATTGATTTTCTGTTCATGATGTCAAAGCAAAAAAACTTGGCAGCAAAGATTGAAAGGCTCAGATCCGCGTTGAGATGCGTAGCAAAAGATAAGAATTCAATTTTCATCGTCCAGTTTTGCAACGCACTGGAAATGGTTGCCATCGAGTTTAGACTAATGAAAACAATCGAGGTGACGCGGAAAAGGAATTTGGAAGCTATGGAGAACCCAGAACTCGAAGACACGGCCTCAAACATAAAAAGCACACCGGAGGAACCTTCTGAAAATAACATAAAAAGCACACCAGAGGAACATTCTGAAAATTTCGTTGAGAAAATTCTTTATCAACTCCTTGATCAATTCGTCGTGGTAGCTGCACATTTGGAATTAATCGCGAGTCATCCACTTCCGGAATTGCAGATGCCAAGGAAAGAAGCAGTGTCAATGCTACATGGTGGTCTCAGGCAATGTCAGAAGGATCTGGAATGGATAAAGAGTTGTATAAAAAACATAGAGGCAGTGGCGATTCCACTCTTACCTCTTGATGATCCGAAGACGAAGCAAGTTCGGTACAGGCAACAATTCCATATACAAGGTGGTGCCAAAATTTTTTCCTAGATAGGTTGTTTGTACACGTTGATTGCTCGTTGTTTCATGCTGCGATTTTAAAGACGTATTCCAAGAGATCAGCGCTGTATTTGTTGTAGGTGGATCATGCAACAAAATAATTTGGATGATTCAATAGTCTTTTGATGATTGTTGAACCAACGCTGATAACAAGCGGAAGTCGATTATTGTAGTACTGTGCCATAACTTGAGGAGCGAGGCCTACTTCGACGTTTAAATCAAATGTATCCACTGCGACTTGTGATTGTATATGCCACTCCAAAACTCGTTAATTATCTAGTGTTTCACGATTCTTGGAGATTTATGATTCTTTTAATTTGTTGGAAATTATTTGTCGAAATTTTTAATTTAATTTTTTTAATTTAAAGATTTTAATAAGGTGATTAGAGATTTTAATTAGTATTTTTATTCTAATAAAGTGACTATAGATTTACTCTAATAATAATAGTAATTAGGATATGGAATCTTGCAGGTTTAGGTGGAAGGGTTTTGGTACGACGAACGACATTTTGTATACCAAACGCATGACGTTATGAGTTTATTTCACATATTACAACCAATTATTTAAATAGATCGGAAAAAAGTCATACTACTCCCATCATTTCAAATAATTATAGGAATTTTTTTTTTGCATTTTATTAAGGCTTTTGAAAGGCTTAGCAGAAAATAAGCTTTTATTATCCATACAATCTCTGTAGTATCTAGGGCTGTTCAACCCCGGTGCAGGTGCCGGTTTTGGCCAAAACCGACACCTACATCGGATATGTCGGTTTTTTTTTTTAAATGTCACTTACACCGTTAAGGGCAAAAACTGGCCCTTAGCAGTGACAGTTTTAGCGGTAGCGGTTTTCGGTAATCCTACATTCATATTGAGCCATTTTTTTAACATACTACGCACATAAAAATATAAACTCTACACTAATCCAATCCAATCCAATCCAAAATCAATAATCTAATCTAAACTAATACAATCCAATCCAAAATCAATAATCTAATCCAAACTAATACAATCCAATTCAAAATCAATAATCCAACCATAACCATCAAATGCATCCATGCTCATAAAACGTTAATAAATTAATAAATAAAAAAGGAAGTTACCTCGATTTGGCTTCCTGAAGCTAGGAAGAATCTCTATTCAATAGGTATCCTTAAAAGATGTAATAAGAAAAAATTTCACACCATACTGCAACAAAACATTTACATTAGTCATGGATAAAATGCACCTATATTCTAACTGATAACTCTGCAATAGTAGATCTTCAGAAGGTAACAGTGAGGTAAGATCAGTGGGCTAAAAAGGAAGCTAGATATGAATCGGAGAATGTCCGAAAGCAGTACAAGAAAGAGAATAGAAGCAGAGCAATGTCATCCCCTCAAATCTCTCTATAATTTGCACATGCAAGATTATTTAAGAAGAATCATCTACATAACTCGTAAAACCTGTATCCTAGACCATTTTGGGAAAGACAAAGCATATGTGAAAAAGTTTAATATACACTCGAGAAAAAACAAAGCAGAACATTAAGTTAGATATCAACACTCTCCATGATCCATTTTTCTTCTGAGAAGCAAACTATTTGGTTATCCAAATCTAGAGTAGGATAAATGTTTTGACAAGTCAAAACTTCCCTAGCTGCAAGAAAAAAATGGAAAATTGAATCCAACTGCCAAAGTCATTCCTTTTAAGCTGCATTATAACTTATTTGTAATACACAAAATTTAGTTATAATATGCCTAAGACTTAGGACATACATCCATATATATGACCTTTGATAGTTTATGGGACTTCCTAATATTAGTAAAGCAAACAAAGAAAATAAAATCCGACAGAGTTCAAAGAAAGCAAAGCTTACAACCAGAAAATATACCAAATCTGTGAACATATCAATCAACCCATTTAAAACGGCAGATTGAAAACTCCTAACCAAATATCCATGAACAGACCTACAAGAACCAATATCCGTTAAACTTGAAAGAGCTGGAACCAAGTTCAACAAGCTCACTGAGTCGGGCTTAATACCCCCCCCAACTGCATCCTCCAAAAATATTCCAACGCCTCAAGAGGATCCTCACTTTGTGACAACCCTGCAATCATTGTGTTCCAAGTCACGACGTCCTTGTTAGGCAAACAATCAAACACCTCTCTCGCACTTTCCAAATCACCCAGTTTACAATACATGTTGACAAGAGCGGTCGCTATAAACACATTACATCCTAGTCCTCTACGGCCTATTTCACGGTGAATTAAAAGACCCTCTTGCAAATCTAAGGCGCCTGTACATGCTCTCAAAAAGCTTCTTTCCAATGGTTGGCCCTCGTATAAGCTCGTTTAATTGAATTCCATAGGGAAACACATGGGCTAGGGGTAAAAACAAAAGTAGAGCGAGCCAAATCACATTCATTAAAAAAAGAATAGGAATTGATGAGATGGGAAAGCGTGACATGGTCTTCTCTGACGCCTGAGACTATCAAACGACCATGGATTTGAAGCAGTTACTTGAGGTCTTTGCATGAAAAGAGGAGACGAAGGTAGAGCGGTAGTTATATGAGCTGTTGGAGGGTAAAAATGGGATTTCAAAAGCAGTAGTTGCGAGTGCATGAAAGGGTCGATGAATCACTCTCATCTTTCTGTGTATACTGTTGAGGGAGGGGAGAGAGGGAGAGAGAGAGAGAGAGAGGCAAGGGGTGACCCGTGACTGTCGAAGAAATGGGAGGGAGAAGGTGACCATTGAAGAAAAAATGGGAGGCGAGGAGGGGATCCCGGTTTTACCGGAACCCGGGAATCAGGTGCCGGGTAAATCGGGAACAGGGAAAACCCCCGGATTTTTCCTAAAATAGGCCACTGGCACCGGCACCGGTTAGGTCGGGTACTGGGAACCCGGTTCTGGTGCCGGTGCCATCGAATTTTGCCGGTGACTTTGAACAACCCTAGTAGTATCGACTTTTAATAACTTAGTTCTTAGGTACAATTTTGAACGGTTTGGTCTCTATAGTCTATTTTTCAGATATATAGGTCATCTGTCCTCCAAACATTAGCTCACTAATGGGGACGAGGTCCGAGATAGGTTATCTGACTCTAACAATGGACATCCTGATCGCTTTTGTCGTCTTTCCATTAGTCAGCTAACTTTTTGGTAAACAAAATAACTCTTACTTCTGAAAATGAACTAGATTTTTTTTTATAATCAAGGCAGCTCATTCATTAATAATCAAGGAGGTTCAAAGACCTCAGTTACACGCTCTAAAAAATACAAGGTCAATTCTTTTGGTTGCCTTAATATTCTTCTCGAGGCATCGACTCTTGCATTTCTTGACCCTTCTCTCTCACATGAGAGATCTAACGGGATTTTATCCATTTTTCTTACGTCGCCGAAGAATATGTAATCTAGAGCCTCTCCTCATGAGCCATTTTCTCAATGTTCAACTGTGGCCGGAAAAGTTCCAGAGGAAAACAAATGCAATTATGTTCCTCACCCATAAAATGGAACCAGGATTTCCATTTCACTTTGTTTTGAACCCAACAAAGCCCTCACCACTTGATCCAACATTTAGTATATTTCTCCCATTTCGGTGTGAGACGGATCTCCAACAACAAATTCATTGACAACCCTATTAACCTCAATTGAGCTAAACCCAGGCACTTTTTTAACTCCTAGATCTCTCATTTTCCTTCTCACTTGTGTTATGTCTTCTCAGCGTCTGTTTGGTCAGAAAATTCAGGATATGATTCTTGCCCGCCTAGAAACTGCGGTACTGGCCCAAACATAAGCTACCCCTTTTATGTTTTTGGTACGGGAGAAGACAAATGCGGCTTTCCAGGTTTTGGGATCGGCTTTAAGCAAAGTAAGCCCATCTATAAGACCTCCACAGGGCAGTATGTCATCCGGGATATGTTCTATGAAAACCAGACGTTTCGGTTGGTTAACGGAGAATTCGTTATGGTTCTTGCTTTGCTCCTCTTCACAACTTCACTTTTGGTCGGTCTTCCTTTCAATTCACTCGTAATAACCATGCTGACCTTCTCTTCTCTTATCACTGCAGTGCCTCATTTTCAATTGGGTATGAGAAATCTGTGGTTGCATGTGCTTCCAATGCTACACGTAGGTCTTTAGTAGTGTTGGGGAATGACGTGAGGGACTTCAATGAGAGTACAAGTGACTGTGAGGCTTTTGCGGCCGCACCTGTTGAAGTGGAGGGAGGATACTGTAATCAAATCATAGGCAATGTTGACTACAGGAAGTTGTTGAAGAATGGATTTACACTCGAATGGAGTGGATTTGATTGTGTCGCGTGTCAACGAAGCGGTAGAGGGAGATAATGTATGCTATTGCCACGATGGAATCCATCACAGTAGTTGCCAAGAAGGTAAGGTTGCTAGAGATTGCTCTGCTTTAGCTCCGAAAATTGTCCACAGGGGAGGAATAGCGAGGGGGAACGGATTCGGAGGGAATTCGGAAGGCTACCTAAGGGACGGCTAACATTAAAAAAAATCTCATCAACGGTCAATACACCTTCACCTCATTAAATGAATAGTAAATGATAGATGACTATTCGGCTTGATGGCTTCGTGGATCCAAAGTTTAACCGTTGATGAGATTTTTTTTAATGTCAGCCGTCCCTTAGGTAGCCTTCGAAATTCTCTCTTTCGGAGGGAATCCGTACCCCGACTACTGTTGATCAATTCGTCAAGTATGCAGAAAAAAGGGTTGTTTTTTTTGGTATTTTTATAACTTCTTTAAACGTGGCTTTACACTACTAGAAAATTGACTTTTAGTGACGAAATGCTATTTTTGTCACTAAAAATGGTTTTTCGTTACGAAAATAATCTTCGTCACTAAAAGTCTTATTTGTGACGAAATAACAATGTTGTCACAAAAAGTTAATTTTTTGGTGACGAAAAGTTTCGTCACACGCCGATCGATCGGTTATACGCCGATGGATCAGTTATACACCGATCGATCGGTACTTTTGTGACGAAATGCTCCATCACTAAATGCAAAGAGTTTTGGCGAGAAAATTATGTTGTCACTCCTCCCGATCGATCGTTGTTTATATACCGATTGATCGGTTATCAATAAACACGTGGCTTTGAAACACGATCGATCGTTCATCATAAGTGATCCATCGCTACGATATGATGATCGATCGACATGCATCATAGAAGATCTTTCTAAATTTTTAGATAACCGACCGATCGGTGCTTTAGGTGATCGATCGTTTAAGTACGATGTCGTTTAGATATTTCTAATCTATTGATCGATCGTTTGTATTAAAGTGATCGATCATCAAGGCCATCGTCGTTCTGTCTTATGAATAACGATCGATCGGTAAAGGCACAATAACCGATCCATCGCTACGATATGACGATTGATCAACATGCGTCATAGAAGATCTTTCTAAATTTAAAGATAACCGATCGATCGGTGATTTAGGTGATCGATCGTTTAAGTACAATGTCGTTTAGATATTTCTAATCAACCGATCGATCGTTTATATTGAAGTAATTGATCATCAAGGACAAAGGACGTCATCATTTTGTCTTGTGCATAACGATCGATCGGTGAAGGCACACTGATCGATCGTTAGGATGCGTCGTCGTTTTCGTTAGACGAAGCGATCGACCGTTCCGATAAAGCGATCGATCGGTTCACACGGTGTCGTTTTAAATGCAAAAGGCGATCGATCGGTTAACATTGACGATCGATCGATACGTAAATTTCATAATTAAACATTTGTGATTGAATAATATGAGCTTAAATAATTAGAAATACAAAATATATATTAACAAAGTACGTTAGGATATTTTTAGATTATATAACAAAAAATAAAGTATACTTCATTAATATTTAGGAAAGCATGTACAAGTTGTACATGTTACATCAAATAAACATTTTGTAAGAGTTAGTATGAGCAATGTACTAAGATGTCATAAACTAGTGATATAAAGCTTATTTAACACATGATTATAAGTTATTAGTATGATATATGTATTAAAATGACATTTTAAGTAAAATAATTTTAATAATTATTTCAATAATTAGGTTTAACGATCGATCGATATGTCACCGATCGATCAGTCAAGGATGGTTTCGTTTAATGGTTTGAGACCGATCGATCATATATTAATACCGATCGATCGCTCACGCCCATCGTCGTTTTGAATTCCTTGCCCGATCGATCGGTATGATGCCTGATCGATCGGTGTTTATCGTGCTTGAAATGCCCAACTGCTCTAAGGCCATGGGTGAAGTGAAAAAAACACCCACTGAAACGAGGAGAACGAAGACTTGCGGCAATGAGCTCTTTTCCTCTCAAATTTAGTCCAAATTCCGTTCTTTTGGTTGAGAGAGTGTTTAGAATAGATTAAGAGGAAGCCGAGCTCATATTTGGCAAAATTTGTGAGATTTTGGTAGAGATTTTGTTCGTTTTGGTGTTTATATCGTGCAAGAGGTAATATACTCTACATACATTATGATTTATGAACGATTTGATTGGTTATTTAATTATTTTTTTATTTGGGTATTTGTGGGTATTATGGATATAATTTGTGATAATTAGAGCTTATTAGGATGTTCTTAATATGTACATTGCAATGGGTATTGAATGAGGATGATTTGAGAGTGATTTGGGCGTGGATTTGAGTGTGTGGAGAGGGTTTGCATGGTTTTATCGATCTGGGTAATTGACGATCGATCGTCAATAAGTGACGATTGATCGTCTGTTAGATGGTATACAACCGATCGATTGTTGTATTTTAAACGATCGATCGTCTTCTAGATGGTTGTCTCACGATCGATCGGTGTTTCACGCAAGTTTTGTTGCAAATTATTGATGATGTGTAGCATTTATATTTATTTAGATATTTGATTATTGAAGTGCTTGAGTTCCGAAAATAAGAATGATGTAAGATCTCTCCTTATGTTGTTCATAATTTTTCTCATATATTGCCCTGATAATGTGGATGAGTAGAGGTTTGTTTGTCTGATGTAAATTGTATTTTTTTGTACTCTTTGAAAATACCAGGAAAGGGAATGTCCTATGCCCCCTGAATTTATATTCATGTTCGCTGGCATGTGTAAAAAAATTTGTCCAGCACCTCAGCTCTTTTATCAATGCATAAGCACAACCAATTTTGTTTTCCTACTATTGTCTTGTGCTTTTTTCCATCAGGGAAGAAGCTAGGAATTAGCTCTTGAGTTCACTTGCATGAAAAAGGAGCAAGAGGAGCGCATGCGAGTGGAGCACGTGGAGCGAATGTGAGTGGAGCACGAGGAGCGCATGCGAAAGGAACAAGAGCGCATGCGAAAGGAGCAAGAGTGCTTACGGGCAGAAATATCGAAGGAGCTAGAGAAGAAAATGTCATCTGTAATGGAGAAGAAAATGAACGACATGTCAAAGCGACTATTCATTTTAAATAACAACAAATTCATTGACAACCCTATTAACCTCAATTGAGCTAAACCCAGGCACTTTTTTTACTCCTAGATCTCTTATTTTCCTTCTCATTGTGTTATGTCTTCTCAACGTCTGTTTGGTCAGAAAATTCAGGATATGAATCTTGTCCGCCTAGAAACTGCGGTATTGGCCCAAACATAAGCTACCCCTTTTATGTTTTTGGTACGGGAGAAGACAAATGCGGCTTTCCAGGTTTTGGGATCGGCTGTAAGCAAAGTAAGCCCATCTATAAGACCTCCACAGGGCAGTATGTCATCCGGGATATGTTCTATGAAAACAAGACGTTTCGGTTGGTTAACGGAGAATTCGTTATCGGCTGTTGAAGTGGAGGGAGGATACTGTAATCAAATCATAGGCAATGTTGACTACAGGAAGTTGTTGAAGAATGGATTTACACTCGAATGGAGTGGATTTGATTGTGTCGCTTGTCAACGAAGCGGTAGAGGGAGATAATGTATGCTATTGCCACGATGGAATCCATCACAGTAGTTGCCATGAAGGTAAGGCTGCTAGAGATTGCTCTGCTTTAGCTCCGAAAATTGTCCACAGGGGAGGAATAGCGAGGGGGAACGGATTCGTGGGGAATTCGGAAGGGTATCTAAGGGACGACTAACATTAAAAAAAATCTCATCAACGGTCAATACACCTCCACCTCATTAAATGAATAATAAATGTTATATGACTTATTCGGCTTGACGGCTTGGTGGCTCCAAAGTTTAACCGTTGATGAGATTTTTTTTAATGTCAGCCGTCCCTTAGGTGGCCTTCGAAATTCTCTCCTTCGGAGGGAATCCGTACCCGACTACTGTTGATCAATTCGTTAAGTATGCAGAAAAAGGGTTGGTTTTTTTGGTATTTTTATAACTTCTTTAAACGTGGCTTTACACTACTAGAAAATTGACTTTTAGTGACGAAATTCTCGGTGACGAAACCGTCATATACACTACCGTTAACTACCCATAGTTTAAACTACCGTTAATTACCCCTAGTTTAAACTTGAGATGATTATTGATTATGTGACATATTTTTATTGGGCTTTTGTTAGAATATGAGTTGGTTTATGTCACATTGTTGGACACTTTTATTAGACTTTAGTATTTATGTTTGAATATGATAATATGTTGGATTTTTGGACAGCTTATTATATTTGTTATGAATATAAATGATTATGATATTATGTTTGAGTAGGTTATGATATTTGTTCATTTGATATAATTATTGATTATGATATTATGTTGAAAATTTAAACAAGTTATAATATTTGAATGATTATATTTGTTGCTTATATATGGTCATCAAATGGTCTTAATGATCCAAAAAAACCAAGGAAAACATCCCAAAATAGTGAAAAAAATGAAAAGTCCCAAAAACTTATTTTTTTAGCCCAATGGTTACACGGTTTAAGCGGTTACCGTCTAACCGTTATCATTAATACCGTCACCAGCAATAGTGGTTATTATGCCTTAGCGGTGCGGTGAGGGTATCAAATATGTGATTCTGTCAATTGCGGTTACGGTTTTCGACAAACCGTCATCTACACTACCGTTAACCACCCCTAGCTACATGGAGGTAAGCGCTTTGTCAAGGCAAAGAGTAACTGTCCTTCCACATTCTACAGACCGCGCCACAAATGCAAAGGACTTTCTTATTGCCATGCTACAATTAATCTTCCGACAATCCGTCGGGGGAGGGCTCCAACTAATCGGCACTGCCGAATGACTTAGTACATCCTTCTCTGTCTGTGTCTGTTCTGTGGTTGTGTCGTTTTGATATTTTTATTTCTTCGTGGTTTTTAATATATTGGTCTTTATTCAGAAAAAAAAAAGAATACTGTGGAATAACTGATGCGTGAGTGTGAAGAAGGGTCTTGGGCCTAGAGCTCAATTTGGCTGGTCTACCCCATCTGAAGATCTGGTTTACAAAGGCATTGGGCCCATTTTAGTGGTGTGTAACATTTTTGTTCGTATAGCCAAGAGCCCATTGTGCTGATTTGTGAGGGCCTTGGACCTACAAACCGAAATTACCTGAGTCCCTTAAAAACTAGTGACATGGGCCAAAGCTCATATCTCGTTTTTAAGGGCTTTGGGCCTGTTACGCTTGATGTCGGCCATTGGGACTCCTCATGTTCTCCCTTTTGTATGCTTTTTTCTCTCCTCATATTTTATTATATTCTAGTTAGTTTCCCAGAAAGCAAATTACAAAAATCAGAAATACGGACCTTCTCGCTCTATCGACAGACGATAGTGTGTTTCTTCAAGAGAACTGCAAGAAAACTGTCAAACAAAAAAACCTATCCAAGGTTCGCTCTCCAGGACTGACGACTAAACAATCGACGTAGGTAACCATCTAAACTTTCTACCCGGAACATTTTCTCCCACTCTCAAGTCTCAGCTTTGTTTTTTCTCGTTTCTTTCTTTTTCTTTGTGTTCTTTATCTGTTCTTTCATGATCTGTTATGTACATATATTATATCAATATATGCAGAGATTTGTACGTGTCATCAAATTTGGCTGACAAAGGCCAGGACGACGATCTTCATTGTATAATCGCCAAGGAATGTGCAAAGCTGCAGGATTACATCGTTTCACTGGACATATAGATCATACTCGAACTGACAATGCATCTTGAGAGCACAACAAGTGGAGAGTAACTTGCGGCTCTGAAGGCTGGGCTTTAATTGAACACTCCAGAAAAGTCAAGACGAAGTCAAGATGCTGATCCTTGAAGGATTGAAGGAACTCTTGGCAAAAGAAGACGGAGTGAAAGATGGCCTGAATGAGTGGCAAATGAAGTTCAGATTTTATGAGGATCCCGGTGAGCCGGAATCGTGCAGTAAAGATGAATCGGACTAGTGTGCCTCACCTTCTTCCTCCTTCAATTCATCCACTTTCAGTCCTTGAAGGAATTGAGGAAGGAAACAAAGCATTCAAGGAGGAAAAGATGATGCACACAAGTCCGGATTGTCCAGACAATATTCTGCAAGACCTAAGCTGGAAGTGTATGCCAATATTGAGGCAACTGAACAAAAAATGGGAGAGCTGATGCGTGAGTGTAAAGAAGGGTTAAAGAAAGATTCTGACTCTGAAGAATTGATACTGCATTTCCTTATGTACGAGACTGACTTGCTTCCGAACATCATCGCCCGGATTGCTGTTTCAAGGCGCTGTGAATGGAGTTTAGGAAAATTATCTGCCTGAAGTTGGTGATTATTCATGACGACTTGATCTCTATAAAAACAATTACAATAAATCACAGATAATGGAGACGAGAAAAAAAATAATTTATGTATATCTTGGTTTGGTTTTACCTGTTACGGCAGAAACTCTGGTCCCACTTTTGTGTATTTAAATTTTTGTCCCATATTATATATGCTTGCAGTTATCCACTTTTGTGTATTATGTTTAATTGACTGAGAAAAACTTGTTTGCGTACAGATGTCGTGCTTAATTAGTGGGTATATATGCTACTTTTTTTATACGTTGTGCAATAAGTTGATCAGAATGCAAATACGTTATTCTATATATATATTGTTTGAATGTTATTTCTAATTGTATTATCCCGCCCCACAAGAAAATATATATGCATGCTTTCCGCATGCCCGCGTGCTGCTTATGTGTACACACCACATTCGAAGTCCCTTCCTGAAAATTACTCTCATTTTGATCTATAAGGTATAAAGTTGAATTTAAATTATGGGTGTTTTGAATTCAATTCTATCATATACTAGTTTTGAATTTTTAAATTTTAAATAGATTTTTATTTCTTAAGAAAAATAACTGGAATCAAATTCTGATCAGGTCCCTAGCCTAGCCTATAAAATAAAAGTATGTATATGTCGAACTAAATTCTGCTTTCTCTCTATGTATATTAAATTTCCCAGCATCTCTCTCATGAGCAAGAAAACTCACTTAGGGCTCTCCAATAATCAAGGTGTACCGTCTGAAACTTTCGCCCACTCTCAAGTCTCATCTTTGTTTTTAATTTGTCGGTTCTTTCTTTTTCTCTTGGTGTAGGTGTCATCAATGGCTGACAAAGGTGAGTACGAAGATCTTCATCGTGCAATCGCCAAGGAATGTGCAAAGCTGCAGGATTACATACCTTCACTGGACAAACAGATAAGTAAAACTCACGATGCATCTTGAGAGAACAAAAAGTGAAGACGAACTTGCCGCTATGAAGGCTGCGCTTGAAACACTGCAGAAAAGTCGAGACAAAGTGAAGAAGCTGATCCTTGAGGGCGTGAAGTAACTCTTTGCAAACGAAGACGGTATCCAATTTTCTATCGTACGTAGATGCCAATCGCCAAATGCAAAGAACCATGCATTTTTACCTGTATTAATGGACAAAGCTGTCCTTCATAATCGAATCACTCTACGGCGTAATTAAAATTCAATTCTATAGGCAGTCTAGCTAGGGAGGTGTCTTGCCTCATCTTTTGACTCTATTATAAAAAATAGAAAGATTTTTTTCCAAACATTTTTTTTTTGTAAATCAGTTTCCAATGCATTATGATCAAAACAAACGGAGCCTAAAAGCCTAAAAGTGTTTAAAGTTTGAAATGTTGATTTTATTTGAAAATGTTATCTTTTAAAAATGTTTAAATTTAAAGAAGAAATGCTTTATTTTAGATTTTGAACTTTTGAATTTCAATACAATCTAATCTTTCCTAAATTCTTTGTTCTTGATAAAAGCTTCAAGTGTTTTGAACCGGGATCATCCATATATGATTTTTCAGCTCAGAAAATTGAAGTTACTGTGAGTGAGATTCCCATCCTTCAATGCGCCACTTAGAGTAAATTGGATACATTTTGAATTTTCTAATTTTTAGATTAAGTTGTTTGATTTTTGGATTTGCATGAGTTATTTATGGGTAGACGTTGAAGTTTGTAGAAGCATATTGATCAATGAGTTGGATCATGTTCTTCTAATATTGTGAAATAAGAGTGAAATCTAGGTTGATATATACTGAAATTTTTATGTTTTATTACTAATGATTGATAAAGTTCTTCATTAACTCGTTGCCTGAGGATTAGGGCTGAACACTATTGGGCCGAAATCGACCGGACTGACCCAAACTGGCCCGAAACCGTCTTGGTCGGCGGTTCGGCGGTCGGCCCAAAAAATTGTAGAACCGACTAGGTTGGTTCGGCCCATGGTACCCAAAACCGTGGGTTGAACAGAACCGAGGGTAATTTAGTGGGTTTTTTTTTTTAACTTTTTTTAAAATATTAAGTGGGGGGAGAGACGACGTCGTCTTCCCCCTAACCCCCAAAATCCCCTTTACGATTTTTCTTTCCCCCCACGGCCCCCACTCATTTCACCTCTTTCTTCTCAAAATTGAAACTAGGTGCTGCCCTACACCCCTGACGGCGTCTCTCTATCAATCTCTCTCTCTATCTCACGCGGCCACACATATATTTCCTCTCTCTCTCTCTCTCTCTCTCTTGTTATTTACAATTTTTCCTTTGATATTGGCTCGTTTGGAATCTGCAACTTAGGTCTTAGCTATTGCAAATAAATATGCAAATATTTCCTTTGATATTGGCTCGTTTTTTCTCTGTTCTTTGAAGATCTGCTCATTTGAAATCTGAAAACCAACCGAATCGGGCCGACCCCCATATCTGGTCGGCCCAGCCAGTTCTCCCAACCGGCGGTTCGACAGTTGGTTGTAAATTTAGTAGAACCAAACCAGTCGGTTCGGCCCACGGTTTGGGCTCAAAACCGTATCGACTAGTCATTTTTTCAGCCCTACTGAGGATAAAGATTTTACTAAGACCAGTTTAAGGTTTATATAGAAATCAGAACCAAAGACATTCATTTCATAATATTTACTTAGCTTTTCCTATAGAAACACAACAGGGCTTAAGTAATATTATATATGTTGCATGAAACGTAGGAGCACCATTGCCTTGTGATGAATCAGTTGGTTTACGATCAACACGTCTGAGTAAATGCATCTCGATCTTCACGTGGCTTCCCTCTGCAAAACAACAAAAATAAGCCCGACCCTTGGGTGTAGGACCTTCAACGCTTAAATCAGCTTTTCTCTTATACGTATTTCGTAGTTTTTTTACTAAAAAAATCACTTACCGTTTCCATCGTTAGCTTCTCCTTCCATAGTACTTCTCCTTTTACCGTTTCGGCAGGAATTTTATCCCGTAAGATCGTGCTCTGTGGTAATTTGCTCATGTCTGCACCACGATTGTTTGCCTCCATTATGGGAATAGAGAGATCGTGGAATGGGAGTTAGGACCTGTCAAGAATTGTTAGATAACCCCGCACGACACGACTAACAGTTTTTCCTTCTGGATTGAATGCGACATGGGCTTGGTCGCGCCCATTGGGCCTCATAGAGACTTAATCATGTGTCTTGGCCCAAAGTAGTTTGGGCCGATCGTGATTCAGTATTGGTATCATCAGTGCCACCCATTCTCGAGCAGATTCGTTTAGGAATTGGGTTGAGAATGCTTGCTATGCTTCGGATGCCGAGGTATGAGGAGAAGGAAGCTAATGCGTAACAGAACTGAATTTTTATTAATGATTACATCTCGGTCCATGGAGGAATCGTCCATTTGATTATATCTCCTGTGGAACCTAAATATACATCACAATATCGAAATTCTTTGTTTGCATAGCAAATGTTGCATAAATATTGACGATAGATAATCCACCACTTTGGGGGGTGATGCTGGGATTCTGGCTGTTATGTTTCGAGAAGAGTCTCTGAGAAATTTTAGAATGATGTCAGTGAACAATCGCGAGGCAAGAAGGTTACTTGAAGAATGAAATAATATCCGGATATGAGAAGTGACGCGTCAGAAGATTTTTTATAACTCCAAACACAACACCCACCAAACCACGATCAACGAACTCAGATGTCAAAATTACCAACTTCACCATCATCATGGAAGGCAGACGACATTTTTTACGCATTCGACTCTACTTTCGGAGCTTGTACAGAGATATTGATTCCTTTGGTGAAGGCAATTCGTGAGATCGGGACTACTTCTTCAGCATTGCCTTAGCGATTCCTTCTGCTCATGGTGGGCTTCTTTCATCTCTTGGGACTTTTAATCCAATTGCCACTACTGTATTCAACTTGTCGGGGCTTTTGACAGTGGATCGCTTATAGACCGATGAAAGGGGTATAATTGTAGCTCCTTTGGACCTTCAACATATGATTTTATTATCCGACTTGGCTTCTTCTGGTGGGTTGGATCTGCTGGAGATTGGCGATGGCCTGGAAATGCAATCTGGCATGGTCCCCTCATCAGGGGCCCTATCTTCCATTACTCCAGCGGTGACAGAGCTGGTGCAAGAGCAACACACAGAGCGTGGAACAACTGCTATTGGTGGTTCTAGTGCTTTTGCTCTTGTACCGGTTGGTGAGGCTATGACATCAGCGGCCGATGTCACAGGTGGCCCCTTAGCTCTACCTGCCTCCTTAGTCAGAGGTAAGGAGAAGGTTACCTGTCCTTCGTCTTCAGAAAATGTTGGGGAGTCTGATTCTGAGCCCTCAGCACTGCCTGCATGGCGTTAAGACCATATGCTCAACCTCTCCTCGATGAGGAGTTGATGGAAGATGCCCTGCGAGCCCCCCGAAATGTGAAGGTTGATAGGATCACGTGTAACCTATCTCATTGTTTGTCTCGCTGATTGCTGCTTTTGAAACGGCAGAGTTGAAGCATGATGAGGAACTGTAGGCTTTTCGTCTAAAGCTGGTGAAGCTCGGAAGTGAGTTGGGGTCCCCAAGGAAGTTGGTTGAGGAATTGCGGACTGTAGCTCGAGGTGCCCATTCTTAAGTCCAAACGTTTGGGGCTAGTTTGGTAGATTTTGATTGTGATATCGTCTCTAGGGATGCTACTATCGTCGAGTTAAGGCATTCCTTCAACGCCCTTGAACAGGGGCTTATAGATTTTGAGAAGCACCTGTCTCAAGAGAAAGTGGAGCTTTTGCAACGCTTGAGTGACTTTCGTGCCTCCTCGTCACAAAGAGAAGAGTCGTTGCAGAGTGAAATAGTGAATCTTCATCGCACTATTCGTTAGGCTGCTGACTCCTTTGCCACTAAGAAGAAAAGTTAGGAGGAGTCTTGCACGGGTCTCACTCTTCGTGTTGCTGAGTTGTCGAAAATACCCGCTTTTCCCAGCGTTCCCACAATTCTAGCGTGCAGGTGCATCGGCGTGGCCATGGCGGTTCTTGAGGTGGCTTATCTTAGGTAAGGAGCCACTTTCAGGTTCGTAAAGAAGGACACTTCAAGAAAATTTACGACCAACTTTTCGAAATGTTGGGAACTCAGGGCGTCAATATCCTCCCATGGATGACAAATCTTTGTAATAATGTCTTTTGGCTTTTCCTTCGACCTTGGATGTATCTTTGGACATGATTTGTAGTTCATGTTTTGATTTTGTTTTTTGTTAGACATTTACCACAAGCTTTGTTTACTTTCTCGTTGCGTCTATTAGTCGTTCGGCAACTCCCTTCTGTTCCTTATTTCGGGTTGATCTCAGAATATGTTTAGATTTCTTTGGGAGGGACTAGGAAACTCAGGACTTGTTTGTTTAGCCAAATATTTGGGGTCCCAACAATTTGGGCAAGCCAAACACAACTCCAAAATTTATAACTTTTACACCTATACACTCTACTTTTCACAAACCCCAATAAATCTCAATAAATTAAAGATTCCCCAAAAGTTTGGCAAACAAAAACACCTCAGTCCTCCCAAATTTATGGGGGCAACCAGGATCCGGGGTTCTCCTAGTTAGTCTTACACTTGTAGGGGCTGGGAACCTTGGTTCTCCCAAATCCGTGGATGCAACTGGGAACCAGGGTTCTCTAATGTCGTCTTACTCTTGGTGGGATTTGGAACCTTGATTCTCCCAAATTCGTGGATGTGACTAGAAATCGGGGTTCTCCGAGATCGTCTTGCTCTTAGAGGGATTAGGAACCTTGGTTCTCCCAAAATCTGCAGATGCGACTCGGAACCGGGGTTCTCCAAGGTCATCTTACTCTTGTAAGGACTAGAAACCCTGATTCACCTAAATTCGTGGATGCGATTGGGAACCAGTGTTCTCCGAGGTCGTCTTACTCTTGGAAAGATTGGATGCGACTATGAACCGGGGTTCTCCGAGATCGTCTTACTCTTATAAATGTTAGGAACCATGGTTCTCCATAATTCGTGGATGCAAATGGGAATCGGGGTTCTCCGAGGTCGTCTTACTCTTATAGGGGCTGAGAACCTTAGTTCTCCTAAAGTCCGCCGATGCAACTGGGAACCGGGGTTCTCCGAGGTCGTCTTACTCTTGTAGGGACTAGGAACCATGATTCTCCTAACTCCGTGGGTGAAACTGGAAACCGGGGTTCTCCAAGGTCATCTTACTCTTGTAGGGACTAGGAACCTTGATTCTCCAAAGTCCGTGGCTGCGACTGAGAACCGAGATTCTTTGAGGTCGTCTTACTCTTAGTGGGATTGGATGCGACTATGAACCGGGTTTCTCCGAGATTGTCTTAATCTTTTTGGGTTGGGAACCTTGGTTCCTCAATTCCCTGGATGCGACTGGGAACCGGGGTTCTTCGAGGTTGTCTTACTTTTGTAGGGGCTAAGAACCTTGGTTCTCCCAAAGTCCGCGGATGCGACTAGGAACCGTTGTTCTCCTCAGCGTCTTACTCTTGTAGCGACTAGGAACCTTGACTCTCCTATGTCCGTGGATGCGACTGGGAATCAGGGTTCTCCGAGGTCGTCTTACTCTTGTAGGGACTTGGAACCTGGATTCTCCTAAGTCTGTGGATGCGACTGGGAACCAAGGTTCTCTGAGGTTGTATTACACTTGAAGGGATTGGATGCGATTGGGACCCAGATTTTTCCGAGATCGTCTTACACTTATAGTGGCTGGGAACCTTGGTTCTCCCATGTCCAGGAATGCTACTGGGAATCGGGGTTCTCCGAGGTCGTCTTACTTTTATAGGGGCTGGGAACCTTGGTTCTCCCAAAGTCCGCAGATGCGACTAGGAACGGGGGTTCTTCGAGGTTGTCTTACTCTTATAGGGGCTGGGAACCTTGGTTCTCCAAAATTCCGCGGATACGATTGGGAATCAGGGTTCTCCAAGGTCGTCTTACTCTTGTAGGGACTAGGAACCTTGATTCTCCTAACTCCGAGGGTGCGACTGGGAACCGGGGTTCTCCGAGGTCGTCTTACTCTAGTAGGGATTAGGAACCTTGATTCTTCTAAATTCGTGGATGCGACTGGGAACTGGGGTATTCATGTGTAGTACTTTCTGAGATACATTGAATTCAACGGATATTGGAGTGCCTTGCTTTGAAGATCTTCTAAGTAGTACGTCCCTGATCGTTTAGATCCGACGATGCAATATGGGCCTTCCCGGTTTGGATGAATTTTGTGTTGTCGTTGGTCTTTGTTTCCCGGTGACATCTTTTTGAGGACTAAATCCCCGAGGATGAAGTGGCAGGGCCTGACCTTATCATTATAGTAATTTGCGATTTTTTTGCTTGTATGCTTCCATCTTGAGCTATGCGTCTTCCCTTTTTCCTTCCAGTAATTTGAGATCCAGCTTCTTCCCTTACTCATTACTTTCATGAGTGAACATCATTACTCGTGGTGAGAGAGCTCCGATTTCAACCGGGATCACAACATCGGTACCATAAGTGAGGGCGAACGAAGTTTCTCCCGTAGCTGTCCGGACGGAAGTGCGGTATGCCCATAGAACTCCCGACAATTCTTCTTCCTAGGAACCTTTGTGATCATCAAGCTTTGTTTTGATAATTTTCAGCAGTGATCGGTTTGCTAACTCCAATTGTCCATTGGAAGTTGGATAATAGGGAGAAGAATAGTGATTCTCTATGTTGAGTTCCTTGCAAAAGTCCCGGAACTTGCTATTGCTGAACTGCTTGCCATTATCAGTGATTATGACCCGAAAAGTTTAGAAAAGCAATTCACCCCCTCTTGAGTTGCCTTAATTATAGAACTCACAATTAGTATCGGAGCTTGGTGCTCATCTAACAAGATTTAACCATCTTGAGTTAGAATTAAAACTTCATGCTTTAACACTCATGTTAAAGGACTTTCCACACTTAGACCACCATTTTTTAATGGAAGTGATTATGCATATTGGGAAGTTAGCATGAGTATTTTTTTCAATCCATTGATTATGATCTATGGTTATGCATATTAAATGGTCCACACATTCTCACAAATAAAGTTGGAGAGTTTGAACACAAAAATGAATATAGTGACCTAGACAAGAAGAAAATTTCTTTGGATGCTTGAGCAATGAATATTATTTATTGTGCTTTAGATAAATGTGAGTTTAACAGAATATCTTCTTACACAAATTATAAGGAAATTTGGCATGCTCTAGAGATTACTCATAAAGGGACTAATGTTAACGATGAAAGCTACTCCAAAGAAGAAAAAGATGGAGAAATCGCTAACATGTGCCTCTTTGCATTTGAGGATGACGAGGAGATATATTCTTCCGATGATGAACCTAAATCTTCTTATGTTGAACTTCAAAATGCCTTTGATGAACTTCTTGGTCAATTTGAAAAATTAGGTTCAAAATATACATCATTGAAAAAGAAGGTTCAAAATATACATCATTGAACGCTTTTGATCAACTTCTTGGTTATTCATCATATGTTTGTACTCCATCCTCCCATAACTCCTTCAACTCATCTATTAGGGGCTATAAATACACATCGATATTGTTTCCCAGATTTCTATCCCTGAAAATAAGCAATGAGAGCATAAAACTGGAATCTTTCAAACACTTCCACCGAGGTAGATGTACGAGACTTAGACAACTGGCCATATATTGTATGAAAAGCTCATGTTACCAGACAGATTGAATCCATCAGAAGCTAGACCCAAACGAATGTTACGAGCTTCCCAACCGAACCACTCGTCTTTCTTATCTAGCTCCTTCCACACCACCGAGTCTGCAAGAGGACTCATCATCCGTCTTCGACCACTCGCTTCTCTTAGTGCCACCGTATATCCATAGTCATCTGACGTGACATAAACAACCATTGCAACCTTGGTTTCAACGGAAAATGTCGCAACAATTTCTAGGGGACCTTCAACTTAGCATTTTCACTGTACTTCCCTTGACTCCCTATATACCAGACACTCCTGTAACTCGCTATTATGCTTCCAAAACAAAACACAATCATCTCGACATATATGTATGATGTCATAACTAAATCTTAAATTCTTCCTCAAGTGCTTCGCCTGATAGAAATATTTTGGTTACGTCTCCCAATCAAGTAATGTGTCTTTTATCAACACTAACACGTCCTCAAATGCCTTTACACTCAAGTTATTCTCTGACTTCACATGGATTAATCTTACTACAAAAGAAAACTTCGAATACTTGACACACCCAGGATACAATTCTCGCCCAACATCCTCCCACAACTTGGCACATGCAGAAAATCCATCCCCAAACCCCGATTCGGGTGGCATTGGGCCGGGAGTATGATATGCTCCCGCATCAAAGTCAATATGTCTCAGATGTCGTCATCTATATTCCCATCAGACTTCTCACTACTCAACTCTGGCTCTCGTTTAGACACTGCCCGATCGAAGATTCTTGGAATTGGTTCTCCGTGTAATACCTAATCAGTGTAACTCTTCTGAAACCGATTTATGAACAGGTGATCCTCAATTTCTTTAATAGTTTAAAACAAAATATTCTTACATCTCCTACAGGGGCACCATATTTGACCATGACTATCTTCAGAATTCCTAGCGATACTCATAAATTCCTCGACACCTTCCTTATACTTCACACCAAACCTATCTAGTTCATGAATCCAGCTCTTACCCATTTTTTTATGCCTTCATTCATAAATATGCATAAAATAATCAAGCATAAAGTAATGACAGTTCACCTCTAACACCTTATTTCTCCAAGGTGATAGGTCATATCCCATTCAGGATTAGATTATCCACAATATACGTAAATGTCCTGAGCATTGTGCCCGACGCGCTAGAAATTTCGCTAGCGTCTCCCCTTAGTCTCCAAATACAAACATTCATCGTTGAGGTTATACAACCATCGACAAGAGGCAAGTGTGTGAGCGCAATGCTGAATATGCATCCGAAGGACAAAAGGAGAACGCTGTCAAAATTTATAACTACGTCACGCACAATGACGAGAACATTTACATACATTATAGATAATGTAATCTTAAATTGTTCACAACTTGGACAATTCAGGAATTACTGCGTGTTCAACAATTAAAACACGCAATAATTCCCAAACGGGTCTAAGGGCTACTAAATGCAAAAAAAACAAATATTAATTAAACTTCAAGCACAACCATCCAGATGGATTAACAACCGTCCGTACAACCAGTACAAAAAAAACACATATGTTTAGTGAAGCTACATCTACACGCCCTGAGGTACGTTAGAACGTTTTGACTGCGATTGTCGTTTCACACCCAGTACATCTTCACAGACTGATTTCAATCCTAAAATAACACGTTTTACATCATCATTTCACACCCAATATGTTTCTAACCTACCCATACCATTAAACAATCAAACATCAACCAAAAAACAAATTTCCAAATCCACCCAAAACTACTTCAATCTATGCTTGAATCTCCTTCTGTTAGCCTACAGAAGCTCCATCAACAAGAAACTCTAAAAATGACGTATTTGAGAGGATTTGATAGTATACCGAGTGAATGATAACTCTCTGGGTTTCGACACTTTCATTTTCTGTAAAAGCCATCCGGAAGTGTAAAAGTTACGTCCACACGCCATGCACGAAAATTTTGGCTTGAAAAGTTGCCGCCAAGAATTTCGTCTCCGTCCAGACGGTACTCCACAACAACACGATTTTTTTTGCTAAACAAACAACCCAATTTTAATAGGAATGAAACAACGTCGTCTTTAAAGCCAACCGTTCAAATGGTGAATAAAGTAAAACAAATTATTCGAACATACCAAGGACACCATTTTAAATACAACCAAACGATGTCATTTTATCACATGGTCGTCCGTACGGTACTTCAAACTGTGCATACGTACTTTTTCGAAAAGCACGACACCTTTTTCCATTTACTAAATGTCGCTGTTTAGATGGACATACCGTGCGAATAGTTTTTAGAACATCCAAACGCTCCCGCCTCATTTATTTGTAACATGATAATAGTATTTCATTTGTTAATAACAATGGAATAGTAATTAAATAATTATGGTAATTAATATTCTTTTTTACTTAACATATCCAAACATAAATATTAATCCATAAAGAAAAGATATGTAATAAACATCATAAAGCGAAATCAAACTAAATATTCAAATACAAACTATACTAAGGTTGTGTTTGAGTGATAAAATTTTGGGGAGGTTAAAATTTTAGGGTTTTGGATTTGGTGAAAAATTGAAGAGAGAGATGATTTTTAATATTTATTATAGTGAAAAATAATAATGTGATGGGGAGAGAGAGATTATATTGTAATTTTTTATTGTGTTAGAATTTTAGAAAATGTAAAATTTTGTTTAACAAACATAGCCTAAAATATCTAAAATAAATATCTAGCGCGAACATAAATATACATAACAGGGAAAACATAACATAAAAATCATAAAACTCCTAATCATGCTCCAGATAGGGCTTAGTGGATCCGCCTCCCGGGTTCTTGCTCATCTTCCCCATCTGATCCTCAATAACGCCCAACCTCCTCGACATTACACGCAAGGTTCCCCAAGTGGTAGTGAGATGTGGCTGCAATCCCGCCATTTGAGACTCCATATCGATCAAACAGGTCCTCAAGCCTACGCATAACTGATGTGTTGGTAAAATAGCAGCATCAACCATCACCTTCAGGTTCGTCATAAAAGCATTGGCCCAGGCTAGTCGCTCCCCGACATCATGACGAGGGGGCTCCTCCCCCGCTGCTGCTGCCGCCGAATCTGTGCCTCGGAACTGCTTAAAGTAATTCGACAGATAGAACCGTTAGAGCCTTCCGTTCCTCTTCTGGACTATCCATGCAGCCCACACCATGGAGGAACTGTGTCAATAGTAGAATGAATGACAACACGGTAGTTCCACTAATCGTTGCTTCAGATCGAAGACTCATGATGTATAGCGGAAAATATACAATACCTCTTATGGCCACATACAACATCAGCTCGCCTCTCGCTATAGGGCATTCTGTCATGTGTTTTATCGACTCGATGTAGTAGACAAATTTCAGATGCAAAATATGCCAGAATGGGAGCATGAGCTTCTATTTTAGGAAGGTTCCGACGACCACCACATCTCGACCCGTTTGTACGGAATATGTCTTCCTCATTTGGCTTGTGTTGTTTCTTCGTTTTAGGATATGCTCTAATCAACCTTTGCAGCCCCAGAAATGCAGCCAAGATATCTGCTCACAACAGAAAGGTCACCCCGCATACAGTGACACTCCGTACTTGTGCATCAATGTCCACAACGTCTAACAAGGCTGCGTAGAACTCCCGTACTAAATCTGCAGATGTCACACCTTCTTTCTTCATATACACGATCCAACCCCGATCCTCTAAAATATGGCCAATACTCCTGTCCTGATACCTCAGCTCCTTGAAGTCACCACATAAACCTCACGCTCCATGATGACATATCGGCTCAGGAACTCAGCCCGCTGCTGGGCTAGCCGCGCCTCCTGCGTCATGTAATCCTCCTGACTCTGAGAATCATATTGCATAGAGCTCTCAGAAATTGAGGTAGATGACAAATGGTAGCGTTTAGACATTTTTTAATATGTCAAAAAATGTTAGCGATGTAACGCCCGCACGGTGTTACATATCGTTCGCACATCATCTAAAACAGTGTTGTCTTATCCAAATTATCGTTCGAACATCTCATTTAATGTTCACACGTTAAGTAAAATGACTTAGTTTTAGATAATAAACATGCGAACGCTATCATATCCGTCCACAACAAAAATAATTTTTAAAAAACAATTCTAACATGTGTAGATATCATAAATAAAACAACAATGCATATTTGAAACACGTCCCGACGCACAAATAATGTCTTCCAAATGGCTAAAGAAATGACAGTTTTAGTAAATTTGTGTGAGCACGCTTATTGAACCATCTAAAACCAAAATTCTTCTAAGAAATAACTTTTTAACATGTACGTATATATCATCAACAAACGACAGCGTATAAGGGACAAACTTCCGAACGCAAAGTAAGTCATCTGAAAGACTGGTAAAACGACCTAGTTTACTGAAAAAACGTGCACACGCTAGAATAAGTCTCCACAACAAAAATACACCTAAAAAATAAATTTTTAACATAGGTATATATCTTAGACAAGACGACAATGTATAACAGATTAACCTCTGCACATGAAAAAGTCTCGTCGGAACGTCTGGTGAAAAATGACGTAGTTCGAAACACGTAAAGATAAGTAATTATCTTAAACTAAATGAAGGCGTATAAAGTACAACGCCATCGGCACAGGATAATAACCTTGTCCGTACGGTTTAATTAAAACCGTAACGTTTTAAAAAAAAACTGTAGAAAATTTAAAACTATCTGTCCTGGCGACTCTAACCCGTCCGTACCTCTCGTGGGAAAAAAACAGATTTGACTCAGCCATTTAGGCCTCTCTCCCACCTCTAAAACTCCCCCAAACCAACATCAACCAACACAAAATTATATCCTAAACAATCCTACAACATTATGCAATCGATATCAATACAAATATGGGTAATCAAACAACTGTGGTGGCTGGAAATCATTCATGAAAATTTCTACGTAAATAACTTAAAAACAAGATTTTTATGCAAAAAACAAATAAAAAGATGAGAAAATACCTCAATACGAAGAACACGAGGAAAATGAAAGATTGTTGGACGAGAAATGTGAATGTAGGTTGAAAAATGAGAGAAACAACCGGTGTAAAATTTATCGGTGTATGTAAAATGTCGTTCAAACGGCTTATGTCCAACTTTAAAATCCGTCCACTCTATTTAAACGACCCATTCATTGACGTTCGGATATTGCCTTTTTCCACGTGGACCAATCAGATTGCTCGACATTCAATTCCAAATCGTGAACGGTTAGTAAAATATTCTCGATATGATTGCATCCGAATGGGCCTCGATGGTGTGGATGGTTAGACGTCTGGAACGTGGGACATGGAGTATTACCATTAGCCAAAATTATTTTCATACGCGTCCAGACTGGATGTGACCGTGCAGACTCACGCAACTGTTCTACATGTACTTCTTAAACAGATGTGTGTCAATCATGCACGGACTGTCCCAGATGTTCGGGCGTTTATGTCAGACCATACAGACGTTGATGCAGATGGGTTACAACGGGATTTTGTCACCCAAAATATGTGTGCACGTCTTCATGTACCGTGTGGACGCGTTTCCAGTTCCTGACGAAGTAGACCAGATGCTACATCCAGTGGAATATGTTAAGTGGATCTCAGGAGCCATTTGGCCCAGTTCCTCCGGCGAAGGATACCCAGAAACATATATATTATAATCCTTGTGGTGTAATGGTAATTGCATAAAACAAACTTCATCAACTATCCTAGATGCTACATCTCCTTACGTATATATAGTACTCAACTCATCTAGTAGGAGACCGAATTACATCTGATCGAACATCATCTACATACCACTGCACTTAAAGCCCGAATTGTTAATGTTTCAAGGGGTTGTGAACATCCGGAGGGAAGTTAATTAGGAGAATTCCCGCACTACGAGAAATTATGCTTTAGGTGACAAAATTTTGGGTGTCAAACTAAATTTTGTCACCTAAAGTGAATTTTCCATGACAAAATATTAATTTCGTCACCCAAAACCATCCAGGAACGCCAAAACCGTCCGGACCGGTCAAAAACACGTTCAGACGTATTGCTGGTGTGACAACATACACGCGTCGTGAGTGAGGGAATAAAACAATCGTCACAAAAATAAAATAACGTCCGAACTCTCGAGATACCCATTCGGACTCGCTGCAGGGTGACAAATTCCACATCGTCACAATTTTTACAATATCGTCTGGTCTCCGTTTATACACCGTCCGAACGGTAATTACGTAACGAATAGTAATCATTAGGCTAGAGTGACAAGTTAAAAATCATCATGACTACTCTATTCACTCCGGACGCTATAAACCACATTCCAACGGAAAAGATACACAAGTCCGGACGGTAAAAAAAAGGTCCTCATAATTATAAATGCTTCTTCAACGAATCGTATGCTTCCACGTTGCAAAAGTTCAGACACGTGACATCGATACAGTCCGAAAAAAGCAATAGCGTGCCGCCACGTTAAACGGCCAGTCTTTGTCAAAATCTCAAACTCACTCATTCTCTCAAACTTTTCTCTCGCACGTTTTCACTTTCCATTCGAGATCTCTCAAAGAACTTGAGGTAAAACATTCTTCATAAATTTTATGTATTTCAATTAAATATCGACTTATGTTTAATTTGTTGTGTTGTTTTATTTTATGA
Organism: Myrica gale; assembly: GCA_963930655.1. NCBI lineage: Eukaryota > Viridiplantae > Streptophyta > Magnoliopsida > Fagales > Myricaceae > Myrica > Myrica gale. Next base: position 11,909,832 of record OZ005603.1, on the reverse strand, counting down.
AATTAGGGTCTTTGGCTGGTTATAAACCGTCAGGACTGTTATTGTACGTTCGAACGATGTTTATTAGCTTTGGACGTCGTAAAATTTGAACATCGCAGTCTGACATTCGTGCGAACAGATTATGATCATGTTCGGACGGCTTTTGCTAGGTTGACCGTGGAACACTACGAGAGAAGGATCAACAATGTTGGGGGACAAACAGGGCGAACAGCTTGGGCAAACTCCTATTTAGCGGAGCTAAACGAGAGTATTCGGACGATCGTGCAGCCGACGCATTAGTTGTGCATGGAGACCAAAATCGCTCTGACGGATAGCGCTATAACGGAAGAGCTGAATATTATGCGGAGGGAACTAATAAGGATGAGAGAACAATTATATCAATTTTCTCAGTCTGTCCATACCGTTCCAGTACAGCTGCAAACACTCGTCAGACGGGTGGATAACATGGAGGAGCATTTGACGCATGTTCATGAAGCCCTTAGACAAGATTTGGACGAGCCAGTCGCAGCTCTTTATTTGAACTAGTCTTCTATTTCTGCTTTAAACTTAGTTATTTAGACGTTTTAAAGTCGTTTTCGGCTTGTAATAGACATTACCATTGTGTTTTTCATTCGGGATTTGGATTATTTTTTATATTTTATATTAATTATGTTTTTCACTAGATTAAATTTATTTCAATTTAAACGGATAATTAGTAAAATTAAATGAGTAGTTATAATTAAATTGGTGATTAGTTATAATTGATATTTAATATAAAAATATGGCTAATTATATATATTTTTATGTATTTAAAATACATAAATTAATTTAAATATTTGTGCCAAATTACATTGAATTAAATGAAATAAATTTAATTATTTACTTAAATTAACGCATTTAAATAAATTAGGTTATGTGAAATAAAGTAAATTGAGTGCATTTAAATTGTGAAATAAATCTGCTATCCGTTCGGACTTTTTACATGAGCGTCCAAACGTGTTACAGAAGTTCGGACGGTATTCGTTGTTTATTCAGCTAAACGTACGCTTCCACGTCGTGTCAATTCATTGCAACGTCGGGACTAGACGTTCGCACGCCTTAATAAAACGTCCGGACGTATTTATTTTGCCGAACGGTTTTGAAAAGACGAACAGTTTTTCATTTTCAGTAACACCGAACGTTTTCCCTCAAAAATTTCTCAAAACTCAAGTTTTTTCTTCTCAAATCTCGACATAATATCACTCTCTCGTGTATCTAATCACATCTAAGTATGTTTTGCTTATTTTTAACAAGATTTTAATGGTGAAAACTTCTTTTTTTATAGTTTTATGTCTAGAATTTCAATTCTATTTTTTGTATAGTAGATTGTGTTGTTTGATTGATTTTTACGTAGAAATTGATTGTGTTAAGTGTTAGATTTATTTTAAGTGTATTAGTTTGTGTTTTGGTGGAATTTTTGGGCGAGTGGGGAAGAGGAGGGACGCTGCCATGGCTGAGTTAACTCGGTCATCGTTCACACAGCGTTCAGACTCATTATTTAGTCGTCTGGACAAGTTTTTAGGCGTTCGGACTCTTTTCGTAGTGTTTCGGTGGTATACATTGTTGTTTTGATCATGTCTGGACTGTCTTTGAAGGCTGTCCGGACGCTTTAATGTTAAATTTAAATAGTTTGCTATCGTCTTAGGGTTGGGACGGGTATCCAAAATCGATTTGGACACTATTTTGACTTTCAAAAAGATATGTTGACGTTTTGATCAAGTCCGGACGCTTATAGTATATGTCCGGACATATAAATCAATGTTCGGACGATGTCGTTTTCGTTCGGACGTAATGCTAACCGTGCGAACGCTATTTTGTGCAGATTCACTAAAAAAATGAGTAAGCGTTCACATACCAGTGTCATTATGTCTCGCTCGATTGTTGTCGAGCGGAACATCAAATTAGCCGACTTTAACGATCTCACATTTGAGGGTCGGACGCTTCCGGAAGTGATGGAGGGGGGTTAGGTTGGCTTCCATTGGTCCACAAGATCGACTATGCATTAAAAAATATGGTGCCAGAGTTTTATTGCTCTATATTACGGGTGAGGGACCTCGAGGAGCCTAGTATGGAGCTCACTGTCCGTAACATTTCGATCATATTCTCGCCTGACGAGCTGGCAAATTACTTGGGGTACGAGAGAGATTTGGCAGCGTTCCCAAACCTGCCAATGAGCGAGGAGGGCCGGCCTACTAAGGCCGAGGTATTCCGGACCATGCTGGGTGATGATACAACGATCTTGGACGGAGCCTATATGGTACACGGGCAGCTGCTTCCTTTTTGACGGATCATGCATCTAATCATATGCTTCTCCATCAACCCGAAGAAGCACACCACAGAGCTGTCTTATAGCCGGGCCGAGTTTCTGTACTTGGTAGTTATACGGGGGCTACCTATTGATATAACATCATACATCTACCAGTCCATTCGTGTAGAGGCCTTGAAGATTGATGCTACGACTTTATTGCCGCACGGGATTCTTCTGACCCAGTTCCTGCATGCCATGCTGGTACCCGAGGGTGACGAGCCGAGGGCGCAGCCACTTGGGTCGATCAACAAGACCACACTCTCCAAATCGATGGCCCAGACACGCCAAGCACTGCAAGCCGCTCGGGTTGCTAGAGGAAGACGACAGGAGCTGCCTACGGAGGCAATGGAGAGGGAGGATCCTAGGCAGAGCTCTACCTAGGGACTTGGGCCACAACAACCGAGTTGGATGGACGATATGATGACGGAGCTGTCTCAGCGGATGCAGTCGGTCTTGTAGCAAACCCATTGCATGGTCAGTAATATCAATCATCGTTTGACGGCTTTGGAGCAGAAGGTCGCCGACATGGACGTTAGACAGAAGAAAGAGGTCGTTGTGCTTAAGGAGGCTTTGAGGGGTGTGGCAACCGATGCGGATCTCTTTCCCCTGACTGAGTGATTCGTGCTGATAGAGAAGCACCTTCATCACGTCCTAAAACTCACGGATGATGATGATTCGTAGTCTACATTTACTATGTTTATTATGTTTTGAGGACATTTACTTTTACTATGCTAATACGTTTATTTTTTTATTATGTTTTGAGGACATTTACTTTTATATTATGATTTATGGACATGTATAGATTTATTTTGATGTTTTTATTTATATTATGTTTTATGTCATTTCAGTTATGTTATTTGTATTTATTAGAACTTAATATAATATGTTAATTAATATTACGTTTATAATTTTGGTACACTCTTTCAAAAAATATTGATTATTTACATTATTACCTAAATTTGTTATTTATCCTATCTATAGTAAGGGGACTTTTCTTGCTCGTTAGCGCCCCCTTACCTCTATTAAATTCGTTTAGTCATAAAGGAACTAAAGTTTCGCTTGCTAATAAAGTTAATTAAAAAATGAAGAAAAAAAATCAAAATTGTCCATAAACGTTTAGACCTTAATTTATACGTCCGGACTGTTTAATGTTAATCGGACGGTGTCATATTATATAAAATAAACCGTCCGAACACAATTTTATACAGTCGGGACTCCCGAAATTCAAAATTATGTCTGGACTCTTGTTTACTAACGTGAGGACGTGATTGTTTATTATCAGACACTATGGTGTTGGTATTTCATAAGCAGTCTCGTGTGATGTAAGGAAGTGTTCGGACGGTATGTGATGGTCTGAACGTTAATGTTAATGAGCATACGCTGTCGTTTGATAATTACTAAACTGATGTGTTGAACTGTAAGAGGGAGTTTGGACGTGTTATAGTCGTGCGAACGTATATGAAAATTTTGGCGGCATGAATTCCCTCAAAAACTAATGCACGTATGCATTCGAACTTCCTTTTCTGTGTCCGAACGGGTTTCAAGAGTATGAAAGTTACAGATTCGCAGACAGTGGAGGAAAAACGGAAAAAAAGGAAATGAGAGATTTGAGCTCGAGGAGAAACGAAGAGCTGATTTTAGGCTTTCAATCTCTTTGAAGAGGGTGTGAAAAGAGCATATCTTTTAGAAAAGATCGTTGGATTGCATTCAAGGTTAGTGGTTTTTAAATTGAATTATTTTAGGATGAAAAACTTGTATTGTAATATATGAAAGCATGTGTTTTTCGAAATTTGAGGTTCTAAAATGATAGTAATGGAGTTTGGGGTTGGTTGTGATTTGTTTATATTGAAGAGTTTGTGGTTTGGGTTGATTTTGATAAGGTTGTTGGACTGAAAATTGAGTCTGTGCGTCGAAGAAGTGTCTTGTTCAACAATCGCAGTCCAGACGGTTGATTTACCGTCCAAACTCTATTTGTTGGTTCGGATGCTTTGTAAAACACGTCTGAACGTCTTTGTATATAGTTCGGACCGTAATGTTACGTCCAAACGGTATTTGTTATTATGTCATGCATTCATTTAGTAGCCTTAGACCCCGTATAAGAATTACACGAAGTTCGGATACACAAACTGGATGTAATTCTTGACTTGTCCACATTATGGACAGTTTAAGTTTACAATATGCATAATGTGCGTAATGTATCTGCTATTGTGACAGATGTGTTTAGAAATTTCAATGCAAATCTCATTTTGTCATTCGGATATACATTCAGCATTGAACTTACACATTTGCCTTAAATGGTGGGTGTTTAGGCTCAATGTTGTAGACGTGTATCTGGGGACTGAGGGGAAATGCTGTCGAAATTTCTAAAGCATCGATCACAATGGTCGGGTCATTTACGTGCAGTACGTGATATTGTAAACTTGAATGAGATAGGACCTGAAGAAATTAGAGTTGAGTATGAATGTCACTATTGTTTGTGTTTTCGTCTTTGAAGGAACAATATGGATAAAAGCTGGATTTATAAGGCTGATAGACTCAAAAGTGCAAAGTATAATGATGGTGTTCGTGATTTTATGAGTGTTGCCCGTAGTTATGCAGATTGTCGGTGTCTAATAAGATGTCCATGTAAGAGATGTAAGAATGTGTTGTTTCAATGTGTGGATGGGATGGAGGATCATTTATTCATAATTGGGTTTGACCAGAGTTACACTCATTGGGTGTTTCACGGAGAGTCAATTTCAGAAGTTCCTAACCGGGTGGTGAATTTAGAACCTGATCCGGGCAGCGATGACTCTGAGGGAATCATAAATGATGATATGATAGACATGTTAGAAGATTTTGAGGCGGGAGCAGGGGTTGATGAGAATATACCGGGTCCTGAAACAGTCCAGGTGTAAGAAGTACTCCAAGTTGTCTTTCATTGTTAGGTTACTTCATGTGAAGTCAGAGAATTATTTGATTGTAAAGGCGTTTGAAGATGTGGTTGCTTGATAAAAGATGCTTTGCCGGAGGGAGACACTTCCTAAATCTTATTATGAGTCAAAAAAGTTAAGAAAGAATTTAGGATTTAGCTACAATAACATACGTGCATGCTTAAATGACTGCGTACTGTTTTGGAAGGAGCTCAGCCGAATGTTTTCTTACCATGCGCACGTCTATTCCATAAAATTAGGTCATTTCGTTAGACTTTCGAACGCATATTATATGTGTCCAAATGCTTGTTTAAATTAGACGACATCGTTTTGAGGACTATGCGGACGCTGTGTAAGACCGTGCATATGGTTTTAATTGACCATCGTTTGTCATCTTCCGCATTTGCTGAGACCTCTACACCGCAGGATCCTAAGAGTCTAGGGGATTATATGACGCGAGAGGAGCAGCTGGAGCAGCCACAGGTTGAGATGCTCAACCGATCAATTATTGTAGAGTGTGAGGTCTCCGTTGATGAATTTGAGGAGCTGAAGTATATGGCCAGAGTATCAACAACATTCTGGATGACCAGGGTTGGATTGGGTATATGAAGAGAGGTGACATAGCCTCTGTAGATCTCGTCTGAGAGTTTTACGCTACACTGCTGGACGTTGAGGATATTGAAGCAATGCTACAAACCGTCAATGTACGCGGGGTGAACTTTCCATTTTCACCAAACATCCTAGCGGCATTTATGGGGCCGCAGAGGTTGATTGGAGCATACCCTATAGTGGAGATGGTGAACAAGACAGATTCAGAAGACATCTTCTGTACTTTCATTGGCCAGAACGTGGTGTTGGTCGGACCCTTCATCATGCAGATGTTCATGCTCCATTTCTGGCGTATTCAACACCTCATCTTTGCCTACGACATCGAGCCAAGGTCTCACACGACAGAGTGCCCTATTATGAGAGGCGAGATGATGTTGGTCGTGGCTAAAGGATGTGTTTTAGATTTTCTCATGTACATCTTCCTGAGTCTTCGGTCTTAGGCGAAGATCACTTCTTCTGTTGGGTTGTCTTATAATCTACTCTTCACATAGTTCCTCCATTGTATGGGCTGGATGGATAGTCCGGACGAGGACAAGAAGCGCCTATCGTCCCATCTGTTGGACTACTTTGAGTCGTTCCGCGGTGTAGCTTAGGCGGCAACAACGGGCTCCTGCTCCTGACAGTAGCAGGAAGTGGAGGAGCCCCCTCGCCGTGCGGATGATCAGGAGCGACCTACCCAGGCCGATGCTTGGATGGCAGACCTAAAGGGGATAGTTGAGGCTGCTATTTCACCGACGCATAAGTTGTGCGTCGACTTAGGGACCCGTGTTTCCTCTATGGAGACTCAGATTGTGGGATCACAATCATTTCTCATTACCATTTTGGCACCTTGAGTGTGATGTTGAAGAGGTTAGGCGCCATTGAAGATCTGCCAGGTCCATAGCATGATTAGGACTAGGGGTGTTCATTTGCACCAGCGGTTACCGCTACCGCTACTGGTACCGTTACCGGTAAGGGCGGTTATTGTGCCTTAGCGTTGCGGTGACGGTGTCAAATATGTAATTCCGTCAATTGCGGTGACGGTGACGGTTTTTGCCAAACCGTCACCTACACTACCGTTAACCACCCCTAGTTGAGACTTGAGATGATTATTGATTATGTGACATACTTTTTGTTGGGCTTTTATTGGAATATGTTAATTGGTTTATGTCACATTGTTTGACACTTTTATTAGTCTTTAGTCTTTATGTTTGAATATGATATTATGTTATACTTTTGGACAACTTTATATTTGTTATGATTGTTAATGATTATGATATTATATTTGAATATGTTATGATATTTGTCCATTTGATATGATTATTGATTATGATATTATGTTGCTAATTTAAACAACCTAAAACAGTGAAAAAAATGAAAAAGCTCAAGGAAAAAGCTTTTTTTTTTTTTGCACAACGGTTATACGGTTTAAGCGGTTATCGTATAACCGTTACCGTTAATACCGTCACCGGCAAGAGCGGTTATTGTGCCTTAACGGTACGGTGAAGGTGTCAATTATGTGATTCCGTCAATTGCGGTGACGGTGATGATTTTTGCCAAACCGTCACCTACACTACCGTTAACCACCCCTAATTAGGACTTTCTTTTAATTTTCATCTCACATTATTATTTTTGGACATTTATTATCATATTTTATTTTTGTTTTGGATATTTATTTTGGGTTTGTATTTTCGATATTTATGTTGATTTTTTATGATAGTTATTATTTATCTTTGATTATTATTGTATAATATTTACCTTTGAGGGTTTGGATATGTTAATACTTCAAATGCAATGTTCACGATCTATTACTTAGATTATTATTAACTTTAACACTTAGAATTTTATGTTAAAATTTAAGATGAAATACATAAGTAATTAATTTATAAGAAATGAATAATTAATAAATATAGTATGAAAATTATTGAAGTATATATACATAATTATTATGATGAATCTAATAAAATCTTAAAAATACACATTTCTTCTAGATAATCCTCCTTTATTCTCTCTGAAATGGAAAGCTTGTAAGCTTGATGTTTTGTTATGAAACCCCAAAGAAAGCAAGTAATACATAGTGACTCTTTGGTTCCTTTTTTCTGTATGGCTCAAATTGTCTCTCAAAACCCTAGAGAAAGCACTCCACTAATTAGTTTTCGCGGCTCGTATTCACCTTGTTTGGCTACGCGTTTCACGAGCGAGTATGTACTCTTCCGTTCAGTGCTTGTATTTTTCTCATAGTTTCTTGACCTGCTTCGTAGGGGTTTGCTTCAGTTTTTTTACTTTAATTCATTCGAATGAGCGTTACTTTGTGTTTTTTCATGCAAGATTTCAATGTTTTCTCCAACATTGTTCTTAAAAATACACATTTCTTCATAAAGTATATATATAAGTAATTATTGATGGCTGATCTTTGTATCAAAATTATTGAAGTGTGTATATATATATAAACTATAAGTCTCAAATAAATAAGTAATTTATTTACTAATCTAGGTAGAGTTCAAACGTAATTTAACCGTTCGGTCGTTTTTTGTTGAATAAACGACGCCGTTTTCCTACATTCTAAATGAGCCGTTCGAACATTCATTTTCTATTACAACGTCGTGGGGTTGGATGTAAAATGGTGTCGGTAGCATGTTTGAACAATTTTGTGAATTTAATTTTGAAACGCGTCCTAACGCCATCAAAATTTTGGATAATAGTTCGAACGACCACAAAATTTTTGGCAGTAAATTTCATGCCAAATTTTTCAGGCAAACTCGTCCGGACGTATCTTATTACCGTCCGGACATAGTTTCGAGGAGTTAAAAGGCCGAAACCCATGAACTATACATTCATTTACCAACTCTCCCGAAAACTGATGAAAATAATCTCCAATTCATCTTGGCTTAGATTTCTTCTTGAAGAATAATTTGAATCATTGAGGAGGAGGATTAGGCATAAATTACTCAAACTTTGGATGGATTAGAGCAATATTTTGGATTTGAAAACTTTGAGAGGTACGGTGTTTTACGGTTTTGTGGGTTAAGTTAAAAATGTTGTTTTGCTTGATTGTTGATTGTTTAATGCTTTTGGTAGCTTATAGACATGTTTGGTGTTGATTTGGTGCAAAAATGGTGATGCAAAACAACTGCTTTTGTGATTAAAGTGGTCGGCGGGTGTCTGATTGTCGAATTCTGTCCTTCTGTAATCGCAGTCTAGACGTTTACTATTGACGTCAGAATGATTTTTTTGGCAATTAAAACTATTTTTTTCATGAAACAACATCTTTTTTGTCTGTTGTAGTGCGGACGACTGTGTAGACGTCTGAAACTGTTTTTCGTGAAGTTTATTTAATATTTGTTTTGTTAATTCTTCAATTTTCCAAGTTATGGATAGTTTGAGATTAGACTATCCGGAATGTGGTCATTGATCAGTTTTTGTTGATGTTTGAATGGTTTTTTAATTGGTTGGCTATGGATACTCTGAGAAAATAATTGCCAAGGTTGGGGGATTAACTAAGCGACCAGCTTGGGTGGACGATATGGTAGTGAAGCTGAGGGAGAATATGTAGACGATAGTGGAGCAGACGCATATGTTGTGCAAGGATCTTCAGATCCGCTTCACCACGCTGAATGCTATGTGGATGGAATTATTTTCTGTGAGAGAACAAATGTCCCAGTTGCACCAGTCTCTCCATACCATTCCGATACAACTCCGGACACTCATCAAACGAGTGGATATTATGGAGGAGCAGTTGGAGCACGTTCGCGACGTCGTCAAACATGATCTCGACGAGTCAATTCGTCGTCATGATTCAGACTAATCTTTGGTTTATTTTTTTCGTTATTATTTACCTATGCTTTGTTAGTCTTCCGCTTGTACTAGACTTTATAATTATGTTTCACATTTGGTATTTCTGCGAAGAGTTATTTTATATTATGTACTTGATTTTGATTAAGTATTTTTTTTACTATTATGTCAGTTAAATATTTGTATACCATTATTATTTTTATCTTATATTTAATATAGTGTTTTAATATTAAATGCATAATTAAATAAAGGGCTAAAGTCATAGTTAGTCCCATAAATATGAGCAAAAATCAAATATGTATCCCTAATTATCAATTTGGTGATTTGAGATCCATAACTTTTAAAAATCATCAATTCTAGCCCCGTCTAAGTTAGGCATTAAATCTGACAGAAAATCATGCAAAATGACTAAAATGCCCCTCCAAGATAAAATTACTAAAAAAATCATTAAAAAGAAAAAAGAAAATATTTTTAAATAAAACTATTGAAACTCTATTTCAATAATATATTTATTTTGGTCATTTTGCATGATTTTTCGTCGGATTTAACGTCTAATTAGACGGGGGCTAGAATTGATTATTTTCAAAAGTGATGATTCTCAAATCGCCGAATTGATAATTATGGGTATCGATTTGATTTTTGCTCATACTTATTGAGCTAACTATGATTTTACCCCTTAAATAAATTAGATTTGAGTATTGCCTATTATACTTAAGAGTAGTCCGAACATATTAATAATCTCCAGACATCCGCTGATATGTTACACGTCCGCACGCACTAAATAAACGTCTGCACGTGTTACCATTGCAAACGTCTGAACTCAACCGTCTTCACGTCCTTATTTAAGCATCGTCTGCACGTTATTTCGTCGTGGCACTGTATATTCGCTGCAGTTTCTTTTTTCTTAAGATAAAAATAATAAGTGTGCGCACGTTCTTTGTTAGCGTTCGGACGATGAATCTGCTTACAAAATTACATTTTCACACAGAAATTTACTCATTGCGAACTGGTATTAGAGATTTTCGCACTGGTTTCCATGTTGAAATTGATTTTGTTATGTAATACATTGAGGTGCGCACGAGACATGCAAACAGAAAAAAAAAGAAATCCGTGACGTATTTATATTTATCACACGAAATGAAAACCATCCGAACCGTATATGTTGGTGTTCGAACGCTATTTCTTGAGGAACCTCACTAATTGTCAGCCAAAAACATGGGTGACACTCTTTTCCTATCAAATTGGGTATCAAATTTTTTTTGACACCAATAACTTTTGCTGACAAAAGTTTGACTTTAGGTGACAAATACGTTTGACACCCAAAACCCATTTTGTTGTAGTGTTGATTTGTTATCAACTTTAAGTAAAGCTGAAGGAAAGGAACTGATTTGCATAGGGAAATTAAGAGTACTGGTTTACTTGAGCCAGACTGTTTTGATAATGTCAGTTCTATTTTTTCTAAATAATTTAAGCTTTTTTTCATATTTTTGAAAATTAATTTAGGTCCAAATCTTCACATAATGCTTCATAAAAGCAAAGTGTATATGGGATAGGCTATTGATTTAAAGGCAGAATCATTAAGGTATAATCAAGGTTTAATTTGCACGCGAGATTCATCTATCTCCAAGAAAACCGAACCTATATATTTCATGCAAAACCCTCCCACCTAAACGAGCAAGATTCCAAATCCAAATTACTATTACTATTAGAGTAAATGTATAGTCACTTTATCAAAATAAAAATACTAATTAAAATCTCTAATCACCTTATTAAAATTATCAAATTAAAAAAATTAAATCAAATAAAAAATTCGACTAATTTTCCAACAAATTAAAAGAATCTTAAATCTCCCAGAATCTTGAAACACTAGATAATTTACGAGTTTTGGAGTGGAATAGACAATTACAATTCGCAGTGGATATATTTGATTAATTAAACGTCGAAGTACCTGATCGATCCTCAAGTTATGGCACATTACAATAATTAACTGTCGATTTTCAATGACAAAACCACAGGGTACAATATGATGGTTTGACTTCCGCTTGAGTTATCAGCATTGGTTCAACAATCACCAAAAGACTTTATTGAATCATTCAAATTATTTTATTGCATGATCGACCAAAATACAGCGCTGATCTCTTGGAATATGTCTTTAAATTGCAGCATGAAACAGCGAGAAATCAACGTGTACAAACAACCTATCTAGACAAAATTGGGACCACCACAAATATCAAATCTTTGCATATTGTCCCGAACTTCCCTCGTCTTCGGATCATTAAGAGGTAAGAGAGGAATCGCCACTGCCTCTATTTTGCTGATACAACTCTTTATCCAATCCAGATCCTTCTCGCATTGTGTGAGACCGCCTTGTAGCATAGACGCTGCTTCTTTGCTTGGCATCTGGCATGCCGGAAGACTTGGATGATTCGCGATGGATTCCAACCTTGCAGCTACCATGACGAAATGATCAAGGAGTTGATAGAGAATTTGCTCAAGGAAATTTTCAGAAAGTTCCTCTGGTGTGCTTTTACTGTTTGAGGCCATGTCATGGAGTTCTGGGTTCTCCATAGCTTCCAAATTCCTTTTCCGCGTCACCTTGATTGTTTTCATTCGTCTAAACTCGAAGGCAACCATTCCCAGTGTGTTGGAAAGCTGGAAGATGAAAATTGAATTCTTATCTTCTGCTACGCATCTCAACGCAGATCTGAGCCTTTTAATCTTTGCTGCCAAGTTTTCTTGCCTTGACATCATGAAAAGAAAACAATGAGCAGGCAACAGAGCCGATTCCCGCAATCGCCTGCATTCATGTCGATCGCTTTCAAAGCTCTCACTTCTCCATGATGATCTAATCCTCTGAACGTTTTCAAGAATACCTGCAAACTTTTCTTCGCAGAGTCAGAATCTTTCTTGAACCCTTCCTTACACTCACGCATCAGTTCTTCAATTTTTTTTTTCAGAAGCCTCAATATTGGCATATACTTCCAGCTTAAGTCTTGGAGATTGTTGGGACAGTCCGGGCTCAATCATCTTCTCAAGGACCCCCTCGTTCCGAGATTCTTTGGCTTCTAATTCAGAGGTCTTTTGATAAGTTTCTTCATCTTTACTGCACGATTCCGGCTCACCGAGATCCTCAGAAAATATTCCGAATTTAATTTGCCACTCATTCAAGCTATCTTTCACTGCGTCTTCTTTTGCCAACAGCTCTTTCATGCCCTCAAGGATCAGCATCTTGACTTCGTCCTGACGTTTCTGCACTGTTCGAAGCCCAGCCTTCAGAGCCGCGAGTTCCCCTTTACTTTTTGTGCTCTCAAAATGCATTATCTGTTCACTTATTTGTTTGTCGAGTGAAACGATGTAATCCTTCAGCTTTGCACACTCCTTTGTGATCATACGATGAAGATCGTCGTACTGGCCTTTGTCAGCCATTGATGACACCTACAAATCTCTGTAAAAGAACACCAAGAAAAAGAAAGAACCGAGAAAAAACAAAGCTGAGACTTGAGAGTGGGAGAAAGTGTTTGGGGAAGAAAGTTTCAGATGGTTACGGCCTTGATTATTTTGTCGTCAGTACTCCTGGAGAACTTTGGAGAGTTTTCTTGCTTTCTTGCTCTAGAGAGAGAGAGAAATCAAAATGAGAGTTTTTCTGGAAGGGACTTCGGTTGGGGCGTGTAACTTATTAAGCAGCATGGCATGCGGAAGCATATATATATATATATATATATATATATACACATGTGTATGTATGTGTGTGTTTTCTTGGGATAATAAAATTAGAAATAACATTTAAACAATACATAAAATAACGTATTTGCATTCTGATCAAATTTATTGCACAACGTATAAAAATAAGTAGCATACTCACTAATTATAAGCACGAAATCTCTAAACAAGTTTTACTCAGTCAATTACACATAATACTAGCATAAAATTATAAATTTGAGGACATTTCACACACGGATCAAAAATAAATGGATAACTGCAAGCATATATAAAATTTAAATACACAAAAGTGGGACCAAAGTTTCTGCCGTAACAGCTAAAACCAAACCAAGGTATACATAAATTCCTTTTCTCCCCTCTTCATTATTTGTTATAATCACCATTGTCAGGCGGGCGGCACTACAAGAAAAAACATACAAATTTCGTCACGTAAGGTTTTGGGTGACAAAACCGGGTTGTCACCCGGTTTGTCACCTAAAGCCCGTCAGACAATGTTTTAGGTGACGATTTTCGTGTTCTGTCACTCAGAACCGTTCGGACGTATTTTAAAGCCGTCCAAACGGTTTTGTGTCATACTGACGAAATTCAAAATCTTCATGCCCAGTACAGTCCATCTGTTCACATGAGTTGTGCGAACGTTCTCTTTATACGTTCGCACAGCTCATGTGAACGATTAATCCAATGTGACGAAATACATTTTGTCACGCAATAAACGTCTGCACGGTAATGTACAATATTTTGGACGCATTTGGGAAGACGTCCGCACCGTAGTTTCATTATGACGAAAATGTTTTTGTCATCTAAAATTTCTGTGCGAACCTTTGAGTATACAGTTCGGACTCCGTTTACATTGAAAACGTTCGAACGACATGCGGTACAATTCGGACGGTTTCTTAGTTTAAGAACGTGTGGACGCGATAGACACCGTTCGGACTAGCGAATTTAAAGCAAAGTGTGCGGACGGATAGTTATGCGTGCGCACGCTAGCAACGAAAAATATCCGTGCAAACGTCATGTAACAAACGTTCGAATGGTTTTCTATATATTTGAATTAATTTAATTAAAATTTATGAAATAATATAAATATGAAGATATTTACTGCTCATAATATAATAAATATCTATAAATATGCAATCGTTATTAAAAGTAAATAAAATACATAATGGATAAGGACTGACAAAGTAGTAAAAAATACATAAATCTATCCAAATTTTTGTTTGGGTGTCGAACGAGATTGCATCTGTCTCATCTGCTCCATCAGCTGCTCACGCATCTGGTCCGCCATTAGTTGCATCCTCCGTTCTTGTTGTTCCACCAGGTTCTTTTGCTGCTCCGCCATCATCTTCTGGTGTTCTTCGTCTTTTTTCCGTTGCTGCTCCGCCATCATCTTCATCAGCTCTTCGTCTTTCTTCCGTTGTTGCTCCCCTCCATCATCTGCAGATGAATTATAAATTGAAACGAATAGAGAAAAATGCAAAAATTTAATTGAAACGATAAATTTACTTTAGTCCTCGGAGTAATATTCTTCAGAATCACTATGATCTTCACCAAACGATTCCAAGGAATCATCGATTCTTTTTACTTCACGTTGTTGTGGACCAGTCTCATCGGTTACCGGCAGATAGGCCTCGACGTCATTTCTAGTCAACGGGATCATGTCAAATGAGTTAAAGTTCACAAAAATCTCAATAGTCTCATTCTCCTGGTATGCTTCACGATTCGATGGTCCTTCTCCATCTTCACTTGCTTCCTCTTCAGTAGGTGGAATATCATACGTGTTTCTAGGGGTAATCTTTTGAACAATCTTCCAGTGCCCGCCCAACTTCATATCATCAATATAAAACACTTGATTCCCCTGAGAAGCTAGCATGAACGGGTCAAAGTATCCGCAGATCCAGACCGGATGCTAATGCATACAAGTCATCCGAGATCGAGCCCGAATTTTCGTTGCGCATAGTTTGAATCTAAAATAGTAAACACATGTTAAGTATGAATCTAAAAAATGATCGATTAAAACTAAACATATAATAGAGATAAAATTAAATAAATACCTGAGTTTTAAACCATAACGGAAATTCTTCTTCGTGCCTCCTATCAACATTTATTAGTGATTTCCACCTCATCTCTTCCAAGTGCTCGCTATAAAGAAATAAGATATTTTATAGTAAATTAAAATATAATGAACTTATAATGCCCATTAATAAATGCAAATATTCACATAAGCGCTTACTCTATAAGTTAGCTGATTTCTGAACAGTTGTTTGAGTACGTATCACTGCGCTTTTGTAAATTCATTTTTATTCAAATTTTGACCCCTACTAGCTCCCAGCGGTCGAACACTTTGAGTAAACACAGAAAATCGACAACTTCAATCATCCATGTCAGCATAATTCCGATCTTTTCTATTAAATCTCGTCTCAACCATACTAAGATACATTGAGCAAAAAGTTAAACATTCATTTAACACATAATTCTCTGCTATTGAGCCCTCACATCGTGCCCTGTTCTTAACGAAACGCTTCATCTTCCCCAAATACCTCTCCATTAGATACATCCATCGAAATTGAACTGGACCCCCAAGTTTCACCTCTCGAGGTAAATGAACAGCTAAATGAACCATAATAGTAAAAAAATGATGGAGGGAATATATGTTCCAACTTGCAAAGAATCGTTCCAATGTCTTTCTCTAATTGGTCCACAACGTCGGTTCGTATTGTTCTTGAGCACAAGTGTTTGAAGAATAAGCTCAACTCAGTCAACGTCGTACATACTTCGTTTCCTAACAACCCGTGTATCATTGCCTGTAACAGTCGCTGCAACAAGACGTGTGAGTCATGATTCTTCATACCCATTATCTTCCCTTCATTTATATTCACGCACAGAGATATGTTAAAGGTGTATCCATCCGGAAACTTAACAGCCTTCAGCCATTCAGAACACTTTTTACGTTAAGCCTTCGTTAAAGTAAATAATGCTCGAGGCATCACCTCCTGCTGATCCCGAAATTGCAAATGCAACTCCTTTTTAATGCCTATTAATGCTAAGTCCCGCCGAGCACTAGAATTTTCTTTCTTCTTACCATCGACGTTCA
Organism: Myrica gale; assembly: GCA_963930655.1. Classification (NCBI taxonomy): domain Eukaryota; kingdom Viridiplantae; phylum Streptophyta; class Magnoliopsida; order Fagales; family Myricaceae; genus Myrica; species Myrica gale. The sequence continues at coordinate 11,893,403 of OZ005603.1, read as the reverse complement.
TCAAAGTTCCCAACACATTGTCACAAATATTCTTCTTGATGTTCATGACGTCCAAATTATGTCGAAGTTTCAACTCTGACCAGTACGACAACTCAAAGAATATGTTGCGCTTCGTCCAACTTAACTCAATGTCAGCAAGTTTTCTATTCTTCTGAGTCTTCACAATCGAACATAACGGAACCGATTCAAAGTTGTTGAAGTATCTCCTCTCCAGTAACTTCTTCAGGCGCTGCTCTAAACTCTTTTCTCCCCTCAAATATGTCGACATCATGCCTCCACCCATGTGTCGCGGGTAAATATCGGCGATGTTCCAAAAAATAATGTTCGCATTGCAATTAGGGCATGCTAATCGTCGTTTCGTACTCCAACCCGAGAGATTACCATAAGCCGATAAGTCATTTATTGTCCAAAGCAAAGCAACATGTAACTTGAATGAACTAGATACGGCCGCGTCTACGTCTGCACTCCATTTTCCCACAAGTCCTTCAACTCATCTAACAATTGCTGCAAGTAGACGTCGATATCATTCCCGAGATTTTTTGGACCTAAAATAAGCAACGACAGCATGAAACGTGAATCCTTCATACATTTCCATGGCGGCAAATTGTATGGAATTAGTACAACTGGTCATATACTATACGATAAGCTCATGTTGCCAAAAGGATTGAACCCATCAGATGCCAAACTCAACCGAACGTTCCGAGATTCCCGACAAAACCATTCATATTTATTATCGAGGGCTTTCCATACCTCAGAGTCTGTAGGAAGCCTCATCACCTCATCTTCAACCACACACTTCTCTTGGTGCTACCGCATATCTGTTGCCGTCTGTCTTGATAAAAACAATCTCTGCAACCTCGATTTCAAGGGAAAATGCCGCAACACTTTTTGAGGAACCTTTGATTTGTTATTTTGAGTATACTTCCACCTTGATTCCCCACACACTGGACACTCAAATACTCATAAAAATTAAATTTTTGATATGTGTAAATATACTTGCAAAAACGAAAGCATATAATAGACAAACATCCACATGCAAAAATAACCCGAATGAGTGGGTAATAAAATGACTTTGTTTTAAGAAATAGGCATGTGCATGCTAATACAACTGTACAAAACAAACAACACCTTAAAACTCTTATTTTTAAAATGTATATATATACTAAGAAAAACGACAGCGTATAATAGACAGACGTGCGCACGCTGAAACATATCGTCCGAACGTGAAATAAAATTTCCTAGTTTAATGAATAGACATGCGCACGCTAGGACAACCGTCCGCAACCAATTACTCTTAAAAAATATTATTTTTAAGATGTGTATATATCTTAGAAAAAACGACAGCATCTAAGGCCTAACATTTGGAAAAGTAACCGTAGAAAATTGAAAATTATCTATCCGAACGGCTTCGAACCTTCCGGATGTGTTGTGGGGAAGAAGACTGAGTTGACTCAGCCATGGTCGGCCTCTCCTCTACCTCTAAACGTATATGTGACGTTTCACCTTTTGTCAACGCTGAATATCGTCCGAAATGGTTTTGTAATTCCTGGGACACATTGGGTAACAAAATTTTTATTTTGACATAAAATGGCATAATTCAGTGACAAAATTTATTTTGACACTAAAATATTTGACACCTAAGGTCAAATTTCTTGTAGTGCAAGTTCGATGTGCATCGAGCCCTTATGAAAAATTGAAGTTGATACGAGTTCGGTTATTACGGTGAGGAGTATTATGCTGATGAGTGGTAAGCGACGGCCAGGTTCGAGTCTTCACAATCCAAAGGCCCAGAATGTACCACATCATTTAAAATGTGCTTAACCGGAAAACACTATTACCCGACCCATTTGCAATATGACCCGCTTTGCAGAAATTTTGAGTTCGGTTATTCCCATTCGTGGTTCGAGATTATTTTGCCAACTCCCACACCATTGCCCAACTCCGTTACCTAGCCCCCCGTTGCCCCGCCCCTTGTCTGTCAATCACCTCTCTCCCCATAATGAACTGTCTTCGTCCACTCTCTCGAGATCATGTTGGATTTAACAGACAATATTAGACATTATTTGAATTTTAAATAATTAAGGTAACGACTCTAGGAAGTTAACGCACATTCACATAGTGATATTTTATAGGGGAAGTTGTTTTCCATTTGCCCACTTTAGTCCTTAGGTTTTACACAATTTTACGTTTTAATCCTTGGTTTCATTTTTTCAAATATTAGTCCTTGAGTTTACATTTTTTTACAAAATGGTCCTTCCGTCAGTCTGCCATCTATATGTTTAACGGACCATGTAGCGGTCGACCGGGTATATGTTTTAAACGTGAGAGGTTGACCGGTACTTAAAGCGGACAGCCAGTATATGTAGCTATCGACCACTTCAAATTGCTGACGTGTCAGAGAACTCCGTTAAGTATATGGACGGCAGACTGACGGAAGGACCATTTTGTAAAAAAAATGTAAACCCAAGGACTAATATTTGAAAAAATGAAACTCAAGGACTAAAACGTAAAGCGTGAAAAACCTAAAGAATAAACTGCTAAATTCCCTTATTTTTAACTTGGGAAAACTTCCCTCTTTATACCCAATTTAAATGTCAAGATTCTCATTCATTTCTGTCGGTGAAAATTCAAAGGGTGAAGTGAGAGAAACAATTCCTAGTCTATTATTTTACAGGTTGAAACAACAGAGATATAGAGAAGGAGAAAGGCAAGCAGAAGAGGTCTCATTATATGGATTCTAGTGTGTCTTCTTATAATGATTAATTCCGCATTATGGTAATTGACAATGGTGGAACCAGGACTCAAGACGAGGGGGACAAACTCCTAAGGCGAAATGACAAAACAAAAATTCCTAAGTAATGCAAAAAGTGTTTTAGAGTCAAAATATCAAAAATTAAGGACTAAAAGCATTAAAAATATTGAAATACATGTATCATACTATTTAGCCGCATTTTGTTTTATTTAGGCAATAAATTCTGATTTTAAGAGATTTTTTGGGGGTAAATTTTTGCAATTTGATTCCCTCAAATTACATTTTAATGAAATTATCCCCCAAATATATACTCTTAGCTTTCCATGAGGTAAAGACATCTGGGTAACAAAGTAAACCGTATCAAATGATTTAAAATAAATAAAAAAGGGCAAATCTTATTTTGCACTAGGGTTAATGTCACTTTGGAGATCTAAATTATCAAGTTCGTCATGTTAAGTCACTCAACTATCAAGACTTACTAATTTGCATTATTTAATAAAATCTGACTGTCAAAATCGTACCATATGGTCAATTTGTAACATGATGTGATACGTTTTTGACGATTAGATTTTATTTTATAAAGTATATTGATAAATTTTAATAGTTTAAAATCATAGATAATGACGTGGCAATTGTTTTTAAAGAATTTGGTTCACCTTCCTTCTCAGAAAATTTCAACTTTATGTACTTTTTATTTTTGAAATAAATCTTTAACATTTTCATTACCACGGAGGCCAGAGGGAGCAAGGAAGAAAGAGCCAAAGCAAAAACAAAAAATAAAAGGAAAAATAAAATAAGGAGGAGAAGAACGGAGAGAGGAAAACGAGATTCAATAACTCAAATAGACGGAAACAACACAAATGAAAGGCAAAAGGAGTTGGAGCTGAGAGTCTCCACCGTCCCCTCTCCACCACATCAGATCCTCATCGCCCTCGCTCTTTCCCTCCGAAATCTCCGTTTCTGATTTTGTCCCCCTCCCGAATCCGCAATTCACCCAAGGGCAAATCCGCCCCAATGGCCTGCTTCAAATCATCCGTCTAGGGGCACAAAAAAAATTGACAGGACTGAAGCGGGCGGCCCCGGCTTACCTCCCCTTCCGTCTACCAATGGGTATTGATATATGTGAAAATCATGAAAGTTGAAAATCCAGACTAATTTATAAATCATAGAAATTTACAGATCATTCGCTCACTTACACGCACTCTTTGAAAAAACAAAGCAGCAGTTTTGCTTTATTCGTTTTGGATTTGATATTTTTTTATTACGTTATTAGTGACATTGCAAGTTTATATCTGTAGCAGAGTGGCTTTTCTCTCTTTCTTTGCGGGAACGGATTCCCTCCGAAGGAGGAATTTCCAAAGGCTACCAAAAGCATGGTCCAGATTAAAAAAGAAACAAATCAACGGTTATTATATGTACACCTCATTTAATGAATAGAACAAACCCTTTTTAGTCTTTTTTCATTAAATGATTTGGACATATATTAACCGTTGATTTGTTTCTTTTTTAATCTGGACCATGTCTTTGGTAACCTTTCGAAATCTCTCCTTTGGAGGGAATCCATACCCCTTTCTTTGCTTCACCATCCTTGTGCTATCAATCCATCATCCTCTCAGTTTAGCTTTTCACAATCCATAATGGAGCCTAGGCTTCTCCTCTTCACTCCCATCTTCTTGCTTCTCTTGCTCTTGGATGCGAGCTCAGCCCAGATGCCAGGCGCTCATACGCTATCTCTGTCTCTGTCTCTCTTTCTCCTGTCCATGTCTATAAGTTATAGCGAATTTTATTTTATTTGTCTTTTTCGTGGTTTCTAAGCCACATCCTGTTTAGTATACAATTTTATTTTTGGCTTGAAATGCTATGTTCTGTTAGATTGCTTTGTATCTGTCTTCTTTCTTTTGCAATTTTTTCCTTTGATTTGAACATCTTTCATTTGTTTTCTGAAATCGCATGCTACATGAAGGGAAAGTACACATCTCTAGAGCCTTGCTCCGCATAAGTGAGTAACAAAATGAGACATTTGAAGAAGTGGAAACAATTGAAACAAACAGCCACTACAAGAAATATAGGTTTAGGTGACAAAATTTTGGGTGTCAAACCAAATTTTGTCACCTAAATTGAACTTTCCTTGATAAAATATTAATTTCGTCACCCAAAATCATTCAGGAACGTCAAAATCGTCCGGACCGGTCAAAAACACATTCAGACGTATTTATCATGTGACGACATAAACACGTCGCGAATCAGTGACGATAAAAATCGTCACAAAAATAAAATCTCGTCCGGGTGAACAAGCAAACCATTCAGACTCTCTGTAGGGTGACAAATTCCAAATCGTCGTAACTGAGTAACCATTAGAATCGCGTCCTTACATTTAAATTTTGACATTTAATACGACGACGTTGATTGGGCCACATGTGCATAAAAGCGTCCGGACGGCATACTTGGAGTCCGGACACTAGCGACGTATTTTCAAAAGTCAAACAGTTCGATAATTTCACAAATACCGAACAATTTCTCCTAAAAAATCTCTGAAAACTCAAGTTTTTTTTCATAAATCTTGATGTAATATCACTCTTTCGTGGATCTAATCACATCCAGGTATGTTTTGCTTACTTTTAACAAGATTTTAATAGTAAAAATTTCATTTTTTATAGTTTTACGTATAAAATTTCAATTTCATTTTTTGCATAGTACATTGTGTTTTTTTTAAAAGTATAAATTGATTGTGTTAAGTATTAGGTTTGTTTCAACTGTCTTAGTTTGTATTTTTAGGCATGTGGGGGATGGAGGGACGTTGTCATGGCTAAGTTAACTCGGTCGTCCTCCAGAAAGCGTTTGGACACTTTATTGAGTCGTCCGAACTCGTTCTTTCTGAAGTCATTCGGTGGTATACGTTGTCGTTTTGATGTTGTCCGGACGCTATATATATAGTTTAATTCTTTGTGCACGTTTAGACGCGTGATAGTATGCCTACGGTTATACGTTGTCATTTTGATTGTGTCCGGACTATTTTTCTTTTCAGTCCGGACGTTTTAATGTTAAATTTAAATTTAAATAGTTTTTTATCTACTTTGGGTTCGAACGGATATCCAAAGCTGTTCGAATGCTTTTTAGACTTTCAAAACGAATACGTTGACGTTTTGATAATGTCCGGACGCTTCACGTATAAGTTCGGATGGTATTCTTAGTGTTCAGATGGTGTTATTTGGGTTCAGACGTTTTTCTAGCAGTGTGAACGCTTTTTTGTGCAAATTCTGAAAAAATAAGCAAACATCCACATAGCAGCTGCCAGGCTGATGACGAGTAACCTTCTGCACGAGCTTTAACGATGGAGCAACATACAACGATAATTATGCCCTGCTCGTTTGTTGTCGAGCGGGACATTAAGTTGGCAGATTTTTACGACCTAACATTTTAGGGTAGGACGCTTCCAGAGGTGGTGGAGGGGTTAGGTTAGCTTCCGTTGATACACAGGACTAGCTATGCATCAAAGAATCTGGTGTGGGAGTTTTATTGCGCTATATTACGGGCAAGGGATCTCGAGGAGCCTAGTATGGAGGTCACTGTTCGTAACGTTCCAATCATATTTTCACCCGACGAGCTGGCAAATTTCTTGGGGTACGAAAGAGATTTGGCAGCGTTTAAAAACTTGTTAATGAGCGGTGAGGGACACCCTACTAAGGCCAAGGTATTCCAAACTATGTTGGGCGAGGATACAACTATTTTAAAGGGCAGCTATATTATACACAGGCAGCTGCTTCCTTTTTGGCGGATCATGCACGTGATCCTATGCTCCTCCATCGACTCGAAGAAGCACACCACGAAGTTGTCTTATAGCCGAGCCGAGTTCCTGTACCTGATAGTTATACATGGGCTACCTATTGATATACCATCATACATCTATCAGTCCATTGGTACGAGATTATTTAAAGTACGGGATTCTTCTAACACAGTTCTTGCACGCCATTAAGGTACTCGAGGGCGCTTCCACATGGGGCGATCAAGAAGATAACACTCTCCAAATCGATGGTGCAGAAATGTTGAGCGCTGCATGCCGCTCAGGTTGCTAGTGTTAGACTATAGGAGCAGCCTGAGGAGGCAAGGAGGCGCAGGATCTTGGACTGGGCTCGACTTAGGGACTTGGGGCATGGCATAGTGGCCGAGTTAGATGAACGGTATGATGACAGAGCTGACTCAGCGGATGCAATCGGTCTTGCAGCCCACCCATGCCAAGGTTAGTGATATCAGTCGTCGGCTGACGGCTTTGGAGTAGAAGATTGCGGACATGGACGTTGGGTGGGCTGACTTTAGGTTATTTATATTATTAACTAACTTTGGTTATTTAAAACTTGCTAATAAATTTAATTTTATAAGACTAAAAAATGAAAAAAAAATCATCAAAAACCATTCGGACGTTAAGGTTCCTGTCCGGACTTATTAATGTAAGCTCGAACGGTGTCGTATTATATAAAAAAACCGTCCGAACATGGTTTTATACGGTCGGGATGCCTGAAATTCAAAAAACCGTTTTGACGGAGTTTTTATATAGTCCGGACGTTGTTGTGTATGATCAAATGCTATCGTCTTATTATTTCTAAAATGGTGTCGTGTAATGTAATGTAGTATTCGAACGTTTATTTATAGTCCGAACGTATGTGTTTATGACCAGACATTGTCGTTTGAGAATTACTAAAACGGTGTGTTGAAGTGTAAGATGGAGTTCGGACGAGTACGTCGTAGTTCGGAATGTTATGAAATTTTGGCAGCTTCAATTCCCTAAAAAACTAATACACGTATGCATCTGAACTTCCTTTGATATGTTTGAATGGTATTCAATCGTATGAAAGTGGCAGAATCACAGACAGTGGAGGAAAAACAGAAAAAACTTAAAAAACGAGATATTTGAGCACGATGAGAATCGGAGAGCTGATTTTGGGCGTCCAATCTCTTTGAATATGGTGTGAAAGGAGCAACTCTTTTAGAATTTGATATTGGATAGCATTTGAGCTTAGTTGGTTTTAAATTGACTTTTTTTAAGATGAAAAGCACGTATTTTAATATATGAAAGCATGTGTTTTTCGAAATTTTAAGGTCTAAAATGATAGTAATGGAGTTTAGGGTTGGTTGTGATGTGTTTATATGGAAATTTTTGTGATTTGGGTTGATTTTGACAGAATTTTGTGGTGAAAATAGAGTATGTGCGTCGAAGATTTGTCTTGTTCGACAATCACAGTCCAGACGGATTATGTACCGTAAGAACTCTATTTTTGGTTCAGACGCTTTGCAAAACGTGTCCGAATGTTTATATGTATGGTTCGGACGGTTTTGTTACGTCCGAACGGTTTTTGTTGTTATGTCATGCATTCATTTTGTAGCTTTAGACCTCGTTTAAGGATTACATGAATTTCGAATAATGAACTCGATGTAATTCTTGAATTGTCCACGTTATGAACAGTTTGAGTTTATAATATGCGTAATGTACGTTGAGCATACACACTTGCCTTAAATGGTGGGTGTCTAGGCTCAATGTTGTAGGCGTGTATTTAGGGACTGAGGGGTAATGCTGTCAAAATTTTTAAAGCATCGGTCATAATGGTCGGGTCAATTACGTGCAGTACGTGATACTGTAAACTTGAATGAGATAGGACCTATAACCCGAAGAAATTAGAGTTGAGTATGAATGTCATCATTGTTTGCATTATTGTTTATATTTTTGTCTTTGAATGAACAATATGGATAAGAGCTGGATTTATGAGGTTGATATACTCAAAAGTGCGAAGTATAGTGATGGTATTTGAGATTTTATGAGTGTTGCTCGTAGTTATGCAGATAGTCGAGGTCTGAAAATATGTTCATGTAACAGATGTAAGAATGTGTTGTTCCAACGTGTGGACGAGATGGAGGATCATTTAGTCATAATTAGATTTGACCAAAGTTACACACATTGGATATTTCACGGAGAGTCAATTTCAAAAGTTTCTAACCTGGTGGGGAAATTAGAACATGAACCGAGCAGCAAGTACTCTGAGGGAAACATAAATGATGATATGAGAGACATGTTAGAAGATTTCTCCGTATACCATGTAATGGCTGGATGTTGAATGAGAGTTGTATCCCAGGTGTAAGAAGTACTCGAAGTTGTTTTTTGTTGTTAGGTTACTTCATGTGAAGTCGGAGAATAATTTGATTGTAAAGGCGTTTGAAGATGTGTTGGGCTTGGTATAAGACGCACTGCCGGAGGGGGAAACACTTCCTAAATCTTATTATGAGGCGAAAAAGTTAAGAAAGAATTTGAGATTTAGCTACGATAACATACATGCGTGCTTAAATGACCGTGTACTATTTTAGAAGGAGCACTGTGAGTTACAAGAGTGTCCAGTGTGTAGGGAATCGAGGTAGAAGTACAGTCAAAATAGTAAATCAAAGGTTCCTCAAAAAGTGTTGTGGCAACGGATATGAGGTGGCATAAAGAGAAGCGTGTATATGAGGTGGCACCAAGAGAAGCGTGTGGTTGAAGATGAGGTGATGAGGCATCCTGCAAACTCTGGGGTATGGAAGGACTTCGATAAGAAGTATGAATGGTTTGATCGGGAATTTCGGAACATCCGGTTGTGTTTGGCATCTGATGAGTTAAATCGGTTTGGTAACATGAGCTTATAGTATAGTGTATGGCAAGTTACACTAATGCCATTCAATTTACCGTCATGGAAATGTATGAAAGATTCAAGTTTCATGCTATCATTGTTTATTCCGGGTCCAAGAAGTCTCAGAGTAGTTGTGCGTGTAAGTATCTTACCCCGTCAATCTTTATTAAATATTATGACTTTTAAATTTCTATGCTTAACTGAATTTTAAATTTATTGTTCTTCATATGTAGCGACGTCCAGAATCAGACACGTTCAAAGTAGTACGCGCATGATTGCCTTACTCAAGGCTCGCACCATAGGAAATCTGACCGTTCATATCCCTTATAGACATACGAGCGGTGATCACAAGGCGTCCTCAATGCTCTCGAGTCATATTGGTGCACTCGTTTGACAACATGTCTCATTTGAGACGCGTAAGTGGAAGGAGGTCTCCGACGGGATTAAATCGTATGTGATGAACCAAGTGTTGGTAAGTATAATATATTAAATTTTAATTGTTTGAACTTTTTTGTGTTTCTAACTGTTATATATGTTAAAGATGACTTCCAACTAGATTAGGACCGAGCCGAGGATCGCATCATTGTGACATCTACGATGAACACAGCGTATAGGACGCACAAAAATAGAATTTTCCAGCATTACTCGGTGTTCAATTCCAAAGACAAGGCGTTAGAACACTCGTATTCCGATATGAACAAGGAAGAATGGACTCGTATTTGTGTTTTATTCGCGAGCGAGGAATTTCAGGTTAAACATTTTTATTCCGTTCTGAACGTTTATTTTCGCTATATGCTTAATTGTGGTAACAATTGTAAATGTACAATGTAGAGGCGAAGTGCAATCATCAAGGAGAATAGAGCTAAGCTGAAGATTGTACACACATCGGGAGCGAGGTCCTTCCAATGCGCTAGAGCGTTGTTAGTAAGTAATAAATTTACCTTTATTATTTATTATTTTAATATGCATGTTCTGTATTTCTTTTGGTGTATAGAAAAATCCAGAATCTGATGAAATTATTCCTTCATTACTTTATAAAAAAGACGCATACTAATAAGGATGGCATGTGGAATTCAGAAGATGCATGAGAAAATTTTGTAAGTTGTAACATTAGATTTAATTATCCATTCGTATGCATTTATGTTTATGTTTCATATGTACTAATTTTATCTTCTTTTCTAATTTTGTAGGAAAAAATGGAGGTGTTACAGTTGGCATGTGGAATTCAGAAGATGCATGAGAAAATTTTGTAAGTTGTAACATTAGATTTAATTATCCATTCGTATGCGTTTATGTTTATGTTTCATATGTACTAATTTTATCTTCTTTTCTAATTTTGTAGGAAAAAATGGAGGTGTTACAGTTGCAGCACGAGTCAAAGGGAAAGTCATACACCGAAGTGGAGATCTTCACTGAGGTGTTGGGGATGAAAGCGGGTTACGTGCAAGCTTTAGGCCTTTCAGTATGGTCTTTTGGATCATCTTCATCAGCATTGTTCGTTGATTTGTCCTGGAGATTGGAGGATGACAAATTACAGATTGAGGAGATGAGGGCTAGACCGTTGGAATATAAAGCGCTTCTGGTCAAGCGGTCAGATATGGAGCAGACGAAGTGAGAGCATCTGCAGATGATGGAGGAGTTGCAACGGAAAAATGATGAAGAGCACCAGAAAATGATGCAGGAGCAGCAAAGCACTCAGGTCCGAAAACCGGACCGGATTTTCAGTCCTACATCCCTATTATGAGTAATGAATATCTTTCTATTTATATTATTTCTAAATTATTTTTAAAATTTTAATTAAATTAATTCAAATATATAGAAAACCAATCGAATGGTAAAAATGTCGTCCGCATGATTCTTTTACATTGATAGCGTGCGCAAGCATAACTCTTCGTCCACACACTTTGCTTTAAATTCGTTCGTCCGAATAGTTGTTCTCGCGTCCATGCAGTCTTTAAATAAGAAATTGTGCACATGATACACCAACATGTTCGAGCGTTTTCAATGGAACAAGCGTTCGAACTGTATACGTAATGGTTCGAACGGAGTTTACAGATGACAAATAATTTTTCATTATAAATGAAACAATGGTGCAGACGTCTGTATGAAAGAGTCTGGATGTTATATATTACCATTCAGACGATTTTTATGCAACCGTGTGCACGATTTGTAGATGAAAAAATTCATTTTGTCACATTGGACGAACTGTTCGCACCAGCTGTCCGAACGTAGAAAGAGTACGTTCGCACAGCTCATGCAAACAGATGGACTGTACTGGGCATGACGATTTTCAATTTCTTCACTATGACACAAAATCGTCACCTAAAACCATGGTTGACTGTCTTTAGGTGACAAATCGGTTTTGTCACCCAAAACAATAGCTGACGAACCGGGCACTTTGGGTGACAAATTTTTTTGTCACCTAAAGTCTGTTTTCTTGTAGTAAGTTGATCAGTTGTTTTCGTCCTTTTGGTTGGACTAAATGAACTGCGGGTGATCTACTTGTATCCATGGTATACGAATTTGTGAAAAGGAAAAAGAAAAGTGATCCTCGAATGGGAATAACTGAACTCAAAATTTCTGCAAAGCGAGTCATATTGCAAACAGGTTGGGTAGTAGTGTTTTCCAGTAAGTACATTTTAAATAATGTGGTGCGTTTTGGGCTTTTGGATTGTGAAAACTCGATCCTGGCCGTCACTCAACAATCATCAACATAATACTCCTCAGCTTAATAACCTAACTCAGTTGATGCACACAAGTTCGGATTGTCCCGACTATCTACAAGACCTAAGCTGGAAGTGTATGCCAATATTGAGGCTTCTGAACAAAAAATGGAAGAACTGATGCGTGAGTGTAATGAAGGGTTCGAGAAAGATTGAAGACTTTGAAGAAAAGTTTGGTGGAGTTTTGAAAACGTAGAAGTTTCTTAAATGATAATAATATATTTACCTTCGCATATATTGAAGATTTTGTGGTCAATTAATCAATTTCTCAGGGTATCGTTGTTAGATGGAGAGTGCAATATCTCAAAACTAGTAATTTATGATGCAAAGTACAAAAACTATTATAGTAATTAGTGAGTAAAAAGTGTATGTACCCTTAATTGTTTTTTAATGCAAACCGCGAAACATTATATAATCGTAGTGGTGTAATGCTAATAGGATAAAACAAACTTCATCAACTATCTCTAAATACTGAATTCCTTGCGCGTATAGTTCTCAACTATTTACGAGACCGAATTGCTTCCGATCGAACATCATGATCTACCGCTGCACTTAATGCCCGAATTGTTGTTTCCAGGAGCTGTGCACATCCGGAGGGGAGTTCAGGAGAATTCCCGGCGGTCTGACATTGGTGATTATTTATGACGACTTGATCCTATATATATAAACAATATCAATAAATAACAAATAATGAAGACGGGAAAAAAAGAATTTAGGTATACCTTGGTTTGGTTTTACCTGTTACGGCAGAAACTTTGGTCCTACTTTTGTGTATTTAAATTTCATATATGCTTGCAGTTATCCATTTATTTTTGTCCCGTGTGTCCAATTTCCTCAAATTAATAATTTTACTCTAGTATTGTGTTTAATTGACTGAGAAAAACTTGTTTACAGATTTCGTGCTTATAATTAATTAGTGAGTATGCTACTTAATTTTATATATTGTGCAATTAGTTGATCAGAATGCAAATTATACGTTATTTTATATATTTTCTAATTTTATAATCCCAAGAAAACACACACAAATATAGATATATATATATATCCATGCCATGCTCTGCTTATATACGCACCAACCGAAGTCCCTTCCAGAAAAACTCTCATTTTGATTTCTCTCTCTCGATCTCGATAGAGCAAGAAAACAAGAAAACTCTCCAAAGATCTCCAGGAGTACTGACGACCAAATAATCAAGGTAACCATCTGAAACTTTCTTCCCCAAACACTTTCTCTCACTCTCAAGTCCAGCTTTGTTTTTTCTCGGTTATTACTTTGTCTTGGTGTTCTTTTATCGGTTATTTCATGATTTGATATGTACATATGTCAATATATATATATGCTGAGATTTGTAGGTGTTATCAATGGCTGACAAAGGCCAGTACGACGATCTTCATCGTATGATCACAAAGGAATGTGCAAAGGTGGAGGATTACATCGTTTCACTCGACAAACAGATAAGTGAACAGATAATGCATCTTGAGAGCACAAAAAATGAAGGGGAACTCGCGGCTCTGAAGGCTGGACTTCGAACAGTGCAGAAAAGTCAAGACGCTGATCCTTGAGGGCTTGAAAGAGCTGTTGGCAAAAGAAGACGCAGTGAAAGATAGCTTGAATGAGTGGCAAATGAAATTCGGAATACTTTCTGAGGATGTCGGTGAGCCGGAATCGTGCAGTAAAGATGAAGAAACTTATCAAAAGACCTCTGAATTCGAAGCCAAAGAATCCCGGAATGAGGGGGTCCTCGAGAAGATGATTGAGTCCGGAGTACTGTCCCAACAATCTCCAAGACTTAAGCTGGAAGTATATGCCAATATTGAGGCTTCTGAACAAAAAATTGAAGCACTGATGCGTGAGTGTAAAGAAGGGTTCAAGAAAGATTCTGACTCTGGGAAGAAAAGTTTGAAGGTATTCTTGAAATCGTGTAGAGGATTATTAGATCATCGTGAAGAAGTGAAAGCTTTGAAAGCGATCTACATGAATGCAGGCGATTGCGGGAATCGGCTCTGTTGCCTGCTCATTGATTTTCTGTTCATGATGTCAAGGCAAGAAAACTTGGCAGCAAAGATTGAAAGGCTCAGATCTGCGTTGAAATGCGTAGCACAAGATAAGAATTCAATTTTCATCGTCCATCTTTTCAACGCACTGGAAATGGTTGCCATCGAGTTTAGACGAATGAAAACAATCGATGGCATGGCCTCAAACAGTAAAAGCACACCAGAGGAACTTTCTGAAAATTTCCTTGAGCAAATTCTCTATCAACTCCTTGATCGATTCGTCATGGTAGCTGCGCAGTTGGAATCCATAGCGAGTCATCCAAGTCTAATTCCGGCATGGCAGATGCCAAGCAAAGAAGCAGTGTCAATGCTACAAGGTGGTCTCACACAATGCGAGAAGGATCTGGATTGGATAAAGAGTTGTATCAGCAAAATAGAGGCAGTGGCGATTCCACTCTTACCTCTTAATGATCCGGAGACGAGGGAAGTTCGGCGCATGCAACAATTTCATATTTGTGGAGATCAGCGCTAGGTGTATTTTGTTGTAGGTCAATCATGCAATAAAATAATTTGAGTGATTCAATAAAGTCTTTTGATGATTGTTGAACCAATGCTGATAACTCAAGAGGAAGTCAAACCATCATAATGTTGAGCCTATATATGGTTTTGACATTGAAAATCGACAGTTATTTAGTAGTGTGCCATAACTTGAGGAGGTACTTCGACGTTTAAATCAAATATATCCAGTACTACTTCGACTTGTGAATTTCTAGGGATTTTTAAGTCTTTTTTATTATTATTTATTTATTTTTAAAATTAATTTTTTCAATTTTATATTTATATTTCCGTTATTATAAAATACCACGTAATTAAATTCCCTTGGTGACTTAAGGGAAGATTGACAGACATTGGCGGAATCAAAAGGGGCCAAACCCAAATTTCAGCACGCCCCCTCAGCTTGTCCATTTGCCTAAGCCCGCCGCCCTATTGTTTTTAGAGCAATCACTGCTACTTGGGGGCCTCTGCTATTGTTTTTTTTCTGTTGCCTTCAAGTTGAGTGTTTTATTCTGTTCTTTTGTTTTTTTTGGGGGCGGGGGTTACAACTTACAAGGAAATTTTGTACGTCTAGTTCTTCTGTAAGCCTCTTCTCACATGGGAGTTTCCCTTCCCTATATTGCTGTCCGAGGTTCAATGACATCAGATAACTGATAAAATGCTATTTGACGCTTGGAGATGAATCGAATGACAACAGAGGCACTAAGGGTCACTCAAGCTTGGACATGGAATTGCAGTTTAGAAGAAATTTCATTCAGCAGGACATGTACAACTCCAAGCGCACTGATTGTGATCACTAATTTGTGAAAGTGATTAGGGCGTGAAATTTTTTAATTGTTGATTGTTGATTTGTGAATGTGAAGTGATTAGCTAATTGTTGATTGTGATAACTGATTTGTGAACGGATTGGATTTCACAATTGGCGATAAGGATAGTCACCCTAAACTTTTCGCTTTGAAGCTTTTTTGGCTTCTAATGTGCGCAGCAAAGTGGTGGTAGCTGAAGCTTGGAGGTTTGATGGCTCTGGTTCTCCAGCATACACTTTGTGCCAACGTCTCGAAACTACTAAGGCAGCTTTACGAAGTTGGAATAGAGAGGTATTTGGGAAGATTCAACATAACATCCGCCACCTCCAAGTGGAATTGAATGAAATTCAACAGACAAGGGCAGGAGGCAAAAGAAAAAGAGCTCAGTTCACGTCTACCGGAAGAGCAGCGGAAAGAAGAGGCAATATGGAGACAAAATCGCGTATCACTTGGCTTACAACACCGAATCTCAATACCCAATTCTTCCATCTCTCAACAATCAACCAGAGGTGCCGCAATTGCATAATGGGATTCAAGATAACACGGTCAGGTGGTTGTATGATAGAGAGGAAGTTGGCCCACATATAGAGAATTATTTCAAACGATTGTTTGCAGGCAGTCATGCTTCGTTTTCTAAAGATCTGGATAATTTAATTGAAGAGGTCATCACTGCGGAGGATAACAGTAGGTTGTGTAAGCCCCCTTCGGACATAGAAATATGGGACGCAATGAAGAGCATTGGAGGATCTAAATCACCTGGGCCGGACAGGTTTACAGCCCTTTTTCCAGCAATATTGGCCCACGGTAGGAGGAGATGTAATTCGGAAGGTAAAACATTTTTTCGTGACTGGTTATTTGTTAAAACAGCTCAACCACACGTTCATTGCTTTTATTCCGAAGATCGGCTCTGCGATGACTATTTCGCAATACCGTCCAATAAGTCTTTGCAATGTTATCTATAAGGTGATCTCGAAAATTCTAACCATGCACTTGAAAGGGGTGCTGCCAAAGCTTATCTCCAGAAACCAAAATACTTTTGTTCCACAAAGACATTCAAGACAATTTGATCCTAGTGCAGGAAGTTATGCAGACAATTAAAAGGAAACAAGGTAAAGGAGGACATCTCGCTGTGAAAGTAGATATCGTGGTCCTTTCTCATGGCGATCCTTAAAGCTTTCGGTTTCAGTGATCAATAGCGTCGGTGAATTTTTCAATGCATCTCTACAGTATCATTTTCTATCCTTTTAAATGGTTCTTCATATGGTTTTTTCTGTCCACGCAATGAGATCCCTCTCGCCATTTCTTTTTGTCTTGGTCACGGAGGTCCTCACACACCTTATCAATCGCGAAGAAAGGAATGGGGGCATACACGGGATAAAAATTGTGTGTGCTGCTCCACCTGTTACTAATATAATTTTTGTAGACGATGTGATGCACTTTTGTAGGGAGAACCCGGGCGAGGTAAGGTAGTTGAACAAATGTATGCATACTTTTGCTCGCTGGTCTGGACAGGTGATCAACCTCCAGAAATCCTTCCTATTTTTTAGCAACAATATCAGCCAGGATAGAAAGAACCAAGTTTCAGCCATTCTGCATCTGCAAGCAGAAAAGGAAACCGGAAAATACTTGGGGTTGCCTCTCTGTGTACCCCAATCAAAAAGTACAGCGTGCAAGGAGATGCAGGAGAAAGTGGTCCACCGACTGGCAGGGTGGAAAGCATGTGCGCTATCACAAGCGGGACGCACAGTATTGATTCAATCGGTGGCCTAAGCCATCCCTTTGTATTATATGTCGATGTACTTACTACCCAAAAGAGTAAGTCGAGGCCTTGATATCAGAATAAAAAACTTATGGTGGGGGTTTTATGGGGAAACTCGCCGATTTCACCCGAAATCGTGGGCGAGAGTATATGTTGACCGAAGTTTTGTCGAGGTCTAGGTTTGCGGAGATTGGAAGACCTTACTCGAGCTCTAGTGGCGAAAAAGGGTTGGGAGATACTGGTACAAATGGATAGTATTTGGGTGCAAGCGTTAGAAGCAAAGTATTGTTGCGATTCCAACTACTTGAAGGTCAGGCCGTCCCATGGTGCATCATGGTTCTAGCAGAGTATTATGCAGACAAGAGAGCTAGTGGAGGTGAGTTTTTGTTGGGGAGTTAGACCAAGTCAGGAGCTTAATATTTGGAGGGACTCGTGGGTGCCCGACCTTGAGGGATTCTGCCCCCGTTTAATAAGGTGTGTGACCTCATTGACCCCAATTATAAATGCTGGAAGACTGATCTGATTAGAAATCTCTTTGAGTAAACTTTTGCTAGTGCAATTCTAAACATTCCTCTTCCTTCACAACCTTTGCCGGATTTACCTAGATCGATGTTATCATCTAAAGGGGTCTATTCAGTCAATGAGGCTTATTTGTTTGACCAAAAACATCGCTTGGAAGATACTAGGGCTGAACGGTATTGCGTTGAAACCGATTGAGTCGACCGATTTTATGGTAGCTCAGTTCGGCCCATTTGTCCCAGAACCGAGTGGGTCAGATCGGCCCACGGTTTAGGGGAAATAGCCAAATAGTATGTGACTAAGTTTGGGGGTGAGACGACGATGTCCCCCCCTTTTACATTGGTATAGCCCCTGACGCCCCCTCCATCCTTCAGTTCACCTATTTGGCTATTTCCCCTAAACTGAAACCCTAGTCTCCCCCCGTCGACGCCTCTCTCTCTCTCTCCCAAGCCCCCTCTCTTTCTCTCTCATGCGGCACGCCTCAGCTCTTTCTTTCTCAAGACTTCACGAAGTTGCCTCCCTCTGCCACTCCCTATGTTGCTTTGCTGCTGTCATCTCCCTCTGCCGCTTTGTCATCGTCTCCCTCTACCTGCTGCCTCCTTTTACTTCGTTGCATCTGCCAACAAGTAAATTATGGAAAATTTCTCCAAGCAACTCCATTGGCAATGCCAAGGACATCAAAGCCCTTTGTAGGAAAGGTGCAGGCCTCCACCAAACCAAAACGACTGAGTTATGGTTTTCATAGGTATTGATGGTGATTTTGAAATTGTTTTATAATTTGAGATTTGTGATATGTGGTGCATTTGTTTCGGTATTGGCTCTATATTTTTTTTTTTTTATTCTTTGTGATCTCTGTCAAACGACCGAACCGAACTGATCTCAGAATCTGGTCGGTTATCTAAACTGGTGGTTCTTCCATCAGTCTACAAAATACAAGAATTGAACCCTACGGTGGGGCTGAAAATGGAACCGAGGGGTCGGTTTTCACCCCTAGAAGATACTGGGAACTTTCACAGCAAGAATTGACTAAAATTATGCGTCTAAAGGTGCAACATAGACAAACTTATTCTGTGGAAGGTGACTGCCACTGCTCTCCCCATGCGAAATTGTTTGGATGGTGCATCTACAAGTACTGAGCTGCTCTTTAGCAAGCTGCCCTGTCTGTCATACTCATGAAGAGACACCAACCCATTTGTTTTTAGGTTGTACAGTAAGCACCAGAGTGTGGCGTGAAGGGCCTTGGCCAATTAGGACGGAGCGGTTAATTACTAGTTTTACAACCCAGACTTGGATAAATTCTTGCTGAACCCCCAAAATCTGCCACACTCTCTACAGGAAGAATGGCCTCATTGGCGCCAGTTAATGTGTGAGTTTGAAACCTTGTGAGTGGTGAGATTACACGGCTGTGATCACACCAGCCGCATCTAACGGTCAAAACGTGGCCAACACATAAATGAACCTCGACCCGAACGAAACCCGCGAGCCTCACCCCCCCTTCGTCTTCCACTCCTCCCCCTCCCTTTCGAAAATCCTCTCGCCCTAACAGAGCCTCCCCCCCTGAATCGCCTTTTCTTCGACTCCTCCCCCCCTTTGGAAAATCCTCTCTCCCTATCAGAGCCTCCCCCCCGAATCGTCTCGCATCGCCTTCGTCGACTCCCCCCATCTCGAATATCCTCTCCCCCTAACAGACCTCCCCCTCCGAATCGTCTCTCGAGTCGCGTGCTCCCCGAAGACGCATTACACACCAACAGAATGCTCGAGTCGTGTGCTCCCCGAAGGTCAATCTTGAAACGCCCTAGTGCTCCCCCGAAGGCCAATTTTATGTCGCCCTAGCAGGTTTGTTATACGGTAGATCTGCGTTTCTGCTAATGAAGCATGTTCTTAAATTTTCCGTTTCCCATGTCATAGTTAATTATGAAAGATTGGGGGATGTAGAGGTGCATAATTGTAGGTCCCATAAATGGATTTATGCCTAACTTGGTTTTTATTGACCTATGGGTTGTTCTGGGTATAGGAGAGAATTTGGGTGTCGAGGAGGGGCTCCAAATTTGGGGTTTAGGGTCTGTACACTCTGTTGTTGCTGGCTGTACATTCTGCCCATGTACACAGAATGGACTGTTAGCAAACCCCTTTGCTAACTTTGACACCCGATGTAATCAAAATTCCTAAACTCTGTTGTTGCTGGCTGTACATTCTGCCCATGTAACGACCATCAAAGCCTTTTAGTTGCTGTAGGTTTTAAAATAGCTATACTTATAACCAGTCCATTCTGTGTACGTGGCTTAAAGTGGTTGAGTAGTTTTGTGAAGTGCAAATGATTGTTTGCTAGACTACAGGGTTTATTGTCAAACAAAATACTTTCTCTGGGTCTATCTCGAAGAGACATTTTGGCACATCTACACCCTTTACAATAGAATAGAAAAATGGTTTTTTTTTGTATTAGGTAGTTGTAGGGCAATAGCTCGATTATTAGGTAAGAAGTTGTAGAGGCACTAAGCCCAATGATTATTGAAGATACTACCTAGTACTTAAGGAATAACATCTTGGTGTTTATTCTGCAAAACCCCCCCTAAAATATTGATCATTCTAATCTCCGTGAATGGTCTGCAGTAGTTAAGTTTTGTTATTTCATGAATTAGTATAATTATATTATTGGACCTTCAATTGGTTAGTTGGCATGGCTATCTATATAGGCCAGTGAAGCTATTTTTGGGATAAGATTGGTATACTATCCTCAACAAATTACCCATGCCAGGATCCTGTCCCAACTTAAAAGCAGCTCTAGTATATATGTATAAGCATCCGATTTTTTTTATAATTCCTACAACATTATAAGATTTTATAAAATAGATATTATTATAAAATTTATATTGTTAAAATTTTTATATAAATAATATTAAATAGTATAAAATTTATCAATCCCATGTTATGACTACTGGCATAGTAGGAAATTGAAAAGAATCGCCTTCGAGATTGGTCCATAATGATATGCATGAACCTAGCTGCAATACTCATTTGAAATTTGTACATATGCTGCTTGATGATCCATTCGAGATTGGTCCAAAGAGAGAAGTTGTAATTCTCCTAATGTTTCTACATTTGAAATTTGTACATAGGCAGATTGTGCATATTGAAAAATGCAGATTGTGCATGGTATTACATTTGTAGTTTGTACATAGGCAGATTGTGCATATGAAAAAATTTTATACCGTTCACTAATATTGGATTATCATTGACACGTCAAGGTGAATGACATCATCATCATCATCATCCATATCAACTGCACGGAGTAGTGCTAGTCAGCAATGGGCTCCTAGAGAGGTGTCGGAACCCCCGAAATGTAAGTGTGGCATCTCCACCAGTGTGAGGAGGTCCTTCACTCCAGAGAACCCCGGCAGAAGATTTTTTGGGTGCCCCAACTACACTGGTCGTGGAAATCATGGATGAGGTTTTTTTGATTGGCTTGATTACTCGGCTGAAGTTAAAGCAAATGATGACGCTTTAGTTTTATTGATTGTGAAAATGCAGCGTCTGGAAGAGAAGTTAGACGCTGAGATTGCCAAATCACAGGCAAAGGATGTTGAGATTGATAGCTTCAAAGAACAAGTGAAGTTGCTTGAGGAAAAGCTTCAAGGGTCCAATGACAACTTGAAAGTCAAGGATGGAGAACTAAAGAGATTGAAGGAAGATGGTCACCGAGTTAGGAAGCAGATGATAAAGTCATGGGTGCTGTTTACAGTTGTTTTGGTTGTAGGGATTTTTGTTGTCATGAAGTAAACAAATGATAATAATGTGTCTGGTCCCAATGTTATGATTTCTGATGTGGTTGTATTTGGTTGATAACTCATGGCTAATGTTAATGTTTCTGATGTGGTTGTATTCGGTAGCCCTAGCATAATTTTAGTTTCTGTTCATGAAGTTGCTTGTTTCGTAGGGTAGTGAATGGGAATGTGATGTAAAATCTCATGTAATCGTGGACAATATATAAGGTCTTCTAATGTTAGCAGTTATGCTGTAAATTATAATGTGTCTGCAATGTTTGGCAATTTGGACAAGGATTTTGTACAACTGTATATAGGATAATGGTTTATGTGAGATGGAATGGAACCTGGTAATTATAATGAGCAGTCCCAGATGAAAGTTATGTCCATGGAAAATCCACGATACCTGAACAAAGCAAAGTTAGAGGTGCATTGAACAACCATATACTGGCCGAGGAATTTCAGTGCACCTCAAATTTGGATCCAACAGCTGATAAAAACTGTGTTGATGGTAAAATCCCTGATAATAGTTGTAAGACTGAAGCAAACGGATTGGTATGTGATCGTGGACTCCCAGATGAAGGTTGTGGTGATGGCAAATCTAGAAAAAAGAGACGGAAAAAAGGCAACGTTACTTTTGTTGTGAATGACCACTTAGGCGCAGGGGGTTTGACATGCCCCATGGATTTGGGGCCAAAAGTTGGCGAGGTAAGGACAGAAGCTGATAAAAGTAGTACAGATAATGGAGCCCCACATAGCCATGCGGGTGAGACTGAACAAAATGTATTGGAAAGTGGTTCAAAATATCCGTGAAAGTTCTGCTGGGTCAGACAGGTGACAAAAGAAAATATATATGAGATAGAAAAAGAGAACTGGATATGGAGCTCAAACTCAGTCCCATACTACAGTTTAACGACGGATAAATTGGTCTGGCATTCGAACTGGGGAAGTAGAGTGGAATAGGAGTTGTGAACCGTTGTGGAGCCTCCCGTTTCCAGCAACATTATAATGGGAAAGAGATGTGTAGAAACATACTTCTAAGTTATTATACGTTGCTACGTGAACTCTACATCTCAACCCGTTGACGTTGCACACTTTTTGTAGCATTAGATGATGATCCCGTGACAAGAATGTTTTTATATATCTTCATCAGTCAAGCACTTCTGAGATGTCTGGATCAGCCATGCTAAATGCTTGATTTGTTACTCTATCACATTGGCAAGCCATTGTAGCAACCAGTCTACTATTTACTTCTTGACCCAGCAAACAAATCAGACATCCACATACCCTATTTTGTGCTGTTTAAAAAAAGTACTGCAATATCATGAACTGGAGCAACAATGTAGAGTCAGCAATATTGATTTAGATACCTTTTAAATAACTCCCAAACACCACCATACTGTTTAACAGATACGCCACACAGAACTAACACATAGACTGACCACAAAGAAGTAAAACAGTCTAATACAATTACATAGCAAACAACTAAAGTTTACACAAGTTAAGTAATATAGTCTAATACAATTAAGCAAAATCATTCAACACTTCCATTACAAATATCTGGAGCATTTCAAAAACAAAGTTACATTTCTCCCACTGCTTCTACAACTCATCCAGACTCCTAAATCGTCTCGTTACTGATTCGTTCTCGCCCTCATCTTCGTCATCCACCTCATCATCATCATCCTCCTCCTCCTCATCCACGCCCTCTTCCTCCTCCTACGAAAGAGACAAACGTGATTGTTAACTGAAAATCAAATTAGATAAGTACTGAATAATTTGCAAGGTAAGTGCATTAATATCTCTAACTCCGGTTCGTCAAGTACGCGCAACTGGTTGTGAATAAGCACGGACACCTACACGGCCACTTCCGTGCTGATTTCAGTTTAGTATTTTTTTCTTCTAAGTAACAAAACAACAACATTACTCAAAAGCTCAGTTTAGTCAACTCCAAGCTTTATCTGCGTATGTATACCTACTCCAGATTAATTAGAAGAAGAAAAAAATATAGATTATAATAGACACACACACACACACACACACACACACACACATATATATATATATATACACTGCAATTATGTTATGTGTTTGCTTCAGAAATTTTGTATTCCTCTTCATTTATGATTCATGTAATGGGTGGTGTAAATTATTATTACAATGACAAGTTCAGCTGGTACAGCTTACGTGGATGAGTAACAATTCATAAAATGATTGCAGGCAAAGCCCGTAATAGAGAGTGGAGCTGTCAGAGGCATATTGGATCCAAATTTGGATGGAAAATATGATGAGGTTCAGCTAAGCAGAATGGTTCTTGTAGCAACTCTCTGCATCACACGGTCAGCTAGGCTTTGACCCCAAATGATTGAGGTAATAACTTTGAAATTGTGGTATTGAACAGGCCATACTCTTTAGGTAGAAGTCAATTAACTCTGAATATACGTATGGAATCTTGGGTTCCTAATATCCTTACTTTTCCAGATATTGAAGCTTCTAAAAGGGGATAACTGTGTCGAACAATTGCTTGACTCTCAAAATGGTGAATTGGTCTTGGTTCAATGCGTTGCAAAACTAAAACGAGCTTTCATTTGCAAGTTAATGAACTTTGGCAGGGATTATCATTGTGGACTAATTGGGTATCAGGCCGCAAAAGGTTCCCCGGGCACCCCAGACCCTGCAAGTTTCACCTCATGGAATCCCACAGAATGGCAAACAACGACCTGTCATATCTTCTAAAAGTTTGTTTGCTATTGATTATACAAATTACTAGCATTTGCTAATGCAATATGCAAAAACATATAGAAGCCACATTCAATCAAATTACTAGCTTTTGCTAATGCAATATGCAAATTACAGTTTATGTAATAGTCAACAAAAGCTGCTTTCGCTTCATCAAATTTTCTTGACATTTCAATAAATTTTAACAAATAATAACAATTTTAGCTCACAAATTGCGAGATCTTCGACAACATATCAATCATCTAATACATTTACACAGTTTCCAACTTCAATGTCCACTGGCAAGGCATTCTTATAAACCCTACAAACCTGCTAGGGCGACGCAAAATTGGGCTTCGGGGGAGCACTAGGGCGTTTCAAGATTGACCTTCGGGGACCACACGACTCGAGCAGTCTGTTGGTGTGTAATGCGTCTTCGGGGAGCACGCGACTCGAGAGACGATTCGGAGGGGGCGGTCTGTTAGGGGGAGAGGATATTCGAGATGGGGGGAGTCGACGAAGGCGATGCGAGACGATTCGGGGGGAGGCTCTGATAGGGAGAGAGGATTTTCGAAAGGGGGGGAGGAGTCGAAGAGGAAGGTGATTCAGGGGGGAGGCTCTGTTAGGGCGAGAGGATTTTCGAAGGGGGGGAGGAGTCGAAGACGAAGGGGGGGTGAGGCTCGCGGGTTTCATTCGGGTCGAGGTTCATTTATGCGTTGGCCACGTTTTGACCGTTAGATGCGGCTGGTGTGATCACAGCCGCGTAATCTCACCACTCACAGGGTTTCAAACTCACACATTAACTGGCGCCATGCTAGTGCCTAAGGAGTCTGTGGATTTAATGGAGTTGATTAGATCGATCCATTGGCGGTATACTGCACATATGTCCGCGTGGAACATAATGGAGGAGAACCATGTGGTACAATGGCAACCGCCTCGTGAAGGAGTACTCAAAATTAACTTTGGCGTCTCTGTCAAGAACAATTGGTTAAGTGTGGCAGCTGTTTGTAGAAACTAGAAGGGAAAAATCCAAAAAGTTTGCTTTAACAAATGGCCAGGTTCACAACCCCTTAAAGGGGAAGCCCGAGCTGCACGTTTGGCATACTCTTTTTTGGCAGAGGGATATTTTGGACGAGAAGTGGTGATAGAAGGCGATGCTCAAGGCCTGATAAACCAAGTTATTGACAATGGGAGAATACCAGATTGATTGATAGCAGGTGAAGTGCAGACTATGCGAGCCTTATTGCAGGTGCAACCGAAGTGGAAGCTTCAATGGACTCAGCGGGAGGGCAATGCTATGGCTCATCACTTAGCTAGGTGGGGGTGCAATTTGGCAATCAGGTATATTTAGATACTGGTGATATTCCGCTGAATTTTGTAAAGTTTGATGACCTTGTTGGTTTCAGCCGGGTCCATTCTCAATGAAAGTTTCATGTTATGCGGCGTTTTGTGAACTGAAGTTCTTTCCGTAATATCCTTATCGGGCTTCCTCTTTTTCTAAGCAAGGAATTGCAGGAAAAGCTAGAATATTGTTTTGGTAACAACGTACAGAAAAGTAGATTATAACTTCTGTATACCATGAAACACAATTCTAAACAACTCGATCATTGAAAACATTAATTATTTTAATTATATTTTTTTGTATTAATATATCGGGAAAAAATAAATTTTTTACTCACTCACTACAATAAGTTTTGCACTTTGCACCGTATACTAAAATGACAATAATACATTGTCTCACTTTGCATATATTGAAGATTTTGTTGTCAATTGATTAAATTCTCAAGAGTATATTGTTGTCAGACAGAGTGCAAAACTTATAAAAATTTAACAATTTTTCTAAAATTTTAAAATTTGTAGTTAGAGAGTGCAATGTCTTAAATAATTTAGGATAGAAAACACAATACCTATGTTAATTCGCGAGTGAAAAATGTATTTGTCCTTTATTTTTTCAATGCAAACCGAGAAACATTATAACCCTTGTGGTGTAATGCTAATTGGATAAAACTAACTTCATCAACTATCTCTAGATACTGCATTTCCTTACGTATAGATAATACTCAACTCATCAACGAGACCAAATTGCTTCCGATCGAACATCATCTACCGCTGCACTTAAAATTGTTGTTTCAAGGGGCTGCAGTGAACATCCGGAGGGGAGTTTAGGCAATATGTCAATATATATATCCGGAGGGGAGTTTTGGCAATATGTCAATATTTATATGCAGAGATATGTAGGTGTACATCATCAACGGCTGACAAAGACCAGTACGACGATCGTCATCGTATGGTTACAAAGGAATGTGCAAAGCTGCAGGATTACATCGTTTCACTCGACAAACAGATAAGTGAACAGATAATGCATCTTGAGAGCACAAAAAGTGGAGAGGAACTCATAATTATCCGAAGACGAGGGATCGCTCGTTGATTGCTCGTTGTGGTGGTCCCAATTTTGTCTAGATAGGTTGATTGCTCGTTGTTTCATGCTGCGATTTAAAGACATATTCCAAGAGATGATCAGCGCTAGCTGTATTTTGTTGTATGTAGGTCGATCATGCAATAAAATAATTTGGATGATTCAATAAAGTCTTTTGATGATTGTTGAACCAATGCTGATAACTCAAGCTAGCGGAAGTCAAACCATCATAATGTTGAGCCTATGGTTTTGTGATTGAAAATCGACAGTTAATTATTGTAGTGTGTTATTGAAAATCGACAGTTAACAGTTAAAAGTACAAGAACAGTTATTACATGAATTAAGCCCAATGACGAAGCCAGTAATGAATCTGAAGGGTGGCCAACTCCTAAGAAAAAATGATAAGAAAAAAATTTTGCTATATAATGCAAAAAAAAAAAAAAAAAAGATAAATGCAAAATCAGTCCCTGTACTATACGCAAAAATCGTTTTAGTCCCTGTGATATGAAAAGCATTGATTTAGTCTTTGTGATTCTATTTTCGTTTGTTATTGGTCCTCCATCAGGGACTAAATTGATGTTTTTCATATCACAAGGACCAAATCGATTTTTGCGTATAGCACAGAGACCAATTTTGCATTTATCCCAAAAACAAATGTTTTACAGTTAAAATATTGAAAATTAAGGACTAAAAATATTAAAAATTTATTATATTGAAATACACGTACAAATGTTAACTATGTACAAATCTAAGGGCAAAGTTGCTTAACTTCTGCACCTTGCCCCCTCTCTTATTATTGGAAAAAAGAGCAATCAAACTCTATCTTTACTTTTCATTTAACAAGTGAAAAAGAGAAGACATATTCAAACATTCGACCTCCAAGATGTATATAGTGCAGATCCAATAGAATATTAAAAGATTGAACATGTCCTCTTAAAAATTTCAATTACCTCAAACATACTTTTCAATCTACAAATTACAAGAAGGGGGTCACACGGGTTAACGGAGACATATTAGTTATAAAAAAAAATTATAACAATTTTTCAACATTTTGCATTGGGCCAACTGGGGCGGCCCGCGTAAATCCGCCACTGATTAAGCCTATTTTTTAATGATATATATATGATACACTCTTGGTATCGTTGTGATTAATATAAAATCCTACTTTCTTTTGATGCATTTCTTTTCAGCTGGTTTTAGAATATGCAAGGTCAGATGCACGAAGTGTTTGTGGCTCATCTCTCTACAAGCTATGCGCGCGTAACTTAACAATTTTGAAGAACAGTAGTACTCTACTTGATTAGACAAAACTAGCTGCTTTCATTTTTTTTCTTGGTACTAACTGCTTTCATTTATGGCTTCATAAACTTAGTATTTAAAAAAAAAATGATCCTTGAGGAAGTCACGGAGACACAATTTACATATCTAGCTCGTGTAGAATATTTAGTACAAAAGAAGAGACTTACCAATTAGATGAGAAAAACCCAACTAGCATATCAAATTCTTTTTGAACCCATAAACTATCTCCAAAATCAACCGTTTTTTTCATCTGCGGAGAGCCAAAAAGAAGGTATCACTGAGTGATTTCGGAGACAAATAGGTGCTGAAATTCCTAGAAATCAAGAAATGGAATTATCCTATAAGATAAAGGCAAACCTTCTGGAGCGCTGCTCGAGCAGCTTCCCTTTCTCTTTGTCGTTCCTTATTAATTTGGGCTTCAATCTTTGCCATCTCTGCAAGTAAGAGATCATAATGATCCGTAAGAAACTAAAAGAATGGGTCCAAAATGCATATAGATCGAAGAAAAATGTGGATTAAATAGCTAGATGGAAGTAATTTGATGAGGTAGATATGGGGTTTTGCTTAAATTACCTTCTCGATTTTTCCTTTCAAATCTTTCCTTTTCTTGCTGCATCATCGAAGCTGGATCAGCTTTGTTACCCTAATAGAAATGAGAACATAACACATATGAGCAACAATATTAAAAACATAGCAGCAGTACTACTGGGGAGTATACTAATTTGGAAACTTTTTTGTTTTTCAAAAATTTCAAGTACTGTCATGAATATGATCTTACAATATCGGGAGAGTGTGTCATCGTCTGTTGTACTTTTGCTTTTATGATAGTATCTGCAAAGCGACTCCTTAGCATTGCCACACGGAGAGCCCTCTTTGGTGAGAGTTGCAAATCCACGACTGGAGAGGATCATTTCGTAGCCGCAAGAAACAAATATTAGACAACGACGTACTTAGTGTGATCGGTCTATGCCATCTCGTCAAACGACGAGAAGAAACAGTAAAAAAACATTGCATGCAGGTATTACTGACCTTCTTGAGTAGTAACATCTGTGTAAGGAGTTGAAGGCTGAGAACTGAGGCGTGCATGTTCGTCGACGTCCAAAGCTCTTCTGGCCCCTTTACAATATTGTCACCAACAGCTTTGAGATACTGATCAGATTATCGATTGGCAAGAAAATAACAAAAAATTCAGAATCCTCAGCCTTACCCTCAGAATCCTGATCCCGCGTGTTCAGTTGGGATTCCAACATTCGTTTTGCC
This sequence comes from Myrica gale, assembly GCA_963930655.1. NCBI lineage: Eukaryota > Viridiplantae > Streptophyta > Magnoliopsida > Fagales > Myricaceae > Myrica > Myrica gale. The sequence continues at coordinate 11,864,196 of OZ005603.1, read as the reverse complement.
CGACAATCCTAAATAGGATGCGAACGTACGACAAGTTTAAAGTTTGTGTCATTGCAAGAACCATTTTCATGAGGTCAATGAAACAATAATGTCAAGCATATATATATATACCTGTCTGGAAGTGTCAACAGTAGCACCAAGATCCGTAACAAATGATCTTTTTGAGGTCGACTAATCTGAACCGAATATATAGAACATCTATATATGAGACAAATTAAATTCTGGTTACTCAAGATAGGGAACACAAAGAAAGATCAACTGACCATTCAAGCATTTGCGAAGACTCGAGCACATTGGAGGTTTGGCATTGACAGGGCCACAAGCAACGTTTCTACTATCAGTTCCTACAATGCACACATCACCCATTAGTTCTGATAAGGAACCATATTGAAGCTGGCCGAAGTACGTTATTCACTTCAATATACCTTTGTGAAAGTCTTCTCTTGATGACCTTTCTCTGCACTTCTTTGCTTTCCAAGCCAGCTGTACAGATAAGCAGGGCATCCGAATACGATAGTCAGAAATTAAGAACCAAAATCCATTTACCCTCATGATATATGAACGGTTGGACAAAAAGTTAGATAAGAAAACTGTAAATTGATGTCCACAGCCCACCAAGTACAGAAGTAGTACGTCGACATATTACTTACTTGTACATTTATTTCCTCAGAGCTCCTCTTGACCTTTTCGGTGGATGGCATTGACCTGATCTTAGGCGACAAACTACGACGCAAAGGAAGTGCTTTCTGAGTACATTGCCTTGTAACACGAGTCTCCTTCACTCGTCCACTTGAGAGCTGTCCAGCAGCTTGCTCATTCTTTGAGCTTTCATGACCATTCCACTTCTTCTCGAGAGCTTTCCATCTTTGCTCAAAAATATTGTTTAATTGGGTCGCCATTTTGTGGACTCGAGTATCAATGGTATTATAGAGCATGGCATTGGAAAAGGTCAATCTAATATCAGCGGCAAACTCCTCTTTGTCAAAGTACATATTCTTTTCCATTTTGGTCTTTATTCTTCCAAGATCCATGGGGTTGGATATAACCTTGAAATAATTTGGATTTTTCAATCCCACAGGATCCACTGCTCGGTTGAAAGCCCAACCATTTCGATTGGTCATCAGTGTCTTCAGAATCGCCGAACAATCCGAAGCCACACTAGGATCAAATTTTCGCCTCTTGTCAAATTTCTTTCCGTCATCAGCAGCATTTTCACGAGTCATTCATTCTTTTCTTTTCCTAGATAATGCACCGTTGGACTTCATGTTTGAAACTGTAATACTTGTCGTCGTAATCATATTGAGAAACTGCGAGAATTGGAAGGTGGTCAGTTATGAGGCAGAGGTATGATTCTAACCTCGATCCAGACCGTTCCGCTAACTCAATGAAAATCTAAAATCTCTCCATTTCGAATCTTAAACACGAATCTGATGCAAATCCTCACCTAAACCCTAATTAAAAAAGTCTACTCACAATTTTCTTAAAAACTAAATGATGATTTAAACACCAACTCTAATCCGGATTTGTAAGAAGAAAATGACATAGAGATTCCATGGATACGCAATAGTTGGGAGGAGTTTGTCGGTATAGAAACCATATATCAGACAATAAGAAAATGACGTACAAATAACTATAAAAGCAAAAGAGAACAGAAAAATGTATAGATCAGAAACACGATAGTTGATGAAACTGTGATTTACCAATGAACGAAAGAAAGCTGACCAAAGAAAATCAGATACTCATACGTCCCTGAAATGAAATCGAAACAAGGAGAGAGCGAGTCAAAATGTGCATGATGAATATGTTTGCCGCCTTTGGATCTTGGAGGGAAACAACGAACTTTAAATTAACATGAGTTGCATTGAGTACTTACCGTGGGCGCTGAGCTGGTTAGACGTTGATGTCCTTCCCTTGTACACGCGTCACACAATGATTGCATAATGCTGATTTGAACGCCAAAACAAGCGAAGGTCAACGGAGAGGACTTCGGATTAAATGGCCTCTTCTGAAAGATCTCTTAAGCTATTGGTAATTTTATTTCCATGCTTTTTGACCGGTCCAAAAGACAAGCCCATTTAACCTCTTTATACTTCCTGCACAGCTGCTTACATTAATTTCCTTTTCGATTAAAAACATAAAAAGCTTAGAAAAAAAAAAGAAGAACATTAAAAAAATCTTTGCTGTTGCCTTGGATGTACCAAAAAAAAGGGGGGAATCTGAAGCAGTACTTAGAGTGCTTAATTCTTGCATGGAGAGAGACTTGAGAAACAATTATGCCTTCGGGTGGCTTGAACGTTGGCTTTCTAATTACCTTTTTCTTCTACATTCTGAATTCTTATATATATATTGATGTTGTGACTCAGCCTTATGGACATGTATTGGATATAAGAAGGGGTAATGTCATAGTACTCCTAATTATAGGTCAAATTCAATTTCGGCCTCCTTAATTTTCAATACGGGATTTGTATCTCATATGTTTTTAACATGATCAATTATCACTTTCGATTTTAAAAATAGCATTTAGAATGAAATCGACTTAAATAAATATGTATTAAAAAATATTGTTGACAGAACTGAGGGGGGTGCCCCATATGCATTCGCAACTGCTCAAGGAACTAATGACTAATTTGTTATCTTACAGTCAATTGCAACTTTCAAATATCTTCGTATATGCAATTTTGCTTATAATAAAATATGGAGAGAAAAAAAAAAAAAAGCACACAAAAGGGAGAAAGGGTATCATGAGGAGCCCCATGGGCCGACAACAAGCGTAACAGTTTTTAAGGGACTCAGGTTATTTCGGTTTGTAGGGCCAACGCCCTCACAAATCAGCACAACGGGCTCTGGGCTTTACAAACAAAAATGTTACACACCACTGAAATGGGCCCAATGCCTTCATAAACACAACCCGGATCTTCAGAACGTAGGGATTATAAAGTTCGTCAAATTAGAAGAAGAAGAACGAGGATTAGGTAAAGAAGAATCAGTTGCATCAGCCATTAGTAAGCAACAGAGGAAGAGAGACGAAGAAGATATATATATATATAGAGAGAGAGAGAGAGAGAGAAGAACGAGTATGGGGAATGAATGAATGTTATTGAATATTCGAATAGAATGAATAACATATTCGTACCAGATTCTAATAATTTCAACTGACTGATGAATTTGATCAGCTAACTTGCTGGTATTTTTGAGCCGTTAATGACGCCTACCGATCTCTACACAAGAAGCGAGAAAAAAACAAAGTCTGAGAGAGGGATATATAAATTGTTAGGAAAACAGAGTTTCAGACTACTGCTCTTGACAGACGCTGTGAAAAGGGAACTGAAGAAATCCGAATGGAGGAATTCAACAATCATCAAAAGACTTTATTGAATTTAAAAACATCAAACAGGTCTTTAAATCACATCATGAAATAACGAGTAATCAACTCAGTTACTCAAGTATTACCATAGACATCGAAATGTCATCTGCCGAGCTATCTAGTCTTCTAGATCAAAAATTGTATACGAAATGTTAGTTTTTTCCGAACTTTCCTCGTCTTCGAATCATTAAGAGGTAAGAGTGAAAACGCCACTGCCTCTATGTTGCTGATACAATTCTTTATCCTTTCCAGATCCTTCTCACATTGCGTGAGACCACCTTGTAGCATTGACACTGCTTCTTTCCTTGGAATCTGCAATTCCGGAAGACATGGATGACTTGCGATGGATTCCAAATGTGCAGCTACCATAACGAATTGATCAAGGAGTTGATAGAGAATTTGCTCAGGGAAATTTTCAGAAAGTTCCTCTGGTGTGCTTCTTCTGTTTGAGGCCATGTCATCGAGTTCTGGGTTCTCCATAGCTTCCAAATTCCTTTCCCGCGTCACCTCGATTGTTTTCATTCCTCTAAATTCGATGGCAACCATTTCCAGTGCGTTGAAAAGCTGGACGATGAAAATTGAATTCTTATGTTCTGCGACGCATCTCAACGCAGATGTGAGGCTTTCAATCTTTGCTGCCAAGTTTTCTTGCCTTGACATCATGAACAGAAAATCAATGAACAGGCAACAGAGCCGATTCCCGACACTGACTGCTTGCGAGTGTATCGCTCTCAAAGCTCTCATTTCTTCATGGTCAAATAAGTTGCAGGTTTCCAAGAACTCCACCAAACTTTTCTTCGCAGAGTCAGAATCTTTCTTGAACCCTTCTTTACACTCACGCATCAGTTCTTCCACAATATTGGCATACACTTCAAGCTGCTTAGGTCTTGCAGATTGTGGGGACAGTCCGGACTTGTGTGCATCACCGGGATCTTCAGAAAATCCGAACTTCATTTGCCGCTCATTCAAGCTATCTTTCACTGCGTCTTCGGTTGCAAAGATTTCCTTCAAGCTCTCAAGGATAAACTTCTCGAGTTTCTCTAGAGTTTTCTGCATTTTTTCAGGCCCAGCCATCAGAGCCACGAGTTCCTCTTCACTTTGTGTGCTCACAAGATGCATTATATGTTCACTTATCTGTTTGTCCAGCGAAACGATGTAATCCTGCAGCTTTGCACATTCCTTTGTGATTATACGATGAAGATCGTCGTACTTGCCTTTGTCAGCCATTGATGACAACTAAAAATCTCTGCCTATATTGACATATGTACATATCAAATCATGAAAGAACCGATAAAAAAAACACCAAGAAAAAGAAAGAACCGAGAAAAAACAAAGCTGAGACTTGAGAGTGGGAGAAAGTGTTTGGGGAAGAAAGTTTCAGATGGTTACCTTGATTATTTAGTCGTCAGTCCTGGAGAGCCTTGGATAGTTTTCTTGCTGTAGAGAGAGAGAGAGAGAGATAAATCAAATGAGAGTTTTCAGGAAGGGACTTCGGTTGGGGTGCGCACATATATATGCAGCCTGGATGCGGAGGCATGCATATATATTTTATTGGGGGCAGGATAATAAAATTAGAAATAACATTCATAAAAATATTAAAATAGCGTATTTGCATTCTGATCATTGCACAACTTATAATAAAAAAAAAGTAGCATACTCACTAAGCACGAAATCTGTATACAAGTTTTTTCTCAGTCAAATAAACATAATACTAGCGTAAAATTATTAATTTGAGGAAATTGCACACAGGACAAAAATAAATGGATAAACTGCAAGCATATATTACATAGGACAAAAATTTAAATACACAGAAGTGGGACCAAAGTTGCTGCCCAAACAGGTAAAACCAGACCGAGATATAAGTGGGGATGTTCTATTGTAAAAAATGGTAAGATTTTGATAAAATTGTGAAAATTTATGTAGATTTGAGTTTTATAGGTTTTTGTGTAAAAGTTGATGAAAAGTTGTAAAGATATTTAGTTTTTGTTGGAGTTTGTAAAAATGTGCAGAAATAGATGATTTGATGTAATTGTTTAATAAAAAAATATTGGAGTTAGGTGAAAAAGTATAGGGAGATAATATTTGTTATAATTTTTTTAAAAAAGGTATTGGAATTTGTTTGAAAAGTTGTTGGAGATTGTATAAAAGATATTAATATTTGTGTAAGAATTTTTGAGATTTTAGATATTCGTTTTGTAAATTTTGTTGAATTCTTTTTTTTTCGTCTCCATTAGTTGTGATTTATTGTAATGATTTTATAGAGAAATCGTCATGAATTTTCCTAAACTCCATTAATCCGGATATTCACAACGCCTTCAAACAGCAATTCCGGAATTAATATGACACCACCTTTAGTGCAGCGACAGATGATGTTCGAAAGCAATTCAGTCTCGTAGATGAGATGAGTTGACGATACATAAGGAAATGCAATATCTAGAGATAGTTAATGAAGTTTGTCGGGTTCGGTTATTGTCCTGAGATAAAGCATGCTAAGCAATCCTGAGCAACGATCAGGATTGCTTCTCCACAATCAGGCGGCCCGTGTTGCAACACGTCAATTAAAATAAACGACCCGCGCCCGAACTGAATTTTTCGAATCCGACCCGCTTCGCATGAGCTGACCCGCGAATGTTCAATCTCTTCTTCGTCGCCAAAACTCCAGTCCGTCGCTACCTGGTCTACCAAGTTTTGAGCGACGGGATGGGCAGCGAGCAGCTAGGCAACCTCTACACCTCCCACTGCAGCAGCAAAAGTTTCACTATATGATTTTCATACGTTCTTTTTTGCCAATGTGCGTCACGCGAACATTCCAACTTTGATTCGGTATCCCCTATCGCCCTATCTTGTTATATAAAAGACCAGAACTCCTACTCCCTTGCATCAAAGCTTTAGGTAGTCTTAGATAAAATTCTCCCTCAAAGTGTGGTGTGCGTTGTTCATTCAGTAATTCATAGTTGGGGTAACAATTATAAACACCGTTAACGACAGCGTTAAATTTAAATTGGAACCCTTTGCAACCACATTCCGACCATGCATTCCTCTTGGCAGCTTTGTAAGGTAAGGTTAGGCAAGAATTTTATATCCGAGCCATAAAACTCAACATGGGCAAGTTGGACTCATCGTTGCGAGTGCAATGGAGTTCGAATTCTGTTCACATCCATAAGACCAGTCAGGTTGATATTTGATCTTGAAGCCCTGCAAGCAATATCATTTCCTTGAGGACGCATAATCATAAGTGCATACACTATTAGGTCCACAGATGCCATGACTCGCGCATGGTCTAGAGAACGCTTTCCATGTTACAACCCAATCCCACCCTCATTCATCCGTTGCAGACTATATAACAGGAGGTTACCATCATGATCAATCGTCAATCGTATCCGAGTTAGCACTTTAGAAGTTGTGCGGCTTCGAACTGTGAGACGACGGGATGAGCAGCGACGGACTGGAGTATGGCGAGGATGAAAAGATTGAACAGGATCCCCAAATGAAAGAAATTGAACATTCACGGGTCAGCTCATGCGAAATGGTCGGAATCGTCAAAAGTCGGGTCAGCGCGGGTAGTTTATTTTAAATGAAGTGTCGCAACACGGGCCGCCAGAGTGTGGAGAAGCAATCCTAATCGTTGCTCAGGATTGCTCAGCATGCTTCATCTCAGGACAATAACCGAACCCGAAGTTTGTCTTATCCAATGAGCATTACACTACAAGGATTATAATGTCTCTCGGTTTGCTTTGAAAAACCTTAATATAACAAAAAAATAATTAAAACAATTTAATGTTTCTCTGATCCAGTTGTTAGAAATTTTGTTTCAAGGTATATAGAAGTATTACTTGTACATTTATTTCCTCAGAAACTCTCTTGACCTTTTCGATGGATGGCATTGACCTGATCTTAGGTGACAAACTGGGATCAATGCAAAGGAAGTTCTTTCTGAGTACATTGGCTTGTAACATAAGTCTCCTTCACTCGCCCACTTGAGAGTTGTCCAGCAGCTTGCTCATTCTTTGAGATTTCGTGACCCTTCCACTTCTTCTCGAGAGCTTTCCATCTTTGCTCAAAGATATTGTTTAATTGGATCGTCATTTTGTGGACACGAGTATCAATGGTATTATAGAGCATGGCATTAGAAAAGGGTTCAAGAATGATGAGGTGTATCTGACAATGCTGAAGAAGGAAGAATTCAAAGAGAGAGACAAAGAATGACGTTAGAATGATGAATTGTAGGACTAGGAACTGAAGAAGTGAGGAGTTTCTCGACACAGTCCCAGTGATCTTGTTCTTGAAAAGGTTAGTATGCTTGCATACCTCGTTATGGGATTGCCACAGCTCTGAGATCTGCCATTTCTTTTGCCACAACCATCACCACTAAATAAATGCTTCTTTAACAGATGGAGAGATTCATCAGGGAAGAAGAATGTTTCCCGCTACAAGCAACTCCAAATATAGAAATCCTTTTGTAGACTATATTCACTGCTCTGTTAAAATTATGACCAGGTGTCGCTAAAGGCCAGAGTGGTGTGCGTCATACTCGAACCATATTTTAAGCAACCCTGACTTCGTGGGCATCATATGTGATTTCTGTACACGGTTGACAACAAATCAGTTCAAGCATTACAAAAAGCCCCTCAAAACAATTTCTCATAGGTCCAATCCCATAAACCCACCGGTTGCACTACCAATAATCCCCACAAGAACAATTCACATTCCTGAAGTGATGAAAGCGGCTAGAATCTCTTACAATGATCTCCCGCCCAACAATCTTTACTATAAAATTGATGGCATAATGGGAGTCGCCATATACTCGAATATTTTTCATCACTGTTATTGTACTTCATACACGAGGGGTTGTTGGATTGGGAGAAACGGTCTTGGAGATCAATCCATACACCACAAGGATTGTTGTGGTATAGAAGGCTGCCAGATATGGATCTGTCAATGGAATTGAGAATCCATGACAGAATCATATCATTACAGTGTTCCCACAGTTGAATATCGGCAGAGGAAGTGGTCAGTTTTAGGAGTGAGCTATCTATGAAACCAAGTTTGTGTTTTGCGTTGAGGACGATTTTCATGGCTCTCTGCCATTTGAGGTAGTTATCACCATTGAGAAGGGTGGAAACTAAGTTAGCACCAGGGTAGTCTGAGGAGTGGAGAAAATATGGAGAAGATGCGTCCAGTTGAGTTTTGGAAGGACTAGGAGGAGAGACCTCCAAATCAAATTCGGTGCTGGACATGGAGACAAGAAGAAAAAAATCACTGCTCTGATACCAATATTTGGAGAAAATAGCTCGAGAGATTTGAGAATGTTGTGTGTATTGATTTACGTTTACATGTATATATATTACATTGAAGAATCTGTGTGTAAAGGAAAGGAAAATAGGAAAGGAAATAATCGGCTATACAAGGCAAGTAATAAAATGTAAATGAGTCGTTAGAGGCTAACAAAGGTAAGCATGTATTTGGGTGATCTGTAATAGAAGTGTTGATTTTGCCTCCGCTCGAAAGGGAGTCTGCTTGGGTGAGGATCCAGATTGTAGCTTGAATAATTTGAATATCTGGGTTCAAAATAACTACCGCTGCTGAACTCGATTTACGGACAGATGCATCAAACTGGGTTGTGAAGCAATTTGATGAAGTTGCTCACAATCTGATTTGCTCAAAAGAGGTAATAGGGATTTTCCAAGCTCAGTAGTGTTCATGAGCTACGCAATTGATCTTTCCAAGTATGGTAATTGGGTCAATCTTTGCGTTTTTTTGTCCAAATCTTTTTGTGATAGAACCAGATCTAATCACATGCAACTGTGGCAAAGATTTGAAAATGATGAGCTTCTTCAACTAGGATTTTGATAGTTGTTGTGGGATTGACAATAACTCTTATCCATTTGATAAAGGGCTTTAAACTCAGTTCAAGCAAGGACAGTGGCCCCGGACTTTGTCTCCATATTATTGTAGTTAGAGGACAACCAAAGAAGAAATGGTTGATATTCTCATTTTTGTATTTGCAAATTAAGCCAACCCAGGCACTTTGCGCATTTTTATGATCTTAATCTTCTTCGTTTTTTGGGTTATTGTATTTTCTTTGTTTTCCTTGGTAGTAACCCAGTACACTAATGGTGACCAAGGTGCAAAGTTCAGACTAGGGACGGCACCACCAGCCCCCGCCTACCTCGCCCCTCCCCCCAAATTGTTATAATTAATTTTATCAGGATCTTCAATCATTTTCTGCTCGAATTTGATGATGCAATTTGCATAGACATTGACACAATATGTAAGTTCTATAACATTTAATGATGCTAGTTGATGATGTCAAAAATCACCGAGTAATAGAACGGTCAGTGATGATACCAAAATCACCAATAGCCGGAGCCAACCAGCTCTGAAAGAGAATAAGAAGAGGGGGGCAGCGTCGGATCCGGAGACTCTGATGCCTAAGTTAGATCTCAAAAAGTTTGAGTATTAGAAGAGCAATTAAATATTAAGAAAATATTAGGGGAATACCTGCCTATTTATACGCAAGGGGATTAGAATCCTAAAGGGGTCTTTAAACCAAACTAGGCCCTTTGAGGTTTTCAGTCCAATCACTATTATAAAACGAATACCTTTGGTGTTGTCAAACTAGACCAACCATCTGGTGCGGATGTGCCTTTGGAGTTAGATCACTTTTGTTGGTGTAGGAGTTCCTGTAGCACAGCGGTTGAGACAGCTTTGTTGGTGTAAGGGTGTCAGTGGCACAACGGTTGAGACCACTTTGTCGGTGTATGGGTGCCTTTGGTACTGTGGAGTTAGATAAGATAAAGTTAAAAGTTTGTCATGTTAAATAAGATACAATGAAAGTATCAAGGAATATAAAGAGATATTATCAATAGGATATATTTAACTCGTGCAGTATTTTCTCAATTCCCTACTGCGAGGTCGGTCTCATCAAGGGACGTCGTGTTTGAGTATGAAACGCCTCAATTTCGCTTGTTGGAGTAGTATTTGATCTGCCGCTTGAGCTCATAACAGTCGTATTATGCTCGTGGTCTTCATGGAAATCACACTATTTGTTCTGGTCTCGTCTCTTTGATGGCGTTTTTACCTTCGGAGGTCATTTGACACTTGGGTCTTACCTTATCTGCATCAAGATCTTCTTAGGGGTAGCGTCAAGAGCTGTGCAAGGAGTGAAGGGGGTCACTCCGGAGGTGGTTGGTCATGCCGCACTGGTCCTCGTGAGCGGTCCCTGCCAATTCGTCGTCGCTGATTTTTGCAGTGAGAACGGTCAGTGTTGCGGTCCTTTTTCTCCCCTTGCTGATCAGGAGGTGATGCACAGAAACGAGAAGCGAACATGTCTTTGAAGTCTATGTGCTTCTAAGCATTGATCATGGCATCTGCAAAAATGGTCAGGGCCTTCCTCATGAGGGTTTTGAGGAAGCCACTTTGTGCTAGACCTGTGATTAATGTCATGAGCTTGACCTCATCGGTAGCCTTGGAAACTGTGATGGCCTCGCGATTGAAGTGCGCTCTGTAGCTGCGTAGGCTTTCCTTAGGTCTCTACTTGACATTGAAAAAATAGGAAGTTGGACGCTTAAGCTACCAATTGGATATAAAATAGCTTAGGAAGAGCGTGTCGAGGGTGTCAAAGTCGTCAATGGTTCCATCCAGCAAACCAGATAACCACCGTTGTGCCGATAGAGGATAAGATCTGCATATGACTGGACGTGCATGTGCAAGCGGAAGATTTCCAAGTGGTCGCAAAGGTCACTAGCGTCATCGAATAAGTCGATCTGGGGTGGTCGAAAGCGTGGAGGCAGTGGGCATGCTAGCACCTTGGGCGTAAACGGGGAGCTGCCGACATTGGCTAGAATAGAGGAATTTTTTATCTTAGGGCTCTCTATCTTGCTAAGCTTTTGTTGAAGTAGCCAGATCTACTCTGCCTGTCGGCCATCAGCTCGTGGAAAGCAATTTGTCAACCATCAGCTCTACGTTGTTCGGGATGGGATTGGGGAGTCGAGTGGTTGTCTGCAGTTTCTTCATGCGATGGGACATATGTGAACGTGGAGGGGTCGGAGGAGGCTTGTTCTGCTGTATCGTAGTGATCTAGTGAACAAGGTTTTTTACGATCTGGACCAAGGTGGCCAGCAATGCGTCATTGTTAGGGGCGAGATCTGAGTTTTCCATAACGTTGTTGTTGGGGACAAGTTCTGTGTTTGTGATCGGAGGTGGCTGGTCGTCGTTCGGTATTTCAATGGAGGAAGTCATTACGATGAAGGGAGGATGTCAAGGGGGTGGTTGAAAGGTGTTGTGGTGAGCGTAAAAGTGTTTGGATGAGGCTTTTTTCGAGTTCCCACAGACGGTGCCAACTGATGATGACAAAAATCACCAAGTAATAGAACGGTCAGTGATGATACTAAAATCACCAATAGTCGGAGCCGACCAGACCTGAAAGAGAATAAGAAGAGGGAGCGGTGTCGGATGCGAAGACTCTAATGCCTAAGTTAGATCTCAAGAATAGTTAAGTATTAGAAGAGCAATTAAAGCTTAAGAAAATATGAGGGGAATATCTGCCTATTTATACGCGAGGGGAGTAGAGTTCTAAGGGGGTCTTAGTACCGTGAGCCTTAGGACTCTTTGAATATCCGAGCAAGAAAGTATGAGGGGACAAATTCATATGTGAACGAGCCGGGACCTTGAATGTGCTAATGGACTTAGGCGGAACTACAGCTGGGCTGGTGGATTTCTAATGGGTTAAGTCGGTCATATTATGGCCCATCACTAGTAATAATTATTGGGCCAACATGATCATGATCTTTAATGTTTTTTTTTGCATATATACCCAAAAAAAATCTTTATAAACTTACCTCTTGTTAACTTCAATTTCTAACTTATTTTGACCTTTTGCTTTTTTAGGTAGAATATATATTGTTTAGGTACATATTAGATTAGAAACTACAATTGATATTTCTCACATTTCTCTTTTTTGTTCTAGGTTAAAGTATGAATAAGTTGAAAACAAACATGATTTTATTAATGGGAAATTTAATCATTACTGCCAGTATTTTTATGAGATCTAAAAAATTGACTAGATTTATAAAATTGATAAATTATTGTCTGAGTTTAGGCCACACTTACAAAATCACTCCCTCTGTCACATTGAAGTCCAGATTTATAACAGAATTGATGACGTGACTCACCAAATATCAATAAATGTTCATAGAGCATGTCACGTGTCTTAAAATAAATAAAAATTATAATTTCTTTTATAGTTAATAATGTTTATTTAATTTATGACTTTTGTTAACTTCATTTTTATTTAATTTTTCAAACATGTGACATGCCACTTAACAATATATTGAAACATGGCGTGTCACGTCACCAATTCTTTTAGAAATCTAGATGAAAATGTAACGGAGATATTGATTTTTCAAGCATGGCTTAAACCCGTAAAGTGATTTGTCAATTCTAGAAATCGAGGTATATTTTTAAAATTCCATGCAATTATTATTCATAATGTTATCAAATTTTATTTAATATGAGAGTTTTTTATAATATTATGTTCAAGTGGGAGAGGCCCCTCTCAAACTTTTGCCTAGGACCTCAATTTATTTTATGACTCCTGATTCCGATGCTATGCAACAATCAACAAGAGAAGAATGTTTCCAAAGAAACCTATTTTAACATAATCGGAAGGATAAGCTCCTTTAGGACTGACAAAGAATATCACTTTCTTCCTTGGAACAACAAACGGCACAAAATCCGGAGGAAGAATGTACCCCTCAGAGAGACTTTCGGAGGTAAGCCAAGCAAGAATCTTTCATTTTTTTGGCTTGCCTTGACTATGAAGCATCCTCTTTACAACCCCACAGAACCCTTTCTAGCCAACAGCTTAGCAAGGAAAGAACCAAAACCTCCACGCTCTGCTATTTATTAGACCACTTCTTGCACAAAACACACGAATTAAGTACCAATCTTTCCTGCATTTCACTTTTCTGGAGTCCTGAAAACTTCTACTTCTTTCCTATTCCAACAGTTTTTCATCCTAAACCATATTGTTCAGAGATGGCTGGTCAGCAAATGAAATCTGTTGCCGGGCTCCTCTTAATGCTCAACTTCTGCATGTATGTCGTAGTTCTTGGCATTGGTGGTTGGGCTATGAATAGAGCAATCGACCATGGTTTCATCATTGGTATATATATATCTCTTTCCTCTCTTCTCCTTCCAGTTAATGCGTTGCAACTTTGCTACTTTCATATGCTAATGGAATTTGAGAACTGTAGGACCTGGATTTGATCTTCCAGCGCATTTCTCACCTATATACTTTCCAATGGGAAATGCTGCCACCGGGTTCTTCGTCATGTTTGCTTTGATAGCCGGTGTTGTTGGTGCCGCATCAGCAATATCTGGACTCAACCATCTCCGTTCTTGGACTGCTGAAAGCTTGCCATCTGCGGCTACAGCGGCTGCTATCGCTTGGACTCTTACTGCCCTTGCCATGGGGTAAGTTACTACCACTCACTAGCGTTGCTCTGTATTACGAGACAGCAATGAGAAAAAAGCATCAGAATGTCTTATTGTTGGGTATCCTAATCAACTCATAATGTGTGCAGGTTTGCCTGCAAAGAGATTGAGCTCCGCGTCAGAAATGCTCGTCTGGTAAGACCAAAACCCCATCTTTCCTTTATATCGTTTTCTGGAATAGAATTGTAGATATAATTTACCTGCACTTTCGGTACGAGTTTTTGAAAACTTCCTTCAATATGATACATTAAACGCAACTGCTCTGCTCTTGCAGAGAACGATGGAGGCATTCCTGATTATCCTTACCGCGACACAGCTTTTATACATTGCGGCCATTCACGGCGCTGCAACAATAAGAAGATAAATTTGGAACTTGGAACTTGGAAGACATGGATGTTTGTGTGGGTTGTCTCCTTTTTCTTTCTCTTCTTTCTTGTGTTTTTCCCCTCCCATTTTTACCATTTGACTGTGTAGGAACCTGGCCAAAGAGTTGGCAGGGTGCGTTGTGATTGGTGATTATAATTTGATTTGATTTGATTTGATTTGTATAAAAATAATAAGACATGGTTTGAACAGCCTGCAACATCTCAGTTCAACTAACAGTCAAGAATTTCCCCACTCGCCATGAACCCAAATACGGCAGAATTTATTTCATGTGAAATTAAACCCGTGGTGCCTAAACCACGAATGTTAATGTTAAGAGAATAAAGCACATAAGTTCTTATCCAACCACTGCTTTTTCAATCACAAACATCAGGCAAACAAAAGTCTTTCCAACATTTATAACCCTGGAAACAAGACAGCTAAAACAAGTCTCAAGTAAAATTATTTGATGTTCACGCCTCATATAGGCTACTTGTGCTCCAAAAAATGAGCAGGGGAACGGATCAGAAGATTTTGCTCCAGGCTAAAAAGCTCCTGTTCCGTTTATATCCATCCCAGAACCAACAGCATCAGACCTTTTTGGATGGTTCTCTTCTAACCCAAAATCAGAAAAATCCACTCGCGAAAACACACAAATCAATGAAAATCCAACCATGCAATAAAGGTTGGCTGTATCATTAAGAGAAACCCATATGCCAGAATAGCAAAAGATAAACTTGTTGGAGAAAGAGTAAGCATCTGTCCAGGGGAACACGTAATGTCAGCAATCAAGCGAATGCTGGTATCACATAAAAACTTGCAAAATCCAGGTCGCACCACTGCCCTGCCCGATGCAAAAGAAACTAAGTACAAAACACCACCGAGTATAAACACTGAGGCTACAAAAATAACAAGACATTTACTGAAAGCTAGGGACACTAAGCGCCTATAAATATTGACACCATCACTGCAAACTTTAGACTGTTTATCTGAGCAGGCCTCTTGCCCATTATTTATTAGAACAAACCAAGAACAACTCTAGTTTGACAGATCAAAAATTTCTCTAGACCAATTCCTTCTTGACTTTCACAAGCTCCACCAATCCACTGAAGCCTATACATATTCTGTTTCTGCAGCAAAACGAAACCACGGCAATCATATTACAATTCCATTTAAAAAGATGAAGAAGATAACATCAATGCTGTGACTTTCTTAAGACGTTCGATGCATAACAAAATTCATCAATAGTTGAGATCTACAAATAATTATACACTTATTGAGGAAATACTTTGTTTTAATTTGGGCGGGTTGAATGTAGGGAGAAAGAACCTCTTGAGGATTGCCATATTACAAGGACAGTGTCTCGGAAACCTGAAAATTACAGTGTGAAACTACCCTGTATAAGCATGCGGGAGAAAGAGGGGTGCTAACGGATACCGAACTACCCTAAATCTTAATTACCAAAGACAAGAAACACAAATAACAGACCAACACTTAAAGAATGTCTGATGCACATTCCCATATGTAGTATAGCATGGATGCCCCCAAGACAGAATTCACTTGGTAGACAGAACACAGAAGCAATCATGAAAAGGAAGTCAGGGCTAATGAATCCATTTCACCCAGAAATACCCTAACAACTGAAAGCACGGGCATTTGGTACAAGCCAGCAAATGATTTTCAGTTCCTAGACAGTGGAGAACCAAAATCTAACCCAAAAAAAAAACACAGAATAGCTGATGATCTGATGTAAAATCTGGATTTCATTGTATTTCAAAGTAAAACACATTCCCAACGCAACCCATCTAGGGACGACAGGCTCTGTACAGTTGGCTGAAATATTTATGAACTGCAGGAAATTCTTGGCAGAGCTAACTTTTTTAGAATTACATCAAAATGCAACTAGGTAATCATGTCACTTAATTTTTACTTTCAAAAGGCCACTTTTTGGCTCATCTTTTGTCCCCCCCCCCCCCCCATGTCAGCACATTGGCTTCAAATTGAACAACAATGCTGCTTAAAAGTGAACTCCATTGCACAGTATGATCATTTCAGTTTAGCATCTCCTATAGTTTATCCATTTCTAATCTATCCAGATAATTCAGATGATCATCATAGCATCTCAATCTAGTACTAACCTCTCACAAGGACTACATCTAATTACGTGAGTTCTTGACAATCCAACAGCTTTTACTTTATAATGTTGCTTTCATTTAATAATTTTAATCGGATTTAACATTTAGATAATCACAAGTAGCAAAAAATAGAGGACATTTTGCAGGTAACATCACAACCAATGTAATATCCTTTTTCAACCATTTAGCAACTAAGGTAGGTCATGCCCATCAATCTCCATATTTTGCAATTTTTCAGAATTTTGCGCCTAATTTCCTAACCAACAATCTTACGAACCCTCTGATTCTACAGCACTTATTCAAACTTCTAACATAGCTTATAATTCTATTTCCTAGACAATATTAAAAGGTATTTACAGCATCAGAATTTTGATATATGCCACAGGGCCCTTTATAAAGTCACCCTAGGAAAACCGGAAACACAATACAAAATAATTGACAGTTAGCCATTGCATGGCAACGCATATGTTTACCCAAATAAAAAATAGACAAGACTATATTTGGCCACCATACACTGGCGCTCTGTTACAAGAAAACCTTTTTCCTTATGTTTGCCATATTGATCACCGAGGATATTTTCAAGGAAAAGCACCGGGGGAGAGGAAGAACGAAGCAGAAAAGAGGATAGGAGCGAGTCTCAATATCTCACCACATACCAGTTTCAGGAAAAGGAACAAAAAAGGAGATCAGAAAATCCATTTAAACTGGATTCAGTAATACCGACCTGAACTTATCTCCCGAAGCCTGTTAGCAACTCAAACAATCCACAGCAACTCAACCAGGAGGTTTTTCGCACCACTTGTGTCGCAGGTGCTACCGCAGGCTACATATCAAGTGAGCAAAGGATGAAGCACCTTAATCGTCAATTTAAGAATATGTAGTGAAAAAAATTGTGATAAAGAAATATATGGGGGCAATACCTGGCTTCCAGAACAATTAGGAGTCTCAGAAACATTGACATGTGCTGCACCACAAGTAGTTGCAGCAACAGGAACACTTGATGATGGCAAAGTTTTAACCTCATATCCACTTGACACAGATTCCACGACCATTGAGGATGCGAGAACATTTTCATCCGGTGAAAGAAATACTTTATCCTCATTGTTCTTCAATGCCGAATCCGTTTCTGCTGCTGGTGACTCACTTGATTTAGGCACCAATTTTTCTTCACTTTCTTTTGGTCCTGATTCAACCACATCAGCAGTCACTGCATTCTCAACTGGAGCAGTCATGTGAATTGTCTCCTGGGGCACAGAGAACACCGGCCTAACAGAATCAGCATCAGGGACAATTTCTGTAATTGAAACAACAGCCTCCCCACTTGGTGCATTACCAGTAGCTGGCATTACTTCTGCCCGTGGAGGATCAACTGGCTTGACCAAATCATCATATGAACTTGCTTCCAGAACTGAATTGTAGGCCTGATCCTCTGGTTTCTTACCAGGAGATACCACCGGCTTAACAGAATCAACAACAGTGGTACTTCCTGCAATCGAATAAACAATAACAGGGGTAGTTTCTGCAATCGAATCAACAGTCTCTCCAACTGGTGCATTACCAATAGCCGGCATCACTTCTGCCCTTTGAGGATCAACTGGCTTGACCAAATCATCGTATGAACTTACTTCCAGGACTGAATTGTAGGAATCCTCCTCTGGTTTCTTCTCAGTGACCAGGGACTCATTACCAATAGCCGGCTTCACTTCTGCCCTTTGAGGATCAACTGGCTTGACCAAATCATCATATGAACTTACTTCCAGGACTGAATTGTAGGCATCCTCCTCCGGTTTCTTCTCAGTGACTAGGGACTCATCATCTGGCTTGATCAAATCATCATGTAATTCCTTGGAGGAATCAGAATGCTCAATGCTACCACTTTTGCTCCCAGAATTCTCCTCAGGCTTCAGTTCCCTTTCAATTTTCACAAGGCTGTTATCCTCTCCTATTTTCTGGGCACCCTCTACATCGCCAGGGACTGCCTCCTTAGAGTTGTCCTTCGCAGAAAACGATTGAATGGATAATGGGTCTCTCAACCCCAATTCCTCACTTCCCTCACTGAATGGACTTTGGTCTCTATCCTGATCCCCAGAGACCGGGCTACTTACCTCATCACTTTCCTTCCCGTCTTGGGATTTCAAATCGTCATTTCCTGACATGGTTTGATTCAATCAAAAGATTTCCAATCAAAATCAAGCATACAGTCACATCAACAAAAACCCATTACGACAATTAAACCATAAAGTCAAAATAAAAGCCGAAATAGGTTGTGATGGAGTAACAGAGGGTAAGTTGATTCGATGATAAGCAGTACAATTGAGAAAGAAAAACCCCTATTTAGCTGATTCAAGGGAAATTGCAAAACTAGAGAATGATTTAGGGCGGGAGGAAGAAGTTGATCCAATCATAAGAATCATGACCAGAGTTCAGGAAAACGAGGAACATTAATGCACTTGGGTAGCCCATTTTAAGGGGAAAAAGAGAGAGAGGGAGAGATTGTCAAATGTGAGAGTATGATTGAAGAACAGATAAAAGTTCTGGACTGGTCTGGTGGGGACGAAATCAAGCAAAAGAGAAAGCACCAGCAAACACCCCCCATAAACCAGAATTGACAGATAAGAATCACAACAACAATGACTAGAAAAACATGAATGCATGATTGAATGACAGATGGGAGAGCCGGGATTGATCTGACGGAGTGGAAACCACAACAGAAAGAAAAGGCAGAATCACATGCCCAGTAACCCACAAAATAAATAGTCAGTAACCAAGTCCAACAGTTAAGCTCAGGATTGAACTCCAGATGGGTAAGTATGGACTAGTCTGAATGAATTGGAGTTCAAAACAGAAAGTGGAGGGCCAAAGTCTATTACCTTGGGGGTTGTTGGTTGAGAGGCTGATGTTGTTGTGGGCTTCCTTCTCCTTCTTTTTCTTTGCAGCCTTTCTCCTCTTAGGACCTGATGGCATGATTGGGTGCTCTCGTGGGTGATTTCCTACAATGGGGGTACTCACAGATCGCGGGCTGTCTCCGTTATCGGGTCCCGGAGTGCCTCCCTCTCTCCTCCCCCTCCCTCTCTCTCTATCTACTTTTTATTGTAATAGCATGGGTGTGTGCGTCTGTCTGTCTATGTCCGACGCTTGGAATATAGCACCGGGAGGGACTGGTCGTCTGGTAGACTGGTACAGATGAGTATCTATTGGGGGAAAATTGCTGAAACGTCGTTTCAAACCTGCGGAATAATATATTCGTTCTCTTTTTTTTTCCCTGATTTAATATATTGGTTGTCTAATAAATCAGAAAAATTAGAATTTTAGTACTTATATTTTGTTTATTTTTACATTTTAGTCTTTCATTTTCAAATTTTAATTTTTTAATTTTTGAGTTTTCTTTTTTTAACAAAAATACACATCCATCAGTCTGTCGTTCATATGTTTAACGGAGCTCTGCGACATGTCAGTAAATTTGACGCTTGGTGAAGCGGTCGACCGATATATATTTTGATATAGATCCGCTACATGAAGAGGTTGACTGGTACATGAAGCGGTAGATCGGTGCAAATTTGTTGACGTGTCAAAGAGTTCCGTTAAAACATATAAACCACATATTGTCGGATAAATGGTTTTGTAAAAAAAATTCAAAAAAAAATATCAATTTCTCAATCAATACCGTTTGGAATGCAGAGGATGGTCATTTCATAAACGGTGTGATGTGATATTAGGGAACTTTTTAACTTTTTGTTTTGAAATTTTACCTGTACGTTTGGTAGGAAAATGGCTGAAAATGACGCGGAGGATATGAGATTAGAGGTGGAATTTACCAACTTTGCTCTTTGTCATGCAATTAATGACGCCTGCAAATAGTATTCAAAGGAATTGTGTAGACTCTTTATAATGGCTTATGGGTACCTTTCAAATTCTCCTTTATTATTTTAGCACTTACGGCTAA
Source organism: Myrica gale (assembly GCA_963930655.1). Classification (NCBI taxonomy): domain Eukaryota; kingdom Viridiplantae; phylum Streptophyta; class Magnoliopsida; order Fagales; family Myricaceae; genus Myrica; species Myrica gale. The sequence goes on along the minus strand of OZ005603.1, from coordinate 11,843,894 downwards.
AGTTGCGGTTCACATCATGTCGGCTAATTGTGATCTGGATAGTGTTCCCACTTTGAGATTAGGATATGTAATTTAGTATGTATTTGTGTTGTAAAATTTTAGTATTGTTAAAATTTTAGTTATTGGGTTTAGTGAAAAAGTGAAGAGAGAGATAATTTTTTATATTTTTTGTAGTGAATAGTAGTGATTTGATGGGAGAGAGAGAGATTATATTGTAATTTTTTATTGTGTTAAAATTTTAGAATGTGTAAAATTTTAGGACGCAAACGTAGAACATTACAAATGTGTGTATCGTTTTCCTAAATTCTTATTAATCAAATTAGAGGACGGCTTGGGGTGACAGCACAGCAATTTGGAGGTCTGCTTTTACCTAGTTCCAGTCATTTTGAGTATGAATCTAATACTCATGAGACTTTATATGATGATTTGTCGAGTCAATTGATCCTCGATTGTTATAAATGATGTTACCATTTTTTTTTATAACGAGAGAAATTCGAATACTCAGTCACGTGCACCGAGTTCGGACGTAACTGATCCAGTATACGCACGAAATTAACTCAACATCACGGCAAACTCCGAGTCATGCAGCCCTCTCAAACTACAAAGTGGTCCCAAAGAACTGTTTTGCACCTGAGAGGATTCGAACTTGAGACCTTAAAAAAGCAAATCCCTAAACCCCAAAGCTGTGACAACTCAGGCTAACCCCTTGGAGTTGATGCTACAAATTTGTCTCGTCGCTAAAAAATAAAATAAAGTAAATTATCTGCATCTTATATTTTTAGATATAGGAAATGACAGAGGATAGGAATACTTTATTATGTTGTTTGATTTGTACAGATAGGTAACTGGAAGAATACTTGCAGACGTTCATTTACTTCCATGTTTGTATGCAACATTTATGAACAAACCATAAAAAAAAATATATATATATATATATAAATATATATATTGAATTTTTATTTAAATTAAAAACTGAAAAAATAGAGAACCACTTTCCCTGTCGAGCTCATAAAATTACGTGGACTCGCTAAAAAAAGAAAAACGCGTGCAAAGGTCTTGAAACAATTAAGCAGCACCAGCTTTTCCGCGCTATTTTTCCCTCCATTTCCGCCCAAAAAAGTGGGTCCGCACGGAAATTTCAATTCCCTCCTCGACCCGACGAAGGGAAAATGTCTGGAAAGTTCTTGTCCTGCTATTAGTATTATTTCTTCCCGTATTCTCCTCAATTATAATTTCATTATTTTAAAATTATATAAATTAAATTATTAAAATTTGTAAAAAAAATTATATTAGTTTAGAATATAGTATGATTTAACAAAATTTACAAAAATGAAGATCCAAAATTTCAAAATTTTTTACACAATCCAACAACTATTCACAAAAACTCGGATACATTTTTAAAAAAAAATTATAATAAATATTCTATCTCCGTACCTTTTTACCTAACTCTAATATTTTTTGTCATACTATTACATTAAATCATCTTTATCTACATGTTTTTATAAACTCCAATAAAAACTAAATATATTTAAAAAAAATTACATATTTTTACACAAAAACTTATAAAATTATAATATATATAAATAGTCAGTCCTATCAAAATCTTACCCTGTTTACATTGGTGTTTGAAAAGGTGAATAAGTTAGAAAAAAGTGAAAAAAAAAAAATTAGATAAAAAGTAAGGAGGATGAATGAAAAAATAAGTGAAAAAGTTAATAAAAAGTTAAAAAAAATTTAAAAATAAGGAGAGAGAATAAGAATGTAACGATGTTAAAATTTTTAGACACGCGAACGCCATATTAAGACTCTGTTTGCACACTAAAATTTTATCCTTCCTAAAATTTTAACACAATAAAAAATTACAGTATAATCTCTCTCTCCCATCAAATCACTACTTTTCATTACAAAAATATAAAAAATTATTTCTCCCTTCACTTTTTCATCAACCTCAATATCTAAAATTTTAACAACCTTGAGATTTTATTTCTTAAACACAGGATAAGATCAGCTGTGTTTCCCTCCAATTTCCACGTGACCACGTTCACAGCTAGTTTGAAAGAAGACAAAAAAGCTAACCAGTGTGTTGAATTTTTTTTTTTTAGTAATTATTGTCCGTATAAAATATATAATACGCCTTTAAAAATAGTACAGCATCAGTGGGCCCACTAACACCAAATTGTCAATGAATTTGGTGGCTAACAAGTAACAACCATTTTAAGGATTTTAAATCCATGCCTAGCTTAAACAATTCTTTTTAAGAAGTCAAGTAAGTTTCTGTATCTAATATTTTTTATTTTCCACGATGTCGTTTTAACCTTTTTGATAAAGTGGCTGAATTGTAGCATTGGGTGTCATCTTAAAAATCTATCAAATATTTTATTTTCCACAATATAATTTAGCAGTTTTGATAAAGTGTTTGGACTGTCACATTGGGTGTTATCTATCATCTAAGATTGTCCAAAAAAAACCCGGCCGAATCGGCCAAACTGGACCGGTTCTGGCCAAACCATTGAGAAATAACTAACCGGAATGGCCGGTCCGGTGAAACCGGTATACTCCGGTCTGGTTCCGGTTTCATACATAGAAAAACCGGTGCCGGATTGAAGTATACTGCTCCAGATCGGTCCAAACCGGTTATTAAAAAAAACAAACTCACACGTTCGCGCACCCCCTCCTCTCTCACAAATTCGGAAAAAAAACCCTAACCCCCCTTCGGTTTCGCGCAGCACCCTTGAGCCCCCCTCCCAGCCCCTCACTTCGCTCCGGTGGGATCCAGTCGTCCTTCTCCCTCGTTACTCCTACCTCGGGCGTCTTCCAGGTCTCTCTCTCGCTCTCTACTCTTATGTGAGAACTTTCCGTGTTCATTCAGCATGTTTAGATTATAGGTGTTAGTATATGTCCCCAATTTCAACAATAGGACCCTTGGTTTGTTTGTGTTTTTGTTGAGACAGGTTTATTCGGGGGCTTTACTCATCTAGTTTATTCGTGGCGTTGATCTTTACATCGGTAGATTGAGATAGTATTTGCAAACGAGTCGTGGTTCTTTTAGCTTACTAGTTGCTTTCTTGCTTGATTGTGCAATATTAGTTTGTTCATATTATTCTAATAGTATTTGTGTGGTGCGAAATTGGAATAAAATGATTTTTGCATGGAATTTTGAACTCTGAAATTGGTTAGAGTGTCATCAGATTTAGGCTGCAAATCTATTTGCGATGAGAAACACAGAGTAGTTGGTTAAGAAACTTTTTTTTGTAAGCAGTTGGTCAAGGTATACTTGCACTTTGATGATCAATCTTTCAGATTAATCATATTTGGTGGAGTGTGATTGTGATGGAAGAGAAACAATATAGTTATATTTTTTTATGAATATATTGCTTACAGTTGATTAAAGAACTTGCTTGTTTTTATAAGAGCCTTTTTTTTCTTTTCCCCCTTCCTTCTGAATTTACATTTGCTCTTGTCTAATGTCCAACTAGATATATAAATAATTGTTTCTTTGCTTGCTTTGTGTAGGCATTTTCTAAAGTCATCCGCAGCTGGGCTTTCAAGAAGTTGATGACCGGATGTCCATAGCGTTATTCCTATTTGCTCCTTTGACAGGCTCATATTGGTTGGGCATGCTCTTTCCATAGCACTAATCCTATTTGCTCCTTAATTGGTATTTGGAAGAACATTTGCGTAAAGCAAAGACAGATTCATGTTTCAACAAATTACATGTAAGAATTCTAAATTATATGTAGAATATTCCTGGTGCATGAGAAAATTACAATATTACAATTAGAAAGCCTTCTTTGTAGCTGGCCAATTAATTTTATTGTTATTAGGTTATGAAACGGTGGAGGATAGACTTGATTGGAGGATTTGGTTTTGTTTGATTGCGAAACTGTGGAGGATGTGCTTGATTGGAAGATTTGATTTTGTTTGAAATTGTTTTTGAAATTTTCTTGATTGATTGTGAAATTGATATTGAGTCATTGACTATCATGTGATTGTTTGTTCACCTTTGGTATGTGGATAATCAATCTGAACCATCCATAGAGGGTCAGGGAGCACCTTCTATGGTGGTGTTTGTTTGTGAAAATTTAGGGGTGGTGGAAATTTTGGGTATTGGTTTTGGTTGAAAAAATGAAGATATTTTATAGGAGTTGATGAAAAAGTGAAGAGAGAGAGAAGATTTGAATGAATATTATAATGAAAAAAATTAGTTGATGGAGAAAGAAATATTATTTTATAATTTTTAATATAAACTCGAAATGTTGGCATGTCAATTTTTCGGGAAACAAACACCCCGTATGTCTCATGGGTTGTAGGGTCGGTCCAGGGGGTCGAGGTTTGTACTTCAGAGTTGGACCAAAATGGTCCGGCTTTGGGGGATTTCCTCGTCATAACAAAAATTTTTAAAAAAAGTCTCATGTAATTGATTTAGAATCTGGCCAAGATGTCTTTAGTCCTACTCCTACCCCCTACCAACCAAAATCGTCCGCCTCCCAAACGTAAAGCATCTATGGTATGAGAACACATGGCAAAAAAGATAGATTGTAATCAAAGAGGACTAATTAGATTGATTTCATGGTAAGGTTTTTTCTTTTTATAATAATGCCCATTATTGTTAATTTGTTTCATAGTTTATTATCTCACATGTATATATTTTTTTTACAGCTTGATGGGAGATGGACAATTGATGATGTATATGGACTTTATTTTATTTTTCTACTATTTTGTTGGCATGTATTAATTATACTTTTAGTTTGTTTATTTGTTTATTTTGTTGTTTGTTATGGCTTGTAATAGAGTAGTGTAATTACTAATTACTAATTAGTTCCAGTAGCATTTCTATTTGATACTTTTATTTTAGACTTTATTTATTTTGGAATTTATATTTGGTTTGTTGATTTAGAATTTTTTAATTAGTAACCTAGTAATTAGTATAGTAATATTTCTTTAAATGTATGATTTAGAGTTCTTTTAAGTTTGCGGGTAGAAGTAAAGTCACAATTGTGTCATAATTTTGTTGAGATCATAGCCCAAATTGGTTGATAAAAAACACTACAAAATTGACGTAAATAAGTCTAGAAAATAGTTCAAAAAAGCCCAAAAAAAGAACAAAAAACCTCACTTAAAAAAGGCCCAAACCCTGGGGCCTAAACCGGTCCGGTTGATATCCTTTGGGCAAATCCGGTTATACCAGCCCAGACTGGACTGCATCAGACTGGACCGACTAATGAACACCTAGGGCTGCACAATCCTGGTGTAGGTGCCGGTTTTGGCCGATTTTGAAATAATTGTCACCTACACCTACACCGTTAAGGGAAAAAACCGGCCCCTTGCGGTGGCGATTTCCGGTTATCCTACATTCATATTGGGCCATTTTTTAGCATTTTACGCACTCGACACTTTTCTATTCTTTGTAATGATGGAACAAGAAAAACTAAGAGTCTGAAACAAAACAACATATACCATCCAAAAAAACATAATTTATCGACATTTAAACTAAATTCCATCCAAGTGTTGTGTATCTCGTTAACAAAAACTCACCATGGGAGTGGTGCCACACGTCACTGGTGTAAACTCCTTCCTTGTAAAATCGGAAGCCAATCACCACTTGAAATGCAACACTCACTGGCCTAACAATTGCAACTGCATGCTTTAGCTCATCTTCAGCACCCTGCAAACATTCACATACATTAGAACAGTTTAGAGAAGAACTTCAGGTAGAGCAGGACTATAAAAAGCAGAAAATATTAAAAAAGTATGTGGATTAAAGTCTTAATGGCTCCTCCCACATAGGTTTGTCTCAACACATTGTTTGTAATTATCTCCTCATAGTGAAATTTTGAATTACCATCTGTAAGCTACCTGTCCAGAAGTCATACAGATGTTTTGGCTCTCAGGACTCATCTGTGGCTAAATAACACAGATACCCTTGATCTTTGGTGTGGTGTACATTGTCATATGAAAAATCCCCCCAAAGCCCCTTCCCTTCCTTCGTTCCTCTCTCCCTCCTCCCACCACCCCCAAGAAAAAACAGAAACAAAGAAACAAAAAGATAATAACTATGTGGTGGGAATTATGCCTGACAAGCTTATATTTGCAGGAATGATTTATTGCAATATGGGTTGAAAATTGCTCTAAAATTATTGGCCAATAGACGTTCTACTCATGGCAAAAGCACTCAGAGCAAGAGCTGCATCTTCTTAACACAATACAAAAGGGAAAAAAGAAATACCACAACTTTCGGATGTACTAGCACCCAAACTATGTAATAATGCACTTTTACTCAAAGGGTCTGCTCCAAGCATGATTACGTGACCATCTGTAAGTCCATCTTCTTTGTAGAAATTGGCAAACTCGGCTGCTGACTTATCTGATTCAAAATTGGTCACAAGGGTTGGCCCCTCCTCCTTCAAATCCCGAAAGGTTGAGCCAACAATCTGTTTCACTTTTCCCTGATACGAAAAACCATATTCGAAACACGATAATCAATAAGAAACTACCCCAAGTCCGAACTCCAAAGGAGCACCACACCACTGAATTGGGGACAAAAAACACATCTAGCATTCATAAACTAAGGTATCTCGCATCACCACAAACATTAGTACTGTTTGTTTTCCCTTTAAAGCCTTTAGATTATCCAAAAACATATTTGGGACATCTCAAAATCGCAAGCATCCTTGGATATACTACAATTTTTATTTATTTTTTTTAAGAAAAGAAGTTTAAATGAACTAATAAGAGTCTCCGTGATCTTTTGCCAAACACCTTAAGTTCAGAAGGCAAATTGATAGACGAAGACAAATAATTTTTATAGGTTTTAGATTTGGGTACCTTGTATTATCAATGCAGGGACGGAAACGAACAGCGCACCTGATGGACAACAGTGAAAAGCCTAACAGAAAAAAAGATAGATAAAAGAAAGGTTCTTCGTCTGCTCACGACATAGAAGAAAGACCCGAAAGGTTGGAGTGAGCTCAAGTCGACGGCTGAGGTTGTAGGGAGGTTCAGAAACTTCTTGACGTCCTTTTATTGCTACGGGTACAGGGGAAGAGAGGTTTCACTACTTCGAGAGTGGGCAGTTGAGGGAAAGTAGGGACAGAGAGAGAGAGGGGCACAACCACGGGTGGGGGGGGGGGGGGGGATGTCGGGGAAATAGAAATTGGGGGAGGGGGTGACTGTAGTAAAAAATTAAAAAAAAAAATTGAAATCCTGGTACCGGGAAAACTGGGATCCGGGATTATCCCCGAATGTTTGTCAAAAGTGCAAACCGGCACCGACATCAGTGAAGCCGGGTACCGGCAACCCGGTGCCACCGAAAAATTCCGGTAGCACTGAGCAGCCCTATGAACACCCCTACTATCATCAATCCTTGTGATGAGAAATCGAAAGAATTCTTTATATATATATATATTCTACCGCGTGATCAAATGATTAACATCTTATAATCTCAATAGTCTATGCAATTAATTATGAGAATTATTATTTATAAAATCCTATGAGTATAATTATTTCATTGATATGTATTGAAAAATCTTATAAATTAAATTTAAAATAACAATTGAGAGTTAAAAATTATACTTGGTTAAGAACCATAAAGTTCTTCATTTATTCCAGCATATAAATTTATTGAATATCAGTCGTTAATTTCAGATTAAACGCATTTACTATATCAACTGAACCAACATTTTATCATCTTAATATGTACCGTATTTAGCATAATTGAGATATTGATAAATCAAATATCAACTATTTTATTTTGGAGTAATAATATAGATTTTAAACATAATTAATGTCATGTAAATCTTAAGAATTTCTACCACATCCTGATAGACCAATTTATAGCCCATCTACTCGCTGTTCCATTAGAGCTGGGATTGGAAAAAGGTTGGGTGTGCTTTCGGTGCCAAGTGGGCAGGGCGGCTCTAAGGTAATTGGGGCCTTAGGGCAAATTATTATTTATCAAAGTGCTATATTTTAGATTTATTAATATATCATTTTTAATTGATAATATTATTAACTCATTTAATCTTTCTTGGGTCATACTCTTCTTAAGTAAGATTTTAATAGTTTTAATGATAATTAAAATAAAAACAATGTAAAATAAAATTAAAGTAAAAAGTTTAGAATAATAGCACCTAGGACTTTAGGAACCAAAGATAAGAGTTGAGAAGCACTAAAAATGATAAGAATAAACAACAGAATGGTTGAGAAATGGTTGAGAAATTGGGGCCTTTTAGATTTGGAGAAAAGTTAATGCTCCTTCAATTAAGGAGATTTAATAGGACTCTTTAATCAATATATTATTTAACGTTAAGTTTTTTAGGCCTTAATATTATATTTTCTTTAAATATACATAAAATTTTAAATTTAGACCTCTTAGATTTGGAGAAAAGTTAATGCTCCTTCTAGTAAGAGATTTAATAGGCATATTTAATCAATATACTCATTAATATTAAGTTTTTTAGGCCTTAAAATTAATTTTTTTTAAATATATCATTATTTTTTTTTTACTTCTAGGCCTCCTAAATTTAAGGGCGCATCCGCTTATACTGCCTACAGAGCTAAAGCCGGCACTGCAAGTGGGTGAAATAGAAAGGGCCTAGGTGTGGCGATCCGTCCTCAATTTTCGCAATGTACTACGATCTTATTCCACCCTAATGGAGGCATCCTTCTAAGCTGGACTAAATGCTCTAAGGCGGATGACCCACTCATCGGTGAAGCTGAAGCTCCCCTGCTCGTGCTGCAAATTGCTCAAGCATTATATTTTTCTTCGGTTCTATTGAAAGGAGACTCTAAGGTAATTTTGGATAATCTTCAATCTCTCTTCTCTCTATCCCTGGATATTCCTTGGAGCATCGCCTCAGTCATCCTTTCCTCCATATAGTTAATGCTTAGTTTTCCATTGTGTTGGCCTCGTTTTATCTCTCGAGCTCACAATGATGTAGTTCATTCTGTTGCGGCTTGGGTGGCCGCCATCTCCTTCTCTGAAAAAATTCCTCCCCTTTTTTTTTCTCAGCCATGATCTCTGAAAATTCAACAGAGGTAAACCTTCTTGATTTTATTTCCCTTATCTTAGCTTTCGTTCTGTCTGTATTTTTTTCTGCTTCGTCTCGGTGGATGCTTTATGTATTGGTTTGATAGATTAATTAAAAAAGGAAAAGAAAAAACGGTCTAGGTTCTCAATGAAACGCATAGCTGAACCGGTCGTTGAACAATACCCAAGTACCCAACTGACCCAAAAGGCAACAACCACCCCTACCCCATAGAACAACAAAAAGACCGGGGTCCAGAAATAATTATAAACCCGTGCCTATCAGGGATGTTTAAGGGTGAAAATTTTGGGTATTGGAGTTTAGAAAATATTATAAAGTAAAAATATGTTATGTGAGTTGGTGAAAAACTGAAGAGAGAAGATTTTTAATAAATATTATAATAATAAAAAATTATGTGATGAATTTTTTATGATTAAACTTAAATTTTTGGGCCCAAATATTTAGGGCTCAAACATACTTGATGTGTCAAATTCTTTGAATTCCTACACCTGACCACCACACAAGTACTTCCCATTTCCCATTGCGAAAATTGAAACGGAAACTCGAAGTCACGACTAATTAGGACAGAACAAAATTGGATCACGTACTGATCGGACCGCAAAATCGAATTATATTTGCTGTTTAGTCTGGTCTTATTTATTTAAATTTGGTCCGATTATTCGGTTCGGTCCAATCCATACATTTTGACAAACTGGTCCGGTCCAGACCAGATTTATTAATATAAATAATTTTTTTAAATATATTTTAATACAAATTACAAACTTAACAAATTTAATTTTAATCTAAACTAAAACTCTACATTTTTTATATGTTATTCTCCCTTCGAAATTAACATAAAAAAAATTAAATTTTTATTTTTTTAAAAAATGAAACCATATAATCACAACAGGAAATCCGGTCGGTCCGAACTGGTTGTGCAGCCCTACGGCGAACCCAGCAAAGACAAACTCGACGAAAGCAGATACCTTTACTCAGCTGCCAGATCTGACCACTCTCTCAGATCCGCTCTCGCTGCCTCCGATTGAAGCCCCGTCGTCGGTTCAAGTCTCGGCGCCATGGACACTCTGAGAAAACAAGCCAGTAAGCTCAGAGAACAAGTCGCCAAGCAACAACAGTTACAGGTCTATACTCTAATTTAAATTACTTTTCCGCTTGGTTGCCGACAAACTAAAGGATATTTAGTAGACAAAAAAGGAGGAGGAATTGGCGGTAATTTTCAGTTGAAAACAAAGGAAACCAGTTTAAGTAGGCTTCCTTTTGTGTTTATGCTTATTCCAGAGGAGGATTTTATTGTGGCGTGTCATAAATGGGAACTCGCATATTCTGATCCTTTTCCTACGCTTTCTCCAGAACCTCTGATGTAGCATACATCAACTACAAATTTAGTAATTAACGGACATTCTCTGTATCAGCATTCTGAATTGAAGGCTGTATTTGACAATTTTGTTTCTTCTAGAACATGAAGAATTTTTTATTTTACATCTCTCTCTATTTTTTTTTCGGCTATGGAAGATAAGTAGAAGCCAAATATAACCTTTTCTTGGTATTTGGATATGCAGGCTGTGATAAAGCAGTTCCACCAACCTGGTTATGATAGCTCGGAGATAATGGTTATTGATGAGGTCGAGTTGCACAGACATCACCAGCTAGATAAACTGTACAGGTCCACTCGTGCTGGAAGGGTAGGGACGGTTTTGTTCTTTTTCTGTTTGTTTCGAAACTAATCTTGACATTTTGCCTCGAAATTTCTTCTTGGTGGATAATTGGATTCTACTTTTCTTTTATGTTGTTTTCTCATGATAGGCTGGCCTTTTAGTACTTAAGGGGGAGGCTTGAGCTTTCCTTAAGTTTTTGATTAAGTAGCCGGTCCTAATGCTTCTTGCAATTGGAAGGAGATCGTGTTAGTAGTGTGCTTGCATTCAGTTTTTCAATATTATAGTCATGAAAATATAGAAAAAGACAATAGTCTATGTAGCTTCCTTGAAACTTACTATCCGGGGATGTTGAGATTGTAGGGTGATGCAAATTGATGAAGGAAAGTATATAATGGTGTTGAATACAAGTGTCAACTTTGCTTTTGCCATTCGCAAGGTTTGAAAATTGTTCTTAAACTGGGTCTTGGGATTCTATTTTTCTTAGTTTCTCAATTGATTATTCTGTGAATGTATTGAGGCTTCAAAATGTGCTAGAGTTTATAAGGGGTTTTAGAGAAGTATTAAAGCCAAGAGGCACTTGAATGAGGTGGTCTTGTGTGAAGTGGACACTATATTAAGAACAACTGGACTTGCAGGGAACACTGTGCCAAACAATGAAGTGCCAATATGTCCAGGTGAATATGATATTCAAAGCATTCACCAGAACAGAAGCACAGAATAAGATGGAATCTGGCACTTGTAGGGTAGACTTATGTAGACCATTATATTTGTATATGTGGCACTTGTTTCATCTACAACTCTTGTGTTTACATTGTCTCCAACTTTTCCTATCACTGACAACTGACAAATTCTCAGCCAATGTTATCAAATTTTCATTGGTGCTTTTGACCCCTTTACCATCATCGGTGGACATTTTAATGTGCTTTCATTTAAATATGTGGACGATAGGATCTGAGATACAGAATCTTTATGCTTATGCTTGTGCAAAGATATAATCGTTACACAAAGTAACACCTTGTCCTACTGAAGTTCTTTAATACATGTTGCATACTAAGGACTGAGGAATATAAGTTTTTAATAATATGATGTCCTGCATTTGTGATTATTTAGTTTGGTTGTGGTATAGGTATACTATTGGAGCTATCCTGTATGTACGTGGATGGGGAGCAAATGAAATTGAATTTGTATAGGACTTTTGGTGAACATGATCGAATAATATCCCATTATTCATTTAAGTTCTATAGCGTATGGCGCATCTCATGTCCTGCAATCCTTTATATTAGCTAAGTCTTTGTAATAGTGAACACCTATCGTATATGATGTGAGTTGACAAACAGTCCTCATAATGTGTCTCATCTCATTTTTGAGATGAATAACAGGTTTTTCATGTTATGCAACTTTTACAGTGAACAGTTTCCTCAAGTGGTTATAATGGTATTCTTTCATTTCTAATTCTCTTTGAATATTATTTATTTTTATTTTCCAGGACTTCCAAAAGGAACTTGTTAAAGCAGCAGAAGCATTTACAGCCATCGGTTATAAGCATATTGAAACAGGTGAAAATTTAAGTAGGATATCTGCATGAGCTATGTTTATCATATTGGTAATGATATGGGATTGGAAGTACTGTGCAATTGGCTTTCTTAGATTCATTTCACACATGAGCATGATTAGAATAAAATGGTGTATTTTTACTTGTGCTTACTATTTTTGCTTTTTATGGAAGATAGGAACCAAGTTGTCTGAGGATTGCTGTAGATATGGAGCTGAGAATGTAGATGATAACATTTTAGCCAAGGCTGCATCTATATATGGAGATGCTCGTAAACATGTGGAAAAGGAGCAAGAGGACTTCAATAAGCTGTTATCTTCACAGGTTCTCCTTTTATTGCACTATCAGAAAGGGGAACATTTTGGATGAACAACAGTGATCATTTTCCTATTCTGAAAGAAAGTTCAAAGTTGTCTTTGTACCAGATGCTGTCTACCTTCATGACAAAATATTTTAGTTCTGACTCTCCCATGCTTCTTACTTTTCTTTTTGAAAATGTATGATTTGGCTACTTTTAGCGACTCCCAATGCTATCCATATATCCATTTTAGAAATTGACGTGCTTTCAACCTCTGCTCATTTATTCTAAGCTACCCTCCCAACACTATCCATACTTCTGACGAAATTTTATGGTCAGAAGTATTTCTCATAGGAAATGCCAGCCAAATTTGGGTTTCATAACAATTCTGCTGTTTGGAGTGAAATCTTGGAAGTTGGGATTAGTGCAAAGTTCATTGACCATCAATGGGGTTGACTATCTATGGAACAAGGCCAGTTCATGTAAATGGAACCTATATTAGAATAGGAGCATGAACCACCCTATGTTTTTGTCCTCTCCAGGTTTTGGATCCCTTGAGAGCAATGGTGGCTGGTTCTCCTTTGGAAGATGCTCGTCATCTTGCTCAACGTTACAGTCGAATGAGACAGGAAGCAGAGACACAGGTAATCAAAACATGGGGCATTCTCTGCATGAGTTACATGCTATAGCAGACAATCATTATGCGTGAGGTTTTACTTACTCTCTCCTATTCTGAATGTGAAAGCTTTGTAACTCATAATATGTATTGACCACAAAAAGCAAACAGGCAGCAGAATTGTCTAGAAGACAAGCACGGGTTAGGGAATCTCCAACCCCTGAGCATGTTGCAAGGCTCCATGCAGCTGAAGCAAAGATGCAAGAAGTAAAAGCGAACATGGCCGTTCTCGGTAAAGAAGCTTCAGCTGCATTGGCTGCTGTTGAAGCACAGCAGCAAAGACTGACTTTCCAAAGGCTTGTTTCGATGGTATGTGCAGACTGTTCTTAGCTACAAGTTATTACGTAGAATGATTCTTCAAGGTCTGACATTAATGTACTTGTGCTCTCGAAGGTTGAAGGAGAAAAGAGTTATCATCTAAGAATAGCTGCTATTCTCGGTGATGTTGAAGTTGAGGTTTGTCCTGGCTTCATGTTGTTTTCAGAGGAGAGTTTTTGTTCTTTCAGAGCTACCTTCTCTTATGTTTTGACTTGAAACATGTGGCAGATGGTCTCAGAGAAACAGCGGAAAGAGTCTGCTCCCCCTATGATTACGTTGGAGAACTCCTCAGAGAAAACAACGTACTTCTTGGCTGAAGTATGTTACTTTTCTCTAGACTCAGAACTTTTTAAAGTTTGTCTTTGCAATAAGCTTCAAGGAAATATACTTTTACTTCGTTCTTACAGTGTTTAATCGGGCGACAGTTTGAAAATCCCACATTATATTCCTTTTAGATTTGGAACCTGCACCAAGTTATTGTTGGGGGATATCAGCCTCATCAAAACTTTTGTTATGTGAGCTAGAAAGTTTAGACTTCGAAGTCAAGTTTTGACTGTGGTTTTTATTTTGAGGGTGGGTTGTTTGCTTTCTTCAGGCAACAGAGATTAAAGAGGGGATCTGAACCAGTACATAGATCTGTCCTCAGGATGGTAAAAGGTAGGACTTGATTTTTGCCAAAAAGTACATTGGAAGTGATCACCATGACAGCACGACTGGGAGATACATCTGATTCAATTTTATGTGAACGCTTACCAATCTTTAGTGGTGCTTAGAAATCTTAACGACCAACCCAACCCGACTGAAAGAGGTGTTTGGGAATCTGAATGCAGAAAAGAGGTAATCTGATGGGATAATGAAGGTAAACAGGTGAATGTTATTAGGGGTGTTGCTTTGAGGATTAGGCAGAAGACTAGAGGTCGAAGTGTAGTTTAAGCGACTTGTGGAGTCTGTGATGATAATTAGAGACTGGTTTTTGGGAAAAGTACCGAATAATGAATAGTTAATGGTTTGCTATTGCAAATGGAAGAATTATGTTAATGACCTCTTGCTCATCTGGCCTGTTCTCCCCCCGTTAAGAATGGGATGGAGATAAGGTTGTAAGTCAACCACTGGACATAAGTTCGCCATTACTCACCGGATTTACAGGTAACTTAATTAAGAAAATCAAAATAAAGAAAGAAAGAAAATTGCACATGAAAGAGATCAAATTGTTGTACTAAGTTGAATGTATCTTTTTCAAGAACCTATTTCTAGAAGACTCAGAGCTAAGTTGTGAAGGCCTCTCAAAGAAGAGAGTATAGTACTGCACCGGCAAGAAATGGATGACAGTGGTATGTCCCAGCAAGTGTTGGGAGATGCTGAAATGATGAGCTTCCTTCAATGGTTGTGTCGTTCCTTGGATTCCAAAAGCCATTACATGGCAGCATGGATGGACTTTTTGGCATTAGTTGCATTGGTGGAAAGATCCATGGCATGGAAGGACCAAAGACAGCTAAACGATCTTCCAAAGATGCTTGAAAGACCCAAGATATTAGATTAGTTTGGTACATTGATGGTCCATAAAAGGATGGCTCGTTGATCCACAGGCTGGGTTCATGACCCTGAATTACTTTGATAACCTCGTATTTACTTACTATCAAAATGCTTAAATTGTGTCCTTGGAACTATCTAGATTAAGCATGTTTGGGAAGTAAGAACATGTGGAAAGCTCTAAGAGGAAAGACCCCCCCCCCCTTTTTTGTTTGGTGTTGTTGGGTTTTTTTTTTGGGGGGGGGGGTGTGCGGTAAGGCGGTGAGGCTTGGTAGAACGATAGAAGTACCATACTTTGTGTTCTTTCTCAAATCAATTTGAAGAGCAGCTGAGTGATCTGAAAGACGAAAAATATCCTAATTATATTTCTTCTGAACTTCAAGTTCTAACAGCTTTGACCATCGTCTGTTTCTACGAAAGCCACTTGTTATGGTTATCACTTTCATTGGTGCAAGGGAATTAAAGACTTCCTTAAGAGGCCGATTCGTAAATTACGTCTTTCTAAACTATCATATCCTATCTATTCCCATTTGGTAGTAAGTGGCTATCAATGAGTCTGACTTCATTGCTGAAGGCCCCTTGGCTCCTCTTCTGGGTGATATCAACGCTGTTATTTTTTCTCACCCTGGTTGGAGAGTGCAATGGACCTCTCGGCGTCAGAATTCCATGGCGCACCTTTTGGCTGCTTGGGCTACTTGTTTCTGCTCTTTTGGTTTTATTCCCTTGCATGCTCTTCCTTTTCACGTTTCCAGTGCGGACTTAGTTTTTGATCCGCCGTGATGTATTTGGATTCTCTTAGTTTTAATGAAGTTTGATTAGAAAAAAAGTGATGTATCTTGGAATTCTCCATTGTGACATTTCTGCAAAGAGGGAAAAGAAATGGTAAAACCAACAAAGAAGTTGCAGTAAGAATGCGAGACATATTGCAATCCAAGTACTTCAGCTTCTATACTGAAAAAATGAAAGACAAAACGTGTGGATTCTCGTGGATGCTATATCTTTGCGATGCTATTTCCTGTGTAGATGCCAAATCTGTAAATGTTACTTCTGAGTTCACTCTGTCTTGCACCTGTACTGTATAAGTTTCTTGTTGCACAATGATTTTTTTTGCCCCTTCTTCAATGAGAAAATAGCCTATGAAAGTTGAATTGACGTAGAACTTGCACTTCTGTATGAGAGAAATTAGAAATTGGAATGGGATCTTTTGCTATTTGGATGAAAAGAATGTTATGTTAATTGAAGTCTCCTTCCTTATCAATATTTGAGATGCCTGGTTCTGCCAATTGTACTGTTAGACTTTAAGACTTTATTCCCGATCACAGCTTGGATTTATGTTTTCTAGACCTGGCATATCTGCCAGTTGTCTAAAGAACATAAGATGAAGCGAGGAAGGCATTTACTGAGACAGATAGGGAATAAATAGTGGTTACTGTAACTTCCAAGCCATGGTTCCTTGAACTAGCTATTGTCGAATACATGTTACAGCACCATTCAGTAGATTTTCAATATTTATTGCAGGTGATGCATCCTTTTTTTGCGGAATCAGAGAAGGAGCTAAGCTTATCGGTGGGTGAATACGTTGTTGTGCGGAAGGTGCTTTTTTCTCGTCCTTGACACAGTTTAGACATACTTCAGTTGGAAATAGGCATTATATAGGGATAAGTACATTGGAAGACCATTTTTCCCCACTGCTGTTGCAGGATATAAGGAAATGTGAACAGCATACAATTTTCTGACAGTAGGATAAGAGAAGTCCCCTTCTCTTTATACATGCAGTAGCATGTACATAAATATTGCATAGATACATACCTACTCCCGCTGTGTTTCATGATGTCTCTAGATGGTGGGATACTCTCCCTGGCAGCACAGTTCTCTTAGTACTTTTACCAAACACTTTGCATTGCATATGTGCATTTAATTATTTTTGTAAATGCTCCATATAGACAATATAATCTTACGGGCTAAGTACTTGATACTTTCATAAATTTACTTTTGCCAGTTTTCCAAAATTAGCAGTCCTTCTTTAAGCTTGAGAGTTGCTTATTTTCCTAATCTGGTTCACTTCAACCTCAGTTTGTTGATTCACTTTTAGGTCTTTTGTTCCTCCTCACCAGGTCGTTGGTATCTCATCATTCCTATATATTTTTTCCCCCTCTCTGTTGTTTTCTCTGTGGCTTTCTTTTACATTTCTAAAGCTCCGGCAACTTACAGTTCATCGGAACAAAGTTCAACGCCATTATGTGTGGAACACTCCACGTTATAATGTTCTTTCCTTAGATAAAGAAATTGAATATCTAACCATCATTTTTGTTTCTGTTCCCCACCAACATCATCTCAATGTCCACGTCATACTCACAGGAAGAAATGTAGTCAATCATGAAGCAAACAGAAGCCCTTCTTTCGTTTAGATACTGAAAAAAAAGTGGAAAAAACGTGTAGCATATGTTGTTCAGTGCTTGGCTTTGACCACTTATATTTGCTTGTCAAGCAATTCTGAAAGTCGACATGTTCATCCAGGTTAGTCCAACAGGATGGTCGGAAGGAGAATGCAGAGGTAACGCCGGGTGGTTTCCATCTGAGTATGTGGAGAAGCGTCAAAGGATTCCTACTGGTAATGGGGGTGGTGAAGTTTACTAAGCAGAGTACTGAGGTATTCATCTGGTTTTTGAAGTCCATTGTCCCTCCAATTTGAGGAAAATACGCTTATTTACACACGACGGTTAAAAATAAACACTATTTCTAGTTCTCTGCTTTTGGGTTGTTCAAATTCGTTGTTTCTTGTTCCTATGCCATACTGTTGTGAAGGCACGATGATTTAAATGCCTCTGTATATTTCCTTTCTTAAGACTTCAAGAGAATGGCCATGTTTGCTTAGATACTGGAAACAAAACGTAGAAAATATACTTTTCACCCATAAACTATCGGGTTTGTAACATATTACACGTTAAATTACCAGTTTTGACACATTACACCCTCTAACTATCAATGTTATACATTTTTCACCCTAAATTACTCACTTTGCCACATTGCACCCTTCAACTACTAATGTTATATACTTTGCACCCTTCTTCCGACAATAATATCTCTGAAATTTAATAAATTGACAAGAAGATTTTCAATATATTCAAAGTGGGTCAAGTGCATTATCGTCATTTTAGTCTAAAATTTTGATAGAGGGTGTAAAGTGTTAAAATTGATAGTTAGAGGGTGCACTATCTTAAACATAATAGTTTAGGGTGCAAAATGTAAAACTTATAATAATTTGTGCGTGAAAAATGTATTTTCTCCAAACAAAAATTAGTATGTAGTGGATGGTTGATAAAGGAACATAACATTAATGGAAAACAATAATAGTGAGTGCAACGTTAAATTAAAGACCCACAAATATGAAGGCTACTCTAAAACAATAATTCGATCCTAATTTATGTTATTGAAATGTTTTTATTTACACACTCAAAGGGTGAGTGCACTAAAGAGTAATGAGAGTCATGCTATGAAAGAGACGAGATTGATAGTGCTTTTACTTATACACGCCAATTTGATAGTTCTTGAGCTCAATGTATCAAAAGTAGTACTTGAAATCTCTGTTTATAAAACTTTTCCAAACAATTATCACTATTGTAGACTTAGAAAAGTGATAAGGTTTTATTAGAAAATGAGAGAAAAAAAAAAATTAAACTTGCCCTAACTAATTTTCTTGTTATTTCTGTTGACAAAAACACCTCCTAACTATACTTAAAAAAAAGATAAATACATTTTGTATCCTCTAATTATGGGGGTCTTGACATTTTGCATTGAAATTTATTATTTTTGTTACATTGCACCCACCAACTATTGATTTTAAACACTTTGCATTATTTGTTAAAAAAATTAGTTAGTTTGGACGGAAAATGATTTTTTGGTGTGTCAAATAGCAATTTTGTCTTCATAATTGGTGAGTGTAATGTGACAAAAATAATTTTCGGAGGGTGCACATAGTGTCTGAAATCAATAGTTGGTGAGTGTAATGTGATACAAATAATAGATTGAGATGTAAAATATAAAAATTTCATAATTAATTGAATGCAAAGTGTATTTAACGAAAAAGAAAAAGAAGAAGTCTAGTCCAGATGAGTTTCCATTACAGAATTTTGTAACAAGAAGAATTGTAATCGTAACAACAAAGGCATAAAGAACGAAAGACTTTATATTTACCCATGACCTCACATGGGTAAATTTACGAGGCAGTCACGACGTAATACTTTTCCAGTTCGACGTTCACGCTTACATTGGGATACAAATCTTTCACCACGCGATTGAAAAAGCGAAGCTAACTAATCCTTTTTGCTCTTCATAATTCCTTTTCGACCCTACGATGAACTCATATGAAGTGCTACTAAAGAGGCATAGACCCCGTCGGGTATCCTCATCAGCGCATCATGTCTTCCCTGCTCAGCAATGGCGCCGTTCTTTACCACTGCGATAACATCAGCTCCTTTGATCGTGGAAAGGCGGTGAGCGACAACAACAGTAGTTCTATTTACCATCACGCTATCTAAAGCATCCTGCACTATGCGTTCGGACTCTGCATCAAGTGCACTTGTGGCCTCATCGAGCAAAAGGATTTTCGGGTCCTTGAGTATAGCCCTCGCAATGGCTATTCTTTGTTTCTGTCCTCCCGATAACTGCACTCCTCGTTCCCCTACAGAGGTGTCGTAGCCCTGTGGCAGTGAGGATATGAAAGTGTGCGCATTTGCGGCTTTTGTGGCTGCAACGATCTCTTCTTCGGTAGCATTACCACACTGGTTGCTATAAGCTATGTTGTCGCGGATGCTTTCGTTGAAGAGGACAGGTTCTTGACTCACCAACCCCATCTGTTGCCTCAGCCAACTTAGTCTCAACTTTTGGAGCCTGACGCCATCTAGTAGCACAAAACCTGAATCGGGATCGTAAAATCTCTCTACAAGACTGATTATTGTTGATTTCCCACTTCCGCTCTCTCCAACCAAAGCAACAGTCTGCAGAGATTAGAAATTTGAGGACAGGCATATATAACAGAGGTATGGGTTAGAGAGAGAGAGGGGGAGAATAACAAGAAATTTGAGGACAGTGGCGATGATGACCATACCTTCCCGGAAGGGATGCTCAAACACAGGTCTCTAAAAATTTGAATGTCTGGACGTGTGGGGTATCTAAAGCTAACATGTTGTAGCTCAATAGCCCCGACTACAGATGATAATGCGATGCCCTCATCGCTGCTTGAATCAATTTTAGGCTTGCTGTCAAGAATTTCAAATATTGAAGCGGCTGAATCCTTGGCTTTGTTGGTGTCTGGGCCCAAGGCGCTAGTTTGGGAAACTCCCACTGCGGATATGGTCAGAGCAAAGAAAACCTGTAGAAGATCACGAGTGGGTTAGAGCTTGAACGGGAGGAGTCCTACAAGGAGATTAGAGAAAAAAAGGAATAAGCAGAGCACTGATTGTACCTTGAAAACCTCGCCGAATGTTGCTTTCCCATGTGTAATAAGAACAGCACCGATGTAGAAAATAAATGCATTTGTGCAATATAGTGCAAAGAAAGAGAAGCCGAAACCTGCTCCACTTACGAGTCCTAATCGAACTCCATTTTTCATGGGGGCATCGCACTTTTCTTGATACATATCTATCACCTTTTTTTCAGCACAAAACGATGCAACAGTTCTGATGCTACCAACTGCATCGTTAGCTACTTGACTTGCTTCTTCGTACATTACCTGAAAATTGATAACAGAAAGAAGAATTGATTGATAAATCTAACACATACTCCCTTCACAGATTGTAAAATTTTTTGAGAAGAAAACTCTCACCTTGGCATCTGCACTAAAACCCTTTGAAAACTTCGCCTGAATGAATCCTTGTATGGTCACGATAGGCAACACAGCTAGAATTATGAAAGCTAATATCCAGTTAGCTGTAAACGCTATGACCAACCCGGCTATGATTGTTGCTATATTTTGTACAATTTGGGCTAGGGAATCACCAACAAGATTTCGGACTGCGGAAGCATCAGTAGACAACCTTGCACCAACGGCACCACTGGAAATTCCAGAAAGATTACGTAAGTGTTAAGAGTGCACAAAACTTGGATCCTACAGGAAGTTAAACTTCTGTTTTGGCATACCTCGAATTCGCAGGATCATCAAACCAATTTATTTGTTGGTGCACAACCTTCTCAAATGTCATGGAACGGATTCGTTGTATCAATTTTCCACCTGCGATTCCAAAGAAGTAGTTTTGCACAGGTATTGCTACCAAAGTAATGCAACCCAGACAGAGATACACAAGTGCCCAAAATTGAGAATCTTTTCGTAGCTGACTTGGAGGTTCATAAAACATTTTAATGGCTGATGAAAGTAGAAGGCCAAAAATAGGAAAGATTACTCCATGTATGGCTGCACCAACAGATCCAACTAACAAAGCTGGAACCTCAGGCTTATTTAGGTAAGCCAACCGTTTAATAGAAACCTTTTGACGCTTGTCTATATCCATCTCCTGTCTTTGAGAATTATCTTCACCTGCTTCTTCAGTCTCAACCATAGCAATTGGGGCTCCAGGGATAGCATATCTAACTGTAAAAGAGCGCCTACTGCCACCTGATGAACCTCTGCTTATGGAGCTATGTGATCTTTTGCTCCTAGAACTGACCAAGGCCGGATTATCTATGTCAAAACTTGTTTCTATCTTATCTGCTTCAGAGGTTCGAGTGCTTTCTGCTTCTTTTCTTCCGGCTTGTAGGCGAACTAGCTGGGAGTAAGCCCCTTCTGGATCTCTTATCAACTCCTCGTGAGTTCCTAAAAAAATTGGATTTCTCATAAGAATAATATTGGTAAAAAAAACTATGGTAATTTTGGAAGGAAACAGCAGATTGAGTTTCACCTGTCTCCACAAGTTTCCCTTGATTGACCACTCCTATAAGGTCAGCATTCCTAATAGTCGTCAAACGATGTGCAATAACAATGGTTGTCCGATTTGACATAACATTTTCTAGGGCATCTTGAACAACACGTTCAGACTCGGCATCCAGTGCGCTTGTTGCTTCATCGAGGAGAAGGATTGTTGGATTCTTTAGAATGGCCCTTGCAATGGCAATTCTTTGCTTTTGTCCGCCAGAAAGCTGAGTTCCATGCTCTCCTACCATTGTGTCAAGGCCCTGTAAACAAAATGCAGCCATCCTCTAGTACACCCAGAAATCTTATGAAAGAAATATAATGTTTAGGAAAAAGTTAGGAAACAGATGACTAAAACAAAGGACCCCATTTACCTTGGGCAGTTTGTCTATGAATTTTGCTGCATTGGCAAGCTCAATAGCAGTCCTAATCTCCTCTGGGGTTGAATTTTCCTTCCCGTATGCTATGTTTTCCTTAATGGTAGTTGCAAACAAATTAGGTTCCTGACTAACAAGGCCAATCTTCTCTCTAATCCATCTAAGCTGCAACTTCTTCAAATCGACACCATCTATAAGTACTTCACCAGCATTAGGGTCGTAAAATCTTTCTACTAGGCCAATCACTGTAGACTTCCCACTTCCACTCTGCCCAACTAGAGCAGCCGTTTTGCCGCTTGGAATGTGCAATGAGAATCCAGAAAAGATCTGCACATCTGGCCTGGCAGGGTATGTGAAGTACACATCTCTGAGTTCAATATCACCCCTAATGTCCTCCAACACAACCCCACTAGTGTCGTAGATATCAATCTTGGGCAGTCGCTTAATTGTCTCAAACATTTTGTATGCTGCAGCTTGCCCTGATGCAAAAGCATTCAAACTAGGTGATGTCTGCCCCAAAGACCTGGTCAAGAAGATCACAAAGAAGTATAAGAGAGTGAGTGAAAATATTAGACATTGTTATGGGCCATGCGTCCATGAACAAAGCTACAAACATAGGATACGAGATGGAAACAAACAGTGATGGCAATTCTTTAATGACATGCGACCCCCTTTACTCACATTCCTCCAGTCATGACCGCCATAATGACGTTGATGACTCGTCCACCATCATATCCTTTTTCAATGATAAGTTTGGATCCATACCACACAGCAAGTCCATAACTGCAGAATACAATCGCAATAATCATACCCACTCCTAGCCCCGAGGCTAACCCTTGATAAACTGTAGCAGCGTAAGCGATTTTCAGCTTGCTGTTATACTTCTCTATTGCTCGTCTCTCCCCAGTGAAAGAAGCAACCTTGGAAGATTAAAACAAGGATCAGGAGATTTGACATTTCGATGAAGCTACATATAAATATCAGTTATTATCTGTGCTCTTACTGTTCTTATGGCTCCAACTGTTTGCTCTACTACGTTTCCAGCGTCTGCATAAGCAACTTGGCCGCGGCTTGACATTCTAGAGACAACTAGCGAAAGAGCTCCACCAGAAATTACAATGGGAGGTACACAGGATAGCAGAACTACTGCAAGTTGCCATCCTCTTGCAAAGGCA
Source organism: Myrica gale (assembly GCA_963930655.1). Taxonomy (NCBI): domain Eukaryota; kingdom Viridiplantae; phylum Streptophyta; class Magnoliopsida; order Fagales; family Myricaceae; genus Myrica; species Myrica gale. Next base: position 11,820,362 of record OZ005603.1, on the reverse strand, counting down.
ATCACGAAACCACCAATGAAAGTAGAAATAAACTGGATGAACTTCCCAACCTGACAATAAACTTTATTGTCAATGCTACTAATCCTAGAACTAAACACAAAGGTAGGGAAAGTATCGAAAATTCAGGGGAAGAAAAAGTTGCAAGCGTGACATGTGAGTGAAAATATCACACATAAAACGTATGAATTGCGACTATATCATGAAAATGGTGCATTGCGCAAAGGCTCTGTAAACAAGAAAGAGGGTTTACCTTCTCGCCCATGGCATCTTGGATGAGAATGGTATCCCCAGACATCCTCCCAATGACCTCTCCAGTTGTTGTTTCAGTGTCAAAGAAGGCAATGTCCTGTCGTAGTATCGTTTTTAAGTACAAACCACGAATGCGAGCGGCCTGTCTTTCTCCTGTAACCGTCCAACAAGCCACCTCTGTAATAGGACACAGAGTGATCATTAAGCATTTTGCATTCAAAATTTAAGTGAGTCAAGTATCACCACTTCATCCTATTTTTACTTAAGAGCGAACTTCTGCAGACATGACACTTCCTCTAGTGAAGGTTTCTATGATGCACACCAGCATTGAAAAAAACAGATGTTATACTAAAGACGTTCCATTGGACTAGAAACAGATGGAATTAGCATTGGCCATGTGAGCCAAAATGTATCAAGAAATCATCTTTTAATGGCAACACAATCCCAAGAGGAATGAACTCAAAATCTTGAACAAGCTCCTGCAACAAACGGCCAATAAAGATGCAACCATGCAAAACAGAAGAGTACATATGCTCTTACGTAGAAATGCAACGATTCCCGAACCAATAGCCAAGTACAAAAACTCTAGCGACACCTGAAAATCCACAAGGTATATATAGTAAGTCAACATATATTCTTAGTGTACCGAACATGGTAAAGGAGGCTCTACCAAGCAAAGTTTAAACTTCTCTAGCGAATAAAGCTACATGATTTAGAAAAAAAAAAGAGAAAGAATAAAGCTACATGAAGCTAGCTACTATATAACTTTTCATAAAACCATCAAGAATTGATTTGCCGTACACCGAATCGACCTTAGGTGAGCCATTACATGGAAGTTCAACACGATTTCCTTTAATGGGGGGATCTGTTGTTGGAAAAATTATATGCACAGCTTAAAAATAAATGGAATTTTGATATATATAGCGTCCTGGAAATGGAAAATTTTCATACTGATTAAAAAATTAAAAAATAATCTCTATCTCCTCATAAATTTTTTTATTTTTTTATTATAATATTCATTTAAATATCCTCTCTTCAATTTTTCACAATTTTTCATAAAATATCTTTACTTTTTCACAAACCACAATACCCAAAATTTATATTGCCGAACACCCAATTCACTTGCTATTTAAAATATTGCACCAAAAAACCTTGACGCTTTTGGCAACAAAATTGTGCTATGCAGTTTCCAACAAAGCCACAATAGCTCGGCGGCGGATCTAGGATTGAAGTCTTAGGGGCGGAGTCATAAAGTGAAAATATTCACTTTTTTAAGAAATATTTTGAATGAAAAAAAAAATTACAACTAAACATCCAAAATCTCAAAAAATTCAGTACTACCTCCAATACATTTTTACACAAACTCCAATACTTTTTAAAACATATGCCATCAAATCATTATGTTCATCACTCAATAGTTAAAAAATTAGTAATTAAAGGAGGAGAAAAAATTGAGATCGAAAGAGATTTGAAGTTAAAAATCGGTTTTTAGGCCATAAAATAAATTGCATTTCTTGGTAAAATTTTAAATTCATTAGCATTTGGTATGATTTTTAAAGTATTAAATTTGTCTCATTCATCTTGAGGGATAAATGGTATTTAAATAGATAAAAAGGGATAGTATTTTTAACCTTCAAAGAGATTTTTTCAAAATCTTTTGGGGTAAAATGATATTTGAAGGTGTAAAATTAGAATGAGATAATATTTTTAACCTTAAAAATATTTGAAAAGAAAACAAATTTCATCATTTTTGGAGCATTCCCCCTCCCCCCGCCTAAATCCGCCCCTGGGCTCGGTCCATTCTTCTAATTAATTAGAGGACTAATTACAGCGGAATTACCAATCATTATTTTGATTCTGAACTGTTTGAAATTAAGCAACGATGTTTTTTTTTCTTTATCAAAACTCTCCATCTCGTAGTGCTTGATTTGTTCAACATGGCTTACAAAGCCAAGAAGCATTGTTAAAGAGCATACCTTGGACACTTGCTTGATGACATGGGATGAGTCCGAGCCGCCGAACGAGTTTATCAGCTTGCCGAAGATGAGCGTCATGAGTGGCTGTGCTAACCCGTTGGCCGCGGCGCCTATCGTGCCCACAATCATCAAGATCACGTCGAGCCGGTCCGCAAACGAGAACATCTTATAGAACGGAACCTTCTGTTCATCCACGTTGTCAGCCCCGGCGTCGCCTCCTCCTCCCCCTCCATCAACACCTTCTTTCATTTTCCTTTAAACGTGCGATCTTCTTCTTGTATTTCTTCGCTGTGCAAGAAAGGTGCTTTCCTTTCAATCTAAATGGATGCGCTTTTGTAGAACAAGCAAAACAGAAAATCATACGCGAACAAAGAAAATATAGGACTGGTTTTCGTTAATGAGCGTGTAACACGGAAAAAATAACGATCATCATGTTTATGCAGCGAAAACAATGCATCCAAAAAATGGGAAAACCTTTTCCTGGAACACAGCCAAGAAAACAAGAAGAAGATCGATCTAATAAGGAGCGGAAATCTAATAGGACAAGAGAGACAAAGGTGGAGAGAGACCTACCAGAAGAGGGTATATATAGTTAAATACTAGAGAAACAAAGAGAGAGACTAGAATATTCAATACTGTCCATGTAATATGAGTTTTACAACATCTTTCTCTTTCTCTGTGCAAATTGACCATCCATTTTGATAGCAAATTATAGAGGATTCCGTTTGATAAGGAAATCTATATAATGTGAAATATAGTTATATATAGGAAATCTTTCTCCGTCTCCATTAGCAATCTATTTTGGGGAATTTGATCAATTTAGAGTCACCACACAGGTAGTCGATCGGCTAGATTCCAGTGCTTCTAGAAGCACCTTCCCCGCATTTTTGATATATTGCTGGAAATAAGAAGCAAACAATTTTCATCTTTCATGAGATTTCCTTTGTTACAATAAATAAAAATGAGAAAGGAGTTGATTAAGTCCACGCGTTACATAACAGAAGAATAATCCACATTTTATGCCCTTCCTTTTCTCAACTAACTAAGCATCAATCTTTATGGAGCTAGATATTTTATTTCTCTCTGGCTTTTAATTTGCAGAATGATAAAAATACTATAGCTCGATTTTTTTAATTAAATCTTTTAAAGCACGTGCCCGTTGGTATAAGAGGTTATGGATCAAAATATATGACATATTCGTTCTACAAATCCCAAACAACGAATGTATCTATCACAAAATATTGATTAATATCATCTGCAATTCTCTATCCAAATTGTATGGTACAATTTGAAAAGAGATAAGACATAACAGGTAGACCTTACACTATTTAATACCGTCCATATTTGCTTATATCAAATTTCAGACCACATGAGTCCTAAGATCCACCTTTTGTGTCTATCTCTCTTCAAATTGAATAATGCAAATCGGGTAGAGAATTGCAGGATCCCTATCAATATAGGTTATTGAATCGAAAATTCTCTTGGGCCATGTATCTATTTCCCTTTCAAACTTGTCTAAATTGCATTGTGCAATTTGAATGCAATTTGAAGAGAAATAAGACATAACAGGTACCCTACACTATTTAATGCTACTTATATTTGCTCATATAAAGTTTCAGGCAACATAGGTCCTAGGGTCCACATGTTGTGTCTATTTCTATTCAAATTGCACCATGCAAATCGGGCAGAGAATCTTGATCCCTATCAATAGAAGTTATTGAACGGAATTTCTCTTGTGTCATGTATCTATTTCCCTTTCAAACTTTTCGTCACGAATGCTCTCACTTACATAATATCTTTATCACTAATGAGATAGATATGCGTTTTAGATTTTCTTCTGGAAAAATCAATTATTTTAAAAGAAAACAGGTAGCTTCTTTTCTAGGGGGCCCTCCCTAGCTACACCCCGGATTATGCGTAGAAGATGAACTAAAAATCCAATGGCATAAATATTTTTTTTGCTGTATATATTTTTTTTAATGCAAACATAAATGGTTGGTCTCCTATTACGTGCTGGCACATGTTATTGTGTGACTGGACGAGTGAGATTAGAAGTTGAGAAATCTAATGACTGAAAAAATGTCACATCATTTAATGAAACCGGGTCGGTTTCACGGGTCGGATTCATTAAATGACGTGACATTTTGTCAGCCATTAGATTTCTCAACTTCTAATCTCACCCGTCCACTCACACAATAACCTCAATCACACAATAACTTTTGCCATTACGTGCTTGATCGTTATACCTGTGTCCAAAGGCTGTATACTGGGCATTCCTTTACAAGTTGTCACTTGGGTATCCACTGTTTGCCAATTGATTCCAACAGATTAACTGTGTATGCAGTGGTACATGCAAATGGTAGAGGCTTTGTTTGAGATTAATGATCAATGAGTGGGAGAGAGTCATCAGAAATTGGCGAGTTCTAAATTCATCGTAGAAAGTATCAGGAACCAGAACAATTTTCAAGGTTTACATCAATTGAGAGTAGTACAGTAGCCGAATTTCAAGAAATAAACCAAGATGCAAACATGGTTTCAGCTATGCATAGGACCTTTTGCTATGATGCAAGAGATTACATCGAAAATCCTAAGCCTCTAATGAAATCCTGGCAAATGAAAATACAAGAAAAGTATCGTGCTGGAAGTGCATTCCACTATTGACAATTGGGGGTCTTACACAGCATGTGCTTTATTCTGCTAAAAGAAGGAGGGGAATTTTCCTTTGTGAAAACCTAAGTAATGTGTGTCCAGATGACGATTGGCATTCTCCTCCATACGCACATCGTTCTTTCTTCCCTTTAGATCACAATAAGAACTCATAATGCATCAAATATAGACCATCTGGGATATCCTTAGGCAGGCTGTTCATAAAAAGATAGAGGCGCAATATATCTTCCTTCAACAGAGTTTGAGTGTCTACCACATCTTTACTGCATGTCAGAACCCACAAGTCTCCTGAATTCACTCTCTTCAGAGTCCCCCGGCAGAATGGGCAAGATTCTGACCTTGAGTACCTGTTAAACATAAAAAAAAAATTATGGGTACTCTACATGATAAATAGATTAAGGTGGAATAAATTCAAATGCAAAGGAAGAAAATAATAAAGGAAATACCAGTCATGGTAGCAATTGATGCACATGGCATGACAGCAGTTTGGCAAAACTATTTTGGTGCAAGGCTCCAAGCAGATACCACACTCGTCCTCTCTCTCCAAGTCCACATCTGAAAGATTCCTTTTATACTCTAATTTCTTTCTAACAACCATCTCTAAGCCATTAACTTCATCCCGAGTATTTCCCAGCTCTAATGAGCCACCATGGAGACGCTGAAGAGATGGTAATATAACAGCTGCAGTCACAAGTTAGAGGGACATATTGTTAAGTGCAGAGGCAAGATAGCACAGGTATAACACATCATTATTAAAGAAAGCTTCGCACTAGCTACATTTTGAGAGAATTAACTTGTCGTATAAAACAGTAGGTTTGAAGCAAACTGTAAACATAGCATGCTACTTAGATTCACGGAGAAATAATGATTACTTCTCAAAACCCCAAGTACGTAATCATTGGAAAAAAGGCCAAATGTAGTCGTTTGTGAATTATGTAGAACAATGGAACAGTTAAGATCAAAATACCACCATGTCTACAAATAATATATGCAGTTTACATACTGTAGAATTCTCTAATTGTAGCTCTCCTTCCGGATGAAGAGATATTTGGCTTCCCATCCGAGCATACCTAATAAGAAAGAAATCAACAAACAAAGCAAGCTGTAAGAAACAGGGCACTATCTGCATTTAAGTGCAGAAATAGAAACTAACCTTATAAATAACTATGTGAAAAAAGTTCATATAACTTGAAAGTAGACATGCACATGAGCAATCGATCCATGGAAGCAGAAACAGGAAAATGGGTGCCAAGGGGTTGTACATCAATTTCATCTGAAAACAGGCATCACCCTGTCCTCTCGGAATAGAAGCTGCCCTGCATACACATCGATTTAAGCTGATTAGCAACTCCAGCATTACAAACATCGTGGTCTACCAATTATGGCCTTGTTAGTGCTCAATAGCTCAGACGCCGTCGTATTCGAAATGGGTCCGGCCTGGTCTAACTGTATACCCACTACTGACGCTGCAGAATTTCAACAAACACCAAATTATTATTTTTTTAATAATCAATATTTCATTACTGAAGTAAAAAGCAGAGCTACAACAATGAAAATAACCGAGCAACAAAAACAAAAGAAAGAGAGTCAAGGGGGTCCACACCCAAATACACCAACATAAATTAACAGTAAAATCACGACCAATCCAATAGTTTCAACCCACTAAGTAATCAGTGGAGTTGGGTCTTTCTTAGTTAATATTGAAATCCACTCAATGTTTCAGCAGGAGAACGAAAATTCAAAAAAAAAAAATACAGAGGAAAAACACAAATACTCGAAGTTACTCACGAGACCTTGCAGAATTTCAACAAACACCAAATTCGTTTACATAAGCCAGTTCTTTTCTGACCACCAACAGAAATTAACAGTAAAATCACGACTAATCCAATAGTTTCAACCCACTAAGTAATCAGTGGAGTTGGGGATCTTTCTTGGTTAATATTGAAATCCACTCAATGCTTCAGCAGGAGAACAAACATTAAAAAAAATACAGAGGCAAAACACAAATACTCGAAGTTACTCACGAGACATTTCTCGATCTTTGAGTATCCAACTATGAAACTTTGAGCACTACAAATTTGAAGTGGCGAGTGGAATACGCATGACAACAAATAATGCAAGCAGCAAACAATTCGCAGATAAACACGTCCTAATTTCACAATTAAACTCTATTTTTTTCTAGGCAATTTCATAATTAAAGTCAAACAGACACAAGCTTGGAAAATAAAAGAACCACAAACGCCAAACACAGAGAAAGAGAGACGACTCACAGCACATTGGCGTGCTGAATATCAGCCTCAAGAACATTGAGGGAATCTTGACAAGAAATCCCAGCAGAAACCTGATGATAACAGTCCCACATTCCTCGTCTTCTTTTTCTCCCTTAGGATTACAATTCTCCTTCTCTTAGGGCATATACAAAACCAACACACGAACACACACAGCAGACCGGAAAAACCCAGAAATGGGGATGTCCTATATATGAAAATGATCAACGGGAAACTTCTTGACGTAATTTTTTTTTTCTAAATTTTGACGTAATTTATTAATAGTGTTTGTTCATTCAAATATTATAGTACTGAAAATTGAGAAAATTAGAGTTTTATCAGGTTTTGTGAGAAAATAGTAAATAAAATATAATTTTTTAGGAATTTAGTATAAAAGTGGAAATATAATTTTATGGAGTCGGTGAAAATGTGAAGAGATATGATTTGAATAAATTTTTTATATTTATTGTAATGAAATAGATAATTTGATTAAGAAGAAAGATATCATTTTGAAGTTATTTTATTTAATAACAAATTTAAATTAATTATATTTGCAAACTAAAATTTTGGAATAGTTTTTTTTAAATGAATGAGTGTTTTGCAAACTCGTCCGAATCTCCTGCACGATTCATTAGATTCTCTCTCTCTCTATATATATATATATATATATATTATGTGTTTGTTAAGTAATTTTTAAATACTTATGGGCCTCAGGCAGCCCAGATCAAGTCCACCGTAATTTCCATTGTTTTGGTTTGGGCTCTGAATAACCAGAAGCATATATAACCGTAGGATCAAGTGGGGAGAACCGAACTCAATCCTCAAATCAGATGTACAACATAAAAGACTAGAGAGGTTCGGTGGGTCGATTTCATGGGTAGCACAATCCATCAGAAATTAAGACCCTTTATTCGAATGTACAACGTAGGTCCAGAGGAAGTAATCCTCTGCTACCAAACTCCATTAAAGTGGCCCAATTGCTTCAGCATTAAATCCGAGCCAACTGCCAAGTGGCAGAAAAAGAAGTGCCACCAACCTATAAATTCATTCAATCACAAGCAATTGAAGGTGGCGACATTAGAAGATATGATCATAAGAATCATAGTACAGTAGGTACTTGGTCTGGCTGGCTCACAGTTTGGACATTATATATGAATGACATCACGTTTGATGGCAACTTGGCCTCGGTATCTTATCTGCCGAGACAGTAAGGGAAAGCTACAATCAGAACAAAAAGAATAAAGCCGCACACACAATATTCTGAAAGGGTCGCTTTCTAATTTGGTGAAGTACCGATCTGCCTGGCCCCGATGCACTAGTATGTACTATGATGCCCCCAGGCAAATGAACCTAGTTAACATTTCATCATTCAAAAAAATAAAATAGGTCGGTAAATATTAATCTGAATGGTTAAATTGTAATATGCAGTAAAAAAGTGTAAATTTATTCACAATTTAACGTTAGAGTCGACCTAAATTTAATCCAGTCATTCACAGAACTTTAGCCACCAAACTAAATTTAATCCAGTCCTGTTACCACTTCTCTTTACTCGGTTGGGTGCAAAAGGAAAGAAGCGAATAGAATGAAGGGGGATCCCACCGTTTTCGGGATTGTTCTTCGAGATTAAGAAAAGTACAAGAAAGGACGTAAAACGAGGGAGAGTGTGTTTCGTCTTAACTGCTTTAGGGTATTCGCTATCTTTTTGAATCGCAGTTGTCCACCAATCACTCATCTATTTTACGCAGACGACTTGCTTATTTTTGGACAGGCTACTTTTACGGAGGCCAGAAACATTAATAGTTGTTTGCAATTGTTTTCTCAATGGTCTGGTCAGGCTCTCCATGTTCAGAAGTTTTCCATTTTCATTACTACAAATACCGACCTCTCTTCAGCTCGACTAATCAGTGAGAACTTTGGATTTCCCAATATCACTACAAAAAAAAACGGTCTATAGCAGCTGTCGGTAGGCCAAAAAGTGCTGCTATAGGTCATTTTGGCCTATAGCAGCGATTTTTTAGCGGCGGTCTCGCTATAGCTCAGTCGTGATAGATATAACGCGGCGGTTTTCGGAACCGCTGGTGAAGACCTTAATCGTTGTTTGCAATTGTTTTCTCAATGGTCTGGTCAGGCTCTCAATGTTCAGAAGTCTTCCATTTTCATTACTACAAATACCGACCTCTCTTCAACTCGACTAATCCGTGAGAAATTTGGATTTCCCAATATCACTACAAAAAAACGGTCTATAGCAGCGGTCGGTATGCCAAAAAAACGCTGCTATAGGTCATTTTGGCCTATAGCAGCGGTTTTTTAGCGGCGGTCGCTATAGCTCGAACGCGACGGTTTTCAGAATCGCTGGTGAAGACCGACTGCCGCTATAAACTCGAACGCAAGTTTGTCTTCCTCATAACGTTTCGTAAAAACGCTGGTATAGACTTTTAACGGCAGTCGGTTAGCGATGGTCGCGACCGCCGCCGCTATAGGTCTGTGCCAGTATTTTTTTTTTGCTTTTGCTATCATTTTAATGCACTACTAATTTTTTCCTATATTTTCATATACATGCTTTTTTTAATCGGTAATACAAATTTATTTTAATAATTATAATTTATTCGATGTAAAAAATTAAAGAACAAGGAGAATAAAACAAAATATACTTCATCATTGATTAATAATATTTTACAACAAACACAAGAATCTCTAAAGTAATCTAAAAAGTAACAAATTTCTAATATAAAATAAAAATACGCAAGGACCGACTAAAATGTTCAAATACAACACAATAAGCAAGGACCAATTAAAATCTTCCTCCTTATTTGACACATCAACATCTTCTATCTTGAATTCCTGTAATTGAAAATAAATAGCACATGAGAAATAGAAATAGAAATAAAAAAATATTTATGTAAACAAAATATCTCATTTTAAACCGTAAAAACACTTTTGTTATAACAAATTCTCTCATGCGGTTACTTCACCGACAGGTTGCCCAAAAGAGTTCCTATTTGAAAGGCCCCTTTGTATGCCATTCCTGTCAAATTTTACTAGTTATTGAAAGCAGTCACAATTTGTCAACATAGGCCAAAACAATGGCAGAGGTCAAGGTCACGGGCTGAACCCTATATAAGTACATGAGTTGTATTTCTACCATAAAAAAGGGTAACAATGGTTAGTAAAGGAAGAAAGAAAAAATTAACCAAAATGTTTAAGATAATAGCACAAACAGAGCTGGAAGTTACTCAGGCAATCCTGACTGGCACTTCAATGACTTAAGTAGCAGCTAAACCTTTAAAGAATATTTAATGTTAGCATTACAATGGATAACAGAACGTGAAAACTAAACAATCAGCTTTTTCACTGCAGACATACTAGCTTAAGGAATACAAAAGATTAATCAGCATTTTGTTTACGCGGCTTTAAACAAATAATGCAAGGAGAAATCCAGCAGAAATGGAGAAAACACAAAGGTAATTAATAATCCAGAATTGGATGCACTTTTATTATTCTATGACAAGGAGATTCATAGCCTCTTTATTTTCTCATTATTTTTCAGGTTAATTATCATTTAATGTAGAGGAATCAGTAGTAGCTTTTCGGAGCACTGGTGAACGTTTTAGCCGTCGCGCGCTAGTACTGCTTTATCTTCTATGTCGTTGCAAGCACAGAAGAATTGTGGATTGCACTAGCATTGAACTGGTGGGTTATCCTAGCTGATGCAATCGGCATCGGAATGGCATGGCACCTTGAATTTAGCTTCAGCTTCTTGCTGGAAATAGCCTGCATCCATTTTCTTCGTTAATGAACTCATTATCTCGAGTTTTTCCGGAAGAACAACAAAAGTTGGCACTAATCGGTAAATTTGGCCAAATCGAAAAGGCAAATGCTTTTGTTAATCAAAATGTGAGTTCTTTGTTGGAGCTTATACGGTGTCAACCCCAGTGGATCTGGTCATGCAAGCTGCAACACAGGTGTGGCTACGGAAAGGAAAAAAAATTTATCTACGCAAGCAAATCTGTATAAACATTGAAAAATATTCGGGGCGAAAACAATATTATTATTGATTTAGAACGGAATCTTACATGAGGACAGAACCAAGAGCGCAACCAAGAATGCTAGCTTGAAGGAATACTTTTCCATCTCTTGCGCCTATTTAAGGTGTTGCTACTCTGACGATAATGTTGTTTTTCCTTCCGAACTATTTACTTGGGGATCTTCTAAATCACATATTCTTATATAGGGAAAATCGGGAAGGCTACTCGTGTGGATATTATTAAGTCAAGTTTATCCGAATTCGGTGCAAGTAAATGGGTGTCCGAATTTCTCTGGTTACTTAAAAAATTCGTAAATTATTATAGTAGGTAACTAATTGGCAATATTATTTCCCTATTTCTGAATTTTCGTGGCACCCTCTCATGTTTTATAAAAAATTCTCTATATATAGACTTATAAATGCATGAACCAGAATTTAGTACTAAATGTGTTGGGTAAAATTAATGACCAAAGTAACTTGGATTCACTTGCTATATAATTAGAAAACTTCGATTAATTCATTTCACTTAAATCATTTTCGGTTTGCTATTATATAAACTTTGATTATTGAAGGAATGTGCGTATAAGAAGTTACCTATGCATGCATTCAAAGTCTATGTTGAATTACTCAACAGATAATCTCATAGTAGACCCCTTAATTATAGGCAAAAATCAATCTCCCCCTTCAATTTTAAAACGCTATTTATGACCCTTATATTTCGAAGAAGTGGTTTCAAAAATTTTTATTTGGCCACCTGTGTTTCATACACGATCAATTTTCATCTTCACTTTCATTTGGCCGTTAAACAACAAACAAAATGACTGAAATGTCCCTCTAAAATAAAAATATAATTAAAAATAAAAATATATATTTGTACTTATACAAGTAAAAAGTAATATTTTTAAACAAAAATTTTGAAACTCTATTTCAATAATCTAGTAATTTTTAATTTATTTCTTTAGTTTAATTTTTTTTTTATTTAAACCAAAAAAAATATCTTTGAGGACACATAAGTCCTAAAATGGGGTTCTCATAGTGCTCGGTCTATCTATCTCCGAATTGCACTTGTAATCCGGGTAAAAAATTGAAGAGAATCTTTATCCTTATTATTATATATTGACCCGGAGATTCATAGCATCTTTTCTCATTAATGTGATCTCCATTTATTGTAAAGGAATCGCTCTTAGTTCTTTTCAGAGTCGATGATCAATGTAACTTCTGCTAGTACTTGTTCTGTTAAACGTGCGATGCAGGATCAATGGAAAGGTTGAGGTTCGTATGGCACATTCATGTCTAGAGTCAGAATAAAAAATAGGAAGCAACTCACTAATCAAACAAGTTTGATTTTATTTATCTTAATTCGTTGCCTCTATTCCATTATCAGCTCGTGCTTTATAAGCTAGCTAGGAGATTAGGAAAACAAGAGATTCAAAATCACAGGATGTACAATTACCTCTCCTAAACTCCAGCTAACAATCAAGATGGAATCTGAAAAATCGAAAATTGAAATACGAAATCTAAAGTAATTAGACTCATGCCCGAACTCAAATCGGCAGAGAAATTCGGAATTGCAACGGTCAAGATCACCCCATCATCGTGGGTCACAAACACAGACAAAGAATGGATAGCGTGCGCACTTAATTGATGGGGTACCACTAATGCAATCGGCATCAGAATGGCATGGCAGGTTGAACGTACCATGAGATTATGAGAGCTGGAAACCGCGGCATGCATCCATTTTCTTGGTTAGTAATTTCCTTGTCTCAAGTTTTTCCAGTACAACAAAAGAAGTTGGCACTAATCAGTCAATTGGACAAAATAAAAATGGAAAATGCTTTTGTAAATTATAATACGATGTTTAATTTCTTGGAGTTTATATATATGTACGTGCTTCATAACCTTTTAATTTTAAAACAGGCTCAAAATCTTCTTTGATGCCCTTAATTTTACAATATTGTAATTGTTTTAGAATTTGAATGAATATTTTATTTTTAAATTAAGATGTATGACAAAAAAATCTCTGCAAAATTCCGACCCAAAAAGCATTTTGTGTCAATTTGGGCGCCGAAAAAAATCTAATTAAAGAGTGCTAATAATGAAGGAAGGTATGAATCTCAAGACTAACTTCTCGGCTGAAGAAGCTATGAATTGGGTCCGTACCTCAAGCATTTGACTGCAATTCAGAAAATTTAGGAGGGGCGGAGATGTAATTTGTCATATTATATCCACATTTAGGGATCTTCAAACTATATGCATGGTGGTCATGACGTTGAACGCATTGGATACGCACATTCTGTCCGATTAGATTTCTTCTTTGCATGCTACATTACATTAAAAAATGTTATTTGAAATGAGCGTGTGCGTCGGTTCATGGACCGCACGAATCTGAGCTAATCTTTTGCTTTCTTTAACAAAATAAATGTCTATATAGAAATACATATATATTTTTTCAGATGTTCGAAAATTAGGGGCTGTCATGAAAATTTTATACAATTAAATGCGCCTGAAACATTGAGTAAATTAAGTGTTAATGTCGTTTGCGTGAATGCTTTTATAAGTTCTCTTTTCTAATTCCTTTCTTCAATAAGATTTGTTTCTTCGTCCTTTTCTCCGAGTCTATTACGTCAACTCCAACCACACTTTGCCCTCTCTTTTTCCCAGAATTTCCCTACGTAGTACAAGATCGATTCCAGTAAGTACCTCTAAATCCTTCTTTCACTACATCAACGTGGGGTATTATATCCAAACGCTTATAAATAAAGTATCAATGTAATCTTATAAATATTATAAGGGAAAAAAATTAATAAGCTCAATTAGGCCTTTCCACAGTGGATGTAGGTCTATAGACCGAACCACTTAAATCTTATGTCTCACTTATCTCTCTTTCTTAGTATAAATAATTTTTATTCAGTCTAAATTTTTATTTCTAACATGGTATCAGAGCCATTTCGATCCTAAATCCGGCATTAATCCGACATCAGACCGGCGACCTTCCGGCTTCCCTCCGGCGTTTTCAATTTTCCTTGAATTATTTTATGTAAGACCAAACTCAAGGTGTGCGTGTGTCCACCTTGAGTTTGCGGGGGAGTATTAAAGTTAGAGTCTCACATCGCTAAAGCAATTTGGGGTATTGTATCCAAAAACTTATAAATAAAGTCTCAATGTAATCTTATAAATATTATAAGTGAGAAAACCAATAAACTCAATTGGGTCTTCCGACAGTGAATGTAGGTCTATAATTTCCGAACTACCAACAAATGAATCTATATGAGCTAGTTTTGACATGAATATCGCACTTGGTTATTACAATACTACTTGATCACTCCATTCTCACACTTAACGTTTTGCTAGCTAGCTAGACCAAATGTTTGAATTGGGCTTTATAGGCTTGTAGATAAAGTTAAAACTCTCTAAAATTTATCTGGTACTGTTGATGATCATGACTAAATTATTAGGTGGCAGAAAGGCAGAATGCATGATATTCTACTTAAATAAAGTGATCTTAGACTTAAATCTGCTGGTGAAAAGAAGAAATTGAAAGAGAATTATGCAAGTTGTTGAAGTCTCAGATTGTCCTAAATTATATTAATGTCACGGGTAAGGTTAATTAGTGTGGCTCGTTGATAGCTCTTTTCTGTTTAAAGCTCAATCTAACCTACAAAATGCTTTCAGAAGTGTATAGAAAATGCTCGACAGAGGAATATTGATGGTTATTTTGGTTCCCTATATCAAACAGTCTTTTGCTTCTTTGAGAGGATAATTAATTAAGCTATAATTACAATAAATTTCGCATGGTTATTTTGTTCCCGCCAAGATCAATGTATTGCAGTGAAGGCAAGTCAAAGAAAACTGAGGTCAACGGATCTGATAGCCTGTTTCCTCTTAGTGAAATCATTTGCAAGCAATGACTATTCCTAATGTAATAATATATTTCTTCTTCATGGAAATTTATATTTTTTTATAAGCAATGAAAATTTATATTCACTTGCTTAAAAATAAGTAATATTATCATGTGGTAAGTGTTGCAAGTATATTAGCAAAGGTAATATGAATATGACTGATGATGAGGTTGAGTTTATTCTGTAAATAAAAAATTAATTAGGCTTCGAGGTAGAAAAAAGATGAGAAGAGATGAGACAATTGACCATCTTTAGAATCTACTAATACTCATAAGAAATAATTCTTCAGATATCTCCTCTCATTCATGTATTGCGTGGAAGGAAATCATGATATATATTATTTTTTTTTCTTTCTTTTTTTAGTTCTTATCACATCCACAAAGGGCTCCGCCAATATCATAGTGAATTATAATAAATATATTTTTCTGACTAATATTAATAGAGTTTTGCTTGAATCTGGATGATCTTTGATGCCATATAGACATGAGCTAATGCAAAAAATTTCACTTCTAGACTGTTATCTTTTTATTAAATGATATATACACTCACCACACTTTAATTATATGAATGTTGACACTCTTTACTTTCAATTGAGTATTATTTTTGTCACATTTCACATAACAACTATTGATTTCATATATTTCGTATTTTCATTTAAAAAAATTCGTCAATTTAATCCAAAGTAATTTTTTTTACATGTAAAATCATAATTTTATCTCGTAGTTAATCTGTATAATATGTTTAAGGTTGACGTGGCAGAGCATTCTGTTAAATGGATTGACTGAAGTTTGACGACAGAACCAAACCATCACAAGGGTATAGACTGAGTGACCATATAGTAAAAAAAATGAAACTGTCATGCCCGTGCTATTACTTACCCCAAGCTCTCCTATAGTAATGGAATGCACACAAGAGAGGATTACAACACAAACTAATATTCTTAAGGCCTGATGATTGGCTTTGAAAAAGCTTAGCGGAAACGTTTAACTTAATTATAAGTATATTAAGGAGGAAAATAATAGTTTCATGGTTTAACAAAACGACATTTTTAAAAGTTTTGACTTGAATAGAGATAATGAATTAAATTACAGATCAGGTACCATTGGGGATCGTATCCCACATAGATCTCATACAAATCAGTAACAAAGGCCTAGATAGTCATCTTTAGAATATATGGATCTACATCCAAGATCTGCTCACTCGAGATGTCAACATCTGACAAGTCCAAGGTCCACAACAGTACATACAAAAATTTAAACAAATAAAAGGGGTGAGTCCTACTGACTCAGTAAGGGGGAAAAAGGGACTGATTATTTTAAACAAATAAGCATGGACAAGCCTTGTAGTATATAATAATCTATAAGCATGGATCATAAGAAACATAATAACATGCTCAATGAAATGCAAGAATGATGCATTTGTTTCCCGGTCATTTAACTTTCTTTCTTTCTTTTTCGGTTCTGTAGATGTCACGTCCCATGCCAGTACTTACCCCATAGGCTCTCCTATAGTAATGGAATGCACACAAGCGGAGATTGTGGCACAAACTAATCCTCTAAAGGCCTGATAACTAACTTTGAAAAAGTTTAGCATAAACGTTTTATTGAAATATATAAGTATGTATAAGAAGGAAAAATAAGAGTTTCAGGGTTTTAACCAAGAGGCGACATTTAAATTCAAATAAGTTTAATAGCTAAAAGTATCTAAAGATGTGAAAGTTAAAATTTTCTTTTTGACGTAAAGTAGAAGCAAAACAAGAGAAAATCTCAAAAAAGGTTAATACAAAATTTTCCACTAGCCGTACTGTATAAAAGCAAACTCTTTCACGAGAATACAAAAGTAAAAATATATTAAGAATATACAACAATGGAAGCTGTCTAAAACATTTCGTCCTACAATATTAGTGAAACCGGCAAACATAAATATTACCTAACTGTTTAATCATCCTACGACTCAGTGCCAGAGGTTAGGTCAATGATCTCATTTTTCTAGATGCCCTTTACCTGCGACACCAGGGGAAGAGAGTCGATACGCTCAAAATCCTCTACCAGAGGAATGGGGGACATCCAAAATCTCTTCACTTAAAGGGTCAACATATGTTATGTCCAGGGCCCGCAACCATAGTAGTACATACAAGAAATTTAAACAAATAAAGGGATGAGTCCTACTGACTCAGTAAGGGGGAAAAGGGAACATGTTATGAATAATTATAATAGCATGTCAGTCATACGAATTAAGCATTGATAACCATAAACAGATTAATCATAGTATGATCGATGCAAAGCAAGGATGATTCATCTGTTTCCCGATCATTTTACTTTCTTTCCTTCTTTTCGTTCGTTCTTTCTTTTTTTTCTTTTCTGTCACTGTCACTTTGTTCACAGTATGCGTTAAGTATGCATGTCTCATGTCAACGGCCATACATATCATTCATGATATGCAACATCTTAACCACACTTGAACATCAATTATTCCTTTATTTTCTTTTGTTTTCCGGTCATCAGAGGTGCCCTTAGTCTCTCTGTTTCACCCTGCAGAGTCCGAGTTGTGCGTCTCTCCTCTCCTTTGGGACTGTCCCATTCCCCGGCACTAGGACCCTTTAATATTAGGCATTTTTTTCCATTCATTGGGAGCCCACCCTTTTCTCATAGTGGTGGGTTGCACTCTCCCATTAGTGAAAGAATTCCATAGATAATGCAACATAATCAAAACATACTCAAGTAATCAAAGATTTGCATGGATCTCATATACCAACTGTCATATATAACAAAATAAGGCAACCTAAGTTCACAATAACTTTTCTTCGTCATGCTGGATGGGCGTAGTCTTTACTAAAAACCACATGTTGTAATAGGCAAGTCCAACAACTTATATAGCTTTTTATTTTATTTTATTTAGGGCCCTTGACTATTTCCAAAATAAAACTTCCCAACTATATAAAAGAAAGGTCTTCCTGGACATATAATGAAAAGACTTCCTCAGGTTTGAAAAACAGACCTCCCGGGCATATAAAGAGAAAGAAATCTCCCCGGGCATTTGGTAAAAACTTACCGAGTCTTTTTAAAAGAAAAGCTTCCCGACCCTTTTAAAAATAGTTTCCCGGGTTTTAAATTAAAACCTCCCAGTCTTTTTAAATAAAGGACCTACCCGAGACTTTTGAAAACAGACCTACCCAGGTCTTTTTAAAACAGTCCTACCCGGGTCTTTTTAAAACAGACTTCCCAAGTAGAGAAAGAAATATCCCGGGCCTTTGTTAAATAACCTCCCGACCTTTGATTGCCCTAGAATTTTTATTGGGGGCTATTGTGATCATTTCCTACATGTTCACAAATTTCCACGTCAAAACTTCATGTATTTCATATAGGTGTTTTGGACAGCAAAAGTTTTTCATGAATAAAGTCTGCCTAATTTGTCTATTCTCATATTATTCATGTGTCATACTTAGTCTATATCTATTTATAAATCAGTAATGAAACAATATAAGTTCAACATGCTCATGTACAGAATTATAAAACACCATAAATCCAACATGCTATCATAGACAGGTCCAACAACTTATATGGTTGGTTGTATTGTTTCTAAAACTACTAATAACTTACTGATCCAAAGATCTCAAAGCCTAGCTAGATCAGTCCATGCCAAAGACTATGAAAAGCATACTTCCCAGACTCTCCATGTTAAGCAACAAAAATCCCAACTCTCATATAAGCATGTAAGTATTATGAGTCCCTTATATTAAGTTCTATACCCATACAACCCATGGCCCCCAAGATGGTTTTTCATCATCACAACTAAGGACCCCACAACTAAAGACCCCACTTCTCCCAGGTCAACGAGTATCTATCACCCTTACCTTAGAAGAAGTTGTATGGTTTCATGGATAAAAATACCTGAACAACAGAACAATTAGTGAGGGCAAGAAAAGACAAGCGTGACTAAGGAAGAAAAGAGTAGACCGAGATGACCTCGGGCTCTACTTTTTCCTACATTCTTGTCTTTTCTTTCGTACTTTGGTCAGCTAAAATGCTTCCTTTCATTTTTAGTTAGCTAGATGAAAGTGTTAATGACTTTGGTACGAGGTAGTTTCAGTTAATACGTCTAAGGCAAAAAAGGCAAGGGAAAACAACGCACAAATGGGTACATGTCCCCTGGCCAGTCTAAATGGTCTAATATAGGATAGGCAATCATTGAAATTACTAAGAATCAATCATAAAAAGCCACTAGGATTACCCACATCTCACGTTTCTATGGTAAAAATAAGTCAAGGTGTGAGCCAATCACAAGCCCCCACTTAGACATCCAGCTTCAGTTGAATAAGAAGGCACTAAATGCACTTCATATGGATAAAATACATGGAAAGTAATTTTGGTGAGCCTCCGCAGAAGGCCAGGGCATTCAGGGTTCAGGCATGCAGTACTCGGCTAAGCCTGCCCGGTCATTCTTCATGCAGACAGACCGAGACTTTCACTCAGCCAAACCAGGTGACTTCACTCAGCCAGCCCAGGTAACCTCACTTAGCCAGCCCAAGACATCTCTTCAGATTGCCCGGGTCTTTCTCTCTATCACCCCGGGTATTCTGCATGCCCAGCTATTTGATGAAAATAAGAATAATTATAATTAACACATAACATATATCGTAGTTTTTATTTTTTATATATATAAAAACTATACCGCATTGGTAAATAGGAGAGGGGTATTACAAAGAAGGATGATGAAAAAATATTCAAAATCATAATATCATACTTTGTATTCGACATTAAGCTGAAAATAATTGAAGGTTTAAGCAACAATAATACATACGCCGAATTTGTTAATAACAAATATCATGAAGAAATAATATGTAGATAAATCAAACAACTCGGGGTATCACAATAGAGGTGTCCTTTCATTTCTCAGTTCTATCCCCCAGAGTAGGGTTGTGCGTCCCTCCTCTCCTCTGGGATTGTCCCATGCCCCAGCACAAGGACCCTGTCAAGTGAATATTGTTACATCGCTAGGGATACCAATCACTATCCTTTCAGTGATGGCTTGTGCTATCCCACTCTGATCGGTACCGTCACCCTTTCATAGGACCATCTCTGGGTATGAGTTTCATTTTGGTCATTTTTAGAGATTCCGCACACTCATGAGATGTTTATGCAACATGGCATGTCATACTCATAACAAATACATAATTCATAACAAAATAAAATGTGAGATTTAACATAAGGATGCATGAGTCGAATTAAACATGGACTTTAAGATTAAATGATCAATTCTCCCCTAAGTCTTCAAATGGAGATTGTTTGAGCCTTTGAGCCTTCGTAGACCATCTTGGGTCTATCCCTAAGGGTTAACGGCCAAAGGTTCATTTAGGCCACTAAATGGGCTTTGTGTTTTGAACCTTTCTTTCTACTCGGTTCGGACTCACGTTTAGTGTAAAATGCCGAAACTGCCTTTAGAGACCTCCTAGGATTTTTTCAACCTTCCCCTTTGATTGCCCTCAATTTTTACTGGGACCTACTGTACTCCTCTACTACCTGCCCACCAATTTCCAGGTCAAAACTCCAAGTATTTCATAGGGGTCGTATTGGACAATAAGAGGTTTCCGCTTAAAAAGGCCTATATTATATGTTATTCGTGTACTATAAGTAGTTTATCTAAACTCTAAATCATTATAGCTGAAATAACATAATGTCAACATGCTGAAATAGACAGGTCCAACAACCTATACGTTTGGTTAGTTTTTTCTAAAACCACTAAAGATCGGCTGAAACAAGGATCCTAGAGTCTGACTAGTGAATTCACTCAACATATATACCTCCTTTTTACGTTCCTCATGTTCCCTTAACATATCACAAACTTCCCAGGCTCTCTATGATAAGCAACAAAACTTCCCGGGCTCCCTATTATACATCATGACCTACCAAAAACAAGCTTAGTAAAAACTCCTCGAGCTCTCATTTTATCCATCATGACCCACCAAAAATTAACTCACCAACTCACCCAAACTTTAGTCTCTATACCCTATATGAACATGAATATCCCACAAGAAAAGACCCCCGGGCTAAACTAATTCCCTTACGTATGTGACTATCCCGAATACCTTGGTTGATTCTCTATACCCTTACCTTAGTTGAGTTTTGTCTAAGTTTCTTGGATAATAACACCTGAACAACAGGACACTTAGTTAGGATAAGAAAAGAAAAAAGATGCTAAAGGAAGAAAAGTGCAGACCAAAATTACCCCGGGTCTTCCTTTATCCTATGGTTTTTCTTCGGCAGCTGGATTCTCCTTTCTCCCTTCCTTTCGTTATCAGTTAGGTAGGTGAAAGTGTTTGGTCTCTTTATGACTCGAGTACTAGGTAGATTCACTTATATTTGTCTAAGACAACATTTGTAGGGGAAAACAACGAACAAATAGGTGAATTCCCCCTGACCTGGTCTACATTCCCTACTCTAGGTTAGGCAAATCATTATTAAATCACTTGACAACCAATCATAAAAAGCCACCAAGGTTACCCCATATCTTACGTATCTTTGTTAAAGAGTAAGGTAATGGAAGGGCCAATCACAAGACTCCACTTAAACATCCAGCGAAAATAAGATAAGAATGCATTTAGTGCTCACCATAAGGTTCAGACACGTGGAAAATAGTTATATCTGTGTTTTCCGCAGAAAACCTTAGCATACAGGGCTCAGTTATCCCGAGACTTTCCTCTTTCAAACAGTCTTGACATTCACCACTCGGCCAGCCCTGACGTTCACCATTCATTAGCCCGGGACTTTCAACTTACGTACCACGGTTGGTTTTAGTTCAGTGACCCCGGGAATTCCAGACAACACTACTCCGTTACCTCGAGAAAGCACTACTCAGATACCCCGAGAATCATAACTCAACTACCCTTGGACCTTCCATCATTCAAATACCCCGAGACTTCTTCTTAGATAGCCCGAGATTTTCATCAAACATCCCAGGAATACATCTCAGATACCCCGGGGATTCTTCTCTGTCACCCCGGGTGAAATCAGCTCACTCTTTCTAACCTCCTAGACAAGCCCTGGCATATAACACCGAATTTTTTCCGAGCACTCAGGTTACCAACTACCCTATAATTACAGCTTTGCCTCTGGCCTATCAGCCCTGGCACCCTGCCTGCTCAGCTATTCTTGTAACAGTAACATGTATAAAAATATAATCATATATATCGTAAAAGTTATATCTTAGACATAAAAACTATATCACACAGGTAAATTAAACAAGAGAGGGATATTACAGAAACATATTGACTAAATCGTTAGCGTGGTATAAACCTAGTGACCATATTGCTAATTTCCAAAAATTATAATATCAAACCTATAAGTCTTACATGACAACCATTTAGGGGTTAATTAGATTTTTCAAAAAATTTAACTTTCAAGTACAAGAATATAAAATTAATAGCAAAAAACCAATAGCTAAGAACAAAGTGTGTGTATATTCAGCCCGTGTATATCAACAAATAAAAAAAAATAGAAAATAAAGAGGATAAGGGATAAGAAAATAATTATATGACATCGAGATTTTAGATGGTTCTACTTAACTCAAACTCATATCTATCCTTAAGAATTTTTTCTTGGGTTTTTTTCACTTCTCCAAATACTACACTCTCGCTTGGGATTGCTAGAAAATTTTTATAAGTATTTTTCTAAAAATTATACACGAAGCACTCACAGCCTCACTCTTAAGGTTATCCCTACATTGATTTTCCTTATAACCTCACGGTTCTTGTGTAATCTATTAAAGCTGATGGTTAGTACAAATGCTTTCATCCAACACTAACAAACTCACCTCTAATGGTACTTGACAACCTTTATAAAGGAAAAAATATTAAAACTCACAATAAATGTCTCTAAGCTTCATCTTGGCAATCATTAACAAAAACAAAAATTTCTTCCCAAAAAGAATTTTTTTTTTCACTAATCAGCGGTCAAGCTAATTTGCTTCATATGTTATTGAAATTATTTTAAAATAAGGGTTAGAGTTTAGAAATAGATTTTTATTCTAGTGGGAGAGGCCATGGGGGCCTGCAGTTCGCCTCATGTATCCGCCATAGCTGTAATTATGTGAAAGCAAAAATTCCCAAATCTGTAATTGACACCCTAAAGAAAAATATCCACATAACTGAGTGGTAGGTACAAATTATTAAGTCCATTCCTTATTTTTCTCTCCACGTCAAATCTTTAAAGTTCAAGGATCGTGTGTCATGCCCCGTGCTGGTACTTACCCCCTCAGCTTGTGTATAGCGATCCTAAGATAAAAACTCTTAGGATCGCTTAAATGCCCTCAAAATTACTTAGTTGAAGGTTTAATTAAAAAGATTACTGATAAAAGAAAGGTCGTAAATCAGTTTAGAAACTTGAACAAAAGAAATTAACGATTTAAAATGAGAATGACAAAAGTCTTCAAACTATCGTATCGAATTCATATACAGTTATTTTGAAACACTTTCATCAATAAAAGAAACAAAAAAGGGGTACGAACATCAACATCCACGATTTGCTCGCTCATAAACGTCAGCATCTGACAGATCCGATGTCCACAGCAGTTCATACAAAAGATTAAACAAATAAAGGGGTGAATCATAATGTCTCAATAAAAGGGGGAAAGAGACATGTAATGAAAAATTATAGTAGCATGTCAATAATCAGATTTAAGCATTGATAATAATAACAGGATAATAATATGTTCGATGCAATGCAGGAATGATGCATCTGCTTCCCGTTCGTTTCACTTTTTTCTTTTTTTTGTTCTTTCTTTATGTTTTTTCTTTCTTTTTTGGTCATCAAAGGTGTCCATTAGTCTCTCTGTTTCACCCCGCAGAGTCCGGGTTGTGCGTCCCTCCTCTGGGACTGTCAAGTGCCCTGGCATCAGGACCTTTTCATATTAGGCACTTTGCCCCATTCATTGGGAACCCACCCTTTTCTCATAGCGGTGGGTTGCACTCTCCCCTTAGTTAACGGTACCGTCACCCTGTCATCGAACCACCTCTAGGAATGAGTTTCATTTCTGTCATTTCGTTATTAGGTTCCCCATTGCAATGACATGATTCACGACATGAAGATGTAACATGTCTCATATGCTTCATTTAAAATCAAGAAATCAAAGAATTCCATGGATAATGCAACATAATCAAAACATACTCAAGTAATCAAAGATTTGCATGGATCTCATATACCAACTGTCATATATATCAAAATAAGACAACCTAAGTTCACAGTAAATTTTCTTCATCCATACTGGCCTGGCTTAGTCTTTACTAAAAATCACATGCTATAACAGGCAAGTCAACCAACTTATAACATTTTAGTTTTTTTATTTTATCTCAACCATGCTCAACATTTCATATCACATGTGTATAACATTGAATCACAATCTCATGCAATGCAACATGCGACACCATGAGTCATTCTTCTAGACCAAATCGTGGCCTATAAGGCTCCAAGCTTAGGCTTATCACCACTGCCAAAGCTCATAATAGCATGTCAAGAACTCTTTTGACAATCAAACCATCTCAGCAAGCATTCTTATACACATGCTTCAAGAAATATTCATTAAACCTTAACATGCAAGATGTCTAGTGTAGGTTTTATTTCATGGCATCTATGAACCTTTATTTATAGAAAATCTTGAGACTAACATAACTCAAACATGTTCATCATTGAATCACAGCTCTAGGCATAAAAATAAGCATGATCACTAGGCACAAAAGAACATGTTATACATCCTCCACAAAGCTCAAGAACCTATACCCTTACCTTGGTGATCTCGGGTAGCCCTTGATGTTCTCCTATCAACACAAGATCTATTCGTTAATGACACAGATCTAGGGCTAAGAATAAGTGGAAATGGTGATGAGGAGATAGAGAAGAGGTAGTGCAAGGGGGAGTTCAAGGCCCTAGCCGAAACCCTTTGCCAACTCACCTTGGCATGGAAGTTCTTCCACCTTCCTTCTCTTCTTCCTTTCATTTTTCTCTCCTCCTTCTCCTTTCTTTCTTTCCTACCTCTCCCTCTTGGCCGAATGCTCAACACTCACTCCTCACTCTCATGCTCAATGGGTTGGCTAAGTGTTGGAGAAATGCATGGCAAGGGTTGGCTTTTATAGCCAACCTTGTCATGATTTCGGTCAAGGTGTGGCTGCCACAAGCAAGCCCCTTGATTGGATGGTTTGGGTGGCACAAGGGCTTGAGGAGCAAAATGACACACTTTCTCTTCCCTAGGTAATGATTAAGATCACTTACATAAGTTAAAGTTACTTCAAAATCACATAAATTGTGATTGCAAGCAAACATAGCCGGTTGGTCCATATTTGCATGTCACTATTCATGCAACAAAGGCCAAGAACATGGGACAAGGGAAAAGGACAAATATTACAAGACAAAACAAAGATTTCCTTCTGTGAACCGTGTTTCCAGATTTGTCCCCGGGCATTCCCGGGCACACAGGCATAAGCCTGAGGTAAGTCGGTAATACTGGGTTTTCCAAGCCTGTCCCCGGGCATTCCCAAGCACAAAACCATGCACCAGGGGTACTAGCCGAGCATACAGGGCTGCGACTTACTGGGTGCACAGTACTCGACCCTCCCAGGCACACAGTACGCAACCTTCCCAAGTGCGCAGTACTTGGACCACCCGGGAAAAACACTACTCAGCTACCCTGGGGAACACTACTCAACTACCCCAGGTCTTCTTCCTCTGATAGCCCGAGATTCCTTCTCTCCCACCCCAGGTGAGATCAGCCTACTCTCCTACCCTCCTATACAAGCCTTATTACCTTGCTTGCCCAGTCATTCTTGTAAAAAAAAAAAAAAAATATATATATATATATATATACAATCACACATATATCATAAAAACTATACTTTAGATATAAAACTATATCTCATACGTATATTATACAAGAAAATGAAAAGAGATTAAGCATACCGAAATCCATTAGAATTGAAATTAATCATGTGTTAAAAAAAATCATACCTAGAAAATAATGAATTGGTTGTAATGAGGTATACTTAGAATAAAAAGAAATTTGTTAAGCTCATAGGAACCGATAAAATAGAGATAGTTATGACCAGGTAGTGAAAAAAGGGAACGATGATATCTTTGTTTGAATTCCATACGGGTTTCATTTTGATACCATTGATTCATGGGATTTAAGTGTGTCATCGAATGTAATATGTGGTTTTGCTTTGTTGTTTGATACGATTTGGATAATTAGAATTTGATTGGAAATGGGAAATTGGCCGTTATGGCATAAAATCAACTTATGGTGGGGCTTTTCTCTGCTTTGTGATGATTGCAGATATGTTTGCTCTGTCGGAGACGAGGGCATAGTCTAAATTGTCGCATATGCCGATATGCAAAATACCTCATCCAGCTACAGAGATGCAAAACCTGTGAACTTAATTTGCAGGACACAACACCACAGGCCATTAATGCTTGCCATTCTCAAAAGCACTAGGATGAACTATCAGATGGCAGACAGTATGAAGCACTAATGCCATACGCTATGCACAATTAATCTTGTCTAAGAGAGCAAGTCCCTATGTCTTGAGTTGCATGATATTTTGATCTTGAAGATCATATAAATCAAAAATTAGCTTTTCATAAGACAATAACACTTGCATCCCTCCACACCAGGATTCTTAAAGCAGTTCAATCATTTGAGCTCCTAAAATACAATAAACAGCATAATGAATATACCAGAAGCTTTTAAAACAGACATAGTATATACGATAAGAAAATCTTCTTAGCAAAAACCCATGTAAAATTTATAACTGGAAGAAAAAACCTCTGACATACCTGGACAGGTGCAGGTCGACATGCCATCATTCCCAACTTATTGTTAGCTGTATGACCAGTAAGTTCTACCAAGATGTCAACTTTATCTTCTCTAACCATGCTTGCCACCTTCTTCTCATCAATCCCATATATATCTCTCCATATCCCACCTTTTTTTACAACTTTCTCCTTAAACCTAACGGTTTTTGTGTCTGCCTGAAGCATCGTTTAAAGTCAACTCCAGTCTGAGGAAATCTTATGACGCAAAATCCACACAGTTTCGATAAATGTACACGTATGCATACCCATTAATTGGCCTCTCAACATTTTTCTTGGACAATTTATCCTATTAACATTATGTTACAGCAAAACTATAAATTCTCAATTTAAGCATACACATTAGTTAACTGACAATCATTGACCCGCTCTTCAATAGTTAACACCCTTTAGCGGCGTTTTTAGCGACCGCCACTAAAAAGACCGCCGCTATAGACCTATTTTTTTGTAGTGTATGTCTATTTCTTCTCGTCATTTAGGTCTTCCTTTGATATTGCCTCATTTCATTACTACAAATACCGACCTCTCTTCAGCTCGACTAATCCGTGAGAACTTTGGATTTCCCAATATGTCTATTTATTCTCGTCATTTAGGTCTTCCTTTGATATTGCCACGATCGAAAGTCGCTGTATTTCGTAACTTCCAATATCGTATAGAATGCAAATTTTCTGGTTGGAAGGGTAAGCTTTTATCTCAAGGCGGACGAGCGATGTTGTTCCTACTTCCTCACTCCATTTGCACCAATATAGATTCTCTTCTTCACAAATTTTGGTGGGGATTCAAAAATGATGGTAATCGGCACCTATATCTTCACTCCTGGAATAAGCTTTGCTTTCCTAAAACGGAAGGTGGTTTGGGCATCAAGAAAATGCAAGATTTGAACTTTGCTCTCATTTCTAAACTAGGTTGGATGATGCTCTCTCCAACCCTCGACCATGGGTTAAATATTTGAGTACTGAGTACCTTAAACATTCTGAGTTTCTGCATGTAGGGTTTCCTCTTCTTGGGTGTGGAAAGGTATTCTCAAGTCGCGTCCCTCAATTGCTCAAGGTCGATGTTTCTTGGTAGGAAATGGTGATACAATACGTATCTGGATGGATCCATGGATTCCATCTCTTCCATCCTTTATTCCTAAACCGAAGAATGGTCTACAAAGGCTTAATTCAGCCTCAGTTGTGAGTCATTTCATCATTGTCTCTTCTAGATCGTGGGATGTCAATCTCTTACATAATACTTTTGATTGCCTCTGTTAATAGCATTCTAAAACTTCATCTCCCACCAGTTGGTACTTCTGATAAAATGGTGTGGACTCCTGATATGCATGGTCTCTTTACTGTCAAATCTGCATACCGACAACAATCCTCCAATCGGTCTTCAATTTTGGGATCAGGTCCATCTATTAATTGGAAGAAATTGTGGAAGCTTAATATGCATGAGAGATTAAAAGTTCTTCTATGGAAGGTGGCGTGGGATATTTTACCTACTCGACACAAGATTGCACAACATTTGAAATCTTCTTTTCAAGGAGAGTCTTCTTTGTGGGGATAGTTTGGAAACTACTCACCATCTTCTGTTTAATTGTTCTTATGCACGACAGATCTGGTGTCTTTCTCCCTGGAATCTCAAAATTAAATTCTTCCAACAGAACTCTATTCATGATTGGATTAATTGTATATTAGATTCATCTCGGTTTCTTGCTATCCCGACTAGTGACATCCATTCATTTCAACTCTTTGGTGTTCTGATGTTGGATTTCTTATGGATGACACGAAATATGAACTTACATGACAATCTTCGTCTAATACCTTTTGCCATTCTACAACAAATCTTAAATTCTCATCGGGAGCATTTAGCTGCATGGCATACTGCCCCAAGACTTCTTCATTCTATCCCTTGTAAATCCGTTATGCCAGGGATGTATCACCAGTTGACTTTGATGTTGCTGTTCGACCTTCCTCTTCTATGTGTGCAGTGGTTCTCTTTCATTCAAATGGTGATATTCTCAAAGCTTGGACTCACCGTTCTATGTCTTCTGATCCTTTGATTGGTGAAGCTGAATCAGCTTTCTTAGCTTTATCCAAAGCACGTGATGTCAAACTCTCTTCTTTGGTGCTTCAAGGTGACTCCGCTATTGTTATGGAATGTATCTTTCTTTTTTAGTTGCAAGGATCGTCTGCATGCAAGATGTACCCCTGAAAAATTGCATCACTCATTCACAGTCTTCATCCACTTCTGTTATCTATTCCTATATTTCATCATTCTTTAATCCCCCGTGCATTCAACTCGGAGCTAATTCATTAGCAGCCTGGGCAACTGCCCACTCCTTCTCAGGAGATGTTCCTCCATCTTTTCTTCTTAATCATGGACCGTGGAAATTTAGTGGTGTTGCACCTCCTTAGGGTATCTTTTTCTTTTCCTTTCCTTTCTTTGCTTTAGTAGTTTGTTGTACTTCTGTTCTCTTCAGTATATAAGATGTATGGTTTAATAAAAAAATTATTTTTATTCATCAATTAATTAATTAATATTAAAAACAAAATTAGAATATAATAGCTTTTAGCAAAAGATCTAAATAATAAAGTCTATTTTTGGGAGGTTTGAATCCCCTAGTCCCTAGACCCCTTGTTTGACATCCATAGTCCCCTATTCTCATGATATGACAATATTCATATAGCATGATAGGATTAAATTTATATATAAAGGATTTCTTTATAATACTCAAAAAAAAAATGTTTAATGCATGATCATGTTTTTAACATTTATATTATAGTTTTTTGGGGTGAATAATATAATTAGAGTTTCATTCATGTTAAAACGTGAGATTTGCAAGGAGTAAAAGGGCTTTTCCTTCGTGGGTGGCGAAAAGAAAAGGCGGCCAGAGAAATTTACCACCGTGAAAAACGTGATATAATCACTACGTGTCGGTATCAGGGTGCATGCTACATAAATGCAGGGTTGTTGAATACTGTGCTTTCCGATTGCGACGTGTAATTTACCACCGTTGTTGAATATTATGTTCAGAACATGGGGAGGCTGAGACGACAACGACGGAGGGACGACAGCTTTTGTGTGTTTGTTTGTTTGTGACCTCCGGTTCGACTCTTCGAGTCCAGAGGGGCGGAGGTTTCGTTTTCAAACCAAACAAACTCGTACCTCGGTCCTCGGATACGCAAAGTAACAAAAAAAAAAAGAACAAGAAGAGAAAGGCACACAAGCAACTCTCTCTTTCTCTCGACATATGCCCTCGTAATCCGTGCAACTAAGCCCACACAGCCACACTCGTCGTTCGGTCTCTGCACTAACCAAACTCTCACTTTCCTTAAACCCACATTTCTCTCCCTGTCTCTGCGTAGGTTTAGGGTTTTTGATGGGTTCTGAAATTGGAACCCATGCCCATGCTGTCCATGGCCTTTCTCACATGGTGATTCAGTTCCCTGAGAGAGGGTTTTTGCTCAGAAGGTATGATTTTTGCTTTAAGGTTTTGTTTTGAACTCTTCTCCTGCTCCTCCGTCTTCTTCTTCTTCTTCTTCTTCTTCTTCTTCTTTTTGGGTTGGGGGGTGGCGTTGGGAGGGGGAGGGCTAACCTTTACTCTTCGGCTGTTTCTGGGGAAATCTGTGCTTTTGGTTCTTGTTAGATTTCTCATTTTGATTTTACATTGTTTGTGTTTTGGATGTTATGGCCATGTGTGATAATTAAAATGCTTCCCAAGTTGGGCTCGCACCATGTGTGATGATACCGGGTTTGTCTACTTCTTCAGGAGAATGGTTCCAATTTGTTCGTTTGTACATATATTTTATGCTGTCTCAATCTTGATTTTGGATTTGCGGTTTCCTGCAATGTGCATTATGAGTTCTGCTCTAAGATTGTATCAAGGATGGTAGTTTTGATACCCATCAGAAAAGCGTACCCGGAATTTATGCAATGAAGAATTAACCATTTAATCTCACAGATGGTAGTAGGATTAAAGTAATCAATTTTGGGTAAACCAAGTAGATTACTTGTTGGGGATGTGCTAAACTGCTAGTGACGTTTTAGTAAAAAACCCACGGCCAAATCTTGATGATTGTGGGATACAAACAATATAACACTGAACTTATCGAATGAAAAAAGGAAGAAAAAAAAGAGAGAAAGTAAACGTACAAAAACGCCTGACATAGACGTCTCAAACATGCTAAGGGATGGGAATCGGAAATTTCCACTGCCCCTGAAAATCTCTTGGAGAGGACGGGAAAAGATAGAGATGGAAATCCTAAGATGGTGCATCTGGGGATGCTTATGCTTACTGAAGTGACATGCAGATGGGAGTAAGTGTGTTATGCCCCAAAATGGACTGAATTGACTGCATAGTGGTAGAGTAGCTTTGTCGTAAGGAAATGCTTTAGTTATTGCTGAAATATATTGCATGCAAATGCTTGATGCAAAGTAGCATATGTTCATCTCTAAAGAAAAAATAGGTATCTGAATTTAGGCGTGGGCTGTGATGGAACTGGTTTCTGGTCATTCTGTGATCCTGGATATAGATGAACTTTCACTATTATTACAAGGTGTGCTGGTATTTTCTGTGGGCAGTTTTCTTTCTATTTTAAGTGAGTCATTTAGTGCCCAATTGGAAAAAGTTTAGCAGTTGTATCTACTGTTTCCCAGTAACCAGGTAGGAAACCATGAATTGACAAACGGGTAACCTAGTGATTATCCATCTATTGCTTCAATAAATTTCTTTACACACTGCGTTTTACTAGGAATGGTTGATATGATTGGAAACTGGATAGTTCTTTCTCAGGGTCATACCATTTCTCACATATCAGTGGATAAAGCTAAAGTAGTGCAGTATGAAGTATGCATATAAAGTACATAACCTCATACATTCTTATATGGAACCATATTAACAGGATAGTTTTTAGAATTTTCTCTCCCCTCTTCTTTTGATTACATACATTAATGTGCATACATTTGTGGAAGCCTATCATATTGTTGTCTTTCATATGTACAAACCACACACACACAAGCATGTGATGCCTCTACAACTCAAGTGGTAAAAATCTTGCATCTGTTTACATATGGCTATACATGCATACGCGTGTACATTCTGTATAAGCTGTGCAAGACAGGGACTGGATTCTACCCTAGAATTTATGTGCTGTGGAGTGCCCTGTTAAGATCCTTTTCCATATCCGGGGTCTGGAGGTTTTTTGAACATTTCTGCCCAGCTTCAAGGTTTGCTAAGTGATGACCACTATTAGTTTTGAAGATGGGAGTGTTATTCAGTTTGTTTGGGGAACCAACTGTTTTGAGACAATTTGATGGATGCAGAGATGGATCACTCTATCTTTTGAGCATTGTCTCAATTTTACTTGGTAACATATGGAATATCACAGTGGTCAATACAGCTGACATTGTTATCATATAATATTTATCACATCAAACCGACAAATAATCTGGCAGTGCCTCCATATTTTCACCTACTTGTCTGTTCTATTGAAGCAGATTGGATTGTACTAGAAAAGATATCCAACTGACCAGGGATTTGGGTCTGAATGACTTCCTGGTGATGATTTATGCAATTTATAACTGTTACAGAAGAAAAATTGCAATTTGGACCATGTAGCATTGCATTGTATGCAGCTAAACTTTTTTCTGGTGTGAATAGTTTCATTCTTTTGCACCTCTCTTTCTCCCTGTTTATGTAGATCTTGCTCTAATAATCTTTCGATATGCTGTTTTTGAAAGTTTCCTGACAATTCTTTTTTATATATCAATGTTAGGTACAGAGATAATAACGATGCCCGCTGTAAAGGGTTGTGCTCTGTTCCGACATAATACATGAAAATTTTATCACTCAAAGGTACTGTTGGAATTTATGCATTCATATACTTTGGGTCTGGAATAGGGAATGAAGCCATTGGTCCGTATAGCTTAGCTATCTATGTATCATATTAACATTTGTCTGTAAATTATTCATCTATTTCGAAATTCTTTGGAGTAGATGCTGTGCTGCACCTTATATTGGTGTTCTGTTTTGTTTTCAAGTATTAACCTGGTGATGTACTCTCTCTCTCTCTCTCTCTCTCCCCTCTCACAGTTATGTAATGCTTGGGTAGTTGGGGAAATTTTTTAGTTCTTGACATGTTTGGTAATGTGGGGATGCTACACAGAAGATCACAAATTTTTGCTTTGAAATCAGTTGGTTTGGTTTGGACAAAAAATGCCAAATAGCTGGATTTTATTTTCTGTGTTTCTATTTGTTGCTGGGTGCTTTTTTTTTTCCCCTATGAGCCGGCCATGCGAACCACTCCTCTGGCTGAGGAATAGCTTACACATTGTCATTCTCCTAGGAAATCCATGGTGGATAGAGAAAGTGCTTAGTTAGTCGCAATAATGATTTCTTCATTTTATAGAGTCGAGATATGGTGATCCCAATCTGGTATCCTCTAGAATCTAAGAATTTTTTGGAATGAGAGTGTGGGATGTAGCGACTGAATGCCTGCAAGTTTCATGATGAGAAACAAAGTAGTTAAGAACCATTGAGAATGGCTTATCAAAAAAAAAAAGCATTGAGAATGAAATTTTGTATTGGCCTGTAATTCAATTTTTTGTATTTTGAGAATTTATTGGCGTGTGTGTGGAAGATAAAATATAAAATTATGTATATATTGATATTTATTTATAAATTTTTATTATCGGGCCCACCTGCCTCATCTTCACCCTCCATCAAACCCGACTCCAAAAATTTCAGGACAAAAAATTGACGTGAAAGCAACAATGCAATCACACCCTCCAGTCAAAAAGTAAAAAACTCATGGGTTTAGTAGCTACGCAGTCAAAAAGGGAAAGCACCCACTCTTTTTGCATGTTCGGTTTACAGAATTCTACTTAATGCTGAAATTTTTTTTTAATCGAACGTCCTCTAAAATTCAAATTGGTGTAAAATTTAGTAACTAAAAGTAAATTTCCTAAAATTTAACTTTTTTGTTTGAAAGAAAACACAAAACATTACTAAGATTTTTTTTCGATATTTTTATTGTTTTATTCAAAATGCGATAGAACTAACATAAAGGCTATTATTTTTAATTTTTTTTATTTTTCTACAAATATTTTCGATACGCATCAAACACCAAAATGTCTATTGGTGAACAACTAGACAAGCATAAAAAAGATGGCAAACACAAACATATTTTCAAAATTTTCCCTTTTCTAAATATATATGTTTATAAGTCCCACCACTTACAAACTGCTAAAGAATATAGATTTGGGCTCCCTCGCGCGAAGGGGTGGCCTCCCAGTTTTTTTTTTTTTAACGTAAATGCCAACGTGTGCAGACTTTTGAGGTTTTTTTTTATTTCAAATTAGTACACGTGGAAGGATCTTATTGTGTGTAACGTGTTCCGTCATTAACTGACTGTGCATGTAAGAGACAAAATTGGACGGAATGATTAAATCGACAAATAATAATAACTTAAGGACTGATTTGAGCAAATTTAAAACTTAGAGACCATTTTGAAAAAGGATCTAAAGTCGAGGGACCAAAATGGTCATTAATCTTTAAAAATATTTGTAGAAAAATTAAAAAATTAAAAAAAATATATTTTTCCATCACATTTTGAATAAAATAATAAAAATACCGAAAAAATATATTTTTTAAAGCTGGTAAACTGAGGGACTAAATTTTGTAATGTTAAAAATCTAGGACTAAAAATGATATGTAATACCTAACGAAAAATTAAAATTCTTTTTTTCTTCTCCTAAAGCAGAAGGTAACCAAATGACTAGTCAAACAAATTGCTCTGGTTTGAAAATGACTGGGCGAAGAGATAAGACCAGAATCTTCTGTATGTTTGGGATGAAAGGAGCGCATACGATTTTTGTGATTGTTTTTGTTTCGTCCTAAAAAAATAATTTGTCTAGACGAAGGAAATTTGGAGCTTTAAGACGAAATTCTCAAAAACTCATTAATTGTAATGAATAAAATCTAAAAGAAACCACGAGGAGTTGTGGTGGCCACTTAGGCTTGTCTAAACCTTTGAGCTCGCTATTCGGAACTCTCGATTAGAATCCTTGTCCTGCTGGGCATTTTGGTGTTCTTATACCCGCGAACCTGAGGTCCTTGAGGGATCCTGTGTGCTCCGCTATAGCCACGAGTGTCTCACACCAAGAGGGTATCTAGTTTGAATGGGCCGAAGCTAACATTCTGTTATGGAAGAATTCTCTTCTGATTATTCCGGCAGTTTCTTTCCTTATATATAGGATTCTCTTTCTTTGAGAAACGTTGTCTATATACTTTAAATTCTCCACCTCAATAATCATTGATGATTCCAGCAATATTCTTCGGTTTGTTCAAACCTCTTTATGGTGTCAGAGCTTATAGGTTCATTTTTTTCCCGATCCCATGGCTGTGAATACGTCCTCATTGTCTTATTTTCCACTAAGCACAATGGTACACATGCTCACCATCGAAATGATCTCCAACAATTACTTGCTCTGGAGAAATATGTTTGTCCCTTTGTTAACCAGTCAATATCTCTTCGGCTACCTGGACAGCGGCAAAGTTGCTCCCCCTTCCACGGTGACGGCTTCTGATGGTACCCAGAAGTCCAATCCCACATACCCTTCCTAGTTACACACAAATCAGATGGTGTTAAGTTTGCTATTTTCCTCCCCCACTGAGGAATTTATGAGCGAAGTCCTCGGTAAGCATCACTGTTTTGCAGCCTGTCTTGCCCTTGAAACTGCATTCTCCCATAGATCCAAGACTCGGGACCTTCATCTCAAAGATGAGCTCAAACTTATGCATCGTGGATCTCATTATATATGTAGCTGAATTCTCTCGGACGTTCAAAGGGCTTTGTGACTGCGTGGCTGCTATTTGTTTTCCGGTTGACGACATGGATAAAGTCCATTGGTTTCTGCGAGCGTTGAGTCCCGATCACTTCAAAATTTTCTCCATCCTCTATAACGGTACCACCTCTAACCGGCCACGATGATTACTAGAGGGAAAACAAGTATTTTCAAACCTAAGGCATATCATGCTCTAACACTTGTCTCTTCTTCTCAGTATTTTCAGGCACTCCTTGCTACTAAAGAGCCTCAAGTTCACCATGATCTTCAATTACATCGCATTTCATCTCTTGCGTTGCTTGGCTATTCTGATGCGGATTGGGTTGGTTGTCCTAACACCCGCTGTTCTACTACAGATACATCATATTTTTTGGACCCAACTTAATCTCCTAGTGTTCCAAGAAACCGACTACAATTTCACTTTCTAGTGTCGAGGTTGAATATCGTGCACTCGCTATGGCTATCGCCAAATTATCTTGGCTTGTCCACCTACTTAGAGATCTTCATGTCCCATTGCATTCACCACCAAAGATTCTTTGTGACAATCGAAGTGTCATCTTTATGGCCATCAATCCGGTTACTCGACCTCGTTAATTCCAAACATATTTCCATTGATTATCATTTTGTTCGTGACCTAGTGGCTAATGACAATTTGAAACTTGGCTTTGCTCCCTCACATCTTCAGTTGGCGGATTCTATTACCAAGGGTGTCACCAAACCGCAGTTTCTCCTTTTTGGCAGCAAGCTTCGCATTATACCTTCTCCCACGCTCAACTTGAAGTGGGTGATAAGGAAGAATCCTCTTCTTATTCTTCCATTGATTTTAGATGATTTGTTGTTTTGATTTGTTGTTGTATTATTCCTTTCCTTGTCTATAGGATCGCAACGTGTTTGTTCCGTTAGTTTATTTCCTTGTATATAGGATTCTTTCCTTTGTAAACATTGTCTACATAATTCATCTTCGCCTCAATAATTATTGAGGATTCTAGCCATATTTTTCGGTTTGTTCAAACCTCTTTAGATAACAAATAAATGTAGAAGAAAGGCAAAGAAGAAAAAACAAAAACGAATGATTGGGTGGAACTATTATTGACATACATTTTGGTAGGGGAGAGCACGTTACCAGCGTCCCATTTCATAATTTGGCGGTTCACCGCCACCCCCGTTGTTTTGTTTTTTCTTCCCCCGATCCCTCACAGCCTCTCTCTCTCTCCATGTCTCTACCCCTGCAAGATTCGAGAGTGGCGACTGCAGCTAGCCAACCACTCTCTCTCTTGATTCTCTCTCTCAGTAACTTTGTTTTATTTGCGATTTGGTTGACTTTTGTTGCGATTTGATGATTACACATGGATTAGATCCTCTTTGTGAGAACAAAATGTTTTAAGGTGGTTCAGCCTTGCAACGTACGTACACTATTGAAAATGCCTCGGATGACTTCATGATTTCTCTTATTCAATATAATTGAAAATGTCTCGGAGGCCGACTACATAATTTATCTTATTCAATATAATTTTGAGTGTGTTTACAAGAGGTTAGGGAGGGTGTATTTGTACAATAATGGAGGAGACAAATTTCCATAAATTATGGCCCCTAATCTGTGGCTTAATTGAAGGACTCAATCAATGTGATTGAGGGCCATCAATCTCCTTGATTGATGATTATTATACCAAATATTCTAACATATACTCCTATATGTTATACCAAATATATTTATTCCTGGAAAAAACCTCTCATTCTTTGGACACATGCGGGTGCAACTTCTCCAGCTCCGAGTCCGTGGAATCAGTGAGAGTAATCTTTGCATGTCGATGACCAGAACTTTCATAGAAGAGGCATTTGGTAGTTGGTACGGTTGGTGGGTCTTGATCTGGCCGCACATATATATCTTGAAGGAACCTTCGTCAGTGGCTCCTTCGCCAACTCTTGAACACAAGGTACAAGGATATAGACCTCCTCCCCTGCAGATTTGTTTGTTTCTGTTCCATAGCTCCAAGAGAATGCAAAAGCACAGAGATCTCTAATTTTCTTCTTGTTTCTTTCTTCTCTCGTCCTCCCTTAATTTCTCCCCCTTGCAGTTTATCAGTGGTAACTTTTAAAGTATAATAATTTCCTTTCAAGACCAACTCCCATCTTACTCTATATAAATCCCTTTCTTTTTGTAAGGGTATATATGTAAATTATGTAACTTCTAGGATCATATGTTTGTTAGGTGGTCTTGGACCATCTCAACCCCAAAAGCTAGCTCAAGAGGTGAGGTTTTTCCTCACACTTATAAACTGACCACCAACCTCTTCCACAATCGATGTGGGACAACCCCAACAATCTCCCCCTCACACATCAACCCGTTTCTCCCATGGACTATTGGGTCCGAGACTTGTTGGTAAACCTGGACTCTGATACCAGCGTTAGGTGGTCTTGAGCCTTCTCGACCCCAAAAGCTAGCTCAAGGGGTGAGACTCTCCCTCACACTTATAAACTGACCATCAACCCCTTCCACAACCGATGTGGGACAACCTCATTGTTGAGAGAGATAACGACAAACAAACGGCGGAATAATTCTTCCTCTCTAGATGAAAGAAAATAGAGCGCAATCTCAACAATTATACGTACTGAAAAATAATCTCAAGATAATCAATCACACCAAGCCAGAACGACACAAGAAATTTTTACGTGGAAAACTTCCCCGGTGTGAGGAAGAAAAACCAAAGGACCTAGTCCAGTCAAATCTCCACTATAAACCAAATAATAGGTACACAAAGTCTTCTCTAGTCACAACTAGAGGCTACAACTCAGATCTTCAAGATGATATCAATCTTGGCAAATACAACGGAAAAACAACGTAGAGAAAATACCTACAATCCGCTGTTACTGTTCATGAGTACGAACCACTGTTCTTGAGCTCCAAATCTGATCTTCACCGTTCAGATGATAGCCCCTTGTGTCGTGAACGTCTCCGCCAAATTTCAGCTCGATTGGAGCATAGATGAAGCGAGATCTAGCCTTTGATGAAACCTGGGCGTGAAAGAGAAAAACTGACTCTTTCTTTTCTTTCTCTTCTTTTAATCCGTCTTACTTCAAAAAATTATTCCTTAGGGTTATAAGTTAAAACCCGAATGGGCTTTGGGCCTTATTAACAACCCTCATTGGGCTTTCCTTCACATAGAAGGAATAAACCCAACAATGTTGTGGTACATATAGATCCCCATTTAACTGAATTACCATTTTAAAATTATGCACCTTTACAATTTTAGGCTATGTCACCTATCTACCCTCCCCGTTTTTCTTGAATGTGGGTCTCATCGGGAGAAAAGAAACAGCTTCATTAGTCTTCTTCCTTTTGCTACCGTCTTACCTTGAATACCTCATTTAAGTTGACTAAACACCTTAATTTGTCTCTTTCTTTATCTCTTTTTTCTCACCGATTACCTTGGCTTGATATTTGCATTAAGGGCTAGTTTGGTGTTTGCATTTAAGTTGGGCCCGTTGAAGTCGATTGGACCAAAGGTGGAAACACGATAGGTTGGGCCCACTACAGTTAAAGTGGGTGATGTCGCCAAGCCCACAAGACAGACTTAGGGCACAACTCTCGAAGGAACTCGCTAGGGGGCCCAGGGAAAGGCCCAGTGCGTAAGGCTAGGCGAGGGCTGGGATCGTAGTCGAACGAACATGAGGTGCTCCAAATGCTCAGGACAAGAAGATGAGCGCCTAGACCACTCGCATGATCGCATCGCAGGCATTTGTGTTGAAGTTAACCCCCAATAATATTATTTCATGTGACAGCTCAATGTAACAATTACATATGGCGTCTCATGTCACATTTAAATACCCATACTAATTATATATACGAAAACAAAATTTATTATCGTGATCAAATCACAATTATTGGTTTTCGAAGACATACATTCTAACACAATTTAAATGCTTTTCTCGTCCTCGTTTTGGATCCTCATTGCCACGAGGTTCGGTTTTCGTCGGAGTTCGCGTGTGAAAAGTCCCTCGAAGTAATCTGCGACGCCAATTCTTTTGAACATCGCTGGTCCATCTAGTTTGGGGCTGTAAAATGTGGCTATAGAGAGTCTCTCCTTCTCCGAGTTAACTGTTGCTCGATGCTCCGGTATATACCATTCGTCACGATCTGGCAAATCACATGCCATGCACACAACACGCAATTATTCCAGCTATTATTAAAGAGATCATATATAATATATAGTTTGAGACTCCATTTAGTTTCCCAAAATATTGAGAAAATACGAATTGAATTATTTCTTGAAGTACTGCCTCTCCTACCTCCAAAATATTTCCAATGTTGACAAAAAAAGCATCGGGGAGGGGTTTAACGGAGGGTCTGGATTCAGTTCAGACCGTACGGGTCCAGATTGATCCAGATCCAATGGACGGCAGGGAGGGCTGCCACGTCATTTAATGAGTCCTCTCTTTCGTCGGCTCAACTTGGCTCGTCTCACACGTGGCTTTTTGGCTCCAGATCTATAGTAGTCGGACCACTATATTTTAGATCCGACCACAACTGCGATCAATATGGCTCTTCTATTTTAACACG
Source organism: Myrica gale (assembly GCA_963930655.1). Lineage (NCBI taxonomy): Eukaryota > Viridiplantae > Streptophyta > Magnoliopsida > Fagales > Myricaceae > Myrica > Myrica gale. The sequence goes on along the minus strand of OZ005603.1, from coordinate 11,780,041 downwards.
CGTGTTTTTGGCTCCACAACTTTTCCTCCTCCTTTTAGTTCTCCATTTTGCCTTAAAATTACATACATCCAAATTTCTTCATCTTTTGTTTTCCTTAATCAGAAAAAAAAAACATTAGAATCCTAAAACCATAGGACCACCACCGATAGCTTTACACTGAATCCATTTCCAATTTTCCTTGAAAAATCAATAAATTCGCTACTGTTTGCACGTACGTTACTAAATGAAAAAACGAATATGGAAAAATGAAAATGACATATGGGGATTCACGAGAGGGAGGATTTGAGGGATTTTGAAATGGAGAGATTTGAGGGATTTCAGAATGTGAGAGATTTTGTGGGTGAAGAAGTTAAGGGATTTGAGGGATTTCAAAATAAGGGAGATTTTGTAGGTGAAGAAATAAAGAGATTTGAGGGATTTGAGAAGAATATGGGTGAAAAGCTCTCTGGTCTGAAGGGGACATAGTGGTCGCAGTTGTGGTCGGATCTAAAATATAGTGGTCCGACCACTATAGATCTAGAGCCAAAAAGCCGCGTGTGAGACGAGCCAAGCCGAGCCGACGGAAGGGAGGGCTCATTAAATGACGTGGCAGCCCTCCCTGCCGTCTATTGGGTCTGGATTTAATCGAGACCGTGGGTCTAGATCAGTCTGGACCCGTACGGTCTGGACTGAATCCAGACCCTTAACGGGAACCCACATCCCATTCTTTCATATTTGAAAGCCTTCCATTTCATTGAGTTGCAGGAGGATTGTTAGGCCAACGGGGTCGGCATGAGGATTGAGACCAATGACAAGCTCGGGCTGCGGACACGGAGGATAATAGTTCATCCTCATGCTTTGCAACCCTTTAAATACAAGGGTTTTCAGTTCAAACGAGTAAGCTTCTAAGGTTTCTCTACAAGAGCAAAGAGCAAATATGTTTCAGTCCTTAATTTCACACTAGAAGCCTAATCAAATTAAGTCTTTAAGTTTTCCCAAAATCTCAGTCTATGGATCACATCCATTTGATGGTGTTCACTTTTTTAGGATCCAAGAAAAAGTTGGTAAAGTTCATGCTTTCTCAGGAGAGACTAGAGAGAGAGAGAAGACCTGAATGGGAGAGGGAGCTTGGGGAACAAGTGGGGCTTCCTCAAATGGGTTGGAAGAGTGAGCATGTAAAACATGTCTACTCAGTTAAGCTTCCGCTCCTCAGACACTATTAGAGTTTATTAGAGTCCCACATTGCTTTAGCAATGTGGGCTATTGTAATAAAAGGCTTATAAATAAAACCTCTCTGTAATCTCATCCTTACAACAGTGAGTACACACATCTGCCCAATTGGGCCTTCCCACAATGGATGTAGGTCTATGGACCGAACCACTTAAATCTTGTGTCTCACTTCTCTCTTAGTCTAAATAATTTTTCTCTCTTTTATTTTATTTTAACAGACACTACGAAGGCTTGCCCAAACCCCTCCAAATCTCCTTCTTGTTGCCAAAAATTCTTCTTCTCTTCCATTGGGAGATCAAAGAATTATTGAGTGCCTGACTTCACATTCTCCAAAAATGAAGTGCTGATCCCATGGTTTATCAACTGTAATAAAATCCGTCTTTTAAAAAAGCACATTTTGAAGGGAAGAGAAGATATACATGCAGTACAAAAAACCGAAAGAGATCGAACAACTAAGAGTCATTTCTTTTTCCACCTCGTACTACCTAAGATTTTAGTTCTTGTGGACGTGGTCATGACTAATGAATTGTACATATATTGCTTCGTGTTTTAAGAGAATTGTTGTAGATCATGTCGAATTATAAGAATCTTGAAGAATAATATTTACCACAACGATAAACTTCTTGTATTGGGACGAAATCATTTAGGATGAAACCATTTTCATCCCAAAAGTATGCCAGCTTTTGGGACAAACTTCTGCTTTTATGCCAAAGTATTTGACACAGAAATATTGTGTAAAAAAAGAAGAAGAAGAATGCAAAGTGTCAATGACCCGAAACGTGTGGTTGCACAGAATATTTAACGCTCTCTCTCCTTCTATATATATATATATATGTGTGTGTGTTACATGGAGAGTCAGCTTAAGGAGAAGAACAGAGAGTCAGGGGATAAAAGAAACTAGAGATAGAAGCAAATATGGATATATACCAGCAGACAGGAAAAAGAGTACATATGCTCATATATATATACCTGGAAAAAACCCCCATTCTTTGCAAGCATGGTGCAACTTCTCCAGCTCCCAGTCCGTGAAATCCGTGGAGAGTAATCTTTTCATGTCGATGACTGGAACTTTCATAGAAGAGGCATTTGGCACGATTGGAGGGTCTTGATCTGGCCGCACATATCTTGAAGGAACCTTAATCTGCGGCTGCTTCGCCAACTCTTGAACACATGCTACATGGATAAACCTCCCCAGATTTGTTTGTTCTTGTTTCGGAATATATGTGAAATGGCTCAGTTGCAGATCTGTTCTTCAAGGCTGAGATGCGCCCCAGTTGGGCAGACAGACTAAAAATTGACAAAGGAACGATGAGCAAATCAAAACGCGGCATTTTAATTAAATTGACGTGGTGAGGGAGCTGGCAAGTGACGTGGGGTCAATTGGGAGTGAAAAAAAATGATAAGACGCGTGGCAGCGTGCAATTGGTAATTAAGTGTCCTCCGTTTATCACATGGAAAAAATCTGTTACCATTGGGGCTACACTAAAGGATGAGGAACATACCTGAGAATGTTATTAACCCCAGAGACACCACTATAAGACAAAGTGAACCTTAAAAGACTTTTTTAGAAAAACATAAAACTACGAGGACCTATGTAGTAATTAACCCTTAGATATTTGTGGGCTCAATTAAATAGAAACAATTTTTAAGGTTAAAATGGGAAAAAATACAAGATAATTAACAAAAAATTCAATACACAATCACTATAAGCCTGTATTACTAAACATATACATCCGTCATGGGTTTAGAGAGAATTCTTATACAATCAGACCCCACGGTATATAGTTCGGGTCATAGAGGAAAGGAATTATTCTCATTCATTGAATTTTTTTTACTGAAGATTTCGCTTTTATTTCCTCTGCCTGCATATTCTAAGTTGTAAAAGCTTGACTACAAATGGATGATCTTCCCATTGATTGTGACACATTTTACCTTTCCCCCCGATTCTAGAGAGAGAGGGGAGATCCTCTCTCTAGAGTCCACCCCTTCCCCTTCGTTGATCATAGCCGCCATCCCCTTGCTGGCCCTCCGGCTCCTCCTCTGTCTCTCTTCTTCCTCTATCACACCTCTGGTGGTCGGAATCTACTCAGTTCATTCTTAAAAAAAATTTCTTGTCTTTTTTTTTCGAAATCAACGGAGTCTAGATCTCAGGGTCTTTGATGGTCTTAAGTGTGTATAGCCCCCATGAATGGGCTCTCTAGCAACTGGCGCTCAACCCTGACCAAGTCCGGTGTCGAACGTGGATCTCATGTGCCTTGTCTCCTTCTCCACCGACTTAGTTGTTCTAGTGGCTTTCAGAGAACACTGCCCATCTTCGATGGTCTTAATTATCAATGCAATTTTAAATAGAGGTCTAAACTACTAATCTTGACACATTGAGCCCTCCAACTTCTACAGTTAATCAAATTGCGCCCTGAAATAAAATTTGAGGGTCAAAATAGTGCCACATGGCTCATACACAACACACGTGACACGAGTTTGGTTGTTGGATCTTTTTTAGGGGCGCAAATTGATGAAATTTAGTAGTTCGTGAGTTCAATGTGTCAAAGGTAGTAGTTTAGTCCCTTAATTGAAATTTTATTGATAGTTAGAGGGCTCAAAGTTATGCTTTTTCAAAACTTAGTCTTTTTAATTTGAACACAGAAAATAATCATATACTTTGTTTTAGCTCGTTAGCACTGCTATGTCTCTTACATTTCTATTATGTAGCATTCTATCCCACCCGGCGTTTCTATGCTTTGTTTTTTTGTACTTGTTGAACCTAAGTTCGCATCATAAAAGAGTTTCAAAAAAACTTTCTAGCACATATTATAACTTATCATCTAAGTAGCATTTTGTTGTTGCTCTTTCTTTTTCTTTTTTTGTCAAAAAAAATATTATTTTGCACAACAAAATTATTGATAAACTCGACTCGAGCGTATATAAACTATCAAAATCTATCAATATATGTTATCGATTAAATCTCTCTGCTAAATTACATTAGAAGTTGGCTATAGGGCGCAAAGATTTATCTTTTTCAATTTTATTGATCAAAAGTAAAATATATTAGGAGCAATTGTGTGAAATGTGTATCTTAAATTTCTTATGGAAAAGGCCTAGATCAAAAGCTCAATCCTATTGTTGCACAAGGCCTGCCTCTAGCTTTGTTTTGGAATATCAGGGTAATGTTCGTTTTCAAATTTTTTCTAGAATTTAAATTCATTCATAAAACTATCACCGAACATATTAAGAATTCAAACACAAACACCAATATATTTAACACAAACTCCAACAACTTTTTACTTTTTTATTTAACACAAATTTTCTCTCTTTATACTTTTTCATCTAATTCTAATATGTTTTTATTAAACAATTATATCAAATCATCTATCTCTATTCTTTACACAAATACCTATAAAAATACTATTTTACATAAATATTTACAATTCTACTAGAATCCTACAGTTTTTTACGACACAATATGCCCAGAGCTACCTACTGTTATTATTATTATTATTATTTTGAGCTACATGTCTGTTTATTCAACCGGTCATTCCCGCGCTACCGTGGCTCCAAATTAAAAGTACGGGGATCCAAGTGGCATTATGCAATTGCAGTTTGCCGCGTGTACGAGGAAAGGAGTAAAAGGTCAACCAACTGAAGAAAGGAAGTCTAATAAGGTAATTTAGTCGAAGCTATTAAATCATTCAATATTCACTAGCCCGCTCTCTTTCGTTCCAAAGGCGGTTACTCTCATACACGCGCTCTCTCTGTTTCTCTCCGGCTAGTCTCGCTAGCTCGCTCGTTTCTTCCGGAGATCTGATCGTCGGTGAGCTCTCTTTCATTGGTTTCTAAATCCATGCTTGATCAATGCTTTCCCTTTCCTTTTTTTTTTTGTTTTGTTTTATTATTTCGGTTGTTTGGTTGCTTCGATTCTTCCTCTTCTGTTTCTTCTTCCACACGGAAACGATCTCGACGATCACCTCGAGAACCAGCGAGTGTACCCAGAAGACCTTAGTAGCAATGGAGAATTGTACCCTCCAGAACCCCCTTTTAGTGTTTCTAACTCCCGAACCTGAACCCTGGGAATCTCTCTTTCATTTATTGTTTTCTATTAGCTACAACAGATCCCATTAGATAGATCCCATTTTATATTTCTCATTGTGATCTGTTATGAACTTGTATTTTTGCCTGTACTCCTCGGTTTCTAAGGAAATGTGATTTAGAAAAAAAAAATTAGCTACAACAGATCACTTAGGTTTCACCTCTTCAAATTATTATCGAAATTTATCGTCTAGATGCACATTGCCAAGAGAATGTGGATTCGTTCTTTGTGGGTGCTTTTTGTCTCCTTTATTTTTTCCATTCCCGTACATCTACTTCTCTAACCCTAACTAGTTTTATCAACTCTATATCATCCAACGAATTACTTCGATAAAAATGAATTGCATTTTTCTGGCTTGAATCTAAGATTCATATATGTGTCCACAACTTGCAAAAGTGTCTTGGCCTATTTGATGAATCTAATATTCAAGTCTTCCTGGTTCTCTTTAGCGTTTGCTTTTTTAACTGTAAATGACACTTGCGTTTAATCTTATGCTCGGAAAGATTTCCTAAAAGTGGCTTGGCTCTCATTGATCAAGATGCAATTTAATTAAAAAGTTACATATCTGATTGGATGATTCCTATGGCTGACAATTGACCACCTTAATTATTGCAGATTCTCGATACAACTGGAAGTATGTTTTCAGACAAGAGGTCCAAGGGTATACCCTCAAGAAAAAGGAAAGAACCAACTCGTGACATGCAATCATGTGAGCTGAAGAACCTGATCTCCTTTGGGAATGAATTGACTCGTAAAAGTGCTCCTGATGGTGGGAAGAAATTGGAGAAGAGGAGAAGAATTGATGGTAGAGTGACTTTGCAATGTTCGACAATTTTGAAGACACTGATGACTCATTCAAGTGGTTGGGTTTTCGACCACCCAGTGGATCCTGTGGCTTTGAACATTCCAGATTATTTCGTGATTATATCCAACCCCATGGATCTAGGAACAATAAAGTCCAAACTGGATAACAATACGTATTTCAGTGCAGAAGAGTTTGCAGCTGATGTTAGATTGACCTTTTCTAATGCCATGCTCTTCAATCCTGTTGATTCTAGCGTCCACAGAATGGCAGATGAACTGAGCAACCTTTTTGAGAGAAGATGGAAACCTCTCATGGTTAAGTGTAATCGGGGAAGCTTCAACGTTGGGCAAGGGAAACTCTCAAGTGGAAGTGTGAAGCAGACTAATGTTACAAGAGAGGATACTCATGAAGAACCTCCTTTGCTAAATAATTTGTCGCCAAAGAGGCCAATACCATCCATCGAAAAGTCGAAGAGGAGTTTTGATGGAAAAGATGTAAAAGTAAGTAACAAGTAAATGATATTCCTAATTTGCACTCTTTCTTATTTAACTTTCATATGGTTTTGGTTTTTTCCTTTTATTTCCTATAGAGATCAATGTTGTTTTCTCTTTCTGACTTGCGTCTGTTTTGCTCAACTGTACAGCTGGCCAGTAAAGCGCAGGACTGCAGAAAGACATCATCCAGAAAAGTCTTTAGCAAAGGTATTGAATTGCACCGTGTTCTTTCTACATCATAGCTCTTTACTGGAGCTAATTGGTGAAATATATTGTAGGAACCGATAGTGGTAGTAGACATGCTTGTGGCTCTGTCAATGCCAAGCCTCCATTGTCCTCCAACACTCGCAAATGTGGTGGATGTGGCAGCATTACATGCAGATGCAGTTTACCTTGTAGTTCAACCCCTAAATTCTCGAGTGGTTAGTTGATCTTTTCTTTTGTTGCCTGTCTTAGTTCTGAGGACTTAGTTGGCTCAGAAACATTCCGTTTTGGCTCAGATATATCTTCAAAAAGACAACAAGATAGAGACCATCGTCTATGTGGTACTGTTGATGCTCCAAGACAGGTATGGTAGACATTGTTTAATTGATATCTTGGCCCTTGGATATGTTTTCTTAGTTTAGCATCATGAGATAACTCAGAATTTCCATTCAAATTTAGGATTGTCGCGCAAAAAGAATGTCAGTATCCCACGTAAGCAAGTTGGATCCGGATACCGATGGTGGGTTGAATGTTTTCATTTGAGTATAAGCTCATTATTTTCTAGTTTCTTCTCAGTGATCTTAGAATTCAAATGATGATGTGAAGGGGCTGTAGCTACATTGGACGACAAAAAGGCATGCCTTAGTTCTCAGCCGCCAACAATACCTTCCACAGATGCTGCTCCCCAAGGAGGTTAACAGTGCTGAACTTGGGTTTTACTTCTAATATTGCCAGTTGAGATGGCCCACTAACATTACTAAAGTCTTGTTTGGTTCTATTTGTATCTTACAGGACAAAATCCGCCAGTTGTTGATTTAGATCTCTCACCAGAGAAGGCCCTTCGCGTGGCATTGCTAAAGAGTCGCTTTAAAGAAATTATTCTGAAAGCACAGCCGAATACGCTATTTGACCAGGTAAGCAATGAATTTGCTGTTTTGGTGTTTAAAAAAAAGAAAGGACAAACATATAGCTGCCAAAAAACCCAAAAAAGAAGAAGTCAGCATATTCATATCGTGATATAGCCTTTAATGGTATGTTTTCATATTTGCTCATACCTTCTGCGTTGTCGTTGTAATCAGGGTAATAGAGCTGATCCTTTGAAGATGAAGCAGGAAATAGAAAAAATGGAAAGGAGACAGTGTGAAGGTGAATTAAGCAACCCAACACCTGCTTTTGTACACAAATTGTATAATACTACTATATTATCGAGCTCATTATTCCTCCAATGTAATGCACACTGTATATGCATTACATATTGCACTAATTATTCTCAAATTCAATGTAGAATTATGACATTTCTGTTTGTATACTCTTTATATATTCTACGTATGACTTGGTTGTCATATATTGTAGTACAAGTATGTAACATTATGATCTTCGTGGAACATTTTGAATGGTTGTGACACATTGTACTTCATGTTTTAGGGGCTCTAGTCTTACGTTTCGTACGCGGTAAATCTCCTCAGAAGTATTGGTGATTCGGGTGAATTTCCAAGACTTTACCTTAATCTTTGAGAGAGGAAAAAGGAAAGGGTTGAGTCACTTGAAATCATTGGCAGCTCTGCAGCTGTGAGAAATCCGATCCAATTCCACCAAATGAACTAATTTTGTTTCATTTAGTAATATGGCATTGCCTCTTCTGTAAGTTACAAGGGTCGGTCGAAGGGACATTTGCCTCTTAATGGCAAAGGGTTATGACGGACAATTCAGGCTTTGTTTTCACGTATGATTACTTTGATGGATACTTGATAAATGGTATTGATTGACTGATTTAGTGTGGATCATATGGGTATGTAATATTTCAGGCCACTAGATCTATCACCTTTACCTATAATTTATGATTTCTTATTTACAGAGATAGCAAAGATCAAGGCCATAATTGAGAAACAGTCTCCCCTGAAACAACGAGAGAGAGAAAGGGAAGCTGCGCGAGCGGCACTTCAGAAGGTTTGTCCTTTTCCAACAACCTGAAGACTTGGGCCCATGAAATCTCCATTCTCTTGAAAAGCAGGATTGTATCTCATATTCTTCAGTCTTCTCCATGCAGATGAAAAAAACAGTTGATTTTGGAGACAATTTATGGGCTCAAAGAGAATTCGAAATGCTCGTCGGCGCTCCTCTCTCTTACGATGGACAATGGAGATCTCGTTTTGTTTAACATATAAACGGGATATTTCCATGTATTGTCATGGACCTCTACTTGTTTACTATATATATTCGAGATGTATATGCAAGTAGTTTGTCTTTATAAATGAGAGATCATCTGTTCTACATGCTGGGGTTACTCACTTGAAGAGATCTGAGCCACCAAAATGGATGCAGCCATCAGCGCAAGTGCAGCCATCCTCTATGATGTTTCCAGGTTCGTAACGCTTGTGCAAAACCTCCCCAATGATACATTGAAACTCCTCGTGCCAATCACTGAACTGACATTGCCTCTCTCTCTCTCTCTCTCTCTCCGGTCATATTTTCCAAAAAAGAAGACCTGCTAGTTGTTCTGGATAGGAACTAAATTGCCTTTGTTCCTGTGACTCGACCTTAAACGAATTAAATTTCGTCCCAAACATAATAGAAAGTTCTTCTCGTGTCTGCAAAGTTTGAGAGAAACCACTATCCTCCTTGCACTGATTCTTCACTAACCGAATCTCATGGGTGAGAAACAAAAACGTCGACACGGCCTAGTCTAAATTACCAGCTCTCTAGAAAGCTTAGAATCGTCACTTCCTTTTGCTTCGTCAGAAGTAATTACTAAATAATGGCTCTCTGTGCATAATAACTTGTGAGAAATGCGTCTTCTTGAACCTAAGCGACGCCGTAATACCTCAAACTATCACTGAGGCATGCGAACCATTTGTTTGAGAATGCAGGCTTTCTATATTAGCAACGGCAACCAAATGTTAGCATGTGCGAATGCTGCTGAGATTGCTAAAACTAACGATCCTTCTAACTAAGATCTATAGGTTGCTAACATTTTTTATCCCATCCCACGGTTCCGCTAAAGCATCTAGTGCCAACCATTCAACTGCTGTCGGATATCAAAACTTTTCTTCTCTTTCCTCTTGACTGAGTTTTTCAAAAACAAACCTCGTGACTATTTGAGTAAATGACACAAGGACTAAAGTTTTTGGTCCTTGAAATTTGGTTCAGGTTCGAGCTTCATCACTGAGATTTAAAAAGCCCGAATTTCATGACTGAGAATTTTTGGAGGAAGTTAGTGCCTTTTCACCGCCCATTAGTCACTAATTGTATCTGTGCATATATAGCTAATGAGAAGCTAATATAGCGCAACTAAAATCTGGCAATGCAAGGTTGATGGACAGAAGGGACTACCCGTCCCTTTTAAATTGCGAAGGGAAGCAATTACAACCTTCTAAGATTCCAAGGCCATTGGCTGATATTGTGAATCAACAACACCTATACCAAACACCATTATACCAAACAATTAACCATTTCAATAATGCACCTAATGCACCCAACCGAGACCAACACTATTACCACCCCACAACTCCCAAACAAATCTATGAAAATTAATTATGATGTCAATATAAGAGGTAGCCATTCTGTCCAAGAAGCTATATCCTATGATTCTCAAGGTAACATTATTCAGGTATGGACTTCACATTCCATCATTTTTGAAGGAGACTCTTCAATTCTATTCATAGCTTGAATTCTGCCCGTCCCTGTCGATGGCTCAGTGATCCCATCATCCAATCCATTAGCTCCTTCCTTTGTAATCTCTGAATAGAGTAACACGCAGAGCAAACTCTCATGCGCACGACCTAACAAGGTGGGCAGCCTCAACAGATAGTATAGGCACCATTCCACTCCTTGCCAATTATGATGTAATTATGTCATTTCATTCGGCCAAAGATCCTCCTTTGTAGCCTCATTTATCACCAATTCAATAAAGCATGTTGTTCGTAAAAAAATTTAACAAATTCAATAAAAACATGAAGGCAATATCTTAACCGAATAAAATACCAAAACCAACTCTCTTAACACAACCCATTTCACTTAAACAAATTTGTCTAAAATCAACGCTGTTTACTACCTCAGAATTTCTCTACCACTTAAGAAAAACCAAGAACTAGTTGCTTCAACTGATGGAAAGAAAAATGAAACCTATGAGTTCCAATGAACGGAAAGCTTTACTGAAGTCCAATCCCACATTCTTCTGGAACCTAAAGCAACCGTAAATAACACGAAATTCAAAAATCCACATTCTTCCTTTCATCTCACCAGCCAGAACCAGAAACTACTTATATATGCATATTTGTGTGACTAGAGAATCGCAGATCCTAGTTTTCAACAGAAGGTCGATAAATCTCGCGTTAATTCGTTTCCAGTAAGCCGGCTACAGTGCGAAACCACCCGAAGGGCAACTTCTTTTTCTTACTTCACATGGCGATAAAAAAAAAAGACAAACTCCTAACTCCCCTCTCCATTTTTCATTTCTCTTTACCTCAGACACTTCAAGTCTCCCCACCCGCCAGTTCCAAATCCAAATCCAAATCCACACTCTCAGCAAGCAAACAAAGACCAACCAGACCAAAAAGGAAACGTAATAACTCGACATCATGCATAGAACAGAACAAAAAAAAAAATAATTACCTGCTCCCTCCTAAGGAGGCGAAAGTCTGTATTGGCTAAATAGAGCTCGCCAGAGCATCCTGCTTTAACCAGACCACGAGTGATCCAGCGGGTGGAGGTTGTGCAACACCGGCATCTTCCTTTGCCTCGAATCCTCATCATCCTCTACGATTTCTCCCTCTTAAGGCTCCTCGCCTTCCTCTCCAGCTTCTCCTGTCCCAGGGTAAAGATCTGGTTCGTGCTGGTTGCTGACTTCTTACCCCACGACCTCCATTTTCCTCTCAACTCCCCTTGCTTCTAGCGGATTTTTCGGATCTCGAGTGTAGGTACGTTGCGGGTTACCATTAGTTCTCTTGGGCTATAAAGGGCCCAGATAATTGGATAGGTTAATTTGTTTTTTTTTTTTTTTGGGTGAAAGGATAGGTTAAAGTTAAACTGATGGGTGACTCTCCCGAAAACATCGTTCAAAAACCTACTGAAACTTTTACCCATTGGATTTGGAAAATCAGAATTTTAAAATAATATTTAAGTCATCCTGATTCCGTACGTATAGCAAGTGCTCAATTTCAATAGCAAATCTTCTTTAATTAGTTTATCTTGACTTTTCTTCACGTTCGTTTTTTAAATTTTTTTATTATTCAAATATATTCATAAAACTATCACAGAATGTATTAAAAATTTAAACACAAATATCAATACATTTTACACAATTTTTAATACATTTTTACTTTTTTATTCAATATAAATTTTCTCTCTCTATATTTTTTCACATAACTCCGATACTTTTTTATTAAACAATTACATCAAATCATTTCTCTATCCACTTTACACAAACACCAATAAAATACTATTCAACCTAAATATTCACAACTTCTCTAAAATTCTACATTTTTTATCAAACCGAACATATGTGTTCGTCTAGACACGTATCTAATTAAAACTCTCTTTTTTTTCATGAACGGTGAACTTATATCTAAAACTTTTAGTCTTTATTTGCTCCCATTAATTACCTGACGCACTCATATTTTTTTTTAAGGTTTCACCAAAAGAACACAAAAACCACTTCTGGATTCGTATCTAACTTTTGCTTCTTTCATGTTCCAGAATGGCCAGTTTTAGACTCGGTCACACTTGGGCCAAAAGATTAAAATATCCCACATATATCATTTCCTCCTCCACCCACCGAAGGATGAGCACATTCCACAAAGAAGACATCAATATTTTTTTTTTTGTTGAAACTTCTATTTTTATATATTGAAAAAAAAACACAAAAAACAAAAATTACAAGCTAGAAAAATAAAGGAAAGACCCACCAGGGGCTTTACGGCAAGTCGAGGGGCCAACAATAAAGTGGCTTGGAAAGAGGATACAAGATCCTCGGATGGATCGGGCTCGAGGCCCAAAGCGAGAGGACCCGAGGGTCCTAGGAAGCACGGGAAACCCGTGAAAGTAACAAACCGATCGTTGAAGGCCCTTCTACAGAGTCGAAGGACCGGCGCCCTAATAGAACTATCCATGCAGTTCCAACAGTAATTACAAACAGGGGAAAAACACAGAAACAAACCGAAACAAGCTCTAAACAGAGGGGCTGGCCCAAACGGGCGAAAACATACCCTAAAACAAGCCCGAAACAGAGGGGCTGGCCCAAACAGGCTTATCTCTAACAGAAAGCATAATATAAATCGCCCCAAGAACTGGGGAGAATTCGGCAATAACCGGACCGCCGCCGGCGGCGGCGCGTGCAGGGCGGAGGAGGCGATCCAGTCCGGGAAATGAAGGACAGGAGACACAGAGGATATTCCGGTGGAGAAGAGCTGGATTCGGGGGCTAGAGGAGCGGTCACGCGCGGCCAAGAGCTGCCGGCGTGGGGCGCGTGAATCAAGATCTGCCACTGTTTTGACGCCGGGGAAGAGGGATCTGGTAGCTCTCGGCGGGAGGAGTCCAACCAACCGGCGTGTGCGTGTCCAAAGGAGACGGAAAACGCCAAGAACCGCTTGGAAGCCACCTGCAAGAAAAAACCAAAAAACCACACAACCAAGTCACAACCGACCGGACCGGAGAGAAGGAAAGGGAAGAGGGAAGAGGAGGAGGGGAAAAAGAGAAGAAAAAAAGAGGAGGGGGTGAAGGAGCCGGAGCTCCCCCTCCTCCGTAGGGGCACAGTTTATGGACAGAAACCAGAAAGTTGAGAGCGTTTCTGTTCGAGCAAAAAAAGACATAAATATTATTATTTCCTCGTCCACCCACATCCACACATACGATCGATGCGAGATAATTATAAGACATCATGAGTTTGGCCATCAAACAGTAGTACTAGCCAGCGCCTTGTTCGGATTTGATCCTCATACGCTCTAAGAATGTCTTTCCATTGAGACTTCGGGAGAAAAAGTCCTTAACATATTTCTCCATTCTCATTCTTCTAAATAAAGGTGGGTTATTTGCGTTCAATAAAGTAGTTGACGGCCCAATCTCCGCCTCAAACTTGGGGTTGAAGAACAAAGCAGCTGAGATCCTCTCTTTCGTGGAATTTACCATTGCCCTATGCTCCACGCTATTGTAGACCCCATTGCTCAATATCTGCAAAAGGCATACTCAGTACGAAGACAGGCTACTTGACAGTTGATCACGTACGTACGATTAACTTTTATGATCCCCTCTCTTCTGTGTATATATTCAGTCATAATTAATTCCACTAATGAGAGGCTCCCAAATCACGCAAACATACGTACGTCCCTGATAAGTTTGAAACAGTACTCTGGTTAATGACTCACAACATTCGCAATGTTGCTCCTATTTTGACAACTTTCAGGTGTACCAGAGAAACTAGAAAGAGATCTCATTTGCATTGACTCAATGACTCACAACACGTCATCTGGTGCGCCTCAACAGATTTAAATGCAAAATATGTTTGTTTAGAAAAAAAAAATGCAAAATATGCTTCGACAGTCATGATCAACAGGCCGCTAGCAAATATCGCATTCTTTTGAGAGCACAAAAGGTAACATGTTGTGAGTTCTAAACTATATTATGGGGAATGACATATTTTAAGTTACTTGCAGGGTATTTTAGTGAGGTACTACGGCTCTGTTTGCGTAACAAAATTTTATCATCATTACAAAACACTCTCTCATCACCTTTTCATCAGTTTTCATACACTTTTTCATTTTTTTACCAATTTTTTTATTTTTTTACCAACTTTTTTATTTTCACTCCTCACTTTTTCATCAACCTCAATACCTAAAATTTTAACAACCCTAAAATTTTACTTCTTAAACACAGCCTACATAACTTAGCGTCGCCTTTGTCAAACCTCGCTAATAAAATAATAATAATAATAAATACATAATATAATAATTCCTTTCTATTAAATCATCTGTTTCATTGCAATAAATATAAACAATTCACTTAAATTATCTCATTTTATTTTTCATCAACTTTAATCGATCAAAATTTTAAGACTTTGAAAATTTTGGTATTACAAACATCGATCCTTTAAATTTTTCACTGGTTGCGTGAACGACTACTCCATAACTTGAGTTACCTTTGTTTATTCCTACGCCACCATGTTTGACAACTAAGTTTTGCATATAAAAAAGTTCGGACATGGTTGCCAGGGTTTCCACAAAAGCGGACTACGTACGGTCAATATATCACGTGTTTTTCCCCTTCTATTCCTTTCAACTTTTGGAAGGCAGACTCAATTCCAACAGTTAAAAGGGGAAAAGGAAAACAGAAGATCAATGCTCAATTTTTGGCAGGGAGTGGGAAGGTAAAGAAGAATGCTCAAACCTCCAGGATGTCCCCCACATTGACGACAAATGCGTCTGGGAGGAAGCTGACGGGAATCCAAACCCCATCCTTTTTTCATTTGAAGACCTCCGACTCCATTAACCTGGTGAAGTATGGTGATGCCAGTTGCGTCCGAATGAGGGGTGAGACCCACAACGAGCTCCGGTTGTTGGCATGGAGGATAATAGGTCATTCTCACTGATTGCATGCCGTCATCAAACAACTCCTCTATCTCTTCCATTTCAAGCATTAGGGCCTTTCCCAGAAAACCAAACAGTGTCATAGCAATGTTTTGCAACTCCAATAGGTAAGTCTCTAAAATTTCTCTGCCCATGAAAACGCAAAAATAGAGTAGGTATTTCAAAGCATACAAAATATATGAGAAAAAAATGAGAGTGAGAGAGTGAGAGAACCTCAGAGATGAAGGGAGCTCTGGGAAAAGATGAGGCTTTCTTCTATGAATAGGGTTTATTATCATATAGACCCTATCGCCCCAGTCAAGTCTTTGAACATCGGATCGGACCACCGTTCCGAAGCCTTCAACATCACCTGGTCTTACCGCGAACTTCATTTTTTCTTCGAAGGGAAGCTTGAAGAACCCTTCAATCTCATCATTCAGCTTCTCCAGGAGTGAAGAGCTAACTCCGTGGTTTATCAACTGCAAAACAACACAACATAACAATTGTTTGTTTGTTTATTATAGCGCAAAATTTCATAGCAGGTAACGACGTCTCAACCCAAAAGTATCTAACATTTTTCAGTCCTACCATATACGTTATTTAAAAGAAAGCTAAAAAAATATATGCAAGACAGACCTGAAAAAGCCCCCATTCTGTGCAAATTGAGTGCAATTTCTCTAGTTCAGAATCTTTGGTTTCCACAGATCCCAGTTGTTTCATGTCAATCGTGGGGATCGTGGGGAAGAGGGTTCCAAGAGCTGTAGGTTCCTGATCGACGCGAATATAGCGTTCTGGGACTTTGATCTTTGGGTCTTTCGCGAGCTCCTCATCGATGCTTAGAACCAAATGAGAACTAGTGCCACCCATTAATGGCTGTGATGATGCCATTGCTTTTTGAAACTGCGCGTATTACAGGATTTTAATGTAATGGGTACATATATGTAGTACACCCAGAAAAAGTGAAATGTGGCAGAAGTTTCAAATGGGGATATAAAAAAAGTGACTCAAATAAACAAAGCTGGTTGCTATTATAAGGGTACGTACTGATGATGAAATACAGTAGATGGAAAGAATTAAGGAAGTTATGAAGAGAGATGGAAGTCAATAATTGGCCGGACATCAAGGAAAAATAGAATGTGATCGTACGTACGTAGGTTTATAATGAGATGCTTTTCAGGGAAATAAATGAATTTGCTAAATAATACACACACCCACCACCTTCTAGATGAACGAGTGGGTCATATATATCTAGACAAAAACGAGATTAGTATACCTAGTTAATAAAACTATTAATCAGCTTTGACCAAGAAAATTATCGCTTTTACGTATATTTGAGACAAGTGTACGTAGGTAAACGAAACATTATGGCTTTTATTACTTTTGAAAAGGTTCCATGCTTTTAGTTGAGTTGTATCTTTTTATGTTTACTTAATTGGGTCATGTCTCTGTTCATGATTACCGGTGGCAGATTAGTTTTTGTACAATTTTTAAAATTAGTACTTAAAGAAAAAAAGGGGGTTCTGGAAAGCAATAAATTTAATACATACATACATATATATATATATATATATGTATAGCCCTTGTTTTGACTGTAGGATATAATTTAAGATTACATATTGAAAAAAAAACAATTTTTTCCATTAATAAACCCGAGGTACATGGCCGGATCGATGCAGATAGAATGGAGTAATTGCTGAAACACACCATTTTATTTCACGAACTGATCACATCATGATATACTTTGATATATATATATATATAGCCAACAGGCCCAACATGATCGGCAAATAATTTCAAGACGTTAAAGGCATATGAAAAGGAAGGAAAACCTTAACAAAAGTCTCTCTCCCTGGCTGAAGTATTCACACATACAAAAGCTCAATGTTTCATTTGAAGTACGTATAGTACTCCTTTGGTCAAGCCATGACCCAGCGCGCGCGCAGTCGCGCACTAGCTTGTATGCAAAATATTCTCGTCTCTATCTAGACTATCAGGAAGGATTATTATAATAAGCGAGATCCGGCCGAACAAGTCGAGGTTGCGTAAATGAATGTTGTTCTCACATCATACGTACGTGTGACTAAAGGCATGCATTTTTCTGAAGCTTCTAGGGCTTGTTCAGGTTAAAAACGTGCGTTACTGTTGCCATCAACGTCTGTTTTGTGCATTAGTTGAATTGGAAAAGTTTGTGGTTGATCTGTCTTGTACATGTCTTCTATGTACGTTACAGACAGACCGCGTTTGGAGATTATGACATTCGGATCACTTGGGCTTAGCCGTTCCAGGAATTATTGTCAACTGAAATCATTATTTATGCAGACATATTCATATATAGGATAGTGAAGTTCACTACGGCAAACTAATTATGGTTAGAATAAGTCGTCAAAAAGGATGCTTGTGACCTTCAGCAAAAAGAAGGAAGAAGTGGGCCGATGAGATCAGAGGTGGCCCCAGCCCTTAGCAAGGGCTATCTCTCTTTGAGAGAGAATATTCTTATGAATCAAGATGACTGTTCCAGTAATAACCCGGCCATATTATTGCAGCTGCTAGCTCCTAATCATGATGTTTACCAAATAATCGGAGGAATCTGGAAACGACTCTTCGCTGTAATTTGTTCCAGCTCAATTATAGCTTTTGTCCACGATAAATAGAGTACTAATTACGGCGAATAATTTTAAGGTCCATGGATTCGGACAACGAATTATCTCATTCCCTCCTATGTATGGATCTGTCATAATTAAGAACGAACGAAGGCATTCTAACATGACAGTTTATCGATGAAGTTGCCAGTACTACTTATTAATTAATTGAAACCTAATTCGTTCTATATGTAAATCGCAACATTAATTAATATTTATGTAGCGACTGGAATTGGGCGGATAATTTTGTTGGAGTTAACTCGACCAATGTCTGTCTATCTGCTTTCCTCTGAGAGGTTGAGAGCAATGGAATAGTGATGAGCCAGCGTTGGGGCGCGCTTGCATATGCAGTGAGCCTATTATGAATGATCGCATGCATTCTGCCATATTGATGAGCCAGAATAT
Organism: Myrica gale; assembly: GCA_963930655.1. Taxonomy (NCBI): domain Eukaryota; kingdom Viridiplantae; phylum Streptophyta; class Magnoliopsida; order Fagales; family Myricaceae; genus Myrica; species Myrica gale. Next base: position 11,761,646 of record OZ005603.1, on the reverse strand, counting down.
ATCTAGCTAGCACTCTTGCTTGAAGCCAAGACAATGGAAACCCCATGAATGAGGCAATATATGTTGGATATATATAAGACGGATTAATGCGCTTATGTATAGCTAGGGCATACATATATATATATGTATCAACAATATTAGTTATTTTGTTAATACAATTAGCTTTACAGTTAGTAGTTAGATTGTTAGTGAGCTGGACGATCAGTTTGTTAGTCAGTTAAAGAGTGAGAGTTGTGTATATAAATTAACCTCTACACAGTGATTAATAGAATTAAGTTATTCATCCATTTCTTCTCTCACACGACTTTACATTTCCTCTTATACTATGTTTTTCTTCAACCATTCTTCTGCAACTTCAATACTTTATCAGATCACCTATAATGGCTGAATCTCCTTTAGTTTCATATGTTCCTAGCAATTTTGATAATCTGTCCAACCCTTACTTCCTAAGTAATGGCGACACTCCTAACGCAATGCTTGTTTCGCAAATTCTCAATCGAGAGAATTACTCGAGTTGGTGCAAATCTATGCAGATGGCGTTGAGTGCAAAGAACAAGCTTGTCTTTGTTGATGGATCTCTTCCACAACCACAGTCATCATCTCCCAATCATGGAACTTGGATATGTTGTAATCACATGGTGATTTCTTGGCTATTGAATTCAATATCTAAAGATTTGACAGATAGCATTCTTTATTTTGAAATTGCTGCTGGAATTTGGGAAGATCTGATTGATAGGTATTATCGAGGGAATGGACCTCGAATATTCCAAGTACAGAAGTCCATTGCATCTCTTTCACAAGGCCAGTACACTGTCACCTCAAACTTCACAAAATTGAAAGCTATATGGAAAGAGCTGTCCAATTAAGCATCGATCTACCTGCACCTATGGAGCAATGAAGCAGACTACTGATGAGTATAATCAAGAGTCCATTATGCAATTTCTTATGGGATTGAATTATTTGTATTCTCATGTTAGAGGTCAAATATTGCTGATGGATCCTATGCCGATTACTAACAAAGTTTTCTCACTGATAATTCAAGAAGAGAGGCAGCGTGATATCAGTTCTTTTTCTTCTCAGTCTCCTAAGAACAGTGCATTTTTTGCACGAAGTCAAGGAGCACAGACTTTTAATAAGTTCAATGGCAAGCCTTATGTACAGAAAAAGGATCGTCCTCTGTGTAGCCATTGTGGCTTTACTAATCATTGAGCATGCTTGTTAAGTGTTTGGCTACGGAGTTATAGTCCTTTACAAACTTTCGGTAGTAGCCGGTAAGACCGAGGAATCACCTTAGTTAGGTGATGGTTTTTGGTTGAGTCCAGGCTGCCATCACTTTGACCTTCTTTGGATCCACGTTTACTCTTTCGTCCGAGATCATGTGGCCCAAGTACTTAAGCTCATTTTGGCCAAATGCACATTTGGAAAATTTGATGTAGAATGAGTTTTCCAATAATATCTTGAACACTACCTCGAGATGCCTCAGATGTTCACTCTAATCCTTTGAATAGATAAGTATGTTATCGAAGAAGACAAGTACAAAATGACGTAGATATAACTTAAAAAACATCATTCATGCATGCTTGAAATGTTGATGGGGCATTGCATAAAACGAATGGCATCACCAAATATTTGTAGTGGCCGCTACGAGTTCTGAAGGCTGTTTTGTAGATATCATTGGAATGTACCCGAATTTGACGGTACCCGAAACGCAAGTCCAACTTGGTGAAGTACTTAGCTCCACCAACTCATATAGCATATCATCGATGGTTGGAATAGGAAATCGATCCTTGATAGTAGCTTCATTTAGATCCATATAATCGGTACAAAATCTTCATGTACCATCTTTCTAGCTCCTTGGTGAAGGTTCTCCAACGAACCTTCCTCCTTTGTGATTGATATGTGCGTTTTAGCCACTGCCACCAATGGTTAGCTTCTCCTTCGAGGAAAAAAGTGGCGAATGATACCTTTGCATACTTATCCATAGGATGGTGCTCGAAATATTGGTAAGCCTGGTTCATCCATGCGTTTGAATTCTCCTCATTGAATTGTGGAAATTCTATTTTAGGCCTTGCCCTTGGCTCTCTCTCTCTCTCTCTGTCTTCCCGATGCCCCTACCTGAGTTCCTCTCCATCTTCTTCAAGTTCAGAGTAAGACTCAGCTTGGCTTTCGGATTTTCCTCATAAGGAGCACACACTCTTTTCTCTTTCAAATCTTTGGTTGCAAGCTTGTGAATCGATGGATCTATGTCTCTCCCTTTTTCACCTATGTTCACGGTGATGTGGTGGAGCTTCTTGCCTCTCTCTATCTTCTTGCTCTTGCACAATTATAATGAGTTGTTGAATGGCTAACTCGAGTCGAGTTATCCTCTCTTCCTCTTCGTGACGTTGCCGCTCTAGACGAGCTTCTATTGTCTCGATTCTTTTGCGATGCGTTGGTTTGTGTGGTTCAGCCATGTCTCCTTCAAAAAGGTTCTTCAAAGAAGCTCGAAAACGTCAATGATCTTCCCAATGAAATCAAGTGTCAATGAGCCCCCGATGAAATTCTTTTGAGTGTCAAGGAGTACTCTCAATGAAAACACCAATTGGTAGGTTCCTAGATTCGAACAACTAGAGAACCGTGAATACCTTAAGCAAATAGCTTTGATTAAGGTGTGATTGAGGTGAAGGAGTCGCACAAGACAATTTCGGGATTGCTCTTGGGTGGATGGATTGCTCAAGACGTACTCGGGAATGTACTTGAACACTTATTTTGAGCAAAAGCTCTTGAGTTTCTTCTATTGAAAATTTGCATGAAAAGAAAGTTACAAGGCTACTCTTATTTATAGCACACGACATAGCTACTGAGAAATTCCTACGAGTCACATGTCAAGATTTTATTCGGCCATGTGTTTGATTCCTAAAGGATAATTCTCGACATATTCTTTGTCCTTGGAATAGGTGGTAGTTTGTCCTTGAATCAAGAAACTAAGGACATTAGGTGGCAATTCCTTCTTATTTCAAAGGAAAAAATGGCATAACTACATAATATTCCTTGTCCTTGTTCTTTAGCTAAAGGACGACATGACATAACCTCTTATTTTGTCTTTTAGCTAAAAAGGACATAACAACCAAAGATTCTTTGTCCTTGTCCTTTTGCTAGGTGGCAAAGGTACAGAGGACAAATGACACCTCCTCCATGTGGTCCCCTCTTATGCGAATCCTGCCAAAATAACGAGATCCGAAAATGAAGAGGAAAACCCAAGATCGTTCTACGAACATGATTGAATGATAGACCTCGACTCGTTGTTTACGATAAACAAGAACCTTGGTATATATGACCTCAACCCGTTGTTTATTGCGAAACAAGAATCTCGGTTTAAGGAAGACGCCACAAATGGTGGTGGAAATCTGTTTGATAAGTCGTTGGTGAACGCCATGGGAAATCCCGATAAGTTCAAATAGTTCTTCAAAGAACCGCAGAGAAAATACTCTTACAATTTACTGAATAATTATCTGGCTCCTTTCATTGCTCAGACGCCTATTTAAAAGGCTGACCATTACAAGAAAAATTCCTAAAATAGTTATCCTAATTAAGGCTAAAATTTGGTAAAGAAATAACTCTTACTTGCATAAAAGAAAAAGACAACCAACCCTTTAATTGGCTGATCACATGCCTAAAATAGGAAAGGAAACTGGGGAGCTTTAAATGGCTGTATTATCAACCATGCACGCCCATAAAAGTAAAAAACAAATAAAAGGAAAGTACATGACATGTAAGCCTTACAATTAGACCCAAAAAAAGAGTATTTTTAAACATGCCAATTTAAGCTTTTCCTTGGCCAGATTCTTCTAGAACTTGAATCATGTTGATGACTCTTTGTTGCTCACGTGGATCATGCTCAATGGGCCTCCACAAATTTGTTTGAGTCCATGCCTCTTGAATCAATCCGTTGAGTACATCTTTAAACTTCCTTGCTCATGCTCTCGTAACTGGCCCAATCGGGGCTTGAACTAGATCCCTTGAAGTTGTGCTATGATTTGCATCACTCTTTCATACCTCCACGTGTTACCCCGAGTTTCCCCTTGTAACCGCTCCATTCTTCGGCTACCACATGGCAGCCTATCTCTGGGCTGGTGGGCGGCTTGGTCATTTTTATCTTCTGGTGCCTTTGGTTGTTGGGCCAAGTTAGGCTCTGCACAGCGCGCGTATTGGTGAGGCAATGTTACTGCGCGCACATGCTAGCGAAGTGTGAACGAAGCGTGGCTACCTTGCACGCGCGTTGGCGAGGCGATGTTGCTGCCTTGTGCGCACGTTGGCGAGGTGTGTCTTCCTTGCGCACCCGTTGGCGATGCTTGATTGTCAAGTGCGCGCGCTGACACCTCTGTGGCCCCTAGATTGGCCTTGCGTCGGCCCCTCTCTCAGGCCATTCTGGTAGCTACTTTCATGGCCTTTCTCAGGTCTGTATCATTCTTTAGTTCTTCTTTTTGGACCTTGCCCTCAAGGTCCAAATCTGGGAATTGCCCCTTGAGTGTATCGATTCTTTCCCATGTCGCAACATCAATAGAGAGTTCCTTCCATTGTACTAGGACCTCTTCTCGAATTCTCCCACCTTTGCGTACTTGGCGATATCCTTGGAACTCCTCTGGTTGGAGTATGACTGCTCATTCTTTATCAAAACTAGGTAGATATGGTATGATGCGGCTTTGATCTCCCAATTTCTTTCTTAGCCAAGAGACATGGAATACTGGGTGAATCTGGAGGCCTGCCGGAAGTTGCAACTTGTAAGCTAGCTCATTGTACTTCTCTATGATTTGATATGGACCAAAGTATTTGCCCTTTAATTTGCGCAGGGCATTATGTGTGATCCCCTCATGCTTCCTCAGAAGGCATCGCAAGTATACTCAGTCTCTTATTTTAAAAACTTTCATCTTTCGACCCTTATCGAATCTTTTCTTCATTTGGCCCTGTGCTCGGAGAAGATTCCGCTTTAGCTCCCTTAATAGGGATCCTTTTCTTTGAGCTCAACTTCTACAAGATCATTTGCTGAGCCTCCTTCTTAATTTGCTTCTTGATATGAGTCTCCTACACATGAGTCTCCTGTCATACCTCCTTCTGGAATGTTTTAAAGAGGATGTAACTTCTCCTGAGTGGAAAGTTTCTATGGTCAAAGAAATTGAAGCCTTGGAGCTCAATAACACCTGAACTATATGTTCTTTACCTCCTGGACATACACTTATTGCTTGTAAATGGGTGTATAAGCTCAAGTATCATGCTAGTGGTTCTATTGAGAGGTACAAAGCTCAGTTAGTGGCTAAGGGCTATACATAAAAAGAGGGCTTTGATTACTTTGAGACTTTTCCCCCAGTGACTAAATTAACATCGGTCAAATTGTTACTTGCTCTTGGTACCTCTAAACTGTGGCATTTACAACAACTAGATGTTAATAACGTTTTTCTTCATGGAGATCTCCATGAAGAAATATACATGCGGCTGCCACCCGGGTATGGTAGAAAGGGGGAGTATTGGGTTTGCAAATTGAAAAGTCCTTATGGTTTAAAGCAGGCATCTAGACAATGGTTCCTAAGCCGACTACGCTTTGTTCACCAAGAGTTCTATTGATTCATTCATGGCATTGTTGGTCTATGTCGATGATATCACAATTACTAGTGATAATATGAGTCTTACTAATGATTTCAAAGCTATTATTGATCTCAAATTCAAGATATAAGATTTGGGTGTTCTTAAATAGATACTTACTTGGTTTGGAAGTTGCCCACTCTGATGCTGGATTATCAACCTGTCAGAGAAAATTTGCCTTAGATATTTTGAATGATTATGGTTTTCTTGGAGCCAAATCTGTCAAGACACCTATTGAACAAAATATGAAGCTAGTACAAGAAGCTGGGACGTCCCAATTACCTTATTCGAGTGTGTATAGGCGTTTGGTTGGTCGTTTACTCTACTTGACCATTACCAGGCCAGACATTTCCTACGCCATTCATCTCCTCACACAGTTCATGGATCGGCCTCATACTACACACCTCGATGCAGCTCATTGAGTCCTCAAATACCTTAAAGGCTCTCTTGGACAGGGTCTTTTCTGTCCTGCTCATGCCTCAATTTATCTTTAAGCCTTCACCGACTCTGACTGGGCTGGTTGTGTGGATTCAAGGAAGTATGTTATTGGGTTCTGTGTCTTCCTCTGAGATTTTTTGATTTCTTGGAAATCCAAGAAGCAAACGACAGTGTCTCGGTCATATGTTGAGGCAAAATACCACGGCATGGCTTCTACTACGTGTGAACTGACATGACTGAAGTTTTTACGTACGTACTAATCTCCAGATTTTACATGTTCAGGCGACACTTCTCTTTTGTGACAATCAAGCTGCTCTTCACATAGCAGTTAACCCCATTTTTCATGAACGAACAAAACATATAGAGATAGGTTGCCACCTCATACGAGAGAAAATTCTCACTGGTCTCATTCGCACATTACATGTTCGAACTCAACATCAGTTGGCGGATTTGTTTACCAAGTCTCTCGGGTCTGATGAGTTCCATTTATTATTATCCAAGATGCATTCACAACATCTTTTGTCCATTTTGAGGGGGAGTATCAACGATATTAGTTACTCAGTTAGCTTTACAGTTGGTAGTTAAATTGTCTGGGAGCTGGACGATCAGTTTGTTAGCAAGTTTTGCTAGTCCGTTAAAGAGTGACAGTTGTGTATATAAAGCTCTACACAGTGATTAATAGAATTACGTTATTCATCCATTTCTTCTCTTATACGACTTTACATTTCCTCTTATACTCTGTTTTTCTTCAACCATTTTTCCTCAACTTCAATACTTGACAATATGCAAGCAGGGGGGGTAACAAGCGAAGACGGAGGTTCTGCACTAAAGTTTCTCACCATTCACAGCCAAAAAGGGGTTATGGATCAACAACTCTGAACTCATACATATTCATTGATTATTTATACTTTTGCACCTTATAAAGACTTAAATTATGCCAAAGACAGTATTTTCTTTACTTCGTGATGCTGCAAATAGCCCACCCGGGGCATATATAGTTCAATGCATTCTCACATAAGAATCACAATCTATTCCACTTCCTTTTCACAAAGCTTTATACAGAACATGACACCAAACGGATCATACGAACCGGGGCCGAAACCTAGGCATACAAACTTCAGTATCACGCCATAACACAACTTCAGTACCACGCCATAACTTCAGTACCACGCCATAACACAACTTCAGTACCACGCCATAACTTCAGTACCACGCCATAACACAACTTCAGTACCACGCCATAACATAACTTGTAGGTTCCATATTCTGAACTATAAATTTATTGTACATTCGTCTGTCGCACATGCAGTCAAATAGCGTTGCCGTCCCGAACTTTTATTCTCATCCTCTCCAGATTAGACTTTCCGCTGAGATTACGAGAGAAGAAATCCTTGACGTATTTTTCCATTCCGAGCCTTCTAAATAACGGTGGGCTTTCTGCGCTCAACACACTTCTCGAAGGTCCAATCTCTGCTTCGAATTTGGGGTTGAAGAACATAGCGATGGAGATCCTTTCTTTCTCTGAATTCACTAGTGCCCTGTGCTCAACGCTTGTGTAGGCCCCATTGCTCAACATCTGGAACAGAACGGAGACATATAAATATTAATATACAGAATATAAGAAAGTACAATGTCCGATGTAGTTCTCTGATTGTTGAGTCAAATATATTTGTGCATGCCGCCGCTTACGTAAGAACATATATATAATATGGTTGTTGTGTCTGTATATAGCTCGATCCGTTTCTATTTTCATATCTTCCAATTGTGTGGTTCCTAATATTTTATTTTACAAGGGAGTTATCGTCAACAACGGCTGTCGTTTAGCAAGTACTCCTCTGTCACACAAAGCGAACTCCGACGGTCTGATATATGTCCCTTGACCAAAACACCCAAAAAGGAAAGTTTTGCAGTAAATGGCGCCGGAGTCGCAAATATTTGAGCTAATTACTTCTCCGTTCAGGAATTTTCAATTTTAGAAAAACTTCTTCGTGTAAATTTCACCGAGTCAAATAGTGTAGTTCATTAATAAGATTAAGCCAAAAAAGAAGTATTATTTAAGATTTTATACGTGGGCTCTGGCAATATATAGGAATAAGATTCCTAACTTTTTATAATTTATACTTTTTAATTATATATATAATTTTGAAATATTGATACATGTCGCTATGAAAACCCTTGGTGCTCGGAGGGGAAAAAAGGGTACGTTCTAAGAAGTAGAAATTACTGACAGACGGAAGGATTATGAATTAACAATGATTTAAGAACATCCGCGAAGGCCAGATGCACATGGAATTATATATGGTGAGAACTGATCAGTAGCAAAACCAGAGAACGATGTTATGTTCATAATCATAATCTATAACTGCGATGGGTAGTGCATTATTCGTGCCACAGATATGTATGAATATCTGCCATGATTGGAAATTAGTGGTATCAGATCATGATAAAAAAAGCTTGAACATGATGATGGCTAAAGTTTCCAAAAATAGACTAGGTTCAGTATACCACGTGCTTTTCTATAAAAAGTTTAGGTGAGGAAGTGATAGAAAAGTATGACAAACCTCCATAATGTCTCCTACATTCACAACAAAGGCACCTGGGAGGAAGTGCACCGGGATCCAAACCCCATCTTTCTTTATCTGGAGACCTTCTACTCCGTTGACTTCATGAAGGATGGTGATACCAGAAGCGTCCGAGTGAGGGGTAAGACCAACAACAAGTTCTGGTTGCGGACATGGAGGATAGTAAGTCATCCTCACTGCTTGCAGCCCATCTTCAAATAACTCCTCCATCTCTCTCATGTCAACCTTCAGAGCTTTTCCCATCAGCCCCATAAGTGCCATGCCAAGTTTTTGCGACTCCTTGAAGTATGTCTCTAAGGTGCTTCTGTAGGAATCACGTAAGAAATATGGTAAAAGTTAGCAGGTGTGCTTTTGATTAGACGGAGGGAGAGAGAGAGAGAGATCAGAGAGAGAACCTCAAGGACGAAGGGAGCTCTGGCAACAAATGCGGCTTTCTTCTGGAAAGAGGGTTGATAAACATGTAAAACCTGTCACCCCAATCTAGTTTTTGATCTTTGCATCGAACAACCGTTCCGTAGCCTTCAATATCACCTGGCCTTACCTTGTAGTTCATTTTTTCTTGCAAGGGAAGCTTGAAGAACTCTTCGATCTCATGTTTCATCTTCTTAAGTAGTGTAGAGCTAACTCCATGGTTCACCAACTGTATAACCACATTATGACAAACTATTTAGTATGCTGTTCTAAGACTGATTTGTGTTAAGTAAAAAAAGACTAAAGGAAAAGAAAAAAATAGACACTGCACTAAGTGCGAATTTTTCGAATGTTGTAAACCTCCTGAGCTTCATCTAATTCTCACACGTATTAATTACTCTTCATAATTTAATTTGTTTCTGATCAGGTCCATTAATTCATGTGGTTGGGTTTTTCTAAACAGACAAACACTAGGATTCACGGGGGATATTACTGGAGTTTATGGATAAATTAATTGTTGAAGAAAGTTGAGAAAAACCTGAAAGAAGCCCCAAGCTTTGCAAGCTGAATGCAACTTCCCCAGTTCAATGTCTGTGGCCTCCCCGAAGATCAATTTTTCCATGTCAATTGTGGGCAAGGAAGCTGTCTCATCAGGGAGACCAAGAGGGCCCTCAGCTTGCTCCGGGCAAAGATAGTTCTGCGGGATTTCCGTCGTCATCGGGTTTTTGGCGAGTTCCATAACGCTGAGAACTGAATTGGAGCTCAAAAGGTCAACTGGCTCCAGCGTTGCCATTGCTTAGCTTAGGTGCACCTCCAGCTAGTGACATGCAAAGGATATATATAGCCAGAAAAAGGATCCCTTGCTGGAATTAAAAGCAAGTTCCTTAAGATATTGATCATGAAAGTGTCTGCAGAATCTGAATATGACCAATAATTAGCTGTCATGGTTAATTAGCTAGCCTTAATTGATGGTTAATCTTTAGCTGTCATGGTGCATGTAAATAACAATAATTAGTTCACCTTCATGGTAACAATTTTACCATATATATATATAATTTGCATCATGAGGTTTATTCTTTGATCTTCAACAAAGCAATATTCTTTTCTGTTCGATCTTTGATCATCAGCTAGAAACGTTCTATTGCTTTATATACAAACACTACATCAACGTTATCTATGGAATCTCGAAGGCTTAAGCACAGCTGGATCCTGAGGAAATTAATTATCTTCAAACGATATTATTACTCTTTTACCAGGTAGAAAATATCAGATGTACTAGAAGACTACTCTTTTTTTCTAATTTCTTTCTCTCTTTCTTTTCTGTGGCTGCTAAGGGAAATATAGATATGTAGCAGTTGGTATCTCTCAAGTGTTATATATGATAATTGTCTCAGATCATGAACAAAATTACCTGCATGCACCGATGCACGACACATGTTATTCGAGGCAATGGAGATCCAGTAGATCCATCACCGTAATTTTATGTAGAGGTTTGAAGGTTTCTGATCAATTTTGCTTTGTTTCTTTTTCTTCTTTTTTACAAGTTATATATGATCTTGAATTTACAGCTATTCGCCGTGAATATATATAATCATGACAACGTTATGAAATCCTCTTGTTGTGGCGATTTATACAAACATGTGACTTCTGTTGACTTTACTGCTAATTAAGAATGACAAAAGTTATTTTGTGAGTGTGTGAGTAGACGGGTGAGATTAAAAGTTGAGAAATCTAATAGCTGAAAAAATATCACATGAACCCGACCTGCAAATCCGATCCAGTTTCATTAAATGATGTGACATTTTGTTCAACCATTAAATTTTTCAATTTCTAATCTCACCAGTCCACTCACACACTCACACAATAATCTCACCCACACAATAACCGGCCTCAATTAAGAATTTGTCCGGTGTAGGCTGCATCGATGGGAGTACTTTCCGTTGGTATTAAACATGCTGCGCCGCAGAGCGCGCATCTATCCTAATTAATCCCGTGGCTATAATAAATCAATGTTGCCGCATCAAATTTCACAACTACCAGCCGTGAAAGTCATAAATTAACTTTGATCGATAGATGGCACAAACAAACTTGCCGCGAATGGAAATCATGCATTATTAGTATTGTTTGCTTAAATTTCTTCAGCAAATAAATAAAAGCGACAGACAAAAATACGAAATTTGCATATTATATACTTAATCTGGCCAATTAAATCTGCTGTGTAGCGGAATATAATTAAGGGTTAATCTTTCTACTGACTCGAGAAAAATAAGGACTAGATCAAGTCGCTAGCATCTTCTTTCTTGACCGACCAGTGATTTCTCAAATATATATATATATTAAAAAAACCTCCATTTGATCACATAGATCGTAGATAAGCTCTGATTCTAATGGCATGCTTACCGTCAAAGTTCATGAGAGTGGATGAAGTCGTGCGTTCAAGTCCTATTATAGTACCTAATCAATCCATATGTGTAGGAAATAAAACATAAATTACTTATTTAATGACAAAATTTTAAAAGAAGAATGAATTAAACATATCAACTAATTCCATTGACTAATTCTGAACAAAATATTATACTATGTATTGGCATGCAAGTAAACCGGTGTGACCGACCTTTGTAGTTTAATAACTTTGTACTGATTTTTGTGAAAGCTACAAGTTTTTTATTATGTGGCTAGAAAAGGAACATGCCACTTTAGTTTAGTCGATAAGGCATGATGAGCAAGATATTCTTTCCTATCCCAAAAGGTACTTGCGAGTGCCCCTTGAATCTGTCCTAGTTGCGTGATGGTTTTATATTTTTCATCCCCTAATGTTGCTCAGGGTGATATATTTTTCAAGCCCATGTGATAAAACGTGCTCAAATTCTGGGTTTTCTTCTGTAAATAAAGTCGATGCGCATGGTCCGACGGATTCGCACTTCAAAAGATTTTTATATTCGAGAAAAGACAAAAAAAAAAAAAAAAACCACGTTTCTGATATTGACATTCAACATCTCAACGTATAGTCGTCATCAGTGATGCAAGATTCGACATATTTCCTACCTGCTGTTTGCCACTCGGGCGTACGTGTGAGCACACCATCGGCGAGTTCGGGCTACTTTTGAACGAAGATGACTCTACAAATTTATTTTCTTTTTACAAAGAATTAGGGGCGGCTATTTGGATTTATATTTAAAATAGGTTTCGAAAATTTGTTCGCACAAGATTTCAGATTTCTAAAATCTTGCGTTTTATGGTGAAATAAGTTGAAAACGAGAATTGTTGAAAAAAAAAACTTTTACATACTTTCAATGATTAGCCACAACCTTATCGCTAGTTTATCCAGTATACAAAGAATTCTTCCACGTCTCATCAATCAAAAATCGGCTTGTCGGATGACATCAAAAGGGTTTTGAATCTCTAGCGGCTGCCAATATTCTACCTGATTAGCTTTTTCTTATTATATATCTTTTTTTCTTCTGACCTGTCCATATTATTATCACAAGACTTCTATATAAAAATAATAATTACGGAATCTTAATTTTTTTTTTCTGACCTGTCTATCTTAGAATGTTTCTACTTGTTTGCTAAAAAGGAGAAAGATTTGTTGGATATCCATTAAATGGACAATCTTATAACGACGATGTTTCACTCTTGATTAGAGATTGTAACTAAACGACCAAGTGCATACTAGTATAGGAAGCTATCTTAATTTTTTTTTTTTCTAAACAAGATGTATTCTATTATAAAGGACAATCAAGGGGGAAATCTTCGATTGTCACTTGAAAGACATTGCACAGGAATACAAGATGAGGGAATGTTCCCAAACAATATCTCATTGGCTGCCCATTGGGCTACATCGTGAGCAACAAAATTCGACGATCGATGAACATGTTGAAACCTCCAATTGGGATGAAATGATAAAAACACGTGAATATCAGAAATTACTGAGCTAATGCTCCAAGCTTCCATATCCCCATGTTTGCAAATAGCATTCACCACAGTTAAATTGTCACCTTCAAACAATAAATCTTCCTTAGAGAGTAAGTGCGCCTCCTGTGCAGCAAAGAGTGCTGCTTTGGCTTCCCCCAATAAAGGAGGGCCTGGTGGCAAGCTCTTTGTCCAAACAAAGAGAATTTCTGTTGAAGAATTCCAACAAACAACAGCAACAACAGAGTATGAAGGGCGAATAGCCACATCAAAATTCGCTTTCCAGCAATCTCCATGCGGTGGCACCCAACTGGCTTTCACAGGACTAGGGAGAGCCTGTCATGCCTCATGATGTTCCATTTGCAGCTTCTTAACCCCAACCACCAGTTGTTGAACATCTAGATTCAAGTTTTCATGGATTATTTTGTTGCGGGTGAACCATAAATAATCCATAAGAGCAGCTGCTGATCGAATAAAAGGAAATTGTTGTTTAGTTGATAATCCAAGAAATAAAGCATCATCAGCTCAACAAGAAGGTAGAACCAATAAATAAAGCATCATCTATGCGGCGCTTATCATTTTTCTGTTCGCTTGTAGATTTTAGGCTTTTTATTCCTGTTAGTCCCTGAGGTTTTAACTTTTCCCACAATGGTCCATGGACTTTCATTCATTCCACCGAGGTCCTTAGGCTTTGCCTTGTTTTTTTTAAGGCATTCTGACAACATATTTGACTCATGTTTGATAATTGACAAAATCCAGCTCCATCCTTCTCTTGCACCTCATTATATTTCCTCAAGCATGATCCAGTTCTAAAGACTGTCCTAGGGAATTCTCAGAGATTGACAAACAAAGATATCATTTGGAAACAAACTCTTCTCGCTCATGTAACTAAAAAGTATCTCTCCTTCATCCAATTTAACCTCTTTGCACAAAGAATTGATCAATGCTTTGCAAGCAAACAGACTAGGCAAGAGCCCCACTCTCTTCACCCTATTTATTAAGTTATATGCCTCTTCAATTTCTCCCGTCCTCCCAAGCTCTTTGGCTCTTACAGTGCCCATGAATCAACACATTATATGTTATGACACATAAATGATAAATCACATCCATTCAGCTTCACTGTTATGTATATATAGACATCGGCCCGAAGACCCTCACTCACAAACCACTCAAACAATTCCAAAACTACATGAAATTGCCTAACTCTCACTAGATTGTTTAAAAGGGCACTTAAAGTTCTAACTTCAGGCAACAATTTAATCTCTTTCATGAGCTTCACAATTTAAATTGCACAACACTGTGCACATATGACATTAACATACAGCATCTGCATACCTGGACCTGGAGGCTGGACTGGAGTGGAGAGGCAGTTGGCCAATCGGGCGTCGGCAGAGAGACGAGAGTTCTGGTGGCTAGTGCCTGGTGGACCGGAAGTGCTGGCCTGTGAGTGGCACCTAAGAAGTGAGAGCAGAGGGCCAGAGGCGAGATGTGAGTCAGTGAGTGCGAGAGAATGAGAGAGATAATGGGGCTGTGGGCAGCGGGCTTACCTGGGTTGGGCGGGCGCTGGGCGGGGAAAAAATGGCGCTGTTTCACCTTCTGATTTTAAAAATAAAATAAAATGAAACAGGCCACATGGGACTGGGCCAGCGGGTGCGCCTCCGCTGGCCCAGTCCCGCCCCCACTAGCCATGTAAGTAGGCCAGTGGGGGCAGACCTGCTTAAAAAAAATCAATGGATTTTTGGAGCCAGTGGGGACGACCGCCCCCACCAGCACCCCTTGGCTCCGCCTCTGCCGAATAGCATAAGAGTCTTCAGCGTTCATTTTCCATAAGCGTTTCAGAAGGTATTGGCTACATTTATTTGTTGCTTCTCATTGTCTGAAAGTGGACCCTTGTTCTTCACGGTTTTCACGCTTTCCACCGTCTGAAATAAGAGGAACTATTGTGCAGTTGGCAGACCAAATATAGACTTTTTCTTTGGTTATTTTCCTTGGATGAGTATGTTTATGAAGGTTACTTGCTGATATTTATAGTTGTTAGTTTTTTACATATCCTCTTTTTATATTGCGTTGAATGGTCTCTTTCCCATATGCCTATTTTTTTGTCTCTTCGTTGGAGTGGCGTGGGACCTGCAATGCAACCTCTTACTTAATTAATACAATATAGTTGGGGTGATGTGGGGTCAGTTATATACTCACGGTGAGATTAAACCAGATGCTTGTATGTGAGCTCTTATCTTAGATATTTATTAAAATATTTGAAATTTTTTAGTATTTGTTTTCTTTCTGTTTTGTTGAAAGTTTTGAACGTGCAAATGTTGTTTAAGTGTACAAATCAAAGTGCGTAATTCATGTGGGGCCCTGTTGTATTTTTTGTCTTCTCTTGTTAGCTAGCTGTTTTTGTCTTTGTGTTGGTTGAAGATGCATTGGGGGAAGAGAGATTGTATGTTATGTCAATTAACCATAGTGGTCCCCTTTAATTTGTTGTGTCCTTATTTTTAAAAGTTCTGCACTACATCTTTTTGCATGGCTTGTAAGCTACTCGTTATTTTTTCACAGTTTGTTTTGCATGGCTTATTTGAATTTCTTTTTGCATGGCTTGTTTTCATTTCTTTCCCCTTTAATTTTCTAAAGTAAAATCTATTTTTTTTCTATGATTTCTACCTAGTAACCATGTTTAGCATTCACTCATAAGTATATGTCGTGTCACTTAACTCTCACTTCAATAGGCATATTATAATTTCTTCGACAGACTATGCCTACCTAGATAAGCAGAAAATGAAGTGACAATTTATAGCATTACAATAAGTCTCTTTTGTCCATTCGTTTGTGCTCCGTAACTTGAAAGTTGTAGAGCATCACAATGAACTCATAAACATGGTACACAAAAGTTAGGCTCAAAGTTGGCTTAACTGAAAGGATTTATACAAAACTGACGATGAACAATTCATATCCAAACATTAGGGCATTTGATTTAAGAAGATAGTAAAGTAGTATGACAACATGAATCTAGTTTTGTATTTATTTTCTATTTAATATGGCTTATTTGCATTTATTTGTGCGTGGCTTGTTTCCCTATATGTTCTTTTTGCATGTTGCTTGCAGTTTTTTATTATTGCACGATGAGAACACAACTGATAAGCCTTGTGTTTTTTTGTAGATGGTCAGATTGTTAATTTAGCATGGTGGATCGATGAACTTTGTGAAAGGAGCTTATGTAGGTGGTGAAGTCACATTTCTTGAAGATCTGGACCTAGACTACATAACGTAACACATAAATTGAAGCATGCAAAGGTGGAACTGAAGTACAATAATGTGAAGAGAATGTGTTGCAAGCTTGGTCGAGACTCATTTGTGGATTCAATGACTCTTCTAGAAACTGATGCTGACGTGTTGAAGGTCATCGACAAAATTAGTCATCTGAAGGTCTGGGATGACATCCATATATACTTGGAGCATGACATTGATGTACCGGAGTTAGTCCAGCCTCCACTTCCTTTACCTCCACTACTGGAACATCACAATTTGCTGGGGGCGAAACATCACAGTCTGCTGGAACCAATGCTCGCTAAAGGCAAGGGACACAAGAGATTGTCCAGGTAAAGAAGATTCTTTAGGTTCCACATGTTGGTAGTACTAGCAATATATCATTCTATCTAAGTTTGCATTTAATAGTTCCTTCATTTATCCAGGAAAGTGCATAACCACAAAGATCACCTCACAAAATATCAAACGCGCAAAATAACACGCGGTAAAACCCATATGTGAAAACACTCAACAATAACGCTTCAATTTTAAAATGTGATTAATAAATCTTTATTTTTATGAATGCAGGGAAGTTCCCAACCACCTATATTACCTCGTAGATCACCTCGCAAGAAATCAAGTGCACAAAATAACAGAGAAGCCTAATGATGTGACCGTGGTAAAACATATTTGGAACTGACTCCTATTTATGTCACATATATAATTTTGGTCCTCAATTTTTTTTCTTGTATGTTCTTATTTCTCCATTTGCTATGAAAATAACAGAGTAGTTCACATGAAAATACAAATCAATTATTTGGAATTGATTCCTATTTATGTCACAAATAGGTCCTGAGAGATTGTGCTTGGCTTGTTGGCCTTGGTGATTAAGCTAATTTATTTAATGATTGTAGGGATGTTCCCAACCACCTACATTACCGCGTAGATCACCACGCAAGAAATCTAGCACCAACCCAGATTTCAGAGCCACTCAATGATAACCAGCATATGAAAGACGTCATTTTGGATGTTGTTATATGAAGCTGATTTTTGAAACTGGATGTTATGACATTTGATGGTCATGTATTGATGAAACTTCATTCCGAGTTTGTTAAACTGGACCTATATTTTGATGGTCATGTATTTTGGATTTGTATATCGAATTATGGAAATGACAAAGACAATGACAATGTATTCTGACTAAAAATTGAGTATGACAGGTTATCGAAAAATGAGTATTGGAGGTTATGGACAATGATGTAGTTATGGTCAGATTGATATGTCAGGCTATAATGACCATGTTGAGTTTGACAATGTGTTTTGAGTAAAAATTAAGTTTGGCAGGTTATGGAAAGTTGAGTTTGGCAGATTACGAGAATAAAAATGTTGACTTGGGAGGATTCTATTCCGAGTTTATGAAATTGGACTTATATTTTGATGAACCATTACCAAAACAAATACAAATGGGTTTGATTCAAAACTGGACCCTACTTTCGAATAAGGTACAATTTTAAAGTAAGCTGGTAACTTACACTATTGGAGACTTCAATATTCCCAATAATTGAAAAATAAGTTTCATATTCAGATATAGGGTCTATACACATTAGAACGACATACTACAACAACGAAAATAATAACATTACAACAACAACAAAGATAACGTTAACTTCACTAATACCACAACACACTGACTATTGCTGGACTTTCAGAACAAAAACAATGATCACCAAAACAACCTACATTAGAGCAATCGACACCTAACAAACCCAAATACGATCACCAACATGCCAATCATAATGGCCTTTAGTCGGTTTTCCTTCGCAATGTGACATTACAGTTGTGCATCCACCAATTTAATCTGGTCAAGCACCCTTTGAAAAATGATCGTCTATTTTTTTATGTTCAACCACCTTTTCAATCTGCTCGTCCATCGATTTCAGCATACAAATGACTTCAGCCATGTCTTTGACGTCTCTTGGAGAAACAATTTCTTCTCTCGACTTTTCTCAGTACAAACTGAGGAGTCTAACCATTGAAAGAAATCGCATCCAACCTGAGTCTACATATTACAAGTTTAACTTATGATGATACTTAGTGGAAAAAAAACAAACAATATTGAACAGTTAACAAAACCCATTCTTCATAAAGAGAAAATTGCAAACCGTTTTTATTATATCGTTGACATCCATAAAAGCGTCGGCGTGGATTTCCACTGGTCATACTTGTCCGTAACTTCGCTGGAATCCCACACTTGCACAGTGGCTGAGGAAACACCTCATTTGAGACACCATCATCACACCTAGCTGATGAACTTGTTGAAATAGTAGAAGTCATGCTAGTTCTCGAGCAAATCCTAAGGGCTGGACAAAAGGTTCAAAACATATAAGTGGCAGAGACATTGGGCATGGAAGAAAAACAATCCAAAATGAAAATGAGCTATAAATAATTTAAACACGTAAATAATACACTATGAGACATTTAGACTTCTATAATAACTAAAAGTAGATTGAGGAATTTCTCAAAAGTAACAATAGAAAGCACTATAATAATTAAACGGATATGTCCTAATGATCTAAAAAAAAAAGAACAAGAAAATGTGCTACTGATGCATTTCTTTGGAGCCAAAACACAAAGAATCGCATCCCTTCGTACTAAGGTTAAGTTTTTTTTTTGGTGAATGTATTGAAGTTAAGCTTTAAGAACTAAAACTACTATCATTTTCGATGTCTTTCATGTGCGGAATAAAATAGACACTCAAGTAGAAAAACAAATGAAAATGGGTTCTCAGCTGTAAATAAGTTACCCATCTTCGACTTGAAGAATCTTGGAACTGGGAAAGAAAGAGTGTCAGATTCATCAAGCAAAGTTTCATTACATGAAGAAATAGTGCCAGATTCGCCAAGCAAAGTTTGATTGCACGGTGAATGTTCAGGGAAAAGTTAATTCGGAGGACGAGCACTTACCATGGTGGACGAGGTAAAGGTCAGAAAGAGCTGGACGACGCTGCTCAGAACTCGTTGGACTAATATTGGAACTCGGTGGAGAAAATGGTGAGGGGAGGTTAGGGTTCGCATTTGACTTCAGTTATGTTGAAGGTGAAGACGCAGCAGTTAATTTTGGGGGGGGGGGGATTGGTCGACCTGGCATGACTTAAGCTGACATGGCGTGCTGAAATGACAAATGAACACGTGTCTCGTTGTGAAGGGCTACTGACGTGGATTAAAAGGTCACGTCTGCATTCTCCTTTACGGAGCTGGGACTCACTTGGCAGAAGGCCTTAAAAAAACAAGGCAAAGTCCAAGGACCTCGGTGGAACGAATGAAACCCCATGGATCATTTTGGGAAAAGTTAAAACCCTGAGGACTAGCAGGAATAAAAACCCTAGATTTTAATTTCTAAATTATTCCGCAAATTGGATTTAAATAAAATTCAGCTTTGGATTTCAAGGTCTTGTTTTTTGTTATGTTATTGTTTTCTCTTGCGATGGGAATCCAATTGAAGATCGTGGACGCGTGTAAGCAACATTTTAATTTTGATCATGTGCAGGTGGTCGCAGAGGCTAACAGAGTAATTATTAAGATATTGTTAGAAGAAAACTAGGCGATTTTCAAACCAGATTGTTGAAGCTAAGAAATAACAAAATTTTGGATGATCAACAATAATCTCCCAAGAAATGCCAAAAATTCCGAACATGACTTGAAACCTAACAAATTAGGTTAGTGGTGGATAAGAAAAGAACTCATGATCAATTACACGACTGTACGTGGATGCCATTGAATGGAGATCGTGCAACATTGGTTGGTTTTCAGCAGTCCCGTAGCATTGAGGCAAGTCAGCTCAAAAAGATGCCTGATTAGGCCGTTTGTTAGTCTAAATTAGCAATCAAATTTAGGTATTCAACTTAGAACTTTAATTTTGATATCATACTAATCTATTATTTATCTAAAAAAAATTAAACGAATAAAAAATAGATAAAAATAATTATATTTTATTATTTAAATTATATTCTCTAACATCACATTTTTCTTAAAAGCATTTGTAGATGGTTGTTCCACTTGATATTGTAGAGTACAACTTGTCAAATCTCTAATAGTTCGTAGGTAAAAGTACTATTTAACCCATATAATTTACATCAAAACACTTATTTACCATTCATTCACATTACTACGAGTTTTTTTAAAAAAAATTTATAGGAGCTTATAGAATATACATAGACTTGTTTAATAATGTTATTATTTCGCCCCCAAACAAAACTTCCTAGGTCGGCCACTGGTTTTAGAAATTGGAAACTAACTCAAATTGATCCACGAAACTAGCTATTGTACGTACAAAGTGATGGACCTCTCCCTCTCCGGCCCCTTTGCTTTTCCTATTCCTTTCTTAAATCTAGGGACTCTTCCTTTAACACTCTTTTCGCCGGGGGGGGGGGGGGGGGGGGGGGGGGGGTTACGCAACACTATTTGTGTTTGTTGACCTTAGAGTGATTATGTTCATTGCATCTCAATTTTAAAATTTTGTTTTGGGAGGTTCCGTACGTTAATTGAGAAACAAAGAAAGTCAACCCTTCATCTTTAGAGGTTGGGCTTCTTCCTAACCCTTGAATTTTTTTGGTTAAACTTTTTTTCTCTATGTATTGTTGATTTTTTCTTCTTTTTGAATCGGGTATTTGAGTCAGCTTACGAGTAATTGATTAATCTTGGGGTTTGTGCAATCCTTTCATTTTACACTAACTGAATAATTACCAAGTCAAAGATCTTGGAGTAGCTCCGAAGACTTACTAATACTTATGATTTTTTGAACTTAAAACTTTAAAATAAACATACTCTATATCCAAGAGCATTACCCATTAAGTCAATTCCTCTTAGAGAGTTCTGATTTAGGCCTAGAGAAGACTTCCTATTTTCTCTTTGATATTTTCGTTAAAAAGTTTTGGTAGACTTCATTTAAACTTAAAAGCCCAACTAGATAAAACTAGAAGTCCGTGGCACTCTTTGGCCCAGAAGAGCCCATTACATTTTTAGTGCAGTAATCACATTTCTATAAGAAACTTCATGCGAAGCAGGCCCAATTCTCAACTATTTTTATTCTTTTGAACAGTTTTTCTACTTCCGCACAAATTTGATGCTTCCCATGCCTCAATTGGTCTGCACATGACACCAGCTTGGTCCAAGCCAAACTTTGTCAGCATTCGAAAAGGACAATGTCAGGGTAAGCCAGGCGTCACTTTTGCTTTTCCTCTCTCCAGTCTCCGTTGTCGAACGAGTGGCGAAAAGGCTTGGGTTATCTCTTCCTCAGACCTACATGGAGACAGACACAGAAGTACCAGTTAACTTTGGCAAATCCATCATAGTGCCTAGTGTTCAGGAGCTGGCCAAGGAACCCATCATCAAAATCCCACCTCGGTATGTGCGAGATGATCAGGACCCTCAGATGGTCTCCGATGACTCATCCCTCCCATCGGTGCCGGTCATCCATCTTGAGAGACTGATTGTTGAAGATTCTATGAGTTCTGAATTGGAGAAGCTGCACTCTGCTTGCAAAGACTGGGGATTCTTCCAGGTAGGCACTGTAATGTGTATATTTTTTTTGTCCCGAGAGGCGAGAAATATAGTTCTTCTGGTGTTTTTCTTTTCTTTTCTTGTGTTATGTGACTTAACTGCAGGTTGTAAACCATGGAGTTAGTACTTCATTGCTTGAAGAATTAAGGACAGAGGTGGAGAGTTTTTTCAGACTTCCCTATGAAGAAAAGAAGAAGCTTTGGCAACAGCCTGACAATCAAGAGGGCTTTGGGCAGCTGTTTGTGGTTTCAGAGGACCAGAAGCTAGACTGGTCGGACATGTTCTATATAACCACGCTTCCGCTCAATCTAAGGAGGAGTGATCTATTTGACAAACTTCCCCTAAAGCTTAGGTTTCTCGATCCCTTCAGATAGGATATAAAAGCACTAGTTAAGAGTTATAACGCACGGACTTCATTTCAGTTAAACTTTATCTTTATATTGCAGAAACACCTTGCAAGCTTACTTCATGGAAATGAAAAGGCTGGCCATAGCAATCTTAGGTCACATGGCAAAATCTTTGAAGATGGATCCTGAGGAAATGAGAGAGCTTTTTGGTGAGGGAGTGCAGTCGGTGAGGATGAATTACTATCCTCCATGCCCTGAGGCAGATAAGACCATTGGATTCAGTCCTCATTCTGATGCCGATGCTCTGACAATTCTCTTTCAGCTTAATGAAACTGAAGGCCTCCAAATCCGAAAGGATGGTAGATGGGTTGCTGTTAAACCTCTTCCAAATGCTTTGGTAGTCAACATTGGAGACATCATGGAGGTGCTAATTACAATATAGCTTAAACTTAATCAAAACAGAAGTTTAAGACTGCTCGAGTAATCCATGAATCCTCAGGGATTAAGAAGCTACAAAATGAGTTACCAGAATAGCACTGTAGTAGCCAAGAATGTGAAAACTACTTATTCTGTTGGAACTAAAAAAATTTGTCACAACCCTATAGAAAATACAATTTTTGTCTTCCCCCTGTTTGTCTTAGCCTAATTGCCAAAGCCATTTCAAGATAACAGGCATGTGTGCGTTGAGCACCCTTGAATCATACCACAAGATGTAGGAAAATGGCTATTAAAACGAAATGAATGGCTTGGTTATGTTATTCTTGCGTATTAGCTGCATCTTAAGGTTCTGGAACCTGTTATATCCAGCAAGGGCATCAGACATGCAGTATTTTATCAATTATCTGAAATATTTCAGAAGCTATGTTAGGGCTTTCTTGATTTCGTTTCCTTCCTATGAAGTTGGCATTCGATATATATTAAGATTTCCTATTGGCACTGCAGATTGTGAGTAATGGCATCTATCGGAGCATCGAGCATCGAGCAACAGTAAACCGAACGAAAGAGAGGTTCTCCATTGCTACGTTTTATAGTTCCAATCTAGATTCAGAGGTGGGCCCAGCACCTAGCCTTCTTGGCCCTCAAAACCGACCAATTTTTCGGCGAGTACCTGTGGAGAAGTATTTCAAAGACTTTTTTGAAAAGAAGCTAAATGGTAAGTCATACCTTCATTTCATGAGAACAGAAAATGGAGAAGGGGACACACGTTGAGTGTGTCGGCAGAATTAAGGATTTGAGTAGCCACAAAGGTGATGGCAAGAATTTGGTTCTCAATGCTCTATCTTCATCTGTGATGGAGAGTAAATTTAATAAACTTTCTTAAGAATAATGACAAGATATATACAATTTTCTGCAATAATCTCCTTCTTCATGATCCTTCTGTTTGTTGTTCCTGCTAAGAAGGCACAAAGAGTTAAAAAGGACTCTGCATATCGACCACCATGGCTCATGACCACAAGATGATCGTGTTCAATTAAGCTTGGGCATATCATGTCACCTGACACCTAGGTCTCTGCATTTGAACTTGTTTGCTTCGCACACACCACAAATCTTTTGAGGTGATGGGCCCCAAAAGCTTAGTCCTCTCAGGTGTCAAAGGTCTAAAGCTCAAGGAGAATGACAGTTGGCGTCTTGCAAAACGCAGCACTCCTCTTCTTAAAGAAGCAATAGAGCTCACCTCTCTTTTCTTTCTGTAGCTTAAAATCCCCAAGTTTCTGCTCTAAAACCACAGCTTGTGGGTGTTTAGAGAATAACCACATAAGGAATACCGCTTATGCCAGAGTTTGGATTTTGGCCACAAATATCGTTTAAAAATCGTTGAAATTTGTAAAAAGTTATTAGGATTGGTGAAAAGTATTGCAATTGATGAAAAAATTATCAAAATTGGTGAAAAAATATTAAAACTGATGAAAAAGTGAGTAAGAAGTTTTTGAAAACGTTTTGAGATCTAAAACAAACATAACCAAATCTTCTCTGTCTGTCCTCTCCTGCTGCCTATCTGTGTAATGTGGGCTATGCTGTTAGATGGCGGTCATGAGACGATAATAGGTGCCATTGAAGAAATTTATGGAGCTAGAACTCACTACTGACTTCCATTAAAAAAATTAAAGAAAAATGTGACAGATGTCTATAATTTCGTACATTTTGGAATAAAAGGTACTAAAATTATACAAATTAAAAATCAGACCCCAAATTTTTTTAAAAGGGGGACTATAATCAGATATTTTTTTTTTAAAAGAGGAAAATTCTGACATACATTCACGTGCATTAAGCTCAGACGGACCTGACCAAGAATTGTTTGCACTTGAGTAGATTCGAACCTGATACCTCAGGAGGAGTACACCCCTGGCCCCAGGTCTTGACAACTCAAGTCAACTCTTTGGAGTTTAAAATTAGATATTCCTTAATTATATTTATTTCTTTTTGGAGCAGTTATATTGTTGGTTAGTTGTAAAAAGCGAATAGAAAATAGTAGAGAAGCCCTAAAGTTCAAATGCGGTGCAGCTTGTATTATCGAATAGTAAAGTCATTTCCTATTAAATAAAAGGGGAAAAGTCACTTTAACACTTCTAACCACCAATGCAATTTCAAATAGGGGTCTAAACTATCAATCTTGACATATTGAGCCCTCCAACTTCCACAAAAAATTAAATTGCGCCCTGAAATAAATTTTAAGGGTCAAAATCGTGCTACATGGCTCATTCACAACACACGTGGTATGAATTTGATCGGTGGATCTTTTGTAAGGATACAAATAGATGAAATTTAGTAGTTTGTGAGTTTAATATGTCAAATATGGTAGTTTAATCCTTATTTAAAATTGCATTAGTAGTAAGATTACTATAAATGATTTTTTTCCTAATAAAAATAATCATATAAATCTCGGTGAAAATGTTGTAAATTCAGGAATTTGAGGTTGGTGTTTGGGAGAGGAGGGACTACAGCCCGCCCAATCAATTATATGGGCCGTGGAGTGAACCGAAAAGCTTAACTGAAGCCCAACCCAACCTTTTGCTAACCCATTTGTCGCCCACCTACATGCTGACATTTTTCTTTCCGCCCACGCCTCGGCAACAGAAGAAATACTATAGAGGGAGAGCAAAAGAACGCCGAGAAAGAGCGAGAAAGAGCGAGAAAGCGAGAGAGCCTTGAGGAAAATCCCCAAGAAACAGAGAGAAAGGTTAAAATGGTGGTGGAGGAGGCACTGAAAGCAGTAACTGCTGAAGAAGAGACCAACACCAACATCCACACAAACACAAACCCTAACCCTAGGACAGGCGGAGCTGGGGAGGAAGACGAGGAGCACGAGGAGGGAGAGATCGTGGGGGGAGACGAGGATTCAAAGCAATCAACGACATTGGAGGTGCCCCAGCCCCACCCGCTGGAGCACTCGTGGACCTTCTGGTTCGACAACCCCGCCGCCAAGTCCAAGCAGGCTGCTTGGGGTAGCGCCATGAGGCCGATCTACACCTTCGCCACCATCGAAGAGTTCTGGAGGTATAATCTTTTCTTTTAATTTGAATGTATAGGTTGTCTTTTTGGTTCTGGTTTATCGTTGTTCAGGTGCTGAGATAGCGAAGGATTTAGTTTCTTTTATTTTTTATTTTTTGGGGTTTTGGCGGGGGGGGGGGGGTGTGGGTACCGGAAAGAAAAGTTAGGATCTTTTTTGCCGGTAAGAGAGATGAGGAAAAGGCATAGTCCGTGGCTTAGAGTTGGGGTGGTTTGTTACTGTCGCTGAGTTAATGGAAATGAATTTACTGGTTTTCGGATCTTGAACTCAAACTAGGTTCTGAGCTTATATACGTCCGGATGTGTGTGCTGTTTATATTTGTTTTAGGTTACGCAAGAATGTGAGAATTGGCTTCATGGTATCTAATACTTTGTTTGCAGTACGTTTGGGAAGAGCATTGTGTTTCTTTGGGTTTATAGCTTCCTCTTAGGAACAATAAAAGCATTCTGGATTCTTTTCTGTAACCAACTAGGTTCTTGAGTTTGTTTAGGGTAGAGGAATTGTATGGTGCTCCACAGTTCAGGCTTTGCGTGACTTTGTTGAAGTGACTTGGAGTGGACTTTCTGCTGATAGTTATTTCTTGCATTCAAAACCCTCATTTTACATTATTCACTCTGCTGCAAATGAATCATGTAATCAGAGCTTTTTTGTCAAGTATACCTAGACCTATAGAATAGGTTTGTGCATATGTGTAGATGTGTTGGTTTTCTGGTATATTGATTTCATACATTATCTGCGGTTGCACATTGTGTGGCATCTTGTTGAGGTCTATTATGATGGTTCTTGGTAATTGGCACCTTTCTTTATTGGTATCACTGCAGAGAGCAGGTCTGATTGAGAAAAAGGTGGTTAGACAGAGGGAAAGAAAGCTGTTCTGCTGTAACTTTTTTCTTAGGATTATACAAAATGTCAGTTGGATGATTGGCACAAGGGCTTTTCACTGGTACCTTGGGCTGCCGTAATAATGTTATCAACCTGGAGAACTGAGTAGGACTGTTAGTTTTAGAAATCTGAGCAGCATTATGCATTAGCACAACAGTATTTATATGATGATCGTAACTAATATGGAGGCCATTTTTGGAGCGTACGAATACTTAGTTGCTAACTTCCCATTAGATGCATCCCTCTCACATTATGGGGCATGAAGTGACATCGCTAAGTATTGCTTGGAAGCAAAAGGAATGGCAATTTGCTTTATGGAAGTCATTGTATCTAGGTTAATACATTCCAACAAAATTTCAAGTATCTGGATCTGATATTTCTTTACCTATAGATGCATGTGAACCATTACGTAAATCATACACTTCTTATTAAGGGATTTGCTTGTATCCTTGTTGCTGCCTTGATCACTAAATGCTGTTAACCTTCTTGAACTATCAATACTCCTCTCTCTGTTTGGTCTCAAATGAATAACAAATTTGACGGCATTATTTTCTGCATATACAGCATTTACAATAATATCCATCATCCAAGCAAGTTGGCTGTGGGAGCAGACTTACATTGTTTTAAGGATAAAATAGAGCCAAAGTGGGAGGACCCTGTTTGTGCTAATGGAGGGAAGTGGACAGTAACTTTTACTAGGGGAAAATCTGATACCTCTTGGCTTTATACGGTATGTTTTCAGACTGCCTTCATGTCTGAACACTTGATCAAAACTTTTCTGTGGCATCTGATCTTATGAATTGACTGGTAGTAGTTGCTAGCAATGATTGGAGAACAATATGATCATGGAGATGAAGTTTGTGGAGCAGTTGTCAATGTCAGAGGGAAGCAGGAAAAAATAGGTTTGTGGACCAAGAATGCTTTGAATGAAGCTGCACAGGTAATTTCTATGAAGACACCAAATTTCGTTATGCGGCCTGTTAGTCCCGTGATATATTTTTGGACCCACAAGAAGACTTGTTTTTCCAAGCCACAAGAAGACTCTTAACCTACTTTCCTGGTGTGTGTCATATTAATAATACACAGGTATGTACAAATGTACATACAAGAATAATGTGGATCTTTAGTTTTCATTTTGGTGGGGGCTAGTCCTTTATTTCTCGTTTGTCCCCTTTTAATTCCTCTTAGATGGGAAGAAGGTAAAAGGAAAAGTAGGGCAGTTTTGTCCGTGCAAGTTGCAATTGTAATCATTGGACTTAGAATACTACTCAAGTTTCATAATTGGAGCAATCGGATGAGCACATATGATCACCTAGACTAATCTGTTCACCACATTTTATCTTTTGTCCTTGATGGTTTTCATCTTCATGCATTCTACATATTGATCCTTGAAGATATAAGAGGGAAGAATCGGTTGCTGTTATGACATGGTCAAACGTGCCATCTTTTCTTCATGTGAGACCTAGTTATAGTGTTCATCTAATTCAGCCGGTAGTAGTAGCACTTATGATTTCTCTAAAGAATTGATGTTTGTTCTGTATTTCAAATTTAAGGAAGTTTATGTTTAATGGGTTTCAGCTACCCCAAACTGAAGCGTGGTTGTAGTATTGTTATTAGTCATTCGCGATGATCACTCTGCTGTTGGTTATTAAGTTGGATAGCATCTCATGTCAAATAATTTGCAGGTAAGCATTGGGAAACAGTGGAAGGAGTTTCTCGATTATAATGATACAATAGGATATATAATCCATGTAAGGATGTCATTTTTGGATCCCCCCGTTTTTCCCCTTTGTTGGCTCAGCTTGTTTTAGGTTCTGGGTTACTGAAGGTTGACTTTCTTGTCTGCTCTTTCAGGAGGATGCAAAGAGGCTCGAAAGATCTGCCAAGAATCGCTACACTGTATGATCTGGGTCTCTAGTTATGTCCATAGTTTTCATCTCCAGTACATGCCAGGAGGGATGTATGCTGTTTTCTGGATACGGCCTCATCCTAGTTACCATACTAGGACTCTGGTCTGAGTTGTTTCTGCATTTTGCAGTTATGCGTTTTGCCATGTAAAATTTTACCATTGATGAGCAGAATTAGACTGCGTCGCTACATAATGCGTGGAGTAATTTCTCAAAATTTGTCCTTGTTCTTGTCCGTATCCGTTATTTTTGGTCTCCTACGTGGACTGTTCATTTCTTAGTGTACAAATCCAAATGGTAATGGTTGCAATATAAAGCGAATAATGAATTTTTACAAATTATCTAACATTATGAATCTGCAAGAAGAAATTATTATCAGATTTCTTCTACTAGACCGTAAACAAGTTGAAGGAGTTGAGAGCTTTATAGCTTGGCTGATAAAACGCGTTAACTGAAGCACAAATTTAAGGTTCCGTAAACGAATCATTACAAATCCATCTATTTAACCAACTCGATACGACCTATAAATTAGCTCAAATCCATCTTTACTGCCTTCACTAATATGGTGCTATATCGCTTGCGAAGTGTAGCCCATACGCATAAATCACAAAATACACTTCGGAACTCGTCTTACGCAGGTAACATATGCCCAAGATGGTTAGAAAATTTCTGAAAAAGCGTTGCCCACATGACAAATTTCTTTTCTTCAGCTTTTTTATTTATTTTCTTTTGGCCATTTCCACATTAGAACATAAACTAGCAATTACAGGGATGCAGATGAGATGAAGGATACACCAGGGATGAACCAACACTCTTACTCAAGGACAATATCTTACATTACTTTCTAAACACTCCCACCCTTTTACAGTTCCCGCCACCCATTTAAAAGAATAATAACTTATTACGGTCTATTCTCCCTCAAATATAACGATATAGACAAGTAGAACTAATAAAAGAAGAAGATAAGATTAGTTCAAACTTCATGAAAATATCTCCCCTTCCTCCCCATCTACATTCAGATCCACCTCATCATCGTCTTCCATGGTTTCATCTTTGATAAACAAACCTAGCTGCTCTAATAGGCTTCTTGAGCGAGACACAGAACAGCCTAGTAACATATCCAGTTCCTTCTGAATCCACACATTCTCCTCGAGATGAACACCTTTCTCTATCTGCATGGAGAATAACATCACCAGATTATTGGTAAACTATGAAGAAAGTCAAATTGTAAATGCTAACAAAGTGAGGAACTAATACTATTACAGAAATGTAAACCTTATGAAGTGCAGCTCGAGCAGCGTCCCTTTCTCTTTCCCGCTGCTGCTTCAGCACAGCCTCTTCCTTTATTTGTGAAGCAGCCTCTGCCAGTCTCATTTGTGCTTCGATCCTAGCCCTCTCTGAAAATCAAAACTCACAATCAACTAAAACGCTGACAGGAAGCTGAAAATGACATGCACCACCACAGAGAGAGAGTTTTTATTCGTTACTAGCCTTAAAAAAAGAAAAATCACTTCATTATGCCACTAAGAACTTCTGTTGCTAAGTTACCTACAACCAATCATTCCTATACAATGCAGATTGTAACACTGACTCGGAAATAGAAGCTCCATCCTTTTACTACCTCTGTAGAAAAATAATGCAAAAAAATAAAAGGAAATTTCACTAGCCCCACCTCCAACTCCACCTACCCTTATTCTCACCCACCAAACAAGCCATAGAAAGACATTGTCACCAAGGGAGTACCAAAAGACCCATCTGTATAGATCCCAATGGCTAGTTGTGCAACAAAATGACCAGCGATAGAAACTCAATGCAGAGAGTCACATCATTTTATATGCATACTCCACCTAAAATTAATGCCTTAGAATATAAGGTCAAAAGCTAACCGTGAACCTTGCCAACAGAGAGACTACAGTGCACACGACTTTGAGTGTAAGGGACGTATTATATATGTAACTAAAGATCTGGACATAAGACAGGAAGCTGAAAATGACATGCACCACCACAGAGAGAGAGTTTTTATTCGTTACTAGCCTTAAAAAAAGAAAAATCACTTCATTATGCCACTAAGAACTTCTGTTGCTAAGTTACCTACAACCAATCATTCCTATACAATGCAGATTGTAACACTGACTCGGAAATAGAAGCTCCATCCTTTTACTACCTCTGTAGAAAAATAATGCAAAAAAATAAAAGGAAACTTCACTAGCCCCACCTCCAACTCCACCTACCCTTATTCTCACCCACCAAACAAGCCATAGAAAGACATTGTCACCAAGGGAGTACCAAAAGACCCATCTGTATAGATCCCAATGGCTAGTTGTGCAACAAAATGACCAGCGATAGAAACTCAATGCAGAGAGTCACATCATTTTATATGCATACTCCACCTAAAATTAATGCCTTAGAATATAAGGTCAAAAGCTAACCGTGAACCTTGCCAACAGAGAGACTACAGTGCACACGACTTTGAGTGTAAGGGACGTATTATATATGTAACTAAAGATCTGGACATAAGGTGCACCCTGCATACAACAATCTTCAGAAACATGTCAAAATGCACAACGCAATGAGAATGAAAACAAGCTTAACAATGTGTAAGAAGCTAAGAAACTGCTGGCTTGCACACGAATAAATCTTCTCTAGCGAGGATGATACAAAACATAAGAAAGGGATACAAACAAGCAGAGATTATATGTGCAATACTACACAGAACCATATAATAATTCAATCTCAAAGATCAGAGTTATAGTCTCCTTTGTTTTAAATAAAATATGCATACATTTTGCATTACGTAGTCTAACTGATGCCCTCAGAAACATAACTATAGAGCTTCTAGAGATCCTTACAAACAGATATAACATAGTTCATATGATTAAACAAACATAAGTTTTCTTAATTCACCTTCACACTGCCTCCTTTCCAACTTTTCCTTCTCCTGCTGCATCTTCAGAGGATCAGCTTTATCACCCTATCAAAATAAAGAAAATAGCATATATGAGCAACTACAAAAACAGAACACTACAGGATACCCAAATGTTGCATTATGAGAATGCAGTACTTTGGCATCCTTTTTTCCTCCTTCAAAATCTAAAATCTCATCTTACATGGTCCAGCAGTGTCTTGTGTTGTGCTTTCAGAATGGTTTCTGCAAATCGGCTCTTAAGCATTGAAACGCGAAGAGCCTTCTTTGGTGACAGCTGTACATCAAAAACTGTACATCCCAACAAAGAAACAAGAAAGAATCAAACTTAGAGGCTGTCAGTATGCCATATCAAATGGTGAAAAGGAACACTTGAGGAATTACTGACCTTCAAGAGAAGCATCTGTTGCAGGAGGTGTGGGCTGATAACTAAGGCATGCATTTTCATTATCCAAAGCACTTAAGGTCCCTTCACATCATCACCATTAGCATTCCAATATTCAGATCATTGACAAATAACTAGAAAATTTGAGCACAATAGTTAAATAAAAACAATCGCCCACCATCAGAATCCAGATACAACTTGCTTGTGTGGGATACGGAGACACTTTTTTCCTGCCAATTGTAAGTTGGAATGGCAGTTTTAACTCATCCTATGGAAGAAAACCACTAAACCCCAAACAGATTCACGATGTCATGTGTACCTGTTTGGAAGCATCAAAACCAACTATGCGATGATCTGTGTCCAATGATCTTTCTGCAGATGCATCTAAACAGAAGTAGAAGATCTATAAGCCAATTAAGTACAGGAAAAACCAAAAGGGAAAGTGAAAGGAAAGACCAACTAACCACTTGAGGATGCACTTCTTGCATCACAAGGTAGGCTGCACTGGCTGGCAACCGTGCCATTTTTCTCAGGTGTTTGAGCCACCGCTCTCGATGGCTGTTCCACATCAGCAGAGCCACAAGCATGTCTAATACTATGGTCAATTCCTATAAGACAAATGGCCAATGAGCTCCTAGAAAGATCCATAAAGCACAAAGTACAATCTCTCTGTTCACACCACCTTTCTGAAAGTCTTTCCCTGATGACTTCTGTGTACAATTTTGTGCCTTCTTGGCAAGCTGTAAAGATGGACAGAACATCCAAAACTCAGAAAAAACAGAAAACATTTACTCTGATAGGAAAATAAAAATATTACGCATATCAAAAGAAAATAAGATCACAATTCCACCAAAAGTTAAATAAGTTAATTAAGTCCAGAGAATTCACATTGGCCAAACAGATAGAAGTTCACTTCTAGCTCATTTATTGTCGCATAAAACAATCATGGATAACACTAGCATAAAACTTACTTCGCCATCTCTTGAATCAGAACTCCTTTTGACCTTCTCAATGGCTGGGATTGACTTCTTAACCAACAAATTTTTATGCAAAGCAGATGCTTTATGAACATCATGTCTAGTATCATTAGTCTCCTTCATTCGTCCACTTGAAACTTTCCCTCGTGCAACCTTTGAGCTTTCACAATTCCACTTTTCCTCAAGAGGTTTCCATCTTCTCTCAAAAATATTATTTAATTCAAGTGCCATTTTGTGGACCCTATTTTCAGGAGGATTATAAACCATGGCATTGGAAAAGGTCAGTCTGACGTCAGCTGCAAAATCTTCGTTGCCAAAATACATATTTCTCTCCAGTTTAGACTTTATTGTCCCCAGATCCATTGGGTTGGATATGATTGAAAAGTAATCTGGAATGTTCAATGCCACAGGATCCACTGGTTGGTTGAAGACCCAACCAGCTGGATGAGTCATCGGTTTTTTCAAAATGGTGGAACATTGAGTGGTCAAACTACGATCCATCTTTTGCCTCTTCTCCTGTTGACACTCTATCAACAACTCTTGAGGTCCACGCCTTTTACACCCCTGACTAGGGGTTTGTGCCTTTGAATACTCAAGATTCAGCTTCTTTCCACCACCAGAAGGACGAACGCTGCATGCCTTTTTCATCTCGGATAGATTACTTCCATTCACAGAACTACTGTGATTCCATTCATCAACAAATGATTCCAGCTGCTCCAGCCCACAGGACTGCGTTCCGAGAGTGGTTTCTATTCTTTTCATGGAGAATTTAACATTGAACTTCTTGTTTGCCACCATGGTTTCAGTTGCAATCATATTGAGAAACTGCAGGAATTGAACAAGGTCAGTTCTCAGGTGTTGACTTCTTCAATACATTACCACCAAGTGATGATAATCATGCACAAAAGGTACAGCAACTACCCCTGCAAAATATTCTATTCCTGTTAAAAGAAAAGGAAAAAAGATAGCTAATTAGCCGAGGTTTCTTCCCTCAACTTTCTCAGGAACCAAACACAAGTTACTCAATTGTTTAAGCTTATCAACATCCAACGCCAAAACAACAACAAAAATGATAAGGAAGACCGTGCAAAACATTTTCTCTCTATCAATTATTCTTCAAACTTTTTTCTTTTCTGGAAACTAGAAAAAACTAGTGATTTGTCCAAAGCAAGAGTTGAATTTTTTTTCTTTCGTCATCGTTCCTGAATTTCTCCGTCAGAAACAGATAAATAGAACAGCTAAAACTAAAGCATAAAAGAGGGAGAGACGAAAAAGCATCAAAACGCAAAAACAAACAAACCCTAAACCCTAAACCCTACCCAAGATTTAATGTCAACTCTGATTTTCCCCCCTGACCCACCGAAAATCAACCCCAGCCATAACCCTAATCCAAACCCAAACCGTATTCCTAATTTGATAAATAAACCTAATCCTAATTCAAACCACTTCATTTCAGGCCATAAATTTAATCCGAATCCAAAACATGAATCATGACTCTACTAGTTCCGCTTGAGGTACAATTACGACATTCGGGTTTATTGAGAGTGCAATTAGGCGAGAGGCGGGAAGGGGAAGAAGGAGAGTGACTGGTGGCGGAGATGGGGTCGACGACAGGTGTTGGGAGATGGGTTCGGAAGGATTAAGAAGATGTAGCTGGATACGGGGAGGCGATGAGTATGCAGATGGTGATGAAGCGGTCCCAGAGGATGATAATGATAATGATAATGAAGAAGAAGATAAACAACAATACAACCAGAAACTCCAACGAGAAACACAGTAAGGTTAGGGTTTCGAGAATTTACCTCAGCAAGGCCGCCGCAGACAAACGAAGGTCTCCGAGTACACTGGGGAGTAATCGTCGAGGTCCTCGAGGAGCGAAAGAGAGAGAAAAGAGAGGCTCTCCGAGGCTGAGCCCAGAGAAGAAAAAGAAACACACTCCTCTTAACGAAAAACAGATTCCAGGTCAACCCTAACCGTTTCTGTAGCGGGTGTTTGGTCCGACCCGAAATCACCAGATTTACAATTTACTTCTAAGAATAACAAACAAAAAAAGACCCTGTAATTGAGCCGAGCCGACTCCAGCTCCATCCAATCACTAAAGAAATCTTTGCTATAAAAGACCCTGTAATTGAGCCGAGCCGACTCCAGCTCCATCTCATCACTAAAGAAATCTTTGCCATATTCGTGTGGGTAAAAAACGGTAGAATTTCAGTAGAAATATGAATATTTACGTAAAATAGTATTTTATTGATATTTGCGTAAATAATAGAGAGATGATTTGATGTAATTATTTAATAAAAAAGTATTAAAATTAGGTGAAAAATTATAGAGAAAATTTTTCATAATTTTTTTTGAAAATGTATTGAAGTTTGTGTAAAAAATTGTTGGAGATTGTGTTAAATGTATTGGTGTTTGTGTTTGAATTCTTAAAATATTCGTTATAGTTTTGTGAATGGATTTAAATCCTAGAAAAAACTTGAAAACAAACATTCCCTTGTTTAAGAGCCGAATTGAATGATTTACACAAGTAAAAAATATCTTAATTTTAATTTTAATTTTTTTTGGTGTTTACGAGCCAATTGATTGATTAATTCATGTTTAACAAGATGAAAGCTGTTTTATGACTTTATCACATTAGAAAGAAGGTTCTATTTCCATTTTTAAAATATATATATATTCGAAATAGGATGATTACGATGTTAAAAAATAGAAAATGAAAATAAATCTAAAGGAGATAATACAATTGGACAAGTTTTATAAAGCGAATATATCATCTACTAAAGAAGCACAAAACCTTGGCTCAAATTCGATTTATCCATTAAATGAACCAATGCAAGTGGATAAGTCAAGTTTGAACTCTAGATCATCAATTCAGATTAAAAAAAAATAAAACTTCACAAATATATTGCTTAGAAAAAGAAGAAGAAGAAGAAGAAGAAGAAGAAGACAAATTTGACATAGGATATGGTATGTTATTTATCTAGTGCTTATTAATTAGCTAGAATTTTAGTTTATTTTTAATAATTGTTTGTTTTTATCATATGGATCGAACACTCAACAATGATTTATGAAACATTATGAAAGAATGTATATAAGAAATGTGGGAAAAGGGTATTTTACCTTTCCATTCTTCTCTTTATCCATGCAGATGAATTTTAAAATATCTGAGCTACTACCTTGTGAGATCTGGTAAATTGGAAAGGTTGTGTGCAAGCTGAAAAGGCAAGTTTTAATGGAAGAAAAGCAGTACATGTAGAGATTGATCATTGTCTATTTGTGATTGTCAAAGATCAGCAAAATCTTGTGAAAAATATAGACACTTTTCTTGATCAATAACTTCAGGTAAAATATTTCATGGAAGGAGAAAATCCAAACAAAAGTAACCCTCTCGGTTATGTTGGGAATACATCACGTCTCTTGATAAACTCATGCAATTTGAAGATAGACATAATAGGTGAACTTTATTGTAGGATCTATGCTACCCAAAACTTCACTCAGACGGTATTAAATGATGTAAGGTCTATATATTGTGTCTGTCTCTGTGAATTGTATGGTGTAATTCGGATAAAAAATTATAGATGATCTTAATTCTTGGATAAAATGAGCGTCTATGATTGTGTGAAATCGATATGGGTGACAACAATGCGTAATGATTGTGTCGTTTAGTCGATGGAATTGGCTGCGAGTAGATACCCTTCCATGCAAAAAGTAACAATATTTTTTAGCCCAGAAATGTCTAAGAGCTTTTGCCTTCTCTGTAAACTAATATTTCTGTCATCCTCTCCCTTCAATATAATTTATACAGGTTTTCTAGCCCGTCCTTGATTTATTATACTACTAGCTTTCACGATAAGGCAAACCAGCTATTCAATCAGATGCCTCTGATAAGGCGCATAAGTAGCTTTTTGATTGACAAATTAAAGCAACCTTTTACCCTTTTCGAATATGCAGGAGCAAAGTCCCTGTTTCTGCATATATTGACTTCATAAGATGGGTGTGTATATCTTGGACTACCCTACTTGCCAATATCATGAAGACCAAATAACAGGTTAACTTGATATCAAGATTTGTGGCCCAAATAGGCGTACAGGAATCACTATACTAATGTTGAAATTCATGCATACTCAAGGTTTGTTGTCTACACCTCCAACATGTAAGCACACTAGCATAGAAATTCAAAGACAAGGTCAATTTAACGAGCTTAACATGAAGCAAGCCAGGCCATTGATTAAGATGAAATGTCTCCTCTGCTTTCAGAAGCACAAGGAGCTTGACACGAGCATCAGTTGCCCAACTAATAATTTCTAAGACCGAAGAAAAAGAAAAGCTTTTTTTTCTATTAAATATTGGGCTCTATGCCTTGGATATCTTCATTTTCTTGTTAACCCTTTAATCCACCATTCCCAGTTCTAAGGTTCTTATGATGTTATCGATGTCGTTTATATGCTGCAAATTCTAGTTGCGGAAAATTCCACTTCTCGGATAGAAGGAGACCATTTGGCGTGAAGCTTCACCATATTCAGCCAAGGATTCATTCAAGCATATGCGTTTAGTAGAGGTTCTCTTGAGTCTTCTTCAAATGTACTGCTATAATGGGCATATAACGCCAATTGAACAAGCCCTAAAACTGTTCCAATTCCATTTGGGACCTGCATCAGAAAAGTAAAAAGAGAAGATAAGATATTAACAGCTGCTATTGGAAACAAAAACAAGGGCAGCCTTTGGACTTCCGGCTTTCATTGATTCAGTTAAAGATCCTGGAAAAACACTGGAACATACAAACAGTACTGTATTTTTGTATAATTGCCTTCAACTATAATCCTATTTATTTCTTCAAACATGCACCGTTCTATATGAGTGTTTGTTAAACAATTAGGTGCAGTCATGCTATTAGAAAACGGTAGGCTTGAGTCAAATATTATGTACATGGCAAGACTCCTACATTAAGAGTAAGACTCAAAACATTAATATAGTGCGTTTATGGGTGAGAATAATAGGGATCAGAGTATAAATACTGTAAAGTCCATATCTTTCTTCTCTTTCCCCTCCTTACCAGCATATGAAGATTGTATCAAGAACTTTGAAATAAAGAAGTTAGCATGTTGCAGGAAGCATATTACTTACATATAGGAAAGGGTCGTACTTGAGCACTCCATAGGCAAAGAAAGCTAAACTCATCAAGAAGGTTGCAAGGGAGAGATAACCTGGCATGAATTCGATGCTCCTTGTCTTAATCACCAATTTCTGGCATAATATGAGGTGTAAGGGTATGAGGGAGGAGGAACTGTCCCATCCGAAATCACAATATGTATTAAGTGCTTCACGATAACTTACAATAATAAGCAATGGTGAAGCAAACATGGAAATGAGTGAAGCAACACTCAAATATCCAACAAAATTTTGCCTCTCATGAGAGTCAAAAAATCTCATGCTTACAAAGACAGTGGCCACAAATACGGCAGAAACTGCTATTAACAACCCTGACATCTTCAACTGTGAGGACATTTAGCGGACAGTTAGATAATCATGCTGTGAAAGGCCATGCATATTTTACTGCTGAAAAAAGGTTCAGGAAATGGTTACCTTCATAGCTTTCTCGGCATATGTGATATAGATGCTTACGTAGATTAACTGGAAAACTGCCCCAACGGAATTGACTGTAGCAACCAGCATAATGCCAGGTGATACAAGGGGCATCCCATACCAAAGGCATATCAAGCAATTCAAGAGGGCATATATGTAAGGCAATCCAGAGAATTGTTCTGTTGACCTGTTTCTGATGATTCTCTTGAATGTGGGTCTGGAAAACATAAAGATCAACTCATTATTGAGTTTAGAACTACAAATTTTCCTTCTTTTCCTTTGAAGAAACTTTCTTAACATACTTACATAGGTGACACAAACAAGACCAAAGCGAATATGTTTCCTGTAATGACAAACATTAAACATATATTAGCATGTCTATCAGACATAGTTGGCCTAATCAAGTAACAAGAGAAACAACTCCAATTGTAAAGCTAAGACTCACAACCTTTAGGATGCACCCTGGTGGGAACAATTAAGGATGTTAACTTGATTTATTGCACATAGCAGAGGTTTCTTATAACCAACAGTAACATGACATGGATGTGAAAGCCACTTCCATAACTCCTAGGAGAGGATTACGTGTGTGATTTCCTTCCGCATTGTAATTTCTTGCTACTTACGTGAAGGAGGTAATCAATTTTGACAGTGCCTCTTTGCATTTGATGGATTATACAATCAACTAAATGAACCAATTCAAAACCGGTTGGATATTATCCTCTCAGGTGTCATTAGTACAGGAAAGTAGTCTTTTGTAATTTTATCTGCAGATCCATTTCGTCTTGGCAAAGTCGTTGATTACATGGAAACTTTGATTACAAAGGAAACATTCAATAGAATGTCAACTGTTAAAATGAAGATTTCTCCTGTTCGTATAATCGTAGATTCCGCATGACCTAATCCACTTGAGGCAACTCCTTATACATATCATCTAGGTTTTGAAACGACTAAATCGCTCAAGAAACGCAACTTAACTGACATATTCCACCAAAGCAATTTCTTTCCCTGGACTTTTCCAACATATATAGCATAACTTTCATGACAAAGTCTCTAGCATATGTCACGAATTTCATCAAACTACGTTGCTCTGCACTAAGGGCTATGTATAAGCTGTGTTTACTACCAGAACTTTTAATGTTTTATGTTATATTCCAAAAGCCTTAAACTTTGGACAACTACTCAACAGAGTGCTGAGAGAATTAGGAAACATGAAGCAACTCAAGCAAGTATGCCAGACATAATGATAGAGAAGTCTTATGAAGTCAAAATCTCAGCCCATGAGGCATGAGAGTTATAGACTGTTCACAAAAGCAATCGCGGGGTTTGCTTCCTCTGCATCTTAGAAACAAGTTAAAACAACAATTCAGGCATATAACAGAAGAAGTGAAAAGAGGAAGAAAAGATTATCAAGATTAAGAAGGATACCAGCAATTCCAGCAGCTTCACTGCCAACAGAATAGACAGAAGAAAAAGCTAATGGCAACATCTTCAAATGATACTCTACTTTACTGATCACTTCACACCGATACTCTCTCTCCCCTATACTCCCTCTGTACCTTTCTACATAAATGGTTCTCAAGAAGGCTTGTATTTGTACTACTTCACTGGACTAATCTAAACCATCGTTTTTATTGCTTTTCATTGCCAGTGACGTGGAAACTTGAAAAAATCGAGTGATCGACAGCCTTCCTAGTATAATTTAATGGTCTAGAATCGCATTAACAATAGCGGTGTAGATAGGCTTTAAGCATAGGCTTTGACGCATACCCACCTGGAAATAGACCATTTGAGAGGGACCCAATGTCCACTTCTTAAATAACGACGTTAAAGCATGTTCTTTTTAAGGTATCGGACATTGCCCGAATATTGGAATCTCTGAAGGTCCGGTTACAACCAGATTACCAAGCTTGCGAGTCTTGTCTTCTGATTTAGAAAAAAAAAAGAGTCTTGTCTTCTGATCTATGAGTTCTGGACTAACCTTGGCCGGCAAAACAAGTGTGAAAGGAGATGATTCTTATCTGAAAGTGCATGTGATTTTCCCGTATTGTAGTCTCCTGGCCAAGGATATGAGTTGTCCCTTATGTCCTGTGTAAAATATTATTAAGTGGTGTCGTGTTTGAATGTCATTTTCTTCTGGTGAGGGCCATGGCCACCCCGCCCACCAGATGTTAATAATATATTTTAAGGTATTTGGTAGGCCAACCGTTGGCGGTTTCTCTTGTCATGATGGCCATAATTAAGACTAGGGGCGGAAGCAAAGGAGGGCGAAGGGTGACGGCCGACACCCATGGCACCTCCCAAAAAAAAATTTACATATAGTATTTTTTTTAATAGAAGAAGGCCTGAGCCCGATACCCATAGGCCTAGGGCCAACATGGGGAGACCCTCATTAGGTCCTGGACGGCTTGGGCCCGATCCCCATCAGGCCCAGGCCGTTTTTTATTTTGCTTAAGGCAGAGTCGTTTCACTCTGCTTTTTTTTAAAAAAAGATGAAACCCCTGCCCGACGCCCTTCTCTCTCTCTCACTCGGTTTCTCTGATTCTCTCAGCCGGTCAGCCCCGACACGCGCGTCTCACCCCTGCCCGACGCCCTTCTCTCTCTCTCTCTGCCTGTTGCCCACCGGCCACCGCCGCCGCTCAGCCGCTCCCCACGAGGTTCTAGATACCCTTGCCCAGCGGCCGGAGCCCTTCTCTCCTCTCTCTCTCTCTTAGCTTACTCTCGTTCACTGCAACTTTCGCTCCCGCCTCCGCCGCCCGCCCACCACCACCGGTCGGTCCGGTCCACCAGCCACTTCTCCCTCTCTCTCTTACAGAATCACGGATGGGGTCACGGGACAAGTAATGCTAAGCCTAGACTTCTCTATTTTTCTTTTTGATTTTCCCCCCAATTTGATTATGCTATTTAATTGTTTGACTTGGTGATTGCACTGATTGGTCATCCTTCCAGTTTGAGTTGGGCAGAAGCTTTTGAAATGAATTGTTTCAGTGATCCTGCTAATTGTGTTCTTTTCCCCCAATTTGATTATGCTATTTAATTGTTTGACTTGGTGATTGCACTGATTGGTCATCCTTCCAAATTGGTTTGTGCTCACTCTTATTAAGTTTTCATTGTGCCAGAAAAGACATGAATGCATTAGAGGTTTTGTTTGAATCATTGGATGTTAGGCTCGATCCATTCGCCACCTTTTGTTGTTGTTGGATTTGTTAATTGTTAGGAAATATTTGAAAATTATGAGTTGATATATTATCGAATAGGTTTTGTTTTGTTTAGATAATGGAAAGATATTTCACAAGAAAAACACGAAGCGTGAAGACATCTAATACTTCTAATGTGGCTGCTAATTTTGAAACCACGACTAGTTCAAAAAGACCTCGCATTGAATTTAATTCGAATGATATTGTTGCTGACCCATGGTTACGTAAACCCATTGAAGAATATGATGTTGAGATTAAGGATCAAGTTCGTAGGGAGTAATTGATCAAAGGTCATTTTTAACCACATGGCCATGATTTTCCCAAGAGGCAATACGGGTAAGAAATGAGGGGTTTTAGGGAGACTTGGTTCAAATATTTTGGGTGGTTGGAATATAGTATATCAAATGATGAAACATATTGCTTGTGGTGTTACTGTTTAGGCGACCAAGAGGAGGAAAGTTCGGAGACGATAAGTTTAGCAACTGGAAGAAGGCATTTGAGGTTTTTAGTGAACATGTTGGTGCACATGACAGTGGTCACAATGTGAAGCATTTATAAATTAGCAACAAAGTGTATCGCATATGTTATCCGCACATGGGCACGATCAAGAGAATGCTTATCGCATTCGTTTGACCTCTATCTTAGATGCCATTAATTATCTTTTGGGGCAAGGATTAACTTTTCATGGTCATGACTAGTCCGAGAGTTCAATAAGGAAGGGCAAATTTCTTGAGCTTTTGGAAGTGTTTTGCCAACGTGATGAAAAGGTTGCTAAGACACTAAAGACTAATGCTCCTGGAAACAACCAAATGACTTCTCCAAAAGTGCAGAAAGAAATTATGAATGCTTGTGCAACTGAGACCAGACTTGCCATCATTAAAGAAATTGGGGACAAATTTTTTTTTATTAAGATTGATGAGTCTAGAGATAATTCAGTGAAGGAGCAAATGATAATGGTTTTGAGATATGTGAACGAACATGGACAAGTGATTGAAAGGTTTCTTGGTGTGGAACATGTTCTTGATACTTGCTCTGAATTTTTAAAAGAAGCTATAGATAAATTGTTTGCAAGACATGGTTTGTCAATATCCAGATTGAGAGGTCAAGGGTATGATGGAGCATCAAACATGCGAGGCGAGTTCAATGGGTTGAAGTCACTTATTTTGAAGGACAATCCTTATGCTACATATATCCATTGTTTCGCTCACCAACTTCAATTGGTTATTGAGGGTATTGCAAAAAATAACTTACAGGTTTGTGATTTTTTCAATTACACTTTTTTGATTGTGAGTACAGTCGGAACTTCTTGTAAAAGGAAAGATGTTCTTCGACAAATTCATTATGAGAATATAGTGGAGCGGTTGGATAAGAAAGAGATTTCTAGTGGAAGGGGTAAAAATCAAGAAACCAGTCTCGCACGATCAAATAATTACTATATCTCATTACAATCATTTAGACCATTCAATTTTTTTCCTTTGTTTATAGTTTTATAATTCTAATTTCCTATAATATTGTAGGTGACACTTATTGGGGTTCATACCACCTTACAATAATCCATCTCTTCACTATGTGGTCATCAGTGTTGGAAGTGCTTCAACACATAAAAGCGGAAGGTACTCTCTCAGACCAAAGATCTGTGGCTATGAGTTTGATTGATAAGATGGAATGTTTTGAGTTTGTATTCACTATGCATTTATTGAAGAATATAATGAGAATTACAAACGAATTGTCACAAGCCCTACAACGTAAGGATCAAGACATTGTTAATGCTATGAGTTTGGTGAGAGTTGTGAAGGAACAACTGCAGGAATTGAGGGAGAATGAATGTGATGGATTTTTGGAAGAAGTCAAGACTTTTTATGTGGATAACCCTATTAGTGTGCCCAATATGGAAGAAATTATACCAACTCGCAATCGTTCAAGGCGTGGAGGGCAAACTATTACTTATTTCCATCATTTTCATGTGGAAGTTTTTTGTAAATTTCTTGATTTGATCATTCAAGAGATGGATAACCGGTTCACAGAAGCAAGTACAGAATTACTTCTTTGCATAGCTTGTCTTAACCCAAGAAATTCATTTTTAGTATTTAATCATGCTAAGTTATGTCGTTTTGCTGAGTATTATCCAGAAGATTTCACAGTAGATGATCGTGTGTTACTTAGAACTCAGCTTAACACCTACATTAGAGATGTTAGAAGAGTTGATGATTTTTCTAGGCTTCGAGATATTTGAGGTTTTGCAATGAAGATGGTTGAGACTGGAAAGAATATTGTATTTCCATTGGTTTATTGAGTTTATATTGGTCTTACCAGTAGCGACCGCAACCGTTGAGAGGGTATTTCCTGCGATGAAGATCATCAAGAGT
Organism: Myrica gale; assembly: GCA_963930655.1. Taxonomy (NCBI): domain Eukaryota; kingdom Viridiplantae; phylum Streptophyta; class Magnoliopsida; order Fagales; family Myricaceae; genus Myrica; species Myrica gale. Next base: position 11,717,814 of record OZ005603.1, on the reverse strand, counting down.
GATTTGTGTAATCGGATGAGAGATGATTGGATGAATGATTGTATGGTGGTTGGTATACATCGACCTGGAAATTTTTAAAACTATTGAGAAAGAAACTATTTTGCAACATTTTCAGAAAATGCAGATGCGTAGGATCCAATTGTCGCCTCTCAGTAGCAGTACATAATACGATACATGTATTTTAATATTTTTAATGTTTTTCGTCTTTAATTTTTGTTATTGTAATTCTAAGACACTTTTTGCATTATGAAAAATTTTAGTTTTTGGTAATTTTCCTTCAAAGTTCGACACACTTGGATATTAATCCTGGTTCTACCACTGAACTATTTAAGACTCCATGTTATATAACAGCGAGGAAAAATATAAGAAATTGAGAGCCATGTAAATTGCTGCAAAAAAGGGTAAAAAATTATGACTGACAAAATGCACATACATCAATGTCCAGACGAATAGGAATGCCGCCAGAGATGAGTCCAAAAAATTGATTATTCTGCAAACACGTTTATATAATTGGATCCAAATGAATATAATCGTCACGTGCAACCGAGGAAAACTATTTTCTTTTTCAATGATTAATCAAGGAAAAGGATCTGAATGATCCAAATGGCAATTATCACAAGAGTTATTTTTCTTGGCATTATCGCAATAGTTCAATCGCTTGAAGTTCACTGATTCAGAAATTTGATGATCAATTATGTACGTATGCAGCCAAAATATGTTAGTTCAACCATATTCGTTCCAATTGGATTAGCTAGCTGTCGACTTAGCTCGCATGTTTGTCGTAATTGAATTTCTTCTACCGCATGGGTGTTGGTGGACCCAAGCTCAAAGCCTTTAATTTTGCCTTAATTAATATTAGTAGTATTAACTTTTATCAAATCAGTTTTTGTGTATAATTTTACACTTCTTTGTGGTCTATTTTTTAGACACATAGGTTCCTTCATCTAATAAAAAAAATATATCGACTAACAGGACAATGATAGGTGATAGGTTATTCTTTTTTTTTTCTTTCTTTTTTATAATCAAAACAACCTTTATTCTAAAAACCAAACACCAAAAAAAATCACTTTAAGGAGTTTCAGTTTCAACATACAATCAAGATAAATCTAAAGAAGCTCAGAATCATGGGGAGTGCCAACTAAGCTAAACTTAGCGGCAGCTCAACGAGTAAGGTGATGCACTAAGACATTAGCATCTCTCTTGAAATGACCAGTCTGCCAATGCTGGAAGTGTATAACATCGGTTGATGCTTAAGAGAACACCCTCATTCAACATTAGAGATCAAACAGTCACCAACTCCATAGTATCAACACCTTCCCGAGCTATAGGCGTGAACCCTTCCAAAGTAGGAAGCCAAAGGTGGCGCCAAATAGCAATATTGAGATCCGTCCCCACACGATAACACATTCCCTCTCTCAGCACGTGGCGGGATTGCACTATGCTTTTCCAAACCCATGAGATCTGTCCTGCAGCGTTCACATGCCAAAAATCCCTGCATTTAACATATTTTTCATGTAAGACTCGAACAAAAAGCTTATCTCTAGCAGTGATCATTTGCCAAGCCAACTTGGAGACAAACAAGTTATTTAATTCAGAAAATAGTTGAATGCCTAAACCCCCCCATCACATTTTTGAAGGCAAATAGACTTCCAGGCTTTCAAAGTAAGATGATGTTGATTCTCCCCCTTATATCCCCACCAAATATTTTTCAGGGCCCGATCAAGATCACTACACCAAGACTACGACATCATATAAAAACTCATGAAGTAAGATGGAATGACACTTGCAACAGATTTAATCAACATCGTCCGCCCAACCTGAGAGAGTACCTTAGCCTTCCAACCAGATATTTTCTGCATAAATTTTTCTTTAAGCTCATCCATTACCTGTCCTTTTGCACATGGAATAATTAATGGGAGACCCAAGTGTTTTGCCTTAGTGGGTACTTTCTTCATATGCAAAAGGTCCAAAATGGGCAAAACAATCTGACCGCAGAAATTGTTGCTAAAATGTACTGAAGGTTTTTCTTTATTTATCTTTTGGCCCGAACAAGCCATATACTTATCCAAACACTCATTCAATGTTGCATCCTCATGAAGGGAAGCCTTGGCAAATAGGAGAAGGTCGTCCACAAAAAGTAGGTGAGTAATACTGGGGCATTACGACCCATCTGGATACCTCTCAAACAACCCTGACGTTCAGCACAAAGTAATAAACGAGATAAAACTTCTGAACACAAGATAAATAAATAGGGAGAAAGAAGATCACCTTGTCGAAGACTCATTGAAGGTTGAACACTGGCAAACAGACTACTATTAATAAGAATGGAGAATGATGAAGTGGAAATACACTGTTTCACCTAGTTCACCCATACTGGGCTAAAATCGAACTGCTCTAGAATTTTCAGAATAAATTTGCATTCAACTTTATTATATGCTTTCTCCATGTCTGTCTTAATCGTCATCCAACCCTTTCTACCTTTTTTTATGGTTCATACTGTGAAAAATCTCAGCCGCCATAATATAATTGTCTTGAATAGCTTTTCCCAGAACAAAAACAAGCTAAAACGGAGAAATGAGTTTCGGAGAACTAATTTCAACCGTTCCGTCATAATCTTGGATATGAGCTTATAAATGACATTGCAAAGGCTAATGAGTCTGAACTGACTGACATTTGATGGATTATCCACTTTTGGAATCAGTATGATATTAGTAGCATTAAGAGTAGGAAGTAACTTGCCAGTAGAAAAAAATTCTTGCACAACATTAATGACATCCACACCCACCACATCTCAGAAATGCTTAAAAAATAGAACAGTCATACCAATAGAGCCCGGTGCTTTCCCCTAACTCATCTTCCTGAGAGTACGAAAGATCTCATCAGTGTTAGAAATAGTGGTCAACATCGCATTCTCCTCCTCAGTAATCAAAGACTCAAGTAACATCTCTAAGTTATTCGAGATAGTAGGATTGCTACTGGTGGTGAAAAGGTGCCGGTAGAAGTCCACCATTTCCCTTACAATCGCTTCCCTTTCGAATATCCACCCACTCTGGTCGGATTTTAGCTTCAAAATAAGATTATGGCAGAGTCGAATGACCGTCTAGGCACGGTAGAACTTTGTATTCAAGTCACTCGAAACCAACCAAATCTCCCTAGAGTTTTGTCTCCAGATTATTTCCTCTCGTCGTAACAGTTCTTCCAACTCCAAACTGAGATGCTGCGCCACTTGAAAATTTTTAAGCGTGGGAAGGCCATTTGATAATGGGCGAGCTGATCTTTGGTGCGCTGAATAGCTAACTAAATCTGACCAAAACAAGATTTATTCCACAACCTCAGGGCATATCGTGTTGCTCTGATTTTCATAAAAAGCGCATGTGCAGAAGAATATCCACCAACCGAAGACCAGGCGCCTTCCACTACCCTCACGCAAGACTTTTCCTGTGTCCAAAAGGCCTCGAATTAAAAGGATTTCTGTGCATTATCAGCTGATTAGTTATTCATATCAGTCTTTTATTAGTTGACTAATTTTTTTTATAGATAAATAACTCATTGTCTGAAAAATAGATTACAGTGACCGACTGTTCAAAATTGTATCCAAAGATTGATCGAGACACTCGGCTAAGAAACAGAAAAAGAAAAGAAAAGCAAAACACATGAGCTATGTGATGCCTCCCGACAAATTAAAAAGCTCTAGTTTCGAGGTAATTTGGTAAAATTTTCCTTAGACAGATATTTTAGCATTTTTTTCTTTAATATTTTTTCTTCGCTATGAGGCTTAATTCATAGGTTTGGCTAAGGAACCTTAAAATTATACTTTGATAGTAAAATCCGAAAAACCCAATCATTATTGAAACTAGAACTCTACTCTTACAGCAAATAATAAAACTCCGTTACCGTCGCAAGAGAAATAACCACCTTTCAGAGTTTTGTCAAGTGAGTTGATAATATAATATATATGAACATCATTCGATCGAAGAACTTAATTCCGTATTTATAACATCATCATTTTACAGTCATATAATTAAGCATGTGCAAGTGAGATTAATCCACTAACAAATGCTTATCCAAGATTATCTATTAAACTTATAGTAAACACCTTAATCTATTTCCATTAACTCTTGCATACCACCGATTAATCAGTAAGAGTGTGAGTCCATGCAAAACCAACAAAATTTCTCTTTGGATCAAGGGGTTTGAGTTCTTAATTAGTAAACGAAAGAAAGGAGGGGGTATTCTTCGTGGCTTTGTTAAAAATGAGAGAAGTTTCAAATATAGAATAATTTTGGTTTTCTTTTTTAGTTAGTCAAGTTTTAAACTTTTGAGTTAAAGTTTCAGCCTAAAAAGGATATTATATGGGCTAAAATTATCCACCTGGGTGTAGACTTTTTCCAGTTTAGTCTCTTGAGAATTTTAGATTAATAGAAAAATTATGTACCAAAATATTGATTAATAGAAGAATTATAAATCAAAATATTGAATCAAAATGAGTCAAATTAATTAGTTTAAAAATTAGAGACCAAAATATTGAAGAAAATGAAGCTAATAGATTAATGGAAGAATTATAGGCTAAAATATTAAGAAAAAATATCCAAAATGATTAGTTTAAAAATGAGAGACCATAATATTGAAGAAAATGAAGCTAATAGATTAATAGAAGAATTATAGACTAAAATATTGAAGAAAAATTAGTCAAATTTATTAGTTTAACAATTAGAGACTATAATATTGAAGAAAATGAAGCTAATATAACGAAAGAATTATAAACTAAAATATTGAGGAAAAATAAACAAAATTGATTAGTTTAACAATAGTTCTCGGAGTTTAGACTTTTCCAATTTAGTCCATATAGATTTTCGGTGCAGACTTGACATGAATGTTAGATCAAGAAACACGTGTCATGTGTTTATCGGACATTACGTGGTCAGCATTGATCACATCAACAGATTTCGTCTGATAATGGATGATAGGTAGATGGAGAGACCAACCTGAAAAATAAGTCATACTACGGGACGATCGGAAACCATAAAGTCATCTAAAGACTAAACCCCAAGGACTAGTGGATGATTTTAGCCTAGAATTATAATTGTCCGGGTTATATTGAAAATCAAGATAAAAATATAGACTTTATTGGACAATTTTGACTTTTTTGTTTTGTTTGTTCCCTACCAAAATCGTTTTCCCCACTTTCTTACATTTACAGAAGGCTTAAATAACAAGCATGTCATTGAGGTTTAATGTTTTTCCAAGAATATTTGTAGAGTAAATTTTGTTGTCCCGCTGACTTATGTATGTGACAATATTCCATACATTTCATAATTTGATGAGTGAAACAAGTGAACACGTCATTCCCAATTAAAAGAGAAGACATGTTTTGACCTTACGACTGGACTCATCTATTTTTCTACCTTCATCACCACTAGGGCTGTATAGGGTCGGGAAAATTTTTTTCCGACACCCGACCCGTGAATATCGGAATGATTATAATTCTTCCGAGCCGAGCCGAAATTAGTGTGTATTCCGATCCAACTTGTATTCCGAAATTGGTTCGGAATACGAGTTGAAATTCGGATGGGCCAAAAGCCCAAAATCAGCCTAACTTTACCGATTTCCAGCACAATTTCCGAAATTGCTTGACCCACGATTTTCAAGCCCAATTTTTAATATTGAAGCCCAAAGGCCCAAAATTTTCATCAACTAATTCATGCGTATACAGTCCTACCCAAAACCATTTCATTTGCATCCATGGATGCAAGTAAGACTGGGTGTCAAAAGGTAGCATCATATCCCTTCTACAATCAATAAAACCAAATGAAACAAGTCAAGCTTTCTCTTTAGACTCTAGAAGGAACCTTAACAAAGGAAAAAAAGATTTAAGAGTTATAAAAAGTATCAAAATCATTTCAACTAGGGAAAAAATTAACACGAATCACTACACAAAATGGGATCAGAGAATTGATCTCTGGTTCACCATATTGGATCAAAAGAAGCAAATCATTATGGGTGTCAAAACGCATCATCAAATCCTCTATGACAACATTTCCAACAAACCAACTATCTGGATGACAGTAAAGCCAAAACAGGGAATAACAAATAAAAGATCAGACAAAGTCAAAATGACATGACACAGATAATAAACGGTTACTGGAATCAGATAACGTCAGTCACCATCTTGCATATTGAGATGCAAGTATGACTGGGGCGACAAAAACTATCATTATTTTCACCACCTTTAAAAAATATGAACCTACAGCACACAAAGTACAAGTCAAGCAAACCTACCAATCATGAATATACAGTAGGATCTCAACTCAGCCCAAAAACTAGTAATCAAAAGTTAAAATATCATATCTAAAAACTCTCAAAACATTTTTCCGATAAGGCCCTGTAAATCCACCAAAGTCTACAACAACGAGCTTATACATATTATCAAAAATGCCTTGGAGAAATATATGATTGTACAGAACCAAGAAAACGGAAGAAAGAACTTAACACCGGTTGCTTTGGTGACATTCCACTGGATCCAGCAACGGTTTCATCAGGTTCTACTTTATCCACCAGTAACAATCCAATATTCCAAAATAATAACATGTTTATAAGCAAGCAAACCAACTCCAAACACAAGAAAGTATCTATATCTACAAGTCCACACCAGAAGCTAGGACCTAGCACAAATGCAGATCTAACATATAGAAAAATAAACAAGTTCCAACAACAAAGAAAAATATGAAATGAATACAACTAGAAATTCAAATAAACAAGTTACAACAACACCAACAAATTACAAAATATAGAATCATCTCGCCATCTTTCCATCACCCAAAACCTACATGCACAAAATAGAAGAAAGTGAGATACTTATATATTTATAATCATGCAACTTCATAGATAAGACAACAAATAATAGAGAAAAATACACGTACTAAGTTACTTAGTCTTAGTCATATTCTTCATGCACCTCAAAATCTTCAAGAACTCACAATGTCACAATATACCCATGCTTGAAACTCACCTCTACAATAACATTAAGTGATAGCATTAGCATATTAACATTCATCATAAATGAAATAAAAATTAAATTGGAGAATGATATCTGATTCTAGTTGATAGCTTTCCACATCATCCATCACATCTTGGGAGTCATAAATAGTAGGTGAAGACTTTAACCAATTTTGAGTACATATGAGGGTCTCGACTGTTTTGGGAGCTAATAAGCTTCGAAAATGATCTAAGATGCGACCTCCAGTACTAAAAGCAGACTCAAAAGCAACAGTTGAGATTGGAATAGCTAGTACATCTCGTGCTAGCTCGCCAAGAATTGGGTATCTTGTTGAATTCACCCTTTACCAAATGAGTATATCGAAAGTATCTCCTCCTGACTCAACTTCCTCCGTCAAGTATCGATCCACTTCTGATTTACACTCTACACTAGTACCCTTTGCTGCTCGAAACTTGCGAAATCTGAGCATAATATCATTATCATCCACCGAAGATGTACCACTCACATTTGATTCCTCGCCACTTGACTCAATCCCACTTGAACCTCCACCAAATTTGGCATAGTAATTAAACAAACGATCGATGACATTCCTCAACTTCTGAACAAGTTCAGATGCCCGCTCAGTACCAATAATTTCATCAAACCAAAACTCCAAAAACTCCATCTTATATCATGGGTCAAGCACACCCGCAACAAAAAGCATCATATTGACCTTCTCAAAATCTCCCCAATATTTGTCATATTTTTTCATCATCTTCTCAGTCATAATACTCAATATATAATCATCACTTCTACGAAATTGTTGCAAATGATTGTAGATCAAAGAAATTTCTTGAAAATATAAATTTGCAATTGTATACAAAGAACTAGAAAGACGTATAGTTACATCATGAAAAATCTTCAAGAATTTCACAAAGATTCTAACAGTCTCCCAGTCGTCATCATTAGGTGGCCCCAAGTCTCTTCTCCCTTGTCTAACCACAGTCAAACTCTCTATGAATTGACTATCATCCTCTTGCATAAGATCAAATGCACTTTGATACTTCTGTGCCACATCCAACATCAAGTAGGTGGAGTTCCATCTAGTTGGAACATCCAAACAAAGAAGACCTCCACTTGGAATTTTCTGTCTTTCCACACATAGCTTGAACTTGTCAAGTCGTGAAGGAGAAACCTTTACATACTTAACTTCATTCCTCACTTTCACAATTGAGTCATTCACTTCTTTCAACCCATCGCTAACAACAAGATTAAGTATATAGGCACAACATCGCATATGCATATACTCATTATCCAAAATAGTGCCAACCCTATTTGTTGTCCTCCTTTTCATATAATCAACAACAACATCATTTGCTGAGGCATTATCTACTGTGATTGTGAAAATGCTATCTATCCCCCATTCCAACAAACATGACTCAATTGTCCTCCCAATTGTGATTCCTTGACGATTAGGAACTTTAACAAAATTTATGATTCTTTTATGCAAGTTCCAACCATTATTAACAAAATGAGCAGTGATAACCATGTAATTAAGATTTTGAGTAATAGTCCACATATCAGTAGTCAAACAAACACGCTGACCAGTATTAATAAATGTATTCCTCAACCTTTCTTTCTCTTGGACAAATAAGTCCAAACAATCCCTCATTATAGTGATGCGAGAAGGAATTGAGAATCTAGGTTCAAGAGACCTCACAAAATCCTTAAACCATTGCCCCTCCACAAACCTAAAAGGAGACTCATCCATGATTATCATTCTTAAGAGTGCAGCCCTTATCCTTTTCTCATTATATTTAACAAGGCCCATTTCTCTACTTTCTCCCTCCTTCTTAAAAATCTCAGCCAACTTCACTTGCTTGTCATCTAATAGACGTTCTTTAGAAAGATAAGGTCTACATTTCATCAAGTGATAAAGTAAGTTAGATGTACCTTGCTTCTTTGAGTCACAAAAAAACTCACTTTTACAATGACAGCACCTAGCTTTAGGTGGAGTACTATCTTCAATCTTCTCAAAGTGGTCTCATGCTTTGGATTTTAGCTCAGTTCTTTTCTGATAACTTGAGGCTGAGGCTGAGTGTTGTCCGCGGAGAATGTTGGATTCATTTGGGACCGTGGGGTGCCGGGACTTGGATTTGGTCCCAAATTTGAATTAGCCCCTGAAGTAGGTGTGCTAACATCTCTACTAATGCCGATGTCGTCATTAGACTCATTACAATCCATAGGCTCCATCTATGTCAATTGCAAAAAGCCAAAATCAATAAATCAATTGCTCCATCTGTGTCATAAACCAGATACTAGAAAAGCTAACAAAGAAGCAATTTGTTCAAAATTCATACACAACATAACAATATGTGGAACACTAAGCAATATTCATTTCAACAAAATTGCATCGCAAGTATTAACATACTAAACAAACTTGGCAGCCAACAACCACGTGAGCTAAGACTCTACAGGTGATTCTTGGGCTGCAATCTCCCACAAACAAGGTATTCAACGGCAAAAGACATGGTCCTTAGCAACAACAGAGGAACATCCATGAGTTTAGCCTAGAATTGCTAAATTCAACTATTTTAACCAACTAAATTCAACAACAGAGGAACACCCCTAGAATTGTACACTTACTTTCATTACATTAATTGTAGCAATCAACAAATTCCCTTCTTTCTATTCCATTATGTAGTCCTTTCAAAAACAAGCTGCAATTATGTAGTTCTTTAAAAAACAAGCTGCAATTATCGCTCATAGGGTTTCATGTCAAACCTACAACTTCTAAGTGATGTAATATTACAGACACAAGGTTCAGAAGTTGTAATTTCTAACACAACAGATCAATATCGACGTGGATCATAAACAATGTCAGCAAGCTTCAACACATAAACACATAAATTTCAAGAGCAACAATGTTCAGAGAAAAATACACGTACTAAAAAGGCATTAAACAACCAAGTCCATGCGGCTATTTACATCTACATTATATTGTAGATCTTTTTTGTGTGTTGTAACTTTCTTGCACACGTATGCACTCACTCAGCGGGTCTGGAACACGGCCTCTCTCCACCATATTATATTTGATTTTTGATGTTGTTATGGCTGTTTGATTCATGTCCATGTACTAGTTAAACTGGTTTGTTTATTCCTTTACTGAGTTTCTGAAAGTCCTACGAATAGCACACATGTCCAGTATTTTACAAATATAGTATAGCATAGGTTATTTTTTGAATTCAGGTGGGTATTTAAATTACAGACCTAAATTACATAGCAGCTACAGATGGAAAACAGAGGACTCGTATACATATGGAAAACAGATGGAAAACAGAAGAGTCGGCATAGTTGTTGTATACCTAATGAATGAAGAGCCGAAGACTGAAGCTTTGAGATCTTGAAGAGGTGAGGCCAGTGGAGTTTTCCCGTGAAGCCTGGAGACCAGAGGCGTCAGACGTGCGGCGCCGTAGAGAGACAGTAGCTCACCGGAGAGGGGGGCAGCCGGGCAAGGGGACGGAGGAGAAGATGTTGGGAGGCAGGGAGACTCGGGAGAGAGAGGCGAATAAGTCTTTGAGAGGCGCTAAGGGAGTAACTGGGTAAGGGAAACGGGCTAGGTCAAAATGAAGTTTAGTATGAGCATCAAAACGACGTAGTTTTGATGCTCATACATATATATATATATATATTGCATTTTGGTTTTATATTCCGGGTCGGGTCGGAAGAGACAAATTTTTTTCTTCTATTCCGACACCCGACCCGAACCATCGGAAGGCCGACCCGAATTTACTTGGGTCGGTTCGGAAGGCCGGGTCGAGTCGGGTTCCACCGTTCCGTGAACACCCTTAATCATCACGTCTCTCTTTCGCCCTCTTGTCGAATAAATCCAAATACGAAGCCCGCAGTTGATCTCAGTTTGTCATTTTTGACAATGATTCTTCCTCCGCTTCGTCCTCCTCCGACAAATCCCAGAATCCATTTTCCAATATCTTCCGCTTCATGTTCTTCGGCACCATTGTCGAACCCTTCCAGTTCTTGATCCAAATTCTGGGCGGATACAGAAGACCGTCCTATTCTGGGTCGTCCTCTTCGTCGTCTCTTTGTTCCCCGCCGAGGACGGTGAGGCGGACCAAGGCGGCGTGACCCACCACTCCCCCACCCAGGTTCTCAAAAACTTCAACGAGGTTCGGACCCCGTTCGGTTCCTTCGCAACGAACTTCCCAGCGGCGAATTGGGCATCGAAGATGTTGTTCTGTTGAAGTGGAGGGCCGATTTTGGTTTCACTCTCGACAATTGCTCCAGCCAATCATTTCGGAGCACAAGACTCTAGATAATCGAAGAGGACGCAAGTGCCTGCACTAAATTGACATTTTAAATGAAACCCACGTCGCAAATACCACCCAATCACACAATTCTGCAAAAACAAATCCAAACCGATTTCCATTTTCTTCAACAGCCCAAGAACCTGCATGCCTTCCTTCACCAAACCCAGGCGAGAACACGCTTTCAATACTAGAGAGAAAGTGAACTTGTCCACACAAACTCCATTCTGAAGCATCAAAAAGAACAAAACCAAAGACGTAGCGAGCGAATCCAATGAGATGCGCCTGCGGTGAAGAAATGAAATGGAGGATGATCTCGGTGGTGACAGAAGCGCTTTTGATAAACCCAGTTGTTAAGAGTCTCGCATGGATTTGATTTAGGTCGTTTAAAGTTTTGCACTTCGGGAGGACAATGAGAGTAAGCAGGGCCGAGTTACATGGCTGGTATGAATTTCCGCAGAGAAGCATGAACAGGAGGATGTGATATAGTGTGCATAAGGGTACATATGAGTGACAAAAGTGTACGGTGGTTAAAATTTTGTTTACCGAATTTTAACCAAAAAAGTGAAGACAGAGGATAAAAGTTGATGAAAAAATAAAAAAATTTATGAAAGACTGTAAAAAAGTAAAAAAATTTACTAGAGATGAAAAATTGAAAAGACAGGAATTTTTATAATGATGATAAAATATTAAAGAATCAAAATTTTGGTTTCTGATTAGAAAATTAAACCAGCTTTGAGTGACATTTTGAGGAAGGTCCAAAAATAGCTGAGTCTGGTCCGCAGATAAAACATGTCTACATTTAGATGAGAGTGATGTGGCTGCTTTAGTCCACGACATCAAATTCGGTAATGAAATAGACAAGGTTGCCGGAAGGGTATTACAGAAAAAGGAGTATACCACATGAATAGCTAGACAACAAAATTTATTTAAAGGGTATTCTTGAGAAAATGTAAAACCCCATTCACTCGTGTTATTTAAGCTTTTACAAAATTAACCAATTTATTGGACTATATTACCGAAGCTAACTTGGCGCTAAACATGTCCATACCGGACCCAACAATTTCATGACGAAAAAGTTTCCCGCCAATGTCAAGTCTTTATGGGGAGCCATATCACTCGCATTCACATGCTCTCTGCCTCTCTCTAATCCGAGACTAGCAGCAATTTTCCTACTTGCTGAATAATGCTCGGGGTCCCAGCATAAACCTCGTAGAGAAATCATGGGGATTCAGGGGCTCTTGCCGCTGCTGAAATCGATCATGGTGCCAATCCACATCAAAGAACTAGAGGGCTGTTCTGTTGCGGTCGATACATATTCTTGGCTCCACAAGGGTGCCTTGTCTTGCAGTAGAGACCTCTGCAAAGGCCTACCCACCACCAGGTAAGGGTGTTGTGTACACACGCACACACACACAAGGATTGCGTTATATAGACGACTCGTCAAATTTGGCGTAATGGGTAATATTTAGTTGGTCATTTGGAATAATGGATAAGTCTTTTGCTTTTGATTTTTACATAATGTAGTTGGAAAATTGGATCATTTTATGGGGTTGGGATTGTGGGTCTTCTTGTTTTGGTATTTGATGAATTTTTAAACGCGCAAACCTGAAATCATTTTCCAAACCCCTCAGCTCTATTTGAACTTTGATTATCACCCGAGGGGGCTAATGGAGACTTATAAACTGGGTTTTGTTAAGGACAATAATTGTGGTACAGTTCGTTAAGTTTTTTCTTTATTGAGTTATAGAGAGGGTTCGTCATTTGTTTTCCTGAAATACACACTACGGCGATTTTCATTAAAGCAAGAAACTTCCCCATTTTTGGACCTTGGGGATGGGGAAGTTGGAATGTTTATCTGCATCACATTTCTGTAGGCACGTTGAATATTGCATGCATAGAGTGAATCTACTCCGGCACTGTGGCGTCAAACCTATTCTTGTGTTTGATGGAGGTCTTCTGCCCATGAAGGGTGAACAAGAGAACAAGCGTGCCAGGTATGCTGACATCTTTCGAAGTTTCACTTCCAAGTGCATTCGGAATGCATAGCTTGTTGATGTTTGCTTAACTATTAACTGAACAGCTGACTGTAGCACTGAACAATATGACAGAGCCTTTCACCAACTGTGGAATTTGCATATTATTTTGTCAGCTCATTTTACCTTGCTAAGTATGTAGTTATTGTTTGTTATTTTGTCCTTTTTTGTCTTAACCAAAGTCACTCGAATTATAAATCATTATTTGTTTATATCGGCGCTTTTGTGGTTCATATGGTGAGCTTACATTGTGATTGTCTTACTAACCTTAATATGCCGGGGATCCAGTTGAGATAGGTTTTAGCCATTTTAACGTCGTGTTACTTAGGTGGGTTGGAAATACTAGAAAATGGTGGTGGGTTGAAAATACTAGAAAATGGTGATGGGTTGGGCAATAGATAGTCACCACCTTGACCTCTAGCTGTTCTGCTCTCATTGACACTTTATGCAATGGGTTGAGTAGCTTCATTTAGTCTTTTCATTACGAAAAGGCTTCATGAGCCTGTTATTTCTTCCACTTTTTATGAGTTTGTTCCTCTATATTTCTCTTTAGATCTTCCTCAGAAATATAGAATGTCGACCTGCTGTTTGTCAATTTTTGTTTTGTTTCTTTGCTGCTTTCTGTACTGAGACCAATGGGTCGGAGTGTTTTCTAAGAAAGACATTCATTATTTGACTCTACAAAGCATCATTCTTGCCTTTTGATCCCTGAAATGTGATTGAATGGTTAAGACCTTCAACTCAATTAATTCTGTCTACCTACTCATGCAGGGTGAGGAAGGAAAATCTTGCACGCGCTACTCAGCATGAGTCAGAAGGAAATTCTGCTGCTGCTTATGAATGCTTCCAGAAAGCTGTTGATATTACACCTTTGATTGCACATGAACTAATCCAGGTAGGAAAAGAATTTTTTTAGGCACAAGAGTATACTGACCCTCCAGAATGATCAGATCTTGAATGGAGTTATATTTCTATTGTGTGCTTTATAATTCTTCCATTGACATGGTTTCTTGTGGCAGGTGTTAAAACAGGAGAATGTGGCTTATGTGGTGGCTCCTTACGAGGCAGATGCCCAAATGACCTTCTTAGCAGTCAGCAAACAGGTTGAAGCTGTTATCACTGAAGACTCAGATCTTATACCATTCGGTTGTCCCAGAGTGAGTTAAATAGAAGTTGATTTGATTAGTTTTCCATCTCATCACAATTTCTGCTATGATCTATAGAAAAATCTCAATTCTCTTTTAACTGTTCTAGGTTTATTCATTTACTTTTTTGGGTGCTCTATGCTTCTTACTTCAAACTATTTGGCTAGGATGCTTAAACTTGTTTCTTGACACCAGATTATCTTTAAAATTGACAAGTTTGGGCAAGGTGTTGAGTTTCGATACTCCATGCTACAACAGAACAAGGAGCTCAGTTTTGCAGGGTTCACCAAGCAAATGCTCCTCGAAATGTGTATTATGAGTGGATGTGACTACTTGCAGTCATTGCCAGGAATGGGCCTGAAAAGGGCTCATGCATTGATCAAAAAGTTCAAAAGTTACGACAAGGTGAGTTTTCATTGCCAACTCACTTGATAATTGCGTTCATTTACCTAGATAGACCAAGAATTTTTGCATATATATGCTCACACCACTAGAAAGGAAAAAAAGAAGGAAAGGGGAAAAGAAAACGAAAAAAGAAAAAATGATGATATATACCCGGAAATGCTTTTGATTGTGAGCAGGAGGACATCGATGACATTTTTGCATCCTTTGGCTTTCAGATTCCTTCTGTCACTAGAAACCTGTTATTTTCTGGTGGTGAATTTCGTACTCTTTTTCTGATATATATGCAAATGATGAGTTGTTAAATACAGGTAATTAAGCACTTGAGATACAGCACTGTTTCTGTCCCTCCATTATATGAAGAATCATTCAAGAAAGCGATATTGACTTTCCAGCATCAACGGGTTTATGACCCTGTCAATGAAGATATTGTACATTTATCTGACATATCTGACAATATTGGAGATGATTTGGACTTCCTAGGCCCATATCCTTGACTTGTATCTCATCTATTAGCCTTAAATCTCTGAGCACTTTTGCTCTAATAATTGAAATGCTTGGGATCATTCCTTGACATGTTACACGCGGATATCACAACATACAGCAAAAGGCATTGCAGAAGGTAATCTGGATCCATTTACGAAAATGTCATTTCAGGTACATCCTCTCTCCCTCTCTCACTACCACCCTGCCCCCCTTTTCTTTTAGGTACATTTTTTGTGTGATTATCAGGTCAAATACTGTACCTTGTTTCCAATTAGACATGTAGGAATGGCAAAAGAAGAAATGCATAATTGGAAAACTACTTAGAAGAGGAAAAGGTAGGTAACAAAGGAAAGTTTCCTGGGAAGTATATTTTAACGAATCATTCCGAGTTTAATGAGGTACATAAATATCTGCTAGACACATTGGTAAATAATCTGGTTCCATACTACCATTTCGAACTTAATGACTGGGCTTACTGTTTTAACTGGTATATATACTCCAATGAAGACAAAACAATTGAAACATCTAAGCCTTGTGTATCTTGTTTACAATAGTTAATTTGCTTTTGTTTTCGGTACTATCTACTGTTTGACTAAAATATTGCTTATCCATCTGAATTATGTATTAATTCTATTCATACGTAATGTTTGTGAATCAGGTAGGGCCGCCAAACTCTCTTCAGTTCTATACTGTATCAGACATGCAAATATTACTTCTGACTTTAGGGAACTTAACTAATTAACTTTGTTACACTTTGCTTAAATTTTGCTTCTCACTAACTCTGGCTGTGCTCTGCTCCTCCATCTTTGGACTACCAGGGAGAGAATGATAGTGCTCTCATGGCGCTTGACAGAAGTTTCCAACATAAACAGTTTAACCCTGATTGCGTAAGGAAGAAGCTAGATTCGCATGTTCAGAAGAATCTCTTGACTAAATATTTTTGTATCCTTTGATGCCCTTTTTTCATGTCTTTGATCATGTCCTGCTGTTTTCCTTTTCGTACTTGGAAGTAAAATATAGGGATAAATACGCTTTGCACCTTGCAACTATGGGGGTTATTGACACTTTTCACCTCCATCTATTATTTTTGTTACCATGCGTTACAATTTTTTGTTAATTTGAATGGAAAATAATTTTTTGGTGCATGAAATGACA
This sequence comes from Myrica gale, assembly GCA_963930655.1. NCBI lineage: Eukaryota > Viridiplantae > Streptophyta > Magnoliopsida > Fagales > Myricaceae > Myrica > Myrica gale. The sequence continues at coordinate 11,701,289 of OZ005603.1, read as the reverse complement.
ATTTTGTCCCCATATTTTTTTTTTTCTGACAATGACCATTTTATGAGACTAAAGTCGTAATTTTAGAGGCCAAAAATCAATTTCCGTCAAAACTGACAGAAAATTTCAATGGAGTGTGTAAAGTGTTTAAAATCAATAGTTGTTGGGTGTAATATAACAAAAATAATAGATGCGGGTGCAAAGTGTCGAGACTCCTATAGTTTGAGGGTGCAAAATGTATTTATCCTTAAAATGTATCACAATTTCTAAAAACTGGTTACATTTTTCGTCTGTTTCATACTTCAGAACCAGAAGATGCTAGGAGCATCCCTTTCCATGCAGGATATGTGATGACCATACCTTGGTTTGCAGGATCGCTTCCTCTTGAGATCTGACATGTATTTGAGCATTTTTTAGCGAACCCAATTTGAAAAACCTTCCATTTCCTCTGCACATAAGCTGCTGATATGGCCTCCCATCATATTTGAAAATTAGGCCATTTTTGTGATCCTAATCTATCCAACAATGTTCACGTATGATGGTTTTGAGGCTATCAGCAGGCCTTTGACTTATGCCATGAAAGGGCATGGTTTTTGGGAGGATAGAGTTGATAAAACTAATGAATTGTTGATTGGTTTATGGCACCCTCAAGTATCAGCAGGCCTTTGACTTATGCCAGGAAAGGGCATGGTAGTTGGGAGGATAAAGTTGATAAAACCAATTAATTGTTGATTGGTTTATGGCACCCTCGAGTGTCGAATTTTCCCATTTTGTTTTGTCCCAGTCATTTAGTTTTCCCTAACACCTAAAGGCTTTGCATCCCTTGAAGCAAAGAGAAAATTCAGGGCCCCTTGGTCATCATCTAATCATCCAACTCCAGAGGACAACTCTTCTTTTATTCCCAAGGACAACATCACTGTGGAGGCTGCTGCTTGTAAAACTGACTGCTTACCAGCAAAATTGCTTCACTCTGAAAGCATGGGGACTGTCATTGCTGCTAACAATCTCGTGTGTTATATGAATGGAATGGTGACAGATTTCAGTTGAATATCACGTGATGGTTGTTGAGAACTTCTTAGGCTTTACTACACAAAATTGATCTCTTTGCTTTCTTTAGGTAGAAGATCGTTTTGCCACTGAAATTCTGGAGTGCTCAGAGTCTCCAACCCATGGTAAGGCTATAGTTTCCTTGAGATCTATATATTCAATTTTGAGGTCATACTTGGTACTCACTTCCTTTTATATTGGTGAACATAAAAGACACGGTGCCTGAGACAAGTCCCAAACAAATCCTAGTGCAGCAACCCCAGTATTCAATTCATAAACGATGTACAGCATTGCAGAAGGAGCATGAATGTAAGAATGTTCCAGATGCAGCTGAGGGCAAAACAAGAACGGAGACAAGAAAGGTTGTAATAAGGAGTTCGTATTTTCAGCGTAAGTCAGAAAACCTGAAGGAACCAAACAATGGACAAGAAAAGGCTGTAGCTGATCGAGTTGTTGATGTATATGAGAATACCATCACCCAGGATGCTTGTTTCAGAGATAACCATATTAAGGACAAGGTCATGAAAAGGAAGATCTCAGCAAATGACTGTGTTAAAAAAGTAGGTCCTCTCACTTTATGCTTTGGGTATTTATTTTCTATAGCTAGAATACTATTTATAACTTTTGATGCTTTAAACTGCTTCAGGAAAATGTGAAACCCAAGCACAGGCATCTAAATACGTCTCCTCCTGATAATGGTATGTACCAGTGTCAAGAACTCTTATCGAAACCCCATTTGCAGACAGTACAATTATGTACAGCTTGAGGTTTATACTTTTCACCAAAATGGATCTATGGATCGGTAGTTCCCAAGTATATGCTTTACAAGATTCAATTTACATGATTAACATATCAAAGCATAGATGTGATTATTTGAGCTTATGCTTGTTGTATTGCTATATGGAATATTCTTTCACACGTGATCGATAACAGAAATCGCCTTTCAAGTCAGATCGACTGTCGGATTGGGCGTTAGAGAACTAATTTTCCTTGGTCCAATTGACCTTGTTGCCTAATCTGATGGCAGGAGTTCAAGATCTTCCACAACATCACCATCTCTTTGCCAGGGGCTGTGAGATCAGCCTGCCCCCTAGTCCAGTGACGGGTTGGCGGCATGGGTACAAGATCTTGTACTCTCAGATCTAGTAGCCATCTAACTGCTGAGTGTGAAATCTTGTTCCCCTCTGTCAAATATAGGAATGATCTAGTCATGGGGTGTGAGATCTTGTTCCTCTATCCCCACCCAGCCACCACCAACACATTGATCAGTTATCGGCCAAAAAATAATTGGTGTCAGCATTTGTTAAAAGCCATGTGCTAAGTCAGTCAACCTTGGGGTGGTTCTTGATGGTTGGCATCCATAAGGAATGACCAGCATCCGACCAGAGTGGTTAGTGCTCCCTATCCAAGCAACAAAAGAGTAGAGCTTTATGATGTTCTTGAGTATGTCTCAAGTCTGGGTGGCAGCAATCTATCAAAGAAGGCTCTGACTAGTACAACCAAAGCACAGTAGCTGGATAGATGATGGTTTGTCCTATCACCGAGTCCAGGGTATGAACCATGCACTAGGCAACTGGCTTCGTTTTAATTCGGACAGAAGTCTAGTACGTTTTTACTGACATCAACAAGGGTCTAAAATGGTGAACATCTAAAATGATGAAGGTATAAATGATACTAGAAAAATGTATATTTAAATGACATAAAAAAGGTACTCTTGAGGAATATAAATTGGATGAAGAGGATGCGGAAAGTATAATGGAGAGAGGATAAAGTATCAGGATGAAGAGAGAAATAAGGAGTGCAACTAAATACTGGATAAGAAACATATCTTTAAAAGAAAACCGAACAGAGGCAGAGAAGGGCCTTGGAGACACATTCCAGAGACACCATGGAGAGAAATGAGAAGTGTCAGCCATCAGATTGGAAGACAATATGGCAGAGTAAACTACATGGAGGTGGAAGACCCTATATCCAGGCAAAAGTTATTGTGTGAGTAAAGCTATTGTGTGAGTGTGTGAGTGGACGGATGAGATTAGAAGTTGAGAAATCTAACGGCTGACAAAATGTCACGTCAATTAATGAATCCGACCCGACCCGCACAACCGACACGGTTTCATTAATTGACGTGACATTTTGTCAGCCGTTAGATTTCTCAACTTCTAATCTCACCCGCCCACTCACACACTCACACAATAGCTTCACTCACACAATAACCGGCCTCCCTATATCCATTGAGGAAACGTAGTGAACACCATATTAGATCCTATTTTACAAGTTGATATGCCATGTCACCTTATTTGTAAGACCCCGTTTTCAAGTGAAGACCACCAATGTGAGATTAATCACAATAGGTGTTCTTATTGGCTTTGGGAATATGTATAACCACTTTAAAAACACCAAAAATGAAAAACCTCATCTGATGCACCAAGCCATGTGTACATTTAGCTTCGTCCCTATGTATAGTTGAACATTAATTTATGCACCAAGCAATTTCTTTCATGTGGTTGAGATTGGAGAATTTCGCAGAATTAAGCACATAATGTGCATGAACCTGGATATGATTTTTTGAGGAATACACAGTTTCTGACGGGATTGAACCTTTATAAATCACTAAGGCATTAAGGATATCAAATATTCATCTATAGTTTGGTTTTTGCTATGATTTGATTTATGTACCTGTGATTCCTGTTATCGATTCATGCCTTTGTCCAAAGTATGTAATGCCTGTCAGTGCTAGGTTTCTTAATGTAATAGAACAGACATCTTATATGCTTCATTACTCTGGCTAACTATGCTCCCCCCGACGTGAGCAAAACATTGATATGTTGCCTCACGTGTAGGTCTCCATGCTCCTGACCTCAATAAACCATCTACAGAGAACAAAGCTGAAGAAGGAAAGTTTGGATCCGACATCTCCCATATAAGCCGTTATTCTGAAATAGCAGAGAAATCAATGGAAAATTTTGTTTCAATAATCACATCATTTAGATACTCCTCATCTGGTTCTCGTGCCAGTGGTCTCCGTGCTCCTCTGAAAGATGTCCGAAATACTTGTACAAATAGGTAAGATATCTGAACCTGATGCCAAAGTCCGTTGCTCTTCTTACTTTTACTACTGCATCATGATATTTGACTTGCATTTTATTGAAGGCCCAGCAGTCACATGGACTTCAGCCAATTTGCATATGTACCAAATAAGCACAAGAGTGGCCTAGCATCTCGCAAAGGCTGAATATGGATTGTAGTTGATCATCATGATTTTTGGCTGAGATTCATCTCAATTGCAACAGGTGCTCTAATGTCTCTTGTTTTTTTTTTTGCCTGGGTCTGTTTTGTCACTCTAAGTGGGATTCCGGCACTATCTTTTCCCTGTTTGTCTGCTATTTCTGTTTTTCTTCTTGTTTGATCTATTTTTGTTTTCTTCTACTCAGGGTTAGCTTGTCTCAATGACTTTTCCTTAAAATTATTGGAGGCCCATTACCACCTACCTGATCGACGCATCTGTCTATTTTAATCATATCTCTGTAAGTTTGGATGTCACCATTTCACGTTAATGTGCTTGCTCTTTCAGATTGAAAAAATGCTAATTGAAGTTGATATCTCTATTCTCTGCAGTTTAATATTCCTTTTTCTTTACTGTGTTGGACGTACAGGATATGTTTTGGTCCAAAGTCATGCTACATTGTGTCATTTACAAAGGACAATGTCACTGTCGGAAGTGAAATCTATAGCAGCAGCTTAATGTCTCCCTCATAGATTTTTTTTTCTCATTTTTGCTACTTCTATTGTGTTTAGGGTTATAAAGTTACTAATGCCTTACCACACATGTGAAGGAGAAAGGCTATAGAAACCGCTCATGTATCAGCAGAACGAACCAACTTCCCTTGATGCGAAAACAATGATAGTGTGTCCTGGCAAAATACTCTGCATATTTTGTTCAACAAGCAGACAACTTCTTTAGGTATGATATAATTATAAACAACGTACCACAGGGATATAAGCTACAGTCGTAGCTAAAAGCACACACCATAAATAAAGGTCGTATACCTTTGGTGTGTAGATAGATTGAAAGCCCAGCCCACCGTCAAACAAGTTGCTGGGTTGGGCTTAATCAGCAGGTAAACATTCTCCAGCTTCTTACTCTTAGCTTTTTCATATGTTGTCCTATATGATTACAAAATTACGGAGTGTACCACTCTGAACTATTATATATATAAAAGGATTAAGAAGGTTGGCTTCTAATTGGATTATTGACACTTCTGCCGTGAACATCAGCAGACGATTGAGAGCTTATCTGCTTTCATCAATGGCATCCACGTAAATGCATATAAAATGATTTCTTGAATCAGCTACTCAGATTTGGAAGCAATATTTAGGATTTTCTAAGAGCTCAGAGGATAAGCCCGCAACAGAGAAAATAAGAAGGGTGCTCAAAGGATAAGGTGGGCAATTGTAGACCAGGAAACCAGTTTTGAAAGTGCCATTGACTTTATACGTTATATATAGCAGTGAAGATGACAAAATCAATAAATTATGAAGAAGTAGAAGAAAATGAATGATTCATCGATTAAAGTCAATGGATTATGTACAAGTTGCATGTTTTGACCAAAAGGGATAAGGTGGATTCCTGCGGTGTGCAGACCACAGATCAATAGCCGAAGCACAACTAAAACAAGTTAAAGAGGATAGAAGACGTCAAAATCAAGAACCTAACGTATATGAATAGGGGATTTGAAAGTTCCCTCGGTTTGCAGCCCATTTGGAGCAAGCAGCGCAACCCACGGGGAATTCCTTCCTACTCTGCAAAACCTAAAACTTAGGGGTCTCTCTCTGGATGGATGCCTGTTTGTTTGATTCACTTTATGTTGAAATTAGTGGATCATGATGATGAGTTATAAGAAGTTAGTCTGTCTAAGAACTGAAAAATATAATTAGAATAGGATATTTTACTTCCAGACATTTGTGTTCTAACAAATTGAGATACTTAAAAAAAGATAGAGAAACGAACAATTGGGAAAACCAACAATTCTCTCAAGTCTATTTTCATGGTTATGTTTGTTTAATAGCCTTGAAAATGTTTTCACTCAAAAAAATATTTCAATTTTCAATAAATTTTTTTTATTTAATTATTGGCCTCAATTACTTCGAAGAACAATACAAAAATCATTTTTTTAAACGAAAATCCATAAAAACTTGTCTAAATATATATATATTTTTTACTCTCACATCCTAGAATAAATTTTAAAAAATTTATCTTTCTAAATCTCTCTTCTATGTGCTTCACTATTCTCACAACCACAAAAAAAAAAATCTTAATCATTACATAAACAAATATTTTCAAAAACACAAACAAAGATAACCTTGTTTCTCTTCTTGGATGATAGCAAGGCCAACCTTACGCAAGGGATAATCCGTTCGAGCACCTCCTTTCAATATATAATATTAATGTCACCCAATTAATTATTCTTGTGGTTCTAAGAGTTCCAAAGTATAACGGTCTTCGTTTTTACGCGTTTTTCACAAAATGGTAGCTACGAATATGCTATTTTTACTGGAGAATTTTTGGAAAAAAAAAACAAATAAAGAAAGATCGAGAACCCTATATAAGCAATATTTGACTTCTGTTACCAGGAAGACTACTACTACTAAAAGCATGCTTCATACCTAGCTTCTGCAATTTCAGATGATCAAGTGATAAGTAAGTACCTATAATTTATATATAATAATATCTAATTGTAATTTATAAAGTCTGAATATTTATAAAGAATTTTGATCCAACTTAATTCTCTTAAATATGCAAATCTATTAAAGTAAATATTTGATTTAGCGATTTAGCTAGTCTTGGTCGTTTTATACGTAGACATTATGCGAACGCGGCTTTAATTTGATAACTAGTCCTCTTATAACCACTAATTAATTACGACTTAAGGAAGTAATTTAGATAAAGCACTTATAAAAAGGTCTATTTGCACTGGGGCTGAACAAAATCGGACCGCGGACCGGACCGGAAAATCAGACCGGATTTGCGGTCCGGTCTGGTCCTATTTTTTAAAATGCGGTCCGGTCTTTAAATTTCTGATATGCGGTCCAGACCGGACCAGACCACATTTAGTATTTTTTTAAAATTTTTTTAATATATTAAAAAAGCCTCTGTGCACTGCAACACTCTTTCTGTGAATTTTTTTTAAAAAAATAAAAAAATTAAATTCGTTCTGGACCCTTTAAGTGGTCCAGACCGGACCGCATTTTAGAAGACCGGAAGTGATCCGATCCAGTCCTTTAATATAAGAGAACCAGAAATACGGTTCCGACCGCATTTCCAGTTTTCAACCCTAATTTAGACCCAAACAACCAAACATGTGGCCCAATTAAAAGATCATGAATATATTTTGAATTATTAATATTGGTCGGATTTGATTAGTTCAGCAAAGAAACATCACAAAATATATCTGATTTTTCTTCTTCATGTTTTTCTAAATTCCATCCCTTTAATTTTATTAGTCATGTCGTCTTCTCGGCCATTGGAAACAATTAATTTACGCACATGGCTGTCAGCATAACAAAGCACCTTGGGGATGTTTGTTTGCCAATATTTTGGGGAATATTCCCAAAATTTTGGGAATCTTTACTTTATTGAGATTTATTGGGGTTTGTGAAAAATGAAGTGTGTAGGTGTAAAAGTTAAAAATTTTGGAGTTTGTTTGGTTTGTCCAATTTGTTAAGACCCCAAATATTTGGGGTCTCAAACATGCCCCGTGTCTCATATGGAAGAGCAACACGACACTAAGGCCTTGTTCGTTTGGCTGAATTTTTGGAAATTCGCATTCAAGTTTCTACTTACTCAAACCAAAATGATGAAATGGAGGATGCAATTAATTTGTTTTCAAATTTTTCCTGGTCAAACTGATGACGAATTACTGAAGTATCCTACTAACTGCTTGAGGACATAAAAGGATAAGGGTAAAATGAGTGTGTAAAACATGTGGCCCATACACGATCAATGAATTAAATTTGAAGGGTTTGTGAATGGATGGAAAAGCCCAATTGATTTCTTCTGCATTGAGTTAGTTGAGGGTGAATATGATCATTTCATCTGACGAAAGCGAACTTCGGTCTGTTTTTCGATTTTTCCCCTCCCCTGTTGACATGAAAGAAGGACATCAAGTTTAACCTGTATTTATTTTACTTTTAAGATTTGTTTTTTTTTCAAAGCACTAATTGATATTTTAAAAAAATATATAAATTGTACTACTTCCTAACCATATGTACAAAATTCAAATAAATCCTCAATTCTAATCACAAGCAAAAAATAGGTGTTTGTGTGCCAAAATTTTACTCACCCCAAAATTTTAGCCTAATAAAATAACTACAAAATATTTTCTCACTCCCATCAAATCATCTATTTTCATTATAATAAATATAAAAAATTCATTCAAATTACCTCTTTTTCATTTTTTCATCAACTCCAACACCTCAAAATTTTAACACTCAAACACCACCGTCACAAAAAGCACGTATGGTCCTCAATGGCTATATCAGCCATAAAATATAATTAAGCTTAAGTCAATTTCACAAAGCACAAATTAATCTTTCCCTTCTTTATTTGTTAGGTTAAACTATCACTAGTTGGACCGGATAAACTTAACAAAGTTTCTATCAATTCCGCCTGGCTTGCACAAAAAAATAATTGGTTTAGATACGGTGTACCACTTGAACTTGTCTTTGTGGTCATAATGAATATAGACAACAAGACACTAGGGCTGTTCAACTTCGGTGTAAGTGTCAGTTTTGGCCAAAACCGGCACCTATACTGGGTAGGCCGGTTTTTAAATAATTGTCACCTACATCGTTAAAGACAAAAATTGACCCTTAGTGGTGACGATTTTAGCGGTGACGGTTTCCGGTTATCCTACATTCATATTGGACTAATTTTTTAGCATTTTATGCACTTGGCGCAATGTATTTTTTTATTTTTTATTTTGGTTCATTAATCACATATCAATAAAATCTAAACTAATGAATTCCAAAATCAATAAAATTAAAGATCATCTTAAAATATAAGATGAGAATTTAAAGTCTAAACTAATAAAATCCGAAATCAATAAACTTAGATAACATCACAACAAGATGAGAATCTAAAGTTTCAACCAATAAAATCCAAAATAATAAACTTAGAGAGATGTAATTGTAAGAACATTTTAAAGATGAGTAACTCCTTCAAAATTCCTACTCCTCGATCTCCGTCGCCAAGATGCGTAGCTCTACATAATATATTTAAATACACTAAGAGCATGTTCGGTTTCATCAAAAAATGAGGATTTGAATCCTCTTTCACTATGTTCGGCGAAAAAGCAGATGGAAGAGGAGGATTTGACTCCCCCTCCCCTGCAGTCCCCTGCCCCATGTCCCCACCTTGTCTCCGACGCATTTCAGTGTTATTTTGTCTTTTAGTGATTATTTTATTTTATTTTTTTAAAATATCTTTTAAATATTCTATTTTTAATAACAAAATAAATAAATTTAAAATATAAAACAAACAACTTTAAACATCATCATTACTTTTTTACACCTCAACAATTTTTACACAAACACCAATATAACTTTATCATCACCTAAAAATTCACAAAATTCTCCAAATCCTACAAAAACCTTCAAAACAAACATCACCTAAGTGATAATTTATAAAAAAGTAAAAATATTATTCAAACTAATAAACTAACAAAAGAAAAAATAAAATTAACCGAGTCAATTGTATAAATTTTTATTATTCAAGTCCTCCACAATAGGGTCGCAGAAATAAAATTACCCTACATCTGCGGGCGTGGTGGTCGACAGGAGAGGGAGAGAGAGAGAGAGGCACAAGTGGGGTGGGCGCAGAGACAGAGAGCCAAAAGGGGAAATGGGAGACTCGCGGGGCGGGGTAGATCCAGGTGGAAAAAAGGCCGTATAAAGTGCACCCTTCAAATCATGAAGGAGAACAGGAAGCAATACAGCTGTATAAACTGCAGTTTTCACGGAGATACATTATCTAAACACAATAATAAATGTCAAAGACATCAGTTCTGTAAAATAAGAAAGAACAAACAAAAGTGAGGACCATATAATGAACACAATAAAACTGAATTGACTTCGTTACCCCAAATTTTCTTTCTCTATTTCAATGAAAAATGATCCCAATTTCTCGCTAAAACCCAAATAAATAAATACAAACAGTACTAACTAATGACAAATTTTCCTTTTCCTTTTCGCTTCGATTTCTTTTCATTTCGGGAAATAAGATGAAAAAGAAGCAGCAGCCGTGGCCATGGATTATAGGACATGGTCATAGACTCGTATAATGGTCACGTCTCCAAAAATCCCGTCTTCCTAAGAACTGAATTCCGAACTTTTCTCAAATCCCGGCCCTTGAGATTGCCCGTAATGAAAACCGAGGACATTTGCCGGGTAATTCGCCGATCGATGATGACGTGGGGCGGTACCATTTCCGCGTCATCAAGTGCCTCTTCCAGGTTATCGCTAACTGCGTGGCGGTATATGGTATCGGGGATATTGACTGGGTGCGACCTGGCCATTCTTTTCTCGAAGTTGCGGCTGATCTTGGACTTGTTCTTACGTAACACGCGCGTGTTCTGATGAGCCATTTCTCGATCATAAGTGTCGTCTTCGTCGAGCTGGTGGTGGTAGTGGCGGAGGTGGTCGTTGTCGTCGTAAATAACGTCGGACTCCTGGAACTCTTCCATCTCTCTGGCCATTGGAGATTGAGAGAGAAAATGAGAGAAAGAACTGAGTTACGACTAAAAGAAGATGGGATTGGGTGGATGGGGGGGGGGGGGGGGTTATAGCTGGGAAGAATCCAAATCGTAGTGAGCACACTTTGATTGTCTTGTGTGTGGTGATATGGAGTCACCAGAAAAGCGTTGACGCGGTCCCCGCTTCCTCTCTGTGTGAATATAATAAGTCATAGCTAGACGGGGTTCATGTGTTGTGTCTGAGAGTCTCTCTGTAAGTCGGCTGCCCAAGACAGGTCTAATTTCCTCATGGCTCACGGATCATGTGAGTGATGTGACTTGACTGAATTGCCGCAGTTGTAATTGAAGTTGTACTGTTAATTAAGGATGATCATTGCTCATTTACCGCTAACATGTCAGTCTTTCATGCAGCGAAGCAATTGGGGAGGTAAGATTATGCTCAATGTGGCATCAAAACTCTAGCCTGTTTGGAAATTGTAGCTACATTTTCCATGGAAATTTCTTGGAGGGGAATTAATTTCTTAGGTAGGTATGTGGATATAATGGTCTAACTTTGACTAAACAGCTTGATAGAAATGTTTTGGTGGCCGGAGTATTGAAATTTGAACATGTCGAAATAATGTCATTGCTTGGGTCCGGGGCAGACAAAATTAATTGGGTAAATGTTTCATGGTGTCATCATTTATTAGTTCTGCAATTATCATTTTGTTTCACCCGAAACAAATGGTGTCATTTTCCTCTATCATACTCCTTACCAAAATTAATCTGGTTCTAATATTTTGTCCCATTAAAAAATAGAAATGCTTAATTAATTGGTGTCTTTCCTGGGTTTTTATGGAAAGAATCTAATGGCTCAGGATCTCTGAGTGTGTAGAACCAACTTCTAAAATTAATACTGAGCTGTTGGATTCTTTCAAAAAGAACCCAAAAAGGACACCAAACATTCCTCTAAAAAAACAAACTAGCTTAATTTTACATAAATGGTGCATATTGAGCTATTTTTTTCCTAAAAAATATCTACTAATCGAAAGTTATTAAGGCTGTGTTTGAGAAGTAAAATTTTAAGGTTCTTAAAATTTTAGGTATTGCGGTTGATGAAAAAGTGGAGAGAGAGGTAATTTTTTTATATTTTTTGTAATAAAAAGTAATGATTTGATGAGGAGAGAGAAATTATATTGTAATTTTTTATAGCGTTAAAATTTTAGGATGGGTAAAATTTTAGTGTACAAACGGAGCCTAAATACAGTTTAAAGTCATGTTCAAATTTGTCACCATATAGTTTAAAGTCAATTAAGTACGTTTACACTTTAAAGAATACATTAACCTAAAACATATTACTTTAGCAGTCAGATTTATATTTAAAAAATTATTTACAGCCGGTTCCAAACGCCTTTATTCTCTAAGATAAAAGATTTTTTTTTAAAAAAAAAACAACCACATTTATCCAAATGCCCTGGTGAAGTGTTTGTTTTTTTTACTCTTTTTGTTTTCTTTTTAGGTACAGTAGTTCGATTGACCTGCTGAAGCAAAGTTCAGAGAGTCTTCTAAAGGGACAAGTCCCTTATATTCACACGTGATCCGTAACAGAAATCGTCCGGAAAAACATTAGACATAAAATCTAATAAATAAATAAAAATTTAAAAATAAATTAAAAATAAATAGATTAGTTTTAATAGTATTATTTAAAAAATAATATCTTCTTTAAAATGTAATTTTTTATTTTTTTAATATTTATAGGAATCTTTGTTTTGAAGGGACATTTTATGGGTCTTAGTTGTTACGCGTTTTTCACACGTGCAAGGAAATGGTAGCTACGAATATGCTATTTTTACTTGAGAATCTTTGGAAAAAAAGAAAGAAAGATCGAGAACCAATGCAATATTTGACTTCTGTTACCGGGGAGACTGCTACGCAATTTCAGATAAATGTAGTGTTTGTGATGTTAAAATTTTAATAAAATTTTAGTCAAATTTTAGGAGTTGGTAAAAAGGTGAAGAGAGAATGAAAAAGTGAAAAAGTTAGAGAAAAAAAGATAAGTACCTATAATTTAGAAAAAAAGATAAGTACCTATAATTAATATATAATAATATCTAATTATGCCCTAGGTAATGACTTAAATTGCTCAATCCACCCATATTTAATATTAATTGATATATAATCTGGAAGGCTGCTAAATATTAATTTTCACTTATATATTTCAAAATTTTTGATAAGAAGAAGTAGATTTTATTATTTATATTATACTTTTTAATACCTCTGTGTAGTTAGTGTAATATTAAATTGAAATTGAGGTGAAGTACATATTTAGGTCTTAAATTCAGGATCTTTACTTTGATATTACATGAATCTATCAACTATCCCAAAAACTTAGATTAATTGAAAAAGATAAATTTTATTATTTAAATTATACTTCTAACGCTCATAAATTGTAGTTTCTTTGGTCGTAATTTATTAAAATTGAAACCTTGGGCTTATAAGTCCATATGATAGTGATCTAGCTAGGTGCTTGTAGATTCGTGGGCTTGGGAGTAGGGATGTAAATTATGCAAGTGAGGGAAATTAATAGGGTTTACTAATTAATTGGACGCCTCCCCCTCCCTATACAACCCGATTCCACTTAATAAAATGCTCATCTTGTTAGATTTGGACTAATCCCAATCACCAATACATAATATGATACTAATTAGTTAGAACAAATGTAGTTGACCGAGTAAATAATAAATATAGTATTATGAACTGGCTTAAAATCATAGAATAGAGTTCGTACTTGACCCAACTCGTTCACACTGCATACAATCCTGAATTGATTAAACTCAAGGATTAATTAAGTGCAACCACTAGTGCTATCCACATAAAAATAAGAAGAAGTCCCATGGCACTTAAAAGTCTAAAGAGGCCTTGTACTAGTATTGGGCATACTCAATACTGAAGCAATGCCTGAGTTGGTTTGATTTAATAAGTTGTATTGATATAAATCATGTATATATAGTTTGTAAAAAATGGGCTGGATAGATTTTATGTCGTTATGCTTCTGAATTTGTTTCTTCACTTATTTCATTTCTTTGCGTTTCACATTGTAGGAAAAGATGAAGGAAGTAGAGGTCCGAGCAACCATGGAAGGAAGGACGCTTACTGAAGTGGAGGTTTTCACCCAGGTCCTTGGGGAGAAATGAGGGTACGTTAGAGGTTTGGGTGATTCGGTGCGGCCGGTTAGTACCTCTTGCCCATCGTCATCGGTAGATTTGGCGTGGAGATTGACGGAGACCCAGTTGGAGTTGGAGCAGATTAGGGCGGACCATGAGAAGGAGAGCCAAGAGTAGATGCACGAGATCCACAGTTTGCAACAAAAGATGGAGGAGATGCAGGAGCGGATGGCACGATATGACCGATTTATGTCACGGTTTGCGTCGGGTGCTTTTGACAACGACGGTGTGTAGTTTTCTTACGTGATCCATATTATTATTTGTTGGTTACAATTATGTAGAACAACATTTCCAGTCTATGCTTCACTTCGCACATTTTCTTTTCTATCGTTGTATATATACATATATTTTGGTACATTTGAGACTTTAATTTATAAATTTTTCCACATGAGATAATATTTATTTGGGATGAATTTGCATTGAATTGATGAAAATTAGTAGAATTTTCAAATTTGTTGTAAATCAGGTCACACAGTTAGAACCTATAATATTCTGGTTCTAACCTGCAAAAGTCTAATAGGTTCGAACTGGTTCACTGGAAACAGGTTCGAACAACAAAATATAGGTTAGAACCTAAAAGCGGTCCAAACTCTAAACAACAAGTACGCATCAGTTCAGAGCCGACGAGGTTAGAACCTGAAAAATAAAGGTTCTAACATAAAATATTAGGTTCGAACCATAAAAGAACATGTTCACACTTCTTTGTTGTGAACCGGCTCTAACCTATACATTGAGGCTTGAATGCGTTTCCGTTCTAACCACTTCATTTACGAGAGAACCATCGGTCGACTAATAGGTTCTAACGTGTTTATTTAGGTTCGAACTTATTAAAGCCAACCGGTTCTGACCGATAAAAAAAGGTTCGAACTCTTTATCTGAACCGGTTCAAACCTGTACTGTACAGGTTCGAATCTCTTATGTCAATAAGTTCCAACCTCCTCTTCAGGGACGAACTTAATGGGATTGGACAAGAGGTTCAAACCTCAAAAGGATTAGGTTCGAACCCATTCCTTTAGGGACGCACCTCATTTGTCCGTCCCTAAAAACTTATAAATACACCACCTATAGGAACGGACGTCAGAGATGGATACGTCCGTCCCTAAAAGGCTTTAGGGACGAATTTTGGATTTTTAAGGACGGACAAGCCCAAATTTCTAGTAGTGGAATCCTTAAACTAAGATCCAGTTATAACTGATAATTAACAATATAAATTAATTAAGGACACTTCTTTTAAGGTAAAAAAATTTAAATATATATATATATATATATACACGGGTTCAGATCATCTATGCCCTAGTTTATAATTTAGATTGGTCTTTGGTCACTTTTATTTAATTGATTTTCTCTCCTCGTTTTTCATACATGATCAATTTATTAATAAATATTTATAATGTGACCGTCTACAACATTATCTAAACGATCGAATGGAAACAATTGTAAAACTGATCTTGCGACGCTCCACAGATATATCCTACTCAATTACTCAATCAATTCAATTAACGCATGCAATTCTCTAAGTCTAATTTTTGAGTGAATATTCCTGGGGATTTTGATCTTGCCTCCTTCAAATAACTCGTCGTCTTTCACAAGTTATTAATTAATTACAACTTTCCTAGTTGTAAAAGACCATTAGAGAACTTATATAAAATTACTCCATTTACGTCCAAACACGTGGTCTAAAAGATAATAAACAACTTATAATAATGGTTGGTTTTTATTAAGTCGGCAAAGAAACATTACGCGCGTGATATATCTGACTTACCATTTTTATTCTTTTTTTTTTAATTATCTTTTTGGGTCAAGTCTTTTTTTAATAATTTCGATTTTGCTTTAGTTTAGTAGTTGTGGATTTTTTTTCAGCTTTTGGAGTTAATTAATTAAGGCACATGGTCAGCTTAATTAACGGAACACCGTGTCTCATGTCGAAGAGCCAGACGAGAGGGCATGCCATGCTAATCAAAATTATATTCAGTACCTTTTCGGAATCTATGGCTGCCATATAGCCCACGTCATTAATAATTGAGAATTTCATTATTATTTTTGGGTCTTTTCTGACATGTTATTTTTGGGTCTTTAATCATTGAGCACGTGGCACTTACACCAGCATATATGCATCCAGGCGATCCACACGTGACCTCGATGTCAAGGATTTTGTAACAGAACCATTGGTCCCACTCCTGCAAGTTACCCATACAAAATAACAAAATAAAGCTGAAAAATATCACTGGCAATTAAAATAAAGTCACGATTTTTTAAAAAAAATAAAGATATGACTAACTAGCTGGTTAATTTGACCATTTACCAACTAGGTTAGAACATATATACAGGTCAAATTAAAGGAATTGAATCTATACTGATGCCAACATCATATGTTTGTCATCTTAAGCAAGCTGTAACAAACTGACCTTAAATGAAGGGGGCATTTGTTTCCCAATTTTTTCAACTCCTAACATTTCCAAACAATCATAAAATAATATCTTTCTCCTCATTAAATTATAAAATAATATTATACTATTCAATTAAATCTTCTCTCCTTATTTTTCTATAAAATACTATATTTTTTCACAAACTCCAATACCTAAAATTTCCAAAATCTCAAAATTTCTACAAACAAAAGCGCCGGAAATTTAGACACTATTCGCTTTACACTGTTTTCAAACAAAAAATAAACCCCTCGAAAAAGGGAAAACCGCCCCCTCGGTCCTGAAGGTGGGGGCATGCACGTTTCATGTTTATATTAGACAAATGGGTTGACTATGAATCAATATATTTTCATCAAGAAATTGAGTTATGCTGTTGTGAATATATGTTTTTAATTTTTTTTATAATGTGGTAGATTTTATTATTTAAATTATATTTTTTAACACTATGTTAGTTAGATTCTTCTTCAATTGATAGACTCAAAACGTATAATATTGAATTAAAATTGGAGTGAAGTGTAAATCAGTTAGATCTCCAACTCAAGATCTTTGTTAGAATATTACGTGAATCTGCCAATTAAAACTTAAGTTGGATAAAAATTTAGATTTTATTATTTGAATTATATTTTCTAACTCTCATAAATTGTGATTGGTTCCATTATAATGCATTGAAATTGAAGATAAAATATAGTTCCAAAATAGTTATTACCTTTACCCATATTAAGCAAGGGAAAAAAAGTTGAACAGGATCGATCTTTTTGGAAAACAAGTATACCAAAAGTTTAAATTATTAAAAAAAATTAAGATTTTATGATTTCAATTATATTCTCTGACACTCCCTTTTCATATGTGGAACATACTTTATAAATCCAATAGATATAATATTTAATTAAAATAAAGAAAAATGTAGAATTAAATCTCGAAGTCAGGATCTTCAGTATGAAAGCATATGAAATTACCAGTTATCTTAAAAGCTTAAGATATCGAAAATAGATCAATTTTATTATTTTAATTTTTTTTACACTCTTTCAACTTTAACTACATTCTCGAAGATGCCATCGTGACTAGTGGTAATTTATATGCATAGCATTAGTTTGCATTATCTCAAAACCTTGGGCTTATAAGTCAATATGACAGTGATCTAGATGCTTGTAGATTCGGTGGGCTTGGGAATAGGGATGTAAGGGAGGGAAATTAATAGGGTTTTTTCCCTTATTAATTAATTGGTGGCCTCCCTTCCTATGCAACCCGATTCCACTTGATAAAATGGCTCTTATCTTGTTGTTGGGTTTGGAGATTTGGACAAATCCCAATCACTAATAGATAATTAACACAAAGTAGACGGAGATATGATACTAATTAGTTAGAACAATCCCCGACTGCAGTACTTAAAATAAGAGATCGAGTAAATAATAAATATAGTATTATGAACTGGCATAAAATCATAGTATAGAGTTTGTACTTGACCCAACTCGTTCACACTGCAGACAATCCTGAATTAATTAAACTCAGGGATTAATTAAGTGCAACCATGCACTAGTGCTATCGTCCTAAAAATAAGAAGTATATATGTACTCTTGATCAGTACACTCAATACCTTCGATAACTTAATTGAGTTTAATTGAAAACTCCTACTACCAACTTAGCCCGAAATGGTCAACAGATTGTTTATGTATATATAAAAGTCATACAAATAAAGTGACATACACATCCGGTGAATTTTTTTTTTTTTTTGCAATATATATTGAATCATCCAATGGCACTTAAAAAGGCTATATATCTATATACTTTTTTCTCGCAATATTGGCTGCCTAATTAAAGCCAAATGGAATTTGTTACGAAAGCAAATGATGTTGAAATTATGTTTATAATACAAAGTCTAAATGTTGAGCTCGCTGCCTATTGGAGCTCATGAGTTGGACTTGAATTAGGGACAATGTTCGATTACCCAAAGATTAATTATATCCTAATTTGTCTATCGAATATACTAATACATCCAAATTTTTTGGCCAAAGTTAATTTAATTAGCATCATATATGACAAAGTATACTATAATTTTCATTATACCCGACATGCCACGATCAAAGTTGAAGATGTACACATTAGGTACCTACATAAACCAAAATAATTAAAAACTTGCAACGTTATCTCTTTATTTAATGTACAAAACATGTTTATTGGTTCTCGATCCAGATTACACAATTGGGCAATTTGTAGTACATTAGATACTTGATTTTCAAAGTAGCTAGGTAATTAAGTACACAAAAGATTGTTACGCTAATTAACCAAGTTCATTGCTTCAATTTAAGTGGAGATAATGAATTTCTCAAAATCTGAAATCCAGTAACTGCTAGCATGCGTCGTGTGAGCTTAAAGGGAGTCGATCGTACGGCTTCCAATTAACTAGTTAATTGCCAAATCCAATGTTATATATGTATATATATATATATACCAAATCCGATGCAACTGGTTCCATACATACTGGTACTGTTCGATCAGTGACCTGTGAGATGCCAGAGAAGCTTTCTCGCCACAACTTTGCCACATTCAGTGGCTGATTAATGCTTTGCCGCATTGTCATATTACTCTAATGAACTCAACGCCAATCTGCAATTGAAATAGTGCTACCCTATACACCTAGAGTACTTGACCCAAACAAGTTCATAGACCAGAGTCCCGGGGTAGTCTGGTGGTTGAAGATAATTCATAACTGAATACATTATTCATCCTGGTCAACATCCAGAGTTATGTTTCAGGCTATTTTATCCTTTGGCCATTGGGATTTTGATGCTGTCTTTTTTGTTTTTTTGGTTTTGTACGACGTCCCGTATTAAATTAAGTTCGAACTATATGTTATGATACTCACTTTTTGGGTCCCAGGATTATGGTACCTCACACTGTCACATAGTGGCTAGAGATCCAAAAGATCCAAATTATATATAATATTTATTACGGAATCTGATTTATGAGTGGAATTTCTCATGAGGAGCCTTATTCTATGAGCAATAGAATACTGCTAGACATTGTACTTGGTGTCTTGTGTCTATAAAATAAGAAGAAAGATTGTACTTGCTGTCTTAAAAGAAACAAAATTCAACTAAGTTTCTCACTTAGGGTCCCGAAATTCCGCTGCTATCTTGTAGTTATACTACCAAAGGTACAAGGCCAGATGATAATTTTATTGCCTCTGACAAGATAAGTACTACAAAAAACTGCTCTTTAGCCGCAGTCATTTTTGTGGCGGTCTCTAAGAAAGATTTTCTTTATCAGCATTTTTGGCAAAAAATATGTTAACAATTAAGTTTTTAGCGGTGCTTTTTCTAGTGACCGCCGCTACAGATTTCATTTAGCAGCGTTTTGCAACAAACGCTGCTAAAAAAGTCAAGTGAGGGAAATTTTCATTTTGCGCCAAATTCTCGCTTTCGCTCCTCGCCATCTTTTAGGTCAAAACCCCTCTTTTTACCAATTTCTCTCATCTCTCAGTTTGCTTTCTCACTCTCCGGACGGGCATTTGTTATTTTTGGAGTATGGAGTTGAAGCCATCCGCAAAGGAAGCTTGGGGACTTGAAGACCGTAAAGGGCTATGCTGGAGAGAGACCCAACTCTCTTGCACGAAGCCACCCTCTGCGCTTCACATAGCCGCTGCCAATGGTCAGATCGATGCGGGTGCTCTTCTATTCTATTATTTTGGTCTTTTTATTTGGCCTTTTGGGGTTCTGATTTTTGGGTCTTTCAGGGTTTTTACTTTCTGGGGCGAGATTCATCTTTGTTTTATGTAGTTTTTGGATTTTTTTTTTTACTTTTTGGGTTCTGATTTTTAGTTTTTAGATTCATCTCGTGTTTGCGTTCTGTTCTGTTGCGCCTCATTTCATTGTGGTTTTGATTTATTGATGGAAATGGTTCAAACTCCGCTTGTGTTGGTTGCAATGCAGGTAAAATTCATAAAATCCCTTGAAGCTGAAGCAAATGGCTTTAAGTTTATTCGTCTGTATCTCTCTTTTTTTTTTAGTTGTGTAGTTTTTTTTAGCAAATGGCATTAAGTTTATTTGTCTGAAGCAAATAAGTGTGGTGTGTTTATGTAAGCTACTGCTATTGAAAAAAAAAAGAGAGCATACTTCTGGAAACAAAAAAAAGAGAGCATAGACTTAGGCTAGCACTTTGCACAAGCGATGGCATTTTCGCGCTCGCGCGATGGCGCGCTAGGGTCGCTCGCCAGCGTTCTGGAAAAGACTTTGGGGAGTTTTCAAGAGATGACATGGAGAACTGTAACTTTAATTTGTAAGTGGACTTTGATTCCTTCTTTTTGCCTCATGAAGTTACTTATCTATTCTACAACTAATATGAAGCTAACATGTTATGATCATGAAACCTATTGGGACGAAGTTGGACAGGTACGAGAAACCATGGTTGGAGCCCAAGATACAGTATGGTCAGAACAAGGGGAAATTGTACAACCGAGAATGATTGTTGTGTTGTATTTGAATATTTTAACTAGTCCTTCTTATTGTTATTTTATATTAGAAACTTATTATTTTTTAGATTACTTGTAGAGGTTTTTGCGTTTGTTGTAAAACATTATTAATTAATGATGAAGTATATTTTGTTTTATTATTCTTGCCAATGAATTATGGTTATTAAAATAAATTTATATTACTGATTAAAAAAGCATGTATAGAAAAAATTAGGGGTGTCTTAAAAATGCTGGCACATTAACAAAGCAAAAAAACGCTGCAAAAAAATGATAGAAATGTGTTCGGATCTATAGCGACAGTCGCGACCACCGGTAAAAAAGTCGCTGCTATAGACCGACAATCTTCACCAGCGGTCTCAAAACCGCCGCTTTAGCCTACTACAACGGTTATATAGAGGCGTTCGCAACTGCCAGTAAAAAACCCTGCTAAAGCTTCAGCAGCGATTTTTTGACCTTTAGCAGCGGTCAAAAACCGTTGCTAAAGGCCCTTTATAAGGATCAAACTCAAGTTTAAACTGTACTTTACTTTTAAGATCTGTTGTTTTCCAAAGGCACTTGATATTTTTTTCAGGTATAAATAGTACTACTTCATAACCTTATGTACAAATAAATCCTCAATTCTAATCACTGGCAATTTGCTTTACTAACAGAAAAGGCACGTGGGTTTATGTTCGTCTTGATCTGTATTTCCTCAAAGGTTGTATCAGCCATAAAAAAAATAACTGGTTTAGATAGGGTTTACCACTTGAACTTGTCTATGTGGTCATATGAATATAGACAACTGGATTACACGGGATATACCCCTCGTTACACACAACAAAGACTAGGTGATGTTCGTTTTGAGAAAAAATGTAGGATTTTAGAGAAGTTGTGAATTTTTATGTTGAATAGTGTTTTATTGGTGTTTGTGTAAAGTGGAGAGAGAAATGATTTGATGTAATTGTTTAATAAAAAAATATTGGAGTTATGTAAAAAAGTATAGAGAGAGAAAATTTATATTGAATAAAAAATTAAAAAGTTGTTGGAGATTGTGTAAAATGTATTGATTTTTGTGTTTGAATTCTAAATATGTTCGGTAGTAGAATTATGAATATACTTAGAATCCTGAAAAAATGGTGAAAACGAACATACCCTAGTAGGTACCATAGAGTTCTAATCCAGAGAAGGGATCGCAATCCCAATCCAGTCACGGGAAGTAATAGAGCCACAGCCTGAAGTTTTGATGAAATGGGAAAAAGCCTATCGATGCTGCATTTCGTGGGTTAACACCGTGTCTTGACAGAATGTGTCGACGCGAATTAACCTTAAACCACAGCCACAACACCATTTGATCTCACTTTGTAGAAATCTCTCTCTCTCTCTCACACGCGCAAACAACAGAGAACACACTCAAGATCGCAGGCTGGTAATGTTGGATTCTGTCCAAGACCAGACAAAGCTCCACCACCGCGCGAAAGCAGTGGCACATTCGGCACCCTTCAAATCATGAAGGAGAACCGGAAACAATACAGCTGTATAAGCTGCAGTTTTCACGCAAACGCATTATCTAAACACAATAATAAATATCAAAGGCATCAGTTCTGTACAATAAGAAAGAACAAAACAAAAGCGAGGACCAATCATAATGAACGCAATAAAACTGAATTGACTTCCTTACCCCAAATTTTCGTTTTCTATTTCAATGAATAATGATCCCAATTTCTCGCTAAAACCAAAATAAATAAATACAAACAGTACTACTTAATGACAATTTTTCCTTTTTCCTTTTTGCTTCAATTTCCTTTCATTTCCAAAAATAAGATGCAAAAGAAGCAGCAGCCGTGGCCATGGATTATAGGACATGGTCATAGACTCGTATAGTGGTCACGTCTCCAAAAATCCCGTCATCCTAAGAATTGAATTCCGAACTTTGCTCAAATCCCGGCCCTTGAGGGTCCTCCCGTTGCCGGTGCAAACCGAGAACGCCATTTTCCCGGTGATTCGCCGCCCGGTGATGAGGTGGGGAGGTTCCATGTCCACGTTATCCCGCGCCTCTTCGAAGTCATCGCTAACCGCGTGGCGGTATATCCTATCCGGAATATTGACCGGGAGCGAGCTTGCCATTCTTTTCTCGAAGTTGCGGCTGATCTTGGACTTGACGTTCTTACGTAACACGAGCGCGTTCTGATGAGCCATTTCTTGATCGTCTGGGCAAGTGTGATCGTCGAGCTGGTGGTGGTCGTTGTCGGGGAAAATAACGTCGGACTCCTGGAGCTCTTCGAGTTCTCTGGCCATTGGTCAATATTGAGAGAGAAAATGAGAGAAAGAACTGAGTTAGGAGTAAGGACACAAGGAGATGGGATTGTGGGGGGGTTTTATAGCTGCGAGCTGGAATCCAAATCGTAGTGAGCACACTTTGATTATCTTGTGTGTCGTGAGATGGCGTCACCAAAAAGGCGTTGAGTGCGGTCCCCGCTTCCTCCCTCTCTGATTATAATAAGTCATATCTAGATGGGTTTTCGTGGTTGTGTCTGAGAGTCTCTCTGTAACTTAGTCGGCTGCCCAAGGCAGCTTTAATTTCCTCATGGCTCACGGATCATGTGCCTCTGTTTTTTTTTTTTTTTAAGTTTTATAGATCGTCGCTTGTGTGCCTTACATTGACTTGACTGAATTGCCGCAGTTGTAATTGAATTGAGGTACATTGCTCATTCACCCCCTAATTAGTATCCCACGGGTTTATATTCCTCTCGAATGGCAGTCTTTCAAGCATCGAAGCAATTGGGGAGGTAAAATTATGCTCAATGTGGCATCAAGGCTCTAGCCTGTTTGGAAAACACAAGCTACATTTTCCATGGAAATTTCATGGAGGGCAATTAATTTCTTAGCTAGATATGTTGATATAATGGTCTTAACTTTGACTAAACAGGATAGAAATGAGTAATTGGTGGGAGTATTGAAATCTGAACATGACATAATAATGTCTTCGCTTGGGGACAGACAACAATTGGGCAAATGTGTCATGATGTCTTCATTTATTAGTTCTGCAATTATCATTTTGTTTCACCCAAAATAAATGGTATCATTTTCCTTTATCATCCAACTTACCATCTGGTTCTGAGATTTAGCCTCAATGAAAAAATAAACTAGCTTATATTTTGCATAAAGGGTGGATATTGAGCTATATTTCTTCCCAAAAAAGATCTTCTAACAGAGTAATTAAATACCTCCCAAGTTTAAAGTCAATTACATATTCAAATTTATCACCTACTTTAAAGTTTGGAAGACTAAGGTTGTGTTTGTGTTGTAATATTTTTGGTATGATAATATGTGTTGGTATTGGGTTTAGTGAAAAGGTGAGGAGAGAGGTAATTTTTTGTAATTTTTTATATTTTTTGCGAAGAAAGAAATTATATTAAATTATTTTATTAGTAGTGAGAGAATATTTTTTGAAAAAGTAGTGTCCAAGAAACCAGATAACGTTTGCAAGACTACATTAACCTAAAACATATTACTTTAGCAGTCAGATTTATATTTAAAAATTTATTTACAGCAGGTTCGAAATCCCTTTATTCTCTAAGATAAAAAGATTAAAAAAAACAACCACATTTATCCAAAACTTTTTCGCCGCGTGCAAACAAGGGTAGACTTTGACTTTTTTTTACCGTAAAAGACAAAACCTGATATGGTAGGCTTTGCGCACTAAACGAAGCCGGACGGACGGGGATTTCCTCCGATTCGGGTGACTGAATTGCAGGGGATCCCGATCCAAGCCGGACAGCCCCAAGCCGATCGATCTATCTAGCCGAGCTGATGACAACACTGTACGTTTTTCCAATGATTGGGTAAAGGCGTAGGTGCGAAGCTATGATCCCCTTCGCTCGGCGCATCCAACGGCTATTGCTCCGCCTAGGAGGCGGTGGTGGGGTCCCCTTTTCCAGGGACCGTTGGCTCCACGCAATGTTATCTATTGCCTTTGCTTTTTTGGCCCCCCGGACGAGAGGGGAATGATTCCCAACACGACAAATAACTACTTCTTCGACACGTGTGTGCGAATCACGTCACGGCCCCGCCTCACGGAACGGGGAATATCTCAATTATTTCCCCCTTGGGTGCCACGTTGCCGCGTTTTTTTGGTCTTCCTTTGAAGTGGTCTTTCTTCACTCTTTTTGGTTGCCACGTGTGTGCGCATCACGTCCCATATGTTCACATTGTTTAGAAAGCAAACAAAGACATACAAGTCAAGGGAGAGAAATGGTTGTTTTTCCTTTGGATATTGGATAAAATAATTGCGTAGAAAGTTAGGATTTTACATACGGCTAGATCCTCTAGACCGTGTAATTTTTAATATAAAACCAACAAAAATCAAGATAGATTGATTTTGTTTTTGTGGTTTAGGGACCGTAAAAGGAATGCTCGGGTTATGAACTTAAGGATTTTAGGTTAAAATGCATATGTTTGCAGTAAATGAATATGTAGTACTGCTCTCATCTTCTCTTCCTCTTGGTTCAAACACATTAATTACGAATGGTAAGAAGAATCAATCCAGTCGGTCGAATTGGACCATCCAGGAATTTTGAATTGAAAAGCTCGTGCAAAGTTTTCATGAACTAAAGCAACTTCACATTTTTCAACAGAAAAAATCAAATGGCTTAAATGCTGGAGTCAAAATTGCTTCGATGCACAGGGGTGGGTCAAACAGGCCATGTTAAATGAAGGGTTCAAATCTGAGGTAGTAACCACCTATAACCAAGGTGGCAAGGTCTATAATAGTTGATCATTTTCATGACTGGAATGCAAGACCCTTTGGGCCACTGAGAAAGAGCTTGATGACTTTGACTTTCTGTATCGCCAGGTTGAGTTTCAGCATAGACAATCTGGGATCTCAAATTTTACTGCAGTAGCCGATCGTATAAAGCCGATCCTATTAAAAAAAGTTAGAAAAAAGAACTGGTCAAAGCAAAGAAAACGAAAAGGAAGAAGAAAAGGGGAATAGATCAATCACGAAACAAACAAAACGATGGGGCCGGGGAAAGGTATGTGCAGATGGAGAGGGCTGGAGAGATCAGGTGGTCCAACAGAAAACCTCCACATTACTTTGTTAGAATTTTGCCTCAAAAGGTGCTTGACGTACCTACACTCTTTTTAGCGAAAACGACCGCACCTGGGTTCTGGAAGAGGGCCGGAAGGGTTTTTTTCTTGCGGTTTTGTTTCCTAATTTACATGCTCTCTCTACCATAAATGCCTTCAAAAATTAGGACGATCCGGCCGGGGATAAGGACTGCAGCCTCATCTAAATTAGATTAGATGGTTTGAATTTAACGTATGGTTTCAAGATTCGGCGAGCGAGCGAGCAATCACGGAAGTTAGGTTGAATACAGGTTTGAAGTTGGGCAGGCACAAGGCCTGAAACTGGGGTTGAATCCATCCATATGTGAAAGGAAGGAAAAACCAATAGGTTTCCCCAAATTATTCGTCTGCACTCTGAGCTGGGACGTGTGGTAGCTAGCCATAGGACCCCCCCAGGAAGACAAACCCTGTAGATGACGTTATTCTTTTCTTAGGGTTTTGGTTATAAATGAGGTGTACACAAGAAGAGATCTGTCATGCTGTAGGAATGAACATTAATCTTCGTGTAGATGATATTCTAAGCAACGTATGGCAGGACATGAAATAAGGTGATAGTCGTCAAATGCCCAGATGAGTTAAAAATTTGCTGTCAAATGTAGAAGATCCCATACGGAAATTGGCTGTTCATGGCAAATCAAGATACTTAATGAAGAATCATTCCGGCTGCTGGCATATTCTATATCCAATATCAACTTGATCATTCCTTCATGCGCAGTCAAATTAATCAAAGCAATCCTGCTAGTGGTATAGTGCCAAGAATTCTAGTTAGAAGTCCTTACGACACTAGGAATATTCTTGTGGAAAAAGAAACCCCAAGAATTTTATGTCCCTAATTAGCTTCATATAATTGGCTATTGTGAGTGCAAAAACAACCCAAGAGGGGGGTGAATTGAGTTTTTCAAAAACTTTTGAATCCTTTTTAAAACAAACCCAAAATAGCTCAGATCTAATTCTAGGTAAACAAGCAATGAGATCAAAAACAATAAATGAGCAAGTTCAATCAAGCAATATAAGCAAGAAATAAAGAGGAGAGTGAAGAAGATGACACCAGTATTTTTAGGTGGTTCAGCCAACTCTTACCTACGTCCACCCCCAAGGCTATTGACTTCCTTGGGCTTCCTCCACTATTCTCCAAGCGAATACGCACCTTAGCTTTCGGGGTGCTAAGGAACCGTTACAAAGCGTTTTCAGAGCTCACGCTTCAACTCTTTTCACAAATATCAAAACCTAGGGATTTCTTCTACTCTCACAAGTAGGATACAGTGTTTACTCAACACTTGAAGGTTTTATGAGGTTTGGATACAATGATTGAAGGCTCTCTAAGCCAGATATACAAGTGGGTAACTCAAGAAATGAAACGGCTCTCTAAGCCAAATCTACAAGTTTAAGAACCTGAGGTGAACTAGAAGAATACGATCTTCAAGGAAAGCTTCTGGATTTGCAAGATTGAATGCAAGCCTTCTTTGATGGAAGAGCTTCTCTCTTTCTTCTTAGAGCTTTGTTTCTCAAGAAATTAGGGCAAGGATGATTTTCGTGTAAAGCTCTACCTTTCTCTTTCAAACTTCTTCTATTTCTAGTCTCTAGGGCATCAGGGGTCTTCTGGTAAAGATTTGGAGCTGTTGGAGGTCATTTGGGTCCTTTGGAGACATTTTTAAGTGAGTGACGTCACTTCAGGATCTGAGAAATCGAAGCATGTGTCGACACCTTCCCTGTATGTGTCGACACCTAGGAGTTTTGCCTGGAAACTCACTTTTGGGTGTATGACCAATGTGTCGACACTTATGTCCAATGTGTCGACACTTCTCTTCAAAGAGTTGACCCTTCAAAATGCCTTGGAAACATGCCTTCGGGTGCATGTGCAATGTGTCGACACCATCAGCTTTGACCTGTAAACCTTGCCTTCTGTTGATAGTGCAATGTGTCGACATCTCTTGGTCTATGTGTCGACACCTTCATCTTGGCCTGAGAACTTGCTTTTCTGTTGAATGACCAATGTGTCAACACCTCTTCACTATGTGTCGACATTTTCACTTCGGCTTGGAACATGCATTCTGGTGTATAACTGATGTGTCGACACCATGATGATATGTGTCGACACCTTCAACACTTAGGCTGAAAAATGTTTCTCCTGGCACCAACAAGCAATCCCAAAACACCTACAATGTAAAGTTTAACAAGTAAGCTTATGTAGAGTGTTCGATTATATCTAAGGCCGATTTACAACTAGAAAACTCTTGATATCATTTTCTTAAAACGGATTTTCAAAAGTAGAATCTAAAGGTTTAAAAACACGTTGTAAAACTTTGTTATCATCAAAATCAAAGAAGATTGTTTATAAAACAACCTTGGGCTAATAGCTATATATGTTTGCAGGCAGTCTTTTAAAAAATGGGTTTAGGTCCTAAAACAAAGTTTTTGTCAAAACAAAGTTTTTAACTTTTAAAATCTTTTTGAATCACCAATAAATTTGTCATCTTATAATTATATTTATTTTCCTGGACCAAAAATACAAAAACTAAAATAACATAAACAACCCCTCTTGCAAAAATTTCATTGCAAATACGGCTCACAACCAGGGGCGAAGCCAGGAATTTTGTATTGGGGGTAGAAACGAAAATTATTTTAAATAATCTGATTAAAAATAAATATTAAATATTATGCGAAAAAAAAGTTTCAAACAAGATTTTCAATATATCAATATTTTCTAATAACTGGAGACAAATATGCAAAAAAAAAATCTTATCAACTTAAACATCGATATAAAAAACAAAAACAAAAAAGTCACAACTTTCCGATTACAATGTAACTCGGCGAGTTTTCATGTTTTGGAAATCATCTATCAACATTTCTGTACTAAAAGTTGAGGCAATTTCTTTTTCAATGTAGATGATCAAGGAATTTGTAATAAAGTCATCTTCCATCTTGTTGCGAAGTCTCGTTTTAAATATTTTCATAGCTGAAAAAGCCCGCTCTGTAGTAGTTGTTGAAACTGGAAAAGTTAACACAAGACGAGTTAATCTATCAATCAAATAATAAATCTTCGACTTGTTCATTTCCACTAGTTTTTGGCATAACTCGGAAATCATTGACAGATTCATCAAATCAGGACATTGAGGCACATCAACCATAAAGAGTTGCAAATGGCTCCTTAAATGAATCCTTTCTCGCTCAGTAAAATCCTGTGGATAAAATCTTTCTGCAAGATCACAAATATTCCCAACATTGAAAGATTTATATGCATTCTTAGGATCCAAAGCTGAACTAAGAGTAAGAAGTTCCATTACTTTCACAGTAAACCTATTATTTAGTTCTTGTAACTGAGAATCTATTGCAACCACAAATATATCAACTCAATAATGATACTCAAATGTAATAGGATCTCCTTTAGTATGAGACCTACCTCGTCTTGTCATGTATGGAGCACTCATATCAGGATCTTCAATATCATGTACTTCACTGAATTTTTTCACATCCCCTAAAAAAGTTTCCCAACCATCTTCTCTCAACCTTTGAATCAATGTCTTTGTAGCTTTAACCAAATGGATAACATTTAAGATGTCTTGAGATTGTTGTTGTCAATATGTTGTGCTTGATTCATCAAAGTGTTACAACACTTCACAACATTGTTATGAACAGAATAAGGATATTTACTCATATGACCTAAAAATGCACAATTGTTGTCATCATATACTTTCTTCCAATTTCGAAATCCTTCAATAGTAAATGCAGTAGATCCAAAATGCCCAGTTGGATTTTGATTAATAAGAAAATAATAGAGACAATATGCAGCATCAGTTACAGGAGAGTATTCTAGCCAAGGAAATTGCTTATACCAAGATGAAGAAAATCGTCCAAATTCTCCAGTGAATGGATATTCAGTACCAGCTGCAGGAATATATTGATATGTACCCGCATTAAGATAAGCTCTTCTAATTTCATCTTGCTGATTAACTGGATGTTCACATATCTGAATACGCTTTCCTAGATCACGTTCTATAGTAGCAATGTCAACTTCTTGAGATTCAATCCTTGGAATCTTAGAAGGGTGTTGGCCGTGTTGCTCTTGCTCAGGAATTAGAGGTTGAGGATTACAACACGGAGAATACATCTTAGAACCCGAATCAACATTCTTTTTCTTAAAAAATGCATCAATTGTTTTTTGCTTGCCCATGATGTGATATAAAATTATTTACAAAACCTGAAAAATTATTTATCTATTAGTTTTAGTGAATAGAATCCAATATGTCAATATGTCAATATCCCAAGTTCACATCCTTACACATATAACAAACCAAAATCATTATAGTAAGAATAATAATGAAATAACTATTAAGTAAGAATTTTACACTTAATAACAATGCTCCTCAACTTTGCATCGCAATTGATCTCGCACTGGAATTGGGTGCAACTATCCTGTAATATACCCCTGGAAGGGCAAAAACAAAAAGTCAGTCAGTCCACAAAAGAGACTTCATGAAATTCAATCTCAACTAAACTCTTCAACTATATTGTGAGATCTCTAATTCTTCCCCTATGTTTCCTCTTCTTCTTTTTGGCGAAGTTTGTTTTTCCAAAAAAGTAAGCTTGACATGGTTCTGGTGGTTCTATTCCAACTAAATTCATGACCTAGAACAACCAGACTAGCAACTGTGACCACAAGCTTTTCAGATGAAAATTCAAAGAGCCCACTCAAATGTGAGTCAGGTGTGTGAGTACTCTTTTGAAAACTAAAATGCTGAAATCTCATGGGGAAAAGAAAATTCATATATAATATATTGGTTTCACAAGACGTTCAAATCAAAGAGTTTATATCCTTGACAAAAGACAGCAATACCCATCAATGTGAGAACCAATTTTTCGATATAGAAAAGACCAAAGTTCACAATCCAAACTCAATGTAGTACCTCAAAAACAATACTACAGAGCAACGGGAACTTCTGAAGCACAAAAATGTAAGAGGAGAGATGAACTCAGATAAGCGATCTCAGGCACTATAAGGCTATATCTCACTCCAAACAATTATGAGGCAGTATCGGTGCCCTCAAAGCAAAAAGCACATAACTTCATTAAAGAGAGCAACGCCATCAACTTACCGAATACCAGCTCTCATTTGCATGCCCTGATTCACTAACCCATAACTTTCCTTCAAAATCCTTCAAGCAAACAGCGAAATGGCCAGCAAATGCTCCAGTGACTGAGTTAGTGACAGTGACCCATTTCTTGCGTTGTGGTGGTGTGGTGTTGTTGGGCAAGAGAAGAGGCGAGAACTGTGGTCAACTGGTCGTGTGGTGTTGTTCGACAAGAGAAGATGAGAGAACTGAGAACGATAAAGAAAATTGGAAAGAAAGTAAGGATAAAAATTTTATGTACAAAAGTAACGAAGTTTGCTTAATTGCTTAATGCTTTGTACGCAATCTCTCTGCAGGCAGGCTGCAGTGTTGGCTGTTGCAGCCTTTTTAAACTTTTTATTTTATAAATCCTATAAAATATCAATTTTTAAAATTTCCTTTTATAGATTCAAACTGACGGCGGGATTTTTTTTTATTTTTTTATACTTATACTGTTTTATAAATTCTAATACTAATAAAATAATGATTTTTTTTAAAAGCGAGGGGGCTCTGCCCCCCTTCCCCTTCTATCCGCCCCTGCTCACAACTTTCACAACCTTTAACACCATTTATATTATATATAAGACTTTCTGAACATTTGTTAGTGGCATTTAACTTTCCCATTGTGTACACTACAATTTTAACAAAATTTTACCAAAATTTTAACATCCTTACTTTTTTTATTCTCTCTTTATTTTTTCTTTTAACTTTTTTTTATTCTTTTACTTTTTTATTCTCTCTTTATTTTTTCTTTTAACTTTTTTTTATTCTTTTACTTTTTTATTCTCTCTCCTTCCTTTTTCTTCAACTTTTTTCACTTTTTTACTTTTTCTTTCTCTCTCTCACTTTTTCACAACTACTAAAATTTTACCCTAAAATTTTACTTGCAGTAACACTATATTGGCTTTGTCTGTGTTCTTGCTGAGGAAGCGAAAAGACACACCAATCCCTTCGAAAACACCAGTAATGATGAAGGGCTAGCTGAAGGGCATATGATCCAGGCCCATTAATTCTGGACTGTAAAATCCAGCAAAACCATTATCCTTGTTTGCTTCCCAGACATGGTGGCCCATTTTGGGTAGACCAAATCTGAAATCTCTTAGAGAGGAGCAAAAACCGAAGTAGCGGGTATGCTCCAAATTCCAATTGCATGCCCACGTTGATCCACGAAAGAGTGATATTGTGCAATAGTTGCGGTTGCTTATTCGATACTTCATAGATTTTTTTTTTCCTTTTTTGCTCGATGAACAATTTAACCTTTTACATTAATTGTGACGTAAATTGGTTGTTTTCAGGATGGGAAGAAGTACTTTGGCTTATTTCAGTTGATTATGCTCTGGATACAGCTGTAAAATATTCCAAAAATGATTACGCTCTAGTTGCCATCGCAATCGTATAAACTTTTCACAAGCAGATAAGTTATGTAGCTAGCTAGCTTGGTATCAACTAACGGTATGTTTGAGGGTAAAAATTTTGGGTATTGGGGTTTGAGAAATATTATAAAGTAAAGAAATGTTATGGGAGTTGGTGAAAAAATGAAGAGATAGAAGATTTTTAATAAATATTATAATAATAAAAAATTATTTGGTGAATTTTTTAGTAGTAAACCTAAAATTTTGAGCCCAATTAATTGGGGCTCAAACATGCCCATACATACTCATTTTCATGATTGAAGAATAAATAAGATCTTAATCTTATTAATTCATCCTTATAGCTTTAGAGTCCTAGTTGGATGGTTAGTTTTTATTTTTTTTTAAATTACATTTTACATATTTTGAGGATAGTATAATTTTACAAATTGTGTTCTAAACTACAAAGCTTGACATATTGCACACTAAACTAGAATAGCCAAAGAATTGCTTTGTAAGTTTGATGTGTGGCCAAAAGATTTTCAGAAATTCGGCCTTACTGACTAGGGTATTGCTTTCTATTTCTTTCCATACAATGAAAGATTCTGATTTGAAAAATGTTGTATAAGATTTTGTTTTTATCTGCATTAGTTTCATGTGGATGTTAATAATGTTACAGTTATTAAAATCCATTTGAGGCCCAAAGCCTCTAATTTAGATTTGTCATGCATAATGCAAAATTTCTAATTTTCCTAACAAATAAAAAAATGTTTTGAACGTGTTCGAACAATAACAATATCATTTTGTCCTATAGCGGTGGTTGCGTCGCAATAGATATACAGCAGCGGCTTGCGCGACCGCTGCTAAAGGTCTGTGTCAGCGTTTTCTTTTGCGCATGTGCGAACATTTTTAAAACACTAGTAATTTTTTCCTTATATTTTCCTAATAAGTAATACAAATTTATTTTAATAACCATAATTCATTGGATGTAAAAAATTAAAGAACAAGGAGAATAAAACAAAATATATTTCATCATTGATTAATAATATTTTACAACAAACACAAGAATCTCTAAAGTAATCTAAAAAGTAAAAAATTTCTAATATAAAATAACAATATGCAAGTACCGACTAAAATATTCAAATACAACACAATAAGCAAAGACCAATTAAAATCTTCCTCCTTTGACACATCAACTTCCTCTATCTTGAATTCATGTAATAGAAAATAAATATCACATGAGAAATAGAAATAAACAAAAGATGATAAAATTGGTTTGCTTAGAAAATCATCAAACAACTACAATTATACCCAAAGTGCTGGAGGAGTCAGATGTAGTTTGGACATAAGAAAATACAAACTGATGTAGTATTACAAAACCTGCCATGGTGGTGGGGGGATATAAAATTAGTTCAAATTCAAAAGCCGAAAGCCAACAGGAAGCCTTCCTTGAACTGTTTTTACACTACACGCTTCATTTTTGCTAAAGAACCACTTTAGCTCATCATGAATATCCAGTATAAGGACTTTAAAGAATCGAAAGAGTTAGAGGAGTTGCATCCATAAGCAAAGGCTATCTGTGATGATAAGAGGTTGTGAAAACAAAAGAACTAGACTCAAATCTCAACTAATAACTAAGCATTGAAAACAAACAAATTAAAATACAAAAAAGACTGTACATAACTAACTATGATATATACAGGAAGCCAGCATGAAGCCACCGTTACTGCTAGTGCAAAAAGTGATATACGAAGGCAGGGCAAGAAGTGTGGGAATCTGCATCGTAAACCCATGTTTTAGAATGCAAGAAAACATCAACATATAGTAGAAACAATTGAAATAAGACATTCATACTGCATAGTACAGAAAATGCCACCAAAGAAACACTTACCTCCCGAACAAAGACTTCTTGGAAAATATAGTTGGATATGTATCTGCCGGCTAGAAGAAAAAATTGTGGAACAAAAACAACAGAGAAATTAGTTCGAAGTACAACGGACCATTGCTCTATAGGCTGCTACTTTAAATGCTAGGCCAAACTTATCTGTTTTTTCTCATTTACAATTTCGCATCAAAGCTTTCCTCCAGTAAACACTGGCATTATCTATTAGTTGTTAAAATAATAAACAATAAAGATATGAACTTAAACCATTGCCATCTTCTAGCACTATCTACATAAACAAAGCAATAACAATCACCACACTTTGCACTTAACCTTGTCTTTAGGCGCTGAGAAATTTTAGAAAAACCCAGAACCGAAAATTCAAGTATATGCCCATAACTCAACTAAGCCAAAAGGAATCACACTAGGCATTATCGTTACAATCCAAAAAATTTGCAGTTCCAAGGCCTAAAATCTACTAAAACTCACAAATAGTAATGCGACAGCATTCTACGATCCAAAAGCAAAGAGTTAGCTCAAGACCTTAAACCTAGGTGAAATTCGCCCGAAACAAATCCCACCAAGAACTACTCAGGCCCAGTAAATGAACCTACTTATCAACAATTAAACATTAAAGCCCAAGTAGCCTTTGACAAACCCAAAACGCATAGGTATTGTAACTAACATTCTCCGTTACATCGATGCATATAAAACGTAGGTTTTGATGAAAATTTGGCGGGAGGGAAAATTTACCTCTCATCTTTTATGTTTTCTTTGTGAATCGATATCATATCATAATATAAAATTGATTTTGTTATTACACTTTAAATTCACCGTTTTCCATTTTTTTATAATAAGTCATATCCATATTTTTAGTAAATTAAGATTAGTTGAAATTTATAATAATATTTAATAATATTTATACTTATTATTAAATACAAAGCATATTATTTTATACTATTTAATTTTCATAACTAGTATAATATTCTTAATTAAATAAGTTGGTAGTAATAATATATAATACTTATAATTTAAAAGTATAATTCTTTCTATATAACATTGCATTATCTATTATAAGTGTTTATCATATACATGATATGTACTAATTAAACTAAGTACTTTATATGTATGCACCTACCTAATGTCTAAATCATAGCCTCTAGGACCATATATTAAGTTATATACTTTAATAGCATAAGCTAATCTCATAATATATTTTTGTTTGAAATTAAATAATATGATCTAGTTAAATGTTATTATATTCACAATATATATGCTCATTATAAGTATGATAATATATATTTTATAAACTACTTAGATTTAGAATATATCACATAACAACCATAGATATAATTTAAAATATATCACATAACAACTTCAATGTTCATAACAATCTCTCTAATTCCATATTGTATTAAGTATGTCCTTTAAAATAATTTTTTTCAATTACATAAAAAAATAAAAATATGTATTAAAAGGAATAAAATAATAAATAAAAGTAATTATTAAAATAAAATAATTTATAATTAATTTTTTTTCACATATACCAATAGCAGCGTTTATGTCACAAACGCTGCTATAGATACACTTATAATAGCGTTTGTGATACAAATGCTGCTATATATAAACCTTTAGAAGCGTTTGTTGTCACAAACGCTGCTAAAGGTGGGTACCTACAGCGGCGGTCACTGTGACCGCTGTTGTAGGTACCCATTTTTTAGCTTCTTTTTTTCGAAAAAACGCTGGTAAAAGGGTGGTCTATAGCGACGGTCACTAACCGCCGCTATAGACCCTATTTAATAGTTTTTTTGCAAAACGCTGCTGAAAACACCCTTTAACGGGGGTTTAAGCGACCACCGCTATAAACTTGTTTTTTTATAGTGTATGTATGATCGATGTAAACGGAGTACGAAAAAGTCTTGAAGCAGTTTATACGCACCACGATGACCAATATAGATTATTTTTTATTGAAATTAATTATTTAAGTTTACATTTTTTTAATAAATTTTTTATTTAATGTATATTTTAAAATTATTTTCTACCAATTTTAAATTAAAAAAATAAAAACTAAATCCATTCCAACTTTAATTTTAGGTTTGAAAGACAACATCCCTCCTTACATTTGAACCCTATTCGAATCTGTTCATTCCTTGTTCAAACAACTATTTTTTTATTCCTTGATTGGTATATGAGACGGATTTAACGATATCCGTTGGAACGTTACAAAAACAGTTCAAACTTTTTTTCCTTTTACATCGGAAACCGTCTGAACGTGAACAGTTGTAACGCATTAAGAGCGGATACATATGTTTCATTTGACAGCGTTGGAACGGTATCCAAAACATCGAATGTAAATTTCTTATAGTGGTTCAACGTTAATTTTCCTTATTGAACGGATTTAGTTTTTCAGTCAGAAGACATCCAAACATAATCCTCCAATGTCCGTTGGAACGATTAGTTTATTTGGGGACGGAAACCTTTCATCCTGAAATGGTACTTTTTGGGAAGGAACAAAATTTTCATTTCAAAAAACATTTTTTAATGGATTTGTTGGGACAGTTGAAGCGACAAATGGAATTCATATTTTTTGAGAAGCAAAAATCTGTCCCAAAATTCAGTTTATTGGATGAGGATCATCTCCAATTTGTTGTCCATATTGGATGAGGATCATACTGCCCAGTAAATGCTATCAGACCCATATATTGTGTTCATGATCTCTCCAGATTAGACCATCCAATTCAAGCCATTTAGAAAGAGGTCGATTGAATGCTAAGTTCATCTATCCAAATTAATACAGGCATTAGTGAATCCTGAATGCTCTAATGCACATGCAGCACTTGCTTTCCTTGAGGGGACACTCTGGTCCTTAAATTATTATTTTTTTTTAAGTTTTATTAGCAATTCCAACTTTGGTAAGGTATCCATCTTAAATAAAATTTGATCGCTTATAACGTGGCTCTTAATGGAAGTAAAGGTTGTAATACGAATCCTTTGACTTCACTTTGTTTGACTGTTTTATACCATTGCTTTGCTGAAAAATCAATTTCACAACCCAAAAATTAGTTTAGAAGCAAAGTAGCTACTTTGTTTGGTTGGTAGCCGTCCATCTTTCTTAATTCTGTGGTTGATTAATTATAATTGGACCCCTCTAAGAAAGGAACTCTTTTGACTTTATTTTTTCTTTCTTTCTTTTGTTTGGTAGCCGTCCATCGTATTTGGCCCTTCTAAGTAAGAAATGATATAATTAATACAAGTCTTTTTTTACTCCCTTTTTTTTCTTTTTTCTTTTTTCCCTGTGAAAAAACAAGTCCACTGCCGATAGATTTACGTTTTACATCACATGTTATAATGATTAGATCTTAACATGAGTGCAAGTAGATTAGTAATTGGTGCAATTAATGCTTCTAGTTGGTAGTTTGTGGTCTAAATTATAAAATGTGTATTAATTAGAGCTTGTAAAATGTATTTTTTCCTGACTTTTAATGGTTAGATTAGCAAAAAAAAAAAAAGTTGAATTATTGCATGAGATTTTCTAGTGCAATCTCTCTTTTTTTTTAAAAAAAAAAAATTATATTTGCTTTTATAACAATTTCAATTTCAATTTTCATTTAAAGTAATGAAAACTTTTTGTTGGTTTTGAGTCACTCATGCCTACCATGCAGAGATTGTGGTTGTTTTCTTAAGACCGCCGTGAAAGAAAACTATAATAGGAATTAATCTTTTGTCTTGATTTTATTATTATATTTTTTTTTGGCCTCAAGAACAAGTTTAGAAACTTCTATGTTGGCTCCGGTTATTGTGTGATTGTGTAACCGTGTGAGTGTGCCGATTGCACGGTGACTATCGCATGAAGGAGGTTGGACAGCTCAGATCGTGCCAGCGAATTAATGAGTTATAACCGGACCCGACTCTACGATCCGAATTCCTTCACCCAACCGTTCACGCGATCCTCTCCAAACGTCGGGAAATAGAACAGGAATCCCCAAACAAATATTTATAATATGAAACCCACCTTGAAACTATTTTCATCCTATCTCTCTCTGACTCCAAACACCCGTCGTTTGAAATGTGGATTATTTAGGGAACCAGCAAACGGAATTTTCCATAAACACATGGTTGCGCGTTTTATCATCAAGAACACCAAAAAAAACACAGAATTCAAAAGAGCTTTAAAAAAAAGGATTGCTTGCAAGACAGAGAAAGAGTACATGTCAAGGTCTTTGAGGCTGAATGCGGGCGGTGGAGTCGTCGTCCATCTTCCAACCAGCAAAGCTCAGAGCCTCCCTCCGAGAGAGAGACTGTTTCACTCCCTGCTTCCATTTCTTGCATACACTGCTCGCCCTGACAATCCCATATCATAAAACATTAACCGAAGATTTCAACAAACAGAACTTCGATGAATTCAATTACACATATGGTATGATAACAAATTATTGTGCCAAATCAGTGAAGGAAGTGAGCAAAACGAATATATTAGACAGCAGGTCTATGGGTAACCGCTCAATCTCTGGGTCTTCCTCCATGGCTCCTCACGCAGCAAATTCAGGTTAGGAAAGCTAGGGTTTTTGAAATTTGGGGGAGGATCGCGTGAACGGGTGGGTGAAGGAGTTCGGATCGTGGAGTCGGGTTCGGTTATAACTCATTAATTCGCTGGCGCGATCTGAGCCGTCCAACCTCCTTCACACGATCGTCACCGTGCAATCAGCACACTCACACGGTTACACAAATACACAATAACCGGAGCCTTTCTATGTTATACCCTTTCAAGATGTGATGAGTTTTTTGGTTTGTTTGTGTTGCAAGCTTTGTGTCGTATTATTAAAAGTATTGGAGAATGACCATGGTGAAAGGCTAATTCAGAATAATTAATAAAAATCTTTACACCTTTTCAGACACATTTCCATTTTAATTATAAATTCTTCCAACTATTTCACTGTTCTCTATATATTAGTTACATTCTTCTTCGTTATAAATAGGAAAAATTGCAGTTGCTAAAGAATAATGTCTCTTGCTAAATTAGTTCCTCGTCAATGCCTGTTATTTCTTACATGGTTTTCTATAACTCGTATTGTTACTTCAAGTTCAGCAACGAGGACTACTTATATTGTCCATATGGACAAGTCCCTCATGCCCAAGCCATTCAATAGCCACGAAAATTGGTACGCGTCCATTGTTTACTCTCTTAAATTTACCAACAGTCCTTTCTTAAATGGTCACGGATCATCACCATCTCTTATCTACATATATAACAATGCTTTATAAGGTTTTAGTGTTGATTTATTTCCAGAGGAATTAAAATCTCTAAAGAAGGTCTCAGGGTTTATCTCTGCTTACCGTGATAATAAGATCACACTTGATACGACGCATACTCCTGAATTTCTCTCTCTCAGTCCCATAAGTGGTCTGTTGAAGGCTTCAAATTCTGGCAGAGACATTATTATTGGCATCTTAGATTCTGGCATATGGCC
Source organism: Myrica gale (assembly GCA_963930655.1). Taxonomy (NCBI): domain Eukaryota; kingdom Viridiplantae; phylum Streptophyta; class Magnoliopsida; order Fagales; family Myricaceae; genus Myrica; species Myrica gale. Next base: position 11,661,507 of record OZ005603.1, on the reverse strand, counting down.
TGAGAGCCCCAGCTTCAAAAATGATGGGATTAGTTCTAAAGTTCCAAGCAAGTGGAAGGGCTCGTGTGAAGGGGGAAAAGACTTTAACTTTTCCTTGTGCAATGGAAAGATAATAGGAGCTCGATACTTCAATAGAGACATAAAAAGTTTGTTAGGAGCTTCAATGCTTAGCCCAGAGTCAGCTAGGGATGATATAGGGCATGGGACTGCTGTTTCCGCAGTGGCTGCTGGGAACTATGTAGAAGGATCATCTATTTCTGGCTATGCTGAAGGAAAAGCTAGAGGTGTTGCCCCATTCGCAAGATTAGCAGTTTACAAAGTCTCTTGGAAGGACGGAACCTGTGAATCAGATGTTATTAATGGTATAGACCAAGCAATTGCTGATGGTGTAGATGTGATCAATATCTCCCTTAGTCCTGATCGAAGAGAGAAGATGTATGAAGATGCCATAGCAATAGCTTCATTTGCTGCTATAGAGAAGGGAATTGTGGTTTCAACATCAGGGGGAAATGAAGGCCCTGCCTATAGAAAGGTAAAGAATGGGATCCCTTGGGTCTTGACAGTTACAGCAGGTACAATTGATCGGCAAATCGGCGGTACCTTGGTCATGGGAAATGGGCTAAGCATTACTGGACAATCTATGTATTCCAAAGGCACCATGCTAGACAACATGAGACTAGTTTACGAGGAGTCTTTATCAGCTTGCAGCTTCCCCGCATTATTAAATAGAGCCCCAGAAGGTATCATAGTGTGCGACATTGGGAATAGCGACCACCAAATTAAATCTCTTGGCATTGCAACCTGAAAGCGGCTATTCTTATTTGTGGAGACCCTTCAATATTAAGCCTCATTAAAATTTCTTTTCCATATATTGTGATTAGACCAGAGGACGCAAACTCAATGACCATGTATGCAAAATATGATGACGAACCCTCTGCGAGCATCGTGTTCAAGCAGACCTCTATAGGAATGAAGCGTTCACCAACGGTGGGATCATATGCTTCAAGAGGGCCATCGTTGTATTTCCCAAATATTTTGAAGCCTGATATAATGGCACCCGGTACTCTAATTTTGGCAGCTTCGATTCCAGACAGTACAACCATTCATAGAGCGTCAAATAAACTCGTGAGTGATACCTACATTTTTGGTACGGGAACCTCCTTAGCTTGCCCTCATGTTGCTGGTGTGACGGCGCTTCTAAAAAAAGTACACCCAAAATGGAGTGTAGCTGCTATTATGTCTGCTATTATTACCACCGCTGACGCAGTGGATAATACTTTACAGCCAATACTGGAGTATGACATTGGTTTCAAATTGGCTTCACCTCTATCCATGGGAGCAGGTCACATTAATCCCAATAAAGCCCTTGACCCTGGATTGATATATGATGCAACACCACAAGATTATGTGAATCACTTGTGTTCTTTCACATCCTACAAGCAACACATCATGGAAATTACTCGATCAGAAAATTATACATGTTCGAACCCATCCCCTGATCTTAACCTGCCTTCTGTTCTCATTTCTTATACTACTGACACAGTCATGAGACCCGTAAAATTCCAGAGAACCGTCACCAATGTTGGTGAAAGTTTCACAACGTACAATGCCAATGTGACAGAACCCCGGGGTTTTCAAGTTTCAGTGATGCCCAGGAGATTATTGTTTGGAAGGAAGTATGAGAAGCAAACTTACACCATCACCTTAACAATGACCGGAGTAGCGTTGCCGCACGTGTCGTTTGGTCAAATAATTTGGGTCGAAGAAAATGGAAAGCATCTCGTCAGAAGCCCTATTGTTATGTATTTTGGGTAGGGGTGGGCAAACCGGGTTCGGGTTCGAAAATTTCAACCCGAACCCGACCCGAAATATTCGGGTTTCTTTGTGAGGAAACCCGAACCCGAAAAACCCGAAAGTATCGGGTCGAAACGGGTCGGTCTGGTTCGGAAAACGCGGGTTACGGGGTGGAGGAGTTATATTTTCGGGTTCGGGTCGGGTTCAGGTTTAATTTCGGGTTTGTTCATATACCCGAACCCGAACTTTTATTTGCTTGTAAACCCGACCCCGACTAAACCCGACCCGATCGGGTCGGAAACGGGTCGGGCCGGTTCGGGTTGTCGGGTCTCGGGTTTTTTGCCCACCCCTAATTTTTGGGTAGTTCATGTGATGAGTATAAGCATTGTTGTTACTCGCTAGTTTTATTTTCCTTAATTTATATTATATTGTTTTGTCTTTATAAGTTGCGTTGCAGTAACTTTTACATATTGTCTTCTGCGATTATGTATTTTATTTTTCAGCGCGTTAATTTTGTACATTTAATTCCTTTTGAAAAAAAACACGAGGTAAGTTTGGGATCGGTTAGTATGCTGAGCGCCTAAGGTGCTCAACATACTGATGGACGACTGGGATAAAATGTGTAAGATTTAATGGCTGCAAGTAAGGCCATGTCAATTAATGAATTTGACCCAGAGTATGACCCGATTCGACTTCTTCCGACCCGGATTGAGGTGCTGACCCGCGAACTGACCCAGCAAAAAATTGAAAATGTCTTCTTCTTCGCACAAACCCACTGTACCACCTCCCGTTCGCTCCACAGCAGCCCAGCCTCCCGTCGCCAGTCCAGCCTCATACTGATTTCTGTTTTTCAATTTGAATTCTTGTTGGGTTGGACGTAGGAGTTCATCTCAAATCATGGGGTATACAGGCATCAATTTCAGCTCTCCAACACTTGCTACAGCGATCAGCAACATCGTGCCAGCTTTCACCTTCATTCTTGCCATCATTGTCAGGTTCCTCCCTACTCTTTCAATTCCTCTTACCAAAATACCCTCGAGTAAAAAGACCAAATGGTCCCGAAAGGCAAATATTTGAATGCCCTGTTTGCTTTCAGGTAAAGTCGAATGCTCTGTTTGCTTTACTTCATGGACGTTGACAGGGCTGTAATTATGTTTTGCGTAGTTTCATTTTCGCGTTTTGCCTAGTTTCATTTTCGTATGTTTTTCCAGTTACTTAATATTTTGATGATAATGACTTTTGATTTGAGAAGGGGTCATGTTGTATTCTCATGTCTTATAGAGAACAAATTCACATTTATTGCAATTAAGTCCTTGATTATTCATTTAACTTTCAAGGTGTTCCTGATACTTAAGCGTAATGTTTGCCCCAACCTTTGAATGTCACTAGCGGATTTTCCTCCACATTTAGTCAGTCTTTCAGATTTTCTGAGGTTCTCGCTCTCAGAAGTCTCTTACATTATCTTGTTTGTATCTTTAATTAATTCTTTCTTCTGTATTTCATTTGAAGAGTAAACAAATTTGATAGACTGCATCTATTGTGGGATACAGATACTTAGTGCCTGCCTGAACTTATTAGCGTGGAAGTAATTTGGCAATTTTACAGGAGTAGATCACTGAAATCTTTTTTGGCACAATTCTGTTTTCATACAGAAAAGAAGGTTGGATCGGCTGCAAACATTGTTTGGATTTGTTCAATTGTGTTGTAAGCATTTGAAACCAAGCTTATAAAGATTACTCTTTGCAGCTTAAGAAAACCAAATATTTTCCTTCAAATTCTTTCTGGCATGGAAATAAATCCATTCCTTGGAAGCACTGGGATTTATGACTTCTAAAATGAATATCTATAAAGGTTGTTAACAAGTGATGGGATTTACAGTTTTCTGAAAGTATATTGTTTAACAGATCAGTAAGTGATGGGATGTTTGGAGCCCAAATATTTCAGCTCAAATATTTGGGTTTAATCATAAAAAATTCACCACATAAATTTTTATTATTATAATACTTATTAAAAATCTTCTCTCTCTTCACTTTTTCACCAACTCCAATAACATTTATTTACTTTATAATATTTCCCAAACCCCAATACCCAAAATTTTCACCCTCAAACATAATGATTAGGGAACAAAAGTATCAAAACAGACTTTAAAAAAAAAACTCCTAAAAGAGTGAGAAAGAGAGCAGACAGCGACTATCCTGAAAGGATTATATCACAAATTTGAATCAGTTTTGGTACTTTTGCGTTATTTGATCAAGCTTCAGCTTTCCCTGAATCAGTTTTTATCGTTGTGAAAAGCCTTTTGCATTTTGAAAGAACATGTAAGTTGAATTTGCAAAGAATAACCAGTTTGCAGATAATGATGATGTTGTTGATGATAAAAGAACATACTATAGGATTCGAATGCAGAGTGAACGAAAGCGATGCCTGCTTGCTTGCAGCCTTGCTATCATGGCATACAACTGGATCTCCCGAAGAACTATGGAGCCAGAGGGGCTTATAAAAGATGATGTATTAGCTATCTGGCAATTGATGGATGATCAGTGGAATCTCAAATGGATACCAAGAAAGCAACATCAATTGGCTCATCTCATTGCCCAATGGTGAACGATCAATTTTGTTTCTGGCCACATTGATGTTTCAAACCTCCCAGCAGACATCCTTTCTAAACCAAGATACAGTCAAGAAAAGTAGGCTGGGTTGTAAATATTTATGGTCTATGTATTTTGGAGCCTTATAAATGTCTCTCATGATTGGGATACTGAATTTGACCGAAGAGAAAGAAGTGGAAGAAGAGTTGATCCAAGCTGAAAGAGTAGTTGAAGGAGACAAGCAGGAAACAGAGAATACAAAGGAATCGCAAAGTCGACATGAAGTTTTTTGTAGTGTCTATTTGTATACAACGAAGAATACGTAAATATATGTATTTCCTTTGGCCTTTATTGTGCAAAACTGTTTATAGATGGAAATAAACTCGTGGTTTGAAACAACCACTTTTTATTAAAAATCATATGTTTTACTTATGCACAAGCACACTTGCATCAAGTATAAGCTTTTTATTATGCCTTTTAGTGCTGTCAAAGTAAGAACAGCACTTGCAGTGAATTTGATGGAATACAAGATATTCTCATACCCGACCTGTCCTTATTTATCTCCAATAAACAATCATAGCAAGCAAGAGAGAGAAAAAATAGGCATAGAAATCCGTCCTTTAACCGCCAAGTATTTTTATATACACATATGTATGGAACAACTTGAGGCCCTTTTCTCCTTACATCATCACAATTACAAGCCTTAAAAGAGCATATAAACATTGTCGAACTATGGTTGCTTATTTTTTCGTTTTCAGGCTACATTGGGTTTTTATTTATACGGCAGACCTTCCATACTTTGTCCAAACCTCCACGTATTCCTGCATACAGAACAGATACGGAACAGAGAGGTTAGAAATGGTTTATGAGAAGGGATGCAAATTAGATGTGAGGATTCTTTGAGAAAGCTTTGTAAAGCATTAACATGAAAAGGGCTTATTTTGCCATCTTCATACCTTGAGCACAGATGGAGAATTGTTATGCCTATGAAGGCAAGGTCCTAATAATTAAGTGAACTTGCAGAAAATGAAAATGAAAATTAGCCGAGTATGAAGATGTTCGTACAACATTGCTATCTTGCCACCAATTTCCCCATGATGCGCTGTTTGAATTGAAACATTTGGATAATCTTCTCCAGATTCCTTGAACTAATTATACATCACAAAGATATGACCATAATTAGCTTTACCTATAATTTACCTACTAATCTAGATGACAATATCATAGTACCAAATGCGTATCAATGGTGACAGGATAGAGACTCACTAACTAGGATGTATGGAAGATGCAAGTCCAAATGTGACATGGAGTGAGAAGGATGAAGTCTTCTTTGTACTTCAAATTGCATTTCAGTGTACAGGTGCCTGAGAATGTTCTCAAACTCTAATGGAACGTTCAAATAGATACCTGAGAATGTAGCTCACACGAGGCAATTCCTTAGGTGCACTACCTATGAGTATCCTCGCATGAGGTTATTCAATAACCATCATACATAGAACTAGCTTAGGTAAAAGTGATACAAAGCGTATACTTGATGCAAGTGTGCTTTCCAAATTGAAAAAAATAAAACATGAAAACCACCAACAACATTGCAGAAATACCAATTCAATCTGAGATATGAAAAATAGAGCCTGATATTTTTGTTAATGCAAAAATTCGACTTTTTCACAGCTAATTACTGGTCCAACTCTCAAGAGAAACAAATATTTCAAGCGACCCAGGAAACGGGCCCCAATCCCTGGACAAGACCAGAAACCAAAACCAACAATCAGAACTGAACAAGAATAGAGATCATAACTACTCACCCACTTCAGCGGCGAGCTTCATCTGCATCATGGGTAGAAGAAGAGGAGGAGGAGGAAGGCTCGGGATGCTTATCGTGGGAAGAAGGGAGGGGATTGGAGCCCTTGATGATCCAGCCAAGGGCGAAGAAGGCGATTCCAGCGAGAATGGCTGCGCCCCAGCTGGGACGGAGGACGGCTGTGGGACGGTGACGGCGGATTTTGTGCGAAGAAATGTTGCTCAGCGAAGAAGAATGGGCAACACCGAATTTTGTTGGGTCAGAATCGGACGGGTGGGTAATTTCATTAAGTGACATGTTTTAATCTCAGCCCTTGGATGTTGAAAAACCGATCCTCACCGTCCATCAGTATGCTCAACATATTAACCGATCTCAGATCAAGTTAGTATGATATTTTTTGTTTTTTGGGAGAAGGGTAAGATGGAAGCATATTAGACTATGGATCCAAACTTTTTATACCCTGTTATGTGTTCTTGTTGGGTAATCTACTTAAGGGTGAGTACCGGAACGGATGAAACTGGAATGACCATTCCTGTTCCGGTTTCGCTACTCACCGGAATATGAATTTCTATTCTGGTTCCATTCTGGAATTTACCGGAATTTTCGGAAACAGAATCCGAAAATTTCAGTTCCATAACTGGGCTAAAAGGCCCAATTTTACTTTGGCATTACATTTTGGGCAAAAAATTGGACTTTTAAAAAAAAAAATTCTCATGTTGCATCAATTTCATAATATGGTTTTTAAACATATTATGATCATCAAAACATCAAAGGAAAAAATACATCGCTACATTTTGTCCAAAATAAACTAAACTATGCTAAAAATTTATTATTTCTTTTTAAAATACCGGAACCGGAAAATTCCGGCATTTTCGCCGGAATTTCCAATTTCGGTACTGAAACAGGCTCCAACCGGTATCGATATTCCGATACCGGAAGAAATTCCGGTTCTATCGGATAAATTTTTCACCCTTAAATCTACTAGGCCAGTGTAGTGTGAGGAAGCGAAAGAACACACCAATCCCTTCCAAAAGACCAATAATGATGAAGGCCTAGCTAAAGGCTAGGGTTGATAGAGGCCCATTAAATCTGGCTGGAAAAATCCAACAAAACCGGGGTCCTTGTTTTCATCCCAGACATGGTGGCCCATTTTGCGTAGACCAAATCTGAAACCAAAGTAGCGGGTATGCTCCAGTTTTTGATGTAAGGCTGCTTTTGTTTTGATGTAAAACGAAGAAAATGGAGAAATGTTCTAAGCTTAAATATTTTCTGAGAAAATTATTGATTTTCTGATGTTTGGTTGACACATTGAAAATATTTCAAAATTAAATTGTCGTGTTTGTTTTGTTTTGAAAAAATTTGCAGAAAAATTATACAATTTAATATAATAATCTTTATGTTTTTAATAATTATATGTCATTGTAAATGAATCTAACAACAATTATTTCGTCCTTATGTAGAATATAATTAGAAAGAATAGTAGTGCTTTCACGTGAAAGGGGAGAGAAGAACAGTGGTGGGTTTTCGGGTGGGCTGGCCATTGGCCTCGAGTGATTAACTTGTGGGCTTTTAGAACAATTTAGGCTTGAATATAATTAATGTCCTTTGGATGATTGAACGTTCTAGATAGACTATTTATTTTATCGCGTATTATATTTTAAGGGATATTGTCGTTCCCCTTAAGTATAAAGTAAAATCAATCTCGTTTCTCTAATTATGAAAACAACGATTTACGTCTTTTAACTATCGAAAATCAGTAATGTATACACTCTCATCCAAATTAATTGTTAAGTCAAATGGAGGTGCAAAATGCCCCACTAAGACAAACTTACTAAAAATATTTAAAAAATCACTAAAAAATAAAAAATGATTTAAAAAATTTAATATTTTTAAATAAAATTATTGAAACTCTATTTCAGTAATCTATTTATTTTTAATTTATTTCTCGGATTTTTATTTATTTTTTAAAATTTTGTCTTGGAGGGCCTTTTTGGTCATTGTATATATTTTTTCGTTTGAGACTTAACGACTGATTTTGGACAAGGATGCACATTAATAATTTTTGAAAGTTAGAAGACGTAAATCGTTGTTTTCATAGTTAGAGGGGCGAGATTGATTTTGCCAAATACTTAGGGGGCGAACTATGACATTACTAATTATTTCGATGTTTTTTTAGTACTGTGATTAATTATATAACATTACATTTTGTTAATAAATTTGTTATTAAATTTTTTTAATAATTTTCTAGCAACTTTTTAATTAAAAAAAGCGAAAAGAAACATGTTCCAACGTTAAACGTAGCGTTCAAACAATAGTGCAATTCGATGTTCAATCAAATTCGAACAATTCAACAATTACGTTCATTGACTATTCGAACTCTACTTTTTGGCATTTCTGAACAGACGTGATGCTAACCATTGGAACATAGACAAAACGTGTTCGAACATGACATTATTGCTTTGGAATGGTTTCTGAAGCATCGAAGGTCAAATTATTTATTCGGTTCGAACGATTATTCTCAGTATCGAATGGAAATAAATTTACTGTTGGATGACGATCGAACATTTCACAAGCGTTGGAAGTCGTTCAAACATTTTTTTTCTGATGTGATCCATTAGAAAGAGTTCGAATGGTAACGATATTTCTGTCCCGAAAGGGTACTTTTCGGGATATAACAAATTTTTCGTCCCAAAAATTTTTTGGTAACGAGGTTGTTGTGACAGTTAGAGTGATTAACGAAATCCATCCCAAAAACATTTTTAAGACGGAATTCGTATTTAAACTAAATTTTGTTGTAGTGATCTTTAACTAAATGAGATTTCTTATTTGTCCCTTCTCAGTAATAAAGGCTATATATAATACAAGTCCTTTTGTACACCATTTGTTTTTTTTTTTAAAAAAGCTTTTTCTTTTTTCGCTGCTGAAAAAGTTCACAAACTTTGAATATGTAAGCGAAATCTTCGTGTTGGCTGTAAGTTGATTATATATTGCAATAGTTGCGGTTGCTTAATTATTCGATACTTAATAAAAAAATATTTTTCGTTTTTTGCTTGATGATCAACAATTTAACCTTTTACATTAGTGAGGTAAATTGGTTGTTTTCAAGATGAGAAGTACTTTGGCTTATTTAAGTTGGTTATGCTCTGCATGCAGCTAGTAGAATCCAAAAATGATCAGGCACAGACTCTCTAGTTGCCATCGCAATCATCAGGCTGTAAGTTGACTCTAAAGCACTTTTTTTTTTTTTCCTTTTTTGCTTGATGAACAATTTAACCTTTTACATTATTTGTGAGGTAAATTGCTTGTTTTCAAGATGGGAAAGAAGCAGTTTGGCGTATTTAATTTGATTATGCCGTGCATGCAGCTAGTAGAATTTAAAACTGATCAAGCACAGACTCTCTAATTGCCCTTGCAATCATATATATATAAGCTTTTCACAAGCAGAACTAGCTTGGCATCCACGCCACTCATTTTTATAATAGAGGAAAATGGATGATATATCTTATAAGACCCTAATGCTTATTACTTCATCCTAAATATTGCTTTAGAGTCGTACGTAGTTGGATGGTTAATTTTTAATTTTAAGAAAAAATTACATTTTACATATTTTGACCATCATATATTTGTGGGTGACGATGTATCTAATTGGTAGTTTGTGGTGTAAATTATAAAATGTGTGCTAATTAAAATGGCTAGATCAGCAAAAAATAAAAGTTGAATTATTGCACGAGATTTTATAATGTATTCTTTTTTATTTATTTACGCTTTTATAACAAGTTCAATTTTCATTTACGTTTACGTTTTGTTCATCCACTGCATGTTAAAAGTACAAGTTTCGAACCTTTGAATTACTATAGGGGCAAAGTTTAGTTTAATGTTTCCTTTAAAGTAATGGAAACTTTTTATTGGTTTAGTTAAGACCTCTGTGAAAGGAGATTACATATAGGAATCTTTTTTTTTTCTTTTTTTTATAATTATATTTTTTTTGGCTACCTTTAATTAGAACATGTTTAGAAACTTCTATGTAATACCCTTTCAAGATGTGATGAGTTTTTTTGTTTGTTTACGTTGCAAGCTTGTGTCGTATTATTAAAAGGATTGGAGAATGACCATGCTCATGATGAAAGGTTAATTAAGAATATTTAATAAAAGTCTTTACGCATTTTTTAGACGCCTTTCCATTTTAATTATAACTTCTTCCAACTATTTCACTGTTCTCTATATATTAGTTACATTCTTCTTCGTTGTAATTAGGAAAAATTGCAGTTGCGAAGGAAGTATGTCTCTTGCTAATGGAGTTCCTCGTCAATGCCTGTTATTTCTTACATGGTTTTCTATAACTCTTATTGTTACTTCAAGTTCAGCAACGAGGACTACTTATATTGTCCATATGGACAATTCCCTCATGCCCAAGCCATTCAATAGCCACGAAAATTGGTACGCGTCTATTGTTTACTCTCTTAAATTTACCAACAGTCCTTTCTTAAATGGTCACGGATCATCACCATCTCTTATATAACAATGCTTTACAAGGTTTTAGTGTTGATTTATTTCCAGAGGAATTAAAATCTAGGTCTCAGGGTTTATCTCTCCTTATCGTGATAATACGATCACACTTGATACGACCCATACTCCTGAATTTCTCTCTCTCAGTCCCATAAGTGGTCTGTTGAAGGCTTCAAATTCTGGCAGAGACATTATGGTTATTATGTGAGTTCGGAAGGGTGAGTGGTGTGAGTTGATGGTGAAAATTGTTCGGGTAGGATTGGACGGTGAACAACTCGCCAGCGCATTAATGAGCATCCCGAATCATGACCCGACCGCATTCCCCCTTCAACCCGGCTCTCCCGCAAAATGCTGAACGATCCCGTGCTCCATCAAATTCGAGCTTTTCCCCCAAATTTTGAGCTTCTCCTCTAGCCCTAGCAGAGCCTTTAGCCTTCAACTCCTCTGGAAGACTCCACTTCGCTTCAGCCTTGGACTCCTCCGGAGATTGAAACCGCTAAGGTCACTCCTATCGGTCGAACGGCGAGATTGAGAAGGTACAGGCTTTGTATGGGTCTGATTGGAGGTTGTGCTTTCTTATATGCGGGTAAATCTGCTTTGAATTTTTTATTTAGGGCTGCTTTTGAGTTCCGTTTTGTATTTTTCGGTGCCGGCTATTGAGTTCTTTTGTTTTCTCGACAACCAAATATTCATCAATGATGTTTTCTAACTTGGAAATATTTATTTAAATTAATTTGTAGTCAGAAGCATCAGAGGAATTCTCGAGCCTACCTAGACTTCAAGAGGCCTGAAGATGTTTTCGAGTTTGCTGAGTTTTTTGATGGACATGTGTTTGTTAATGAAAAAGGTAATAAATGTTGAATGCCTAACTTTTACTTTGCCAAGTTTAGAACAGCTGCAGTTTTCTGAGGTTCAAGTGGATTGCTTCAGTCGCATTGCACATGTGCAAAAGGAGTTGTTAAATGAATTACTTTACTGTGGAATATTCTATTTTAGGTGCACTAGTAGCTATTTTATTGGTTTTAGTTTGCTGCTATCCTTCTTGAATTTTTGAAACGTACTGCTTCAGTTTAATCCATGTCTTCTCTCTGTATTTAGTTACATAAACAGACTGATCCTGGATTGGGCTGTCAATATTGCAGGGTGAGCCTGAGGGAATGAGAGATGGTCCTGATCCTGGATTGGGCTATTAATATCCAACCACATACATAGCAATTGCAAAAAAGAAACCAAACCAAGCACCTGAATTAGCTTGCATCAAACCTACTCTAGGTGAGCTGCTTTCCTAAGCGAAACCCAAATACGAGGCACATTCAGGACGCTTTATCAAAATTCGCAAAGAAAACAATTTACCAAGATCAGCTTGATATTCCTAGGATTAAGGCAACCCAAGAGGGGGGGTGAATTGAGTTTCAAAACTTTTTCGAAAATTACCCCCAAAAGTGTGTTTGCTAGCTATAAAAGAAAACTTTAAAGCAATAAACTAGAGCACAAATAAAGAGATAAGGGAAGAGAAGCAAACACAATATTTAGGTGGTTCGGCAAGCCCGCCTACGTCCACCCCTCAAGCTCCTTTACCGAGTCTTGAGGTTTCTCCACTATTCTCCCTTCAACCAAGGGAACGGTTTCCTTACACTTGAGCTTGAGAAAAACCCTCTTCAAGCCTCAAGAACAAGTTTGAGAACAAACCTCTCCAAACTCCTTCTTTCGATGAACAACCCTCACCGAAAGGATGCAAGAGAATCACTCTCTTAGGAATGTATATGTTTGAACAAAATTATCCTCTAAAACTCCCTTTATAGAGTAGATATTACAATGAGAAATGACTAGCTCTTAGGCTTCACACAACAACAAGGATGTGAAAGATGATGAATATGTGTGTATGATGCTTGAATAAAGATTGGAAGATTTTTGATCACTCTAAGCCTTTGTAAATGATTGTGGACGATTTTGCTGTGTTTCAAAGGCATGAGAACGGCTTTATATAGACCTTATGAGAAAAATAGCCGTTTATAGTCGTTAGAGTGAACTGTTAAAACGAGCCGGTCGACCGCTACATGAACCGGTCGACCGCTTCAAGTTTACCGTTGTTCAACGGTCATATTGTCAGAAGCGTAACGGCTCTCTATTAAATGCTACCGGTCGACCGCTACATGAACCGGTCGACCTCTACATGTTACCGTTATACAACGGTCGATTTGTCAGAGCATTTCTAAAGCTACCGGTCGACCGCTACACCAAGCGGTCGTAGGTCCGGTCGACCGCTACATTTAGCCGGTCGACCTCCTCATTTTAAGCTTCATCCGGTTGTTCTAAAAACTTGATTTTGACCAACTTAAAATACCCAATTTTAAACTGTAATTTCTCATCTATATAAAAAAGGTTTGAGAGTATATTTGGGATATTTTGAAGGCACTAAAAAGGTTTTAATCTTACAACAAACATTAAAACGGTTTATGCAAGTTTTGAAGACTTATGCATGTGTGTGATTGACATCCTTGTTAAAGATTAAGTCTTAGAGTTACAAATATTACCCTAGCGACTCGAGTCTTCACTTTAAGAGCACTTCCATTGAAGGTGATGTTGTTTGATCGCTCCGTGCTCATTTTGGATTCGTTTTGCTCCACAACTCAATTACTTATATTGTTATCATCAAAACATTGATTGTGACTCAAAGCCAACACAACTAGTCTTTGCTTCCTCCCACTCCCAGGTGGCCGCCCCCTAGCCCGCTTATCGTTTGGCATATTAGAACCCGGTGTAGCACTAGGGGTAGCAGACATAGGAGACAGTCGCAAAGAGACTGAGCCATCAGGACCATATTTCCTGGGCCTCCCTCTTTTCTTCTTTATAGGCTCACCAGCTGGAACTAGACAAGGCCATGGCTTCTCCCCCATCCATGCATTTTCTCACTGATTTTTTCCAATAAAAGCTATATTGTGGTGCCTAAAGATTGTGATTTTAAACCCCAGAACCTCAGATCTTATAAGTAACCCAGAGATTCCTAAATTACCACCTAAAATAAAAAGATAAATAGAGATCTCGAAGCAAAGGGTTTTACAAGGGTTTTTCTCCAAAAGGTGAAAAGCTTATCAGAACTTCAAAATTTCCAGACCTTTAAAAAATGAAAATAGGAAACAGAAACAGTATCCCTCAACCCTAAATCTTCAAATTAGAAGCGCATGAAGCTTCTAAACCAAGGGTCTTACAAGGTTTTTCTTGGAACGGGGGAAAATCAGAGAACCTAATAAAATTTTTGAGCTTTCAACACGAAAAGCAGAAAGAAGGTGATGATGTTGAGTGCTGGAACAGTAACACTCCCACAAACCCACAACAGAAATTCCACAGAACAAATGTAGAAAGTCAGAAACTCACACAGCCGCAGACCCTAAAGCCAACAACATGCCCATACTCGGATCATGACTCTAACATATCAACGGAAACAAAAAAAAAAAAAACCCTAGATTTGAAATGAAATCTTAGGGCTTTGACAGGAAAATGCAGGAGGTGGAAAAGAAAAGAGGGAAAGACAAAGCGGAGAGGTGGGGGAGGAGGAAAAAAATTGATTTGAAATATTGGGGGAGCGCGGGTGAAAGTGATTTTGGTGGGAGCCGGGTTGAGATCGTTGGCGGTCGGGTCATGAGTCGGGGCGCCTCATTAATGCGTTGGCAACTTGTACACCGTCCAACGAAGCCAACTTCATCCTCACCGTCAACTCACACCACTCACACCCTTCCGAACTCACATAATAACCGGAGCCACATTATTATTGGCATCTTAGATTCTGGCATATGGCCTGAGAGCCCTAGCTTCAAAAATGATGGGATTAGTTCTAAAGTTCCAAGCAAGTGGAAGGGCTTGTGTGAAGGGGGAAAAGACTTTAACTTTTCCTTGTGCAATGGAAAGATAATAGGAGCTAGATACTTCAATAGAGGCATAAAAAGTTTGTTAGGAGCTTCATTGCTTAGCCCAAAGTCAGCTAGGGATGATATAGGGCATGGGACTGCTGTTTCCGCAGTGGCTGCTGGGAACTATGTAGAAGGATCATATATTTCTGGCTATGCTGAAGGAAAAGCTAGTGGTGTTGCCCCATTCGCAAGATTAGCAGTTTACAAAGTCTCTTCGAAGGAGGGAACTTGTGAATCAGATCTTATTAATGGTATAGACCAAGCAATTGCTGATGGTGTAGATGTGATCAATATCTCCCTTGGACTTCCAAGAGAGAAGATGTATGAAGATGCCATAGCAATAGCTTCATTTGCTGCTATAGAGAAGGGAATTGTGGTTTCAAATTCAGGGGGAAATGAAGGCCCTGCCTATAGAAAGGTAAAGAATTGGTTCCCTTGGGTCTTGACAGTTACAGCTGGTACAATTGATCGGCAAATCGGTGGTACCTTGGTCATGGGAAATGGGCTAAGCATTAGTGGACAATCTATGTATTCCAAAGGCAACACGCTAGACAACATGAGACTAGTGTACGGGGAGTCTTTTTCTACTTGCAGCTCCCCCGCATTATTAAATAGGAGTTCAGTTATAATACTGAGGTTCTAACGTGCGGGTATACGGGGGAACGACACAGATTGCAAATCTGAAATCCAACGGTCCAGAGTAATTCATTAATGTTGACCCGGCTGACCCGTTGAATTTTACCGTTTCGATGCCGACGACCCGCGTCCTTTAAACTGTCGACCCGTTGCTTATCTTTTTGTCTCAGGCACCAAGTTATCTCTCCTCCCCCGATCCCCTTTCTTCTCGAGTTCGATTTTGTGCTTCTCTCTCTCCCGAGGCCGATCCCCTTCCCATGTCTATATATTAATTTCCACTTAATTCCCGGTAAGGATTAATGTTGTTTTTCTTTTTTGTTTATGTGGTTGTTATTTTTATGAATTTTGGGATTGAATTCCGTTTTAGGTTTTCATTCTTACCATTCTTGCATGTTTGGGTGTTTGGGTTTAGTGATCTTTGGTGAATCTGCTTTGATGGTTATTGTATTAGATGAATTTAGCTGGTTTCTTGTTTTTTTTTCACTCTTTGGAGTCATTTAGGTTTATGCCGAGATTAGTGGACATTCGCTTGATCCAGTGGGCAGCTAAGCGGGAATAGAAGTTCTATAATCTGATTGAATGTTCCTTTGTGCCTTGTGTGGTGAGAGCAAATCCCAAAGCTTTAGTGTCTGGAAATTTAATTGGTGATAGTATAAAATTCATGTTCTTGAGATTCCTGAATTTTTATAGCTGTGTAGGATTGTTTCACTATTATGTCCTTATATCTTCAACCTCTTAAACATTCCAAACTAGTTTGAGTGTGTTTATTGTTCCATTTGTGTGCTGCTACACTTATCTACAGCCTGTGCAGAGGGTAGCTCAACAAAAAACTTTGGCACTTAGAAAAGGAAGTCGATTTTCTGCTCCATATGGGGGCCTTACCCTTATTATGTGGAGCATGTTTTCCATATCCTGCTCCATGTCGCAGAAAAATTTGGCACTTAGAAAAGGAAGTCGATTTTCTTATTGGTATCTACGCAACTCTTGCCAATAAAAGAGTTCATATTTATCTTTATAAGCTTTCACAAAGAAACATCATTTTCTATTAATAAATGATCGATCTGCCAATTATTGTAGTCTCAACTCACAAGGTTTTCTTTCTTTTCTGTCATCAGTCTTAAGGGCACAGTGGGATTTCTATAGCTTATTTCTTTTTCCCGTGTTGTTGTGCACATGCATCACACTGGGATTCCTTTGTTTGCGTGCGTGCTGTATAGAAAAAAGAAAGTCTCCAAAGCTTGTTAAGTTCAAGGTGATATTCTGGAATAATTTGATGAGCTTGGTTGCTAACATTGCCTTCTTCCTTTAGCCATTCGTGTCCTACATAGAAATCTTTGTGAAGTTTGCCATCTGTATGATTGTTGGGGCAGAGGGAGAAATTGAATTTGTTGCTTGTACAACCATTGAAACCTTAGACATCCACCCAGTCATATTTGCAGATGGGTCAAAAGCCAAGCGAAGTATTCTGTTTAGAGGCTCTTCTAAGATTTTTTAATGCTGCCAACCAACATCAAATTGATAGTAGGTCTGACTGGTAGTTATAAGCAGCTTTCCGTGATTCATAAAAATAGCGTATGTTTAAAATAGTCTAAACAGATATTAGACCACTTGTGCTGCTGGAAGGATGTCATTAGATATTATTTGTAGGTTGCATTATCATTTAGTTTGGATTAGTTATCAAACAGATGGACTCAAGTCATATAGAGCCTAAGGAGATGTGTTTTAACTTCCAACATTACCTTTAAATTTGAACCCACTTTTTTTACCCGATGTAAGGGCATCTGGTAATAGTATGTATAATATGCATGCCTGTTTTAAACTTTTATGAGGATGGGTTTATATTGGTAGCTATTTGTGATGACTTATCATTCCATATATTTTCAACATTAATTTGTTTAGATTCCTCCCCCTGGTTGAGCATTTCTTCTAAATTGTTGTTCTTTTGTAGGACCAAGACAAGGCAAATTTTCAAGGACATGATGAAACTGGAGATAATGAATCTAGTCCTGTGGATGATCTTCAAAAGGTACTCTAAATTATCTCAAAAAACACTTTCTTCTGCTATATTCTAAGCCCTTGATTGAATATGTGAGGCTTCTGCATGGCAGGATGAAGAAGAGCTGGAAGGTGTTGTGGAGTTTGTCTCAGTTCAACAAGAACAAGTCCAATCACAGGCAGAACTGGAGCATGCTGAGATAGATCCACAGTCAAAAGCACAGCAATACATTCCCAGAAGGGCCTATCAGAACCAATGGACGTGCAGGTCGAGGCAGTGGCGGGGGAAGTGGATCCTATCAAAATGGTCGCAGCCCATATTATGATAAGACTGGAAGTTATTATATTTAGTTGTATGGTAGAGATTTGGGTTAACTTTGTCAATTCATGTGTTGTTTTAATTCTCATTCTTATTGTATCCTTTAAATGTGAGTCATTTATGATTACAGAGTAGTTTGGTTTTATTTTAAACCAAATCACACTATTTACTAGGTTCGATTGAATTCCTCCTACTAAAGCCTTAATCGGGTCATAGAATCTATTATCAAGAACTACAGCTAGGAATTGCCCCAAGGACATATGCTATAAAACCAAGGAGGCCAACAAAAGCTGGGAAAAAGATCAAACGGAAAGAATAACAAGGTTCAGACACACGGGATGAACTTCCAATTTAAAAATTGCAGAAACATAGCAATGCATGACATTGCCAAGTTAACGTGAGTACATTCAAGAGAATATTATCCGTCCTAGGTTTCACATAGAAAACGTTAGCATGATCATAATAAATAGTCTTTCCAAATTGTTCCAACGCCAAATTTCAAGCACCACTATATGAGATTAACTGAGTCATATTCGTTAAAAAAATTGTCTTGGGCAGCTACAATACCTTTCAATGTCCAAAAACCAACCTAAATTATGCTAAACCAACTATCACCCCTTAGGGAAAAAAAAGTTATCACCCCTTAGCAGCTCAGCTTCTTGCATCAATCACAAATTAGCAGCTCAACATAGCCACTTCATAAAAGAAATGTTCCATAACGACAAGTGCTCAGCTTCTTGCATCAATCACAAATTAGCAGCTCAACATAGCCACTTCATAAAAGAAATGTTCCATAACGACAAGTTTGGTATTGGTAGCTGATTGGTGGCGTGAGTCCTTAGTACTTTTAACCACTGTGTAGCAGCTCAGCACAATGAGATCCACTCCAGGATTCCTCCATTTGCCATGGGAACTTCCTTCTTTGATGTCTTGTGTGTCATTTTTGCTTTTGTGCAGCCTGCTCATCAAGCCTTTGGTTGTTGCGTACCGATTGTACCAATCATACGCGTGGTCGACATCCCTCCACTCTAGGCTCCAAACATCTACTTTCTCCCCATTCTCTGCCAGTACCAAATCACCTGCACATACCAACCAAAACGAAGGTTTAAAAAAGTTCCGATACGTTTTAACCAAACAAGAAAAGGTAACCAACTCACATTCGGGGATTTCGGTACTAATAGACCCTCGTCTATTGATATTGGAGTTTCTCCCTTCCAATCGGGCCATATTGTCCCCTTCTCCCAATTCGATCTTCACTACACAATATCAAATATCAATGACCATTAAAAGCATTACACCATTAGCACCATCACCATGTGTTAGAAACTTAGTCAAAATATCTTGTACCTAGTCCTATGAAGCCCTGCAGCAAACTCCACACCTGCAGGACCACCACCACCAACTACGAAATGAAGAATCCGCCTGCAAGACCACCACCACCAGTTTTGTTTGAAAACTTTATAGAAGCTAGTGGTCAACATATGTTAGATTACCGGAAAGCCGCCTAAATTACCAAGGCAACCTCTTGAAATTACAAACTATGTGAAAAATCAAGAAATTAAACCTCTTGAAAGTTTAAAAACAGGTCTAAACCTTAACTACCAAGGCAACCTCTTGAAATTACATACCAAAAAGAAGTTGATAAGTGACAATCGCGATCTTTCCGGCCTATAAGGAAACTGAGGAAAAATATGCAAGTAGTTGAGACCCCTTTATAATGTCATTACCAGAACTTACCACTTGCTTGTGAAGCAACATAAACCACCAAAATTAAACCACTACATATTTAAATGAGTTTAATCATTCTGTAAGTTTAATTTTCTCTTTGCCATCTTTATTCTCTTATGGCTCTCCTGCCTGGTAAGTTTAGTTCTCTCTCTGCCATCTTTATTTTCATATGACTCTCCTACACTGTTAGTCACATCATGGTAATCATTTTTCTGATATCTTCAGAATAGGATTCTACTGCTTTCAGATAAATCATACAAATGGCTTGCACTAAATAGGCAAGGGCATCAAATGTTATCACTGATATTTCTAAAATATCAAACGAAAAAAAAAAAGTGTACAGGATGGAGGAGTTCCAAAAACAAAAAGCGGATAGTGGAGAAAACTCTGTTAGCAGAGCCATATTCCGCTGATTTTTCCAATTCCTGTATAGTACAGGAAATAAATTTTAAGGGGTATTAAGAAAGGAACATATGAAAAGGCATCAACAAATTTCACACGCAACGCAAATTCTCTCTGACTACAAAGTTATTGCTGTAATTGTAAACAAAGGGTCATATTTGCTTCAGTGTACTGGGCTTCAATGTGACCCATTTTATGGATCCTGGGCATTTGATTGAATGTTCAAAATTTGGGAAACCACAAGCTTAGAAAGCTCACTTATTGCTGCTTGGACCCGGTAATCACCTGATTCTCTATCCCTGGACCACCTGGATGACTGCGACGATAATCCAGAGTATTCACTAGCAGCTACCTTCGTCTTTATCGTTGTGCCCAGAACTTTCTCTAAATCTGACTGTGACAATGGCCTTGGTGCCTGAGAGGTGCCTGAGACAAGGACGATAATCAATGGGTCGATAGGTTAAAGGACGCGGGTCGTCGGCAACGAAACGGTAAAAGACGCGGGTTTACGGGTCAGCCGGGTCAACATTAATGAATTACTCCGGACCGTTGGATTTCAGATTTGCAATCTGTGCGTACACCCGCACGTTAAAACCTTTGTATTATAACCGTACTCATTAAATAGAGCCCCAGAAGGTATCATAGTGTGCGACATTGGGAATAGCGACCACCAAATTAAATCTCTTGGCATTGCAACCTGAAAGCGGCTATTCTTATTTGTGGAGACCCTTCAATATTACAGCTCATTAAAATTTCTTATCCATATCTTGTGATTAGACCAGAGGATGCAAACTCATTGATCATGTATGCAAAATATGATCACGAACGCTCTGCGAGAATCCAGTTCAAACAGACCTTTACAGGAGTGAAGCATTCACTAACGGTGGGATCATATGCTTCAAGAGGGCCATCATTGTATTTCCCAAATATCTTGAAGCCTGATATAATGGCACCCGGTACTCTAATTTTGGCATCTTCGATTCCAAACAATATAACCAGTCACAGAGCGTCAAATAAGCTCGCAAGTGATACCTACATTTTTGGTACGGGAACCTCCTTTGCTTGCCCTCATGTCGCTGGTGTGACGGCACTTCTAAGAAAAGTAAACCCAGAATGGAGTGTAGCTGCTATTATGTCTGCTATTATTACCACCGCTAACGCATTGGATAATACTTTACAGCCAATACTAGACTACAACAATGGTTTTTATAAAATGTCTTCACCTCTATCCATGGGAGCAGGTCACAATGATCCCAATAAAGCCCTTGACCCTGGTTTGATATATGATGCAACACCGCAAGATTATGTGAATCACTTGTGTTCTTTCACATCCTACAAGCTACACATCAAAGAAATTACTCGATCAGAAAATTATACATGTTCGAACCCATCTCCTGATCTTAACCTGCCTTCTATTCTCAGTTCTTATACTATTGACACAATCATGAGACCCGTAAAGTTTCAGAGAATCGTCACCAATGTTGGTGAAGGTTTCGCAGCGTACAATGCCAATGTGACAGAACCCCTGGGTTTTCACGTTTCAGTGGTGCCAAGGAGATTATTTGTTAGAGTGAATCCCGGAGATGACAGCTCCACCAAATCTGCCACAACAGATCAGTCCGTTACACACTTACCATACACGCCATGCGTTGACAACAAAGGGATAACCTTCTGCAATCCCATGATTTAAGGGATTTTTATTCCTCTTTCCCTACACGTTTACGTCTATATATTTGTACACTTTGTTCAGTTTAGATATACACGAAAACACAGAATTTCTCTCCTAAGTTTGTAATCTTTCATTCTTGTTTAGAAGGAAGTATGAGAAGCAAACTTACACCATCACCTTAACAAGTACCGGATTAATGTTGCACTTGTCGTTTGGTCAAATAATTTGGGTCGAAGAAAATGGAAAACATCTCGTCAGAAGCCCTATTGTTTTGTATTTTGAAGAGTACCTGTGATGAGTATATATGCATTGTTGTTACTCGCTAGTTTTATTTTCTTTAATTTATTTTATATTGTTTTGTCTTTATAAGTTGCATTGCAATCACTTTTACTTATTGTTTTCTGCCATTATGTATTTTATTGTTGATCGCGTTAATTTGTACATTTAATTTTTTTTTAAAAGAATATGAGCTCAAGTTAGTATGGTATTTTTTTTGGGGGAGAAGGGTAAGATGGCAGCATATTAGACTATGGATCCAAATTTTTATACGTGGCTCTCACATCCTTACCATAACCGGTGCATAATGGAGGAATCTAAACTGGAGCAGAATGGTCCCAAAAAAGACAAAAAATACGGAGCGGATCCGATGATTTAGATCCTCTCCAAGAGTCGGGATGATTTAGATCCTCTCCAAGGTCCAATTCTTTAATCTGGCCGTGCATTTGGAAAAGGGGTCCAGGATTATGCCAGGTAATCATATGCTCTCTTTTCTTTTTCTAGGCAATTGAAATAGTATATTAATATCTAACAAAGTTAAACCTACTACAAAATTTAAAAATAACCAGAAGGCTAGCGAAAAACTTAAACGGGCCTAAAGGTCCTACAATAAGCCAAATCTAAAGATTCGGGATCCAAATCGAACTTAAAAGCCAGAACCACCAACAACCACAAGAGACGTTAAACAAACAAAGGAACACCAAACTAGCCACAAGGGTCAGCACACAGAACAAACACAAACTGGCCACAAGAGCCAGCACCCAGAACAAACACAAAACGGTCACAGGGACGGGACACAACACGACCATCGCACAAGGCGATGGCCCCTTCCGCTAGAGGAAGGGCGAGCAGAGCAACGATCTGACTCCTTCAAGATAATCTTCATGCAAATATCATGGTTGCTCTAAAATGAGGAGGAGAGACAGCTACAAGCAACACAAAATGGCAGTAACCAGAAGCGGCAGAAATCAAAAGTTGCGCGCATGGCGGCACAAGCGCTCGTGGCCCAAGGGGGGCTAATCATGGCGGGGCAAGTTGAGTCCTCCGAAAAAGACTCAAAACCACTGGGAGAGAAGCAAAAGAGGTCGGTCAAGTGAGATTCACATGCGTGCGTGAAAGCTCACGCGCTGGCCGGTTGCCTCTGCTCTAGATCAGATCTGGTCGCTGGAAGGAGATGAGTCTCACCATAGAGGCCGTGCACACCGAAGACCACCGGAAAAGTCGAGATCTAACTGCCAAAAATAAAACAAAAACCAAACCGAAAGAAGCAAACTGAAGGAAAGGAAAGGGAGAGGAGCTCCTCCCCCGGCCAGAGTAAGAGGGTGGAGGGTGCCGTCAGACAAAGAGGAGGATGTTCTAAAGAGAGGGAGGAGTCTTTCTAGAATAACGTTAAATGCATGGACTTAAATGGGACTCTGTAATATGCTCTCTTAGAATAGTGGAAAAGGAATATAAAAAATATTCCGGGCCCTCCTCTGTTCGCAAAATCCTCTCCCTTCTTAATTTTGACGTGCAACATCTCTTGACTCTCTCCTTGAGACAGACACACACTGGAAGTCGAGGATCCACTTCTTCCCGAGTGGTCAAAACATCAAACTTAATTTGGGTCTTTTGGAAAATATGGAAAGCTTTCCTGCTTCGTTGTTCAGAGATACTGGAAGAAACTTCTTCATTTTCTTTTGTTGAAAATGATAGTGAAGAGTACGTTTTACTTAAACCATGTGTCTGGCTCATGCACTTTGCTTCCTTGGCAATACAACTATACAAGTACGCGCGATTGTGCTTCTGTAATCTTTGACTCACACTACTATCAAGAACCATTTCATCCTAGTTCTCACTGTGTACTATTTGGAAAATATTTGTTAATTATTTTCTTAACTCCCATAATTAGAGTAAGCATTTCGAGTTGATTATGAATTTCTTCATTTGTTCTCACTAAATGGATTGTTATTTAATCAGCGAGTTGGTTTTGTTCTCACTAGATGTATTATGAATTTCTTCATTTGTTCTCACTAGATGTATTGGGGGAGTTGGGAATTTATCTTTTGGGGCCAAAATAATATTATGATGTTTATTTTTATTTTTATATTATATGCTTTACTATACATAAAATATGAAAAAAATTGTATATATACAACTCAAATTATGATAAAATATTCTCAAATATTTTTCTTAAATTAAGAATATATAGCACGAGTTTATATTAGTAAAAAATTGAGTATGTTGAGACACTGTAGAGATAATACAAATAAAGACAATGTAGAGATAATACAAAAGTAGATATAAACAAGAAAGAGTTTAAAAATATTAAAAGAGGAGAAAACACTCATATTTTTAAAATAAATATAAATTTTACATTTCAGAACTTTTTATTATTCAAAAGTTAGAGTTTTAAGAAAAATTATAGATTTTTGAAGATTTATGTTGAATCTCAAATTTTTTTATCCCTATCAAATATGTTTTTAAATTTTGTCCAAACTAAAAGTGATAGGTTATTATTAAATATTCAAGGCCAAAATTTGTATTTCAAATTCCTAAGAGGCTAAAAAATGGTTTGATGAGACATTTTTTAAAATTTTGGAGGGGCAAGAATATATTGTTGTCAAAATAGCATTTGGGCAAAGGGAGGGGCAATTTTTAAAATTCCGCCACTGGGTGCGTTCTGTAAGAACTGAAAAAATATAAACTAGAATATGATGTTTTACCTCCAGACATTTGTAACAACTGAGTTAGAACTTTGTGGGTGGTTCTACTAGAAAACAAAAGCTCCTTTATATAGGCAAGACTAGGGACCCTCACTTATTATTCCTATAACCTTTGGGCTACCATCATTATTCTATCCATCAAAGAATATCAAGAATTAGCCACCTTATAATTAAGGGTAATTATCTATCATCAATAGACAAAGCGAACCACCTTAGGGAAGATCAATGACTTTCTAAGGAAAACCAACAATTAGGAAAACCAATAGTTCTTCCAATATTCTCCCACTTGGTTTATTTAATAGGTAAAACTGAAATGACCAAAATAAATGCCCTTAAATCCTATCAAGGCATCCTACATATGAACCATGGCGGTATTGCTCTATGTAGTGAGCATTTCCCTTACATGTGTCACAATACATAGTATCCCTTAACATACTTTATCAATATCTAATAAAAAGTTATTCGGGTCCAACTAAATCACCCAATGGTTATAACAAATTTGTTACTTTATGCGCAATATTGAAACTTAATTCAGTTTTATTCTTAGTGAAACACATAGCAACATGAGAGAGATTACACTTTAAATAGGTTCATACGCTCCACATGACCCTGAAACTATTTTACCAGTAAACCTTTGGTTATTGGATTGGCTATCATCAAAACTGTACTGGTGTGCTCAATATACACCACATTATTTTTTATGCTTTCTCTCACACTTAGATACTTTATGTCATGCTTGCTTCTACTTCCACTCTTATTATTCTTTGAGAAAAATACTGCAGTCGTATTATCACAAAGAATCCTTATTGATCTTTCAATGGAATCGACAACTTTAAGACCACAAATGAAATTCTTCAACCATATGGCTTGTGTTGTTGCTTCATAGCACACAATAAATTATGCCTCCATAGTTGACGCAGCAACTATTGTTTGCTTTGTTCTCTGTCAAGATATAGCTCATCCAACAAAAAGAAAGATATATCCAGAAGTAGACTTTCTAGTGTCTACACAATCGACAAAATCTGAATTGGAATAGTTAACCACTTGCAAATTTTCTTTATGCATGTAGGTTAGCATGTAGTCCTTGGTTGCTTGCGAATACCACATTACATTCTTTGCAGCTACCGAATGTTGAAGACCAGGGTTACTTTGATAGCGACCCAACAATTCAACTTGAGCATACATCAAGCTACCCACTGCAGATGCATAAGGCACAATGTTCATCTGCTCTTGCTCCAATGCATTTTGAGGTGATTGACCTTTATGAAATTTATCACCTCTAATTATGGGAGCTACAAAGGCTTTACAATCTTTCATACCGAATCTATGTAAACAAAATTCGATATAGGCTTTTTGCGACAGTCCTAAGACTTTTTATGTCCTGTCTCTGTGAATCTTTATGCATGCTAATGACATAAGAGGCTTCACCCATATCCTTCATCTCAATATTTTGAGAGAGAAATTGTTTAGTCTCATGTAATAATCTTAAATCACTGTTTGCAAGAAGAATATAATCTACATATAGGACTAAGAAAATATATTTGCTCCAACTAACCATGAGTTATATACATTGATCAAAAGATTTTCAACAAAACCATATGAAATATAATGTTGTGAAACTTTAAATACCATTGGATGGAAGCCTGTTTTAGTCCATAGAGAGACTTTTTTAACTTCCATATTTTATGTCTGTCATCACTGAAACCTTATGGTTATTTCATTGTATACCTCTTCATCGAGATCCCTATTAAGAAAAGTTGTTTTTACATACATCTCATGTAGCTCTAAATCAAAATGAGCTACTAAGGCCATGATTATCCTCAATGAATCCTTCTTAAAGACCGGAAAGAAGGTTTCATGCTAATCTATGCCTTCCTTTTAAGTGAATCTCATAGCAACAAGTCTAGCCTTATATCATTCGACATTACCAGAAGCATCTCGTTTTGTTGTATAAACTCACTTACAGCCAATTGTGACCGCCCCTTATGGTAATTCGACGAGATCTCATCAAGGATTGGAATAAAATAAACAACATCTCTTAAGGATTGTTCAATTGCAGCAAAAACCAAGAATAAAATTTAATGCTATGAATTAAAGTAAATTTCAACCTTCACGTGGATAAGGTTGCATAACAGCATAAAATTTACTTATCTTTATTTATAAGACAATTTATTTTAAATATTAACAAATAAAAGTATCTACACTTGTATGTCAAAGAAAATTTTACCGTTAATATCAAAAAAATAATTTTCTTATACTAATTAAATCACAACAATTAATTATTTCCCTATAGGGATAAATTATTAAAATTTTTGGTTTAATTACCATGAGATGTGTAACTTATGTATTTTTAAATAATAAGGATGTTGTAGCATTATCATCATTATTAAAAAATAAGACTTAATCTCATTGAAATAGGTAAAACTCATTACCTGTTCCGGCGGATGCCTAGGTGAACACTAGTAAAAATGGAGCATGAATACAAATACAAATCCCATGAAGTCAAAAGCATCTCCAAATTTAACAAAGTAAAATTCGTAAAGGAAAAATTTAAAGAAAATAGAAAGTTGTTTCGTCAGAATGAAGATAATTTGATTTTGATCAAAACTCAAAAGCCAAAAGTTCAATTCTTCAAACACAGAAGTCAAAATAATGACAAAACAGTACAATATGTGAATTCAAATAAATCAAAACACAAAGATGAAAAGTAATGCTCTAATAACAACTGTAAGAACTGAAAAAATATAAACTAGAATAGGAATAGGATCTTTTAGCTCCAGACATTTGAGCTTAAACAATTGAGATACCTACAAAAAAAAGTAGAGTTTTCTGTAGGAGAGAGGCTTCTAGTCTTAGCCTTAGAACTTTGTGGGTGGCTCTAATGGAAAACACAAGTCCTTTTATATAGGCAAGACTAGGGACCCTCACTTATTATTCCTACAACCATTGAGCTACCCTCATTATTTCATCCATCAAAGTATTTCAAAAGTTAGTCACTTTACAATTACGGGCAATTACCTATCATCAATAGGCAAAGTGAACCATCTTAGGGAAGATCGATGGTTTTCCAAGAAAAATCAAAAGTTTTTAGGGAAAACGTACAGTTCTTCCAACACGTTCATGATGTATGCTCGGCTGAAGTGAATGCATTATTTGGTAGCAAGAATTTAACTTCTCTTCCTTGTATTCGAAAATTGGACAAGATATTTATTCTTTGAGCTTCATAGCTTAAGTGATTTCACTTTCTGTAAAAGACTTGTCTTTGAGGCATTTGCTATCTACTGGACATTATTCTTCGAACGGCTCATGTACTCATCTGTTATCTACCTGGTTAAAGAATGCAAATATTTGGTTAACCATTTGTATCACTTCACGGAATTCAAGTTTTATTGACAAGAAGCAGTTTATGGTAATCTCATCTTTTGGAAAACTATTTTTTCATGAAGTCTGCTTCAAAATTCATGTGGATTATTTTGCTTCATTTAGGGTCATAATTTATGGTTTTAATTTGAGATTGTAAAGTATTTGTCCACAAATTATTTTCTTATTTGTCCACAAAGTATTTGTTTCACTTTCTGTATCAGTTATAAAATGTATTATACTTGAAAGAAATGAGTTATTTTTGGGTGAAAACCTCTATAAGTTTATTGCACTGGTTCTATATTATCGATTTATAGATTTAGGTACAAGGTTAGTTCCGTTTTCTGTCATGGAAGGATATTCCACTTAATTCAGTGACTTATATGGCAAAAGGATAGTGATGATGTGGCATACATGTGGAGTGCTGGAGTGCAAATTTAATCCACTATATACCCCCTGTCCACTTCTCGTTTAAAACTTAAGGGAACGTGATGATGTGGCATACATGTAGAGACCTGGACCAATATTTTTTAGATATGTGTACGTCTTTTTGCCACCTGTACGTCATATTAAAGAAAAAAATTTACTTTCTCTCGCCTTGCACTTCTCTCTCGCTCCCTGTGAGACTTGCGTTTCCTCTACAATCTTGCGCTCCTGGGGGGAAGGAGTTTTGGCTCCTTTCCCCCATTTCCCCCTCCTCCTTTCTTTTCTTTTCCTTTTTTCTAGCAAGGAGTTTTGGTGTTAGGTTTGTTTTAGTCTACTTGTTATTTGGTTAATTTAGTCTTAGTCTTACCACGTCAATAGGAGTTGTTAGACGTGGGGCTATTTTTTCATTGTTTTTGTTTACTATGTAAGGCTATATAATAGCCATGTTTGTTCTTCAATAGTGAGTAGTGTAGTTTCTCCCAAATATCTACGTCTTCGTTAACTTTTCAATTCCTAACATTTGGTATCTGAGCTCCCTACGGGGCCTGGTTAAAATAGAAGCAGCAGTCTTCTATGCATGTTGTCATTGAAGTATGACAACGGAGAGTTCGTTTGTGCAACCAGCAGTTCCCAAATTTGATGGGTACTATGATCATTGGGCAATGCTTATGGAAAAATTATTGCGTTCAAAGGAGTACTAGGGGTTGATAGAGAATTGAGTTCCTGCCGCAGCAGAAGGTGTTGTTCTCACATATGCACATAAAAAGCATTATGAAGATCAACAGTTGAAAGATTTGAAAGCTAAGAACTATCTATTTCAGGCATTAGATCGTTCTATCATAGAGACGATCCTCACTAAAGACACGACAAAGAAAATTTGGGATTCTATGAAGCAGAAATATCAAGGTACAGCACGAGTCAAGCGGGGACATTTGCAAACTCTCCGGAAAGAGTTTGACATTCTCCACATGAAGACAGGAGAATCTGTGAATGAATATTCATTCGAACTCTCACCATAGTCAACAAGATGAAAGAAAATGGTGAGAACAAGGGAAATGTTGTTGTTGTTGAAAAGATTTTGTGATCCATGACTCCCAAGTCGATTATGTTGTCTGTTCCATTGAGGAATCTAAAGAGATATACACCTTGACCATCATTAATGAGTTGCAAAGTAGTTTGCTTGTGCATGAACAACGTATGAGTTCTCCTAATGAAATGGAACATGCTCTGAATATTACCTATGGAGATAAATCTGAGAAAGGGGTTAATCATGGATTCGAAGATTTCTTCGAATCGAATGTTTGAGCTGCATGTTATATCTCAACCTATAGCATATACTTGTTTCAACATAATTACAGCAGATATGGTACAACTTTGGCATTGTAGATTTGGACATTTGAGCTTCAAGGGTTTAAAGACTCTTCAACATAAGCAGATGGTGAATGGTTTACCATTGTTTAAGCCTCCCTCGAGTCTATGCAAGGACTGCTTGGTTAGAAAACAACAAAGGGGCTCATTTCCAAAGAAGAGCACCTGGAGAGCTACACAGATTCTTCAATTAGTCCATGTTGATATTTATGGACCAATTAAGCCCCTCTCTAACAGTAAGAAAAGGTATTTGCTTACTTTCACTTATGACTTTAGTAGAAAAACATGGGTTTATTTCTTGGTAGAGAAATCAGAAGCCTTAGCTATTTTCAAAAATTTTAAGATTCATGTTGAGAAGGAAACAAGCTTAGCTATTAGAAGTTTACGTACTGATCAGGAGGAGAGTTTACATCCCAAGAGTTTACTAACTTTTGTGACGTAAATGGTGTACGAAGACAATTGACAGCTGCATATACGCCTCAACAGAACGGAAGAATAGAACCATTATGAATATGGTCCGTAGTATGTTTTCAGAAAAGAAAATTCCAAATTAAGAGTTTGAGTTGTGTTTTGTTAGGAGTTAGTGAAGAGTTAAAGGCTTACAGACTTTATGATCCAGTTACACAAAAAGATTAGAATAAGCAGGGATGTTGTATTTAAAGAAGACAAGAGTTGGGATTGGGACAAGCACTTTGAAGAAGCCATTATGTGTGATTTGGAAATGAGTGATTGTGAAGCAAGGGCAGTTGTGCGTAGTGAGAATGAAGAGGGGAGTGAATCTGATTTTGATGCTGACATAGAAGAAAAAATGGAGGAAAATGAAGAAACGAAACAGATGTTGATTCTTCAACCCAAAGAAAGCTCTCTTAGTTCGAATGCCAAAAGAAATCGAAGACCACCTGTTTGGATGAGAAACTATGAAATAGGAGAAGTACTTTCTGAAGAAGATAATGAAGCTCATTTGGCTATGTTTGCTGCTGATCCAATTCATTTTGAAGACGCCGTGAAGAGTGAGAAATGGAGAAGAGCCATGGATGTGCAAATGGAAGCAATAAGGAAAAATGGCACACGGGAATTGACGGCCTTACCTACAGGAGAAAAAAAAAGGAGTGAAGTGGGTTTATAAGACTATGTTTAATGAAAATGGAGAAGTGGATAAATACAAGGCTCCGCTTGTAGCAAAGGGATATACTCAACAGAAAGGGATAGATTATACATAAGTATTTTCCCCTGTGGCATGCATGGACACAATTCGTTTGCTGGTTGCACTTGCAGCTAAGAATGGATGGACGATCTATCATCTAGATGTGAAGTCTGTGTTTTTACATGGTGAGTTGAATGAAGAGGTTTTTGTGGAGAAGCCTTGTGGTTATGTGAAAAAGGGAAATGAAGAGAAGATTTACAAATTAAAGAAGGCACTTTATGGACTTAAGCAAGCACCGCGTGCTTGGTATAGTCGTATAAAAGCCTATTTCATCAAGGAAGACTTTGAAAAGTGTGACTACGAGCATACTTTATTCATCAAGACAACCAAGGAAGGTAACGTCTTAATTGTCAGTTTGTATGTTGATGATCTTATTTTGCTGGAAACAATGCATTAATGTTTATAGAGTTTAAACATTCCATGAAATGTGAGTTTGACATGACAGATCTTGGTAAAATGAGGTATTTCCTTGGTCTTGAAACCTTGCAAAGATCTGATGGTATCTTTGTTAGTCAAAAGAAGTATTCATTAGAGGTGCTGCACAAGTTTGGAATGGACAGAAGTAATTTTGTTCATAATCCTAATGTTCCTGGTTTTAAGCTTGTGAAGGATGAAGGAGTAGTTAAGGTGGACAAGACTTACTATAAACAAGTTGTAGGTAGTCTCATGTACCTCACAACTACTCGCCCAGACATGATGTTTGTAGTGAGCCTTATTAGTAGGTATATGGAGAATCCTACTAAGCTTCATTTTCAAGTGGCAAAAAGGATGCTAAGATATCTACAAGGAACAACTGGATTTGGGATTTTCTATAAGAAGGGAGATGATGAACTTATTGCTTATACTGATAGTGATTATGCTGGTGATTTGGAAGATAGAAAAAGCACTTCAGGGTATGTATTTTTATTAAGTTCAGGAGCAATATCTTGGTCATCAAAGAAACAATGAGTAGTAGGTCTATCTACTACAGAGGCAGAGTTCATTGTTGCATCTTCATGTGCATGTCAGGCTGTATGGTTAAAAAGAGTGCTAGCAAAGCTAGGTCAAAATCAAATCAAGTCAATTATTATTCATTGTGATAATAGCTCTGCAATCAAACTTTCAAGAAATCCAGTAATGCATGGTCGTAGTAAGCACATAGATGTGCGTTTTCATTTCCTTCGAGAACTTACAAAGGATGGCACTGTGGAGTTAGTACATTGTGATACACAAGACCAATTGACTGATGTGATGACTAAAGCACTCAAGTTGAATACGTTTATCAAGCTGCGGAGGCTATTGGAGT
Source organism: Myrica gale (assembly GCA_963930655.1). Lineage (NCBI taxonomy): Eukaryota > Viridiplantae > Streptophyta > Magnoliopsida > Fagales > Myricaceae > Myrica > Myrica gale. The sequence goes on along the minus strand of OZ005603.1, from coordinate 11,629,537 downwards.
TTGTTCTGAGATTGATATAAACTGAAGTTTGTAGCATTCAGTTTAAGGGAGTAATTGTTAGGTTTGTTTTAGTATACTTGTTATTTAGTTGATTTAGTCTTAGTCTTACCACGTCAATAGGAGTTGTTAGATGTGGAGTTGTTTTACTTTGTTTCTGTTTACTCTGAAAGGCTATATAATAGCCACGTTTGTTCTTCAATAGTGAGTAGTGTGGTCTCTACTTCCCTCTATTCTCTTTTTCTCTCTGCTTTTGTAGGTTTGTTGTTTTGTTAGGAGCTACTTTGATCTGCTCCTCCTAGTGGTCGACCTCTGTTCACGTGTCTCTCCTCCGGCTTCGCAACCCTCTGATCTACCACCTTCATCCTCCTTGCTGGCTTTTCTCCAGGCGTCTGCTCATCGCGCCCTATCTTTGGAGGCGCGTGGACGCTCCAAGCTCTCATGTTTCCAACGTCGTCTGGGGTTTCTTCCTGCTTTTGTCGGGAGCCTGCTCTTTAGTCGTCAGGAGCTGTTGAGGTGCCTTCCTACATCCCCTCCAAATCTGTCACCCCTATTTCCTTGCAGCAGTTTTGACCTTTGCTCGAAGCTTGTTGCGAAAGACTTCAAGATGCTGGTTTCTTGGAGTGATGCTAAACAATTGGTTGAGGCGGCCATTTCTTGGCAAGCTTGTTTTGTCCAATAGTTTTTTCTTTTCTTTTGTTTTTGTTTCTTGGTTACGGTGGTTGTTTGGGATGGGTTTCCGCCCTTTCGGATTTGTACTGTTCTTCTTTATTAATTCTATGTTGCTGCTTGCCTACAAAAAAATTAAAAACAAAAAACAGTGAAACACTTCTCCCCCTTTCCCCCTTCGACAGTTTTCCCCAAATTCACCCGTTGCCCTTAACCCACTGGTAGACGAAAGAGTGTTGTTGGTTCGGCAGCCATACGTGTTGTTTCTTGCTGGGGTATGTTTTATTTCTTATGTATTGTTTCTTTTTCAGAATAACCAGTTGTCCATAGGAAAAGGAGTGGCCTATAAGCTGCAAGAAATTTTGGAAGGGATTTTTCGTCTCAACATGTTCATTTCATGGGTTGAAGTTGAAGAATAAGCGCAATGATGGTCAGTGGTGGAAATTCATTTTGTTGCCCGTTATCCTCATTAAGAATAGGTCAGGTGCATATCGGGGAACCAAAATTATTTGCTTTTTTTATTGTCTTCGTTCAGGCGTAATCATCTGGAATTCTTGCATGACCTTGTCAGGTTGAGATATTTGAGGTAGAGCTGTTTCTTGGTTCTAGACTTGCAAATCGCTCTATCTTCATCCTCTAAAATGCACCAAGGTCCACCATCTTTACCCCTAAGGCAAGCAAGAACAATTATGTATTTCTTCCTAATTTTGTTTCCCTAAAATTGTTTGAATTTGAGTTTAATTTTTGCATGTTCAAATTTTCCCTTCAACATATAGGTAACAAAGGTTCCCTATGTGAAATGCTCCATCAGTCGTGGTGGAGAACTGTCAACTAATTCGAAAGCTGTTGAGAGGTAGGCCATTTCTCTTCCTTCATGGTCGTGAACTCTTACTGCTTTTCAGCATCTGATATAGCTCTTCAGCTCCATTTTTCAATCTTCGTTTTCATCTTGTAAATGTTTGGGTATGCTTTAATTATGTAATTTAAAAGTCAAACTAGTTCTTTGGTGTGTGTTGGTTACTTCCATTTTCATCTTTTCAGATTTTCATATCCGTTTTACTTGTGCTTTCTTCCTGGGAATGCAGGAAAATAGTAAAAGTAGGAAAGAAAGAGCATCATTTGTGGAAGAAAACGGATTCCACTGGGTCTGGTCAGAAGGCACTTAGTCTTATTAGACTTGTATGTTACTTGACCATTTTTAGTGTTGCTCTTTTCTATTTCTGGTTTTTCTATTTCTCTTGGTTTATAACCTTAAAAATGCACAAGGTTATAGAGTATTAGTCTTATCGAAGTTACTAAAGTTTTGAACCAGAAATGAGAGCGATTTAAGATCTGTCTGCAGTTTCTTTGAGATGTCGATTTACAGTTTGAAATGACAGGTCTGTGGACTTCCTAACGTAAAAGAAGCTGTTTATGGAGCATTGGATAAATGGGTTGCTTGGGAGACAGAATTCCCTTTGGTTGCAACAGCTAATGCTTTGAAAATCGTAAGGAAGAGGAGCCAATGGAAGCTTGTAATTCAAGTACGATACTTCTACCTGTTTTCTCTCTACTGTTTAACATTTATAGAGGGTTAATATGATAGCATTTTGCAACTTCTACGAACTCAGTTACGCCGTTAGAATTGTAACTGATATTTCATAGTTGAGTGCCCTAGTCACCCAATTCAGTTTGCGACATCTATATGGTAAGACTAACGAAATTGTACTGTTTACACTGACCTGACCTGAAACCTTTACCAGCCTGATATGTAATATTTGTTCTAAAATATACGTAGCAGACCCCATTAGTGGCAAATTAAGTATGTTTGACATGGTAACGATGGCTAGATGACCTGATCGCCTTTTTCTTCTTTCTTTCTTTCTTTTTTTCCCGAGGTGTGAGGTGACCCTTTTTCTTGAATGTAATGCCTCATGATAGGTCTCTGCTAACTACGCCTTAATACTTCCATGATTTAATTGCACGTTACTTCCTTATGATTTTTTAAAGTAATTTGATTCTTATTGGGTTATGCCAAGCCTTTCTCTGTCTCTCATCTTTTTTTTTCATTTTATACCTTGTACCTTTGTTTTTGTGCTTTGAGTGCAAATATTGACCTAATTGAGAAATATATTTGAGTGAATAATATCTTATTTTTGGAAGGGGGGATAATGTAAACATCTCAAAGCTTCGTTAGGCAAAACCATAGAAGGCTCATTCTATATGCTGATAACTAAGAGCCCAGTGTGCTCAAATGAAGTGCTCAGCCTTTTCTTGTGGGCACCTCATATGAGGTCCAGAACTTAGATAAATATTGTCAACAGTAATGGCATTGCTATGGTCATAGTACAATGAAGGCTTTTTACAATGTATGGAATTGATTCACTAGTTGAAACCGGGTGAAAAGATATCCCTCATGCTGAGTTCGTTTCTTTGACGTTGAATGAGGTACACAGTTCACTGGGTATTGACTTAGGTCTGGTTGGTTCATTGTTGACAGTGAGTAGGACTGAGTTTCATCCCTAATGACTTTGCCATACAAATTTGTGGCTGCAATCAAGCTGCCAGTCCTAAATATGTTTGAAGACAGAAGGAAAGTTATGAAGGGAAGAAAATGAAACATTGTGGCTGTTGTCTGATATGAAATGTACCATATCTTTTTAGATGAGATAATAATTGAGGCCTACCTGGCGTGTAACGCCCCAAACCCACACTCTATACAGATAGATTTCCGTATAAAATAAGGATCTTTCACCGTGGAGACTCATTTATCTAGGTCCAAATATTTTCAAAACTAATTTTGTACAACCTCAGCAAAATATTCATGAACATTAAAAAGCCCAAAAATATCAATCCGAGCCCTAAATTTACATTAGAATATCGAATATTTCCAATATCGATGAAGATCTCCCAAAATAATACAATATCGAATTCTCCAACACTAATCTTCAAATGTACTCTTGAAAACACGCCTTCGAAACACAAATATCTCTGAAGCTCCTCGAACTTCTCTAATTCCGCCAACTCTGGAAAATATGAAAATAAGGGGTGAGCTTCGACTAGCTCAGTAAGTAGTAAGTCAATAAGGGTTGGAGAAAAAACAATTTTATCACAATAGCCGAAATCCATAATAAAACATTGTGAGCCATACCGAATCCAAAAATATCAATTTGTAACAAAAATATCCAAGGTCGCGCAATATAGGGAAATCACCAATGGTCACACAGACCTCTAGGCCACAAAGACCTCCAAATATCAGGCCACACAGACCTCCAGGCCACAAAGACCTCAAAATATTAGGCCACACAGACCTCTAGGCCACAAAGACCTCAAAATATTAGGCCACACAGACCTCCAGGCCACAAATACCTCCAAATACCACGAGGGGTATCAAATTGGCCACACAGACCACAAGGATAAATTGGCCACAAAGACCATAGAGATATATCACCAGCGCAATGATAATTTTCACAGCATGCTCACCAAACAAGTTATAAATATTTCAATTGAGTTTTACAAAAATCTCAACAATCTCATTTTACCAAAAACTTGTTCAATTCCCCAATTAATACATCAAAACCATATAAAATACGATGCAAGTTCAAAATCTCATTGAAGAACCACTTACTTCGAACGTTTAATCAATCCTTAAAGCTTCTCCAATAATTGCCGAATAATCTCTCGGAAATTAGTAGCACAACATCAATCCCAATTTTGGTCTCCAATTTACATTCTCTGCAACTATTTATTAACCTCAATCTCTGCAACTTTAAAATTCAAACATACCTCTATCCATCACTTTTAAATTCAAACTCAAGATCAAATCTTTATTCAAACCTTTAAATTCAAATTCAAGATCAAATCTTTATTCAAACCTTTAAATTCAAACTCAAGATCAAATCTTTATTCAAACCTTTAAATTCAAACTCAAGATCAAATTTTTATTCAAACCTTTAAATTCGAACTCAAGATCAAATCTTTATTCAAACCTTTAAATTCAAACTCAAGATCAAATTTTTATTCAAACCTTTAAATTCAAACTCAAGATCAAATATTTATTCAAACCTTTAAATTCAAATATAGACCACAATTCAACCTCTATCCAAAAATCAAACACAAGATTAAACACTATCTCTTCATTTAAAATTCAAATTAATCACTTACACATTTTTCGGGACGGGATATTACATGGCGTACCTTCGGTGAATGGGTGATGGATTTAATTTTAGCTCGCTTAAAAGTTTAAATGCTGGACAATGCAAATAGTTTTTCCGACCAAAATGGCATATCCACTCCCTAAAAGTGAGGGGTCGAGGGTTAGGTTGCAGGTTCAATTCTGTTCAGGTATGAGTAAGTGTCGCCAATCAGTAAAATGAAGCCTGGACGTGCTCTTACTATACTGCGATTTTTTAATGTGGATTTTAAAGAATCCAGGTGTGTCATTATTCAGAAGTATTCATAGATGTTATAAATTGTGAGGAAGAGATACAAAGGAAAAAGAATACAGACAGAAATCTATGTTCAGATGTAGTGATTTATGCAATTCGATCAGAAGACAGAATTGATTTATCGTGTCCTTTAAACTTTCTCTACAATCATAACGTCAGAAAAAATGTTTCTTGCTTGAGTGATATTCTCCAGGTTATAATAGTAATTTACATTCCTTGATTATTCAGATGGCCAAGTGGATGTTGAGCAAAGGTCAAGGAGCAACAATGGGAACTTGTGACACACTTCTACTGGCATTTGATATGGATCGAAGAGTAGATGAGGCTGAATCATTGTGGAACATGATTTTGCATGTCCATACGCGCTCAATCTCGAAGCAGCTGTTTTCTAGGATGATCTCTCTGTATGATCATCATGATATGCAAGAGAAGATAATAGAGGTATAAGGAATCCCATCTCACATGCACTCTATCCCATCTTGCACTCCTGTTCATGAAACTGCTTCTGCTTTGCTGTTTCTCTCATCTATGTTCTTATTTTGTTTTCCCTCCCAACTTTGGAGTGGTGTTGAAGATACCAGATAAGGCTATGACACTACTATACTACAATTTTTCTTTATGAAAAATCCAGGTTTTTGCAGACATGGAGGAGTTGGGTGTAAAACCAGATCAGGATACTGTCAGGACAGTGGCACGTGCCTTTCAAAAAGTAGGTCAAGAAGAAAAGCAGAAGCTGGTTCTTAAAAGATATAAGTCTAAATGGAAGTATATCCACTTCAAAGGCGAACGGGTCAGAGTGAGAACAGATGTGTGGACCGAGAATGATGCTTGTACCAATTGAAAGCGGGGCCTTTGGCTTAGGCGCACAACATTCATATTGGACCTTGCTTATTAGATAGGAGTTCCGCTGAAATTTTATGGATCTTGCAGCTAGACCCCTTTGGGGTTGAAACATGAAACCTTTTGGTATGAACTTTTGTCTGCCTCCAGCTCTCGAGGGACCCATTGATGGGGATATGTACTGATAGATGGTAAGATCCACTGTAATTACAAGCAAAAGATACTTCTATTTCGAGATGAGAGGATATTACATGTGGAGAAGATGCAGGAGGAATAAAATTAAATTGGTGAAGATGCAGGAGGCAATGGAGATGTGTTAAAGGGGACACAAAGAGGAGTTAATGGCATTGAAGTGGCACTACTCGTGTTGGGCAGAGAAGAAGTTTTCCTACATGTTTAACCTCTAAGTTCGACTGTATATTAATTAGATCAGTAGCAATACGCTTTATGGGTGGGATTTTTCGGGAGGGATCGGGATTTACTCTCATGGTTTCTTGAATGCCCCCCTCCTTTCTATAGTATCTTATCAGATCATTCACGCCTCAGATATTATCAGACAAAAGCAGTCATGTTATATATATTTTTGGACAATATATGTTTTTTCTAGTTTTGTTGGGGCGTGTGAGTTCATTATTTTGTAAATATCCCAATGTGCTGCAGTTGTAGACCGTCCATCCTAGTTATAGTAGCTAGTTTTATTTTCCTTAATTTATTTGATATTGTTTTGTCTTTATAAGTTGCACCAAAGTAACTTTTACTAGTTTGTATGTATTTTATTTTTGGACTGTGTCAATTTTATATATTTATTGGATCAGGATCTTCTCTAATTTATTGTTGGTCTAATTTGGAGAGTTAGACACAGCATATGGGTTTCATAGTGGGGTTCATATTTCATGTTGTTTGATAATTAATACAACAATATTGAATGTTATGGTACTTATATGTTGTGTTGATTTCTTCAAATTGGATAATCCAATTGTGAAATTTGCGGTTGTTTATTTGATCCGTCATATAATTTTTGCTTGATGAACAATTTAACCTTTTAAATTAATTGTGACTTAAATTGGTTAATTTCAAAATGGGAAGAAACACTTTGGCTTATTTAATGTGATTTGTCCGTACATGCATCTAGTGGAATCCAAAAATGAGCAATCGTATAAACTTTTCACAAGCAGATTTAGCGTGATATTCAAAACTGATGATATATAATAATATAGGCTTAATTATTGTTACAGTTCTTATATTATTGATTCGTAACTAATCAGTTTACAGTTCTTATATACTGATGATATATTAATGTTACAATTTTTTATATTTTCAAAATATTCAAAAGGTGACAATATCAGGCGAAGCTAAGAGAAAATCTTGTCACACAACAATTCTCTTCACCCCCACACCCCCTGCGGCCGGGGTTCTATCTCTCTGTCTCCCCAATACCCGTTCTCCCAGTTCGTTTAGGCGCGTCCCTTCCCCTTTGGACTGAGCTCTGAGGGATTTCCCTCGTGCCTGCTCTCTCTTCCCCATTTTCTCCACTCTTCCCGTCCATTTGGCGAGCGATGGGCACTGCTGCTCCGGTTTCCACAGGAGATGCGCTTGAGATGGCTGGTGAGCCAGGGTTGTTGGTTGTTGGACGAACTGCCAGTGGTGTTGTTGCTGGAGTAGGTGCGTGCCAGCGTTCAAGGATCTATGGAGATGGGAGTTACCCTGTTAAATGGAACTTCTGTTCCAGAGACCCAGCTAATGGGTAACCAATTGATTGATGGCCGATTGGGTAGTTTTTCGCAAATGAAGGAATCTGGGATTCCAAGAGAGAGTAATGATAGTGTTTTAAGCCCAAATCAAACGGCACAGGATATCGCCAATGAAACGGAGATTTTGAAGGCAGAGCTTGAGATGTTGAAGATGAAGCTCAAGGATAAGGATCATGAGCGACTGCTCCGTCAGGACAGTAGCATCCACTGGAAAGAAAATAAAGGGAGACAAACCTCAAAAACCCCTTGTCGCCCGGGCACGAAAACCCAATGGAGAGGGCCGGAGGAAGGGAGCCGAGGAGGGTCAGTAGAGCCTGAGGAAGCCCAAAGCGTAGTAGGGGTTACAACTCCAACACATCGCCACCCATTAGGACCCAGGAGCAAGAGCAGAATTCCATCTCGGACCCGTCCTGGGAACCTACTCCCCAGAGAACTAATAACACAGTTACGACGTCCACAGAAAACAATCCTCTGCCGAGGAATCAACCCCCCTATGCAGCTGCTCTTAAGACCGGATGCAGAGAACAAGAGATTGTCTCACGAGCTAAAGGTAACTCCTTTAAACTCACATATCATAAGCCGATTATTGAAAATGGTAGAATTGTTGTGAAGATACCGGAGAGTGTTGTGGCTGCGGGATGTGCTGAATGGAGACGACAATTGTGGGGCACTTCATTGGGTTCAGACTCAATTTCCACGCGGTGAACAATATTGCACGAAGTTATGGGGCAAGGAAGGGCTGGTTGATGTTTTGTCCTCTGAAAATGGCTTATATTTTTTTAAATTCCTGAAATTGGACTCGGTTGAGAAAATTTTAGAAGGGGGACCATGTCAGATGATGAACAGTCTTATCGTTCTGCGAAAGTGGCAACGGAATTTGTCTTTGTTGAAAGAAAATCTTGGTTCAGGGGGAGACTGATCCTGGTTCTTGAAGTTGAAGAAGTAGTGTTTCACGTGAAGGCAAAGCTGAATCTGCTAACAAACATGCACCCATCTCCTATGAATCTAATTGTAGCTGACAAATGGAAACTATGTGAGGAAGTGTTTGGAGGTGATCCCCGTGGGGTGGCAGGATAGTGGACCTTTGCTTCTCTTTGTCTGGTTGTTGCTTTATGAGTACCTTTTTTGTTTTTGTATAATCATGTACCCCTCTATCCTGGACCCAGGCTAGATGCCAACTTTTATTGGTTTTCCCATCCACCCTCTGTACTGGCTGTCTGGCTCTGAGCTTGTGTGTAACGGGGTATACTCGGGGTAATTATCTTGACAATCAATTTATCTACTTACTTACCCAAAAAAAAAAGATTGGCATGATCTCACGCGAGTCCCTCCAAAGTATTTGATGCTCATGAATAGTACTCCTTCACTTTGCTCCTAGGTCGAGAACTTCCAAACTTTATGAAACAGGACGGACAAATCAACAAGAAACTATATACTTATGCTAGAGACACTGCCACTGGACTTGTTACATTATGGGGTCCGTCAGTCCAAGTGTACCACCCAAACGCATACTCATTCGTGCCAAGCTTGTTAAGCGTCTCACTTCTTGCTTTCACTGTGATGGTGAAGCTCTTCATCTGGCCAACATGATCAAAGAACAAAGTACTCGGGGTGGCCTTTATGGAGAACCCCAAAGGCGGTCTTGCAGTAAAGGAGTAAAGGATCTTGCTGTAACCTACATTTTTTACTGTCCGCTTAACAGTCACGGAGCCATTGAGCTTGGGGATTGCGAGGGACGGGTAGTTGAGGTTGATTGCTGACGTTGGTGGTTCTTTTGGACAACTGAATGTTGGGTCAATATGGGCGATTGACACCCCAATGCTGCACAAGTAGAGAAGGTAGTCGGTATATGAGGCATCGTATACTAGGCCAGGGTCTGCTGCTTTGGTGGGGCTGAAGTGGCCCGAGCCGTACGCAAAGGGAGTAGCAGGACTGCCAGCCTCATCAGTCAATGGCAAACCCATGTTGTTCAGTAGCCCAGCTGTACAAATGAGGTGGAAATGTTCAAATCCACATACGCAGCATCCAGAAAATCCACATATCAATGGGTATGTACCTGTTGTCATGATGGCAGATCTTATTGCCGCACTGCTCCAAGTAGGGTGAATAGCTTTGACAAGTGCAGCTGCAGCAGCCACATGAGGGCATGACATCGAAGTGCCTGACAAAATGTTGTACTTAGCAATTCGTTTATCCACATCTTGCAACTTTGTGGGAGGATCGGCCTCGCTCCATGCTGCCAGTATATTCAGTCCAGGTGCTGTGATGTCAGGCTGCAAAAGTAATTGCCAAATCAAAGTAAAAATTAAGAACCATAATCTATGCATTTCGATCTGCTGAAATAGAGTACTTGCAAAAAAGAATTACCTTGAGAAAATTAGGGTCAACAACATTTGGACCTCTACTAGTGAATGCGGCCATGGATGGAGCTGGCTTGGTATGTAACAGTGTCTTTGCCCGCACTATAGTCGCCATTGGCTTCTGGGTAGAACGGATGTAGTTAATAACCCTCATTGCATCCTTGTAGGTCACTCCAGTGGCAGGAAGCACGTGAGGATCACATGGTAACTCAGCTCCGTTCGCCCGACTGTTTCCAAGGATAAAACCAGCACCACCAGCCCTCTTCACTTCTATGCCTTTCCCAACTCTTGTCCCAACACCTCTCATGCAAAACACTATTTTTCCCTTGGCTTTCTCAGGTGAAAGAGAGCCTGGGAGGCACTGTCTGCAACAATTATACCAATATATATAAATAAGTCCTTAATTAGTCAAAATGATCTTTCAGAGAAAGATCAGAGACAAAAACTAGAGATAAAAATTACCCCAGATCGTCTTCTGACACGTTTGGATTCCCAACATCTGCCGCGTATACAAGTGGGTATAACTTATTCTCTAGCTTAGATGGAGTCACAGTTTGCCCCTAGATCCAAAACAAAAGGTGAAACAAAGGTGCATAAATAATTTGAGGGAGGAACCAAATTATATCTAAATTGTTCATAACTTGTTAATTCTTAATTACCTCAATTCTCTGTCCATTTCCCAGCAAGACAGGAGAGAGAAACTGACGGTCCACGCTACTGGCACCAACGGTAATGATCCATGGAGCAGGGTTTGACAAAGTTGCAGGTGCAGGGCCCATGTTCCCAGCGCTACATGCCACTACAATGTTTTTCTTCGTGGCATGGAGTGCTCCAATTGCAATACCATCATTCGTATAAGCAAAAGGTGCACTCGTCCCGATGGAAATGCTTAGTACATCAACACCATCGCCAATGGCATCATCAATAGCTGCTAACATGTCTTCCTCAAAGCATGTGTTCCCGTTCGCTTTTGACTGGCCCGGTATCGCCCAGCAGACTTTGTATATGGCAAGGCGGACGAGTGGTGCTCCACCAGAGGCGGTGCCACGAGCAAAGCCACCAATAGACGAGACGTTCGAGACACTTCGGCCTCCAACAGTTGATGCAGTGTGTGTTCCGTGACCATCTTTGTCACGGGGTGACCTGTAATCCTCAGTGGCGTTTATAGGGCCTATCTGTGCCTCATAACTCTTGAGGTAGTACCGGGCTCCAATGAGCTTCCTGTGAAAAATATAAATAGCCAGAGAAATTCAGCTGTGAAAGGAAATAGTATATAGAAACAACCTGTTTATTCTTTTTCTACAGTTAAACATGCTTATATTACGCATTAATGCATGCAAGTTGTCTATGGCCCTAAGCACGACCAGACCCCCTTCTCAATAGCCCTTGAGGGACCTTTTTAATGGCAAAAAACCGTGCTTAATTTTATAGAAAACAAGGTACGTGCCTAAGAAAACAGAAAAAGAAAGAAAAGAAAAGGTAGTTCACTAATTAATGAGATGAGATGCAAGTTTCGCGCAGTTCCGAAGGAGATGCTTAATTACAAGTACTCGATCAGAAGTTAAAGAACGCATGATAAGAATATATAATATGTAAATGTCCGCATGTGGGGCAGAAGTAGGATTGGTCAATCGTATACAGGTATACTTGCTCAAATACATGGATTAAGATTTCGTAACTTAAAATTTGTAACTTCTAATTTGAAGAGAGATAGATATTTTAAGTCGATTTTACGTTATTTAATATTGTCCATATAAAATTTTGGACAGTATAAATCCTACAATAGAGTTCACCTATAATGTCTATCTCTCTTCAAATTTTACACCTTATAATTCAGGCATGCAGAAAATTGTAAAGAATTATATACCAAAATAAAGTCTTCTCTCCCCACTTTAAGGTGATTATAACCTAACCAAACTGGTTAATTAGCTGGGTCATGCATGGACGGGCGTAGTACAATTACGCAGTGTACTGATAAATAAGAGAAAATTAACCAACTTAAAAAGCTAACTATTTTGTCTTTTGTGAACCAATCTTCTCTTATGCATATATAAACAGGTGTAACTTATTAGGCCCATGACATCTCGCTGGAAAGCAAATTAGCCCCATCAAAGTCAGCTTGATAGCAAGTCATCACTCCTTGAAATAATTTCCAAACACTGTTTGTTGCCTTTGATCGAGGGCTTTAATTTTGGTTATTTCCTCTATATATAATATGATTGTGGGTCACTTCATTGTGTAGACATAGCAGATCACATAGAATAATGAGAAGAAACCAAATAGGGATATTGACTTGGGTCTTGAGATATGCATAGGGCATCGAAGTGTACTGACAGAAGTTCACAAGATGGGAATGAAAAGAAGCCAAAGAAGAAATTAATTAATTATCTGTTTGATCGAAATGGACAAACTGCTAGGGACCTTCGACACATATCAAAGGACAATTTTTGAGTGTTTAAGTACCCTATCTAGTGTAGTCCAACACATGCATGCAGCAATTGATCATAAAACGACACGTTGTAGGACACAATGAAGGCCCAACATTGGATGCTAGCTTCTGAGAAAGCCTGTGAGGTCCTGGAAATGCCCAGGATGCACACGTCATCTAGTCCAACGTGATGTAGAACTATACGACTTTCCTTTCTATAAGAGTGTAGATCAAATTACAGTTCAAGGTATCAGGTATACTTTCCTGGATATCTATGGTCTGAGCTCTTTACAATAGAATTATGCAGTTTTTATATTATCCAAAAAAGAAAAGAAAAAAGTGTCGTATAATTATTTGAATATGAAAATTAGATTTCATACCTTTATGTTTCTTTTCCTTTATCTTTTTCTCTTTTTTCCTCAAACTGAGGGTCCTTGGCATATAAGCCTCATAGTTTTCTTTTCGGTGCCCCAGAATGAATAGTACTTATTCTAGCTCCAGTCAAAATGTTCTAAGTGCAATAGGTGAATGCCATTCAATCATCAGAAAAGGACATGATTAATTTCAAAATAAGCAACTGCATGCCGTTGAAATGAAGAACCACTTTTGTTTCAGAAAGCTACTAGCTGTGGGGGCCACCCGCAGGAAAGAACTCCATTCAAAGATTCCAATTAGAGACTGCAGAGAAAATTCATGTTTCAGAAGGCAATTTCTTTGCAGCATTTTAGCCATGGAATTAAACGCCAAACTAACCAGCCGAATTTTCCAGAGGAAAAAATAACAAAAGCTGTCCGGGTAACATCACTGTACCAACAAAATAGTCAAACAAACATATATCTGTCTATCAAGTTTTCTATGTTTTTTTTTTTGGCCCAGGAAGAAGAAAAGCATACTATTTGTGTTTTTCGATGAGAAAGATTCTGGCCAATGGAGCTCTCGGAGAGTTTGGCAAAGGCACCTGTAGGAAATGCTCGCTGGGTGCATGGCCTTGCCTTAGATATTTTTGACTCAATTATTTCGAGCTCTTCATAGGTGCACAAGTGCTGGCTAGTGGGTTTTGGACAACGGTTTATCACTCCCTGTGAAAGAAAAGTTCGAGTCTATGGCCTCCCAGAATAATATTGCTTTTAAGGCTAAACAAGCCCATCCATAAACATCTTTAAACCCAGGGACAACCAGAGAAGACAAATTCCTTAGCGCCAGCTGTTCAAACATTAAAGTTGGTCATATTTGGAAGACATGAAACTAACTCGTGAGTCATGTGTTAGCCTGCACTTTCCTAACCTAAAACGGAGAAAAATCGGAAGAAACTAGCTGAAAAAGCAACATGTCATGGAAATAATGAAAGAAAGCTCACCTATTACAATGGGATGACTTAAAAGCCACTCCAGTTTGGCAGATTCCCTTCCAAGATTTTGGGATGGGTCCCATTCCTTCATCGCTAAAGCTCTGTGATTCTGGCCACACACCTGATATTCAAAATCACAGTGATTACACTTGTACACACATGGTTACTAGATTACAAAGGTGATGACAGTACTATCACATGCATGCCAAACAGTCATAGGGCGAAGACTAAATCCAAGTTTGTATTAGAATTATTACCACTGTCCAAGAGCCCGACTATGACACCTTTGCCGTATTTGGCTTTGGACAATATGTTTTCTCCTGTCCTAATCTGCTTTCGATATCCCTCAGCTTCTTCTTCTAAGCCTACGAACTCCCAGGACCTTGTGGTGTGCAAAGAATACTTTTTCGGTTGGCTCCGAATCACCGATACCACTTCCTCCAATTCTGTTCAAAACCATTGTTTCAGATTTAATATAAGATAGTAAGAGATTCGAAACAAACCCATGAGAGGCTTTTCTTTACCCGATAGCTTTGACGCTTCTTCGTGTTTGAGAAATGCTGCGAAGCCATTGATGCTGTGCTTGTAACTGTAAAGCAGAGAAGCTCTGGCTTCTTCCTCCGTCTCTTTCACAGAGAGCAGATATGAATGATGAATGTCTTCGATCTCATGGGATTCTTTTTCTCCACTGTGCTCTCCAAAGTACACTGTGTAAACCTGTACTGGGACAAAAATGGCGTAATCATCACAAAACTTCCCCATAGGATAAATCCCGAGAATAATCTAAAAACAATTTGAATTCGAAGAGGAAGCTAGAGGAAGAAGACCTGTTGTCCGGCACATGATGCTAAGAGAGGAAGCAGGAGGAGGATAGAGATAACGAAGAATCTCTTCATATTGGAGCTAAAATGCTAATGGCAATGGAGCTAGTATATACAATTTGGGACTCATAACAGTATTTATAAACGTTTTAAGTAGGGACCTCAATACATGCTATCCGATAAAACTAGTTTATGGTAAACGAAGGAATCTCCGTTACTTTTAGTTTTTTATGGAATCGGGAGTCTTTTTAGTGGACTCGAGAGTATTGTTGTATTAAATATAGGGAATCTAATTTCCTGTTTTCTTTTTCTTTTCTCATTTTATCCCAGATCGGCTGATAGCCACGAAAGAAATGGGTTTGATTCGGTCCTAAGATCAGACCTGAATCTAAAAAAAAAAGATGGATATATCTAAATCTGGGCCCTCCAGTTAATTACTCAGTCTTGTATGATTCACAAAACTTTTTGATTTTTTTTTTCGGGGTAGTGGTAAGTTATACATTAAGCAGTAACAGTAATGTACACGGTGTAGGATTTTGGCAGACCAAATGACTAACTACCGAATTCAAATGCATGGCCCAAAAGTTTCCAAAATTCATCTACAAACAACAGCCTATCCCACTCCAGTTCTACATATATCCCGCAAAAGCGTGGCAATTATATATAGCAAATGCAGCCAGCTCGAAACAATGAAAACTTAACCAACCATCATCCCACGAAGACAGAAAACAACAAATCCAGGAGTGCAGCCCAGCAAGCTTTAGACTGCATACGACCCAACAACCAAGCAAGACAAGGGGCCAAAGAAATGTAGGCAAATGCAGCAAAACTTGGAACTCGTCTCTTCATCCCGCTCTCGATTGGATGGCATTGGTTAAGGATGTATTTCTTTATTAGAAAATATGTTTAAGAGGATATTATAAGTGTCATTGAACCCCAAGGGCGATAGCTCAGTGATTAGGAGATACATCCTCCTTGGGGCTCGACGTACCAAGTTCGAGTCTCAAGAGTATGAAATGTATTTTCCTGCTTCTGGGATAGTTTTTTATTTATTTGCTCACTAAATTGTGGGGTCGATCCAATGGGTCGTGATTGTATTTCAGGATTGGGCCAAACGGGTTCCACTTTAGGAGATTACCACGTTATAAAAAAAAATGTCATTGACTGATCAATGCCTAAAGCTTTTTGACCCATAATATCCTCGAGGGGGAATATTAAGGTAAAAAAGAACCCGCAAGTCCAAGGACTCCCATAGTCGCAAAAAAGGATGAAAACTTTTTCACTACGCTCAATGGCTCCAACTGGACTAAGACAAAGAATTGATATGGGGTTGTTGTCAGATAGTTCGTACGAACAGGGAACATCAAGTAATAAAACGGGGCCTTGGGATTTTCGACGAAAGATCACAGCCTAATTAAGGTGTTCTGGGCTTCCTTTTGATTCGTTCGTAATCGAATGAAGTAAAATATGCAGTCTAGACCGGTGTTGTCCTTCAGCTGCTCTGCTGAGTTGTTTTCGAATATTTGAAGATCGAAAGAGATTTCTTAGGCTAAGGCGTACTGGTTCGAATAATACACATTCTTTAGCACTTTATTATCTTGGGAGATTGCTCGACCGAAAATGAAGTCAGATGCTGAGGATTTTAATTCAGATAGAGATCAATATCCGAAAAGAAGGCAGATATATGCTGAAGGGTTTTGCTTCAAAGACAAAACTGTATAGTTTCATGGTCCATTCCGTGCGGTTAGGCTTTCCCACTTCTAAGGCTTCCATATCTTTATATCTTTAAAAAACAGTATTCGATGACATCTTCTCTCCAATGATTGTGTGATATTATTAGTTAACGACACCTTTGGCATGTTTCATTTTCTTGCTTCTTTTTGTTGACTTTGAAGTACAATTATTACATTAATCTCTTATGTGATAAATCATAGACCACCAAACCTTAAAAGCACCAAAGATTACTCAAATATTGTATCATGCATGCAATTGGGTGTGAGAGAGAGAACAAGCATAAGTGTAGTGACGAAGCTAGGGGGCCGCGGCCCCCCAACGCCCCCAAAATCAGCAATTTGTTTTGTTCCCATGTGTTAAAATTGTGTTTTTTCAAAGATTTTGTTGTAATTTTTATATTTTGGCCTCCCAAATTTTATTTTCGTGAAATTGACCCCCTAGTATCAAACCCTTGCTTTGTCCCTGATTAAGTATACTTTACATATTTTAAGGTTCATACCTTGTCTATATCTCTCTCTTTTTTTTTTCTAGATACGGTAAAATAGATAAACAACTACAAATAGTCACAGCGATAAACATGGGTTGGAATGTCCGAGAAAGCTAAGAAACCAAAACAACTCGCTGAGGCTGCCCACTTCGCCAACCAATGAGCAAACTTGTTCTTCCTGCGAGGGATCTAACAAACGGAGCTACGAGAATTAGAGGAGAAAAAACGTTTGATATCAGGCATCCAAGCCTCCGCTTGCCAACCCACCACAAGATTGCTACTCAGCACATCACGAACCAACGATAAACAATCAGAATCAAAAAGCATCAGAGGCCACAGCTCATTCTCAACCAATCTGACTGCCACCCAAAGAACGGTTGTCTCGCCAACCAAAGTGTCTTGTGAAGGAATACGCTCCGTGTATAGAGGGAGCCTTCAAAGTCGCAAACCATAACCACCAAGAACGACGGAGAAATTCTCTCTTAATTGCATGTGTAAAGAGATTCTAATTCTCTAAGCGAGGCGGTAATAATAAATGTAACGTTTACATTTCTATATATGTTAGATTACCATTAACCTCATGTTTATTTTAGCCTCTTTTTTTTAAGGAAAGACGACGATACGTTCGAACTTTATTAAAAAAGCCTCACTTATGGCAGAGAAATATCATGGTAACAATCAAACTTGGCCGACTACAACACAATCAACTATTATATCTTAAATGAGGCAATTCTCATATATCAGTGCAAATAGAACCAACAACCTTCCGAAAGAGACCAACCATACAAGAATAGATACAATTAGACCCTCTAGCGATCTTGTCTTAGCAAGGAAGTCGGTTACACAATTTCCTTCCCATATGCATGGCATAAAGAAACGTCGATTTGAGGAATTAACACCCTTAATTCCTCCCAAAAATTCCAAAGATATCAATGAGAACAAGATCCTGAGATAAATCAGTGAAAAAATACACAAGAGAATATGTCTCTAGAATAACCAAAGAGAACCTAAAATCGTTGCAGTGACATAATCTATCAAAGGCTGCAGGCAACTCACGGTACTCACTATCACCTAACAATGTATATATCTTATTAATTTAAAACTCAAATTGTAGTTGCAATCATATTAAAGGATCAATGTCATTATTTCTAGAACGAAATAGTGGAGATATCATAGGGGCCGGGGACAGCTCTAGATGCTTAGACTTAGGGCAGACTGGATAGTGTTGAACGGAGTTTTACAATCTCTTAAGTGGAAGTCTAAGTCCAGTGGTGTATCTCAAAGGACCACAGACTCCAAGCATGCGCATAGAATTGAAGTAGCGTTGTACAAGATTTTTCAAAAGTATTTGCCTTGCTATGTAACTGCTTGTGTCGCATTGCTCGAATGCTACATCATCGACCGACCCATGCTTTCAAGTATGTTCTGGTGCGAATTATATTATGTTACAATTTGTGCCATGCTTACTAGTCAATATTGCCCTCTGCTACGTGCAATGCAGCTTACCCACAAACCCATCTCTCACGACGTCAACTTCTGGTACCAACAAACCCATTTCTCTCGACGTCATGGCTTTTTTTTTTCTTTGTCAATTTTTCTCTACTGTTTGAGTGAAAGAAGAGTGGCCCATCCTAGTGTAGAGTGGCCCATCCTAGTGTGGCAAGTTCCATGCATGATATTGGTTGTTTATGTTGTGTTAGATTAAAATTTTAGAGTATTGAATTTGGTGAAAAAGTGAAAGAGATATTATTTTTAATATTTATTATAATAGAAAATAATTATATAATGGGAAGAAAGAGATTATAATATAATT
The DNA here is from genome assembly GCA_963930655.1 of Myrica gale. Classification (NCBI taxonomy): domain Eukaryota; kingdom Viridiplantae; phylum Streptophyta; class Magnoliopsida; order Fagales; family Myricaceae; genus Myrica; species Myrica gale. The sequence goes on along the minus strand of OZ005603.1, from coordinate 11,610,862 downwards.
TTTTATTGTGTTTGCAATCTTAAAAAGCATAAAATTGTAGTAAACAAACGGACATCAATTATCTGATACGTCACGACACCTATGGCATGCCATCACTTGTTACTATAAAAATTTACAACCCACCTTTCCAACTGTAGCTGTCATCGGCGATGACATGCCAGCAAGATGCATGGCCATACAGATAAGGGAAAGGGCTAGATAAGGGAAAGGGCTAGATCAGTTCCATGCATGAGAAAAGACAACAGGGTTTGTTTCAGAATAGTCAAAAGTGGTGGGCCGATCCACTACTGGTGATTGGCTGACCGCATCGCTAACAGAGCAGAGAAGCCAGAATTTGTTTGCAAGTGGACTTCTTTTTCTTCTTTTTTTTTTTTCTATTCCAAGTGGACTTCAATTATTTTAGGGAAAAATACGGACACAGTCCCTGTGGTTTCATGTTTTAACAAATTAGTCTCTGTGGTTTACGTTTGAACGAATTAGTCCCTGTGGCCCCGTCAGTTCCCCCGTCAACTCGTTGACGGAGCACGCTGACCTGTTTAAAATCGTCCACGTGGACACCGAAAAATTTTCAAATTTCATACGTAGAAGTCAAGTCATCAATAATTGAAAAAAATAAATGAAAGGAAAGTCAAACTTATTTCCCTATTATTTATTTCCCAAACTTATTTCCCCATAGCCCTAGCCCAAAATCCCTCTTCTTTATTTCCCTGTTCGTTATTTCCCCATAGCCCTAGCCCAAAATCTCCAATCCCGTTCTCTTCATTCCACACCTGCTTGCGAATCTCCAAAACCACCGAACCTGCACCCTCATCGAATTGGTTTTTTAATTCTTCTTTTTCTCGCATCCTTCTGTGAACGGGATAATGCTTTGGACTACACTCCATCCTAACGGGTGTTACCAAATGTGCCTGACTGATAATAATTTTCAAAATCTCCACGCTGGAGATGTGGTGGACAAGCTCCTGAAAGAGTGGCAAACTGGGGAGATAGAGGGGGAGACAGATGAGCACAGTTCCTATAGCTTTTATGGCTTCTTAGGAGAATACAGAGTAAGTGTCGAATATGGGAAACGAAGTGTAAATTCAACTCTGTCGCTCTGTCGAGGTGATGAAACTAAACATTATAACATTTAGCTGTAACCATACAAGTGTGATCTGTATCTCTGGCATAACAAAAGGTAGATTTTTTTGTTACCCAAGAGTCAAGAGTAAAGTTATTGTATACCTCATACCTGTGCACTAGCCAGGGTATTCATAGCAGAAAATGGTTCAAAGCACTTGTAGATTACGACAAAGCAAAAAAATAGTAATCAGTTTATTGCCCGTTGATGCAAGTTATCTAGTTTTCAATTGTTGCCTAGACGGTGCCCCTTCTTTTGCTGGAGAAGTAGGATAGTGTGGCCTTTCAAGTTGTTTGATCAACAATCCACTATAAGCAGAGCATATCAGCTACTTGGACCTTCAAGATACACAACTTGTATCTCACACCTTCGACCTCTTAAACTAAAGTAACTTCAACAGCCTGCAACTTTTGTTCCATTCAGATTGCAATTTAGCTTTCTTGTAAATCCTTGCAGAGCTATTTCCCTGTTCATTATATCTGGATGTTAAGTGCAGGTTCGGTGGTTTGGGAGATTCGCAAGCAGGTGTGGAATGAAGAGAACGGGATTGGGGATTTTGGGCTAGGGCTATGGGGAAATAACGAACAGGGAAATAAAGAAGAGGGATTTCGACCACGTGGACGATTTTAAACAGGTCAGCGTGCTTCATCAACGAGTTGACGGGGGAACTGATGGGGGACTGTGTTGCAACGTTTGGCTGACCATAGAGACTAATTCGTTCAAACGTAAACCACAGAGACTAAATTGTTAAAACATGAAACCACAAGGACTGTGTCCGTACTTTTCCCATTATTTTATTTATGAACAGGCACATTTTCTTTTTTCTTTTTTACTTTTGTTTATCTTCGACTTTTCGACAAATCAAGGGGGGCACTTTTGAGATATCCTAAGTGTCTTTTTTGAAGGCCCAAAGTGTTAGCCCAAAAGCGTTTACTTTTGGGCTAAGGCAAGGATGTAGAGGGTATGGATCAAGACCTGCAGCAGGGATATGCAAACGGCACGGAAAGAGCTAAAAGATGGCTTAAATGTTTGGTATTAATGCACGCCCCGGTACCTATAGTATAAGAAAGTTATAAATTAATCCAGAAGTAAAGAAATTTACAAATTAACATCAATTCATTCATCTCCATCACTAAACCACTGATGTTAGTGAATTACAGAGTCTACTTGGACAACTAACATTTTGTAATTAGTGCTGATTAGCATCTGCTGTTAGTAAAAGAGAAAGATGGATGCCACAACATGCTACTTGCCCAAATAGATTATGTAATTCACTAGCATAAGCATTAGTGAATGAGAAGGAGATGGATGAAAAGATGTTTTTAACAAAAATCTTACCACAAACATTAAATTTGTAACTTTGGAACTAATTTTTAACTTTCTTAAACCACAGACACTTTGAGTGCATTAACCCCTAAATGTTGTAGACACATGAAACTATCCACTTACCTTGGAAAAAGCTGAGCAGGCCTGGGTTTATCATTAACCCACATGTGTTTGCTGCATGGCTATAATCTCCGTAATTTGAATAACTAGAAGGTTAAATCAGAATTCTAGACATCTAACTAAATGTTTTCTTTTTTGGCAAGTCATACGTATTAAACTCGTTGTTACAATGTGTAGATTGGAAAGATCTGATCTATAGCCTTCCTCATTTCTTTGTTACTCCTCCGGTGTTGGTCTAGGAACAATCTCTCTCTGAATATTTCATCTATTCACGAAATTTGTTAGACCTAATGCTGACCCTGCTATTCACTAATAATTCTTCAATTTCCATGGACTTCTCAAGAAAGATTTAGCTGATACTGTACTTGAAGAGATCAATATGCACATGTATTCAGAAATCTGGCAACCACCACAGCATGACACCCCCCCCCCCCCCCCAACCGTGCTTCTGAACCTTGTAACTGACACAACATTTGCAGTAGGCACAATATGATCAACTAGATGATGAACACTGCACCAGCTCCTTCAAGAGATTTACAACATCATCTGCTGATCCAAGCAGATAACGTGCATTTGTTCGCTTTCGACCGACAGCGCAAGAGAAGTAATTTTCGGCTTTAAGATCAAGTACAGAAGAACCCTCATGCATTGACATTCTATCCCGTATTATAGGCTGCGAAACAATCCCACTTCCATGATTGGCTGCTCTCTTCTCTAAAGCAGGCAAGGAACGTTGTTTCTTAAGGCGAGATGCTTTGGATCCAATTTTACTGGCTGAAATCTTTGGCACAGATGCCCTGACAGCATTGGCTACCATGCCTCTTGCTGCAGGTGGTGATTCAGAAGGAAGCTCTGGCTCAAAAAATGTATAGATGTCTTCATCCTGAAACATTAAACACAGATGCAATAGTTTCAACTTCCCTCATTCAAATTTAATCATAAAGAGTCAGGTTTTTCTGTGTGTATCAGTTGCCTCCATCCTAGAATAATCCTGAAAATATTCTTAGGCACTGCGAGCAAGATTCAAGATTGGAGAATGACCCACCAGTACCGCTAAGGATGGTTGAAAATAGGCAACAGCGTGCAAAATGCGAAACTCTTAAAGATTATTACATATTAGAATGGTAGACACGACCAAGGAACAAGAATTAATCCATACAGGTACAGGCACCCCATGAAGTTTTGAGCTTTAACTGATGATAATAGCATGCATCGGCTCTTTCCTAAGTGAGCCAGATGTCTAAATTACTAATTTAGTACACATATATTGCACAAACGTGCATCTTTTAAGGCACTGTCACCAAAAAGAAACAGCTGCTCTTGATCTGAAAAATATAGAGTAACACACCTTTGCCAGAAAGTGTCCAACACATAGGACATAATCAATGGGTGACTGCATGCCTTTATGATGGACTATTTCTCCTAGGATACGATCAATATCAGCACCCTGTATGCGTATGGAAACATTGAATATGATAGAATATCATGCGAAATTGACAAGTGAAGAACAGTCGTGAAAGACTTTAAACGCTAACCAAAATCCACATACCTTCGTAACACCAACTGCTCGGACCTCAACAGATCTGCCACCTTGGACAACATCCAGAGATGCATTAGAGATTGGACCTGACCAAAGATGCTGCAACATATCCCTTGCTTGAATCCTTCCAAATTCAACATCTTTGCAGTTACATTGTTAAAAACATCATATCAGTGAATGAACAAAAAATTATCATACAATTCGTAACACCATAACCTAATTGGCAAAAAGAAGAATATTGGGCACACATTCGTACCTGCATACTTGTAGTTCCACACGAGTGAAGTTTCACGAAGCTCCAAATGAGACCGTGGAGTTCTTTCAGTAAAATATTCGAAAACATGCTGATATCATAAACCAGCATCATAAATCTTAGATTTGAAGTCAAAAGACTTTCATGTATTATTCAATTAAAAAAAAAACAAAATGTAATTATCATGTGAACCTTGACACTCTCAACCCAATCCATGTATAAATTTTCTGGCATGGTTGTCGTCCATTCTCCTTTTGTGGGACGTAAAAATATCCCATTTTCTGCTGCCAGCCACAGGTTGTACTCGCCAAAGTTCTGCATAAGAAGTCGTTAGTCCAAAAACATAGTTTCCAAGGGAAAAACAGTTACAGAAAATTGGAGAAAAATGGTAAGTACATCGTCCAAGACAGTTCGGTCACTTCCACTGAGGACAACAATTGTCGTCTTTGGGTCGTCACAAAGCTTCTTTAATGGTTCTTTTATGTCTGGGTGAAGTTTAAGCTCTATTTCTTTTAGTTGACCATTTCTCCCTAGGCCATCCACTGGTTCAGTTAAGGTCAAATTGAATCCCTGGGAAGCGGAAGCACAATGTTAAGAAATCTTTATAAGTGATATTGAATAATTCAAACACATTGAACAGTTATAGCAAACACAGATTGTAAAATGAAAAGGTTACTAAATAAATTAAGACATTAAGTCAACAAGGGGACTCTAAAAAATTGTGCCCCCCTCCCCCCTCCCCTTTTTCTATTTTACCTCCTTGAAGAACCTAAAACCTTCAAGTATTTCTAGTAACCAGTTTTCAAACCAGCTTTCTGGTTTCAAACCAAAAAAAAACCTTGTTTCACCCTCCAAAAAATGTGTTTGGCAATGAAATTTCTGAACATAGATTTAGAAAACCAAAAATACACAGTTTCAAAACAAGATAACAGATTTTTTGATGCTTTTGAAACAGAAGACAAAAATCTGTGAAAACAGTGAGGAAAGAAGCAAAGAAAACTGTCAACAGACCATCCTTCAAACCCGCCCCCACACTTAGTCCCTTTTGTATTTTCTAATCTCCTTCCTACCAGAGCATCTCATGTCTCCTCTCCCAGTTCTTTCTTCTCAACACTGCCTGAAGCTCTTCCCGTCTCTGCCATCCACCCATTCTGCTGTCATCTCTCTAGCAGTCCTGAAACTCCAGTATCTCTTCCCACTTGAGACCTTGAATAACCCAGTCTCCAGCCCAAAACACTGTCAACCCTACCCATTCAAAGCTCTCTGGAATTATACACTACTGAAGCCCCGAACCCCAGGGTTTATTTACCACCATGGTGACGTCTCTCACCATCAAAGTAAGAGCACTCAGTCCAGCACTTGGTGCAAATACCGCAATGACCCTTCACAGAGAACTAATAAGAGCTCCTCAAATGAACCTTTCTAGGTTCAACAATAAAAATGGAAACCAAGCCATTACATGGTGATTCACAAAGTATTGATTTCATGGGATTGTGCAAGGGGGCTATGGTTGAAGAATTGTGTCTTGCTTTCTGTGGGGTCAAAGGGTGGTACAGTAGCTAAAAACTAATGAAATCAACATAGAGTGACGAGTCATTTCTTTTCTCTGTGATTCACACGCTTTCCTTGCACCTGTCAGTCGACTCTATTGCCACCTGTTAACAAAACTTTTTGGACACAAATCACTATGTGCTTCTTAAAATGATGTGCACCTTGATTGTCCCTTGTGGGTAATAGCGATTCATTTTGGCGATCCAACCAGCAACTCCAGCTCAGAAGCACCCTCCATCAACTTCTCCTTTTCCATGAGCCCAAGAGCCCACACACCCAATTTATGAGCTCTTTACGAGCCTCTCGCCAATCTCATAAGAAAAAACATCAGACCCTTCTATGAAGATAGAAGAACAGACATCTAAAGAGACAACAAACATATTTAAAAAAAAAACGGATGGGAATGGCAAGCTTTGAAGATTTAGTGTATATTTTTCCCATTTGTAAATATCAGGATCTTGCATCATGGAAAGCGAGAAACACTTTACTCCTCTACAGCCTCACGTGGCCTAATGATTCGTGCTCTACAACTAAAGAGCTTTCTAGTTATTTATGCAGGCACAGGCTCAAAAGGGTTGGCGAAGCAAAGCTAGCAATGCAAAGCATGAAGGGCATACTCACACATTTTCTTGCACAATCTACAGGCAAGAGAGTAAAGGCTTACATGGGAGAGTCGAGTCAGAATAGCAGTGCCCTTTTTGCTATCACTCTTCAAGGGCCTGCCAGACTTCCCTATGGACTGGTGTTTGGAGGCTAGACTAGTTGCTTTGTGAGCGAAATAGGTGTAGCAATTGATGATTAACAGGTGTGATCTAAATGGGCATGGTACTTATGGGTTGTTATTTGAGATGAAGAGGAAGGCGAGGCTGTGCCCCAATTTCTATACATTTGAGGTGATTTGGCAGCATGTGCTAGTGAGAAACTGTGCAGAAAGGCTTAACAAAGTTTAAATTAAAAGTTAGTGACGAAGTGAGAAAATAGATGACAAAAATAACGTGTCCAACTATACACGTTTCTTATTTTTGGTAGGGAAAATAGCTTATTTTTGTCATGCATGCAAGTACAATTTCCTGCTTTTTTGTTTCACAAAAGTTGTTCTTAAATATTACCATACACCCTTTTAGGAAAAAGACAAAAAAGTGCTTTCCTATCTTTCTTTAAAAAAAAAGTCAAAACTAGAAAATAGAAACATGCTCACATAATCTAGAAAAAGAATCCAAAAGATTCCCAACTTCAGTTAGACATGTTTGGATTGGCGGGTTTGCGACTGGAAACCTCATATATCATCAGAAAATAGGGATTCCCAACTAAACAGAAGAGCCGAGCCCAAGTTTCCTGTTTAGTCTATGTATAAGTGCTACATAATAATCTCACTTCAGTAAAAAAAATTCAAGTAATTGATAGACATAAATCATTATATCATGAACTAGGGCATTTAATTTTTACTCTCGCCCTATATTAAGCTTCAGGTGATTAGAAAATGGAAAAAGCTTACCAATATGAGCAATCTATTATTGGATTTGAAATAACAATCAACTGCAATTTCCATTGGCAGTAATGGTGGAACTTGTCTTGTCCTAAGTTGAGATTCAACAATGGTATCATTGAGTTCACTACAGAAATTCAGAATTAGAATAAATGCAGGAAATGCAATTTAAAAAGGAAGAAAGAATAGAAAGGTCCACTGGTCCAAAGAAAAAGGTAGAAAAAGTTTTATTCTAGAGAACAAGAAAGCTCTATGCTAAATATGCAAATTTCAGCGCCATGATTTGAACAACACCTTACAAAAGTTGCAGCCCATTCTTGAGATGTGTGAGTTGTTACATGCTTGAAGTTATGCTGATGCCTTTTTTCTCTTTCAATAGCTGGCATATCCAAAGCATAACTAATGGAAGCAGCAACTTCAGTGACATTCCATGGGTTCACCAAAATAGCCCCAGGGCCAAGTGACTGTGCTGCACCTGCAAACTAGAAACAAAAGGAAGTTTTGAAAACAAGTTCCAACTCAGTATATCTCAAATCCATGTTACCAGCAGACTTGATAATGTGCATTTGATAAGGCAAATAGCCGTTGTTTTAGCTTCTCATAATATCCAGCAATCCTCAAATAAGGACAATATCACATCCTGCCTTAAATGTCTAGAGGAAAGATATGCAATGTGCAGGAACTAAGCTACGAACACTTCTACCATACGTCAGATTCACCATGTCTCTTATTAACACTTCCAAAACAGGAATAGCAAGTTAGTTTACATTTTCTTCTCATTGTAAGGAATACCTGAAACAGGTTTTCAAGGGGTCATCTCCTCCAAAAGTATGCACTATAGAAAAGTTCATGCCCTTATTTCGAAGTGATATATAGACATGTCTTTATTTCAAAGTGAAGGCAGAGGCTCTTAAACCCAAAAATGCGCTGTGTCCATTCAGTGCATAGAACTTGGGCTGATGCATGAAAGTTGAGAACAATAAGTTTGAACTGTATCTGCCAGTTTTTGTGCCCCCCTTTCTTGGGTGTTGTTAGGAAGGAATGAGGCAGTTTGAACTGTGAGTACTATGGTTCTTAGTTCTGAGTTAATATTTGTTTGGTTTGATGGAGTTTTCTCGTAGATTTAGTATTGAGGCTAAGGAATTTCAGGTTTCGATTAGTGCTTTGGGTGTCATTAAGTTTTTGGAATGGAGTCACAAGTCCATGAGTAGCATACAGTTAGGGAGGTATGGGGCTGTTTGGATGGTGAACATGTTTGGAAAACTGTTGACAGTGGCTGAAGGTCTCAATTTTGCTGCAAAGTTCAATGAATCTTCGCGTGCTTTTCTTGCGCAAAGATGTTCGAATAAAAATGGGAGGTATGTCACTATTGCGAAGTATAGTAGGTCGTCGGAGAGAAGTAGTGATGATTCCTAAAGGAAAATTTGGTTTTGGGTGGCAGATAGTGGTTAGCTTATTTCAGGAGGCGCATTTGTTCCTTGGCAGGTTTCGATATTTGGTGGCTGGCCTGCCGGAAAGAGATGGTGACGTTTGAAATTCAAATGAGGAGCCTATAGCTGATAAGGTCAAAGGAAAACAGAAGGAAGGTGAATTGCCTAAGGAAACGATAACAGATTTGAAGGCAGAGTACGCGAGTTCTAGTGATATCTGCGTAAATGAGATGCATGAGGAGATTGTGGCTTCCAAAAATATGGGAAAGAATAATTTGTTTTTGTTGGCTAATGTTAAGAAACAGTTATGGAATCACATTAAAGTGCTGAGAAAAGAGTTAGCAGATATGGAATCACATTAAAGAGCTGAGAAAAGAGTTAGATGGGTTGGTTGGGCTTTTCAATATGGAGGAAGTTGGGGACCTTCATGGGATGGATCTTAACTGTGATGTGTGTGGGTTTAAGTTAGTGCCCCAAAAACCTAAGGCCCAGCAGTCCAAGATGCTTAATATTGGATCGGATTGGGTTGGGTTGGGTCCATCTTGGCCTGAGGGTGCGATGAAAGTTTTGCAGCCACAAGGATGTGGGTAGATAGTCACGGCTCAATGAGGGGCTGTTTCCGTCATCACAGCTCAAGGATGTGGGTCAACACCTGGCTCATTGGACTCGCCGGCATTATTTTGGAGGTACCAGTGGCGACACAACTTCGGGAATCCGGGATCTTTAGTTTGAGAAGTCGCGAGCCTCTATCCACACCAATGTCTTTGTCGGCAATGTTTGTACTGATCAGGGACTTCCCTAATGGCTCGCAGGCGCCAGAGGTACTTTCTGGTAACAGGTTGCAGGCACCGGGAGAGTCTACCCAAGTTAGGGAATCGCTGGAGGATCTGGGTAAGCAGCATATCCAACCAGTGAGCAACGTATACTCTAGAAAGATATTCCAGGGAGGGGTTGAGTTGATTTAGGTGTCCCTGTGGCATGTAGTTCTCCTCAGGGGGCAGGTTTTGTGGATTTAGTGATGATAGATGTGGTTGGGGGATCTCCTAAGGATCTATTAGGTGGTCTACAGGGGGTCGATGATCATTATGTGGGTATTAGTGGTGGTGTGAATATGAATGATGTGGAGGGCAAGGAGCAGGTTTGTGGGGAAGTTGGTGATCCCGAGATGAAGGTGTAATCATTGGCAGTGTGCTTTTCCGGAGGAAAGGGGAAGACATGGGTAATGTTGGGATGTTGGATTGGGTTTTGGAAATATTGATGCAGAAGGATTTGAGCCAAAGGATGATGAGTTGTCAGATAACACATTGATGGCGCTGAGATACTTTAAGCCGGTAGATTAGCGCAATCTATTTCTTTTGGCATGTATTTAATTTTGGCGTGATTAATGGGATTTTGCCAATTTTGGTAAAATTCCCTATTGGACGAATTTCAGCTATATATCCTGGCTTGTGGGCTAAGGTTTCGACATTCTTGATTATTCATAATTCTCTTAATATCATAGACGTTTTCTCTCAGTTTTTAGGCATTTCTTTGTATCTTTCCTATGGGTTATTGGCAAAACTAGCCTGCAGAACAATTCTCTATTCTGCTGAGCGTCAGATAGTGTCTTCATTTCGACACATGGTGGGGTTGTCTTATGTGGGTCGTGAAAATGAGCTTATGAACCTTTTTACTGCCTTGGAGAAGGATAGGATGAGGATTTTCTCAATGTCACCTTGTATGTCACGTGGTAAGCTATTGAGGGAGTTGAAGGATTTGGAAACTTTCGTTAATTATGATTGGAAATCCGTGACTTCTAGAATTTTGAAATGTAAATGTTAATTATGGTAGGTGTGGAGGGAGGGCATGGTTAAAATGTAAATGGAGCCAAGAATTTTGAGTTGGAACGTAAGAGGGTTAAATGATAAGGTTGAGTGTAGCGGTGTGGGGAATTTATTGTGATGGTGGAAGCCGGATTTAGAGTCTCCAGGAGACTAAGGTGGTTGTGGTGTCTAAGGGGTTGATTCAGTAGTTGTAGAGTGGTCTTTAAGTGGGTTGGTGCAGTTTAGAGGCAGAGGGTACCTCGATGGGTGTTTTATTATTATCAGATTCTAGGGTGTTAGAGATGGTAGAGTCATGTATTAGCACTTATTATGTTTTCGTGGTTTTTCAGAATGTTGAGGATTGAGTAAAGTGGATGTTTTCTTGGTTCTATGGCCCTAATGATGATGTTAGTAGGAGAGGTTTGTAGGAAGAGTTGGTGGTTGTTTTTTCTTGGTGGAATCTCCCTTGGTGTATTGGAGGGGATTTCAATGTTGCTCGGTTTCCTAGTGAGCGTTCAAGATTAGGTTGGATTGGAAGAGATATGGTAGAGTTTCAGACTTCATTTCTGAAAATGGTTTGTTGGATATTCCTTTGTCAGGGGGAGTGTATACGTGGTCTAACAATATATCCAATCAGTCTTGGTCTAGGATTAACTGGTTCCTATTTAACTCCGAATGAGAATCTTTGTTCCTTGAAGTTTCCCAGAAAAGATTGATGTGTCTGCTTTCGGACCATTTTCCTATCCTTTTGGAGAATGGTAGATTTAGGGGAGGGAATAAGCCTTTTCGGTTTGAAAATGTGGCTCAAGGTAGATAGTTTTGTGGATCGAGTGAGTGGTGGGGATAGTATGATTTTTCATGGTCATCTAGTTTTGTGCTTGATTCGAAGTTAAAGGCTTTGAAAAGAGATCTCAAGGTGTGGAATTAGGAGGTGTTCGGGGATATTTCGTTTAGAAAGTCCTCTTTTTTAAGTGAATTGACCTTGCTTGATTCTTTGGATGAAGGGGGACTTCTGGCTGAGGAAAGAAAGGAGCAGAAGTTGATAAATGAGGGGGATCTGAATCAATTGATTGAATTAGAGGAGGTCCATTGAAAATAGAAATCTAGAGCACTCTAACTGAAGGAAGGGGATAGGTGTAGTAAATTTTTTCATAGAGTGGCTAACTCTAATAGGAAAGTTAACACTATTTCTAGCCTGGAGGTGGATTGGGTTTATTGTGCAAGATCCGGAAGGTGTTTCTGAAAAGATTGTCGAGTTCTATGAATCATTGTATAAGGAACCTTTTTCCTGGAGGCCTTCTTTGATGGTTTGACATTTGATTGTATTTCAGGCAAGGATGCTGATTGGTTCAAGAGACCCTTTGATGAGGAAGAGGTTTTTGGGGTTGTTCGTACCTTTAATGGGGCAAGGAACCGGGCCGGATAGTTTCTCTTTAGCCTTTTTCAATCATGTTAGGAGGTGGTAAAGGGGGATGTGTTGGCCATGTTCAACGAATTTACGCAGAGGGGTAAGTTTGTTAAAATTCTAAATGCTACTTATATTGTTCTCGTTTCGAAGAAAGTGGGAACGGTTGAGTTGATGTTGCATAAGATAATTTATCCTTCTCAAAATGCCTTTGTGCAGGGTAGACAAATTGTGGATTCAGTTTTGATTGCCAACGAGTGTATTAACTATAGGTTAAGATCGGGTGTTCCAGGATTGTTTTGCAAATTGGATATTCACAAGGCTTATGAACATGTGAATTGAGATTTTTTGCTATATTTGTTGAGGAGGTGTGGGTTCGGTGATAAATGGTATAAGTGGATTCAATTTTGCATTTCAACAATAAAGTTTTCGGTGATGGTCAATGGTTCACCTCGTGGTTTTATTGGGGTTCTCGAGGTTTGCGCCAAGGTGACACTCTCTCTCATTTGTTGTTTGCAATTGTTATTGAAACTCTTAGCAGGATGATGAAAGAGTTGCCTACTGGGGGGGGCATTGGGGGATTTGATATTGGAGGAGAAGGAGGTAATGTGGTGTTTGTATCGCATTTGTTGTTTGTTGATGACGCTCTTATCTTATGTGGGGCGGAGGATACCCAAATCTGTAATCTTAGATGTCTACTTCTTTGTTTTGAGGCAATTTTTGGGCTTAAGATTAATCTCTCTAAGTCTAAAGTTATTCTTATTGGGAGTGTTGGAAATGTTCAGGAGTTGGCTGCTATTCTGGGTTGTAAGAGTCTCTTCACTTTCCGATGACGTACCTTGGGCTTCCTTTTGGAGCCAAATTAAAGTGTTCGAATTTGAGATGGAATAATCGAGAGAATGGAACAAAGATTAGCAAGTTGGAAGCGCCTTTATCTATCAAATGGGGGAAGGATTACTTTGATCAAATCAACTCTTGCAACCTATTTTGTCTCTTTTTCCAATTCCAACTGTGGTGGCTAATAGACAGGAAAAGTTACAAAGGGATTTTTTGTGAGGCAGTGGTGGTGATGAGCATAGGTTTCATCTTATGAGTTGGCCCAAAGTTTGGTCTCCTATTTTTGTGGGTGGATTGGGTCTAAGACGGTTGTCTTTGTATAATAAAGCTTTATTAGGGAAGTGGTTGAGGAGGTTTACTTTTGAGAGGGATACTTTATGGAAGATAGTTATTACAGCAAAATATGGTAGCAAGGTAGGAGGATGGAGGACTCTTGAGCCTCGTGGTTCTTATGGTGTGAGTTTATTGAAGCATATTAGCAGGCTGGACTTTTTTCTTTGAGAATATAAAATTTGTGGTGGGGAGTGGTTGTAGAGTTTGGTTCTGGTAGTTGGTGTGGCGAGCAAGCTTTGATGTTAGTGTTTCCTCATCTCTTTTCTTTTATCGAAGAGTAAAGAGGAGATAGTGGAGGATTGTTTGGATGTAAGCTCTGGTGTGGTTGTTTGAAATATTCAGTTTTTAAGAACTTAAAAATAGCGTTTGGGTTTGCAAAATTTTGACAAAATTTTAAGAAATTTTACTTTATCAAACACACTTCAAAATTTTACTTTTACGGTGTTCTTCAGTGAAGTCTAGGTATTCTCTTCTTGTGGGTGGGAATGACTTGGCTTTTCCGTGGAAAGGGGTGTGGAGGTCGAAGTGCCTTATGAGGGTTTCCTTCTTTGTTTGGGAGGCTGCGCATGAGAGAATTCTTACTACTAATAACCTTCGTAGACGAGGAGTGTACATTGCTGATTGATGTTATCTTTGTCGTAGTGATGGGGAATCAGTTGACCATTTGCTTCTTCATTGTCCGGTGGCACGAGGGCTTTGGACTCATGTTCTTACTATTGTGAATTTTCCTTGGGTTATGCCGGAAAAAGTGGTTGATGTGCTATGGAGTTGGGAGAGGATGTTTTCCAACCCTTTTGCTAAGGCTATTTGGAGGATAATTCCTCTTGTGTTTGGTGGTGTCTTTGGAGGGAGCGTAACACATGATGTTTTGAGGATGGTTCTTTGCCTCTACCTATGTTGCAGGGCTTTCTTATGTTTACTCTTTTTTGTTGGGCTGATGCGGTGTTAGGGTGCCCGTTTGTTGATTTTCAGGATTTCCTTAGTTTTATAGCTTGTTTGGAATAGTGATTTCAGTATAGTCCCTTGTACTGTTATCACCTGCGAGTCTAAATGACAACCCAAGAGGGGGGTGAATTGGGTTTACAAAAACTTTACCTCTTTTTGACAAAAACACAGATCTAAGAGATATTCCTTTTTAACAATTAAAACTGAAAGTCTAAATGTGTTTAAGGCTAAGCAACTATAAGCAATGAATGATAAAGCTTAAAGAACAAACATTATGGATATGAGACAAACAATAAAAGAGATATAGTTAAAGAGATAACACCGTATTTTTAGGTGGTTCGGCCAACACTTGCCTATGTCCACCCCCAAGGCAATTGACTTCCTTGGGCTTCCTTCACTATTTTCCAACAGCAAATACACCTTAGCTTTCCGGGTGTTAAAACATTTACAAAGCGTTTTGCGAGCTCACGCTTCAACTCTCACAAATCCTCACAACCTAGAGGATTTCTTCTACTCTCACAAGTAGGACCAAGTGTTTTCCCAACACTCAAAGGTTTTACAAATGATGCTGAAGGTGATGTTGCATAAGATAATTTATCCTTCTCAAAATGCCTTTGTGCAGGGTAGACAAATTGTGGATTCAGTTTTGATTGCCAACGAGTGTATTAACTATAGGTTAAGATCGGGTGTTCCAGGATTGTTTTGCAAATTGGATATTCACAAGGCTTATGAACATGTGAATTGAGATTTTTTGCTATATTTGTTGAGGAGGTGTGGGTTCGGTGATAAATGGTATAAGTGGATTCAATTTTGCATTTCAACAATAAAGTTTTCGGTGATGGTCAATGGTTCACCTCGTGGTTTTATTGGGGTTCTCGAGGTTTGCGCCAAGGTGACACTCTCTCTCATTTGTTGTTTGCAATTGTTATTGAAACTCTTAGCAGGATGATGAAAGAGTTGCCTACTGGGGGGGGGCATTGGGGGATTTGATATTGGAGGAGAAGGAGGTAATGTGGTGTTTGTATCGCATTTGTTGTTTGTTGATGACGCTCTTATCTTATGTGGGGCGGAGGATACCCAAATCTGTAATCTTAGATGTCTACTTCTTTGTTTTGAGGCAATTTTTGGGCTTAAGATTAATCTCTCTAAGTCTAAAGTTATTCTTATTGGGAGTGTTGGAAATGTTCAGGAGTTGGCTGCTATTCTGGGTTGTAAGAGTCTCTTCACTTTCCGATGACGTACCTTGGGCTTCCTTTTGGAGCCAAATTAAAGTGTTCGAATTTGAGATGGAATAATCGAGAGAATGGAACAAAGATTAGCAAGTTGGAAGCGCCTTTATCTATCAAATGGGGGAAGGATTACTTTGATCAAATCAACTCTTGCAACCTATTTTGTCTCTTTTTCCAATTCCAACTGTGGTGGCTAATAGACAGGAAAAGTTACAAAGGGATTTTTTGTGAGGCAGTGGTGGTGATGAGCATAGGTTTCATCTTATGAGTTGGCCCAAAGTTTGGTCTCCTATTTTTGTGGGTGGATTGGGTCTAAGACGGTTGTCTTTGTATAATAAAGCTTTATTAGGGAAGTGGTTGAGGAGGTTTACTTTTGAGAGGGATACTTTATGGAAGATAGTTATTACAGCAAAATATGGTAGCAAGGTAGGAGGATGGAGGACTCTTGAGCCTCGTGGTTCTTATGGTGTGAGTTTATTGAAGCATATTAGCAGGCTGGACTTTTTTCTTTGAGAATATAAAATTTGTGGTGGGGAGTGGTTGTAGAGTTTGGTTCTGGTAGTTGGTGTGGCGAGCAAGCTTTGATGTTAGTGTTTCCTCATCTCTTTTCTTTTATCGAAGAGTAAAGAGGAGATAGTGGAGGATTGTTTGGATGTAAGCTCTGGTGTGGTTGTTTGAAATATTCAGTTTTTAAGAACTTAAAAATAGCGTTTGGGTTTGCAAAATTTTGACAAAATTTTAAGAAATTTTACTTTATCAAACACACTTCAAAATTTTACTTTTACGGTGTTCTTCAGTGAAGTCTAGGTATTCTCTTCTTGTGGGTGGGAATGACTTGGCTTTTCCGTGGAAAGGGGTGTGGAGGTCGAAGTGCCTTATGAGGGTTTCCTTCTTTGTTTGGGAGGCTGCGCATGAGAGAATTCTTACTACTAATAACCTTCGTAGACGAGGAGTGTACATTGCTGATTGATGTTATCTTTGTCGTAGTGATGGGGAATCAGTTGACCATTTGCTTCTTCATTGTCCGGTGGCACGAGGGCTTTGGACTCATGTTCTTACTATTGTGAATTTTCCTTGGGTTATGCCGGAAAAAGTGGTTGATGTGCTATGGAGTTGGGAGAGGATGTTTTCCAACCCTTTTGCTAAGGCTATTTGGAGGATAATTCCTCTTGTGTTTGGTGGTGTCTTTGGAGGGAGCGTAACACATGATGTTTTGAGGATGGTTCTTTGCCTCTACCTATGTTGCAGGGCTTTCTTATGTTTACTCTTTTTTGTTGGGCTGATGCGGTGTTAGGGTGCCCGTTTGTTGATTTTCAGGATTTCCTTAGTTTTATAGCTTGTTTGGAATAGTGATTTCAGTATAGTCCCTTGTACTGTTATCACCTGCGAGTCTAAATGACAACCCAAGAGGGGGGTGAATTGGGTTTACAAAAACTTTACCTCTTTTTGACAAAAACACAGATCTAAGAGATATTCCTTTTTAACAATTAAAACTGAAAGTCTGAATGTGTTTAAGGCTAAGCAACTATAAGCAATGAATGATAAAGCTTAAAGAACAAACATTATGGATATGAGACAAACAATAAAAGAGATATAGTTAAAGAGATAACACCGTATTTTTAGGTGGTTCGGCCAACACTTGCCTATGTCCACCCCCAAGGCAATTGACTTCCTTGGGCTTCCTTCACTATTTTCCAACAGCAAATACACCTTAGCTTTCCGGGTGTTAAAACATTTACAAAGCGTTTTGCGAGCTCACGCTTCAACTCTCACAAATCCTCACAACCTAGAGGATTTCTTCTACTCTCACAAGTAGGACCAAGTGTTTTCCCAACACTCAAAGGTTTTACAAATGATGGCTACAAGGAAGGCTCTCTAAGCCGAATGAGCAAATGAGGCATACAAATATGGAATGGCTCTCTAAGCCAAATTAGCAAATGGAAATCTCACAATATGTGGAATGACTCTCTAAGCCAAATTATAAAATGGAAAACTCAATAGAGTACAAGAGGATTAGATTCTAAAAGGAAATCTAGAGTTTGGAAGATATGAGCACAAGCCTTTTTGGTAGATGTGATTTTCCCTCTTCTTCAATGCACTTTCTCTCTCTAGAAGCTAGGGCAAGGAGTGATTGCAAGTGTGTTGTCCCTTCTTCATGAAATCTCTCTCTCTTTGGAAGCTAGGTCGTCAATGATGAGCTGGAGAAGAAGATTTGACAATGGAGCTTTGATCTTGAATGATTTAGCAAGTGAAATCTTTGGATTTTGGACTTTCTCTCTCAAGATGTGCAATATTGGTCGAGCTCTCTATTCTCTCTCTCTATCTTCTTCTTTTTATAGCTTCTAGGTTTTCAACGGTCATAAGGGTCTTCTTGTAATGTTAGAGTGCCGTTGGAGGTCATTTGAGTCAATTTGGAGACTTTTTGAACGATCTGGCATTGTTCCAGGAAATCTGAAATTTCGCAATGTGTCGACACATTGATTGTATGTGTTGACACATTGAACTTGGTCCTGAAATGTAAAGTCTCGGGTGTTAGTTCAATGTGTCGACATCATGGTCCAATGTGTCGACACCTTCAACACTTAGTAAAAAAAATCATTTTGAAGGCCAGAAAATGCAAACTCGGGTATTAGTTCAATGTGTCGACACTATGCTCCAATGTGTCGACACCATGCTCCAATGTGTCGACACTTCCAACACAGTCTGAAAAATTTGTTCTTTGCCAGCAACACTCCAATTTTAACTTCAAAGCATCCAAATCATTCCAACACTTCTTTAAACACCTACAATATGAAAAATTGATCTTATCAACTTGTGTAATGGTGTTCAAGTGCAATTAGAAATATTTTAGAGAGATAACCTCAATCATTTTGAAATATAGCTTGAAAATTGTGGATTGACAATTTAAAATCTAAAGTCTTCAAAGCACTTAGAATTTTTGTTATCATCAAAATCAATTATGGATTGTTTGCAAAACAACCTTAGGCTAACATCACCTTTTAATAAAATTGTCTTGCTTATAAAAAAAAAAACTTTTACATTTATCACTCACTCATCAATTCCAATACACCTCGTTTTTAACACCAATATAAAATTTTAACAAAATTTTACTAAAATTTTATACCCAAACGCTATATTAATGATTGGGAGTTAGATGAAGTTTCGAATTTCTTTTCTTTTCTTTATTCAACGACCATAAGAAGAAGTGTTGATGATAGGTTGCTTTAGTTGGGTTCTAAGAATGGCTCTTTCTCAGTCAAGAAGAAGTGTTGATGATAGGTTGCTTTAGTTGGGTTCTAAGAATGGCTCTTTCTCAGTCAAATCAATGTATGGACTTTAGCCCCTTCAAGAGTTCCTTCTTTGTGTGGGAGGCAGCTCATGGGAAACTGTCGACCATAGACAATTTAAGGAGGAGGGGTATTTGCTTGACTGATTGGTGTTATCTATGTAGATGTGATGGGAAGTCGGTGGATCATATTTTTCTTCATTGCTCAGTTGCTGAAGGGTTATGGTCAAATATATTTTGTCGGTTGAATCTTTCTTGGGTTATCCCTAGTAGGGTGGTTGAGGTTTTGATGTGTTGGAAAAGGAAATTTGATGATCCGACAACTTTGGCGGTTTGGAAGATAATACCCTCCTGTCTTTGGTGGTGTTTATAGAGAGAAAAAAAAATAGATGTTTTGATAATAAGGCGTTATCGTTGGAGTGCTTAAAGGGTCAGATGTTGCAGTCTCTTTTTTGTGGACAAATGCAACGTTGGGTTTTCCTTTTTTGGACCTGTCGGATTTTTGTAGCTTTATAGCTCGTATGCTTTAGATGTTTTTAGCAGTCTTTTGTACGGTTAAGACTCTTTTTTCTTCAATAAAGTCTAACTTACTTATCAAAAAGAAAATAGTGACAAATCTCGAAAATTGGAGCTTAGAAAAAATAAATCATGAAAAAATGTCTTTCATCAGTCATCAGATTGAACCAAATTATCCACTCCTTTTCTTCCTCTTCTCTTCTGCAACTCCAGCAACTCCCTGGTTTTTCCTGCATCCCTGCAGATTTGCCTGAGTTTATAGTATTCTCTAGCTCGCCGGGCCATGGAGTTGCTTTTCCGAGGATAATTGTTGTCTTAGGACTAAGCAGAAGGCGTCCCTAGAGATGCACAGGAGAAAAAGAGGAACAAGAGGGGGACGGGGAGGATTTTAGCACAATTTATAAAATAAAAACCATAACCCAATATATCAAGTTTTGAAATTGAAATTAAATTACTTGAAAAGTTTGGAATAAAAATACATCTTCGAGATCTAAAACAAAACCAGTTCTCAAAATTATTCTTTAAGTCTCAACCGCTTCCACATTTGAGAACATTTTATTTCCAGAGTAAAACTCGTTCACTTCTTTTCGGCTTCCTTGTTGTGAGAAAACTTTACAATGTATTCACAATGTGTATTGAAGAACCAGAATCAATCCACCAAGTATTGCCAGGAGCTTCAACAACTTAAGATTCATGACAAACAAGAGAGAGGAATATACTTTTTTTCTCGAGCCACTTGAGGTACTTTTGGCAATCATTCTTCATGTGTCTTTTCTTCTTACAGAAGAAACAAGTATCCTTAGTGTCATTAATCTTTATTGGCACCTTGTTCTCCTTCTTGAAGTTGTGGACAACCTTGCATTTCTTGGTCTTCCCCTTAGCACGAGAAACAAGGTGAGAACTCTCAGGTTTCTCGAGTTTCAGCCTCTCTTCCTCTTGAACACACATAGTCAGTAAATCATTCACTGACCATTTTTCCTTATGTGTGTTGTATGATATTTTAAAAGGACCATACTCATTTGGTAGAGAGTTCAAAATTAGATGAACCAAGAATGAGTCAGAAATTTCAACTTCCAGAGATTTTAATTGAGATGCAATGTCTCTCATCTCCATTATGTGCTCACGCACATTAGTTGAACTCTTTATTGATTGCTTGACATCTTTCTCATCAGGGTGCTGGCTAATGCCTTTTCAGAAGTAACAAATTGCTCTTCAACGGACTTTAAAAAATCCTTAGCTTTAATGCATTCAGGGATAGAACCCCTAATGCTCTTGATGATGTGAGATTTAATGAACATCAAACTGAGGCGATTTGATCGCTCCCATTGTTCATAAACATAAATCTCCCGTGGCGTACTTGATTCTGTGATAGTGGGTTCCACTACATGGAGCGCTTCATCTAATTCCATACACCCTAGAGTGAGAAGCAAACTTTACTTTCAGTCAGCAAAATTATCACCACTTAGCATTGGAACACGCAACGAACCATCAATTAGGGAAGAATAAATAACTGCAATATAACATAAAACTATTTAATTGCTATGAATTGACCTTATTTAAATCAACTAATGTCAATTTAATAGTAAATTTCGACCTACCTGTGGGCAAAGGTTGCATATGCATGAAATTTACTCTTTATTATTAAATCTAACAATTTTAAATATTAAGAATAAAATTCTTCGTACCTGTGGGCCTAAGAAAATTTTATTGTTAATACAAAATTTGTTATTTTAATCTAACTAAGTCAAAAAATTAAAAAATTTCCCTGCGGGGAAAGTAATCAATTTTATAATTTAGTTACCACACGGATATTAATTTCTCTTTATGAAGTTCATATATTAATCTTGATGTAATCATCAATATAAAATTGGGATGATGTGGCTCTCCGAAAATCATTATGATAATTACGACTTCATCAATATCCGTCAACTTTATAGATGCTCAATCTTAATCCAAGAATAAAAAATGAACCAATCTTTAAGGTGGGACAATAGTATTTTCTAAAACACAAGCAGGGGAGCTCCCAGGTAAGTGAGGTAGGTCTAAGAACCTTTAAATACCAAGACTTGCCTTAGCCAGAACTGTCATTGACCTGTATTCTTCGATAATACCCCATATTCCCACCAACCTTAGTGGGTTCATTTAATGATGCTTGGACTAGGCATCAAACATTTTATGCATGATCAACATATCATTATAATTAGATTTTCACATAATAAATCAAGCATAAAAGATTAACTTAATATTTCTAGAATTGAATCAATTAAATATTGAACATCATAATAATTCTAGAAATTAATGCAAGCATAAAAGTAAACTATATTTCTAGAATTGAATCAATTAAACATTGAACATCTAAATAATTCTAGAACTTAATGCAAGCATAAAAGTAAACTGATATTTCTAGAATTTTAATCAATTAAACATTGAACATCAAAATAATTCTAGAAATTAATGCAAGCATAAAAGTAAACTGATATTTCTAGAATTTAATCAATTAAAAATTGAATATAATCTATCAAAATAATTATAGAAATTAATGCAAATTTTTTTTTAAAAAAAATAAAATAAAAAATAAAATAATCTAATATGTCCGGTCCGGTCCGACCGGACCGGCGGTCTAACCCGCGGCCCGCCCACGCGGGTCGCACGACCCAGTCCAGACGGGTCAACAATGAGGTTTGTTTTCCTTCGGGCCTAAGGGTCTTCGGTTGACCCAATGGTCAGTCCAGCCCATCTGGTCAGAGGCAATTCGGGCCTCAAGGCCCTTAGGCTGACCATTGGGTCAGCCTAGACTTAAGTCCGTGAATTGGGCTGGGCTTGCGTGTCCGGGTAGGAAACCCTACCCCGGGTAACTGGGTCATTAACCCGGTTATCTTAAACCCAGACCCGAAGGTCTGTGTTTGTTGCAGACCTGCCGCCGCAGCTCATGCTAGCGGCGTGGCGTCCTAGGGGACGCCGCTGCACTGCTTGGCGTCCCAATGGACGCCGCCGCCTGCACCTGCCTGCACCGGCGACGAGAAGGTCGAGAGCCTCTCGTCGCCGGCAGCCTTTGAAGGCCACGGGTTTCTAGCCCATGGCTGGGAGAGGAATTTTTTTCTTCTTCTCCGGCCACCTGCTGCCGCACGAAGGGTCACCTCTTCCGGTGACTCTTCATCTTTTTGTTTCAAGAACCAAAACACATAATATTTTTTACGATTCCAATGAATCGAAACACAAGGTTTTCCTAAGATTTTCAAGAACATTTTTCATAATTAAAACCCAACCCATACGGGTTTTTTCAAAAAAATGTTTTGTTGTTCTCTTTGTTTCTAAACTAACAGAAATAACATGTAAACAAAGATAAGTTTTCTTTAAACTTTTAATTGACAGTCGGCCAAAAGATATGGAAGAAATCAATTATGAGAACCAGTATTTCTTGATTCAAGCGACAATCTGAATTTAATCAGTAAATCGCTTCACTGAACAAGAAGTACGGAAGGTTGGCTCCGATACCACATGTAAGAGTAAAATCACAATCAACCAATTCGATTGTGAACGCAACGGAATAATAAAGCAGGATCTTTACCTCCAGCCATCTTGCTCAGCACTCAAACTTGGAATCTCTGCAGAGTAACTTTATGAATTTGTAATTTAGTGAGGCTCTTTCAACCTATGCCTATGCCTATACCTATGCCTTACAGAGTATGCATTAGATGGTATACACAGGCCTCTTATTTATAGGCTAGGTCAGGGACCCTCAATCTGTTGTAGATTTTGATTTGTTCCTTCTATCGAGGAAATTCAAATTCAAAATCAAATAGCAATCTTTATCTAATTGGTTACAATTTGAATTCCAATTTAAATTAGAAATCAAATTGCAATCTTTATCCAATTAGTTCTAAATTTGAATCTGCTACAGATTCCATAATCTTATTTAACTGACACCATAATCTTTAAAACTTTAAAAGATTATTTACATATGTCA
The DNA here is from genome assembly GCA_963930655.1 of Myrica gale. Classification (NCBI taxonomy): domain Eukaryota; kingdom Viridiplantae; phylum Streptophyta; class Magnoliopsida; order Fagales; family Myricaceae; genus Myrica; species Myrica gale. Next base: position 11,587,716 of record OZ005603.1, on the reverse strand, counting down.
ATTAGGTCACCTTAATGAAATTTTCTAACACGTGTCCCTCGCCCACTCGCTCACGACTCGCGTGGCGAACCTACGAGACTCTCGGGGTGACATGTCGGGCTGGCAGCGGGCGAAACTAATCGCGGAGCAGCTAGAGCGTGGTCAGGGGCTAGGGTTATTGGGGTTCACGTGGTCGGTGGGCTGGGACTACGTGAAAAACTATGCGTGGAGGTGGACGGAAGTGAGCTACGTCGATCTGTACGGCGCCGTCTCGGATGCGAACGAGCTGCTGAGGTTGCTGGGGGACTTGACGCAGAGGGACACGGACGCGGACAGGGCTGCCTGGGTGGGTCGGAATTACGAGAATGTCCTCGGGATCTCTAACTCCCTCTTTAAAAAGCTTCTCAACTTGTTTTGTCAATCGGTAAGTACTTTGGTTTTCAATGGTTTGTTTATTTGTTTTTTTTTTTTTTAATTATCCTTTCGCTGCAATTCTTACTGTGATCGGTTGGTGGAACGTTACGCAGGGGACGTTGAGGGAAGTGGTGGAGACGGTGCAGATAGAGGTGGTGGAGGGTGAGTTACTGAGGGACTGCCTCCAATTGGGGACCAAAGACTTGAAGGGCATTCTTCAAATTGTCAAAGACTTGGGTTTACAATTCTACTCCACCTCCGGCAATGATTGGCGCGATCTATGACACAGGCTGGATGATAGCACACAGTAGGAAAAAACACAGATTTGTAATCACTTTTCGTTTGTTTTTCAAATGTAAATTAGGTGCCGTTGTTCGAATTCCAGAGTAAATAAGAAGGTATCAAGTTTTGTGGACTTCCTGCTTGTGGATTGTGACGATTGTATAACAATATCAAAGGGGAAGAGAGAGTTTTGCACCTCCATCCTCACGTTTGGAGTTCAGTGTTAGGCTTCTCATGAAGAGGCAGAGGATTATCCGTTTGTTCATATAAGCACTGCCGTTATCTGATAAAACAGGACTGCTAAAAAACGGATACATCCAGAGAGAAAGCATTGCCTGCGTGACTGAAAAGCAAAGAACCATTTGCCAGCATAGCCAGGTAAGAACCTCGACTAACATGAATTGAAATCACTTACGTGAGTAAAGCGGCTATGGACGGATTGAGATTAGTTGGTGGTTAGTCTAGTGCTGTAGTGACGGGCCGCCTGTTGAACAGTAGTATAGGACATTTTGCAGTAAAGTGCTTCAATAGTACCGTCTGGATAAAATTGCTAGGCTGGTTGTCTTCCATTATGCTTTTTATTTAAAAAAAAGCAAAGAGCCATTTGGGCCCAGCTGCCCAAATTGGAGACTTGTTCGGATCAGTTCCTAAGACAATGAAAATGACACGACAATGCACATAGAACCCCGTCATAATTATGCCATGTGGTGGGTTTTGTTGAAGCTGGAAACTTGCTTTTGTTGTCTCCGTTGAGATTCGAGAGGGTGATCCATCATGCGTGCTAGCTTGTAGAGTTGGTATTTCAACCACCCAAATTAATTTGTGCCACTCCCTCCGACCAAAGAACTAGATCGTAGGCTCGTAGCTGTCCCCATGGCAATCAAATGCTTAGTTAGTGAATGCTCTGTTTTGATCTTATCGTGCCTTTTTTTTTGCCAAATATTTTCGTTTAGAGACAGTGCCTAGAAAAAAAAAAAACGTATGGAGACTGTCATTTTCATGGTGGGACTACAAATCAAAATCTGATCATAAGGCCTGCTTCATATTCATAACATCAAATAATTTCTACCTGATTTCAGAAGAATTGACTTTTTATTTTGGTGTTTTGTAACTGTTAAATGTACTTGAATATTGATATTAGACTTTAGTCTAGCAACTTGCTTTGATCTTCTAAGTAATGGTTATGTTTGATTTGTTCTCAGAACGTTTTTAAATTTTTTTTACAAAATTCTAGTATATTTTTACAAATTTTAATAACTTTTTACATTTTTCAATAACTTTTAACAATTTTTTTACAAACTCCAACAACTCTTAACAAACTTTTTACCAATACCAAAAAATTCTTCACTACCTTAAAAAACACAAAAAATGTTTTAAAAAACCAAACCAAACATAGCTATTTAACTTCTAATTTTGGTGTCCTTTTCCTACATCGTTTTACGATCGAGTTGGCCTCCTTTATAAACCCTTTTCCTAGAGAATGACTTCATTAAGGTTATATTTGCATATTAAAATTTTGGCCATAAAATTTTTTAGGCTTAAATGTACTATAGGTCCCTGTGGTATCACTTTTTTACAAATTGGTCCCTGTGGTATGAGTTTGTACTGGCTAGTCCCTGAGATAATCATCTTGTAACAAATTGGTCCTCCCGTTAGATTTCCGTTGACCCACTTAACGGCTGAAGCTGACGTGAATTATTTTCCGCGTATGCACCAATGAAAGAGCACCAACAGAGGACAGATCGAGCATCCCGAGCACAGACCAAGCCCCGGCATCCCGAGCAGTCTGAGCAGCACTAGCTCGAGCATCCCGAGCACAAGCAGCCTGGCCTGCTCGGGATACGGGTACATGCGACATCATATGCACCAATGAAAGAGCACCAACAAAGGACAGACCGAACATCCCGAGCACAGACCGAGCCCTGGCATCCCGAGCATCTTGAGCACAAGCAACTTAGTTTGCTCGCCTCTCAACATGCGGCATCACCCCCTTCGTTGATGACGTTAGATTTTTTGATATGTCAGCTTCGGTCGTTAAGTGGGTCGACGAAAATCTAATAGGAGGACCAATTTGTTACAAGATGCTTACCCTATGGACTAGCTAGTACAAACTCATACCACATGGACCAATTTGTAAAAAGGTGATACCCCAGGGACCTACAATGCATTTAAGCCAATTTTTTTATCATCATTATAAAACACTTTCTCTCTTTCTTTTTTCATCACTTTCCATAAATTTTTTCACCATCTCCTATAAATTTTTTTACTATCTCTCCTCTCTTTTTCATCAACTTTAATACCTAAATTTTTAAATATCCTAAAATTTTGTTTCTCTAACGCAAAACGGTAGTCTTTACTCTTCTTTAGAAGTCTATACGAAAGGAATTTTCGTCCTCCTTAGAGAATCACATTCCTCCATTGATCCGTGTGAAGATAAAGTTGCACAAACACCCAGAATGCATTTATGATTTTTGAGAAAGAGTGCTGTGAACGTTTTGCCTCGGTGAATCACAACTCTACGCACGTACTAGCAAGGATAACAATGAAGACGTACGGTTCAAAGTTGAAGATTTTGAAAATAGTACATTTTTTTCCCTTTTCTGTTTAATTAATTAATCTGATGGTGCAGATATAAGTAGGAATACATGGGTATGACCATGAGTAATTAGGTCTTAAAAAAATTTTGGGCTGTGTTTGCAAACCCAATTATCCCCAACATTTTATCTCTCTCCTAATAAAATACTACAATATAATCTCTCTCTCTCCCATAAAAAAATATAAAAAATTACAAAAATTATAAAAAATTACCTCTCTTCACCTTTTCACTAAACCCAATACCAACACATATTCTCATACCCAACATTTTACAACACAAACACAAATAGCATCTCCTCGTCAGGCCAAAATATAATGACGGTGATGACGTTCAGTAATTAATTGAAGTCTCAAAATCTTGGCCCGATGAACTTTCGTATACTGTGAACGAGGGGCTGCAATTTTCTTTTTAAATTATACGGTATAATTTTAAAAAAATAATCATCATTATAAGATTTAAATTGCGCGAAATTTTATATGATATCATGCTGATTTGCAGATCATGCTGATTAGTAAATGGAAAATGGTGATTAAAAATCTATTCGAATATGAGAGCTAATTTTTTTATTAAATTAAGTATTTCAGTGAATAGTATTTTATATACAATAAAATAATTTGAAAAAAAATCTATTTTAATATGAGAGCTAATTCTTTTACTAGATTAAGTATTTCAAGTGAAATAATAATTTTTAATTTTGTAACTTCTTTTAAAATTTTTAATTTTAATATTCAAACGATCCATACGAGAGCACATGTCAAACATAAATAATTATTTTAAAAAATGAGTTGTGGTGTTTTGCGGCTGTTAGAGATTTGTTGTTTTGGAGATATTGTTAGCGAAAAAGTATGAAATCTTTGGAGATTGATGAGAAGCTTTAGAAAAAAAAAATAGCAATAGTGTATCCTTATAAAAATTAAGTTAAAATTTAATTGTTTTAAAACTTAATTAGCAATAAGGTAGTCGTGCCAGTTGAGATTCACGTGGGGTTTTTTATGCATCACGAATCTTCCTCTATTCTATATATTCTTTCGAATCCATTAACGAAAAATCTACTCATAGACATTTAAAGCCCCGTTACCACCAATTAATCAGAATGTGCCATGAATATCTCTCTTCCACCCTCGAATTGCAGATCATGCTGATTAGTAAATGGAAAATGGTTGCCACCGACGTGGAGACGGAGAACAGTTTGAAGAGGACCAATTCTTTCAATCATGTTGGGTGCCTTAACTCCTCTTTGGTCGTCTGTATATGCACCCGTAGTACGCGGCCCTTTTGACTTTTAACGAATCATTTATTTCTGCAAGCCCCAGTAGCAATTATGCTAATATTGGTCGTACACGCTGCGCATAAGATGTGTCAGCTGCCGCAGTTATTTTACCAGCTAGATAGAACTCCTATATTGTTGCACTTTTTTATTCTCAGCCGTGGATGTAACATGATATTTGGCTAGACACACCCCGGCGGGTCCCCTTTTTTTCCTACATTTTTGTTTCGTTCGCTTTCACAACGTGAGCCGATCGCAGAATTTGTAAAGTAAAAGCAAAAATTTAATGGCAAAAGAGGGGATGCAGCACCACTTGACTATGGTGTCGTTTGATTAACCAACAATTTCGGACCAGTCAAACACATTTTTTATATCCAAATTTTTGAACTGTACTAATTTTAAGATGTTTTTGTCCATGAAACAATCGCCACATTTCTAAATATACCCCTGATCGATATAGATTCTCTTAAGACATTCCGATGACAGAGATGGAAATTAAGAAACATGTGGGCCCTAGCTCTGCGCGAATTTAATTTTTAAACTTCAGAATTTATGAAATTACCCATCACCTGCATCGATTGAGTCTAATCTGACCAGAGATAAATTTGGCACTTCAAAATGATTGTCGGACTGCACCTGACATACCTCTGCAAACTCCAGCCGTGCACAAAAATTCACTAGTGGCTGAGAAAAGTCCCCCTGACCCCTGCATCCAACGGTTCCTTCGATGAACCCAACCCAAATTTTCCCCCAACTCCCTCCTCATACTCACCCACTTGCTGCTCAAAATTACCCTGCAAATCACCCTGTTCTTCTCCTCGTCCCCCCTCTTTTCACTTTTTGGGTACGGAGAGGCAGCCTTTGCAGCGCCCTTTTGACCACGCCATATTTGTCTTCGAGCCCTTTTTGCTCTCCCTCTCTCCGTCTCATGTTTGTGCTCGTGGGTACGGAGGAGAAGCATTGACCTTTTTGACCGGTCCTGAGTCATGAGGTCCAATCCGTAGCTCAGAGGTGTGCAACTCTGTTGGATGCACCATGGATTCTGCTGGTACAAGGAGATGTTTGAGGGACGGCTCACTCACGAGTGAGCAGCCCCTCCCTTCTATAAATGAGCGTCAACTGCACGGAGGAAGAAGACCAACTCGCAATCGCTCCTCCCGTTCCTTCTATCCCAAGTGGTGGAGATCATTTTCATCATCGAGAGCCACAACGCCCCACACACGTCAGAGCAGCCAGGTTAGTTAGCTCTTCAACAAATTTCTGTTTTGAAATTACTAACATTTGGTTTTTCGATTCACATGTTCCGAACGTGATCGACAAATCTTCCTATCCTCCTCCAGGTATGGTTTTTCGATTCACCTTATGTGTTTGAGCATCCAGTGCACGGATGGTCAATAGGAATACTTGGTGGTTGTTTGATTTCATTCGGTGCCTTGAACACGAACGCTTGTTTTGTCTTGGTTTTCTTGTCTCTTGTTGACATTGTCAATAAAAAAGCTAGCTAATTTTCCAGTGGGCTAAAAATGTTGAAGGCCTTTGACCCGGTAACTCAATTTGGATGCGGCGAAACTCACTTGCTTTTTAGCAACTACGACCCTTGGCTGTTGACAAAGATTTGTCATTCTGTTGTTATTGTAACAAAGGACTTTCCTCGGTAATGAATGCCTTTTATGGACTCATTTTGTGGATTGTTATTGTATCTCTTTTGAATATTCCTAGTTATACGTATCTGTTTTATTTGCTATTTGTGGAATGTTTCTTGCATTTTCTTGGTTTTGAGAATGTCAGCATTCACTTTTACAGCTTGTTTCTTGCTTAACGGGTTGAGCATAACAGCAGAATGAACAACCTTTTGATTAACAAATGTATATGGTAGATTTTTATTGCATCTTTCTTCTTTCTTTTGTTATGGCCTTAGAGTTTCATAGTCATACTTCTCCAATTGAAGTACTTAGATGTAGCAAAATTATCTAATATATTCTTGTGATTTTCACAGAAAGGTCCAATTGGTTATGAAAATCTGAGGATGTCTGATGCGTGCATTTTACTTGGAACAAGATGTCTATGAACAACCTATATTACTGTGGCCTCTTGAGAAATATACTGATTCCCAGCCTATCTCAGTTTCTCTTTAAAGCTATTTTGGTTGGTTCTCTATTCAAATCTTTCTCTTAGTGTCTTTTTTTCCCTTGTGTATTATAACAATTGTCTTTTGGATATGTAAAGAATGTATATCCACCATCTCATAAAATGTTGTGGATGTGACATGTTTTATTTGCTTTTCCTTATCTGTTTGTTGGTCTTTAATCTGTAAATTGTTAAGTGCTGGTTTTGTAACACCTTGAGGCTTGAGTCAAAGTAGGTTTTGACAATTTGTTTGTTGTTTAAAACCAACAAAGCATTTGATTGCAGCTGTTTGGCTGATATATTTTTATGATATTGTAGGGACACTTCCTACGATCGGGAAAGATAAGGGACGACCAACCCATCTATGCTTCATCCACTCAAATGCAGCCAGTTTGTTTCTTGACTACTACGTGGTTTATTCATTACCACATGCTGATTTTGTATTTGTCATTGGTTTTTTGTTACTTTTCAACCGAATTGCAATGTTTGTTGGATTATCCTTCACATGATGATAATGGTTTATTGGTTGATACTTATTGATTTACAACAAATCACATGCTCACATGTTAGTTGTTTGATATTCTTTACCTAGATTTGATAATGAATAGATATTTCTTGCTATATATTGGTTGTTAACCTATAGCATGACGGACTCTAGAGCAATCCTAGCGAGGTATAAGACCTCGTTTATTTTATTGTTAAATGAATGGTGTGACGGGAAGTTCATAGATGGGAAGCCCAAAAACAGGAAAGTATGAGATAGAATTACGACGAATCTGTCAATCCCGGATATATCCGTCTCGCAAGTTGTGAACAAAGTGGGCTCCTTGAAGACAGACTACAAGGCCTTCTCCACTTTGAAAAAGCAAACTAGCATTGGCTAGAATTACGAAACCAACACTATCGATGTAGATGATGCTTGGTGGGACCGTTTCATACCGGTATGACCCCATCTCACTTACCCTTTTTTGTATTGAAAAATTATATAGGTAGTTGCTTACTACCCTTCACTAATATCAAGCTTGGGTACGTCTTAAAAATTCAGACATGTGATTGTGCGAAGAATTTTAAGAAGCAGAGACTTGCAAACTTCCCTGAGTTGGATCTGTTGTTCGTGGAGATCACGGTGGCTGGACTCAATGCCTACTCCTCTGGCCAAGGGGGCGAGACAGAAGAGGAAGCAGCCCGAGTCGAGAGTCGGAACCGTTATAGGCATGGGCCAGTCGGTCGTGTCATTGAGGAGCATATTGCCAGTGGGGGTGTCCAGACTGATAATGATGGCCCTACCCCTATGAACACCCAATCGGGTTCTAGGAAGTGGGGATCTCCTTCCATTGGTAGACAGGGCAAGGAGAAGGCACAACACAGTAGTCAGGACATGTTTTTTGACTATGCGACAGAATGGATACAGGCCAAGAAGGAATGCCAAGGTGCCAGTAGCGGGTTCAATCCTACTTTCCAGGTGTGCATTGATGCACTTGAGAAGGTGGACCCCCCACTGACCCCAGAGTAGTACGACATTGTCTTTGGACTTCTATGTGGGCACGTTGACATGTAGACTGACTTCCTGTCCATGCCTCATGCTAGAAGGAATTGGTGGGCATGGTCGCGCAAATGAAGCTAGTGGGCTCGACTTTATGGTTCATATGCACTTCTTTGCCTACGTTTGGAGTATTATCTTGGATGGTTATCTGTTTACTTTTTATGCACGTGTCGTTGTTTGTTATGACCAAAATTGGTTGTTATGGTATCATACGTTGATTTTTTGGACTAATTCATTTGTTTCATTTAATACACTACGACCAGCAATGAAGCACGACACGCTCTTAGGGTGAACGTTCACAACCAATCATCGTTATCAACTTACTCGTAAATAATCGATGAGTGAGAAATCATTTGATTTTCTATGAAACCTATTTTCAATAGTAATTAGCTTTTACACTATTAACTTGTAAAATATTTAATTTATTTATCTTCATAGTTATAAATCACTATCAACGGGAATTTTTACTTAATTTTTTTTCTAACTTGGTATTGAGGTCATCTTATGTGTACTTCAACTAATCTTAGGGCCATCAAATTTTTACTATAATTAAAATAAGCATAATAAAAAATGTTACAACATATTTTAAAACTTTTTAAAAAATTATAAACTTTAACTGAAGTGTAAAAGCTAAATTTTCATAAATTATGTTAATTGAACTGGACATTCCTTCAACGAATAAAAATAATCAATTATTATATTAGTACTAAAACCTTGTGCGACCGAATATAATAAAAATTTTAAAATCTTCATAATAAATAGCTCATAAGTTATTGACAAAGGCACGAAGCAATGGTAAAATCTAGCCAAAATAACATATGTACACACAATTAATAGAGCGATAATAATATTTTATTTTAAAAAATAGAGCAATAATATTTTAATTAGACAATAAAAATGAAATGAGTTTGTTATTAGAAAAAAAGAAAATAATAATGAAATGTAATAATATTTAGAATTCTAACTTTGAAGATGAATTTTTTTTTGTGCAAAGCAAAAAGTTTGTTTTATTCCAGGTGTTGAATATGAATTTTGTTATTTGTTGTATATGAGGTAAAATAATGGAAGAGAGATAAAAGAGAGATCATTGAGAGAAAATCTGAATAATAAGAATGTAAATAGTGAGAGATATAAGTGACAAAGAAAGAATAGATGAATTTTAGAAAAAAGGTAGATGAAAAGAAAAGTAGAAAATACACAATGTAGAAGAGAGAGAGAGAGATTCTAGAAAGAAGGGAGGAAGGGAGGGAGGAATTTTAGAAAAAATGGAGGGAGAGAGAAAAGTAAAAACGATACACAGTATTTTTTTTAAAAAAATTGTAGGACTCACTTATAAAATAGTTATTTTCCCTCTCACGTTCTTTCGTCCTGTCATGTTTATTTCTCCAAAAAATTTGGAGGGGTCATTTCAAAGATAACTATTAATTTTGCCCTTATATTAAAAGAAATTTGCAAAAATTTGAAATTTTACACATATATAGAATTCTAACTTTGAAGATGGATTTTTTTTTGTGCAAAGCAAAAAGTTTGTTGTATTCCAAGCATTGAATATGAATTTTGTTTTTCTGTATATGAGGTAAAATAATGGAAGAGAGAGAAAAGAGAGATCATTGAGAGAAAATATGAATAATAAGAGTGTAAATAGTGAGAGGCATAAGTGAGAAAGAAAGAAGAGATGAATTTTAGAAAAAGAGGTAAATGGAGAAAAGTAGAAAATACACAATGTAGAAGAGAGAGAGAGATTCTAGAAAGGAGGGAGGGAGGAATTTTAGAAAAAAATGGAGGGAGAGAGAAAAGTAAAAAAGATATACTTAGTATTTTTTTTTAAAAAAAATTGTATGACTCACTTATAAAGTAGTTATTTTCCCTCTCATGTTTTTTCTTCTTCTCATGTTATTTTTTCAAAAAATTTAGAGGGGTCATTTCAAAGATTACTATTAATTTTTGCCCTTATATTAAAAAAAATTTGCAAAAATTTGAAATTTTACCCATATATATTTTTTTTTGAAAAACTTTGGGGGTGGCATGGCCCCACTAGCCCCTCTTAGTTTCATCCGTGAATGTAAGTGATTTGATATAGAAGACCTACTGCATCCACAGTATAACTCCTTAAGAATTGTATTTTATATTATGATTTCAATAAATATCTTTATTTATATATAAATACAAAAAAAAAACGATGCAAAAATTAAAATACAAAGTAAGTCAGTAAGATACAAGGTAAATGTCTCTGTTTTGGTACGGGCTAGTTTTTCAAATTTTGTTCTTTTTTTTATCACATGCAGTGGATAGGATGCGTAATGCAGACACGTCACACTATATATTGAAAGTGAGCGCTTAATCTCGAGCTTTGGGTTTAGGGTAGTTAGGCTTTGGTCCCTTTTGCATATGGTTTGATTAGCAGCATATTCATGAATACGGTAATTATGACGATAAGTATGTGAGGATGTGCTAGCTAGCTACTATATATAGCTAGTTAAATTCCCTTGTTCAATTATCGGCACAGGCATTAAAAGCTGCGTTATGTTAAGTGATTATATCTCTGCACTTTCAGATCTCGTCCGTGTGAAGCTGCGCAGAAAATGAAGAAAAAAGAGTCCGTGTGAAGTACTTTCATATATATTGGAGATCTGCAGTAGAGCAAGCTTGGATGTGTGTACTATATGGCTAGTCGAGTGAAGAGATACATCTGGATTGCATGCAGTGGCTAGCTATCACTTTCTCTTACTCTGCACTCGGGTTATTATAGCAATGAGTTGTTGATATGGTCAAACACGGAGATTTTAAACTTCAGAGATTACGGTGTTTCAGTGTAAATAATGTCAAAAGAGATTTTTCTCTTCCCCAACATTAGGTGGGGGTGCCATGCAAGGCAAAATATAACACAAGGAAAATACTGTAAAGTGAAACACGTGAGAAAGTGGTGCACTTTGCCATGGCCTGCAAAAAACACACACACACACAATGAAACCAGCTGCTTCTTGGAAGACTTTAAAAGTTGTATTTACTTGTTCATTTTCTTTTGCCCTTCATTGCATGATGGTCGAGTACCGACAAGGCAGTTTTTGCAATTTAATTACTTAACCCCCTTTAATAAATTTTCGAATTCAATGATCTATTGCTGTACTTGGACCGCACAAGAATTTCAGAGCAAAGACATGTGCCAGCCCGGCCTCTGCCATTCACAGCTCTCTCACATTAAATCCGCGTGAAATTAATGCTTCTACCCAACTCTCACAACTGTAAAAGCAGAACCATGGTCATGAATTCTTCTTCGTCTCCCCCTCCTTATAAATGCTCATCAATATCTTTTAAATTCCTCACTTTCTCTTTTGCACAACCCCCCAACTTAAGAGTTTTCTCGGTCTTTCATTTGCTTTCTTGTGTACGTGCTTCTATGGCGAGGGAGCTTAAGAAAATGGGGTTTCTGTGCGTGCTAGTGTTGCTGTTGAATATATGGTTCAAGGCAGGAGCAGAGCCCCAAGTACCTTGCTACTTCATTTTTGGCGACTCGTTGGTGGACAATGGCAACAATAACCAACTCCAATCGTTGGCTAGAGCCGACTACAGGCCTTATGGTATTGATTTCCCTAGTGGACCCACAGGAAGGTTCTCCAATGGCAAAACTACAGTTGATGTGATTGGTGAGCTCCTTTTTTAACCATATAATATTTCTTTCTCTCCGTTCGACTTTAATTTAAAACATTAGATTAAATGGTATTATATAAAGTATTCACAAACATGCACGGTTTCATTTGACAAGGAGGAGAAAAAAAAAACCCCACGTAGCCTTTAGAAGTTATGAGACATTTTCATAACTTGGGAGCATTCGAATTGTCAAACAGCACATTACTCTTTGGAACGAATAGGATGGTTATTCTGCTTTTGGGTCGAAGAGAGCTGAGGATTTTGGACCAGAATGAAGAGTGGTCCAAATATGAACTCGATGTAATAAAGCACATTTAATAGAAGCATGCATGCGTACGCCTTTTTCCTCTCTAGATATATATCTAGATCTAGAGAGGAAAACATGTGTCCTTATTAAATGGAGATTTTGTCGTTTAAGTGATCTTGAGGTGTGTGCCTGATGCCCTTTATTTTCCTTCGAAATGTTTTGTCGCCTGCAGTAAAGCTGATATTTCTTAATTTGTCTCCTAGGCACCCTAAATCTGAAATTAACACCTTCATTTTCTTTCACCAAGTCAAGTAAGGGAGGAAAACAAAACAAGTAACAGCTTTTTTCTGTGAAAAGTAGTAGGGGCAGGACCTTCTGCACAATTCAAAATAACACATGCATGACTCTACCTGTCTTATAAAATTAGATGTAAAACACACTGACTCGGGCATGTTTGACTCAGAAGATTTATCAAAGCTATGCGAGAATCTAATATACTTTCTGTATACAGCTGAGCTTTTGGGCTTCGATGATTATATACCTCCCTATGTATCTGCAAGTGGCCAAGGCATACTTAGAGGAGTGAATTATGCATCAGCAGCAGCTGGAATCAGAGAGGAAACTGGACAGCAACTGGTAAAGAGATGTTAGATTTTGTTAATTTTAGTTGAGAATATGACTTCATTTTGAGCCAGAGTTCACTTTTATTCATCCTTATCCATGCAGGGAGGTCGGATTAGCTTTAGTGGGCAGGTGAAGAATTACCAAAACACTGTCACACAAGTGGTAAACTTACTGGGGAGTGAAGACTCAGCTGCAGATTATCTGAGCAAGTGTATATACTCGATTGGGTTGGGAAGCAATGACTACCTCAACAACTATTTCATGCCCCAGTACTACTCCACTAGCAACCAATATACACCTGACCAATATGCTGATGTTCTTCTTCAAGAATACTCTGAGCAACTACAGGTCAGTGCCGTTTCTGATTCCTTTTTGTCGTTTTAATTTTTTGTTTTTTTCCCTTGGGTCTGTCATTTAAATTGACAGTTGATACTGTGTTTGGTTCGACTGAAACTGTTTTCCTGAAAATTTCTGAAAAATCCACTAAACGTATTCCGCTTAAAGGATTAATAGTAATTGAGGCCACGTAAAATGGCTAGAGCCAAGCAAGAGGCGCAACCCATTTCTGGGATGGACCAATGAGCCCGCACCAAACCCAACCAGAATTGAGCCTGGATCCCTTGGGGGCAAAAAAGGCCGATAAATAAAAGTGCTTGAAGCCCAATATTGCCTTCACCAGTTTAATAGGCCTTGTCTTGAAGCCCAGCATTGGTTTCACCATTTTATGACTTGAAAGTATAGGGCGATCTTTAGGGTTGGGGAAATGGGCCTCCTTCTGCCCTGTCTCAATTTCAACAAAAAGTCAGTGTTTATGATCGGTTTAACTTGTAACCGAGTTTTCTGTAGACGTTCTGGGTTTAAAATCATATTAATTCATTAAGAATTTAAAAGATTACGCAAAGTCTCAATCCTGTTTACTGATGCAGAATTTGTATAATTACGGAGCGAGGAAAATGGCCTTGTTCGGACTGGGTCAAATAGGCTGCAGTCCAAACGAATTGGCCCAAAATAGCCCGGATGGTTCAACATGTGTCCAGAAGATTAATTCTGCCAACCAAACATTCAACAGCAAGCTGAAGTCTCTTGTCAATGATCTTAACAACAACGTCTCGGATGGAAGATTTATCTTTATAGACTCTTACGGAATTTTCCAAGATATCATAAGCCGCCCTTCATCCTTCGGTAATTCATTTCCATTCTATATATTCTGGTTAAACTTTATAGTATAGTTCACCCATCATAACGTGCTTCAATATTGTACAAGCTGAGTAAGAAAACAAGGCCTTAATCGGTGCTCTTCTTTGGTTAATTTTAGGTTTGAAGGTCACAAATGCCGGGTGCTGCGGTGTGGGGAGGAACAACGGGCAAATTACATGTCTGCCTCTTCAAGATCCATGCCAAAACAGGGATGAGTATCTCTTCTGGGATGCTTTTCATCCAACTGAGAAAGGCAATACAATCGTGGGGAGGAGAGCCTATAGTGCTCAATCCGCTTCGGACGCCTACCCTATTGATATCCGCCAACTAGCCCAGCTCTAAACTAAGGAGATAATGGGTCATGCGGATGCATGCATGAGAATTGAGAAGATAGAAAGTTATTGCTGCTAATTTTGTGTATCACTACTACTATTACATTGAAATTAATATATATATATATGTGTGTAGTCAAGTCATTAATTACAATGCGAACTCCCAAACAATTTTATTGTTTGTGGAAATGTCTGAATTTTAAATTTGTTCATAACCGGCTAGTAGTATAGTTCGAGATCATGCCATACATATATATATATCCACCATCCTGGACGCGTGATTCAGGGTAAAAAACAATGGTTCGATAAAATACCAAGAAGGACTTTTAAATTTTTCTAAGTTTTGGCTCACCAATTTAGGACTTCAAACTAGCTACCTATCTCGGATATACAGCATGGTGAAAACCGGTAAAGGCAACACATGAAATTGTGTGGTATGAATCTACGGTCTTGGGTTCGATTTTATTCATGACCAAATCGATGACTTAAGTGAGAGACTACGTTCTGAGTTCCTAAGTTAACCTTTTCAAAGTCTTGAGTTCGATTTTATTCCGGACCAAATCGATGACTTAAGTGAAAAACCGTGTGTTGTGAGTTTCTAGGTTAGCCTTTTACGAAGTTTACCTATATGTTAGGTAGGTAATAGCCTAATAGGTACCACGTAGTGTGGATCCACCCTACATAATTTATCTCGTTAACGAACAATAACAATGATCCCTTGAGAATTGACTATTAGCTGTAGTCCATTTGGAAAATTCTGTTAGAGGAGGACATCAGCAGTGGTCCATTTGGGTTAGCTTTGTGCACAAAAGGTAAGACCGGGGTGCGGAATTTTTTGACGGCAGGGGATGTTTTTGGTTTTGTTGACGTACGTGTCCTGTCTTCCCGCTCATGTTTTGATGTTTTTAGTCTTTCTTGTAATGTCTTTCGTTAGAAAAAGTAGATACTAGCATTACAAAAAAAATAGGTTTACCGCGACAGTCGCTAAAAACATTGCTAAAAGATGTTTTTAGCAGCGTTTTTTACAAAACGCCACTAAAAGGAGTCTGTAGCGGCGGTCATTGACAGCCGCTATAGATCCCCTTTAGTAGGGCTGAAAAGAACCGGACCGCAGACCGGACCGGACCGGATTTGCGGTCCGGTCCGGTTTCAATTTTAAAAATACGGTCCGGACCGGACCGGATTGAAAGACCGGATTAATCCGGTCCGGTCTGTATATATTTGAAATGCGGTCCGGACCGGACCGCATTTCATAAATTTTTTTTAAAATTTTTAACGCACTGCGCAGAGGCGCAAAATTTTAATTTTTTTTTTAGAAATAATTTAAATCCTGCGCAATAGTGCGCAGAGGCACGAAATTTTTTATAGAAATAATTTAAATACGGTCTGGACCACTTAAGTGGTCCAGACCGGACCGTATTTCTTAAAACCGGACCGGACCGGACCACATATAAGTGGTCCGGTCCGGTCCTTTAATATTAGAGGACCGAAAATGCGGTCTGGACCGCATTTTCAGTTTTCACCCCTACCCTTTAGCAGCGTATTGAAACTATTGTTATTCTTAATAAAACATAGTTGTCTCCACCACCAATCGTACCTAATATTATATATAGAAAACCGTGTCATCACCGTCAATCATACCTAATATTATATTAAGAGTAATTTCAAACAGAATATTAACCTTAGAAATACTATATTTCATCAATTTACGCTCCTTAAAAAGATTTAATCTTCAAAATCATGTCATGTATATAATTATAAGTGAGCCATGTGACAAAGTTTGAGGAACTTTGAGACACATATTTGAGATTAATTTTATAGTTAGGTAACTTTTACTTTATTTTTTTCCATACATCTATTAGCAAATCTGGTCGGTGATGTAGGTTTAGCTTTTTTTATGTTAAAAAGGTGGTAAATTAGAAAGTGGGGTACAGAGATTGTTCATTAAACAAATTTTTGGAATGAATTAGGTTCCCAATTAATCTAACTAAAAAAAGACTATCAATTGATTAAGTCACGCAGCATTTTTTAAAATTTAATATGAAAAGTAGTTTCTGCAAAATCCAGATATATACAAAGAATGACAACTAAAAAAAAACGTACAGAATCGTGGACCCATTTTGAACATTACAGATGGAAAGTGTAATGTCTTTTGGGTTAAAAAACCGTGTCACTTGAATTTCAAAATATAATGAATAATAATTTATAATTCAAATTGGGTCACTTTTCCAATTTCTTACGCGTCCTAATCCATTCAAAGTCAATAGAAGAACAATATACACACATATATATATATATCGATCACGAGGGGCATTATTTAAGCTACCATGGATGCCATAAATCCTGCTAGTCGGCTATACCACTAATATTAATGTACTTCACAAATCACGTTTCCTCATATTATTCTACTTCACGTTTCTGCATAATAATTTTGTGAGTCAGAACGTACGGTAAGTTACAACGAAATCCTCTAAAACTATCCCCTTAAACGCGTTGCAATTCACTTCTCAAATTTATGTTTCTATTCATGTGACTCTATCCCCAAATCCAAAGAAACTATCAACTCTGACTCCATTCCACGTGATTAGCACGTATCTTTCTCATTTTGTTAAAAATATAATTATGCCCACATTCCTAAGAGTCATTACTCTCGAATTCTTTTTAGAACTATTGGTAAAAACTTAATATCATAAAATACAACCTGGTCAGAGCTTGGTATTTAGGGCAAAACACAACGTTTTAGGTAGAATAAGGGCATGATTATACTTTTAACAGAGGAGGGGCACGTGCGAGTCACTTGGGATAAAAACTATCTGACTTGACGGCTTCGTTGGTTTTGGGGATAATCACAACGAAAATATAGACATAGAAAGTGAGTTACAACGAGTTATAGTTTATGAATGTTTTAAAAATATGGTCGTAGTTTGTGGGGGGTTTATTATAATTTAATCTCATCAAAATCAGTGTCTACTGTCACAAAGACAATTTCATTTAATTAGGGTGAGGAGTGATCGACGTTTCTTAAAAAAAAAGGGAAAAAAATCAAGGCTAAAAGAGTACCCTACTCTTTTCTTGTGAGCGTCTGCTCTGTTGGAATTTTTTCTCTTTTGGTTATATTTTTCAGGTGTATCCCCTGTTAGTCTGTATTGAATATCTATTCTGATTTATTTATCTTCACCTTTCACTCAAAAAACAAAAAATTTCAGTAAACAGTTGAAAATTTTGTTGTACAAAATAAATAAAAACCAATAACCGTTTTTGTTTTCTTCCCATTTTATTGTGGAAAGAGGAATAGAGACCAAGTTGGTCAAGTTTAATATATTATTGGCATCTTAATTCTCTTACATTAGGATTTCAACTTTGTAGTTAAAAATGTCTTACTTCTGATACCGATGCACTTGAGTTTGCTGAGCACTTTTTGGTGAAGGGTGGAGTACGTGAGGATCTATCTAGCTACCATCTGGTTGATTGTTTACTTAGAGGAAAACTAGGTCAACCATGATTTGTGGAGGAAAAATAGTGGAAACTAGCTTGTAATCAAGCGACGTCGTAGTAAAAGATCAAAAGGGAAGGTCCATATATAACCCCCGGCTAGATTCCTTCTGAACTGCTCATAAGCCCTTTAGACTCGTAACTTCAGGTCCTTGCCCTATTTATACTCCTCCAGCACTTGGTTGATATTTATTCCTACTTCACCGCAATTTGTTCCCACCTTTCTCTTCTCATATTTCCACCAGAAGACTACGATCTTCATCTTTTCCCTCTGCAACCTACTTCTTTCTGCAATATTCTTGCTGCTCTTCTAAATCTTCTTTTCCCTTTTCCCACTGCCACTGAGATGAAAACAGGGTTGGTCGTGTTTGCTCTTTTGGTAGTCTCAAACATGACCTTTCACGTTCATGGAGAATCGCAAGTACCTTGTTTTTTCATTTTTGGAGATTCGCTAGCGGATAATGGCAATAATAACAGGGTTCAAACAATCGCTAAAACCAATTACGAGCCATATGGTATTGACTTTCCTGGAGGACCAACAGGAAGGTTTACCAACGGTCGAACCACGGTTGACATAATAGGTTTTGATCCTTCCCTCTCTTTTACTCTTGGCAATCCTCTAGGTTGTATTGGCTTTCTCCTTTCCTTTTGTCACGTGTCGTTTGCGTTATGTATCATCCATTTCTGCAAGGGTACTTTCTGTATTTCTCTAGATACATACACCACTTGCAAAACATGTCATATTAAAATTGAGAGTCCCACACTACTTTAGCAATGTGGACTATTGTATTCAATGACTTATAAATAAAGCATTTATGTAACCTCATCAAACATAAGTGAGGAACAAGGTTTTCGACATCAGTTCGGCGACCTCCCGGCATCAGTCCGGCAACCTTCCGGCTTCAGATCGACGACCTCCTGGCTTGGAGTCAGGTTTCGAACTCAGGATCTTGGCTTTGATACTATGTGAATCTATCACTCATCACAAAAGCTTAAGCTAATAAGAAGATGAAGATTTTATTATTTGAATTATATTCTCTAACATGCCAACATATTTGTGACTTAAAATTAGGTGTTCCTTGGTTTGTTTATCCCTAATAATTACAATCCTCATGGTAAATCTTGTCACTGCAGCCGAACTTTTGGGCTTCGAAAGCTACATTCCGCCCTCTGCAACTGCTACGGGGTTGGAGATACTCAAAGGAGTGAATTATGCATCTGGGTCAGCAGGAATCCGCGATGAAACTGGGAAGCACATGGTAGTTAATCAATTTAACTTCTTGTTCATCTTGCGCTGGCATTTGTCATTAGATAGTTGCATTTATGTTTATATAAACAGATCATCACGCGACAAATTAAAACTCTTCCTTGCAGGGTACTCGCTTCAGCTTGGATCGACAGTTGCAGCATCACAGGGTTACAGTTTCAAGGACCGCTAAGATCCTAAAATTTAATCGCGGAGCAACCGAACACCTTAGCAAGTGCATATATTCGGTTGGAATGGGAAGTAATGATTACATTAATAACTACTTCATGCCCAATTTCTACCCGACCAGCCGCATATATACCCAGGAGGAATACGCTACAGTTCTCATTCGACAGTTCTCTGCGCAAATAAAGGTCAGTAGTAGTGCTAGTGCTAGCCTTTTTTTTTCTTGTTAGTGCTAGTGCTAGCTGAGGAGCTGCAAAATCATTTTTTGTTTATTTTTTCCCTCGTGTTCCGACGTATCACTGATCCATTCCCTTTCCTTTCCCTTCTCGATTGTGTTATAGACTTTGTACTCGTACGGGGCGAGGAAGATTGCGTTGTTTGGACTGGGACTGATAGGCTGCACGCCGCATGCAATTTCTGTACATGGCACAAATGGTTCGGCGTGTGTAGACGAAATGAACAATGCGGTCGCACTTTTTAACGGGGAGCTGAAATCGCTAGTCGATCAGCTGAATGCAGATCTACCTAATGCAAACCTTATCTATGTGAACACCTTTGGGATGGGGATGCCTCTTGAATCAATTCCTCCTCGTACAATTCCTCGGACTTCCTTAACTTATATTGGTTTCTAATCCCTGTTCTGTAACCAATTGGCTCATTTAATATATTTTTTTCAAATTTTTGCATTTCAGCTTTCACGGTTTTAAATGTTGGGTGCTGCAAAGTAAAGGAAGATGGGCAGTGCATAATTTCCCAGCCACCTTGCCAGAACAGGTCCAATTACGCGTTCTACGACTCATTCCATCCTACTGAAGTTGCTAACCAAATCACAGCGCACAGATCATACAATGCTTTTCTCCCATCCGATACGTATCCAATAGATATTAGTCACCTAGCTCAGCTTTGATCGCGGGTCTCCACTGGCTCTGTTGTTCTGGCATTATGTATCACCAAAATAATAGTGGTGTCTCCCTTAACATTTGAGGCATTCCGTTACCTTCTTAGCGTGATCAACCATGTTGTAATGGTTGCTAGTGTCCTTTATTTTTCTTTGTGTAATGTTGCCCTGTGGATAGGTTATGATCATCAGCTAGGTGGGTGTTTTCCAGCAGTCCTGTGGTGCCTTGTATGACTCTCCAACCCGTTTGTTTTGATTTTCTATGATAATTACCAACTTACCCCCAAAAAAAAGTGTATTGCCAATGTTGTTTTGTCATTTTCCTAACTAATCTACTTCTATCCTTCAGCTTCATCTATCCTTCCATGCATCCATTATTTCGAAAAAAAATTAATTAATCCGTTAATTAGTCTCTCATTTATTTTATTTTTCTCAATTTTAATTTTTCTTAATAATTAATTAATTAAGTGATTTGGGCAAAACAATCCAAACGTTGACTATAATTGGCAGTGATGTGTTTTCCGTTCATTACATAGACATATTAATAAATTGAAGGATAAAATTGAAAAAAAAAATCACATGGAATAACAGATTAACTAATGTAAGAAAGAAAATTAGAGAATCCAAATTGCTTATAGTGAATCGAAATGCGTTCTCTTGGATGGTGGAGATCTAAATGAGCATAATTTCGTCGTTATCTAGGGGTACCCATCTAATAAAAAAAATATCTGGCATTACCCATCCAAAACCAATCAACTATGGTATGTTTCCGTCGATCCTGTTGGGTTCGGCGGTTCACTTTGACAAGAAAGTTTAAGACCCAATATATTGACCACAGAACCTAGAAGGGAGGTTGAATATGTTCTCTAATTTTTTGGTCATTTTTTATTTTACTACTACACAGTCTCTCAAGATTATCAGCAAACTCAAAGAATTCTACAACTAACATTATACAATGCGGAATTAACAATTCAATATGAATAAGATATTATAGATTATTAATGCTTCAATATGTTCAAGATTATCTTTCTTAATCAAAAAAACATATGACTAACAATTGTCATATCAACACACAATCAACAACGAAATCACAATAAATCAATATAACACCAAGAGTGATGACGAAGAGAAAAACCACTTGAAAGAATTCTTTCAAAAGGAAAAAAAACTCTCTGAGCTCGTAAGCCAGTTTAAGTGAATCCATTA
Source organism: Myrica gale (assembly GCA_963930655.1). Taxonomy (NCBI): domain Eukaryota; kingdom Viridiplantae; phylum Streptophyta; class Magnoliopsida; order Fagales; family Myricaceae; genus Myrica; species Myrica gale. Next base: position 11,566,432 of record OZ005603.1, on the reverse strand, counting down.
GAAACTTCAAACTCGATACACAGAAATCTTGGGCGCATATGTTAAAATCGTTATAACAGTCTTTTGCCAATTCTGATCAAACTGTAAGCAAATTCTGATCCAACTTTGAGTGCTGATCAAACTTCGAGTGCTTCACAAACATCAGTGCTCCGACTCCGGGATTAGACTATATGCAGACTTCAATCAAACTTTAACTATTCTCGGATAGTCACCAATCATGTTGAACTGCTGGACTTTAAGCAGAGCTTCATTAAACACGAATCTCAAGAATAAATTAAGACACGTCATGAAGTATTACGCTAACTAAGATACATCAACACAATTAAATGGGTGATTCATCTACGAGCTCTTGATCGGTAGTAGGTTTGGCTGTTGCTAGGCAAGTTATATATCGGTATTATCATCTTTTAGGACTTTCATACTATGCCTGTATTCTCTCACCTCTCTTGTCATAGATAAAGGACCAACAACGTCTAGGTGGCTGTTGGTGTAACGCCCCGAGCCCAAACTTCATACGGATAGATTTTCGTATGAAATAAGGCTTTTTCACCATGTATAATCATTTATCTAGACCCCAATATTCCAAAACTATATTTTGTATAATCTCAACAAAATATTCATAAACTGTAAAAAGACTCAAAAATATTAATTCGAACCCTAAAATTTACATTAGCATATCCGATATTTTCAATATCGATGAAGATCTCCCAAAATAATATAATATCAAATTCTCCAACATTAATCTCCAAAAGTACTCTTGTAAAACACGCATTCGAAACACAAATCTATCTGAAGCTCTTTGAATTTCTCTAATTCTGCTAACTCTAAAAAAATATGAGAATAAGGGATGAGCTACGACTAGCTCAATAAGTAAGTCAATGGGGGTTGGGAAAAAGACAGTTTTATCATAATAACTGAAATCCTAAATAAAACAACGTGAGCCATACCAAATCCAAAAATGAAAGTTTATAAGAAAAATATCCAAGGCCGCGTAATATCGGAAAATCACCAATGGTCACATAGATCTCCAAATACCAGGCCACACATACCTCCAGGCCACAAAAACCTCCAAATATCAGGTCACACAGACCTCCAGAGATATATCACCAGCGCAAGGATAATTTTCACAGTATGCTCAAGTTATAAATATTTCAATTGAGTTTCACGAAAATCTCATTTTACCCAAAATTTGTTCAGTTCCCCAAATAATATATCAAAACCATATACAAATACGGTACATGTTTAAAAATTTCATTGAAGAACCACTTACCTCGAACGCTTAACCAATCTTTAAAACTTCTCTAATAATTGTCAAACAATCTCTTAGAACCTAGTAGCACCACCTCAATCCAAATTTTGGTCTCCAATATACGTTCTCTGCTACCATTTATTAAGCTGAATCTCTTCAACTTTTAAAATTCAAGCATACCTCTATCCATCACTTTTAAATTCAAGCATAAGATCTTTATTCATATCTTTCAAATTCAAATATAAGAATAATCTTTATTCATATATTAACCTTTAAATTCAAACCCAAGATCAAATCTATATTCAGACCTTTAAATTCAAAAATACGATTCAACCTCTATCCAAAAATCAAACATAAGATTAATTCATATCTCTTCGTTTAAAATTCGAATTACTCACTTACACTTTTTTCGAGACGGGATATTACAGTTGAAATCTGTGGTTGACGTGACAGATGGCTACTTTCATAGTTGGTTTGGTATTTGTGTTTATAGAGAAAATGGATCAACAATTGATATAAAAGTTTTTTTTATTACCATTGGAAGAATGAGTGTTTGTTAACTGTTTTCATTCTTGGTGTTTGGGATGGTCGTTTAGAGTGAGATGGAATATACGGTATTAAAGTAAAGTGCGATGTGATGCACTTTGGGATATGGCTTGTAAGGTTTTTCTGTGAAATGCGATGCATGCGATGCAGTTGGGGATATGATGGGACGGTTAAAGAGTTTGGTGAAATAAAATGTTGGCCACTAGAAAACGCCCTCCAAACAGAATCCGAAAGGTAGATGCACGGCATTTGAAATGCACCGACATCGACGATGATGGTTTGTCAGTCGACTAGTCAGTTATCTTTTTGCCAAGTAAAAAGAGGAGGTATCAACTCTCTCTTAAAGTGATCATTAGAGTACTCCCTAAAATGTACGATTTGAAATATAACTACTTGAACTAAGTCAGTTTTCAATAGCGAAACAAAAAGAAACCAAGGGTTGGACTGTATTCCCGTACGAAGATGATAAAAAATGATGAACCTTTGTAAGCACTCGTTTTTGTCCCAAGAAAAGTCAAGTCTTTCTTCCACAAGTTATAAGAGGGTGTTGGGACTATGCCCAACAGCCATTGAAACAACCGGTGAAGAGATGGGCTGCATGAGCCCACTACAATAATTACAAACATGGACTAAAAGCCCAAAGCCAACGAGGAAACCCACCTTCATGCATGACCAAGAAGGGACGAGTCCGGAGGGGGTTGGCAAGAATTGTGTTAGGCTTTTTTTAGTTGATCTGCTAGAGGAATGTGGCACACGAGCTAAGCTTGGTCTCTTGTTTTCTCCAAGGCAGGGTACTAATTTTGGGACCTTTGAAGGACCTACCAAAATCGGACAAGGAGATGTAATGTTGTTCTGCATATAAACTAGAAGCCATGGCAGAGCCGCAAGAGGATGAAAATAGCTCATATATGCTGCTCGAAAGCGCGGTACTAGTATCGTATATGGGATCCATTTTAGCTTGAGGCGGCACATTCTCACACCGCAAGCAAAGAAAATGACGATCGAGATGGAATGTGTGGGAGAGAAAGATGATGAGGATGGTATCAGGAGGAGCGTGGGAGGAGGAAGACGGAGGACAACAGATTTGAAATCGAAATACCAAAGGAAAATGGAGCAAAAGAGTTAGAAATAAAAAGAAGAAATGTAAAAAAGAAATGGAGACGAATGGAGGGAGAGAAGACCGGGGAAGTCGAGAAGGAAATCATAGGCAAGGAGGCAAAGAAGAGAACGTTGCAAAATAGTGATTAAAGCATTCTTTTTACTTTGTTTTTTTAATCAAAACAACAAGCTTTTATTAAAATAGAGGAGGTTGGAAAACCTCAAGTACATACTCTAAGGGGTGTGTCAGACCCATTGGAGAGGCGACGGGCCAATGAGCAAAGGGGTTGAATGACTTTACAAACCCAAACCCAAAAGGACGGGTAGAGACCCATAAAAGGTGAATAGCCCACGAAGGGCTGCAAGCTGAGACGACCAGCGGAAAAGGAAAGGAGATAGCAGAATATGGTGGCAGGACCAACAACTAGATGGGCCCACATGCTTCGCTCGACCGGTCATCGGAGATGACCACGAGGTGCGTGTGAACACACGCGTCGTCCCGTCGCTGACTGGCCAGTGCAGAAAGATGCTCCAGTCGATGTAGATGTCGTCCCCGCAGGTCGTGGTCATAAAAAAATCTCCAGAAAAGTGTAGATCTAATCACTATAAGTGGTCGGAAAATAGCCCTTAAAAGTGGCTGGAATGGGGGGTTTATTGAAGGATCCGGTCACAGAAAGTATGAGTAGAGGAGAAGAGGGGGCGGGAGAAGGAGTGGGTCAGTCGACCAAGAGGAGGAAAAGTCTAGAGAGAGAAGGGTGAGAGTTACCGGTCATTCTTTTTATTGTACTTGTTACTATATAATTGGTATTGTTTTTCGTAACACATTTCAGAAGACTATCACGTATGCAATATTAGGCCATGTGGATTACATAGGAAAAGTATAACGATTACTTTAGGTATTTTAAAAATAAATATGAATTAATTTTTGTTTGCATATGATGTTATTGAAATTCACTTATCAAACTTGAAAAATAGTTTACATATTAGGGTTCGTTTGTTTGACTTAAAACTATTATTTTAGGTAAAAATCTTTTTATTGAAATGTTTTCAATATTTTTTTTTTCTTTTTAGTGTTTTTGGTTATTTTTTAAAATATTTTCAAAAAAATATTTTTTGATGTTTGACACGCTTAATGATTTACTTATTTACATAAAAAGACTTAATTATCGTACAAGTATCTGTGGTTTACACTTTTGACATTTTAGTCCATCAGGTATCGATTTTCAACCCTCGAGCTCCTTAGGTAAGCTTTTTAGACGAATCGATCCACGTCATATTGTCGTTAGCCAACAAACGGAATGATGTTTATCTATGACTTGATTGGTGAAATAATATGTACACTTTTGCGATAAAATTGGTCACTGCAGTTTAATTGTTATTAGCCAGCTAAAGGACAAGTGTCCACGTGACCTATAAAGAGAAGAATATAAAACTAACATATGCAACCAAACGGACCCTTAGTTTTAAGACTTTTTTGTATCTGAAATATTGTACAACATATTCTTTCACTATCAATTCAAATATAGAAAATAAAACCTTTTTACTAAAGAAGTACCTCAAGTGAAATATAACAGGTGAATTGGAATGTTAATGAACGTAATTAATATTTAAGTATTCGAGTATAATAAGATTAGAAACAACAATTAAATGAGAGATCAATTTGATGGTGGGAGGCTATTTCTTATTATTGCGTTACTTCCGGTTTTCCCAGTGAAAATTTATAGGATAAGAAATGACAAGGTAAATTTCATTTTAATAAAGCAAATAAAAAAGTGAAAAAGAAAACTTCCAGCAAAGATTCCCCTTTTGGAGTGAAATCCAAATGTGAGAGGGATGACTGTTAAGAGGAAAAATTTTGTTTTCAAACAAAATTTGACTTAAGGTTGTTGAGATAGAAAATTATAGTAAAAATGGAACTGTTTGGTTTTTAATGGAGGGACCACATGGATTAAATTTTTCTAGATTTATGAGAGACAGGACACCAAAATGCCTAACCTTTTTGGACCAGATTCTCTTCAATTTGTTACCGGAATTGGAATGTATGAATGGATTTTATAACATTAAATGCATGTTGTGAGTATTAATTATCTGGCAGTATAAGCCCTACAACATTCAATGAATGTTGTCTTGCTGTTTACTAGCTAATTGTACATTTTACATACAGAGCATATCTACTAACCAATTACTGAAGTGGCCGAGAAGTTATGAGGTTTATTCTGTGCATTAATTTCTCTATTTATACTCGTCCTGCACTTGGCTGATATCTATACTCGACCGACTTTTGTTCACCTGTTCTGCAATATTCTTGCTGCTCTTCTAAATCTTCTTTTCCATTCTCCACTGCCGCTAAGATGAAAATAGGGTTTGTCGTATTTGCTCTTTTGATAGTCTGAAACATGAACTTTTCACGTTCATGGAGATCCGCAAGTACCTTGTTTTTTCATTCTCGGAGACTCGCTAGCGGACAATGGCAATAATAACGGGGTTCAAACAATGGCTGAAGCCAATTACGAGCCATATGGTATTGACTTTCCTGGAGGACCAACAGGAAGGTTTACCAACGGTCGAACCACGGTTGACATAATAGGTTTTGATCCTTCCCTCTCTATCTCTCTTGGCAAGCCTCTTGGTTGCACTGGCTTTCTCCTTTCCTTTTGTCACTTGTCGTTTGCGTGATCTGTATCATGCTTTTCTGCAAGGGTACTTAATTTCTGTGTTTGTCGAGTTCCATACACCACTTGCTAAGCATTTGCCAAGATATTTGTGTGGCTTAAAAGGTGTTGCTATTTTGTAAAGCGACTCCAAGGGAATTAAGATATACAAGTACACGGAATTTTAAGGCTGAGATGCTCTTTAGATCAATATTCTTTTATGGGTGGCAACATGTCCTTCAATCAGAACTGTCAAACATGATCAGCTTCCTCAAAACTTCATCAAATTGTTCCTTGGTTTGTTTATTTCTAAAAATTACAATCCTCATGGTAAGTCTTCTCACTGCAGCTGAACTTTTGGGCTTCGCCACCTACATTCCTTCCTTTGCAAATGCTACGGGGTCGGATATACTCAAAGGAGTGAATTATGCATCTGGCTCAGCAGGAATCTGCGAAGAAACTGGGAAGCACTTGGTAATTAATCAATTTAAATTCTTGTTCATCTTGTGCTGGGATTTGTCATTAGATAGTTGCATTTATGTTTAAATAAACAGATCATCACGCAACAAATTAAAACTCTTCCTTCCAGGGTATTCGCTTCAGCTTGGATCAACAGTTGCAGCATCACAACCTTACAGTTTCAAGAACCGCTAAGATCCTAGAATTTAATCAAGCAGCAACATCCGTACACCTTAACAAGTGCATATATTCGGTTGGAATGGGAAGTAATGATTACATTAACAACTACTTCATGCCCAGTTTGTACCCGACAAGCCGCACATATACCCAGGAGGAATACGCTAAAGTTCTCATTCGACAGTTTTCAGACCAAATACAGGTCAGCAGTAGTGCTTGGGCTAGCTGAGGAGCTGCAAAATCATTTTATGTTTTTTTATCCCGCGTTCCAACTAATCACTGATCCATTCCCTTTCCTTCCCCTTCTCCATATTGTGTTCTAGACTTTGTACTCGCACGGAGCGAGGAAGATTGCGTTGTTTGGAGTGGGCAGATAGGCTGCACCCCGCATGCACTTTCAGTACATGGCCCAAACGGTTCGGTGTGTGTAGACGAAATGAACAATGCAGTCGCACTCTTTAACGGGGAGCTGAAATCGCTTGTCGAACATCTGAATGCAAATCTACCTGGGGCAAAACTTATCTATGTGAACACCTTTGAGATGGGGAAGCCTGTTGAGTCATCACCTCCTCGTACAATTCCTCGAACTTCCTTAACTTTTATTGGTTTCTGATCCATGTTCCGTAATCAATTAGCTCATTTATTTATATTTTTTCAAATTTTTGCGTTTCAGCTTTCATGGTTTTAAATGTTGGGTGCTGCAAAGTAAGGGAAGATGGGCAGTGCATGATTTCCCAGCCACCTTGCCAGAACAGGTCCAATTACGCGTTCTACGACTCATTCCATCCTATTGAAGTAGCTAACAAAATCACGGCGCACAGATCATACAGTGTTTTTCTCCCATCCGATCGATATTAGTCACCTAGCTCAGCTTTGATCGCAGGCCTCCACTGGCTCTGTTGTTGGCGTTATTTATCACCAAAATAATATGTCAATGTTGTAGTGGCATTTTCCCTAACTAATCTACTTCTATATTGTTGGGCCAAATTACGCCCATAAGCAAATTAAATAATAATCATAAACAAACCAACAATCAAACTAAAAAAGAAATAAAACAACAAACAAGAGAACATACAAGACTTGGAGTGCGTTTGGAAGCTGTTTCCGGAAATATTTTTTTGTTTCCTTGGTGACGTGGTGGGCGCACCTTTTACTGTGAGCGCCGACAGCCCACTAATCGAGAAGGAAGCAGAGACATATAAAAATTCACTTCCAGAGTAACAAACATCTTTACGTCAAATAATCGACAGATATTTTTTTCTTTTTTTTCCTTTGCTTAGTTCGGTCTTGTTTTATTTTCCCTTTCTTTACTTTGTTCTGTCTTTTCAAAAGCCAACTTCAATATCTTAGGTTATCTCCTAATATCCTTGACTATGTTTCTCATAATTTTTATGATGATTGAATTCAAGCAGTAAATATCATAAAATTTTTATTTTATACGTACACAGATATATTTTCAAATAATAGTATAATACTTTATATATATATATATAAAACATTTTCTATACTTCTCCGAAGTTGCTTTATATGTAGACTGTTACGTCATTTTTTTAGTCAGAATAAGACATAAATAGTAAAAAGATCAAGTGAATAAGTGTAGTTGGATTTAGCAATGTTGAATTTTGTATAATTTAATAATACTAGTTGTTTTGTTGAATATTAATATTATTAAAAATCAATATTTTATATTATTTCTCTTATAGATCACAAAATTACCTTTTAGAATCAAGAACACGGTAGCATAAGGAAAGTTGGGTAAAAAAAAAGGGTTTTGCTTCCATCTTTGTTTCAATATGAATTAAAAGGAAGCATGTACATCAACGCATTCTAATACATAATAATGGTGTATTATTGAGGTATTATCGAACTATACAGACACTTTTTGAGACTGATGTGTTCCATGTCAAGTTATTACTATGCGGTAGATTCTGGATATCCAATGGCAGGCGGATTTATGCGTCCCTTCCAAAGTCACTGATACCACCTTGATGACTTGGACAACGACGAGGCCCCTACTGGGTACAAGGAGCTTTTTAACCACAGACACTCGTCGTTGCGAAATATTGTTGAGCGGACTTTGGGTATTCTAAAGAAACGATTTAGAGTGTTGAAGTTGATGCCTGCACAGAAGACAGTTCGCCAACGACTTGTGTTAAATATGTGCTGTGTATTGAATAACTTTTGTCGGTCATCGTACGACGTACTGAGCCCCGGATACGAACATTCGTCTGATAGCGAGGATGATGTAAGCTTAGGGGAGAGTGACGACAGGAAAGACGGAGATGTTAGTCCCACGCATCTTTTGGGTCCAAATGCTTTGTTTGAACTTGGTTGCATTATCCTAAAACCAATGTAATGTTATGAAAATTACCTTGTGTTGAGGATTTGCAAGTATGGAAATTATTAATCACTATAAGTATGCAAATAATTTTGTTGGGTCATTTTTGTAAATCCAATTTTTCGAAATCTACCATCACTCACAATTTCTTATTATTCATTTTTACTTTTGTTTTTATGAACTTGTTTATAGTTTTCCTTCGGATTTTTGCTGCTTTATATTTTGTCCGTCATATAAAATTTATTTATCATAGAAAACCTTAATTTCATCGGTGTTTGTTTTATCCTTTTGTATTCCTCGATAAATCCATAAATTTTCTGGATGAGCAAAGGTGGCACAGATTATCCTAGAGTTTTGCTTCTTTTGTAAGAACTCACCTTAGTATCTAAATCTAATTTTGAAAAGAGGATTCATTGCGTCTTGTTTTTAAGTGAACTAGTAATGATATTTTCCACCGAGTCAGATATGACGTAACAGTATATATTTATGTATTATTCTGACTAAAAAAATGACTTAACAGTATATATATATATATATAAAGCAACTTCGGAGAAATAGGATAGAAAATGTTATATACTATTATTTGAAAATATATCTGTGTACGTATAAAATAAATTTTCAGGTATTTACTGCTTCAATTCAATCATCATAAAAATTATGAGAAACATAGTCAAGGATATTAGAAGATAACCCGAGATATTCAAGTTGGCTTTTGAAAAGACAGAATAAGTAAATAAACAGACAAAATAAAACAAGACCGAACTAAGCAAAGGAAAAAAAAAATATTTGTCGGTTATTTGACGTAAAGATATTTGTTGCTCCGGACGTGAATTTTTATGTCTCTGCTTCCTTATCGATTAGTGGGCTGTCAACGCTTACAGTAAAAGGCGCTCTCACCACGTCACCAAAGGAAACAGCTTACAAACCAACTTCAAGTTTGTGTCCAAAACTTGACTTCAAGCAAATTAGAATTCAACAAGAACAATTTTACGAGAAAAATACAATCACACTAAAAATCTCAGAATCTAACGAAACTCACCCTATAACGAGATCTCCAATATGAATATTACAGCTCTTTGTTGATAAAACAATCAGGTAACCTTTTTAGAAACAACCCAATTTATAACTTGCGTATGAAAACCACGCCTCAAAATTGAAAGAAAAACTCCTGATTTCTTTCTTTCATTTTTTCTCCTCTCCTTTCTCCTCGTGTGACGATTTCTTTCTTTTTCTTTTTCTTTACTTAATTGTGTTGTGCAGCCTACTCCATTTAAAAAACATGTGGGCTGGACCCACATAACATATTACTTCAGCTTCACCCATCCTTCCATGCATCCATTATTTAAAAAATAAAAGTTAATTAATCCGTTATCTCTTATTTAACTTTTTCTCAATTTAGTTAACTATTTATCTAATTTAATCCCTCAATTTTAATTCTTACTATGAGAGTCCTTAAAATTAACTAGTTGTGAAAGTGCTTCGTTCTAATAGATCTCACAAACAAGGCATAGAGGCATATTTTGCTTAAAAAAAAGTGTCACTATTAAGCAGTTTAGGCTAAGCAAATAAACTCGAAGCCAAGGCAGAGGGGGAAGAGGGTGCAACTAACTCAGATATGCTTCTCGAAAGCGCGGTACTGTATCGTATATGGGATCCATTTGCGATTGAGGCGGCGGGTTCTCACGTCGCGCGCTAAGAAAATGAGGAGATGGAAGGTGTGGGAGCGAAAGATGATGAGGATGGTATAGGAGGAGCGTGGGAGGGAGGAAGACAGTAGACAACAGATTTGAAATCAAAATACCAAAGGAAAATGGAGAAAAAGAGTTAGAAATAAAATAAATGGCGACGAATGGGGGGAGACAAGTTGGGGGACGGAGATATATAGGCAAAGGAGAACGTTGCAAAATGGAGATTGAAGCATTCTTTTTACTGTACTTGTTACTATATAATTGGTATTGTTTTTCGTAATGATCAGGAACCGCGTTTCAAAAGACTATCACTTATGCAATATTAGGCCATGTGGATTACAGAGGAAAAGTATTACGATTACTTTAGGTATTTTAAAAATAATTATGAATTAATTTTTGTATGCATATGATGATATTGAAATTCAATTATCGATATCAAACCTGAAAGTTAGTTTATATATTTGTTTTAATTAAGACCTTTTTTATATCTAAAATACTGTACAACATATTCTTTCACAATCAATTCAAATATAGAAAAAAACCCCTTTTACTAAAGAATTACCGCAATTGAAATAGGGTGAATTAGAATGTTAATGAACTTAGATAATTAATATTCAAGTATGAAATCATAATAGGATAAGAAAGAACAATTAAATGAAATTATAATTGGTTTTTAATGAAGGGATATGAGGAATTCAATTTTTCTAGATTTATGGGGACGAGACATCAAACTAATGCAGAGCTTTTTTTAGACTAGATTCTTCAATTAATTTGTTGCCAGAATTAGATCAAGTATGGATAGATCTTATAACAATCAATAATGTTGTTATTCTCTTTATTAATTAGACCATTTAATTCTGACAGCCAATTGTAGAGAACTTTGATTTTTCTTTCTTTTTTTCCTTAGAAAAATGTAGGTCATGCATATGCATGCTAAACTCCCCAATTGATTTTACACTCTAACGTACTTAAAAGTGCATATATATATATATATATATATATATATATATATATATATATATATATCTACCCACCAATTACTGAAGTGGCCAAAAGGCTATGAGGTTTATTCTTTGTGTATTTCCCTACTAAACTTTGATAAATTCCTGAGGGTTCTGGCTTCTATCAGGTACAGTATAAACGTACTAACCCTTAAAACAGTCAATTGAAGATTCTTCTCATATAAATCCTTAAGGGTAAAAATGACTTCCAACAATTGTCAGCAGACCCCCCCCCCCCGCCGAAACCCACTTCTTCTTCTTCTCTGTGCTGCCTGCGCGTCTAGGCGCGTGGCAGCACCTTTCCCCTTGCTTTTCCCCTACCTTTTTCCTGATGGCCTCCCCTGTTAGTGAGCCTTTTGCGAGTAGGAGTGTATCTGCCCCAGGGCAGATAGTGATTGATTTGGGTACTGTTATCCCTCTTGGAGTTGATCCAGCGAGGGAGAGGTGTGATGCTGATTCTTTTGGAACGACATTCATGGGTTCGAAGGTGGTTGATTCGCAACAGGGAGTTAGGGTGGGTGAGAGTTTTCAGCTGCTCCAAGTGGTGGAGAATGGGTTACAGAGTGAAGAACCAAATGGTTTGCAGAGTGACGATCCGTTGATTCCGATGACAGCTCTTGCTAAGGAAAATATCCGATTGAGAACCGAATTGGCAGAGCTCAAACGGGAGATGAACTCCACTCAGTTCAGGCGTAACAGATGGACCTCAGGCCGAAGGGCGCCTTCTCGCTCTAGTAGTCGCCCAGCCCATTTGCGCAGAGCTTTTTCTGGAGGTCCTGGACCTAGATCTTCTAGTAGAAGCGATCCTCTTGGAAGGGAGACTAGCCATCATCATGTGGTTGGGGAGCACCCTGTTATTCTACCGAAGCAACCAAAGCAACCTGTCTCATTTGCTGGTGTGGTCCGTGGACAACATTTGGTGGAACCTACAGCCCCCCGAGGTAACACTTTCAAATTGCAATTCTATAGTCCTGATATTGTTGATGGTAGGGTAGTGGTAAAGCCTCCGGCTGGAATAGCAGAGGAAGGATGTGTGGATTGGGAAACCACGCTTGTTGGTCATTTTGTAGGCCAAAAGCTTGGTTACTCAGTTGTGGCTAGCATTGCCCGTAAGTTATGGGGCAAAGGGGGTTTGCTAGAGGTTTTATCTACAGATAATGGGTTCTTTTTCTTTAAATTTGACTGTGATGATGCTGTGGATAGGGTGTTGGAAGGGGGGCCATGGCATATGGCTAGTAGGCCCATTTTTCTCAAAAAATGGAGACCTAACCTCTCTCTCCTTAAAGATGAAGTTGGCAGATTACCTTTGTGGGTGAAATTGAGGGGCATTCCTCTCGAATTTTGGTCAGAGAAGGGGCTGAGCTTTATTGCAAGTGGTGTAGGTGTGCCTTTATATTCTGATAGACCCACTGCTATGAAGAGACGGCTTGGGTATGCTAGAGTATGTGTTGAAGTTGATGCCTCTGCAGGTTTAGTTACTGATATTGAGGTGGTCACTGAGAATGGTAGGAGTTTCACGGTTTTTGTTGAATTTGACTGGGCACCTGAAATTTGTGATGCTTGTCATTGTTTTGGTCATTCTTCAGTGGCGTGTCCAAGTAAGCAATCAGCCCCCTCCCATGTGGCTCACACCCCTCATGATCCAATGTCAGCTACTGCCGAATGGAACTTGATAAAAAGGAAAGCTTAGGGTAAGGATAAGTTGATTCAGGAAGTTGTGATTTCTCCTTTGCCGGATCCAGCTACCCTGGGAGCTTTGGATCCCCCCCTTTGGAGCTCCCTCTTGCTTTGACGGATATTTCTCTAGAAGGAGTGGTAGGAGCAAGGCTTTGCCATGAGGAAGGTACTCCTTGCAAAGCTCCTGATGAGTCTATCCATCAACCCTTGGGCAGCCCTTCACCTGAGATTAGCCTCCTTGGGGCTCTTGCTAAAGACTCTTGTGATAAGGATTTTGCTTTGAAGAATAAGGCGAGAAGTCGCCACAAGAAACTGTCTTCCTCCTCGGGGGGAAGGAAAAAGTAAGTGTGTTGTTCTCTTCTTTTTGTTTTTTGATGATACAAATTGGTTGCTGGAATATTAAAGGATTGAATGACCCTCTTAAACAAGCGGATGTGGGAAGTCTTATCAAATAGCACCATTTGAATCTTATTGGCCTTCTTGAAACTCGAGTAAAGGCTTTTAATAAAGGTAAAGTGGTTAGTGTGTTGAAGCCTGATTGGCAGTTCCTCGACAACTATTTTGATGCTCCTAATGGTAGAATTTGGGTTGGCTGGGACCCCTCTATTATTAAGGTCAGATTACTCCGCCACTCTGACCAAATTCTCCACCTTTGGGCTGCTGATGTTTCTGATATGTGGGGTTGTTATGTTTCTTTCATCTATGGGTCCAACAACTGCGATCAGCGAATGAGCCTTTGGAAGGATCTCTCCAACCTTCAAGCCTCTTGTTCTAACGCTCCTTGGGTTGCCCTTGGGGACTTTAATGCTATTAGATTCCGGTCTGAAGCTATGGGAGGATCTCAATCATGGCCGGGTTGGAAAGATGAGTTGGATAGTTGCATTTTTTAGGCGAATTTGCAGGATTTAAGGGCAACAGGGCAACACCTTACTTGGTACAACAAACAAACTGTTTGCCCCATCTTGAGGAAATTAGATCGGGTCCTTGTTAATCCTAAATGGGTTGAGCTCTTCCCTGCCTCTTGGACTAATTTTGGGCCTCCTGGCCTTTCAGATCACTCACCAATGGTGGTCTTCATCTCTAAGCCCACACAGGTCAAGAAACCTTTCATATTTTTTGACATGTGGGTCACCCACCCACAGTTTCTGGATATTATCTCTAAGATTTGGAAACAACCAGTCCATGGGTCCCCTATGTTCCAACTGTGTACTAAATTGAAGCTAGTGAAGAGAGCACTCAAGAAGCTTAACAAAGATGCTTTCTCGGACATCTCCGGGAGAGTTGCCAAAGCAAGATCTGATTTGGCAGCTATCCAAAGCAAACTCCAATCTCAGGCTCTCTCTCCCACCTTACTTCAGCTTGAACTTGAGATGACGCGTAACTATGCCAACCTTAGACGTGATGAGGAGAGCTTCTTCAGACAAAAATCTAGAGTCTAATGGCTGCAACTGGGCGATTCTAATTCTAGCTACTTTTTCAAGTCTGTGAAGAACCAGCAGATCAAGACCCGGATTAATTCTATCAACCGTGCTGATGGTTCTCTAATTACTGATAAAGATACGGTCAGTTCTGAGTTCATTAATTTCTACAAAAGGTTGTGGGAAAAGTCTAGCACCTGCCTTCATGTAGACCTAGTTGAAATGGATGGATTTTTTCAGAAAAAACTCAACATTGAACAGCAAAGTGCCTTGTCTGCTGAAGTATCTGCGGAGGAGATTAAAGAGGCATTTTTCTCCATTAAGGACAACAAAGCACCAGGCCCTGATGGCTTCAATGCCAAATTTTTTAAAGCTTATTGGAACATTGTTGGGTGCCTTGTGAACAAAGCTATCAAGTCTTTCTTTTGCTCGGGCAATATCCTCAAGCAAATCAACCACACTTCAATTACTTTGGTCCCCAAGGTGCCTAACCCATCTGAGGTTGGTGACTTTAGACCCATTGCTTGTTGTAATACTGTCTACAAAAGCATCTCTAAAATCATTGCCCGAAGGATGAAATTAGTAATGTCGCACTTAGTGGGACCCCAACAAACTGCTTTTGTTGAAGGTGGGCGTATTGGTGATAACGTCCTTCTTGCTCAAGAACTTTTTTGTAATTACCACCGAGATAAAGGTTCTCCTCGTTGTGCAATGAAAGTTGACATAATGAAGGCCTATGACATGGTTGATTGGAATTTTTTACTGAATATGCTTAGTAGCTTGCGCTTTCCCCCACTAGTCATACAGTGGATCAATCAGTGCATCTCCACAACGAGCTTCTCGTTGAATATCAATGGAGAATTTTGTGGTTTTTTCCGTGCTGAGCGTGGTCTAAGGCAGGGGGACCCCATCTCCCCCTACCTTTTTTCTTTGGCTATGGAAGCTTTGTCTGGTATCCTCCACAATACCATTGTCAGCCATAATGCTTTTCGTTATCACTGGCGCTGCAAAGCCTTGAAGATCTCTCACTTATCTTTTGCTGACGATCTTCTATTGTTCTGCAAAGGTAATGTTCCTTGTACTTAAGGAGTGCCTCTTAAGGTTCCAAGCTATCTCGGGCCTCTTGCCGAATCCTCTCAAGAGTTGGATCTTCACTTGTGGTGTCCCTAGTGACACCAAAACTTTGATTTTGGATGCCATGGGTTTTTGTTAAGGTCATCTCCCTGTCAGATACCTTGGGGTCCCTTTAATCTCCTCTAAGCTTCGGAAGGTTGACTGTAAAGATCTAGTGGACCGCATTACTGCAAGAGCCAAGAGCTGGACAACCAAATTCCTATCCTCTGCGGGTCGACTCCAACTCGTTAAATCTATTTTGGTCGCCATGCAATCCTATTGGTCTATGCTTTTCATAATTCCAAAAAGTGTTTTGAAAGAGGTGGAATGTGTTTTAAGATCTTTCCTTTGGAACGGGAGTAATTTGGGTCCTGGAGGAGCTAAAGTGTCCTGACATGATATTCGTTGCTCTTATGAAGAGGGTGGCCTGGGGGTGACAGATTTGGGTGGTTGGAACAAGGCAGCAATGATTAAGCACTTATGGAACCTTTTTGTTGACAAAATCCAATCCTTGTGGTCTAGTTGGGTGAGAGTCCACCTCCTTAAAAATAGAAGTGTTTGGGCTATCAAACCTGCTGCTGATAGCTCCTGGACATGGAGGAAGCTGTTGGGGCTGCGTTCTTTTGTGTGGAAGTTCTTTAAACATAGGATTGGAAATGGGGAAACTACTTTCCTCTGGTTTGACAACTGGCACCCAGGAGGCCCTCTCATTCATTTGGTTAATAGGGAGCTGATCCTTGACTTTTCAGCCAAGGTCAGCAGCATCATTGTGGGCGACAATTGGCATTGGTAAGGAGGAGGTCTGCAACAGTTTTGGGAATCTATTAATAGGGATTTCTCCTTCCAATTAAGACCCATGCCCGGAGTTGCAGATTTGGTTCTCTGGAACCTTGGGGCTCTTAACTCTTTTTCTGTCAAAAGTGCTTACTATCTACTCAAGGAGCCTAGACCTCTTGTTGGTTGGAGGAACTTGGTCTGGTTCAAGGGTAGCATCCCCCGACACTCTTTCATTTTGTGGATGGTTGCTAGGAACAGACTCCAGACGAAGGACAAACTGGTCATCATGGGTATTCTCCAAGATGCGAAGTGTTGCCTCTGTAATGTTGACACTGAAACTGTTGACCATCTCTTATTTTATTGCTCCTATACGCAAAAGCTCTGGTTCCTACTCTCTGACAGGTGCAACCTCTCAAGGACCCAATGTTCTTGGTCTGGTTTCTTGGAGTGGGCTGCCTTTGTGCTTAAGGGTAACTGGGGGCTTTCCTTGGTTCGGAAGCTAGTGCTTGGAGCTGCTGTCTACCACATTTGGCGTGAGAGAAATGCGCGCCTTCACACAAGTAAGTCTAAGAGAATTGTTGAGGTCTTTGAGGAGATTGTTCTTAATGTTAGAACTAAGCTTAGCACCATGGAACTGGGTGCCCATCCTGATATGGAGTTGATGTACTTTTGGATTCATAGATAGTGTAGTGCTCCCTCTTGCCTTCTGTAGGTTTGGCTGTAATATGTGACGTTTAACTTGTGCCCCTTTGTGGGCTTGTTTGTTTGTTTTTGGGTTCTTTATACACTTACCTTTTACCCAAAAAAAAATTTGAAGATTCTCATTTTCGGCCTACTCCAATCCATATCCTAAATTGTTTACTCAGATGGTAAACATACTTTCTAGAATTTCAACTTTGTCCCAAAACTTTAAAGAATCCGCCTATAACTAGTTCGATCTCTTTTACTGGCGGACTGAAGGTTAATTAGTAGCTATAACAAGAGCATTGCAGGATGAGGTGATTATGCACATATGAAGTAACAAACACACATTTACTTTATGTTACCAAGAGAGTACTGAAAAACCAAATCAGTCTAGCTAATGGTGACAAATATATATGTTAGTACTACGTGCATATCTAACACAGATCTATAGTTCATATATAGCCAATGCATAAACACACATAAAAGAGATGCATCTCTCATAGCATACACGTACTTAGCAGTCTTAATGACTGTCTATGATCAACCCACTACGTTGCTAGAGTTTAGTGGACGACAACATACTATAGCTTCCATTTCACTTCCTTCAAACGCTCCATATAAAGCATAGGATTAACTGCACAGAAACAGCAACGAAATCTATATGTTAGAACAATATAATTATAGAGAGCCCTTTGAAGGCAATGGGATTCAGAGCACCATTTCAGTTCATCATCTAATTGCCTTGGACTCCAAAGAAGAAGACAGAGGCAGCGAAAATTGTTGAGAGAGAGAGTTGAAAGTAGTCAGAGATGGGAAGAGCAAACGGCCGTGTGTGGATTCTGAGAAGTCAGACAAGCACTAAACAACCACAGCTAAATAGAAGGGAAGGAAAAAAAATAGGAGCATAAACTAGGTGCAGATAATTAGTTATATATGATTGAAATGTGAAACCATTAAAAATTAAGCACAGTGAAAATACTAAAATTTCCTGGTAGATACAGTCGAAGGTTTGTATGGGCCGAATATGCTCACCCAATTTGAAACTAGGCAGCTACGTTAGATTTCTTTTTTAGTAAGTTACTAAGCTTCTGTTTAATTTCTTTAATTTTCTAATGGCATTACTTATGGTAATCTCTTATCATCCATTCTTATCCTTTGGTCCTCTTGACCTCACATCTATTTGGGGGACACCATAGACTGAAGTGGAAAGTCTAAATTAAGCATCATGCTAAAGTTGTTGATAGAAGCCTTAATTTGCACCCTGCAGCTATTCTAAGAAGCATTTTTCTTTTGAAGTGCCGGAACTATTTAGAGAATTGAGTCAATAATCTGGTCATGAGTGGAAAGAAAGTCAAATTATTTCCAAATTGGAAGTGCCTGTAACTTGTAGGACAAAGTTCAATCTTGTTGACAAAAATCATCGATCCTTGAATTGACAATCATGATCATCGGTGATTATATCGTCTTAAACTCTCCTATTGCCCCAAAGAGTTGACATAATTCAACTATTTGTATGTGCAAACAATTTGAACAAAAAATGGATCAACGAAACGCATCTCATATTGCATGCAAAGCAATATAAACCGGAATTGATGATCACGATGATGGAAACGTTTATAATGAGAAAGATTCTTACACTAGTTGAAGAGCCATCGGGTCCTGGCGTGGGTAGTGATTATTTGGTTGTAATGCATCTACTTGAAAATAGTTTCGAGAATCAAATGGCTGCGAGTGCATGAGCTCAAAGTTCCCCCCTCCTGGCATTACATTCAGGTTATGCTGGTTTCTTTCATTCTCCGCTATCTGCACCATTTACAGATTAAATTCGCCTAAGTCGCCACTGTAACTTATATCTATGTATATCCACATGACAAGAGAGAGAGAGAGAGAGAGAGAGAGAGAGAGAGAGAGAGAGAGGACCTTTGCTCGGAGAAGCTGATTATTGTTATGCAAGTCAACTTCCTGTAACACATAAACATTGTAAATATAATAATGAATATAACAGCAACGCTAGTCAAATAGCATTTTCATGATTCTGCCCAAAAATAAGTTGTGCAAAGCCATGCAAATGGACAACTGTGATTTAAAGATTAAAAAAATCTAATATTCCAAGGGTTTGCATAATTTGTCATTGCTAGAATCCGTTATCTAGAGTTGAGATCCTCTGAGTCAAAGTACTCATGTATGTATGTAACTTATTAATAAGAAACTAGAATAGGAAAAGAACAACAGTTAGCTAAACGTGATTTGCAGAGTAACTTTCCTTATGGTATGTCAAACTCAACGTAAGTAATCACTGCAACAATGAGATTAATTAGGAAATCTACGTTTTTAGAAACAGAAAAATAGATTACTCAAGTATCTTTTACCGACATGAAATCTCTGCAACAGAGATGCTACTTTATGATTTAAAGTTTCCATGTAATTAGAGCGACAACGATGTATATTGAGACCGTCAAGTGTCACCGATTCAAAACTACACAACATAAGCTGTCATTGTACCACCGTGATTCTTGGTACCTTGTGCTTCAAGTGATCCTGATGATCAGGGAGTAATCGGAAACATAATAAAAAATAAAATGGTGATGCTTGTCAAAAACATGCAGATGTAAGACAACCAAATGTATTGCTAAATCAAAGAAGACCATCTATAGTAGCTCTCAAGGAGCCTTGCGTACTTCATTTCTATTGATATATATCCCACATGAACTATCTTAAATCCTACTTGTTTAAGAGTGTTCAACTATTACGAGTTTGTCTCACGTTGCTCGTAGATTAGGTGACAATGCTCTTTGGTTAGAATAAATAGGTCTTTGTGTATAGGCTAATTGGTTTCTAATATTTATGATAGATATGTAACCTCTAGGGTTTTAGGGTTCTGGTGAATATAGGATACCAAACGCTTAATCACCTTGGTGTATTTTGACTTGCTCTTCATGTACTCTCCATCTTTCATCTTGCTCTTATATTTTTTGGGAAAAAGTCACTTTAAGGCTTCAAACTACCAAAACAACCTCAAATAGAGGTCTGAAGTACACCTTTGATACATTGGGCCCAAGAACTTCCAAATTTCATCAAAATGCGCCCCTAAAAAATATTCAATCATCAAACTGTTATAAATGAGCTATGTGGCACGGTTTTGATCGTCAGATTTTATTTCGATGTGCAATTTGATTAATTATGGAAGTTGGAAGGCTCAATTTGTCAAAATTGGTAGTTTAGATCCCTATTTAAAATTGTAGTGGTAGTTAGAAGTGGAGCTGTCCAATGGTCGGTTCAGTCCGGTCCGGCCAGCCATACCGGTATCTACAAATAGCCCTCATACCTGACTGGACCGGACCGGTCATTCTAATAGAACCGGTCCGGTCCGATCCCGGTTTCACTGGTTCGGGTTGGACAGTTTGGGCCATGTCATTTTGGACATTTTTTGGGTTGGGCCTCTTAGCATTTTTACTTTTTTTGGGGGATTTTTTTTACCGTAAGGACCGATTTGGAGTGATATACTCCGGTCCAGTTCTGATTTTCCATATGGATAACCCGTAACCGAACCGGAGTACACCGGTTTCGGTCCGAGTTGGCTGGTCAGGCCAGTCCGGCCGGTTTTTTGGACAGCCCTAGTTAGAAGGTTCAAAGTGACTTTTCTCTATATTTTATTATATTTTAGCACTTACAACTTACTACATCAATAAATTCCCACTGCGGCTACTACTGCCTCTGTCGCTATTGTCCTTCACCACAGTCCTTCACAAACTTCTTTATTTTCTACCCTTCTGGCCAGCTCTCTTGCACCGTCGGTATTGGCTTCTTGCTCTTTTCCATGTATAAAACTCATGGACAAGCACCATCAATTTGTTCCATGCGTCAACATGGAATTGAATTAAAAACCCTCATTTATAGCAGAGGAATTTTATTGAAACCACACGCAGCAATCTTGATCTGACTCACTGACCTATGCTTTGCCTTGACCTGGTTCTCTAACACTAACTTTGTGTGCTTTTCATCGGAATTGGATCTAGGCTTGCCTTGACCTAATCATCCGGCTATCTGGCCCTTGAATCCAATTTGGATCTAGTTTGCGCATCACCATGAGTTTAGTGGAGCTAAGCACCTAGCCGAACCAAGAAGACCAAACAAGTTCTACTACAAAAGAAAAGGAAAAGAAGACCGTCTTGGTTTTTAGGTTGGAACCCTTTCAGCATAGCAGTCTAGCTGGACCTAGTGTAATTGATCCAATGCGTTCCTTTGGAGTTCAATTGCTTATTTCTGAGAATTTTTTTTCTGCATGCCTGGTCTCAACAATACACTAGAGCAAAACAACAACTATTCTCTCTATTCACGCAATTTTATGTCATTAACCTCTTTATTCCAGACTGGAGCTTAATTCTCCATGAGTTCTAGAGAGCAGCAAAAGAGATAGAAAAAGATTTCAATTGTGGTTAGACTTTTGGAGGCCACCGGTCTAAAAACCCTAAAGGGTTACATCTTTGTTAGAATTGAGTTTAATTAAAACTTCTACATAATAGAACCAATTTATAAAGAGAGAGTATAGTAAAATGGGTCAAGGGCGCATTATCGTCATTTTAGTCTAAAAATTTGACGGAGGGGCAAAGTGTCTAAAATTAATAGTTAGAAGATGAAATGTAATAAAATGGTAGTTTAAAGTGCAAAGTGTAAAACTTATTGTAATTTGTAGGTAAAAAATGTATTTACCCCTTAATAGAACCACTGTATAGAAATCTTTGATTAATAGAGTTGTAACTAGTAGAAGGTTTAAGTGAATTCAATTCTCACATGTAACCCAATAGGGTTTCAGACAGGTGGCCTCCATAAGTCTAATCACAATTGAAATCTTTTGTCTTTCTCTTTTGTTGCTCTCTAGATTTACATTATTTTATATCAAATTCTTTCTTAATTTGTTATATAATGACAAATGACTGAAAAGTCCGACACCATATCTAGAAGCTGGCACTAAAAAGCCGAACTGGTTTTTGTCATCCTAGGAAGCTCCAAAATTTTTGTAACCAATATATATGACTGGTGACATGTAGCGTTGGGGCCATATATAGTGTACTGACTATGGCTAAGCCCATCCATGCTTTGGAAGAGATCATGTGCGAAGCTACAACAGTACTGTGGATCAATCAGCAACGTACGTACTATATACGCATTTCCTACGTTGGTGTGAGTAAAATTCTGACTTCTCGGAGGACTGGAACTATGAGGATCTCGATTTTTCTTATTTGGTAAGTAATGATAATAATTCATTAACTAAAGGAAACAACTACAGAGTTCGTACACTCCACATTATATATATGGAAGATATAAGTTGCAGGACAACAAGGAGGCCGATTATTGTGTGAGTGAAGCTATTGTGTGAGTGTGTGAGTGGACGGGTGAGATTAGAAGTTGAGAAATCTAACGGCTGATAAAATGTCACGTCAATTAATGAAACCGGGTCGGTTGTGCGGGTTGGATTCGTGGGTCGGATTCATTAATTGACGTGGCATTTTGTCAGCCATTAGATTTCTCAACTTCTAATCTCATCCGTCCACTCACACACTCACACAATAATTCCGAAGGCAAATTTTAATCTGGCACGCCCTTTTATAAGACGTTCCATGTTTAGAATTGTGCTAGCTAGAGAATCTATATTATATATTCATTAAAGCTTCAGTCAGTGGAAAGATGTTTTAAGCTGGACCCGATGTTAGGAGTTTCAGTTAAGGATAGCAAAAACCTGTGCTACTGGTTTAACAACGGCAGTTGTAGAACAGGTTAAAGAAGAGATACTAAGCCAATGATTCTGTACTCACTCAGCCAAACACAAAGATGCTTCTGTAAATATATATTGGTTCTTTTGATCCCTAAAGCTAACCAGGTGTCAGCACGGGAAGCACGTCGTCTTACAATTGAATCATAACCATAACACCAATAGGTATAACTTCCAGTACTGTTATCTCACTGCAAAGAAGGTAATTGAGAAATCTAACACGCAGAAAAGATAACCTTTGTGGGAGAACAACACAGGCACAGCAAACATATATTTAATTTGGACATCAATATTGAAAAGAAAAAAAATATATATAGTTCAGAGAGGAAATGTAGTGCGAAAGATTAAGGATCAGTTACCCTTTTCTGCATATACTCAATTTCAGCGAACAAGAGCTCATTCTGGTTGATTGTTGAGGGGAAGAAATAAGCAGGAAAAAAAATATTTAGCTGTTAGGGGTAGTTCAAGATGTGATCAAGGAAAAGCTTCATTGATCTCAAAGTGAAAAGATGGAAGCAATACCTTTTTTGATCTGATTCTGCTAATTCCTTTCTCTAATTTGCCCTCCATGGTCTTAAGTTCTTTGAAATTCATACTGCACAAAGTCTCACCCAGCATTTTCCTGGAAAATAACATCGTTAAAGGAAATTAAAGATTGTAATAGTAAAGTCAATAAGACAATTAGATTCCTAAGACATTGTCAGATTACCTGTTTGACTCCTGCATTGTATTAATTTGCTGTCGCAGGTTAGCAGCCTCTCTCTGATAGAACTGAGATTTTTTTTTCATTAAGCATGTTAGGATCAATTGTTCCAGACCTTAAATGTTTCCCTTATCGTATCGTGACTCATTCAGATCAACTTCTAAATGTCCAACATAAAGTTACCTGTCTAGTACTATACCGTGCTCATGAACCATGACCACGAAAACATTCTTTTAGGACATACATCAAAAACTGATAGCGTGGAATAATAGCTTCGGAAATTATGTAAATGTTTAAAAGCAGGCGATCGAGTTACAACTAATTGTAGCTGCTAAACCCACCAAACAATCTGACCAACAAACTGGTTAAAGACGTTAGCAAGCCTTAGAAGTCCAATAGCTTGGATCAGCCTGATCTATATGTTACAAACAACTCACAAACACTGGCTAATATTAATTCAGAAGACGATTAGGAAAGACCACCAATATTGATTTTGAAGCTTAACCAACACTAATAATCTGTTGAGCCTATAAAAAAAAAGGAGTGTATTTGTCTGAAATCTCAACTAAATTAATCCTAATTGGATATTTTCGTAAATCTTTAATTAATTTGAATCTAGTATAAGATTGAATTGTTAAACAATGGCAACAGATGTTTCAACGCCTTTAAGCATAAAAGTAAGAGAGCCAATGTTAGTTCTTTGGATACCCTTTGTAACTGTTTTGGCTAATGACGATGGTGCCTCCTCAACTTGCTTCGGGCCCCAGGGATCTTTATTTTTTCTCCATTTTTAACTTAATTGTATATCTTCATATCTTAAATTGAATAAAATTATAAATATCAGAAAATGAATAATGAACAGATAACCAAGACAACGCTGATTAATCCTCCTCGAGCTCAAGATCAGAAGTTAAAAGCAACAATAATAAGGGTCCAAAGGAAACTAATGATTCTTGATACTAAGCCCTAGATCATATATACAACCGTCACATATCCCTAGTGTTTGAAGGCTGAAGCCACTTCAATTGATCCATTTGTAGAAGTTTAATTCCCTTTAATTATCACAAGTAGAAGATAAAACGGCCAAGTCACTCATGATTTCTAATAGAACGAACGAATTAAGGTCTACCTGAGTATTAGCTTCAGAAACAGATCCATTATTAGAGGAATCCGCACAGGCTTTTTTGTACCTATCAATTGTTGATTTTACACTGCAATCATAAAAATCGATAAAGGAAACATAATTAAATGTGGATCAAAAGTTTGAAAATATCTTTCCACCAATTTACAGCATAAAATAGCAATTTCATACAAAGTAGATTGCACAATTTCATCCTTTTGAAAAGAAGATCAAGAATTAAGTGAGCATATACTCAGTCTATTTTCTCCTCTTAATTTTTAGTCATAGTTCATGGAATCACAGCACTTCTTTTATAACATGTAAATGGTATTTGTTCATAAAATAAGATATTTTTTTGCACCTAAAAACTTGCTTACAAATCCTTACTGTCTAAATGTATGTTTTTGTCCGATAGCAAATAAACCAATGCAATCGGAAAAAACAAGAAAATAAAAAATTATAATTCAATAACATGACATTGATGACAGCCTGAAGAAGATGTTTCCAACATTTTGCTCGGATCTTAGTATATATTTTTACCATCTGGTCTTTACCTACTACAAAACCTAATTAAAATACCCATAATATCCAATAATAATTACAATAACAAGTATAATATCCTGACATCAAGGATCCATGTTATGATTAATGCTAAGGCTATG
This sequence comes from Myrica gale, assembly GCA_963930655.1. Taxonomy (NCBI): domain Eukaryota; kingdom Viridiplantae; phylum Streptophyta; class Magnoliopsida; order Fagales; family Myricaceae; genus Myrica; species Myrica gale. The sequence continues at coordinate 11,541,301 of OZ005603.1, read as the reverse complement.
GTTAAGCTCGTATCAGTTCATAGAAAACAAAATTAAACAAATAATAACGGTCACATCAACCAACTCTATCAGTTAACTGATTCTAATACGAAACACAAAAGCAGATTGAGTGATTAAAATATAATTTGTTTTGGGGTGCATGGGTGTCAGATTTCTTATCAGTGGGAATGTGACAGGATGTGATATGTACACTGTAGGATCATAAAATAGAGAGCCCAAAGACCTGAAGAAAAATTATACAGTGACATTTGATCCAACGTTCTGATGGTGCTGATACCTTAATTTCGTCGAGCCACTGATTGGCTAATCTATTTACACGGCCCTATCATTGCCACGTTTCAAGTACCCATTACACGATGGACATTCCTTCAAACCCCCAAGGTATTACCCACCTCGAGAATTTGCAAAACCTCCTAAAAATTGGTCTAATCGTATCATAAAAATTTGAAAAAGTAGAAGTTAATAAAATAATATTGAACCAGTCACTTCTGTCTAATAGTCTGAGAACATCGGAGCCGTCCATTTCAGCAGCAGGCAGCAGCAGCCGCTTCTCATTGCATGAAACAAGCCAAAAGCTCAGAACTCTCCCATTGGCTCGCAGTTGTCGTACGTTGTCTGTGCCCAGTACTTTCCTCTCTCTCTCTCTAAAGTTTGTCTTTCCGAAGCTTACATGAATATATCTATGCAGGATCTTTGAGAAAATGCAAAGCCCAGACTACACTGCGAAGAGTGACATTATGATGACTGAAGATGAGCCATTCTCATTGGCTCGTCACTCTCTTTCGCACTGTCCGAGTCCTCTTTGCCATTTCAGCGTGGGTGAAGAATTTTACTCCATGAGAGAGAAAGTGAGAGAGATCTAAGAGGAAAAACAAAATTCCCAGTGGAGAAATTATTTGCACCCATTGAAGATGAAAACTAGGGTTCGGATGGATCAAACGAAGAGAACGCAGTATAGGCATCATGACATAAACTCTTTTGTCAGAGGTTCAAGATGGGTGACGTGAGAAAAGATTCTTTCAACTGCGACAAATCCTAGTCTGGTCCTCAAACCTTTACATGACCTACCCATTTCCTAAACATATTAAAACGGGGAAAGAAAAGATATTATATACTATGTTTTGATCGGCAACGGATGACTTTTTTCTTGATTTAAGGGTTACCCATTAGAGGCTTTGGACAAGTTGATTACGCCATGTCGCCATGTAGTTCCTAATAAACCCTAATTCGGTATGTTTGACTGAGAAAATCTAGCACGTGGTGCAACTGAGATTTGGGGATTTTGTCTTCCAGATACGAGGAAACCCTAACCTGGGTGCCATTAGCTTGCGGGAAATTTGTCTGTGACTTGGTTTGGTTGTCATTGGTTAGAAAGGGGAGTTTTAACGAATTACGAGAAACACAGTTGGGTTTGAAACCCTAAGTTGTGTTGCTCTTTTCTTTTTCCAAGGGACGATAATTTTTTTGAATTGTACTTTGCGTTCTTCATATCAAACTGACGGCCCACTAATGAAGTGTCAAGGAGATGGAGAGGATTGGGCTTATAGGAACGTGACAGCTTGATGACATAGAGAGAGAGAGAGGGGGGACTGATGGAAAGAGAAAGAGAAAGGAAACGGAAATTTAGCAACAATGGAGTTGATAAGGAGCTGATTTCACAGGCCTGCATACATTCCCCAATCTCGACTGGTTTCTACTTGCAAAGCAATGTTTCTCTGTCCATCTATTGAATCTACCAAACCAAAACTAAAGTAGGATCATAAACATTAAAAAATAAGAAAACCCCTAAAGCTTATTGGCGGAAAAAAAAAAACAAAAGAGAAGGAAGAAAGAAAAGTGAATCTTAGTCAGGGAGAGAGAGGGAACTCGATCTTACTGCACCATAAAAGTGATTAAGTTCTTATGCTTAAGTCCACTCAATGATCTATTGCGAGAGAAAAGATCTTTAGAAACAAACACTAAAATTGAAACCACAAACACCCATCGAGGAAAAGACCCTAACTAGGAGGATAAAGAAACGAAGTGCTGACCAGGTAGAAACTCAAAAAAAATATATCAAAAGAAAACTAAGATCACGAACAAAGCAATAAGGGTAACAATCTCGAAAAGCTAATATGAATATCAACACAGAACACAATACCTGTTATTAGCATACTCGTAAAGGCGGCCGCGGCTAGAGAATACGATGAGGGCTACCTCAGCATCACAAAGAACAGATAACTCATACGCCTTCTTGAGCAAGCCGTTGCGCCTCTTACAGAAGGTGACTTGACGATTAGTCGTGTTTTCGATCCGCTTGATTTCTATCTTTCCCCTGCCCATTTTTCTTTGAGGAGAGACTGACGCCGCTTGGTTCGGGAACGCCATGGTCGCTAGCTGAAACAAGAAGAAACAGATGAAGAAATATTCAACCAGAAGAAAACAAATATATGTATTATCTGAAAACATTTTCTTATGTTGTGGTGGCAACAATTATTGATGGAAAATAACTGGAATCTTCAGAGTAACTTCTGCAACTTCAACAGGTTGTGAGCTTCAAATTCAGAATCCTTTCTCGTAGGTTCTTGTTACTGAAACGAAGTCCGTTTGCTGGCTAATCTGGGTCTCAAGCGGAAGAAGCTCATTGACCCAGAAGACTTGAACCACTTGAAATTTGTCTTGAGACAATTGGTTCAGTATTTTGCTGACAAACCAGGACAAGATACAAAGGGAAGAAACGGAAATTAAGGTTAGAATACCTTAGGTCTTTCTCTCTTCTTGCGCCACAAATCTGGAGAGGGAAAGATGCAGGAAACTGAAGCAAGGTGGGCTTAGAGATGGGAATTTATAAAGCTGAAAAAGACGTCTCATCCATTATTACTATTTCACAAAAATCTCGACCTATAACTATTATTTTTTATGCTTTGCTTTTGGTTTTGGGAAGGGGGGTTCCGTTGTTTTCAGGTTACGTGGTAAGTAGAGGCCGAGATGGAGCTGGGAGGAGAAGAGATAAAGGCTAAAGATGGAAATCAAGAGCACTCTTCCTCTTTTTTTTTTTTCTTTTGGATTTTGTGTCTCTGGTGTGAATGACGAGTGCATTAGGGAAGAGAGAGAGAGAGATGAAAGGGACTTCTGTAAGGATTCTTTAGCTGGTGACTGAGACGTTGAGCTAATTATAAGTCCCAAGTTAAAAAATTTCAACATAAAAAAATGAGAGATAAATAGAAACGAACAACGAGTGTCGTTTTCCTTCTGAATTATATATTCCATACCTTTGCATTAGAGAATGAAAGAAAAACAACAGCAAACGAAGAGTATGTTTTCTGTCTACTTTTATCTTGTAGCATGAATTTAAGATATTGTACTTCTAATCTCATCATTGTTATAAGCAATTAGGTTTATAGGCCTCAATGGTCTGTGTCAAGAAAAGAAAATGAGTTATTTTCAGTACATATCAATTGTCTTAGTTGTTAGAATATTGATTCCAAAAAGAGCAGCAGGATACTGCATGGATCTACTCCAAGGCAATTGATCCATGTTTCGAGGGACATTATTTTCTCCGTGAAATCCAAACTGATGGAACCATTTTGGATTGACATGATTTTGTGACAAACGTTTACTTGTAAATATCTTGAGAGCATGAGAAAGTAAGGTCAAAGGAGAAGCTTCTTAAATGAGTAGTCTGCTTCAGAGTTCACCTGTGGTCTGTAATAGTTTAACTGGAGCGCAGAAACAACAAGTCTATTTTAAATGAAAAAGTTTCCCACGTGTAACAGAAAAGAGAGACTTGGAGGCTCGTGAAAAAGAAGAAAAAGTGGATAAAAGAGGCAGTACGTACCTGACTAAAGTATCTAGAGAAACAGAATTGAAGAAATCAAGATTAGTTGAATGAGATCCAAAAAGTGCCGAAACTCTAGATCTAGTCTTCTCTTGCTTTGATCTTTCATGTTGTGAGGATTCATCTTGAAGAATACTTCCAGATCTCAAGAATCCTTGGGTGTTGATCACTTGTCCTCATCTGTCATTGAGGAATTTCGAACACCGGACGGTTGAACGTTCTTGGACGGAATCGTGGTAGCTTGAGTGGCTCAAGTGGGTTTGCTGTGAAGAGTAACTTGGGAGTGGCTGGGATCGAAGGTCTTCATCCCCTGCAAAGGCAGATTCAAGAAGGTATCTTGAGTAAGGTTGCGTGTACTGTAGAATAACTGGTTTGTTAGATCTATAAGATCACGTTGTAACCGAGGTCGTATCCCTAGTGAAGTTCCGTTCTGGACGAGGTCCCGGAGAGTTTTTCTGTCAAATAGGTTTTTGTTTGAGAGTTTCTCTTCGTCAACAAATCGGTGTCTTGTGTGTGTGATTATCGTTTATTATTATGTAATTTGTCTATTACGTTGTTAATCGCTAACAAATCTTGTGTGAAAGAGTTTCAAGATTCACTATCAAGTGATATCTTTATCAGTTCACAAGACGGTTTAAGGTAAAGAAAAGATCTGTAAGTTGCATTAACTTTACAAGATATATTGATGATTTTATAGTAGTGGAAATAATGATATCTTGTGTTATATTGAATCTGATGTGAGTATTTCATTGCTGGAATTTAAAGTACTTTACTGCCTGTTAGTATAATTTTTACAGCAAAGAATTTATATAAGTGTATTATGTTTTTGGAGTTTTTCTATTCATTAGAGACCATCTGAATGTTATTAGAAAAAGTCTAAGTGCATGATTTAATTTTGAATATTTATTTTATAGAGTTGTATAATTGCAGATTTAATTATAGGTTTTAAGGTGCATTCTTTGTGATACATTCATCGTATTAAATTGTGCATTTATTTTTAAATACCTATTCACCCCCTCTAAGTTATTTGGGTCTAAAACAGTTTGTTCACAAACATAATCTAATCAATATCACCCCCCCAATCAGGACAGTATCAGGTTGAAACAAATAATGTGGGGAGTTAAGTAATGGTTTTTTTTTAAGAAAAAAAAAAAGACTGTATCTTCGAAACTTATTTGATACTCTTATTTGACGGATAAAAATCATGGTTATAAAATTACCATTAAGAAATATTGGATAATCAAAGCATTGCATCCCTGTTTTATGGAGTGTCTAAATGGATTTGTAGCAGGACGTTCTATCGATTTGTTGTGGTCTAGCTAGTATATTGTAGTGTAAACTGTTATCTGTAGGCTTTGACTTATTTGCTGGCTAACCACTTAGCTATCGAGAGACTGAGACCTGTGTAATTAAGGAATTTGCACGGGCTCTCTATTTTTTTTTTGGAGGAATTTATTGCTTAATTTATGGCAAAACAGAAACAATACTTAAAGGGCTATTGTCGTTGGAAGGTTTGGCTCATTGGTAAGAAGATTACAATTTTTTTATCATTAATCAAGGAGTTTCAAAGACCTCAGTTATATATTCTAAAGGACTAGTTAGACTCTGTAGAGAAGATGAGCCAACCAGTTAGGGTCCAAATAGTTTTGTGACGAAATGCTCCATCACTAAATGCAAAGAGTTTTGGAGAGGAAATTACGTCGTCACTCCAACCGATCGATCGTTGTTTATATACCAATCGATCGGTTATCAATAAACACGTGGCTTTTAAAACGGATCGATCGTTCATCATAACCGATCCATCGCTACGATATGAAGATCGATCAGCATGCGTCATAGAAAATCTTTCTAAATTTTAAGATAACTGATCGATCGGTGATTTAGGTGATCGATCGTTTAAGTACGGTGTCGTTTAGATATTTTTAATATACCGATCGATCGTTTATATTGAATTGATCAATCATCAAGGACGTCGTCGTTTTTATTATGCATAACGATCAATCGGTACAGACACACTGATCGATCGTCAGTATGCGTCGTCGTTTTCGTTAGACGAAGCGATCGATCGTTCATATAAAGCGGTCGATCAATTCGCACGGTGTTGTTTTAAATGCAAAAGGCGATCGATCGGTTAACATTGACGATCGATCGGTATGTAAATTTTATGATTAAACATTTGTGATTGAATAATATGCACTTAAATAATTAGAAATACAAAATATATGTTAACAAGGTACGTTAAGATATGTTTATATTACATAACAACATATCAAGTATACTTTATTAATATTTAGGAAAGCATGTACAAGTTGTACATGTTACATCAAATAAACATTTTGTAAGAGTTAGTATGATCAATGTACTAAGATGTCATAAAATAATGATATAAAGCGTATTTAACACATGATTATAAGTTATTAGTATGAGATATGTATTAAAATAAAATTTTAAGTAAAATAATTTTAATAATTATTTCATTTGTTAGGTTAAAAATCATTTTTTTAATAAATAGGTTTAACGATCGATCGGTAAGTCACCGATCGATCGCTCACATCCGTCGTCGTTTTGAATTCGTTGCCCGATCGATCGTCAAAATTGCGATCGATCGTTTGAAAACTTAGCGGGAATTTTAAAGCTGACAAGGCGATCGATCGGTATGAATACCGATCGATCGGTGTTTATCGTGCTTGAAATGCCTAAATGCTCTAAGGCTGTGGGTGAAGTGAAAAAAAACCCACAGAAACGAGGAGAACGAAGGCTTGCGGCAATGAGCTCTTTTTCTCTCAAACTTAGTCCAAATACCGTTCTTTTAGTGGTGAGAGTGTTTAGAATAGATTAAGAGGAAGCCCGAGCTCATATTCATTGATTTTTTAACCGAGTGAATATTGAAAACATTTGGCGAAATTTGTGAGATTTTGTTCGTTTTGGTGTTGATATCGTGCAAGAGGTAATATACTCTACGTACATTACGATATATGAACGATTTGGTTGGTTATTTGATGATTTGTTTGATTTGGGTATTTGTGGGTATTGTGGATTTAATTTGTGATGATTAGAGCTTATTATGATGTTTTTAATATGTACATTGCAATGAGTATTGAATGAGGATGATTTGAGAGTGATTTGGTTGTGGATTTGAGTGTGTGGGGAGGGTTTGCAAGGTGTTATCGATCTGGGTAATTGACGATCGATCACTAATAAGTGACGATCGATTGACTGTTAGATGTATACAACCGATCGATCGTTGTGTTTTAAACGATCGATCGTCTGCTAGATGGTTGTCTGACGATCGATCGTCATATTTGTACCGATTGATCGGTGTTTCACGCAAGTTTTGTTGCAAATTATTGATGATGTGTAGCATTTATATTTATTTAGATGTTTGATTATTGAAGTGCTTGAGTTCTGAAAATAAATTATGTAGTTTGAGAAGCATGGAGGATGAATGTTAAAGTGTTTTTTATTTGTTTTGTTTGAGTTATATTTTTTGGATACAACGTGTGTACCCTTAGACCCATTCAAGGGTTAGGACGCAATAAATATACGTTTATCGCGTAATAACCCTTGAATTGCCCAAAATTTGGACAGTTTGAGATTGTGTATTAGTGGTTGAACGAGTTCGGTATTTGGGTATACTACTAGCATTGGTGTATGACGTCATACAAGTATCGTTGATGGCATCGACCCCCAGCGCTGGTGCGTGTGCTTAAGGACTGGGAGGAGATGCTGTCGAAAGATGCCACACTGAGGAACCACCGTGAGGAGTAGCGGGTGGAGCACATGAAAAGGGAGCAAGAGCACATGCAAGTGGAGCACGAAGAGCGTATGCGAGTGGAGCAGAAGGAGCGCATGCAATAGGAACAAGAGCACATGCGAAAAGTGCAAGAGCGCTTACGGGCAGAAATATCAAAGGAGCTGGAGAAGAAAATGTCATATGTAATGAAGAATAAAATGAGCGACATGTCAAAGCGACTATTCAGCCAGTTTAAGGGTTCAAAAAAGTAGATGCATGTATGTTTTAATAGCTTTGTGATTATGTATTATTATTACGATATTATTTTCAATTTAATTACGGATCACTATTTATTATTATTGATGTTTTTTAATGTGAGTATTGTATTGTTATTATATTAGTATGTGTTATATAATATTTTCTGTGATTATTATTTTTTTTTAAAAACTGATTCTGTTACCACTGTTCGATCAGCATCTTCAGCGATCGATCGATTGTTGTTAAATCGATTCATCGTTCAATACCATTGTTCGATCGTCAATATTAAAAAGAAAAAATTACTGATCGATCAGTAACGTAAACGATCGATTGGTTACTTAATCAACGTTCTATCGCTGAAATAAATGACCGATCCATCACTACGTTCTCACCGATCCATCACTACGCTCTCACCGATCGATCAGCTACTTAATCAACGTTTCATCGCTGAATTAAATGACCGATCGATCGCCGTTTCAACCGATCTATCACTACGTTCTCACCGACCGATCGGTAAAAGTACTGATCGATCATTAGATTTAGTGACGAAATTTTTTTGTCACTAAAAAATTTTAGTAACGAAATTCGGGTTTTGTCACGAAATACATTTTGTGACGCTCTTTCACTGACGGAGCTCGTAACGAAAAAATTTCGTCACTAATAATTTTAGTGACAAAATTTTTTGTCACTAAAAGTCAATGTTTTTGTAGTCCGATTAGCTCCAAGTTGGGAGAGACGAGCGCCAGTTGATGTTGAGCTCATTCATGTTGGTCGTGTACCGAAATCTTACATAGTAAGCTTCACCTTCGGCGGAGAAAAGCTCTAAAAAAATGACCAGTAGTAGTGGCGGAACTAGGACTCAAGTTGAGGGGAGACAAATTCTTACGGCGAAATGACAAAAAAAATTCTTACGTAATGCAAAAAATGTCTTAAAATTAAAATATCAAAAATTAAGGATTAAAAATATTGAAATACACGTACCAACATGAGCCCTGACCTCCAATCTCCAACAATTCACCAAAACCACCTTCAAACATCAACCAACAATCCACTAGATCTTGTTTGTATAACTCCAGTGTCTCTTGGTAGTTTTGCTATATTTGTATTTCCTATCAATCATCTTTTAAGACAGTGACACAAATGGAAGGAGACACAGAGGCAAAGCCTTTATTCAATAAATCTATTGACATTCTTTTTCGCTAGGTAATTAATGATATACAATGATTATTTTTTAGGAAATAAAATAGATTAGAAATAACAAATAGAGCAAAGTTCATGGTGGGTCAAACCCATCAAACTTCCAAAAAGAAGAGAGAATCGAAAATGGTATGTGCCCACTAAAAGAATGAGACACGGCCCACTGCGCAGATAGGTGCGCAAACGAGTTCAAGACTCGTGAGATTTTTGAGATCATCCATAAGTCCATTTGGTCCAATTTTAGACGAGTTTTTTCAGTGTCTTTGAGATAGTCCACTGGAAAGATTTCATGGGGGACGGGCCTGGCCCGCCTGAGGGCAAATACATGTAATAAAATAAAATAAAAATGACAGAACTGAGGGGCCAAGGGGCAGCAGCCCGGGCTTGCCACCTCTTGCGTCCGCCATTGACTAGTAGGAGTTTTATCACTAGCTATGGTCACCGGAGACTGGACCAGAGGTTGCTTGTCTACACTTATCTGTTGAGACTTATAATAACATCAACTTACTCTTTCCCACACAAACAAAATCTGCTCCTTCTGATCTATTGCATATAGCAGCCACTCCAATATGGCCCCACCTCTCTCTCTAATCATTTTCTTCTCTTTCTTTTTTTCTTTTTTTCTTGCATTATTAGAAACGTGTATAACTGTGTCACTATAGGTTGTGATAAAGGTGAAGGCGGCCGCCACGTGACATCGAATCGGCCTCCATCTCCCGACTCCTCGAGTCATTTATGGTAACAATACAATAGAAGAAGCCTTCGGCATTGCAGACATATCAATTCGTTTCCGTTTCTTTAGTTGAAGATCCACCACATATGATGATTCATGAATATATATATATATATATAGCTTGGATCTTGGTGTCCTCCATGACTACATCCCCAGCCCCCTTTGCGATAACCACCTTTTCCTAATCCTTTAGGTGTTCAACACTTGACTTCACCCACTCTATCTTCTTATACCCACTTCCAAAATCTGCTTTCGATCCCTCCCCGGCCTTCCAAGTCATCCCACTCGAGCGAGCAAGCTGGCTAGCGATGTGTCATAACCCACTCTACTCTTCGTTTTACTTGTCAGTACTTGTGTTGCAGAGAACATGTCACTTTCCTATACCCACCCCGGCATGACATGTAAAAAAAACTGCCATGACATGATGCCGTTCTATAGCACGGAAAATGCGTAATGTTATAACCTAGATATGGGGAAACATTATGCACGTTACCTCGTAAGTACAAATGGCCAACACGACTCTAATCCACGGTATACCTAATTGTTTGTTTGCTTCTTAATTTGATATTTGTTAATGAAGAATGGACGGTTGACCCTAATCATATAATTCGTAGATCCGTACGGGAAACTTTGACAATTTGGGATTCTATCATGTTATGACACTCGATTAGATTGTCAGTTTTGTCTCTAACGTTTAATTAATGCATATAAAGGGATTATAAAAAAATTTAATCGCTTAATCGTTATTCTAGAAAATATGTCATGTGACCATTTTAAACTTGAGTGAGCAACTGATCATGAAGATCCTCCATGATTTGTTGTCGAAGTTAAATGATCCAATTTAGATATAGACATATATAACATGTGAAGTACCTACAATGTTTGATGTTGTATGTATTAAATTATTGGGTTTAGTGCATGTGGTTCTACAACATTAAATATAATACTGTATTTTTCTTTCTTCAAATTGGACCATATATAAAATTAGACAATAGAATATAGAGAACCTCAATATATAACAACATAGATTTACATAAACTTCACTTGCATACACTTTATCTCTCTCTTTTTATGTAACTTGCGTACCCTTTATCTCTCTCCCTTTATTTGGTACAAAAACTTTATGTACAATTTGCTTCTTTAATTGGGTACAAAAACTTTTAGCACAAATATGATAGAGATATGGCGACATATGTGCTGTCCAATCTCGATGTGCTTGTAAGCAATCTGATTTCCTAAGGGTCAAGGTGGCTAGTCAAGTCCCTTTGCTGGACGTTGCCCAATCAATCAGCAAGACCCTACTAGATTATGGACAATTTCTTTGAATTGTCACACACCAAGAGGACACTAGAACTTTATCGTGCTATAGTATATACAAAATACACGTTTGGAATATTTTGACTGTTTCTATGTGCTGTTACTTATATATATCTATATAAGGATTCAGAAAATACGGATCTCCGCCTACGCAAGCAGATAAAACTTCAAAATGGCATTTTCTTTTGAATGATTTTTTTTTTTGTTTTCTCCAAAATTCCAGGTTAGCAAACGTTCTCTAGATCGAATATTCTCATAGGTTCGTACCCATAACTGATTATAGAACTAGAATAAATTATATTTGTTTTGTTTCCTACTCACACGGGCCCATGCATATCCTTGATTTTCTATCAAATCTCTAATTCTAATCTTCTCCTCCAATCTGATATTATGGTGCCGGCCGGTATAAACAAAAATTCCATTATTGTCCAATTATAGCCTGTAATATATACCTGCCTGCCGGGGATTTGCAATATTTGATTGATCACAATTCTGCATATTCCATGTACTATATAGACGCTTCCAAAGAATATATATATAGTATTGAGACCCCGTTTGAAGCCGGTGTTGTCCAATTTGTGATAAATGAGTCATGTATGTGGGCACCATTTTCATATATACTTTATTTCTTTCTCCAGAATGAAATTTTTGAAAGCTCGTGACATTAATTGTCTCTACTACATGTCTTCAACTCTAAAGTTTGCTTAGTTCGAAAATATTAGGAAGGCTATATGGTAATTGTCCTCCATGCATGTCATCAGAGGTCAAAACTCTTTATGGGTTTCAGAAAGAAAATCTCCCCCGTATCTACCATGAGGACCACATTGTGGGCAACTTGTACCACGTCATATATATTCCCTTCTTACATATTATTACATCAGCGTTAATATTTGTTTTAATGCTAAAAACTGCTATGTATGGTACCAATCTACGCGTTTTAGTCATTGAGTAGTTTTCCATGTATACACAGTTATATAAACCCCGATTGAGTACTTGCTGGAGCCCACTAAGAGTAGTGCCCACCTAATGTACGAGCAAAAACATGAGAGGCCAGTGCAGAGATTCATCACCGAGGCCTCCCATGTTGTGTGTAACGCTAAAATTTTGATCTAATAAAATAACTACAAAATAATATATCTCTCTCCCCATTAAACTATTCATTTTCATTATAATAAATATAACATATTCATTCAAATCATCTCTCTCTTCATTTTTCACCAACTCTCATATCACCACAATCACACCAATTTGATCTAGTGAAGAATTGAATCCAGGACTGTGTACCCAAACCATATAATTCCAAGTGTCTCAGGCTACCCGAGAGTGGGTATAATAGGTACGATTTTTAGTTTGCCCAAGAACAAACAGAAACAGCGGAGTAAGATAGATGAAAAACTAGCACAAGCTGAAGAAAATTATATTGCAAACTTTTATAGAGAAAGTCAAGGAAAATATTTTCTTTATATTTGGATTGCCTCCATTTTAGATCAGATGATCAATGCCGTATTAATGTACATATTATCAGCTGGGGCAAAGCCAGGGGGGCCACTATATAGACAACATAATGTTTCTGTTGGACTTGGAAATGATGCTGAGAGGTGCGAGACTTCAATGCAAAACCTACTTCCATAATTGCATAGACGGAGGTCGCAATCCCACCTCCTTCAAGTCATTTTCTTCTTGTATGTCATGAACTGGCAGGCAGCTAACAGCTACTGGCTATAGCTTTCACGCTCAGCTTCCTTCTTAGCGTCGTTGTCGAAAATGGGGGGGGAGGGGGGGACTACACATGATGTGGTTTGAAGAATTTGGGTGAGACAATGAAGGTTTTCCTCGAACAGTTTCAGTCGCAAGCTAGTCTTTTAATTCCTTCTCATTTTTTGCTTTTCATGTACCTCTTAGTACTGAATCCTCAAGAAGCTTCAATATCTCTTAGTCTTTTCGGAGTTTGTCGTGGCTTTAAACCTACCAAGTGCAACCAATTTGAGTTATGTTACTCCGAATCTGATGCGAATTTCCCTTGTTACCAAAATATATATATATATATATTAAATTTTTAATAAGCAAAATTGTAACTCTAAAAGAATTTGAAATATAATTGGACTAAGGATCCATTTGTTTTACAGAATTTTTTCATACTTTAGACTGTTTAAGGAGCCTCGTAAATATGGTCAACCGAAACTCAATTCGGTCAACCGTAAAAGTTAGCTCCACTTTCGTGAAAGTAGTTTACTTTTTGAAACTAGTGAATCTTCTTTCCTGACCTTTCCTGACCTGCCTCTCCCAATCTTAGGGGTGGAAAAAAAATCAATCAACCCGACATCCTGACTCAAAATCGACTTGGTTCAACCCAAACTGGTCAGGTTACATCATCGACTGTTTAAGGAGTATCGTAAAATACAGTCAACCAAAACTCAATTCAGTCAACTGTAAAAGATAGCTCTACTTTCCTGAAATTGGTTTACTTTTTGAAACTAGTCAATCTTCTTTCCAGACCTGCCTCTCACAATCTTATGGGTGGCAAAAAATCAATCACCCGATATCCTGACTCAAAACCGACCCGATTCAACCCAAACTGGTCAGGTTACATCATGATCAAGGTTGAGTTTTGAAACATGAACCTGAGAAAAATCAAGTTAGTGTTCGTGTCTTTAACCCAAAACCACATCATTCAAAATAACCCGACCTCGATGGTTTTAGCTTTTTTCGAGGTCGGGTTTTGAAATATAAACCCGAGAAAAATCATACTCGTGTTCGCGTCTGTAACCCGAAACTAAATCATTCAAAAGAACCCAACCCCAACGGTTTTAGCTTTTTTTCAGGGTCGAGTCGGGTTTTGAAATATGAACCCGAGAAAAATCAGATTCGTGTTCGTGTCTCTCACCCGAAACTAAATCATTCAAAAGAACCCAACCCCAACGGTTTTAGCTTTTTTTTAGGGTCGAGTCGGGTTTTGAAATATGAACCCAAGAAAAATCAGATTCGTGTTCGTGTCTCTCACCCGAAACTAAATCATTCAAAAGAACCCAACCCCAACGGTTTTAGCTTCTTTTGAGGGTCGAGTTGGGTTTTGAAATATGAACTCGAGAAAAATCAGGTTTGTGTTCGCGTCTCTAACCCGAAACTAAATCACTCAAAAGAACCCAACCCCAATGGTTTTAGCTTTTTCAGTGTCGGGTCGGGTTTTGAAACATGAACCCGAGAAAAATCAGGTTCGAGTTCACGTCTCTAACCCGAAACTCAAGTATTCAAAGGAACCAGACCCGATGGTTTTAGTTTTTTTCGTGGTCGAGAGCGGGTTTTGAAACACGAACCCGAAAAAAAAAGGTTATTATTCAGGTTTCTAAACCGAAACCAAAAAATTCAAAGGAACCCAACCCTTTTATTACTCTCAAAAATTTTATTTTATTTTATTTTAAATTGACGTTAAAAATTAAGTTTATTAATCATATAAAATTTTGAAAATTATAACATACGTCAAAAATATTGAAAAATAGTTTCAAAAAATATATTTGATGTAATAACCAAATACGGAAAATTATAATACTTTACTAAAACATAATGAATTAGAAACTGCTTTACTAAAATAAATGCTTTACAACTAAACAAACGGACCCTAAAATAATTTCATTTTCTCCATGTATGTCTTTAAGACTGCCCATGTGGTTGTAGACTTGATACCTTCACAATGAGTATTCTCTACCCTGATTGTTTCCCACAACCCAAGCTGGCAAGCTTTTGTTCTCTCCAAACTCAGAACTTCGATGTTAGGCAAAAAAACACTGACGAGCTAGCGAGCAGGTGGCATGCATTTTCCTATCCTTATTAGAACCCACCACTCCTTTTCATCTTTTGCCTCAACTCTGAGTAAAGGGCACCTACAAGGGTAATGGTAGATACTCCCAAAGATCCGATTCCTATTGGAGGCATACTTATCCACTTAATTCTGGGCCCTCTAGTCTTCTTGTTTGCTTTCGGCATTCTAACTCCCAACTCCATTAAACACACACTTGAGATCGGTATACCCAGCTTTATTTTCTAGCTAACTGATGAGAAGACTGAATCGATCGATAAAGCAATGATCCTTGTGAGCCGGGTTCGGCAAGGCCGTTACTTTAGCCTACTTGATAATACTCTGGAAGTTTCCTAATTGGTGCCCAGTTACAACTAAAGATTTTTGTGCACTTCTTTGAAATGACTTGCGGGTGATCATGAATATGCCTGACATCACATTCACAATAATGCAGTTTATAGGAAATGGGAGTTAAAAATCTTACCTTTTTTTTTCTAGAAGAGTTAAAAATCTTACCTACAATGGATATAAATGCTTCTTTCGGATTGCACAACAGCATCAACTTGTCAAAAGCGTTTCGCGAAAGGGTTTCAATCACTCGAACAATGACTCTTCGAATGTAAGACTTCTGACTTATCCTCGTGATCCAGGCATCCTTCATCGACTTGGATGTACGCTTGCCGCTGGTGACCACTCTTGCAAACAGGACGTGTGAAAATTGTGTTTTCACTTTTGTTTTATCTTAACTGTATGTGGTTTTCTTTCTCTCTTTTTTTTTTATTGTAAATATGTACCAATTAAAAGAAAACTTTAGATTTTCGAACACAGAAAACTTTTTTCTCTTCTCACGTACGTGTATGGGACCCCTTTAATTAAACTCAACATTGTGTAATACTTAATTAAAATATGTGTCTGTGTTGAGTTAGGTTTCGAACACATAATCGTAGCTCTAATACCGTGTGGACTATCCCTTATATAAAAATTTTAAACTATTAGAAAGAGATAAATTTTAATATTTGACTTATATTATCTAACAATTTACTTTGATTATCCATTTAATGAGAGGATAAAAAAATCTAGTCCTTCGATCGAGTAAGTTGATGGTTTATTTATTTTCTTGAAGGCAAGCCAGTGAGAACTGAAATATATACCAACTAGACATGTTGCTCAACAATCTTAGACTGTTAATAATTATACATGCTTAAATTATCGAGTTCATCGCTTTAAAAAGTGAGCCAGCTATTGTGTTGAGGTAAGGGTGGGCAAAAATTCTGGTAAGAATCGGAATTTCCAGTTCCACTTCTGATTTTGAAAATCCGATTCCGGTTCTAACATATACCGAAACCTAAACCATAAGTCATTTTTTTGGCAATTTCTAGAATCAGAACAGGAACTGGAAATTCCCGCGAAATTACCGAATTTTCAGTTCCAATTTTCTAAAACAATAAAATAAAAATAATGCTCAAAACAAAGTATAACATATGGAATTTGATTGAATGTTTATTTTAGAATCTAGATTTTTGATGAATATATTACATTTATTGTTAATTTATGATGAATAACTAAAAAATAACGAAATTTCCGGTTTCAATTTTTTTAATAGAGCTCAAAATAAAGTATAACATATGAAATTTGCTTGAATTTTTATTTTAGAATTTAGATTTTGGATTAATGATTACATTTATTGTTAATTTATGATGAACAATAGAAAATTCTTCCAAAAATTCGGTCCAAAACACATTTTTAGTTCATTAGGGCACCAAAAACATATGTCCAAAAGTTCACATGTCGAATCGGAAAACAAAATTGCATTTTGGTGTGTAAGGGAACGGATGTGGAATTGGTCATTCCGGTACTCACCCTTACGTTAAGGAACAATTTTACGCGTATGAATATTTGTTCAAAATTTATTAAAAACAACCGCACAAAAATAAAACCCAATGACATAATTCAGAATGCATGGCTAAAACAGAGGAAGAAAATCCATTATTTAGGGTTATATTCAAACACACCAAAAAGAGAAGTAAAATTCGTAGTGAAAGTATGAAGAAACCACCATTAGGAATATGTCTTCGAAACTAATTATTTGGCAAACTTATGAAATAATTATTTATTAATTTTATTCGGTTATCACATGTATTTATTGCTTTAGTTATTGTTGGGTATTTTGTTGAAATATAATGATTAAGGAATCAAAGGCGAAAGAGTATGATTTTTCGAATCTTTGCTAACTTGACGTGTTCTAGACCGTGATAAACGTTTATGTATAAATATGTCTGCACTTGTTGTGTCTTTATTGAATAGGATGATAGACTCCGTTATTGAAGTGTTAAACTCAAGCAAACGAGTAGGTGCACTATAAGAGTACATGCATTAAACATGAATCAAACATGAACTTTTTCCAAAAGTAATCACTCATGGAGAGAATGGTATTCAACATAATTAGCATAAAGTATCCTTAGACCTTAGGGGTTTATACATGTTTGTTTGTTGTGTAATTATACTTTGATCGAGTCATTTGGTGATGATTTTTTCGGGTCAATTATTTACAACGTTAGGTCTTGTGTATAATAAATAGATTTATATAAATGTTCAATACGGAATCCATCAATCTCTTAGTATATTCATTATATATGTATAGTGTTGGATTCGAAAAGAAATCATTGGCCAATGAGATTTTGTGAAAAAAAATTAAGTTAATATATATATATTTATTTCTGAAATTATTTTTGAAACAATTTAGGAGTCCAATAGGTTACAAATTGAAAATTAAAAATTATATGAGCTAAGGATTTAATCAGTGGTATTATTCTCGTACTATTGGCTCATGTGGAATATAACATGATGGATTGTGGAAGGAACGATAAGCAATTAATTGTTAGCAAAAAGAATTTTATAAATCAATCTTATCTTTTCAGAGCTTAATTGTGATATGTTGATGAACATCATCGCAATTTATAAAATCTCAAAATTCGAAATAACAGAATATAAAGGAAATCATAAAAAAGAATTTTTAATGTGATCCTCAGACCAAGAATTGAGATCTCTAACAATAGCTAGGGTTTAGAAAAAGACTATAAGTGAGTTTGTTGAGATCTCCAACAATAACTAGGGTTTAAAAAAACACTATAAGAGAATTTGTTAAACAGTTGACCATCCTAACTTTATAAAAGAGAAAGACCCAAGATGACTTAATTTGAGACGTGAATTAGAAATAGACAGAACATTTAGACTATTAAGGTCGCGAGCGACAAATTCTTAGAAAATTCTCGAAAATTATTGGGTGAATTGGTCGTTATTTTATTCGGAAGTAACTTTAAATCAGTACCAAGCTGGCTCTTTAATTACTCAATTGAGTAACTAGGGTGGCTCTTTAATTGCTCCTGAATTATTTGCGAGTATTGCAAGGTTCATCGGTATCACACTTACACCTTTTTGTCAAAATTCCCCTTGATTTTTGAGACGCAAATTAACATTCATTCCATGGCCCCATGTGGGCCGGCTAAGGAAGATCATGAAAGCATGTAAGCTCCGGCTTTTGTCTCTATCGAAGATGTTACTTGTTGATATAACAACATGGAAATTAACCAGATTGCTTGTACTTTTGTCCCAAATCGGAGCTACTTGATTGGCTACCATTTTTCATTTTATCTATTCCCGAAGCCTAATTATTGCGAGTAGTCGCATCACATTCTACCCGCCGCAACTCATTTCGTATAAGTATTTTCAACGTTACTGGGAATATTTAGAGAAGATTAATTAGCCGGTTCCAAACAAATTGCGACTTTTAATCGGGACCAAACTAAAACTCCTGTCCCAAGCTATTATTCTTGTCAATTGATCTCATAAGTGTAGTGCGGCTTTTGTATTAAAATTTGGCTTCATGAGATTCTAGCATGTACCCTACAATTTATTTAGCATTTGTCGTTTAATTTTAACATTTGATAAATACAAATCTTGAAAAAGACACTTAATAATAAAATACATAACAATATATAAAAATAAAAGAATTGAAAAAGATAAAATATGACGCTCAAAGTGTTAAAAGAATATATAAAAAATAAATAAATATAAGAACGTAACTCTAATCATTTCTGATTCTTCCTCTTTTTGGAAGTTGTAGATGTTTTGTTTCTTTTTTTTTAATCACGGTTCAAAGGACCTAAATTACAACCAAACGAATACAGCCGGCGGGACCCATAAAAGGATCGGAGAAGCCATTATATGCTCCATGCAGGGCAGAGGGAGCGGTGACTGGACTCAGTAACAAGAGTTACCAGGACCTATGTTAGCCAACAAAGAGCATACCACAACCTGCTACAGCAGCGCCTATAGGGCAGAACAGATCCACAAGAGATCGGGAAGACCCACGCAGGAGCCGGAAACAACAACACAACACAGCCACACAAACTAAGCAACAACAATCCAGAATCTCGTCCTCGTCCGTCGTCGTCCGCGGCGCCGCTGCCGCTTGCACCACCATGGGTGGTGATGCTCCTCCGGGTCCTCGGACCTTCCTCTTTCATTCCCCACCTAGGGGTGGTAGTGCTCTGCCACTGGTGGTGGCTGCTGGTGGTGGTCATCCTGTGTCATGGCACTCCTTTGTCTGCTGGCCTGCTGTGGCTGCATGGCTTGGCTAGTGGCCAAGGACTTGTTGTGGCACCGTGTCATGGCATGTCTGCTGCCGGCTGGCTGGCATGCCAGACATGGGCGTTGGTAAGGCGTCATGCCTTGTCAGGGGCGCTGGGACGCCTAGCTTGCGCGCGTGCGCTGATGTCATGGCATGGCTGTGGTGTTGTCGCCGCGCGCGCTGTGGGCTTGTCACGGATGTCCATGGGTGGCATTGGTGCCTCATCTCGGCACCTATCCTCCCACGCATGGCTGTTACCGCTCATGTCATCACTGGGGATCCTTTCATTCCCCCTTCCATAAAGAGTACCCTTGACCCCAAGGCTAATCTTTGAATTTCTGAAAGTCATGCCATCGTCCTCCCAAACCATCTCCTCACTAGGTAGCCCACCCATGCTCCAAGTAGCAACTCTACCGCCCAGGGTGAACTTCATACTTCTTCCACCATAGTCAAGTGTGATTTTGCTAGTACTTTTTAACCATGCATCACCCAAAATCACATCTAACTCCTCCAAGGCAAGTATATATAAGTCAGCAACTATACTCATACCTTGGACATCAATGTGAGCCGCCTTTACCATCTGATGGCATCTCATCTTCTCACCGTTGGCAAGCTTTACTTCAAAGACCTCTATCTCCTCTCCATGCAAGTCCGCCTTAGTAACAAGGTGGATGTTGATGAAGTTGTGGGTAGACCCACTATCCACCAACAAGGTGACCTCGTGCTTGCCCATCGAAGCCATGAATGTCAGGGTTGAGTTTCTCCCAATGCCGGTCATGACACTAAGGCTCAACTCACTATCACTCGAGTGCTCCACATAGCCATGCTCCTCACTCGATTCTTCTTCATCAATCATGAGCATGAGCTTTCCCTTCTTGCATTGGTGGTCAGGACTCCACTTATCTACATACTTGAAGCACATCCGCTTTCTGAGGTACTCAGCACGCTCCTCCCGGCTAAGCTTCAGTAGGTCATTCTTCTTCTTGCATGACTTTTCAACCACCTCCTTGTCCTTCAAAGGTATCTCGGATTGCAAGGGTTTCTCTTCCTCGCTAGCCGCTTCTTCTTTGTCACGCATCTTCTCAAATCGGTGGCTATCCTCAAGGATCTTGGCCATCCTCATTGCTTTTTGCAATCTGGTGGGATGCTTCAACTTCAGCTCTTTAACTATCCACGGCTTTAGCCCATCCACAAAAGTGCCAATGAGTGTCTCCTCCGACCAACCCCTTACTAATGTTTGGAGTTGTCGAAACTCCTCCACATAGGCACGCACCTTGCCCTCCTGCTTGAGCTTGGCCAATTGGCCATGATGGTTGACAATGGGTGAGGGCTCAAATTGCATGAGCAACTCCCTCTCAAAAGCCGTTCATCCGAGCCTTAGGAGACAACACTATCATAGAGGTGATCATGATAGAGACGTGGGAGATGGAAATTGGTTTCACAACCGAGGACCTAGGATGCCGAAGATCGAGTTCCCGAAGTTCGGTGGAGGTGACCCCCATGAATGGCTTGATAAGGCGGATCACTACCTCCGACCAACCCCTTACTAATGTTTCTACTTTGCCTTCAAGGTAGAAACACGCGGTGGTAACTCTTTCTTCTCTCGGTACTTCATACAAATGGAAGTAGTGATCCGCCTTATCAAGCCATTCATGGGGGTCACCTCCACCGAACTTCGGGAACTCGATCTTCGGCATCCTAGGTCCTCGGTTGTGAAACCAATTTCCATCTCCCACGTCTCTATCATGATCACCTCTATGATAGTGTTGTCTCCTAAGTCCTCGGTTATGAAACCGATTTCCCTCACTATCACCACCATCACGATCATAGTGGTCATGATCACTCCGCGGCCTTCACACCATCTAACATCTTCATAGGCTCGGCCATAGGATCTCTCCTCCCTATACCGACTTCCTCCAACTCTATTTTCCGATCTTCCATGGTCATCATCGCCATGGTTGGACTCCATATGTAGCCATCTCTTGACTACTTCATGCTCATTCTCCACACGTCCACCCACTCTAAGTTGTTGTCTTGGTTGAGGCTCCCCTCTCGTGGACATGGATAGATGTGTTTCTCTTCCATCGATGAGCTGAGCATCCTCCATCCTTGCGGCTTCTACATGGTTGCCTCCACTTGGCTCCCTACCAAGTCTCGTCAATGCCGCTTGTAGGTCTTGCCTCATCCCATCCACCGCTCTCCTATTCTCTTCAGTGGCCATGGTAACTCTGGCTAAGGCTCCTTGCATGTCACCCATGGTTATGGATGTCTCCATCATCTTGTCTTTCAGCCATAGAGTTGATGACTCCAAGGCTTTGAACTGGTCTTTGTTGGAAGTGAGTGAACTCGATGCTGCCTCCATTGCAATACTTGGCTGCAACAACAAGTCGGACCTTGGATTCTCTCCAAAATGAAGATCGAACCCCTCCCTTCAAAAAAACTTGGCACGAACAACTTCCGACCTTGGGTTCTCTCCAAAAGAAGATTGAACCCCTCCCTTCACTCAAGAACTCGGTAAGAACGAACAACTTCCAACCTTGGGTTCTCTCCAAAATGAAGATTGAACCCCTCCTCAAGTATGAACTCCAATCACAAAAACAACTTTCCAATCGAATTAATCCAAAGAAACTTAATCAAAGTAATGTAGGCTCGTGTTTACCTCTTGAAGATCTTCATGCTTCAAGCAACTCATTTCAATGAAATCTTCAAGCACCTCTTAATGAAAGCACCATTTTGTTAGGGACCCCGGTCTAGGCCACCATAACAACACCAACTCCCGCCATGTGATTCGAACCCGATCACCCCAATCGATCCTCCTAAATTGTTATCTATAACACACGAGCTGTTTATATAGGATCTAACACTCAAAATGGAGAATGCTCGTGATGTTTATTGATGAACACGAAGAACGTGGTTAAGGGTTAATTAGCCCAAAGACCACAAGAACAAGAACAATCCCGATCAAGGGTTAATTAGCCCAAGAACGGGTACCCAATCTAGGTTATTAGCCTAGAATGAATCCCAAGTAACAAGGTTATTAGCCTTGAAACCGAATTAGCATATATTTGCCTATGCTTGGCCAAATCTCACCCCAAAAGCACTCAGACTCTCCAAGACTCTACTTTTATGAATGAATACAACTAATGCTCTTAAGGGTGTTTATATAGACATCCTTTAGAGCTTACAAACCCTAATTGACTCACTCAAATCACAATCACAAACAAATCTAAATCAAATCCCTTGAATCAAGGAAATTTGATATTACATGCCTAATTCAACATAAACATAAAGGAAAAGAATCTTCTAGAATTTATGAAAGGATCCCTAAATCTAGAAGATATAATTTATTCAATCATAACAAGAAAGGAAACTAATACCTAAGATACCTCCATCAATCTAGAATCTCGTCATCGTCCCGACGGCGCCGCCGCCGCTTGCACCACCATGGGTGGTGATGCTTCTCCGGGTCACCGGACCTTCCTCTTTCATTCCCCACCTAGTACCGGTAGGGGTGGGGGTGCTCCGCCACTAGTGGTGGCTGCTGGTGGTGCCTATCCTGTGTCATGACACTCCTTTGTCTGCTGGCCTACTGTGGCTGCATGACTTGGCTGGTGGCCAAGGACTTGCTGTGGCTTCTTCTGCTGGCCTGCTGCTGCTGCATGGCTTGGCTTGTGGCCAAGGACTTGATGTGGCGTCGTGTCATGGCATGGCCATGTGCTGTCATGACATGTCTTCTGCCGGCTAGCTGGCATGCCAGGCATGGGCGTTAGTGAGGCGTCATGCCTTGTCAGGGGCGCTGGGGCGCCTAGCTTTTTTTGCGCGCTGTGGGCTTGTCACGGGTGCCCATGGGTGGCATTGGTGCCTCATCTCAGCACCTATCCTCCCACGCATGGTTGTCACCTCCAATGTCATCACTGGGGATCCTTTCAGAGAGACACTGCGCGTGGGGCGCGTGAGGCATCACACGCCGACCGAAAGATGTCGGACCGGTGCGGTTGAGCTCGTCGGGAGGAATAGACGGCGTTAAGCAGGGCAGTGTCTACCGATGACACACGGAAACATCGAGATCTAAACGTCCAGCTTCCGAATAGAAGGGAATAAGAGAGGAAGAAAGAGAAGGAGAGGAGAAACAAGGAAAAGCAGAGGAGGAAGAAGGTGGGGACAGTGGGAGGAGCCGGCCGCCGACAACAATGAAGAAAAGGGGCTGCTAAGGGGGAGGAGGAAAGTTCTAAAGAGAAGGCATAGCCTCTCTCTCTAGAACACGGGTTTCTTTGTTAGCTCTCTGTGTTTTGGGCCGTTTCTTTGTTCCTGAGTAACCGTGGTATATGAGTAATTTCTTGCAACGTTAAGGATACAACTTTATTATGTATCAGGTTATAAGATAAACCCATCTTTGGAATTAATTTTCCTTCAGAAGCAAACCTATTTTTCTTGTTGGTTAGCTCACCTTACATGATCTACCCTCCTACAGTTAGATACCAACCCGTCGGTCCAGTGACTTTTTTTTTCTACACAATTGGAAGAGAAAGGAAATAAAGAAATTCACACATTAAGCTATTGACCAATTTTTTCTACACAATTGGGAGAGAAGGGGTAACCTGACTACCTTGCACATATGAGATTACTGGGAACACGCATTTTAGAAGCTCTAGGAAATGGGTGATTGAAGTACTGAAAACATCATGCTATTGACCAAGCTCGAAAGAGATTTTACCTGCGAAATTGCTCAAATCCGCTCAATAATGGCCTCCTAGCTAGCTCTTCTGCACTTATGGTAGTGCACACCTGTTCTTAGAGTCTCATATTTTGGGCTCGATGTTTTATAAATAAAATATTTTTGTAATCTTATTTTTACACTAGTGAGTATTCAAGTGTATTTTATAACCACACTCTTCCTATAAGATGTAGTTCTTTAAATCGAACAATTTAAATTTTATCTCTTAATTTAATTATTTTCTCTTATATTTTACCATTGTGGACACTTTCATGTTTGAGACCCTAAATATTTGGGGTCTCAACAAATCGGACAAACCAAACAAACTTCAAAATTTTTAACTTTTACACCTACACACTTCACTTTTCACAAACCCCAATAAATCTCAATAAAGTAAAGATTCTCAAAATTTTGAAAATATTTCCCAATATTTTGGCAAACAAACATCCCAAATTTAAAGACCGTCACATAGCACATGGTATCAGAAAACTAGGACGTAAAGCGTAACCTCATACTTTATACAAGAGAAGATTTGGAATCCAAGCCATCAACCTTTCGCAATGATTGAGGCACTGGCACACCGAAGTGTAATTTTGAATTTTGCTTAACAAAGAACTATTATTCTGTTTATTTTAAGGATACGTTTGTCAAAATTTTAAAAAATTTTCTCAAAAATTTTGAAATGTTAGAATGTGTTTGTCTTGATGAAAATTTTCTGTTCCGAAATGTCAAAGCAACAAATATTACCTTTGTCTCTTTCCATGGAATGTAAGAAAATAATTATTTCAATTTCCCGTTTCACGAAACACTCGATTTTAGAGAGATTTCGAGATGTAAGTTCCTCCCTCCTTATAGAAGCTTCTGGTTATGGAGTTAGGCCCACAAGTCATACAAGCTGTCATAGCCGAAAGTAGCGAATATTACGAGTTATAGTAACTGAAAATTTATGGGTCTTTTTTTCACTTTTCTACTTCTTTGGAGAGGGGGAAAGAATCTGAACCCCAAAAGACAGTAGCCCACGTAACATCTTAACTTTCGCCGTAATATGAAAGACCGATCGGTGGACCTGACAAACAACTTGGACTCGTAAACTACAACCTATGGATGGGAAGTGCAAGTGAACTTTAGTGAAGTCCATAGGCACTTTTCATGTTTCGCTACTTTCGGCACCTAGAACAACTTGGAAGGTGCACTGCAGTTTCGCAATTGAGCCAACTGTATGTTGAAGACTAGAGAAACCTAGAACAACTTAGGACTCTAAATTGGAGATAGTCAGAAGTTTATGTTTGAAGACTTTTGACATCGATTAGGAAGGTACCCTGCAGTTTGTCAATTGAGCCAAGTTTTCTCTTCTAGACATCTAAATGGGTTACAACAAAACATCGACCACGGGTTACAAATCAACTTCATACTTTATGGGAAAGTTTGGGTAAGCAAAAATAAGACCATTGTACTGCTATCGGTTTTAGATAGTCAGAAATCTTTTGTCATGCCAACCGGTTCATGACTGTCCAAACTAAGCATGTTCAGGATGACCCATTTTGTAAACAGGTTTGAGTTGGTTATAGTGGAACAATGTTTTGGTTTAATTCATATTTTTTTGAGGGTAATATGACAGCAGATATATTAGCTAAGGAAGGGGCTTTTAGGAAGGAATGTCAATTTTGGTGGCGAGGGTTTTCGGGTTATGCAGTTTGTTGGTAATCAAGTGATTCAATGTGTGGGTTTCGATGCTCTGCCTTATGGTATGAGAGATATTCTGCATCTTGATAAGATGAGTTTTACTAATATTAGATTTGCATGCTTGTTTGCTTTATTTTTGGTATGCAGGTTTGTTTTTGTTATTTTTAGTCCTTTGATATGCTGTGTCATGTGTGGTCTTGGATTTAGCCACGGCATTCATCTGCCATAAGTGAAGATTTTTAATAAAATTCGGAGTATGGTCCTCCTTTTCTTAATAAAATAAAATAAAAAATCAAACATCATCAAATAAAAATTAGTCGATACCTATTGTAGAGAGAGAGAACCTTTGCCTTCTCTCTAAAACCCTAAAAAATTCACTTCTGATCTCTCCCTTCACCCTCTCTGTTTTTGGCAGCAAGCGTCAACTCCTTCTGCCACTCACCTACACTCTGGCACTCCCCTTGGTCACCAGATCTTGTTCATGGCTCCCTTCCTCTTCTTGTTTTCTTGGTTATTGTTTGGAATCTTGACAGTTAGATCATGATCCATTTGAGGAACTTCGAAATACAACATAACTAGTCAGCTTCTACACCTCCAGACAGTTTCAACGGCTCCAGTGGTTCTCACTCGCCCGACCATGTTTTCCTCTTTCCAAGCCATTTCTGGTGGTCTAAGGAGGCCACATGCCCTTTGGATAGTACCAGCAGCTTTAGGCGAGCTCATCCCCCTCCAAGTTGGCTCATTACACGGGGTTAAAGTTGAGTCATAGATAGAATTTTCTTGTATTCCTATTTGTGATTCTAACTTGAAATGCAAGCCTCTCAACATTATTCAGAAAAACAAAACAAAAAACAACAAACAATTATTCTTCACTGGCCCTCAATGATCGAGCGAAAAAGAAAAAGAAAAAAAGGTCCTCATCATCCGTGGACATGCACAAGATAATCCACAAAAGATCTTGATTACATACATAATGTACAGAAAAGTCTTGACAGTGTCAAAGCAATACATGAAATAGCAATTTGATTCTCTGTCCTCAAATTCAGTGGGAGAGTCAGACTTTGGATATGCCTACTATAAGTTCCATTATACAGAGAAGAAAATGATGCTTCTGAAAAAGAAAACAGAAAAGGAAGTCTTTTTGCCACCAAACTGGAAAAGAGGTCGGCAATCTTAGCCGACGAGAGCACAAATCTGTTACTCACGACTGCTGGAACTAGAACGAGAGCTCCGGCTGCCTGGATTGGAGTTATCTCTCTTCAACATGGCCTCTAGGTTCTGGAAGCATCTCAACGGTCGAACCTGTAAATGGTTAAAGAAAAGCCCAAGAGACAGAAACCTTTAGACGTGCTATTTAAACTTATTGCAAGGCCTGTGAGATGAATCAAAAAACCACCATTCAAAAGAACAGAGATCCCAAGAGATGTCAGGAAAATTCAGCAATTAGAGACAATCAATGAAAATCTCCAACGACTACTTGACATAAACTAGGGCTTACAAGCAATTTGACTGTGGACCTAGGCTCCACAAACAACCCGACTGAGGAAATTGACAAGTTCTTTGAAGAGCCGATTTTAAGGCCACTCAAGAAAGATATGGAAGAGAGCCTCAAAAATTTAGAATATAAACAAGACTACTGGTGATAGGATGCTGAATTCACTTGGGCTGTGGGAAAATCTTAAAAGAACTCTCTCTGATTGGGTGGATACTAAAAGCATCATGGCTGGCTAACTTCTACCATATCTGAATAGGAAGGATTGCTCAGATACTTAACCAGAAGTGTAGGATTTGAGGCAATATGCATATCTTTGGAGACAGATATTAGGTTTCAGCTTGCTTCTTATGGAACTTAGGAAGGAAGTGCAGATTTTAGCAGGAGATTTATGTAATTGCTGGATTCTCCTGCAGTTTCTAATTATTTCTGTATCAGTTGTGTGGGACTCATCCATTGCTATGTTTTGTACACTGCTGCCTAAATGTTTTGTGCAATAAATAATTTATTTATTCATCTCAAATTCAAGAAAAAAAAAACACTCGGGCTATGCCAACGGTGAGCATCGTAAATTAAGTTGCATCTCGATAACAGTTACTTGAGAATCGGAAATTAAGTTGAATTTCGATATAACAACAGTTACTTGGTTCAGACCTGGTAGCACCAAAATTATTAAACATGAAAACCTACGGTTATGTTCAATAGAGAGAGAGAGAGAGAAGGGGGGGGAGGAAGGGAGGGAGAGAGAGAGAGAAACCTTCCAACGCCTTCTATGACCAAGACTGTTGAAAATGGACTCCAGCCTTGTTATTATTTGCCGAAATGTTGGTCGTCTAGTTGGATTCTCACTCCAGCAATCTCCAATCAACCTGTAAACAGAATCACCGACTATAAGTCTATGACCTTAATGTTTTTGTCTGAGAGAGGTCCAACTTTGACAGCTCCAAAGTCATTTATATCAGAAAACTGAATAAATTTTTTTCTCCAATCAACCTCTAAACAGAATCACCGACTATAACTCTATGACCTTAATGTTTTTGTCTGAGAGAGGTCCAACTTTGACAGCTCCAAAGTCATGTTATATCAGAAAAATGAATAATTTTTTTTTAAAAAAATCAAGCAAAACGCACCAAACTTTTTTTAATTGCAATTAATAGACACCAGAAGAACAAGAGCAAAAATGAGAGAGCAAGACTGATGCCCATTTGGCCCACCAATCACTGGTCTGTTGCCTTGCCACGAACCTTAAGAAAGCAATTTAGATAACTCGATTTCTTATCGTCCAAGTATTCCCATCTAGTCTTCGTGGCCACATTTAATTTAAACAACTAAGCAGCAGGATCAACATACCATTTACAGAAAAACCGTTTATCTCATAAAAGTGTCCAAGGTCAAAGTGGCTGAAATTTTCTATTATAACTTTTGGAATTAATTTCTGATTGAGGAAAGGAAAGAACAAGAAATACACAAGGCAGATGTACAAAGGTTTATATAAATGAAAACTACGTAAAAGACAAAAAAAAATGTATGCAAGTTATGCAATAGAGTAGAGAAGTCCGTCTGCCATTGCAATCAGTGAGTAATGAAAGCTGGCATACATCACATATGTATAGGACTTCCCGAGGAAAAAAATATAGGACTTACTCTTTAAGTCCATGGGAATAGAGCTTTGCCGGAGCTCTAAAAGGCGGACGCTCCTTTGCACAATATACTTTAGGAACTTCATTTTCTTGCTTTCCAGAAAATGGGGGACAGCCTTCAATCATCTAAAGAACATGATAATGGAAATATCAAACAGAAAGCCCATTATGATCGAATTGAATTTGTCAGAGGCACACTAAAATAAACGTTTAAAGTAATTAACTCCAAACTTGTCCTCGCGCAAATGACAGATATAACATAAACCACCAGATAAAGAATATGTGACACGACAGAACAAGATTTGAAAAGAAAGCAATGCCGGTATTAGACACAATGATAAGAGGATGGGAATTACTAATAGCATTTCCCAATAAATAGAACACAAATTGTACATCCCTTCTAGATCAAGGTGATGTTCGGTTGCAAAACATTCTCAATTTGAAGAAAATTTAACAGTGGTGTAAATATTTAGGTATATTGGAGTTTCTAAAAAGTTAATGAAATTTTTTTAAAGATATTTGACTGTAGATTGATTTTTATTGGAGTTTGTAAAAAATGTATAGAAAGATGATTTGATGGAATTTTTTAATAAAAAAGTACTGGAGTTTGTGAGAAAAGGTTTTGGATTTTGGGTGAAAATGTGTTAAGAGTTTGTTGAAATTTTGAAATTTCAAATGTTCGGTCGTGAATTTTTTTAATTACAAAATATTTCTTCAAAAGTGTGAATTTTTCAAATGGCCGAACATCACCCGAGTATAATCTACCAGACTCATCTAACACAGTCGCTGGACAATCATGGGAACACCATCTGAGAGGCAATAATTTCCATTCAAATTACAGAATCATGGGGTGGTCATAAACAAAGTCAAAAACATCTATTACACAAAGTATCATTAAAAGCTACATAGACTGTTGTGTAATAGAGAAAGGCAGGCATTATTTTCTTCTGTGATAAATTTTTTCTTTTTAGTTATCAATTAAGAATTCGAAAAAAAAAAAAATTTGTCTTGCAAAGGCAAAATCCCTTTAACAGATTTTATAGAAGTACAAAAGAAGAATACAGAATAAAGAAGCAATTATCAAAAAAAAAAAAAGAAGAGATATCATGTCAACAGTGTGATGAAAGTTTGGAAATCCCAACTCATTATAAATTTGAGGGGGAAGGGGGCAAAGGAGAATCTTTTTTTTTTGTTCATTAATCCCTACCGCCACTGATCCTATGTATACAATGTACCAAGTGACTTTCCTCTCATATATGGAATATGAACAAGAATGCGTTACACCCATATATCTCATTATTTTCTAACATGTTCTGCCCTTTTGATGTCAGAGATGCGTACACGCCACATTAAATGTACATAACCAGAAATTAGCATCGAGCAGTGAACTATTAGCCTTAGCACTGTAATCAACAAAATTAGTAGAATGGTCTTTTCTTCATGGAAAATACCTGAATAACATTCTCATTAATCAGAAATACCCACGAGTAGATTAGTTAGCATATACATGCACCTATATTGCTTACAAGAATTTGATAGGTGCTCTTCAATGATTAACAAGTATGAAACACGAAACAGGATTTATGACTGGGTAAAGTCATACCATAGCATAGCAACTTCTTAATATATTCTGAGTGTGGGAGCTATAGAGCTTACCTCTTGCAGAATTAAAGCAAAGGAAAACACATCAACTTTGGTATCATATTCTTGATTTCTGAAAACCTCTGGAGCCACATATCGGCCTGTCAGTGTTTTAGGAAAATATTACATTTTTACCATACTGTCAACCTAGCTACGCTAGAACTCTAACACAATGAAACAGTATATATACTGAAACAAACAGAATTACTCACAAGAAGCCTCTTGACATGTAAGAGGCTTATCTTCTTTAACTGTCAGCAATTTGCTAACTCCAAAGTCTGCAACTTTCAGGAGGCCAGAATCATCCCGCAATATGTTTCTGTCATCTTAGTCGTAAGGAATAATAAAAAAGTCCTGAGTTTCAAGCAACTGAAACAAAATGCTGTTCCTGAAGAGTCTACATACTATCAAATTCACATAAGGGAGATCGAGTTGAAGAAGAAAACTCACGAAGGCTCAAGATCACGGTGAATTATTGGTGGCTTATTCTCATGCAAGTAATTCAGTCCCCTGAAAATTTTCCAGAGACAACAACATCACGGGTAAATATCAAAATAAAACAACAAGCAGTTTATCTCAGTCATACATCAAGAAGCAAGAAACCAGCAGAAAATAGAACTGATCAATGTACATCAACCAAATCGTGAGCTATAAGTACGAATTTCTCTTTTCTCAATTAAATGTGTGCAATAAACATTCACATCTTCAAATAACAGACAGTCATCACCATTGCAATTCGTTAACGAGCATAAGAAGAAAGTTAGAACCTTGCAATATCAAGTGCAAACTTCACAGCAACTATTGGCTTTAGCGCGCCCTTTCTTCTCAAGAATGCGCAAAGGTCCCCCTGCACCACAAATGGCAAAGGAATGCTAAAGGAGTTCATATTGTGATTTTCATTTTTCTTAACAGCGACTACCAATTTGTAGACCGCCCTAAGTTAAAAATAAAATAAAAAAATTATTCGTCATGCACACACTTATATGTCAACCACAATTGCCCAGTCAAGTTTTGATGGGGCCTTAACCCATTGTTTCATGTAATTTTGGAATTTTATGAAATTCAGGCTGTCCAAATGAATAAAAGATGCAGTACCATTCATCATGCAATTAGAAGGAACTTTCAAGTAGAGATATATCTCTCTTTTTTTACTAAGTCAAGTAAAACTTGAATTGTCTAGCCTATTTGTCATATAAGTTCCCAAGTTCAATTTGAATTTGCAAAGAGAAACATATATTTATTCAATTCAAAAATGGGCAAGGCCGCAGCTGTGATAGAACACCAGTCTATTGTATTATGTTTAATACAAAGCAAACACAAAGAAAAAATTGGAAAGCAAGACAAAAAAGGCTTACTGTGTAGTAGTCAGCATAAGGCATTGTGTGCTTATTCATTTTCATAATGAAGATAAAATAAAACAGGTTATACGGCACGGCAATGGCACTCGAAGATAACAAAATCAAATTTCCAGTGTAGACCAATAAACTGAAGAAAAGACAGAGGCCTTGAGCAGTCTCAACAATTTAATCAGATATGAGAAGAAACAACTACAGATGAATGTAAGAAAAAAGACTCCTGATCAGAAAGATAATCATCAAACAAAGAAGCTTTAGCCTGTTACAAAGAAACGAGGTGATTTTCGACCAAAATTTCATGTTAAATTTCCATAATGCCCTAAAACGCATTAAATGAAGCTCTTTCACAAGTCCTCTAGACACATCTTTAAAGAAAATCTTCTCATGTTTTAAATCAGTGCTGAACTTTTTCTAGAACCACTTCGCAAGTAACACCCTGATGAGGACTAGAGAAGAACTCAAGGAGTTATAAGAATTAAAACTCATTCTTCTCATCCCTCTCCTACACATACATGCACAGATCACTCCAAACGGGATAATTCAAGTCACAGAAAAAGTATAAAACATCAGACCCCTCAGTACATGCAATCTCAAGGTTTACAAATCTCTCTATGAACAGCCACGAATTTTGTGAATAAATAGAGAATTTCATCACATGCTAACAGACCAAGGGATTGAAAAACCTTGGGCAGGTATTCTGTCACAATCATCATTGGACTACTTTGAGTCACAGCACCAAGAAATTGGACTACATTTGGATGTCGTATCTTCTGGAGCAATGCAAGCTCGTCCATGAATTCCCTCCTGTGAAAAATGCACTGCTTTAAAAACCATCAAATGAGGGAAAGGATGAATAGCAAAATCCTTTCCAAATACATCAGCAACCCACACTTTATCCTCGTCAGAAATCACTTCCTCCCCAAGCTGTTTCACAGCAACCTGTGTCCCACGCCACAATGCTATACAGAAAGTTCCCTGAAAGAATTGTTTTATTCATATTCTTAGATTCAAGAGGAAGGTAACTAATAAGAAAAAACAAGACCAAGTAGCATATTTCATCAACAAAGCGACTTGAATGATTATTAACCATAATATAGAGCCACTGACACACTTTGAGAAGGATAATGAATCCACTCTAACATTTCGCTTTGAGAAGGCTAATAAATCCACCCTGACTTCTCTCCCACAAGGAATATGCTAAAGAACGATTTGAAATTTTGATTCAGTGATCCACATAAGGATAACAGATATGTGGATAACTGAATCAAACCAATATCAACCAAAAGAGAATATCACGTACAGACTAGTGAAACTCAAAAAGCAAACTGATTTGAACCTTCGAAGCTCACTAATAAATGATATCAATAACTCCTTGTGCTCTTAAATCATGCTTTACAAAATGACGAGAATAGGCAACAATATGCAATACGCTTCAACACATGCGGTGTAAGAAGCAGAACGAACCAGATATGTTAGGTAACTAAACATAAGTAGAGATAATTCTACCTTAGTTATTTCCACACTGTTGGTAAAATCAAGCTCCATGGGATCAATTTCGTATTCAGGGACTTCACGTGCATATTGAACGTGCATTGGGGCCATCTGAAGGGCAGGAGAAAACCACAAACATCAATAAAACTCAGAATTATTAACACAGTACGCAAATCAAAATAAAAAGAAAAACCTGTCAATCTTTCTCAAACAAAATGCATTATGAAAAACAATCGAACATGCATACCAGAGGCTTCGCACCGTATTTCTCCAAGAGCTTGATCACGTCGTGGTGTTTGTAATATATAGCATCTGCAAGAGGCTGTTTTCATTCTCTCAAAACCAGCACTAGGCTTAAACATTTGTCCAGAAAAATAGGGATAAAAGATAGAATGGAAAGAGGGTCGTGTCCTTACGGTGCTCCCCCAGCGGTCTTTAGCGACGATATTGGCGCCACGCTCGAGCAAGAGCGCGACGACATCGCTGAGACCCTGGCAGGCCGAGATGTGCAGAGCCGTCCGATTGTCGATGTCCTTAAAATTGACGTCGACGCCAGAATCCAAAAGCTCCCGGATCCCTTGCAGGTCGGCTCCATTGGCCAGATACATCAGCCGCACCCCGGGATCGATCCCCTCCGCTGCGTCCTCGTTCTCGTATACGAGCTCCCCATCCGCGGGCCGGTCCGGCGCCAGCGACGACTGCTTCCCCAGCGTAAATCTCACCGCTCCTCTGTTTGAATCCATTGACGCAAATTACAGTCGCTAAACCCTTGGTTCCAATTAGGAATCTGAAAATTGTATAGATTTGAGAGGTTTTTTTTTTTTTTTTGCTAAGCGTTTAGCAGGGTTATTCAAGTAGTAGGTAACGTTGACGATTTTGCAAAACTGAAGGGGAAGCTGGTGGCAGGTAGCGGGTCTCCACGGGTTTGGGAGCACGTCCGAGAAATTTCGACGCCAATGGGAAGGCGCAGGGTTAGAAGGGGGTGGCTAAAGTATGCGAGTGGCGTTATAAGCACCCCCTGCAAGTGGGGTCGATAGCCAGCGAGCTCTTCTGGGTTAGGACGAGTATGCGAGGCTTTTTTTGGCCTTTTTATACGGGGTGTGGCCGCCTTAGGATTTCCTAATTCTGAACACTGTAACTGGGTTTTCCGATGTTTAGAAAAAAAAGGGTGAGGCCGAACTGCAGCAAGGGTTGCTGCAGTGTGGGAGTGAAGGGGGGCGCCACGCCCGCTCGAACAGTGCAGTACTGTTCAGGTAGATGTGGGTCCCGGACGGGACCCACTCTGCCTTCTCACATGCTGCAACAGAGACTCGCCCGAAAAAAAAAACTGAATTTTCCGATTTTATAATTACTTTATAATTTTATATTTTAAAAAATAATATTATGGATCAAACTAAATATTCTATTTCCTTTGTTCGTGAAGATCTTACATTCAGAGATCGAGTAACGTAGACAATTTTTAATACAGTTTCCCGGAATAGTTGCAGAGCGTTGGGGGATAGTGCGTGAATCATGAATGAATGGATCAACTTACCACGTGAAGCGTGTTAAAAATAACAACGACGTCGTCCACTCATTCCCTAACAAGTGACAGAGTTAGGCAAAATCGGACCACAGATCAAAAAGTACCATAAAATCGGATTGGACCGGATTGATTTTGTAGTTTTTATCAGATGAATCCGATCTGGTCTGGACCGAATTTATAAAACCGGATTAATGGGGTCCGGTCCGATCTGATTTAAAATTTTTAGAAACCGATCCGGATCAGAACGCATTTCATTTTTTTTAAATAAACGTATATGAGCACGAGCAGAGTGCACAGCTCATGCGCAGAGCTTCTGCACAGTGCGCAGAGGCACTCGGCGCAGGTCTGATAAGTTCTTCGGTCGGATGTCGTTGGATTTAGCCGTTAAAGCTTCCAGCTACTCATAACAGTTTTTTTTCGTTTTTCTTAGTAAAGCTACTCATAACAGATAAACATAGGGCTGGCTATCCTCTAATCTCGATCACATTCACACCTCGTTCCCTACTCTGAGTGAAAAGTCTCGTGCGGTACCTCAAACTTCGGCTAAGTTTTTGCATCACCGTCGCAAGAAAACGAGGCCGAAAGCAAAAGGCACAAATCTTTAATCCTTACTCTTACCGGCTACCGCAAGCTTCTTCCACTCCTTTTTATCTTTTTGAGCCAAAATTTTGGGCATCCAAATTAAAATAACTATAAAATAAATTTCTCTATTTTTTATTAAATTTTTTAATTTTCACCGTAAATAAATATAAAAAATTCATTCAAATTATCTATAATTTCATTTTTTTTCACCAACTCCAACACCATAAAATTTTAACACTCAAACTTAAAGTCATGTCTCGAATTCAGGACATTGAACTGTGATACCGTATGAATTTACCATTCATCCCAAAACCTTAAATTGATAGGAAAAATAATATTTTATTATTTAAATTATATTATGTAGCAGGAAGTATTGTTAAAAATAAAGGTTTAATCACTACTACAATAGTATTGACTTTTTTAAAAACAAAAATCAGTCCTTGAGGTACAATTTTAAACAAGTATCTTGTGACTCATTTTTTAAATATATGGATCCTCTCGTCTACCAAAATTTAACCGACTAATGAAAGACCGACATTCGGTTTGAGTTGAATAGTCTATCTTGTATCCCATCCTTTTTAGTGAGCTAATGTTTACTGGACAATATGACTTGTATGTCTTAAAAAAAACACAATGATTGATCCATTCAAGTTGCACTACATTAACTGATTTATTAAAAATTAATACATGAGATTGTATCGATAATTAAGCTATAAAAAATAGCAAACGATACCAATAATGTGAACTTAAAATAAATTAATGTCTAACATTTAAAATTCTAAAAGAGAAATCATCTAAATTCTAAGGTACCAATAATGTGAACATGACACTGTTATCGTTTCGCTAGAGCACGATAATTGGTTTTGGAAAAAGAAACCGAAGAACATAAAACAAGAGAAGAACATTGAATGGGCAGGAGAAATGTGATTATATAGATTAATGTAAACATCTATATTTCACGACTACTAGTTCCAATATTGAAAGATTAGTTAATCCTCCTTGCCAAAGAAAATTCCTCTATTCTTTCTTCTTATTTCTTTCTCTCTTTAACACATGCAATTGCCCGGCAGTCTCTTGAATTGTGCCAAAGGCAAAAGTTATTGTTCAACACCAGAACATGAAGAGGGTGAGCTGAATTAAGTAAAACGGAATCTTTCTTGAGAGATACTTCCAATATGCCCCTTTCAAGTTGATGGTATAATAATAAGGGTTAAAAAGACGAGGGTTTTGGATGGGATTTTAGAGTCGGATATGGTTGGGCCCACAACCTCGATCCCCTAGTTAATCAAAATCATAATTATCCTTACAACAGGGGCTGCTATCTCTTGACCATTAAACACAGCTCATGTCATTTTTCACCTCGTGATGGCTCGTAAAAGTCGTAGGTTGTATAATCAAAGAAGCTTTTAGCCGACAACTTGGCCACAAGCTACCACACCTCCTTCTCATCTATCTTTGACTCACGCGCGCGCATATATATATATATCTGAACTAATTGAACTAATAATTAAATGATTAATCTGAGCTCAATGAAACTTCACCGAGGAGGAAAATGATCCCCATGTGTCTGACATTCAAACCCAAGCTGCCAATTCAGTCAGATCCAAACTCTATCTGGTCGTTTTGATTCGCTTATATTAGTATTAATTTGACCTATGTACTTAAATAATCTCACAATGCTCAGCTGCACCCTTTCCCACTAGATATGTTGAAGTTTCATACAAATATAAAGAAATAGATGGAATATAGAGTAGCGTAGCTTCCCCCCCCCCCCCCCCCCCCTTGTTTTTTTAATCCGTTTACAAATGGGCGTAGTGGCAGGTTAGTACTTAGCAGCACCAGATGCTTAGGGCTTCGGCTTCTGCACAATTCGGCGTGCAACCTTGACAATTGGGCTTTTTACCCGAACATGCTGAGTACGAAGGACTCAACCCAAGGACCTTTTGGGAAAGGATAATATTGCGATTTCTAGTAAAGTCCAATCAAACTTCATGGGCCTTGCACTTGTAAAACCTCTTAAGAGCACCTATCTATCTGGCTATCTAGGATGGCTTAACTTTGCGGGGATTTGAGCATTCAACAAGAAACTCAAAATCATGATATTCCTGTCTCAATCTAACCCACTGAATCTGATACAATACCACTGTTCCTTGTCCTTTGCAAGCTAAATGCCAAAACAAAAAGGGATTCTTCCAATGTCAAGCACTATAGGAAAAACAAGAAAAAGTACCGATGGTATGTATACTAGACCACAAGAAAACAGCACACTAACGCACCAAAGTTCGCCATTGATCATATTGGGCAAATGCAGAAGAACAACAAGAAATGAGAAAATTGCCATTATTACAAGATGAAAGTGACGGAGAAGAAGAAGAAGAAGAAGAAGAAGAAGAAGCTAATTAGGGGTAAGGCTGCATTCGGCAATTTTCTCCCAGGATTCGAGAGTCTGGTCGAAGGTGTCTGTTTTGTATAATGCAAGGCGAGTAATTGGGAAGCTCAAGCTGTTAATGCTCTCATCAAGGGCATTGGCTTTCTCTTGAGCTTTCCTCTTCTCATCCTCTGTCAGATCCCCGTAGAGGAGGCTCAGATGTGGCATGTAAGCTGCAAAAATTTTAAAATGGCATTCAATAACTTAGCAAGGATGATGAGTTTTTAGGACTTATAGGTGTCCTCAGTGGCGGAACCAGGATTCACGGGGAAGGGGGGCAAAGTTTTAAAGGAAAGAACAACATCAAGTTGAGTTCAAATAATTGCACCAACTAAAGAATCATGTACATATTATGATATTAAGATTGAAGGGATAATGTCATAATGATATTGACAAACAAGAGCCATACTTCAGCTCACAAACGAGGAAAAGTAAAAGCTGAAATTTAAATTAAGATAAAGTGTAGACATTTACCACCAATGCAAGCTGCTGGAATCAGATTGCTATCTGGGTTTTCAGTAGTTAATCATTTATTGTGGGAGCTTCCAATAGAAACAAGACAATCATAGTACAAGCATTCAATATGAAAATTAAAGTATATAACAACAGGTATTTGAAGTTTTAATTTAAAAAATGAAAAGCTTACCTCAAAAGCATCCAAAGGATGAACAAAGAGAACAACTGCTCAAGCATTGATGTCGAACATTGATGTCAAACACTCAAACACTCACTCAATGTGCTGCTATAAGGTACTTCTGAAGTTAAATTGACCACGAGTAAAACTGTGGCCTATATCTTCCAGTATGATGATTGACCTGGCTAATACAATCCGCATATCTCACAAACAGAACACTTCCCCCATCCCACCCCACCCCCTTCCCAAGGAAAAAATAAATAAATTTATGGCGTAGCTCTATGCTTGGTAGGAAAATCATGTCGAGAATGCAGAGGGGTGAGAGAGAAAGAGCACATTAGACAATGCCAACTCTTGATCTACATACCAAAATTTGAACTCAGAGCTAAAAAGTAGAAATAGAAGCCCTAACACAATTCCCCTGGCAGCTGAACTATACAAGCAACATGTGAACATAAAATATCTATTAACTCAAAAATGTGACAAGAGTTCATGAAATGGAGATTCCTAGGCCAGCTGCATCTCATCTCAGTAGAACATTAAAATGAAAGATATGTAAACCTATCAGTAAGGAGGGAAAATGTCGAAGAAAATCAAAATTTTCAGCCTTCCGGTTGATTGCCCACTCTGTGGATCAACCCATTTTTCTACCTGCAATTATTGTTCTGTATTAGGTTTCTTGCACTCAAATTGGAAGAAAGGTTCAGTTTTCTTGGCTAGGCAATTCATAATTTACCAAAAATCACAGTAATTAGAAGAAGGGATGACATTTTCAGCTATGAAAGATAAATGAATAATAAAAAGCAACACAAAAATCTCCACAAAATCTATGAAACTCACAGCCTGAGATTGTTGTTTTCTCGAAAATCATTAACACTAAGCTCTACCCATTGAAACTTAAATAATCATTCGGCTAGAAGAGTTGGTATTTCATTTCCTAGAAGCAAAAGCCGAGTATTTCACAGTTTTCACTTTTCCACTTTTCCAGCAAACCATACAGGTGTATAACGGAAGTTGAACAAGAATTAAAAAGAAAAAATCAGACATAAATTTCCAATGTGCAAGAAAAAGTCGAACAAACAATCATGTTGACTCACAGGAGAATGTTATTTGCAATAGGCAGAGAGAGAGAGAGAGAGAGTTTGAGAGCAGTAAGAGAGTTGAGATGCGGAGCCGCGGAGAGTGGTGGACGGCGGCGGAGTGAGGAGGAGAGGGGGACGGTCCGGAATTCAGAGACTCCGAACAAAGGGGATTGCTGGCGTTGGGAGGGAGAGCAGAGAGGGTGAGAAAGGGGGGGATTTTGGGGGTGGGGGGAATTACGCAGGGTGAAACGCATTGTCTTTTTTTTTTTTTTAAATCAGCAGGGGTGAAATGACGTTGTTTCACCCCT
The DNA here is from genome assembly GCA_963930655.1 of Myrica gale. Taxonomy (NCBI): domain Eukaryota; kingdom Viridiplantae; phylum Streptophyta; class Magnoliopsida; order Fagales; family Myricaceae; genus Myrica; species Myrica gale. The sequence continues at coordinate 11,501,248 of OZ005603.1, read as the reverse complement.
GCTGATTTTTTTAAAAAGAAAGGGCCGGCCTGGTCCTGGCTTCATTGAAGGGGGGTTGGGTCAGAGGGCTGGGCTTGCTTCAAAGGGGGGCGACCCATATTAAAAAAAAAATTGCAGAGGTATTCCGGCAATGGGGGCAGCCGCCCCCATTGCCCCTAGCTGGATCCGCCTCTGGGTGTCCTATGTGTGAAGTAGTACTTAAAAATACAACTCTTACTAGACGAGCTTTTGTATCCAAAGTGGCCACTACAGTGAGCAACTTTCTTCATAACTTTGTCCTTGACTTCAGCAAACGCCAACTTTATGATTTACCAAGGAATAAAGGAAGTCTCAAGTATTTACTGGAGCCCGACATGGTCTTAAGTTTGAGAATATTTCGCATAGAGGCATTAACTTTTGGATGTGTATTTGGGCTGCAAAAAAATGGCTGATTTGGAGTGGTTGATAATTTGACCTGACCAATTTTAATAATGACACAAAATATCATGTATTTTCATTGCCTCCATGTCATTTTCCCCGCAAAAGACCAACATATCATTTGCAAACATCAGTGGGAGACCGTGGGGGCATGTCTACCCACTCTAATGCCATGAATCAACCCTTGAGATTTAGCCCAGTTGAGGAGACAAGTGAGAACTTCAGCTGCAATTATAAAAAGAAAAGGGGATAGGAGATCCCCTTGTCTCAAGCCATGTTGAGGAGAAAAGAGCCCATAAAGGCAGTCGCTGAGCATAAGAGAGAAAGACACTGTGGTTATGCATTGCACCACCATCTTTATCCAATGGGGGTCAAAGCCGAAGCATTTTAAAGTGTGAAGAATAAACATCCATTCAAGCCTATCATAGGTTTTCTCCATATTAAGTTTGATGGTTACCAAACCTTTTTACCCTTCATGCCTCTCATAGAATGAAGAATTTCATGTGCAATGATGCTATTATCTTGAATGTGGAGGCATGGAACAAAAGCAACTCAGGGAGCTGAGATAAGCTAGTATAGCACCGTTTTCAACCGACAAGTCAATATTCTTGAGATAATTTTATAGGTGACATTACATAGACTAATGCTCGGTATTGCCCAACCATCGTTGGGGAAGTAACTTTTGGAATCAAAGTGATAAATGTATGCTTCAGCTGCTTAGCTAATGCTCTAGAGTGAAAGAAATTTCGAACCATGCTAATTATCTATACCCGAACAGTAGGCCAGTAGTGATGGAAGAAGTCTGTTGTCATGCCTTCTGGTCCGATGGCTTTGTGGGTTCTAATATTTTTGACCGCCATGTGAATTTCTTGCTCTGTCAGCATACTACATAGCAGGATGTAATCTTCAGGTGTAATCATTGGCTAAATGAGTTCCTCAATGACAATTGCTAGCTCTGGGTTTGACGTTTTGTAAATATCCTTGAAATGCTGGAGAAACATGTCACCAATGTGCTTTTTACTGTACTTCCACTGACCATTAGATGTTTTAAGAGCATCAATTTGGTTGCGACGCTGCCAAATTATTGTAGATAAGTGGAAATGCATAGTGTTGAGTTCTTTAGTTGTCAACCAAGTAATTCTGGATTTATTCTTCCAAAGCAACTCTTCCCGCTGAGCTTCTTTTTATATTTGGCTTCTGAGCGATTGCGCAGCCTCATGTTGCACATAAGAGGGAGGCAATTGTTGAATAGAATCCAACTGATTACGAAGAGCTTGAAGTTTGGTTTGGACATGGTTGAAATAGTCCTTGTTCCAAGTTCGAAGGGTTGTCTTTGTTGCTGCAATTCTACAAATCAATTGATGAGCTGGCGAACCAACTTGTGGCCTATTCCAGGCCTAATTAATGACAACCCAACTGGATGCATCCCGAGACCAGAAGTTTTCAAATCGAAAAGGTTTTGGTCTGCCTGAGGATTTTCCATAATTATAGAGAACAATCGGTTCATGGTCAGAAGCTTCATGCGAGAGATGGTGAATAACAACGTGAGGAGATAACAAATTCCATGCCCCATTAGCTAGACCTTTGTCCAACCTCTCCCGAATTTGTTTATAACCTTTTTGGCAATTGCACCATGTAAATGGATTCTCGAAAAGTCAACCTCCAGAAATCCATAATTTAAGTTTCAGTTGATAAAGGCAATCTCTAGATTAACTTGCATAGGGCCGACCCCCTGTTTTTCTTCACCACTTGAGATGGCATTGAAATCACCTAGGACTATCCATGGGGCCATTATTTGCCTTGACAATATCCTCTAGCAAGTTCCAAAAGTTTCAAAAGGCCTCATTCTGATGCCAATCAGTTGGGCAGTGGATCAGAGTAAGTCTCCAGGGCTAGTGCTGCGAGTCTGAATGAATGATCAGGTTAATGAGGTGGCGGTCAATGGATAGTTGTTAAAAATCAACTCCTGGTCTCCATGCAAATATAATGCCCCCATTAAATTTCATAGCTAGAATATCATGAGAAAGAGGAAAACCCAAACTAGATAAGATGGCTCTAATATCCCTTGTTTTTGTTTCAAGTAAACATAGGAAATCGAGATTCTTCTGCCTTATGATAGCCCGTAATTCTCTGATTGCCGGGGCATAAGCCAAACCCAAACAATTTCAAAATATGAAGATCATGGCTGTGGTGGGGGCATGGTAAGGCTCACCTCCTCAACCATGTGAGTGTTATCAATTTTCATGGAGCTCACTACTTTAGCTTTCTTCTTTTGCAAGGATTTGACTTGCTTCCATTGAGTTAGAGGCATGAATTCCTCTAGCTCATCAGCAGAATCATCACTATCATGAGAAGGACTGAACGAAATAGGAAAGCGATCTTCATTGATCCTTTTCTTGGGGCGGGGCTGAAAAGGACCAAATTTCAGCTGTCTTTTAGCCCCCACATAACTACTTGGCCGACTGGGTTCAATTTCCATGCGAACACGGTAAGGATCCTCTAATTGTTGCAATTTAGTTGTTGAGTCTTCTCATGCCCTTGTGTCCTCTTTTGACTCCATTTTCTGAATAACCACACCTTTATTTTTCATACGGATGGGATGAGGCACACATGGCGTCAAATTGCAGGGGCCCACGATGGACTTGGGTTATCTACAGAAGGCGACATTGGAGCTGAATTAGAGGAGTCCGCAGTGACAAGTTTGGGTTGACTGGGTTTTTGAATAATTGGGGGCCCACTAGGTTTGGTGGCCAAGGTGATGTTCGTTTTGAGAAAAAATGTAGGATTTTAGAGAAGTTGCGAATTTTTATGTTGAATAGTGTTTTATTGGTGTTTGTGTAAAGTGGAGAGAGAAATGATTTGATATAATTGTTTAATAAAAAAGTATTGGAGTTATGTGAAAAAGTATAGAGAGAGAAAATTTATGTTGAATAAAAAATTAAAAAGTTGTTGGAGATTGTGTAAAATGTATTGATTTTTATGTTTGAATTCTGAATATGTTCGATGGTAGAAATGTGAATATACTTAGAATCCTGAAAAATTGTGAAAACGAACATACCCTTGGATTTGTCGAGCCCCGCTAACTAATCCAAAGGTAGCGACCAATTGGTCTAAGAATCTTCGAGAATCTGAGTTCTGACCCCCCTCAGGCTCAGAGGGGAGCCGCCCCGCATTTAATTCTGGAATGCAATGCAAGAGGTTTTAGGGTGGGGTCCTGCCGTCATTTGGACTGGCGTTCAGAAGACGTTGGTGGGATGCGGCTTACTGCCTCGTATGACTTACTGCACGCAATGTCAACTTTTTGGCCATGTGAAAATGATGGCCGTGAGGGAGTAAAAATTTCCATTGTATCCCTGTCATCTTCCTAAGTTGGATGTTTGGTTCAGACGGCCATGGATCCTAGCGTGGAGTACGAGACCATGGCCGGCTCCTGCTATAGGCAGCATAGCGGTTGTCTAAGGCCTCTAAATTTAGGAGGCCCCCAATTTAATTTTTTTTTTTGTAATGGTATATTTAAAGAAATTTAATATTAAGGCCTAAAAAACTTTACTTAATTGAAGAGGCCTTATAATCTCTTTGAATGAAAGAACATTAACTTGTTCCCAAATTTAGGAGGCTTCAGTTCAAAATTTTCTTTAATGTTATATTTTAAAAAAATTAATATTAAGGCCTCAAAACCTTAATTTAAAGAGCATATTGTTTGAAGAGTCCTATTAAATCTCCTTAATTGAATAAACGTTAACTTTTCACTTTTTGTGGTATTTATAAATTAATTCTCCATTCAACCCTATAATATCTTCTTGTTTAATGATATTAATTACAATTAATTAAAAGAAACCCTATAAAGTCTACCTCAATTGATTCAATCTCTTTATTTATTTAATTTTTTACCGTTAGATATTGCTAGCATTTTAAGTCTTAAATAACAAATAAAAGTCTATCTTTAAAAAGACTTAAACTTACTTAAGGCAATATCTGTCAAGTACCAAAAATATAGAAAAATTCTCTCTCAACCATTATGTTTGTTATTCTTATCATTTATTGGAGCTTCTCAACTCTTATCTTTTATCACTAAAGTCTTAGGTACTATTATTCTAAAATTTTTACTTTAATTTATTTTAGTTATCATTGAAATTAATAAAATCTTACTTAAAATAGTATGACTCAAGAAAGATTAAATGATTAGTAATATTATTAATTGAATATGATATATTAACAAATCTAGAGTATAACACTTTGATAAGTAATTTTGCATTCCTAAAAGCTATAAAAAAAATTTTAATTAATATTTATTTTTTTAAATATATTATTATAAAAGGCATCACTTTAGAATTTTGCCTAAACCCCCAATTACCTTGGAACCGCCTATGAGGCTCGGCTTATTATTGCTTCCCAAAGGGCCGGAGTATCCCTGGTGATATGTACCTTCAGCTCTCATAACTACACTATAACCATGTGGCCCCAGCATTTCCCCTGCGGCCCTGCCTCATAAGTACAGATATTCTGGGAATGTCCCAGCCGACCGCAGTTAAAACAGAACTATGCAACTTTTTCATATCGAAACTGTATCCACATGCATTTTCTCACCTTCATCACGATCAATATAAAATCCTGGAACCAACGGTTGTAATAGATTAAGCATAATTTTGCAGCGAAGATATGTTGTACCCCATACATGCAGCTGTGAACTGAAATCTAGCTCAAGGACTTCTCCAGCTTGACTTGCCGCAAAAAGAGCCATACTACGGGTCATTTTCCCTAATGGTAGTCCATGCACTTGTAACCAAACTGGCGTTGTCGTAAAGTTAAGTTCTTGGAGAGATTTGCCACTCTCCCATGGTTTGAGAACCAGCATGGATCCTTAATTTTATACTCCAGGGACATTGCTCCAATATTTTGCTTCGAATACTCGCATTAGGGAAAGAGAATATAAGTGTCATTCGTACCTATTTCCATCTCTAGGTCTTTAATAAAGCTCCAGGCTTTGAAAATGGCTTCTCTAATTCCCGTTTTGTTGATCGGCTTAGTCGTAAAGAGCTTGCCCACCAAAATGCGGTCCACTTCATGTTGTGCATCTTCTGCCTCTTTTCCCGGATCAGGAGGGGGACCATTCCAGCCCAAAGCTTTTGTTTTGGAAGTGAGCTCATCACGTATATGTTGGAAAGGTAACCTGGTTTTCTGGGTGAAGGGAAGAAAGGGGAGAAGGAAGTGGGAAGGAAGAGAGAGAGTAGAAAAGGGTGAGCAGAAAATGGAATCCTAGCAGGACCAAAGGAAATGAGAAGGAAGTCGGAGAGAGGAAGGGATCCAGAGAGCGGAGATGGGGGTAGGAAGATCAAGAGTGGATAGAAAGAGCGAACGGAAAGTCACGCGGGTGACGGAAAGAGAAAAAATCTTGGAAAGCTCTACGAAGAGAGCGGGTTTCCTGATAATATAAACAGTCAATTATATAGGTTGGGTGGTGCATGCACCAACAGTCCCAAGGACCGGGAGTTCGTTGTGGAAAAACTGAGACATCAATTTGGAAGCAGACATCATTGTGAACAGACAGATGAGAGAAATGTGGACACATATCATTCAAAAAACAAAGACGAAAGACGAATGCACAGAGTGCCAAATACAGAGTCCATAGTCCATCAGTCTGGAAGCGTACGTTAATCATCTTCATGAAAAAAAATCACTAGATGTAGAAAATAATCAAGTCTATCATCATTTGAAAAGCAGAGCCTTTTCAATAACAAAAAATACAACCCATTTCTCGAAGAAAAGCTCATGAGCTAATCAATCAGGTGACTATCAACAAGGCGACTACAGGACAAAAAACACAATGTACAAGACTGAATAACTGGTATGGCCTGTGCAAAGAATGCTTGACTACAGTTTCTAGTTGGGAGGGTAAAACTACAACAAAGAAACTAGCACATCAGTAATTCAGCAAGGAGTATTTTATGCGCAGTACAATCTTTCCCTTGTCAACCCCAAGTTTTGCCCCTGTGACCAACCAATGACAAGGGATATCTTGTGGCCCCTTTGACATTTCAGTAAAGTCCACAATTTTTGCCAGTTTTCCAATTTGGATCGACGTATCTTCCTTCTTGTCACCTGAAAACGATGAAGATGTGCCATCAGGCCTCTGTGAACTGTAAAGGGGTGACGGGTTGTGATCCCAAACGGACCGCCTGATTGTACAGCCTGGTACTTTAGAGAAAAGGAGTTTGAGGTGTAACACGTTTTTGGCACCGAAATCCCATACACCAAGCTGAGCCCCCGTGACAATATGAACACCAGAGAGGTCTCCGATACAAGTCTCATTGTGCTCAATAGGTGCTGTGCTTACGTGGGAGAAGTTCTTCCACTTGATTGACTCGAACCAACGACTATCTTGTTCCTCTGGACCCTGCCACTTCGGTGCACCAATGGCCACGTGTGCATCCCAATGGGGTTGAAGAATCTTTGGAAGAGACACTAAATGCTGCAAATGGATGGCAAGCCGGTTCTGTTTGCTACCTTCTAGACTAAGCCTAAGGCCTCCTGACAGATGATAAAATGTACAGAAAGATGATAATAAGTTCCATGTAAGGAGATATATGTTAGGAGGTGTTGACCTCCTGACAGATATGATCTCTTTTTCCTAATATACTGCTTACTTACCCCCCCCCCCTCCCCGGAAAAAAAAGATATTCTAATTATGCATTAGCTTTGCACTTTCGTTCAATAGAACTGCAGTAAGCCAAGAACAAAGACAGGAACCTTAACCATCGAAGGAGTTAGAATTCCACGGATGCTATCGAATATTCATAGTCTGTCTGTCTCCGTCTCTTCACATTTTTGTGTTCGAAGGAGTGAGAAGTTTGTCACCAAAAAATTATAGCCTTTCCAGAGTACAATTGGGAAAATAAACTTCTGTCTCCAGTTTTTGAGTTTAACATAGAATATTAAGCACCAGCTCCTCACCACACCTAGGATCTTATCCTTAAGGTGAATTAACACATGCCATGATTTGGATAACAGTGATGTCAAACCAGTTAACCCATACACGACAGAGGCACAAACAGAGAAGAAGAAGAAAGGGAAAACAGAGACATAAATGTACTTATCCAGGTATTCCTGCATGTAATTTAGTCTCACCAAGTTTTTGGCCCCAGTTACGTTTTTATCAGTCTCTCTTTTATATAGTAGGAGTACCAACTGAAAAAATGCATTACATCTCTGAATCATTGAGGAAGCCAGTTCCAAATTCATTATTTAGTAATCATACCCATACAAAGAGTTTATGGAACAATGAATAATACCTGATCTGGGCTCACATAGAGCCTTGGACCCATCAAGCTGAACTGAAGGGAGGAACAAACAGGCTCCTTTCTTTGTAGATTTTGTTCTGGAGCCCAAACTCGAGCAATTTGAAAATCCAAAAAATATTGTAAATCTTCAATAGGTGGCTTGTCTGGTAAGATGATAACAGATAGCAAAATAATAATCATCAGGAAGGAGTTTAGGTAAAACAATTTATCCTTAAAAAGAAAATGAATAAGACTGCCACTAAGAAGTCTTCAATGAAATTGCAGTTGGTATTATTGAGGATATATAGAGCTTTACTTGTCTTACAATAATCACAAAGGCAATACATCGGGACGGTAATTCAAAGCAAGACTTTTTACCCGAAAAGAAATACAAAACAAAACAAATACCAAATTTGACATAACTGAATGTAAGATCTTTTTCATGTTGTATCATCTCTATGGAATCATTACCTTGTTTTAACTCCATCTTATCATGGAATCTATTACTCAAAAATCCGTAAAAATATTTGCAACAGTATGTTGCCCTATCATGAATGCCAGAAACTTTCAGGCTTAGTTGTATTCTAATCAAATCCCTTCTACAAGCTAACGTTTTTGGGTGACTTTGCCCTGTTGGTTCAACAGGGTTTTATGAAAAGATCTAACCAGGTCAGAGTTCATGATATTCTGAGACATTAGACTGAATAGTGTATCCGTCATGTATAGATTACATATCAATACATTTTGTTATCAATGTATTATCATTGCTATTATACAAATGAAGGGTGGTATTGCAAAGACTTTCAGAATGGCTCCAATCCTTTTCACTTCATATCATAGGATTTTTAATAGGTTTGTGACAAACTTTAATAGCAACTTTCTAGAACAATAAATTCAAATTTCAAGCACATAGATGAGATCTTACACTCTAGATATAACTCAATTGCACGGGCCAAATGCTTTATTCCAGTCACCCCTTCCAACAGAGAAACAATCGGTGTAAATGTCATATTAATCACATCTGGTGCCAATTGGACAGTCTCTGCCCACTTGACATGATTCTGCTCAAGATCATCGCCTCCTCTCCTCCTGAAAATAACAGTAACATCCTGCAGGAATAGACGTAAATCTTTATAGATTTTTGTTTGCAAATAGACCAAGAGAAGAATAAAACACATTCCAGAACAAGGCGGCATGATGAGATGAGTTAAAAGTTCCCTGAGGCTACAGGGAATAAATAAAATGTTTCAGGAGAAAAAAGTCCCAAAGGGAGAAGCACTATAAACTGACCTTATCCTTGTATTTTAAGGGGCCAGCACTTGATTGGCTTTTTGAGTCCAGAAACCTCTGGTCCCCAATATCTTTCAAATAGCTCTCAATGTCCACAGTGGATAAAGGAGATGACTGGTGCTGCCTAATATAAACTACATCTCTTCCACCGATTGTCGCCGATGTAACAACATGCGTACCGAAATTCTCAATGAAACTGTAAGAGGGAAAATACGATGGAAATTCTCAGAAAAACCATTTAATTCATCTATTACTTTTAGTTTAAGTGTTGTTGACCAGAACATTGAGTTGATCCAGTAAATATCTGAATATGCATACTGTGGAATCATTGCAGTTTGGATCGTTAAATATCTTCCAGATAAATTAATAGGGGAACTAAATCCAAAATATGCCATTGGAAGTGGTATTCAAAACAAGGAACTCAAAACAAAAGAATCAGTGCTTTTTACTTTCTCCAAGGACAAAGCAAGTTTCGTGTTCTGTTGGGACCAAGATCCCACATTTGATTGAGGAATACACCACTCATCATGGGTAACAAGGAAATTAGTATCCATCCTTAAGTGCATTTTGTGAGGTAATACCATAAGAATCAATACAGAGCAGAGTATTTAAAAGACAGAACAGTATTTGCACCTCCGAATCACATAGTCGTTCTCTTTGAAGATGCAGAAAATATTGATTAAAAAAGGATTTCATCGTCTTGTTAGAAGATCAATCTAAAGAACAAGTGTGTTTTAATTTAAATAATCATCAATCTTAATGAGCAAATATAGAATATTGCCAAGCTGAAGTGAATTTCAATGGTACAAATCAATAATTGAGTTGCTTACCTTGCCAAAGATGCAAAATCCCAAGAGAAAGGAACAGCACTTTTTATTTCTTCACACAACACTAAATTTGACTTTGCTAACTTAACTTCAAATAAGGGGATGACATATCCAACCATTGCAAGGGATTTTGTAGCAGCTGCATCAACTTGCCAAGAACCAGTGAAATTGAACATCGCATTAAAACTTCCCAGCGGTATGCGATCTGATACACCTGATTTCTTGTTAAAATATTCTGCCATCTGAAATTGCAAGTAACAAAGGCAATAAGGCATCAATTAAACAGTAGTAGGTTAAAACATAAAGGTAGAATGGTTTGATTCTATCAGAGAATAAGCCCAAACATCAGTGCAGACATGATTTCATCATACAATACATGCGAATGATGCTCAATATAGCAATAGCACGATACAATCCTCTCTAAATATATATTTAAAGAATGAGCCTCAAACTTCATAACAAAAAAACTCTAGTGGGAATACAATGATTTGAAATCTCTCCAAAGTGAACATGAGAATATTATGCAGCAAAGTTTCATTGATTCTTTTACAAACAAAGATCATTAGACCATAAAAGATGGAATGTATAAGTCAAACAACGTAAGCAAATAGAAGAATGCAAACCAGAAAAAAAAATGTGGAAAAGAAAGAAGCATCAGCAACTTTGAGAACTCTCATTATACAAGGTCATTATGGGAGTCTACAGAGAATATGAGGTAATATTGGCTTGGAACAAGTTTAGGGAGAGCTTAAAGGACCATAGTGGTTAGTTCCAATAAGTTGATCATTTCCTTTTTCTTTTCCTCTCTCCTTTTTGAAAAGATACCATATATGCGTGTATGTCTGTACGTTCTTACATAATAAATTTGAAAGAGGAAAGTGCACAAGCAAAAGGAGCTCCTAGAAGTAATAATCTGAAGTTCAAAAGATTAAAAATCTAAACAATTAGTGAAATGGGTCCTGCCTAGAGCGGTCACCTAATATTCCAATTACCTCGAGCAAAAGAGACAATCAAAACCTGAAACAGTTATATTCCTTCGAATGTCCAATTGTTTCTTTCTCATTAAATTTGTCTAAGATGTTCACCGTTCTGGTATGCAAACAAAGGAGAGACAGTACACCAATGGCCTTCTCCACTATATCGTCTAACTTTGGGATGGGAAGCGCACAACCCACATGCATCATTAGATGAAAACACTCCAGTCCAGTCACGTCCTGGAAGTGGCTTGTCAACCATCAAGCCTAAGACAATTGCAATTTGGATGTAAAGACCAGTTAGTCTTCTATTGAACGTTGCTCCTCAACATGTTTTGAATTTCCTTCACATCATCTCAGTTTGTCTTCCATTGAACGTTGCTCCTAATCATGTTTTTAATTTCCTTCACATCATCTCAGTTTGCTTCCATTGAACGTTGCTCCTAATCATGTTTGAATTTCCTTCACATCATCTCAGTTTGTCTTCCATTGAACGTTGCTCCTAATCATGTTCTGAATTTCTTTCACATCGTCGGAATAACTCCATGGCTCATTCTCTGGCTAAATAGGCAACCTCCTTGTAATGTTTTGGAATGCTACCACTGAACTCTATCCCTAGTCTTATCTTATCTTGTGATGAAGTTTACAAACCACCTTGATGTACTAATCCTTTTGCTATGAAGTTCAAGTACTATTTAGAAAAAAAAAAAGTTGGCAGACAAGCAACATAAAGGTATCCAGTTCCTGGTTGTAAAGGGGTTGAGTGAGGTCTGTTAAGTCTTAGATTCCATTTTTGCCAATAAAGAATCACCATTTTCAGAGTGTTTCCAAAAGCCAACAAAAGATTTCTGTTGATTGTCAAAAGATACTTTGGATCAGTTCCTTGGTCGCTCGCCTAAAGCCTGGCCTATATAAGACTAATGGGTTTCCATACTAAGAACCGCAGCAGAAGAACATCATTAGAGCTGTCACTACTTGAGATGAGAAAGCATTTTTCCCTGACTAACATGCCTTCCCAGAATATACCTCAAGACTTGTTCCCATAATATAGCTAACAAATATTCAAGACGTTGTTGAATGATGATTTTCATGGACATCGATTGTTCTCCCATACTAAAAAGATTTTTATCTTGTTCATCATTCTCCTGACTATGATACCTGTGCCACCATTTTTATAGCCCTTTATCTGGGTACACGTTAGCCAAGCCTAATCCAGAAATTACAATCCGAGATTGGAAGGAAAATTGTGAGAGAAATTTATAGCTGTTCTTTACTCTCTATCCCTGCTCCAACCCAAATCATGAATCTCTCTCTCCCAACAACACTGTAAGAATTCACACTGAAGATAATCGAGCATTCTCTGACACAGCTAGACCATGGAACTCTTGAACAAGGGGAAGCCAAAGCTTAAAAGTTTAAGCCATCACAGAGGGGAACAAAGCTGAAGTTGCCATATCCGTCCCCAAACTGACTAGCCAGTTACATTTCGTCCCACATTAACAACAAAGACCAGAGATCCATTACAAAACAAGATAGCTCAGTCATCTCTGAATAACAAATCCTAATTATTTCCCTTCCAATTTGAGATCTTCCAATAAAATTGAACCATAATTTTCAGCACATTTAGTTGTACATAAATCTAGAACTCAGACATTCAATTTCAGAAACACAGACATTAGTACATCAGCCTGAGAAAGAGACCTCTGCTTGTTGGTTCCCACCGGCTTCCTAGGATTTTCCTCAGCTCCACAAGCCATGAGTACATCACCGGAACTTTTGGACCACAACCTCTGCTTGTTGGAAAGCGCTTTAAATATGTGAGGAGTAGTCTGGCTCTATGAATTTAAGCTAACAACATCTCTGATCCATCAGGATATGTAATTCCCTATAAAAAAATCTCTGATCCACCAGGATATGTAATTACCTATTGTAAAGTATACGACAGAGAGGGAAACTCATATGAACATTTAGTACTCTACCTTCATTGACGTGGAGATAGAGCCATAGGTTCCATGCAATTCAATTTTTTTTTTGCATGATATCTCCCAATGGTTAGATGACCTTTCAATGAAATTAAAATAAAAATTTCCCAACAGTGCCAGAATACATAAATTTTGGAGCTTTTTTGTTCATCCAGCACCAAAATTTTATTTTCAAGTGTTGACAGACTAAAATTTGGTCCAATTTAACCACCAAAATATCACATTAGACCGCTAGAAGAGCAGCGAAGTGGTGGCTTTCCACAGAGAGATCTGGGAAATTTTTGGTGGCATTTACAAACATTTCATGACATACGTAGTACATAGTACAGAAATCATATAGTTATTATGACAACAAATTAAGAAAAGAAGCACATTGAAAGGCATAAGCAAAGCAATCTTTAATTTTCCTAGAACTTCCTATTGTAGACGAGAAGAATCCACCCAAGGTCTTAGAATGCAAAGCACCAATTGAAAGAAGACGACATCCTACACCAACTCTTAAGCAAAAGGTCCAAACATAAGCAAATCTCAATCTGAACCACATTCACATGAATGGATACAAAAGGTTCAAACATAAGCAAATCCCAACAAGCCCAGTCATGTTAACAAAAGAGTTGAATCATCCCCGCCTATAACCCCTTACCTAACCAGACTACAACAAGAAAATAAATATCCTAGATATTAGTTACATACCCAATCAAAATACAGTACCATACTCCCTACAAATACCAAGTTGGATAGAATGAGATGAGATAAAACCAAATCACAAACCTATCAACAACAGAAAAACCGAAAAAGAAAGAAGGCAACGATATGCCAACAAGTCCATTGCTCCATCGGAATGCATAACTCAGATACATCAAAGGTAATTAATTCAAGCATTCATCACACCGAGATTAAGAAAGTAAAAACCATAGACCGTATGGATCAAGAAACCACCTCATGGAAGCTGCACACAGATTTCTTCTCTATACCACTCTTCCCCATTGAGCAATCAATCTCGAAGGGCACATGTGGCACCAGAAGGCCATCAGAGAGCACAAGATCCCTGGTTTTGTCCTCCTCAAGGTGAACCAACCTCGACCCAGGAACCCCCTTGCAATAGAGGAGCCTAATATCGGATGTGACATCGAAGCCTCGGCCCAGAGCTTGGATTGAGTTGCAGATAGTGGTGGACAAAGCATCAGAGCTAAAACTCCTCGTTGTTATCGTTTTGGTTGTTGCCGTTTCTGAGTTTTCCATAGGGAAAGGATCTTTCATTGGTGGGAAAGAAGAGAAGGTCGTGAAAAGTAAATGGTCTGGTTGTTGAGGTGAAACGCGAAATTCATGTTAATGGGAAGCAGACGATAGTGTTATTGATTTGGGTTTCCTTTTGTTTTGTTGCGGAACTGGAAATGTGTCTGGTGGTGGTGGGGTAACGCTTTGGACTTTTGCTGGTGGATTAGCTCTACCTCTTTGTTCTAAAGGCAGGCTTTTGACCATCATTGATGGCTAAGAACGCGTTTTTCTCGGTAGAGGCAGAGGATGCCGAGGTTATATTTGTTTTCTAAATTTTTTAAGGATTCAAATCCATTCACTAAATCTCGGTAGAGGCAGAGGATGCCGAGGTTATATTTGTTTTCTAAATTTTTCAAGGATTCAAATCCATTCACTAAATTACTTAACGTGTTTAAAATTTAAATATAAATATAATTAAATATATTTTACATAATTTTTAATAATTTTTTATTTTTTTATTAACATAAATTTTTTTATATTTTTTGACATAATTTTAATATTTTTTATTAAACAATTATATCAAATAATTTTTCTCTCTACTTTATACAAACATCAATAAAATACTATTCAACATAAATATTCACTGCTCTAAAATCCTACATTTTTACTCCAAACGAATATCTCCATCGTAACGATGCCTTTTAAAAAGCAACGTCCCAAGTTTTCCTTTATTTTAATTTTTCACGCTACTGCATATAAATTTCATTCACATGCAAATAAACAAAATTCATGTTGGTGGGGTTTGAATTCGATTTCCGTATTGGGTTTTTCTCAGTTTTGTTATTCGATTCGGTTCCCATTGATTTTACAAATTTGGTTTTCCTTTAATGTTTTTTTATATGTTGCTTTGATTAACTACATTTTCTCAGCTTTCTTCCCATTGCATAAAAAAAATTCGCCAGTTTATAGGTAATAATTTGACCTTTTTTAGTAAAGAAAAAGATGATAAAAAATAAGAGGCGAGGAGACTGGTATTATATAGATGAACGAAACCATCATAAAACTCAAGGCAGGCATCATATTTGCATGCTCAAATTTCTTTCACTACTGTGAATGAGGTTTTGTTCGTGAGGGGAGAATGCCATTAAAAATGCTTTTGTTTCCTTCCCTTCAATGATTCTTTGATTTAGCTTCGCTTATAGTCGATCAAGTTTAATTGTTAGAACCGTATTCTCCTGTCATAAACTAAGAATTTTTAATAAAATTCAGATGTATAGTTAATTTTTTTTTTAAAAAAAATTAAATGAAGAATAAGACAAACAATTAATTAGCAAAAGTAAAATATAATAAACCAGTGAAGAATATAGTGAAGATATTTTAGCTAGCATCTTAAGGATCTTTCCCATTCACCTGATCTTGATGCTATTGTTGCCAAGGTATACATAACCATTTACAGTTGTTCAGCAAACAAAGTACATCTTCCAAAATTGGCTGTATAAAACATTAAGCTTGCTTCGTTTTATAGGAGATTAAAAAAAATTAACTGTCAAATTGTCAATATCAAAACCTTTTATTGTGATACTGTAGATAGGATCAGCTCAAGGGTTAAGCAACTTTGGCAGTTGATTAAAACCCTACTCTCGAGTTAGACATGGTAGTAAAAAAGAAAGAATGTATATTTCATATATAAAGCTTCGTTTTCAAAAATATTGTTGTAACTCTATTTTGTGAAAAAATTTATTTAATTTTTATTTCTTACGACAGAATCTTTTAAGTCTATATTTTTTAAAAATTTAAAATTTATTATATTAGAAAATAAAAAGGCCTGAGTTTTTGCCTTATGCCTCCCATCTGTACTGAGCCGGCCCTGCAGTTTAAGGGGATGTTTGAGTGTGAAAATTTTGGGTATTGGAGTTTGAAAAATATTATAAAGTAAAGATATGTTATAAGAATTGGTGAAAAAGTGAAAAGAAATAAGATTTTTAATAAATATTATAATAATAGAAAATTATGTGAATTTTTTTATTATTAAATCCAGACTCAAATTTAAATGTCAATACTTGAAGGTTACGGTGTGATTGAAGGTAGGGGACCTTAGGCGATCGATGTTGTCATGTTACATTGGGGTGGGAAGATGGGGAAAACTCTCGAATGGGAGATTGTGCCAACGTTTTCGCTTCGTTGTATGCTTTGCCGTCACTTTTCAGCGTTCAGGTCGTGGTCAAAAAGGGTTCCGAATGATAGTTTTTAATGAGTTCATGGTCCTCATGGCGGTGGGATCCAAAAGGATGCTGAACGAGTCACCCTTGGCTGCTGCGTGAAGGTATGAAATCAGCCAGAAGAACCGTCCGGGTGCAGTTTCAGGTGACCAAGCACTAAAGAGTTGTTGCTTCTGGAGATAGACTCCATGGCGTACATTTAGAACCATTTCATCCTGATTTAGGGGGATCCGAGTCAGACGATGCCGAATTGTCAGATTGCTCATTAATGGCGCTGGATTATCTGGAGCGGGCAGATCAGCGCAAAAATGGCAAGAAATCGTGATTTAGCCTGATTGGGGCAGTTTCCGTGCACGTGTCGGTATTTTGGCCATAACTTTGGCTACAAGGGTCTGATTCGCACCCGTGACCCCAATTCGGAAAGCTATTTTCGAGCCCAAAATCAGCTGATTTCCTTTTCGAATATCTAATTTTAGTTAATTTTTGCTATTTATGGTAATTTCCTTTTTGTCGATTACGAAATAATTCTGAACCCGATTTGGGCCAGATTTTTTGCAATCGTTTGATTTCTTTCCATATTTCGTTTTAGTAAAACTTTTAGGGTTTTGCTATTTTTGGCAAAATTCTATTAAGGTCGAATTTTCAGCTATTTTAACCCAGCTTGTGGGTTGTTTTGATTCATTCCTGATTATTACGAATTTTATTGAATCTAGAGTGTTTCTGAATTCTTTAGGTCGAAATTCTCTCTTTCCCTTCTCGTAAATTGCCTTTTGTTTTAGCCTACAAAATAATATCTATTCTGTCCGGCGTCAATTGGTATCAGAGCTCAACATCTTCCTAAGGCGATTTTTTTCATCAGTTTTCGGTGGGCAGGTTCCGAATGAGGAAGTCCCGCATCGTGATCGTAACGTTCAGGATGTTATGATTGAGGATTTGCAGAGGCAAGTGGCAGAGTTAACCCAGCGCCTGGCGGCGCAGGAAATCGGTCATCATGATGTGGAAGATTCTGATGCCGACAATTCGACCTTCGAAAACCCGTATCACAATCAATTCCATGAATACCATGGTCGAGAGAACCGTCATGGAGACCTAGACTTCAGAGTTGATTTGCCCGAGTTTTCTGGTACGTTACAAGCTGACTGTTTTATCGATTGGTTGAATGAAGTAGAACGGATTTTCGATTACAAAGAGGTCCCGGATCGTGTCAAAGTGAAACTGGTGGCCATCAAACTCAAAGGTAGAGCATTTGCGTGGTGGGAGCAGTTGAAACGTTCAAGAGACAAGCAGGGCAAGGCCAAGATCTTTGATTGGGAGAAGATGAAGAAGAAGTTGAAGAGCCACTTCCTTCCCTTTGGCTATACTCAAACCCTGTTTCAGCGACTTCATTCGTTGAGGCAAGGAATGAGATCAGTGGAAGATTATACGGAGGAGTTCTATCAGTTGGTCGCTCGGAATGATTTGAATGAGACAGATGAGCATATTGTGGCGCGCTATTTGGGGGGTTTGCGACAACCTCTGCAGGATGCCCTCAGCCTTCACTCGATGTGGACGATTTCTGAAGCCTACCAGCGTGCGCTTGCTGTGGAGAAATAGCAAAATAGGAGACCCGTAATTAGAAACGATCAACCACAAGAATCCCGTCCTCCCCAGCAGTCACCAAAAGGTAATCCTAACCCTACTATTAAGTGCTTTAGATGTGGTAAATAGGGACATATAGCAACTAATTGCAGGAAGCTTGCTAGTCAAACGGGCAAAAATCTCCTGCTTGAGGACGACGTGGAAAACGAGACTGAGGAGATGAGAGAGCCAGTGTATGACGAAGAAGGAGAAGAAGAGGTGTTGTATGAAGACGATCATGAGACGTTGGTCATTCGTAAGAGCCTCCTGACTCCCAGAGGTGAGCCTGAAGATGATTGGTGGAGAACTCATATCTTCCGCATAACCTGCACCATGGCCGACAAAGTTTGCAAGATGATTATTGACAGTGGCAGTTGCGAGAACGTAGTATCTGAAGACGTTGTCCAGAAATTGCAATTGAAAACCGACCGTCACCCAAAACCTTACAAACTGTCATGGTTGAATAAGGACAGTGAGGTAACAGTAGATAGACGATGCTTTATGTCTTTTTCTGTTGGTAAGGAATATTTCGATAATGCTTTGTGTGATGTAGTGTCCATGGATGCGTGTCATTTACTGTTAGGCAGACCATGGCAGTATGATCGACGTGTTATACACGATGGATGGAAGAATACATATTCCCTTAGCATCAAAGGGAAAAAGATTGTGTTAGCGCCTCGTCGGGATGGACTCAATCCCACCCCGGTTATCGGGAATAATAATCTGCTTTCTATGTCCAGGTTTTTAGTTGAAGAACGTGAAAACGTAGGCTATGCTTTACCGTCATGTGGAAATAGTGCAGCAGGCAAGGTTCCAGCATTAGAGTTTTCTGATTTGATGCCAGTAGATCCTCCTCCTGGACTGCCGCCTATGAGAGACAAGCTTAAGGAGCGAAAGATGAGATCTTATTCTACTGATGCTGTTGTGAACTCGAGGACGAGTTCTTTCCAACCCGGGGTGACTGATGCAGGGGGATCCGAGCCAGACGATGCCGAATCCTTTTGCTAGTTTTCCAATAATTATCATGTTTTCCACATGGGGACGGCTCCCAAATTTTCCACCCATTATATACATTTGTTTGAGTGTCTTGATTCTGGTGAACATGCTTATTTTGTGTGTGTGCAACTTGCAAGTTGTAAGCAACCGAAGACCCAATCACTAGAGCACGTGATTCACACTGGCTGGCCACAAAATCCTTTGACTGAATCATGCACTGGCCCTATATAGTATACACCATGGTTTTTGGCTTTTTGAATAGGAAGGGAATGATCAAACAATTCCAAAACCTACATTTTCCTCGTTTTTTCTTATTTGACTTCCTTTTGATGTTCCGAATGATCTGAACTGCCAAATTGTGCGAGTCACGGAGGGAGTGGCTGCTTTCAGGTGGCTTATGGAGGAACTGGCATGGTTGCTTTTCCAAAATATGTGATCAATGAACAGTAAGAAATTTGCATAGCATTCTTCAAATTCATCAGGTTACGTAATGGGCTCCGCTGGGGCAAAAATGCTGTCAGACAGTATTAGGTGCTGTGGCCCAAAAAGCAGTATAATGTGCCTAATGTGCTTTTCAGTCGGATTGACCAAACCCTTTTTGCACTAACTGCTGGCATTGACGTGAAACCTCAGCTAACTGGGCAGAGAATAGCTGTAGTCATCCATTGTAGATTTCGATTTCGACTTCAACAAGTGGCTGACAGTGGGCTCTTTCAATGAATACGAACGGGCTCAGGCCATGAAGGAAAACGTTGGTTGGCCTGGGCCAAGGGGGGTCGGGCTCCCAAAGGCCCAGGCCCTGTAGGCTTTACACTAGGGATGGCCTGGGCCTATGGGGATCGGGCTCCCATAGGCCCAGACCAACTTATAAAAAAAATTACATTTAAATTTTTTTTGGCCAGTCCAATGGATGATGAGCATCGGTTTTCCCTCGCAGCAAGTTCCAAAATAATGAAATCATTCCATACATGTTTTGCTGAATCGATGTACATAACAAAATCATGTTGCACCGAGTCCAAGCAAAGAATGAAGAGCTGTCTTGACTTAGTTTGGGAAGGCTACCATTAATAAAACCGAGTTTGTTTTTTATGGTAAGAGCCACGATCATTGAGCGATGCCATGTGGAGTAGTTCTGTGCGCCAAGAAGTGGTTGTGATCGGAATGCTACCATTAAATGATTCGATGGATTATCATCCGTAGTTGTAGAAAATGAAGGTTGAGGTGGAGGAGAATTGAAGTTCTCAGGAATAACTGATGGTGGTTGATTTGGATTAGTAGTGGTAGGAAGAACAAGAGGTGGATCGGAAGAGGAAGGTTGTTCTGAAATAGAAGCAGGCATGATCTGTTTGTAAGGAACGAAAAAGCTAAAAATTGTTGAAGTCGCGGAAGTTGAAAATTTTGCTCCGATACCATGTTGGATTTGATGAATCAGAACTTCAGAAACAATTTTCCGCTACATTATGGTGGCAAGCTAAATGCCGCACTTTGTTTCTGAAACTAAGCTTCTAGTTTAATGTATCTGAAAACATGATGAGATGCATCTCACCCAATCTAGTAGGCATACAAAATCATCAGTTGGTCGAAACTTAGTGTTGTTCTTCCCAGCCACAACTTCCAATGAGACAATTCCAAAACTATATACATATGCTTTATATGTTAAATACCCCCATAATGCATATTCTGGCGCCATATATCCTCTGCAAAGAAAGATCATCCAATTAGCAAGTTGATAATTGATCTAGTCATGCATCATAGTCATACAAAGCATAACATACAGCCTTATGTTGCATTGCCCTTGCTATTTTAAGAGAATGTTTGAGTTGTTGCTCCACTGCATATAAAATTCGGAAGACTAACTATGCAGGTTATTCCTAACATCGCATTTGAAATAATTTGAAAAGCAAGAATACTCCATAACAGTACATCTGGATTGTCAATGCAGATGGATAAGATAAACAACCTCCTACAAATCTTTATGCCAGAACTTTTTCCATGGTACTGTCCATACATGAACTTGTTTTAGAGACGTCAATGGCCTCTTTATACTCGTTCACTTTTAGAGAATTCAGAGACATTGTGATCCACATTGATTCCAAAAGAATAAAAAATGAATGGAAGCAAAATTTGAGCTCAGAATGAGGAGAGACAAAAAGGTAGCTCACATAGTTCCTGCAATTCGTGTGCTAATGTGGGTATTCTCCTCTTCGTCAAGCTTGGCCAACCCAAAGTCAGAAATCTTAGGATTAAGGTCCCTATCTAGTAATATATTGGTAGTTTTGATATCCCTATGAACAATTTTCGAAGAGAGATACTTTTCTTCTATGGTGACCTATGTACCAAATTTATAAAATTGTAGTGCTTCGTTATTAGCATGACTAAATCTTTTATCTCTTCAAAGCTTATACATATATTTCTTTTACTTGGCATGGTTGAATACAAATTTTTGTTCTCCTGCATTCAAGTAAGGGTATTGAATTAAAGCACGGGCCTGGCACACCCCACAGTGATAAAAGGAAAAAGAGAAGCTTAGAAAAAAAAGTACGGGGACTCTGGAAATTTAACAGAGCTAAACCCCCCAGACCCCATTCTGCCTTTTTTCTTGCTCTTTTTTTTATGAAAATGTACATATTATATATTAAGAACTACAAGCAAAAACAAACAAACCAACAAAAAACAAAACATAATAAAACAAACCAATGAACAAAAAATAAAAAAAGTTCATTTTCGCAGAGTATAAGCGGCAAACTCATATTGATGTTCAGGAGACCGGTGGAAAGGTAAGACTCCCGAGGTTTCTCTTATGAATCATGATATATATATATTTTTTACTATAAGTATGTCTCGAATACTTCAAGGATTATGGATTAAAGATATTTACAATTACCTTAATTAAGTTCGAATCAACAGTGTATATTGACTTCCCAATCACTGAATAAAACAAAAACCTAATTAAGCAAGGAGGGGGTTCCCTATGAGTTTTGTAGCAGCCCCATGCATGAGAGAGGTTCTTGGGTGGCGTTATTGAAGATTGGAAGATCAAAAAAGTAAAGCGAGTTTGCTTAGGATCACCATCTTGTAAAGTTTGAGAATTAATAGTGGATCGATTGGTGTCGCCTTCGCACACCCGGAGTGTTTTTGTCACTTGGAGGAAGTTATCCTCAAGAGATTTTGATCTTTATATATGCTAATCATTATCTTGTTGAATATTTTGCAGATCTAAGTTGCTGGAAATTTGATTTCGTTATTAGTGTATAGGTTGCTGATATTTGATCTCATTATTCGATCTAAGTTACTTGATATTGGATTTGATAATAGCTTTTAGATTGCCGGAATCTTGAGTAGTTATTGTTGCTGTAAATTTCTTATTGCCTTGATTTTATAAGCTGTTGTAAATTCACATAGTCCTAAAAGTATAGTTGCTGGAAAAACATATTGTCTTGGACTTTGTGCTACTGTAAAATAGCCATATTATTGATTTTACCATTGCTGGAAAATCTGTTTTGTTCTTGGATTTATAGTGCTATAGAATTAATAGACCATTGATTTTTGAGTTGCTGTAAAATCCTTATAACAGGGTGTTTGTGCTTCCAGTCCAGTTAGCATTGCAAAAAAGAATAGGTGCTGTAAAATCTGCTATGTGAGTGTAGTTTATAGAACTTTTATTGATTGGTTGACTGAAAAATTAGTTGAGCTATTTTTCTGTGTATAGAAAGAAAGTGTTGATTAATTTTTAAATACCTATTCACCCCCTCTAGGTATATTTTTGCTCTAAAGCTTATTTCATTTGGTATCAGAGCCTACCAACTATCTTTGACTCTTAGTTGTAGTGATGGACAAGAGTCAATCATTGTCCATTCCTGTCACGCCCCGAACGCAGTCCCGCCGGGACCGTGACAGCCGCGAGCAATCCCGAGGAAAAGCCCCAACGAGCTTCCTAAAACATACAATGGAGAGAAAACTAGGATCGCGAGAGAGATGAGCCAAACTCATGACTAATCTTGTAATACAGTTCTTAAAAGAGGTTGATATCTTAGTTACAATATAAAGGTTCACATAATCTAAGTGACGGACCACAAC
Source organism: Myrica gale (assembly GCA_963930655.1). Classification (NCBI taxonomy): domain Eukaryota; kingdom Viridiplantae; phylum Streptophyta; class Magnoliopsida; order Fagales; family Myricaceae; genus Myrica; species Myrica gale. The sequence continues at coordinate 11,478,354 of OZ005603.1, read as the reverse complement.
GGTGAACTGCCACTCCAACAAGATACATAGTTGTCTTCTCTCTAAGTCAGATAGTCCTCCTGACTTCCTTTACCTGGAGCATCTGGAATGATACAGTTTTAAAAACGTGAGTCAAAAAGACTCAGTAAGGGAAAACTTAACTTGAAAACATGAGTTTATGACTTGAAATCATGGTTTGAAAACATGAACTTGTACTTGAACTCATAATCATGAATCTTGAAATCATAAGCATATAAACATAATGTAATTCATGCATGATCATGAATTTTGATGCACGTGTATGCCTCATGGTTGCATATGCACATGCTCTTGATCGTAAAACTTGTTCATGTTCTTGCATTTGGCTCATGGCCCTTGATCGTAAAACTTGCTCATGCACTTGAATTTGGCTCATGGCCCTTGAAAATATTCCATTCATAACTTGTGGGCTACTTACGCTCCATTTAACCCCTGAAGTCAGGGTTGTGTGTTCCCATCGGAACCGTCTCCCTTATCCTTGGGGACTTTTCATTTGGTCGAGCTAGCCCATAGTTGCCCCAGGCCTGAAGGCTAGACACGACCCTTGGAGGCCCACACCTTCTCATTGTCCTTCGGTATGGTTTGCACAGCCTCTTAGGATTCACCCAACCTTCTCGCATTCGTCCTTCGGTATGTGAGTCCATCATGATGGTACGGTACCGACCATAGCCCCTTAACTTGACTTGACTTATCATAATCTTTCTCATATGTAATTGCATAAAATCTCTTTAGAAAATCATGCAATGCTCGTGCCATGACATGCTTGCATATGATGCCATGCTTGTTTGAATATCATGCTAAAATTCAACTTGTCATGAACAACATTTCGGGGATGTTTGTTTGTCAAAATATTGGGGAATATTTCTAATATTTTGGGAATCTTTACTTTATTGAGATTTATTGGGATTTGTGAAAAGTGAAGTGTGTAGGTGTAAAAGTTAAAAATTTTGAAGTTTGTTTGGTTTGTCCGATTTGTTGAGACCCCAAATATTTGGGGTCTCAAACATGCCCTTCATGCTTCTTATCATGCTTCTTTGAACAACATGTCATGGTTGATATAAAATACATATCATGCTTGATCATCAAAACATGCTGTGTATCATTCCAGTTTTGCAAAAAGTGTAACTCCACTTACTTTCTACTTACCTTGCTTCTCCTGATACTCGGTGGTTCTTTGCCTACAAGCGAATCACATTCGTCACATAAATGCTTAGATAATAACTTTCAAGTTGACATACAAAAGTACTCGTAACCATTTCCGGTTTCCAAAAATACATATCTTGAAAATATGATTTCACTTGCAAAACATTTCTTTAAACTTTGGCTTGAATAAAACAATTAAACATGTACATCAAACAAATTCAACTAGATTGTTGTTTTCACCTACTTCGTGGCCAACTCGTATCCAACTTGTTCAATTAATTCTTCTTGTCACTAACATTGATTTCAAAGCATATCCATGAAATCAGCAACAACATTTCATCTTAAAAATTCCAAGTCAAAACAACAACTTATCTTCGTCTAGCTTCTATTCCTTTGTTCCGTACTTTTTATCGTATTATACATGGACCAATAGCTATCATCCTCCACTGAATTAACCTCAATAGATGTGTTATATGGACACTGCCGAGATCTATATGATTTAACCTAAGTTCATGCTCATTTGAGTTCCCATAAGCACCAATGTACCAACTACTTACTTGCCTTCATTCCTTATTTTCTTATGGCCAACCCCTGGCCTTCTTACCCTTACTTTCGCTCTTAAGCTTACTGACCTAAACCAAAAGATATCTCAGATTCAAAATCCTCAAGTTTCTGGATAAATTCACTTATTTCACACAATTCTTCTGGTCATGCCTTTTCCTCTTTACTTTCTATATTCCCATATGCAATGATGGAGATGGAGTACTTGGGATCAGCAGAATTCTAAAACTACGGAACCAACTGGTTTCACACCGGGGGAACAACATCCGGAGCAGCGACCCCAACAGTTTGGAAGATATCTTGAGAAAAGGTTTTAGCACCGGTGTATCCTATATGTACTCTAGTTTATTCGAAGTATCCCAATGGTGTAACGCCGTCGACTTATTAGGAAAAAGGAGGAAAATCACTTTGATCTCTTGCTTCGGAGAAATAAGTGGTCCAGGAGGTTGTTGCATGTATACCTCTTAAAGTAAAAGACCATGGAGGAAGGCATTTTTCACGTCAAGTTGGCGAATGGGCCAATTTCGTGAGATAGCAACTGCTAGAACTGAATTAAGTAGTCCGGAACATCAGAGAATAGAATTTCATAAGGGGATATACCACCTAACATCCTTGGTGGCATTCTGTTTATGAGATAGACGGCAGTAGTATATGCTTCCAACCAGAATTGCTTAGGCATGGAGAATCGAACTTTTTACGTTTTCCCGTCATACAAGTCACTTAGAGACAACAACATGAAATCAATTCTCACTTAACCCGAGTGTATATAGTCTATGCCCAGCAAATATAATCGATTTACTTAGGTGACTAACTTGCTGATCTATCGAATTTAATCCTTCTTGACATCCAACAACACATAAGTTACACATATAACACCTTCTTCTTGACATAGGCAGCAACATCATTTGGCTCCCAAGTTCCCTTTTCTCCCATTTTATAACATGTTCTTGCCTATTCATGTTCAATTTACCTTAATCATATACAAATAACACTAATCATATTTAAATCACATTAACCCCTAGGTTTTGGCCACTGACCGAAGTTCTAATATATCTCAAATCTTACATTTTTCACTTTCATTCCCAAGCTTTAGCACAACAAGCTTACAACACCTAAAGCCAAGGATTTATACCTTACACTTCACATGCACTTAGTTTATTTTCTACTCTCACAAGCTAACCCATTTTCCAGCCCTAACTAAAGCAAAACTGTGGCATTTAAACACAATAATCAACTTCAATTCATCAACAATACATCACATGAGAGAGGTATATGGTTCGGCCAACATCAATATACTACATATGTTAACCTATCATATCCAACAGCAACACCAAACTCATGACTTTCTTCATCATTAACCAAACCTGTGGCCTTAAGCTTCATTATTTATGCCTTACTAACATGCAAGATTTCTTTTAACACTATACCTCGGTTTTAACCTCTAACTCATTTAGCCATAATATTAATTTTACTTATACATCACATGAAATTACATTTTAAATTACTAATCGTTTAGCCATTAGGGTTTCCTTCACTACATCATTCGGCCATGCATCAATATAAGTATTTATGGAAGTCAAAATTCATTTCCAATGTTTTCCCATCCTCCATTAACAGATTCACAACCTAGATTCTACAAATCATGGCACAAGTACAAGATCTCACACATCATATCATTCGGCCAAGTCATGAACAACATCCAAAACCTACTTTTAGTCAATGGAAACTTCACATGCATTGTTCATTCAATCATCCATTCACATTCTCATGCATACAAGACTAGATCCAGCATCACATCACAACCTAAAGTGTTCTAAGCTCAAGATCTAGCAAGAACAAAGCAACTAAACTCAAGATCCAACTAAAAGAAGACATTCGGCCATTAAATCTTTTATTCTCTAAGCCATTCGGCCATGAATCAACCACATGCATCAAATCTTCATCTCCAACATAGATCCCATCCTCCATGATCAGTTTCACAACCTAGGATCTACCAATCACAAAATAACTTCAAGATCTAGCAAGATCATATATTCAGCCAACACATCATTTTGCACCAACAACCATATTTGGCCTTACCTTGATGATTGGACACAAGCCTTGCTAAAAGAAGAGCACCTAGCATAATAAAACATCTTAGGTCAAAAACTATAAAGAACTCAAGCCAAAACATCATATGAAAATCAAATCTACCTCTACCTTCCACTAGACACACGGTTTTCACCAAAATCCTCCCTTACCCCCAACTTTCGGTTCCACCCTTAGGAATGGTTCCAAGGGCTGAGATTTGTGTATTCAAGGTGCTGAGATGGAGGTTTATGGTAGGGAAAAGAGAAGTGTTCAGCAGCTGAAGGTTGCTTGAAGAAACAAGGCAAGACTTGAAACTTTGAAGTGATTTGGTTTCAAGAGAGTGAGCTAAGTTTCTAACAAGGGAAGATGACTAAGTGAAGAGAAATTTCCAGCCACCAGGAGAGAAGAAATGAGTTGAGCCAAGGGGGAATTTCGGTCACCAAAGAAAAGAAGGCAAGCTAGAGCAAAGAGAGTTTTTCGGTTTCAAGAGAAAAGAGAGAAAACAAGTTTGAAATGGGAAGTGTTCGGTCAAGGGCAAAAGAGAAAATGAAAATATAAAGAGGTGAGGTTGATGCAATGTGTGAAAGGCAAGCTTGAGTGAGGAGTTCGGCCAAAATTATGAGCAAGGGGAAACTTGCCAATGATGCCTATGGTCATAGGTGCTAGGGGTGGTGACATGTCTTGTCTTTTCATTTTCAAATCACCTCATTTCTTTGTCTCCAAGTAAGCCACTCATGTGAATCTACACTTAAGCTTCTAGATTTCTCCTTTTGCTTTCTTCTTGCTTTCACGTGAAGCCCTCTTCCCAATTCACTTCTTTACTTTTTCATTTCACTTTCCCACTTTTCATTTCACTTATCACAATATATAAGCACTTTGACTTATCTCTTATATAATGCATTAGCTTATCACAACATATATATTTATAGCTTATCACCAACAACTTATCAACATGATAACTTATATCCAATAAGCACTTTAACTTATCTAAATCAACACCATAACTTATCAACTTATCAACATGATAACTTATCTCAAGATAATTATTCTAGCCTATCTCTAAGATAGCCACAACAACCTATCATCTTAAAATCTCTCTAGCTTATCACTATGATAAGCACACTCTCTTATCACTTAAATTTTCTTCAAGCTATCATATATATTTAGTAGCTTATCATATCATATCTCTAATGATAATTTAAGACTAATGATAATTAATGCTACATAATGATGATCAAGGCTACCTATTAAAACACACAAAAATATTTAAATGCTTAACATAAATTTCATGATTTTCTACCTAGATATTTTCGGCCATAATATATCAATTTCTCTTCATAATTTAATTTCATGGATTATGGAATATAATAAGCAAATGGAAAAATGTAAGTCCATAAAAGAAATTTACCTAGCAAGTTTCGGCTCTTAGGAAAAATAGAATTTAAACTTGTACTAAAACTTCCACAATGAAAAAGAAATTATTTAAAGAAAATTCTTGAATAAATTTTCATAATAAATTAATGTACCATAAACATTAAACTTAGGTCATACATTGGCCAAAATATGTCCCCAATAGTTAAATAATAACGAATACATAGGAAAATAGCAAAAGCAAAGTTCGGGGTCTCACAATTCCTCCCTATTTAGGTGGGAATAACTATGCCTATTGGAAGGCGAGGATGAGGGCTTTCTTGAAGTCCTTGGATGAACGAGTATGACACTCGGTTGAGAAAAGATGGTCTAGACCTATGACTAGTGCTTAATGAAACCGAAACTACACTTGCTGGTTCTAAGGATATTTGTTTGTGGTCTAAAGATGAAATGAACGAATGTACATTTAATAGTCGTGCCTTACATGCTATTTTCGTGGGTATTTCAGCTGATGAATTTAAACGGATTTCCATGTGCGAGGTTGCTAAAAATGTTTTGGAGATTTTAAAGATCTCACATGAGGGTACAAAGATAGTAAAGAATTTGAAATTTCAAATGCTTGCTACAAGATTTGAAGAAATTGGCATGAAAGGAGATGAGACATTTGATGAGTTTTATAGTAAACTCAATGATATTGTTAATTCGACTTATAATTTAGGAGAAAAATTTCTCGAAACTAGAGTTGTTAGAAAATTTTAAGATCCCTAACAGAAAAATTTAGTGGTAAAGTCACTGCTATAGAGGAGAGCAAAAACTTAGAGCAAATTAAAATTGAAGAACTCGTAGGTTCAATACAAAAAATATTGGGCACTGTTTCTTTCTTCTTTATTTTGCCGAATATGATATTGAAGTGCTATCTTGCAATTGTTTAATAAAAAGTGATGCTCTCATATTTTGGGTCCTTTCTTCATACACGGGTTACACATTTTTGTGCTTAAATGCTCTCTTTTAATTACATGTTCTGTTATTCTCCTTTAATATTGTTTGTAAGATTATAATTATTGTTGAATATTTTATGCTTATGGATGAATATTGCACATATTCAATATATTGAGCATTTGTATTTTTTTTATATGAGCTGGAATATATTTTAATTGAACTTGGTTGCCTTCTAGCTAGGAATTTTTGTTCGGATTTAATTTATGTATAAGTGTATATCCTCTGATATAATGTTTGGATATTGCTTCTCTTGTACCAACCATAGCTGAATATTTAATTAGCTCTTTCTTCTGTCAATTTGTTATACAAAAATATGTTATCTCAAGTTTTTGAAATACATAGATAACACAGGTTGTACGTTCTTCTCACTAAGTTAGAATTTTTCCAGTTTTTTATTCTTTAGTTCTCATTTCCAGTTTTGGATTTGGATGAATTATTATATATGGGTATTAACTTTGTGGATATTGTTATAGATATTATACTATAACTTATTGATTTGAGTACTTCTATTTTTTCAAACTTAAAACTAAAGCTTTGCAACCCTAAGTTAAAACCTTTAAAAAAATGACAAAGTTGTCCTTTATGTTACGCCTCTTTAAAGCACCGCCAATTTTTCTTAGCCGTAGAACACATAGTCACAGTTTTAAAAACACATGCTTTGCAGTTAAAAACGTAAAAGAACATTGCATAAGGCATTTATATCCTCATCACTAACACTCACCATAACTGCACCGACAACATATCGAGAGACTTAAACAAAAAATGAACTGATTACAAATAAGTGAAATCATACAAGTTTGTATGCTTTTTCAGATTTAAGGCAAAAAAGAAAAATCTTCATGACACATTTGATGAAAAAATGAAATCAGTGAGAATTAAAATCACAACTGACGAATTTTAGTCTAATTAATCATGATAAAAACACAAACTTACTACATTAAGCACATACATTTATGCATTTATACGATTAACTCAGAATCAAAGATATTATCAGGAAAAAATATCCGAAAAATGTATTATAAAAAAAACTCAGAGACATCATTTACATGACTAAAATGCATTCAACATAATTAATCATGATTAAAATTATTTTAATTTAAAAAAAAAAATAATTGCCTAACAAGCAATGTGAGATGAAGTCATCCGATCCACGTCCTTCCCACCCTTATTATCTTCATTATGGTGAGAGCCCTGGTTCTGTTCTTGTATCACAACTTCTCTTAGTTTTTGGAGACGCTTGGTTGCCAAGGGTTACACACAACGTGAAGGTTTTGATTACTACAAAACTTTTTCTCCCATTGCAAAAATGGTGATGGTTCAGACTGTATTATCTTTGACTGCCATCACCATTGACATCTCTCACAATTGGGTGTCAACAATGCCTCTCTCCATGGCAAATTGCATGAAGAACTGTACATGTCTCTTCCACCTAAATTTGCTAAACAGGGGGAGAATCGAGTCTGTAGGCTTCTAAAGTTTCTTGTATGGCCTTAAACAAGGCTCAAGGCAATGGTTTAGCAAAGTCTCCACCACCTTGACTGCTCAAGGTTTTGTCCAATCCTCTTCCGATTAATCTATTTTTACAAGATTGAATGGGAAGTCTTTCATAGCAGTTTTGGTAGACAAGGATGATATTCTAATTGCTTCAAACGATGTTAATGTTGTTGCTGCATTAAAACTATTTATAGAAAGTAAGTTTGAGCTGAAAAACTTTGGTGCTCCTAAGTATTTCTTAGGCATCCAGATAACAAGATTAGCAAAGGGAATCTCTATTTGTCAAGGAAATACACTTTAGAGATTCTGGAAGATTATGGCATGTTGGCCAGCAAAGTGTCGAAATTTCCCATGGAGCAAAATCTGAAACTAAGCAAAACTGAAGGGGTTTTGATGGAAGACCCTACAGTATATCGAAGATTGATTGACAGGCTTATATATCTGACCATAACGAGAACTGACATAGCTCAATGGCAGATGGAAGGGGTTGCAGCCCTGGGTGGCCGCCACCCCTTGATCTGAATTTTACATCTAATTTTTTTTCAATTAGTTGGTCTCGGCCAGATACACATTGTGCCCGACACTTTTTTTTTTTAATTTTTTTTAAGTAGAGGGTGAAACTCGTTTCACCCTTGTCTTAAAAAAAAACCTCCCCCCTTTTGCTCTTTCTCTCTCTCTCTCCCCCCTCTCTCTCACGGTTTCAATTGTCAGTCGAGTCCCGTGACCCAGCCCTACCACGACGTCGCCCATTGCAGCGTTGCCTTCTCAGTTGCCCCACAACCCCCACCTCCGTCTGCCACACCAGGTATGTATACCGACCAGTTATTTTCATGTTCTCTCCTCTGTTATAAATTATCTTCTCACTTCTCACTTCTCTGATCTCTCTCTCTCTTTTATTATTTCTTAGCCACCCGCTGCCAGCCACTTTTGTCTTCTCTCTCTCTTTCACAGGTGAACATAATTTTATGAAATTCTGATTTGAGAGTTGGAGATTTTGTGAAATTAGGGATTTGAGATTGAGAATTGCCAAATGAGGATGTAGAAACTGCCGAATGGGATGTGGAAATTAGGTATCAGTAATTTGTGATTGGGAATTGCCGAAAGGGGATATGGAAATTTTGGATGGATTTATGTATTTCTTTTTAGAGATCAAATTGGGGATGAATTTATGGATTTATGTACTTTGAAATTGGAAATGAATATAAGTATTAGATATGAGATCTACACCTTGACAAGCTTGATTTATGTACTGCATTCATGTATGTATTAGATTCATTAAAAATGGATTTATGTATTCAATTTTTTTTTAAAACCACACTAATGAAACGTGAAACTTGTTAATAATAATAATATAGATGAAATTTTTCCAAAGTATAGAATTATAAAATGTATTCACTAATGCATAAATGGATTTAGTAATGGCCTCATCACTAAAAGGCCAAAAGGGTAATTAAATTGGAGAACCCTCTGTACTAAAATACTTTTAGTATGTCTGAAAAGAAAATGAAAAAGAATAAAATTATTTCAAGAAAACATTAATATTTGGTGTTGGAAAAAAAAGAGAAGAGAAAATTGCATTCAATGCAGGTCTACAGAATAAAAATAGATGAATTTAGAAGCACAATGTTCCTTCTTAGTTTTTATTGTTTAAACAATTGTTGTTTTGAAGGGGTTAATCTGCTCGAATCTGTTAGAGCTACCCCATTTTAGTTTTTATTTGTTTTTGTTCTTTTTTTCTTTTCCCATTAGTTAATTTAACCCCAATATTTGGTTGACTGTTTCGATGATCATGCATAAGAGATGGTTCATGAATAATGTATTAGAGATGAAATTGTGTTTAATTTTGCATATTGTTGTTGGCGGCATAAATCAAATTGAATTACTATGATGTCATACAAAATGCATTGCCAACTGATTGATTGTCTTCAATTTTGTTTTGTTTTGTTTTATTTAGATAATAGATAAGTTTGTGATAAGAAAACCACACAGCGTGGAGTCATCAAATACTCCTAATGTGGCTACTAATTCTGAAACAAATATTAGTTCAAAAATTTGATCTTGGGATTAGGGAGTACTTGATCAAACGTTCGGATGCTGTTGTTGCTGACCCATGGTTACGTAAACCCATTGAAGAACTTGATCTTGGGATTAGGGAGTACTTGATCAAATGTTCGGATGATGTTGTTGTTGACCCATGGTTACGTAAACCCATTGAAGAATTTGATCTTGGGATAAGGGAGTACTTGATCAAATGTTCTTTTAAACTGCATGGCCATGATTTTTCCCAAGAAGCAATACGGGCAAGAAATGAGGGGTTTTAGGGTGATCTGTTTAGGCCACCTAGAGGAGGGAAGTCTGAGGGAGATAAGTTTACATCTATGGGCTTTTGCAACTAGAAAAAGGCAGTGGGGGGGGTTTTTGGTGAACATGTTAGTGTATATGATAGTGCTCACAATGAAGCTAGAAGACTATGTGAAGCACTAAAAAATCAGCGACAAAGTGTGTCGCACATGTTACTCGCACACGGGCTCGATCAAAAGAATACTTATCGCATTCGTTTAATAGGGATTTTAGATGTCATTCATTATCTTTTAAGGCAAGGATTAGTTTTTCATGGTCATGACGAGTTCGAGAGTTCAATAAGGAAGGACAATTTTCTTGAGCTTTTAAATGTGTTTTGCCAACATGATGAAAACGTTGCTAAGACACTTAACAGTAATGCTCCTTAACACAACCAAATGACTTCTCCAAAAATGCATAAGGAAATGTTGAGTGCTTGTGCAGCTAAGACCACACTTTCCATCATTAAAGAAATTGGTGATGAATTTTATTCTCCTGTTGTAAAACATGTTCATGATACTTGCTCTGAATCTTTGAAAAAAGCTATAGGCAAATTAATTGCAAGACATGGATTGTCAATATCCAAATTGAGAAGTCAAGGGTATGATGGGGAATCCAACATGCGAGGCGAGTTCAATGGGTTGAAGTCACTCATTTCCAGGGACAATGCTTCTGCTACCTATATCCATTGTTTTGGTCACCAACTTCAATTGGTTATTGTGGGTATTGCAAAGAATAACTTGCAAGTTGTTATTTTTTTTTAATTATACTTCCATGATTGTCAATATGATCGGAGCTTCATGTGAAAGGAAAGATGCTCTTCCACAAAGTTGTCACGAGAAGAAAGTCGAGCGGTTGGACAAGGGAGAGATTTCTAGTGGAAGTGGCAAAAATCAAGAACTAGTCTCGCACGACCAGGTGATTAGTATATTTCATTACAATACTGATAAACCATATAGTTTTTTTTTTAATTTGTTTATAGTTTTATAATTCCTATAATATTGTAGGTGACACTCGTTAGGTTCATACCACCTTACAATAATCCGTTTTTTTACTATGTGGCATCAGTATTGGAAGTGCTTGAAAATATAAAAGGGGATGATACTCTCCTAGAACAAAAATCCATGGCTATAAGTTTGATGGATAAGATAGAAAGTTTTGACTTTGTATTCACTATGCATTTGTTGAGGAATATAATGGGAATTACAAATGAATTATCACATACCTTACAACGAAAATATCAAGACATTGTTAATGTTGGAGTTGTGAATGAACAGTTGCAATAATTGAGAGAGATAGAATGTGATGGATTTTTGGAAGAAGTTAAAACTTTTGTGTTGATAATTCTATTAGCGTGCCGAATATGGAAGACATATACCAATTTGTAGTCGTTTGAGGCATGGAGGGTAAACTATTACTTATTTCCATCAATTTCATGTGGAAGTGTTTTGCCAAGTTGTTGATTTGATCACTAAAGAGATGGATAATCATTTTGCAGAAACAAATACGGAGTTACTTCTTTGCATAGCATGTCTTGATCCAAAAAACTCATTCTCAGCATTTGATCATGCTAAGTTACGCAGTCATGCTGAGCTTTATCCAGAAGATTTCACAGTAGATTATCATTTGATACTTCAACTCAGCTTAATACCTATATTAGAGATGTTAGAAGAAATGATGTTTTTTCTGGGCTTCAAGATATAGGTCTTTCTGTGAAGATTGAAACCAAAAAGAATATTGTATTTCTATTAGTTTATAGACTTATTGAGTTGACTTTGGTCTTACCAGTTGCGATTGCAACCGTTGAAAGAGTGTTTTCTGCGATGATGGATGAATGATTGCATGACAGTGTACATCGAGCAAGAAGTTTTTAAAACTATTGACAACAAATTCATTTTGCAACGTTTTCAAAAGATGCAAAGTCGTAGGGAAATTTTTATTGTCCTGTCAGCCCTATGGTATACCTATTTTCCCCGTTATACCCTTCCGACAATATTCCGTCTATTTTTTACAAAAATTCCACATCACATCTAATTAAAATGCAACTCGTTCGAGAGTCTGCTAACTGAACAAAATTTTCTTCCAACTCCATATCCACGTCACTCCTCTCTGTAGCAGTTTACCTAAATGCCCTTAAATCTACATCCCCTAAAAGAACAAAACCCAAAGATCATACAGTCCCATTCGCAACCCGATAGAGACCCACGAACATTTGTATTCAACTTTTCCCCTAAATCAGTTGTAGAACCCTGGAACGTTGAAGATCCAACTGCCCCACGACACAAAATTGTACATTTCGGTAGATCATACCGACTGCAACCCAAATCTTCTAAGGTTAGTTAGTTCTAGAACCCTAGATCGTTGAAGAGTAGAAGTTTGTTATGATTTTCGGTTTGATTGTTCTGATTTTCGAAAGATTACATCTTTTCTGGTTACTTAGTTGCTTTACTATCGCCATTAAAATTTTCATTTGTTCTGAAAACCTCACAGTGGATAACAGATGTGTTGAGAGATGGTTTATATACATTGTATGTCCCCAGTAAATTTCATGATAAAATATATGCACCACCAGATGCTTATCCACTTGATTTTGTCTTCTCTTTACATCTAATTGAATATTGAAGTTTGCTCCTATAACAATGAAGTGGTCCCCCTATATAGACAAAATTGTCTTTACATTATTTATTATTGTCAATTGTTACATTCATCACGTGACTTTGACTATGTTAGTGGACCTGCCATGTGTTTGATGCTTATGTCCATTTGGTTTGTGGTTTATTATTCAAGAAACTTGTTTCATTCCCTGTATTCCAAAGAAATTGATAATATTTATATGCCACAATGGTATATCTTCTAATCTCTGCCACTTACTTATACAATCGTAAATATAATTGAAATTAATTTCCTGATAGACTTTTTGTTATGAAATAATATTTCTCCCGCACCAAATTATAAGACCTTTCACATTTGCACTAATTTCCTTCTCTTTTATTGACAAAGAAAGGAAATAAGGAAAGTAAACTGTTAAAGGGGATCAAACACATGACATTCGATAATCAACAACATATGTCCCATGGAGAGAAATGAAACATCAATCAAATGTAGAAGATTTTAATAATGCATTTTTTAGCCTATGAATTCTACGTGGGTAGTTGACAAGACCATAATTAATGTTGTTTGTGCTAGAGGATGACACATGAATAGGAAAATAGTTGTCTTTTGACTCTATGGTTTACTTTTGTAGCTAACTGATCTTAACACATGCATTAAGCAACTTTAAATGAATCTAGTAACTAACTAAATTATCAATGTAGCTAATATTTTGTATTTATACAATGTAATTGATAAACTCATATAGTAGCTGGGTTTTGTATCACTATGTCCCTGTTGTTTGTCACTAATATGTAAATTTTCTCATTTGGGCAGATGGTTAAAATGCACGTGTACCATGGAGGGAAGGTAGATTGGAGTAATGGAGGGTACATTAGAGGGGAGATTAGTTATCTAGGTGATCTTGATCTAAAATTTATATCAATGAGACATCTATGGACATGTTTGAAGAGAGATACGAAGTATTCAGATTGTGTGAAGCTGTGGTGTAAGTTTGAAGGAGTTGGCAGTCATAGTGGGATGTTTCCTCTTAAAAGCGATGCTGATGTATTGAAAATCACTGAGAGATTAGTTGTGGAAGGTCGGCAAGGAAGGCTGCAGTGGATTTGTTTGGACAAGGGTCAACTAGAGAAGTTGATCTGGAGGAACCTGCCCAAAGTTGGGGGGGTCATATACTGATGTTTTTTAGAGTACTAGTGAGGGTAATGATTCTGACAATGGTGGGCATGGGAAGACGAAGGGCAGGGAGTTTAGGGATGAGTAGTTCGAGGGTGCAATAGTATTGGAGAAAGGAATGATCTTCAGGGATCGACCTTCATTTAAAAAGGCACTTAAGTTGCACTCTATACATAGCAAGCATGATTATCGATTTTTAAAAAGTGATAGGCATAGGATGACAACTATTTCTAGCCTACGTTGTGGCTGGCATATCCACGCATCTTATATGTTCCAAAGCGAAGCATTTCAGATAAAGAGTTTCAATTTTGTACACCACTGTGGCACACACCATAAGAAAAGCAAATTGGACGCGAAGTTTACTGCTGCTCTTGGGTGAAGATTGAAAGGAATGACTATCTATTTCAGAGCATTTATGTCAGATTAGAGGGTCCGAAATGTGGATTCCTAGCTGGTTACAGGCCAGTTATTTGCCCTAATGGTTATCATCTCAAAGGACCATTCGGGGTTCAATTGCTTGTCACAGTGGCGAAGGACCCAAATGATGATATGTACCCATTAGCATAGGCTGTGGTCGAGGTTGAGTGGAGATATTCTTGAACTTGGTTCATCGAGTTACTCATACTTGACGTAATGCCTGAAGAAAAGCATCCATGGACTTGGATATCTAATAGACAAAAGGTTTTTGAGCTTATGCCATACATTATTTCTGCATACCATATGTTTGGTTATTTTGCCGATTGAACATGAGGTTCTAATATGCTTGGTTTTTCATACGCAAGCTGGCTAGGTGTTTTTACAGAAAGTATAGGAAGAAAGGTTTAGGCTGCAATTTAAATTCAAAGTAAACTAGTATGTCAGGAAAGATCCATTTGAGGATCTGCATTCAATAGTTGGGTTAAAAAGGTCGTGGGTAGTGATGTCTAAGGACTTGTTGAATAATGTCAATCTGATTGAGATGCTACTCTTAATTTGTTCTACTATTAATTTGTTCTGACACGACTTATAGGAGTTGTTGAATAATGTCAATTTGTATATTACCTAAGATGTGTAGGAACTGTCTCAACAAACAGCAATTTGAAAAATCTTGTCTACAATTATAAGGTTTGCGAGAGGCACTAGAACAGTTAGTGCCAAACGATGAACAAAGACATTGTGCTAAGCATTTTCACTTCAATCTGAAGAGCAATGGGTGGAGAGGTAAGCATGTAAAAGATGCGTTCTGCACGGGCCCATACAGTAGCTGGGTTTGAAAGGAGTATGGTAAAGCTTGAAAGGGTGAATGTAGAGGCTTGGAAGTACCTTTCTAAGGTTTACCCTAAAGGGTGGTCCCAGCATGCGTTCTGAACCGTCAATAAGAGCGGTGCGCTACTCAGTACCATCGCAGAGACTTTCAATGACTGGATCAAAGAATCACACAATAAGCCAATATTGACGATATTAGATAGGATTAGAAGGAAAATGATGAACTCTTTTAAAAACAAATGGTTGAGTTTGACAGCTGCTACTTAGGATATATATCCTCGAATACAGAAGAAACTCGAGAGGAACAAGATGACAGCTACACATATGATATGTCAGTGGACGGATGGAACCTCTTTCGAGGTTGATACTGCTGATGGGGATCAAAAGCTCGTAAACATAGGCGAGCAATAATGTACCTATGGTCGATGGCAGCTGAATGACATCCCATGTACACATGCTTGCGCTGCAATTTGTTCAGATAAACTACTCCCAAAGGCTTTTGTTGATCAATATTATCGTAAATCCAGCCTACACAACAACTTATGCACCTGTGATACACGCAATGCTTGGTCCTAATGAGTGATCGCATGCTGATGTTACACCAATCGGACCTCCACTGGTGAGGACTATGTCAGGACGTCCTAGGAAAGCAAGGGTTAGGGTGCTCGATGTTAATATTCACTAATACCTCTCATTCGTACGTTAGTATTGAGGCGGCCACCGGGGAAGAACCTTTTAAAGCAAGGCCAAAAGCTCAAGGTGGGTCCCAGCCGGTGCAACAGCTCAAGCGATCGCCAACGAAATTTATAGTTTGGTCTAGTCAGTAATGGAATGCTTGGAGGTTTTTTGGGCTCATACGTTAGTGCCTATGTATTTTTGTTTTGAATGTCACTTTAGGTGCCAGTGTAATAGTGTTTTGGATGGAACTTTAACCATATAGTTATTGCTGTTTTGGTACAAACAGTAATAACCTATGTATTTCTGTTTTAGATGGCACTTTAAGTGCCAGTGTAATACTGTTTGGATGGAACTTTTAGTGTTTATCTATTGTTGTTTTGTTACAAACAACAAATGCTTATGTATTGTTGTTTTTAGATGATATGTGTTGAATGGATATCTTGAATAGATATGTTGAATTTATACAAACAAGTTCTCTCTCTGTGGCCTATGGCTGTATATGTGTGTAATTGGGTTTTCATGATTTACAATGTCTGAAGTTTTTCACGGTTAATAGAAGAGTAAAGTTTTCTTTGTTGAATTTGTGATTGATTCCTTGGATATTTGTTTAATGGATTATATATCATTTGTTCTTTTCCTTTGTGTTGGTTATTATGGTCTTCTAGGACATTTGGGTTATTGGGTTAGGTTTTGAAGTCTTCCATTTCTTGGATTTCTATTTAATGGATTAAAGATTAATTTGAAGTTTTGCCCAAATAGAATCGAACCACAACATCAATACATGGAAGTTCAACAACAATCTATTACATTACAGATCTAAATTACATAACTACATAGACCCTTCTACAAACCAACTATGATGAACTGGTTTCAGCTCTAAATCCCATGATGATGCAACAACAGAATAATACCCATGAACCAAAAATAACATCATTAAGGCGTTTCACTATAGCCTTCTGTATCTGAAGCTACTGCTCCATTATCTTCAACTGATCCTCTAAAATTTTCAATTGCTCCTTTATAAGCTTTTGTTTGTGAAGTTGTTCCTCCACGAACTTTAGCTGCTTCTCCATCATCTTCAACCTCTGTAAGACAGAGTCAGAATCCTCTTATTCGCTTTAGTGACAGGGGGATCAATCTATTCGAAATAATCACACGTTGTGTGCCTCTCCCATAATGAAAACTTGAAGTTAGAATATGTATCAAGTAGGCTTCAATACATTTGCATGTCAATTTGATCCAAATAATCATTCAAGTATTACTAACAATATTACTCATACCTAAATCTAGAATGGCCTCACAATATGTGAACATTCCATAAATGTCAAGACACATCGCTTTTTCCAATGAAAGTGGTACAAAAGAAGGCATCCACGGTTGTGACATTTACACCAACAATAGAAGTGGGCTGGTTTCTGTTTTAGTTTTACTATTTCGGTTAGGTACTTCACTAGCATCACTGCTTCTTATGCAGCTTATGCCCATAAATGAACCTAAGCTCTTAGTTCAATCTCCAACAACACAAAAAAAATACTGCTCAAAGAGAATACGACTGAATTATTGAGTGAAAGGAACAAAGATGCGATAGAGCTTCTCACTGTCACGGAAGAGTAATGTGGGCAATAGAAGAAACCTCGACCTGGATTTGACGAAGTCAAACTGAACCATACCCAAGCTGTACTTCCAAAAAAGCACATCGGCATAACTTCAGGAAACTTGTGGTCGCACCTTTCTTGCATTTCACTTCTATCATTGCTGACAGATGACAAGATGTACTTTCATTTCACTTCTATCGTTGATTTGGGGGGGAAAAGTCGAATACAAATGTTCGTGGGTCTCTATCGGGTTGCGAATGGGGCTGTACGATCTTTGGGGTTTGTTTTCATTTTGGGGATGTGTATTAAGGGCATTTCAGTAAACTGCTATGGAGAGGAGTGACGTGGATAGGGAATTGAAAAAGAATTTTGTCTAGTCAGCAGACTCTCGCACGTGTTGCATTTTAATTAGATGTGACGTAGACTCTTGGTCCACGTCATCAATTTCAATTAAAAAATAGATGGAATCTTGCCGGAAGGGTATAATGGGGAAAAGGGGGTATACCACATGTGTGGCAAGACAACAAAAATTACCGTAGGGGTATTTCTAGGAAACCATTAAACTCCAGGGGCACGCGTGTATATTAATTAATATTTTTAGTCCTTAATTTCTGACATTGTAACTCTACGACAATTTTTTGCATTACGAAGAAATTTTTTTTGTCATTTCGCCTTTGAAGTTCGACACCCTTAGATTTTAATCCTCATTCCGCCAGTGACATAGCTTATCTGGTTCAATTGCTCAGCCAATTCATGGACAAGCCACAAGATATACATTTCAAAGCTATTGTGCGTGTTGCAGTTTATTAAAGGAACTCCATGCCAAGGATTATTGTTGTATGCCTCATCCGAGATGCATCTAAAAGCTTTTTCTGATTCGGATTGGGCTGGGTGCGTGGATAGTAGAAGATCAGTGATTGGATTTTGTTTCTTCCTTGGAGATTCACTGATCTCATGGAAATCCAAAAAGCATTCGACTGTTTCAAAGTCATCTGCAGAGGCTGAATATAGGTCCATGGCATCCATGATTTATGAGGTAGTTTGGATAATTAGGTTGCTCAAAGATCTGCATATCTCTCACTCAAAGGCTGCTCTATTGTTTTGTGATAATCCGGCGGCTTTGCATATGGCTGCAAATCAAGTATTTCATGAAAGGACTAAACATAAAGAAATAGATTGCCACATTGTGAGGGAGAAAATACAAGCTGGAATTATTAAAACATTGTATTTGAAGACTAGTATGCAGCCTGCTGATGTGTTTACTAAGACCCTTGGATTTCATCAATTCAGCGGTCCATGGCATCCACAATTTGTGAGGTAGTTTGGATAGTTAGGTTGCTCAAAGACTCGCATATCTCTCACTCAAAGGCTGCTCTATTGTTTTGTGATAATCCGGCGGCTTTGCATATGGCTGCAAATCCGGTCTTTCAAGAAAGGACTAAACATATAGAAATAGATTGCCACATTGTGAGGGAGAAAATATAAGCTGAAATTATTAAATCTCTGTATTTGAAGACTGGTATGCTACTTGCTGATGTGTTTACTAAGGCCCTTGAATTTCATCAATTCAGCGGTTTAGTTGGCAAGATGAGACTTATAAATATATAAGCTTCTGTCCATCTTGAGAGGGAGTGTGAAGAAAATCAAGCTGCCATATGCACGCAGACTCAACAAGAAGTTGGAGATTCTCGAATACAGAGGAAAGAGGAAGGCTGAGTTAATACGTGTAAATTTGTTATAGCTAGAATAGAATATTTTTTTTTGGTTTCTGTTAGAACAAACTTGTAAGGGCTCGTATTCCCATGCTCTGCTGCAGGCCAGGAGCTAAGTGAATATACGAGGGCTACTCCCAGTGGCGGAACCAGGACCAAAATTCAGGGGGGTCGAATTCTAAAGACGAAATGACAAGAATTTTTTTTCCTTTATAATGCTAAAAATTGTCTTACAACTACAATATCAAAAATTAAAGACTAAAAGCATTAAAAATATTACAATACATGTACCGTGTTATATACTGCGACTGAGAGGTGACAATTGCATCCTACGATTTTACATATTTTGAAAATGTTACAAAACGGCTTCGTTCTCTTGTGACAAACTTATCCATTATCTAAATAAAATAAAATAAAGTGAATGTATCAATATATTATATTCCAGATACTAAAAGCCATGTGGAGATGCAAATACATGTGGAGATGCAAAGTGAAGTCTCCTGTTCATAAACACGTGTGGAGATGCAAATAAACAGTGAAAAATAGATGGCAACCAATTCCACAAAAGCAAAACAGTAAAACAGTTGTCAAAATATAGAAACAAGCAATTGCTGAAGTTCTAAAATTAGTGCTTCCCTTTGCTCCAGGCAATGACACATTTGTCTACCTAGAAGTGCAAAATACTCATCCGCCTCATGATTAATCATAATCTCAGGCTTCTTTCTTCTCCGATCATCTCCAAGTTCTTACCCAAATTTCTGGCCTACGTTTCTCACTCCCTCCCAATGACCAACCTTATTGACTAACCAATGAGAGCCAAGTCAAAACTTCCAAACCTTTTCAAAAACTATACTTCCTCAGGCCAAAAAAATATGGACCCCCCTCCCCTCTACAGATTTTCAGGGCATATATTCCTTTTTCTATATCTCATTTTCAAGGGGATATTAAATTTTAAATTTTCCAATCATTTGGATCTACCATTGCATCAAACTTGTCATGTGATATTATTAGTACCAGCGCCAAGCAAACCCATGATAAATGTTCACGATTGATAATTATTATTTTTCTTAGAAGGACAAAAAGAAAACAGCTGGCCATGATTGGCCAGTGGTAAGAATCTTGAAGAAGAATATTAATTGAGCTGAAAATCGGGAACCTTCATTCAAGAGATGATCAAGAAAAATTCAACTCTCAAGTTAGTTGCTCATTCGGCCAAAGAACCTTTCATGAAAAATTCAACAACATATCCCACTATCCCAACACTTCCAACAACCCACAACATAACAACCCACAAAATTCACACATTTGTAATTCACAAAATTCATAAAATCCCTAATTCACAAAACTCATCAAATCTCTAATTCACATATTCCTAATTCAAAAAATTCATCAAATCCCTAATTCATAAAATTCATCAAAAAATCACAACAATAATTAAATTTGTAAATATAATTAAATCATGGTTGAGTGCCTAGACCTGCGGCAGTGGCTGAGTGAGAGAGTGAGAGGTGTGAGAAACAGAAAATAGAAAGGCGGGAGGCAGTGGCGGAAGGAAGGGGTAGCGACCCTGCATTTGTTCTGCAAATTTTGGCAATCAACTTTTTCTTCGTTGTTTTTTTCTTTCATTCTTTGACTAAGTTAACGTCCATACATAGTGGATATTTAAGTCCACATAATATTGTATCTCTGAATAGAGGAAACAACACCTGGTTCTTATGATCAGACATCGAGACTTTCACAGACACCCAGCGAGGGTATACCCAGGGAAGGGAAAAAGTGGGTCGCGGGAACAACCTGCAACCGTACTATCCAAATAATTGAACAATATTTTTTTTTTTGCAAAAAATTACGTGAAAAAATGCAAAAATTTACAATCGGAGCTTTTAAGTTTTTTTTAATATAATATGTAAAAATAAGGGAAAAAAGCGAAAAATGAGAGAGTGAAATTTGTGAGGAATTGTTGAGTGAAGTGAACAAAAAGCTTTAAAGAAAAACTTTTTATAATAATTGAAACAAAACTTTTACACATAAAAAACAAAACCCCACTTCATCTTTCTTACACTTTGCCTCACGTTCACTCACACCACACCACTTTCTTACACTTACTACACAGCACACCACTTTTCACCTCACGGACACACACACCACTTTTCACCTTTTTCGGCTTCACCTCTACACTACTCACACGGAGACAACTCACGGACACACCTTTTCTGCTTGCCCTTTTCTACTCTAGGACACCACTTTTCGGCTTACAATTCTACAACTCTAGACTTCTATTTATAGACTCAATATGTCGGTGGACTCATGAAATCGGCAGGTGTATTGCCTTCCAGTAAATTCTGTCACTTTGCTGAAGCTCTCCGTCAAGTCGGTGTAGCATATCTAGAGAGTTCTTGCTTTGCCGAATTCTCTCGGTTATTCAGAATTTTCTAGATTCTTCCCCACACGTAATCTTTTCTAGCATTTTATTTTCTCTTCTCTAGAGAATTCTGGGCTGTTCTTCAAATGGTGCTAATTTAGCTCATTTCTGCTGTGTGGACTGATATAAAATGTCAGACGATGTTATTGCAGTTTTCTGGGTCAGGGGTGTCGGGCCCAGGCTTTATGTGTAAAACATATGTATAGTTGGTCTGAGCCTGAGCTTCAGGGGTATCGGGCCCTGGCAAACTTAATTTTTTTTTTTAAATAATAAAGTAATGAAATCTTTTTTTTTTGTGGCGTGAGGGGTAGCGGCCGCCCAGGGTCGCTACCCCTTCCTTCCGCCTCTGACTACTCCTTGTATTGTTCTCTTAACGAAATATACACAATCACTCTCAATATTTGATACTTATTGCATATTCTCTCCTTTAGTCCCAACAATATTGCATTTCTCAAGCATTTTCCATTTACTTAAAAGCGTTTTGCATATTTTATAGATTGAGATTAAAATGGAAAAGAGATGTCAATGGGCGACACTAACCATACCCGCGGTAACATTTTAATTGAAGACAACGCGACTTCAACGGCTTCCCTTATTTGATCTTTCAATTTTTTTTTCACGAGAAGATTTAATTAAGTCTAAGATCACTTGTAGAATATCGTTGTGCCTTTCTGCCACCTTAATTTTAGAAAGTATTATCTTTATCTACACAAATTTGTGTCTCGCAAACATAAGTGCCATATTCTGTTTTCTTCGTCTCGCGTTTCAAATTCATTTATTGGGAGGTGGGAAATCCGATCGAGCGTCTAATTTCTATTTGACCTCATTAATTAGTTGGCTTAATATTAGTCGTCCATGTGCTCCTTTGCATGTAAGACTTATTGAAAGCATATTATAGTATTAATACTTCTCAGAATAGTACTTCATGGTTATTGGGCGCAATACCGAGTGAAATTGGTAATCTTGAAAATCTGGAGATACAGAGTACTGTAGAAGGGTTCCAGAGATACAGAGTACTGCAACTGTATACTGTAAGATGATAGTACCCTCCTAATTGATGTTTCTTTCCAGGCAGAAATAATAGTATTTTGGGCATATAATGCGCCATTGACAATCCTTTAAGGGGAGCATCCTCCAGCGATTTGATGAGAGAATCACCAGCATCATCTTGCAGCAAATTTTCGTCCACAAGTCCATCCTAGGCCGACAACAAAGCCACAGAGGTACTTCTCCCGGCGTCTAGTCCACAGAGCCAAACATTGGGGTTTATGATGCAAACATAGTCTCGTACCTAATTATTGCTAACATCACCTACCTAGTATACATATTAAGGGAATAGAGATCCCTACCAGAAGCAGAAGTTCCAGTCAATGTTACATCTGATGAATGCATAAGGCTCTCAGCGCCACTTGAGCTGTCTGGCACTTGTTGGGTCTGATCAAACTGCTCTCTTAAAGCTTTAAAATTATATTCATGGGTCCATGAAATCTTCATTAACGAGAGTTTGACCTTCGAGCATGCTTACTACTGCAGACATGGTGGGTCTAAGTGCTGGTGATGGATTAGTGCATAGTAGAGCTACTTTGATCATTCTAATTGCCTCATCCTTGATGAACTCTGAGCCCAACGTTGGATCCACCAGCTCCATTAAATTATTTTTTCGTTGTAGAACAAGGGCCTGCAATGGCCACACATAAAAGAATGGAACAAAGTATCCAAACGTACTCGGAAACAAAATATGCATGTCGACTTTCTGCATTCATGCCTGATGTGTTTCAACTTAATTGAATCCATTTTGTCGCTGGATTCTTGAATAATAAATCGGGATGCGCATGTTAAGTGGAAAGCACAAAGAAACAACCTGGTCTCCTTGCCCTGCTTTTGAATGCCTATAAAATAACAGCAAATATTAATCTTACCCAATCTAGAACGCACACATAGTTCTCATTTGGTCGATATTTCATGTTGTTCTTCCCAGCAACAATTTTTAATGCAACGACCCCAAAACTGTAGACATCTGCTTTAAAAGTTAAGTAACCCCATAATGCATATTCTGGTGCCATGTATCCTCTGCAAAATAGCGATTAAGTACACTTTTGAACTTATGCAGGGGGTAACGAAATCAGAATTCAAGGGGTATTTTAGTTCATCAAAGATATAAACAATCATTCTCAGGGAAGAAGAGAACACTACATTTGCAACTTGAAAGTTTATGTGGCAGATTTAGTTTTACGATTAGCAAAGTACAAGTTTGTCTGGAAATTGAAAAGTTTCTTCGGGATGATTCTTATGATTCTGCAAGATATATTGGAACAGAGTTTCAGACTAGTTTAAATGGAAACTGCCGCTTCGAAAATTAGATCTTGCAGGATGACGCAATATCTGAGCAGAAGCTGCTCTACGTCATTTCTCTCACTCAATTTTTTTTTTTGTGTATCCTGTACTTTTTAAGTAATGTGGAAACTGGCCCTTGTGGAATCAAGTATTGAACCATAAGAGAAGTATAGCATATTATGCGTACATGTATCGGTTTAGACTAATTTGCTGATCATTGATAACCCATATAGCTACGAATTTCTCTGCAAGCACAGTCGTCTTGCAGATGTAAAAAGCTAAGGTATGAAAAGTTCCAGCCAAACATTAATTGAATCCAGGACTTCCGTAGTACTTTCCATATGCAAACCGATGCAAAGACTTTTTGTAAGTGTTATAGTTTTAGATTTTGGCTGTAAATTTGTGCCTAAGAGTTATTCAACAATTGTAATGTTATTGAGTCTAGAAACGTGTCTTGGATGAAAGTATGTTTATGTGAAGATTATATGAAGAAAAAGTTGCAGTGAGGTGTAGCTTAGCTTGAAGCTCACCTAGAGATAAGGAGTACTGTAGAAGGGTTCCAGAGAAGTTGAGCTGCCTTGGGGTTAGCTCAGCCTCTATAAGTTGAGAATATTCCAAAATTGCAAGATATACCTTTTAGAGAGATCGGATCGAAATTGCCCAACCTTGAACTAGAAAATTCCCAAATTCTCTCTATCGTTCATCAAGAAAATAAATCACCTTGAAAGCACGCTATGAGTGGGAACTGCAGAGTTTTGAATGTTTGTGACATGCTGGAGTTCCAATGGTCGCAAAGCGAGTTCGCTTGGAAAAGATCTACTAAGGAGAAAATTTAGAGGTTCTGAATTGACCACTTGGTACGGTTCAAATGTGTCATTTGAATGGTTACACTTGGGGTTTGTGATTTAGCAAATGTTTTGCTGTAAACAAGATCACCATGTCTAAGTTGAACTCTCCTAATGGATTGGTTGGTGGCTGCACGGCAGGAATGACTTTTCCCTCTTGAAGAGGTTCTTCAAAGGGTTTTCCACTTTGCAAACAAGTTTTGGTGTTTTGTGTGTGATTGATTATCTCTTTGCATCTCTTGATTAGTTTTTGATTATTTGAGCTTATCAATTTCAATCTTGATCATTTGTGTGTGAATCTTGGTTGAAGATTGAATAAGCTCTTGTTGTATTCTCGGTGCTCGAGGTAAAGTGTTCTTAATCTCGATGTGTGTTAATTTGATCGAAATGAAGGATTTCTGCTTGAGAAATTGTTTTGGTTGACGGAGTACAGACCTGTGTGTGATCTGAAATCAATTCTTGTAAAGCTCTGCTTTTTGATTTTGCTGTATGGGTTTGTGGATTAAATTTTTAAAAACCGATTCACTCCCTCTAGACATATTTGGGTCTAAAATAAGTTTTTCAATTTTAAATGTCTCTTTTCAGGTTTACTTTTAGTGCAGCACCTATAGAGACATAATTATCAATTCCTTTCATCATTATCTCCTAAAAACTTAAGAGGGAAAAAAGAAAGAGTATAACCACAGGAAGTGTGCAAATTAGCTAGAGAGGAAAAGAGGTAGCTTACATCGTTCCAGCAACTCGGGTGCTGATGTGGGTGTTTTCCTCTTCGTCAAGCCTGGCCAAACCAAAGTCAGAAATCTTTGGGTTAAGCTCCCTGTCCAGTAAAATATTCGTAGTTTTGATGTCTCTATGAACAATTCTCAGCGCTGATTCCTCATGCAAGAATGCCAGACCCCTTGCTATTCCAACACATATTTTCTGTCTCCTAGGCCAGTCCAGGTTCAATCGGTGTTCCTCTGGACCTACATATTTCTCAGATAGTGCAACGGGTAATTCACCAACTTACTTCTTAATATAGATGATTTGCAATATCGGGTTCCAGTTGTTCTCTAAGTAAAAAAAAAAAAACCCGAAAAAATGTTAAGCTTACCAAACAAAGTGCGTGCCAGACTATTATTCTCCATGTATTCATAGACCAGCAATAGTTGATTTCCTTCAACGCAACATCCATACAATCTTACAACATTTGGGTGTTGCAAAGCAGATATCATGCCAATTTCATTCACAAATTCACGATTTCCTTGATTTGATCTAGAAGAAAGTTTCTTCACTGCGATGATAGTACCATCTAACAGTATACCCTGCATCAGAATCATGTGAATGTACATGTTTTACATTATCATGGTGAGATATGTTTTTAGATATCTACATAAGTATGAAGGGAAAATAGCTGACAGGAATGACACGGGTGGATACCTTGTATACACATCCAAAACCACCTTCGCCAATCTTGTTTGCAGCATTGAAGTTATTAGTGGCAGCTTTGATTTGCCTATGGGTAAAAAAACCCGTTTGCAGATCTAATCCTTTCAGATCTGTCAAACAAAGAGAAGGTGAGTCTAAGATGTAAGATTGCATTTTGTAAAATATATGACTAGTGATAATTAAACATTTTTGTCACTTTTCTTACTCTTAATATAGTGAGTTAAGTGAGTGTAAGTGTTAAACGAATGGAATTTCTTTAAGAAAAATGTTTAAGTATTTTTAGCATGTGAAAATATCTCCTTTATCTCTAATGGGCTTTTGAAACCTAAATCACAGGCAAAAACACACCGGAGCTCAGTCCAGCCCAACTTCAATAAGGGTTCTCGCTCGAGCGGAGATCGAGCGTAAAGTCTCTGCCTGAAAGCATCCAAAAGCGCTCGAGCGTTTTTACGAGCGGACGTTGAGCGTAAAGCCTCTGTATGAAATCAACTCATGGCGCTCAAGCGGTGATCAAGCGTTGGTGAGGCGTTAATTTTCTGTCAAATTTTCTGTCTGAAAGAAGACGAGGGCGCTCGAGCGGAACATCGAGCGGGGGTTGAGCGCTGCGTATAATCTGCACTCGGGGCAATTTTGGAAAAGCAGATCAAGTTGGTTATAACAACTTGCCCAGCTGGAAAATACTCGACGGTTACAGTGAGCAGCGGAATGGGCACTACGAAGGAGAGAAACAAGGAGAGAATGGGGAACACCGAATCTGCTGAGGGGTTTGGCTATTTATTCAGGTGTTTCTTCTGGTGGAGGGGTCTTCCTTTTTGGCTCTGTTTTCTTCTTTATTTTCACGTTTTTCCTTCTTGTTTTTCCATTCTCGGTTTTTCAAGTCTCGTAAGCAACATTTCATTTACAATGCCAAGGATTGTTTTCTTTTGTGGATTTTTACCTTTGAAGATGGTTGGCTAAGTTTTATTACTTGGTTTATGGGTTAATTTCCTTTAGTTTCATGATGTTCTTGCCTCTTGTTGGATGTTCAATGTTCACCTGCTGAAATCGAGTGTTTGAAGAGAGATGTATCTTGAATAGCTTGATTTATTTCTTGTTTTGCTGTTGACGTAAGGCACAGCAAAATCTTGATTTAGTTAAGTCTTTTCATTGCCATATGTTACGTGATCTTGGTTGTTTGGAGAATGTTGATTTATGGCAGAAGAGTAACGAAAAGAAAGGTAGAACATGTAGAAACAAAAGTTAATTAACCTGTACCCTAAGTGTTTGTTAAAATTACTCTATTAAGTCATTTCCCTTTTACCTTTTGATTAGATTTATTATTTTCGTTCCTCATTAATATTTTGATCTTCACATCTCAAAATACCTTCATCAACCCGATTTTCACATATACAGAAAACCCCAAAAATACTTTTACATAGTATTTTCTTTTCATTAGCAATAATAGCTTACAAATACTTTGATACTCTTTTGTCCCTGTGGAATACGATCTTGGACTTGTCCTTGTTACAACTTGACACTTCTACACTTGGAAGCATTTCCGTAGTCGCATTAACTAGTCTTTTCTGTTTACATGTTCTGCGCCTCTAGACTAGTTAAATGACTTCATCGAGAATGAGACCAAGGAGAGGCAGTGAGGAGAGACCATGCTGAAGTGATCAGCTACTTAAAACTCTCGGTTATTATAAGACCTAGGAGTTCATTTCTTTTCCTGCGTCTGCGCTGCAGTCAGAGGTGTATTTGGAAACAGTGAAAGGAAAGAAAAGATAAATGTGATTCGTGCATCTCTAGCATGAGATGTGTCTTTTAGTTCTTCTCGGCCTGTGAAATAAAATTGTTTTACTGCCAGAAAAGAATAGTCAATGTTGAGACTGATTCTTAAGTGACTTTGAGGTCGTTTCAATCAAAAGTAAATTGAAACTTGGGATCTCATCCTTATCACATCCTCGTTTTATACGGATTCTTCTAAGACATTTGCACAACCTCGGTAACCTTTAGCCATCAATTCTCTCTCGTCTAAAAAAGCCTTCATTTAGACTTTATGAATGGGTAATGATCACGTATTTTTGCATGATTTGCTATCCCATTTTAAGATATAATAATGAAGCTATCTGACTCCAATTTCAACAGCACCGAAAATTCCCTGGAGAACTGTTACAAAGAGAGCTCTGTGATTAGCGGTTGGAAGCACAGAAGAAGGAATTTGAAGGCAATATAGAGCAAGAGAATTTGAATCAAAGAAGTATGCTGAAACTAAACTTCTATTATCAAAAGAGTGAAAAACAGCTTCAGTGTTGATTTCTTCTTCTCCCTTCACATATATATACTAGTTCAAAGATTAGTTTTACTACGGCCACCAAGAAAAATCAAGTCACAGCTTAGAAGTCAAGAAAAAATCTATTTGGCAAGAGACAAGTTACTAGGAAGCTTACGACACAACTTACAAAACTAACCCTAAAATGGATTCTTCAACTTCCAGGTTTACCACTTGTATACATTTCTGAGTTGGGAACCACATTGGGCACAAGATCAAATGTAGTCACTTTCCATGGTGTACTTAAGATTGCTCAGTGTTTGTCTGGGGAGAAAAGCTCAATAACAGAATATATGAACTGCAGTAGCAGGATTAGCCCTCGGGAAACGCTGTACATTTAGACCAAGTTGGGAAACATATATCCTATCTAGTTTCTACATCACGATATGCACAAGTGTGATTACCTTTCTCTCTCGACAACCTGCCTCCTATGCAGCCTTTACACCAAAGAATACCTAAACTCATCACGGTCAACAATAGCGCCAGTACCACAGCTCCAACCACAATGAATATCTTAATCTTCCCGTTGTCAGGAGGGCTGAAATCTTCAGAAAGAGAAGAAATAGCTAAGTGATTATAGAGTGCATTCTGGAATATAAGTAGCACCATCCAAAATTACATTGGTGGCCGACCCAGAAGATATTGACGAATGGTTCAAAAACGAAAACAAACAGAGTTATGGTGAAAAGACTGTGACAAACCAATTTGATCTCTTTCATCTACTTGCACTTTGAACTGGTTTTGAGCAGTGGTATGTTTAGAAATAGTCATGTGTTCTACCTCCAATCAATCGCAATGATTTTTCTGTTCATCAATCTAATAAGTGTGTAGTTATTTGCACAGTAAAATGGTTTGTGTACTCCAGGAGACGATTACCAGATTGCACAGAGAAAGCTAATATCAGAGGACCATATGTTCCTCTTGCTGGGGCAGCTATTGTCCCTTTTCCAGACCAATGAAAGCGGATCTGTAAAACTTTATTGCTCACAACTGCTTTAAATTCCTTAACTACAGCTTTATCAACCCCTTGTGCAGCACTTTCAATATCAAAATCCTTCAATTCCAGCTTTTCCTGTAACAAATTAACACAATAAAACTGTGTTCCATGTAGGTACCAAGACATATATGACTTTATACCTGTATATAAACATCAAATATTCGTCGTCCAAGGCTATAAAAGGATCTGTCATCTCTTAATACTATCTCTGCAAAGTATAGTCTGACAGTATAATTTCCGTTTGCCAAGCATCGAGCATAATACGTGAAAGAAAGCGAAGATAGGCGTGCACTCGTGTACAATTCAGAACCATTCATTGTGAGTATCGACATATTGTTTGCAATATAGTCATCTGCGGCAGGTTGAACATCCCGAAAAATTCCACTGCTACTAATTCCCCAACTATCCCTTACAAGAACAAATTTAGCTGCACCTGCAGGGTCCTGATCGGCTTCGTACTGAATGTTTCCACTGGTGGTTGCAGTTCTGCCACAATTTATATGAAGTGCATACCGATCTACACATGAACAGCAGCTCTTTAACCAGAAAGAAACACAGTTATGCAAACACAATAGGACTAAAGGGAACATGTTACTCTTTTATGTTAATTTTATCAACTGCCAAACAACATTTAATTTTTCACTCTATTTTTTTCATCTATAAGGAAGTATCAAAGATGAAGGTCTAGCAACATACTTAAAGCACACACTTCAAAATTTGGTTCTGAGGTAATACAATCACCTTTTGAACATGGAAAGTTCTTCAGGCACACGCTGAGTGTTCTTCATTATGGATTCCAAGAAAGAAGTGTTAGCTTATGCAAACTTATAGTGGAAAAGGAGAAGCTTCTGTGAAATCATAGCAAACGTGATATGTGTGTGGGTGTCTGTGGGGACTGTGTGTGTATTATAAGGATTGATCTTATGAGTTCAGAGTTTAGAAGCGTACGAGTTGTCCTGTCCAGAAAAGCTTTCGAACAAATTTATGATGAAACGAGAAACCAGTTAGTTTCTAAAATCTAGAAAGCATATGAATTGAAAACAAGTACACAAAGCTCAACTACAGTGAAATTACAGTTAGCAAATGATGAAAAGGTTCTTACAGAGTTTCTCGACAAGAAGGTGGCACAGAGCTCTCTGAAAAGTTATTGTATGAAAGATCTATTTGACTGCAAGCAAATAAAATGTGAATTAATAACTCATTGTAAATTCAAATGGGACAAAAAAAGGTTTATGGATTTTAATAAGACGTTTTAGGTTGAAAATGAATAATGTCTACAGAAAATGTGTTACAGGAATATATCTAAGAAATACCCCAGCAGATGAAACCTGGCTCTTATCAGAAACACGTACAATCTAAATCAACAGTTAACACATCAATTTAGCAAGGTCATCTTTCCTGCCCATACTCAAAACCTAATCCGTAATGCAACTTGCCCAGGTAACAGACAACCAACATAAAATAGAATACAAGTTTTGTTCGTCACTCTTTTTCACTGGAGCTGCAATTTGCAAGAAGCAAATCAAAACATCCAGCAAAAAGTAGTTGATTTACCAATTGCGCAAGACCGAAGAATATCTGTCACTGCCCATAAAGAGATTTTTTAATGCATCAATGTCCAAAGTAATAAATTTGTCAATGTTATGATGTTTGCAAAGGCTATGACTACTACAAAAAATTATAACAAAATAGAAACATGCCATGCACAATTGAAGTAGAATTCAAGATAGACTATATACTAGTAACTATCTCTGTTTTTGATCCAATCTGGCATAACTCCGGTGAGCAAGTTGCTTGTCAGAAACCTGTTCAAATAGCAACCTATAATCACACTCTTGTTAAGTAATTATACACATATCATTCAAATGGAAGAAAATAGACAAGTATTAGAGGTAAAATAAGTTTTCATGACGAAAATATGTGTGAAGACTTTACAACATATGACTTCGTTATAATGTATCGTACTAGGCTAATGGCAATAGCCTCAGCCATCAGCATATTAAAGCTATTGATTCGCTGCTGATATTTTGGAACCCTGTACAGCTACTAACGCGATTCTAGGAATCACTTGTTTTCAGGAGCTTGATTCTAGTTCACTAGAATTATGCCAAAGCTTTTGTACAGCCTAACTATGTGCAGTAATCCTATTTACAACAATTCTCTGTAACTATATTAAGGGTGGGTTTGTTTTATAAAATTTTAGTGTTGTTAAAATTTTAGGTATTGAATTTAGTGAAAAAGTGAAGAGAGATGTAATTTTTTATATTTTTTTAGTGAAAAGTAATGATTTGATGGGGGAGAGAGAGATTATATTGTAATATTTTATTGTGTTAAAATTTTAGGATGGGTAAAATTTTACAATGCAAACACAGCCTAAGTCTCCTCTGTAAATAAAATATTCATCCAAGATTTCATACAATTATCAAATCCTTTGCAGCAATGTTAGGCTCCTCTGTAGTATACCTACATCCCCATGGGAGATAGCTAGCATTTGGCTAGACTTCCAAATACTATGAAAAGGATACTTCAGTAGGCAGTATGCTTATACAGTTCAACAACCAAGAGGATTCCAGAGTACCTATATCTCTACAGTATTTACAGGATCACATGAAACTGTGCCTATAATATATGTTGTAGTCAACCTTGCTTATACATGGTTACTTTTCCCTGGTGCCATATAACTCCTTGGATCTGAACCAGAGATGCACCAGTAAACATAGGGGTGCAAGAGGAAAAGTCGTCAACAACCAAACCAACCTGAATTGTAATATGTCAACAGACCCAGCAATGATAGACTCCATTTGAAGACTGTTAAGAGTTTCGAGCTTAATTTGTGTACCAAGATTTATGTATGGTGTAGTCAATTTCAGTACACCCAAGAACATAGCGCAAAAGGAAAGTCATGTCACTAACATTTATGTGCTTTGCTTATTAATTTTTATTTCAACCTTCTTCCCAATAAAGCTAGTTTAGCATTTGGAATCAACGCTTACATGTATTGCAACTTCACTAGAACCTCGAAATCGGGAATACTTCCTTCCAATTTGTTGAAGATGAGATCTCTGCATGGATGTAACGACTAGATGTTATAAGTAAAGAATAAGGTTTGTAAGATGATGTCAAGTTAGTAGACACCCCCGCCTGTAAGATATGTGTGAGATCCCGAATTTACTTATGTCATTGTATAGGAGAGAGAGATTTTGCTATGATTTTCCTCAGGATGTAGGTATGTTTTAATTGGTGATTTTGAGGTAAGTGTCGACACATTGGAACATAGTGTCGACACATTATACTAACACCCGAAAGTTTACCTTTTCCTGGAGACCAAAGTGAATTTTGACTAAGTGTTGTAAGTGTCGACACTTTGAGTCATAGTGTCGACACATTAGACTGATACCCGAGCGTTTATATCTTTCCGGAACTAGAGTGATTTTTACTAAGTGTTGGAAGTGTCGACACCTTGAGTGATGGTGTCGACACATCCAACTGAAACCCGAGAGTTCGCCTTTTTCCAGAACTCCCGTGGATTTTGACCAAGTGATGGAAGTGTCGACACCTTGAGTGATGGTGTCGACACATCTAATTGAAACCCGAGAGTTTACATTTTTTCCCACTATGGCTAAGTGTTGGAAGTGTCGACACCTTGAGTGATGGTGTCGACACATCTTACTAAATATGTTGTAAGTGTCGACACCTTGAGTGATGGTGTCGACACATATAACTACATTCCGGAATTTTACCGGTTTAAAATACGCGAGTTGAAATTTATGAAGTAGGGGGAGGGCAAACTTGTCTTTTCCCCAACCATTTTCACGCCTATTACTCTCTCCCCCTTTGCCGAACACTTCATTTTTCCCCTCTCTTCAGCCTTTTCATTTTCCCTTGCCCTAAGTCACCCACCCGAAAGAAGAAGAAGGAAGAAGGAGAGGAAGAAGGAGAAGAAGAAGGAGAAGAAAAGAAGGAGGAAGAGGAGAGAAGCGAGGTAAATCCTTGCTGGCCGAAAATCGTGCTACTCTCTCTCTCTCTCTCTCTATTCTCTTCTTGTTTCCTCTTGTTGGTTAGTTGTGGTTGGTGATGTTCTTGTTTTCTTTTGTTGGTTGGTTGTGGTTTGTTGGTAATTTGTCTAAGTAGTGTTCTCCTTGTGATTCATGGATGTTTAGTGTGGATCTAGGTATGTTCAAGGTAGATCTTGTAAGTGTAGCATAGATTTTTACATGAGAACATGTGGAAAAATGACTAGATCTGAAATGAGGGTTCAAGAGAAATTGGTTATGTGCTCTAGGTGTTTGATAAAAGGCCTAAGAGGGGATTGAAACCTAAGTTGAGCAAGTATGGCCGAATCTAGGGTTTGATGCATTAGATTGTGTATGTATGCTAGTGATATTGAGAACCACAAAGCCCTAAGTGTTAGGGATATGTTCAAATCTGGGAAAATAGGCAAGAGGACCAATAACGCACACTAGGTGTTTGGTAAACAGCCCAAGAGAAATGGGTACATGCAATGGTGTTAACTTGATAATTATGGAACCATGATTTGGTTGTAAACTTCGAGTTGAAGTTGTAAGTGGGAGGAAGGTGAGAGTATAGTTGTTGTTATGAGATGTTAAGTTAGCCTTGGATGTTGGTTGTGACATGTAGAGATTCGGATTTTGGTTGTTGGAGATTGTTGTGATTTCTGGAGTTACATATGCAGATTTCAAGGCTGGAATAGAAAGTGTGTTTTGTTGCATTGGTGGTTTTCTCTTGATATTTTAGTCCAATTTTACGGGGTTGGTCTTGGAATTTGTTTCAAGTTAAGAAAGAGAGCGTTTTAAGATAACTTGCATGTGAATTAGAGGTATGACGAATATGTTATGGTATGAAAAATTAGTGTGAGGGTCTATTAAAACAGATTCGTGTGAGTAATGTATTGATTACTATATACGTTTAGTGAACCTATGAATGACAATAGTACGGTTCATTGTAGGTAACGAGACA
This sequence comes from Myrica gale, assembly GCA_963930655.1. Classification (NCBI taxonomy): domain Eukaryota; kingdom Viridiplantae; phylum Streptophyta; class Magnoliopsida; order Fagales; family Myricaceae; genus Myrica; species Myrica gale. The sequence continues at coordinate 11,444,028 of OZ005603.1, read as the reverse complement.
CTCGATACTCAAGCAAGCCTAAGGTAAGTGAAAATCTTTACAAACTGGAATGATACACTGCATGAAGAATATTCATGAATAAGCATATCAAGCATGACATTACCAAGCACGACATGAATGCATCATGATCATTTGCATTCATTTTCCTCATGAGAAATGAGACATTTTATGCAAATGAAAGTACCATTTTTATGCTACTTTATGACAAGTTTTATGACAAGTTAATTAACGAACCCAAGTCGGTCGGTACCGTACCAAGTCAAGAAGGTGCATTCATTTCCGAAGGACGTTTACGTGAAGGATGGATGTCACCTAGGACACCCATACCGAAGGATGCTTGCAAGAAGGATGGGTAGTCCATGAGGTAAGTGCAATCACACTGAAGGATGCTTGCAAGAAGGTGTGAACCTCAAGGGTCGTGTCTAGCCACTGAAGGACGAATGAGAGAAGGTGAGCTAGCTCGACCATATGTAAGGTCCCTAAGGGAAATAAGGGACTGTTCCTACGGGAACGCACAACCCTGATGTCAGGGGTAGGTGGAGCTCAAGTAGCCCATAAGATAAGGATTGGAAAGATTTTCCAAAAGCAAGAGATTTATAAGTAATAGTGAAGTTTTCAAGAGCAAGTGCATGTGCATATGCAATCATGAGGCCTACACGTGCATCAAAATTCATGATCATGCATGAATTACATACGTTTACATGATGTTTCAAGTTAAAGCTCATGATATTTCAAGTTCAAGTACGTGAACTACATTATGTTTAAGTTCATGATTATTTTAAGTTCATGATGATTTCAAGTTCAAGTGCATGCTTACAATTTCAACCCATGTTTTAGCTATAATTCCTTACTGAGTCTTTCGACTCACAGTTTTAAATTGTATCATTCCAGATGATGTTACAGGGGTGGAATCTTAAGAAAAGGACCTTGAACCCTAGGAGAAGGGTTGATGAAATGTCTCTCTTGTTTGCTAACGTTAGGAAAGATTTAGCTAATTTTTGTAAAAGCCGGCATGAGCCACCGTGATGTGGTGGTCATGGGTTTCATTTGGCTTAGTTAGTTAATGTTTTAAACTGGTTCATATTTTGAGAATATGTTTAACAACCTTGAGTTATCAATGGAAAGTATGTTCTTATGCACGTTATACGCTAGCATTATAAGGCTTCTTTTTAAAATTGAAGCATCAACGTCTTTTCCGCTGCAAGTATAGTAGTAAGTACGCTGGAGCGTCCCATGCCGGGAATGCTCGCGGCTGTCATTAGCCTCGTTTAGCTAGCGTTCGGGGCGTGACAATATAACCCGTTTTTGAATCACGGAATCCAAATATATCCTATACAAAGGAAGGGCAGATCAAGGCTGGCAGGTTTTCTAAAAAGTGTAGGCTATAGAAATTCACAACAATTGTCACTCTGCTTGACAGATCAAAGGGTGAATCGTTATTATGTATTCAGAAGATGGAAAATATGTCCAGTACCTTTTTAAAACTAATGTTCCTCAAATACTAGACCTCATTCTGTCATTGAAGATCTTAATTCTGGAAAAGCTTGAGAAAAATCCTTTTCAAAACTACATATATACTCCAAACTTTAAGAATGAAAACGCCATTCAAAGTCTAAGCAGATAAAATTTGTTAACGTGACAACATCAACTCATACTTTGAAAAAATTCAAGCAGAAAGAATTCGCACAACTTTCTTTCTATATAATTTTCTCATGGAGGTAATTACCAAGATCTAATCCAATCTTGCATCTGGGATTTTGCAGTTCCCTAGTTTTTCAACAAACAAATGAAAATGAGAAGAAAAGTGAAAGCATGGAAGAACTACAAAATTTGGAGTCGTGTCATTTTTGATATATATGCAGGGATTGGTCCAGAGAGATTGCAGCTCCTCAACACCCTGCAACATTAAGCAACATCCTTTAAGCAAAGAATTATACAAGTTTGCGCTGCTCTTAACATGGTACAGTAAAAAATTGAACTTAAAATCTTTCCAAGCCTGTCATGCTACCCAATGGTGGAAATTCAGAACCCTCACCATGTAAGTCAGTAATACTTCTGAAAAATATTGCTCCATCACAACTGTTAGTGTCTTAAGCTAGAAATATTGTTAATTTGTGTATAACATGAAGACACCCTAGATATACTGCAGGTCAACAATACTTAGAAGGCAGAACTTACAGCTCTACTAAACCACCCAAGACCGAAATGCTAGAAGGAATGGGCCCTCGAAACCACTAGCTTGTATCTCTCTGTTAAAAACACAATTCTAGTACGCTAGATTACTCCTGAATGTTCAACAAGAAGATATTATAGGGGAAAAGGAAAATAAAATACATAAAACTTTTCAAGTCGTTTCCAACTTTGAAAGAAGTCGGGTATTCTTCCAGAGAAGTTGTTACTGCAAATCCTCCTGCATAAAGCCCAAATTGGATACAAGATGGAAGACAATAAAAACATGAAGTTTTACAAGTAAATATTAGTGTGGAAAACAGAAAAGGTTACGACTACTTACAATTCTGTTAATTTGGTTAGATTAGTGAGAGCGACTGGTAACCCTCCAGTGAGATTGTTAGCACGAAGAATACTGCAGTCAACAAAGGCAAATTTAAGACCAGTTCACTTAACTGGATAAATATACTAATGAGAATTGAGGAATGAATTGAGGAATAGGAAGACACACTAACAGATTCGCCAAGTTAACCAAATTCCCAAACTCAAGGGGAACACTTCCAGAAAACAGGTTGTTCCCTATGCTCTTGAAATTACAATGTTATTGAAGTAGGGCTACCCAAAACCAAACTACGATACAATCTTGCAATACTAGAAGAAAGCATCGAGATACAAGTTATACAACGAAAGCATACATATATATAAGTGTGGTAATGTTTCCCAGGTAGCTTGGGATTGGTCCTGATAACTTGTTTACGTTAAGGGACCTGCAATGAGGTAATGTAAGACGTTTAGTGGCTTATTAATTAGATGATAGTCGAAAGTTTATGTGACTATTACATCCTCATTGAACGTCTCTCATACGCTTAGGATTTCGGATTAGAAGGTATCCTACGAAGGTTCATCAAGAGCCACAGAAAAACATGATATATCCCCATAAAGTAGTCTAACTTACAGATATTCCAACTTTGTTGAAGCCCATTCAGGTGGTATCGTACCAGTAAGGTAGTTTCGAGTGAGATCACTACAAGCAAGAGGAAATCATGCAACCTGATTAGAAACTTGAGTCAATTTTCAACTACTAAAAAGTCAAAAAAATAATTCGACACCCTTCTCACATTTTCTTTAAGTAGGCTAGCTTTACCAGTGATGGTGGAAGCGCACCAGCAAGATCCTGCCCTTTAAGAAATCTGTATGACAAGGATAGTTATACATAAAAGGGAAACATAATCTTCTTTTTCAAACTTCCAACTGTAATTTTTAAAACCATAATGTCCTAGGACAGGAAAACCTTCACACATGTTTGAACAGACATTAATGAAGGAAAATAAAATTTTATTAGATCAGTAGTAAACCGAAATTCAACCTATCTGCAACTTTGGGATTATGCTGCTAAACTTGGGGGTAAGGATAATTATATCAGAGTACTGATAAGGTCTAGCCTATAGCTTGAAAGTATCTTCTCGGAATCCCGGGTTACTCTCTGCGATACTATGGGAAAGAAAATTTATTGACCCCTGCTTTAGCAGTAAACAACGTGGTCGTTGGGAAAATGAACTCAACTGGACAACTACCAAACGAAAAGGAAACAGTTCCATTTATTGACTCCACCAAGATAGCATCTGCAGCTCATCTCTGCCATTTATGGATGGAGACGAATACCATTATACCAGGTGCCAAATTTTAAACAAAAAAAGACGAAGAAACTCTTCTGGAACAAACTTGCGAAGATGTCTGATTAAAGTGATGTATTGCAGTTTCTATATTTCCGACTTGAAAAACCCCTTTTAAAAAGGATAAATAGAACTCATGCGACTTGATGGGAGATCAGGTCATGGGATTCTTATAAAGTCAGTTGATGTCTTTTGGTTCAAAGACAATTGACAACGTTGTGAGTCAAGCTCGAATATTTTCTACTTCGAGTTGACTAAAAAATTGATTTATCTGAGGATCTTATGTATGGAAATTAAGGGTACGTACAGTTGAACTACGTGACATCCTCCATCAGGGTATGAGCAATTGCAGATTAGAGAATTGTTGTACAAAGGCCTCAAACTCGATTTTGGTGTCTGCCAGCTTGAGTCATTACTGCATGGCTCCACATTGAAATTCCAATCGTTCTTCCCCAGTTGCGTCGCTATTTCACGGAGGGCTTCCACTGCATAATACACACAAATCCTCAACATTTTCCTTTTATTTTGTGTTAAAATGTTTCCATATTTGAGTCTACCTAAATAGTAATTCATATTTTAGTCCACCTAAATAGTAAAATAATTGTTTTGACTACAAGAAAAAAAAATGTTTTATACCGTAAATGAGTCATGACCTGCCCAAAGGGCTAATCAGATCAAGCAATTGGAGGGCGGTCGAATTGTGATGATATTGAGCCGAAAGATGTTTCTCCTTGCTGGAAGATAGAGGACATTGTTTTTTTTCACTCAGAAGGTTGTTTAAGGCGCAATCACGCTGCTTGGTCTATTCATTGGGTTCCTCGAATGCTCAATCTTCAAGCCCATCTGTTGGCTCGATGGGCAGCTCATATTTGCTTTCCTGATTTTAAGGACCTTGTTGTATTCATTTTTCTATTCTGTGTCGTGACTTTGACTCTGGTTCCCCATAAGTTCTTTTTTAATGCATTGCTGGTAATTTATTGGAAAAAAAAATGAGGCTGACTGCTATATATATTCGATGACACAAGCTTTCATGGGGCACAAACGTGTTTATGCTTCACTACCATTGGTCTTTTTGTTGAGCTCTTATTAGACAACTAAGAGCAAAAGAACCATTACATGCATCAGCTTACCCTCAAAGATGGTCAGCAAGTTCTCTGTCGCAGGCACCTCATTGCAGAACTGCTATGGTAAAATCAACGTCCCTCAACTCAAGAAATTTGCTCATTAAGATGGGCCTCATAGTCTATTTTCTCCCGTAATCATTTTTCTTCTTCAACTTAATTGTAAAGCAGAAAGAAACAAACAAGATAATGAACATATATATATATATATTAGAGAAGAAGAAGAAAGTGAAGAAAGTGCTTTTACCTTCATTAGCAGGAAGCCGCCGCACTTGTGCTTTGACATTGATCACTCCCATGCACAGGAGCACGATAACCGTTGCAAGGGAAAAGCCGATCTTTGGCTTGTTACAAGCTACTTCTAATATTGCCATTTTTCTCTCCACCCTCTACCTATGCCTTGTGGTTGTCTCCGATCTTGGATGAAGGAGACTATCCCAGAATTATTAACTGATTAATGTGACTTGAAAAAAATTCTTTTCGACGTAAGCCAGAGATCTCTTATCTCTGACTAGCATTCACATTTGGTATCCCACCTTCTTTGGCTGTCATATATATAATATGGAAGGGTGATGTTTGTGCAGACAAAAAACCTATTAGTTCTAATGATTTCTCGTTCAGTCTAATAATTAGAGAATCCAACCTGACTACATGCAGTACCCTTCCACTATCAAATATATTATTTTCCCTATAGAGATGAAGCTAGCTAGCTGTAAAAATCGAGTAATCTGAGGTAGGGTTATTGTCGGCAGCCGTCCTAGAAAACGCAGTACTTGACGGCCATTAGTAATTTGCATGGACATCATGTGCTTTTGCCCCAGGTACGACCGCCTCTTAAATGAGTTCTTCGGCAGCCTAACATTAATACCAATAATATCAAGGCCTATTTAACAAGAAAAAATATCAATACCTAATTAATAAGGAAACGACAGGTTATACTGCAAGGAGACAGAGAACAACCAAGAAATCCAAAACATTAATACCAATAATATCAAGACCTAATTAATAAGGAACATTAGCCGTTTTACTGCAAGATGACAGAGAAAAACAAAGAAATCCGTAGAGTCAGAAAATAGATTGAGATCAGTTACAATTTATTATCCAAAATATATAGTAGAATAGGACTTATATTCTTCAAAACTTTTTATGGTTTACAATATTAAAATAGTATAGAATCCACTTGTTGTATTTATCTCTCTCCAAAAGGCGATTTGCAAGAAGGAAAGAGAGAATTTCGACCCAAGAATTCAGAAACACTCTGGATTAAATAAAATTCGTAATAATCAGGAATGAATCAAAATAACCCACCAGCCGAGTTAAAAATAGCTGAAATTCGACCCTTAATAAAATTTTGCCAAAAATAGCAAAACCCTAAAAGTCTTACCAAAACGAAATACGGAAAAAAATCAAACGATTGCCAAAAATCTGGCCCAACTCGGGTTCAGAATTATTTCCTAATCGACAAATAGAAAATTAGCATAAATAACAAAAATTAACTAAAAATAGAGATTCGAAAAGGAAAACAGCGGATTTGGGGCTTGAAACAAGGTGCACCGAGCGTTGCTGGGTGGCTATGAAGTGCATGCCTAAAAGAGCTTTCCGAATTGCGGTCACGGGCACGAATCAGACACTTGTAACCAAAGTTATGGCCAAAAAACTGACACGTGCGCGGAAACTGCCCCAATTAGGCTAGATCAAGATTTCTTGCCATCTTTGCGTTGATCCTCCCGCTCCAGGTAATTCAGCGCCATCAATGAGCAATCTAACAGCTCGGCATCATCTGAATCGGATCCCCCTGCATCAGTCTCCCCGGGTTGGAAAGAACTCGTCCTCGAGTTCACAGCAGCATCTGCAGAATCCGTAATGCAAGGGCTTGGGTGTTTCACATTAAAGACATCAGAGGTCTTTTAAGTGACTAGGGAGACGCAACATGTAAGCGTTGTCATTGAGCTCCTGCAATATCTCACAGGATCCAATCTTCCGCTCCTTAAGCTTATTATACCCACCCACAGGGAAACGATCACGAGTTAATACAACCCAAACAAAATCACCAACATCAAAAAGTACCTGACGACGATGATTGTCCGCCCGAGCTTTGTATTTGGCATTGCTCTCGTGAATGGCCAGTTTCACCTGCTCAAGGATGCCACGAAGATGTTGGGCCAACTCATCGGCCCTAGGATGCAAACGACCCACACGTGGAATGGGACCTAAATCTAGTACTCCCGATGGATTCTGATCATAACTATCTCAAAAGGGCTTATGCTGGTGGTCCTGCTCGTTGACCTGTTGTAAGCAAATTCTGCTTGAAGTAATGCTAAATCCCACTGCTTGGGTTTAGTGTCTGCCAAACATCTCAATAGATTGCCTAGGCTCCGGTTCACCACTTCGGTCTGACCGTCCGTCTGGGGGTGATAAGCATTGCTGAAATTCAACTTTGTTCCCAACTTTCCCCACAAGCTCCTCCAAAAGTTGCTGATGAACTTGGTGTCTCGATCTGAAGTGATGGAGCGAGGAAAACCATGGAGACGCACAATCTCCCTGAAGTAAAGATGGGCTATCCGGACAGAATCCATGGTTTTACTGCAAGCTACAAAGTGGGCCATCTTGGAAAACCTGTCAACCACAACAAAAATAGAATCACAAGCCCGTTGGGTTCGGGGAAAGCCCAATACGAAGTCCATGCTGACATCGACACAAGGAGCTTCGGGAACCGGTAAGGGAGTGTAAAGGCCTGCATTGGTGAGGACACCCTTGGACCTTTGGGATACAAAACAACGCTTCACAAAGTGAGCCACATCGTCCGTCAATTTGAGCCAATAATAATCAGAAGCAATAAGGGCCAATGTCTTGTCTCGCTCGAAGTGACACTCATTATGAAGTTCACTAATAATCTACTGCCTTAGTGAACAATCTAGAATTCACAACTGTAGCCCACGAAACAAATACCCATTATGCAAAAGAAAATCATGGCGATGATCAGAGGTTACCTCCTGAATGATCTTCCCAAAGGACGGATCTGTGGCATACAAATCAGTGAAAGCTTCGAATCTGGTGACTTTGGTACTCATTGTGGTGAGGAGTAAGGAGCGAGGACTAAGGGCATCTGCAACTCGGTTCAGGCTCCCTGCTAGGTGCCTCAGGGTAAAGGTAAACTCTTGTAAGTACGCCACCCACTTAGCATGTCGTCTGCTCAGCTTGTGTTGACCATTGATGTACTTCAGGGCTTCATGATCAGTAAGAAGGATGAATTCCTTCTGCACAAGGTAGTGACGACAATGCTTCAAAGATTGAACTATGGCGTAGAACTCCAGGTCGTAGGTGGAGTAATTCTTCTTTGATCCCGACAGCTTCTCACTAAAAAAAGCTATGGGCCACTCTTCCTGACTTAGAACGCCACCAATGCCAACTCCAGATGCATTACAATTCAATTCAAACACTTTGTCAAAATCAGGGAGTGTTAATACCGGTGCCTCTGTCATCTTCTGCTTGACCAGTTGAAAACTTGCTTCTGCCTCCTCAGACCAGTGGAAATCTCGTCCCTTTAGGCACTCTGTGATAGGAGCAATCATGGTGCTGAAATTCTTGATGAAGCGGCGATAGAAGGATGCAAACCCATGGAAACTCCTGACATCATGCAAGGTTTTTGGCTGGGGCCACTCCAAGACTACATCTATCTTCGACTGATCTGCATGAACACCATCAACAGACACAACAAAACCCAAAAAAGTTACTGAAGTAGTGAGGAAAGAACACTTCTTCTGGTTAACAAACAGACGCTCCGTCCTAAGCATCTCAAAAACAGCACGGAGGTGATCAAAGTGTGAGGCCCATATAGGGCTATAGATAAGTATGTTATCGAAGTAGACTACCACGAACTTCCCCATGAAAGGCCGTAAAACCTGATGTATAAACCTCATGAACGTGCTGGGGGCATTGGACATTCCAAATGGCATGACCATCCATTCATACAGCCCATGCTACGTCTTAAACGCCGTCTTCCACTCATCTCCAGGCCTGACTCGGATCTGGTGGTATCCGCTCTTAAGGTCAATTTTGGAGAAGACCTTAGAACCGGACAGTTGATCTAGCATGTCGTCCATGCGGGGAATGGGAAATCTGTACTTCATCGTAATCCTGTTGATGGCTCTACTGTCTACACACATGCGCCAGAAACCATCTTTTTTCGGCACCAACAAGGCAGGAGCGGCACATGGGCTCATACTCTCACGGATATAGCCTCGCTCCAGCAACTCTACCACCTGTCGCTGCAATTCTTCAGCTTCTTTCGGGCTGAAGCGGTATGCTGGTCTGTTGGACAAACTTGAGCCCGAGATCAGGTCAATCTAATGCTGAATATCTCTCATAGGAGGTAATCCAGGAGGAAGGTCTTCGGGCATCAAATCAGAGAATCCTGAAAGCAGCTGCTAGACCTCCGTGGGTAATTCTGGAACCTCGCCTACAACACTATCTCCACAAGGCAATAAAGCAAAGACTACATTCTAGAATTTTATTATTGACAACCGGGTTGGGATTGGGTCCTTCCTGACGAGGTGCCAACACAATCTTTTTCCCTTTGATGCTAAGGGAATATGTATTTTTCTGTCCATCATGTACCACACTCCGATCATACTGTCAGGGTCTGCCTTACAGTACATGACATGTATCCATAGACACCACATCACACCAAGCATTATCAAAGTATTTCTTGCCAACAGAAAAAGACATTAGGCATCGTCTATCTACGGTTACCCACTGCCTTTATTCAGCCATGACAGTTTGTATGGCTTGGGGTGACGATCTGTCTTCAGCTGTAACTTCTAGACAACGTCTTTAGAGACTACGTTCTCGCAACTGCCACTGTCAATAATCATCTTGCAAACTTTTTAGGCCACGGTGCAGGTTGTGTGGAAGATATTGGTTCTCAACCAATCATCTTCGAGTCGCCTCTGGGAGTCAGGAGACTCTTACGAATGACTAGAGTCTCATGGCCATCTCCATACAGCACATCCTCCTCTCCCTTTTTTTCATACACTGGCTCTCCAACCTCCTCAGTCTCGTACTCCATGTCTTCCTCAAGCAACAGATTCTTGCCTGTCTGAATGGCAGGCTTCCTGCAGTGAGTTGCTATGTGCCCCTGTTCACCACATCGAAAGCACTTGATAGTAGGGTTAAGATTACCCTTTGGTGGTTGCTGGGGAGGACGAGATTCTTGAGGGCGAGCCGACCTATTGCTTTGGTCGTTCTGATGACGGGTATCCTATTCTGCTGTTTCTCTGTAGCAAAAGCACCATGGTAGGCTTCAGAAACCGTCCACAGCGAGTGAAGCCTGAGGGCATCCTGCAGAGGTTGTCGCAAACCCCCCAAATGAAGTCGCTGCAACAGGGTTTAAGTATAGCCAAAGGGAAGGAAGTGGCTCATCATCTTCTTCTTCATCTTCTCCTAATCAGAGATCTTGGCCTTACCCTACCTGTCTCTTGAGCGTTTCAACTGCTCCCACCACGCCGATGCTCTACCTTTGAGTTTGATGGCCACCAGTTTTACTTTGACACGATCTTAGACCTCTTTGTAATAAAAAATCCGTTCTACTTCATTCAACCAATCGATAAAACAATCAGCTTGTAAAGTACCAGAAAACTCGGGCAAATCAACTCTGAAGCCGAGGTCTCCATGACTGTTCTCTCGACTACAGTACTCCCGAAGTTGATTGTGATACGGGTTTTCGAAGGTGGAATTGTCGGTATCAGAATCTTCCACATCATGATGAGCGATTTCCTGCGCCGCCAGGCGCTGGGTTAACTATGCCATTTGCCTCTGCAAATCCTCAATCATAACATCTTGAACGCTACGAACACGGTGCAGGACTTCTTCATTCGGAACCTGCCCACGACGACCACCACGACCACCAGCCATCGAATACTTGATGAAAGTACTGCCTTAGGAAGATGCTGAGCTCTGATACCAATTGACACCGAACAGAATAGAGATTATTCTGTAGGCTAAACAAAAGGCAATTTGCAAGAAGGAAAGAGAGAATTTCGACCTAAGAATTCAGAAACACTCTGGATTCAATAAAATTCGTAATAATCAGGAATGAATCAAAATAACCCACAAGCCGGGTTAAAAATAGCTGAAATTCAACCCTTAATAGAATTTTGCCAAAAATAGCAAAACCCTAAAAGTCTTACTAAAACGAAATAAGGAAAGAAATCAAACGATTGCCAAAAATCTGGCCCAAATCGGGTTCAGAATTATTTCCTAATCGACAAATAGAAAATTAACATAAATAGCAAAAATTAACTAAACATGGAGATTCAAAAAGGAAAACAGCAGATTTGGGGCTCGAAATGAGGTGCACCGAGCTTTGCTGGGTGGCTATGAGGTGCATGCCTAAAAGAGCTTTCCGAATTGGGGTCACGGGCACGAATCAGACACTTGTTTCCAAAGTTATGGCCAAAAAACTGACACGTGCGCGGAAACTGCCCCAATTAGTCTAGATCTCGATTTCTTGTCATCTTTGCGCTGATCCTCCCGCTCCAGGTAATTCAGCGCCATCAATGAGCAATCTAACAGCTCGGCATCATCTGACTCGGACCCCCCTGCATCATAATTACAGAGAATCTCGATCTTTCGAAGATTACTTGAAGCATGGGCAAATTTAGAGGGGGAGGGAAGGGGGCATCGCCCCCATGAAATTTGAAATTTTTATTTCCATTAAATATTTTTAAGCCCAAAAATATTATCTCATTCCAATTTTAAACATTTAAATATCATTTTCCCCCTAAATATTTTGAAAAAATAACTTTTGCGAGGCCAAAAATACTATCCTTTTTTTACCCATTTAAATATCATTTATCCCTCAAAATGACTGAAACAAATTTAATGCTTTTAAAAATCATACCTTTAAAATGACAACAAATATGAAATCTTTTAAAATAATAACAAATGCTAATCGAATTTATTTTATGACCTAACCGGTTTTTGTTTCTATTTTGTTATTTATTTCTTTCAATTGTACTTTTTTTATTAAAAAAACCTATCGATTTACAGAAAAGGTTTGACAAAAGAAAATCAATTATGTTAGATTGGAATAAATTCTGAAGAAAAATTTTGTTCCACAGAAAAAAGTATTAATTGCTTGTGAGGTTTTTTACACTACAACAAAACAGACTTTGGGTGACAAAAAAATTTGTCACCCAAAGTGCCCAAGTCGTCAGCTATGGTTTTGGGTGACAAAACCGGTTTATCATCTAAAGCCCGTCAGCCCAAGTTTTATGTGACGATTTTGGTGTTGTCGCTCAAAACCGTTCGGACGGTTTATACACCCGTCCGAACGGCTTTGAGCCATACTATCGAAATTCAAAATCATTATGCACATTACAGTCCATCCATTTGCATGAGCTGTGCGAACGTGATCTCTATACGTTCGGACAGCTGATGCGAACGGTTCGTCCAATGTGACGAAATAAATTTTGTCATCTACAAACCGTGCACACTGTTACATAACAGAGTCCGAACGGTATGGAGTGTACATCCGGACTCTTTCATAAAGTCGTTCGCACCGTTGTTTCATTTATGACGAAAAGTAATTTGTCATCTGCAAACTCCATTCAAACCGTTATGTAAACAAAACCCAAGGACTAAAATTTTGAAATTTGAAATTCAAGGACCCATTTGCCAAAGGGGTATAAACCTAAGGACCAAATTGTCAAATTCCCAATTTTTTTAGATGTGGTGAACATAGACATATAACAACTAATTGTAGGAAGCCTGCCAGTCAGAAGGGCAAAATTTCTTGATTGGGGACGATATGGTGGATGAAACTTAGCAGATTAGAGAGCCTGTGTTTGATGAAGATGATGATGATAATGATGTGTTGTATGAAGATGGACTGGAGACTCGGGTCGTTCGCAAGAGTCTACTTACTCCCAAGGATGACTCAGGGGATGATTGGTTGAGAACCAATATCTTTCACACAACCTGCATAGTTGCAGATAAAGTTCATAAGATGATCATTGACAGTGGCAGTTGTGAGAACGTGATGTTTGAAGAGATTGTCCAGAAACTGCAATTGAAGACAGATCAACATCCTAAGTTGTACAAGTTGTCATGGCTAAATAAAGACAGTGAGGTAAAAGTAGATAGACGATGTTTAGTATCCTTTTTAGTCTGAAAAAAAATATTTTGATAATACTTGGTGCGTTGTAGTATGTATGGATGCTTGCCATATATTGTTAGGCAAACCTTGACAGTATGATCACAGTGTCGTGCATGATGAACGAAAGAATACTTATTTCCTTAGCATCAAAAGGAAGAAGATAATGTTGGCACCGTGACGGGAAGGAATCAGTCTTACCCCGGTGGCCAACAATAGTAAATTGCTTCCTATGTCCAAGTTCTTAGTTGAGATGGAGCGGAAGATTGGACCCTGTGAGATACTGCAGAAGATCAATGATAACGCTTACAGGTTGCGCCTCCCTAGTCATCTGAAGACTTCTAATGTCTTTAATGTGAAGCACCTGAGTCCTTTTTTTGGAGAGCTCGATGACACTGCTGTGAACTCGAGGACGAGTTCTTTCCAACCCGAGGAACTGATGAAGGATGATGATGAGTTGTCATATAAAACATTGATGGCGCTGAGATACCTTGAGATGACAGATCAGTACAAAGTTGGATAGAAACACATTGCAGGCGTCGTTTTCGACCTCAAATTCCATTGTTTTCCTTTCTGAATCCTTAATTATAGCTTTCATTTTTCCTTTATGGTAAGTTTTCATTTATCGATTAATACCATAGACATTTCTATCTATTTATTCATAATTCATAATTCTCTTAATACCAGAGACATTTTCTCTCTGTTTAGGCGTTTCTCTTGTATAATTCTCTATTCTGATAGAACTAGCCTACAGAATAATTCTCTATTCTGCCCGGTGTCACTAAGTCTCATATTTAGACTTTATTTATAGATTGAATTAGGCTTTATAATGATTCAAAGAGCTTCAAAATGAACCTTGACTAATACTTTTGAAGTCAAACACATATTTAACTAGTTTTGTCCAAAGTAAGAGATATTATTTAGAAGTTATTTTATTCTTAATTTTTTGACCAAAATTTTAAGTTTGTTATCTATACAAATTAAAATTTTAGCCACCTATATTTCAAAGGAGTTATCCCGTCTATGGTTTAACAATAATTCCAATAATATTAAAAGCAAATTAATAAAGATCACGTTGCGAAGAGGACTGAGGAAAAAATAAAAGGCTAACAGTACTCAAAGGCGGCAGATAAGCCTAGACTGAATTGTATTAAATTATGTTTTTTTTAATCATATTAAATTATGTTTGCTTGTGAAAGTTACGACTGTCTGGTCTTGGCGTTATCTATTTTTTTTCTCTAGATAATGGGTAGGAGAAAGCGGCAAAGCTGTGTAAATCGGGATTCAAATTCGAGATCAAGTCCTCTCGGAAGGGGAGGAAGTACCAATCGAGCTACAGGCTGGCCTTGACCTTATCTAGCTAGTGACTTGAAATTATATTATCTAAATTTTATATTACAATTTGTCGAACAAAAGTGAAAGGTATGTTAATAATTTGGTTCAATCAGTGTAGTCTTTCGACACAGATAAGTTTAGTTTTTTTTTTTTTTTGTAGAAGTTAATATTAATATTTTCAATTTTCAAAAAGATTAAATTTTTCCTATAAAAAAGAAAAAAAAAGTTCTCTATAAATTAACATATTTTACCATTTAATTCAGAATAAATAAACTTTGGTGATAAAAAGAAAATAGATAATTTCCGGCTTCAACAGTTTTCAGCCAATAGTATCTAATCTCACCATACCTAAGTTGCCGACTTCTATAATTTTTGGCACACACGATTCTATAATTTTTGTATCTAATTCGATAATTTTTAAATCCTTACAATTCTACAACCAAACATCATTTTTAATATCATATAAAAATAATTATAACACGCATACCAATAACGTTAACATCACATAAAAATTCACAAAACACAAAAAATCTTCACAAAACTCCTTAACCAACATTTACTGTAAATTCACAACATGCGCAACATACAAGCAGTCATGTTTGTCGGAAGGAAAAAGGTAATAAGAGGATAATAAAGAAAGAAATGTGCAGAAGTCGGTAGAAGAAGAATGGAGCTGCGTTGCGTTTCCATGATTTGCAAAAGTGGAGACGACCGGTGGACGACATTGAACTGAGTTGATGCGTCCGTGCCCCCACTAAATTACCTTACTGCCGGCGTCAGTGGAGAAGTACTGTACGGACGCTTTGACGGAATGGACTGAAGGTGTGCTTACCGAATTAGATCTCGTAGGCTCTTGTCAGTTGTCATCTTCTTCGATGGACCCGCTTAGATCTGTGGGCCAGTGAGTTTAGGTAAAATGGAACCATCAGCTAGGAACTGAGTTAATGATTTTACGTTCAAATGTGTTTAGGAATATTCTAATTTTTTCTAAAGGAGAAAATTAGCTTAATTATTAGATAATGTCTAATCTAGATCGTAGAGTGAAGCCGAAAATATATAAGATGCGGTCAAATTTCCGATTACAAAGAAACTGACGTTTATGGAAAAGAGAACAAAGACCGAGGGGGTCGTTGATGATTGAAGTAAACTCTACATAAATTCACGACTTGGGCAACATTCAAGCAGTCATGTTTGTCGGAAGGAAGGCGATAAGAGGAAAATAAAGGAAGAAATGTGCAGAGGTCGGTAGAAGAAGAATGGAGCTGCGTTTCGTTTCCATGATTCGTAATCGTGGAGAAGACCGATGGAAGACATTGAACTGAGTTGATGTCCAAGAAAAAAAAAAAAGAACTGAGTTGATGTGTCGGTGCCCCCACTAAATCACCTTACTGCTGGCGTCAGTGGAGAAGAACTGTATGGACGCTTTGACGGAATGGACTGAGGGGGTGTGCTTACCGAATTAGATATCGTAGGCTCTCGTGAGTTGTCATCTTCTTCTATGGACCCGCTTAGATCTGTGGGCCAGTGAGGTTAGGTAAAATGGAACCCATCAGCAAGGAACTGAATTAATAATTTTACCTCCAAATCTGTTTAGGAATATTCTAATTTGTTGTTTAATATACACGCGTGTTTTGTTGTTTAATGTTTTCTCATAAATGTCTTAGAATAATTTTTGTTGTCCCGCTACCCCTGCGACATTCCTATTTTCTCCGTTATATCCTTCCTGCAATATTATGCTTATTTTTTGACAGAATTTGATTACGTGGACCAATTGACCACGTCACATCCAATTAAACTGCAACACGTGTCCTTAACTTTTGACTAGACAAAATTCATTTTCCACCTTTATATCCATGTCACTCTCCCCATGGCAGTTTACCGAAATGCCTTTAAAATCAACAAACATGAAAACGAACTCCCTTTCTGCTCGAATAGACTCCCCTTGCATCAAGGGTTCGTTGGGATTCCTAATGAGCTTTCGCCATACCATAATCAAAATGAATCTGGCCATAATGCTAGTGGAAGGCATAGAAACCGGCTTTGATTCACCTTGAGCACCACCCATGGGGTGGAGCTCAGTTGTGGAGCTCGACCCCAGCTTCGAAAGCACCAGGCCATCCCTGTCAACGCGACACTGCCCTGCTTCCAAAGTTGAACTCCTCCCGACCAAACTCGTCATAATCTACATATCAAATACAAGGATTAGAATACCATATCATAAGATATGAGACAATAAAGGGGATTCAGTTTCGCATCTAAAAACAAGCCTATGCAGATTCTACCTTCAAAGGTGAACCGAAAAGACGTTGGGTAACAAAGACAATCCAACAAACTCCACTCCACGTCCAGCATATAAAGAACCTTTACGACTCACCAAACTTCACATTCAACCAGACAAACAACGACAAACAAAGTTCCACGAGTGACACACGATCAATCATGCCCCATTGTCAACAATGCCAACAGAACATGAAATAGGATTAACAAAGAAAAGAAAAAGGCAACCCACGATTAGATTGTCAGAGTTAGTTTACAAACCTTTCTAGTGACCAACCCCACCAAGCTCATTTCCATATTCGCCTCCTCCCCTGAAAACATGGATCCCACCTTCGGACACCGGGGAAGCGCTTGAGTTCCAAACAACCATGTGAAGATCCTTGCCTCCATCACCACCACCCTCATTGGCCTTCTTCTTTGCGCCCGGTGAGAAAATCCTGGCACTCGGGGGAGCCGGATAAGCACCGTTCACTCTCGTCGGGTTTCCAATCACACCCACTCCGCTCTCCTCGTCTAATCCCAAGTTACCGAAATTGGATTGCCTCGGGCTTACATTGCTTGCGTTTTTACCATTGACCATGGAGTAGAAACGAGTATGGTTGAAACTGGAACCTTTAGGGGTTAGATTTCTTGAAGATTGGAGAGAGTATATCTCCGCATTGGTTAAATTGGATGGTCGGGGAGTGAGCGAAAGACTGGAATTTGGGCCGTTGGATCGCCGAGAGAAGATTTCGGAGCGGGAAGAAGTTGATTTTCTCACAGTGACATGGAGTTTCCCATCCTCACCAACTTCAGCTTGGGTTTCAAGTGGTTCTTTCCCATCTAAGGAAAGGATATCAGAGTCAACTCTGAAGGAAATGACGAACCCAGCAGTGTTTGGGAACTGTTCGAGCTGAAGGGGGTTCCTTCTCATGTTTGTTGATTTTAAGGGCATTTCGGTAAACTGACATGAGGAGAGTGACGTGGATATATAGGTGGAAAAAGAATTTTGTCCAGTCAGCATATAAGGATACGTGTTGCAATTTAATTGGATGTGACGCGGTCAATTGGTCCACGTCATCAATTTCTGTCCAAAAATAGACGGAATATTGCAGGAGGAGTATAGCGAGGAAAAAAGGAATACCACAGGGGTAGCGGGACAACAAAATTACCCTAAAGGTATTTATGAGAAAACATTAAACCACAGAGACACGCGTGTATATTAAACCTTTTTCTAAAGGAGAAAATTAGCTTAATTATTAGATAATGTCTAATCTATATTGTAGAGTGAAGCCAATAATATATTAAGGATGCGGTCAAATTCCCAATTACAAAGAAACTGACATTTGTGGAAAAGAGAACAAAGACCGAGTGGGTCGTTGATGATTGCACCTCTTGGTCCGCCTTGGTGGCTGATGGTCTTCAAGAAGTTGATGATAAGTCTAGCCGCTTGATGACCGCCTCAGAGCTCCTCCAAGTAGCTCTACCCCATAATACATAGATATTGATATAGAGGCGTTTATATATTGTCCATATATATAGGTCGGATTTGATGATAAGATCACTCGTACGATCCATTAGAATATCTAGCTCTTGAATTAGATTTTTCTTTTTTTATACCCACTCCAATTCGAAATCTTCACTTATCTAATATGTAGGTGGTGTTTGAGTTCCACGCTAAAAATTTTGACCCATAATTAAAAAATTAAAAAATAATATTTTTTTTCTTATTAAATTATTCTATTTCATTAGAATATTTATCGGGTTAATTACAAAAATTCCCCTCAAACTAGCAAACTTATCCCAAAATCTTCCATAATATTTAACTCGTGTCAATCCGGTTCCTTAAACTTACGTAAACGTTTCATTTTTATTTTTGACCAATTTTTAACGATTTTGTACTATGTTTTCCGTCACATGTGTTTATCACGTGTGCTTCCTCATATTGAGAAAAAACTACCCCCATAAACCCATTTATTCATTAACATTAAAAGAAAGAAAAAATCTTTAGACAGTGCATCTTGTCCCTGCGTGTATCGTGTATTCGACAACGGTTAACAATTTGGTCGGCAAGCTGCAACGTCTTCCTCATCCCAAGCATTTCCTCATTCACTGCTTCCTCATTCATCGTCTTCCTAAGTTACACTCTCTTGGATCCCAAACCAACAAACAAAGCAATAGAAAAAAGGAAGCAAACGCGTACAACTTTGAACAAATAAATGGCTTTTCACCACAAACTAGGATCTAGAGCTAATAATCCCTTAAAGTAGGGTTGTTCAGTACCACCAATAAAATTCTGTGGAACCGGCACTGGGTTGTAGGTACACGGCCAAACCGATACCAATGTCGGTGGCTTATTTTTAGGGAAACCCAAGGATTTTCCCGGTTCCTGGGTACCAGTAAACCACGTTTTATTTATTTATTTATTTTATACATAGTTTAAATTTTAAAAATAAAAACTCTTCCCCCTCTAGCCTCTTCAGTCTTCGATTTGCCCCTCCTTAACATTGACAACCTCTCTCCCTCCCCTCCCTCTCCAATCGCCCCCCACCCTTCGCCGACTACCACGCCGGTGGCTGCTGTAACGCCCCGGGGCCAAACTCCATACGAATAGATTTCTGTATAAAATAAGGATCTTTTAACACGGATAATCATTTATCTAGGCCCCAATATTTCAAAACTAATTTTGTACAACCTCAACAAAATATTCATAAACCGTAAAAAGCCCAAAAATATCAATCCGAGCCCTAAAATTTATATTAGCATATCCGATATTTTCCAATATCAATGATCTCCCAAAATAATACAATATTGAATTCCCCAACATTAATCTTCACAAATGTACTCTTGAAAACACGCATTCGAAACAAAAAATATCTCTGAAACTCCTCGAACTTCTCTAATTCCGCCAACTCTGGAAAATATGAAAATAAGGGGTGAGCTACGACTAGCTTAGTAAGTAGTATTAAGTCAATGAGGGTTGGGGAAAAGACAATTTTATCACAATAGACGAAATCCAGAATAAAACATTGTGAGCCATACCGAATCCAAAAATATCAGTTTGTAACAAAAATATCCAACGCCGCGCAATATGGGAAAATCACCAATGGTCACACAGACCTCCAGGCCAAAAAGACCTCCAAATATCAAGCCACACAGACCTCCAGGCCACAAAGACTTCAAAATATTAGGCCACACAGACCTCCAAATACCACGAGGGGTATCAGATTGGCCACACAGACCACAGAGATAAATTGGCCACAAAGACCATAGAGATATATCACCAGCCCAAGGATAATTTTCACAGCATGCTCACCAAACAAGTTATAAATATTCAATTGAGTTCTACGAAAATCTCAACAATCTCATTTTACCAAAAACTTGTTCAATTCCCCAAATAATACATCAAAACCATATAAATACGATGCACGTTCAAAATCTAATTGAATAACCACTTACCTCGAACGTTTAATCAATCCTTAAAAGCTTCTCCAATAATTGCCGAATAATCTCTCGAAAATTAGTAGCACAACATCAATCCCAATTTTGGTCTCCAATATACATCTCTGCAACTATTTATTAACCTTGATCTCTGCAGCTATTTATTAAGCTCAATCTCTGCAACTTTAAAATTCAAACATACATCTATCCAACATTTTTTAAATTCAAACTCAAGATCAAATCTTTATTCAAACCTTTAAATTCAAATTCAAGATCAAATCTTTATTCAAACCTTTAAATTCAAACTCAAGATCAAATCTTTATTTAAACCTTTAAATTTAAATATAGATTACATCTCCATATCAACACCTTTAAATTCAAAAATACAATTAAACCTCTATCCAAAAATCAAACACAAGATTAAACACTATCTCTTCATTTAAAATTCAAATTAATCACTTACATATTTTTCGGGACGGGATATTACAATCTCTCCTCCTTAAAAGAAATTTGGTCCTTGAAATTTGCGACACCTTCCACAAAGAATAAATCCATTAACAAACCAAATCACAAATTATTCATGCTTCTGCTGCGCACTCTAATCATACAAAATCACCTCATAATTTTTTTTTATTAACACAATTCAAGCCTAAAACCTAAACTCATACTATATACAAGCCTAGACTATGATCAACATCAATATCCTCAAAACAAGCCCATAACTTTAGATCTTATTTGTAATAGAATGACCAAGATTTGAATCTCTTCCAAATTTAAAGTTATAATTTGATTTCAAGCAAAATCCTTCTGAAAATCAATGGAGTTAGAACATATCAAAACCTATGCTCGGACTTCAATCAAAATCTTCCTAAAAGTCTACAGAATCACAAACCTATGCTCCGATACCATCTGTAACGCCCCGGTTCCAAACTCCATACGAATAGATTTCTGTATAAAATAAGGATCTTTCAACACGGATAATCATTTATCTAGGCCCCAATATTTCAAAACTAATTTTGTACAACCTCAACAAAATATTCATAAACCGTAAAAAGCCCAAAAATATCAATCCGAGCCCTAAAATTTATATTAGCATATCCGATATTTCCAATATCGATGATCTCCCAAAATAATACAATATTGAATTCCCCAACATTAATCTTCAAATGTACTCTTGAAAACAAGCCTTCGAAACACAAATATCTCTGAAGCTCCTCGAACTTCTCTAATTCCGCCAACTCGGGAAAATATGAAAATAAGGGGTGAGCTACGACTAGCTTAGTAAGTAGTAAGTCAATGAGGGTTGGGGAAAAGACAATTTTATCACAATAGCCGAAATCCAGAATAAAACATTGTGAGCCATACCGAATCCAAAAATATCAGTTTGTAACAAAAATATCCAAAGCCACGCAATATGAGGAAATCACAAATGGTCACACAGACCTCCATGCCACAAAGACCTCCAAATATCAGGCCACACAGACCTCCAGGCCACATAGACCTCAAAATATTTGGCCACACAGACCTCTAGGCCACAAAGACCTCCAAATACCACGAGGGGTATCAAATTGGCCACACAGACCACAGAGATAAATTGGCCACAAAGACCATAGAGATATATCACCAGCGCAAGGATAATTTTCACAGCATGCTCACCAAACAAGTTATAAATATTCAATTGAGTTTTACGAAAATCTCAACAATCTCATTTTACAAAAAACTTGTTCAATTCCCCAAATAATACATCAAAACCATATAAAATACGATGCACGTTCAAAATCTCATTGAATAACCACTTACCTCGAACGTTTAATCAATCCTTAAAGCTTCTCCAATAATTGCCGAATAATCTCTCGAAAATTAGTAGCACAACATCAATCCCAATTTTTGTCTCCAATATACATCTCTGCAACTATTTATTAACCTTGATCTCTGCAGCTATTTATTAAGCTCAATCTCTGCAACTTTAAAATTCAAACATACCTCTATCCAACACTTTTAAATTCAAACTCAAGATCAAATCTTTATTCAAACCTTTAAATTCAAATTCAACGTCAAATCTTTATTCAAACCTTTAAATTCAAACTCAAGATCAAATCTTTATTCAAACCTTTAAATTCAAATATAGATTACATCTCCATATCAACACCTTTAAATTCAAAAATATAATTAAACCTCTATCCAAAAATCAAACACAAGATTAAACACTATCTCTTCATTTAAAATTCAAATTAATCACTTACACATTTTTCGGGACGGGATATTACAATACTTTATAATGATCCAAAGGGCTTCAAAAGCAACCTTAACTAGTTATTTTAAAGTCAAAGCACAGATATGGCTAGTGCTTGTCCTTGGGTCGTTACAAATGGTATCAGAGCGGTCCTAGTAACCACCAATGTGGGCTTGCTGGGCCTTGACGAGGACGTCAAGGATTTAAGTGGGGGATATTGTGATACTCCGAATCCCACATGGAGTGGGAGAGGAGAATGAATGAGAGATGAGTTCTATAAGGGTCAAGTCCCACATTGGAACCTTACTAGGTTGAACTGGGCTTTATAATGATCCAAAGGGCTTCAAAAGCAACCTTGACTAGTTATTTTGAAGTCAAAGCACAGATGTGGCTAGTGCTTGTCCTTGGGTCGTTACAGCTGCGCCTCCCTTCGATGACCATTACAGCCTGTAGGAACTCTCATCTTCTCCTCTCCCTCAGTTTAATTTTTCCCTATTTGTTTGTAATTTTTAGGGTTTCGATAATCTATTCTTCTCTCCCTCACGTTTTGAATCATTACACTTTCTTCCATCTTTAGATCTATTGCTTTGGCTATTCCATTGAATAATTTTTTCTAACTTAAAGTAGATATGTTCGTTTAAATCTTTAGATATGTTGCTTGGTTGCTAATGTTCCTCAAAAGATATGAAATTGACTGAGATAAACAAACATGATGATACATGATTATTCAGCAATATGCTCTATTTAGTTTATTTGCCTAGCAAAAAAGTTGAGGAAAAAAAGAAAGAACTAAAATAGATTTGTAGCACATCATGATTGTTTCTTTGAGAATACCTTGCTAAAGCCAAGAAAAACTTGGCTTTTTCTTGGCATTAAGCAGATGCTGATTTTTCAAGTATTTTTATCGAAAGTGCTTTAAGGGTAAATTGCTTTGCACGTCCTTGGGGTATGACCATTTCCCAATTTCGTCCTCAGGGTTCGATTTTCCCTACAAAAAATCCTGGTGTTTCGTCTTATTCCCAAAAACGTCCTGCCGTCAACTTAATGGACATAAATGCTGACCTAGCTAACGGCGCACAAGTGGAAAGTGACACGTGTAAGTAAATAAAAAATATAAAAAATATATTTGTTTAAAAAATAAAAATAAATCTAAAATTAATAAAAAATATTTTTTTTAAAGAAAAAAAAGGAAGGATTGGAAGTCCCCGTTCCCATGTTCTTGGCCTTTGTTGCATGAATAGGGACATGCAAATATGGACCAACCGGCTATGTTTGCTTGCAATCACAATTTATGTGATTTTGAAGTAACTTTAACTTATGTAAGTGATCTTAATCATTACCTAGGGAAGAGAAAGTGTGTCATTTTGCTCCTCAAGCCCTTGTGCCACCCAAACTACGCAATCAAGGGGTTTGCTTGTGGCAGCCACACCTTAACTGAAATCATGACAAGGTTGGCTGTAAAAGCCAACCCTTTGAGCGTGAGAGTGAGGAGTGAATGTTGAGAGCATTCGGCCAAGAGGGAGAGGTAGGAAAGAAAGAAAGGAGAAGGAGGAGAGAAAAATGAAAGGAAGAAGAGAAGAAAGGTGGAAGAACTTCCATGCCAAGGTGAGTTGGCAAAGGGTTTCGGCTAGGGCCTTGAACACCCCCTTGCACTACCTCTTCTCTATCTCCTCATCACCATTTCCACTTATTCTTAGCCCTAGATCTGTGTCATTAACCAATAGATCTTGTGTTGATAGGAGAACATCAAGGGCTACCCGAGATCACCAAGGTAAGGGTATAGGTTCTTGAGCTTTTTGGAGGATGTATAACATGTTCTTTTGTGCCTCATGATCATGCTTATTTTTATGCCTGGAGCTGTGATTCAATGATGAACATGTTTGAGTTATGTTAGTCTCAAGATTTTCTATAAATAAAGGTTCATAGATGCCATGAAATAAAACCTACACTAGACATCTTGCATGTTAAGGTTTAATGAATATTTCTTGAAGCATGTGTATAAGAATGCTTGCTGAGATGGTTTGATTGTCAAAAGAGTTCTTGACATGCTATTATGAGCTTTGGCAGTGGTGATAAGCCTAAGCTTGGAGCCTTATAGGCCACGATTTGGTCTAGAAGAATGACTCATGGTGTCGCATGTTGCATTGCATGAGATTGTGATTCAATGCTATACACATGTGATATGAAATGTTGAGCATGGTTGAGATAAAATAAAATAACTTAAATGCTATAAGTTGTTGGACTTGCCTATTATAGCATGTGATTTTTAGTAAAGACTAAGCTCGGCCAGTATGGATGAAGAAAAGTTACTGTGAACTTAGGTTGCCTTATTTTGATATATATATGACAGTTGGTATATGAGATCCATGCAAATCTTTGATTACTTGAATATGTTTTGATTATGTTGCATTATCCATGGAATTCTTTGATTTCTTGATTTTAAATGAAGCATATGAGACATGTTACATCTTCATGTCGTGAATCATGTCATTGCAATGGGGAACCTAATAACGAAATGATAGAAATGAAACCCATTCCTAGAGGTGGTTCGATGACAGGGTGACGGTACCGTTAACTAAGAGGAGAGTGCAACCCACCGCTATGATAAAAGGGTGGGTTCCCAATGAATGGGGCAAAGTGCCTAATATGAAAGGGTCCTGATGCCAGGGCACTTGACAGTCCCAGAGGAGAGGAGGGACGCACAACCCGGACTCTGCGGGGTGAAACAGAGAGACTAATGGACACCTTTGATGACCAAAAAAGAAAGAAAAAACATAAAGAAAGAAAGAAAGAAAAGAAAGAAAAAAGTGAAACGAACGGGAAGCAGATGCATCCTTCCTGGATTGCATCGATCATATTATTATTATGTTATTATTATCAATGCTTAAATCTGATTATTGACATGCTACTATAATTTTTCATTACATGTCTCTTTCCCCCTTTTATTGAGACATTATGACTCACCCCTTTATTTGTTTAATCTTTTGTATGAACTGCTGTGGACATCGGATCCATCAGATGCTGACGTTTATGAGCGAGCAAATCGTGGATGTTGATGTTCGTACCCCTTTCTTTGTTTCTTTGATTGATGAAAGTGTTTCAAAATAAGTGTCATTCTCATTTTAAATCGTTAATTTCTTTTGTTCAAGTTTCTAAACTGATTTACTACCTTTCTTTTATCAGTAATCTTTTTAATTAAACCTTCCACTAAGTAATTTTGAGGGCATTTAAGCGATCCTAAGAGTTTTTATCTTAGGATCGCTATACACAAGCCGAGGGGGTAAGTACCAGCACTGGGCATGACACACGTTCCTTGAACTTTGAAGACTTGACGTGGAGAGAAAAATAAGGAATGGACTTAAGAATTTGTACCTACCACTCAGTTATGTGGATATTTTTCTTTAGGGTGTCAATTACAGATTTGGGAATTTTTGCTTTCACATAATTACAGCTAGCAATGGCGGATACATGAGGCGAACTGCGGGCCCCCATGGCCTCTCCCACTAGAATAAAAATCTATTTCTAAACTCTAACCCTTATTTTAAAATAATTTCAATAACATATGAAGCAAATTAGCTTGACCGCTGATTAGTGAAAACAAAAATTCTTTTTGGGAAGAAATTTTGTTTTTGTTAATGATTGCCAAGATGAAGCTTAGAGACATATATTGTGAGTTTTAATCTTTTTTCCTTTATAAAGGTTGTCAAGTACCATTAGAGGTGAGTTTGTTAGTGTTGGATGAAAGCATTTGTACTAACCATCAGCTTTAATAGATTACACAAGAACCGTGAGGTTATAAGGAAAATCAATGTAGGGATAACCTTAAGAGTGAGGCTGTGAGCGCTTCAAGTATAATTTTTAGAAAAATACTTATAAAAATTTTCTAGCACTCCCAAGCGAGACTGTAGTATTTGGAGAAGCGAAGAAAACCCAAGAAAAAAATTCTTAAGGATAGATATGAGTTTGAGTTAAGTAGAACCATCTAAAATATCGATGTCATATAATTATTCTCTTATCCCATATCCTCTTTATTTTCTATTTTTTTATTTGTTGATATACACGGGCTGAATATACACACACTTTGTTCTTAGCTATTGGTTTTTTGCTATTAATTTTATATTCTTGTACTTGAAAGTTAAATTTTTTGAAAAATCTAATTAACCCCTAAATGGTTGTCATGTAAGACTTATAGGTTTGATATTTTATTTTTTGGAAATTAGCAATATGGTCACTAGGTTTATAACACGCTAACGATTTAGTCACTATGTTTCTGTAATACCCCTCTCTTGTTTAATTTACCTATGTGATATAGTTTTTATGTCTAAGATATAACTTTTATGATATATGTGATTAGCCGGGCAGGCAGGGTGCCAGGGCTGATAGGGTATGGATGACTAGAGGCAAAGCTGTAATTATACGGTAGGTGGTAACCTGAGTGCTCGGAAAAAATTCGGTGTTATATGCCAGGGCTTGTCTAGGAGGTTAGAAAGAGTGAGCTGATTTCACCCGGGGTGACAGAGAAGAATCCCCGGGGTATCTGAGATGTATTCCCGGGATGTTTGATGAAAATCTCAGGCTATCTAAGAAGAAGTCTAGGGGTATTTGAATGATGGAAGGTCCAAGGGTAGTTGAGTTATGATTCTCGGGGTATTTGAGTAGTGTTTTCTCGTGGTAAATGAGTAGTGATGTCTGGAATTCCCGAGGTCACTGAACTAAAACCAACCGTGGTACGTAAGTTGAAAGCCCCGGGCTAATGAATGGTGGATGTCAGGGCTGGCCGAGTGGTGAATGCCAAGACTGTTTGAAAGAGGAAAGTCTCGGGATGCCTGAGCCCTATATGCTTGGGCTTTCTGCGGAAAACACAGATATAACTACTTTCCACGTGTCTGAACCTTATGGTGAGCACTAAATGCATTCTTATCTTATTTTCGCTGGACGTTTAAGTGGAGTCTTGTGATTGGCCCGTCCATTACCTTACTCTTTAACAAAGATATGTAAGATATGGGGTAACCTCGGTGGCTTTTTATGATTAGTTGTCAAGTGATTTAATAATGATTTGCCTAACCTAGAGTAGGGAATGTAGACCAGGTCAGGGGGAATTCACCTATTTGTTCGTTGTTTTCCCCTACATATGTTGTCTTAGACAAATATAAGTGAACCTACCTAGTACTCGAGTCATAAAGAGACCAAACACTTTCACCTGCCTAACTGATAACGAAAGGAAGTCCAGCTGCCGAAGAAAAACCATAGGAAAAAGGAAGACCCGGGGTAATTTTGGTCTGCACTTTTCTTCCTTTAGCATCTTTTTCTTTTCCTGTCCTAACTAAGTGTCCTGTTGTTCAGGTGTTATTATCCAAGAAACTTAGACAAAACTCGACTAAGGTAAGGGTATAGAGAATCAACCAAGGTATTCGGGATAGTCACATGCGTAAGGGAATTAGTTGAGCCCGGGGGTCTTTTCTTGTGGGATATTCATGTTCATATAGGGTATAGAGACTAAATTTTGGGTGAGTTGGTGAGTTAATTTTTGGTGGGTCATGATGGATAAAAGAGAGCTCGAGAAGTTTTTACTAAGCTTGTTTTTGGTAGGTCATGATGTATAATAGGGAGCCCCGGAAGTTTTGTTGCTTATCATAGAGAGCCTTGGGAAAAATACAATATTGTAAAATCAAGGGCATCAAAGAAGATTTTGAGGCTATTTTAAAATTAAAAAGTTCTAAAGCATATATATATATATATATTAGAGTGAAACCGGAAATTTTGATGGTTCCGATTCATACTCTGCATGGCCAGATCCATTGGGATTGGCGCGGTATAAACTCCAACAAATTAAAAAATCGTAATATTATTTACAAAAGCAATTTTCATTTTTATTTGGTCAAATTGACTGATTAGTGCCAACTTCTTTTGTTCTAATGGAAAAACATGAGAAAAGGAATTTACTAACAAAGAAAATGGATGCATGCCGCGATTTCCAGCTCTCAGAACCTCATGGTACGTTCAACATGCCATGCCATTCTGATGCCGATTGCATTAGCGGTACCCCGTTAATTAAGTGTGCACGCTATCCATTCTTTGCCTGTGTTTGTGACCCACGCTGATGGGGTGATTTTGACCGTTGCAGTTCCAAGTTTCTCTGTCGATTTGACTCCAGGCATGAGCCAAATTAATTTAGATTTCGTATTTCAATTCTCGATTTTTCAGATTCCATCTTGATTGTTAGCTAGAGTTTAGGAGACGTAATTGTACATCCTGTGATTTTGAATCTCATGTTTTCCTAATCTCCTAGCTAGATTATAAAGTGGGAGCTGATAATGGAATAAAGGCAGCGAATTAAGATTAATAAAATCAAACTTGTTGGAATAGTGAGTTGCTTCCTATTTTCTATTGACTCTAGACATGAATGTGCGATACCCAACTCAACCTTTCCATTGATCCTGCATCACACGTCGAACAGAACAAGTACTAGCGACAGTTAAAATGTTCATCGACTCTGAAAAGAATCAAGAGCGATTCTTTTACATTAAATGGAGATCACATTAATGAGAAAAGATGCACTGAATCTCCGGGTCAATATATGACAATAAGGATAGAGATTCTTCATAATTTTGTAGCCGGATTAGATGGTGCAATACGGAGATAGATAGACCGAGCACTAGGTGAACCCTATTGTAGGACTTATGATGTCCTCAATGATAATTTTTTTAAAAATAATAAGTAAATAAAACTAAAGAAATAAATCAAAAATAAATAAATTATTGAAATAGAGTTTCAAAATTTTTATTTAAGAAATATTACTTTTCACTTTTATATATATATATATATATATTTATTTATTTATTATTTTTTATAATATTTTTATTTTAGGGGGACATTTCAGTCATTTTGTATGTGTTTTAACGGCCAAATCAAAGGGAAGATGAGCATTAATCATGTATGAAACACAAGTGGCCAAATAAAATTTTTTGAAACCACTTCTTCGAAATTTAAGGGTCATAAATAGCGTTTTAGAATTGAAGGGAGAGATTGATTTTTGCCTATAATTAAGGGGTCTGCTATGAGATTATCTGTTCAGTAATTTCAGATAGACTTTGAATACGTGCATAGGTTACTATTTATACCCACATTCCTTCAATAATCGAAGTATATATAATAGCGTATCGCAAGTAATTTAGGTGAAATGAATTAATCAAAGTTTTCTAATTATATAGCATGTGAATTCAAGTTACTTTGGTCGTTGATTTTAGCAAACACATTTATTACTAAATTATGGTTCATGCATTTATAAGTTTATAGAGAAATTTTTATAAAACATGCAGATGTTGCCAATTAGTTACCTAATATAATATTTTATAATTTTGTAGGTAACCAGAAAAATTCGGACACGCATTTACTTGCACCGAACTCGGATAAACCTGACTTAATAATATCCACAAAAGTAGCCTTCCCCATTTTCTCTATATAAGAATATGTGATTTAGAAGATCCCCAAGCAAATAGTTCAGAAGGAAAAACAACATTATCGTCAGAGTAGCAATACGTGAAATAGGCGCAAAAGATGGAAAAGTACTCCTTCAAGCTAGCATTCTTCGTTGCGCTCTTGGTTCTATCCTCATGTAAGATTTCGTTCTAAATCTTTAATATTATTGTTTTCGCCAAGAATATTTTTCAATGTTTATACAGATTTGCCTGCGTGGATGAATTCGTTTTCCTTTCGGTAGCCACATGCACCTGGGTTGCAGCCTGCATGACCAGATCCACCGGGGTTGGCACCGTATAAGCTCCAACAAAGAACTCACATTTCGATTAACAAAAGCATTTGCCTTTTTTATTTGGCCAAATTTACTGATTAGTGCCGAATTTTGTTGTTCTTCTGGAAAAACTCGAGATTATGAGTTCATTAACGAAGAAAATGGATGCAGGCTATTTCCAGCAAAAAGCTGAAGCGAAATTCCAGGTGCCATGCTATTCCGATGCCGATTGCTTCAGCGACAATAACCCACCAATTACCTACCTCTGCAATCCACAATCCTTCTGTGAAATCGCCGAAACAGGAGATCAAGCAGTACTAGCGCGCGGTGGCTAACATGTTCACCAGTGCTCTGAAAAGCTACAAGAGATTCCTGTACATTAAATGATAATTAACCTGAAAAATTATGAGAAAATAATAAAAGCGCATCCAATTCTGGATTATTAATATCCTTTGTGTTTTCTCCATTTCCGCTGGATTTCTCCTCGCATTAATTGTTTAAAGCCATTTAAAGAAAATGCGGATTAATCTATTGGTTTGCTGTATTTTTCCGGAGGTTTTTGGCATGAAATTCTTTTTGGGTACAGAACTGTCTCTAATACCACTTCTTGAGCACAGAACGGAAAAACCACAAACACAGGGAGGCCAATATTTACGTGGTTCGGCAACTGCCTACGTCCACAGAGGAGAGTATTTTGATTTCACTCACAGAACCAAAACTTTACAAACTCTTAACTCACACACCGCACATTTCTCCTCACAATCTCTCTCTCAACTCACGGGTACTCTTCCACTGAGAGTGACCCCTTTCTCTCCACCCACTGGTGCTCTACATCGGAGAGTCATACCGAACTCATTTACAATGGTTCGTATTTATAGAGCAAAACATCGTGCGAAATGAGGAAGAAGAGAAGTTTTAATTTCGCATTCGGTTTCTTGTTGAGGTGCTGCAATTATTGCACTGCACGCCTGACTCCATTTAATTGAAGTGGGTGGTTGCTGCACTGCGAGATTTGCCGCCTGCAAATCTTGACTTCGGTGGCTTGGGTATGGAATTCGCGAAAAGCAAATTGAACATGTCATGCCAAATTTGATTTGTCAAGCTTTGCAGCCGCAAAGCTTGACTTTTCGCCTACAATTCTCCCCCTCCATACCCACAAGAGGAGAATATATCCTGACATCTTCAGTTGGAGGTGTTCATCCCAGCTATGTCCCACATAGCTCCACCTACGACAACTTGTCAGCTGAAACCTTCAGTGCTCTCTCTTTGGAAGTCTCACCAACTCATACATCTAATTCTTCTGCAAGTGAATCTTTTCATCTTGCAACTCATGTGCAAGGCATCTTGCATCTCTTGTGCAAGGGACTCATCTCATCTTGCATTACCTGTGCAAGGCATCTTGCATCTCTCGAATCAATCTATCTCTGAGTTCTGACTTCACAAAATCTTTATCACTCTAATTCAGGAAATCTCTTCGACGGTATCACTGACAACCCTCTCTCCATGGAGAATCGTCAATCAGAGGAAGTTCATCATCACTAGATCACTTGTGATGACCATACAACTTCTAGTGGAGCGGATAACTCCTGCTCAACACCCTCTTCTGCAGCCTCTAGTGGAGCGGGTAGCTGTACCCCTATGCTCAACACTCTCTCAGCAACTTCTGGTGGAGCGGTATCTTCTTCTCTCGCTCAACACCCTTCATCACCTTCCTCTTCTGGGGAACCGTCTTGCGTTCCTTCAGTGTCTGTGGCAAACTGAAGCCGTTCAGGACTGATAATATCTGTAGCAGTTTTCATATCACCTGGGTTTGATAACCATCTGAAGTGATCAGCTTCAGGATCCCAAAACCTATATCCAAATCTTCTGGTAGAGTGAGTAATTGTTCTCCAACTCAACACTTATCTCTGCAGCTTGGATACCTGTGCAAACACTTTGCACCTAATCACTCTCCAACGAGAGGAGGATATCTTTCAGCCAGACCACACTATCTCCGGAGCCTCAAGCGTCAACAGAACTGATAGTGTTCTGCTTATTAAGTAACAGGCTGCATATCTGCTACCTCCCAAAGACACCTCTTTAAAAGGGACCGTAGATCAAAGTGTACCAGGATCACCAACTTTGATCTTCTCTAGACTCTTTTTCTGCAAAGGGTTGGACGCGCTTTCCCTCCTGGATGCGTTTTTCTCTGCCAATGTAAATAACCCTTTCTCCCTCATGTGTCTGAGTCTCTTATGCCATAGATTTGGAGATGCCTCACCTTCATCCGCTTTGAGGCCATAATCACATATCTTCACATAGTTAATAACGTGCCACACAAGTGTCCACAAGTGACAACCACAATACCTTTCGTCAACATCCAGGTATTGTTGCTGAAGCAGTTGTCATAGCCCTGGCGGTAAAGGGCTGACACAAATATTGGATTTAGCTGGAGGTTGGGCATTTGTATAACACCATGGTACATGATACATTGGACTTTTTCTGATCGCCTACACCAACGATCTTTAGAGGAACTAGAGTTTCCTCTTTTCATTGTAGCATAGTCTCCGGCTCCATGAAGAAGTCTTTGCGAGGAGCGACGTGGTAGGAAGCTACTGTGTCTACCACCCATTCTGCATCCGTACTCACAACATGGCCACAACCTTCTTCATAATCTCCAGGAAGAGTGAATAAACTTTTACCATCTTCCTTTTTCTCGGCTGGTTGCTAGCCTTCATTTTCTCCAGCTTTTGGTGGAGGAGGTGACAAGGCCTTCTACTCAACACCATCTGCATGTGCTGCAATGTCTAGTGGAGGAGGTGACAGCGTCTTCTGCTCAACACTCTCTATATCTGCAGCAATATCTGGTGGAGGAGGTGACAACGCCTTCTACTCAACACTTTATGCATCTGCAGCAATGTCCGGTGGAGGAGGTGACAACGCTTTCTACTCAACACCCCGTATCTCCCGCAGTATTTGGTGGAGGAGGTGACAACACCCTCTACTCAACACCTCATCATCTCCTGCAGTCTCTGGTGGAGGAGGTGATAGTAACCTCTACTCGACACCCAGGCATCTCCTGCAGCATCATGCATAATCCCCGAAACCAGAATTCGCCATTTATTCGCCTATATCTGAGGCTCAAATGGCTTGTTTCTCTACTTTTGGAGTTGAATCTCGCAAAACGGAGCTCACCGTTACGTCCGGACGGTCGAAATAGTAAGAAATAGGTTCGGTCCGGCCCCAAAATGACAAAAATTGGGCCCAAAATGCACAAAACTTGAATTTGGAATATTTTATCTAGAAACGGAATATTCCGTCCAAAGTAATGGAATATTCTCCAAAGATGATGCCATCGTTAACTTTTTCCGTCAAAGTTAACTCGACGAGTTAACTCGTATAACTCGGTCTGACTCGCCCCAACTCGGCCTGACTCGCCGTGTTGACCCGGTAACCCGATCAGGATCTGATCCTAGTTCAAAGGCCCGAACCGATCCGGTTTCCACCTCGCCCGTGGAAGCGCGTGTTGCACGTGTATCAACGCTCCTTCATCCTCCCGAGCGCCCGGTGGAGCGTGCATCAAAGTTTCGGTTGGTGGCGGCGCGTGGAGGCGCGGGGGGAGAGTGGGGACACGCCCAGAAGCTTCTACTTGTGCTTGTGGGCGCGTTCGGTGTTCTTTCGACCCCTGGTTTGTACCGTTGTGCTCGTCTCGTCGCGAGGAATTCCCAGTTAGTTCCAAAATTCTATTTGGACATAGATCAGGTCTCGGCCGAACGAAAAATTTCGGCCACCTGCCGGCTCTGATACCACTTGTTGGGTACAGAACTGCCTCTGATACCACTTGTTGAGCACAGAACGGAAAAACCACAAACACAAGGAGACCAATATTTACGTGGTTCGGCAACTGCCTACGTCAACAGAGGAGAGTATTTTGATTTTACTAACAGAACCAAAACTTTACAAACTCTTAACTCACACACCGCACATTTCTCCTCACAATCTCTTTCTCAACTCACAGGTACTCTTCCACTGAGAGTCACCCCTTTCTCTCCACCTACTAGTGCTCTACATCGGAGAGTCATACCGAACTCATTTACAATGGTTCGTATTTATAGAGCAAAACATCGTGGGAAATGAGGAATAAGAGAAGTTTTAATTTCGCATTCGGTTTGTTGTTGAGGTGCTGCAATTACTGCACTGCACGCCTAACTCCATTTATCTGAAGTGGGTGGTTGCTGCACTGCGAGATTTGCCGCCTGCAAATCTTGACTTTGGTGGCTTGGGTATGGAATTCGCGAAAAG
This sequence comes from Myrica gale, assembly GCA_963930655.1. Lineage (NCBI taxonomy): Eukaryota > Viridiplantae > Streptophyta > Magnoliopsida > Fagales > Myricaceae > Myrica > Myrica gale. The sequence goes on along the minus strand of OZ005603.1, from coordinate 11,409,614 downwards.
CAAATTGAACATCTCATGCCAAATTTGATTTGTCAAGCTTTGCAGCCGCAAAGCTTGACTTCTCGCGTACAATTCTTTTACATAAAATAAAGATATGAAGAAAAATTAATTTTTTTATGCATGAACTACATGAAAATTGGACTCAAACGGCCCCAATTATGATTAGCAAAATTGAGTTTGTCCAGTCGGCAATTACATTTAAAACTGACAAGGCAAGCAAGACCTTCTCAAATAATGGTCACAGGTTGACTATAGATCCGCAGATAAAAGCGTGAGAATTTTGACAGCCAAAACTAGCTACCATCTTTAATTTAAGGTCAGCAGTCTTATTTGCATGACCAATCGTTAATTAATTTGCTAAAATTAAGTCAACTTTTGGCAACTAAATTTAATTTTGTTATTGTGACGATGTATTTTAGAATGTCGGAGTCCACCATGCAAATAGTATTAAGACCCCTAAATGTAGATATATTATGAGAAATTACATCTCTTACTAAATTTTCGGAATTGCAGTCAAATGCTTGAGTTACGGGCCCAATTCATAGCTTCCTAAGCCGAGAAGTTAGTCTTGAAATTCATACCTTCCTTCATTATTAGGGCTTTTTTAATTATATTTTTTTCGTGGCCGTAATAGACCGAAAATGATTTTTGGGTCGGAATTTTACATAGATTGTTTTGTTATAAATCATAAATTCAAAATAAAATATTCATTAAAATTCAAAAACAATTACAAAATTGTAAAATTAAGGGCATCAAAGAAGATTTTGAGCCTGTTTTAAAATTAAAACGTTCTGAAGCATATATATATTAGAGTGAAACCGGAAATTTCGATGCCCTTAATTTTAAGTCAACTTTTGGCAACTAAATTTAATTTTGTTATTGTGACGATGTATTTTAGAATGTCGGAATCCACCATGCAAATAGTATTAAGACCCCTAAATGTAGTTATATTATGAGAAATTATATCTCTGCCCCTACTAAATTTTCGGAATTTCAGTCAAATGCTTGAGTTACGGGCCCAATTCATAGCTTCCTAAGCCGAGAAGTCAGTCTTGAAATTCATACCTTTCTGAAGCATACATATATTAGAGTGAAACCGGAAATTTCGATGGTTCCGATTCATACTCTTGTGAGATCACTTCCCTCCTTTACCTGGATAAACTCCAAAAAATTAAACAATCGTATTATTATTTACAAGGCTGGGTGTTCCAGTCTTGAAGAAGCTGATTGAACGTGGGTGTGTCCAAAGATCGGCTTGACTGTTGTAATACCCTAACCTTCTGATCTACTTTTGAGACTCTCTTGTTAAGGCTTTCATTTTCATATCTTTGGCAATTGTGTTCTTTTCCTTAGTATTTGCTTTATTTTCTTAATTTGTGTCTTGTTTAGTATTTATCATGTGATTAATTGCTAATAGGACTTATTTTTTTAATTTTCAATCTTCGGTTAAAGATCACTATTATTAGTGCAAATGCATGTGATTAAATTACCTAATTGAACTCGATTCTATTTCCTCTAATATTTTAGTAATTATACTCTTTGGTATTTGTTTAATTACTTCGGTTTCTAAATTCGTGACCTTAGTATTTTGATTTACTTTGTTTTATTTTATTGTATTTATTATGTGTTTTCCTTCTTTAATTCTTAAATCCTTGAATTTTATTCATTTAAATCCATGTGCTTAAAATTTCTTACTTAACTTGAGTTTTATTCCCTTAAGGTTTTTTTATTAAGTTTGAATAATGTGAGTAAGTTGGTTAATGTTTATTTCTTTTAAAAATTTCTTAAGACTAGTTGGTCTGACCAGACTCCCGGGAGGTCTGGGCTCTGTGTGCCCAGGAAGTTTGTTGGACTGACCAGACTCCCGGGTAGGCAGAGCAAAGACTCCCGGGAGGTCTGGGCGTTGCGTGCCCAGGAAGCCTGAGCACTGCAAGTTCGGGAAGCGAGAGCTCAGCGTGCTAGGGAAGTTTGACCACTGCGTGCTTGGGAGTTCTGAGGGCTACGTGCTTGGGAGTTCTGAGTGATGCGTGACCCGGGAGAGCTGCGTGCTGCGCGCCCGGGAAAGCTGCGTACTGCCTGACCCGGGACGGCCGAGTATTGAGCGATTGGGAAGTCTCAGCCATGCATGCTCGGCTAGCCCCCTAGTCATGCTCTGTATTCCCGTGGAAGGTTTTGGATCAGATGCCCTGTATGCCCAGGTAACTCTGGTGTTATATTCCCTTTTTCCATATGTGCTCCCTTCCTTAACCGACTGCTTGGGCTTTTGTTATTGGTCTTCATTTTTTCTTTTCTGCATGCAATCACACGCTGGGGCTTGGGTAGTTTGGTGGTTGATTTTGTGTTGGCAAAAGGGATTTGATCAATCCTAATGATTGCCTAGGTTAGAGACATACAAAGACTTGGCAAGATATGCCCCTTAGCCGACCAAGGTGACCAATTAATGGGCTGCCTTCTTTCAGATATCAACCAGTTCATCATGAGCTATTATAGACTATAGACCATTGGTGTAACCACCAAGAACCATCAGTTAATGAGGGAAGCCTCGTTGTTATCGAAAAGTAAGAGTATAGAAGGATAAGGGAGAGTGGCGTGAGACTTAGTGACTGAAGGAGAGAAGAGAGAGAATTGTCATCTGACCGAAGGGGAAAAAAGAGTAGAGACATAGGAGAATAGAGAAGAAACCAAGGGATAAATGGGACGAATAGGGGAGAAGCTGGAAGATAGAAGAGGTGGAAAAAGAAAGAAAAGGAGGAGAAAACTGAGGTGGTCGGCCTACGCCTTGTCTCCTCTTTTTTTTTGCATTTGGTTTTTAGCATCTTGTTCCTATATTCTAACTCTTGCACTGCCATTAGGTGTTTTATCCATTGGAAATTCACATCCACCGAAGCTTTAGAGGTAAGGGATTTAGTTGCATGTAGAAGTTTGAGGGAAAAACTGAGAGTTTGGCTTGAGTCATGTGAAAACATGCTACTTCCCTAATCATGTGTTTATACCTCTTGGTTTTGATAACTCTTCTGTTTCTTTTGAAAAAAAGACTCATCTGTTTAGTTGCATGTAGGTGATGATGAAATTTTTGCTTTGTTCATGGTTAAATGCCCTAATGTCATGCGTGTATGATTGATTTGTGAAGTTGAAATATGTAAATGATGATCTAAATATTTTTAAATCTCTGTCAGTAAGTACAATGGTGGATATGAGAGCAAGAGGGCCATGGGTTGGCCATAGGGAGAGAGAGGAAGCATTCATGTTCATCCCTTGCAATTGCATGCCTTTTTGACACTTTTCTTTATGTAATCCTCTCAAATGATGTTATGTTCGGCACTGATGTGAGACCCCGTTTATCTCTTTTGTTATTTCCTATGTATTAGCTTTTAATTTAAATTATGGGGCCATATTTTTGGCCAATGTATGACCTAAGCTTTATGTTTAAGGTACATTAACTATTATGAAATTTTATTTCAAGAATTTTTCTTTAAATAATTTCTTTTTCCATTATGGAAGCTTAAGTGCAAGTTTAACTTTTATTTTCCCTAAGAGCCGAAACTTGCTAGGTAAGTTTCTTTTATGGATTTATATTTTCCATTTGCTTAGTATATCTCATAATCCATGAAATTAAATTATGAAGAGAGATTTATATAATATGGCCGAAAGTAATTAAGTAGAAATTCATGAAATTCATGCAAGCATTAAATATTTTATTTTTGTGTCTTTAATAGATAGCATTGATCATCATTATGTGGCCTTAATTATTAGTTTTGAATTATCATTAGAGATATTATATGATAAGCTTGAAGAGAATTTATTGATAAGCACACTTGCTTATCATAGTGATAAGCTAGAGAGCTTTTAAGATAATAGGTTGTTGTGGCTATCATAGTGATAAGCTAGAGAGCTTTTAAGATAATAGGTTGTTGTGGCTATCATAGTGATAAGCTAGAGCAATTATTTTGAGATAGGTTATCATGCTTATAAGTTGATAAGTTATGGGATTGAACAAGATAAGCTAAAGTGCTTATAAGAGATAAGTTAGAATACATATGTGTGTGACAAGAATAACTAAGTTAGTTGAGTTGGAACCGAACAACATAAGTGAACTAAGCAAGAATCAAACCAAGAGATAAAGTCATTCACGTGAAGAGCAAGGAGGGGGGAAAAGTCTTAAAGTTGTGGTCCATGTCAAGAGTTAAGAAGAGATAAGATAAGCATTTAATTGACAAGACAAGACAAAAGAAGAAAAGCTTGAGATGGTGTGATGTTCACGTGAAGGCTAAGTGAGAAATGAGAGAAAATGAAATGAATGGGCAAGGAGCTTCACGTGGGAGGCTTGGCTTGAGGGGACAAAGGGATGAGGTGAGAGAAAGTGAGAGAAAAAGGTGATAGTGACCTTGCATTGGTCGGCCACACCCCACCTAATTCACCTCCTTTTTCCTCTTGTCACTTTCAACTCTCTTGTCCTTGTCATAATTGAAGTGAGATTCAATTTAGCCTCTACGAATTACCCCCCCTCCCCACTCCTTCACATTTCAGATGCTCAATTGCCTTGGCCGAATAGCACTCTCATTCAACTCTCTTTCTCTTTTTCTCTCTTGACCGAAACTCCCCTCTTTGGGCTTAAGTCTTGTTTCCTTCCTCTTGCAACCAAAACACTTCTCTACGCTCTAGTTCGTTTCTCTTCTTTGGTGACCGAATCTCCCCTTGGTTCAACTCATTCCTTCTCTCTTGGTGGCTGGAAATTTCTCTTCACCTAGTCATCTTCCCTTGTTAGAAACTTAGCTCACTCTCTTGAAACCAACCAAATCCTTTATTCATAATCAAGGAGACCGAGGTAAGTGGAAATAGTAAGTAGAAACTTACACTTTTATGAAAACTGGAATGACACACTGCAATGATTCATGAACAAGCATGATATTTCGAGCAAGCATGGCATGGCATGAACATTGCATGATTTTTTCTAAAGTGAATTTTTATGCAATGTCGAATGGAAAGTTTTATGGAAAGATAAGTTAAGTCAAGGGCTCTGGTCGGTACCGTACCATCATGATGGACACCTATACCGAAGGACGAATGCGAGAAGGATGGGTGAATCCTAAGAGGCTGTGCAAACCACATTGAAGGACAATGAGAAAGTGTGGGCCTCCAAGGGTCATGTCTAGCCATCAGGCCTGGGGCAACTACGGGCTAACTCGACCAAATGAAAAGTCCCCAAGGGTAAGGGAGACGGTTCCGATGGGAACGCACAACCCGGACTCCAGGGGTTAAACAGAGCGTAAGTAGCCCACAAGTTATGAAGGAAATGTTTTCAAGGGCCAGGGGCCAATTTTAAGAACAAGTTTATGTCTACAAGCAAGAGCATATGCATACTCATGAAATGCATGTGCATCATGAATTATGATTTCCCATGTTAAGCATGTCCAAGTCAAAGAGCATGTTTTAAAGTTATGTTTTTCCCTTACTGAGTCTTTTTGACTCACATTTTTTAAAATTGTGTCATTCCAGATGTCTCAGGTGAAGGAAGTCAGGAGGACTACCTGACTTAAAAGAAAGATTATTTCTATGTTTTGTTGTTGTGACTTGATCGATGAGATCCGTCACTTGATAAGTGTTAAACATGTTATGTATGTATTAAGATGCCAGTTTATTGAGAACCTTAATCATGCTATGAGTTGGCTCTTTTCTCTCGCGATTCTGTATTTTTCCGCTGTAAGTATGAATGTACAAACGCTGGAGCTTTCCTGGGGATTGCTTGCGGCTGTCACGATCCCTGCGGGATGGCGTTCGGGGCATGACAGTTAAGTTGGTATCAGAGGATTAGAGAAGTAGAGTCGTAAGACATAGGAATGGATTAGAACCCTAAACCCTAAAATATGAGTTATATGTTGAGGGTTAATTACGTTAAAATTCTAAGTCGAGGTTGTTCTAAGCTAAACAATAACCTTGAAGTGCAGGATGACACCTAGAAGACCACCGAGAAGTCGGTAACCCGAGGCTCAAGGTGTTACCACCGATGACGTATTAAGGCACATGGCTCAGCTTATTGCCGAGCAGGTGCAACCCGGTGCCAATATGGGCCCATGGCAGTGTTAAACTTTGTTTAGAGGTCTTAGGGTAAAAATGTGGGCCCAAGTCTATTTAATTTCGAGGCCCAAATCACAAGGCCTCATTAAGGGTCATAATCGGCCCATAAAATAAAAGAGAAATAGGTTTTAAGCAAGGAGACAAGATTTTTGACCTATGATTATTATGAACTTAATTCAAGCGAATTAACGTGGGAATTGGAGCCTATAACTAAAATACATTAGGCCCGAAACACAAGGTCTAATGTGAGGAAAGAACTGGCCTAATAGGATAATAATTACTTGATTAAAACATAGTTTATTACTTCTTAACTATAAACTATGTATTGTCATTGTTATTGAGATATTGACAAATAATTTAAGAATATAAGAGAGAATCATCAAAGTTTAAATATAGGACTTTGGTTCAAAAAGTTAAAATTAGTACGTGAACCATGTTTCGTTTCTCTTTTAAGTGTTTAAATGTCATCTACGATGTTATTTTACTAGGTGCAATTCCATTGATCAATTGTGGTAAATTTATTACCGATGATGCATATGATACATGTTGCATCAACATTTCATGGGTATGGGAATTCTAATGACCAAGATGACCGAAAATAACCTATTCCTAGAGGTGGTCTTGAGATCGGGTGACAATACCGCTCACAGTGGGATAGTGCAAGCCACCACTAAGAGGATAGTCGTTGATATCTCTTGGTGATGAAACAATGCATGCCTGACCAGGTCCTAGTACCTTGGCACGGGACAGTTCGAGAGGAGAGGAGGGACGCACAACCCGGACTTTGGGGGTTAAACAGATCGAAGAAAGGACACCTCTTTATCACGCCTCGTGCCCGTACTTACCCCCCAGGCTCACCTATAGCGATGGTATGCATACAAATGGGGATTACGACACGAATCAATTCCTGAAAGTCTTGGTGATTAGGCTTCAAAAGGCTTGGCGGAAACGTTTGATTGCAAATTTGTTTGAAATATAGGTCAAGGAAAATAATGTTGTCGAGGTTTTAACAAAAAGGAGTAATGTTCTAATAACTCTATGAGTTAAAAGTTTTGAAGTACGAAAGAAATAGAATAAGAGAAAATCTCAAAAAGGTAAGAACATAATCTTTCTACTAGTAACACTAAAACTCTCTGTTACAAAGAACAAAAATCATGTACAAGGATACAAAAGTAAAGAGAGGATAAATACAAAAGTGGAAGCTGTCTAAAGCTTTTCGTACTACATGGTCCGAGAAACCGTTAAACTTAACCCTACTAATAAAAGAGTAACAAAAGTTGATGTTGTCTAGTCCTCCGGCTCTGTGTCGAAGGTCAGATCAATAAACACCGTATCACTGGTGCTTTCCGCAGGCAGAGGAGAGACGTTATGTAGAAGGGCTGGATCTACATTTACCAGTCCGAAATCTTCCACGCGAGGAAGAGGGGGACGGGTGGCCCCTTGTGGAACCATCGGGGTTCGTACCCCAGATATACCTCGAAGATATCCGTAACGTATATTTGAATCTTGACAACTAAAATATGTGTGCGAAATTTAGGGTCTGCTCGCAAGAGAAAATCATCATCTATCAAGTTTGAACGTTGCCGCCAAACATACAAAATAAACAATAGAAAAAGGGTGAGTCCTAATGACTCAGTAAGGGGGAAATGGGGAAACATGGCAAGTAACAATGCGAAAATAAAAGCAACATAAAACGAGAATAATCAATCAATGTGGTATGAGCAATGTAATTGCAAGTGAATGCATCTGTCTCCCGGTCATTTCACTTTCTTTCTTTGTTTCTTGTTTGTGGTCGGTAGAGGTGTCCGTTCTTCACTCTGTTTAACCCCCAAAGTCCGGGTTGTCATCCCTCCTCTCCTCTGGGACTGTCCCGTGCCCCGGCACTCGGACCCGATCAGACCTTTCTTCACCAAGGGATACCATCCAATCTTCTCAGTGGTGGCTTGCACTATCCCACTATGAGTGGTACCGTCACCCAATCTCGGGACCACCTCTGGGTATAGGTTCTTTTCTGTCATAACAGTGTTTCCCATAACCATGAGATGACTATGCAATATGAAATATCATAAGCATGAACGATTCACAAATATAAGTCGGTTACAAATGTACGTACGTACTTTCACATTTTACAATGTCAAGATATGGCAAATTGCATTTAACTTCAAGTAGAACATTAAATAGGAAGATAACTGTTAATATGTACTAAACTACCAAGTCAACAAAAGTTGATTAGCGAACTAACCAATCCTATCAGATCTAACCTCCTTGCTTAAATCTCATTTCTATTTCATTTTATTTAATTATTGCGTAATGGCCCGATTATAACCCTCAACCTTGTGATTTGGGCCTCGAAATTAAATGAACTTGGGCCAACATTTTTACCCTAAGACTCCTAAACAAATTTTAACACTGTCATGAGCCCATATTTAAGTCAGGAAATTTTTACTGAAATCTCGAAACTGTTCCTGATGGCATTTTTGGTCATTTTTATCCTCTTTACACATCTTTTCTTCTTGAAATTTTTAGGGGTTTGACCAGTATACCACAGTGACCTACTTGAGTTTTCTCAAGACCTAAATCCACATATGTTTCACAAGAAGAGAGTACTAAGCCATCGGGTTCAATAAAGGTAATGGGAAAAGTTAAGCATGGCATTTGTTCTCTTTTTGCAACTCCCATTCGTGATAGCCAGTACCAATACGTGATATCTAGCACCCATATTACTCTTTTTCTCAAATAAATTATTTGCTCATAGATCAATGTCGAACATAACATCATTTGAGAGGATTACATACAAAAAAGTGTCAAAGAGGCATGCAATTGTGAGGGATGAACATGAATGCTTCCTTTCCTCTCCCTATGGCCAACTCATGGCCCTCTTGCTCTCATATCCACCATATCACTTACTGACAGAGACTTAAAGATATTCAAATCATCGCTGACATATTTCAACTTCACAAATCAAATCATACAAGCAAGACATTAGGGCCTTTGACCATGAACAAAGCAAAAATCTCATCATCACCTACATGCAACTAAACAGATGAGCCTTTTAGTCAAAAGAAACAGAAGAGTCATCAAAACCAAGAGGTATAAACACATTATTAGGGCAGTAGCATATTTCCGCCTGACTCAAACCAAACTTTCAGTTTTTCCCTCAAACCTCTACATGCAACTAAATCCCTTACCTGGCTTGGTTCGGTGATAAGCATTGAGCAAGGGTAAAGGAAAAAGCACTAAAAAGCAACGTCAGAACAAAAGATAAGAGATGGAGAAAAGACAAAGAAAAAGTGAAACTTCCTAAAGTTTAAGGGGACAAGGGCTGACCGGCTTGGATTCTTCCCTGCACCCCCCTCGGTTCCTCTCCTTTCTCTCTTTGTTCTCTCCTTTCTCTCTTGGTTCTCTCCTTTCTCTTGTTCAGATGGTAGTTCTCTTATGCGACAAGGCCACACACATTTATCTAACTCACTCTCTATCTTCCTTACGCTAGCAATGAGGTCCTCGCAGTACCCGGTGGTCTATTGGTGTAGCCTAGGCTAATGATGTACTGATTGTTAATGCAGACAAGGTAGCTCTCTCAATGGATCCTTTGGTTGGCCAAGAAGAGTATTTGTGCCATGTGTACGAGTGTCTCTTCCCTTGATAATCATGAGTTCAAGTTTAAACACGAAGAGCAACCGAAGTCAACAGATGGGCGACAACACATGCTTAACGTGTGTCCAACCAATGTACACCACTGAACTATCCCTGCCTCAACGTGTGTTTGTATGCATAAAAGACAAAAATGAAGACCAATCACACTAGCCCAAATAGTCGTTTAAGAAAGGGAGGGCATAAGGGAAAAAGAAAATATAACACCAAAGATATCACGGGCATATAGGGCATGGCCAAGGGAGAGCTAGCCGAGCATGCAGGGCCGAGATTTCTCGAACGCGCAGTACTCGGCCCTCCCGGGTCAGCCAATACGCAGATATCCCTGGCGCGCAGAACGCAGTCCACCCAGGTCACGCAGCACTCAGAACACCCTAGCACGTAGTGCTCAGTCTTCCCGATCACACAGAGCTCAGGCTTCCCGGAATCGCAGCGCCCAGACCTCCCTGGTGTCTGTTCTCAGCCCACCTGGGAGTCTGGTCAGACCAACAGACTTTCCTAGGAACGCAGAGTCCTAACCTTCCGGGAGTCTGTTCTCTACCCACCCGAGAGTCTGGTCAGACCAACTAGTCGTAAGGAATTTTAAAAATTAACCCATTTATTCACATTTATTTGAACCTAAACGAAAACCTTAAGGGTACAGAACTCGAGTTAAGTAAGAAATTTTAAAGTGCATCGATTTAAATGAACAAAATTCAAGGGTTCAAGGATTAAAGAAAGAACGCACATATGCTATGCAAATTAAAACTAAGAAATTAAAATCTTATGGTCACATATTTAGAACATGAAACAATTAAACAAATATCAAGAAATAAAATTACTTAAACTATTAGAGGAAGAAATTGAGTTAATCTACTCATATGATGAATACTAAACAAGACACAAAATAAGCAAATAAATCCAAAACTAAAGAAGAAACATGATTACTAAAGATATAAAAGTGAAAGTCTTGTCATAGGAGTCTCAAATCAGTTTAAAAGGTTCGGGGTATTACACTCTTCGTAACCAATCTTGGTGTCTTTGTGATTGATTTTGTTTATGTAGATTAACATGATATTCTTGTTATTAATTATTTATTTAGATTCCTTGGTTAAGAAAGAATTATAAAAGTGTTATGTCACTTGAGTATCTACTGTCCATATTTGATTATTACTTCCGCACTATATTTGTGTTGCTTTAGCACTCTTGAAATTACTAATTATGCTTGTGAAGAGTGTGTAGAATTTTTAGTGGTTATAATAGTCAAGAAAAATCAGAACCTATTCAACCCCCCTTCTAGTTTCGGCAACACTATATTGAGTCTTGAACCGTCCACTTCAATTGGTATCGGAGCCATATACCGACCCCAAAGACTCACATATTCAATATGGATGAAGATGACATTGCTTTGTTTGTTAAGAAATTCAGAAAAATCTTCAAATTTAAGAAGGCCAGAAACTGGAATGGGCAGAAGTAAAATTCAAAGCCCTTTACCAAGTCAAGTTGGAAGAACAATGAACGAAGAGAATTCAAGAAGAAATCTGACCAAGGGTTACAATGTCATGAATGCAAAGGGTTTGGCTATTTTAAAGTCGAATGCCCGACCTTCTTGAAGTTAAAAGGAAAGCATGTATCCAAGACATATTTTTTAGATTCAGAATTTGAAACAAGTTCATTAGATCATGAAACCACTAAATCTAAAAAGGTAAATTCTGGCATTTACATCATCTATTTTATCTAACGAGTTTACTGATAGTGATGATCTAGATGAAACCTCGTATGAAGATCAAAATGAAGTTGAGTGCTTGAAAAAAGCTTATCAAGAGCTGTATGAAGAGAGTTTCAAAATTAAAAAGGAGAATGTCTTGATGCTTAAGAAATTTGATTGTGTTGAAAAAGAGAGAGATGAGCTAGGTCAGAAGCTTGAAGAGCTTACTGTGACAAATAAAGCTCTTGATGATCAAGTTGAGAAGCTGAATAAGGAGCTGAAACAAGCTGATATTTAGCTGAAGAAATTCAATGTGGGAACCAGCTACATTGACAAGATGCTATGGGTTGGACAAGCTGATAGCAACAAACATGGTTTGGGTTTTAAGAATTCAACGTCAGTTCCCTCAACCTCAAAAAGAGTAGTATTTGTGATAGCTATTAAGAGTATCTCTGCTATAGTCGAAGTCTCTGGTAAGGTAGACAAGGTAATCTCTACAAAAAACTTTGTTTCTGTGAAAACAAAAAATTTCAGATTCATACCTATTTGTTTTCAATGTGGAAAAACTAGACATACTAAGCCAAAGTGTTTTGAACTTTTGCAAAATAGAAATAGACATGTTTCTTCGTATACAAATAATTTTTCTAGAACTTACTTGCTTAAGTTGATGGATCAAATAAGAAACCTATGTAAATGTCTGCAAAATGAACAAGGTTGCGGAATTTCTAGGATCCTAAGTGAGCATGGAAAAGAATAAAACAATTCTAGTTTCAATTCATTTTGTCCTGTTATTAATCAAAACATGAAATGGAGAAAGAAAGGTACTAACCCTTGTAGTCAAAATTTGAAAGTTTGAGACAAGCTGCAGGTATCTGTCAAGTATCTTAAAATTTTATATTTTAGTTGATTATGTGTTAATCTAACATGCTCCTAGATTATGTGTTAATCTAACATGCTCTTAGACAATATTCTGATAATGTTTAGAATTTTTGCTGATTTTGTGAAATTCAACAAAATATAATTGTCTGTAACTATACTGTGATGTTTTCGTTCATTGTTTTAGTTGATTTTAAAAGGCACGGACAAAGTCTGTAATACAGGGTAGTTCAGCAAGGTCGGCACGTGTTTTTAATAAAAATGACAAGGGATTTGCTATGTAAGACAGGCAAGTCACGAAGGCCTGGATTGACCGGGGCCACGTAAGTCAGGCGCTAGAATACCCGGGGGAAAGCTCGATAGGATAATCAGTTTTATGCTCGAGGTTCCCGGGGAAAAAGCTGATAAGACTGCTATAGAATGACCGGGGGAAATTTACCTGGGTTGATCGGGTGAAAAAATGCTTGGGTTGACTGGGTAGAAAATGTTTTATGTCAAGAAAAACTATGTCTGGGTGACCGGGAAAATTATGCCCGGGTTACTGGGGAGAAAATCTGACCGGGATGTCTGGGGCTATACTGACCATTCTGACTGGACGCATACCCGGCTAATCTCTAGGCCTGCGATACTACGTGATGACCTGTATGCCTGGGTTATGTTATGGCCAGTGAGAGCGCCCCCAAGATCTGTATTTTTAGAAGTTTTAACCAAATGGACCTTATTGCCTCCACTTACTCCGTTTTACACTAGCTTCCACTCACTATCTACACGACGTACCTCTCTCCTTCTCTGTTCTTTTTTTTGTGCGGTCTCACACATACCCACTGCAGTTGGATTCTTGTTGATGCTTATACTTGTTTAATCACCCAATAAGGATTAAAAAGGTAAGATTCCCAACGTTTATTGTTTTGTCTTTATTTTCTTTATGAATTTTTGACTGGTTGGTGGTCTTATGACCTTGTGGCAAAAAAAAAAAGACCTTGTGGTCCTGCTTGATGGGGTCGGTGTAAATTTTATTAGATCTGTGTGTTTTCACTTATATTTTGCATAAAATTTCTTATTGGTTTTGTTATAAAAGTTGTTTTAATGAGATTTCTTTACTACCTATTTCTATTGGAGCTATATTTCGGCAGATTTATTATTATTATTTTAAATCTTGGGTTAATAATTTTTTAAAAACGGAATATAAAAGTAAATAAATAAATCTGATCTGATCAGTTATTGGGCTGATTATTAAAGATGTTTGTTCCATGACTCATTATTTTTTAGTACGGGATAAATTTGAATATATTTGGTTTTGATGGTTCTTCCATGTGGTTATGCAATACGTGTCTTCCATAATGATATTGAATATTTTGATTTCATTATTGTTTGGCAGAGAGTTTCATAGCAATTGCGGTGATAAGTGGATTTCTTATACGTGCAAATAGACCATGGTCATTATATTTTGTTGGGAAGTATTATATGTTGGAGGGGAGTAATACTCTTAATATACCTGTTGAACTAAGTTGGAATGTTTTGATGCTAGTTTTAATTGGATGTTCTTGAGAGTTTTATGGTTTGAAACATGGTTAAATTTTTCTTCGGCCTCCTTCTTGACAAAAAGGGGGAGTAGTTTGTTGTTGTTTGTTGTTTCATTTGTTTCACTTTTGAGAATTGATAAAGGAGATTTGACAAAAAGGGGGAGAAGGTTGTTTCACTAATGAGAAGTTGTTACAATGAAAGTACTAAGTTGTGTTGTTGATTGCTGATGCAGTTATTATCATAATATCTTTCTGCTGATGAACAAATTACATTAATGTTGCTATGATTGTTTGATACTTGTGAACTTTTCAGATTTGATATCTGTTAGTTTCTATATCTATAAACTTTAGCAAATGCTTTTGTTTATAGGCTAAAATATTACGCATGCCCCTATGGTATAACTTTTTCCTAAATATGCCCTTAGGGTTCTATTTGTTGTCCCGCTACCCCTGTGGTGTTCTACCTTTCCCAACAATACCCATCCATCCATATTCTGTCTCCAACCTAACGGGAAATGCTTAGATGTTAAAAAATCACACGTCATAGCCAATAAGAAGATGACACGATTTGCTGACTGAGCATATAACCTTGTGATTCCCGTACAGTCCACGGTGTCCAAGCTTTTCTTTTTCCAAAATTGCCCCTGCCACGTCAGTAAACATTGAACAAAATAGCAACGAAAACAGCCCGATGTTCCCCAGTCCCCTTCAAGCCCCCAAATCCTCCTAACCTTCACCAAATTAGACGAACCCTAGGTTCATTCACCCCATTATTTCCCCAAACCCAGCAAGCACATATCAAAACCCCAAATCGGTCCGTGATGTCCCATAGATGAGCCTCTGCAGCAAGCACTGCGAGTGACGGTAGATCCGCATATGAGGAAACGAGCGACGGCAAGGTGGACGTGAGACCTCTGTGTTTCTACGGAATTTGTGCTCGGGTAATGTTCAGGAAGATGTCACTAAAATCTAGGACAAAAATTCTGGAGTTGCTCACAGTATTCTTCTGCCACGGTGTGTTCAGACGTCAGTTAATCATAGAGTAGTAGCTTGCTCTCTCCCTTCAACATTATACTGCACGCCAAGTGTATGACCAATTGGTTCACCAAATTTTAACTTTCAATGATTTTGAGAGGCATGCTTTATGGTTCATAATTTTATATTTCTATCTGGCAATATGACATCAGCATTAACAGATACAAAATTATACCAATAGCAGATTTTGAGAATCACGCTTTATGGTAGCGAGCCCCTAAGATCTTGTTGCCTTGGAGCAACATGCATATGACAATGTCCTCACTTGGAATGAAAATAAAAATCCACTTCTATAAGTGACAGACTCCTACAGGCTGGGGTTTAAAATTAAAGTGGTCCATCAATCCATAAGTGTCACTATTTTTTGGTTTTAGAACTGCAAAGTAGCTATAAGTTTGCAATTAACCAATTGTTGGTCTGCCCTTCTATTGATATCCAGTAAACGTGAGGTCAACTTAGTTTCACTATTTTTTTCCACCTTGATTGAGAAACTCAATAATTACTTACCAAACAATAAAATTGTAGTGCTAAAAACAATAGTAAAGACACTTAGAAAAATGGCAAGTAGTAGTGATACGAGACAAATATGCTATTCATCCCATTCTTTAACTCAAAGATATGGCTTGTAAAAACTGTTATTAGGACCACCTTCCCTCACATTTATTACTAACATATCTAGGTTGTAGAATAAGTTTGAAAGTTCATAGTTGGATTTCAAATTGAATGATTTATTTGTTGCCTCTGGATGACCATTTACCTGTTTTTATTCGTAGATGGACAAGGCTTGTGGTTTCTTTGAATGGATTGATCCACCCTCTCAGCAACAAGTGGAAGATGAACCTGATAGTGTCCTATGCCAGCTAAAGAGAATGGAGAAGAAGTTGAAGATTATGGAAGAGCGACAAAACATAACAGATGAGCTTGAGTTTAAACAAAGCTATATGGAGGAGAAGTTAAAGGTATACACGGAGAAGTTGAAGTCCATGGAGGAGATGTTGAAGGCTATGGATGAGAAGCTGAAGCGGCTTAAGTTAGTTATGTTGGGGTCATGGGTCTTATTTTGTACATGTATTTACCTTTGTTGTGGTGCTGAAAGCTTAAGTTAGTTATGTTGGGGTCATGGGTCAGAATCGTTTTTCCTCTTTCTTGTACTCTTCTTGGTAGGCAATTCCATTGGTTGAAATGGATGTGATGGTTGTGATCCTTGCCCCTAATTGTCAACAGATTACACACACACACACGCACACATATACATATATCAGCCAATACTGCCATGTCTGTGATACTTGAACCTATTTGTACAACATATCACCATTTTGTTATTTGTCATT
Source organism: Myrica gale (assembly GCA_963930655.1). Lineage (NCBI taxonomy): Eukaryota > Viridiplantae > Streptophyta > Magnoliopsida > Fagales > Myricaceae > Myrica > Myrica gale. The sequence continues at coordinate 11,393,436 of OZ005603.1, read as the reverse complement.
TCAAATTCAACTACACATAGGGATTGTGTCCTTACCTCAATTCCATATTTCTTTCATGGAGATCTTCGAAGCTGTGATGTAGGGACTTGCGTTGACACGCTAGTACGAGCTTGTAGAGTAAGATGTGTTTGTTAATTAGTATACAAACTGCAATTTCAAGCTGAATGAGTTATGATAATGATAAAATAGATCTTACAACAAAAGGTTCTGCAGTCGTTGTATTATTTCCAACAGCGTGCGGTGCATCACTTGTTGGTCCAGCCTCATCCTGAAATGAATCTAATGTCAATAGTTATACGAACTGGCGTAATAAAACACTAAATTCCATTAATGTCACCTGATTTACAGCTTTCTTCTTATATGGCTTCTTCAGATATATTTTACGGTTGGGATTTGGCGGGTAATTGCACCTCCTTGCATTATGGCGGGTAAATACCCTAAACACTCTGTTACTTACCTTTCGAAAAAAACTGGTAGACAACGTTAACCACCGATGGAAATGAAGACATCGTGGACTGGGCACAGTTCGTAAGTCTGTTCCTTTCATTTAAGTGATTTGGGGAAAATGGGCACGATTAGATTGATTTGGAGTAAATAGTTAGGGTTCGAGCGTTCCACTGATTTGGGGAAATTTTTGAATTTTCTGGGGAAAGTTTGAGTGTTGGGGTCAAAGGGGACACGAGTGGGATGAGCAATGGGGGACAAAAGTGTGTACCAACTTTTTACTGACGTGGCAGGGGCAATTTTAGAACAAGAAAAGCTTGGACACCGTGTACAGTACGGGAACCACAAGGTTATATGCCCAGTCAACAAATGGAGCACATGTCATCTTCGTATTGGCTATGACGTGTGATTTTTTTACAGCTAAGCATTTCCCGTTAGTTTGGAGACGGAATATGGACGGAGGGGTATTGTTGGAAAATGTACATCACCACAGGGGCAGCGGGACAACAAATTGAATCCTAAGGGCATATTCAGGAAAAAGTTATACTAGAGGGGCATGCGTAATATTTTAGCCTTGCTTATAAGCTTAAAGGTTTACATGATGATTTCTATAAGCTGTGCGGATCATAAGGGAGAGAGGACCTTCTATGGTAATGCTTGCTTAACGGGGAGATTGGTATTTAACATTGATGCTTATGTTATTTCATTTGATAATTTGATGTTTATACTCACTTATCTAACAATGGACTAATGTTTCCTTGTGAGTTACTTGGTCTGTGAGATTTTTATTTGCAGGTTAATAAATCTCAAGAATTGTGTCTAGCCTATGTTTAAGTATAGGTTATGTGTTCTTTTGTTAATAGGTTCTGTGGTGGTGATTAGAAGAACTTATGTCATTAGGGATTGGGTTTGTTTTGTCATGAAGTTCACCAAAGGGGGAAATTGTTAATGTATTTTAGTTGGCGTAAAACTTCATGATGTGTCTTAGTTTATTCCTAAGATTTGTTGTTAATGAAGTCCTACTCAAAGTCCAGCAATTCAAGATTATTAGTGTTTGTCGGGAATAGTTAAAGTTTGATTGAAGTATGCGTACAGTTTGATAACTCGGAGTTGGTGCCTTGATGTTTTTAAAGTACTCGAAGTTTGATCAGAGTTCACTTACAGATCTCGAAGTTTGAGGAACCATTGGGGTTTGTACCCCAGGTATACCTCGAAGATGTTTGCAACGTATATCCAAATCTTAACAACTATGATGTGAGTGTCAAAATCCAATGTCTGCTCGCTCGTGAATATCATCATCTGTCAAGTTGAAGGTAGCAGCCAAACATACAAAATAATCAAAGGAAAAGGGTGAATCCTAATGACTCAGTATGAGGTAGTGGGAAACATGGCATATAACAAAGCGAAATAGAAGCGGAATAAATCGAAAATAATCAATCAGAGAGTAATAACCATAAATATACGATCAATGTGGTATGAGCAATGCAAATGCAAAGTGAATGCATCTATCTCCTGGTCATTACACTTTCTTTCTTTCTTTCTTTCGTGTTTCTGGTCGGTAGAGGTGTCCTTTCTTCTCTCTGTTTAACCCCCAGAGTCCGGGTTGTGCATCCCTCCTCTCTTCTGGGACTGTCCCCTGTGCTCCGGCACCAAGACCCGGTCAGCCGTTTCATCGCCAAGGGATACCATCCATTATCCTTTCAGTGGTGGCTTGCACTATCCCACTGTGAGCGGTACCGTCACCCGATCTCAGGACCACCTCTGGGTATAGCTTCTTTTCAGTCATACCCATGAGATGATTATGCAATATGATATATGCATCATCAGTAATTAATTTACCACAAACGATTAATATAATTGCACATAGCAAAACAACATCGTAGATGACATTTGAACAATTAAAAGAGAAACGAAACATGGTTCACGTACAATTTTAACTTATTTGACCAAAGTCCGATATTTAAACTTTGATGATTCTCTCTTATATTCTTAAATTATTTGTCAATATCCCAATAACAATGACAATACATAGTTTTTAGTTAAGAAGCAATAAACTATGTTTTAATCAAGTAGTTATCATCCTATTAGGCCGACCTTTTCCTCACATTAGGCCTTGTGTTTTGGGCTAATGTAAGTTACTTATAGGCTCTAATTCCCACCTTAATTCCCTTGGACTAAGTTCATAATAATCATAGGTCTAAAATCTGGTCTCCTGCTTAAAACCTACTTCTCTTTTATTTTATTATTGCTTAATGGGCCGATTATGACCCTGGCGTTTTGATTTCGGCCTTGAAATAAAATGGACTTGGGCCCACATTTTTACCCAAAGACCTCTAAACATATTTTAACACTGCAATGGGCCCATATGTTAGTTCAAGACATTTTTACCCCTAAATTTTACTGACATCCCGAAACTGTCCCTGATGGCATTTTTGGTCATTTTACCTCCTTTTTCACATCTTTTCTTTTTAAAAATTTTATGGCTTCGACCAGTACACCACAATAACCTACCTCAATTTCCTCAGGGCCTAAATCCACATATTTTTCACCAAAAGAACACTACACAATCGGGTATCACATGAATGTTTAAGAAAAATGGCTTGCATGTCATTTATTCTTCCTCTAATAGTACAGGTACAAGATATCTAACATAAATGGGATCTTTATTTTCAATTAAACCATACTCTTTTATAACAGCACCGAAACATAGCAATAAAATGAGAGAACAACTTAAAAATATCAATATTTTTCAAGTAAATGTAAAGATGAGCATGCATTGCATAGTGTCTCATTAGTATTTCACTTACCACTTGCACAATCAAAAATACAAATGAATACATTCATGTGTATTGCAAGTGCATTGTAGTATATCTAGCAAAAGTTTCATCGTAACTACAAGGATGCATCTTTCATAAAAACAAACAAGAGATTCATCAAAAACCAAGAGGTATAAATGTGTATCATTTGCATCTATACGGAAGTAACATGTTTTCACACAGAAAAGCAATGCCAAAACAAAAAAAAAGTGAGGGACGGAGACAAGACATTGAAACTTTCTAAATGTAAAGGAACAAGGACTGACCGGCTTGGATTCTTCCCTGCACCCCCTTCGGTTCCTCTCTTTTCTCTCTCGGTTCCGTCCTTTCTCTATTTCTCTCGGTCAGATGGTAGTTCCCTTATGCGACAAGGCCTCACGCAGATATCTATAACTCACTCTCAATCTTCCTTTCGTTAGCAATGAGGTCCCCTCATTACACAGTGTTCTATTGGTGTAGCCTAGGTCTATAGGGGAAAATGATGTGCTGATTGCTAACTCAGAGAAGGGAGCTCCGTCAATGGTTCATTTGATCGTTCAAGAAGAGTATGGTGCCATGCGTATGCATGTCTCTACCCTAGGTAATCATGAACTCAAGTTAAACAAGAAAAGCAACTGAAGTAAGCGCCTAGATGGGTGGCAGCAAGACACATGCTTTCGTGAGCTCCTTACTAGGCAATCATCGTGATTGCCAAAATCTCTAATGCCCAACCAAGAAATACCACTAAATTACCCTTGCCTCAATGTGTGATTGCATGCAAAAAAGACAAAGTGAAAACAAATCACACTAGCCCAAGTAGTCGGTTAAGGAAGTGAGAGCATATGGGAAAAATAGAATATAACACCAGAGATACCCTGTGCTACAGGGCATCTGATCCAATATTCTCCAGGCGTACAGGGCATCCTAGAACTTGGCTCACCGGGATTTTTCCCGGTCACTCTAGCGTCTGGCTACCCGAGCCTCTCCTGGGCAATCTCCCGCCTGGCTCATCGGGCCTTCCCCGGGTAATCTCATTCCTAGCTTAACTGACTTTTCCCGGGCATTCTAGCGCCTGGATTTCCATGCTTTTCCCGACCATTCTAACGTCTGGCTGCCCTGGCTTTTCCCGGCCAACACTTTTGAACAACACACAAGCATGCCCGACCTTGTTGAAATCCCCTGTAATTACAGGCCTGCCCTTGGTCATCTCAGTTTTGCTCATGAATGTAAGTGTAAGGGAGAAAATTTTATAGTGGCACGATATATATATATATATAGTTTATTTGTAAATCTGTATCCAAAAAAAGGGGGACCAAAAAGGGAGGGGCGTTACATAAGGTAACAGTAGAGTTAGATTAGCAACGAGTTAGATCACCGTGTACCGAGTTTGAAGATTCTAATGGAATCACTTAAACCGGCTTAGAGAGTTTTTCTCTTTTAAAGAAGTTCTTCAAAAGGGTTTCTCTTCGTAACCAATCTTAGTGTCTTTGTGATTGATTTTGTTTATGTAGATTAACTTGATATTCTTGTTATTAACTCTTTCTTTAGATTCCTTGGTTAAGAAAGAATTATAGAGGTGTTATGTCACTTGAGTATCTACAGTCCATATTTGATTATTACTTCAGCACTATATTTGTGTTGCTTTAGCACTCTTGAAATGACTGATTATGCTTGCGGAGAGTGTGCATAATTTTAAGTGGTTATAATAGTCAAGAAAAATCAGAACCTATTCAACCCCCCTTCTAGGTTCGGCAACACTATATCGAGTCTTGAACCGTCCACTTCACAGATAACATCCCACAAAATGGAAGCAAACCTGATGAATTAATAGACTTATCTTCTGGGAGAGCAAGAGTAATATGAGGCTCTAAAATAAGGGACACCCACTCATGGATAGTACAATCCCTTATATTAGCCGACTGAAATCCCCAAGGAGATTCACGCCACGCTATTTGAGCTAAAGGGCAGTAAAAAAAATAAATGAGGCAAAGACTCCTCTGCCTCAGCACAAAAGGGGCATAAAGTATCAGATAATACAATGTTAAGAGAGTTTTGCAAATTACATTTACAAGGTAAGAGATTCCACGCAACTTTCCAAATCAGCAAATTAAGCCTATCCTGAAGACTGAGAGACCAGATCCTTGCCCATAAGTGGGGAGAAACGGGAGATTGAGGGGCATGCAAAGATAGAGAAAAAATGGGATAGGCAGACTGTAAAGAAAATCTACCTTTAGAATCAAGATTCCAGAGGAGGGAGTCATTCCTTGGTGCAGCAGATAAAGGAATAGAGAGAATATGCGCTACATCCTCATGTCTAAATAATTGTCGCAGCTTCCCTTCACCCCATCTTCTAGCTGGCTAATCGATCAGCTCCTCAACACGAGAATCCACCTTTATTACAACATGGGAATTCCTTGGAGAGGGAATGAAAGTAGGCAATGAAGGAACCCAAGGATCAATCCAAGTTCTCACTTAAGACCCAACAGAGATTTGGTCATAACAACCCATTTTAAGATAAGCTTCCACTTTAGAGATTCCTTTCCAAAACCAACAAGCATTAAAATTGGGTTGATGATCCCAAGTGAAATTAGCAGCAAAATATTTTGCACATAAAGCCTGAAACCAAGGCTTAGTAGCAGCCGAATAAATACACCAAGCAAGTTTGAGAATGAGAGCCCTGTTAATGGTCCACATTGATCTTAGACCAAGGCCACCTTCAGCTTTTGGTCTGCAAATGGAACTCCAAGCAACTCGAGTCCTGTTATGCTTTTTGGAAGCCTTAAAACCCCACCAGAATCTCATGAATAACGAATCAAGAGTAGAACACAGAGTCTTAGGCAACAAAAAATGGGCCATAGTATAATTAGGAACAGTAGAAGCAACTGTCCGAATTAAAACAGTACATCCAAGTTGAGATAAAACTTTGGCTCGCCAGCCATCGATACGATTCTTAACTCTATCAAGTAGATCAGGAAAAACTCATTTCATGTTTGAACCAATAATAATGGGAAGACCCAAGTGCTTACCTGGATTGTCCACATTATGTACATTTAGAATAGAGCATAGCTCTTGTCGAGAATCAGACCGGGTATTTTTACTGAAAGTGACAGTAAATTTCGGAAAATTAAGGTGCTGCCCAGACCAGCTAGCATACTGAGATAGACGGCTCATAACAACATTAGCTTCTAATGGAGTTGCCCGAGTAAAAATGAGGAGAACATCAGTAAATAATAGATGAGTAATCGGAGGTGCTGCACGTCCAATCCGGATACCATGAATGCGACATTGTGATTCAGCTCTCAATAAAAGGCGGGATAAGATCTCCGATCCAATAATAAACAAGAAAGGAGCCATCGGGTCTCCTTGCTGCAAGCCTCTAGACGGTTTAATCAGCCCATAAGGAGTGCCATTAAGTAAAATCGAGCATGAGGCAGTGGAAAGACATTGCTCAACCCAGCAAATGAATTGAGGATGAAAACCGTAAGGAGTAAGGGCTCCGAGAATCAATGATCATTCCATGCGGTCATAAGCTTTTTCAATATCAGGGCGGATAGCCATTAATTTCCTCCCTTTTCTTCGACTCTTCAAAACATGAAATATCTCATGGGCCATGATCGAATTCTCGTGAATATGCCAACCCGGAATGAATGCAGCTTGTGGAGGGGACACCATACGATCAATCACAGCCCGAGCTCTACTTATTTTGTCGGGGTCATGAGATTCCAGCTTGAGTCACCAGACCCGAAGCCTCAATAAACTATTCGGCCTCAGACAACCGAGGCAGATTAATGCTTGCTTGCTATATGGGTTTCTCTTCGGCTCTTAGGGCCTTCAAAGTGTATAACGTTACTGATTTGTAGCTTCCAGCCCAACCAGTCTGGGTTTGTTATTTTATGGACTGGGAAAGCAGTAGTGAGGGTCTTCCATGAATGCCATTTCAATTTCCAAGCCCAATGCTTCGTAATTTGGGTGTAGCTGTCCGTATCTGGAGAGTTGTCAGCACAAGAAGTCATGGCCCTTCAGATCTCCTATTTTCTTTTCTTTTCATTTTCTCTGGGCAAATTGGGGGAGCAAGAGCAAGCCTGCGGGAGGGAGGGAGGGAGGGAGATTCGACCCGCGGGGGAGGAGGTGCCATCTCGTATTTTCACTCGTGAAGGATGAACGATGTCCAACAATACAAAGTGGGGAACAAGTGAATCTTTTTTGTGTTTTATTTTCTAGACGGGGAACAAGTGATTCACTTAGAAAGGGCTTGTTGTTTTTCAATTAGAAATTTCAATTTATTCTTGTTATTTTGGGAGGAAGGGAAAGAGAAAAAAATTAGATTAAAGCTCATAAATAGTAATCATGAGTTAGACAAGATCAAAAAACGCAATGATTCATACGTATTACCTAATGTCAGTGAACCATAGTTATCAAGGATATGCGTTAGACAAGAACACAAGAGTGTTCAAAAGAGAAGGAAAAAGAAAATTACAGGTCAATAAATTCTGACTTGAACTCTTTGCAATATCTTCTCAAGTTTCTCGGTAATATTGCATATATAAGTATAACTAGTATAAAGTACAATACATTCCCAATAATTATTACATCGCCAACTCACTCAAAATCCACAAATTAAACCATCACCCAACTAAAGCACGATCGAAAGTTGCTCACCCAACACACATTATAGAATTTAACTGCTTCTACTGAATAATAACCCAGTTTTCAGTAGAAACCGAGCACTTCCACAAAATGCAAAAGATTACATTCCACAAACATAGTTAGGGCTGTTCAACCCAGGTGTAGGTACTGGTTTTGGCCAAAACAGGCACCTACACCGGATATACCGGTTTTTTTTTAAAAATGTCACCTACACCTACATCATCAAGGGCAAAAATCGGCCCTTAGAGGTGGCGGTTTTACCGATGGCGGTTTCCGGTAATCCTACATTCATATTGAGCTGTTTTTTTTAACATATTACACACATAAAAAAATATAAACTCTACACTAATACAATCCAATCCAAACTAATTTAATCCAATCCAATCCAAAATCCATATTCAAGCATATTTAAGCAAAAATATTTTGAGCATATTTAAACATTTTTAAACATATTCAAGCATATTTTTAAGCAAAAATGTTTGGAGCTAGAGAATGGCCAGGCCCCTAGGGCCTTGGGAAAGGAAGTTGGGAGGGAAGGGGAAGGGGGGAGCGCGCAGGGGCCTAGGCCCGGTGAAATGCGCAGGGGTAACTGGCCAGGCACCCAAGCCCTGGGGGGTTGGGGAAAAGTGCGCAGGGTGGGAACCTGGAATACCCCTGGGTTTCCCCCAAACTCCTAAACCGGCACCTACGCCGGGGTGTCGGGACACCGGCATCCCGGTGCTGGTGCCGGTGCCACCGGAATTTTTCGGTGGCACTGAACAACCCTAAACATAGCACCCTTCTCAACACTGATTGCAGTATACATAAGCTTTAAGAGGCTGTCGTCCACATCCAGAGCAAGAGTACGTACCAAAACTGCAGAAAAAATGAACCACATACACACTGTAAACAAAACTGCTACCACAAATTCTGATCATCCTCTCTTGGTCTTAAAGATATTTCTCAAGACCGCCATCGATTTGTTGACACTTCAACATTACCCCCTTCAATATCTCGTAAAGACTTCAGCTTGATCTTGTTGGGTCTAACTACAACATTTCTCATATTGATCCTTTCTTCAGGTACATTTGCACAACAACCCAACGCCAATCCTAGAATTGATGATAAGCACTCTTTTGTTGGAGTGTAATCACTTTCATTTTTCAACAAATTTGCAGCAGAAACTTCAATTACCGAAATTGGGAAGATTCCTCTATCCAATGCTTCAAGCTCATTCCTCCAGCAAACATTTTATCTGTTGGCCGCTTTCTTATGAAAGTTTCCATTAATAAAATGCCATAACCGTACACATCGCCTCTTGTAGAAACAATTCCTTCCAATTCATACTCTATGAATACATCAAACATCAATGTAAGACGGTACTATAATCACTATACCGAAAAAAAAGGATATAACAATAATCAAAAGAAATAAGGCACAGAGGGTAATATTTTAGCCAGTGATGAGAACTATTCATTTATGTAAGTCTAAAATGATAAGACATGCAAGCCCCTATTACTTGGTGCCATATACCCAATAGTAGCGAGAGTCATGGTTTGAGTGAGAGAATCTCCATTCCCTAATACCATGGCAATGCCAAAATCAGCAACATGTGCAACCATATCTTCATCAACAAAACATTGTTGGGCTTCAAATCACATTGAACAATAAGCCTTGTATTACCAAAATGAATATATTCTAGACCAACTGCCACATCGATCATTATATTTAGTCTTTGTAATAGATTAAAAAAGTGGCTGTAAGAATACAACCACATCTCGAGGTTTACATTAGGCATGTATTCCAGCACAAATGCTTTAAAGTGCATGTTACTGCAAGGGAGAACTTGGAGTCCGCATCAAAACTTCTGAGTAGCTCACACTCAGAACTTGGAGCCGGACTTATGAATTTGACAAGATTTTTGTGACGAATATTGCTGAGTAGCTCACACTCCGCATCAAAACTTCTGAATGCGCCTTCTACTTACAAATTTAACACTTTTATTGCAACATTCGAGGAATCAGAAAGCGTTCCTTTGTAAATTGATCCAAAACTCCCTTCTCCAATTATGTTATGTGCACTGAACCCTTCTATTGCTCGAAGAAGTTATTGGTGGGAAACTCTTCTCCAAGTCACTGAAGGTGACAGGCCTACCTCACATGATGATTTAGCATTCCTCTTCTGGCACTTTATCAAGAATAATACAATGGACATTGCGACTATCAGTAATCCAATTGTTGGTAGTACATACTCTAGTATATGCGCACTTTTGTGGCCACTTTTGGTTGAAGGGGACCTTCTTTGCAAGGGAGAACTTGGAGTCCGGGAGCACCGCAAAGTGCATCATTTGACATAAATGATGTGTCCGAGAAGTTTACAAATGGTGATCCCTCTGTTGGAATTTTTCCTCGTAGTTTATTGAAAGAGACATTTAGAAACCTGATGTACAATAGTGCTTCTAAAGACTTAGGCATTTCACCATATAACTCATTATTGGAAAGATCCAAGTATTCCAAGCCTACCATTTTCCCAAAATATTTGGGAATTGAGCTTTCTAATCGATTGTCTGTCAAGAAGAGACGAATGAGTTGTAGGAGGCCACCAATGGTTGTTGGGATATGTCCTAAGAGTTGATTTATGGATAAATCCAATACAGTTAAGACCTTCATATCTCCGATATCAGACAAAAGAGAACCACTTATAAAATTTGATGTTAGGTTGACCGCCAGAAGATCTGTTAGGCTCCACAGCTCAAAGGAACCATCGAACTTAATTGGTTGAAGCCTAATTGAAGTTCTCTTAGCAAAGTCAAGTTACATATGCATTCAAGAACTTCTCCAGAAAGCTTGGCAAAGTAAGACAAACTTTTTAGCTGATAAAGATCGGAGTGGATGGGATCCTCTAGTTTATTACCGGAAATGGACAAACCTTGCAGCTTCCTTAATCTTTCTATTGTCCTTGGATTAGGTCTTGCCAGTTGATTCTGATCTAGCGCCAAAACAATCAAGTTACTTAAATTGCCAATATTTGGGGGAATAATGCCCCTAATTCAACAGGGAGTCGGATTCCATCCAGACAAGAGGTTTACGGATATGTGCAGATGGAAGGCCAGGATGAATTAAAATAAATCCAACGCTTGGGAGGGCGCAACATCAATTAATGAAATCAATGTGCGCTTTGCTCGGCTCGGCTCCTCAATCTACTGGCTTCAACGCTTTCACTTTGTACTACCGGTTAGACCTATAAAATTAAAAAATCATAGAGGTCCGACCGGTATGACAACAAAAAAGACGCCTTTTAAACTCCCAAAAAATCTCGAATTAATTGATAACCTCGGGATACTTCTTGGGTCCGACCGGTACATCATAGAGGTCCGACCGACCGGGATACTTCTTGGGTCCTGGGGGGCTGGGGTCTGAGAACCTTCGAAATAAAAGGGGGAGGGGGGTTACAAAACGAATTCGTTCTTAGGGCCAGGGGGGCCCGGGGTCTGCGAACGTGCGAAAACTAAAAGGGGGAGTGGGGGTTACAAAACGAATTTGTTCTTGAGGCCGGGGTGCCCAGGGTCTTCAAATGTGTGAAAACAAAAGAGTGGGGGTTACAAAACGATTCGAAATGAATCATTTTGTAACCCCCAATGCCCCCTTTTTCGCACAATCGTAGACCCCAGCCCCCAAGCCCAAAGAAGTATCCCCTTTTTCTTTCTTCTTTTTAGCAATTAACCTGGGTGTCATTTATAACGAAATAAAGAGTCAGAACCAAACCTATGAAAAATTTGAAGCCCACATACAAGCGGTACTGAGATTTCATTACACTAAATGTCACATAAACTTCATACAAAAAAAAACAAAAACCTTGAATACCGAAAGAAAAAATAACTTACCGTGAAAAACCCAACAAAGCTCTAGGCAAGGAGGTCCGACCTCCTACGAAAAGGTGTGACCTAAAACTAGGCGAGGGTCCTGGGATTCCTGTGATTTGGGCGAAGTTTTAGTGATTTGGGGAGAGGGATTCCAAAATGGTTTTCAAAAAAAGCGGAGGAGGAGGGAGAGAGGAAGAAGATACTAGGATTATTTTAATTCGAGATTTTTTGGGAGATTAAAAGGCATATCTTTTTTTTGCCGTACCGGTCCGACCTCTATGCTCTCTAATTTTTAGAAGTTTGATCGGTACTACAAATTGAAAGCGCTGAAGCCAAAAGATCTAAGAGCCGAGCCGAGCTTTATTTTCTCTTGGTATTGCACATGTCACGATGAACTAGTACTACTCTAAGAGTAATATGCTACAATTACAATAAAATTCTCATGCTAACGGAAAGAAAAAGGGAAAGGAATCTTCTTTCAATTCCGTTACTATGCTGAATTGTAACAGATATATAACTTTGAGACTTTCCAATAAAATCTGTTTTTTATTTCAAAAAAAAAAATGTTGACTTGGGAGGTGGCCTGGCTGCAACTTTTCCGAGTAATTTTTTGTGAGGCAAAATATTATGTCGTTTGGTTCAACTGATTTAACATTCCTAGGTTCATGTACTGACCAAAAGTGTCTATTAGCCCAAACGACATGCTCGCTAAATCAATCATGCTATGTATGCATCCATATATATAATTGACTACAAGAAGATAAAACATACCTTCAAAGTTGTTCTGTCCAAGGACTACATTTGTAAGCATGGTCAATTAGTTTCCGAATTCTGGCGGTAATCTTCCTTCAAAATTATTATCCCAAATTCCCAACCAACTCAGCTGTTTGCAATATTTAAACAAAGTGGATGGGATTTTGCCATATATTTGATTATAAGCCACATCAAACTCTTGTTGTTGAAATGTGTAGTCCCACATTGCTAAGGCAATGTATGCAAGTGAAATTAGTGGCTTATAAATAGCCACCCATGTAAACTTTTTAATTCATTAAGTGATAATATTAATAAATCTATTTCAATATTATGGATGTCTCACTTATCAGTGTAAATAATTTTTCTTCAGTATAGATAATTTTTATTTCCAACATGCTTTTAGAGCAAGGTTTTCGGATTTAATCCGGTTACCTTCTGGCGACCTCCCGGCTTAGTACCGGCAATCATCCGGCATCAGACCGGCAACCTTTGTTATTATTATTTTTTTGTAATTCCAAACTCAAAGTTTGTCCACCTTGAGTTTGCGGGAGAGTGTTGAAATGTATAGTCCCACATTAATTAAGCAATGTGGACAAGTGAGTTTAGTGGCTTAATAATAAGCCCTTCATGTAACATTTTAAATTATAAGTGAGAAATAATAAATTCAATTGGGTTTTCCCATAATTGAATTTTCACTTATCAAAGTTTAATTTTTTATTTCTAACACTTGTAAATTAGGAAGATGATGAAACATATCTACCCGGAGTCCACCAGACAGATTCTTCGTGTCAAGCTGAATGATTCACAATGAAGGCAAGTCGAAAAAAACGGAGGGCATCGGACCTTGTAGCCTGTTTCCTCCGAGATCAATCTTTTGAATGGAGGATGTGTTGAGGGTGCATGGAGGTATGAAGCCCGATAACATATTATAATAAAAATAGATTTCTTGCAACGAAGTTATGTTACACAGAGACGCTGGGATAGTACCTATGAAATTGTTACCGCTCAAAGACATGAATTTAAGTCTGGATAACAAACCAAGTGATGATGGGATTTCTCCGTTGAAGTTGTTGAATTGCAAGTTCAAGTACTTCAGCCTGTAAAGACGAGCCAACTCATTTGGCGCATAGCCATGAAAAGTGATATTGGAGACGCTTAGACTGACGGGAAATTAAAGGTTTCCTATGTGTGGTGGAATAATACCCGCAAGGCCCATGTAAGAAAGGTTTAAGGCAATGACCCTGCGATGCTTCGAACAACACGTGACACCGATCCAACTGCAGATGGAGGTACTAGTAGACCAGTTGCTCAACTGATTGTGAGGTTCATAAGAAATACAAGCTTTTACAGCAAGAAGAGCAGATTGATCCGAAGTGATGTTAGAAATCGTTGCGTTAACAATGCAAAACACGTAACATTGTACCTATGAGACACGATTTAGGCCCTAAACTTACCTAGAGGGGGTGAATAGTAAGTTAAAATTTCAGCACAACCTATTACACCCTAATGTGGAAAACCTTATATAAATCTCAGTACAAGCAAAATAATTGAATCTGTCCAGATCTGGAAAATGTCAAACAGCCCTATTAATGACAGAAATTCAATATGTTTAATCAATTTAAACAATTCTAAGATCACCTAGACAATATCACAAACACTAGGAGTGAAGAAAATATTTGATCTAATCTTTTGAATCAAGAAACACAACCAACCAACCTAGATTCGGAATTATTTAATGTTAATCAATAACAAGCAAATATAATGGGAATTAAAAGCAAACAATCACACAAACACAAGAGATTGTTTACGAAGTGGAAAACCCTTTGAAAGAACTCCCTCAAAAGGGAAAAACCACTCCGGGCTCATCGCCGGTTAACCAATCCACTAAATGAGATATACACTTACAGTCGGTGACTTTGTTTTGCACAAAAAATTTGCTACTTAACAAATCCCGAAAGAAGCAATTCGAACGACACGCTCGAACCCACACTAAGCGGTGGAATCTAAAACCTTTGATTCTCTCCCTCACTTCAATGAATCTTGATCAAAACAACCTTGCTGTAGGACGATTGGAACTCCAATCGACAAACACCGGAACTCTGATGTTTACCCACTGCCACAGTGGGGTTTTGTTTGTGGTGTTTGATTTCTTCAACAACACACGGTGGAGAACAATGAAAATCTTGATTCTTCAAGTCTTCAAGAACAATTTCTTTTCCAATCTTCACAAATCTCTCTCAAGAAGGCTTCGTTCAATTTCAGATCTCTTTCTAATCTATTTTGGTCGAAGTCTCTATCTCCAGCGAACAAAAATGCCTTTTTAAATGATCGGGTAATCAAACACAATACGTCACTTATTATTTCTCCACGTTTGGGCTCGAGCCTCAAGCTAGCTCCAATTTACAAAGTTATTTCTTCAAGCTCGCCTCAAGCTAGCTCAACCAGCACTGCACTTAACCACTTTTGACAACTTCATAACTTCCAAATTTCTTCACTTCTAAACCCTTTCAACTGAACACATTTTCTTCATCAATCACATCCAAGACACCGTTTCTATATAACATACATGTCACGGAATAAAGCCAATATTCTAACCTTAGGAACTAACAGTACCAAAAACAATATCAGTGAAAGAAGAATTTTATCCATCTGTAACGTATGTTAAGTTTCATCCCAAAACCAATTGACAATGGGAAGAGATGACCTAACAGGTATATGAAGTACAAGATTAAATGGTCCCTAATCAATGTGAGACTCTAGCGGACTCTAACAATTTGCTCACTTGCATGTAAGATTTAGTGAAAGCGTAATATAATATTACTTCTCATAGTAGTATATACTACTTCATAGTTATTGTTATTGTGACAAGTGCAATACCAATAGAAATCGGGACTCTACGGAACCTTGAGATATTCAACATCAACTCTAACAGCTTCAGTGGCCCGATTCTATATGAGATCTTTAATATCTCAACAATAAAAGTCATTTCAATGACTTTCAATAAATTCTCAGGCCAACTTCAATTCAATATGGGTCTTTTTCTTCCAAACCTTCAACAGCTTTTTCTTGACTCAAATGAACTCAGTGGAACGGATCCCATTTCGATCTCCAATGCCTCAATGCTCACTTTTCTAGACTTAGCTAGTAACTCTTTCTCTGGCTTCATTCCAAAAACAATTGGAAATTTAAGGCTCCTACAATTGCTAAACCTACTCGATAATCATTTGATCACTGAACCTAATCTGTTTTCCTATCTTTCCAATTGTAAATATATGAGATTTTACATTTGTCCAACAATCCACTAAATTTGGTCCAACGTAATTTCATTGGTAATCTTTCTCTTTTTCTTCAAATGTTTGGACTAGAGGAATGCAGCATTAGGGGGGTTATTCCCCCAAATATTGGCAATTTAAGCAACTTGATTTTTTTGGCACTTGATTAGAATGAACTAGAAGGACAGCATGGTCCGGACACTGTATTTAGTCCCTCGGCGCGTTCTTGAGTTGTCCGGACATTGTATTTGGGTGTTCAGACTCTTTTCGAAGTCTTTTGATGGTATACGTTGTCGTTTTGATTGTGTCCGGACTGTTTTTCAATGCAATTCGGACGTTTTAATGCAAAATTTAAATAGTTCTTTATCTGCTTCGGGTTTGGACGGATATCCAAAGTTGTTCGGACTCTTTTTAGACTTTCAAAACGACTATGTTCACGTTTTGATAATGTCCGGATGCTTCACGTATATGTCCGGACGGACCTATTAGTGTTTGGATGGTGGTATTTTGGTTCAGACGTGTTTCTAACCTTGCGAAAGCTGTTTTGTGCAGATTCTGAAAAAATGATTAAGCGTCCACGTACCAGCGGCCAGGCAGATGATGAGCAACCTTCCACTCGAGCTTTAATGGTCGAGCAGCATACAATGATCATTATGTCTCGCTCGATTGCTGTCGAGGGGGACATCAAGTTGGCAAACTTTAACAATCTCACATTTGAGGGTCGGGCATTTCCGAAGGTGGTGGAGCAGTTAGGTTGGCCTCAATTGATCCACAGGACCAGCTATGCTTCAAATAATATGGTGCGGGAGTTTTATTGCTCTATATTACGGGCGAGCGACCTCGAGGAAACTAGTATGGAGGTCACTGTCCGTAACGTTCCGATCATATTCTCGCCCGACGAGCTAGCAAATTGCTTGGGGTATGAGAGAGATTTGGCAGCGTTCCTAAACCTGTAAATGAGCAAGGAGGGTCGGCCTACTATGGAAGAGGAATTTCGGACCATGTTGGGCGATGATACAGCAATTTTGGAAGGAGCCTATATGGTACACACGCAGATGCTTCCTTTTTGGCGGATCATGCATATGATCCTATGCTCCTACATCGACCCAAAGAAGCACGCCACAGAGTTGTCTTATAGCCGGGCTGAGTTCCTATAGCTAGTAGTTGTACAGGGGCTACCTGTTGATATAACATCATACATCTACGAGTCCATTCGTGTAGAAGCCTAGAAGACTAATGCTACGATTTCATTGCCGTACGGGATTCTTCTAACCTAGTTCCTGCACGCCATGATGGTACCTGACGGTGGTGATGAGCCAAGGGCGCTTCCACTTGGGTTGATCAGCAAGACCACGCTCTCCAAATCACTGGCCTAGACATGCCGAGTGCTGCATGCCGCTCGGATTGCTAGAGTTGGAAAACAGGAGTAGCCTGAGGAGGCAACGGGATCCTAGGCAGAGCTCGACCCAAAGACTTGGGGCACAGCGTGTGAGTTGGTTGGACGATATGATGACGGAGCTGTCTTAGCTGATGCAATCGGTCTTGTAGCCCACCCATTGCATGGTTAGTGATATCAGTCTTCGTCTGATGGCTTTAGAGCAAAAGGTCGCCGACATGGATGTTGGGAGGAAGAAGAAGGTCGTTGTGCTTAAGGAGGTTTTGAAGGACGCAGCAACTAGTGCAGAGCTCTTTCCCCAAACTGAGCGGGTTGTGATAGAGGAGCATCTTCTTGACGTCTGTCACATTCTAAAACTCACGGATGATGATGAGCAGTAGTCTACGTTTATTTACTTTTATTATCACGTTTATTTTTTTATTATTTTTTGAGGATATTTACTTTTATATTATTTTTTGTTGACATGTATTGATTTTATTTTAATGTTTTTGTTCATATTATGTTTTGACGATACTTGATATATGTATGTCATTTTAGTTATGTTATTTATATTTATTAGAACTTAAAACAATATGTTAATTAATGTTACGTTTCTAATTTCGGTTCATTCATTCAAAAAAATGTTGATATTAGAACATAATCCACTTAAGATTATTTATATTATAAATTAACTTTGGTTATTTAAAACTTGCTAATTAGTTAATTAAAAAAATGAAAAAACAATATCGTCCTAGTATTTCCTAAACGGTCTCGTGTGATGTAAGGTAAGGTTCGCGCGGTATTGTACCGTTCGCACGTCTATGTTAATGAGCACACGCTGTCATTTGAGAATTACTAAAATTGTGTGTTGAACTGTAAGAGGGAGTTCGGATGGGTACATCATGGTGCAGACGATTATGAAATTTTGGCGGCATGAATTCCCTCGAAAACTAATACACGTATGTGTTCGAACTTCCTTTGATGTGTCCGAACGGTATTCAAGCGTATGAAAGTGATAGAATCGCAGACAGTGGATGAAAAACAGAAAAATTAAGTAAACGAGAGATTTGAGCACTAGAAGAAGCGAAGAGCTGATTATGGGCATCCAATCTCATTGAAGAGGGTGTGAAAGGAGCATCTCTTTTAGAATTCGAAATTGGATTGCATTTGAGGTTAGTGTTCTTTAAATTGAATTGTTTTTGGATGAAAAACATGTATTTTAATATATGAAATCATGTATTTTTCAAAATTTTAGGGTCTAAAATGATAGTAATGGAGTTTGGGGTTGGTTGTGATGTGTTTATATTGATGTGTTTGTGATTTGGGTTGACTTTGACAAGATTTTGGGCTGAAAATAGAGTCTGTGCGAACAGTTGATGTACCGTCTGAACTTTTTGCAAAAGGCGTCCGGACTTTTATTTGTATGGTTCGGAGGGTTATGTTACGTTCAAACTGTGGTAGTTGTTATGTCATGCATTCATTTAGTAGCCTTAGACCCCGTTTAAGAATTACAAGAAGTTTGAATAACGAACTGAATGTAATTCTTGAATTGTCAACGTTATGGACAGTTTAAGTTTACAATATGGGTAATGTGCGTAATTGTATCTACTATTGTGACAGATGTGTTTAGAAATTTCGATGCAAATCACCTTTTGTCCTTCGGACACACATTCAACATTGAGCTTACACACTTGCCTTAAATGGTGGGTGTTTAGGCTCAATGTTGTAGGCGTGTATCTGGGGACTGAGGGGAAATGCTGTCGAAATTTCTAAAGCAGCGATCACAATGGTTTAGTCAATTACGTGCAGTACGTGATATTATAAATTTGAATGGGATAGGACTTATTACCTGAAGAAATTAGAGTTGAGTATGAATGTCATCATTGTTTGCATTATTATTTGTATTTTTGTCTTTGAATGAACAATATGGATAAGAGTTGGATTTATGAGGCTGATAGACTCAAAAGTGCGAAGTATAGTGATGGTGTTCATGATTTTATTAGTGTTGCCTGTAGTTATGTAGATAGTAGGGGTCTGATAAGATGTCCATGTAAGAATGTAAGAATTGAGTTTGACCAGAGTTACATTCATTGGGTATTTCACCGAGAGTCAATTTCAGAAGTGCCTAACCGAGTGGTGAATTTAGAACATGAACCGGGCAGCGAGGACTCTGAAGGAAACTTAAATGATGATATGAGAGACATGTTAGAAGGTTTTGAGGCGGGAGCAGGGGTTGATGAGAACGCTGGTGAAAATATACCGGGTCCTGAAACAATCTAGTCTGGGTCTGGAGACGGATTTTCTGTGTATACCAAGTTATGGGCGAATGCTGAGCGAGAGTTGTATCTCGGGTATAAGAAGTACTCGAAGGTGTCTTTCGTTGTTATGTTACTTCATGTGAAGTCGAAGAATAATTTGACTATAAAGGCGTTTGAAGATGTGTTGGGCTTGATAAAAAATGCTTTGCCGGAGGGGGAGACACTTCCTAAATCTTATTATGAGGCGAAAAAGTTAAGAAAAAACTTAGGATTTAGCTACAATAACATACATGCGCGCTTAAATGACCAGTTGTATAGTATATGGCTAGTTGTACTAATTCCATACAATTTGCCGCCATGGAAATGTATGAAGGATTGAAGTTTCATGCTGTCGTTGCTTATTTCGGGTCCAAAAAGTCCCGAGAATGATATTGACATCTACTTGCAGCCATTGGTAGATGAGTTAAGGGACTTATGGGAAATGGAGTGCAGACATACGGCGCGGCCGTATCAATTTCATTCAAGTTACATGCTGCTTTGCTTTGGACAATAAATGACTTCCTGGCTTATGGTAATCTCTCGGGTTGGAGTACGAAAGGACGGTTAACATGCCCTAATTTCAATGCGAACACAACGTCATTTTGGTTGAAACCTGAGGGCAACCATTGTTTTTTGGGACATCTTCGGTAGCCCCTGAAAAAGTCACTGAAGAGGAGATACTTCAACAACTTGAATCGGTACCGTTATGTTCGTTTGGAAAGACTAAGATGAAGAGAAAACGGGCTGACATTGAGTTAAGTTGGACAAAGCGCAACACATTCTTTGAGTTGTTATACAGGTCAGAGTTGAAACTTCGACATAATTTAGACCTCATGCACATCGAGAAGAATATTTGTGACAATGTAATGAGAACTTTGATGAACGTCGATAGTAAGACGAAAGACAATTCTAGTGCTCGGCATCATGCCAGCGGGAGGGAAACGTCGTCGGTGCGATTCATCAGTTTGAGCTGAGAGTAGTTCGGGTACACTAGCAGTGTCGGGTCCTTCGCTTAGGGATAGGAATGAATTATCGTCCCTTACCACAGCCAATCCAATAGTCACCGAGAGTAGTTGTGCATGTAAGTATCTTACCCGTCAATCTTTATTAAATATTATGACTTTTAAAATTCTATGATTAACTGAATTTTAAATTTATTGTTCTTCATTTGTAGCGACATCCGGAATCAGACATGTTCGAGGTAGTACGCGTGGGATTGCCATACTCAAGGCTCGCACCAGAGGAAAGTTAACCGTCCATATCCCTGATGGACGTATGGGCGGTGATGACAAGGCGTCCTCAATGCTCTCGAGTCATATTGGTGCGCTCGTTCAACAACATGTCTCATTTGAGATGAGTAAGTGGAGGATCGCATCATTATTATAATTTATTAAATTATATGTGATGAACCGAGTGTTGGTAAGTATAATTTATTAAATATTAATTGTTGAAACTTTTTTACGTTTCTAACTGTTATGTATGTTAAGGATGACATCCAGCTAGATTATGACCGAGCCGAGGATTGCATCACTGTGACATCTACATTGAACACAGCGTACATGACGACATAAATAGAATGTTCCAGCATTACTCGGTGTTCAATTCCAAAGAAGAGGCATTAGAGCACCCGTATCCCGATATGAACAAGGAAGAGTAGACTTGTACACACATCGGGAGCGAGGTCCTTCCAATGCGCTAAAGAATTGTTATTAAGGAATAAATTTACATTTTTATTATTTATTATTTGAATAAATGACTTAGATATTTTAATATGAATGTTCTATATTTCTTTTAGTGTACAGAAAAATCTAGAATCTGATGAAATTAGTCATTCGTTGCTTTATAAAAAGACGCATACTACTAAGGATGACATGTGGACTTCAGAAGATGCACGAGAAAATTGTAAATTGTAACATTAGTTTTAATGATGCATTCGTATACGTTTATGTTTAATATGTAATATTTTTATCTTCTTATATAATTTTGTAGGGGAAAAATGAAGGTGTTACAGTTGCAGCACGAGTCAGAGGGAAAGTAATACACCGAAGCAGAGATCTTCACTAAGGTGTTGGGGACGAAAGTGGGTTACAAGCGAAGTTTAGGCCATTCAGTACGGTCTGTTAAATCATCTTCATCAGCATCGGAAGTGGCGTAGAGTTCAGGCTTGTGGGTTTACAGGGTATGCTTCTCCCTACTTGGAGGATTGATATGGATTTGATTGTTGCGAGGATTTGAGAATTGAGTTGCAAGGAATTGGGTTTCGATTCTCTGGAGAAGCAAGACTTTGCAACTGGAGAATTTAGTGTTAGCTATTTTACTTCTGCGCTGTTCTATTTTGAGAGTCTGTTGAATGTTCTATCCTACTTTTGCAGGGTGCGGTTCCACTATGGTCATCCGGATAAATTTGACAGAATCTTCCACATAACAAGAGGTGGAATAAGCAAAGCTTCAAAAGTTATCAACTTAAGCGAGGATATATTTGCAGGTAGTTTTTGGTTCATTAGAATGTGACTGACTAATTGCTATTACCTTTCACTGATATCAGAAATTGTTAACTTATTGTTCTTTATGTGGATTTGTGTAGTGAAGATAAAAATCCATTGCTGGAAGCACATTTGAACTTTGCCAATATACTTACTTATTTGCTGGAAGGACATTTGCGGTAGGTAATCTCCTTTCTTTAAAACTTTTTTTCATTTCTTGCTTAACTCTAGTCTGGATTGTGAAGGAAACCGGAGGAAGGGATGTTATTTGTGTAGTAGTTTTTAAGTTGGATGGTGATGCTGTTGAGCCTAGGACAACCTTAGTTGAGCCCAATCTTGTTTGCTATTATTCTTAATTGTTCAAATGTTGAGATTTAAAACTTTTTTTCATTTCTTGCTTAACTCTAGTCTGGATTGTGAAGGAAACCGGAGGAAGGGATGTTATTTGTGTAGTAGTTTTTAAGTTGGATGGTGATGCTGTTGAGCCTAGGACAACCTTAGTTGAGCCCAATCTTGTTTGCTATTATTCTTAATTGTTCAAATGTTGAGATTTGGTGCCAGCACTTTTTTATTATTGAAATATCTTGTTTGCCATGAAATTTTGTTTTGGTTTTTTTGTTTGCCATTGAACTTTGCCATTGAATTATTATGATTGAGAATTGTATGATTAATTTGGATAAATTGATGAGTTTGAGAAATTTCTTTGAATTTTGTTTTGTTTAGATAATGAAAAGGTTTTATCCAAAAAAGCTACAAAGTATGAAATTTTTTTTAGTCATTTTCTTTAAAAGTTCGCCCGGGTTAATTTTTATTCTTGGTTCCGCCACTGGTTATAGTCCTCTTCTTCTCTCTCATGTTCTCTTTGTTTCACTCTCTCGTTTTTCTCTCTTCCGTTCAAACTCTCATTCTGCATCTCTTTCGCTTTCTCTCCGTCTCGTTGTTATATGATATTTGTATTTCTCGAGGATTGGATTTACGGTTTACAGGAAATCGGAGAAGATTTGATACTGGTACTATAAGGCGGCCTTGACATTTGAGATCTTGTATCTGTATTATTCAGAGAAATGACAAAGTCGAAGAACCACACGGCTCAAAACCAGTCTTACAAGAAGCCCAGGAAGCACAGGCACACTTCTACTAAAGGGTTTCGTCTTTTTGTACTTCCATCACATGCTTTTGTGTTCATTTTTCTACTTTTAACGAAAAAACATTTACCCAGTTCTTTTTCCCCTCGGCTTCATTTGGTGATTTAGATGAATCCCAAGTTTTTGAGGAACCAGAGGTATACGAGGAAGCCCAACAAAAAAGATGGTGGATCAGCAATTCTACCTCTTTCTTGCAATGGGAGAATATATGAAGACCAGAGATGCGGAGGAATTGCTTGCCTGCAGGGAACCTGAATGAAGAAGAATGGGTTACCGTTTACGGGTATTATTTTAATCTTTGTTTTGTCTTTTCTGTTTTTATCTATCTATTATTTGGCTTTTATCTCTCTTTTATCCCTGCAAGCTATGTTAAATGTGATTCACAGCTTTAGAGAGGATGGAACCAAGCAAAATCTCTAGGAAACGTATGGGTACAGGAATGGTTTGCCTTTTTCTTTTCCCCTGCCCCTCCTATTTTTTTAGTATCAATACTAATATTATACTCACAAAGCACTATCACATGTAAGTTCCAAACCTATGGATAGGATAAAGCAACAAATTTCTATGTATTATGTTTTTAGAGTGAATTTATAGAACCTAATTTACTGCACGTTATATGCATTGGTAAATCTGATAATTGAAGCAACTTTAGGGCTCTCTTTCATGGCAGACAAGTTTAGGGGTGCATCCCCAGCTGAAGCTATGTTTGTGAATATGCTTCTTTCCTCATATTTTTTTTTTACATTTTAGGTCTATAGTTCTGCTCTTTTTCCACTCTAGGTTTTCCCCAGCTGATACAAATTTAGTATTGAGGGAGTTTGAAAAGTGGTGTGATTTTGAAACACGTTCCTGGTCCAAGAGATGCTAACTGGATGCACATTCTATACCAGGTTGTTTTTCTTTCCTATTGGTCTCTGTGGATGGAGTTATCTTTTATTTAACATCAACAATCTACTCCTTTAATCTTCTTTGTGCCTTCGAAGGTGATAAAATATAGAACTACATGTCTTTTCTCTTGAAAATATCAGATTTTAGGAATTGTTTCTCTTAGCACTTATGTTTATTAAAGTGTTGTTGTTTGTTAAAATTTTTCCTTGGTTTTGTTGTGCTAAATGTGGAAAAACTGCTACCTATTCTTTTCATGTTCCCAGATGGCTTGTTGGCTGGATGCTCCAATGGATTATACAAATGCCACCCATGTGCAATAATGGCGTCCTCTCTTCTATTTTTGTTGGAATCTTAGCTATAAAGTATTACTGCTGTGAGTTGAAGTTGAATCCATGCTGCCTCTTTGACAAATGGGTGTCCTAAGTGACTAGACGATGGGGGCCTACTGCATGTGTAATGTATTGGGCGCCTACTTTTTGATCAATTGGCAAATTTTCATGGCTTTTTGCTGTTTTGACATCTCCTAATTAGTTCCTTTCATGTTCATATTGTTGTTGTTGTCTTTGTTAGGCATCTGAAGTGGATCTCATCTTAAAGCAGACTTGGTGATTTCATCTCTAGATATTTTTCAAGAAGTTGTTGGTACTCCTGTTAGTTCTTGGCTATTCCAATATGCAGTCGGTTAAAAGAGAGGAGGATCTCATCCTGGTTTGCTATTCTTTAGCTCATCTTGTTTTGCTATTCTTTAGCTCATATGCAGTTAATTAATATATTTGTTGTTGCTTTTCAGCTCAGATGCAATTACTTTTGTTATGAATCAACTTAAACAACAAGGAGATGTTCACGTACATATTATATATGTGTTAACGTATTGGGCACCTAAACTGGTATAACCTAGAAACCTAGGCTAAGAAATTTCTTTGTTCTTTTCATTACTATTTCAGTCATAAGCAGTGTTAAAAATCGTCTCAGGCTTGTACTTGACATTATCATCTTATTTTTCGTTCAGTATTTGGATTATTTTTTATATTTTAAATTAGTTTATATTCTTTCACTTGATAAAACTTAGTACAATTTAAAGGGCTAATCAGTAAGATAAAATAGGCTACTAGTACAAGTGTTAGGTTAATAGAACATGTAGTGTAATTAACTGTTACCAAGTTTAATTTAATTAATTTCAATTAATTTTCTTCACGTATTTAAATTAGTAACTAAGTCATTCGGACTACAACCATAACGTCAGGACTACATAACAAATAAGCATTCGAACATAGAGAGATAGGGTTCGAACATAGAATTAACTACGTTCGAACGTCTAAAACTTGTCCGGACGTATTTAGTGTGCCGAACCATTTTAAAACGAGTTAAATTTTGGCATTTAATATGCGAGCGTTGTTTGGGATACATGTGAAAACTTATCGTCCACACTCTTAGAATAGGGTCCAGGCGGATATTCAACCGTCACATGGTTTACACGTGTTTACGTTACAAGATGGTGGAAAAGAGTTGTGAACGTCCGCAAGTGATTAAGTGTTCGGATGTGTGGGAGAGCCAAACGTGCAGTGCCACGTGGCGTGGTTTAGGGGTACCTAGGTTCGGACGTCTAAAACCAGTCTGAATGTATTTAGTATGTAGATCCGTTTGAAACGGTTTAAATTTTGGCATTTAATACACGTGCGTTGATTGGGCCACGTGTTTAAAATTAGCGTGCGGACAATTAGTGTAAGGTTCGGACGGGGAGACGAGTTTTGAAAAAAGCCGAACAGTTTGGCATTTTCATAACAAACTATTCGTCTCTTCAAAATCTCATAGCTCTCAAATATTTTCTTCTCAAATCTTGACCTAACATTATTCTTTCAAAGCTCTAATCTCGTTAAGGTATGTTTTTTTTTTTTTACTTTTAACATGATTTTAGATGTTAAAATTTCATTTTTTTATAGTTTTACGTATAGATTTTCAATTCCATTTTTTGCAATATACATTGTGTTTTTTGATTGATTTTTACGTAAAAATTGATTGTGTTAATTGTTAGCATTGTTTTGAGTATGATAGTTTGTGTTTTGGTTGTGTTTTTGGGATTGTATGGTGGTCGAGGGACACTGTCATGGTTGAGGTAACCCGGCCTAATATTCAAAGTCCGGACTTTTACATTAGAGTCCGGACCCTTACGTTATACGTCCGTACTTTTGCATTAGAGACCGGACCCTTAGGATAATGTCTGAACATTAACGTTTAACGTCCGAACTTTTTTGAATGTCGTTCGGAAGAAAACGTTGTCGTTTATTGTTTGTTCGGACTTAATGTTGAGGGTGTTAGGACGGGTTTATTTATGTTGGGACGCACTTAGCTTCGCTATGTAATTTTGAATTCAGTCTAGACGCTTTAACGTTGAAAGTAATTTAGTCCGGACGATATTATTAGTCCGGTCATTTTGAATTTCCGTTTAAACATTTTTTATTGGTTCGACCGCCTTTCTAAAAGTTTGGTAATTTTGCAGATTTTAAAAATGACCAAGCATGCACGTACAAGCGGGTAAGCTGAGATGGAGCAATCTTCCGGTTCCACCTTATCATTGGACCAGCATATAGCGATTATTATGTCGCACTCGATTGTTATGGAGTGAGACATAAAGTTGGCTGATTTTTACGTCACTTTTAAGGGTCCGACTCTTCCGGAGGTGGTAAAGGAGATTGGTTGGCTTCCACTAATTCATAGAACTGGGTATGCATCAAAGAACTTGGTTCGAGAGTTCTATTGTGCTATTTTGCGGGCAACGAACATCGAGCAGCCTAGTATGGAGGTCACAGTCTGTAATGTTCCGATCGTATTCTCGCCGGATGAGTTGGTGAGATTCTTAGGGTACGAGCGGGATTTGACAGCGTTCCCAAACCTACTGATGAGCATGGAGGGTCGGCCTACTAAGGCCGAGGTATTCTGGACCATGTTGGGTGCTGATACAACGATTTTGGACGAAGCCTATTTGGTACACGGGAAGCTGCATCCTTTCTGACCGATCATGCACCTGATTTTATGCTCCGCTATCTACCCGAAGAAACACACTACGAAGCTGTCTTATAGCCTGGCGGAGTTATTATACATGGTCATTGTTCGGGTGCTAGCTGTTGATATGACATCGTACATTTATCAGTTTGTTGGTGCGACAGCCGTAAAGACGGATGCTACGACTTCATTTCCGCACGGGATTCTGCTGACCCAGTTCTTGCACTCTTTACTGGTACCCGAGGGTGCTGACGAGCTCAACGCCCTTTCACTTGGGTGTATAAACAAGACAACGCTCTCCAAATCGATGGCCCAGACACATCGAGCACTGAATGTTGCTTGGGTTGCTAGAGTTAGACGACAAGAGCAGCAGGATCCTAGCCAGAGCTCGACCCAAGAATTTGGCACAGAGCGACCTAGTTGGATGGATGTCGGATGACATGATGTCACAGCTGACAGGGCGGATGCGATCGGTCTTGCATCCCACCCACGAGATGGTTAGTGATATCAATTTACGGTTGACTGCTATGGAGAATAAAGTCTTGAACATTGACTCTGAGTGGAAGAAGGAGATCACCCAGATTCGGGAAGCCACGAGGAAAGTGGCAAGCAATGTTGTGTTAGTTGCATTGACTCGGCCAATAGTGGAAATCGAGGAGCACCTCAGACATATCTGTGACGTTCTAAATATCACGGATGATGGCGATGATGAAGATAATGACTTGTAGTTTTTTTATTGTGTTTTCAGAATATTTTGTTTATATTATGTTTTGTGGACATCTATGGGTATTTTGTTGATATTATTTTGTTTATCTTGTATTTTAAGGATATTTGGTTTCTATTATATTTTGTGGACATCAACTGATTTTTAGTGGATGTTATTTTGTTTATATTGTGTTTTGACCAGATGTCATATATATAACTGTTATCTAGCTATGTTATCCATACAAAATGTTTCTCATACAATATGTTTTTATAAACATATTTTAATTTCAAAATACTCATTTAATTTTATTATTGATATTAGAACTTCATAATTTCAAAGTCAAAGTTAACAGAGTCAATATATTTTAATTAATGTTACGTTTTTAATTTCGCTACACTCATTCAAAAAAATATTAATATTAGAACTTAATCCACTTATTAACTAACTTTAGTTATTTAAAATTTGCTAATGAAATTAATTAATAATTTTGAAAAATGAAAAAAATTGTAATCTTTCGGACGTTACATTGTACGTCCGGGCTATTTAATATAAGCTCGAAAGGTGTCGTTTTCTAGAAAACAAACCGTCCGAACACTTATTTATATGGTCGCAACTCCTGCAATTCAAAACCCCTTGCGGACGAATATTAAGCAAACCCGTTCGGATGTATATGAAATTTTGGCAGCATGAATTCCCTTGCAAACTAATAAACATAAGCATCCAAATGGTATTCAAGCGTATGAAAGTTACAGATTCGCAGATAGTAGAGGAAAAACTAAAAAACGTAAACGAGAGATTTGAGCACGAGGAGGAGGGTAGAGCTGATTTGGCCGTTCAATCTCATTGAAGAGGGTGTGAAAGCAGCATCCCTTTTAGAATTTGAAGTTGCATTGCATTTGTGGTTATTGGTTTTTAAATTGAATTGTTTTAGGATGAAAAACTTGTATTTTCATATATGAAAGCTTCAAAATTTTAGGTTATCAAATGGTCTTAATGGAGTTTGGGGTTGGTTATGATGTGTTTATATTGAAGTGTTTGTGATTTAGGTTGATTTTGACAAGATTTTGGGCTGAAAATTGAGTTTGTGCGTCTAAGAACATTCTTGTTCAACAATCGCAGTCCGGACAGTTTATTGCCTTCCAGAATCTATTTTTGTTGTTCGGACGCTGTTTAAAACGCGTTTGAACGTCTATATGTATGGTTTGGACCGTTATATTACGTCCGAACGGTATTATTTGTCATGACATGCATTTATTTAGTACCCTTAGACCTCGTTTAAGAATTACACAAAGTTCGGATAACGAACTGGATGTAATTCTTGAATTGTCTATGTTATGGATAGTTTGAATTTACAATATGTGTAATGTGCGTAATTGTATCTGCTATTGTGATAGATGTGTTTAAAAATTTCGATGATAATCTCCTTTTATCCTTCGGATACACATTCAACATTGAGCCTACACATTTGCCTTAAATGGTTGGTGTTTAGGCTCAATGTTGTAGGCGTGTATATGGGGACTGAGGCTCAACGTTTATTTTAGCCATATACTTAATTGTGGTAACGAATGTAAATGTATAATGTAGAGGAGTGAATAGAGCTAAGTTGAAGATTGTACACACATCGGGAGCGAGGTCCTTCCAACGCGCTAGAGTGTTGTTAGTAAGTAATAAATTTACTTTTTTAATATTTATTATTTAAATAAATGACTTATGTATTTTAATATGCATGTTCTATAGTTCTTTTTGTGTATAGAAAAATCCAGAATCAGATGAAATTAGTCCTTCGCTGTTTTATAAAAAAACGTATACTACTAAGGATGGCATGTGGACTTCAGAAGATGCACGAAAAAATTTTGTAAGTTGTAACGTTAGTGTTAATGATGCATTCATTTGCGTTTATGTTTCATATATACTGTTTTTATCTTCTTTTCTAATTTTGTAGGAAAAAAATGGAGGGGTTACAGTTGCAGCACAAGTCAGAGAGAAAGTCATACACCGAAGTAGAGATCTTCACTAAGGTGTTGGGGACGAAAGCGGGTTACGTGTGAGATTTAGGTCGTTCAGTATGGTCTATTGGATTATCTTCATCAGCATCGTTCGTTGATTTGTCTCGGAGATTGGAAGAGGCCAAATTACAGATTGAGGAGATGAAGGCGAGACAACTGGAATATGAACCGCTTCTGGTCAAGCGGTCAAATATGGAGCAGATGATGCGAGAGCATCTGCAGATGATGTAGGAGCAACAACGGAAGAAAGAAGAAGAGCTGATGAAGATGATGGTGGAGCAGCAACGAAAAAAAGATTAAGAGCACCAGAAGATGCTGCAGGAGCAGCAAAGGAACCTAGTGGAACAACAAGAACAGAGGATGCAACTAATGGCAGAGCAGATGCGTGAGCAGCTGATGGAGTAGATCAGACAGAAGCAATCTCGTTCGACACCCAAACTAAAATTTGGGTAGATTATTGTATTTTTACTACTTTCTCAATACTTATCGATTATGTATTTTATTTACTTTTAATAACGATTGCATATTTGTAGATATTTTATTATTTTTACAGCAGCGAATATCTTTATATTTATATTATTTAATAGATTTTAACTAAATTAATTCAAATATATAGAAACCCGTTCGGACGGTTTTCATCATCTGGTTCGCACGAAGCTTTTTCTTTGCTAATGTGCGCACGCATTATTATCCGTCCGCACAATCTGCTTTATATTCGCAAGTCCGAACGGTATCTATCCCATCCACATGGTCTATAATTTAAGAAACCGTCCGAACTGTACAATACGCAGTTCGAACGTGTCCAACATAAACGGAGTCCGAACTGTATACTTAAAGGTTCTCACAGCTCATATGAACGGATGGACTGTACTGGGCATGATGATTTTGAATTTCTTATGTATGGTACCAAACCGTCCGGACAGGTTTAAAATACGTCTGAAAGGTTTTGAGTGACAAAACACGAAAATCGTCACCTAAAATATTGTCTGAGCTTTAGGTGACAAACCGGGTGACAACCCGATTTTGTCACCCAAAACCTTAGGTGACGAAATTTGTACTTTGGGTGACAAATTTTTTTGTCACCCAAAGTGTTTTTTCTTGTAGTGAATGCACAACTTACATACGATGGTAGCGGATGAGCTTGACTTGCATGTCCATCCATTGGGATATTGTGTGAAACCTTATTCTGGCACCCTAGCCTCGGACCTCATGCGAATATTCTTGATGCGGCCTGCTAGACTTGAATCTCCATATCATATTGCAAAGTGGATGACCTTGACTTGAATGTCCATCACTTGGGATATAGGAGGAAAAGTGGAAGACTTTATTGTAAATGGCCGACCTTGACTTGTGTTAGTGTATTTGAGTATTTGCATAATTCTGTGTCAAATTAAGTCCAAATTGGGTTGTAATTCCTTATCAAATAAGTTTGAGCCAGTGTTCAAGAGGGTTAGCATCTTTAGTTCTGATGAGATAGAATATCAACTGAGAAGTGAACTATAAAGAAGAAGTATAGGCCTTCAGAGTAAAAGATAAGGAAACCTTGGTGAAGAGAATAGTGAAAATAGGGATGAAGTAAGAATTAAGAATGACTAAAAATTGGAAGTCCAACAGTCTTTTGTTAAAGTTAAAATATTTAAATTTGGACGCTTATAACTTATTAAATATTAAGTAAAATAGGAAATTGGAATGTTCCTATGCTTAAAGACGCACCTGATTATATGGCCATGCATGACGTCATTGGTTCAATAGGCATGTTTTGGTTTATTGATATATAATTTTGGTCGTCAGCACAGGGAATGTATGTATAGGAATGTTAAATCAGTTGAACCAAACTACAAAATTTGTCTCACAAAATTACTCAGGATGAGCCGCAGCCATGCGCAATTCGAGTTCTTTAATTTTTATAAAAAAAAAGCGGAGAGATTGTCTTGGAAACCCACAAACTTAATTACGTTACTGGGCATCGATCGTAACGCAATTAAAAGAAGATTTCTTTCTCGATCTGTTTTTACTTATTGCATATTCTTTCCTTTAGTCCCAACAATATTGCTTTTCTCAAGCATTTTTCATTCACTTCTTAGAGCATTCCTAGTAGCTTATTCAAATTTGGCTCTCTATTTTAACCAAAAAGTACACTTCTCTATTTTAACTATCAACTTTTTAAAAACACCCACAGCTTTATTGTAATGTTTATATTTTTGAATATTTGTCTTATCCTAAAAAGGGTGATTTTTTTTTTAATTTTTGTCTTTTCCTAACGCTCGACATTTTTTAAATTTATCTTATCTCAACAATTAGATTTTAAAAAAAAAATTTATCTTAACGGTCATATTTATAAATAGTCATCTTATTTTAACAATCATATTTTTAAAAATGTATTAAGTTAGTCTTTATTTAGTTTAAAATGTATTAAGAAAAGAGAAAGAAAAATAAAAAATAAGAAAAATATTAATATTTTATTATAGAGAAGTGAACAGTGGTTATCACAGGCGGATCCAGCTAGGGGCAATGGGGGGCAGCCGCCCCCCATTGCCTGAAAAATCTCTTAAAAAAAAAATTTTTTTGGATTTTTTTATATGGGCTGCCCCCCTTAGACCCAGGCCCTGAAGCCAGCCCCCCTTCAATCCCAGGCGCCCAGGCCAACCTAGCCGGTCTAATTTTTTTTTAAAAAATCAACAGAGGGTAAAATACGCATTTCACCTTGGCCTTTTTTTTAGTTAATTCGGCGCCATCCTCCCCTCCCTCTCTAACAACTTCAATTTCCCCCCCTTTTCTCCCTGACGCCCACAGCCCAGCCTCTCTCACTCTGCTCCCCACCTCCCGATGCTAGCCTCCGTCTCTCTCTCTCCTCTCACTCTGCCTCTACAGAACGCCAGCCTCTAGTCCTCTATCACTCTACCGACTGTCTCTCCTCCTCCGGACCACCACAGTCGACAGAATGCCGGCTGAGCTCTCTCTCTCCCTCTTCGTCCCTCTCTCCTCCTCCACAGGACCACAACTCTTTCTCTCTCTCTATCTCCAGCTCTCTCTCTCCAGCCTCCAAGTACTCTCTCAACTCAAGTCTCTTTGTAACTCTGTTTATTTTTCAATTAGTGATGAAATTTATTTTAAATTTTGATGAATTATGTGATGAAATTTAATTAGCAGATTAGGATTATTGAATTTATTGTGAACCGGATA
Source organism: Myrica gale (assembly GCA_963930655.1). Lineage (NCBI taxonomy): Eukaryota > Viridiplantae > Streptophyta > Magnoliopsida > Fagales > Myricaceae > Myrica > Myrica gale. The sequence goes on along the minus strand of OZ005603.1, from coordinate 11,360,601 downwards.
GAGAATTCATGAATTTGTGATGAAATTTAATTAGTAGATTAGGATTATTGAATATATTGTGAACCGGATAGAAAATTCATGAATTTGTGATGAAATTTTAATTGAATTCATGTGATGAAATTTTGATGAATTAAGTACTGATAGAGAATTCTTGAATTTGCAATCTTTCTAAGCAGAAGATATTTGTTGTAAAAACCTAGATACAGTCAATACAATCACTCACATACAAACTCGAAATCAAATTTCTGAATTCTGATTCGTGTAAGCAAAAAGGGAAACACGATTTGATCTTTTGGGGCTTATAGAAGGCAAGAGGAGAATTGGGCTATCTTACTCATCAAGATTAGAAGGAGACTATCGTTTTTTGATCTTTTTATTTCCTATAAGTACTTGATCTGTGCTTTTGAATATTTAAGCTATGTTTCATTTTCCTAGTAGAATTGTCTTAATAAGCTTATAATGTACTTAGTTCCTTTTAATTTGCTATTAGGTCTTAGTATCTTTGAATTGTCATGTAGGCCTTCAATTCAAAAATGTTATGTGCTTAGTTCCTTTCAATTGGTAATTTTTTCTTAGCTTTTATTCATTATTCTACTATGTAGTGCAGTATGGAATTTATAGAAATTTTACTAGTTTTAATTTTAGTTTCTTCTTGTTTGAAAAATAAATCTGTTGCGAGATCATGTTATTTTTATTCACACAAAGTGGTAAATATTTCAGTCCTCGTGTTAGTCTTTCTAGGATTCTTTTTTTTTAACTTTTAAGACATTTTTTTGCATTACATAGTAAAAAAAATTTTTTGTCATTTTTCATTAAGAGTTTGCCCCCCTTCCATTACATTCCTGGATCCGCCACTGGTGGTTATCTAAATATAGAGAACCACTGTTCACTTGTTAAAATTTTTAGCTAAAAACTGTTAAAATAGATAAGCTGTTAAAGAGTGTTTTTTGACTTTTTTGTTAAATTGGTTCTCTATTCTAACCAAAATGTTAGAATAGAGAACCTACTAGGAATGCTCTTAAAGCATTTTGCATATTTTATAGATTGAGTTTAAAATAGAAAAGAGTTGTCAATGGGCGACACTAACCATGCTCGCGGACCCGCGGTAACATTTTAATTTAGGGAAATTATAATTTTAGTCTTTGGGTTTTACAACATTTTACGTTTTAGTCCTTGGGTTTCGTTTTTTCAAATTTTGGTCCTTTGGTTTACATTTTTTTACAAAATGGTACTTCCGTCAATCTGCGGCCCAAATGCTTAACGGAGCTCTCTGACATGTCAGCAATTTTAAGCGATCGATCGCTATATGAAGCGGTCGACCGCTATATGCCGTTAAGTGTATGGACGACAGACTGACGGAAAGACCATTTTGTAAAAAAATGTAAACCCAAAGACTAAAATTTAAAACAACGAAACTCAAGGACTAAAACCAGGGACGAAGCCAGGAATTTTTTTCCGGGGGGCCGGAATACAATTATAAGCAAAATTAAAAAAAAAATCGAATATAACTTAAAAAATGTTAAAAAAAAAAAAAATTTTCAAAATCTTTAGGGGGCCAGGGCCCCCCGGCCCCCCGTAGATTCGTCCCTGACTAAAACGTAAAAGCATGTAAAACTCAAAGACTAAAATGATAATTTCCCTTTAATTTAAGACAACGCGACTTCAACAACTTCCATTATTTGATCTTTCAAATTTGTTTTTTCACGAGCAGATTTAATTAAGTCTATGATCACTTGTAGAATATCCTTGTGCCTTTCTGCCACCTAAATTTTAGAGAGTATTATCTTTATCTACAAAAATTAAAGCTCAAGTCAAACATTTTGTGTCTCGCAAACATAAGCGCCTTACTGCTCGTATTCTTTTTTCTTTGTCTCACGTTTCAAATTCATTTATTGGGAGGTCGTAAATCCGATAGAGCGTCTAATTTCTATTTGACCACAATTTATACGAAGTGAATACCGATCTACACATGAACAGTAGCTCTTTAACCAGAAAGAAACGCAGTTATGCAAACACAATAGGACGAAAGGGGAACTTGTTTCTCTTTTAAGTTAATTTTCTCAGTTGCCAAACACAACATTTAATTTTTCACTGTATTTTTTTCATCTCTAAGGAAGTATCAATGACGATGGTCTAGCAACATACTTAAAACACACACTTCAAAATTTGGTTCTAAGGTAATACAATCACCTTTTGAACATGGAAAGTTCTTCAGGCACACGCCGAGTGTTCTTCATTATCGATTCCAAGAAAGAAGTGTTAGCTTATGCAAACTTAAAGTGGAAAAAGGAGAAGCTTCTGTGAAATCAAATCAAACATGATACGTGTGTGGGTGTCTGTGGGGACTGGGTGTGTATTATAAGGATTGATCTTTTGAGTTCAGAGTTTAGAAGTGTACAAGTTGTCCTGTCCAGAAAAGCTTTCGAACAAATTTCTGATGAAATAAGAAACCAGTTAGTTTCTAAAATCTAGAAAGCTTATGACGAGAAAAAAAGTACACAAAGCTCAACTACAGTGAAATTACAGTTAGCAAATGATGAAAAGGTTCTTACAGAGTTTCTCGACAAGAAGGTGGCACAGAGCTCTCTGAAAAGTTATTGTATGAAAGATCTATTTGATTGCAAGCAAATAAAATGTGAATTAATAACTCATTGTAAATTCAAATGGGACAAAAAAAGGTTTATGGATTTTAATAAGACGTTTTAGGTTGAAAATGAGTAACGTCTACAGAAAACGTGTTACAGGAATATATCTAAGAAATACCCCAGCAGATGAAACCTGGCTCTTATCAGAAACACATACAATCTAAATCAACAGTTAACACATCAATTTAGCAAAGATCATCTTTCCTGCCCATCTCAAAACCTAGCCCGTAATGCAACTTGCCCAGATAACAGACAACCAACATAAAATACAATACAAGTTTGTTCGTCACTCTTTTTGTTAATTCTATAACTGGAAGTAAGAAGAGAAAACAGAGTATGCTGAAATGATTCAATTGTATTATTCAAATCAATGTACAGCTTGTTATCTTTATACAAGAAGTCCACACGTCATTCGAGAATCTAATTCTGGTATTAATAACAGACATAACAGACTTAGTTATCCAGCTAACATATACGGTTATAAACTGATAACTTATACAGTTTATACTATCAACACGCCCCCTCAAGATGGAGTGTGTATAGTTAATACACCCATCTTGGACAAAATTGATAAAAACTGAGCTGAGCCGAGAGGTTTGGTAAAAATATCACCCAGTTGATGTGTGGTGGAAACATGAAGAGGATGAATAATGCCAGCTTGAATCTTCTCACGTATAAGGTGGCAATCGATTTCAATGTGCTTAGTCCTCTCGTGAAACACTGGATTATCAGCTATATAGAGAGCAGCTTTGCTGTCACAGTAAAGCAAAGCTGGCTGGGAATGAACAATACCAAAATCATGAAGCAAAGTCAATAGCCAAGTAACTTCACAACATGTAGATGCCATAGCTCGGTATTCAGCTTCAGCTGAAGACCGAGAAATGGTGTGTTGCTTCTTAGAACGCCAGGAAATTAAAGAATCCCCAATGAAGACACAATAACCTATCACAGATCGTCGGGTGTCCTGGCAACCTGCTCAATCAGCATCGGTGGAAGCCTTGAGCTGAATTGGAGAAGTGGCAGAGAAGAATAAACCTTGAGCAGGAGTCCCTTTCAGATATCTCAATACTCGAAGTGCAGCATCTAAATGTGGTTGTAGAGGAGAATCCATAAACTGGCTAAGGACTTGAATAGAATAAGCAAGATCAGGTCGAGTAATGGTCAAATAAAGGAGTCGACCAATCAATCTTCGGTAGGCAGAAAGGTCAGAAAGCAAAGAGCCAACATCTCTAGTAAGCTTCAAATTCTGATCCATAGGAAAAGTAACAGGCCGAGAACCAACAAGTCCTGAATCAGCTAAAATGTCAAGAGCATATTTATGTTGACAAATGGAAATGCCCTTAGAGGAACGAGCAACTTCTATGCCAAGAAAAAATTTCAAAGGACCCAAGTCTTTGAGTTTAAACTGATTGTGAAGAAAAACTTTTAAAGCATCAATTGCAGCCATATTATTGCTAGCAATAACTATGTCATCAACATAGACAAGAAGTGCAACAAATGTAGTTCCTTGATGCCGAGTAAACAATGAATAATCAGACTTGGACTGGAGAAAGCCATGATGAAGAAGAGCAGTAGAAAACTTAGCAAACCATTGTCTAGATGCTTGCTTTAACCCATATAAAGATTTGTTTAATCGGCAAACCAGAGAAGCATTAGAGCTAGAATAGCCAGGGGCAAAGTCATGTAGACCTCTTCATCAAGGGTGCCATGTAGGAAAGCGTTATTCACATCAAGTTGATAAAGATGCCAGTTGTTAATGGCAGCTAATGACAGTAAACATCTCACTGTGACAAGCTTTGCAACCGGGGAGAAAGTTTCATGATAATCCCATCCTTCACGCTGAGTATAGCCTTTTGCCACAAGGCGAGCTTTGTGTCTCTCTATTGAACCATCAGATCTATATTTGACCTTATAAATCCACTTACAACCAATCAGCAGTTTACCAAGAGGCAGAGTGGTTAAGGTCCAGGTATTATTTTCTTCAAGAGCATGGATTTCAGATATCATAGCTTGCTGCCAATGCTTGTGTGGAACAGCTTGACGATATGTTTTGGGTTCAAAATGAGATGAAATAGCTAGAGTAAAAGCTCTATATGAAGCAGAGAGATGACTATAACCAAGAGATAAAGAAATGTCATAAGGAGTACCTGACAAATGAGAACCTTCAGAAATGGATTTGGATGGGGAAGGTGCTGAACCAGTGGCTAACTGACAATGATATTGTTGCAAATAGTTAGGTGGATGCCTATGTCTAAAAGACCTACGAAGAGGCTGAGAAACAATTTCAACAGAAGGAGCAGAAGTAATAGGGAGTTCAGACACAGCAGAAGGAATTTCAGACACAACAGATGGATTTGCAGGTGTGGTTGAAAGAGGATCAAAAGAAGAGGGGATGTATCAGCTACAGAGATGGGAAGGACTATATCAAATGAAGAAGGAGAATGACTATCAGTGGCAAGTTTGAAAGGAAAAATGGTTTCATGAAATTGCACATCTCGAGAAACAAAGATAGTGTTGGTTTTAGATCAAGTAATTTATAGCCTTTAACACCAAAAGGATATCCAAGAAAAAGACAAGCACGAGCTCGTGGATCAAATTTAATACGATGACGCTTAAGAGTACTAGCATAACAAAGGCATCCAAAAACACGTAAATGAGTGTAAATGGGAGCTCGAGAGAATAAAATCTCATAAGGAGACTTACCATGAAGATAAGGACTAGGAATTCTATTGATAAGATATGTAGCCGTTAAAATACAATCTCCCCAAAACTGTGATGGCAGATGTGGTTGGAAAGAAAGAGCACGAGCTACATTCAATAGATGTTGATGTTTTCGTTCAATAATGTCATTTTGCTGAGGAGTCTCCACACAACTATGCTGATGGATAATGCCTTTAAAAGCATAAAAATCTGGCATAAGGAATTCTTGGCCATTATCAGAACGAATGACTTTAACTTTTGTTTGGAACTGAGTATCGAATAAAGTAATAAAAGATTGAAGTAAAGATCGAGTATCAGATTTGTATTTCATAAGAAACACCCAAGTGACACGACTGTGATCATCAACAATGGATAAAAAATATCGAAAATTATCCATTGAACATTGAGGAAAGGGTCCCCAGATATCACAGCGGATGATATCAAAAGGAGAATTGGAAGTAGTTTGACTAGTCATAAAAGGAAGACGTTGTTGTCTTGCAAGTGGACAAACAGGACAATGAAAATTTGGAGGTGCAGTGGTATGAGAGGAAATTTTATTCAAACAAGCTTGTCTAGAAGAAGACAAATGACCTAATCTATAATGCCAAAGGTCAAATGTAGAAGTAGAACAAGACATAGCAGAAGAAGTATCCAGCAGCTGACTATGCAGAAAATATAAGCCATTGTGTCTGCTACCCGTCCCAATCGTCTTCCATGTTGACAGGTCCTGAAGAAAACATTGAGAGTGAAGGAAAACAAAACAACAATTAGAAGCTTGAGTGAGGCGGCTAACAGAAATGAGGTTAAAATCAAATGAAGGGACACATAACACATTGGTGAGGGTGATAGAAGATGATAAAAAAAACAGTTCCAATGTGAGTGACTGCAGCAAGACTGCCATTAGGAAGTTTGACAGAAGTGGAGATGGTTGATGTGATAGTGGTGAAAAAAGAAGCAGAACTGATCATATGATCAGTGGCACCGGTATCAATTATCCAGTGAAGAGGCAAATTTGAAGAATGAACAACTTTAGAACAAGAAGGAGAAGGAATACCTGAAAATTTTTGGAAGGATTGGAGTGACAGATTGGTACTACCTACTTGATTGACAGAAGGCTGAATAGAGTCCGGATCTGATGGTTTCAGCATTTCAAATAATCGTTGATACTGTTCTTGAGTAAGAGACATAGGTGGATATGTAGCTGGTTCTGCAATCACAGAAGTGGCTTGATTTGCAGATGAAACATAATTCTTGGACTTTCCAGCTTTATAACAGGTGGATAGCCATGCAATTTGTAACATTTATCAATTGTATGGCCTGAGAATCCACAATGAGAACAAACAGGTTTCTCTTTACGAGGATATGCTGGTTTGTTACCAAAACGTGCTTGGCTTATCAAAGCTGGCGAGTCAAACTTTGGTGTAGTCATTAGAGTAATTTCTCTTTGGCGTTCCTCTTGCAGAACCAAAGAGAAAACCTTGTTGATGGGAGGTAATGGATCATTTAAGAGAATCTGGCCTCTTATGTGAGAAAATGATTCATTAAGTCCATGAGAAACAACATAACATAATCCTCTTGATGATATGGGTCTGTAATTAAGCAATTCATCCCGAATGCCTTTAAGTCATGTAAAATACGAACTGACAGAGGATTGATCTTGAAATAAAGAGGAAAGTGCCTTTTTCAGTTGAAAGATCCTTGGTCCATTACCTTGAGAAAACCGCTCCTTAAGATCTAACCATAGATCTCTAGCAGTATCAATGTACAAGATACTAGCGGCCAAATCTTTCGAAACTGAATTTAGCAACCATGAAAGAATCATATTGTTGCATCGCATCCATGATTCCAATGCAGGATCTAAAACATCAGGTTGAGGAATACTTCCATCAACAAAGTCGTACTTATTCTTAGCTTTTAAAGCCATTGTCATAGATCTACACCAAGTAGGATAGTTGCCATCAACCAGAGGTTGAGAAACAAGCACTGCTCCTGGACTTTCGCCATTGTGCAGAAAGTAAGGGTTAGCAAACTCATCAGTTTGACGATGAGAAGAAGGAATAGTAGAAGTAATGGAAGGTGTGATAGATGGAGGAATAGGGAAAGGTGGTGGAGAATCATTCGCATCAGCCATTAGAACTAATGCTCTGATACCATGTTAATTCTACAACTTGAAGTAAGAAGAGAAAACAGACTATGCTGAAATGATTCAATTGTATTATTCAAATCAATGTACAGCTTGTTATCTTTATACAAGAAGTCCACACGTCATTCGAGAATCTAATTCTGGTATTAATAACAGACATAACAGACTCAGTTATCCAGCTAACATATACGGTTATAAACGGATAACTTATACAGTTTATACTATCAACACTTTTTCACTGGAGCTGCAATTTGCATGAAGCAAATCAAAACTTCCAGCATAAAGGAGTTGATTTACCAATTGTGCATGACCGAAGAATATCTGTCACTGCCCATAAAGAGATTGTTTAATGCATCAATGTCCAAAGTAATGGATATGTCAATGTTATGATGTTTGCAAAGGCTGTGACTACTACAAAAAAAAATTATAACAAAAAAGAAACACGCCATGCACCATTGAAGTAGAATTCAAGATAGACTATATACTAGCGACTATCTCTGTTTTTGATGATCCAATCTAGCATAGCTCCGGTGAGCAAGTTGCTTGTCAGAAACCTGTTCAAATAGCAACCTATAATCACTTTCTCGTTAAGCAAATATACACATATCATTCAAATGGAAGAAAATAGACGAGTATTAGAGGGAAAAATACGTTTTCATGACGAAAATATGTGTGAAGACTTTGCAACGTATGACTTCGTTATAATGTATCATACTAGGCTAATGGCAATAGCCTCAGCCATCAGCAATGTTAGGCTCCTCCGTAGTATACCTACATCCCCATGGGAGATCGGTAGCATTTGGCTAGACTTCCAAATACTATGAAAAGGATACTTCAGTAGGCAGTATGCTTATACAGTTCAACAACCAAGAGGATTCCAGAGTACCTATCTCTACAGTATTTACAGGATCACATGAAACTGTGCCCTATGCTGTACGTCGTAGTCACCCTTTCTTATACATGGTTACTTTTCCTGGTGTCATTTAACTCCTTGGATCTGAACCAGAGATGCACCAGTAAACATAGGGGAGCAAGAGGCAAAGTCATCAACCAACCAAACCAACCTGAATTCTATCATGTCAACAGACCAAGCAATGAAAGAGTCCATTTGAAGACTGTTAAGAGTTTCGTGCTAATTTGTGTACCAAGATTTATGTGTGGTGTAGTTAATTTAACTACACCCAACGACATAGCACAAAAGGCAAGTCATGTCACTAAGGTTTATGTGCTTTGCTTATTAATTTTTATTTCAACCTTCTTCACAATAAAGCTAGTTTAGCATTTGGAATCAACGCTTACATGTATTGCAAGTTCGCTAGAACCTCTAAATCTGGAATATTTCCTTCCAATCTGTTGAAGCTAAGATCTCTGCATGGCTATAGATGATGTCAATAAGGTTTGTACGATGATGTTATAAGTATCGAATAAGGTTTGTAAGATGTTATAAGTATCGAATAAGGTTTGTAAGATGATGTCAAGTTAGTAGACACCAGCCTGTAAGATATGACCGGTTTTTGAAGCACGGAATCCAAATACATCCTATACAAAGGAATGGCAGATCAAGACTGGCAGGGTTTCTAAAAAGTGCGGGCTATAGACATTCACAACAATTATCACTCTGCTTGACAGATCTAAGGGTGAATCGTTATTATGTATTCAGACGATGAAAATCTTTCCAGTACCTTTTTCAAACTAATGTTCCTCAAATACTAGACCTCGTTCTGTCTTTTAAGATCTTAATTCTGGAGAAGCTTGAGCAAAATCCTTTTCAAAACTACAAATATACTCCAAACTTTAAGAATGAAAAAGCAATTCAAAGTCTTAGCAGATAAATTTTTTTAACATGACAACATCTACTCATACTATGAAAAAATTCAAACAGAAAGAATTCGCACAGCTTTCTTTTTATATTATGTTCTCATGGACGTAATTAACAAGATCTAATCCAATCTTGCATCTAGGATTTTGCAGTTCCCTGGTTTTTCAACAAACAAATGAAAATGAGAAGAAAAGTGAAAGCATGGAAGAACTACAAAATTTGGAGTTGTGTCATTTCTGATATATTTGCAGGGATTGGTCCAGAGAGATTGCAGCTCCTCAACATCCTGCAACATTAAGCAACATCATTTAAGCAAAGAATTATACAAGTTTGCGCTGCTCTTAACATGGTACAGTGAAAAATTTAACTTACAATTTTTTCATGCCTGTCATGCTACCCAATGGTGGAAATTCAGAACCCTCACCAAGTAACTCACTAATCCTTCTGAAAAAAATTGCTTCATCAAAACTATTAGTGTCTTAAGCTAGAAATTTCATTAATTTATGTATAACATGAAGACACCCTAGATATACTGCAAGTCAACAATACTTAGAATGCAGAACTTACAGCTCTACTAAACCACCCAAGGCCGAAATGCTAGAAGGAATGGGCCCCTCAAGACCACTAGCTTGTATCTCTGTTAAAAACACAATTCTAGTGTATTAGATTACTCCTGCATGTTCAACTAGAAGAGATTATAGGGGAAAAAGAAAAGAAAATGCATACAACTTTTGAAGTTGCTTCCAACTTTGAAAGAAGTCGGGTATTCTTCCAGAGAAGTTGTTACTGCTAATCCTCCTGCATAAGGCTCAAATTGGATACAAGATGGAAGACAATAAAAACATGAAGTTTTACAAGTAAATATTAGTGTGGAAAACAGAAAAGGTTACGAGTACTTACAATTCTGTTAATTTGGTTAGATTAGTGAGAGCGACTGGTAACACTCCAGTGAGATTGTTAGCACTAAGAATACTGCAGTCAACAAAGGCAAATTTAAGACCAGTTCAACTTAACTGGATAAGTATAATAATGAGAATTGAGAAATGAATTGAGGGATAGCAAGACACTGACAGATTCGCCAAGTTAACCAAATTCCCAAGTTCAAGGGGAACACTTCCAGAAAACAGGTTGTTCTCTATGCTCCTGAAATTACAATATTATTGAAGTAGGGATACCCACAAACTACGATACAATCTTGCAATATTAGAAGAAAGCATCAAGATACAACAAAAGCATACATATGTATAAGCGTGGTAATGTTTCCCAGGTAGCTTGGGATTGGTCCTGATAACTTGTTTACGTTAATGGACCTGCAATGATGTAATGTAAGACATTTAGTGTCTCATTAGATGATAGTCGAAAGTTTAAGTGACTATTACAACCTCATTGAACCACACTCATACGCTTAGGATTTCGGATTAGAAGGTATCCTACGAAGGTTTATCAAGAGCCACGGAAAAACATGATATATCCCGTAAAGTTGTCTAACTTACAGATTTTCCAACTTTGTTGAAGCCCATACAGGTGGTATCGTACCAGTAAGGTAGTTTCGAGTGAGAACACTACAAGCAAGAGGAAATCATGCAACCTCATTAGAAGCTTAAGTCAATTTTCAAGAACTAAAAAGTTGGAAAAATAATTCGATACCCTTCTCACATTTTCTTTAAGTGGGTTAGCTTTACCAGTGATGGTGGAAGCGCACCAGCAAGATCCTGCCCTTTAAGGATTCTGTATGACAAGGATAGTTATACATAAAAGGGAGTAATCTTCATTTTCAGACTTCCAAAAATAACTTTTAAACCACAATCTCCTAGGAAAAGAAAACCTTCACACATGTTTGAACAGACATTAATGAAGAAAAAGAAAATTTCATTAGATCATTAGTAAACCGAAATTCAACCTATCTGCAACTTTGGGATTATGCTACTAGACTTCGGGTAGGGAGAATATATCAGAGTACTGATAAGGTCTAACCTATAGCTTGACAGCATCTTCCCGGGTTACTCTCTGCGATACTATGGGAAAGAAAATTTATTGAACCCTGCTGTATCAGTAAACAACGTGGTCGTTGGGAAAATGAACTCAACTGGACAACTACCAAAAGAAAAGCAAACAGTTCCATATATTGTGACTCCACCAAGATAGCATCTGCAGCTCATCTCCGCCATTTATGGATGGAGAGAAATACCAGGTGCCAGATTTTAAACAAAAAGACGAAGAAACTCTTCTGGAACAAACTTGCGAAGATGTCTGATTAAAGAGCTGTGCTGCAGTTTCTATATTTCCGACTTGAACAACCCTTTTAAAAAGAATAAACAGAACTCATGCGACTAGATGGGAGGTCATGGGATTCTTATAAAGTTAGTGGATGTGTTTTGGTTCAAAGACAATTGACAACGTTGTGAGTCAAGCTCAAATATTTTCTACTTCGAGTTGACTAAAAATTTTATTTATGAGGATCTTATGAAGGGAAGTTAAGGGTACGTACAGTTGAACTACGTGACATCCGCCATCAGGGTTTGAGCAATCGCAGATTAGAGAATTTTGGTACAAATGCCTCAAACTCGATTTTGGTGTCTGCCAGCTTGAGTCTTTACTGCATGGGTCTACATTGAAATTCCAATCTTTCTTCCCCAGTTGCGTAGCTATTTCACGGAGGGCTTCCACTGCATAATACACACAAATCCTCAACATTTTCCTTTTATTTTATGTTAAAATGTTTCCATATTTGAGTCTAGCTAAATAGTAAAATCATTTTTTTACGACAAGAAAAAAAAATAATTATAAAATCTCCGCTATAAGTTGCTCTAGCCATTATCCACTAAATCATTTTGTAAAATGTCTCTAGACTATTATTCTACTTTTTGTTAGGGGGTGAATAACCAGAAATTTGGTCCCATTTTTGGACTGGATTTCCATTTTGTATTTAAAATTACGGACCGGACCGCACCCCTTATAAGCGATTTGGCCTGGTCCAAACCGGAACCCTTATAAGTGGTCTGGTCCGGTCCAAATCGGTCCGGTTAGACCACTTAAGTTAGGGCCGAACAAAACCAGACCCCAGATCGGACCGAATTTGTGGTCCGGTCTTGATTGTGAAATCCGGTCCAGACCTTTTGCAAAACCGGTCTGGATCGGACCGGATTTATTAATATAAATAAAAAATAATTTTATATTTTTTAATGCAAATTACAAACTTAAAATGTTTAATTTTAACCTAAATTAAAACTATGTCTTTTGTCATGTCCTTCTCCCTTCGAAATTAACCTCTAAAAATTTTTTTAAAAAAATGAAACCGGTCTGTACCACTTAAGATCGGACCACTTTGGACTGGATTGGACCGGACAGAACCAATTATATGTTGTCTAGTCCGATCCTCCATATAAGCACAACCGAAAATCCGGTCGGACCGGACCAGATTTATAGTTGTGCAGCCCTAACATAAGTTGGTCCAGACCATTTTTTTTTCCTTAAGCTTTTTTTTTAGCTCACATCATAAAATAAAAAAAATTAGTTACAAATGTCTTAAAAAAACATAAGTACCATAAGTCAAAAAAAAAAATATATATATATATAAGTGTAAAAAACAGTTATGTTTGTATTAATAAAATTAAAAAATATATATTTATTAGTTATATTAAGAAATCTGGTCCGGTCCGGACCGGATCCCAAAAGGCATGGACCAGACTGGACCGGATATAATCGGTTTTACAAATCCGGTCTGAGCCGGACCGGACCGGATTTGAATCACTAAGACCACAAATCCGATCCGATTTTGTGGTCCGATCCAATTTGCGGTCCGATTTTGTATAGCCCTACCTTCTGTAGCATACATAGCCAATAAGATAACAAGAAATACCTTCCTAAGTGTTGTACTTTCAGTCACCCTTGCGAATGAGTTGTCTATGGTCCTTTTCATTCCCTTTCGATATCCATGTCCCCTTCGGAGGGAAAGATATCCATGTCAAAAACATAAGGCTGAGAAAATCCGTTCAATGAAGAGCTAGTCGACACTAAATTGCCCCACCAGAGCCTTGAGAACCTAAATGCGGGTTGACGGGAAGGACTTGTATTCGAGCTTTACAGAGGGGATGATCTTGGGAAGGCAAGTGACCCCGAAGCAAAAGAGGACACGGAGGGTCAGGGTGGACCATAAGGTTCTCGGTGCCTGACACATAGGCCTGTCCAAAAAACCGGCCGGACCAGCCAAACCGGACCGGACCTGACCGGTTTTGACCAAAACCGATTGACTTTTTTGAAACCTGGCTGACCGGACCGGTAAACCGGTGTATTCCGGTCCGGTTCTGGATTACCCTCATGAAAACCCGGGACTGGACCGGAGTATACCTCTCCAAACCAGGCCAAACCGGAAATTGGCCCAAAATGACAAGGCCCAACCCTAAAACCAGCCCAAAATGACATGGTCCAACCCAAAACCGGCCCAAAATGGCATAGCCCAAACTGGCCCAGACCGGACAGGACCGGTCCGGTCTATATGCTTTAAAAAAGTTCCGGTTTGGCCGGCCAAATCGGACCGAACCGGCCCGGACCGGATGTTGGACAGCCCTACTGACACAGGAGAAGGTATGGCGGATTGCTCTCTGGTCGGTTACTTTCCTGTTTTGAGTTTTCTTTACGAGGGTAAAGTAATTTAACCTCTTAAACTTTCAAATAAATTATAAATAGAACCTAAAACAACTAATTTTTACACATTGAAATTTTAAATTTCCACAATTGATTAAATTGCTCTCTGAACTAAAATATGACGGTCAAAATCGTGTCATGTGGCTCATTTTAACATACGTGACATAAGTTTGACTGTTGAATCTTTTTTAAGGACGCAAATGGATGAAATTTGATAATTTTTGAGCTCAATGTATCAAGATTGGTAGTTTGAAGTTTATTTGTAATTTAGTTGATAGTTTAAGGGTGCGAAGTGACTTTTTTTCCTTTTTTTTCTTTTTCCTTAGTGGGTTTAGGGATAACGACTTCTGATTGAGCGAAAGAACTGAAACATATTCCCATTCCAAGGGCTTCAAACAAATAGTGGAAAAAAAATGTTTTGATACCGTAAATGACAATGATTCATGACCTGCCCGAAGGGCTAAGCAGATCAAGCAATTGGAGGGCAATCGAATAAGGCCAACTGCTATTTATATTCGATGACACAAGCTTTCACTAGACACAAACGTGTTTGAGCTTCACTACCATTAATGGTCTTTTTGTTGAGCTCTTATTAGAAAACTAAGAGCAAAAGAACCATTACATCAGCTGAAAGATGGTCAGCAAGTTCTCTGTCGCAGACACCTCATCGCAGAACAACTATGTGAAAATCAACGTCCCTCAACTCGAGAAATATGCTAATCAGATGGGCCTAATAGTGTACTTTCACCAGTAATCACTTTTCTTCTTCAAGTTAATTGTAACGTAGAAGTAGAAGTAGAAGGAGAAGAAGAAGAAAAGAAAGGGCTTTACCTTCATCAGCAGGAAGACGCCCCACTTGTGCTTTGACATTGATCACACCCATGCACAGAAGCACAATAACCGTTGCATGGGAAAAGCCGATCATCTTTGGCCGTTTGTCACGAGCTAATTCTAATATTGCCTTTTTCTCCTCCACCCCCTCTGTATGCCTTGTGGTCTGTCTCCGATCTTTGCCAGCGTTTATGTAAATGGTGGAACGTTTACACCACCGATAATATCATCAATTCCATTGCCAAAGCCAAAACCCAAATATCAAACCATCCGCAATTCCTTGCTCAAAGAAGTCAATTACAGGCTAAACTTGCTGCTGCCAGAAATAAAAATGATTATAAAAATCAATTGCTCGAAGTTCTGTCCCAGTTGTCACAAGAAGATGAAAATAATGCCACCACGGCATCTTGTTCTGCTCTCAGTCCAATACCACAATATCAAGATGCTCAAGACCCTTATGATGGATACGAAGTTCATTTATCCGATGAAGAAATAAATGCTATAAACCAACAGTTCCTTTGATGATGCAAGCATGACGTCAATATCAATAATGTCAGAGATGTAATTTTTCAAGATATCTTGGACAAATATCTTAATATCAAGGTCAAGATAGTCTTTTCAAGCTGAAGATTACTGTTTTACCGACAGTCGCCGACAAAGCATTGTTCAAGATACTATTGTTTTTCCTTTTCATCTACTATTCCCGACAAATATGATTATTCATCTACAGTGCTCTGTCGTCGGGTACTGTTTTACTTACTGTGCTCTTTTCCAAAAATACCCTTCCTGTTCAAAAATATCAAAAGACATTTCTCGTCCTTTTCTCTTCTCTCTTTTCTATATAAACGTTCATTTCGTCTCTCATTTTACGCATCGAATACTTCTCAGCCTTCAAATTCTCTCAAGACCATTCTCTCGAACCAGATACCTGGCTTCCTTTCTCAAGCCTTTTCTTATCAACCTTCTCCTACCTTCAACCGAATCTCTTCCTTTTCCTTAAAACTTTTACGCCTTCAATCTTCTACATACCATCTATAATTCCTTTCTCTTTATTATCTTTCCATTTTCTCATATATCAACTCTTCCTGTCAAGTTTCAAATTCTTGTTTTCAAGTCTTCAATATTGTAAGTTTACTTTTAAGTTTGAATGTTGTAACCTGTAAAACTTTTGATTTTCAATATGAGTCAAGATCTTTCTGTATTAATTGTCATTACTTTACTGCTTAATGATACTATGAATACGCTGCTTTTTCTTTTCTTAAATATCATTTAGGGTGCATATTTATGTTCTCAATATCTTGAAGACAATATCAATGCATTGGATGAATGTATGTTTGAAGAATATGATAGTGACATTTCATATCATTCCGAAATTGATGACAATTTTAACGACGACAACACCTGGGCTTAATTTGGTATCAGAGCCTAACTCATACATACACTTCACTTCATTCATCATTCGTTAACTGTTTCACCCTTATTTTTACTATTTTAATTCCCTCTTAAAATATTTTTCTACCGTGATTCCTCTACTCGTTCTATTTAGGTTACAGATACAGTTTTTCGCTATAATCTATTGCAAACGTTGAAATTCACCTGAATAGCCGTTGGATTAGCCGTGAAAAAGGCCGGACTCGGTTGGTACGACCCGTTTGAAATAGCTTATTGTGAAAACGTACTGTTGTTTAAACAGGATGTTTAGACGATCGAACAGTAGAAGTAGTGTTGCAAGTGGAAGTTCTAATAGTAATAGTATGGAAAATAGTATTGCAATTGACAATACCTTATCATCTGCATCCAATATCAACACTGATGAATATCACATTTCATTAGGCATTAATAAACCATTAAATAATTGGGTAATACCTAAAGTAAAAGACTCTCAATTATATACAAAATCAAGTTTATGAATTTTAATAATTGGGTAATACCTAAAGACTCTTAATAAAAATCCTCCCTGGTTAACCACTGATAGTAAACAAGTTTATGAATTTTATCCTCCCAAAACTACTATTAGTATAGATAATTATGCGAAACAATATTTTGCTTCTCCTTATAAAGTCAACACCATGAATAATAATGATAAAAATTTTGATAATATCATACAACAGAATAATTTCACAAATGTTTATTTACAACAAATTGGCTCACATTTAACAACTATTGAACACTTAATATATATATATAATTCCATCGCCAAATCTTAAAAGCATGCATTAACTGAGCAGACCTTGACTCAATAATAGGCTGAAAACTTAGCTAGGCATCAAATCTGTTGACAAGTCGACGTACCAGAATATGAAAGGGGTAAGAAAATGACTGCTTTCTATTTCTTTATTTCCAGTAAATGAATGGGACGACAATCACGACATGGATTCAGTACGACGCCGAAGACTTGAAGACTTGAAGACTTTACCATCCGTTTGGGTAGTTGAGGACGCTTTGAGTCTCATTAATTAAGAGCGCAATTCTCTCTTCCTCCAACAGTTACCAAAGCAGCCATTCATATTCAATACATAAATGGACACAGCACCGTCGCTAGCATTGGAGAATAAAAAAGGGACATGGCTTTGATTTCCACACCTACTTGTGGAAAAGACACCGAGTCGCACCTTGATAAATGGGCTGTCTGGTGGACTCCCAGTAGATATGTTTCATCGTCTTCCTAATTTTACAAGTGTTTGATGTGTCTTCTAATCAATTCTATGGTGAAGTCTCATCCACTTTATTTAAGTGCAAACAGCTGTATTGGTTAGCACTGTGAGATTTTCAGGGAAGATTTCTCCGGAAATCGGAAACTCGACTATTTTCACAATTTCATATCTTGATGGAAACAACTTTGAAGGAAGGTTACCTCCGGAAATCGGGAACTTGACCATGCTCTCAATTTTATACCTTCTAAACAACAACTTTGATGGTATGTTTTATTTTCTTGCAGTCGATTATATGGATGCATATGTTTGGGTTTGTTGATACTTTTGGTCAGTACAGGAATTTAGAAATGTTAAATCAGTGCATAATTTGCCTCGCAAAAGTACTCAACATGCATGTATACTTCGACTTAAAAGCATTTTGCATATTAAAAGGAAATTAAGGGTTGTCAATAGGCGACACTAACCATACACGGGTTAACATTTAAAATTTAAGACAACCGGCCGACTTGATCAATAACTTGCATATTTCTCTTTCAATTAGTTCCCAGTTCAATCTCCATTAATGCTTCACAGCTCACTCGTTTAGACTTTTCTTTATAACTCGTTCTCGGGCTTAATTCCTAAAACAATTGGTAATTTAAAGCTCCTTCAAATCACGCGTGGCAACGGGTAAGCTAGCTTAGACTGATCGTCTTAAGCCAGTCTGTCCTCTGACCCCACTTCCACACTTCCATTCATAATGTAAGCTAGCTAGCTTAGACTGATCTTCTTAAATAGCCACCCAAAATGTGACAATTATATTGTATAAGGATTATCATGCATAGTATAGCATATACTATTAGAAAATTAAGCTGCAGTAGTTTGCTTACCCAATGATATATGGTACTATTTTATATCTTTTGTATAAAAATAAAAGGAAAAATAAAGATAGTTCATGTACAAGATTTCTAGTCGTACTAATGTCCATCAATAATTTGGATGTCCTGTGAAATTAGCAAAACATATTAACTTTAGTTTAGAGGAGATGAACACTTCTGCCATCACTACGAAAAAACCGATCTATAGCGGCTGTCGGAAACCGCCACTATAGGTGACAAAACCGCTGCTATAGGCTATAGCAGCGATCTTTTAGCGGCGGTCACGGGTCCGTCGCAATAGATCTATAGCGGCTAAAATATAACAACAAGCAAGGACCGACTAAAATATTCAAATACAACACAATAAGCAAGGATCAATTAAAATCTTCCTCCTTTGACACATCAACATCCTCTATCTTGAATTCCTGATATTGTTCTTGTGCGCCTTGTAAGACTGGTTTTGAGCCGTGTGGTTCTTCGACTTTGCAATTTCTCTGAATAATACAGATACAAGCTTTCAAATGTCAAGGCCACCTTACAGTACAAATATTAAATCTTCTCCAATTCCCTGTAAACCGTAAATCCAATCCTCGAGAAATACAAATAGCATATAACAACAAGATGGAGAGAAAGAGAAAGAGATGCAAAACGAGAGTCTGAACGGAAGAGAGAAAAACGAGAGAGTGAAACAAAGAGAACATGAGAGAGAAAAAAAGGACTATATCTTACTTGGCAGAGGCGAATGTTTGAAAGATGCTGACTCCAGAGAGGGTGAATTCCAAATCCGCGGAACTGTACCTATGCGATTGTCGCGGGAGGAAATGGGGGGAGGAAGGGAAAAAGAAGAGATATACCCGCGGAAATGAAATAAATAGAGGGAAACCAAAAACTTCCCTCGACATTTTATTTATTCTATCAGACTTGTGGCGGCGGACGTAAAACTCCACGTCATCTTTCATCTTGGGCCAGTGGTAGGACCGTCCCAAGAGTGTCATCATCCTCTCCCTGCTTGGGTGGCCAGCCCATTCTGCATCGTGGGTTTCCTTCAATAACTTTTGTCGTAGCTTCCCTTTGGGTACAAGGAGCCGGTTGCCCTTAGCATAGAGCAAGCCATCTTCCAGCCTGTAGCGTTTAACAACCCCAGCTTGAACATCAGCAATTAGCTTCTGGTAAGTGCATCAGAGCGCACATTTCTTCTCATCCTATCAAGAAAATCTGACTGTAAAGAAGTGATGGAAGTTACATATTCCATAAATTCCCGGCGGCTGAGGGCGTTTGCCACCTGGTTGTGCCGCCCCAGGTTTGTGTTCCTACACAAAATCATAATCCTGAAGGAATTTTTGCCACCAAGCTTGCTTGGGTGAAAACTTCCTTTGGGAGTGGAAATAAGCGTTCGCCACGTTGTCCGTGCAAATAATGAAGTGGGTACCAAGGAGATACACTCTCTACACAATCAGACAATGGACAACGGCCAACATCTCCTTTTCATGCGCTAAATAACGCTACTCACTGCCGCTATAACGATCGTCGCTAAAGGAATCACTTTTAGCGGCATTTTTCACAAAACGCTGTTAAAGGGAGTCTATAGCAGCGGTCACTGGCCGAAGCTATGAAGACGGCCGCTAAAGGTATGAATTTTAGCGGCGTTTTGCAACAAACGCTACTAAAGTGGGTTCTCTAGCGGCAGTCAGTGACCGCCACTATAAAGACCGCCGCTAAAGGTACCACTTTTAGCGGCTTTTTGCACAAAATGCTGGTAAAGGAGGTCTATAGCGGCGGTTAATAACCACTGCAAAAAAGACGAATTTAATTATGAATTTGATTTAAATTCCAGCAATTTGGATAGGGTGCAAAACTTTATTAATTTTCCTAATCTTATTCTATCAATCTCTCCCCACTCATATATATATATTATAATAAGACGAATTTAATTATGCGTTAATTGGGGCGACCTTGACTCAATAATTCGCAGAACACTTTGCCCTCAACTCTGATGACTAGTACCGAAGTCGGAGAATTAAAATGAAGGGAAGAAAATGAACTGCTTTCTATTTCTTTTCGGTACAGATATGATTCCGGAAATTGACCCTTTTTTTTTGTAGTGCATGAAATTACAAGGAGAATGAATTTGATTTGAATTCCAGCAATTTGGATAGTGTGCAAAACTTTATTAATTTTCCTAATTTTATTCTATCAATCTGTCCCCACTCATATATATATTATAATAAGACGAATTTAATTATGCGTTAATTGGGGCGACCTTGACTCAATAATTCGCAGAACACTTTGCCCTCGACTCTGTTGACTAGTACAGAAGTCGGAGAATTAAAAAGGGGAAGAAAATGAACTGCTTTCTATTTCTTTTCAGTACAGATATGGATTCCGGAACAAGCCAAGGACTTGAAGACTTGACCTCAATAGTAACCTGCAAACGCGTTAGATGTGCTTTCTTTTTCGCCGATCTTTTTCTCCCGTCGGCGAAAAATTGATGCTTGTAGAAAAAAGACAAATTAACAAGTGGGACATGGTACGATTGACAATTGTCTCCCGGGGAAGGCCCATAAGATTTGTCGAGACCCACTGATGTTCGAGTCGCACCTCCATTGTTGAGATTCCTAAACCCAAGAGCAAGCAACGAAAGGAGGAAGCATGTTACGTGAAATTGCGTTTGCAGCTGGAGACCCACGCACACGCAATATTCTATCAATTTTGGAATTTTTCACCAATCGTGATATTCAACCTGCATGCACATTCTGTCTCAGTAGATTTGTCTTTAATTGAACGCCCAATTAGATTAAAACAAACAAATAATAGAATTTTAATGTGGCTCATTGCATGTATGGTCAACACCCAACTGAACTCTAGTTCTACTTCAAGACCATAATTTTTTTTTGGTTTTATTGGTAAAGATCATAAATTTTAGGAAAATTGGCAATTTAGTTACTAGGTTTACACTACGCTGACGATTTAGTCACTAAGTTTCATTTTTTACTTTTTGGTCACTGAGTTCATACTCGTGTGACGATTTGGTCCTACCGTCACTCTTTTGTTTGCTCTTCTAACGGAATGCACGAACACGTCAGCATCTTCCCCAGCTCACCTTTATTAATACATGTCAGCAGCCCAGTCAAGCTCTACAATTTAAAACGACGCGGTTTTGGATTCATGGAAAAATACGCGCCCTCTTTTCCTGCTAATCTTCGCGCGTGAAAATTCATCGCTCTCTTTGTGTGACGACGGTAATGACAACAACCCAACTTACGTTATCAGAGACGAGGAATCTTCTGAAGAAGAAGAATAACAAGTTGCTGCCAATATGGAGAAAGACTCGTTGCTTTGATTTCCAGGAAAGGATAAAAATGTCTTTAGCAGCCTTAACGCTTTGGTTATTTTCTCTCGGCAATTTCTCGAGCCTCCCATCCCCTCCACGCCGCACGTTAGTGGAGAAGAATGTCCTCCTCTCCGCCGCCTCGTCTTTTTCCTGGACTCGACCCCACAACTCCAAGGTACCGTCTTTCTATTTCTTTCCATGGAAACATAAACAGGTCTAGGTATTTCTATTTCCCTAGAAACGCTCTCCTCTCCTAGTATTCTAATTTCCTTCTTCCTAGAAACGTAAACGCTCTCCTCTCCTGGTTGAAGGAAGTTGTCTACTTCTTCATTGAATGAGTTTCCTCATATACACGTTGCAGAATTTTCTAACAAACTTTGCAGTACCTGAATCGAAGAGAGAGCCTAAAATCGAACTCAACATACAGATCAACAACCAATAAAGAATAGAATAACTAATGACTATGCTCTGACGTGTATGCTTACCAGAACCAAATGAGCTCAACAATGCTCTGATAGTTTATATGCGGAATTAAACTATAAACAAACAACATGTTTTCAACAAAACATCATCCAGGATTTATGATTACAATTTCGGATTCGATTCCATACCTGACACTGGAATTTAGGAATCTACAAACCTTAAGCCGCTTTACGATCCAATCCAAAGTTCCAGCAATTCAGAACAGCAACTCAGATGTGTTGCCTCCTAAGGGATTTATGTCACTCTCTCGTTATTGGGAGTTTCCTAATAGGTTCTGATGGCCAACCCCTTTAATATAACAATTATATTTATAGGCCTTGGAAAACCCTAGAAAGAGCATGAGACATAGGATACTTAGAGATCTCAAATTCCAGCCGTAGGATAACACTGAAGAACTCTTCTTCTAATACAATTAGGGCTTCTACTAATTACAATCAAGTCCATCAACATATTGTAATTGACCCCTGGAATTTAAGATTATTGCAAATATGCCCCTTTTACATACAATTAATTCCTTCCACCACACTATATACCATATGAGATATTAGGACCGGATTAATCAATTTGGTTATCGATGGCACATAATTCTAACAATCTCCAACTTGCCCTCAGAACCAAATATAACTGTCATGTCCCTATCTCATGTAAACTTAATTTCTTAGTTCATAACTCAGTTGGACCACAAAACAATTTTGAAATATATATATCATATACTTTTATGTATTCATAAAATAGTTTTGTAAAACACTCCGGCCGGATTCTTTTGGTTCAACTCTTTCATGAACACTAACTGAATATACTGTCTTTCCAAAAGACTAGTGGATTCCTTGTTGAGCATTCATACCACTCAATCATCACGCACACAACCCAACATGTCCAGATATAATCCTGAATGAACATTACCGGTTGACAATATCAAAGCTGTGTACACAATTCTTGAATAAATACAAACCTCTCAGGTCTAAGGACAATACCGAATTGTGATAGAACAACCTTTAACCTGACAGTGATCATTTCCAAAAGGTGTTCTTAATCAGATCCTGTTCAGTGTATGTACTTGTTACATGACACCCACTCGTTTGCTTAAGGTCATACCTCAATGATGGAATCAATCATTCTCCGCACAACAAGTGTAGACTTTTTGTTTACAAAAGTCTAGAACACTTTCAGGCTTACAAGGAACTGAAAAATCATTATTCCCTGCCTTCGATTCATTAATCTCTAGCATGATTTTTCTACAATACTACCTGATCAAATTTACATACATAACATCTCATGTTACGTATAAACCCATAACAACAATAATATATGTGATAAACAAATAAACTTTTATTATCATATAATAAAGAAATAAAACGTCAAACCCAATCATACATATATCTCAAACCCATATCATTAATATGTTTCTCAAACACTTTCTGAGATAAAGGTTTTATAAATGGATCAGCTAAATTATCAGCTGATGCAACCTTCACCATTTTGATATCACCTCTGGATATGATATCACGTATTACGTGAAAACGACGTTCTATGTGCTTTGTCCTTTGATGAGACCTTGGTTCCACTCCCTGTGCAATTGCACCATTGTTATCGCAGTATAAGGGAATAGGTGCCTCAATCGAAGGGACAACTTCAAGTTCTTGAAGGAACTTGCAAATCCACACAGCTTCCTTTGCAGCTTCACTTGCAGCAACATATTCTTTCTCAGTTGTAGAATCAGCAGTTGTAGAATCAGCAGTAGTACTTTGCTTGAAACTTCTCCAACTAAATGCTCATTTGCCAAGAAGGAACACAAATACGAACGTTGATCTTCTATCATCAATATCTGATTGGAAATCAGAATCTGTATATCCCTGGACAGTCAGATCCTCACTGCCATATACTAAGAAATAGTGTTTTGTATTTCTCAAATACCTGAGGATATGTTTCACTGCTTACCAATGTTCTGGATCTGGATTGGATTGATATCTAGTCACAACGCTAACTGCGTGACTGATATCAGGCCTAGTGCAAAGCATAGCATACATGAGACTCCCTATAGCCGAAGCATAATGGCAGTTACTCATCTTCTCTCTTTCTTCAGGTGTTTTTGGACTCCTTAGAGAGATGAATTTCATGTCTAAAGGGTAGAAACCTTTTTTTGGAATTTACCATGCTAAATCTAGCCAATATCCTGTCAATATAATTGACCTATGAAAATCCCAATAATCTTTTCTTTCGGTCTCTAAACACTTTGATCCCGAGTATGTAGGATGCTTCCCGAAGGTCCTTCATTGAAAATTGGTTAGACAACCACATTTTCACAGATGACAAAGCCCCTACATCATTCCCAATGAGTAGTATGTCATCTACATAAAGAACCAAAAAAGTAATAGCATTCCCACTAACCTTTTTGTAGACACAAGATTCATCCATGTTTTGTGAGAAACCAAACATTTTGATTGACTCGTCAAAACGGATGTTCCAACAATGTGATGCTTGTTTTAGGCCATAAATGAATTTCTCCAATTTGGTTACTTTCGATTCATTTTCCCGAGATATGAAACCTTCTGGCTGGTCCATATAAATTTCTTCATGGATATACCCATTCAAAAATGTGGTTTTCACATCCATCTGTCATATCTCATAATCATAGTATGCCGCAATCAGTAATAGAATCCTTATGGACTTTAGAATGGCTACAGGTGAAAAGGTTTCCTCATAATCAATACCAGCCTTTTGAGTATACCCTTTTGCCACCAGCCTAGCTTTAAAGGTCTCTACCTTTCCCGTTGGTCCAAGTTTCCTTTTGTAGACCCATTTGCAACCTATAGGCTTAATGTCTTCTGGTTTGTCTACCAAGGTCCATACCTTGTTGGAATACATGGAGTCCATCTCTAATTCCATGGTCACATGTCAATGCTTAGCATCTTTGTCATTAACAGCCTCTGTATAACCACAAGGATCAATCTCGAGTCCCTCAGATTCCATTTGGTAAATCTCATTTAACAAATTGAATTTTTACTGGAGGTCTTATAATCCTTTTACTACGACGAGGCTCCTGTGTGTCAACAGGTTCACTTTGATCAGTGGGAACAACCACTTGGATCCTCATTGTTCTCATTCTGCACAGTCACTGTACTATCTCTTTGCTCATCAAGAGCAACTCTACTCTCGGTTTCATTCAAACTATAATCCTCTTCAAGAAAAGTAGCATTTCTGCTAACAAACACTTTGTTTTCATTAGGATTATAAAAGTAGAAACCAGTAGTCATTTTGGGATAGCCTACAAATAGGCATCTATTAGTCCTTGATCCCAGTTTATCCACATTAAACCTTTTAACATGAGCTGGACAACCTCATATCTTAAAATGATTAAGACTTAGCTTCTTGCCAGTCCATAACTCATATGGGGTATTAGGAACTGATTTTGTAGGGATCCTGTTTAACAAGTAAACAGCGATCTCCAAAGCATGTCCCCAAAATGATATGGGCAACTCAGATATGCTCATCATGGAACGAACCATATCCAATAGGGTTCTATTCCTTCTCTCTGCAACACCATTATGTTGTGGTGTGCCTGGTGGTGTGACTTGAGATATGATTTCATTATCTTTAAGATAAACTTTAAAATCATCCAAGAGGTATTCGCCTCCCCGATCGGAGCGAATCATTTTAATGGACTTTCCAATCTGTTTCTCAACTTCATTGTGGAATTCCTTGAACTTTTCAAAAGATTCCGATTTATGCTTCATCAGGTATAGATAACCATACCTGGAATAATCATCAATGAAAGTAATGAAATAAAAGAAACCTCCTCTTGCCATGGGTTGAAGGGACCACAAACATCAGTATGTATTAATCATAATACTTCTGTGGCTCTTATTCATTTTCCTGTAAAATGACTTTTGGTCATCTTTCCTTGCAAGCAGGGCTCACAGATTGAATAGGGCTCAATTTTTAGAAATTGCAATGGTCCATCCCTTACCAATCTATTGATCCTTCAATATTGGCATGACCAAGTCTTAGATGCCATAAGTAGGTTGGATTAACATCTCTCTTCCTCTTAAGGGATAACACACTTGAATCATCATTCTCAACATTATTCAAAGAATTATCAACATTTAAAAGATAAAGACCATCATAAATAATTACAGAAACAACAAATTTATTTTGAAACTTTATAACAAGTTTTAAATTGAAAAGAAACGAATATCCAGATAAAACAAGTTTCGAAACAGAAATTAAATTTCTACGTACTTCTGGAACATAAAGACAGTCTTCTACAATCAAAATTCTATTATTCGATAATTCTAAACTAAACACTCTGATGACAGTCGCTGCAACAGTTGCACCCGTCCCCATCTTAAGGATCAGCTCCCCTTCATGGAGCTTTCTGGTCTCCTTGAACCCCTGCAACATATTGCAGATGTGAGATGTAGAACCAGAATCCACACACCATGAATTAAATGGATCATCCATTAAATTCAATTCAATTACAAGCATATTAGACACACCTTCATAAGGTTTGCCTTTTTTAAGAGAAGCTAAGTAAACTCGGCAATTTCTTTTCCAGTGACCGGGCTTGCCGCAATGGAAACAATTTCTTTTGCCTTTGTTCTTGTCACCTCCTTTGTTTCCTTGTCCACCTTGAACATTCTTTGCTGCCTGAAACCCTTATTATTTTTCTTGAATTTCTTAAACTTGGGTTTCAGTTTTATAGAGGCATTAGATTTCTCTGTGACCATCACAGTAAGTTTGTCCTTCTTGATGAGATCTTGAGCTGACTGCAACATATTGAGCAGCTCTGACAATGTCACACTCATCTTGTTCATATTGTAATTAAGGACCTGATTGAAATAATCAGGCAGACATGAAAGAATGGCATCAACTTTTGTGTCACTATCCATCTCAGCTCCCAAAAAATCCAGGTTCGTTGATGAAAGAAATCATCTTCAAGACATGATCCCGAACTGGACTCCCTTCCACCATTTTGGTGGACATCAGATTCTTCATAGCAGTCTGCCTAGCAGATCTGCTCTGCTCTCCGAACATTTCTTGGAGATACAACATAGTGTCTGCAGCTGTAGCTATGCCCTCACAATCTTTCTGCAAAGCATTTGAGATTGAAGCCATAATATAACACTTTGGCATATTATCATCATCATGCCACTTGTAAAAGACTTTCTTTTCTTCCTCAGTGGCATTGTCCAAGGAAAGCTCAGGTGTCTCAGAGGTTAGAACATAACCGATCTTATCGGCTGAGAGAACAGTCATAAGATTTCTCTTCCAATCAACATAATTCGGTCCTGTCAACCGATTGTCGTCCAGAATCCTAGCCAAAGAATTAAAAGTCATTTTGAATCCGCAAAATCATTCACATATATAATTTCATTAGATTCAGGTTTTTGAATAACTAATGGTACCACCCATCCGAACAATAAACAGATATATCACATATATCACAATAATGAAAAATATAACATTTATATTTATAATCTTCTAAATGGGTATCGAGAACCTTTACCTTACATGCAACAACAAATCCATTTTGGTACTCATTGTACACATCTTGTAAAGGCGAATAGCTACTATTCATCAAAATTTACATCATATGAAAAATATTTTAAAATATTTGTGATTCTCGATTTACATTTGGCCTACCTAAATAAACACGCCTTGTACTATTTTAGCACTAGCGTTTATTTGGTTTGTGCATTCCATTATCTAAGTGTCTTCCAAATACTTGTGAGTTATGTCACTGTTTTAGAAGACACTCCCACTAAGATGTAGACACTTATCTTCCCAAAAGATAAATAAGAAAATTTTACAAAATTAAAATCGGTTTTATCCATTTTGGCTTCAACCAATTTTAATCAAGTAAAACTCCTATTTATTGATAATAGAGACCATAGGAAAAATTACTAGATTTAATCTTTTTTAGCAACAAAAATTGGAAGAGAAATTTACAAAAAAAAATTTTAAAAAAAATTCCGGTCAAACCGGTCAGGCCCGTTGACCACCGGTCCGGGTCCAAACCCGATCCGATCATGGGTCATGGTTCGGGTCAAACCCGGACTTGGGCAGGGCTTCGGGCCCGGGTCCAACCCATGGCCCTAGCCCACTCATGGGCTGGCCCATTTGGGCCCATCACGTGCTGTGCAGCCCGAGCTGCCTTGGGCTGGCCCATTAAGGCCCAGCCCGTGCCAACAGCCCCATTTTTTTTAATTTGACCCAGCCCAACTTTTGGGCTGGGCTACTGAACCGGGTAGGGCAATAATTGCCCTACCCATTTGGCCCAAGTGGAAGACCCGGGGATCTCATCCATGGGCGCCGCTCGTGGCCTTCGGGAGAGAGGACAGCGGCCAGCGCTGCTGGCCGCCGTCTGCCACTGTGAAAGGATCCCCAGTGATGACTTGGGCGGCAAAAGCCATGAGTTGGAGGATAGGTGCCGAGATGAGCCACCAAGGACACACATGGGCACTCATGACACGCCCACAGCGCGCGCAGCGACAGCACCACAGCTATACCATGGCATCATCATGCGCGCGCACAAGCTAGGCGCCCCAGCGCCCCTAGCAAGGCATGGCGCCTCACCAACGCCCATGCCTGGCATGCCAGCCAGCCGACCACGGACATGTCATGACAGCACATGGCGTCACCCATGGTCTTGCCATGACACGGCGCAGCAGCAAGTCCTTGGCCACCAGCCAAGCCAAGCAGCAGCAGCGAGCCAACAGACAAAGGAGTGCCATGACACAGGATGGCCACCACCACCAGCCACCACCAGTGGCGGAGCACGACCACCCCTACCGGTACTGCATTGAAATGGAGGCAGCGTCGAGTTCACTCACTTCCAACAAAGACCGGTTCGAAGCCTTGGAGTCATCAACTCTATGGCTGAAAGACAAGATGGTGGAGACATCCACAACCATGGCTGACATGCAAGGAGCCATAGCTAGAGTCACCATGGCCACCGAAGAGAATATGAGAGCGGTGGAAGGGATGAAACAAGACCTACAAGCGGTAGTGGCGAGACTTGGTAGAGAGCCAAGTGGAGGCAACAATGTAGAAGCCGTAAGAAGGGAGGAGAAGAGAATGGAGGATGCTCAATACATGGATGGAAGAGAAACTCAGCCATCCGAGTCCACAAGAGGGGAGCCTAGACAACAACTTAGAGTGGGCGGCCGTGTGGAGAATGAGCATGAAGTAGTCGAGAGGTGGCTACGTGTTGAGTCCAACCATGGTGATGATGACCATGGAAGATCGGAAGGAAGAGATGGAGGAAGTCAGTATACGGAGGAGAGATCCTATGGCCGAGCCTGTGAAGATGATAGATGGCGTGAAGGATCGCGGAGTGATCGTGACCGCTATGATCGTGACGGTGAGGGAAATCGGTTTACCCACCGAGGACCTAGGAGGCAACATTTCCATGGAGGTGATCATGATCGTGATGGAAATGGAAATCGGTTTCACAACCGAGGACCTAGGAGGCCGAAGATCGAGTTCCCAAAGTTTGGTGGAGGTGATCCCCATGAATGGCTTGACAAGGCATATCACTACTTCCATTTGTATGAAGTACTGAGAGAAGAAAGAGTTTTCATCGCGTGTTTCTACCTTGAAGGCAAAGCAAGCAAGTGGTGCAGGTGGATTCGAGCCCAATATGAGAAAGAAAGAAGAAGGCTCGGGTGGACAGCTTTTGAAAGGGAGCTGCTCATGCAATTTGGGCCCTCGCCCATTGTCAATCACCATGGCCAACTAGCTAAGCTCAAGCAAGAAGGCAAGGTGCATGCATATGTGGAGGAGTCTAGGCAACTCCAAACCTTAGTAAGGGGTTGGTCGGAAGAGGCACTCATTGGCACCTTTATTGATGGGCTGAAGCCGTGGATAGCTAAAGAGTTGAAGTTGAAGCAGCCCACCAGATTGCAAGAAGAAATGAGGATGGCTGAGATTCTTGAAGATAGCCACCGGTTTGAGCAGAGACATGACAAGGAAGAAGCTGCTAGCGAGGAAGATTAGCCCTTGCAATCCGAGATACCTTCGAAGGGAAATGAGGTGGTTGAAAAGGCATGCAGGAAGAAGAATGACCTGCTGAAGCTTAGTCAGGAGGAGCTTGTTGAGTACCTCAGAAAGCGGATGTGCTTCAAGTGTGGAGATAAGTGGAGTCATGACCACCAATGCAAGAAGGGAAAGCTCATGTTCATGATTGATGAAGAAGAGTCGAGTGAGGAGCATGACTATGCGAAGCACTCAAGTGATAGTGAGTTAAGTCTTAGTGCCATGACCGGCATTGGGAGCAACTCAACCTTGACTTTCATGGCTTCGATGGGCAAGCACGAGGTCACTTTGTTGGTGGATAGTGGGTCTACCCACAACTTCATCAACACCCACCTTGTTACTAAGGCAGGCTTGCACGGATAGGAGATAGAAGCCTTTGAAATAAAGCTTGCCAACGGTGAGAAGATGAGATGTCATCAGATGGTAAAGGCAGCTTCCATTGATGTCCAAGGTATGAGTATCGTTGCTGATCTTTATGTACTTTCCTTGGATGAGTTGGATGTGGTTTTGGGCAATGCTTGGTTGAAAGGCATTGGCAAGATCATACTTGATTATGATGGGAGGAGTATGGAGTTCACCCTTGGGGGTAGGTAGGTTACTTGGAGAGTGGGTGGGCTACCTCGAGAGGAGTTAGTGTGGGAGGACTATGATGATGTAGCCTCTAGAGTTACAAAGGTTACCCTTGGGGTCAAGGGTACTCTTTATGGAAGGGGGAATGAAAGGATCCCCAGTGACGACTTGGGCGGCAAAAGCCATAAGTTGGAGGATAGGTGCTGAGATGAGGCACCAAGGACACACATGGGCACTCATGACACGCCCACAGAGCGCGCAGCGACAGCACCACAGCCATGCCATGGCATCATCACGCGCGCGTGCAAGCTAGGCGCCCCAGCGCCCCTGGCAAGGCATGGCGCCTCACCAACGCCCATGCCTGGCATGCCAGCCAGCCGGCCACGGACATGCCATGACAGCACATGGCCTCACCCATGGCCTTGCTAGCGCAAGCTAGGCGCCCCAGCGCCCCTGACAAGGCATGGCGCCTCACCAACGCCCATGCCTGGCATGCCAGCCAGCCGGCCACGGACATGCCATGACAGCACATGGCCTCACCCATGGCCTTGCCATGACACGGCGCAGCAGCAAGTCCTTGGCCACCAGCCAAGCCAAGCAGCAGCGAGCCAGCAGACAAAGGAGTGCCATGACACAGAATGGCCACCACCAGCAGCCACCACCAGTGGCGGAGCACGACCACCCCTACCGGTACTTGGTGGGGAATGGAAGAGGAAGGTCTCAGGACCCGGAGGAGCATCACCACCCATGGTGGTGCAAGCGGCGGCGGCGCCACCGTGGACGGCGGCGGACTACGGCGAGATTCCAACAATCAAAGAGGTATCTTAGGGATTAGTTTCCTTTCTTGTTATGATTGAATAAATCATATCTTCTAGATTTAGGGATCCTTTCCTAAACTCTAGAAGATTCTTTTCCCTTATGTTTATGTTCAATTAGGCATGTAATATCAAATCTCCTTGATTCAAGGGATTTGATTTAGATTTGATTGTGATTGTAATTTGATTTGATTGAGTCAATTAGGGTTTGTAAGCTCCTAAGGATGTCTATATAAACACCCTTTGGGGCATTAGAGTTATTCATTGAGAATAGTAGAGTCTTGGAGAGCCAGAGAGCTTTTGGGGTGGGATTTGGCCAAGCATAGGCACGTATATGCTAAGTCGGTTTGAAGGCTAATAACCTTGTTACTTGGGATTCATTCTAGGCTAATAACCTAGTTTGGGTACCCGTTCTTGGGCTAATTAACCCTTGACCGGGATTGTTCTTTGTTCTTGTGGTCTTTGGGCTAATTAACCCTTGACCACGTTCTTCATTCTTCAATAATATCAGTTCGAGTGTTCTCCATTTATGTGTGTTAGATCCTATTTGCAACGCTCTTGTGTTAATTGAAACGGTTCGGGAGGATCGATTGTGGTGTTGGAGCTGATCGCTTGGCGGGAGTTGGAGTTGTTATGGCGGCCTAGACCGGGGTCCCTA
Organism: Myrica gale; assembly: GCA_963930655.1. NCBI lineage: Eukaryota > Viridiplantae > Streptophyta > Magnoliopsida > Fagales > Myricaceae > Myrica > Myrica gale. The sequence goes on along the minus strand of OZ005603.1, from coordinate 11,328,414 downwards.
ACACACTGGCTGGCCATGTCCGGCCAGTTCCAGGCCAAACATTGGCCGGCCTTTCCATCGGGGGCCACCACGTGGCCTACCGGCCCGTAGCTGACCGCCGTTTGAGGCTAAGAAGCCTCTCACACCCGTGTCTCACACGGGTGTGCTGGTGGTGGTCGACGGCTTTATGGCCGCCGGACCTCCACCTACTCCGGTCAGAGAGCTGCCCCAGTCATACTGGGTGCCCCTCCGGCCACTGGTGTGGCGGCTGTCATCCTATGGCCGCCGACCACACTAGTTTTTGTTTTTTCTTGTACGAACATGTTATCGCAAAAATAAATTTTTGACAATACCGCAAATAACATGTTATGCATTCACAGTTGAATTAAATCAATACGGAAAAATTCAGGCATATCACATACGCATATACAGAAAAACAAATTTTTTCTTTCACGTAGATAGTAACCGAAAAAAAAAATCTTGGGTTTTTGATTCTCAATCAAAATTCAACAAAGTTCATATAATCCAACAATTGTAATCATGTGAACCTACGCTCCGATACCACTGATAGTTTATATGCGGAATTAAACTATAAACAAACTTGTTTTCAACAAAACATCATCCAGGATTTATGATTACAATTTCGGATTCGATTCCATACCTGACACGGGAATTTAGGAATCTACAAACCTTAAGCCGCTTTACGATCCAATCCAAAGCTCCAGCAATTCAGAACAGCAACTCAGATGTGTTGCCTCCTAAGGGATTTATGTCACTCTCTCGTTATCGGGATTTACCTAATAGGTTCTGATAGCCAACCCCTTGAATATAACAATTATATTTATAGGCCTTGGAAAACCCTAGAAAGAGCATGAGACATAGGATCCTTAGGGATCTCAAATTCCAGCCGTAGGATAACACTGAAGAACTCTTCTTCTAATACAATTAGGGCTTCTACTAATTACAATCAAGTCCATCAACATATTGTAATTGACCCCTGGAATTTAAGATTATTGCAAATATGCCCCTTTTACATACAATTAATTCCTTCCACCATACTATATTCCATATGAGATCTTAGGACCGGATTAATCAATTTGGTTATCGAGGGCACATAATTCTAACACCCTGTCTATATGATTCCCCTGTATTCAAAGATTCATGATTTGGCCCTTCAGGTGTGGAATGTGATGCTGCACCTGCTCATTTAAATGAGTTCAATATTTTGATACCGAAGGGAGTATGTCGTTGTTAGTGCAATGAGGAAGTCAAGCTATCATGGACTTCCCTTGCGCTGCCCCTTCCCCCTTAAAAACCATAAATAAGAAAGGGAAGAGGTAAACCGTTCAGGTAGTAGTCGACTAGAATGTTTATCAATGACCACCATTAATGCCACCTCCCTGGTTCACTGCAGAAGCACAACATTAGTCACGATTTAAGGTATGCCACATATTGGTCATGATCAAGCTTCGTCCATACCAAATGCTTGAACCTCCAACCTTTTGGGAATGCACAACTCACATACCACCAGGTACAGAGAACGATGATAGTGGGCTAGTGGGCATGAGCTTGACTTGAAAGTCCATCTATTCCGAGATGCTGTGAAATCTTACTCTAGCAGCCTAGCCCGGCCATCTCATGGGAATGTTCCTTTTCCTGACGCCGCGCACAAGAAATACATCGCTTTCTAATCAAATTGGCACTAATCAGGTTGCAAAGTGGATGACCTTGACTTCTTCTTCTTCTCTCTCTCTCTCTCTGATCTTTTCCATACCAAATGCGAGAACCTCCGACGGTCCGACCTATCGGGAATGCAGGTACAACTTACATACCACCCAAATACAGTGTTGGTAGTGGATGTCCTCGACTTTAATGTCCTTCCATTGGGATATTGCATTGAAACCTTATTCTAGCAGCCTCGCTAGCCCCACCCCATGAGAAAGTTCTTAAGACGCCTCGCGCGCTAGACACATATAAGTTTTCTATAAAATTGGCACATATCAGATTGTCAGTTTTACCATTCTCTGACATTGTCAGTTCCTCTTCTGCTATGATCAGGTGTCATAGTTACTAGTTTATATGATGGGATTTGGAGTAGGCAGCTTCTAGGCCCCACGGAGTAGTAGATGAGACGAGATTGGGTGGGTGGGAGGAGAAACACTTACACACAAGAAGTTCAAGACATTCAGATATGATAAAAATGCTAAATTCCTTGCTGTCTTGCCTTGCTACTTTCTTTAATTGGCTTGAGTTTCTGTGCTATCCAGAACTATCTCATCTCATGTAGCCCACTAATTTTTCCTTTGTTTGAGTTTGAAACTCTATGGCTGTTAATGATTTGATTTTCTTGCAGTGGACTCCACCTAATGTAAGCGTTCCTCTGTTGAATCTAGTTGATAACCTATTTCAACTAAAGAGAAGAGGCTGGCTGAGGTGAGCTACATTATGCCTAAATCAAGAAACTTTCGACTCAGGTCATTCTATGGATATCATATTCATGAGTTGGATCAATGTCTAGGCGATTTCCTCACTTTCTTTTATTATTTTCGTCTGTGTTTTATGATTGTTGTTATGCTGTATGCTTTTCATGGGAGAAGTTTCAGTTTCATGTGAGAAGTTTCGGCTACTATAATATTACAGTTTTGGACAGGGTGACTTCCTTGTTGTCGTGATTGGGGTTACAATGGGGAAAGAGGTACTTGAAGGTACAATGGGGAAAGAGGTACTTGAAGTTTCATGGAACTGAAACTAAGATGGTGGAATTGTCAGCACTGAATCACCTTATGTCCACTCATGTTCTGCATCAAGCTCAACAAATAGAACTTCTGTACGAACAGGTGAAATTTGATATCTTTTTGTCCAATATTTGTCACCATTACCAGCTAATTTTGGTCTAGATATTGCATGGGAAAATTATAAGGTTAGTCTAACTTGTCCAATCAAACAGGGCAAATGGTGGCAGGGCTTCTTGGTTGGCCACAGGGGACCTTTGCTTCAAAGGTTAGTCTAACTCTCTCTTCTCTTTAAAGGGAGAATGGTTCATTATTTAGTCTAGGGAAAATTATATGGAATGAGAACATTGTTTTTATGTTGCTATTTGGACTTGGCTATTTTCCTTATACTAACTTAATTTCCATGCAAATGATTCTCCTGGTTTTATGCTATTCTGGCATTTCCTCTGCTCTTTTTGGTGATAAATGACATTCCTTTTACATTTTTGAATCTAAAAACTCAACTTTAATTGAGGGTCATTTTTTATCTGAAATTGGGAAACATTTTTTTTTACCCGAACAGTATCTCGACCCGATTCAATGAAAAGTGTTTTACGGTTTGAAATGAGATTTTTTGTGAGGCGGCCCAAGCTGGAGTGCTCATGGACAAGCTTGTCTTGATGGGGGTCCAGGGGCTATGCCCCTGGGGAATTTTTTTTGACCCTGCAAACCTATAGCGGCGGTCACTGACCGCAACTACAGGTTGAACCTGACCGCCGCTATAGACCTATAGCAGCGGTCATATTAGGTCTGTAGCGACCGCCGCTACAAACCTTTAGTGCTGAAATAGTGCAATTGCGCTCGGGTTTATAGCGGCGGTTTCGACCGCAGCTACGTGACCGCTACTATAGACCCGAGGTCTTCACCAGCGGTCACCCAAACCGCCGCGATAGATCTATGCCGACGGAGGTGTTGAATTAGGAACTCTCTGAACTACACGAGGTGTTGATCTCACCAACATCAACCAGATATCTATAGGTACACATACAAGGGAACATCTATATGTTGCATGGTAAAAATGACAATGTGCCAAAGTCTGTCTACAAAACAAAATCCCAACAACGTCTTTAGTTTATACAATTTGGTTCCCCAAGGAGACACAATGCTCCTAGTTTAAGCCGTATTGTTTCTTAGCAGATTGATATTTACGACAAATGTAAAACTTATTGCAACATCCTCATTCAAACTACTTTCAAGATCTTGTGGTCTTTTACTCCCTGTTTCAACAAGCTTTCAATTATCACTTAAACAATTAAGTTGACCAATAAAACGTAATTAAAAATACTCATATATGCATGAAAGCGGTCTATTACCTGGAAGCTTTCAATGATCATAAAAATACATATATATTTTCTGAAGATATTTCCAAATTTTCAGTTTAAGAAAAACAACACCATTGAAAACAGTATTTGTTAGTTTGATTCTTAGTCTCCGTGAATAATTTTGATGAATATTTTTTCTGGACACAACCAATAGGCCTTCAGAATCCTATCACTCCTAAGAAATTTCAAATCAAGCAACATAAATTGAATCACAGAAAGGCCTATATTGTTCTCAACTTTCGTGCATCGGCCCAAGTTCTATGCACTGAATGGACAGTGCATTTTTGGGTTTAAGAGCACGTCTATTCCTGAGCTGGGTTAATTTTTACAAGTAACAATAACCCTTAGAAGTAATCTGCCCCTACTTTTTCTTTTTTGTTGCAATAAAAGCATGTTTGCTTTTAGATGTTCAAAAACCATCCAAATAAAAGGCATATACACACATGCAGATATACATGTGCGTGGGAGGGTGGGTGCGTGCTACAATCATTACAAGCTAAGGAATGCAATGTTACAACCCATCAGATGCTTTGCTTACAACATCTCTTGATTCTTCATTGTCCAGATGTATGCAGGGATCTCGCCGGAAATCTTACAGTTTCTCAAAACCCTAAAATACATAACTGAATTGTATCAAAAAAACCATCATCAAATCAAACATATTTACAAAGTTATCCTGTAAACAGTAACATACAATCTTACTATGCCAGAGATGTTTCTCAGCACAGGAAAATCCTGATATGGCCCATTGATATCGCTAATCCTCCTGTTCAAAGGATGACACAAGAGACAAAACTGTTGATTTATACATCAACAAAATCACGTCCTATCAAGCAACCGGATGGACAAAAGAAGGCTGTTTACTCACAATTCAAGCAAATTATACAGCATAGAGATATATTGTGGGATGGGTCCCTCCAGTCCACTCGCATGCATTTCTCTTCAAGAATTGAAACTCAAATGGAATTACTAGAAAATATACGAAGGTCTAGTGTTGAGACTTAGAAAGCACTATTTTTGAGAAAACAAGGATCATACAATCTTGTCAGAAGTTTCCAATACTGTATGAACTCAGGTAGCCGTCCTCCGAAGTTGTTATCATTTATCCTACTGCATATGGATTAAACTGACAGTCATCAGCCAAAACTTGATATTTATGTCTTAAAGCAGAGACAAATTTCTAAGCAGAAGCAGTTATAAAAACTCCTTACACATCTGTCAGATTTCTCAGCCTTGCGAAAGTCATCGGCAAGCTTCCTGTCAAATTATTAGAGGAGAGTATTCTGCAATTATAATATTGCAGTAATGAACAAATCAAATCCTTCAAAATGTAAAAACGCCAAATTCAAGAAATTAGATGTCTCACAAAGTCTGCAAATTCACCAAATTGCCAAGCTCGGGAGGAAGAGTGCCAGAGAATTGGTTTGCTTCAAGGCAACTGTTTGGACGTAAAAAAAACAATAAATAAAGCACAAAAGACAGAGTATGGAGATAAATAAAAGAATGAATGGAAACTCAGGATTACACCCTCAAGAGATCACAATGGACTGCAATGAAAGGAAGGATAAAACCATGAAAGGGTACCAAACATTTAACAAGAAACCAGAGAGTTTTACTTCATTTCACAACCAGACTGCACTTATAAAGACTTCAATCACCAAAAGATGTCCATGTGAAAAATCCGAGATAAACCTAGGATTAAACATACAGATACGTGAGAGTGGTAATATTTCCCAATTCCTTTGGAATTCCCCCTGATAAGCGATTCACGAGTAAGGAGCTGCACATCACTTGCTGGTTAATTTCAGATAAATAGCAGCTAAATTGTAATCAATATAAATTCACAGGCGCTCACATAGAAGTTAGTTAAGTTGAAGCCCATTCCGCCGGTATTGTCCCATTGAGGTAATTGTAAGCAAAATCACTGAAATGACAGGAAGACCAGTGTAAATTCATGACACTGGAAAGCAGTCTATATTTGATTCTAGGTAATTATGTTAGAAACCAGAGCCATAAAGTAAAAACATCAAACATGAAACTGAAGCATTTCAAATGATCTTACATTTCTCGGAGGTAAGGAAGCTTGACCAGTTGAGGTGGAAGCATGCCAGGAAGGCTATAGCCCTTTAGCACTCTATAATACATAGCAAATTGAGTAGTGACTTTAGGCAACTACTACCATGAGAGTTAAATCAAAATAATGCAATCTACTACCTATATAACAGATCCTAAAATAGGTTGCTTTTGGACATTATGTTTGATGGGCTTCATTAAAAATGTACACTCAACAAAATGTTTTGCTGACATGATTTTAAGACAAGAAAAATAATTGATAACTGGATGAATAGAGATGAAGGTTGAACAACCTAATTTAGACCCAAATGTGCGGAAAATACCTAGAGGGGGGGTGAATAGGTATATTAAAAAATTTATCCAATAGCAATTTTCTTTTTCAATCCACAACCTATTCTCTGATATATAAACTCAATCAATCTTTAACAAGGTTCAACTACCTAATTACAAACCAGATATGCACAAAGTACAGATACACAGTAAATTCACAAATCTGAAAAACAGAGATAACAGAAGAAACTTCAAGTGACTCCGAAGTAACTGCAAGTGACAGAACCAAGATTTTTCAGATTAACTTTGTACAATCGAATCACAGTCAATTGCTTATCTAAACCTTAAACCAGAAAATCACAAAGAATTCTTACCAACCGAATCAGTGAGTATATCTACCAAATATCACAGTTGAGTACTCACAACACAAATAAAATAATTGGTTAGTAAAATAGCAATTAATCAAAGCAAGAAACAATGATAAACATGTAACACCGGAAATGGTTACGAAGAGAAACTCTCTAAAGAACGTCCTTAAGGAGAAAAACTCTTCGGGCCCGTAGGCCGTTCGAATCCACTAGCTTCCAAAGATTACAAGGTGATCTATTGAAGACTAACCTAGCCTAACAACAACCCTTGAATCAAACTCGGTTTACCAAACCGAATCACCACTCGAACATAGAACCTCTATGTTCAACAAGGAAGTCACGATCTCTGAACGGTAATAGATCTCCTCGCACAAACCTTGTGCAATCTAGGGCCAAGGCTGAAACCTTCAGCCTCACTGATTCAGAACCTCTGAATCTCCACTCTTCACGAAATCGAATTGGGGGAAAAACTCCGATGAACTTCTAATTCTTTATCTTCAAATCAATCAACACACAAAGCTCTTCACGAAATCAGCTCTCCATCATCACGTAGAAGACAGATCAGATCACCACACACGAGCTCTTCAAATCTTGGAGTTCACCGAATCTTGGAAGCAAAATATCTGAAACTCTCTGTAACAAAAATCAGTTTGCACTCTGTTATGTGAAATCCTTGTATACCCGTGAGATGCAGATCCTCTTTTGCTTTCCTTCTCAAGTCTTCTAGAATTATAGAAAAAGTCCAGATTGCCCTTAATAAGATTTTCTTTATGACCAACGGTACAACACTCCATTTCTCACTTCTAGAAGCATTACTAAGTACAAAACTACCCCTTTAACTAACATTCACGTGATGCCAATATAATTGCCGTAACAAAGGCTTAGATGAGTTCACTTATTATCAGATCCCAAATTAACTAACTAAGATATTTCAATCATCTTAGTTATATGCCAAATCACACATATGATGGAAGATTTTATGTATGTTATTAGGACCAAGAAGAGGAAGCTATACATCCTTACGACATGACAGAAAGTGTTGTTCTCAAAGTGGCAATCACAACCAATGCTGCTGTCAGAATTCCTTGGTGGCTCCAGCGTCACGCCAACCATTTGGATTTCACATGAATCACCATTAAGCTTCCAATACGTCGCACCCATCGTACTGGTTATCTCTTGGAGAACATCAACTTAAGGACATCCACAGCAGATAAACATCACTTGTCAAATACATGCTGAATCACCATTTGAATAAAACATATAGCAGTCCTACTTCGTTGCTCCACATCTGGACTACATGAACTTAAATTTGTATTATGAAGAACCAAGGAAAATGTAATGTTTGCTGGAACCTTGAAGCGAAATGCAACCAACATCAGTAACATTTCTATCATACTAAGCCTTATACTTATCTTCCTTGCCGTAACTTTTGTATCTATCTTATTCAATTTCTCTTGTCCTTATTGTAGGGACATATTGGTAAGCGATAAAATGGAAGCTAGAACTTGGAGATTGACCGGACTCCCAAATTGTCACATGTAAACTTTTAAATTTCACGAATAGGTTTGACGCCCCAATTCCCTTCTTGCACACAAAACTGTTGGTGTGGAATATATGAAAAATTGTAACAAGCTATGACATTAGGAAATTGGGTTCCAAAGAGAATCCCATAAATAGGAACAATAAGAGTTAGAAAGGGAAAAACAAAAAGGCTAATCAGGTTTCCAAGAATTACTGGAATTCAAACAAACACGCAAGTGACAAATCACCCTGAACAGACTTAGCTGATCTAATTACAGAGTTCCCAGCATCACACAGTAGTTAAGCACCACATAAGTTTCAATAGGTAAACCCCCAATTTTCCTTTTGATTACCAAATAACTAAATGAAGAAAGCCAAAACAACAAGAGAGATTAACTATACTGAGATATCATGATGATAATTGATAAGTGAATCCCAACTAGTCCAAGTGCTAATGGGTGACACCCCTCTAGGTTATTTGGGTCTAAAACAGTTTGTTCAATTGGTATCAGAGGCTAACTTCGTTCCTTGACCCAACTAAGTTTTTAAATGGATAGAGGGATGTCACTTTATGTACACACATTTTTTGATGGATCAAACTATGCCTATTGGAAGGTTAAGATGCGTGCTTTTCTAAAATCAATTGATGAAAGAGTATGGACTGTGGTTGATAAGGGTTGTTCTAAACCGGAAGAGTCCATAGATGGTGTTATGACTGTAAAAGAAACGAGTGATTGGACAGCCAATGAAAGAGTGTTAGCTAGTTGGAATAGCAAAGGAATAAATGTTATTTTCATGAGTGTTTCACCTGAAGAGTTTATGTGTATATCTAACTGTGAAATAGCTAAGGATGCTTGGGATATCTTAGCTTTAACTCATGAAGGAACTAAGGTTGTACGTGATTCCAAGCTTCAATTAAACGTGTCAAAGTTTGAGAAAATTCGTATGGATGAGGATGAATGCTTTGATGAATTCTATGGACTAATGCGAGTTTTAGCTTAGGTGAAAAGATTCCAGAATCCAAGATAGTTCGAAAGATTTTGAGATCTTTACCAGAGCGTTTCAGGTCTAAGATTACAGCCATTGAGGAGAGTAAAAATATGGATGATATCAAGGTTGATGAGTTAGTTGGATATCTTCAAACTTATGAGTTAACTTTTCTATCTACAAAGAAAGGCAAATCTATTGCGCTGAAATCAGTAAAGAAATATAGGGATTCGAGTTCGGATGACGAGTCTCTAGAAGAAGATGATATTGCCTTACTTGTAAAGAAGTTTAGAAAAGCATTCCGTTTTAAGAAGGGCAGAAATTGGAAAGGTCAAAATTCTAATTCGAAACCTTTTGACAAACCAAATTGGAAGAGTGATGATCAAAGGGACAAATCTGAAAAGAAACAAGAGCAAGGGTTACAATGTTTCGGGTGTAAAGGATTTGGGCACTTAAAAGCTGAGTGTCCTACATATTTAAAATCCAAAGGGAAGAGTGCTATGAAGACATCTCTTTCGGATTCAGATGCCGGGTCAAATTCTTCAGATAATGAAAGCTCCAACAAGGACAAGGTAAACTTTCTTGCTTTTACATCTTCGATCAAAACTGATGAGATTTCTATTTTTGATGATGCAGGTGAAACTATAATTGAAGATGAAGATGATCTTGAGTCTTTGAAAGAGGCCTATCAAGATCTCTATGAGGAAAGTGTCAAGGTAAAGAAGGAAAGTATCTTGACTCTTAAAAAATTTGCTCTTGTTGAAAAAGAAAGAGATGAATTAATTACAAAATTAGAAGAAAAAGATAATATGATTTCAGAACTTATGTCCATGAACACTTCATTAGAAGAGTTTGCATCTATAGTTTCAAAAGAGTTGGACCAAAAAAAAGAACAACTTGAGAAATTTTCTTGTGGTACCAACAAGCTTAATAAGATGCTCAATATTGGAAATCTGAAAGTGACAAAAGAGGATTGGGTTTTAATCATACTAACTTTGTTCTCGTACCTTCTAACAAAGTTGATTTTGTACCTTCAAGTCAGCAAGGCAAGAGCACACCTGCTCTTCGAGAAAAAGGTAAAAAGGTAGTATCTAAAACTCCTACCTTTGTGAAATCTAAATTTTCCAGATTTATTCCTACATGTTTTCATTGTGGTAAAGTAGGTCATATTAAGCCTAAATGCTTTGATTTTTTGAAAAATGGAAAAAGGCATGTTCCACTATCTTCAAATGATTTGTCTAAGTCTGAATTTAGTAAGTTGATAGCTCAAGTAAGCATATTATCTAAACAAATTCAGATTATAAATCAAAGACTTCGTCCTTTCATGAATCAAAAAGTCATAAAAATCAGAGACCTACCCAATCTAGAGGACAAGCACAATTACTCGCTGGCCCATAACTCAGATTGTGCTTCCCACAAATAACTTCCATTGCCACAACTCCAAAACGATAAACATCAACTTTGTAGGTCAACTATCCCCAAAGAGCATATTCTGGCGCCTTATATCCTCTGCATAAAAAGGAAAAAACTATGAATATGGTCAATTTTCCTAGAAGAAGCTTGTTTTAGCCAAACACACTAAAGTTAGCAACAGGTCGTTACAGTGAAAGAGAGAGAAGAAAATGTAACTTTCATTGTTCCAGCTATTCGGGTGCTGATGTGGGTTTTCTCCCCTTCATCAATCCTAGCTAATCCAAAATCGGAAATTTTAGGGTTCAGATTCCTATCAAGCAGAACATGGGTACCTTTCATATCTCTGTGAACAATCTTGAGCATCGACTCTTCATGAAGAAAAGCTAAACCTTTAGCTATTCCAACAAAAAACTTGTGCCTTGTTGGCCAATCCAATTTCAGTTGAAAGTCTTCAGAGCCTATTGCCAAGGCATTAGGATATTTGAATTTCTTTTTTATATGGAACGAAACAGTATGAATTGAACGAATGGAAGTGCATAATTCTCACCAACAAGGCTCTTGCAAAGATTGATGAAGGCCCAGAAATCCATGCTTCTAAATTCCCCAAAATTGGTAAAAGTAGATAAGTATTCAGTGACTCAATATCTTATGTCGCAAGTAATACAGAAACCTGTGCTCAACACCATTTCTCCATGCAAAATTGGTAAACCCAAAAGTTAAATAAAAAGCTTACAAGTATGTGAGACAGCTGATGTTACCCAATTCCTTTGGTATCTCCCCTGACAACTGGTTCCCAAGAGCAGAGCTGAATTTGTGTGTGTGTGTTTTTTTTTTGTTAATTCATCACAGGAGTCGATAATTCTGTACATTTAACTGAATGAAAAGGAGTAGTAAATTGTATGGCTTACATAAACTTTAATGGCAGTGAACCCCATTGGATTCGTATTGAGCCACTTAGTTAGTTGTAAGCAAAATCACTGCCAATAAAGACATGGGTTCAATTTTTTCACTTATTCCTGGCAGAAAGAAAACGTAAGTGCATTTTAGAAACAGGTAAATTTTGGAAACGAGTCGCACACGTGCAAATCCCTGCTGCATGATCTGGCGATCAATTCAGAACAGAGTTTTCCCGGCCAGCTTCAACAAGAATATATTGTCAAGCATTGCATCTTGAAGGGCCAGAAGAGTTGTCTCAAGCATGTCAAGTCCAGCCTGGTTTGCGCAGATCTAGGTGTAAACATGGAAATCTATTTGTTTTTTAGGTGCCAAAGTTGCTTTAAATTTAAGACAGCACCACCAGCTTCGGAGTCAAACCGGAAGAGCTGTCCCCAAATTGGGATATCCTCTAGCTAGCCACATCGCCAAAAAATAAGGATACTTGCAGTAGAGATATGGTAACAGGTTCGACTCGATCACGATGGCAGTGGCATTTCATAAAATTCTATACAAAAGTAATCACCCACGCCACGAAAATGAACAGGTGGTGACCTTTTGTGTGCACGTCTTCAATATTTTTTCTATCTTTCCAGTTCCATTAGGAGTTCAATTGTTATATCTTTTAGATGGATCCTGAGATTAACGAGTGACCATCTTTGTTCTTCCTTTTTGAACTTACCCGGTAAAAAGAAAACATGAAAACAACATTCATCGGCGCACATGCAGAGAGGCTTGAACAGTATGGCTAAAAGGAAAAGGTTCCCATAGAACGAATGAAGAGGAGCAAGAAACAACCTCATACTTCAAGCTGACTTGCCACTTATTTGGATTAAGCTTAATTATTGTGTTATTAATTTTTAATAAATAAATTTTTGGTGTACAAATTCCAACGATCTTGTCTCCTGTCTATTTGCATATGAGTTCTTCTATCTATCAAGAGTTAACTGATTAACGAAAGATTAACATGAAGTCAAGGTTAAGATATCCATTAAGTTTAGCAGACGAAATGATCTATATGTCTAAAAAATAAATCATAATAATTTTTAAAATTATATCCTAAAAACTGATTTATTAAAAGTCAATATCACAAAAATTGTATTTATAGAATTACAAACTTTCTTAATTGGCCAAATATATTTCTATTTTTCTCCTACATTCTGTACAATAGTAGTCACAAGTTAATTCTATTATTTTAATTAAATTCTTTAAAAATCGACCTTTACAAGTGTGAAAGCTAGTTCTAACTTGACAATGTGGTCAGTTTTTTATGATTTTCCTGATTGCAAGTGATGTACATCAATGTGGGAAAAATTATACTAATAATTGATCATTAAATTATGTACATTTTTTTATGAATTTTAATAACAAACTTCTAACAAGTTAAATTGTAAATTTATTGAGTAGTTTAAAGTGAAATATAAATTACAACTATTGTAGTAATTAACTATTTGTCTTCTAAAATTCTTTCTTCGTGGAAATCGCACAGGAAAAAATTAAAATACAATAAAATAAAATAAAATAAAAACCTGACTGACTCAGAATAAAATGACTAAAATACACTGGCTTCGACATTCGATTTCAATAAAAACTCGGCAATTCCCTCTCGCCTTCGCCTGCTTAAAATGGAATCCCCAAGTCCAAACAGCGAAGACGACGACGTTTTCCTCGACGCCCTCGACGAACCCCCCTTCTCCCTCACCGCCGAGTCAGAGTCAGAGTCCTCCATTTCGTCCGTGACTCTCTCTTCTCCCTCTGCGGCTGCTGCTTCCACCACCACTCTCCGGCGCCGGTTGCTCTCTCGCCGCACTATATCCGGCGATGATTCAAAAGACTCGAACTTGGATACGGATTTCACTATCAGCCCCGACTCCTTTTCCGCCGAGGACAGCAAGCCCGGGTATCATATTTGCGGGAACAGGAAGGAAAAGGAAGAGCCCGAGTTCGAGCCGACTCTGAGCCCAGTCAGCTCGGCTGCTCAAGACCAGGAATTAAAATCGACCATAACCACCGAAACTGTCAACAGAGTCGTAGTCGACGATGACTCCGTTGAGTCGGCTGCGGAACGGGGGGCTTCCTCATTCAACTGGCTCATATTCATAGCCGGACTAGTAATAAAAGCAATTAGCTTCCAAATCAATCTCTTCGTCGCCTTTACAACATTTCCTTTCTTGTTCCTCTACCACTTTTACATATTCATCACGAACCCCTTCCAAACGTTGCGTCGCAGCACAGGCTACGGGGTCCAAAAACTGTCACAATTAGGGGACACCCTACGTCAAAGCCTGAGTCAATTGCTAATAGATCGGTTGGGGGAGCACAAGTGGGTCTGGAAGGTTGCATTGCGATGCGGGTGGGGTTTGCTGTGGTCGCTTTACATTTGCGTCATTTTGTGCGGCCTATTGGTCTCATCGCTCGTCGTTAGCGGGATTGTCATGAGGTACCTGGTGGAGGAGCCGATTCAGATGAAGGAGACGTTGGTTTTCGATTATACAAAGCACAGTCCAGTGGCGTACGTGCCGGTTCCATCGTGCGCTGGCGTCGGTTGTGGCGAGGATTGTGGAGAAGAGATTGGAGGTTTAAGGGTGATACCGCCTAAGCACAGGTTGCAGGCTACGGTTGCGTTAAAGTTGCCTGAGTCGAAGTACAACAAAAATCTCGGGATCTTTCAGGTACTCATTTGGTTTCGGTGAGAGTGAAAATCTATTTCCTTTTTTGAAGCCTTATGAATGTACGCTAGATGAAACACCAATTGAGTTTTTTGCGGTTTTATTTTATATACATCTATCATTTATATCCCCAATTATGCTAGGGAAATGGATTCGTTGATGATAATTTTTATTGCGGCGTCTTTCTCAATTGTTATATTGGAAAGTTTGGCTTTGTAAAAAGGAGCCTCTTTCTTTCCCTTCGCCAGCCATATGTGATATGTTGGCATTGGAGAGTGCAGTGTTTGAGTGGTATGTATGTCTATCCGCGCATTCTCACAAACAGATACCCTGAAGATTAGAGACTACTGAATGAAAATCATCTAGAACATTTGAATCAGTTACAATAGAGATGCATATACGCACACCCACCCACACATGCACTCTTTAATCCGGAAAAACATTGGAGTCTATTGAAAGTGAGGAGAGGGAAGAATGCTATTTCTCTGAGTGTGGTGCTAATGTTTCACTCTTGAAACCGTGAAAATATCGGAGGCTATTACAAGTTGAGGGGGAAGAATGCTCTTATATTGGGTAGGCTCTTGTATTGTTTCAAAGTTTTCTATTTTTCTCTTTTGTTTCTCTTCTTTTCAGTTTTGGGTACTATTTTGGCAGCGGACATTTGACTGGTGATAATGATCTGAATCCGTTAATCTCTGTTCTGTTTGTTGTCATTTGGTGTCAGTATTCATATGTGAGGAGACTTTGTTTGACTTTTTAAAATGTTATTTTGAAGGTCAGAGTAGACTTACTTTCTGCTAGTGGCAAAACCCTTGCCAGTTCACGCCGTCCATCCATGTTACAATTCATGAGTGAGCCTATCCGTCTTGTGATGACTTTTCTCAAGATTGCTCCTCTTCTTACTGGTTGCGTAGCAGAAGCACAAACTCTTAGTCTGAAGTTCAGAGGCTTTACTGAGGGAGATGTGCCCACTTCCTGCTTAAGGGTTACAATTGAACAGCGAGCAGAGTACCGCCCTGGTGCCGGTGTCCCAGAAGTATATGATGCGGCTCTAATCCTTGAGACAGAACTTTCCCTTTTTAAAAAAGTTATATGGTACTGGAAGAAGACTATATTTATCTGGATGAGCATGATGTCATTTATGATGCAGTTGGTGTTTACTCTAGTGTGTTGTAGACCTATTGTTATTCCAAAAGCAAGGCCGAGGGATGGGTCTGCTAGAACTATTGGTAATCAAGACAGTCCCCCCGCTCAAGGCTGAGAAGGTGGCATCTACGTCTTTCTGGTGCTCTGTGTCTTGTAACAGTTTCAACTCCATTCGGTACGGCACCCTAACTTCCATCTTCCACCATTTTTTGAATCTTTTAAATGAAGGAAAAAGAGCTTATGTTGTTGTACTCAGTTTCTTATGACTTAAGAGATAGTTTTCAAACAGATCTTATAGCAAAATTGATAGTGAGGATGTAAATTGGTGTATCAAAAGTTCTTTGCAAATCTGAAAATAATTGGACATCTTTTTTCAGTCATACAACGTCATGTACTTTCCAAGTAAAGCAATTTGGACTGATTATGCGTCTAGCAACCAGAGTTTTATCACCCTTGTCATCCCCACATACGAGTAGTTTTGTTGCACTGGTAGAGTTTTCATATATACTTACATTAAGTTATATATATATGTGTGTGTGTGTGTGTGTGTGTGTGTGTGCGCATGCATGTAGCTGTCTACGATTGTGAAAGTTGGTCATAACAGATAAATTTCACCCCAATAGTGTCCCTATCGAGCTTGGTTCTTGGTTATTGGTTCGATTGTGTTTTGGACATATATGGTATGGCTGTCACCGGCTGCAAATGTTTTAGTCCTGAAACTGTTTCAATCACAAGATTTTTCTTGATGGCGTCTAAAGCCCCACTGGTGGCCCTTCATGTTTCAGCCAACGTCTCCTGTAATGCAGGAAACCTCGAAGGCTCGAAAGGATTGGTCATGACTGCTTCCATACCACCATCCATGACAGAGCAGTTGTGTTCCAAAAAATACCGTCTATTCATTTGACTCTTTTAAGGTTCTTTTTAGCAAGATTCTTGAGTCGATGCCGTGGCCTTAAAATGGGGCATGTTATATGTCCTCTCTTACTCGCAAGTAAAACACACATTCTTTGAGCTGTAGGGATATGAACAATTAAGACTTCAGTAGATCTTCAATTGATGGAACTAGCTGTGAGGTGGAATTTTAAGAATTATTAAGCCCGGCAGGCCCTTGTTCGCCTAAGGTACCCAGTCCAAATAACTATGCCAATTATAACCTTAGTCCAGTGGCAAGGATTAGATTTACAACCAAGTGGAATTTGCAGAGAACAGCCCACTGAAACACAAAGGACCGACACTCCATTCTTTGTTAGCTGATTGCTTTGAGGCCTCTCTCTCTCTCTCTCTCTCTCTCTTGTTCCGTGTCGGGCGAATATAGAACTACACTAGGCTCAAATGACTTAACTCTGAAAGCAACCAAGCTTCCAAGTCGTATGACAAGAAATCCGCAAAACATTTTTGCAAGTTGGTTCACAAAATGGACATCCCGGAGAACCATTTTCGGCAATGAGATCCGTTTTGAAAAGCAATTGGGTGGGTCATTTTACAGCTTTTTGGGTATCCCCGTTCCTGCTTTCTTATGTAAGCATAAATATTATGCATCTTTCTGTTTCATCCTCCTACCCTTTTGGACAACCGACCAAAGTTGGTTCGTTTATGTGAGTACATGTCACGCCGAAGTAAAATGGAGACAGCACGTATGATCCAGCCCCAAAGTTGGAGATATTCTATCCAGTCCCCAGTGTCTTTAACTAGTTTTAGTCCCCCTTCTTCAAGGCTCAAGGTATGATCTAATAGAGCTTTTTAGACTAGGAAGAAGCTACGCAAATTTGAGAAACTCCTTTCTTTCGAGTCAAATGGGTTGAATTTAAGCAACAATATATGCCAAGGAAAAAGCTAGCTATATTGTCGGCCCACGGGGGTTGAGAAGCTTTTTCAGCTAGGGATTATGACGTCTGTGCTAAAGGAGGAGGATCATGACTCACGTGTTAGTTAGCTAATTAAAGATAACTGTACTCCTTTTATTTATGATTCATGTGAATCAAGCAGATATAGCTACTGGCCATGGTTCAAAATTAAGCTTCTTATCCTTATCCATTTCAGGATTAATGGCGGCTCACTCTCTATATATATATATATCTTTTCCACGTGCGATCCCTCTTTCTCTCTCCCACACGTTATCCGCAGGAGTTTAGTCTTTGTCGTTAGAGTCGTTCAAAGTAGTTATTCGTTATACGACACTAGTTGTAATAACAACCAAAGAAACCTTTCATTTGTATAGCTAAGGTAGATAGTATGTGCCATTTGATAACGCCGCAACAGGGCAAACATTATATAGGGTTCCTAGTGCAAAACTACGTACGTAGTAATGACCAAACATGCAAACCAATTACTCTTTTCCTCTTTGTGCTCCTAATATAATCAGATGGAGCTGTTGCTTCTCGAACCTCTTAGGAAAGAGCCACTCTTGGTGATCTCGCGCAGCGGCTTGTCGGTGAACCGGATTAGGTTGTAGATCCATGCGCCGGATATAGCCCCAAGGAAAGGTGCTGTCAGGTACACCCATATCCCATTGTACTGGCTGTGCACAATTGCAGGCCCCAAGCTTCTTGCTGGATTCATTGATGCTCCTGAAATCGGCCTGTAAAGTCGGATCCCCACGTCAGAAACATACCAAATATGAGGAAGTCCTCACGTACGTGATCCTCTACATAGAATATTCCATATTCCCAGGCAATCAGATTGAGAGACATTACCCGGCAAACATTACGTTAAGTAGGACCGTTGATCCGACAGCAAGGCCAGCAAGCTCTCCGATCTGCAGAGACCATATAAAACACTTTTGAACGGTGGACGAGAATTCATACGTAATTGTCAACACGGATAAGCTTAAAAAATTTGTTTGTTCTTTGCAACTAAAACACGTTAGGCTTAATGTATTCGACAGATTACATGATGGACCAAGATTCGGGATAGGATAGGTCAACGAACTAGCGCGAATAATTAGCCAACAGCAACTGGGTAATTATTTAACGACATCAATGGAAAATTTGAGACCAATGAAAGGTCGGGGAGACTAACAGCTCTGTTGTCTGTGGCAACACCGGATATGATAAACATGAGGTAGAATGTGATTATAAACTCAACCACGAAAGACTGCATCTCCGACCCAGCCGGCATTGTTCCTGCAAACCGGTCCTGGCTCCCATTGAAAAGCAACCGCAGGGTTCCGTTCGCCAGTGTTGATCCGAGGACTTGAGCTGAGACATAAGCTGGCACCTGCGACACATTGACAAAAGGGAAACACAATCAAGCTTGAATTTTAACCAGGGAGATCGACAAACTGGGTTTTCACAGCACCCATCTGAGCTTAATTTAATGAATCATAACAAAAAAAATGGAGAATTTGGCAGGTCTTGAGCTTGGCATTTTCTGCGGAACTTTATGTTGGATTACAATGTGTCATTTGTAAAGGCGGTGGTCAAAGGAAGTCGAGGCGTCATCTGCGACTGCTTGTATCAAGCTTGAATCACGGCAAATTTCCAAATTTACGTGATCAATTTGTTTGTTGATTAAACAAAGTCGAGGACAGAGAGATGTCCTCGGAAGGAAAGTTGGTTATATTCAAATTGACAAAAGCGTTTTAAGTCACTTTCTTGCTGTGCACAGAGCAGTACAGAGTCTCTTGGGTAGCTTACCTATTGAGTGGAAGAGAGAGAGGTTATGGTTGGTTTAGTTTACCTGTTTCCATGGAAACCTTTTGCAAGTGGCGAAAGCAACGGTGACTGCAGGGTTGAAATGGGCACCGGAGATGTGACCAACGGAGTAAACCAAAACCATCACAGCCAGTCCCCAAACGATTGAAATTCCGGGCAAGGTCACCACCTTGCCATTGTCCGAATTTACCACCACCGACGCACAGCCGGCAAACATCAGGAAGTACGTTCCCAGCACCTCGGCAAGCAACTGTCATCGAAAACGATCGATTTCCATTTACATGTAAATTAATAAATTTGTTTCTCTAGATTTATATTGTCAGCGGACAGATTGAAATTGGCTTAGACAGAGCTGAATATTGTAAAAGAACTCCAAGTATATATGCTCTCTTCCATTACGACAAAGAGATCAGTTGGAGATGCAAGTGATGAGCATGAGCATAAAGATATCGAAATGGGTTTCAAAGAAAC
This sequence comes from Myrica gale, assembly GCA_963930655.1. Classification (NCBI taxonomy): domain Eukaryota; kingdom Viridiplantae; phylum Streptophyta; class Magnoliopsida; order Fagales; family Myricaceae; genus Myrica; species Myrica gale. The sequence continues at coordinate 11,308,838 of OZ005603.1, read as the reverse complement.
CAATACATTAGTGATCTCGGTTCCAGAATATGACAGGAAATGTTCAAAAATAAACTTGGAAAAGATGAGGAGTCACCTTCTGCATGAAAGACACAGAGACACAGGCGCGTGCTCCTTGGCTGGCTTCACCTTCTTTGACATTCAAAACAACATCCCGGTTTCCATTATTATCTGAATTCTCAGCTGCCATCTTTCTTGACACAAAATAAGCAAAGAGTCAGGGGAGCAGAGAGAGATTGCCCGGCTTTGGCTCTCGACTTGGTAGTGGGCAAGACCCAGCTGAACAGCTCGAATTTATAGGTACCAAAAAGTCTCAACAATAACGGGGAGAGAGGGAGGGGTGTGGACTTTTTTGTAGATAAATAGAGATTGATCAATTGGGCCTTTTTTCTGTCTCTTCCTCGTGTTTGCCTTTTAAAATATGAGAGATCGTTGAAAACAGAGGAGCATTGATTGAAGGCTGCTTCAACCACCCACCGTACATACAGTACAGAGGGACATGAATGAATGCCCGTTAATGTTTTCCAAAACGCAATTAATTTAACCTCCTTGTTATGACAGTCCACATGATACTCATCCAATCGATCGGCCATGACCAAGAGTTAAAAATAGACAAAAAAAAAACTAAGTTTTTATTTAATTTGAATATAACAACTAACAAGGATGTGCATGAGATTAAAATAATATTTGCATTCCCATTATATGAGGGTACATTTTGAGAAACTATATATTTAATTATTTTGTTAAATTTTCTATTGTTTTTTAAGGGAATAACATTTCTAAAAGATTGGTCGAGATGATATGTTTTATCTTAAAGTCTAATACAGATTATAATAAATATATTAATGTAACGTTACGTCAGTAAGATTAATTTACTGGACCAAAAGAGCCAGCCTAGACATTTAAATCTTTCTTACACATATTTTTTTATTATTTGCTTATGTGTGTATTTATGTACTGTAAAGAACTGATTCGAACATCGAGGGAGCAAGAGTAGAGAAGAACAGTAAAATCGTAAATTTTTGTTCTGCATCGGTATTCCATGAGACCACTTCCTCATTCATTGACTCGGTAAACGAAGTACAAAAGAATTAACAGTGAAAAGTAAACGGTCTTCAGCAGAATCTACTTGGTATTCTAGTATTCAATAAACGAACATATAAAATCTCAAAAAAAATTATACAAACACCTATATTTTTTACACAATTTTTAATAATTTTTTATACAAATTTCAATATTTTTTTAAAAAAATTATAACAAATATTCTCTCTCTAATATTTTTTATTAAACAATTATATCAAATCATCTCTTTTTACAATTTTTTTACAAAATTTAACAAAAATTAAATATATTTAAAACTTTTCACCAACTCTTATACAAAAACTTAATAAAACTTTAATCTACATAAATATTCACAATTCAATCAAAATACTAAAAATCTTACTATTTTTTACAAAAGGAACATAGTATGTTAGAAGAGGTAGACTATAAATCTCATCCTATAGTTTATTTTCCTATTTTGTCCTAGGTTATGTTCGTTTCCTACATTTTTTCAGGATTCAAATACATTCACAAAACTATCACCGAACATATTCAGAATTCAAACACAAACACCAATACATTTTACACAATCTCCAACAACTTTTTTACTTTTTTATTCAACATAAATTTTCTATTTCTATATTTTTTCACATAACTCTAATATTTTTTTATTAAACAATTACGTCAAATCATTTCTCTCTCCACTTTACACAAACACTAATAAAACACTATTCAACATAAATATTCACAACTTCTCTAAAATCCTACATTTTTACTCAAACCGAACGTCTCCTTAATGGTTCAAATCATATTTTGTTGTGATTTTTTTTATAGAAAAATATCCGATAAAACAAAGAAAAGACGACCTGATAAGATGATTTTTCAATTTGTTGTTATAGGTGAATTCTATGTATGTTGTTTCTGTCTCTGAATTAGAGAATATTTCTATTGAGGTACTGCAGCGTTAGTTTAGTTATAAAATTACACGATCAAATAAAATAGCAAAAGACAACTGCTCGCATAAAAGTTAAATAAAATTGAGAGGAAACCAATGTTGAAAAAACAAAACATAGATATGTCTGTTTTTAAATAGGGCAAGAAATATGCAGGCTGGTATATTAATTAAGGAACAAGTTTCAAATGTAGCGTAATGGGTTTCTAAAAAGGCCTAATTATAAGAATTCCAATTAGTAAATTAGGACATCTCTTAACTTTTGGGGGGGGGCCTTAAACACATAACGCGTATAGCTAGCTGCCTGCCTGCAAGCAAAGAATGTCGTGGGATAATACACGAATTCTTGGGCGAATCCAACAGCACAAGTTCTTGGGCTGTCTCGCATTGTTTACAACTTTCAGCATTCTGCATAGTGCTCTTCTTTGGCACCTACTGAATACAGCAATCAGCCCGCGCATTAACTATTGAAATTTGAAACACATCCATTATGAGAAAATAGATTAAGACAATTACTTGTCATTTTCAACTCTACGTGTACCAATGGATTGTGGATCCACAAATTCAATTAGTTTGCTTTAAATATTACAATTCATACCATGTCTTGGAGAGATCAAGAGAATTGGGTAATCAGGGTACACTCTCTCTCACTTGCGAGTCATATTGTCGTAGACCTAACACATATAATATTACATTGAAATCAAGATGAACTGTGGAATCAGGTATTGAATTCAAGAACTAAGTATGGGTACGATACCATATAAATTTACCGTACATTTGTCTTAAAAGTTTAAACGGATAAGAAGGAGTAGGTTTTATTATTTAAATTATATTTTTTTAACATTTTATTTGCATGTAACAAGGTAACACCGTTTTTAAGTGAAGGTATGGTTCAGGTATGGCTTGCTCATCTGAACTTACCAGACAGATTGGTTGGTGATCAACTGGCATTAGCTTGATCACTATTATATATAAGAGCTCACGAGGGCCGGGCCATTTTCACAAATATATAATAACTCATGAATCCAAATGATTCTATATTAATTGTCTCAAATACCAACAGATGTAATCAAACAGCAACCCTAATCTTAATTAAATCCCTCTACTTTTAATTAATTTAAATTACATCTCACAATATATGCACGTACGTATGACTTATGAGCAGTTCGATCATAGGTCATAATATAAGCCAATCCAAATTAATTTAATAGCTAGCTTTTGGTTTTGAACTGATCGGTCATCCCTTACTTCAACTAAATTTTAAAAAAAAAAATCTCTCAAAACTATACAAATCCCTGGTTTGTAGTCTTATTTTATTCCTGATCCCTCGTAATCAACCATCAACAAATCAATCTTAACAGCTAATTAATTACACTTCATCTGGTAAGCAAAAATCCGTAATCCGGGTATTAGTTCCACCAAAGTGAGACTAATGCTCGGTTTGTTTTATAAAATTTTACCCATTCTAAAATTTTAACACAATAAAATATTACAATATAATCTCTCTCACCATCAAATCATTACTGTTCACTACAAAAAATATAAAAAAATTAGCTTTCTCTTTAATTTTTTATTAAACTCAATACCTAAAATTTTAGGTCTCAAACACAATCTAAATGGAGACCAAAACCACTGGCATTGCCGGCAGCTAGTTGTTGACTAAAAGTTTAATCACTGTCATAAGTATACATGTGGCGGTCGATTCCTTCTGTGTTGGAAGTAAATAGTGGTTAAGACTCGAGGATCAGTTTTGATGGTCCAGCAGGTAGGTCCAGGCCCAGGCCCACCTTTGAAAGAAGATTTATCGTGGGGACACAATACACATACCGTTAGTCATAAAGGAGGAGAAGGTGCACTTTTTTATGGAGATGGACTGGACAGATCCCTACAAAGATTCTTTTTACATGACCTTTACTCCTGTTTGCGAGTGCTTCCACACAACAAGAACAAAAAACAAATAGACAAGTACAAGTATGCCCCAGTTAGATCATGATATCACACTCTGTCATAGATTACGTGTCGAATTGATGAGCAGGATAATTTAAAGGATTTTTTCATTGACCCTAAGAAACCTTCAATCATCATTTTACACCCATTTAACGAATGGTTGGACAATTCCTCAATTTTTTTCTAAATGTAATTTAATAGGTAATTTTAAGTCCTTACATAATGAAGACTATACATTAAGATGTAATTTTTATATTACGTATATTGATTAAAAACACTTTAATATAAATTTTAAAAGTCTTGATCTTAGTTAATTTTTTCAATATTAAAAGAGAGGAAGAGAGAAAATTAATTAAAGAAATGAGTAATTTTACAATATATATATATTAGGGCTGAAAACCGGAAATGCGGTCCGGTTTTTAGACCGCATTTCCGGTTCTCTTATATTAAAAAGTGGTCCGGTCCGGTCTAGAGCACTTATAAGACCGGATTTATTTTTTAAAAAAAAATTTGCTCTGTAGTAATTAAGGGTGTATATATTTTTTAATTTTTTTAAAAATTTTGAAATGCGGTCCGGTCCAGTCCGGACCGTATTATCGGGTTTATGAAATCCGGTCCAGACCAGACCACATTTTATTTTTGAAGACCGCAAAACCGGTCCGGTCTTGCGGTCCGATCCGGTTTGCGGTCCGGTTCTAATCACCCCTAATATATATATATATATACATATGCTTGATTGATAGAGTACTAACAGCTGTCTTTTAACGAAGGAAAAAATATACTTGTATTTTACGAATTATTACGTGCTTTACACTTTGCAGCTTAAATGATTACGTTTGAAATATTACACTCATAAATTACTCATTTCTAATATATTATACTCTCTGTCTATTTTTTTTTGTTAAATTGAATATAAATTTAATTTTTTTATACGAAATGTTGAGTTACATTCAAAAGTATAATCATCGTCACGTAATTTATGAGTGCATTTCTCAAATGTGATAAACGTTTAAGGTATAAAGTGTAAAATTTATAATAATTTTCGTGCGTAAAAAAATACAATTTTTTCTAATTCTAATCGTCCGAGTCACCCAATGAAGACCGGTAGATCAGTATCTCAATCATGAGTGAATTTTTTTTTTCTAAGGTGAATACTTAAACAAATGAGCCCCAAGTTATAAGTGCGTAACTAGTGCATCCAAATTTTCCAATTGGATCCACAAATTTGGTGCGTGATAAAGAAGCCAACGACCAAACAGAAGAAAACTGTTTTTCAATGCGCATGCAAATTAAATCTAACCTCCCACTATTCACCGTTTCAACGCTGTGCTCGATCGGGCATCATTGAAGCTTTTTCGGTTTCCTTTTTTCTCTGGACAAATACCACACCCATTAATTTGCATGCTAGAATTGGATTTCGATAATTGCCATATACAAGATGGTGGGTTGGATGGTCCAATTCAGAAAATAAGTAGGCACTTATGTAAATCTTACCGCAGTTAATATTATTTGTATTAATTACCGTCCTACGCTACTTTCAATGTTATCCAGAAGTCTCATTTTCACCCCGGATTATTTGGATATATTGTTGAGTTACATGAGAAAGCTAGCTAGCAATGATTCTATACTGTGTCTCTTCGATGTGTAAGTGCATCAACTTGGTTTCCGACATTAATCAGCAGTTCATCAAGGTCGGCCTAAGTAAACTATGGACCATTCGTGTAAGATCGTCAGCTTTGTGTGATCATGATGTCGGCAACAATTTCAGCCAGAGAGTTGGAAGGCTATGATACCAAATAACAACTATTCTCAATTCAAATTCAAATTGACTAAGTCTTGAGTGAAGATCACCAAGTCATTGTAGGCAGAGAATTCGGGCATGTGAATAGATCTCCCATTAAGAGGACTACTGTTTGCTTATGCAATCTCACCTTCCGCAGAAAATTTCACACCAATTTTTGCGTGGAAAAGCTTGACCCATTTGGTCAGTACTTACTAGAAACCTTTGGTTTTTAGTGGCAGACAAAAGACTCCACCAGTGACACTTTATTTGGAAGTTACCCTGCCTCTGCGTCCTGATCATCTTTTTCTAATTTTCTAATGTTTCTCATGATGTTTTTCCAACCCGACACTTTTTAAGGTAGTGCATGCTTAGGAATTTCTTAATCTAAAGTTGGATCAAGTTACATGCACTTGTACACTTTAATTTCGCTGTCCTATAATAGTCAAATGATTAATTTGGTTACTTTTAGACTGAATAGCTAGCTCTGAATATTGATGCATATGGCGAGGGGTGTCTCCACGTGTCTTATATTTGCCATGAAGTTAAGCTTCCGGTCAGGGCTGGCTCAAGGAGTAGGCAACTTGAGCGACTGTGCCCCTACCTCCAAGCATGGCCCCAAGTAAAAATTTGTGTTTAAAAAAAAAAATCTCAAGTAAGAGTGAAGCTTAAAGAAACAAAATTAGATTTCATATATAAAGTTATCTTTTGAAATAATTTTTTGTATTAAGGCCTCAAAAATTGTTTGTGTTCAAAATTCAAGGTAGCTCTATTTTGTGAAAGAACATTTTTTAAGTAAATATTTTTTATTTTATTCAAAAATAAAACGTCTCACTTTTAATTTTTGCTTTAGGTCTTTATTTTCATTGAACCGGCTCTGCCTCCAGTGCCAACCAGGTTAGGTTGATTCATCTAAACTTGATCCACAGAGGGTATTGTCCCGTTACCAAAAAAAAAAAAAGGTAAACTCTTTTGAAAAGACAATTAATTTTTGGTTGCTTTATTTAAGGCTCGCGTTGAGATTTCTACCAAGATTTATATAGTTGAGAGCTCATGTCTGTGTTCGAGATTTCTACCGAGATTTCTACCATGCAATACAATAAATTATGCTTTAGGTGGTAAAATTTTGGGTGTCAAACCAAATTTTGTCACCTAAAGTAAATTTTCTATGACAAAATATTAATTTCGTCACCCAAAATCATTCAAGAACTCCAAAATCGTTTGAACTTGTCACGATCACGTTCGGACGTATTGCTGGTGTGACGACATACACGTGTCGTAAATGAGTGAAGAAAAAAACCGTCACAAAAAAATAACGTCCGGACTCTCATGATACCCGTTCGGACTCTTTGCAGGGTGACAAATTTCACATCGTCGTAACTTAGTGACAATTATAATCGTCACAATTTTTACAATACCGTCCGGACTCCGTTTATACACAGTCCGAACGGACATTACCTAACGAATAGTAATCGTCAAGCTAGAATGACAAATTAAAAATCGTCATATATACTTAATTCAGTCTGGACGTTATAAACCACGTTCCAACGAAAAAAATACCCAAGTCCGGACGGTACAAAAAAGGTCCGCACGATTATAAATGCTTCTTCCGCGAATCGAGTGCATCCACGTTGCAAAACTTCAGACACGTGACATCCATACAGTCCAGACAAAAAAATAGCGTGCGGACCGTATAAGTTCTAGAACCATTTCAAATCGGGCATATTTAATGACGTTAAATTTGATAGGGTCACGTGTCAGTATAACCGTTGAAACCAGTCCGAACGCTAATATAACACATTCGGACGGTTACTGGCCACATTAAACCGACAGACATTGTCAAAATCTCAAACTCACTCGTTCTCTCGTACTTTTCTCTCGTACACTCGTTCTCTCGTACTTCAGGTAAAACATTTGTTATGTTGTTTTATTTTATGTATTTCGATTAAATAACGTCGATAGTTTAGTTTTTTATATTGTTTTATTTTATGAAATTAGGTTGTTTGGCTATTTTTCGTCGAACCACGTTCGGACGTCGTGAAACGACGTCCGGACCTGTTATAAACCTTCAGGAATGTTCTTTTACGTTCAGACTCGTTTTATTATGTCCGGACGTCCTAAAATTTAAACGACGCAGTTTGACATTCGTTCGAACGGTGTATACTCATGTTCGGACGGTTTTGCTAGGTTGACCATGGAACACTCTGGAAGAAGTATCACCAATGTCGGGGGAAAGACAGAGCGACCATCCTGGGCAGACGCGTATTTAGCGGAGTTAAACGAGAGTATTTGGGCAATCATGCGGCAGACGCATTCATTGTGCATGAAGCTCCACTGTCGCTTGACCGGTCTAAAGACGAAACTTGCTCTAACGGATAGGGCTATAACGGAAAAGCTAAATATTATGCGGAGAGAACTAATAAGGATGAGAGAACAATTGTCTCTATTGTTCCAGGCTGTCCATACTGTTCCGGTACAGCTGCAGACATTCGTCAAACGAGTGAATAATATGGAGAAGCATTTGGCGCATGTTCGTGATGCCCTCGGACAAGATTTGGACGAACCAGTCACAACTCGTGATTTGAACTAGTCTTCTGTTTCTGCTTTAAACTTAGTTACTTATTTATCGTTTTAAGGACCGTTTGCGACTTGTAATAGATATTACGATTGTGTTTTTCGTTCGGTATTTGAATTATTTTTTATATTAATTATGTTTTTTCAGTAGATTAAATTTATTACAATTTAAACGGATAATTCGTAAAATTAAATAACTAGTTATAATTAAATTGATGATTAGTTATAATTGATATTTAATATAAAAATATGATTAATTATACATATATTTTTATGTATTTTAAATAAAGAAAATAAGTTAAATATTTGTGCCAAATTATATTGAGTTGAATGAAATAAATTAAATTATTTACTTAAATTAACTCATTTAAATAAATTAGGTTGCTAGCGTAATAAAGTAAATTGTGTTAATTTAATCTGTGAAATAAATCTGTTATCCGTTCGGACTCTCTACATGCGCGTCCGGACTCCTTCATCTCAACCGAAAGTAAGTGAGGTACCCGTTGGAACGGTTGTTGAGACAGTCCGGACGTTCACTTAACTGTCGCATGACGTACACGTGTTTTAAACGGTTTAAAGTTTGACATTTAATACAGAGTACGATGATTGAGCCACGTGTACAGAAGGAAGTCCGGAAGGTAAGAATTACGTCCGGACGAGTTCGACGTATTTTGAAAAGATGAACAGTTCGTCATTTTCACGAACACCAATTGTTTTCCCTCAAAAAAGCTCTCAAAACTCAAGTTTTTTCTTCACAAATCTCGACGTCACTCTCTTGTGTATCTAATCACATCCAAGTATGTTTTGCTTATTTTTAACAAGATTTTAATGGTGAAAACTTCTTTTTTATATAGTTTTATGTATAGAACTTCAATTATATTTTTTGTATAGTATATCGTGTTTTTTTATTGATTTTTACGTAGAAATTGATTGTGTTAAGTGTTAGGTTTGTTTTAAGTATATTAGTTTGTGTTTTGGTGGAATTTTTGGGCGAGTGGGGAGGTGGAGGGACGCTGTCATAACTGAGTTAACTCGGTCATCGTTCACACAGCATTCGGACTCATTCTGTAGGCATCCGAACACGTGTATGAACGCAGTCCAGATGCTTTAATATTAAATTTAAATAGTTTTTTATCGTCTTAGGGTTGGGACGGGTACCCAAAATCGATACATTGACGTTTTGATCATGTCCGGACGCGTTTTGTACACGTCCAGACAGCTATATTTATGTTTGGACGATGTAGTTTTCGTTCGGACGTTGTGCTAACCGTGCGAACTATATTTTGTGCATATTCACTTAAAAAATGAGTAAGCGTCCACGTACCAGCGGCCAAGCTGATGAAGAGCAATCTTCCACTTGAGTTTTGACAGTGGAACAGCATACAACGATCATTATGTCGCGCTCGATTGTTGTCGAGCGGGACATCAAATTGGCCGACTTTAACGACCTCACATTTGAGGGTCCGGACGCTTCCGGAAGTGGTGGAGGGGTTAGGTTGGCTTCCATTGATCCATAGGACCGGCTATGCGTCAAAAAATATGGTCCGGGAGTTTTATTGCTCTATATTACGGGCGAGGGACCTCGAGGAGCCTATTATGGAGGTCATTGTCCGCAACGTTCCGATAATATTCTCGTTGGACGAGCTGGCGAATTTCTTGGGGTACGAGAGAGATTTGGCAGCGTTCCCAAACCTGCCAATGAGCGAGGAGGGCCGGCCTACTAAGGCCGAGGTATTCCGGACCATGCTGGGGATGATACAGCGATCTTGGACGGAGCCTATATGGTACACGGGCAGCTGCTTCCTTTTTGGCGGATCATGCATATGATTATATGCTCCTCCATCGACCCGAAGAAGCACACCACAGAGCTGTCTTTTAGCCGGGCCGAATTCCTGTACTTAATAGTTGTACGGGGGCTATCTGTTGATATAGCATCATACATCTATCAGTTCATTCGCACAGAGGCCTTGAAGATTGATGTTACGACTTCATTGTCGCACGGGATACTTCTGACCCAATTCCTGCACACCATGTTGGTACCTGAGGGTGGTGACAAGCCAAAGGCGCATCCACTGGGGGTGATCAACAAGACCACGCTCTCCACATCGATGGCCCAAACACGTCAAGCGCTGCAAGCCGCTCGGGTTGCTAGAGGAAGACGACATGAACAGCCCGCGGAGGCAATGAAGAGGGAGGATCTTGGGTAGAGCTCGACCCAAGGACTTGGGCCACAACGACCGAGTAGGATGAACGATATGATGAAGGAGTTGTCTCAGCGGATGCAGTCGGTCTTGCAGCCCACCCATTGGATGGTCAGTGATATCAGTCGTCGTCTGACGGCTTTGGAGCAGAAGGTTGCCGACATGGATGCTTAGTGGAAGAAGGAGGTCGCTGCACTTAAGGAGAGTTTGAGGGGCGTGGCAACCGGTGCAGAGTTATTTCCCCTGACTGAGCGAGTCGTACTGATAGAAGAGCACCTTCGTCATGTCCGTCACGTCCTATAGCTCACGGATGATGATGATTAGTCTTTCTTATTTACTTTTATTATCAAGTTTTTTTTATTATGTTTTGAGGACATTTAATTTTATATTATGTTTTGTGGACATGTATAGATTTTGTCTGATGTTTTTGTTCATATTATGTTTTATGTCAATTCAGTTATGTTATTTGTATTTATTAGAAATTAATATAATATGTTAATTAATATTACGTTTATAATTTCGGTACATTCATTCAAAAAAATATTTATTATTTACATTATTAACTAACTTTGGTTATTTAAAATTTGCTAATAAAGATAATGAAAAAAATGAAAAAAAAAAAAGTAAATACATATTGTCCAAAAACGTTCGGACCTGAATTTATCCGTCCGGACTTTTTTTTTACTACCGTTCGGACCGTTTTTGTTTATTATCAAATGCTATGGTATTGATATTGTAAGTCCTAGTTTCAGGATTAAGGCAACCCAAGAGGGGGATGAATTGGTTTTCTAAACTTTTCAGTTAAAACCCCCAAAAATGTGTTTGCAAGTAAATACTACTTTAGCACAAGTATATAATATGCGGAACTGTAAATAAGTGCTAAAGTAAGAAGAAAGGTAACAGAAGCAAACACAGTATTTTTAGGTGGTTCGGCAAACCCGCCTACATCCACCCCTCAAGCTCCTTCACTTAGCCTTGAGGTTTTCCACTATCTTCAACCAATAGCTTACACACTAGCTCCCGGGATCAACACTCAAACTCACCCAAGTGGTTTGTCTGGCTCACCACTCACAACCTCATCAAGCTTGAGATATACACTCTCAAAGCTTATTCTTTAGTGAACAACCTCACTAAAGGAAACACCTATTTTGATAGGTAGATTTAGGAACAAGACTCTCTCAAAGAGTGGATATACTCTTTATTCACACAAAGACAAGGATATGAAAGTGTGTTTTGTGTGAATGATATGAGAAATATAGAATAGGAAGGTTTAGAATATTTCCCAAGTAGTATAAATGATATGCGGTCGTTGGATATTCATTTTAGACGAAATGAAGGTGTATTTATAGGCCACATATGAAAACTACCCGTTTATAGCCGTTAGGGGTCGATTTGACAATTTTACCATTGTACCGGTCGACCGCTTCAAGTAGCCGTTGCCCAACGGTCATAAAATTTGAATGCTGTCAAATTTTTGTCCTACGCGCGCAGTCGACCGCTATAAATCATTTTCATCATCCTCTACAGACGGTTGACCACTTCATGTAGAGGTCGACCGCTATAATTCATTTTCATAGACCGGTTCATTTAAAATCATGTTTTTGACCACTTTTAAACATTCAATTTTAAAGACTTACTTCTCATAAGTATATGAAAGGTATGGGAATATATTTGGGGTGTTTTGAAACCTTTAAAAATATTTTAATCTTTCTAACAAAAGGTAAAACAGTTTGTGCACGTTTTGAAAGATATGCAAGTGTGATTCATAATCCTTGTCAAAAGTGAAACAAAGAGTTACAAGGATTATAACCTAAGGCCTTGAATCTTCACTTTGAGCTCCTTGAATCTTCTTGTTCTTCTTTCTTCAAGTATTTGGCTCTTACATCAAGTCGTCTTTGTCTTTGAAGATGTCTATTTTATAAACTTCATCTATTTATTGAAATCATCAAAATCTCGATTGTGCACAAAAGCCAACAGGTATTTCCTAAACAGGTTTGAGTAATGTAAGGTAGTGTTCGGACGGTATGTGACGGTCCGAACATATATGTTATTGAGCATACGCCGTCATTTGAGAATTACTAAAACGGTGTGTTGAACTGTAAAAGGGAGTGCGGATGGTTAAATAGTAGTTCCGACGTATATGAAAATTTTGGCGGTATGAATTCCCTCGAAAAGTAATACAAGTATGAGTCCGAACGACATGTTATCGGTCCGAACGGTATTCAAAAGTATGAAATTTACAGATTCGCAAACAGTTGAGGAAAAACGGAAAAAAAGAAGCAAATGAGAGATTTGAGCACGAGGAGAACTAGAGAGTTGATTTTGGACGTTCAATCTCATTAAAGAGTGTGTAAAAAGAGCATATCTTTGAGAATTTGAAGTTGGATTGCATTTGAGGTTAGTGGTTTTTAAATTGAATTATTTTAGGATGAAAAACTTGTATTTTAAAATATGAAAGCATGTGTTTTCGAAATTATAGATTCTAAAATGATAGAAATGGAGTTTGGGGTTGGTTTTGATGTGTTAATATTGAAGTGTTTTGTGATTTGGGTTGAGTTTGACAAGGTTTTTGGACTGAAAATTGCGTGTGTCGAAGAATTGTCTTGTTCGACAATCGCAGTCCGGACGGTTGATCTATCGTCCGTACCTATTTTGGTTGTCCGGACGCTTTGAAAAATGAGTCCGAATGTATTTGTGTATGGTTCGGACCGTTATGTAACGTCCGAATGGTATTTGTTGTAATGTCATGCATTCATTTAGTAGTTTTAGACCCCGTTTAAGAATTACACGAAGTTCGGATAACGAACGGGATGTAATTCTTGAATTGTCTACGTCATATTTTTGAATTTTTATTTTTTATTCATTTTGAGTAACATAATTCATTGTGTTTTTTCTCTAATATTGATTTATTTGGTTACAGGACGATGTCATGCCAGCGGGAGGGAAACGCCTTTGGTGCGATTCATCAGTTCGAGCCGAAAGTAGTCCGAGTACACTAGCAGTGTCGGATCCTTCGCTTAGGGATAGGAATGAATTACCGTCCCCTACCACAGGCAGTCCAGTAAGCACCCATAGTAGTTGTGCGTGTAAGTATCTTACCCCGTCAATCTTTATTAAATATTATGGCTTTTTAAATCTCTATGCTTAATTGAATTTTAAATTTATTGTTCTTCATTTGTAGCGACGTCCGAAATTAGACACGTTCGAGGTAGTACGCGCTGGATTGCCTTACTCAAGGCTCGCACCAGAGGAAAGCTGACCGTAAATATCCCTGATGGACGTACGGCGGTGATGACAAAGCGTCTTCAATGCTCTCGAGTCATATTGGTGCGCTCGTTCGACAACATGTCCCATTTGAGAAGAGTAAGTGGAAGGAGGTCCCCGACGAGGTTAAATTATATGTGATTAACCAAGTGTTGGTAAGTATAATTTATTAAATTTTAATTGTTGAAACTTTTTTACGTTTCTAACTGTTAGCGATGTGACGTCAACGATGAACACATCGTACATGACACACAAAATAGAATGTTTCAGCATTACTCGGTGTTCAATTCCAAAGAAGAGGCGTTAGAGCACCTGTATCCCAATATGAAAAAGGGAGAATGAACTCGTGTTTGTGATTTATTCGCGAGCGAGCGAGGAATTTCAGGTAAAGCATTTTCTTTCCAATCTGAACGTTTATTATAGCCATATGTTTAATTGTGTTACCAATTGTAAATGTACAATGCAGAGGAGGAGTGCAATCAACAAGGAAAATAGAGCTAAGCTGAAGATTATACACACATCAGGAGCGAGGTCCTTCCAACGCGCTAGAGCGTTGTTAGTAAGTAATAAATTTACATTTTTATTATTTATTAATTAAATAAATGACTTAGGTATTTTTATATGCATGTTCTATATTTATTTTGGTGTACAGAAAAATCCAGAATCTGATGAAATTAGTCCTTCGTTGCTTTATAAAAAGACGCATATTACTAAGGATGGCATGTGGACTTCAGAAGATGCACGAGAAATTTTTGTAAGTTGTAAAGTTAGTTTTAATGATGCATTTGTATGCGTTTATGTTTCATATGTACTATTTTTATCTATTTTTCTATTTTTTAGGAAAAAATATAGGCGGTACAGTTGCAGCACGAATCAAAGGGAAAGTCATACACCAAAGTGGAGATCTTCACTGAGGTGTTGGGGACGAAAGCGGGTTACGTACGAGGTTTAGACCGTTCAGTACGGTCTGTTGGATCATCTTCATCAACGTCGTCTGTTGATTTGTCCCGGAGATTGGAGGAGATCAGATTACAGATTGAGGAGATGAGGGCTAGACAGTTGGAATATGAAGCGCTTCTGGTTAAGCGGTCAGATATAGAGCAGACGATGCGAGAGCATCTACAGATGATGTAGGAGTAGCAACGGATGAAAGACGAAGAGCTGATGAAGATGATGGCAGAGCAGCAACGGAAAAAAGACGAAGAACACCAGAAGATGATTTGCCCTAACTTTTAAATATAACTTCGATTTAATATCTCCTTTGTTAATTCAAGAATAGGGATTCACTTGCTTAAAAAAAATAGGGATTCAATTTTCAAATTTCCAATTTAACACTGTAATTTTTTTATTTTTTCTGTTTCGGTAAGTTACACTGTAGTCTATAGTTCTAACTTCTAACATCAAAAAGATTTCCAATCCACATTGAATGAATGTCGCTCCCTCTGCCTAGCATAGAGTATATAATGACTTCTTCCGATTCTGTTTTGGATCCCATCGGTGTTTTCGTCTCGTCTGTGTAATTCGGTTCCTTGTTTGGAACTTGACCTAGAAAAAAAAGAATGCTTCGGTCCGAACCTACACTGATGACCGTTGCGCCGAACCAAGATTTAAAATGTCACCCGAAACCCAATTTCTTTTATGAAAGCAGCACCGCTAACACACCCTCTCTCTCTCTCTTCAATAACCCAGAAATGGTGTCCAAGATCAAGAGGACTCCAACAAAGTCAATCAAAAACTGCCAGGGTAGTCAGCAGCGCCGTCGCCAACATCGGAAATCCCCTAAGAAGAACGTCGTCTCCACAGCCCCATCAGCCGTCGTCGCATCCATCAACAAGTCGATTTTCGCGTGCCATCGCCGCCTCATCAAGCTTTTCTCTAAGTTGGCCCGCCTTGGCAGGCCGAACCACCACAACAAGGGCTATAGGATTCTCGAGAAAGCCCCAGAACAACCCGAAGCCGAAAACACTGACCGAAGAGCTCTCGTGTTCGACAGTAACAATCCGGCGCGCCTCCCGCCGCTGAATTCGCCAAAGAGAACTGTGATTCTCGACCTGGACGAGACTCTGATCCACTCCAAGACTGACCCACCACCGGACCAATTCGACTTCGTGGTGAAGACGAGGATCGATAGCGAGATCTTGAACTTCTACGTGCTTAAGCGCCCAGGTGTTGACGAACTATTGGCGGCCTTGGGCGAGAGATTCGAGGTGGTAGTGTTCACGGCCGGGTTGAGGGAGTACGCATCGCTCGTGCTCGACCGGCTCGACCCGAACGCCGTGATCTCCCACCGACTGTATCGAAACTCGTGCAAGGAGATGGACGGTAAGTACGTGAAGGACTTGTCGGGGTTGGGGCGGAACCTGGGGAGCGTGGTGATCGTGGACGACAACCCAAATGCCTACGGGCTTCAACCGGAGAATGCGATCCCCATTCGACCCTTTACCGACGACCTCGGCGACACTGAACTGAGGAGGTTGATAGAGTTCTTTGAGGGTTCCGATAGCTTTGATGATATGAGGGAAGCTGTGAAACAGTTCGTGGCGACAGATCCAAAAAATCCCACAACTCCGATCGCATGAAGTTTCGATAATTTCGAAGTCTATTTTCTCGTTCTTTTAATCATTATATTTCTTTGATTTTCTTCTCTCGAAAATAACGGGTATAATTATGTATGCATGGAACACGAAGTTGTTCAATTTGAAACGAGAAAAGAATATTTGTGATTGATTCAATCACCTGAGCGTTCAAGCCACCAGAAGGATTTACCTGATGTTCAATTTGATATTGAGCTAAAATGATTGAAACCCACCAGAAGGAAATTCATATGATTTTCTTTCCCAGCTTTCAGTTCATTGCAACGTAAATTTGGAAGAACTCTATTGATCTGGTGCTTTGTGCTAATTTACATGATGTATCTCAGTCTATCTAATGTGTCCTTAGCAGATTGCAAGCTTGTTTTTCTCATATTGTTTTCTGTTCACTCCCCCTCTCCTTTTACTTTTTCCTCATCTTCGATCTTGATTGCTAGTCAACACCAGAGAAACGGGAACCTTGGGGTTATCACTGGACAGAATATATTCAGGGATGCACGATATAGGGATATTCCCCACAAGTCTATGCGGAGCAGTCCATTGTGAACAACTTGATTTGCTCTCCTGCTTACATACGGCAGAGGCTCCATCTACTCCCCCCCAATTGATTCTGACAATTGTGAGTATGAAGGTTCTTGTCATTAGTTTTTTTGAACGTATTCAGCACTTGGAACAAGTTCAAAGGGCTTAAAATAGGTGTGGATAAGGAAGGGTCAAGAGAGATAATTGGATAGAACAAAGGTTATCATCTGAGGTATGTCTGCCACAGTCCCTATAGTTGATCTCTATTGATTTTAGGAGTCAATATTTTTCAGTCTCTCTGAGGCATGTGCTACAAGCTTCATGTGTGAAAAGCTTTTCTGCTTCTCTCCACCACTTTTGAGAACCGTCCTCTGAGTTACTATTTTTACCTATGAACAGATGAGAAACAGGCCCTCACGATGCGAGCTTCTCTACCAAAAATAAACAGCTATACTTCTCAGATTAGGACAGCTCTATAAAGATAATGCCTGATCATAACATTACAGAACTGAATATATCAAGACTTCCATCAATTCCCAAATGTCCCCTTCTGTTTTTTGGGCAATAGGAGAATATATTTCATAAAAACAGAAGACAGAAACAGAGTGAAGGTTGCTCAGCCGCTCAAGCCCCCTCATATGCCCACGGGTGATACAGACTAGGAAGGGAAACGCATCCCTCAAACTTAAGAGTGATCGATATCTGGACAGATGTTTGTGCGTGACGAATGTGACCAGAGTGATATCGACAACCACATGCAGCTATAGCAAGGGATAGCCTAATAGCCTTATCAACATTTATCTTTATAACTCCTGAAACATACTCGTCTAACCTGTAGGGAGAACGCTATATCCATAGGCTGGTTGCCAATGTCCCCTTCGAAGCCTAAAACCCTGACAACCCAAACCTCAAAACATATATGATATCTACTTTTGGATGACTTACCCAGCAAACTTAGATACTTCCCGAAGGCAGAGATTGGTTGCATGGTACAGCATAAATGAATCCTACAGTATCATCAAAATCCTTTTAGCTGAAGATAACTCCATAGATCACCTTTCATTTTAAGATCTTAACAGAACCATAGATTGGCAAAAACAGCAAGATCTCAAAATACAAACCCAGCTTAATGCAGGTCAATAAAATCAAACGGCAAAAGAAAAGTCAGAAGGTAGAAGTAGAAAGCATATCCAAATAAAGGAACACAATTATCACTACCTTCCATTCGAGATTGGAGGAATGGCAGTAGACTTTTAACTTGAAGGAAGAGATTAAATCACAAAACAAAACAAAAAGGGGCTCAACACATTCACAAGGAGGTGCCGAAGCTCAACTGCAAGTAGGGAATCAGGAATAAGACACAACTGAGGAAAGTTTGGGATAAAAATAGGCTAGAAAAATGAGGCGCTGGACAAGTTGAATGGAACATCATGCACTAGAACAAAAGTTACTTGCAGAGTAAATGATTCCGTTTAGCTTTTGGGTAGTTGAAACTGTGGAGGGGGGAAACATGAGAAGTAGGAAACCCATTAAACAACGGAGCAATAATGAGATTACAATAAATATTCAGCTTCAGCCCAAGACTGATGGATGCAAAAGTCCTGAGATTGTATAACGTGAAATTAATTAGGATATGGTCTAACTCTTGATCTTACGCTTTACTGTTTTTAGGTAACTGCTGATTGAGCTACTTCTTAAGGATATATCATGCAGCTCATTCAAAGGTCGTATGTACAGCAGACAACGAGGTCATTATATAAAGTTCGTCAAGTAGGAATTTGTCGAATTTACAACCAAATTCATCGCTTAAACTTCCCAATTTGTTTAGTTTCTATGAAACATCACAGAGTGGAGTTTGTGTCGCAAGAATTCAGGAATTCCAAAACCCAAATTAGTTATCTTTAGCCGTTTACTTCTTTCGGTGAGTTGTGATATTCTCTCAAGTCCCAGCAACAAAAAGGAGCATAAAGCATAAACAACTTCATCCTCGCATTCTCTCTCAACGGAACAGTAAGCGTATCGATCAAAATTCATCAAAATTTTATTCCCTTCCAATCAATCTTATACGACAAATGAAATAAATAACATCAGAACACTAAACTGGAATGATTTAATACAAGAAAAGAAGCTCAGCCAACCCCTCAGATCATATAAAAGAGAGAGAGAGAGAGAGAGAGAGAGAGAGAGAGAGAGAGAGAGAGAGAGACCGAGAGAGTTAGAGAGACGAATCATCGCAAGAGAAGACCTGTTGGGGCAAGCGCCAAGCCTCTTGTCGACTAAAACATGTGTCATCCAGAGATTCGCTTCGGCACCACCGGCACCGGCGGTTCTGCGAGCACTGAGACTCAGAACCCAATTGTGTGCAGTCGGGGATCTGAGACCGAGCGGCGCCTAATAGGCTCCGATTCGAAGATCCGTCGTGGCCGTGGAATACGGCTCCGGAAGATCCGTGGAGAGTGTGGAGGATAAGGAAGACAACGAAGACGACGATCCGAAGCGTAGAGCTAGAGTAAGAGCTACAATAATCTTTTGCCATTACAAAGGAGAGACAAGAAAAGCTCCACCTACAAGAAGTTTCTGCTGGTGCCTTTCTAGAAAACACTTGTAAATAAAGGGAATTTGACATTTCAGTCCTTGAGTTTATACTCCTTTGGTAAATAGGTCCTTAGGTTTCAAATTTTAAAATTTTAGTCCTTGGATTTTTGTTGTTTGACAAAATGGTCTTTCCGTTAGTCTGTCGTCCATATGTTTGACTGATTTGAAGAGGTCGACCGGATATATGTGTAAAAAGTGAGTAGTCGTCCATACGGACGACCGTACAAATTTGCTGACGTGTAGCGGTCGACCACTTCAAATCCGTTACATATATAGACGGCAAACTAACAGAATGACCATTTTGTCAAACAACGAAAACCTAAGGACTAAAATTTTGAAATTTGAAACTCAAAGACCCGTTTACCAAAGGGGTATAAACCCAATAACCAAGTTATCAAATTCCCATAAATAAATATTGACATGTTTGGTCAATAGTTTTAAAAAGTTTTTTATTTTAAAAATGGCAACCGAACATCATTTTTATATATCTCGTCGTTCACACAAACCTCTAAAAAAATATATTTCAAAATTTTTCTTAATTATTACATAAATCCTTTTTCAAAACCAAACATAGAACGACACCGTTCAGTTTCCCTCATGGGCCGGTTCAGGCCCACGGCCACTGGTATAAGAATTCCACACGCGATTCGCCGATTTCTTAAAATAGGGTCCATTACGAATTGTGGGCTTTCTAATTGGGCTTGTGTATCTTAGATCCAAAGCTAAAACAGTCTCTCTCTTTTGTTCTGTTGCGTAACGTAAAAAGCAGCATATCCCAAACAAAATATTAAATTAAATGAATAATTACGTGAGAAAAAGGGAAACGTCTCAAAATTCCTATGGTCTCTTGTGGAAAAGCTGGGATGTTATAATTTTCATATTGTTATATGCCGAATTCCGAAATTACACCGACGATGGAAAAGAACATCGACGACGACAACAATAACAACATTGATTCTACGTCTCCGATGCAAAGCCTGGAAGAAACCAACGCTTGGGCGCCTGGGGTTTCCAATGTCTCCTCCGGCCAAGATATAGGTTTCCGGAATTCCAATTCTCTCCAGGTAAATAGTATTCTCTGCCTTTTTTCAGCTTGATCATAATTTCCTCTTTTTTTGGTCGGTATGAATGATATAGGTAGAGAATTCTTGATGGAGTTAGGACTTGGTTGCATCTTTTTGTGGCTAAGTCGTCTGTTAATGTTGGATTATTTTATTATGTTGTCCATAGGCGCAGATGTATTTTCTGATTGTAGGGCTCTTGTCGTTTTAAATCTTTCAAATAGGTAGCTTTCTTAAGGAGGAGCTCCTATATATCCAAACTTTCCGCCTCAAACTGAGTTTGGTGCCTGGGCTTCATAATTTCCCCGGTTTTTGTGAAGTCTGACTCTCATATGTTCTGTTGGGTGAAATAGTTTAATTTATTTGTATTTTGGATATTGATTTGGAAAATGTAGTATTAAGGTCTTGTGGTGAAATAGGGTTTGGAATATGTTCTGTTTGGTGGATAGTCCGGTTTGTTTGTGCTCTAGATATTGATCTGGCCAATCTGGGTCTTGTGGTGGTAAAACTTTCGCTTGATGGTTCAGTGATTTTTCAACTTGTTGTAGAGTCAAATTACTGTTTTCTCTTCCTGTAATTTTGTTGCCTGGACTACTACTACTTCGGGCGTCCCAAATGGTACAATAGATTGGATAGCTGAATGTTTGTTGAAATTGCATACTTATCCACGCAATAAGGGAGATGATTGTATTGCTTTTCGTGGATGCTGATAATAGGAAGAAGATGGAGGGCTCAAAAATCTCGAAGTGCATGATGATTTGTTATACACATCTGATATCTCGAGCCAGAGATTGAACGAATCTGGAGAATGTGAGACTGAGGTACCTTCATGTTACAGGGAAGAGAATGACCAGAAAAGAGACACCGAAGCTGGCCTTCCGAAGCAAGGAAGATACTTCTTCTATGATACACCACTCTCTGAAGACACTGGGATTTGGATCCCTGTTTCTGTCCCACCTATGTTGGAAAACGAGCATAAAGAGTGGACCAGAGGTTTTCACTCGAATGGGGGTTACTTCCCCCAAGGGGACATGGGATGGAGCCAGTACCTTGAGGAAGAAAAGGAGTTGACCATGTGGGATGTAATAGCAGAGATGTTACTTGCTGCACGTGGGAAAGTGAGTGCTTTTGCTTCTGGTGAGATCCACAGGTATACCTTCTCATGGGTATCAAGCCATCTACTTGAGCAAGCTTGGAATGAGATGGCCCAAACTCTGACGGAAGCTAATTTTGCCAATGTGAGGGAAATACTTGATGCAGAGCCACCAAAATGGTTGGCTGACAGTGCTGCTTCTGCTTGTATGCTATGTGGTGTGCGGTTTCATCCCATCATTTGCTCCAGGCATCACTGCAGGTTTTGTGGGGGAATATTTTGCGGTGAATGCACGAAAGGAAGGAGCTTGTTGCCTGAGAAGTTTCGTGTCGGGGATCCCCAACGGGTCTGTGATGTATGCTATGTCCGGCTCGAGTCTGTCCAGCCATACTTGATGGAACAAGTAAGTCATGCTGCTCAGTTGCCGACCCATGACCTCACCGACCTCAGTACTTTGAGATCATGGCTTAATTTCCCTTGGGGACAGTCCATGGGATTTGAGATCTATAAGGCGACAAACACAATTCGTGCTTATGATAAGGTAACTATTTGAGTTCTAAAATATTTTTATTTATATAACTTCTGATACTTTAAGTTTGAAAGCAAATTTGGTCGTGGGATGGGGTATAACTTTTGGTATGTACGTTCCTTGGTGTCTGTCTAGTGTCTTACTTGCTTTGAGGTCTTTCTCATTTTCAAATAACTGTGCATGAAACTTAAGCTTGAATCATAACTGATTGCAGTGACAAGAATTTGCTCCATCTGTTTCTCCACAACTTCTTGCGTCATGTTTATGATTTAATTTATTGGATTCTTACTCAGTGCTTGACTATATGTGGGTCACGATTTATGTAACTTATCAGGTGCCTGAGCAGAAAATTCCAGACGCCATTCTACGCCAAGCAAAAGGCC
Source organism: Myrica gale (assembly GCA_963930655.1). Classification (NCBI taxonomy): domain Eukaryota; kingdom Viridiplantae; phylum Streptophyta; class Magnoliopsida; order Fagales; family Myricaceae; genus Myrica; species Myrica gale. The sequence goes on along the minus strand of OZ005603.1, from coordinate 11,286,305 downwards.
TTGCAATCATTACTGTGGCGAAAGTTGGAATGATGGTTACCTACAATATAGGAACGGGACTCGTAGTTGCTCGCAGAGAAGATGGCTCATGGTCTCCACCATCTGCTATTTCTACATTTGGTGTGGGGTGGGGGGCTCAGGTGAGCTAGGTCATCTCTAAAAAGTTCGATGCAAATCTCTTCTCCTCCTCCTAGTACTGTGAAATGAAGACAGATGCAGGACCACCATTTACAAGCAAATTATCTATGCATGTTCTCTTTGTAGATTCTTCCCAGCACACACTTCAAATGTTTTGCAGCAGCTTCAATATCTATTCTCTGTGTGGATCAAATATCTACTCAACCAAAATATAGATTTTTATTTTGTTGAAATATCTAATTTCCAGTCATCTATGGGTCTCAACCCAATGAAACCTTGATTTTCATCTTCCATGTATTTGCAGGGACATGTCTAATGTGCTTGATCTTGATCTTTAATGTGTTCTCCGTTCTTTGAAAAATTTTAAAACTTTCTTTTCTCTTTTCTTTTTCATTGTTGTTACAGGCTGGAGGAGAATTGACAGACTTTATTATTGTGTTGAGAACAACTGATGCTATCAAGACATTCAGTGGGAATGTCCATCTTTCAGTTGGAGCTGGTTTGAGTGCAGCAGTGGGAACTGTAGGAAGGGCAGCTGAGGCTGATTTACGAGCTGGTGATGGTGGTTATGCTGCTTGTTATACATACAGCTGCAGCAAAGGTGAGTGATGCATCTCAGTCATGACTAAATGTCTACATCTATTGAAGGATATTTGCAGTTTCATCCTTGTTTATTAGTGTTATTGATCTTTCTGTATACATGATTGTCTTCGACCAAACAGGTGCATTTGTTGGTTGTTCACTTGAAGGAAGTATAGTTGCCACCCGCACAAAGGAGAATTCTCGATTCTACGGCAGCCAATCATTGACTGCATTAGATATACTTCTGGGTTCCCTACCAAAGCCTCCTGCTGCTGCCATCCTGTATCATGCTCTTGCAGATTTGTATCAGAAGCTTTAGGGGTGAATAGGGTTGAGTGGCAACTTTGTCGAGGATCTCCTGAAGCAGACCTCTTGAAGCAGTATGTAAAGGTTCTTTACTGCCATTCTTTGCACCTGTAAAAGTAATACGCAAGTGATGTATAGTATGCCCATTTGGAGTCTGCCATGACGCAGAAGAGAAGAATGTATATGTTTCTGTATATAATGCACGTACTGTATTGCCTCAAAATTGTATATACCACCCAGGTTCTTTGGAGTTTGGACAAGTTTAACTGTTTACAAGAGCAAAACAATCACCGGAAAAGGAAAACAGGACAGAACAAATTGTAACTTGATACAAGAAATTAAGGGGTTTTACAAGATGCACTCCCAAATTGTGATGTGACCCGTATTGCAAGATGCCCCCAGACTATCAACAATGGCAACCTATTTGTTAGAAGGGGTATATTTTAAGACGCAAAGTAAAATCTTAATGGTATTTGGATGTGAAATGTGTCCAGATCTGTAATTTGAAGGACATATTGCAAAATGGATGATAATTTAATGATAATTTAAATGTGGAAAGTGGAAGATTTTAGAAAAAAAAATTGAAAAAAAAAGTTCTGTAAATAAGGTAGTTCGAAGAGTTTCCTGCATCTGAACCTTGGATGGTATTGTGAAATACATCGGAAGATCTAGTATAAGTAAGAACAAGAGGGGATTTTCACTGGAAAAGGCAAAAAAGAAACAGGGAGCCAAAAAAAAAAGACATGGAAGCCACGAGATTCTAGAGCCATAGGGTTAATGACTATTTTGGTCCCTGGGTTTTATATCTTTTTCAAAATGATCTTTGGGTTTCAAATTTGCTCAAATCAGTCCTTAGGTTATTGTTGTTTGTCGATTTAATCATTTCGTCCAATTTGGTTCCTTACATGCACAGTCCTTGGGTATCTGCGTTAAAAAAAACTTGTATAGTAGAGGGGAGTCAGGAGCCAAACCTTGAGAGGGAGCCCAGATCTAGGCTCTCCGTGGCCGGGGTGGCTCGTGGCCACTCCGGCGACGGGAAGCCCAGATCCAGGCTCCCTCGTGGTGGTGGCCAGCGACGGGGAGCCCAGATCAGCTCCCCATCCCCGATACATGTCCTTTGTGAGTTTTTTTTTTTTTTAAAAAAAGTACACGTGATATGATTTTATTGGAAGTGACGTATACTGCTGCTAGCTGACTGTACATGTAAAGAACAAAATTGGACTGAAGGATTAAATCAATAAACAACAATAACCTAATGACTTATTTGAGCAAATTTGAAATCTAAAGATGATTTTGAAAAAGGGTTTAAAACAAGGGGACCAAATCATTTAACCCATAGCCATATCACATTGGTAAAGGAAAATCGGTGTTAGAGAAAGGTTCAAGCACTGGATGCCGGATGGATATTTCATGAAGCGACAACAGTTTCTTCTGACCCCATTGGAAATGGTACTCCTTTTTCGCTTTAATTTTCCTTATAACCCCTTGCGTTGAGTATCATCCTGTACGGTGCGCAGTCATCACTTTCTCACCTTTAGGAAGATAATTTCGAAATTCCATTTTCCCCTTATTTTGTTCATAATCATATGCACTGAAGTGATGAGGAATCACGTAGAAAAACAAAAAAGAAGTGATGAGGAATCCAAGGCGTCTACAGGCATGGGGAATAGGGGGGCAGAAAAAAAATACTTGTCTGCATGACAAGGAAAGAGAAAAAGAAGATCAAAATTAACGATCAGTAGCAACAGTGTAGTGACTCCATAACCATTCAGTCAATCTCGACATCCAAAATCCCTTTCGACTGCAACCCCAAAGCCACTCCAGCAACTTAAACCAATTCCATGAATAGAACTTCCTCTCTAGGAAACAAAATGAAGATGGAAATTGGAAGAAATAATTGAACTTAAGGATCAAAGCACCACCATGAACAACTTCTAATTTACTTTCAGTCCTCTCTTTGATGAGGATAAACAAAAATAACTGAAAAGGACCCGGGGGGGGGGGGGGGGGGGGGGCGAACTAGAAAATGAAGCTGCTTCTACTCACTGTACTTCTAACTGGCATGCCTAGCCAACCCAAACACCCAGGGACATTGAATTGCATTTTGCAGTGGACAAAGGAAGGCGCGAACCATCAGGCCCATGGATAATTCTCTCAACCGAGGGCTGTCAAGCCTCTCTACCTGCACCACCAAAAGAATCATTAATAGATAGAACAGGAAGTGAACAAGGATTCCAGAGCTGCATAAATCTGTTCAGTTAGCACATTATCTGGTTCTTCTAGAGTTCCCAAGTGTAAGTTCAAGATCATCAGATACGCATGCCTCATGGATCCTTTCTCCTTCCCAGGGCTTCACCAACCCTGCTGTATTACTACCAAATGCAAATTCAGCTGCAATTCCATCTGACATTGGAACATCGGAGGTATGATCAATGCCAGCAGGTACAGCCGGAGAGCATGTGCCACTCTGTCCAGGGGTCCACATCTGAGACCCTCCACCTGATAATGCCTCCTCCATAAATGCAAAAGGGTTTCGCGCGACAAGGCTGAATGTGGGGGATGATGGCCCGCTTTGGGGTATTTGGATACCCGTGAACCACCGTGAATCTGGCAGGACCTGACGACCTGGACTTGGAGGGGTAGACGACGGCAGGAAAGAATAGTGCTGCCCAGCCCATGACGGTGCAGCAGTTGGATCATCCCAGTCATTTTTAGTTCTGGGAGTTCGGGATGTTGGGGAGCTCAATGGAGGTGTGACTGGAGCACTTATGGAACCTCCATGGACAAGTAGATGGTGGGACAGCTTGGATGAGGCTGATGATGAGCCAGATGAGAGGTTTTTCAGCCATGGGATGAGAGAATCAGCATCAGCATTTCCATTTGCATTGGCAGCATAGCGGGATGAAACGGGGCTTGGAAAGGAAGATGAGGCAGGGCTTGGATTGTAAGAAGCACATGGACTCGGTTGAAATGACGAGCATGGACTTGCAGATGCCGATCCACAAATTATGTCCATTCGTTCCACAGGCTTGCATCCCTGCACAGAAGCAGAGAAGTGCTTGTTGGTGTGCTAAGCTACATAACCCAATCATTTAGACATAAGATAGAGAGGAAAGAAACATGCGGAGTTACCAAAGCACGAAAAAGGAAGTCAGAGGGGTCCAACTATGACTCCACTAGATTGTAGATTCAAATGCCAGGTATTTAAATGCAGTTATGCATTTATTTCTTGATTCCTTTTTGTTCTTTTTTCAAGTTGGGTATTACATGACAGCCATTGCAGGCTGAACAGTCTTTAAACTGGTTGTGGATTTCATGACGACTTTAATCCTGCTACTCAGATAAATGATTTTACCGACTGCGAACATGATCAATCATTATTCACATCTCTTAGGAAGTATGCTTTAACTTGGAATCAAATAATATACCCCTTCTTATATGCAAATTGAAAGAGATTTTGATGGATTGAAATCCTTATCCTTGAGGGGAAATAAAATCTAGAATGAACTGATCACATCAATGTCAACTATATTATCAGAATACCACAATAAATTGTATGGTTGGGGCATTATTAAACCATCAGAAGGACCATAAAAATTCCAAAATACCATAGTTGTTGCCCATCATACTATATGCAGATCTATAGACGAATTTATATTGTAGATGGCCATATTACTCCATCCCAAAATGGGTGGAGCTATAATAGTGAATGGTAACTGTCACAAGAATTGCAGCAGAAAGTATGACAATAGTCAATTTTTTAATTAAACTCTCATATTTTCATCAAGTCTATTCTCTAATATCTCCTTTTCAGCATAATGGAATTGCACAACCATAGGGCTCAAAAGGGAAGGATGCCTAATTCATAGGACCAAGGTAATGTTCGTTTTCAAGTTTTTTCTAGGATTCAAATCCATTCACAAAATTATTACTGAACATCTTAAGAATTCAAACACAAACATCAATACATTTAACACAATCTCCAAAAACTTTTTACCTTTTTTATTTAACACAAATTTTCTCTCTCTATACTTTTTCACCTAATTCTAATACTTTTTTAGTAAACAATTACATCAAATCATCTCTCTCTATCATTTACATAAACACCTATAAAACACTATTTTACATAAATATTCACAATTCTACTAGAATACTACAGTTTTTTAAAACACGAACATGCCCTATCAAAGAAACTTATCTAGGGCCTCCTTATGGTGTCAGAACCCCAACATCATCAATTCATCATGCAAGCGGTTAATAAAGCCTAATTATGTTCTCCCTAGTCTCCGGGACAAAAACTTATATGCGAGCTTTTAGCACAACCAACCCTTCTTCAATTCCACAACACTCCTCTCACTATATAGTACTAAGGTAGTTCCCCACCATAACCAACTCCAATTAACCTGTAGAGATAGTAACTATTGAGATGATAACATATGTAACATAAAATTAGAAACAATGTTAAGATTTTTGGAAAATCACGAATTATTTTTAAAATCTGGAGATCATACGCCATACAATCGAAAATGTGCAAGTATCATGGTCCATGGTAGGGATGGTAAAGGCACGATGGCAGTTAAGTAATTGCAACCAAAACCAAACTTTTACTTCTTTTTTCTTAAAATGAAAACGATGTCAACATTTTTTATTTATTTTTTTAAAACAATGTCAAGTGCATACAACGGACACGCTATTCCTCCAGCATAAGCTCCTAATCTAGAAACACCCCCACACGCTTTCCTGCAAAAAAAATTAACAGTGAACAGTATCCATGGATTCGAAAATCTCTCTCCCCCAATTAAGTAATCAGCAAACAAACTTTTTTCCACTTGATTAATTTATTTAATCAATTATTTAACAATACCGGCCCACACACAATGGAAATGCCATGCTCTCAATCACCTGAGAGAGAAGTATGACTTAGTACCAGTTACGCAATTACCCGGGAGTCTCGGAAAACTAATTACCCACAAAAGTGTAGTCCCCGATTCCTCATTGGTTACTTAAACCCATTTGCCAACACAAAGACCACAATGCCCCTGTGGTGCACAGAGGGTTCAGTCCCTTGCCGGCTTGCCGTGGCAGCCTGGCAGGTCCGGAAAGGTAAAGAGTGTAAATTAGTGAGCCGAGCAAACAGATTTTCACGAAAACAGCTCGGCAATCGAAATCACCGGAAAAGGAAACCTTTCAGTTGCATTCAGGAGAAGCGCAAGTTCAAATCTAGAACAGGATTTGTGAACCTAGACAACGGAACTACCATCCAAGCTCAAAATCATGAAGTGCTGAAGAGTCTTTTTTGTCTTGTGACAGCGACATTATCGTCCCGTCGGAAAGCTTCTGACTGGTCTCCATTACTTTCCCAGGGTAGCTTGTTCATCGAACCAGAGAGGGAATCAAACTTCGATTTTCGTGCGTCAACAAAAGTACAAACTACAACTGACCCAGCTAATCTCTATCGTACGCCAGTAAGACCAAAAAGAATCTCAGCCATCCATCAGGACCACAAGCCAAATGCAGGCATCGCAAGTTAGCAAGTTGGAAAACGAAAAAGGCCATCACAACCCACAGATCGCACCTCAAAAGAAAACTCGACAAAATTAAAACGAAAGATAATTCATATCGAGTAATGTTTGACATGACTGCTGATTTTCTTTTTAATCCTAGCTCCGCAACAATTTCCTAACCTACAATAGCTCGCATAGAAGAGAAGAAAAAGTGAAGTTGGAATTTGTTCCGCACCTTTCTGTAAGTGGTGCCGTCTTCTTCGACTGTCCAACCGGCCTCGTTGCAGAGAGCTTTAAGGACCTCGTTGTTGTCGCAGTGCTTGGGTAGCTTGTAGTTCCCGTACATTCTGAGACCGGCGTAGATCTTAGCAGCGATCGCTCGCCGCCTCCGCTCCCTCCTTTTGTTGTTATCCCTCTCCTTCCACGTCGGCATTCTTGCCCCCGACGTCATTTTCAGCTACTGCTCTTTGCCGTAAAACTCTCCAGCCGGAAAGAAGGTATTTCACATAAATCAAAAGAGAAAATTTTGTGGTATCACGATTCCCGGAAACCAAACGGAAAATAGGCGTGAACCGGGTTGGCGGTTTTTTGTTTCTTCTTTTTACTTTTGGGGTCAGAGAGAGCAGCTAATAAAGACTAAAGAGAGTGGCAGACTGAGGCAGGTGAGCTAAATAAGAGCGAATGATTGCAATTGGTCATCGCTGGCCACACGAAATTACGAGAATGCCACTACAAATACACGCTTTTGTTCCGGAATCACGGGACTAACACGTGTTTAGGCTTTTCTAAAAGGCGATGGTGTCGTACGTGTGAGACCTCCTTCGGAGGAATAGTAGGCTGTAGCTGCTACCAGATTAGGACGACGTCGTTTTCCTGTCACAATGGCTTTGACGAAGTTGAAGTGGGGGGTAATGCGGGAAATTATAGAAGTCTATGGGGGAATAGATAGGCTACATGATTAGTCTCCTCATAATGGAAATCAAAGGAAGATTTCTTTGTACACCCACTAACCCCACGAAAGGTCAATTTTAGCTAAAGATAGTCTCAAAAAGTTTCCCAATTCAACAGTAAGGCCATTTTTTAAAATAATTCTGAAAATAACCCACGAAAAATGGGTTATACTAAAATTGGGAAGTTGCTGGAACAGACTGTACCGTCCCGTAAACGCAAAGGAATATGCAGGTTCATGTGCGGTGACCACTACGAGCGACTTGTTGGTGTTTGGATTTATTTTCTAAACACGGAAGGGTTATATAAATTTGTCTAAATTGTTCGATCTGGTTTAGCCACGACTCACTCACGACAGACCGTTTTCTATTACTCGCAAAATACAAACACCATGCGATCAATTAGCTATAGGACTACTACTCGCAATGACCAAGAAAGGTTAGGCTACAAGCCAAGCAAAACAAGTGTAATTTTCCCCACCCCTAGGGATAGGGAGTAGGTGGCGCCAAACGTAGAATCGGAGTAAGAAGCCAAGGATTGGAGGGGCCCGATTGATGACGGAACGACACGATAGCGGCGGGGCCTCGTTGCATGCATGCCGGCGTGAGGATTGGGGACACCCACTCTATCACTTTCATCAGTCCGTGTGCGTGCGTTGGTTGCCCTCGGACAAATCTATCATGCAACACATCGGCCCCAATCCTTTGATCTCATGCCCTGCTCGCGCCCCCTTTCACGTGACCATCCCCCACTTTTGCCCCCCTCCCCTCCCCTCCAATCTCTTTCGCGTGAGGAATCGAAGAACTGCGTCGTATATACAGCCAAGTGGTATATGCGGTGTCTATCTTTCCTTATAAAGAAATTTTAATCCTTTCTCAAAGTTTTAAGAGTATTATCTTACTGGGTAAGAAATCAATCAAAATTTGAAAGATGGAATTTATAAGTTCTATGTATTTTGGGGTTCAATTAAAGAGCAGATCGCAAGTGGGCAAGAGGGAAGCCCCACGGGCCACAAGCAATACAGTTTCGGTTGGTACAAAATTTCAACATCTGCGCACGTGCGCCGCGGACTCGAAGGGGTCACAAATTAACTCGATTGGGATCTGGCCATTGGGTCCGCCTCTCTAATTTTTGCCGCTTTTGGCCCTTTGTGCGTGGCACCGAATGCGGGAGTGTAGCTGTCTGGGGTGGGAGGGCCCCGCCTTATGTTCTAATCATATCCGTTAAACTGGTGGGGTCAATCGGTGGCCGATATGCCCGCCACCCACGAGGCATCTCCTTTCCATCGCCTTTCCATCGCCCTTCTGAGGTCTCACTTTGATCCGTCCGGGTAACTTAGTGCTATAAGTTGGCTGTTCTGAAGTTCGGACAGCTCAGTCCAACGGACTTGTAGGCTGGACGCCTACCAACTTCGAGGCCCACAAAAGGTTTTTACTTAGGTCTCACGCATAGCAGGGCAGCCCAAAGCCGCTTTTTGGTTAACTACGAGATACGGGAAGTGACACCACTAGCAACTACGTGATACGAGAATACCGGGTAGATCCGCATCATTTAATAATGTTCATGTAAAGTTTCGAGCTGTATGAGTCATACAATGAGGTTCATTTATTCAGTTTATCTCTATCTGAATTATACCATGTAATTCAGCCAAAAAATTGCAAAGAATCTTCATCCGTAGTTGTAACCAAACCCAATTTGAAATCATATCCATTAAATCTCAAGAGGTTGGTCTTGTGGTTAAGCCTTAGGCCTTAGTGATTTACTCCTTCAAAGTTCTAAGTTTCAAACTTCATAGATACTATCAACTTTTTGGGGTCACTCTTAAAGTCTTTTGCCTAATAATTTTCTGATTTGTATAAGACAGAGGAAATGCACATGCCTTGAAATTTGTCGAGGTACGAGTAAACTGACTCTAATACTCGCACGGACCAAAAAAAATAAAACAACAACATAACACTCATATGACTTGGAAAACAAAAAAAAAACTTGAGACTCTGTACATGAGTCCCCAGACGAAGTTAGGATACGAATATGGAGGCAAATTTCATTAAGGGTCTGTTTGTTTGCTTGTAAAACAAATTTCATAATATGTTTTACTTGTTTTCAGGTATTTGACAAGCACCTGAAAATGAGGTCAAAGTAAAAAGTTTTCAAGTCAATCTTAAAAGATCTATTATTTTCTAGAAAACACACTAAGTTCAAATTTTTCGTAAAACAAAATTTTTTTGGGGGGAACATTATAGTTTGCTTCATATCGATGGGCAAAATTCAGTAAGTCTCCCTAGAGTTCCAAAATATTTTATTATGTGTCATATGTTTAAAAAATAATCAATTCTTGTTTTCCGTTTGATTTGGCTGTTAAACCACATGCAAAATGACTGAAAATGCCCCTCCAACACAAAATTATTAAAAAAATAAAAAATGATATGAAAATAAAAATTAAATTTGAAAGTTGCATTTGATAGTTTTAGACTCTTCTCTTTCCATGGAACGCGGGCAATTCTCCCTTAATTGGCTAAAGGTAATTGAACTACGAAGATCAATTTTATTGCAAAAAGTGTACATCAGGGACATTCACGTTGAAATCAGTACCTTAGGGACTAAAAAAATAATTTTGAGAAAAAATTTCATGCCTCGGGGCAGCCTACTATTGGCGTTGAGATGACATCTAAAATCTACATAATCACCTTTGAGTTTGTTGGCTAACGACAATAAGACGAGGGATTGATTTGTCTAAAAAACTTACCTCAAGAACCCGACGATTTAAATCGATATCTGAGGCACTAAAATGTAAAATGTGTAAACTACATAGACTTGTGCGATAATTAAGCCTTTTTTATGTAAATACGTGTCAAACATCAAAAAAATATTTTCTTGAACATATTATAAAAAATATCTAAACACTGAAAAGAAAAAATTTTCTTGAAAAAATTTAAATGAAAAGTTTTTTTACTTAAAATAATAGTTTTACAAGCAAACAAATGGAGCCTAAATATAATTTGGGAGACAAAATTATAAGTAACGATGAGTATCGGACCGGAATGACCCATTCTGGTTCCAGTTCCAAAACAGGGCCTTCAAGCCCACTTTGTACTCCGGCCCAAAATGATTTTTTAACCATTTTGGGCCGAATTTGGGGTCTTTTTTTTTAACAATGCATTTTTTAACCACACCAAGAAATTGAGATCATAAACATTATAGCGGGAAAAGAAACATGAGTGAGATGAAGTAGCTAAGTTTTCTTTCAATTCTGGATTAGAACATGTATCATCTCCCCATCACTATATAGACAACAGTGCAGAAGAGATGTTGGTGCATATTGCTTATAGTTTCATATTTCATAAATGGGCATCTGTCATTGGTCATTAATGTATTATTGTTCAAAATCATTTGCCGAGCATGTCAACAGATCCATTATATATATGAAGTTATGCTTGCTTTTTCCATGACTGATTGAAACAGTCACAGCCTATAAATCAAAAGAGAGTATGGGCTCCCCTTTAGAGAAAGATCAGATGCTTCTCCAGTAAGCTGTGCAGCAATTAAGCACCAGAAAAATGATCTTCACAGACTCTAGACTAAATTTTAAATTCAACATTTTGGCATGCAAATGTCAATGTTATCCGTTCAACTAGTACAGAGATATTTTGTCATGATAAGGAAGGAAGAAGTATATGCAGTCACGTAAACATTCTATTTGAAAAAGATCAAAGAGACAGAGGACTAATGTCTTTGGTGAATCTGTAAAGAAGAAGAAGAAGAAGAAGAAGAAGAAGAAGAAGAAGATATAGAGGGGAATTACTACATTGAGATGGAAACGATAGTGCAACAGAAATATTGAAATGCAACTCGAAACAATAGAAAAAAAAAACTCACGTGCTTAGCCATCCTAAAGTCAGCAAGCTTGACAACTCCACATGAATCAGCCAGCAAATTAGCCCCTTTGATGTCCTTGTGAACACAAGGAAAAGACGGAAACAATGCATGTTCAGAAAATTAGCTCATAGTTGCTTTGTGCCCTTCAATAATAAATAAACGATTCATCAACCGAGGCATGCAAAAACTTATATTCCAAACAATTTACCTATTCAAGATTGATAACTTACCAGCAACTAAAAAAGTAACAGGAGATGCAACAACAACTAAATCAGAATCAAAGGATGTTTTCATTAATTTGACTAACAGCAAGTTGGGTAAGCTGCCGAAATTAGGAATTAACAATTCAAATTTTTACATAAGTTGCATAAGAACATTGGGGGCTAAAGAATGTAAAATTGAAATGAAATTATGAAGGAGTAATCAAGCATCATCTGCATCACTTCCACCAATATGTGCTCCATGGCTGACCCAGTAATTGCTACCATCGGGACCAAAATGCAAGAGCAAGGAAACAAAAGTAATAGAACTCAAATTCTCTTGAAACGGCTTTGATGGTCCAATCTATCCAAGAAAAAAAAACTCTACCCTTTTAGCAGCAACCAGCACAAATGACTAAGGAAAATAACCTACCCTTCGAGGAAAAAAGAGACCCAATAACAAGTACATAAATACACAAACACACAACCAGAATACTTTACCTAAAATGATCCTGAACTATCCTTCACAGTAAGAAACAACAAGAATACTCTAGTTCTAGAATTAGGCATGAAGTAAGGCAAAGAGTAGAAGAAGTTATACCTTTCGAGGGCCAATAGATTATAGCAGATGTTCCAATAGCAGATTAGTGAGAGATTCGGCCACTTGATGGCAGATACACGCTACGAGAGAGAGAGAGAGAGAGAGAGAGAGAGAGAGAGATGCCAGGAGGGTCGGTCGGTCGGCAGAGATCTGAGAAAGGTGTGAGAGAGAGAAGGAGCTTTCGTGAGGGATGCTGGGAGGGTCCGGAGGGGTGGAGGCCGTGGTGGGGGGGTTGTCGCCTGGCGGCTGGGACTTGGGAGGGGAAGTCTGGTTTCTAGTTAGGGCAGCAGGTAAGGGACGGGGGTCGGGGGGTGTTCTGTGTGAGTGTGAGTGTGACCTGGGTTGTTTTGACCGAGGTCACGTTAAGGCTTTTTTTTTAACCAGGAGCTCAAACGAGCTCCGAAAATTTTTATTTTCAAAAAAATCCGGAAAAGCTCTAAAGTAGGTTCCGGAACCGGAACTTTCGGTTTCCTCCTGATAAAAAGTTCACCCTTAATTATAAGAAGTATAAAAAGCTATTGTAAATTCAATTTTTTGAACTAATAATTGTGGGGGTGGCCTAGCTCGGTCCCCTGCCCATACATCGACTTTGGAGTCGAAGAATCTAGTCGAAGTTTCTCCCCTCGGCCTCGTGTTAGACTTGGCCAGACCTTGCAATAAGGAGAAAGATGCCATCGCCGACGACCACGACTTTGGATTTCCGAGTCCAAGTTCCGTAATTGACTTGGTTAAAAATAATTAATTTTTTTTTTTCTGTGTAAAACTGTAGAGGGGCAGTCCGGTCTCTTGTGGTTGTAGAGGCGGACCAATTAATTAAGGCAACACATAATTACACATTTTAGATTATATTCTGAGGAAAATTTCAAAATCTAATTTGCAAACATATATAAAACCAATAGCATAATTTAAAAGAAATTGACGTATGATAATTAGGTGGTGAACCCATTTGTCATCGGTTGATCACCAAAGTCCTTCATTAATTCAAGGCTTTACCGGATCCGAGAGGGCAATCTTCCAAAGGGATTACATATAGAGGTAGCCTTTGAGACTTTTCACGATATGTATAGCAGGAAAATAAGCTATACGATAAATGTTGCTCAGACGAAAATGCACTTTCTCGCCCATTCTTTTAAAGGTGGTATGTATATGGTTGACTTTGGAATTCAAATATGGTGGACTTGTGGTCGATTTAAGGTGCATGTTGGCCGCTTAAGCTTGGGATGTGTGGTTCTAATTTGGCCGCTGTACTACTTTATCGTACACACAGTTGTATTGGTATGAGTTCGACGGAAATAATAGAATTGTACGTGTACAACATTCAATATTGATGTTACATTTTGTAAAATATTTTATTAGGTGGTCCATATATTTCATGTATAAAGTTTGAATTTAAATTATGAGTGTTTTAAATTTTGAAAAAAAAATAAATTATACGAGTTTAAACAGATGATTAAGATTAAATCTCAGTACATCAAATAATACGTGAACATACCACGTCAATTAATGAATAATTGCAGTAACATTTTGATTAGATATTTATGGTCTAGCCTATAAAATTAAGGTTTGTATATACTATACAATGTGTACTCTAACATGTATATTCTTTTGCAGTAGAAACGCTTAATCACTTATAGTTAGAGATATGTCGATCAAAATCCCGTTGTGCATGTATGAATCATCCATGTATTCAATTTTATTTTTTTTAATAATATTAATTTTTTTTGTTCGAGCACGATCCTAGCATACCTTATTAATTATCAAGTTGGACTTTATCAATTCATTTAGCTTTCAATGAATCGAGCTAATTGTTCATGACAAGTTAGTGGTCTTGCGTATATATAATTATATATTATAATTTGAATATATTAAATAAAACTATACATTGAACAAATAAAAAATAAACTATATATTTAATTACATTAAGCGAATAAATTTTTTTCTGAGTCTTATGGCCTTGCTTTTAAATCTACTCAATCTATAATCTTGAATGCATGTACGTAGTTTTTTAGATAATTAATTTCATCCATACGTAGATTCACGCGTGCATATCTATGCAGATATATATTTGTATGCATCTATACGCGTATGTACAGTGGCGGAGCCAGCATTACAATCAATGGGGAGCAAAGTTTTAAGAAAATTCAAAGGGACTGGGGTGGGCTGCTTGGGTTTAAGGGGGGCGGTCTGAAATTCAGTGGGCATCAAGAGGAGCAAGCCTTAAAAAATTTTAAAAAAAATTTTAGGGGGAGCCAACCAGGGCAATGGCCCCTGTTCGCCACCCCCTCCCTCCGCTTCTGCGTATGTACCTGTACATGAATTCGAAGACACAAGACTTATCTGCATAAGAATTTACGCTATATAAATGTATTGCAGTAAGAAAAAGATATTATTTTTTAAACACCTTCAATGCTTATATTACTATATTAAATCATACAATAAGGACAATTAAAAAAATAAAGATTATATTTATATTTATAACTTAGATGAGCCAATCTAAAACTATACGAGTTTGGCTAGCCCCATAAAAGGACTCTAAAAATTATTCCCACTTAATTCGTTTTCAGGTTCAAAGTTTGCAGACAATCGACAATCATGTAAGGAGTCGGTCGAGTGAAATTTGGTTAGGTACTAAATAGATGGCATCAAAGCAAAATCACAAATTAAGGCTTAATTATCCTTATAGTTTACATTATATTGATTTTTAACAAATCAACCATTAATGTATAATTTTGAATAGTTAGTCCATATAATCCATTTTTTAAATATATAAGTCCTTTTGTCTACTAAAAATTAACTCACTAACAGAAGATCAACATGACTTTGGAGTAAAGATGTTTATTTTCAAAATCGGATAGTCTAATCTGGATCTCGTCTGTCTTTAGTTCGCTAACTTTTGGTGAATAAAAGACTATATATTTAAAATATGAATCACAAGATCCACCTATTTAAAGTTATACTCTAAGAATTTATTTGTTAAAAATAAATAACAAAAAGTCTGTATTAATAATTAAACTTTAAACTAACACCACTAAAACATCGTTTTCAATAGGGCTGAAAACCGGAAATGCGGTCCGGTTTTCGGACCGCAATCCGGTCCGGACCGTATTTCCGGTTTCTTCATATTAAAGGACCGGACCGGACCACTTATAAGTGGTCCGGTCCGGTTTTATGAAATGCGGTCCGGTCTGGACCACTTTTTTAAGTGGTCCAGACCGGATTAATTTTTTTTTAAAAAAATTAAAAATCTCGAACTGACTGGCGACTGAGCAGTGCGTATTTAATTTTTTTTTAAAAAAAAAATTAAAAATCTTGATTTGACTGCGCAGTGCACTCTGCGCAATGCAGAGATAAAAATAAAAAAATTAAAAAAAATTAAAAAAATTTATGAAATGCGGTCCTGTCCAGTCCGAACCGCATTTCATAATTTTGTGACCCGGACCGGACCGCATAAATGCGGTCCTTCAATCCGGTCCGGACCGTAAATCCAGTCCGGTTTTCCGGTCCGGTCTGCGGTCCGGTTTTGTTCAGCCCTAGTTTTCAAAGATCATGAATAACCCATTAATTTATTCCTAATGTCATCAGATCACCTAATTGATTACGGAGGGGGAAGGCATCAGTCATGGTTATGTTCGTTTTGAGTAAAAATGTAGGATTTTAGAGAAGTTGTAAATATTTATGTTGAATAGTGTTTTATTGGTGTTTGTGTAAAGTGGAGAGAGAAATGATTTGATGTAATTGTTTAATAAAAAAGTATTGGAGTTATATGAAAAAGTATAGAAAGATAAAATTTATGTTGAATAAAAAATTAAAAGATTGTTGAAGATTGTATAAAATATATTGATGTTTGTGTTTGAATTTTGAATTTTGAATATATTCAATGATAATAAAATAAATATACTCAAAATCCTGAAAAAACTGTGAAAACGAATATGTCGATTTCTTTATCCACAGGGTAACGAGCTAAGTTCAGCGCACGTGTACAGTTTTGATGTTTTTTTTTTAAAAGGAAACCGCACTCCCTGACGATATCGTTAGACACCTAGCGCTTTAGCAAAGCGCATACGTCACACTCAAATAGTCTAACGGTATTTGTCCAAATCCGTAAGAAGCTGGATACCTTCAAATCTCGTGAGCACCGAGACAGAGATGGTATCGAAGTGGGACCAAATTCGTTGAAATTTAGACACCTAGCGCTTTAGCAAAGCGCATACGTCACACTCAAATAGTCTAACGGTATTTGTCCAAATCCGTAAGAAGCTGGAGACCTTCAAATCTCGTGAGCACCGGGACAGAGATGGTATCGGCCCAACGAAGCTTAACCCACACCGTGTTCAGAGTCCATGCCTTCTACTTTGTTGGCCTATTTCATCTACGTAAGGGTGAGTATCGAAACGGATGGAACTTCATTTCAATTCTGGTTCCATTTTGAAATTTATTGAAATTTTTAGAAATGGAATCCGAAAATTTCGGTTCCATAACTGAGCAAAAAGGACTAGTTTTATTTTGACCCAAAATGTTTAAAAAAATATTTTGGGCAGAAAATTGAGCTTTTTTTTAAATAAAAAATTCTCATGTTGCATCAATTTCATAATATTGTTTTTAAACATATTATGATCATCAAGACATCAAAGAAAAAAAAATACATCACTATATTTTGTCCAAAATAAAATAAATTATACTAAAAATTTATTATTTTTTTAAATACTGGAACCGCCACCGGAATTTTTTCAAAATGTGTTCCGGTTCCGGTACCGGAATAGGCCGGAACCGAAAATTCCGGTTTCCACCGGATAAATTGCTCACCCTTACATTTATATATGCTACTCCAAAAAAAACATTCATCTAATTGACAGATTATACCAATAATCTAGAAGAAGAAAAAAAGACAAACTATACCAAGAAATAATTATATTTAGCAGTCCAAATTACAGCCCAGAAAATTCCTTGCGCTGTTCGATAAGGTAGATTCTCGAAAATTAATTCGAAGCATTTATTACAATTGTATACGTTAATTTTTTTTAACATTTTGATTCATTACAATTACAAAGTCTTTGAGAGAAAAAAAAGAGTAAAATTAATTGACCATCTTTTTTCTCACTAAATAAAATAAAAGACGTTAATCATGTAGTGATCTTAATTTGGAAGGCTTTTTATATATAATAAAAATGTTACATTATTTTTGGCGAAAATAATTTTGTTCCTAGACGGGGACTCCTCTCTAGTCCCTCTAACTAAGGCTGCGTTTGTCACTAAAATTTTACCCAAAATTTTATCTCTCTTAATAAAATACTCCAATATAATCTCTCTCTCTTCCATCAAAAAATATAAAAAATTACAAAAATTATAAAATATTACCTCTCTCTTCACTTTTTCACTAAATACAATACCAAAAATTTTACCATACAAATCCACCCTGAGCGCGTTCTGCTTTATCGGGTGAAATCCTCCAAAAGGACTCTCTTTTTTTGGGTCAAATTTTAATAATAAGTCATCGGTGTTCTAACTTTTCCCTCAAGTTTCCGGTTCCTTTTTTATTTTTATTTTTTCGCGAATGAAACTCTGTTAATTGTATAGTTACCGAATCGTCAAAGGGTTATGGGTTTTTCCAACTAAATAACAGAAATGAACTGCTTTCTTTTGGTGTCCATGCGAGATAAATATATGCAGGACGACCAAACCAGCCAACTGTTCTCTCTGTGTCTGACTCCGAATTTTTGTGAGGGTTTTTGTTGGGCAAATACGTGACCGCGGATTCTCAGGGAGTCGTCCTGTAGGTCGCATTTTCGTAGAAGTTGACTCCGAGGGACTTCGTTTCCAGTAAGTTTTCTGAGTTTCATTACTGCGAATTTCGAAAGCTCCAGGTGGGATTCGGGAGGTTCTTTGAACTCAGTTTTCGTGGATTTTGGAGGTAATTCAAGGTCAATAAAAACCTCGCTTGGTGTTTCTGCTGGATTAAGAAAAAGGGTTTTATTGGGGTTTTGTTTTGATTGAGGTATTGGATTCCGCTGGTGTGGAAAAGGGGTTGTTGTTTTGATTGAATTTGAAGCTTGGGTCTTTAACGTCATAAGTTTTTGAACGAATTTGGGTTATGCGAATTAAAGGAGATTGAGAAGTTGATTCTCTTGTTCTTTGTGTCGGGGGAACTTGTGGATTTTGGGATCTGCTGGTTGAACTAGGATTTGTGACTGGGGACTGGGAGAATTATGATGGATGAAGCTCAGGGTGGTTCGAATTCGCTGCCTCCGTTCCTTACAAAGACGTACGAGATGGTGGATGATCCCTCTACTGATCCAATCGTCTCGTGGAGCCCGAGCAATAAGAGCTTTGTCGTGTGGAATCCACTAGAGTTCGGAAGGGATTTGCTTCCGAGGTTCTTTAAGCACAATAATTTCTCAAGCTTCGTAAGACAGCTTAATACATATGTAAGCGTCCGTCCCTTTCGTTAGGCTTTGGCTACTTAGTCTTTTGTTTTCCTTCTCATGTTGGTGTTTGATTGTCTTTTGCTTGAATTGAACTGAACCATATTGTATAATGACAGGGTTTTAGAAAAATCGATCCAGAACAATGGGAATTTGCGAATGAAGATTTCATAAGAGGTCAGCCACACCTTTTGAAAAACATACACAGAAGAAAACCTGTTCATAGCCATTCATTGCAGAATCTACAAGGACAAGGGAGTGCATCTCCTTTAAGTGAGTCGGAAAGACAGAGTTTGAAGGAGGAGATTGAGAGGATTAACCACGACAGAGAACGGCTTCTTTTAGAGTTGCAGAGACAAGAAGAGGAGCGGCGGGGATTTGAGCTGGAAATCCATCATTTTAAGGAGCGTGTGCAGCAAATAGAGCGGCGGCAGCAAAGTATGATGTCTTCTCTGGCTGGAGTCTTGCGGAAACCAGGGCTTGCATTGAATCTTGTGACTCAGTTGGAAAATCATGATAGAAAGCGGAGGTTTCCAAGAATCAGTTACTTCTATGATGAAGCCTGTGTTGAAGATAATCACTTGGGAACTTCCCAAATTTTACCTGGAGAAAGTGGGCCAAGTACTGCTGCTTTGGTATCAAACATGGAGCCACTTGAGCACTTGGAATCATCATTGTTATTTTGGGAGAATATTGTACATGATGTTGATCAAACTTGCGGTAAAGTTAATTCGAACATGGAATTAGATGAATCTACAACGTCAGCTGAAAGCCCTCCTATATCTTGCAGACAGCCTAATGTTGAAATTCGGCCTAAATCTCCAGGCATTGACATGAACTCTGAACCATCTACAGCTGCTGCCCCGGAGTCTTTTCAGACCATTGCCTCTAAAGAAACAGAAGCTGTGAATGCTACAATTGTGCCAACTGGGGTCAATGATGTGTTCTGGGAACAGTTTTTGACTGAGAATCCCGGTTCATCTGACGCACAGGAAATTCAGTCAGAAAGAAAGGAATTGATGGCAGAAAGAATGAAACCAAACCTTGCCATCATAGCTAATTTCGGTGGAAGACAAGGAATGTAAATAGCCTCGCAGAGCAGACAGGGCATCTTACTCCAGAAGCAAAACTTGATAACAGTTGATTCCTTTTGCCGGGTTTTGATGCCCCAGTGGCTCCCATGTAATAAATTTAGGTATGACATGGTTTGTTCATGTTATAAATAAGTTGCTGTTTTTCAAATTACTGTTTCCTGTTTATATGTTGACTTCATAGGTCATCTCACAGCGTATGCAGATTTGCTCGTCCGATATTTCCATTAACATAATTATACATGATTTTCACAAATAATTTCCAGGAGACCTAGGCTATCTCTGAAGGCTGTGTAGATTAGCTCACAATGCATGCCCAAAAAGTGCATATATTGACAGTGTGATCAGAAAAGCATTTAGTTGTCTCTATCCTGCTAGAGGATTTCCTCTCAATTTCATCCCTCTATTGCCTCATGCTCATAATTGTTTTTGGAAGACCACAGTTCCATCCACATTCTCTCTGTTTCTTACTGTTGCTCAGATGACAAACTCTACCCCCTCCCAAGCCTGGATTCCAACCTGAGACCTGCTCTAGTCACACCCATACATCGAATCCCAATATTCTGCTTATCTTCGAGATATTGAGCACCTTGCTATTGACTGGCTATGTCACTAGGCAGATTTTAAAAGGAAAACATGTGGGAGTTGTTTGCCGAAGGACTTGGTGTTTGGTGTTCACCACTGCATGTGAGTGCATGTGGTGTTGTTAACAAGTGCTGATGTGTATCTTGAGTTTCATCATTCAGTGCTTAGGTGGGGGTGCATTTATGTTTTCCAAGTATTGATGTTTGAATATGTGAACCTCCCATCCCCATACCCCCCCCCCCTTCTCTTTTTCAAAAGAAAGAAAAAGGAAAACAAAAGGGATTTTGGGAGATATTCTGTTATCCTCTCCTAAAACTATATGGTTTTCTTATGATGATCATGATACCATATTGTTCTTGGGCCCATTCTTACCTTTCACTATAATTGGAAGCCATTTCATCCATCTTTCCTGTGGACACCTCAGCTGATGACCTTAATGTGAGAAAACACAAAAGCACTAGTTGGGCATGGCACGATGGGATTGAAGCAAAGTTAAATCGGACCTAGTTTCCAGCACCAAAATAATACCGGATATTGTGTGGCTACAGAGATTGACATTACAAAAAGTGACGATGTTATTCTTGTTTTATATGCTCCAATAATATGGTCAATCAGACCTGTGAAGTATCTTACAGCTTGTGTTGTTAACCATAATCAGGCTTTAGTTAATGCTTGTATAGGAGCTAAAAACTCTTCCTCTCTCTCTCACACACACATCTAATTAGGGTTAAACCTCTTGTTTCCTAACTAGTATGAGGAGATTGAGATGGCTGCAAGGGTTTAACATCTCTTTTTGACCTGAACCCTGGTCACACTATTGATCGAGTCAGTGAGTACAACTATGGCAAGTGAAGCTAACTACATTCCTATTGGACCTGTTTGATCTCATCTTCTGAGTTGAGCAAACTCTTAGAGGAACTGTTAATTTTGAAAGAAGAATGGAGGGCCCAATATGTGTTTGTATCATTGATCATCCTCATTAGTTTGTGATATTCTTGTGAACCATCCTTCTACTCAAAATCCCCCTTCCCCTTCATCATCCTCTTCAGTCCCATGCTTTTCAGTGTTGAAATTTTAAGCAGTGCTCTTTTGAGTTTGAATTTGTCATATGGATATGATATCAATGATGCTTTTGGATATATATCTACTTCGTTTTTTGTACAGCCAACTGATGACAGAGTTTCCAATCACTGCGAAGGATTTCGAGCAATCTCGAGAAAGGCCTGCATGTTTGTGTAATTTGACTAAATATGATCCTACCTGTCAACATGCCAATATTAGCTTGTTTTCTCAAAGTTTTAAGAATATTGTGAGAACCTCTTTGTGGTACAGTTCAACCAAGATATAAGGCATGGTAATGGCTGAGAGAATAATAATGCAAATTTGAAAGAAGAGTTCTTTGCCAAAAAGTAATTGTTTTTTTTTCTGCGCTACCTAAAGGTTTATGTGAACCTGAATGAAGTTTTATTAACATCTATGATAAATTGGGTTTAATTGCTATAACTTCTTTGTTCAATCGGTTGCCTTAACATGGTGTCATAGTTAAGGGTTTGAATTGAATCTTGAATCAATTCTTTATCCTCGTTTCAATTAAAGTCTTATACTTAGGTCCACTTATTAAGGGGGAGTCCGCCTCACATGTGGTATCCTCCTAACTGTCAGATGTTATGAGCTCAGTGGGACAAAAATGATAGTTTGGACAACCATTTGACATTGTGTCCACAGTATGGGGGTGCAAAGTATATTCTCCTAACATAATTTAGATCATATCCCCCTTTTCTTATCAATTTAAGCTTTTAGGAGAGGTGGTGACTTAACAATTTTGATAGTAAAACGTTTTTTTTTAATTGATTTTATAGTATCTTAAAACAAACAGACTATTTAAAACACCCCTTCCCTTTTTCTATTGAAAAACCAATTGTGGATTTTCAGTCACAAAACCAAAATTCAGGACAAATTTGAACCATTAACTATGGACTACGAATTTGAATTCATAGATTCTGTGTATTTGTGTGCCTTGTTCTTATAATATGCTGATAGCAAGAAAGGTAATGCTCGATACATCTGATGCTTGTTTTATATAGACTTAGTATAATCCTGGTGGCATTAAGCCTATGGAGTACGTTATTTATACTATTAGTATAAATGAGGGGATAGATGGAAAAGGCAATTGGTCACTTTATATATGAAAATTTTATTTAGCTCTCGTTGGCTTTTATGCATTCTTTTGTGATTTTTGCTGATTGGGAGTGCCCCTCTTAGTTATGTTGATGCTAAGGGACTTTTGTAGGATTTATTTGTAAGCAACTTTACATGATTCAGTTCAAAAATCACGTATGTAAGTTACTTAAGTCACTTAAGTCTCCTACCAGGAAAGGAATCCTAGATCCTCAAGATGACATTACTTAATGTGTTTTACTTTCCAAGAATTGCTCTGTCTTTGTTGAACAAGTACTCAATCATATATCCATGAAGCTCTTTGAATCTCATATGGAGCAAAGAGGCATTACGTAATGCTGATTCTTTTAAAATGCACTTTTAGTACTTTCTCTTCTGGTTTTATGGCAAGAAAGGGTAAGGTCAAATGACAGCACTTCTTTTTCTGCTTTTGTTTTTCCTTTTTGGTGATGAAATGGAATGAAAGGACTCACTATATTATTTGTATATTCTTGTGTTCATATTCGGTGAAGCTTGATTCAGTATACTCCGTGATGTGGCAGCACGAAGATGATTTTGACCATGCTTCAATTGTCTATGTTTCAAAGTTTCCATTATATATTAAACTCTACGCTTTAAAGCCCAGATTAGTTGGAGCTTGTTTGACAATCAGTAGTCTATTTCCGGTCGGGAGTTCAATGACCCTGGTATCAAATTATCATGTCAAAGATAGTTGTGAAGTTCTCTTTTTCTTTTAGGCTGTAGGAGGCAGTATATAATAGATTAGATTCTTTCTTGCAGAGCTACTGGCTTCTTGTCAGGCTCAGTAGGATTAATTTTGTGTAGCAATTTTTTCATCTGTACTATTATGATTGTGAAAAGCTCTACTGACTGTCGAGTCAAGAGCAACAGAGAAAATAAGTTGGAGGTAAATTGCAATTTGGTCTGTACAATTTTGTTGATTATTTCTTCAGGTGTTTGATTGATCATGAAATGTTCGTAACAGTACTGAGCAAAACATTTAAGGAGAACTTATGGCCCGACTTTTAGAGCTGAATATTAAATGGAATGGGCAAGATGAGACGTGTAGATAACAATTGATTTCATTTTTGGTATAATAGGAGACAACCTGCTCAGGCCACATTGAAATGCTGCTTGTGACACTAGTCCTAAATGTTTTAAGAGTTCTGTCCTTCACTTCTTCATCCGGCACTTTGAATCTAGCAATTATAACAAAAGAAACCGCATTTTGCTCCTCCAAAGTATCACCCCTTTTGCAAGTGCCCTTCAAACTAGCTTCTTAATATGCACCTTATATTAAGATGAGCAACTAATGATTGTATCACGAGGCCTATTTTTCATCCATTTTAGTTTCAAGGGTGCACATTGCACATCTCTGGTAGCTTTGAGAATGCAGTGTTAAATATGGTAGTTTGAAGGGCACTTACAAATTGGGTGACAGTTTGAATGTGCAAAGTGTGCTCCCTTTATTGTAATGAATAGCTCAAAGAGTTGATGTTTTGATAGCTTTTGTTTGCTGTTGGAGTTTCCAGTTTAAGGTGTTACAAGTTCTGGAGTAGGTGAAACACCAACAACATAAATAAAACCAAAAGATACGGCTTCCTTAACCAGAAGTAGGTTAATAATAATCTGGAAGGGGTCTGAAGGACTCGTTATGTGACTTTTCAATTTCATTGTTGGAACAGATATATTTATTGGACCTGAGTGATCTTCATTACTCTTGTAAATAAGCACTGACATGGGAGTGGTGTAAATGTGTGTAGATTATCAAACATGAGAGCTAAAAGGGAAATTTAGGCTGATCCTTCAAAAATTGACACTCCATTTGCTAAGTGGTCACCAAACTATCAATTTTAGCAAGTCCATCCAAAGCTATCATTTTTTTGTGCAATCCGCTCCTCCATTAAGATCTGACCAAGTTAAAGATTCCTTTTGGTGGTCACATTTCAAATTGGGTACCAATTTAAAGGGTCAAATCTGTTTTTCTCAAACTAAAATTTAGAAAGGGAAGAAGGTGTTATGTATATCTTTCAAACTTCAAAGTGAGTATTTATAACAAATGCACAAACACCAGGGAATACAGTAAGATGGTTACACAGAAGAAGAAAAAATTGCGTTGCCTATGTGATGGTTTCTACAACCATGTACTTATTCTCATTAAGGTATTTGAACTCCTAGGTGTCAATACAGATGATGGACATGTATATTGTTTTGAAATGCTTGGAAAACCAGATGTCGGTAGGGAGACCTGTTGTGAAGATTATAACTTTTCATTAATAAGTGTGTATGAAATGCGAATTCTCTCTTTCTCTAAGCCTGACTGGCTGACTTGTATCCTAATATGAGTGTTCAGTTCCTGTATGGCCTGTAAAAGTTGTAATCTATATCAGAGGTTTAGTAGTTGCTTGTTGCTTTGACCCAATGCAATGATGCTTTGTTGATCGGTCTGTCTGTTAACTAAAGCTTGAGCTAGCACCTCTTCTGCACGGGGAATGCTGGCTAAGCAGCAGGGTGCCTCTTTCATGCATGCTGATGCTCTGAGTGATCAAGTAATTTCTTTATCACTCTACTGCTCTCTAAGCTTCTCTTTCCTTCCAAAATTTCACGAATTTCACATACTCGAATTATTTCTGCTTGAAACCATGGTCAAAGAGCTTGGTAGGGAGAAAAAAGTTACAAGAGTTTTATTTTACTTCCTTGATTGGCTGCGCACAATTAAATTGGCCAATACTTTGTCTCAACTTCTAGATAAAATTGAATTCTGTGGACAAACCTTGACTTTGTGAAACAGTGCAATACTTTTTCTGTCAAAATAGGTCTTCTTAAAATCATTTCCTATCTATTGAGCTATATTCTGTCAGTGGGTGCTGTCGAGTAGACTTTGATTTGTGGAGCGTTTCAGATGTGGGGATACTAGAGGGATCGATAAATGTCTTGCAGTCTTTGGGTACTGTTTGCAGTGGGATATATAAGGTTTATGCTCGAGTTACTATAACAGGATTTGCCTACTGCTGGCCATATACATCTTTAAGAGCCTGGAGCAAGTAATGTTGATAACAGGGCATTTGTTTTGATCTATCTGATGTTAGCTTGTGCTTTTTGGGTAACTGGGAGTTGACTACGGGGAACTTGGGTACTTGATAATGAACTGTGTTCGGAATTTTTTGTAGGATCCAACACTTACAGGCAGAGTAGCAGAAGCAGAACTCTATTTGACCAGTTTTAGTCCCTCCGACAGGCTCCCAAGGCTTTTCATTAATGCTAATCTAGAGTTATAAACACTATGGACTTCCTGTTTATATCCACTGACTGATTTTATATCTGGAACTAAGATTTGTCTGCAGCCGCTTAGAAAAAAAGAAAGATTTGTCTGCAGCCCATGAAAAGAAAAATCAAAAGAAGTTATCCTTCTCACTGGGGCATCAATCCATGCCTATTACACTGAGAAACCGATTTCAATTACTCTCTTTTGTAGTTTCAAAGGATTCCTTCACTATTTTTTCTTTAAATTTCGAAAATAGAAGCCACAAAAACAGTACCCAAAAATTGACACAAGTTTTAATGTGCTACATTAGCATGACTAGTTATTCTAGTTACATTTTGCAAAACTCATGGGGGAACAAAAGAAGATTGTCAGCCTATTCACCTTCTTAACCTGGTGATTTGCCACAAACTCTTCGTGTGTCATCATATATATGCATGTAGAGCAGCTAAATTGTAATTAAACTCTCCTCTGTGCCAATAATATATCATTCATTGGTGAGAAACGATCTCCATCTCTGAACTCTGCCAATCCCATGCCAACATGCCCAAACTTGAGCGTAAGGTTCAAGTTAACGTGTTGATTGTTTGATCAGATGGATGCAAGGACTGTGGAGGCCCTCTATTATATGGGGTCTGTGGGTGCGCCTGCCGAAGGAAGTGATAGTGTTCTCTTTAAAATACCATTGATCAAGATTCTTCTTGGGAATACCAAATGGTCCTCCGTTATGCTTCTGAAAGCATCCAGCTTTGAGCCAGAGCTTTCTGCATGTGCTGACATTGGAGGTTTGAGCCAATGCGAGTATTTCGGGCATTTGCCAAAAGGTGGAACCAGAATCCAATGTTTCGTTTCCAGCTGCCTTTGCTGACATATATTCCTACTTATGGGAACATCAAGAAACCTTTGGAAAGAAAGTGTTCAGAAACACTTCGAGAATAGTCAACGAGCTCAGACTCATAAATTTCCTTATGGATAAGGAGGAGGGTGAGATCTTGGATTGATCAACTGAATGCATGTCCAATAAGCTGATTTTGAAAGAAAAAAAAGGCATGAAGTTTAAAAATAAATACAAGTTTAGTGAAATTCGACCTTTGCTGGTTTAAGAGCGCCATGGGCTATAACAAGTATAAGCCTTGTGTTTAAACATCCTGTTGTATTCGATCCTCCTTGAGATGGGGTGTTTTATCCTCTGAGAGGTGGAGTTTATTTTATGAAGCATCTTTATTTAGAAAGAAAGAAAAAAAAAAAGTATAAGCCCTGCGGATCTTATCTGTGACGAATATATGGATTGGCAACGTTTAATGGTGTTTTATCTGCTTGTGAATAATGGTCGTCAAATATTTCATCTCAACAGTTCTGAGTCGAAACTATGGCCGTTTAGTGGATTTACTTGGTCGAGATGAACCATTTATAAAAATATGGAGGAACTTGAGAGAAATGCTGCTACTGTGATTTGGATGGTTCATGCTTGTAGAAACCAGGAGAACATGAAATTGGCAGTTCAATTTGCTAGCTAGGAGCCCTTAAGAGTTGTATTATGGTGGTATGAGCATCAATAAGGCCGAGAGAATGAAGTTAGGGGTCTGAGGAGAAAATGAAGGCGCCGAGGGTTTAGGCATGATGCGAAGCGACAGTTGACTGTAGCATCCATTACAGCTTAGAACTAAAACTACGAGTAGAAGGTATCTGCAAACAAAAATTGCTACTCTCAGTCCTGGTGATGTGGGTCCAACGTGGATGAAGTGTCAGAAGGGCACGGCACCACTCCTAAGTAGTATAGATGGAGAGGACTTGAAACCAACATACACCCAAATGCAGTCGAAACACTTTTAATGGGGAGGAGTGTTGGCGTCAATAAATCGAGAGCTTATTCCACACTGTGTTTAGACTATTTATCACCTAAGACTTAAGAGACTCATTTAGTCGCCTACGAGATGATGGTGAAGATATAGTGAACAGGCATATGACTTCAAAGGTAACAGTTTTCACGCAGACACATGTTGTAGAAGTTCCTTTTTGGTGTTCTAGTGTGCTTAAACAAATAAAAAGCTGCAATCTTTTTGCCGATTAAGAACATAATGTTAAAAGGGTAATAGTGTTAATCCAGACCAAGATTATTACAGGTTTGCCTATCATTAGCTAAACAACACTTAATCGTAGCAACAATCTTCAACCTGGAATTCACTTCTAAAACAAGCCTGATTCATGTCAAACCATACCTGCCGGAATACCTTGATGATGAGATCATGGTATTCATCGGAATTCAATGTCAAATAGCAAGCCAAGAGTTCTTCAAGCTCTTCTGGCCGGCTTATCCTTTTCTCCATAATCATCTCAACCATTGAATCTCTGAAATCCTGCTGTGGGTCGAATGAGCATTTCACCATGGCGAAGCTTTCCAAGCCTGTTATTCCCTCTGCAGTTGTCTCCTTTGCCTTCCTTTTCATCTTCAATTTCGATTTCCTAATATCCTCTAGCGCCTTTATTTTGCATATTTCCACTTTGGAAGGCGTTCTTGGAGAATAAACTCTGACTTTGGAATGTTGCTTTGTTCTCCTCTGTGTGTCCCTGCTTATATGGAGAGATTTCCTCTGTTTCTCACTCTTTAACTTTAGCTCTTCAATCTTTAATTCTTTCAACTTCTGCCACTCAGAACCAAATTTTTCTGCGGAGAGTACCTCAGGCTCAGTTTCTTCCACGTTCTGAGTAGCAAAAATATCTTCTTCTGCAGTAGTGTTTAGGCCAGAATTGTAGTTATGATTCTGGGAAGAGGCAGAGGAATGTTTCCTTGAGCCAGAAGCCACTAATTTGCACCTATCCCCCTTAGTCGTCCGAGTTGTTCTAGAAGGTATCCGTTTCAATGCTTCTTTCTCGACTGATTTTGCTGCCTTCAATTCTGCTTCATATGATCCTGTTTCTAATTCCAACTCCTCCTCTTCCACCACTTGCCGATTCGTTTGCCTTAATTTCCAACGTCTCTCAATACGCCTCCTTGGTGTTCTGGACTCTGTTCTCTCTTCTCCATAACGTGCTTCCATTTCCGGTGAAATCACCACATCTTTGAGCATTTCTCTTTTCTTCCTTAAACCCAAGACCATCTTACGTAGTTTCTCCTCCTCTTCTCTTTCCCCAACTTTCGTTGCATTTGATCTACAGCCCCTGCAACTGGAAGACGGAACACCAAGCTCATCATCCGATGCATACCAGACTGATTTTAAGACCCCTGTATTCATCTTCGCACTCAAACTTTCTTCTCCAAACGACAGTCTCCAAAAAGCATCATCATCGTTCCCACCGTAAAACCGACCACCATTCCCACTAGCACACTGTGGTGGACTCATGGACACAGAACTTTCCTTACCTTTTTGCTTTACTTTTCCAGGTTTTGGTTTGGGACTGATGCTCATGTGCTTGAACTTGGAAAGCCACGACATGGGAAAGACATGAGAGACGAAAGAAGGACGAGACGCCGAAGGCGAAGCAGGAGGAGGAGGAGGTTTCCTTCTTCCCCACTTCATAGTTTGCTGCTAACAAAGCCGGTCTGCTTTGTAGTTTTGATCAATGACAATTGTTTGAGCTGTTAAAGTTTCGGAGTTTGCATTAACAACTGAAGTGGATGCTAATGGAGAGTGGGTTACAGCAGTTAGCTAGAGAGACGGTTAGGCTGTTATAAATAGGAACGTGGGTTTCCTATTGGATTTCTGCTGTTTTTTTCAAAAGAGAGGCCCGCCCATCTTGTGACCACTTACCCACCTTTTTCTACTTTATGGTTCATGGTTTATAGTTTATAATTGTAAAAGGTTTTCTGTCTACCAGGGGGCCTCTTTTCCTAGCCCACAAAATAATTTGTTGGAAAAGGAAGGCCAAGAAAAATTGGGGGGGGGGGGGGGGGGGGACCTCTTGAGTATTCTATGTGGAGGGATACCAACCTATTCATTTGTGCCCTTAACTTGGGGCTAGTTGTCCTCTAATGTAAGTCTCTGTAATTAGAGAGTAGCCCACTCTGTCTCATTCCTCAGAACAGCTACTTAGTTCCTTGGTTTTAAGCAGGAGGCAGACAGCAGACAGCAGATTTGCATAATTAGTAGCACACAACTTTCCTTTTTGGGTGGTTTTAATGAGGCGACTTTAATTCTAAATTATTTGTGTAAGCAGTTCTGTTGACACTATTAGGAGAAGTAGGCGGAGTTCCCCTTTAGTCATCCTTCTTTTATGAAGAGAATCGGCCGGTTTCCTTCTTTTGCTTTTTCTTTGCCTTCTTTTGGTTTGTAGATTATGTAACTTTTGCTTTTTTTAGTCAAGGGTGAGTACAGGTGGGCCATTGGCCAGAATGGTTGAATGGAATAGTTGGGCTGGGCTTGCTTGAACTTGGGCTGATCCAAAGTCGAGGATTCTAAGAATGCACTAGGCCCAGATAATGGTTCTGCACAAGTCCAATATTGCCTTGCAATGTACAATTCTATGGCCCAAAGGTTTCTGGAGTAGACAGCATCTATGGAGAAGGGGAACTTGCACCCTGGAGGACAGAAGCGCATACTTCTCTCTCGCTTCACACTTAACGAAGGCATCACTTGGATCAAAAGCAAACCTTTCTTCTTCTTCTTTTGTACGTATATTCTCTTTTGTGTCGCTGAAAAAACATGTCCTCCTTTTTGCTTCCAAACAAAAACCAAATCAAAACTGTTAAGTGATTAGGAGATACGAAGGTTGTGTAAATTTTAGGGTGGTTAAAAAGTGAAAAAGTTTATGGGAGGTGATGAAAAAGTATATGAAAATTGATGAAAAAAGTGAGGAGAAAGTGTTTTGTAGTGATGATAAAATTTTAGGTGCCCAAAATTAAGTAGACTCATTGCTAATTACAGTGGCCATGTGTAAGGCCTGATAGAGGGGTAGGCCAGCCGTGAGACTCCAGGTACCTTGTTAGGCAAGCTGTAGGTTTCCCATTTATTGTAATGCCCCGGGCCCAAACTCCCTAAGGAATAGATTTCCGTATAAAATTAGGCATTTTCACCACGGATAATCATTTATCTAGGCCCCAATATTTAAAAACTAATTTTGTACAACCTCAACAAAATATTCATAAACCGTAAAAAGCCCAAAAATATCAATCCGAGCCCTAAAATTTACACTAGCATATCCGATATTTCCAATATCGATGATCTCCCAAAATAATACAATATCGAATTCCCCAACATTAATCTTCAAATGTACTCTTGAAAACACGCCTTCGAAACACAAATATCTCTGAAGCTCCTCGAACTTCTCTAATTCCGCCAACTCTGGAAAATATGAAAATAAGGGGTGAGTTACGACTAGCTCAGTAAGTAGTAAGTCAATGAGGGTTGGGGAAAAGACAATTTTATCACAATAGACGAAATCCAGAATAAAACATTGTGAGCCATACCGAATCCAAAAATATCAGTTTGTAACAAAAATATCCAAGGCCACGCAATATAGGGAAATCACCAATGGTCACACAGACCTCCAGGCCACAAAGACCTTCGAACACCAGGCCACACAGACCTCAAAATATTAGGCCACACAGACCTCTAGGCCACAAAGACCTCCAAATACCACGAGGGGTATCAAATTGGCCACAAAGACCATAGAGATATATCACCAGTGCAAGGATAATTTTCACAGCATGCTCACCAAACAAGTTATAAATATTTCAATTGAGTTTTACGAAAATCTCAACAATCTCATTTTACCAAAAACTTGTTCAATTCCCCAAATAATATATCAAAACCATATAAAATACGATGCACGTTCAAAATCTCATTGAAGAACCACTTACCTCGAACGTTTAATCAATCCTTAAAGCTTCTCCAATAATTGCCGAATAATCTCTCAGAAATTAGTAGCACAACATCAATCCCAATTTTGGTCTCTAATATAGATCTCTGCAACTATTTATTAACCTTGATCTCTGCAGCTATTTATTAAGCTCAATCTCTGCAAACTTTAAAATTCAAACATACCTCTATCCAACACTTTTAACTTCAAACTCAAGATCAAATCTTTATTCAAACCTTTAAATTCAAATTCAAGATCAAATCTTTATTCAAACCTTTAAATTCAAACTCAAGATCAAATCTATATTCAAACCTTTAAATTCAAATATAGATCACATCTCCATATCAGCACCTTTAAATTCAAAAATACAATTCAACCTCTATCCAAAAATCAAACACAAGATTAAACACTATCTTTTCATTTAAAATTTAAATAATCACTTACACCTTTTTCGGGATGGGGTATTACAATCTCCCCTCCTTAAATGAAATTTCGTCCCCGAAATTTGCAGCACCTTCCACAAAGAATAAATCCATTAACAAACCAAATCACAAATTATTCATGCTTCTGCTGCGCACTCTGATCATACAAAATCACCTCATAATTTTTTATTAACAAAATTAAAGCCTAAAACTCAAACTCATACAATATCCAAGCATGCTTCTGCTGCGCACTCTGATCATACAAAATCACCTCATAATTTTTTATTAACAGAATTAAAGCCTAAAACTCAAACTCATACAATATCCAAGCATAAACTAAAATCAACATCAATATCCTCAAAACAAGCTCATAACTTTAGCTCTTATCCATCATAGAATGATCAAGATTTGAATCTCTTCCAAATTTAAAACTATAATCTGATTTCAATAAAATCATTCTGAAAATCAATAGAGTTACCACATATCACAACATATGCTCAGACTTCAATCAAAATCTTCCTAAGACTCTATAGAATCACAAACCTATGCTCTCACTTCCATCAAAATCTTCCTAAGAGTCTACAGAATCATAAACCTATGCTCCGATACCATCTGTAACGCCCCATGCCCAAACTCCATAAAAATATATTTATGTATAAAATAAGGATCTTTCAACATGGATAATCATTTATCTAGGCCCCAATATTTAAAAACTAATTTTGTACAACCTCAACAAAATATTCATAAACCGTAAAAAGCCCAAAAATATCAATCCGAGCCCTAAAATTTACACTAGCATATCCGATATTTCCAATATCGATGATCTCCCAAAATAATACAATATCGAATTCCCCAACATTAATCTTCAAATGTACTCTTGAAAACACGCCTTCGAAACACAAATATCTCTGAAGCTCCTACAACTTCTCTAATTCCGCCAACTCTGGAAAATATGAAAATAAGGGGTGAGCTACGACTAGCTCAGTAAGTAGTAAGTCAATGAGGGTTGGGGAAAAGACAATTTTATCACAATAGACGAAATCCAGAATAAAACATTGTGAGCCATACCGAATCCAAAAATATCAGTTTGTAACAAAAATATCCAAGGCCACGCAATATAGGGAAATCACCAATGGTCACACAGACCTCCAGGCCACAAAGACCTTCGAACACCAGGCCACACAGACCTCTAGGCCACAAAGACCTCCAAATACCACGAGGGGTATCAAATTGGCCACACAGACCACAAGGATAAATTGGCCACAAAGACCATAGAGATATATCACCAGCGCAAGGATAATTCACAGCATGCTCACCAAACAAGTTATAAATATTTCAATTGAGTTTTACGAAAATCTCAACAATCTCATTTTACCAAAAACTTGTTCAATTCCCCAAATAATACATCAAAACCATATAAAATACGATGCACGTTCAAAATCTCATTGAAGAACCACTTACCTCGAACGTTTAATCAATCCTTAAAGCTTCTCCAATAATTGCCGAATAATCTCTCAGAAATTAGCAGCACAACATCAATCCCAATTTTGGTCTCCAATATAGATCTCTGCAACTATTTATTAACCTTGATCTCTGCAACTATTTATTAAGCTCAATCTCTGCAAACTTTAAAATTCAAACATACCTCTATCCAACACTTTTAACTTCAAACTCAAGATCAAATCTTTATTCAAACCTTTAAATTCAAATATAGATCACATCTCCATATCAGCACCTTTAAATTCAAAAATACAATTCAACCTCTATCCAAAAATCAAACACAAGATTAAACACTATCTTTTCATTTAAAATTTAAATAATCACTTACACTTTTTTCGGGATGGGGTATTACATTTATAGCCTAACCTATGAGCGTAGAAGGCAAAGGGGGTCCATTTCCAGTTTCATCTTGTCTGAAGGTGTGGGATCAGGGGGCCATATATATATCCTCCTAACTAGACAGTGCTAGCTCTTCCTCCAGCTTTGACGAAATCTTGCTCATCAAGTTAACTTAATTATACTCGTTATAATTGGCCAAAAGAATTATAACAAAAGAAGTTAACCTGTATCAATCATGTAAGAAGTAATTACTGTACGAATTCTACAGTCTGATCCCAAAGTACTCTTTTGATATATATGCGTCATGACATGCTGTAACGCAGCTTGTTTATCTTCAATTCAATATCATCATGTGATCTCTCGATCGACCAAATCGATTCGGCAAGATTATCTTCTTTGCCAATCAGAATTAATGGTCACATCAAACCAATATGATACCAAGTAATAGCCATGTGCTAAGACTACTCAATCGGCAGATCCCAACAAAAAAAGAAGGATCCTTTCTTTCCCCCCCCCCCCCCCCCCATTGCAATGAGAACCATAGTGTACTATACTGCTCGTTTCTTTTACGTACCCTTGTAGCCTAGTAGTTAATTAAGGGGGCCGGTGCGTGATCCTTTAAGTGAACGGTTCCTGTGTCTCTGTCAGCATTGAGAAGAAGAGAAAAGGTTAAACCTAGTTTTGACCTAATCGATTAGTCCTTTTCTTTCTGACAAAGAAGAACCAAAAACCATCACGTTGGTGAAAGCTAGTTTCTACATCTTTAATGAATCTGTCTTCCTCCAAGTGCTATGTTAACCATATAGCTGAATAGTCACATCCTTGCAGAAGTGCCCCCAATCCCTTTCCATATTGTCTTGTTTATTATACTTATTTTCTCAGCCTGCTAATTTGAAAAAAAATAATAAGAGAAATTTTCTAGGGCGATGTAAAGTGTTCTGTGGGGAACGGATCTGTCTTTTCTTCTCTGTATTTCAAGTACCCGACGTCTGAAACGGACTGTGCACCAAGCAAAGGGGGATCGGGTAGTCAAATATTATTCACACAAATGCCGCAAATTAATACACATCCCAATCTCAGCACAAAAGTAGAAAAAAAATAGGCTGAGTACAAGAAGAGTATTAATAGATAGATGATTTTAATGAATTTTTTATATTTATTTGAATTGAAAATTAATAATTTAATGGAAAGAGAATTTTAGAAAATTATTTTATTGAGGTGGAATTTTTGGGATCGAAAATTTTCACTTCTAAACATCTCTTAATAAGTTCCATGCAATGGGAAAGTATAAATTATGATGAAACAAAAGCTAACACAAAAAGTTCCGAGTTCTCATATATACACATCATCCATTCAAGCTTCATCAACCTTTTCAATTCTCATGCTTATGGAGCACGCTTAGGCACAAGAGAAGTATTAAATCAAGCTCTCCAGGTTACCATTGATTCTAATCAATGGCTAATCACAGGACAAACCCATATGCTCTTCCAATATTAGCTTTTATTCTGGTCGTAGCTTTCACTTCTTGGGGTTTGTTTGTGCATGGTGCTGAAAACCAGTATGTATCGGCTGTGGGTGATCCCGGAATGAGAAGGGATGGCCTGCGGTTGGCGATAGAGTCATGGAACCAGTGCAATGAAGTTGGTGAAGAAGTTCCTCAAATGGGTAGCCCACGAGCTGCTGATTGCTTTGACATTTACAAGGCTTCTCCATCACCAAAAGGTTAGCTTTTCTTCTTCTGTAGTTATTTTCTCTTTTGCCTATCCTCGTTTCAGACGAGAAACTCTATTTTCAGGCTTTTTAATTCTTCCGACCGAGCAGAAAATAGAAAGATGATTATTCCTTTTTCGTGGTTCGTGAGCAAGAGAGGTGTCTTTCTATGTTTCTTTCAATGTATTATTTTCGTTTTCACTTGGGACAATCCGATGTTTGTTCATGTCCAGAGACGACAGCTACACACGTGTAATAAGATGCTAAATTGTTGCTTGACAACTGCGTCAAATAAAACTAGATTGGTCGTTTAGAATTACACGAGTCATCAGTTTACACCTGCGCGTTTGTGGTTTTTACATATGCCCGCGGGAGACGTGGTACATCACACTAGAGATAAAATTCTGCAGTTTGTGTTCTTCTAGCACGACCCTTTAAGTTGAATTTAGCAGAATATAATCGGGAATTAAATGCATGCAATTAGTTTTGCATATATACTTGACTTCTATAGTGAATTGCTTGCGTTTATTCTGGATAGAAAACAACTGCTCCTTGTGCAAGGTGGTGCCATATATGTTGGTCCACAGAGTCACAAAGAAAGACAACGAGCTAGGGGTGGGAGACCCATTTCATGGAGCGCAGCCAAAGGCCCTTTTTAACGTAGACCTTTACGCTGCAGAGAAAGAACTCTATTTGGGATCAAAATGTCAAGTCGAAGACACCCCAAATCCATGGCAATTTTGGATGGTCATGCTCAAGAGTGGGAACATGGACACGTTCGCAGGCAAATGCCCTAAGAATGGGCGAAAAGTAGGACCTTTTGGTCCTGATAACGGGTTCCCTTGCTTTGGAAGAGGGTGCATGAACCAACCAACGATTTATCATGACTATACCACATTGCAAGGGCCTAGTAGGACAACTCTTAAAGGAAGGTTTTATGGGTCATGGGACTGGGATGCCAATCTGAGGCAAAGTTTGCTGGAGAACATATCCTACCATTCAGTAACTTGGGAGAAAGAACTTGGCAAGGGAAGCTGGGTTTTCCATCATGTCTTGAGGACTTCAACAAAGTATCCTTGGTTGATGCTTTACTTCAGATCGGATGCCACCTTTGGACTTTCAGGTGGGTATCACTACCCAACCAGAGGAATGCTGAAAAGTGTAAGTTATTCTTTCTTTTATCTACAGTATTCTTGTTGGACAAATTAGCAATACCTTTAGAGTAATTATTAATTGGTAGGTATATTAGTAGTTCAATTATATGTCTTCTGTTCTGTGGTGTCCCAGCCCAATGTCATTCCTTGAATATGTGGCATGTCCAAGAATCTGGTTTACCTAAACTTTCTCTGAGACATCTGTGGGCCTTTTCAAAACCAACCAACATCATGTCCTTTTGTCAACTTCCCTTGGAAGTAAAACCTCATGACTCATGTGTGAATGGATGGTAGCTAGATTAACAGAGACTCAACATATGTACTATATGCAGATCCCAGAATCACCAAACTTCAAAGTGAGGTTCACCTTGAACGTGATTAAAGGTGGGGGTCCCAGCAGCCAATTCTATCTCATGGACATCGGAAGTTGTTGGAAGAACAATGGCCAACCTTGTGACGGCAATTTGACTTCAGATGTCACCCGATACAGTGAAATGATCATTAATCCAAGCACCACTCCATCGTGCCATGCCGGCAACCTCGATGTCTGCCCACCATACCATATATTCCCCAATGGGACACGCGTTCATCGCAACGACACTGCCCGCTTCCCCTTTGCAGCCTACCACTTGTATTGCTCACCAGGGAATGCGGAACACCTCGAGGTGCCTTACAGATTGTGTGATCCATACAGCAATCCTCAGCCCCAGGAGATAATGCAGATTTTGCCACACCCAGTCTGGGGTGACTACGGATACCCCACTAAGCAGGGAGAGGGTTGGGTTGGTGACCCAAGGACATGGGAACTTGACGTGGGGAGGTTGTCTCAATCACTTCACTTTTACCAGGTTTGATTTTCTCTATCTCCTGATCTCTTCCTTGGATGAATGGTCATGAAAGGAAATTACGTTTACAAAATTAAAATATTTATGGACGAATTACATTCCAGAAAAACTTCTATATTGCAGGATCCAGGTACTCCACCAGCTAGAAGGAAGTGGAGGTCTATTGATTTGGGAACCGAGATGGCATGTTTGAGACCCCAAATATTTGGGGTCTCAACAAATCGGACAAACCAAACAAACTCCAAAATTTTTAACTTTTACACCTACATACTTCACTTTTCACAAACCCCAATAAATCTCAATAAAGTAAAGATTCCCAAAATTTTGAGAATATTCTTCAATATTTTGGCAAACAAACAACCCCTAAGACCCTGACCAAGTGGCTGAGTGGACTGTCAGTGACTTCGATATCCTTGTACCCAAGCATTGAAGGCACTGAAAGACCTACAATACAAGCTTCAGCTGCTCAAGAAACAATGAAGCTTTTAGGGAGATAGAGAATATATAGATTCTACCCAAAGGGTAGAATTTGAGAGTTACTTCGCGTGATTCTTAAAATTGTCAAATATTTTGTTTTCTTTTGTCTAGTCAGCAAGATCCAAGACTTGGAAACTTTTGTTTTTGTTGTTGTTGTTTTTTGTGACCAGAGTTCAGAGCTGTAAAACTTCAGATATAGAGCTCGACTGCGATCAGGTGAAAATAATCTCTTGTTTTTTTTTAGGGTTAAATGCATCACATGCCCTTGTGGTATGCGTGAATTACAAATATGCTCATGAGGTAAGCAAAGTCATTTTAATACTCCTGAGGTAAACTTCAAGGTTACAATATGCCCCTCCGTCGATGCTCCGTTTGAAAGACTAACGGTAAATGCTGATGTGACAAAAATAGACACGTCAGCACCAATCAAATGATGCCAAGTAGTCAAATGAAGCCTAAATTTAGCGGACGATCGCTTAATTTAGAGGTCGACCGCTTAATGTAGCGGTCGACTGCGTTCTATTCCTTTAAAAAAATAAGTAATATAAAGTGTCTCAAGTAGTCAAATGTTACATGTAGCGGACGACCGCTTAATTTAGAGGTCGACCGGGTTTTATTCCGTTAGTCTTTCAAATGACACATCGACGGAGGGGTATATTGTGACCTTGAAGTTTACTTCAGGGGTATTAAAATGATTTTTTTTACCTCAGGGGCATATTTGCAATTCACGCATACCACGTGAACATGAGATGCATTTAACCCTTTTTTTATAGGAGATACATTGCAGTTTGTTCCATTGATCGAGGTGAAATGGAAAAGCTGTTAGTAGACTTTTTAGACAAACCAAAATCTGAATCCATACCAAAAAAAAATGGAGCTGGATTTAGCAAATGAGCTTTGTTTTCGCCAGATTTTTTTCTACCGGAGCAAAGGGACATTGTGCATTTATACAAAGCAAACATGCCCAAAATAATATACAACTAGACAACAAACCTCACACGTTAAACCAATATGAAACATACGTTGTCAAGTTGGAACTCTATTTCATGTTGTGATATATTGACGAGACTCTCTATCGTACCCAATTTTGTATACCCTGACTCGCACAAATCAGGTATACGTGAAATCGACCCACATTATATAAACGATTACATTATATGTCCAATTATAATTGGTCCTTTTTTAGTATATCCTGAAATTATAGCTGGCATATTCCCTTACCATACCATAAGGATTAAAGGCTCGAGGGTCTTATGAAAATATTTACCGGATCGTAGATCCGACATTCAGATCAGCTAGATTGGTCTACCGGCCCCTAATCCCTATAGCTATTAGCAAATACGACTGGTGAGTCCCCACGCACGTAGCCTCTGCCCACAAAGCAAGACCAAGACTCAAGCGGAACCGTCGTTTCATTTTCTCTCTTCAGATTTGCCAGTGGCCCTGAGACGTTGCATTTATTTTCTTTGTTCAAACTTCAACGCTTCAGGATATATATATATATATATATATAAAATTTCAAAGTCTTCTGAGATGACGATTAAAACCTCCATGACTTGTCTACTACTTAGCAAGCTTTCCAGGAACCAGCCCCTGGATGACCGAAGAATTCGGCCATGATCTCTCTCTTTCGTGTATCACGGAGTGATCTAGACCAAGTTCAGGCCCCTTATACGATGCTTATTTGAGGACATGGTACTACGTCCTGCACAGAAATTAATAAATTTTTTTCAAATTTTAAAAACAATCAATCATATTCGTTTCTTTTCTTTTTATTCAGCTGTTAAACCACCTATAAAAATAATTGAAATGTTGATCCAAGATAAAATTATTAAAAAGTAATTAAAATATAATATATAAATAAAAAGTAAATATTGTTTTAAATAAAAATATTGCACCTCTATTTCATTAATTTTTATTTTAATTTTTAAAATTTTAAAAAAATTTCTTCAAAAAATATTTCAGTTAATCAGATCAATTTTTTTTTGTATCGCTATTAAATTTCAAATGGAAGGATTGATTATTTTTAAAATATATAAGACCTGAAGAACATTTTACAACGTAAGATAAAGAGAGAGCAGATTGATTTTTACCTTAACAATTTGTTGTTTATTAAATACTTAATTAATTCATTAGTTAATGTAGTAAAGTGAAGCAACCTAGAAGACAACGCCATTAGGTGGGTGACAAGACCTACTACGCCAACAACCGTATGATAAGACCAAAGAAAACCGAGGAACAAGTACCAAGACATGGAGCTTCGTTGAAAATGCTTCTTTCAAGAGTTTGTTGTCGGCCGAGGAGTTCCGATGACCAGAATCATCTCCATGTTAGAAGATCCTCTGTTTTTTTTTTTTTTTTTTGCCAAAATTAGCAGCACAGATACTGTCAGCTGAACTTTGGACTGGGGAAAATTTATTTATTTATTTTCTTTTCATTTATTTTATTTTAATTTATTGGTCACAAGGAACCAACTTGAGCCACTCCTTTAGTGGGTTGGCTGAGGTACTCGAGTGAAAATAAAGGAAGGGATCAAGTAGATTGGACAAAGTAACTAATATCTGATATCAGAAACTATAGAGATGTCTTAATATCATCATTAGAAACAATCATACTCCCCGCGCTAGATTCCACCATAGATAAGTTCCACTACCCACATGATTTTACTCTTTAGAGGTTTCCAGAGAGCAGTCTCCAAATCACTTTTCAAGTAAATTCCCTACTTGTGCATCCGCTTCGATTATGGGGATGTTTGTTTGCCAAAATATTGGGGAATATTCTCAAAATTTTGGGAATCTTTACTTTATTGAGATTTATTGGGATTTGTGAAAAGTGAAGTGTGTAGGTGTAAAAGTTAAAAATTTTGAAGTTTGTTTGGTTTGTCCGATTTG
Organism: Myrica gale; assembly: GCA_963930655.1. NCBI lineage: Eukaryota > Viridiplantae > Streptophyta > Magnoliopsida > Fagales > Myricaceae > Myrica > Myrica gale. The sequence continues at coordinate 11,245,481 of OZ005603.1, read as the reverse complement.
TTGAGACCCCAAATATTTGGGGTCTCAAACATACCTATATCCATCCACTCTGCTCCAACAAAGGCATGCCCCCACCACACCTTTATCAAGCAGAGCTTCTCTGTTACACGAAGCTAGTGCTGGGTGTCTAAAACCACGCATATTTCTTTCTGGAAAAGGTTTAGCATTGGCCAATAATTCAAATAAAGAAGGATAGGGTGGGGAGCAGGAAACCATTTTCATCTTTGCTTCTAATTGGAAACACACTGATGCAACATCCCCCACAGTGGATGCGGCTCTGACGTTTGTGACTGACACGAATCTATTAGCTGATATAAGCGATCGTTTTAAAGAAGTCCAAACCTTGCATCACTTACAGAGACAACCGCTAGTTTGATCTACAGTCTCTGTTCTTCAAGTCTATTCTGGCATGTCCTCAGTATCTTCGTAAAGTAATTCGTCTGTGTAAAAGTAAGATGCCTTGTTCTGCTGATTTAACAACCACAGCCTTGATGATAGACGACAGATTTTGGGTCTCCAAAATTGCAGATGCATCTCTTTCCACATTTGGATTAAAAAAACACAGAATCTGCATCTAACTTTAACAAAAGTGGGCAATGTCATTTTTATGGTCAAGACGCACTATTATTTTCTCTGTGATTCCTAGATTCTTCGTGGAAATTAGCTACAGACGAGCAAAAGGTGACATATTGCCAGCTAGTCCTGCACCAGACGTCCATAAACTTAAACACGAGTAATACCAACTCAAGAACAGTAGGGAATTCTCTTCACTAATTGCCGCTATACCATTTATCATCTCAGTCAAAACCCCCACCTTTTAAATCCTGGAGAGCTCCAGCCTCCACTTAATGAGGCTAACAGGACAAAAGAACGTATAAAGCACACTTTGGACTTTGATTGATCAAATTTATGGATACATCCAAGTGTTTCCGATAATGAAATATGTGGGCACATGGCAACAATTTGTCTTGTTCTTCATGCTTAATTGCTGCGATAACAAGTTTTATGAGCTATCGAACTAGTTCAAAAGGTTCAGCACGAAACCCTTCGTATGTTTTGGAATCAACCCAACAGAATCCCATATAATATTTTTTTTTCGTCAAGTCTCAAGCATGTCTGAAGTATAAATTGGAACAGATTTGCAACACACAAAAAATGACGTAAAGCGCTTTTTTTTCCTGAGCAACTGTGTTCTGTATTGATCTGAAATGTTTGCGAACATTTTCTAATCTGTTTCTCACTAAATCACTAGACAATACATATAAAGAACTTAGGCTAACCGCTCAACATCACTCATCATTCTTTCAGAACACATCAGTTTTGGTATTCCTATATTTTTTTTTTCATCATCGTAATTTCCAATGAAAGAATTCGTAAATATTGCCAACAAAAATGAAAAATATATGAGGAAAGACAACAATAAGATGTGGATGTTACCACTACAAAACAGGCACCGAAATGGACATTGGCACTGAAACATCACCAGCGAAACTCGTATCCCTGTTTGCAGCTGAGTTGCCTGCAAATACATAGCCTACACCCAATCCACCAAAATGCATGGATGTGTTCTCACATCTCTGAAACACTCTAGCGAGAGAAGCTGCCTTTCGCCTTGCCCGCTTTGTCCCCGTAAATAGCAGAGTCTGTAGCAAGCCAGCAAACATTGGAGCCTTAATGACCCTCTCTGTGGCAGCTGCTCCACCGCTGCGGCATAACTCAAGCAATGCTGCCACTGCATTCTCTTTTCCCCTAGGCGTTCCACAACGCATCATTGCTATCAATCCCACCACTGCCTTTTCCTCCTTACCCACTGCTTCTGCCCCAATTGGCTTCCGAACAATAAGAGCCAATGCACCAGCTGCTTCCTCAGCAACCCCTTCATTTCCCAGAGCTCCTATTAGTGCTGTTACAGCCCCTGCCTCTATCATTCTCAGACAATTTTCAGTGTGGGTTGACAGATTAAATAAAGCTGTTACTGCATCCTTCTTTCCTCTTGGAGTCCCCTCTCTCAACAGCCCTGCCAGGGCTTCAACTGCCGCTTCCTCATCTGCTATTCTCTTCTTATAGTCATGTACTGCTGAGAGGCTGAACAATGTTGCTGCAGCATTTTCCCTTGCCTCTGTCGTTTGCCCAAATCTCAAAACTTCAACAATTGATCCCAAACACCCTATCTCATCCATAATTCTGCTTTTGTTCTGATCATATATTGAAAGATTAAGCATTGCTGTCACGGAATTCTCCTGAGCCACAGGGTTTGGAGAGGAAAGTAGCTTCTGAAGATGGGGAATAGCCCCAGCTTCTGCGATGTAAGCACGGTTTTCCTTCCCTGTTTTTGCCAACAAACGTATCTCACGAGCAGCAACGGTCTTTGCATCCTGCGAACCATCTGCTAATTGCTGAATTAGAAGCGCTGCTGTGGCTCTAGTGGCTTCAACTGCAGCCCGGGTGGGAGAAGCAGCAGCAGCAGCAGCAAAGGTTACCGAAGAGCTATCTGTGCTCTCCAGTGGCTCAGAAGGAACATCGTGAGCAGTGCACCACTGCACGATCAAATTCCTCAAAGCCCGGTTAGGCACAAGTCGCGTATGTACAAGCATTTGCCCGGTCTTGGGACAACTACAGTGCCCTTCTTCCACCCACCTCGCTATCGAACTCCGATCGTACGTCTGTCCAGTGGATATTATCACGGGATCTCGCATCAAATCCAACGATATAGGGCAACAAAAGTCCTTAGGAACCGTCACAAAAGTTTCTGCTATCTCCTGCGAAATCAACCCCTTCCTCGGTCTCTTCACACTCCCACCAATTCCAGATCGCACCTCTTCGTCCTCAAAACCAAATAGCAGAAACCTGCAATACCGTGTAATTGCAACGAACCCGTTAAGCACCGATACTGTAGGCTCCACATCCCCCTCATGATTCGCAATCTGCTCCTCCAAAAACTCAATCTCATCTCTACAACTCTTGGCATCCTTAATCCCCAACCTATCCACAAAGAATATCCTCAGTTCCTCCGGATTCGGAACATTCCCTTTCTCGAACTGATCGAGAAAACCGAAAAGTCGAATTCTAAGAGACTCATCATTCTTATTAATGAACAACTTGGCTCCCCTGGTTTGTCTCTGCATAAGCTCAACTTGTTCCCTAATATCCTCACTCAATACGACGTCTTTAAGAGGGAATACATCCAAAAGGGTCGAGATTTCTTGGTTTAGATCATGGAAATGGCCCGAAATCGACTGATTTTGAAGCAAAAGCCATAACTTACTGGATTGCGAGCAGTAATGGAGGAGTATCTTGGACCGGTAGAGCAGCAGATAGAGCTCCTTGAGGCAGAGCACCGGCGTGGAAGGCTTGGCCGAGCTGGCGCCGGGGCCTAAGTCTTTAAAATAGTCAAGGAGCACCAAAAAGACCTCAATTCTTCGGATGAGGGAGCGGGAGTTCTTTCGCTGGAAGAAGAAGGACCTGGGCGAGAATTTGGAGACGAGCTCGGAGGCTACCGACGCTAGGGTTTGAACCAAAGCGACGTCGGTCAAGTCAACAGGAGACAAGAACGCCTCCAACGACGGCGATCTCCGCCTCCGTAAAGACGAGAATATTGCTGCCGTTGCCATATAACTAACTGTCCACCCTTATTCACACACAGCTATCGACAAAAAGAGAAACGGAGAAAAGAAATTCGTGAAATTTGGAAAGAGATCCGGAAATGATTCTCAGTACCTCGCAGACGATTGACAAAAACCCAGAACCGGAAAACAAAAGAAGACTATGAAACAGTCTCAGAGCTCGTTGTTGTTGTTGAAACTTCAAAGGTTAGAGAGGGGGTGGAGGACTTTTTAATCTAACTGAATCCGCGTTCTTCAGAGAGGAAAAGAGACTGAATTTTCCAAGGATTTAGTTTTTCCTTTTATTTAAAATTTTCTTCCTACCTTTCTCTCTCTAGGAATTCTCTCTCTTTCAATGCAGCCTCGCCGGGGATGAAAAGGACCCCAAGAGGTTTGACGGATAATGATACAGATTCCTTTCTCTTCACTCTACAGTCTATCGGCCCGACACATTATACTCCATCCATACGTTCACATGTATTTACTATTCCCATAACGTGACGTCGTTTTGTACAGAGGTTTTTTTGGGCGATTTATTCAAATCTAAAAGAATTACGGTTTTGGGATTGGGATTGGACTTTGTGAGAAAAGCCTTTCATCTTCTCGGTCAGAGTATCGGATAAGCGCTACGCTGTCTGCTTCGATCTCGAAGATAAGTATGCCGCACTTCCTTTCCTTTCATGCGGGCGCCGCCCACAGATGATCATGAACAATTTTTTTTCTTTTATTTTCTCCAATACCTTAATGATTATAGAATTATATAACAAACATTTTAACACATTTGCATGTTCGATTAATGTGTTTTGTGAAAATTTTTTGTGTTTTGAAAATTTTTAGGCAATGTTAACTTTATTGGTATGCGTGTTGTAGTTATTTTTATGTGGTGTTAAAAATTATGTTTAGTTGTAAATTTTTTTATATTCTGAGAATTTAAAAAAATCCTCAGAATACAAAGTAACCGAACGTCCTTCTGTTGAACGAATCATGATTCATGAAATTGATACTTCATTAAACTTTTTTAGATTTAAAATTTTAAGAATACGAATTTGATTATAACTCGTCATCATATATTAAATAAGTACTAATCAAAAGTATTTTTTTAAAACATTTTTATATAATTTATTGTTACCCTCTTCTGCTGCATTCAATCTTTCGACTTTTTCCTATGTTGATTCATGTCAAAATTAGTTTTTAAACATTTTTAACCTAAGATTAGATGAAGTTTGAGTCTTGATATTGATATGCTACCTCTAAACACCTTACTAGAAAATAAAAATTATGTTATATTTTAAAGAAATTGACAATTTAATCATTAAATTTATAATAAATGGACGATTTAATCACAAAATTTTATTTTTTATCGACCAGCTATAAATTTAGTGTCTAAATTTTTTTTTTCAATTTCTCTATATTTTAAAGTACAGCTCCGTATACTTTTAGATTAGTAATATCGAGCGGTGAATTTGTAGTCTGGAGGCGACCGACTGGCTTGTCTTTGGATGATTGCTTTCCCTTTTACACCTAAAAAAAAAAAAAAAAAAAGGCATGGAGCATTGGAATTGCGTCAAGAGTTGACTACATGAAAGATTTAGGGCCCACGCAACTTTTAGGCGCGTGGATACTAGGCTGACTAGCCGTATTAAGATATGTTTGTGTTGTAAAATTTTTGGTATTGAATTTTGTGATGGTATTGGGTTTAGTGAAAAAGTGAAGAAATAGATAATTTTTTATATTTTTTGTAGTAAAAAGTTATGATTGGATAGAAGAGAGATTATATTGTAATATTTTATTATGAATTGGTGTATAAAATTTTTCATGCAAACACAATCTTAATTGGATTTTTTGAGTTAAATGTGCTCCGCCCCTTTCATGTGGCAAAATTTTCCACTCTGACCAAAACCTCCAATAACAGAAGTTGACCGACGGCACTCCCAACACACGAGATCTAACACTGGAACAGCGAGTAAGCAAAGACCCAAGCGCTTCTACAAAATTCAGGATAAACAAATAATAAGGTTAAAGGGTTAAGAGTGTGACAATCCTGTCAGAGGAAGCTTCTGGAAGGCACATTTATTTTCCCCCACAAAGTCTCGAATGCCCCACCTATATGGGCATGTTTGAGACCCCAAATATTTGGGATCTCAACAAATCGGACAAACCAAACAAACTTTAAAATTTTTACCTTTTACACCTACACACTTCACTTTTCACAAACCCCAATAAATCTCAATAAAGTAAAGATTCCCAAAATTTTGAGAATATTCCCCAATATTTTGGCAAACAAACATCCCCTATAATCTCATGTTTTTAATGTTTGCTTCACATATTTTCTATTTTCTTAAATGTTAATTATGCATGACTGAGGCTTTCTTTTTATGTGATGGTTTTGCATATTCATTTGTTCTTTTTTTTTTTCTTTTTAATCAAAACATCATCTTGTTCTAAAACCAAAAACAACACGAAACACCACACTAAGAGGATCGGTCTCAGCGAACAATTAAGATAAGTCAAAAGAAAGCTTAGAGTTACGGGGATTGCCCACTAAGCTAAGCTTAGCGGCGACCCAACGAGTAAGGTGATGCGTCAACTCATTCGCATTTCTAAAGACATGAACAACCTTCCAACTCTGTAGTTAACAAGCTGCGTGAATCTCCTATACATAAGAGTGAATACGTCAATCCGTAAGATGAGGCCAAGAATTATTCGCCTTAATAATAGATTCAAAATCACGTTCACAAAGCCTTAATCGCATGCCAACTGCACACCTAACTAAGCAGCTTCTGCCTCTCCCTCCACAGGGTTAACAACATCCAATCTCTTAACTGAAGCTCCTTTAATCTAACCAGCACAATCCCTAGCTACAGAAGCAGCCACCGCATAAGAGTCACGAATGGCAACATTAGTATTAACTTTAATTATATTCATCGGAGGAAGAGCCCATCGAACCACTAGAGCATTGCTACTGTGATATGGAGATATTTTTTCCTATTTTATCATATGAGTTGAATATGAATATTTTAGGTAGAAAAACTCCTGCATTGTATACAAGATATATAAATATTATCGGTATTACCAATAGGTTGGTACTAGAAAACCCCGAACCTATTTTTCAAACTTCTGGCTCAACGTCTATTTTAGGTAGGCCTAACTTGGGAGGGACCCTTTGCCCCCAACCAAAAGGACGGGATTTGTATTGCAATTGAAAGCTTACCAAACAAGGAGTATAGCAAAAATACAATTCTTCCTACTTTTTAATCACCTCGTTTGACTGAACAATTATGCTCATCGAATAAGCCTACAAATAATTAAACTTGTGATTACGTTTGATGCCTGACCTTTTGCCGAAACCACAAAAGAATGTACAGGGAGATTTTATTTCCCGATGCATATACTCAATTCAGTAAGACTTTGGGGGGCTAATCAAGGAGTTGTTAATGATACCAATAAGCAAGTAAAAGGAGTTCTACACCTTGACTTATATTCTATAGGAATTTAAATAAGTGATAAATACATTTTTTTACCTATCAACTACCAAGTATTTAATACATTACACTCTAAACTACCAGTTTTTATACATTGTTTCATCTAACTCCTAATGTTAAAGACTTTGCACATTTCGTCCGACAATAATACTCTCAAAAATTTAATAAATTACAGTCATTTTAATCTAAAAATTTGACAAGTATGAAAAATATATTGATCCCTATAAATAATTTCAGCTTGGATTATTTTAAACCAATTTTTTGAATAAAACTCTCCTACCTCTTACTCTAACTGCATCACATGATTCAACAGTTTAGAAATAGTCAATTAAAGTATTGCCATCAATACATTTTCTCTTCTTTCCTATTTTCATACTAATTAGTGATAAATAAATTCATAATAAAACAATTTATTAATATTGAATACTGTAAACTTGAGGAAATTATGAGTATGTTTGTTTACCGAAATTTTGGAGAATATTTTTAAAATTTTGAAAATCTTTTGGATGTTGAAATTTATTAGAATTTGTGAAAATTTTGAAGTATAGGTATAAAAATTAAAAATTTTGAAGTATATTTATTTTATTAAAAATTTTAAACTCTCAAAATTTTAAGCAAACAAACATGAACATACCTACTCAGGCTCAGAAGGGATAGACAAAAAGAAAATTAAAAGAAAAGAAAAGGAAGATTTTTAGTAGGTGGACTACGTGTCGACGAAGGAAAAAGCAGGCGCAACAGAAAAACCTTGAATTGGACGCATCCACATGTCTTTTCCCCCGTGCCTTTGAATGCACGTCGCTGGTACATCCACGATCACTAATCCTGCCCGTACAATCACGCCACGTAGAGTGTCGTCCACCGCGTTGCGTGAACCGAAATTGGAGAGGTCAAAGATGGAGACGGCCTCCACTCCACCGGACCACGCCAGATCACCCCTAGTGATACGTCCTGTTTCGCAAACTTATTAATATTTTTATATTAAATCTAATCTCTTTGACTTTTCCTCAATCTTCGAGGTTAGAGCCCACGCTCTTTTATCCTAGGTGGCTTTTTCTCTTTTTTTTTTAGTAATTATTGCTTAATATTAGCAAGACGTTTGTTTCTCAATATTTTCAATCCTCAATATTTCTAAAGAATCATAAAATAATCTTTTTCTCCTCGTTAAATTATAAAATAATATTATACTATTCAATTAAATCTTCTCTCTCCTCACTTTTCCATAAAATACTATACTTTTTCACAAACCCCAATACCCAAAATTTCCAAAACCCCAATATTTTCACAAACAAACACCACTGTACGTTTGATCAAACCCTCTGTCCCGCCCTAAAAATTAAAACAGATAAACCAAAGTTTAGTGAGAAAGTTGGAAACGAATTGCTAATATAAATGTATTTAACTAAACCCTGAAATTAGAATATATAATCCTTATTTTTTTTAAATTATTATACCCATAATATTTCCTCTTATTACTATTTTAGTTAGACATTAATTATTTCAAAATCATCCATATGCGTTCTCAAAACAAATTTATCTGTCAAAATATATGTATTATAAATAAATAAATAAAAATGTGAGTCGTGACACCCGCGTTTTCACCAATTTGGATTTAATAAATGATTGGGGTTCTTCTTGGGTTCTTCCCATGTTCTTCTAGGGATTAATCTGGTCGTTCAGGATATCTGGGTGTGTAGGACCCACTTCTAAAATGAATCCTGATCATTCTTTCCAGAAGAATCTGAGAAGAACCTCAATCACTTCTCGTTGGATTTTATTTTGGATTTTATTTCATAGAATCATAGTGTAAATTGATTGATTTTTAAAATTTGAGAACTTAATGTGGGAAGGTTGTAATTAAGATCCTTATTTGAACCCCAATTAAGTTTTTGTATAGTTTCTGCAGGCATGCATGGCTCATTCATTAATGTTTGGGCGCCAATGTGGATGTACATGTGCATGCATTCACATGTTGTGTCGGCTAGCTAGGAAAGACATTGATGTCGAGACACGAGTATTGCCTGCACACACCGAGATAATTAATATGCAGCATGCCTGAACCATTGTGCCGTTAAATTTTTAATTAGTCTTAAATGCACCGACAGTTATCGTGGTATAAGAATTCATCAGAGGTAAAGAAATTTGTAAATTAGTAGTTGCGGTAAGGTTGCGGTTAAAAATGTTCGTTCTATCTCTTTCACTAATCACATATGCTAGTCAATACTAACCACAATATGTTACGTTCCCAAATATACCATGTAATTAGTAGCATATGCTAATTCTCATCTCTTTTACTAACCGCATATGTTAGTCAACACTAAGCACAACATGCTACTTCTCCAAATAGACCATGTAATTTATTAGCATATGCTGTGAAAAGAGACTAATTACAGGGTATGCTAGTAATTAGAGTGGGGCTTCTCAAGTAGCTTGTGGTAGGGTCAGCAGTCAGATTGCATATTCAGCACAGGCATCACATCGCAAAGAAGCTGCTGGCCTTCTTGGTTACACATGGGCGTACGCGTTTGCTTTTCTTCGCGAATGAATATACCACGTAGACGGAGTAAAATAGGCCGACTTCATGCAGAAAGCTGGGTTTGCCTTTCAAAGGCATCACATCGCAAAGAAGCTGCTGGCCTTCTTGGTTACACATGGGCGTACGCGTACGCGTTTGCTTTTCTTCGCGAATGAATAAACCACGTAGACGGAGTAAAATAGGCCGACTTCATGCATAAAGCTGGGTTTGCCTTTCTGCAAAGCAAGAAAAGAAGGACCATCCCTGGCTCTTTCCGGTCGCTTTCAGGATTCAAACCGGCCGACCACAGAATTATAAATTGTGACCAAATCCTGTACCTTTCTCCCTGGCAAACAAGTCAAGACGTTAGCATTAATTAACACCGAATTAAGGTCACGGCTAATGACTTGGATTTCCTTTTTCCGGTAGTTCATAGCTTCATACTGGACGTAGTTGACCACAGCTTTGGGACTGCCTGTTCAATAAATCGCTTATAGTTTTTCTAATGGTGCGCTTTAGGATAAGTGGTAGTTTCATATAATATCAAAATGGTGGTGAAGATTTATAAAATTACTTTGAGAATTGAAGGGATTCTAAAATTGTTCTTCGATGTTCCCCAGCAAGAACTACATCACTTGTAATCATTCAATCAAAACCAACATTTCCTTCTTGTTCCTCTTTCATTGGTTTGATTTCGAAAGCAAAGGACGATTCGGGTTGCTAGAGTATTACTGGCATGAATTCTTTACTTTTCGCCGGCTTCAACTCTACGTTGGGAGTTCACGACCAATTACCATGGTCCATGGAGTTAAGATTGTGGAAATTACACTTCAGATTAGATGTACATCACCATCCGCCGGCAGTTTCGTTTATAGACATCGCCTTACAAAGAAGCTGTAGTCTCCTTCCTCAACATTGCTTTCCTTCATGAATACGGTAGAGAAAAATAATACTTCTTGCAGGAAAGGCTTGCTCCTTCCGGTCACTTTCTGGCTTCAAACCCGGCCGACCACGAACAGGTCAAGACGTTTGCATTAATTAAACAGAATTGATGTCACGGACAATGACTTGCGGCGATGTTCGGTTGTAAAAAATTTGATAATGGTGTGAATATTTAGGATCATTTCGACCATATCTTTCTTCTTCTTTCTTGAATTAATGCTTTGCTTTCGAAATCAAAGGATGATTTAGTCGAAGAAGAAGAAGAGAACACTACTTCCGTCAAGCATCAATCGTGGGTCAATTATGGAGTACTAGACCAGCTCATCAAATTATTTCCGTAAATCATCACTGTTGAAATGACTGCCTCCTCTAAGAGAACAGGCAAAACTAGGTTAATTGTAGGTTATATTAAGAAATTCCCAGATTTCTAGACATGCTATTCTTCGTCTTCTTGTTCTGTTTTCCTAGAGACCTGTTATTAATGACTTGGCTCCGAGGACCGAGTTTCAAACGGTCCATTGGATGCAAGAGGTATTCTGTGAAGTATATACTGATCGAACATCTTGTTTAGCCAAATATTCATTTAATTCAAATTGTTATTCTTTTCGCTAAAGACAAAGCTCCCTAATTTGACACATACCGAAAGATTGGTCACATTTCGAACCCACAGAAATTATTACCAGAAAAGAAGCATGTGATTTTGACTAAATATGCACTCAAACAAGGTGATAGTATCATTTTGTTGACTAGCTATGGTAGTTAGGAGTTCAGCAGGACAACTGAGTAGCTAAAGTTTAGTTCTCTTTGCCGCCCTTCTGTTCTTTGGATCCTAAGTTGTTTGCAGTCCAATCTTAGCACTTCTAACTTGCAATAATTTGTGATCAATTGGCGAGATGGTTTGGATCTTGACTGGACAACCCACTGTAAAGACAATAAGAAATTTTATAACCCAACCAAAACAATGCACCTACTTTGCCCCCAACAAAAGAAAGGAAAAAAAAAAACAAAGAATAAAACAACGTATATTGCTGTTGACCAGCTGATCCAAGCCAAAGCTAAGATCTTGTTGGATTCTTTGGAATTGGGTGCTTCTTAACCTGTGTTTAGTTTTGAAGCATGTATCTCATCCAAATAAAAAACAAAGGTTGTGAACAGAATTTTTGGTTTTCTTATTAGAAACTCAAAGCAGAAGCCCAGTTACTTTGGGGGTGGAGGAACCAGACATAGATCTTCTCCAATTTACTGTCCGAATTATATAGTCCAATTCGAAGAGATAAACATGAGTCTCACTATGAGGTCTGGACAATATGGAATACTATGAGACCCATATATTATATATATATATATATATATATATATATCTCAATTGGTCAGATACAAATCAGAGAATATCCTAATTGAAGGAACTAGTTCCACTCCAAGAGGAAAGAGAAAAAAAAAACCTGATTTATCATAAGGTTCTTCAAAGACCAAGAAATTTTTTCAAAAATCTATATCTAAACGAGCTTCGTTTTCAGGTTCCAATAAATTTTTTCCCAAATCTTCTACCAAACCCAAATACCAACTTTCACGACGGCCTAAAAATTACGTTTTACACACTTTTTCCTAAGAAACATAAACCTATTCGGCTATTCCGAACTGCCCTTCCAAAGGACTTATGACTTTAGACTTGTATAATCGAAAGTCGGTCAAGAGACGTTATAAATCTCCACATGAATCATGTCAGAAGGTTATTATTTTCCATTTGGGTGAGGGATTCAAAGGTACGGCTCAGGTAGAAGGATTGGTGGTCCAGGATCCGGATAAAATAGAAGAAAAAAAGTCCCATATGTATGGCTGAAATTCCACACAAGACAGGTAAATGAGGCGACCGAACCGAAATCCACGGTCTCACTGAAATGAAAAACAATCAGTGACTCTTGACATGTTGAGAGCTCAGAAAACTAATGTTATTTGAGCAGAAAATACCTCTTCGGGACAATTTATTCAAAGTCTAAAACTGAAGGTGAAACACCCCAGTTTCAGTTTCATTCTGCTCCTTGATGGAAGATTGACAAATACATTAGATGGCGGATGTGAACAAAATTACAAATCAATAAGATCCAATAAAACAAAATAGCATCTCATATTGATTTGTGATAAGCAGAGACATGTCCAAGACTTAAACAAGAATCAATTTTCAAACCTATGCAACAAGCCGGGGATGATGGACATTGCATTCTCCAGTTAAGTGATGCAACACATTTACACTTCTACTTCACCTAATGACATGTACAGTGCACCCACTTCATGTGGTAGACACTCAAATCTAACATTTCCAAAATGCATATTACTTAAAATTTCTCTACCCATTTTCAAGCAAGATAGACAACTTGAAACTGCAGCCGTCATTAAAGCACATCTTGTAATGCATGTCTAATGGAAATGCCTCGCACAAGATCGTAGATAAACAAAAGATTCTAGAATTAATAGGACTCAAAACTGCGACCAATCATACAAGCTGTGATTCATTGAACAGAAGAAAGCCTATCATGATAAACGGTTGCTCATAAAAAAAATTATATAATTAATAGCGACTGCACAATCCTAATTTTTTTCCCTGCATATTCTCATCAGATATGAATCATATTTTTATTCAATGAAAAAGGATCTACAAATAGAAGTGACCTACTAAACAGCAGGAATAACACTACGTAAATGAGGTCGGACCATCTACCCTTCAAAGCCATCTAATTCTTTTCTTGTATTACCTTGGAGATTTAGTTGAGAGGCACTTTCCACAAGAAACAAGCTGCAGCAACGAATGTGGTTTTCGCGTCCTAATTTTCAAACGTGAAAGCTGCAGATGCCAACACTCATTAAGCAACACCCTCAATAACTAATCAATTAACCAGAAATCATAGTGTGACCAGAAATAGACGCAAGGAAAGAAAAAAAAAAGACTATTATCATTACTGCATGGTTGAATCAACTTAACAATTTATCATTTAAACTTGGAGAAATCTTGTAGATGACTAGCAATAGATCTAACCAATTACAGGAAAAACCGTATGTGCACGAACATTCTTTTGCATTACTATTGAGTTCTATTTCTTATGTACTCAGACTAAGCTATCTGGCATGGCCTTGAAAAAAGCATGAAGCATAAAATGGAAAGAACATGATACCTGAAAATTTTAATACAATTTGAATTAGAATGAAAATAAAGTGATGAGCATAGGCATGTTATTCACAGAAGGCAGTTGGAGTTGGTTGAAGTTTTATGATAGGCCGATGGGACAGATTGCCAAAGTGGTACGTAACACAATAGTTTGTCTCCACTCAAGCTCATTTTATGAGTCTAACTGTCTGAAATTGATGACAGGGATGCTTACAAAATAGTGATCAGGTTGGCTTTAGATAATTCACCCAGCTCAGCCGATGGCTATACGTCCCCAGAACATGAACATTTATAAGATTATGCATAACCGCCATACTATATATACCCAAATTCCCATCGATCGATCTACCCTAGTTCTTTGCTTCTTCAGTCTATCCCATTTCTCTAATTCTGTGCCCTCAATCAGAAATTTTAAACAGTATATGCTCCATGTAGAGATTGAACTTGAAGTAAGATGAGCATTAAGTAATTGATTACATGCTAAAATATCTTACTTCCTCAGAAAAGAGTCTACAGGTAAAAAAACGTTCATTATTCAATTCTTCATGAATTCATTAAGGCATTACCTTTCGATGAGTTACTCTAGTTGCTTTCCAGCAAAGTAGGCTTCTGGATCTAGGTTCCAGTCTCCTGTAAATTAGAAATTTTTAGAATCAATTCAAGCTGAGACTGGAAATGTTTGTAAGCACGCAAAATGTTCTCAATACCAACTTTTACACCAAACAGTTCCACTTTGGCTGGAGAAAAATAAAATAGAAGAAAAGATTCTTCTGTTGTCTCCCGTCAGAAAGGACAATTTACTAAAAATTTAGCAGTCGCATAATTAAAGAAGAATATGTATCTGTTCAGACTTATACGTCTGCACTTTTATTCATGATGAGGAGTACATCTATTTTGCGTTCCATTGTTACATTCCAAAAAGTAAGCAGTTCCAAGATAAATAGTTATCAGTGCATCTTATTTGAAATATAAATCTAGCAAGTATATATTTTCACGATAATGCATTTTCAAATCACTTCTTTGAAGTAAAGTAGACACTCTTTTCTTCAAACATTTTCTATCTACTCGACCCACACGTCAAAATTACTTGTCTGCTTCTTCTACCCTATAATAGACAGATAAGAAATATGGATGCTATTTAGGGCAAAATGAGAGAATAGAAAAGAAACCAATCTCGAGAAGAACAATGGAATCGAATTACATACAAATTCTCTTGTTCAAGCTTTTCAGCTATAGAAATGGCTTTGCGTTTCGAACATGCATTTCGCTGAGTACATCCTTCAGCCTGCTGAATTACATGGGCAAGTGACACCTTGCTTCTAACAAGGCTCTGGCTCTGACTTTGTTCCCCAAGTTTTCTTCTTTCTGGGAGTGAAGCTATGCTTGATTTCTTAGAAGAAGCTGATGCTTCTCCCACCCATGAACCTCCCAAACCTCTTTTATCAGATACTGCCAAATTATCAATGTGCTCATTACCCTTGGGTTCCCTGGGAGAAGCTGCTACTTCTACTATTTCACTCCTTCCCATTTCCAGATTGTCCGACTGTAAGAGCTTAGCTTGAAATGAATTTTCCTTAGAGGCTGGCAACATAAGAGGCACATGCACACCTGATCCTGAATCTTGCTTAGATTCGCATCTTATTTCAATTGTCACCGGGGAGCCAAGAACTGTCTCAAATGCTTCTAAGATATGTCCCCTAAGCTTCTCTGCCGTTGATTTTGACTGATGCGAGCTGAACATCAACTGCACAGTGGGGGCTGCAAGAAAAAGCAATTTAGTGGTACGAACAGTTAGACAATGCACAAGAAGCAAATGTATATAAGAATTCAGAACCCTTAAATGAGAGGAGTCTAATGGAAAACATATGGTGAATGTCTGAAATACCAAACTAAAAAAAAAAGAAGAAGAAGAAGAAGAAGAAGAAAAGACAGAAAGGGAAATAAAAAAGTTCAATCCCATTATTGACAAATAAGATAAACGACTCTTAAATGAGATATAATACACATGCAATCCGAGACAAAAGCAATCTAGATAGAATTAACATGGAATGCCACCCACAGGATCCAAAAGTCATAGCCAAACCTATTACCATTCCCGAAAACAATGCTTCAGTAAATACTAGGTGTTGAAGCAAAATCCATTCAAGATAAACACACACGTCAGGGATAATAATTAACTCAATAGTGGTAACATTCCTCCCGCCAGATCTCATATCCCATGTTTTAAACTCCATAGCTCCCCTTTATTTAATGGGGGGGGGGGGTACCATTTGGCTGTTAGAGCCAATGATGAGGAAATTTCAGTCATTTTCATAGGAGAAATGGGTTTTGTATTTTAAACCCTTGGAACAGCCTCCTCCTCTCACTTGTTCCTTGAAATATCAATTTAAAGCAATGCCCACCAGGAAGGAGATAATATTTACAATTAACTCCTATCAATAGTTTTCTGTCGTGCATAGAGAAAAAAAAGAAAAAGAAAGATCAAGTCCCATATAAGAAAGATGTCACAAACGTGAAGGATTCATATGTGATAATTGAGCCCAAATCCTTAAGGAATTTTTTTTTATTTGTTGTGTTCTAAAACAGGTAATGACCTCACTGGATGACTCCCTATGCTGTCTATCTCCAAAAAAACCAATTATTCTAAACATGAGAAGTGAGGGCATTTGAATAAACTTGAGAGTTGTTGGCGTATTTATGGAGAAAAAAAAAGAGGAATTAATTCCCCAAGTGTTTTCAATTCAGCTCCAAACTTTTTGTCTCCACAATCCAAATTGATTGCTGAAAGTTTTCAAATTCACAAGCACCAAGAGTTTTCACACATGAAATTGAAAGAAAAAAAAATGAGAATATTGAACCACTAAAAGTGTGATAATGGGGCATTATTCATGGCACTTTTAACATGCTTACTGGAGTGTACCTGCACCAAAACTGACAGAGATCAGCTTCCCTTCTCGATACAAAAACTCCTTTACCCCATCAGTTTGAATTTTCTCAAGCACCTCCAACCATATGTCTTCAATTCCTCTGCGGTTTTTACCAGAAATCTGCCTGCCAATTACCCTAGTCATGTCAGCAGCATATGCAGGTGGCGGTTGATAAAGCATACCAGTCCGAATATGCCTTTTTTTCTCCAAACTAATACCCTTAAGAGTTCCATTTTCATAGAAATCACCAGAACTTCCTGCATGGAGATTTTCTAGTCTAACATTCGTTGACAAGCATCTCTCCTTACTGTGCATCTCGGAATGCTCGCCTATTCTCCTTACTGAACTTCTTCCGCCTGCATTATTTACCATTGGACTGTGATTGAAACTAGTGTCTGCAGAAGTAGGCAGCATGTACTGCTGATCAGGAGCAAGTTGAAGCAATGCAGCTGTTAGCCATGTTAATTTGTCATTTGACATCCTCAGTTGTTTTTCAGCCTCGGATAAAGTTTTTAAAGCTTGACGCAGTTTTTCCATATCTTCTTTGGATACTGCAACAAATAAGAACACAGATTTAGCAGGAATCAGAAATGCCATAAAGGAAAAGTTGCCATGCAGAAAAAACTAATTGATTATTTGAAAATGAGGGCTGAAACAGTGTTTCAGAACACGAAATTGAGTACAACATGATTTTGTGACAAATGGGGTGAACGGAAGAAGAATGAATCAGTAAATGAGACACTAATAAAGATGCTCAGACACACTGACATGCAGAGGCCTACAGTGATAAACATCACCACAACTTGTTAGTAAATGGATGAAGTAGAAGATCTCTATAATTGATAAAAAAAAAATACTCACAAGGTTGTCGTCGAAAGAACTTCCTTCTAAGCCTTTCCTTTTTAAAGTCATAACTACCAGCTAGTATATCAGTAATCACTGTAGCAAGCTGTGACATCAAAGCTAATGGCTCTACACCACTTTCCATTATTACTCTCAAATTCTTCACTGTATTTATTGTGTCAGCAGATAACGCTAAATCAAGAAGATCCACCAATTTCTCATCTGAGATAAGCCCAACCTGTGAAAAGGGACTTATAACTTTCAGTTGTAATGCAGGTAGAGAAGCATTTCCAAAAGACTGGATATACAAATAACAAGTATTTGAAAGAAAGCACATAGTAGGATAGAAGAGCAGATAGATTGGGAATAAGCAATATACCCCTATACATTATTGAAGTTTTATTAAGCTATATATGATGTTGAAGTTGCTATCATTGTTGTGTGATTGACACAGTACTCACTCGCAATCATCCAAGGAAGGGTTAAAATACCAGCATAAGTGATAGGAAAATGAATATGTGAACTAGCTCTACTAACAGCGTTACTAGAAACTTGGATAGAAAGGAGAATATTTATGCTACAACCTACACTGGTGAAAATTTGCAATAAAATAGGATAAGGGACATTAGGGGTTTTAGAATATAAATTTCATGATGAGATTCACCTTTTCCTATCAAGTTAAGTTTTAGAGATAACTGGTGATTTAACATGGTATCAAAACAGCAGTTTTGAATTCTAGCCTCGACGACCTTTAACCGGGCTTTAGTTAAATATTCCATGAGTCAAGCCCACTTAGTGTTGTATTATGAATTAAATAATTATCTCTCCTTCTTCATTAACTTAAGTTTTGGAGATTAACAAGGGAAGAATAATGAAGTGGCACTTGCACGGGATAAGACAATAGGATGCAACCAAAGGAAAGGTGCTTATCCATCCTAAATGTAATGTAGTACTATTGACCAGAACTTATTTAGATCTCAGGGAAACCTTCTATATAGGACAGCGATATGCACAAGGTACAGCAAAAATACTAACAAAAGTAAAGTCTTTGTTTTTTGGGTGATATACAACTAAAGGAAAATTCCAAACCTCTACCACCATACAGGCTCATAGGTTAATACACTAAAATTTTGTATAAGTGAGATTTCTAGATTTGTTCATTTCATTACTCTCCTAACCTTTAAAATACACTAAACAGGGCATACGAGGTTGGAAAAAGATAAGGAATTGATGTAAAATAAGTGAACACAATAATCACATAAAAGAGCAACCCGCACATGTATAGGCTGATCAATTGAATTTCTTAATACTAAAAAAATCCATCATATGCATCCTCAATTAATTTTCCTACTACTGTTATACTGAGAAACATCTATGATGATGCAATAATTTCACTCACATTATTCTACTACATTCACCTCTCTCATTCCCCTCCGAAGTGTAAGATCAATATTCAAAATTTAGGTCATCCATGATCCCTTCATCGAAAAGCACATTATTATGCCCACAAAGAGCTAAGCATTCTAGCCTCAAAACAATGCTCTTTGATTTTTACATCCTTGTTAGATGGCATGATTTTTATCTTAAATCAAAGATATGCATCACAACGGATAGCTATTATAAGTTACCATTTAGACCTCTAATCTAAAGGCATAAAATTCGAGAACAAAGATGACAATCTTCATCTCCTTTTGCCACTAATAGACAAACATTCAGCCAACAAATGTCCAATTTTCCCCTCAAAAAATGCCACCTATAGAGACACAAAAGATAACCAAGTACTAGATTGAAAAGCTTGCGTCAACATGTTGCAATTTTTTCCAAGATGATAAACATTAAGAAATATAAGACTATATGAGCATTGCGTACTCTAATTCTGATAGCCAAAGTGAATGTTGAAAAAAACCTACCAGTTCCTGAACCAAAGGAACAGAGATTCTCTGTCCAAGCAAACTCAGTTGCTCAAGCGTCATCTCCGCATCCCTCAATGATCCATCTGATCTTGATGCAATAAGTTTTAGTGCATCCTTATCAATTTCCAAATCTTCTTTGCTTGCAATCCACTGCAAAGTATAGATAATATCCGCATCCTTCAACTTTGGGAAAAAGAACTTCTGGCACCTGGATATGATTATATGAGGCAAAACATCAAGACTCGAACTCACAAGGACAAAAACCACACGTCTGGGAGCTCGGTCAATGACCTTTGATATGGCACTCCAGCAATCAGGGGACAAAGTGTCACAGTCATCAAATATAAACACTCTATACTGTGATGGCAACTGGGAAACAATCATATTGTCAAGTAAATCCATAATGCTCTCAAAGTCAAAATTACTGACTGGACCAATTTCCCTTATGTTTCTACTCTTCCCCGAATCATGTGCAATGCATGAATTGCAAAAGCCACAAGGTTTAGGATGTTCTGAAGACTGACAATTTAAAGCTCTAGCAAATATGCGAGCACAGGAGGTTTTGCCGGTGCCATGAGGTCCATAAAACACGTATAGTAACCCAACCTTCCTTTTCATGACAGCATTTAAAAGAGCTTGTGCGACCAAATTCTGACCAACCAAATCCCTGAAGGTTCTTGGCATGTACTTTTGTGTCAGGCTCTGGTGTCTACCATTGTGGTAGTCTCTCAACTTGCGTCGATCACCAGATCTGGCTTCAGAAGCAAGGTCAGAATCAACATCACGCTTGTATAAATTATCAGCAAAGATACCAAGTTCACCAGAATAGTCACGTATCCAACCAGCATTTTCAGTGCTTTCCCGAGATCCAGATGCCTCAACTAGCAGAGGCACTGCCTCTGCATCGGATCTTGTAGATGAGGTTGTGTAGTCAGATGGCATTGGCATGTCAGTCATTTCTCTCCCATGGGCAGTTGAACCTCCTTTCTTCAACTTTGAGTCTGGCAAACCACAAGACAAACTTCTTCCAGCAATGTCCAGAATAGTTTTACCCCTGTGATGAATTCTTGACCAATTCCAAGGGATCCCACACCCATTTCTTGGAGCCCTAGTGAGATTTGGATCAACGTATTCTTCTTCTCGCTCCAAGGCATATTTGGGGTGGGCTGAACCTTGAGCTAATGTATTAGATGCCACAGACAGTTCATTCTGAGCTCCAATATCTCTTGAAGCCATAGAAGCTCGAGTTCTTCTTGCCCCTCGAAACTTGCACCTTCTAACTCTACTTAACCCGCTGCAGTACCCAGGAATGCTGGCTTGTGGTTCCCCAACAGTTTTCTCCGGCCGAGAATGTTTTCCACGAAGACAGATGTTAGAAGATGCTACATCATCACTATCCACTGGAACATCATTCAACTGCTCAGAGAGAGTCTTTAACTGAACAGATTCAATATGCTTCCCCTTTTGTTTGCCCTTTCTATCTCTTGATTCAGAGTTCCTCGAGACAACATCATGAGCCAAATCGTTACCATCTTGATCAAGTGGAGGCTCCTCATTGCCACCCAAAATATCAGTCCTCATACTCTTCCGACTTGATTCCTCTCTCCTAACTCTTCTACTGTTGCCAAGTCCACTCTTGCTACTACGGTCACTGGTTGCCATTACGCCATCATTACCCTCACCAACCTCACCGGGAGCAACTTTTGAGGAGGTTAAATTTGCTACGGGTGGGGAGCTTCCTGACATTCTTCTAGCTTCCCTCCGATGTTCAATGCCTATGGACCTTCTCCCCTCTCGGACCATGGCATCAGTTTCACCTTTCTTTGGGAGTAGATCAACAATGGAAGGCGAATGCCATGAGGGAGGACTTGCAGAAGGGTCCCTGAGAGATCTTGACCTCTGAAGGACAACAAGGTCCCTCATAATAGACCTATCGGCTAATATGGGGCTATGCTTGTGCATATGGTTCTTCAAGTGAATACAATTCGTCAAATGGATGTGATTGCGGAGATGATCACTAATATCACCATTGGCATCCTTAAGAATCCTATCGCGGACAGCTCTGGTCATGATCAAAACATCAATGCATCCAATAGGGGAATCTCTTCAAAACTGAGGAAACAAATCAAATCATATAGCATTTTTTATCATATGACTGTCGCCAATCTTCACAATTACGGCAATAAAAGAGAAACAAAGTTCGTCAACACCCACCAAATCTCTCACCGGTGGCATAGCAAAGCCACAAGAATGCCGTGAATCAAGCAATTAGAGATCGTCCATCAATACCAAAGCACTCTTATCTAATCCAGCAACCACACTTACTACTGTAACCCCCTTACTTAAGAGAACTACCGCCCTAGTGCCGCAAAGCCTTCAAAACGTATTGTTACTCCTTAAAGCACAAAACCATCCAACAAAACCATGTAGTAAGCACCGAAATTCTTTTAACCCATCGAATCAAGCTCAAAAAGATCAAGCTTCAAACCACCAAACTCAAATGCTACTCCGAAAGCAGCAGCATTAGCCAACACAAAACACCACCTGAACTCCAATGCATGAGATTACCAAGCTCAAACCGAGCTCTGAGCTCTCAACATGGAGAACTCAGAACACATGTTTTCAAATCTCGGCAGCAATCCAAGTCTCAACCCGTTAGCTCTAGAAACCTTCAAAGGTTACGGATTTGACAAAACGGGAGAACAAATAAACAAGTCCGTGAGATAGAAAAGAAGTCGCTGTAACATCACATAGAAGGCAGAAAGCGAAGGAAAAGAAAGAAGGGAAGCACCGGAATCACCTGAATCAGATAAAGCAAAGCGAAGTCCTGGATCTTTTAACAAGCTTCACATGCACTTCACGGGGTCTTCTTTCAAATAAAGCGATAGTCCGTAGAGACAGAAGGTGTGATAGAAAGAGAGGTTTCAGTAGAAACAGTAACTAGTGAGAGAGAGAGAGTGGTATGCGGTAAGATCCGTTGCAGAGACAGAGGAGGGGGCTCTGGAAGAAGGGGGCTGCATACATTGCAAAGTAAAGCGGTTTTGTCTGTTTGTTTAAGCATGCAGATTACTTTTTGGCCTTTAGCCTTTTTGCCCAAGGTACTTTTTTTATAGTTTATTTTTACAATTTTGGCCAGTAATTTGTTTGGTTCAGTACAAAAAGGAAAATCTGGATTTCGAACATTTTGAATTTTGGGGGGACCGGCCAACTTGTCCGTTCCGTTGAATTTCCCGGGTTCTTGTTTGCGTAGGGTTGACTTTTTTTTAAGGTAATTTGATAATTTGGTCCTTGAGTTTATACTCTTTCGGTAAATGGGTTATTTGGTTTCAAATTTTAAAATCTTAGTCCTTGAGTTTTCGTTGTTTGACGAAATGATCCTTCGGTTAGTCTGTCGTCCATATACTTAACGGATTTGAAACATCGACCGCTACACGTCAGCAAATTTGTGCTGGTCGATCGCTTCAAATCCGTTAAGAATATGAACGGCAAACTAACGGAAGGATCATTTTGTCAAACAACGAAAATTCAAGGACTAAAATTTTGAAATTTGAAACTCAAAGACCTATTTGCCAAATGAGTATAAACACAGGGACTAATATGTCAAATTTCCTTTTTTTTAAAAGCCTAAGCAAAAAGAAAGAATTTCTTTTCAAAAAAAATTAAACAGATAAAACAAAATTAAAATGATTTAAAAAAAATTATGTGATGTTGTTTTAAAAAAAATTATAAAATTTTGACAGAATTGTGAATATTTATGTAAATTTGAGTTTTATAATTTGTTGCTTAAAGATTGATAAAAAAATTTAAAGATATTTAATTTTTATTGAAGTTTTGTAAAAATGCGTAGAGAGATGATTTGTTGTAATTGTTTAATAAAAAAATATTAGAGTTAGGTGAAAAAATATAAAGAAAGAAAATTTGTTATATTTTTTTAAAAATATATCATATTGCAAATCTCCTTTAATTTGTTATTTAGTTCTTCGGTAATTGTTTTATAGGGAAATTTCCAAAGGAAGATTGTGCTTATTTAAGTATATTTTTGTTATTTAAGTTGATGATTTGGTTTTAATTATTGTAGTATTATATTTCTACATGCAGGCTTTAGTGAGGTGAAGGTTGGGGCTAATGTTTACACATGTGCAAGGTAACATAATCTTGATAGAAATTAGAGCCATATTTTTGGGAAACAGTGCAAAGTCAGATCATTGGGTATTGGTTTAGAAAGAAATTAATGTCAAGTATGCACCATATTCTATTTAGCCAAGCATGTGCCAGAAGACCTAAGAGTCCAATGCAACCCATATTTAGTTACTTAATAATCCTACTAAAAGATAATTATCCTGATTTGGGAAATATTTCCACAGTAATTTCATTAGTTGGTCATGTGGGTGTCACATTATGAACCCTAGGAAGGCCACCTTTTCATTAATTATTACATTAAAGTACTCTCATTACATACCTCAAAAAGAAATGATTTTATTTTTGCTAGAAAGAGGGCCTTGTGCTACCAAATTGTGTTGCGGTTGTAGTTCCAATTAGCTTCTTCTATTCAATCGTGCCTGAGAAAATCAGAGTTTGACCCATTGTTGAAAAGAAAAGATTTATATAATATAAAGGTTCCAATCCAACTCCCCACGTGCGACTGTACACGTGTCATAGCCATGGTCCCCACTCCCCAATGGGGTGAGGCCCAGCATTGAACCTTCTTTTACGAAAGAACCATCGGTGTCACAGTCACTTCCCCCATTCAACCCATGAATTATTATAATGACTAATGCTAAAAGAAGAAATATGTTTATTACCTTATCATTGAAAATATATAATTGTGGCGATTTGCTCATTTCGTTAAATTTATGTTAAATTTTTAATTGAAATAGCGGTTGATCGGTTTATTTACCATTACGGCAACGGTAACTTGTAGCAGTCGATCGATACATGTAGCGATCGACCACGTTCTATTACGTTAAAAATTAACGGAGATTTGACGGAATGACCAGATCGTCATAATTATATATTCTCAGTGACCATATAGTAAAAAATGAAATTTAATGACTAAATCGTCAGCGTGCTATAAACTTAGTGACTAAATTGTCAATTTCCTAATTCTACTATGCTTTTTATGTTTTGCGAAAATGGGCTATGATCATCTACCTCTGCAAGAGTACTTGCACCTATAGGTAAAATTATACACAGGCTAACGCAGCGTTTCAGAGCTCATGATTTTCATCAATTTTATCTTTTGAAGAAAAATCGAATCCAGAGACTTGTGAACGTTTATCCACATGAGCTCTGATTTTTCCTAACCATTGAAGAAATATGGAGTGAGTTTAGGAGACGGGATTTAAAGATATGAGAGATCTTTGAATTTGAAACTAAAATCTATATTAGAACTGATTACATTTTTAATTTACATGAGAATAGGTTAGGCTTGGTAACTGTCTTCTAACTTAAGAAATGTCAAAATATATATATATATACAAGTACCTTCATGACCAAGCACACGAGAAGTTATTCCTTGTTCAGTAACCATAAAAGGATATAACAAAGATAAAAAAGGATTACCTAAAATAACTTTAGAAGTTAAATTTTTAACCATAACAAAAAGTAGTTTGAAAGCAAAAACCATTATTACAAATATGAACATTTGGAATTTTATAATTTATTGTCATTTTCTTTCCATCAGCTTGAGATAATCGTTCAGTTGATTTTTCAAAATATTTAGAATCAATTAATCCTTCTTGAATACAATTTAAATCAGCACCAGAATCAATTAAAGCAACAACAGTAAAGGAAAAATCTTTAATACGAATTGTACCTTCATAATACAATTTTTGAAAAATAATTTTATCTATTATTTGTAAGAAAGTTTCAGTAGACTGTATTTGTGTATCTGTTTCAAGGGGTTCAGAAGATGAGGGTATATCTGATATTTTTAGTTTGTTATTATCATCTTTTTGATATATATATATATATATATATATATATTACTGTAGTTGACACTATGGTAATGGACAAAGAAACTGAATTGTTAATTTGTTGACCGACTATTGATTGGCTGTTGCTATCCTGGTCCCTACATATGATACGATATTTGCTCCAAATCACCTTTTTATGTAATGGGTAGCATGGAATGACAAGATGTGGACAGAAGATAGAGACATAAAAATATAATAGCCGAAATTATGATAAGATATGGACGTAATAAACAACACTAATAAAATAAAGAATGCAAATTTAGGATTTTTTTTATTAAATACACTCGTCACGCATTTATTATTAAGATATATCAAGACATAAAATATATTATTATCTATCAACTATTTACGCTTTATATTTTAGGTTAATTTAGAAGGAAGTTATTATTTTGATTTAGTGGGAAAATGAGTTTACTCTCATAATGTTTTTATTATTATTATGTAATATGTACAGTATCAAAATTTTAAATGAGAACGAAATATATACATATATATATATATATATATATATATATATATTAAAGTGGTTTTTGGCCATTATTTAATACTGTTCATTTGGAGAAAAGTGGGACAGTGTTATTATAGTCCTTTCCTAAAGCGGTTTCTTTATGGGTTTTATCGAAGGCTAAGGAGTTTGTGTTTCTAAGAGAAGACTTTTAAAAAGCTACCCAAGATTGCCCTCTTTCTAAGTGCTGCAACCCTTCCAAACAAGTATATTGCACTTGTACTGTACTTTTTCTTTGTTTGTTTATAATCCACGATTTAGGGAGCCTCTAGAAACCTCCTGCATGCTATGATATAAAATGGCAACTCAACACTCAAAACTTCCAATGTCAAATTTCAAAACTCTGTTTTCTGAAGAATTATGGACCGTTCACTTTATTAGCTGGAATTTGAAGTGTAGCAAAATTTCAAGTGCTCAAACTTTCGGATTTTTTTTTCTAGGCAAGAAATATCTGGATTTTTATAATAAAGTCCGAATTGTGCAGGTTCAAATAAGAAAAGCAGTGCAAGTACCAGCAAAGTACATTGATTAGCTTGCACGACCAAATTTATATCATAGAGAAGATAGAGGATCTATTGGAAATATGGCCTACCAACCTTATATTACAAAGAAAGACATTCCAAACCACACCATGTTGGGGCGAAGGTAAGCTAAGCTAAAGCCAAGCCAACCAGACACCCTTGTCTAGACAAAATGGTCTCAAGCTGCAGGGACCCAATTGCATTCACAAATGTTTTTGCTTCTTTGGTGGTAAATGAATAAATGTTTTTCTTAGAATTTATAAATAAATAAATAAAGTGTTGGAGGTTTCCATGTGAGGAACCCTTGAAACAACTCCAAGGGGTTGACCTAAGTGGTGAAGGTTTGGGGCCTATGGGTTTGCTCCCTCTGAGGTCCTAAGTTCGAATTCTCTCGGGTACAAATAATTTCTTGGGGTCATTCCCTCAGCGAAGCTGAACTTAACTGACACTCGTGGTTTTGAATGGCTTTGTGATTATTATGAATTATTTTCGGCAGAAAATTTCACCATTTTTCAGAAGTTTGGACCGTTGTCAACTTCCTTGTTTTTATGGTTAGGACCCACCTCCCATGAAATGACATCCAATAGATTTTGTACAGTATAGCTGGGCCATATATTCTCGTCACCCATGTGACATTTCTGTTCCCCAAACGAGAAAGTTCTGGCACTGGGACTTAAGTTCCAAGCTACAGACCGATGGATCTCAGACAAAGAGGACCCACTTGCATCATCTTGGATTCTCTCAATACGTAGTCAGTAAACTAATAAACCAAGTCACGTGGCCCAAACTGCAACAAATTCAAGATAGTGACTCAGGTCTTGATCTGGTTTTTATTATGGTATTTTTCTTCGGATTCAGTTAATAAAAAATCTGTCAGCCAGCCAGTTTCGTAATCCGAAATCCAATCGGAATCGAATGGGGTCGAATTCCTATACAAAAATGATACCGTACTATTTTCTCCGGTAGAGAGATGACAATTAAATCTTACGAGACTGACTGTAAATTTTAAAAACATTGTAAAATAACTTCGTGACTAATTAAATAAGGAAGAGCTCTAAGCAATGAGATATCTATCGGTAATTAACCAAACATACATATCCAAGCAGTGAATATAAATGTCAACAATTAATTACAAAATCATATTAACTATTGCAATTTTTTTCCCTTTTTCATCCTCCAAGCTCTTTCTTTTGATGTTCATTGATATGCAGGGCAATGATTTTACTGCTTCCAAATTTTCCAGCTATTCTAACATGTGAATTGATGATCATAAAATTTTGTGCAGCTCTAGTTTCAAAGGTAACAAATCATACTTTAACCCTACTATATAAATACTACCAAATAAAATACAAAAACCTAGCAAATTTATATGTATTAAAATTGTTAGTTGCATTGACCTAGCAATGCTGAAATGATATCATCAAAGTCCCACTATTTATCGCTAGTTCATAAGAGGCAATAAGTCTCAAGGAAAGATGTGCAATCTCTTATGCGCAAAAAATGCTTCTACTGTGTCATATGCCCAGCTTGGGCTAAACGATAGGTTCTCACTTAAAATCCATAACAATTGGTTGTGAATCTTAGTGCTACTCCAGACATATCTGACTAGATTCTTTAGGCTTATGTAAATTCTCATCTGAGGCAGATCTACAAGATCTTGCTTTCTATATTTATGGCTAGTTATTTAATGCATTGTGCAAATAATTGAACGTAAAAGCCAATTATCACTAACTGGCACGCATAGAAGAATAGAAAAACCAGCAAAATAAGGATAAAAGTGTTGCCCGATAAATAGATTGAAAAAAAATACGAAGTGCATAACCTACTCGATTAGCAGAACAATAAGGTAGAAAAACAAAAAGAATACAAAAAATAATAGTATATCCTTATTATCAGCGAGAATTCACCCAAAGAAGCAATCCCAAAACCCCCAATCTTGTAAGCTCTTCAACCCAGAAATCAACTACACAAATTGAAGGAGATCGGGTCCGGGCCGTTCAGGACCTAATGAGAATCATATGAAGTTAGCTTGGGCCTATGGATATCGGGCCCAGACCATCTTCTATTAAAAAAAATATACATATAATTTTTTTATAACAGTGTTCCGCCCCAGGACACCCTTCGCTCCCCCTCGTTCTGCCCTTGCAGCTAATTTTGGCTTGGTTGGCACCTCCAACAATCTCCCGCTGTCCAATTTGCTAAGAGGTTGTTCGGTTTGGGTGAATTTTTAGAATTTTTTGTGTTTTGAAAATTTTTAGGTGATGTTAACTTTATTGGTATGCGTGTTTTAGTTATTTTTATGTAGTGTTAAGAATGATGTTTGGTTGTAGAATATTTTGTATCCTCAGAATTCAAAAAAATTCTGAAGATTTTTGTATACCGAACAGCCTCTAAGAAAAAAAAAAAGTTGATATAAGATCTCACTTTTCACTTTCTCCCCTGTCAACACGTCTTTGTACTTTCTAATCACATCTGGACACTTTACACATATTTTAAATTTTTTAGTTAATTTAAATAGAAAATAATTTTATTCATATAAATTTTTTTAGCCGTGACTATTTTTTAAAAATAAAATCATAATTTTGAAGATAATAAAATGTCTAAAATAAATAATTAATAAAATATAATATAACAAAAATAATAAATAAAGGTGTAAAATTGACCAACAAATAAGACGTCCTCTTTGCCACGACGCATTCCAGTAAGCCGAGACAAAAATCCCGTTTCCCACGGGAGCGAGGAATTGGACTGCCTTTTGTATCCTCCGACTTGGGAACGCAAGAAAAGGTTCACAATTCACATGACTCGCATTGGAACTAAAATTTTGGGGACCGATAGCTCACCACCGGGCGACAAACGCCTTGCAAAAACAGGTACGTTTATCACTTTGTGTGTGGGCTTCATATTTCGTCAAGGGCTTCGCTTAAAAAGAGTTGTTATTTTCAGAGTCGTAGGTGGTCCTTCGTATTGCCGGCTACCTATATATATATGACTCCAAAAGAGAAACCGGTTGGATAGAGACATTCGTGACAACAACGTCGGCAATAGCTTAGGTAATTGTTGAAAGGGAGAACAAAGCCGTACACTGAGTCTTGAGATTTAGCTTGTTGGTCATTGGAGGGTATGGGCGGTTTGGTCCAGTTCATGATAGAGAGGGGCAGCTCTCTCTGAACAAGGCGAAAGCAACGCTTCCCACTTATCACTCGATGACACTCCTAGAACCACAAGTAAAGGCACAGGCAACTATGTCCAAAAACGTGCTTAGAAAAACAATAATAAAGAAATATCTGTCAAAAGAGTATTACTCCCACCTGTAGTGGTCTCAAATAGGACAAAAGGTTTGAGTGAAATGCACTAACTAATGAATTATCCATCATTTGTAAGGACAGATATATAAACTTAAAAAGAGTTTATTAATAATACATTAAAATAATCTTCCAAAGTCCAAACTAATCTTTTTTGTCTTGTGCTTGCCCATTAAAAATGCTAGCCATATAATGTTACAGACTTCAGGTATATAAATGTAGTTGAAAAGTTTGAATCATATTAAGCAGTTGAAAGGCAACGTGAAGTTCATGTCGTCTTGGGCTTTTAGTTCGGTGCTTTTAAAGCCAACAGAAACCCACTGGAGTCTGAATGATTGAAGCGGTCAGTTTCTGGTTCATTGATTCAACTACCTAACACGTGAACCCAAAAACTTAGAACCCTAAACTGCCTAAAGAACATGCAGAAAAATACTAAAACTTCAGAAGATGATTAGGCCAGCAATTAGCCAAAAAACAAATCTTTGACTGCTGGCTGCTGCTTTTGGACTGGCCACATTATTGCTTAGGTTAACACTGACTTCCAATCACTCTAAACCAATCCAAGGGTAACCAACATTAAGGAGAGCTTTCATAGAAACTGCCTTTACATTGGGGCCCCGTTATACAAAAAGGAAAAGAGAGAGAACTAAAGGCACCCTTGATTAGCATCATGGCCTGACTCCTTCATGAATTATCTATGATTCTCTTATCTGCTGCGGTCTACAGCTGACCCTTTTAGTTTCCGAGGTTCCTCATTCATATTTATAACCTTTTATAGGGCTGGTTGGTGGAGAGAATCATTTGAGTTCATTGGAAAAGCCACTTTTTTGGTCTAGTTCTAGAGGGACAATCTTATGGTTCTGTGTTCCAATCTCCAGTCTCTTTTACTTTGTGGGGGCAATGCACAATCTCTACTAATCTTGAGAAAGTAATATTAAGTTCTTAGTACTTTTGTCTTTGTATTGGATAGTTAAGAACTTGAGGCATGTGCCAACGTGCGCCTTTGCGGCGGGGTTGGCACCCCTTTGCTACCATGTAGGGGCAAGTAGGGGCGGCACAAGGAGGCCATCTGGTTTAATTTGAGCCCAACTCTACCTCAATGGGATAAATAAGTATATTGACAACTCACTTTGTGACACACGGGTGCATTACAAAAGTACAAGCGCTGGAATAGAAAGCAGCTAGAGAACAAGATATCAAAACGTAGCCGTATGGTCTAGCAACTATCCACCCCTCTTAAGAATTTTTTTTGTGCTCTCTCTCATCAGGTGCTATTTTGGGCGTCAAAGTTACCAAAGTAGTCCATTCCAATGACAATCAAGTGGGCTTTGGCCCAGATGTTTAACATCGATTTTGAGACCAAACTCAAATGAAGCGTCCGTTTTCAAGGCTTTTGACAATCAGATCCCCATAGCGCCCCACTGTTGTGCTTATGTACGGCATCCCTTATTTTTACCGAGAAGAAGCTCTTATGAATCACTTCATTTTTTGTCCTAGCGTCATCTTTTGATCAGTTGTAATATCCTCTCTTCACCTTACAGAACTTTCGGTAGAAAAGGGAACTTTAATAACCAAAAAAATGCAAACACAGATATATGGGGACACGATTTTTAAGGATTATCAACTTAAAAAAACCTATTCCAAATAATTGGGGGGGGGGGGGGGGGAAGGCTGCTACACGAATTCTTTACACCCATTAGACTCTATCAAGGCTCAGAACACTAGGGACCTTGGGATCAATATACAAAATTTACAGTCTCGATGAAGCAGTGTGTCTACCCTTATGTCAATTATCTCGTATCAAATTGGTTGGCTCACTCAACACATACTTGGGGAGTTCATATTTTGCACCTGCAATGGAAATTCTGTAAGCTTGATGAAAGGAAAATGGAACAAAAACTAGGGAAAAGAAACAAGAGAGAAAAATGAAGGGAGAATGTGGCACCTCTCTCGTCATAGCAAATTGTCAAGTCAGCACTCTGAACGATCACTCCAGCACTGTCCACGATTGCTTGTGCAAGGGTTAAGTCAGCTTCTGCAGCAGCTCGAAGTGCATCCCATATCTCTGGAAAGAACACAACATTCATTTTTCAGATCCCTTCCCTCTTCCAAAATATAGATATTACCAGATATACATTATAAAGATGATAATCGCAACTAAATGGAACAGTAGAAAAGAAGCAAAACAACCAGACCAAAATTTACTTGTTGATAGGCCTTAATGTAACTTAGCTTTATAAGCAATAAATGTATAGAACTTAGCTCTATCTCCATATAAAGAAGGGGCGAGTCAAAAAGAAAATGCTTGTGTGAAGTTGGTTGGACATTCACGGTTATTTTTGGTCTGAAAAGGCAACTGTTTTCCTTGTGCAAGAGATAAACTATGATACAAGTGGATGCCAATAGAGACATCAATAAATATTCCTTTCAAGGCCACATAAAGGGACAAGGACGGGTTGATTGTTAACAGTCAAGATACACAGTCACTGTAAACAGTAGTAATCAAAACATTAAAAACATCATACTAGATGGAAGAAACAGAAGGTGAATGGAGAGCTCCTAACTTCATACTAGTCGTTTTATCTCAATATTTATGCAGTCTCTTCAGATAATACATACAAGTGATAACAACTGAAAAACAACAATGACAGCCAAGTGAGTTATGAAAGTTCATGGAAATTAGATAACACGTTATAGGCAGGAGTAAATGAAACCATCTTGCAGAAGATTACAATAATATGACCTTTACTGGACAGGGTCTAATGTTGCTCTGGAGAACAGAAAGTAGTTTGTCCTGGTTACCCAGTGCTTGTTCTGATTACCCATCAGGCACCACAGGAATCAAAATACAACAAACTATATAATCTACACAAATGCCAACCAAAACTGAGATATATGAATTTCCAGCTACTTGTATGCAGGCTTCATATTTACATTTGATGGTATTCCCAAATATGACACCAAACCTCCAAGTGTTCAAATGAAACACATTATTATCCATATAATATAAAGTTCTAGCGTTACAACTTTTTCTTAAATTGTGTAAGAAAACCTTTTGCTATACTCTGGTCCACCTGAAAGGATCATTCTTAGTAGAGTGGATGACATTCAACAACTATTCTAACTGGCTGATGTTGCAAGAATTGAAACGAGTGGACTTCTTGAAAACCTATCTAACAGTTAGTGTCAGCTCATAATCCGACATAAGCACAGCTAACTATTATAGGTAATAAAATTAACTTTTCAAGTATGCTCCTATAAGAAAATTTCTTTGGTTGAAGAGACCAGAATGGCCAACCAGAGGGAACAAAAACCAGACCAAACATTCATTATGGCATTATTCATGTTTGCACAAGTTAGCCTGAATCAATAAAATATTGCACCATCATTGGCATCAATTGTTTGTACAACTACATGCCAATTTCTAGCAACTGAAAAACCGGTCATGAAGCTATTAGGAACACCTCTGGGCATTAAACATGAGGACATCGCGCATGGTGAATCAATTATTAAATGACCTATGCTGCCTCTTTTATGTCAGCAACCACATACTAACAAACATCTATATACATCAAATTTATTCTCAAATTTTTTCATTCTACAAAATCTACTATGCAGAGGAGCACAACAATCTGAAGGAACAAATATGTTGGGCTTAATCGTGCCATTTGTAATCACTCATCGTGGATCTGTTTCAATGAAGGTTTTCTTGTGCATATTCCACCAGGATTCATAACGAAAGAACTGCAAGAATTTCACCGCCATCTCTACTATAGATGTTTGCCTTAGAAACTTCAACAAACCCTCTAGCTACTAGAAGAAAATTGCATACATAAAATAATTCTAGGAAAAAAAAGGTCCTGCAGAGATACCTATCATTTTTTGCAATTGTAAACCTTTACTATTTATCTTATTTCTTCATTTTCATATTCATGGTTTTCTTTCTCCAGTTATATTCCCTGCAACTACTTTGAAGCTCATCTGTCCTATCCTCACATCGCCAATTTTCCTCACATAACCAAGTAAACATAAGAAACAGTCAAAAACACAAACAGAAACATTACCCCTTGTTCTGAGAGTCCTTTGCTAGAAACATGCACACCGATCCTAGCATAAACATGTGCACTGTTTAGCAGGGACATGCCAACAAGTCTTAAAGCACACAACTGGTCCATGAATTGAACTACACCAAAATCACCCATAGATAAGAAAGCAAACAAGAAAATAAAACGTCAAGTCTTTATCTTCCCAATCACAGTGGATATACTTTCTCCCGCCTCAAATGCTAGAATAACAGTAATACTACAATGCTGAGAGTCGAGACTCATTATTTCCCACCAATTTAAGCAATTGACATAACTGGTAATTTACCCTGGTAACATGGCAGATGCTCCCAGGTATGAATCTGGACCATATTCCAGATTCTGACATAAGTGAGGAGTTTTAGAATCGTTAACACGATTAAAATCACCATTTCTATACATTTGCGACTGGAGGGTAGGAAAAGTGGTTGCCACAGCATAACCCAGCGATTTTGAAATCTGAGCCCAGGAGAAGTTTGACAAACTATAAAGTAAATAACTAAAAGCAATGTAGAACGAGTACCTTTCCGGCCACCATAGTGAGGAGCGGTATCCCAAAATTCATCACGCATCTGCATTAGTTGGGTCCTCGTAATCGGTTCAGTATGCTTCCAAGGCTTCGGCTTCCGAATTTTCTTTGCACTATCTGAGATCATATGAAAACAATGTAACTCCATCGAATAAACTGGATTAGGCAGGAATCATAATTGTCAACCTCATCGACCAATGCAGGCACCCTATATGGAAATTTACTGTAAAAAGTCCAAATTTCTCTACCAAAAATTACATTCAATTTATTCAGCTACATTCGCAAAGCACAAAACAAAATAAACAATGCCCTTGCCATTGAAATATTAAAAAAAAACCGGTTCCTATCGTTTACCGTTCGCTTTGGCCCGAGACGATCCGGAACAACCCATCGCAGCAGAGAGTTCCGATAATAGGTCGAATCAGAACGAATGACGGGGTGAAAATATAAGTTTTTGCAGCTATTTTCCCGGGGTTGAAATGATTTCCCGGAAATAGCGAGTCGAGAAGGACGACAAGCGTACGGGAAAAGGCTTCAACGATGGAGTGTAGTGGTTGCTGTGACGTGATTGGACTTCTAAAACGACTACTATTGAAGCTAATCACTCCCCCGAATTCCACCTCTACACTTCTACAGGAAGCTTCCTCAATCCGAGAGAGAACGGGGGGAGGAGCCTGGGCCCTGGGTCTTGGATCTGACCTGAGTGGAAAGTCCACGTTTATGGTCTCTTTCAAATTCCAGCTTGAGACTTGAGGGGGGTCCAGGGGGCTTTATCCTCTAAAATTTCTCTTCTGGACACGTAGCTGCATACAAAAAGTCCTTTTTGGGCAAAAAGAAAAAAAAAAAACCCATAAAAAAACGGTGTTCGCCAGTGCGGTAACTTCTACCTTGGGAACATGCACCCCACTTACACGGCAACTATCACGTGGCGCCATCATCGTAGCCAATGGAGCTCATGCGAGGCATCTGCGTCGCGTTAAAGTAACCGTTGGACGTAGGAGAGAGGCTTAAAAATGACCTACTATTATCTTATCACGACGTGCCGTTTTAATATATACTTGATAAACTTAATTAGCTATGAAACCTACTTTAAGATTTTTTATTAATCTATTTTTTTTGGTAATAAGAGAAATTTGTTCCATGTAATATTTGCGCACAAGATCGGACTGACCTGAATTAATAACGGCACCAACCGAGCTGAGAGTAACAACAAATTTTAAATATAAGTTTCAAATATATTTTGATGTAAAATGAACATCCAGAATATGTTTAGGGAGCTAAAAAGTGTTGAATTTCAATATATTTCTGAAGAAAAATTAGTCATTTATATTTATATTTATATTTAATATTCATAAATATGATAGTTGTATGTGGGATTTTGTAATAGTGGTAGCAGAAAATATAGTTGTATACATCGATTATTGTTTGCAGCCTAAATAAATTTCTGCCCCGTTTAAACAAGATTACTTATTTATAAATATACTTCTATTTTTTACTTCACGTTGACTCATAAAATGGTACTTTTTTTTGAAAATTATATGGTTAATTAGGAAAACCCCTCACGAACTATATCATTTATCCCAAAATCCCCCGAACTTGAACTTGTGGCAACTCGGCTCCATAAAGTTATGTCACTGTTGCAAATCTGTTTTTGACCCAGTTTTAACGTTACAATTGTACTTTTTCTGTCACACGTGATAAACACGTGAGCTACCTCCTAATGAGAAGACGAAACTGCCCCTACTTATGCGCTGAAATTAAAAGACCCATTTGTCTGAAATTGGGCTTGAGTGGGTCCCACTCGAAAGGAAACCTCTACAACAAAGAGAATGTGTTTTGGTCTTTGGTCTTTGTCTTGTTCGTACGTGTATTCGATAACACTTGGTCAACTACTGAAGCCTTGTCTTCCTCATTCACCGTTGATGCTCTAGAGCTTACAAATCGAAAATCATTTGTGCGCGCAGAGAGAAGTGTTGGAGATAAGCCACTTACTGCTAATTGTTTAGGTTTTTTATTCACATAAATCGAATGATTTATGGTTAGAGTTTGTTATATGTTGCTTGCAAATGGGGCGAATGTCGGTTATGTGTAAAGAATTTTAAGTTGACTTTGTGAATTGAATATGATGGGCCATAATATGACCGGCCCAGCTTGTTCAGACATACTAGCCAATCTGCAGTCTCATCCATGGCCACATGCGCTATCTAGAACCTCAATCCACATATGTATAAATTAATCTATCCAGGATTCTAGGAGTGATCATGACTCAAAACGATTCAGGATTCTAGGTCAGACAAAGAGCCCTAAGCCCATATCGCTGGACTCCCTTTAGGACTCTAGCATCTCCTCATATAACAATAAGGACTCCATGTAAGATAAGGATCCGAGAGGCTTCAGGACTCCAGGTAAGATAAGGAGTCCGGAAGCCTATACCATTGGACTCCTCTTAGAACTCTAACCCCTCACATATAAATATGCAAGTACCATCTTTATATTTTCTCAAGCTTAATTACTTCTCTAATAATAAACTCTAATTGAGATCTAACTTAGGCATCAGAGTCTCCACATCTGACGTCGTGACTCTCCTTGTTCCTTTTCAGGTCTGATCAGCTCCGACTCTTGGTGATTTTGACATCATCAATTACATTACTCGGTATTTTTGACATTATCAGTTGGCGCTGTCTGTGAGAATTCTCGAAAAAAGCCCCATCCAAACACTTCACGCTCACCACAACATCCTGCAACCGTCCCCCTTGCACCCTTCTTTCGTCACAATGACTTCCTCCAATAAAATACTGAACGACGACCAGCCACCTCCGAAGACAAACGCATGACTTATCCTAACAGCAATGTCGTAACAAACTCAGAACTCGTCCCCACCAATGATGTATTGCTAGCACAGAAACACATGCACTTCGAGGACATGTTTGTTGCATGTCTCAATTCAACACCTCCCGACCAACAGAGGGACAAAAGGGACCACGACAGTGACTGTTCTCAATAGAAAGATCAACGACGACAAATCGGCATGGACCGTTCACCACGACTAGTGCGGTGTGGTCAACCACCTCAGGAGCGACACCTTCTCCCTACTTTCACAGCTCTCAACACTACCCCTAGGGAGATTTTGATGCAGATAAGGCAAGACCCAAATGTCAAGTGGCCTCAGAAACTAAAACACCACCAGAGAGACAAGACCAGAACAAGTACTATGATTTCCACAAAGACCACGGGCACAGCATAGACGGTTGTTGGGAACAAGTACTATGATTTCCATATCGGCGGAATTGTCGGAATGTTCCGGTTCCGACTACTCTCTTTTTTTTAACTCGTTTTAGATATTTCTTCATTTTATACGAATATTTTGACTTGGTCAAGGTCATTAAGACCCCTTTATGCCGTGTCTACCCACTCCCTTTGGACCCTTCGACTTTCTCCCTCCCCTTTTCTCTCGAGTGCCTTTCCTTTTTTTTCTAAGTAGCCTTTCCCCTCTTTCGCATTGCGCACTCTCTCTCAATCTTTCTCTCCATCTCTCTTTCACTGTCCACGTTCAAGCTCCAGGTTCAAGCTTCTAGCCGTCGTCACCGTCCAAGTTCAAGCTTCCAGCTTCCAGCCGCCATCGCCAACAGCTCATCCACACCTCTCGACTCTCTCTCTTACTCTTTAGTTGAAATCTCTCTCTCTCTAACTCTTTTGGGATCTCTTTTGGGCGCTAAATCTCTCTACTAAGCATCTCTTATTTTTCTTTGAACTATATGCTTCAGGGATTTTGATTACTTGATTAATGATTTCGGGATCTAGGGATTTAGCGATTTTTGAATTTTGATTGGTCTGATTGCATACGTTGGTTGGTTTGTTATTTTGATTGGTCTAGATTTAGGGATTGGTTCAAATTTAGGTATTTAGGGGATTTGATTGTTCATGCATAATGGATTCGGGTATTCGAAATTGGGTATTCAAAATGAAAAGGTGGTGCATTTTCTATAATTGATCAAGATACCTACATTTTCTTTATGTTGTTGGTGACAAAATATAACTCAATAGCCATTAGGTTTGATTGCTTACTGATTTGGGTGTTTTGTTTGATTTGTTTAACTTTTATGTTTTTGGTTTTGTTTTATTGTTAAAAAAAATATGGCCAAAAAAATCTAGATACTGAACCAGAATTTTCGGTTTCCAATTTCGGAAATTTCAGTTCTGTTCCGGTTCCATTCCGGTAAGTACCGAATGGAACCGGAACAAAATTTTAGATTCCGGTGAGTACCGGAACCGGAATGACCAAGCAGAATGGGTCATTTTGATTCCATCCGTTCCGGTATTGTCCCTTACAGATCGAGTACTTGTTCCATTAAAGAAAGCTACAGTGTCTCATATTCGGACACGATGCCCCTCAACGAGATCGACCTCGCAACAGGGAATTGAGAAAGTCTTGTACGTATTAAATTTATCCTACTGACAATATCTCTGATAATTTTGTTTTGTCTCAACATATAATCTTGTTTTATCCTATCTAATATGACGACCTTTTAGCATTATTTTGTTTGATAATGAAGGCATTTAGTCGAATCTCCACAAAATCCAATATCAGGGGCTTGGTCGAATCTCCACAAAATCCAAAGCCAGGGGCTTGGTCTAATCTCCACAAAATCCAAAGCCAAGGGCTTGGTCGAATTTCCACAAAAATCCAATTACCTAGATCAGGTTCAAGGCTGGCAGAATCACATCCTTATACCGGTACTCCGCATTACTAATAACCCCAACTTTAAGCCGCCCTCACGCAACCATCTTAAAAATGGTTGGGAGTCTGGAAAGACAGTATAAGAAGCAGATGAACCAAATGATACATATGAATCTGAACACCTTCTCAAATGTCTCCTCTTCATAGTCATATCCAGCCTGCAGGCCAAACAATATACATTTGAAATGAGGATCTAATAGAGGATACATATTTTTCTAAATCCTGAGTGAAAAAACACATTTTCTACTTTCAGCATCATCATTGTCCATCCACCTTATATCAGGTTAAGGAGGGGTATTTTTATAACTAACATAAAAACGGAATTAAAAACTCTGAATGATTAAACTTGACTTGCCTCTTTGGAGCATAAGGCAAGTACCATTACCCCATGATGAGATACAGAATGATTGGCAACAAGCTAGTCATAATTAGAAACCATGCCTACTTATACACTGGCCATGTCATATTTTGTTACCCTGATAAAGGAGTCTCACACAAGTCTTCCACCACACTACATTGGGCATTTTCGTGGCAAACCTAAAACAAGGATACTTTTTGGCCATGTCTTTATATGCGAGTTTGAAGCCCTCAGATTTGGCTTCCATCCCGTAATAGTCACGCTCCCCTTTGTCTGCTATCAAAGTATCAGTAACATCGACTGTTATACAACGTAATCTTGACAATATTGACATCGTAAGTAGCTGCAAAGCAGATTGTTGGAATAGAACGACCTGAAAACTTTTCAATAAACTATCAGTGTAGCAATTACTGCAAACACTATAAAGGCCCAGCATTTATGTGGATCAACCAACTCCTTCAGCACTTTCAGGAACCCCTGCATTTATGCAATTTAACCATTTAGGTAGCATTATTTTTTAAAAAAATTCAAGTGCGCCAGTGAAAATGCTAGAGAAACTTTCTGTTTTTCGTTTTAAGCTAGGCGGCTTAACATCGGCGGAACATTATGTAGGAGGCCAAGGCTTGTCCCTTAATCATAGGATCCTGGTAAACATCCATTTTCCTTTCAAAATTTTTAATTGTCCCCATTCTTTTAGTTTTGAGGGCATTACTATCAACAACCATTTTAACAAAGTAGCTCAATGATCGTGAATGTAAAGATATAGCAGGAGGAAAAGGTAGGCTGCACTCTTACTGTGACAGCCTTTCAGTTCCTTAACGGTGGTCCTAACAGGATGCATCGACATGAAGGGTTGACTAATCCCTTTTACTTCAGCAACCAGTTCTGACTTGCGGTTTCAGTTCCCATTTTTTAATACTTGCTAGAGCTCCTGATCATTTCTTAACCTAAGCAAGCTTTGCGTGTTAACTTCTTCACTCCCTACTTCTTTGAGGATCTATTGAATCTGTGTATTTTGCCGATCAAAGCCTCTCACTTTTAAAGCAGTCAATTTAAAATAAAATGTTTCCCCTTTCCAATTTATTCTTATGAAGGAAAAGAATAAAGTTGCATGGTGGGTTATAACAAAGGAAGGGATGTCAACCATGGAAGATGACAGATTTGAATATGGGTATAAAGTCATCCCCATCCAAAACAGAACTCACGTAAATATGGCTGCAGATACCTAGATCTACAATCACCGACTCAGACAGGAAACATGCAAAAGAACAATATTATAATGGTCAATACAGAAATACGAATACCATGAAAAAAGAGTGAAATTTGTCATACTGTATCAATCTCTCATCTACCTCACGAAACTCCAAGCCTTTCCAAACATTTAAAGAATATAGGTGAAGGAAGTATCACTAAACTTCATCACCAATTATGCTGTAACTAATGACATTCTCTCATTGCAAGTGTTATAGACGAGAAAAACAAGTTGTTCTATACTGTAGGTGATCTATGCTTTCAATGGCATTAAAATTATTTTTGTCAATTCCTTCCTCCAGAATGAGCATCTTCTGATCTTTCTCTTATTCTCTTCCTAAGAATGCTACTTAAGTGATAACGATTTTTAACACCAATGATAAAGTTACAATCTGTGTCTTCAGAAAATTATTGAATTAAGTAGAGGGATTGAACCATCTTACCTCATTATAGAACGGAAACTATGTTCTGTTGTCATTTTAAGTTTCAATATCTAATTACCATTATTACTGTCCCCAGACTAGAGTGCAAGAAATACGAAAAAGAACGAACAAAAAAATGCTTGCATTTAGTAAGAGCAAAAGTAAGTAATAAGGCAAGAACAAAGTAAAACCTTGTCAAGATTGTTTGGATGGAGAGGCAAAGAGCTGAGCCATAGACACAACAGAAGTCTACAAGGGGATAAACCTTCAGAAAACTTTGAAAGTCGGCTTTATCATTCACGACACCAGAAATTCCGAATAGGAGTTTATTCTGCCAAAAAAAACACAATCAAAAGCAAACATACATGTGAGACACGTAAGTCTTAGACGCCGAAGAGGAATTGTTTCAAACAGCTGAACTGCAAAATGGAAGCAGTTCCGCAAAATGGATTTTACTAGGAACTTTATTGTAGAAAAGACGATGATTTTGTGATTTCAGCGCGAACGATTTAAACTACAAACTTACGTTATTTTCTGCTACGAAGAGATTCAATGGTTTCGCCATTTCGGGCTTACGAGCCTACGAGTTACTTCGAGTCAAGTTCAGGGGCGGAGATTAAAGAAGTCATTTCACTGTGACGAGTATCAAATGACGTCATTTTGTTAGAGAGGCGAAGCAACCCGCCGTTACAACCATGGATAGTAAATTCATTATATATATATATATCAGCAATAGACTCACAGATTCCATTGCATCTCCACAGTGCATTTAGGGATTATTTGAGTACCAAATAATCGAGGCGAATTATTTGGATTAATATTAAAAAATTAATTATATAATTTATTATTATTATAATATTTATTAAAAAACTTTTTTCTCTTCACTTTTTCACCAACTCATATAAAATATCTTTACTTTATAATATTTCACTAACCTAATACCTAAAATTTTCACACTAAAACAGCCCCTTAATAGGTCCAATATTAGAGAATATTATTCTATAATAACTATTATCAAGGTGTATGTTCATGAATAAAGAATTATTTTATATATCAAGTTTTTCTCAAATGTGTCGGACACTGCAAATATGTTGTTTACAGATAGTACATTATGAGAAGTGGTAGAAACGGTCATACCATCACTTTGAGACGTAATATTTTTGTTTGTTTGTACTTTCTTTCCATGTCTCCTATATTTTTTATCAAGTTTTTATCGAGCGGAACAAAAAAGAAGAAGGGCAAATTACAATAACACTCCACAAACTATCTTTAATCTCAATTATCCCTTTAAACTCTAACTCATTCTAACTCACTTTTACTCACCCTCTTGAACTTTATCAAGTTTTGAACGGATTTTATCCCACATGTAGCACATGTGATCCTCAACTTGCGTAAAAATATCATTACGCCCCCTATAAGTTGAGAAGAAAGTTTAAAGGCTAATTGATATTAGAGTGATATTTGGAGATTAATAACTCATTAAAACTATCACTCTAATCTCAATAACCCCTTAAACTATCACTCTAATCTCAATTATCCCCTCAGACTATCATTATAATCTCAATTACCTCTGTAAACTTTCCTTCTCAACTTATGGGGGCGAATGTTATTTTTACGTCAGTTGTGGGTCACATGTTTTGCAGTGGGACGGAATCCGTTCAAAATAACGTCATAAATCGGTTGGGAGATGGACCCCCAATAATCAGAAAGTTCAAAGAGGTGAGTTGAAAAGAGCTAAAGCTTAAGTCGGAGATAATTAAGACCAGAGTGAAAGTTTGTGGAGTGTTATTGTAATTTTTTCGTCACCCGTACAGTCATCGGTTTTCATTTTTTAGCATCTGGCCTATACCGGTGACCTATATCTAAAAATTTCGGTGGTTTTTGTGGACTGTTTTTTTTTTGAAAAAAAAAAGCAAAAACGACTTAGTTTCTCTTTTGTTTTTGTATTTTTGTTTTTACAGACGTGGAAATTTAATCCTCATTTCGTGAGTGTAAGACATTTATTGTTTTTAATGTTTTGGTTCTGCGTAGGGGTATAAGTCCGGTATAGGCCAGAAGCGGAAGTTTCCGCCGGTTTAGCGGAAAATCCGGTCCGATGATACCACTGTTGAGTATTGGACACAAAGAACTGAAGTTTTATTGCTCTCAACTATTCGATAACGTGACTTACAATAAAAGGTTCTATTTAAAGAGTCAACAATAACTGACAACTAGACTGTTGCCACTAACTCCTAACAAAGTGCTAACTTGCAAAAGACTCGGTATGAAACACAATTTACTCCTATAGACTTGGCCAAAAACAAGCCACGTACATTTCTATTTTAAATAGAACGACGTCGTTTAGTTGTTTTAAAAAAAAATCGCTTTGATCGGCGATAGAAAACCCTAACTCCCTGACTCTTCTCCCCCCACCCTCTCCTTGTCTCCTTCGCGACCCCCCTCGCCCCTCGGCCCTAAGTGACTAAGTCCTCTCCAGCTCTCCTCCTCACAGTGACTCCCTCAGCTCTCTCTCTCTATTCTCCGGCGGGTGGCTAGTGCGTTTGTCTTGGGGGCCTGGGGTGAGGAGGTTGCATTTCAGTGTGTCTATGGGGGTACTGGGGTGAGCAAGAGTTTGATCTGAGCGGTGTCAACCTTTCGTTGCTCATCAATTTCTGGTTTCACCTATTCCTTTGTACGGTTTCCCAAATATTGGATTACTGCCTTTAGCCTGGTAAGTTTTTTGCCTCTCAACAATCTTAGGTTTCACCTATTCCTTCGTGCGGCTTTTGGTTTGATCACTGCAATGATAAAATTAGAATATGTGTTTGAAAGAATGATGGGAACTAGGAAAAGAAAAAAAGTATGATGGTTGCAACAAGCTGTATCAGGCTGAAATTGAGGCGATAGGGCTTAGGAGATGGTATTCCTTTCCTGTTTAGTGCACAATCGAAATTTTAGTATTTAATTTGAGGCCTAAGAGCAAAGATGTCTGTCACATTTTTTGTGACAGACAATTAAATTACAATTATGCTACTCTGTAGTTTTAAGATAGGTTTTGTTTTGATTTTGGGCTTTAATACTCAGATTTATGGTGGATTTGTTAAGGAATATATATGATATAAACATATAGCAAACTTTCTTCAGAAGTTGTTCACCACTGATTGTTTAGTATATGGGATTGCTGGTCTCTTTGTTCATTATTTTCGTTATTTATTCAAACAACCTATGTTTCTTCAGAAGTTGTTCCCCTTCTAGCTCTTAGCATTTAGAATTGCTTATGGCATATTGGTTTGTGTATTAGAGTTGAGTTTTGAATTCTTCTATCTTTGAATATGTGCAGCTGACCAGGCTCGAAGAGTACAAGAATTATGAGAATGTCCCTTTATCTGGGGAATCTGTGGACA
The DNA here is from genome assembly GCA_963930655.1 of Myrica gale. Classification (NCBI taxonomy): domain Eukaryota; kingdom Viridiplantae; phylum Streptophyta; class Magnoliopsida; order Fagales; family Myricaceae; genus Myrica; species Myrica gale. Next base: position 11,201,028 of record OZ005603.1, on the reverse strand, counting down.
AGGTTTGTTGCTTGTTCTATGTTCTTTCTTTCTCCTTTGTTTTCAAAGGTGGGGTTTTATGTATGAAGGTCTTACAAAATATTTCCATAATTGTATCCCTTCTTAGGAGTGCAAGCCAACGGAGAAGGGTGGTAGCTACTACAAATTTTTCCACAACACAAGATTAGTTAAGCCTACAATCCTTCATTTTCAGGTTTGTGAGCTTTTTGAATCAACACAAGCTACCATGCTGATGCCTACTTGCTTGTGTAACTTACTGTTTTGCATTTTTAAGCTTGTAGCAGAAGTCCTCAAACTCAAACTTACTGTTTTGCATTTTTAAACTTTCTTGTGTAACTTACTGTTTCTTTTTGCCTTTGCTTTCATTTGTTGGTTGCTGGGATTTGCATTGTGTATATATATATGTATAATTGAGGTGTATGTTAGATTGAGGTGTATGTTATTAGTTTCAAGTTTGATTTAAGATTTATTTAATATGGATTTTGTGAATTGCATGTTTTTAGATTTATTTTTACATTTGTTTGTCAATTACATGTTTTAAGATTTTATTTTGTGAATTACATCTTAGCGGACTTAGCGGAATTCCGCTATCCGCTTCCGCTAAGTCCGCTTCCGCTTCCGCTAAGTCCGCTAAGAGTCGGAAGCGGAAGCGGACTCTATTTTGGCCATCCGCTAGTTAGCGGACCGGATGTCGGAATGTCGAATTCCGCTTCCGACTAGTCCGCTATTCACCCCTAGTTCTGCGCATGCCACCTTCAGTTCCGTAAACCTGTCATCTCAGGCACTAGAAAATAAAGGAGCAGAAAATTATTAACGTTGGCCCGGTGGACATTCATGAATGCCTAATATGCCAACATTTTTCCTTTTCAAAATTTTTAAATAATTATAAAATAAATCATCTCTTCTCGTTAAATTATAAAATAATATTATACTATTCAATTAAATCTTCTATTTCCTCACTTTTCCATAAAAATACTATATTTTTTCACAAACCCTGATACCCAAAATTTTCAAAACTCCAATATTTCCACAAACAAACACCACCTATTTTCTCCTGGTAATACTAATCTACCCTTGAAACAACCTATTATTCATTTTTCATTTAACACTTGACAGGGGAAAAATCTTCAGAATTTAATTTTGTAATACATTGATAAAATCTGAATAATCTAACTAATTAAGAATAATAATGGAAGTTCAAGAACTTCTAGGTATATTGACTGAAATCACCTTCGAACCCATTTGTTTTTCTTACCCTTAGCAACTTTACCTTTCTAATGGATCCATACATACAGGCACTTCATAAAAACACTTATAGTTTTCTCGTTCTATTGTGTTTAATATATTCTTTAACGTTATTGATTTTAAATTTTATTAGTTTAAATTTCTCCTAAATTTTTCATACATATTTCATTTTCAAAATGTGCTTAATGGCATTACAACTAAATTTGTACCAACATGACCTAAAATGGGTCTTGATATGGATTCTAGGGTTGAACAAAACCGGACCGGACCGAATTTGAGGTCCGGTCCGGTTCTAATTTTTTAAAAGCGGTCCGGTCCGGACCGGATTGAAGGACCGGATTTATCCGGTCCGATCCGGGTCATATATTTATTAAATGCGGTCCAGACCGGACCGGACCGCATTTAATATTTTTTTAATTTTTAAAATTTTTAAACGTATTCCTCCCTCCCTTACTGACCAGTAGGCACGTGAGAGAGAGAAGTAATAACCCCTCCTAGGCTCCTACCTCATTTATTTGTACTGTCATCGAAATGAACGGATAGCAGTATGGCACAAAACACTATTGTATAGAAAAGCCAAAAGTAATGTCGTTGAAGCAAAAGGAAAAGAAAAAAGAAAAAAGAAAAAAGAAGAAGTTAAAAATAGGAAGATGCATGCATTGCAGAACAATGAAAACAAACATCTTTTTCTTTTTTGATAATCGAATCATTATTACTACCTAACGTGTGCAATCGATCTGCTGCGTTCACTTTCGAAGCGAAAAAAGCTTCCTCCCAGGGTGCACTGCGCAGTGTGCCCGCTGCCATTCAAAATTTTTTTTAATTTTTTTTTTAAAATATTAAATTCGGTCTGGACCACTTAAAAAAGTGGTCCAGACCGGACCACATTTTGTAAAACCGGACCATGTGGTCCGGTCCGGTCCTTAAATATAAGGCAATCGAAAATGCGGTCCGGACCGGATTGCGGTCCGAAAACCGGACCGCATTTCCGGTTTTCAGCCCTAATGGATTCAATGGACAAAAAGAAAAAAGAAAAAAAAATGCTAAATGTGTAAAAGGCTAAAAAAATGACCTAGTATAAATGTCAGTACTGCATTTGACCGGTTTTAACAGTTAGTGGTGGTGGCAGCCAATATTTAGAAACCGGTCCATCCAGTGGTTTATGACAGCCATAACCGTCATCGCTATTGGACTTGAACAACCCTAGCTAGAAGAAGTAAATCATGAAAAGCCTTAAGCCTCAGTGAAAGAGTTTGAGGGGTGAACATAGACAAATTTGTCGAACCACCTAAAAAATACAAGCTTTTGCTATCTCTAACCCTATTTCTTTCTTTATTATTTGATTGGTTGAAATAGTTAATTGGGGAAAAGTCATAGTTAGCCCCTTATATATAGGGTAAAATCAGTTTCATACCCGCTATTATCAAAACGACAATTTGAGCTCTTTATCTTTTAAAAATCATTAATGTTTGCTCCCGTCCAAATTAGACTTTTAGTCAGACTGAAAAACATGCAAAATGACCGAAATGCCCTTCCAATATAATTTTTATTATTATAAAAATATCACTTTTTATATTTTTTATGATTTTTTAAATATTTTTAGTAATTTTTTCTTGGAAGAGCATTTGGATCATTTTAATGCTTTTCCGTCTGACTTAACGCTTGATTTGGATCAAGGGGCGAACATTGATGATTTTCAAAAGATAAAGGGCTCAAATCGTCGTTTTGATTATAACGTGTACAAAATTGATTTTGCCCTATAAATACGGGGCTAACTATGACTTTTTCCCTAGTTAATTTTTAACGAGGTTTTCGAAAAGTTTTTGAGATCCAATTCACCTGCATCTTGAGTTACCTTAATCCTTCATGTTTTAAAGAGTATTCTAACATATTCATTTAGAAGTTTTGGAGTGCAAACTCACTTTTTTCTTTAGAAAAAAATAAAACAACATATAGTCACATATATGGACGTAAAGTGATTTTTGGGGTTTGAACAATTTTTTTGGGAATTTGACAATTTAGTCCTTTGGTTTATACTCATTTTGCAAACAGGTCATTCACATTCAAACTTCAAAATATAAGCCCTTAAACTTTATACCTTTGGCACAGAGGCCCTTCCGTCAACCTCCCGTCACTCGACTTAACATAATCGCCATGTCATCATCCAACTCAGCAGGGGCTTAAGCACACTGTTTGTGTAAGAAATGAAACACATCGTTTAGGCAGTGAGTTTGAAACACACGATTTAAACAAACTTATGAAACTCACCGTTTTAGCTCTCTAAATTAAGCACTTGCGTACCGGAGAAGACAAATAGAGATCCCCCCATTTCCATTTCGTATGAACCCTAAAGAGAGCCAGAAAGGTCACGATTTTCAAACTGTTCGCTGCGATCTTTGACGAGTTTCGTTGCCGCAGATTTGGAGCTTTCACATTGTCTAAGATATGTCTGAGAATGCACCAGTTGAAGGATTTCATACGAAAGCACGAGATCATGTGAAGGCAGCGTATGGCCGATGAATCAGACAATATCGAGGAAGTGACGAGGACATGCGAAGCAGCAGTGCAAAGAGAGGTGCAAAGAGTGGAGGATGCAGTAAGAGTTGGGGGCATTGTTTATCTACTCGGCGACAACGAAGTGATAGCCTCAAAGGGGTCTAGCTTGTGTAAGAAAGTAGCTATAAACTACGAATATAATTTGTTGAGAAGATGTGTGAGGAAGACAAATGAATTTTTCATCATTCCTCTGTTAAAGTTAGAGTCACACGTTAGTAAAGCAACTGTGTACTATTATATTTAATGACTTCTAAATAAAATTTTTACGTAACTTCGTTAAATATAAGTAAGAAAATCAATAAATTCAAATAAATATTCTCATAGTGGATGTTTCACTTATCAGTATAAATAATTTTTTCTTTAGTTAAAATTTTTATTTCTAACATGATATTGTAGCAAGGTTTTCGACGTTAGTTCGGTGACCTTCTGGCACTTCCCGACATAAGTCCGGAAACATTTCGGCATTCGTCTGGTGACCTCCGGACATCAGACCGGCGACCTTCCGACATTTTTCTGGCGTTATTTTTTTTGAATTATTTTTGTAACTCCAAACTCAAGTTTGCCGGGGAGTATTAAAGTTAGAGTCTCAAAGCAATGTGGACTATTATATTCAATGACTTATAAATGAAGCCTTTATGTAACTTCATTAAATATAAGTGAGAAAATTAATAAGCCAAATTGAGAATTCCCATAATGTATGTCTCACTTATCAGTTTAAATAATTTTCTTTAGTTAAAATTTTTATTTCTAAAATCCTCGCAAGCGACTTCTCAATATGGGGATAGCTTACGAGGTCTAGAAAGTAGAAACTGCTGTGATTTCCTTCAACGTGGTCTGTTCACTGGCTAGCTGGGATGCACGAAGACTACTACAATTTTGGTCGATCTTAGAGATGTAGTGTTGATTCGTGCTTTCTGTATTTTTCTCCCACATTTTCAAGGCATATATTTGAAACTGAGATTAAATTGTTGTTTTCAATTCATTTTCGCACATTAAGAATATATAAATCACAATATCCTACACAAAACACCCCGTTCGTTTCTGCTGTTTCGCATTTATGGAGCAGCTTCAGTTTCAATGACAGGGTGCCCAATAGCAAAAAGAAACAACTTTTTTTTTTTCTAAACAGCAGAAAGAAACAACTTATAGACATGTAAATGAGTGAATTTCCCGTCTCTGTCCTTTAAAATATGCTATCAGAAGGAAGGAGAAAGACTTTGAAAATAAGACTGATTTTTAATCTTTTGATGGAATTTCATGTTCTATAGAAAAGTGATTGCAGTTGTTTCTGGTTGCTCTGTTACCGCCCATAGACTCATATGCTTTCTCTTTAACGGCGTCATTTGCAAACTGACACATGTGCTTGCTGACTTGGTCGCTGACCTGGTTTATTTTTTAATTACGTGGACCTAGATTTGACGTGACTGGTGATTTCGTTAAATTTGAGTGACGGGAGTCTGATAAAAGGGTCAATGTGTCAAAAGTAGAAAGTTTAAAGACTTTTATTTTGAAGTTTGAACATGAATGACTCATTTACCAAAAATATATAAACTTAAAGGTCTAAATTGTCAAATTCTTTTTTCTTAGAACTTTTGGGGTTTGGACAGTTTGGTGTATTAATTTCCTCTGGCTGAAAAGTGATTTTGTAAAATTGAAGATCATAATTTACTTATTTTTTAAATTATATATTAATATTTCAACCAGAAACAAAACCAACACCGAAACCTAAATCCAAAGAAGGCCTGGCCCATCATAAGGTTTGCTTTCTGATTGCTTGTTCGAATCGCTGGGGACTAGGGTTCGTCTTCTCGTTGCTCTCATTGTTGGCCGGCTGTTTGGAGAATCATGGATATGGTTGAATCGGTAGAGAAGCAAATGGGAGCAGAGGGTAATGGTTCCGTAGAGAAGCAAATGGCCGAAGAGGATAGCGACTATTATGATGGGGAGCACGAGATGACCGACGAGGAATTCCTCTTCTTTCAATCTCATCGTTTGAAGTCAGACGTATGTACAATCCGTTCCCTTCGTTTATTTCTCTTCCTATGCCAGATGTTATTTTTGTTTAAACGGAAAAAGAATTAATCGCTTTTGGTTGATCCCGTTTTAGGGCTTTGACGTTCCCGCCATGCCTAAGGTCTTCTCTTTTGGTCTGATCCAACCATACGACATTACGGGAGAGAGCGAGCGCATCGAGGTCGGTGGGTTTGCACAGCTTGCAATCGACGAATACAACCGTCGCTTCGAGGTGTGTTTTTTTTTATTGTTTTTGTTTCGTTTATTTTTTTGGCTTTTGAAGGTGATATTATTTTCAAATCTACCGCTCGTTTAGAAACATAAATAGCGATCTTCAGTGATAGCTAGTATCTGTACATGATGACATTGGATGCTGTGCAGAAAAAGAAAGGCAAGCTGGAGTTTGTGAAGGTTTTGAAGGCGATGTGTGGGGTTGTCGCTGGATTCATACTTTACATAACCTTTCACGCCAAGGATCTCGCCGACGGAGGCACGATTAAGACCTATCAATCTGAGGTCTTCAGTGGGATAGATGAAACATCGGTACTATCTTTTAGGCTAAAACCTCCTGAATATGAGCAAGGTAATGTTGAGTGATTGGATAATATCTTCGCAACTTGGGCACTTAATTTTATGAGGTTATTGTTTTTGTTGCCTTACCAAATTCGCTTGATGGATGGAAAGATCACTGTAGTTGTGTTAAGTCGACCTCCCACGACCATCAGGGCGTTAATTCCAGGAAATAGGAATAGGTGACAGGGCTCCTCTTGTGCCACTCAGTATCTTCAGGGCCATGGCCCTGTGACTGTCTTTTTTTATTCCTATAGCTAAAACAGATATGTTTTTTGTGCATAAAAAAATGTTTGAGTGGCATACAACCTTTCAAGAGCATGAGCCATTTTCGGTTATTTCAAGGATATCTAAGATATTTTATAGCCAATATGGCTTCAGAAATACCAGACATCCTCTCCAGATTTTCTTCTTGTCTTTCTCACGTCTGTATCACTCCACTTTTTGTATTGTAGTCCTTCGACCCTACCTTCTTGTTCTACTAGATTTTTGCCCTTAACTCCCGCGTTTGCCTTCTTATTCTCGATACTCTTGTTCTACTTCAAATAACTGTTGTCCTTTCCTGAACAATATTGCCAGCCTCTTTGTTGTTGGTTCTTCAAAAACTTGTAGTAGCCAAGGCAAGAAGAGCCTTCTTCACGAATCCAACAATCTCCACCACTAAGTCTTTCCTTTTAGTTCTAGCTTTTGCATTATCTGTTACTTTTATTTTGTAGTTGGTGTGGGATACAGATAATATGTGTTGAGAAAGTGTACTTGCTTCCTTGGCAATTGAAAGTCTTGGAAGTGATTGATGGAATGTGGGTTTTCTTTAGTGCAGTCTTGACTACTATTTTGACTTATATATTAGAAGATAGTATTTGTTTATTTAGTGAAGCTCTACATACGCATTAGGTTGATGGCTTATTCCTTATTTTTCTTTTGCCCTCGGGTTCATTTAGGTTCACGCATTGGGACAGAATGGTTTTGGCAAAATGGCCGTTGAAATGGTTAGTATGTCTATTTCTTGATATGCAAGTGTGGTTTGAGTTACTGAGATGATGGCAATGTTTTGTTATAAGTGCTTGTTATATTGTTGTCATTATGCACAAAGCCGTAGTTGGTAGTAAATGTGAGAGGATGTGAGAATACTTTGCTGTAATGAGTTTTTTTGACTCTCTGTCAAGTCGGTTCCTTTTGTCCTGCCTTTCATTCGCCCATGATCTCTACATGTAAATATTTGTTTCTTGTATACCATTGTCCTTTGCTCTATCTCTTTATGAAATATTTCATGCAAAAGTCTCTCTCCTAAGATAACTACCGTTGGCATCATGATTTGTTGGACCAAGTCTAACACATGCAAAGTTCTTGATTACTAGGTTTCTTTAATTCTTTTGAAAGCAAAGTTCTTGATTATGAGTCCCAATGCTTATAGACAATGCTTTAAGATGTTTCTCAAATCAAAGCAGCTTAAATTTACTTCTCTGTTGTAGACTTTTTTGTTTGTTGTTACTAGTAATTAACATAAATTGATTTGCTTATCTTTTTGAAGTATTTACGCAGTGGTGCTGCTTGTCATTGGGTTTTCCACTTTCTGTTAATAGTTTTTTCATTTGGGGGTCCTAAGCTTGTGTTCATCTGGATAGTTAACTGCTAAAAAATTTTGGGAGGGGGACAATGAAAAACAGGGTCCGAGAGAATCATAGATTTTAATTGAATGGGGGAAATGTTTGCTACTAGCATCCCGAATGAGTTGAGGAGATTCTATTTTTCATGGTCCTTTAACATGGACCTATTGGTGGGTGGGTTCTTTTGTATGTAGTGCAGGGGGGTGACTTTTTTATTTGTTACTTTCAGGTGGAGTACCTTGAAGAGAAGAGATTGTGAAGAGAAGAGATTTTTCCGAGGTGACGTGCTCGTGCAATTTAAGATAGTTATTGGGAGTATGTAATACATGTGGGCATGTTTGAGTCCCAATTAATTGGGCTCAAAATTTTAGGTTTACTACTAAAAAATTCACCACATAATTTTTTATTATTATAATATTTATTAAAAATTTTCTCTCTTCACTTTTTCACCAACTCCTATAACATTTCTTTACTTTATAATATTTCCCAAACCCCAATACTTAAAATTTGCACCCTCAAACATAATCTGAATGGAAGAGTAGTAATTGTGGTCTTTATTGAGTTGCTGGAATGTTAGTGTGAAGTTGGTTATTTGACGCATAGTTTAATTTCTTGACATCTATATGTGGATAGCCGTTTTATATACGTGATACATCTATCTTGGGAGATTATGCTGTGTGCTTGTGGCATGATTTGCGCGGTTTTTTTTTTTTTTGAAATCCCAACTAATTACTGTGAGATGTTGGTGGCCTTTTCTCACTGTGGGCCACTTATTTCCTTCCCTAAAAATTGTTTCACCGTGACTAGAAATTTTAAATACCCTTTTACCTTTGTATTTTTTGTTAGACTTTAAACAGTTTGTTTGATATCAAAATTTAGGCTGTAAAGAAAAAATGCCAAATCACAAATTCTATTGCAGCTCTACGGCTCACAGCTCATTTCCGTGGTTCAAAATCAGAGAATATTAATCTTATAATATTATGAATTAAACTGGGGACAACCCAACTTTTTGTTTCTAAAAAGCATAAAATTATGAAACCCTCTTAATCTTCGTTCTTTCTGGTTGAGTAAGGACGATGGCAACTTCAATTAAATTAATGTTGGTTCTCTTCTTTTTTCTTCTTTTGTGATGGCAGTGTTCAGACTGGTCATACAAATTAAATCGTTTTGTACTATAACCTTCGTTAAGTCGTATATTAAAATCTTTACTAATCTTACCATAACCTTCGCATCCTCATACTTTCCTCCTTTAATTCTTGACTGTCCAATAATTTTTTATATCCTTCTCACTGTGATCGAATCGCATGTCTATCTTTTGGTGTATCTTCTAGATCTTTTGGTCCTTTGTGAATGCCTTATCATATGATAAAAAAGAAAAAAAAGAAAAATTACAAATCACTCACTAAGTTTTAGTGTCTTTAAAAAACAGTTGAATATTCATTTCACCCCTAGGTTTTGACCATTTTTTTGGATAATGAGGGAAATTCGGGCACTCATTCACGTGTACCGAGCTTGGACGGACCTGACTCGTATACGCACGAGTTGGGTTCAATGCCACGGTAAACCCCGGGCCATGCAGTCTCAAGCCACATATGTCAGGTAAGTCCAGCTTTGTTGTGAGAGTGACCCCAATGAATTGTTTGCACCTGAGAGAATTTGAATCTGAAACCTCAAGGGGAGCAAACCCCTAGGTCCCAGGTCTTGACCACCCAAGCCAACCCCTTGGGGTCAGGTTTTGATCATTTTTAACAAATGATCATTCGGTTTTTAACTTGATCATAGAGATCCCAGAGTCTATAAATTTTTTTGTCAAAGAAGTCTTCCTTTTAAAATTGGGGTAATTTCATAGTTTGCCCCTTAACTATGAGCAAAAATCAATGTCGCCCCTTAACTATCAAAACAGATTTTTACTTCCTCTAAATTTCCAAAATAATCAAAGTGCGCCCTTCGTCCATATCAGCCATTAAGTCAGACGGAAAAACGTGAGAAATGACCGAAATGACCTCCAAGGCAAAATTTTTAACAATAAGTAAAAATTCGAGAAATAGATTAAAAATAAATAGATTATTGAAATAGAGATTCAATAGATATATTTAAAAAATATTGCATTTTTTTAAAAAACATTATTTTTATGTTTTAATAAATTTTTGGCTTAATTGCACTGTAGATCCTTGTGGTATCACATTTTGACAAATTGATTCCTGGGGTATGAGTTTGTACTGGCTAGTCCCTAGGGTAAGCATCATCTAACTAAAAGGTCCTCCAGTTAAATTTATGTCGACCCACTTAACGACCAAAGCTTCCGGGAGGACTTTTTGTTACATGATGCTTACTCCAGGGACTAGCGAGTACAATCTCATACCTAGGGCTGTCCACCAAACCGGCTGGACCGGACTGAAACCGGTATGATCCGGTCCGGTTCCGGGTTACCCATGTGGAAAACTGGAATCGGACCGCAGTATACCTCTCCAAACAGGCCCAAGCTGGTAAACGGCCCAAAATGACATGACCTAACCCCAAAATCGGCCCAAAATGGCATGACCCAACCCAAAATCGGCCCAAAATGGCATGGCCCAAACCGACTCAGACCGGCCCAGACCGGACTGGATCGGACCAAAAGAATGATCGGTCCGGTCAGGTATACATGCTCCACAAAATGTCCGGTTTGGCCGGCTGGACCGGACCGAACCGGCCAATGGACAGCCCTACTCATACCCCATGGACCAATTTATCAAAATGTGATACCACATGGACCTACAGTGCAATTAAGTCTTCTTTTTTCCACTCATAAACCTCAAGAATAATACAATAATGGTCTTCCTCAATTGCTGACTAGTCTAGATAAGTACATCTCGATCGAGAAAAGAAATAACGGGGAACTTGATTGGTAAATGATTCTTGGCGTGGAACCCTTGCCTATAGCGAGACAATGTGGAACAATAATGATAAACTGATTCTTGGTATTTCCCCTGACAAATATTAAAAATGATGCTTTGGAGTTTCTATCTGATGTTAAATTTAATGGAAGCTGAGGATCCCTAATAGTTGTCTTTATAGTCTATGTGTGCCTAGTGTCGAGCCTGCACCAAGTTGGGGATTCCTCTCCTTCATAAAGAAAAAATTACTTGGTGCTGAGACCTCGAATATCCATAGTTCATACAAAACTTGTGGAGAGATCATTCAACCTTAGCTGAAGGAGAAACAGATGGGGACTTAGATGTCAGAGTGCAGAGAACAAATCCATACCAAGAAATTTATTGGTGCATAGTATCACATAAGCCGGGAAGAGCAACCAAGAATAGTTAAGACTTCCAAATTGTGTTAGGTCGTATGGAAACCAAGAGGAGCAAAGATTTTGTGGCTGGAATATTGGCAGGTCTTTGATTGTTTCCGGCATACCTATGTCATAAAATTCTTTATGTACTAGATCAATACGATTTTTTCATTGTCTGCGGATGATTGTTCGCTTCCCACCTACCTGTTGCATATGTTGTCAATAGAGTACATTGTTATTCCATAAAACCTATATTCCTTTTCTCGTCTTCACTGTTGATTACTACTTTCGGTATCTTCTTCTTTGGATTAATTGCACCTTAGGTCCTTGTGGTATCATCGTTTGACAAATTAGTCCATGTGATAAGCATCATTTAACAAAAAGGTCATCCCGGAAGCTTTGATCGTTAAGTGGGTCGACGAAAATCTAACGGGAGGACCTTTTTGTTACATGATGCTTACCTAAGGAACTAGCCAGTACAAACTCATACCCCAAGGATCATTTTGTCAAAAGGTGATACCACAAGGACATACAGTGCAATTAAGCATAATTTTTAAAAATATTTTTGGTAATTTTTGTCTTAAAGGGCATTTTGGTCATTTTTCACATTTTTTTCCTTTTGACTTAACGATTGATTTGGACGGAGGACATACTTTGATGATTTTGGAAACTTTGAGGACATACAAATCCATTTTGATAGTTAGGGGGACACGTTGATTTTTGCTTATAATTAAGGTGTGAACTATGAAATTACACCTTTAAAATTTCATTCTCAAAATTAATAATTTACATGTCAGCTCCAATCATAAGTTCATCCTTTAATTTTTTTTTCTAAATTTTCTGTTTTTTAAAATAGTTTAAATAATTTACTTTGTTTTATTATTTAAAATACATAAAATTAGGAAATAAATTATGAAAAAAACTTACAAAAATTAAAGTAACATGTAGTCCTCATATGGCTTCAAAAATACTATACATTCTCTCCAGATTGTCTTCTTGTCTTACTCATATATATATATATATATATATATATATATATATATACATATATCACTCCACTGCTAGGGTGTATTTGTGTTGTAAAATTTTTGGTATTAGATTTAATGATGATATTGGGTTTAGTGAAAAAGTGAAGAGAGAGGTAATTTTTTTATAGTTTTTGTAGTGAAAAGTTATGTTTTGATGGGAGAGAGAGAGATTATATTGTAATATTTTATTGTGAGTTGGTGAAAAATTTTGCAAAATTTTGCATGCAAACACAACCCTAGTATTGTAGTCTTTCAACGTCCAATCGAGAGTTTTTTTCTCGCTTTTTTTTTTCTGAGAGCGAGAAAAAAAATATGGCACAGATCTTTAGCGGCAGTGACAAAAACGCCGCTAAAATTCTGTATCTGCGTTTTCACGAAACGCTGTAAAAAAATAGCAAAATTGCGTTTGGGTCTATAACGGCGGTCGCAACAGCTGCTATAGACGCACAGTCTTCACCAGCGATACCGCAAACCGCCACTATAGATCTACTGCGACGGACCTATAGCAGCGGTTGCGACCGCTACTAAAAAAATCGCTACTAAAGCTATAACATCGGTTTTTGACCTTTAGCAGCGTTCTGCTAAAGGTCATTTTTTTTTCAGTGCTTTCTTCCAGATGCCCTATCTGGTGTGAATTTCATCCTGTTGTGGCTCTTCTTCCCGTGCTACCTACCTTTTCCTTCCATGTCCTCTTGGTTCCTATCTTCCCAGTGATCCTTTCTCCTTTGTTGTGACGTTTTTTTTGTGCCTCCTGTTCTTGTTTCCGACGTTAGGCTGAGATTGTGGGCTTTCTTTTCTGTTTTTTCAGATCCTCTCTTTGGTTTTTGTGTAACTGCTATTTCAATGTCTGACATGTTTGAGGCTCTGGATCAAATTACAAAGAAGACTGAAGAGATGCTGTAGGATTCACTTCCTGCCCGGTTTCTCTCAATTTGGAAATGGCGTCTCAGGTGTCCAACACTGTTCTGATAGGAAAGATTATTGGTCTTAAACCTCCAGGCCGTTCTATTATTGTCAACAACATACTGGCTGTCTGGAAATTTGCCCTCAATCTTCGTATTGAAGCTATGGACAATTCCACTTATCTATTTCACTTCTCAAGATCCATTGATAAAGATAAGGTGCTGCTTATGGCTCCATGGAATTTCAAAGGTCATTTACTGGTTCTCCAACATTGGTCTCCGACCATTACGATTGAATAAGTTGATCTCTCTATGGCTTTTTCTGGATTCAATTCCACGGTTTACCAATGGCGGGCATGAATCAGCAAACTATTTTTGAAATCGGTTCTTCTATTGGTACATTAGTTGAACTCGAACAACTCTCGGATGGTATTACTTGCAAGCGATTTTTTCGCATCAAGGTTAGATTCAATGTCTGCAATCCTCTTAAAGGAAGGCTTTTCTCTTCCTCGCATTAATCTACTGGTATGGATTCCCTCCAAAGGAGAGATTTTTAAAGGCTACCAAAGACATGGTCCAGGTTAAAAAAGAAACAAATCAACGGTTAATATATGTCCAAATCATTTAATAAAAAAAAACTAAAAAAGACTTGTTCTATTCATTAAATGAGGTGTACTTATAATAACCGTTGACTTGTTTCTTTTTTAATCTGGACCATACTTTTGATAACATTTGAAAATCCATCGTTAGGAGGGAATCTGTTCCGTCTATCTACTAGCCAGATGCTTATGTTAGTTTTCGCTAGGAGAAATTATCCGATTTTTGTTATAAATGTGGTCGTATTGGTCATGGTATATCAATGTGCCCTCATGAAATTCAACTTTCCTTGGCAGCTACTTTATTTTCATTTGGACATGTGGCAGCCGACGGTAATAAAGACAAAGGACCTGCTGAATGCATCATTGATCCGCATTTAATCCCCCTCTTATCAGCCCCGGTTCTCCAAATATGTTCAAGATCTGATTTATCTTCATCATCACAAGATAAGCGTAGAGATCATGCTTCCTTGACCGAGTTCAACTCCACTGTTTGTGGACGTGCCAGCAGCCGACAGGTAGTTAATTCCTCCTCTTGTCCTCTTCTGCCTAATATTTCCACTACAGCACCTATGAGTTCCTTGCTGCCTCAGATGTCCCGAGAAGATAAACTCCCTTCTTCTTGTCGCCTTATGCATCTTTGTTCAAAGTCAGGTGTTTTAGTTTCATCATTGCTGCCCCAGGTTCTCAGAGCTCTTCTGTCGGCCATGACGTGCCTTCCTACCTCAGCCTTTATTTCCACCGATTTAAATCCACACCTTGCATGGCCACCTTCACCTTCACATACTTCTCCACGCAACTCTGCAGCATGGCAACTTCTCTAATCTCTTTGCCAACTTCTCCCACCTCAGTGATTCACCTGAGCTCTCCATCTCCATCACCTCATACTTCTCCTCTCACTGACCATCCTTTCACACCTCCAAATAGCCCCCAGTCTCCCGACACAGAATCTCACGAGTTCGCCCTCAGTTGTCTCGAACCGTTGGGTTCCATACCTCCAGTGATTACTCGGGATCTCATTGACTCCCTTGAGTCTCCTGTAGTCCCTCCTTCGGGCTTCTTGGGTCCAACATTGGAAGATTATCTGGATGCTAACTCCTATTTACGTCCAAGCGAGCTTCACTCTTGAACCTTGTCCCAAGCGCCCTTTGCCCAAGTCTTCACATGCTGCACCTGTGGTCTCTCTTCATGCATCTACAACACTAGTGTCTTTTCATGTAGCACCTGTGGATTTCTCTAAGTGCTTTAAGGGAAAAGGTCCGTTACTGATATTCCTTCGACAGACTTTGTTCAAGCTGGTCCTGCACCTTTTATTTTTCACTATGCTCCTAATCGGGTCTGGATTCGGTACAGACCCAAGAATCCAGACCTTATGGACGATTCCGTGAGCGCGTTTTCGCTGTAGTGGTCGGACTTAAATTGTAGTGGTCCTGAATTTACTGTACTGGTCCAGATCCAAGAATCTAGACTTTATGGACGGTCCCGTACGTGCGTTTTCGCTGTAGTGGTCGGGCTTAAATTATAGTGGTCCGACCACTACAGCAAAACGCATGCACGAGGACCGTCCATACGGTCTGAATTCAATCCAGTAAGTGAGTCTGAATAGATCTAGACCCGTACGATCTGGACTGAATCTAGACTCCTCCTAATCAGACCCGTGGCTTTGTAGACAAAGGCAAACGTCCAGTGTCTTCGGATAGTTCTGATGTGGTTATTAAGTCCTCTGTTCAGCCTTCAGTGGGAAATAATACACTTGCGTTGGCAATTAAAAATATCGGTTTAGCTTCGGCACCTTAGCCGATAGTTCCCCATGCACCCCTCTTTAAAAATGCTGCTTTGGAAGACATTTATTGGAAGTCTTAAGGGCAAAAGGATGTTAGGTATGTTTGAGGGTGAAAATTTTGGGTATTGGAGTTTGGAAAATATTATAAAGTAAAGAATGTTATGAGAATTGGTGAAAAAGTGAAGGGAGAGAAGATTTTTAATAAATATTATAATAATAAAAAATTATGTGGTGAATTTTTTAGTAGTAAACTTAAAATTTTGAGCTCAATTAATTGGGGTTCAAACAGGCCCGTTATCTGCCGTTGACCAAGAAGCTTATTTCCCTGCGGGTAAAAGATCTGCTTTTTCGCTGCCTCAAGTGATTCCACCACCGAATATCAACCCAGTTGATGATAAAAGACAGTTTTGGATTCTTTACAGACATTGGCAGATTTTCATTCAGAATCATGGTTATTGTTGGGTGATTTTAATTTAGTTGTCTCTCAAACTGAAAAGAAGGGTGGTAGACCTGTTGCTAGTTCATCTTCTGGTGGTTTAAGACAATTCATCACAAATAATGGATTAATTGACTTGGGTTTCAATAGTAATCCGTTTACGTGGAATAATGGACGTGAAAGTTGTGCTAATATTCGTGAAAGGCTTGATAGGGGACTAGTCAATGATCAGTGGCGTGTTTAGCATCCAAATGCCTCTATTTTGCATTCTCATGCAATTGTCTCAAATCATCTTCCTTTTATTAAATTTGAGGCAATATGAAATTTTTCCATGCTTCCACTGTTAGAAGAAATCGTACCTCCATTATTTCTCTTCAAGGATGATCTTGCTTGGACTAAGGTCGTAACAACACAAGTGATATTTTGACTACTTATCTTGAATCCTTGATCAACTATTTCGGTCTTCCAATCAATCCATTCCCTTTGATTTGGCGAATCTCATTACTCCTGTCCTTGAGAATCAACTCTATTGGATTCGATCCCATCTCCTGATGAAATTCATCATACTGTCAAAACTATGGGTTCGAATAAAGCTCCCGGACCAGATTATCTCTCAGTTCTGTTCTACAAAAAATATTGGCATATTATCAGCTCTAATGTTATCAGTATGATTCAGGATTTCTTCAATGGCGGACAGTTGTTACCTTTCATGAATCATTCTTTTATTGTTCTGATTCCAAAATTGGAAAATCCTCATAGGGTGCAGCACTTTCGTCCCATCAATCTTTGCAATGTTATCTATAAAATCATTTCCAAAATTATTGCAACTAGATTGAAAGTTTTTCTACCCAAAATGATTTCAAAACATCAATCAGCATATGTACCGGGTCGTCTCATTCAAGACAATTCGTTATTGAGTCATGAGATTTTTCACGCTCTCTCACTGAAAAAAGGTAGAAAGGGAATCTTGCTCTCAAAATTGACATGTCAAAGCTTATGACATAATGAAATAGAGTCTAATCCTTCTGGCTCTGAAAATGTTTGGATTTAGTTCCAAATGGATTAACTGGATTAGGGAGTGTTTATCTTCTGTCTCCTATTCCATTCTCCTAAATGGCAGACCTCATGGACTTATTGTTCCCATCAGAGGCCTTCGTCAGGGCGATCCCTTATCTCCCTCTCTGTTTGTGATTGGTATGGAAATTCTCTCTTGTTTGCTAGCTAAGGCAAATTCTCTCTCATTGATTCATGGTATTAGGTTGAGTAGAGCAGGTCCTCCGATCACTCACATTCTGTACACAAATGATTTGTTAGTTTTTGGACAAGCTACACCAATAGAGGGCTAAGCATATTGAATTCTCCTTAAATTTATTCTCTCAGTGGTCTGGTCAAGCTACGAATGCTCATAAATCTTCCATGCTCATCACAACCAATACTAACCGACCTACTGCCAGACTGATTAGAGAACGATTTGGTTTTTCACCAATTTCTACCTCTTATCGACATCTGGGTCTCCCACTAATGAAGCCAAAATTTGAAACTGCAGCATTTAAGGATTTCCAGCATCGTATAGAAGGAAAGATATTAGGCTTGAAGGGAAAACTTTTGTCTCAAGCAGGGAGAACTATGTCGATAAAATCAATTGCTACTGCTATTCCATTATATGGTATGTCTTCATTCTTAATCCCTCAATCAACCTACAAGATTCCCAACTTCTGAAGTTTTGGTGGGGCTATAGGTCAGATGGCAATCGACATCTATCTCTTCATTCTTGGAATAAAATCTGCACCCCTAAGAATAATAATGGAAGTTTAAGAACTTCTACGTATATTGACCGAAGGCACCTTCGAACCCAATTGTTTTTCTTACCCTCGCAACTTTACCTTTCTAATGGATTCCTATATATATAGGAACTTCATAAAACGGATCCATATATACATGCACTTCATAAATCCGCTTAGTTTCTCGTATGATTATTTTTTAATATGTTCTCTAATGTTATTGATTTTGAATTTCATTAGTTTAGATGTCTCCTAAATTTTTTATGTATATTTTATTTTTGAAATGTGTCCAATGACATTACAACTAAAATTTTACCAACATGATCTAAAAAGGGTCTCGATATGGATTCAATGGACAAAAAAAACAATTGGGCTAAGTGCCTAAAAGGCTAAAAAAAATGTCTCAATATAAATAATGGTACCACATTTGACCGATTTTTGCAGTTTTCGGTGGTGGTGGTGGCTAATATTTGAAAATCGGTCCATCCAGTAGCGGTGGCGGTTATGAGACTTGAACAACCATAGCTAGAAGGGGTGAAACGTGAAAAGCCTTAAGGCTCGGTGAAAGAGCTTGAAGGGTGGACATAGGCAAAGTTGCTGAACCACCTAAAAAATACAAGCTTATGCTATCTCTAACTCTTTCTTTATTGTTTGATTGGTTGAGATAGTTAATTTTTAACTAGGTTTTCGAAAAGTTTATGAGATCCAATTCCCTTGCCTCTAGCGTTACCTTAATCTTTCAGGTTTTAGAGAGTATTCTAATAGATTCTTTTAGAAGTTTTGGAGTGCCAACTCAATTTTTTCTTTAGTAGAAGAAAAAGCGCTAAAAAAGCAACAAATAGTCACATATATGGACGATGGGATAAAAAAAAATACACCATTAGTTTTTTTCTACAAAAAAGCAACAGATCGTCCGGACAAAAAAAAGGAGTATAATTAGTCTACTAGTCTTCGGGGTATTTCATAATCCCAAAATGATCCCTAGTAGGGTTGTTCAGTGCCACCGAAAAATTCCGGTGGCACCGGCACCGGATTACCAGTACCCGGCTTCACCGATGCAGATGCCGGTTTGGTTTTTTGCAAGGAACCCGGTGGTATTCCCGGTTCCCGGGTTACCCGGCACCGGGTTCCGGGGAATCGAGAACAGAGATTTTTTAAAGCTTAAACGATTTGTTTGGATGTACATTTTGTAAAATTGGAACTGAAGCAAACAATGGGGTCAGAATCGAACTCAGCATCTTCATCGTCAACATCGTCACCTTGCGGGAAGCGAGCTAGAGATCCCGAAGATGAGGTTTACCTTGACAACCTCCACTCTCACAAACGCTACCTTAGCGAGGTTCGTTTTTTGCAAATTTTTCGTTTCTTCTGTAATCAATTGTTTTATATTTTTACTGTAAAATATTTGTTCTTCTATCCCATGGTGTTTTTGTTCGTGTTTATCCTTTCTGCAAACTTTTAATCGATTAGCTTTGCATCTCAATACTACGTCTTTTTGTTTCTTGGAGTAAAATCGATTACGAAAGATTTGCTTTTTGATGGGGGTTTGTTTCAGTGTTGTGATAAATTTCCCATTTATCTTTTTATTTTGTTTGAATTGGTTACTGCATTTGGTTTTCTGGTGATAGGTTTTACGCAGTTTGGACTCTGGCATTAGTTAATCTCTGAAAATTTGGTGTCGTATATGCATTTTAGGTCTGAAAGTGTGTTATTCCCAGGTAACTTATCAACTGTCTTTCGATTTACTATATGTTTGCCAAGGATATTCTAATGATTTTGAAAAATAAAATGACAAATTAGGCTGAAATAAGACTTCACTTGAGTCTTATATCATGTAGTATGGAACATTGATGATTCTCTCTGCGTGCTCGCTACAATTCTTATAGGGCTTGGTAAACACAGTAATGTAGATGAACATGTTCAAAACTGTTAGTTACTAAAGGTGCCAAACCATTTGTTTACGGTGGACAATCTGCTTAACGGTTTCAGGACAAACACACCACAGAATCACCTTTGCTGGATTTTCTATGTAAATAGTTTGCACTCAAGTTGTGGGTTGTCGTGTTAGTTGTGGTCTGCCGTGTTGTCTACATAGTTTGGATTTTATTGGTTGCGACTTTAGATTCTCATCTTGTTATGATGTTCTCTTAGTTTAGATTTTAATGATATATGATTAATGGACCAAAATAAAAAAGAAAAAATACATTGGGTCAAGTGCGTAAAATGCTAAAAAAATGGCTCAATATGAATGTAGGATAACCAGAAACCGCCACTGCTAAAACCGTCACAGTTAAGGGCCGATTTTTGCCCTTAAAGGTGTAGATGTAGGTAACTAATATTTGAAAACTAGCCTATCCGATGTAGGTGCCGGTTTTGACCAAAACAGACACCTACACCGAGGTTGAACAACCCTAATCCCTAGGGTAAGTTTTGTCTTATACTGGTCTCTGTAGAATTCTTCATGTCACGAAGTGGTCATTCCGTAAAATTGAGTGACCTTGTAAATGAAAAAAAAATAAATAAAAAGTGATTGTCAGGGACAAGTGTTAACCATTTGTCAATAACTATGTGTCCCCATTAATTGTCAAATCACCATGTATGCAAGGTATTACCGGTTCCTAAATCATCAAGTATCCCATGTATCATTAGTTCCTAAAAAATTCTCCCTGTCAACTCTCTCGAAAGCGCTAAGTTGGTCCAACATGACATATAGAATTTGAAGTAGAATTAAAATTAAAAAAATTGATGAAAATTTTCAAAAATACAAACTTAACAACAATTAGCAAATAAAATTATTACAAAAAAATAAATAAAAATTTGTTGAAATATACTAAAATATGGACGCAAAAATAATTTACAACAACAAACAAAAATTATTTATATTATTTTTTTGATATTATTATCATTTAATTATCATGATTTTTCAAAACAATAACACCAAATAAAATTAAAATTAATTTAGAAGAATCAGAAAAAATAAATCGGATAACATAAAAATAATTACACAAATATAAAAATATAAAATATTTTGAAAATATTCAAATACAAAAAAATAGAGGAAATTTCATAAAATACATAAAATGTAAATTTAAAAAACTAATAAAAATTTATAAATTAAAACTGTCAACAATATAATTTCATAATATCTGGAAAATACAGTAATTGTTAAAGTTCTTATAGAAATTTTTGAAAATAAAAACAAAAAATTTTGGAAAATTAACTAAAATAATGAAGCAAATTTAATTTACAAAAAATTAAATTAAATATATAAAAAATAAGTGAATAACATTAAAAAGTTGAGGACATTTAAAATATAAATATATACCAGGCATTATTTCATATCACGTACATTAGGTGTTTGCACTAGTTACATATATATTCGTATACGCGCGTTTATGATTATAAGATTATGTTAATATAGTTGAAACGGCCGTAAATGTGTTAATATTAATCCTTATATTTTTGGAATCAGTACTCACATTACGTGTCTTTACTAATTACGTACTCAACAATAATACGTGGATAAGGAGAAATGAGGTTGGAGATTTTGTTGGAGAAGCAATTGTAGGAAGATGACTGGGGAGCATGAAATCTCTTCTGAATATTTCTGGACTTATATTTTTAAGGGTTAATTACACTTTGCACCCCTGTGGTTTAATGACATTTGCACATTGCACCCCGGAAGATCAATTTTAACACATTACATCCATATGGTTTGGACGTTTTACGTTTTGCACCCCATTGTCACATTTACTGGCAAATTGGACGGATGAAGACCCACGTACATCGCCCATGCCACATTTTGACCATTTTACCCTCAATTTTCGAATTAGCTCTTGTTGAGGGAGTTATATAATGAAAAGTCAAAAGTGCCCTTACTTACTCGATTCGATATACTGTTTTACTCCCTTCATTTTCGATCACTTTGCCCTAACCCCCTTTCACTGTCTCACGAATTAGGGCTCCCGATTTCTCCGCTCCCATTTCCCATCTCGTCGTTATTCCTCCTTGGCCAGTCAGTTGCTTGTTGTCGGAGGAAATTTACTATCACCGACTTGAGGTATGAGAGATGTTTCCTTCGTATATTAACCTTTGAGTTGGCGAAAAGGTTTTTGTTCTTTTTTCTTCTTGTCGCCTCATACTTTGTTTGGTTGCTTTGTGGTCGAAGTCAGTTGTTTTATTGGGTTTCTTTCGGATGATGAGAAAAAATCAATGTAGCCTCCCTAATTATTAAAACAGATTTTTACGCCCTTTAAGTTTCCAAAATCATCAAAGTACTCCCTACGACCAAATCAACCGTTAAGTTCGATGGAAAAACGTAAAAAAATGACCGAAATGCTCTCTAAAACAAAAATTACCAAAAATTGGACGGAGGGAATTTCGGTCATTTCTTACGTTTTTCCAGCTGATTTGGATGGATGACGTACTTTGATGATTTTGAAACTTAGAGGGCGTAAAAATCTGTTTTGATAGTTAGGGAGCGACATTGATTTTTGCTCATAATTAAGGGGCGAACTATGAAATTACCAATAATTTTTTAATTTTCTTTAGTTGGTGATTTTTTTTTTATCGTGACCCCAATTTGATTTTAATTTTTTTTTAATATTTGTAAGTTATTTTGTTATTTTTTTCAGTTTTTTCTTAATTATTATTTTTTACTAAAGTTCCAAAAGTATTTTATTTTTATTTTTTTATTGACATTTATACACTTCTGCAACTATTTTAATAATATTTTTTCAATTTTTTTATTTATTATTTTTTTGTAATAATTTTGATAATGATTATATTTTCTAATTATTGCAAAGTTTTATTTTTGAAAATTTAATATTTTTTTTAAATTTATAGTTTTTTTAT
Organism: Myrica gale; assembly: GCA_963930655.1. Classification (NCBI taxonomy): domain Eukaryota; kingdom Viridiplantae; phylum Streptophyta; class Magnoliopsida; order Fagales; family Myricaceae; genus Myrica; species Myrica gale. The sequence goes on along the minus strand of OZ005603.1, from coordinate 11,178,383 downwards.
TAGTTTTGTAAAATTTTATTTGATTTATAAATTTTGCATAATTTTTATCTTAGTCTTTTTATTTTTATGAATATTTTTATTAGTTTGATATTTTATCTATTTTTTATATTTATGAAACTGTTTAGTGCTTATTTTTTAAATTAGATATTAAAATTTCAACCATAAACAAGTTACAAAACCAAAATCTGAAACCTTTCCAAACTATGTCTGAAACATTTATTCACCCTGTTGTGGCGCCAATTTAAGGGTGAGTACCTTAATGGATAGAGTCGTAATGGCTAATTCCGATTCCATTCTGGTATTCACCGAAATGTAATTTTTTTTTTTATCCAAAATCTAGATTCTAAAATAACATTCAATCAAATTTCATATGTTATACTTTATTTTAAGCACTATTTTTATTTTAGTTTTTTAGAAAACTTGGAATCGAAAATTTCCGGTTTCGGTTCTGATTTCGAAAATTGTCAAAAATGACTTACTGTGCCGGAATCGAATTTTCAAAATCGGAAGTGGAACCTGAAATTTCGATTATTACCGGAATTTTTACTCACCCATGGTTACACCTTTATGTGCGACTTGATATTGAACAATCAATCATGTAATTCACCCATTTAATTGATTTCCTAGTAGAAATATCCTTTCAGATGGGTGACGCTGTTGAGCTGGCGCTGGTGGAGGAGTCGAGTTCAAAGTCACTGCAAATCAGAGATTTTCCTAGTTACCTCAACAAATTTGAAGGATCTTAATTTTGAATTTTGAAAGGGAAATACTAATACGTACTAAATATCAAAATTGAAGGGCTAAACTGCAAATTTTCATATTTTTTAATTATATATTAATATTTCAACCATAAACAAAACCAACACCGAAACCTTATTCCCAAGAAGGCCCATCGTAAGGTTTGTTTTCTGCTTGCTTTGTTCGAGTCGCTAGGGACTAGGGTTCGTCTTCTCGTTGCTCTCATTGTTGGCCGGCTGTTTGGAGAATCGTGGATATGGTTGAATCGGTAGAGAAGTAAATGGGAGCAGAGGGTAATGGCTCCGTAGAGCATAGCGACTATTATGATGGGGAGCACGAGATGACCGACGAGGAATTCCTCTTCTTTCAATCTCATCGTTAGTCAGACGTATGTTCAATCCGTTCCCTTCGTTTATGCCTCTTCCTATGCCAGATGGTATTTTTGTTTAAACGGAAAAAGAATTAAACGCTTTTGGTTTATCCCGTTTTAGGGCTCTGACGTTCCCGCCATGCCTAAGGTCTTTTCTTGTGGTATGATCCAACCATACGACATTACGGGATAGAGACAACGCATTGATGTCGGTCGGGTTGCACAGCTTGCAATCAACGAATACAACCGTCGATTCGAGGTTTGTATTTTTATTGTGTTTGTTTTTTTGGCTTTTGAAGGTGATATTCTTTTCAATTCTACCGTTCGTTTGAAAACAGAAATAGCGATCTTCAGTGATAGTTAGTATCTGTACATGATGACATTGGATGCTGTGCAGAAAATAAAAAAACAAGCTGGAGTTTGTGAAGGTTTTGAAGGCTATGTGTGGGGTTGTCGCTGGGATTTTATTTTACATAACCTTTGACGCCAAGGATCTTGCCGACGGAGGCACGATTAAGACCTATCAATCTGAGGTCTTCAGGGGGATAGTTGAAACGTCGGTAGATTCTTTTTGGCTAAAACCTCCTGAGTACGAGCAAGGTAATGTTGAGTGATTGGATAATGTCTTCGCATCATGGGCACTTAATTTTATGAGGTTATTGTTTTGTTGCCTTACCAAATTCGCTTGATAGATGGAAAGATCTCTGTAATACGTTAAGTCGACCTCCCACGACCACCAGGGCGTTAATTCCAGGAAATAGGAATAGGTGACAGGGCTCCTCTTGTGCCACTCAGTATCTTCAGGGCCATTGCCCTGTGACTGCTTTTTTTTTTTTTTTTTCTATAGCTAAAACAAATATGACCCTTGTGCATAAAAAAAATGTTTGAGTGGCATACAACCTTTGAAGCGCATGAGCCATTTTCGGTTATTTTAAGATATGCTACAGCCAATATGGCTTCAGAGATACCAGACATCCTCTCCAGACTGTCTTCTTGTCTTTCTCATGTCTGTATCACTCCACTGCTAGTATTGTAGTCCTTCAACCCTACCTTCTTGTTCTACTAGATTTTTGCCCTTAACTCCTCCGTTTGCCTTAATATCCTTGATACTCTTGTTCTACTTAAAATCACTGTTGCCCTTTCCTGAACAATATTGCCAGCCTCTTTGTTGTTGGTTCTTCAAAAACTTGTAGTAGCCAATGCGAGAAGAACCTTCTTCATGAATCCAACAATCTCCACCACTAAGTCTTTCCTTTTAGTTCTAGCTTTTGCATTATCTGTTACTTTTATTTTGTAGTTGGTGTGGGATACAGATAATATGTGATGAGAAAGTGTTGCATCCTTGGCAATTGAAAGTTTTGAGAGTGATTAATGGAATGTGGGTTTTCTTGAGCGCAGTCTTGACCACTTTTTTGCTATTTTTTTTTATGACGAGGAAATTCCCCAAAGCCGGACCCTTTTGGCCCAACCCTGAAGTACAAACCCCGGCCCACTGGACCGACCCCACAACCCAGGGAGCAGATAAGTCAAGGGCGATAATGGGGATGTTGGGGCTCGAACTTGGGACATGTTAGAACCCAAGCCGAAGCCTTACCACCACACCAAACCCTTGGGGGTACCACTTTTTTGCTCTATCTCTTTATGAAATATTTCATGCAAAAGTCTCTCCTAAGATAACTACCCTTGGCACCGTGATTTGTTGGACCAAGTCTCAACATGCAAAGTTCTTGATTACTAGGTTTCTTTAATTCTTTTGAAAGCAAAGTTCTTGATAATGAGTCCCAATGCTTATAGACAATGCTTTAAGATGTTTCTCAAATCAAAGCAGCTTAAATTTACTGCATCCTTATCTAACCATAGAGTTAAAGGACTGATGAGATCGAAGGTTCTTATCAACCAATGGCTTGTTGGGTCAGAGGGGTTGGCTCCACCCCTGTCAGCAAGTAATTGAGATAGAAGATGACATTTAGAAATGCTTGAGTGACACTAGCTCCCACAGCGCCAAATTCAGAAATTGTGACAGTGTTAGGTGGCATATCTATTAGAATTTACACAATATGTGAAAGGTGAGCCTAACTCAACTCCAAAAGACGCCTTGAGGAGTGAGGGATGTCACAACCTTAGAAGGAGCACATTGACTAGTTTTTCTAGCAATGTGAGACTTCCAACACGCCCCCTCACGTGTAGCTGGAAGACATCCAAGCCAACACGTGAAAACGGGTGACGGTGAGACTACAAACTAGGAACTTTGCTCTGATACCATATTAGAATTTACACAATATGTGAAAGGTGAGCCTAACTCAACTCCAAAAGACACCTTGAGGAGTGAGGGATGCCACAACCTTATAAGGAGCACATTGACTAATTTTTTTTAGCAATGTGAGACTTCCAACAATATCCTTAGAGTTTATACTTTTGTAATGTGATCTTGGTTCTTTTGACGGACATGCAACAAACACTTGGTGGCTGGTGCTCTGAAAAAAAATGCTCATGGAATTTACCAACACTTGACCAAACATTCCACCGCTTACAGAACGATTGGGGCCAGTTCGAAAATCTACTCCACAAGAATCCAAAAATTATTTTGAAAACAACAAACATGCTTGTATATTCTTCCACTTAATCAATTGAGACCCAAATTCCATATTTGCCAAATTACCCATTTAACAATTGCTCCACAATTGAAAGCCATGTTGACAACAACACCCTTAACGTAAATCCGCTCTAGTACGTGTCTTTTTCTTCTTCTTTTTTTCCTCTTCTTCTCCCGCTTCTTACCGTTCTTACTGTTTTATGCTCTTGAAGAATCAATTGTGATAATAGTTTGAAACACTCTAGGTTGAGGCTCTCAGTCAAGACGATGACCTGCAAGGGAATGTGTGCTAATTTCTTAGAGTACTTTGGAACTTGTTGTATCCTTTCTCTGTGCACCCATTTCTTTCTCTTGCACTTGTTAATTTTCGACCATCACTTCAATCTCCTTTTCTATTTTTTTTTTCTTTTCATTCTTCATCTTCTTCTACCTTCGACTCTTCGTCTTCTTCATTCATTTGGTCCTTTAATTTCTCCAAGTTGAGAGACATGCACCATATATTTTCTCCTATATGCTTCTGGAGATTCTTCAGCAGATTGAATGTTTCCATAATTTGGAAATATTGTTTGGGTAGATCTTGAAGTGTGCTAAGTCCATGACAACATCGTTGTTTTGATACCAATTGTAACAAACCTGAATTTGAAATGCGTTTGGATTCCAATAAAATGAAAGGAAATTACAATGGCCAAATTCGAGATTGGCTAGTCTCCATAGATAAAACTAAATGCTAGACAATTATGTTCTTTGATGCTTCCTATTATGATTATGGAGTATTTATAGCCACATGGGCTTCTAACTACAGAGTATTTACAGCCACATGGGCTTCTCTCCAAAAGGGTGTGCCCGACGTCATAAAGGAGTTGCCGCTACACCACCTATCGGAGCTGCTGGCAGGAGTGCACCAGGTGTGACCGACGTACATCCTGCTGCAACTGGGCGGTGGTGTACCGGCCTTGGTGGCCTTGGACACCAAATGGAGCCACCCGTGTAATACATACGGGTGTGAGGAAAAATGGCCAATCGGCAGCCACCAGCGCACCGGACGGCAGCGCAGTGGCTACCGGTGGCTTGGCCATCCTACTTCAACCCTGGGCCTGGCTGGACATGGCCAGTAAGGGCATAATATTTGACCTAAAATGATCATTATCAAATGACTCGGTCAAAGCAAAAATACACAAAAAATAGACTTGCATAAACTTCTCAGGTTTAAGGATACAATAAACTAATTGTGTTGAATACCTGCTCAACATCAATGATCATTTCCAGAAGGTATCCATATTTGATTCCGTTCAATGCATGTACTCTTACCGTGCACCCACTCGTTTGATTAAGGTCACCACCTCAATGACGAAGTCCATAATCATATTTAATAGAGGCACAACGAGTGTATACCTATTATACATTAACATATACCTTGGTCTAGAACAAATGTCACCACATAACTAGAGGATAGTTTTTCCGATTTCATAGGTATGGTTATCTGTACCTGATGAATCACAAGTCTGAATTTTTTGAAAAGTTCAAGGAATTATCGAGTAAAGTGGAAAAACCAACTGTAAATGAGTTTCAAGATACTCAGATATCTAGATAGTTTATGAACTTATCTTAGAAATGAAAGCATCGTATCTTAGTTGATTCTCTGGTTACATCATAACATAATGATGTTGCAAAAAAAAAATGAAACTGAACTTTATAAGATATTGTTCAATGGGAGATAAGCATGAAAGTATTGCTTGTATACTTTTGGGATTTTAGCCAAAAAAGTATACTATGTATTATTTGATAAGCCCAAGTGAACAATTGATAATTGTCTGTAGGAATACTATTTTAAAGGAGTATGACCTAAGTGGATGCAAAAACGTGACAATTTTTGATGAAAAAGTAAGTTAAGCCAATAAAAGGGACAGATAAGATCAATACAGAAAGAGACATTACTGAATCTATTGATGAGTCTGAAAAGTTTAGAACTCAGGATCATTAGTTGGAAAATCCAATTTGATGAGATAATCAAATTGTTTGGTTTCTCACAAAATATGATAAGCCTTACATCGACTAAAATTGGGAGTTTAGTATTATTTATGAGTCTTTATGTTAGTGAATGTAAAGATATAGTAGGAGGAAAAGGTAGGCTACTAACTGAGACAACCTTTCTATTCCTTAACAGGGGTCCTAACAGGACGCATCGACATGGAGGGTTGACTAATCCCTTTTACTTCAGCAACCAGTTCTAACTTTGCGGTTTCAGTTCCCATTTTTTTATACTTGCTAGAGCTTCTGATTTCTTAACCTAACCAAGCTTTGCGTGTTAACTTATTCACTCCCTAGTTCTTTGAAGGTGTATTGAATCTGTGTATTTTGCCGATCAAAGCCTCTGAATTTTTAAGCAGTTAATTTAAAATAAAATGGTTCCATTTTCCTATCTTCGTATTCATTATCCTCTTATTAAGGAAAAGAATAAAGTTGCATGGTGGGTTAAAATAAATTAATCTCTATCAATATTATCTAAAATGTCCTTTTCTATCCAGAAATGCATAATAGACTGTCTAGTTCAATAGAAGGACACGCACACGCATTCAACATTGTCTCCCCGTCACAACCATTTTATGCCTGTACTTTCTAAACTGGGAGAAATGAAACTAGAAATGTGAACAATTATTGGTTCTATAATCTACAGAGGCTTACTGCATCGTCTGTCGTATTCGAAAAGAATTATGGAAACAAAGGAAAGGATGTCAACCATGGAAGATAACAGATTTGAATAAGGGTATAAAGTCCTATCCCCCGTCTGTATTATCGAGAGTTGCCATGTCCGACCCAAAACAAAATTCACGTAAACAAGTTGTTCGAGACTGTATGTGAACTCTTCAATGGCATTAAATTTCTTTTTATCAATTCATTCCTCCAGAATGAGCATCTTCTGATCTTTCTCTTATTCTCTTCCTAAGAATGCCACTTAAGTGATTGCGATTTTAACACCGAAGACACAGCTGAAATCTACAGGGGGGAGAACCTCCAGAAAACTTTGAAAGTCGGCTTCATCCATCACGACACCAGCAATTCCGAAATAGGAGTTTATTTTTCCAAAAAGAAAGAAAGAAAGAAAACAAAATCACAAGCAGACATACACATGAGACACGTAAGTCTTTAGACGCCTAGTGGAATTGTTTCAAACAGCTGAACTGCAAAAGCGATGCAATTCCACTGGTTTTTTGCATTAGAAACTTTAGCTTTGTTAGAGAGGCCAAGCAACCCGCTGTTACTGCCATGGAAGTAAATTAATTCAATATATATGCATATATACATACATATTTTTATCTTTTGGCGTTGATAAAGGTACTCACGTACGTATTTCGTTTTCTTTTTATTCATTGGGATGTAGTGTCTATTTGTATTTCTTTTCATGTTCAAGAATTCAATTTATATTTACGATTTGCTTCTTTGTTCTCTTTGGTCCAGAAATCTCCTATATTTTTCCTGTTGGGTCCCTTTGTTATACTTTTTTTTCCTTGGCGTCCCTTTGTTTTTGTCCTTATTTGTGTAGGGCCTAGGGCTGTCCAGAACTCTTTTTAAATTAATGCAAAAACCTATATAAAAAAATATAAGCTCAAAAATCTGAGCATTAAATATAATAAGGCCTGCATGCATGTTGGGCTACCTTGTTCAAAATTAGACCATCTAAATATGGGTAACAAATTGAAAAAAATCAACTTAATCTCAATTTTTTTTTGATAATGAGAAAAATATGGACATTCATTCACGTGTATCGAGCTCGAACTGAATTGACAAAATGAACTACTAAGTACTAACATCCTGAAGATTCTCTTTTATATTTAGAAAAATAAGAAGTGGATAGCCCTTTTATATATATGTGATACATCTATCTTGGGAGATTAATTATGCTGTGGGCAATAGGCATGATTTGCGCCGTTTTTTTTAATTCTTCTATTTTTTGAAATTCCAAATAATTATTGTCAGATGTTTGTGACCTTTTCTCACTATGGGTCACTTATTTTCGTGCTGGAAAATTGTTTCACTGTGACTAGAAATTTAAATACCCTTTTCCTTTGTATTTGGGGTTAGGCTTTAAACAGTTTGTTTAATTTCAAATTTAGGCCAGAAAGAAAACGCCACTCCTAATGAAAATGGACTCACAGATTCCATTGCAGCTCTACGGCGCACAACTCATTTAAGTGGTTCAAAAATTAGATAAGGACGTGGGCAACTTTTAGTAGCAATTAAAGAATGGAGGTATCAATCGTGGAGCAACTTCAATTAAACTTGTTGGTTCTCTTTTTGTGTTTTCTATCTTTTGTAATGGCAGTGTTCAGACTGCCCAAACAAATTAAACTGCTTTGTGGCAGGTTTTATTCAGCTATACCAGAATATACAATAAGACCGTAAAACCAAAGAAACTCATAATGTTTAAAGGGTTAGAAGTGCATCAAAACAATTGTATCGTGCAAGATAAAAACATAAAAGTAACTGATCAAAGACTCAGTTCAATGTAGTATTCGAGGTTCCATCAATTAGGAGCTTAATTGTCAGGCTAGAATCTCTAACAATTTTACCGTAACCTTCTAATCTCCATGTTTTGCCCCATGAACTCTTGACTATCCAATAATTTTTTCCATCCTTCTCATCGCGGCCAAATCCCACCACTAGGATCGCATGTCTAGCTTTTCGTTTAGATTCTAAATTTTTTGGCCCTTCGTAAATGCCCAATCAAATCATTAAAATATATAACATAAAGTAAACACTTACTACTATCACAACATTTACGAATAAACTATACTTACGTCTTTGAGATGAATGAATTCATTGTAGATCGTTACACCACTTGTTGCTTCACTTGTGATGCCACTAATTTTGCTTCATTTCGTTGTTCCAGAAATTTTGCTTCATCCTCAAAATCTACTTTTATGATGCCACTAATTTTCAATGCAGTCGATCTCTAAAAAAAAAGGAAAACAACAAAATAAGATAATATATATGGGCACATGTATTTTTCAATTTTTTACAGGTTATTAATAAATTCATTTGACAAATAATAATTGTGACTATTTGTTAGATAATTGTGATTATTTGTTACATGTACTTCAGTTTTTGGAATGCAATCACTTTTCTCTCCTTTGAAAGAATACTCTTCTTCCTTCCTAATCTCATTCTGCATTACTCATCTAAAAGTTCTATTAATTGAATAATTGTAGCATTTAATTTCTTCAGGAACGCAAGAATCTAACAGTTCTTGGGAAGAAAACTCTTGGAGTGGTAAGTCTGGATTTTTAATTTTCAGACAACTGACAATAGCTTCTGCAGCTACAATAGCCCAACACATATCTACAACAAATAGCAAATCATTATATAATTTATATTTTAAATAAAATAAGAAAATCTGACCATCCAACTAATCATATAATCCTTTAAAGTTTTGTAAAATATTGATAATTAGTAAATTTTTTCACCTAGTTTTAAAACCCATTAGATGAGCTATAGAAATGGCCGAATTAGTAAACTCTATATATATGCATTATGTAGCTTCACAAGTAGAAGAGCAAAACTCGAAAAGAAATCAATTATAATATGCTACGTCGTACGTCAAGTCTATTTTCCAATACAATAACCAATAACATTCTAAAATAAAATGCATTATCAATTATTTTTAAAAACATTATAAAGAAGTCCTATACAACTTTCTGCAATTTTTTTGATCTCTCACAGGATTAAGCACAACATGGTTACGCCAATCCCAATAATCGGGAAAATCATCAGGTAGTTTCTCCTGATATAAAGTCGTTTAGTCCATTAGACAAAATACATACGTTTAACATAGACGTGAAAATGAGAATCAACGTACAAAAAATATTTATAAACAAACTACTAATTAATACAGCCTATGAAAGGAATATTAAAATGTTATTCATTTTCTATCACGTTAAAATATACTATCATCGTTTTTCTTTCAAGAGTTTTTTAGTAACAAAGCTTAATTGATATATAAACCTTCTTCTAAGTTTTAACAATAAAATAAGACCTGTGATTAAGCCTACAAATGCATCATAACACATGAGGATATACCTCACAACACTAAAAACACAACAACATGCAGCAAAAATATTCTACACTTTAGGTATGCAGACACTAGCTATCACAATTCACTGGTCAATATTCTATTACTTGGTGATTTTTAGCATCATCAGAATACATTATGTTGCCTATTCTATTCGAGATCTTGCTAGTTCTTTAATCACCTGTGTTAATTGCATTTGCATTTTAATAAATTACCAATGTTGATTAATAAATTAGCATTAAATCGTTGCTAAATTTGTAATCAATCTGCCTGAGCTATTCTGAAGACTGTTTTATGTGTGGCTGTGACCAGGGGTATGAATGCAATGTGTGATGATGGAATTCATAGTTGTTATCTTATTCAACATTTAGTTTCATTTGTGTTGGTGTTTATTCTAGTTTATTCCAAAACATGCAACTTGACTGAATGTATTAATTTGAAATTCTCTTTATGGCAAATGCTGTTATAATGAGTAAACAAGTTGTCTTGTTCGAGGTAAATCATGGGGGGAGGTTTCAAAGGCACCACACAATGAGCAAACAAGTTGTATTTTGTTTATTCATTATTGTTTCATGCTGTTGTGCAATTAGAGGTTGTTTCTATTGATTTGACATAAATATATGTGTGATTTGACATAATTGTGATTTGATTTGTGAGCTGTGAATAATATTGAGTCATTGACTATCATGTGATTGTTTGTTCACCTTTGCTAGATGGATAATCAATCTGAACCAATCATAGAGGGTCAGAGAGCACCGTCTATGTCTCCTGTAATTGATTTAGAATTTGGCTAAGATGTCTCTAGTCCTACTCCTACCCCTACCAACCAAAATCGCCAACCTCTCAAACGCAAAGCATCCATGGTATGAGAACACATGACAAAGAAGACAGATTGTGATCCCTCATACCCCATGTGCTTTTGTAACTATTGTCGGAATGAGTATCCTTGTGACAGTAACAAAATTGGTACCTCAACCCTTATAAATCATGTATTGAAATGTGAGAAAAATCTTATGAATAAGATAAAAGGCCCAATGGATAAATATCAAACACACTTGACTGGTAGTAGTACAACGGCTGAAGGAGAGAGTGACAATATTGGGTCTAGTTTAATAGCCCATAGGTATAATTCAGTGGTATCAAGGTAAAAGCTTGCAGAGATGTGTATTATTGATGAGATGTCATTCAAGGTAATGGACAGTCAAGGTTTTCAGGCTTTTGTTAAGTCACTTGTACCTAGTTTTCAAATGCCTTATCGCCAAATTGTGTAAAGAGATGTTCTAAAGATTTATCAAGATGAGAAGGAAAAAATGAAGGGACTTTTTAGTTCATGTGCATGCAGAGTTAGTTTGACTATCGATACATGGACCTCAGTGCAGAACTTAAATTACATGACTCCCATAGCGTACTTTGTTGATAATGATTGGACGTTGCGCAAAAAGATTATAAATTTCTGTCAAGTTCCTAATCACAAGGGAGAAACAATTAGGAAATATGTTGAGGCTTGCTTACTTGATTGGGGTATTGAGAGAATTTTTTCCATTATAATTGACAATGCTTCTTCTAATGATGGTGCTATTTGATTTCTAAAAAGATTTTTGAAGGAAAATTTATTACAGGGTCATTATCTTCATATAAGATGTTGTGCACATATTCTTAACCTTGTTGTTTGTGAGGGTCTAAAGGATTGTAATGAGTCTATTGTGAAGGTAAGAAGTGCAGTGAGCTATGTGATGTCCTCTCCATCAATGTTGGAGAAGTTTAAGCTTTGTGCGGAGAAGATGAAAATTGATACAAAGAAATTGGTATCTCTTGATGTGCTAATGAGATGAAATTCAACATATCTCATGTTAGAAACTACATAAAGGTTTCAAGAAGCCTTTCTAAGATTAGAGATTGATGATTCTGGGCTTATTCGTGCATGTAGTGCGGGAGATGGACTTGGACCTCCCACGAGGGAAGATTGAGAAAAGATAAGGATTTTGTTATGTTTTTGAAGGTCTTCTTTGATGCTAATGTCAAACTTTCTGGCTCTTTGTATGTCACATCAAATATCTTCTTCTCTGAACTTTGTCAAATTCAGTCTCATTTGATTAGAATGTTTAAGAATGATAATGCAGTAGTGCGCAACATGACAATAGAGATGAAGACCAAGTATGATAAGTATTGGGCAATGTGGAGAAGTTGAACATGATAATATTCATTGCAAGTGTGCTTGATCCTAGAGACAAATTGGGTGTGGTAGAACATTGGTTGAAGAAAATATATACACCGGAGTTGACAAATACTTTGATATTATCTACAAAGTGTTTGCTAGAGAACTTGTTTGATGAGTATAACATAGTCTATGAAGATTCAAGCATGACACGTCCACAGATATATTATTTGTAGATTCTACTGTATTTCTTTTAATTATTTGAATCTTATTTTATTTGTATATTATTTGTAGATTCAAACTTATTTCTTTTAATTATTTGTACATAGGGCTTTGAACCTCCCCCGTTTGCTAGTTGTGATTATTCTATGGATGATGCCTCTGGCTCTAGTGACGTAGTAGACGTCCTTAATTTTGACATGTATGAGCAAGATCATAAAGTTGACCATGTGAAGTCCGAAATTGATGCATACCTAACAGATAAGTGTGAGTCACGTAATACCCCATCCCTTGATATTTTGGCTAATAATAAATTCAAATATCTCATAATTGCGAGGGTGGCAAGGGATGTGCTGGCTATGCCTGTTTCCACAGTTGCTAATGAGTCAGCATTTAGCACGGGGTTGTGCTTGATCCTTTCTGCAGTTTTTTTTTGTCTCAGGTCACAGTTGAGGCTATTGTGTGCTCTCAAAATTGGTTGAAAGATCCAATTAAATTAAATTTTTGGGGGTCAATGGAAGAAGTTGAGGCCTATGAGGCATTATAATATGGTAATCTTATTTTAAAATGTCTCTATGTTGGTTAGTTTTTTAATTTTGTAAGTTCTAGTTATTTAATATTTATGAAGATTTAAACATGTTGTTTATGTCCTAAATTATTAGGAATAACTTTTAACTCACGAGTGACTCAGATTGAGAAAAATGAGGACTAATTAGATTTATTTTATGGAAAGATTTTATTTATTTTTTATAATAATGTCTATTATTGTTTCATAGTTTATTATCTCTCTCTCTCTCTCTCTCACACACACACACACACACACACACACACATATATATATTACAGCTTGATGGGAGATAATGTGCAATAGAATTGCAATTGGATGGTTGTACTGCTACTGCTTCCTTTAGCTGCTCCGGTATCAGCATCGACAACATTCACAGCTGAGCGGTTCTATCACTCTCATTTGCAGCCTAGTCTGTAACAAGAACCATGGCATTCGAAGCGTCCTGTACTGCTCTTGTCTAGCAAAGAGCCAAAGCCAAAGATCGTAGCGTGTCTACTATTGCTATTGATTCAACTTCCTCCTTGTATTCAGAAGTGCCACAGCTTCCTTTCCTAATTCCAATCGCGACATTGGTAATCCCGCATCTAATATAAACCTAGTCTGATTCACGTGGAAAAGGGCATTCCTTGTCCCCTTCTTATCTAGTGATTCATTTTCTGCAAAACCTTCCACTAGCAGCCGATTCCTCCTACTTTTTTGGGCATATATATAATGAAAGAGTAGGGTGAGGGATAAGGGGGAAGCCACTAAATTGAAGGCTTCGCTCGCTCGCTCTAACGCTCGTTTAGTAGACAGCGAGTGGAGTGCATAAGCCCTTTTAGAGATAGGGGCGAGTACTACACGAGCTCGTAAGTCAAGTACGGAACGAGCCTTGTCTACGAACAATTGGACAATTGATGATGGATATGAAATTTATTTTATTTTTCTACTATTTTGTTGACATGTATTAATTATACTTTTAGTTTGTTTATTTGATTATTTTGTTGTTTGTCATGACTTATAATAGAGTAGTGTAAATAATAATCTATGATTTAGAATTCTTTAATTGGTAACCTAGTAATTAGTATAGTAGTATTATTTAAGTGTATGATTTAGAGTTTTTTTTTAGTTTATTATAGAAGAAAGGTCACAATTGTGACATAATTTGGTTGAGATCATAGCACAAACTTATTGCAACAAAACACTAAAAAATTGATGTAAAGAAGCCCAGTAAAAAAGCCCAAAATAAGAACAAAAATCGCCATTAAAATAAGGCCCGAACTGGACCAGTCCTTATCCGGTCCGGTCCGGTCGGGTTGATTTGCTGTCTGCAAATCCGGTTACACCGGCCAGGCCGGACCGGATCGGATCGGCCTTTGGACCCTACCTACACCTAGGTTGTGTTTGTGTTGTAAAATTTTAGTGTTGTTAAAATTTTAGGTATTGGATTTAGTGAAAAAGTGAGGAGAGGTAATTTTTTATATTTTTTGTAGTAAATAGTAATGATTTGATGAGAAGAGAGAGATTATATTGTAATATTTAATTGTGTTAAAATTTTAGAAGGCCCATCGTAAGCTTTGTTTTCTGCTTGCTTGTTCGAGTCGCTACTCGCTAGGGACTAGGGTTCGTCTTCTCCTTGCTCTTATTGTTGGCCGGCTGTTTGGAGAATCATGGATATGGTTAAATCGGTAGAGAAGCAAATGGGAGCAGAGGGTAATGGCTCCGTAGAGAAGCAAATGGCTGAAGAGCATAGCGACTATTATGATGGGGAACACGAGATGACCGACGAGGAGTACCTCTTCTTTCGATCTCATCGTTTGAAGTCAGACGTATGTGCAATCCGTTCCCTTCGTTTATGCCTCTTCCTATGCCAGATGTTATTTTTGTTTAAACGGAAAAAAGAATTAATGGCTTTTGGTTGATCCCGTTTTAGGGCTTTGACGTTCCCGCCATGCCTAAGGTCTTCTCTTGTGGTCTGATCCAACCATACGACATTACGGGAGAGAGACAACGCATAGAGGTCGGTGGGTTTGCACAGCTTGCAATCGACGAATACAACCGTCGCTTCGAGGTGTGTTTTTTTTATTGTTTTTGTTTTGTTTATTTTTTTTTTGGCTTTTGAAGGTGATATTCTTTTCAAATCTACCGTTCGTTTAGAAACAGAAATAGCGATCTTCAGTGATAGCTAGTATCTGTACATGATGACATTGGATGCTGTGCAGAAAAAGAAAGGCAAGCTGGAATTTGTGAAGGTTTTGAAGGCGATGTGTGGGGTTGTCGCTGGATTCATACTTTACATTACCTTTGACGCCAAGGGTCTTGCCGACGGAGGCACGATTAAGACCTACCAATCTGAGGTCTTCAGTGGGATAGTTGAAACGTCGGTACTATCTTTTAGGCTCAAACCTCCCGAGTATGAGCAAGGTAATGTTGAGTGATTAGATAATGTCTTCGCAACTTGGGAACTTAATTTTATGAGGTTATTGTTTTTGTTGCCTTACCAAATTTGCTTGATAGATGGAAATATCTCTGTAATTATGTTAAGTCGACCTCCCTCGACCACCAGGGTTGTTAATTCCAGGAAATAGGAATAGGTGACAGGGCTCCTCTTATGCCACTCAGAATCTTCAGGGCCATGGCCCTGTGATTTCTTTTTTTTTTTAATTGCTAAAACAGATATGACCCTTTTGCATAAAAAAATGTTTGAGTGGCATACAACCCTTGAAGCACATGAGCCATTTTCGGTTATTTCAAGGATATCTAAGGTATGCTACAGCCAATATGGCTTCAGAAATACCAGACATCCACTCCAGACTGTCTTCTTGTCTTTCTCATGACTGTATCACTCCACTTCAACCCTACCTTCTTGTTCTACTAGATTTTTGCCCTTAACTCCTCCGTTTGCCTTCTTATCCTCGATACTCTTTTTCTACTTCAAATAACTGTTGCCCTTTCCTGAACAATATTGCCAGCCTCTTTGTTGTTGGTTCTTCAAAAACTTGTAGTAGTCAAGGCGAGAAGAACCTTCTTCATGAATCCAACAATCTCCACCACTAAGTCTTTCCTTTTAGTTCTAGCTTTTGCATTAACTGTTACTTTTATTTTGTAGTTGGTCTGGGATACAGATAATATGTGATGAGAAAGTGTACTTGCATCCTTGGCAATTGAAAGTTTTGAGAGTGAATAATGGAATGTGGGTTTTCTTTAGCACAGTCTTGACTACTATTTTGACATATATATTAGAAGGTAGTACTTGTTTATTTAGTGAAGCTCTACATACGCATGAGGTTGATGGCTTATTCCTTCTTTTTATTTCGCCCCCGGGTTCATTTAGGTTCACACATTGCGACAGAATGGTTTTGGCAACGGCGCCGTCGAAATGGTTAGTATGTCTATTTCGTGATATGCAAGTGTGGTTTGAGTTACTGTGATGATGGTAATGTTTTGTTATAAGTTCTTGTTATATTGTTGTTGTCATTATGCACAAAGTCGTAGTTAGTAGTAAATGTGAGAGGATGTCAGAATACTTTGCTGTAATGAGTTTTTTGACTCTGTATCAAGTCGGCTCCTTTTGTCCTGCCTTTAATTCGCCCATGATCTCTACATGTGAATATTTGTTTCTTGTAAACAATTGTCCTTTGCTTTATCTCTATATGAAATATTTCTTACAAGTCTTTGGAAATATTTCTTGCAAAAGTCTCCCTAAGATAACTACCCTTGGCACCATGATTCGTCAGACCAAGTCTCACACATGCAAAGTTCTTGATTACTAGGTTTCTTTAATTCTTTTGAAAGCAAAATTCTTGATTATGAGTCCCAATGCTTATAGACAATGCTTTAAGATGTTTCTCAAATCAAAACAGGTTAAATTTACTTCTCTGTTGTAGACTTTTTTGTTTGTTGTTACTAGTAATTAACATAAATTGATTTGCTTATCCTTTTGAAGTATTTACGCAGTGGTTCTGCTTGTCATTGGGTTTTCCACGTTCTGTTAATGGTTTTTCATTTGGGGTCCTAAACTTGCGTTCAGCTGGATAGTTAACTGCTAAAAACTTCTGTGGGATTTATAAATCAATTTGCAGAAGAAGTCTTACAAAAATTTGGCAACTCCTGTGGCTGGATAATTTCTCACGATAGATTTTATTTTACTCCAAAAGATTCATATAGACATGGACATCACACACAAGTCTTTCTTTACCTTCTCTGATTCTGTAATGTGCCAGTGCGGAAAGAAGATCTAGAGTCGAAAGGCAAATTTTAAGTTGGACTATAGAGGACAAATTTTGGGAGGGTGACAATGAAAAACAAAGTCCGAGAGAATCATAGATTTTAATTGAATGGGGGAAATGTTTGCTACTAGCGTCCTGAATGAGTTGAGGAGATTCTCTTTTTTCATGGCCTTTTAATATGGACCTATTGGTGGGTGGGTTCTTTTGTATGTAGTTTAGGGGGTGACATTTTTCTTTGTTACTTTCAGGTGGAGTACCTTGAAGCGAAGGGATTGTGAAGAGAATAGATTTTTCAGAGGTGCCGTGCTCATGCAATTTAAGAAAGTTATTGGGAGTTGGACTCACAAATTCCATTGCAGCTCTACCGCGCACAGCTCATTTACATGGTTCAAAAATTAGATAAGGACGAGGGCAACTTTTAGTAGCAATTAAAGAATGGAATCATAGAGCAACTTCAATTTCTCTTTTTTGTGTTTTCTTTCTTTTGTAATGGCAGTGTTCAGACTACCCATACAAATTAAACCGTTTTGTGGCAGGTTTTTTTCAGCTATACCTGAATATACAATAAGACAGTAAAACCAAAGAAACTGATATTGCATAATGTCTAAAGGGTTACAAGTGCATCAAAACAATTGTACCGTGCAAGATAAAAACATAAAAGTAACTGATCAAAGACTCAATTCAATGTAGGATACGAGGTTCTATCAATTAGGGGCTTATTTGACAAAAGATTAGAAGACAGGCTAGAATCTCTAACAATCTTACCGTAACCTTCACATCCCCATGTTTTGCCCCATGAATTCTTGACTATCCAATAATTTTTTCCATCCTTCTCATCGCGGCCAAATCCCACCACTAGGATCGCATGTCTACCTTTTCGTTCAGATTCTAAATTTGTTGGCCCTTCGTAAATGCTCTATCAAATCATTAAAAAAATTTATATATAACATAAATTAAACACTTACTACTATCACAACAATTAGGAATATATTATACTTACTTCTTTGAGATGAATGAATTCCTTGTAGATCGTTACACAATCCGGTACTGGTTGTTTCACTTGTTCCAGAAATT
This sequence comes from Myrica gale, assembly GCA_963930655.1. Lineage (NCBI taxonomy): Eukaryota > Viridiplantae > Streptophyta > Magnoliopsida > Fagales > Myricaceae > Myrica > Myrica gale. The sequence continues at coordinate 11,160,391 of OZ005603.1, read as the reverse complement.
TTGTTTCATCTTCACAATCTACTTTTATGATGCCACTAATTTTTAATGCAGTCAATCTCTAAAAACAAGAAAACAACATAATAAGATAATATCTATGGGCACATGTATGTTTCAGTTTTTTTACATGTTATTAATAAATTCATTTGACAAATGATAATTGTGACTATTTGTTACCTGTACATCAGTTTTTGGAATGTAATTACATTTCTCTCCTTTGAAAGGATACTCTTCTTCCTTCCTAATCCCATTCTGCATTACCCATCTAAAAGCTCTATTAATTGAATAATTGTAGCATTCAGTTTTCTCTTCAATGCAAGAATCTAATAGTTCTTGGGAAGAAAACTCTTGGAGTGGTAAGTTTGGATTCTTAATTTTCAGACAGCTAGCAATAGCTTTTGCAGCTACAATAGCCCAACACATATCTACAATAAATAACAAATGGTTATATGATTTATATTTTAAATAAAATAAGGAAACCTGAACATCCAACTAATCATATAATCCTTTAAAGTTTTGTAGGATATTGATAATTAGTAAATTTTTTCACCTAATTTTAAAACCCATTAGATGAGCTATAGAAATGACCGAGTTAAACTCTAATGTATATGTCCTCCAAAGAATTTAGGTATATGCATTATGTAGCTTCACAACAAGAGTAAAACTCGAAAAGAATCCAATTATAATATGCTACTTCAAGTCTATTTTCCAGTACAATAACCAATAACATTCTAAAAGAAAATGCATTATCAATTATTTTTAAAAACAGTATAAATAAGTCCTACAACTTACTGCATTCTTTTTGATCTCTCACAGGATTAAGCACACCTTAGTCATAAGGTGAAAGCCCTTATAAATCAATGAAGTTGACGTAGGACTTTTGCCTGATTTCTGCAATAATTGAAATCGGATTTTAAGAAGTTCAAGTTCATGTAGGATGAGTCTCAGACTGAGTTCAAGCACCCCCAACGGGTGTTATGAAGCCGCGTTAGACTAGTAGGTGCGATCCGTTAAAACGCTATATATAAGACGTCTATAAAGCCGACAAAAGTTATTGTGTGAGTGTGTGAGTGGACGGATGAGATTAGAAGTTGAGAAATCTAACGGCTGACAAAATGCCACGTCAATTAATGAATCCAACCCACGAACCCGACCCGCACAACCGATCCGGTTTCATTAATTGACGTAGCATTTTGTCAGCTGTTAGATTTCTCAACTTCTAATCTCACCCGTCCACTCACACAATAACCGGCCTCCTATAAAGCCTGGCGCTTGGGACGAAGAAGATGAGAGAGCCTCAGAGAAGGGGCTCACCCGTTTTATTTATCCTGCCTTTTTGAAACGCTCACACTGATGAAAAAGATGCTAGAGAAAGGGAGAAAACGGAGAACAACTTCTGAAATATTCATCGTGCTTTTTATTATGAAGGAAAAGGCTTTATATAGAATACAAGCCTAGTGGTCCAGCTCAGCAAGACTTCTAACAGAAAATTAACTCGACTAAATTGCTATACAACAGAAAGAAACTAATTCTGCTATACAACTGAACAACTGAAATAACAGAAAGTCTCATTATTCTTCTGTGCTAGATAACTCAACACCCCCCCTCAAGATGGAGTGTGAGGATCGATCACTCCCATCTTGGACAACAAGTAATAGAATTGTGAAATACCAAGTTGCTTGGTGAAGATATCACTGAGCTGATGAGTAGTAGAGATTTTTAGAGGATGAACCAGCTTGCTTTGAATCTTCTCACGCACAAAATGGCAATCTAAATCAATATGCTTGGTGCGTTCATGAAAAATGGGATTAGCAGCGATGTGAAGGGCTGCCTGGTTGTCACAAAAAAGTAAAGCTGGTCGATCATGAGGTGAGTGTAACTTAGCAAGTAAATAAACCAACCATTGAAGCTCACAACATGTAGCAGCCATGGCTCTGTATTCAGATTCAGCTGAGGAACGAGAAATGGTGGTTTGCTTTTTACATTTCCATGAAATAAGAGAAGAACCAAGGTAGATGCAAAAACCAGTGAGGGACTTGCGGGTATCAGGGCAACCAGCCCAATCAGAGTCACAAAAAGCTTTGAGGTGCAGCTGGGAATGGGAAGAGTAATAGAGACCTTGTCCAGGATTGGATTTTAAGTACCTAAGAACTCTGTGACCAGAAACAAGGTGAGGAGCTCTAGGTTTGTCCATATATTGAGTGAGAATATGGACTGAATGAGAAAGATCAGGTCTGGTTAATGTAAGGTAGAGTAACCTGCCAATTAACCTACGATAAATGGAAGGATCTGGTAAGAGGTCTCCATCAGAAATCGAAAGCTTGGTATGTTGGTCAAGAGGAGTTTTGGCAGCTTTGCAACCCAAATAACCCGAGTCTTCAAGTAAATCCAAAGTGTATTTTCGTTGACAAAGGAAAATACCTTTGGAAGACCGAGCAATCTCAATACCAAGAAAGAACTTGGGAATCCCAAGATCTTTAATCTTAAACTCCTGATGCAGCAAGGCTTTAATAGCAGAAACAGAGGGCATATCAGTGCTAGCTATGAGAATATCGTCTACATAGACCAATAAAGCCATAAATTGAGAACCATGGAGTTTAGTAAAGAGAGAGTAATCTGATTTGCATTGAACAAAACCATGGGAGAGAAGAAAAGTAGAAAGCCGAGAAAACCACTGCCTTGATGCTTGTTTAAGCCCATAAAGTGATTTTTGAAGCTTGCACACTTAGGTAGAATCTGCTGAATGATAACCTTGAGGAAGATGCATGTAGACTTCTTCATTTAAATCTCCATGAAGGAAAGCATTGTTAATGTCAAGCTGATACAAAAACCAATTGTTGGCAGCAGCTAAAGCAAGTAGCAACCGAACTGAGGTGAACTTTGCAACAGGGGAAAAGGTGTCAATGTAGTCCAACCCTTCAACTTGAGTATACCCCTTTGCAACAAGTCTGGCCTTGAACCTCTCAATGGAGCCATCAGCCTTGTATTTGATCCTATAAACCCACTTGCAACCTATGGCATCCTTACCAGGAGGAAGACTAACCAAAGTCCAAGTTTTAGTTTCTTCAAGAGCATGTAATTCAGCTGTCATTGCCTCACACCATTGAGGATCTTTGGAAGCTTGAAAATAGTTCTTAGGTTCGGATGTGGTGGAAATGGATAAGATGAAATGACGATGTGTAGGAGAAAAATTTGTGTAAGACAAATGATTAGAAATAGGATAAGGCTGGCCAGCCTTTACAAGACCTTGTTCTTTAGAAAGACTTTGGACAGAATAAGAAGATAAAAGATTACAATGGTAATCTTGTAAGTAAGATGGAGCTTTGCGAATCCTAGTGGACTGTCTAGAAGCAGAATTACTAGGAGTAGGCAGAGGTGGAAAATCATGGGGAGTAAAAAGTGAATCATTATGATCAGGAAGAGAAGGAATAGAAGTGGAAAAATCTGGAGGTAAAGAAACTGCAATAGGAAGAGTAGGATCATTGGAAGGAGAAACTTGTGTAGGAAAAGAAAGAGATTTGAAAGGAAATATGTTTTCATAGAAAACAACATCACGGGAAAAGAAAATAGAATGAGAAGTAAGGTCATATAGACGATATCCTTTGATATTAGAAGGATATCCAAGAAAAATGCATTGCCTAGCTCTAGGATCAAATTTATGTCGATTATGTTTTAGAGTAGAAGCATAAGACAAGCAACCAAAAACTCTAAATTTAGAGTAATCTGGTGGAATATGAAAAAGACATTCAAAAGGAGACTTATTGTGCAGAAGAGGTGTAGGGGTTCGATTGATAAGAAAAACGGCTGTAAGAACACATTCTCCCCAAAATTGTAAAGGGAGATGTGCATGGAATCTTAAGGCACGAGCTACATTAAGAATATGTCTATGTTTACGTTCCACAACACCATTTTGTTGTGGAGTTTCAACACAACTAGTTTGATGACAAATGCCTTTAGAAGAGTAGAAATCAGATATAGAAAATTCAGGTCCATTATCAGTACGTATGGTCTTGATATTGGACTTGAATTGCAGCTCAATAGTTTGAACAAAAGAGATGAGAATAGATCTTGTATCAGACTTGTGTTTCATTAGAAAAATCCAAGTGCATTTGGAAAAATCATCAACAATGGTTAGGAAGTATTGAGAACCATTTAATGATTTTGTAGAAAGAGGACCCCAAATATCACAATGAATAAGATCAAAAACACAAGAGGAAGTGGTAGTACTAAGAGGAAAGGGTAACCGAGACTGCTTTGCATAATGGCAGGAACTACAGTGAGTTTTATTAGAACTAATGAAAGGGAATGCTTTATGTAACAACTGAATTCGATCAAATGGAACATGACCTAAACGACAATGCCAAAGATCATTTACAGTGTCTTCAATAAAGCTAGATTTATTGGAAGCTAAAGCAGAAACATGAGAATTGAAAATTGGAGCTGGAGAGGAATGGTGTACAAGATGGTACAAACCTTTACTCTCCTTACAAAGTCCAATCGTCTTCTAAGAAGACAAGTCCTGAATTAGACAATGGCCAGAGATCATGAATAAGCAATAGGAAGATGATTTTGTCAATTGACTAACAGAGATAAGGTTAAAATGGAAAGATGGTACACACAGCACATTGGTTAATAACAAAGTAGGAGTAAGTTGTACAGAACCAATATGAGTAACCATCACAAAGCTACCATTTGGCAATTGAACTTTGGAATTAATAGCTGAAGAAATAGTAGTAAAAAGGCTTGGTGAACAAATGATGTGGTTAGTGGCACCAGAATCTAAAATCCATGGAATAGGAATGGTATTGATGCTGAAAACAGAAGAATTTTGTGGAGAGAAAACAGAGCAAGTGTTAGTAATTATACCTGCTGTGTTGGTAAGACAATCTGTGGAATGAGAGGTAGAAGGAACAGATGCATGAACCACATTTGCATGATGAGAGGTGGACTGATGTTCATGGATTTTAAGCAATTGAAGAAGCTGTTCACACTGCTCTTGGGAAATAGGAAATTGAGGCTGTCGAGAATTTTCATCACCATTCAAAGAAGAATTCTCAGGAAAACCAGTAGCTTGATTAACACTTGATTTGGGATTTTGTGAGAAACGAATAGGCTTATACCCTGGTGGATATCCATGCAATTTATAACATTTATCCACAACATGCCCTGTCATTCCACAATGACTGCAGATGGGCCGATCTTTCCTAGGGAAGCCAGATTTTCCTCGAAGCTGTGGTGTTGTGTTGAACCTACTTATCAATGCAGTGGCATCTGAATTAGTCTCTGCTGAAACTGTAATGCCTCTTTGCCTCTCTTGAGTAAGGATCATAGCATAAACTTTGTTGATTGGAGGTAGAGGATCAAGTAAGAGAATCTGCTCTCTTGTAGCAGAATAGGATTCATTCAATCCATTTAGAAATTGCATTATCTGCTCTTGATGATAATAATCCATCAGCAGTTTGATCATTCCACAACTGCATGAAGGTTCGCATTTACAAACTGGTTGGGGCTTAAAATTCATCATTTCATCCCAAAACCCTTTCATTTTTGTGAAGTAAGAACTTACTGTCATTTGTCCTTGATGTAAAGATGAAATCGATCGTTGCAGTTGAAAAATCCGTGGTCCATTACTCTCGGCAAAGCGTTCCTTCAATTCATCCCACATCTCTTTGGCTGAATCGATGTACAAAACGCTACTCGCAATTTCTTTTGACAAAGAATTAACGAGCCATGACAGAACCATCAAGTTGCATCGGTTCCAATGTGCTAACATAGCATTGTTGGATTGTGGCTTGTGCATTAAGCCATTGACGAATCCTAATTTATTCTTCACACTGAGAGCAATGGTCATGGAACGCTTCCAAGCGTTGTAGTTGTCTCCTCCATTCAGTGGTTGTGAGACAAGGACACTGGATGAACTATCTCCATTGTGTAAGAAATAAGGATTCGTAGGATCATCAAGCACTGATGAAGATCTAGTATTGGCCGCCATTTTATTGGGACTTAGGTTGAAATCGAGCAGTGAAAGCTATTCCTCTGATACCATGATGAAAAAGATGCTAGAGAAAGGGAGAAAACAGAGAACAACTTCTGAAATATTCATCGTGCTTTTTATTATGAAGGAAAAGGCTTTATATAGAATACAAGCCTAGTGGTCCAGCTCAGCAAGACTTTTAACAGAAAATTAACTCGACTAAATTGCTATACAACAGAAAGAAACTAATTCTGCTATACAACTGAACAACTGAAATAACAGAAAGTCTCATTATTCTTCTGTGCTAGATAACTCAACACACACATAGCCCTGCCGCCTGCGTGTGTCGGTGGCGTGAGCCTGTTTGAAAACGATGCGCGCGCGCACGGCCTCTACAGCAAGGAAGGCCTGGAAAATAACGGCCAGCACCAACCAGGAATGGCTGGCTGGGCAACAACGTCGTTATGAGCTCAGCGCATGTAAAAGAGCCTGAGGAACAAGCACTGACTAAATCAACAATCACCAGCCCAACGACCAATGCAGACAAATCCATCGTTTTCTTTTCCATCTTCTTTTCGGCTTGTTGGTGGATGCCTGAGGACTTTTTTACTTAGTTATAGCAACGACTTGCAACAGTGTACGAGGAACCTCTATGAATTGGAGCCCAAGACATTTCTTTTCTTGGGGAAATTAAGGTTTAGTGTTACGTTCGATTTTCGAGGTCCTAAAATTATGAATATATATATGTCCTTATCCTATGCTACTACAGGTTGAACAAATGCCAATTAGATCTTATGCTCTGATCCCCATGATCCATGCCAATATACTCATTTATCTTTGTATTTGGGAAATTTTTGGTATATTAATATGACCATAATATAGAACAGATAACTATTTTTTTCTGAGTATTAACCGACCAAAACTTACATATTGCTTTCATTCGGTAATTAAATTTTTGCAGAGTTAACTATCACATTGGAAAAATAATAGATCATGTCCTTAAACTAGAAAGTTAGGATTTACTTTCTTTTTAATTTCAACAAATTAATATAATTAATGAGTAATGACAATAGGACAACGATCATTGATATGATCACCATAAATCACTTTTCGACTGCCAAATCTGACATGCTCGGGCACTCATTTGTAGGACTACGGATCTGATCTTACTTTGGTGTTAGAAAAAGAGTTTTTTTCAAATTAAGAATATGTTATATATAAAGTAAGTATTTATCCTCAACTTATATAAGTAAGAGTGTTTGGAATTTGATTTGGTATTGTGCCCAGAAATTTTTATATCTCCACCCCTTTGAAAAGAACTTTCGAAAGCACCGTGTATTTTTTCAGTTGAATATATAAGTTGTTATTTTAAAGTTTTTGGTCATTAGTTTTACAACACTTTTACGATTTAGTCATTAAATTTTATTTTTTTTACTAAATGGTCACTGAGAATATATATTTGTGACGATCTGGTCTTTCCGTCAAACATTCGTTAAATTTTTAATCGGAATAGCGGTCAACGGGTTTGTTTACTGTTGCGGCAACGGTAAATTGTAGCGGTCGACCGCTACATGATATGGTGGAATTTTTTTACTAAATGGTCACTGAGAATATATATTTGTGACGATCTGGTCTTTCCGTCAAACATTAGTTAAATTTTTAACCGGAATAGCGGTCAACGGGTTTGTTTACTGTTGCGGCAACGGTAAATTGTAGCGGTCGACCATTACATGAAGAGGTCAACCATATCATGTAGCGGTCGACCACATTCAATTCCGTTAAAAATTAACGGATGTTTGATGGAAAGACCAAATCATCACAACTATATATTTTCAGTGACCATTTAGTAAAAAAATGAAACCTAGTGACTAAATCGTAAAAGTGTTGTAAACCTAGTGACCAAATTGCATATTTCTCTCTCTCTCTCTATATATATATAGCCCTAGCACTTTTTGTCTATTAATAAAATTGATCAACTTTCCACTGAACTTTCCGTGTGGTAAAATATGTGAATCAAATTATACAGATAGCACTTTTTCCAGTTATGATCAGTTAATCATAACTCTCTATAAAGAACGAGGCACCGTATCATCTCTTGTACAAGAATTTTTATGGATAGCATATCTAATTAAATTGCTATATAGTATTTTGTCAATAAATCCAAAAATGCCTTAGTTTATATATACGATTTGGAGTTTACGTACGTACCAAGTTAAATTTCTTGTACACAAGCTCTGACATTTGCGCATGACTTTCAAAGCAATTGACATTGTCAATACTTAGAACTAGAGATTCATAGAGATCTTAGATACATGTCCGTGTACACCTAAATGTGCAGAAAATAACAATGATATCAGTCAGTAGATTTTCATACCAACGCTATATTCAATTAGTCTCTTATTTTAACTTGGACAAACTAGGATAGACTAAATATGAATTACCAGAATCCCATAACATAGTTATTTGTTTACCGGGTCCAGGTTCAAGGTTGGCAGAATCACATCCTTATACCGGTACTCCGCATTATTAATAATCCCAACTTTAAGTCGCTCCTTACGCAGACATCTTAAAAATGGTTGGGAGTCTGGAAAGACAGTATAAGGAGCAGATGAACCAAATGATGCATATATGCGTCTGAACACCTTCTCAAATGTCTCCTCGTCATAGTCATATCCAGCATGCAGACGAAACAATATACATTTGAAATGAGGATCTAATAGATGATACATATTTCTCTAAATCCTAAGTGAAAAAGCAAATTTTCTACTTTCAGCATCATCATTGTCCATCCACCTTATATCAGGTTAAGGAGGGGTGTTTTTATAACTAATATAAAAACTGAATTAAAAACTCTGAATCATTAAACTTGACTTGCCTCTTTGGAGCATAAGGCACGTACCATTACCCCATGATGAGATACATAATGATTAGCAACAAGCTAGTCATAATTAGAAACCATGCCTAGCTACTTATACACTGGTCATGTCATATTTTGTTACCCTGATAAAGGTGTCTCACACAAGTCTTCCACCACACTACATTGGGCATTTTCGTGGCAAATCCAAAACAAGGATACTTTTTGGCCATGTCTTTATATGCGAGTTTGAAGCCTTCAGATTTGGCTTCCAAGCAGTAATAGTCACCAAGCTCCACTTTGTATGCTATCAAAGTACCAGTAACATCGACTGTGATCAATGACGGAACCATGAATGAATTTAAAGGGGGGCCAAATCTTAAGGGAAAATGACATAATTTTTTTTACTATATAATGTAAAAAAAATTCTTAGAGTTAAAATATTAAAAACTAAAACATTAAAAATATATTATATTGAAATATATTATGCCTTTTCCTTCATGGGTAATAATGATGCTTTATGTTGGTAGGCAAAGTTATTTGAAAAGATGCAACAATTAGTTTGTATTATTAATGTTAACTATGTACAAATCTTAGAGTAGAACTGCTTAGCTTCTGCAACTTGCCCCCTCTTGTTATTGGAAGGAAGAGAACTTAAGCTCTAGTCTTTACTTTTCTTTTAATAAATGAACAAAAAGAGAGGACATGTTCAAACATTCGACCTCCAAGATGATACAGAGTGCAAATCTAATAAAATATCAAAAGATTAAACATGTCTTCTAGTTCAACAGCTCCAGAAGTTTATAGTTCATACAAACCCTAGTTCACACGAGCCGACCAGTACAATTAGTCAGATAATTACCAAGATAACATGATCAACAATCTTGTTCCCAACTCCATCAACATAAGCTTTCTAAAACACCATTTAATAAAATTGAAAAAATCTGTTTTGCATAAAATTGGAAACTCCGATAGAAATATTAGTTATATAAAAAAAATCAACTTGTTGCATTGGGCCAACAGGGCCAGGGCCCCGGTTGGCCCCCCCTCCGTCCGCCACTGACTGTGATACAACGTAATCTTGACAATATTGACATCGTAAGCAGCTGCAAAGCAGATTGTTGGAATAGAACGACCTAAAAAGTTTTTAATGAACTGTCAGTGTAGCCATTACTGCAAACACTATAAAGGCCCAACATTTATGTGGATCAACCAACTCCTTCAGCAGTTTCAGGAACCCCTGCATTTTTGCATTTTAACCATTTAGGTAGCATTATTATATATATATAAATCCAAGTGCGTCAGTGAAAATGCTAGAGAAACTTTTTGTTTTTCGTTTTAATTTAGGCAGCTTAGCATAGGTGGAACATTATGTAAAAGGCCAAGGCTTGTCCCTCGATAATAGATCCTGGTAAACATCTATTTTCCTTTCAAAATTTTTAATTGTCTGCATTCTTTTAGTTTTGAGGGCATTACATCAACCACCATTTTGACATATGTATAAATTAATCTATCCAAGACTTCAGGAGTGATTAGGACTCAAAAGGCTTCAGGTCTCCAGATCCTGGAGTCTATACCGTTGGACTCCCTTCACGACTCTAGCATCCCCTCTTATAACAATAAGGTCTCCAAGTAAGATAAGGATCCAAGAGGCTTCAAGAATTCAAGTAAGATAAGGAGTCATGAAGCCCATATCATTAGACCCCTCTTAGGACTATAACCCCCACATATAAATAGGCAGGTACCTCCTTTATATTTTCTCAAGCTTAATTACTTCTCTAATACGAAACTTTCCTTGAGATCTAACTCAGAATCAGAGTCTTCACATCCGACGCCGCCCCTCTTCGTGTTCCCTTTCAGGTCTGATCGGCTCCAGTTTTTGGTGATTTTGACATCATCAGTTCTATTACTTGGTGATTTTTGACATCATCAGAATACATTATGTTGTCTGTTCTATTCGAGATCTTGCTAGTTCTTTAATCACCTGTGTTCATTGCATTTGCATTTTAATAAATTATCAATGTTGATTAATAAATTAGCATTAAATCGTCTCTTAATTTGTAATCAATCTGCCTGAGCTATTCTGAAGATTGTTTTACGTGTGGCTGTGACCAGGGGTATGCATGCAATGTGTGATGATGGAATTCATAGTTGTTATCTTATTCAACATTTAGTTTCATTTGTGTTGGTGTTTATTCTAGTTCATTCCAAAACAGGCAACTGGACTGAATGTATTAATTTGAAATTCTCTTTATGGCAGGTGTTGTTATAATGAGCAAACAAGTTGTCTTGTTCGAGGAAAATCATGAGGGGAGGTTTCAAAGGCACCACACAATGAGCAAACAAGTTGTATTTAGTTTGCAGGATCCACCAAGTGGGAATGACAACTCTTTACTGAATGATGAGAACACAAACGATGAAGTAAAGAGTTTAAGTTCTTTACTTACGTATGTTTCAGATGTATATTCTTCCAATTTGACTGACATTTTTTATATTTTCAGGATCCACCTAACATCACATTTTGCCATTCTTAGTTGAATGTTGGGATTATGCTACCCCCTGCTTGGGTAAGAGGGAGCAGCCCACCAAATGCCCCTGCTGCAACTCCAACTCAGATAAGAGACAATGCCAAAGAAGCCCAAGCTGGTGGTGGTGTGGTATCAAGAACTCGGAGCTCTGATCGCTTAAGGGGATTGACTCGGGGTTCGGGGACTCCTCGGTAACTCTTCATCAACCTCACAGAACCTGTTGTGGGTACACAGACTAGTGTGGTGACAGAGTAGTAAGTTTAGCTTATTAACTTACCTTCTGCTATCTGTGGTGTTCGATTTAAACTTATATGTTCATTTGTGCGCTCAAACCTCTGAGTGGCCATGAAAAGCGCAAGGCAAATGCATAGGTTGATAATCCAAGTGGTTTGAGGATAACACAAAAAAAGGACAAAAAAGATGTAGATGTGAAAGGTGATTTTGCATAGTGTTGCTATTTTTTGTGAATCTGGGTAGGTGGTACATATGGGTTGGTAGTTGGTGTTGTTTTTTTAGGTTGGGATGTAGTTGTTGGTGCTGTTTTTTGGAGGTTGGATTAAAGTGGTTGGAGCTGGTTTTTTAAACCTGGTTGTGGTACATACGACAGGGTGGTAGTTGACCATTTTGCATCTGATTTTTTGAGGTAGATTGAAGCTGGTTTTTTTAGGCAAATTGAAGCTATGTTTTTTTGGATTTTGTTAGATCCAAGATTTTGTACATGTATTTAAATTATTTGTATACTGGATCCTCCAATGTTATGATGTTGTATTACTACCCGATTGTTTTGAACAGATTTAGTTATGACGTTTGAACATATTTAGTTATAAAGTTGTATTATGATGGGATGTTTTGAACATATTGGGATTATGATATTTGATTTCCAGAAATGCTTACTTGAATCATAAAGCTCCCCTTTGGACAAATTTGAATTATGATGTTGGTATTGGTATTGGGCTGTTTTGTACAGATTTGTTTAAAGATCAAATTAAATCACAGCAAGCCACAACTAAAAAGCAGAGTACCAAGGAAAGCAAAAGGATACAACTTACATATATAACTAGGATGCAGAGTTAACATACAACCTCAAAAATGTGCAGAATTAAAATGCAATCCCAAAATGTGTTGGAATTTACATAAGTAGGATCTAACAAACTACTAAATGAAACTACAACAAACAGACTACTAATCTAGACAAAAGACCTATTACAACAATTATCAACACAACCAAAGCGATTTTGTACTTCTTCTCATGCTCGCGATGTTTTTCAACCTCATCCCTCAAGCTTTGAACTTTGTTTTGATCGACGTTTAAACGTTCTTGCTTCTCTCTCATGCGTTTCAACACCATTTTCCCGGGGTCGCACATTGGAGGATCAACCCAAGCAAAAAATCCACACGCACGTTTAATCTTATAGTTCGGACAACTATAGAATTGATGTTCAAAATTGTGCTCCGTATATGAGGTCTTCATGTAGGTTGTGACACCGCAATAACATTGTCGGCCTCCAAAGCTTGCCCCACTTTCTGTGACCCAAGAGCTTGGACCACTATTGCAACTAGACATAACTTCAGACGATTGATTGGCTTCTATTTAGAATTCCACCATGATCTGAAATTTTCGTACCAAAGATGAATTAGAGAGATGAATAATTAGAGAGATGCCAACCACTTTAAACATTCATCGAGAACAATTATCGTATTCCATATTGCAATGCTAACTAATATTCTGTTGTACAACACTAGGGAGAACAAATAATTAAACAGAAAAGAGCTCTACCCTTAAAATTTACAGAACCTAGTGGAAAGTACATGAGGGATCAACTTCCCTTACAGTTTAATAATTTACAGGGGATACAATTTCAGTAGCATTAAAACAATTTCAGTAAAATTAAACCATCATTATGTGCACCTGAGCACCAACCCTGTGAAAGCAAATAACCACGAAAAGCCTGCTCAGTATAATTAAACCCTTAGTAGCACACTGAGTACCTAGAGAAAAATGGTTTTGCAATATAAACAAAATTGCAGCAAAAATTTCATTCTTTCAACCCTATTCGCAAACCCTAACATATTAAGAACCTATTGGCATACAAATTCAGGGGAATATGGAATGATTAATCGAAGTACCTTCCGAATAGGAGAAGAAAATGATTAACCCTAACAACCCCAATGCGTGGAGTTCTGATAGGGTGGGTGGTGTTTCAGACAACAATCAAGAGCCCCCCATTTTTTGTCATGCCTCGTGCCAGTACTTACCCTCTAGACTCACCTATAGTGATGATATGCACATGAGCGAGGATTACGACACTAATTGATCTTATAAAGTTCTGACGATTGGCTTCGAAAAAAGCTTAGTGGAAACCGTTTACTTAAAAATTGATTGTTTAAAGTAAAAATGCGACATATCAAATCATTCTAGATGCTAGAAATTTTGACTTGAATAAATAAAAATAATAAAAATGATATTTTTAAGCAATTGTCATTAAAATTAAATGAAGAATTAAAGGTTTAAGAAAATTAATTCAAATATGGCATAAGACAAAGAATGGAATGTATAGATATAAACAGTTTCACTAGGATCACAGATTTTCTCTTTAACAAAATATCTTTTTACAACATATCCTTCGTGAGGAAAACAAAAGTAAGAGAAAGTAAGAACAAAAGTGGAAGTTGTCTAAAGCTTTCTGTAATACAACATCCGTGCAAACGGCTAACTGAAACTGTTACCTAAACCAACTAAAAAAAAGTGACTACCACTAACGTCTACTCAACCTTCGACTCAGTGTCGGAGGTTAGGTCGATAATTTTTTTTCCCAATGTCCTCTGCTGGTGGAGGAGGGACTACGGGCAGGAGGGCCGAGTCGACATCGACCAGTCCAAAGTCCTCTATCTGGGAAAGTGAGAATATAAGTGGATCTTTGAGGTACCATTGAGGCTTGTGTCCCACGATTACCTCGAATACTTCCGTGACGTAAGTCCATATTTTAACAACTAAGATGTAGGGATCAACATCCAAAGTCTGCTCGCTCATAAATGTCAGCATCTAACAGGTCCGATGTCCACAGTAGTACATACAAAATATTAAACAAATAAAGGTGTGAATCTAATTGATACAGTAAGGGGGAATAAGGGGACAAAACAAAATTAGAGAATAATCAAGAGCAAGATTCATAATAAACCAAATCATGCGATATGAGTCATTCAATGCAGAATGAATGCATTAGTTTCCCGGTTATTTCACTTTCTTTCTTTTTCCGATCCAATAAAGATGTCCTCCTACACTTTATTTTACCCTCAGAGTCCGAAATGTGCATCTCTCATCTCCGGTGGGACTGTGCCGTGCCCGCCACCCAGACCCAATTCACCGATTTCAATCCAAATCTTTTTTAGCACGGACAGCGTGAGGCAAGAAAAGCCGTTTCCGTGCCAAAAATTAAAAAAAAGAAAAAAAAACCCGTTCGCGTCTGCCACGTCATCTCCCCCTCGCCTTCTCCTACACCCTCCCTCTCACACTCTCACTCACCTCTCAACGGAAACCACAAACCCCACACACTATTCAGTTCCCCCAATTCCTTCCACAACTACAGTACCTTCCCGCTCTCTCTCTATCGTCTCAGATCGCTGCAATCTAGGGCACGAATCTTCTACATTTGTCGTTTGAAACATGAATATCTTCAGGTTCGCCGGTGATATGACTCACTTAATCAGCATCCTGGTCCTGCTTCTCAAAATATACGCCACCAAATCTTGCTCAGGTGAGTTAATCTCTCTCTCTGTCCCGGGGGGGGGGGGGGCGAGGCTGACCTTCACCTCGTTCTTATTTTAACCAGAGTTTGGTTCCTAAAAAGCAGGAAAGAAGTAAATCAAACTAAGTAGGTAATTTTTTTCCTCTCGAGTACCATTTCCGTCTCCGTTCATGAATTTCGTAGTCCCAGATTTTGATTTAGTCTGTGATCTGGCATCTTAGTGACTAGTTGATAATTAGCGTAAATGCTAAAGAAACAAATTGAGTATTTGGGTTTTTCTACGTGGTTGCTGATAATTAGCTTAAAAAATTCGTTACAAATTGGTATGATACCTAGTTGATTGGACTTATCGAATTGATATTGTATCCACATGGAATACGGGAAAAATTGTAGGAATCCCAGATTTCTATTAATTTATTACTTTCCATTATTTCTATGGGAAATATCGAAGAAATAGCCAGATTTGATTAAGGTTTGGGTTGAGTGTGATGACTCGGTGTCACTGGTGGTAACCTGATAATTTGTATGTTATATTAGGGATTTCGCTTAAAACTCAGGAGCTTTATGCGCTGGTGTTTCTGACACGGTACTTGGACCTGCTCACGGACTTTGTCTCTATCTATAACACTGTGATGAAGCTCGTGTTCATAGGGAGCTCACTGGCAATCGTGTGGTGCATGCGGAGTCACCGGGTGGTGAGGCGTTCATATGATAAAGAGCTTGACACATTTCGCCATTATTTTCTGATTGCTGCAACCTTTTCTTTGGCAGTTCTTGTGAACGAGAAGTTTACATTTCGAGAGGTAGTCCATCATTAACTTTAACTCTGGCATCCTAATATTTCACGTACGAGCTTCATTATATCTATGGTTTCCAAGGGGTTATGAAAGAATGCCTTGTCCAAACTTCTGGAATAAGTTTCTTCTAGCGTATACGTGTATTTAATCTTATGCAGTCTGGCCTGGTGATGAAGAATTTCCATTTTGACTTGTTCTCTTGTCTGGGGTCCTCTTGTGTTATTTTCCTTGATAATTCATAGCGGCCTTTTGTGCTTTTAATGATTGTTAGAAAATAAATAGAAAGTACCTTCAACTTCGTAATTTGCTCAAACTATCGCTCATTGGTCCAATGTTAGTAATGCTTTTGATGGAGTAGGAAGGACGATGAAGTGTGTTCTTATTAAGTAGAATGTCGAAAGAGTTGCTCGGCTTTGAGGGATTTCCACGTTAACAAAAAAAAAATATAAGAAATAATAGCGACCATTGTAAGAGGGTTTAATTCAATATGGCAGAAACCAATATATATTCTACAATAATGAGCTAAAGCTAGTCTAACCAGCTGGTAAATTCTCTGGCCTTCTCGCATATGCAAGTTCATATTAAAGTACTTGCTAAACATCTGTTACATTTGGTTCTTCTACACTTTTTGCTCTGCAAATTCTACCTGACCAATCGAAAGGTAGTTTCATGCATGACAGCTTTGTAATTGTTGCCTCCTGTATTATCCAATCCTAAAGGTGCAAGATGATCTGCTACTAATATCATTGTAAATGTTTTCAGATTCTATGGGCATTTTCAATATACTTGGAGGCAGTTGCAATTCTTCCCCAGTTAGTTATGCTACAGAGAAGTGGCAATGTGGACAATTTAACTGGGAAATATGTTTTCTTCCTCGGGTATGTATATTCTTTGTTTCATTCCTTAATTGCACTTAGGAATTCTCTACAGTCTGTGTCAGCGACATTTATATTGTCTTAAAGTCCATCTATTATCTTTGTTGACTTCATTTTTCCTTTCACTATTTTTCTTCCCCAAATGTGTTTGCCATATGAATTTCTTGTGGTTTTATACCAGATGTCCATGGAAACGGACCGTATCTCCTACACCCATCTATCACAAAATCTTCTTGTGACCTTTTCTTTGGTGTCTCTGTCAGTTTGGTGCCAGATTAATAATGAAGCTCTAACTTGAAAATTTATGGTTCTCCCCAATGGGGCAGTGCTTGACAGAGTTTTCACATTGGCATTTGATTCTTTATATTTTAGGATATATACGATTAAGATATTCCAGTGGGTGCCTGCATAAATCTATTCAGATACTTGAAGAATGTACAATTTTGTGTTGGACTAGGCAGTATGTCTATATATGTTACTAAGCACTTAAAGGAATATAGGAGCAGCCCTGGCAAGTAATAAGCTACTGGGAAACTAAGCAAGGTATTTTGTTAATGAACATGGAAATCAGGTATCTTGTCCACGTAGTACCGGCTGGATATGTTTTGAGGGTCTAGAAAGGACATCTATGGATGCAGGATAAGATAAATAATGTAACTGAATTACATGTATGTGCGTGAAGGTCCATGTGTTCTTCATGCAGTTTTTTTTTGTCTTTGTTTTCATGTATGTTATATATTGGTAAATCACATAGGAGATCAGAATACTTGTGGATAAGGATACACTCTGTACATCCTCCATTGCCATCTTACCAGCAATTCTATCAACATGATGTGGTTTCTGGTTTCCCTACATCATCTGAAAATGGCACGATGCAAAGTTGGGGATGTAGAACAGAAACAGATACTTTGTTCATAAGCATGCAGAACCCCTTCAGTTTACAATTCTTAGTTTGTTTTTGGTCCCTGCCTTCTCTTTGTATTTTGATTTTTTTGTCCTCCGTTAATTAATTGCCACAGATATCCTTTGAGTACTCATGCAAGTACATCTTACTATTGCGTTCCTGTTCCATATTAATTCCTCACAGCTTCTTAGCTTCCAATTATTATGTTATGGCGTTACCTGGAACCTCAATTCACCATGCCACAACTTTCTGAATGGTGTGGCAAGGGTAAGGATCTGTTGTATACTCCAATGCAGTGGAAACCTTTTAGAATCTGAGTTATTGAATCTCAGATACATACCCACAGGTGCATCCATACTTCAGTTACTGCAACTCAAGATCAGAATAGCATGCAGCTATGTGCAAGAGAGTGACATTGCTTTTCCCTTTTTTTTTGTTTCCCCTTGAACTGTATAAAGCCTCTATGCCTCTCTTTTTTTTTGTCCATTGAAAGAAAAACTGTCGGGGATCAAACATCACATAATAACAGTAAGAAATTGCATCATGTTTGTTAATTGAACTTATGGCGGGAGTACCTACGGTCCCTTTTTCCTTATCCAGGGCATATCGTGCATTCTACATCCTTAATTGGATTTACCGCTACTTCACGGAGGCACGCTTCACTCGATGGATAGGTAAGCTATGCCTAGAATCATGGAGAAACTGTTTGTCATGAGTTTGTTGCCCGGCATATACTTAGAAAGTCTCTCCAAACTTTGCAGCTTGTGTCTCGGGTCTTGTTCAGACAGCTTTATATGTGGATTTCTTCTACTACTACTTTATTAGGTAATGAAATCTGATACATTCCTGATTATGATCCTACCAAGCACTTCTGCATTGAATTGAACACATTATGTATTTGTTGTTTTGCAGCTGGAAAAACAATGCAAAGCTTAAGTTGCCTGCTTGAGCCAAGCTTAAACTGAATCATTGTTAGTGCTCTCACAGCACTCATGGCACCGTCGATAAAATGTACTGTTGCATGATATCTGGTCGGGAAGGTCTTAATTAGGATGATAACCCCACCGGTGTGTGAAATTTAGCTGGTTTTGGTGGGAAACACATGTTATAGGCAATTGTAAATCCGATCCATCACTCCCCGTTTTTGATGTGGTGATAGTTCTGGAGACTGGAGTGTGTTTCCTTGCCTCTCTGCCTTTTGATATGTAAAGATTTATTGGGAGGAAAGAATTGCAGAGTTGGCTTCAATCACACATGGAAGTTTGGTGCACATAGTAAAATCTTTAGTTTTTTACAATTTCGTATTTCAGACATACGTTTAATTAAGTTCAAAGTGTTTCTCGGAGAAAAAAAAAGTTCAAAGTGTTTCGCCTATGATGCATACAAATGTTCCCAGGGGAGAGTAGTTGATGACTCAAAAGGCAGTCCTTTATGTTAACAGGATCCCCAATTCGTATTTATTTAAGTTTTCATATCAGCCTAGATGTCCTTGAGCAGATATGGGATAAATTCTCCTCCAAATTGTCAAGCCACAAGGTGACATTTTTTAAAAATAATTTTCATATATCTTAGATCATGCGATTTGCATTTTCCTTAGTTTGATTTTGTTTACAAGATCTGAATTTGCCCTGGCTCGTTATTATTTGTACCAAATTCGACTCAGTTATACTGGGAATATTCGTTCCATGGGGTGTCTTGTACATTTAACTTACAATGGAGCTTCTCTTCTCCATATACATTTTTATAGTCTGATATATAGTGAGAATTACATCTTAATTAGTTCCTCGTTTTCTTTCCCATCTAGAAGTATATTCTACTCTTTTAATCTTGAGTATATTGTTATCTCTAGGACACACCGACAGACAATATCCCGAACCTTCCTAATATATTAGAGTTTGGTTTACGATGTGCATGTTTGGACCAAGAATTGAGTGGGACCATGTTTGCTTTTGTTCTAATTTATCAGGTCCCTCAGTGACAAAGCTCATATATCTAATAATACTCCATTCATAATTTCATTTGTTTTCCTGGAAGATTTAGGCGTATGTTCCAAGAAAAGTGGCAAAATCGGTGATGTCACATATTAGGCCAAAGAATAAACCCTTTGGGAGGGACCTATTTCATTGGTCCACAACTCCACAAATGCATGTTTGCTTCTTTGTCCACCAAACAGTTTCCCACACGGGAAGAAAATTAATGAAATAATAAGTTTCAAAGTTGCAATCATTCTTTACGTAAATATGGTGCAGATTCCTTCAGAACTACCAAAATGATTATCAAACACTTGGTAAGAACCTCTCCTATTATGCTACCCACGACCTCTCAATGATTGCTTACAGCCATGCACGTCCTCATCATCTATTATCCTGTAGCCTAGCTTTCTGAAGTTAATGTTCTCTTTCCCAATCTCACCAATCATATATCAAGCTCTGTTTCCATTATCTTATGCTCAATTGATTGGGCTTAATATTGTTCCAGAGTTTTCCATGGGCATCTCCGAGAGCCCGTCTTCGCCTTCTTTGCCTGAGGCCTCCCCAGCTCCAAGAGTTCAACTAGTTTCCAGGTCTGTATCGGAAAGACTTGTCCAGAAATTTTATGATGCCTCGGAGTTCGACTTTGATTACCAGCAAAGTGGATTGTGGTCTCCTCCGGTCCAAAGAAGGGTGTTCATGAGTTCCTCCGGAAGGATTTTCACTGAAAAAGACACTCTTGAGAAACTCAGAAGCGTCACACATACTCGTCGGGAAGAAAGAAGAAAATGTTGTTTAAATGTATGGAGCTGCTCCCCCTCTTCCTTTTTGTATCATAACTCCTGGGAGGGAGGGAGAGAGAGAGAGAGAGAAAGAGAGAAATTGGTAGCCTTCTTTGAGAGCAATTGATTTTCGCATACTTCTTGTTTTGCTGGTATTAATTAATTTACTGTGCATTCTTTAGAATAGATGTTGAAGACGTATTGTGGTATAAATGGATGAAAGCTATATAGTGATAAAATAATCTTTTTTCTGCAACTCTCACAAGAAACTCCCGAAATTGTCAACTCCAACTCTCCCAGACCGTGATGACAATATTTTGCTCTAATCTTTGACATGGAAAGCCCACTCCTGTGCTTGAATTTTTAAGTCCGGCAAGTCAAGCACTCAGAACACTGCTTCAAACTGCCAATCAAATTCCTGAAGACAAATATATTCAAGCACGTGTTCATTCACTGAACAGAAGTGATCTGCAAACGCAATGGACCCAGATTTAAGTTTATGTTCCATTAGAAACTTTGCGAAGTGTGCCTGCATCAGGTTCTTTCACGCTACACTATAATCTTTCTCAAGACTTTTGCTATGCAAAAGAAAAAGCATTGAAGTTCACTCAGTCACCCAAAAAACTCTTCACTGTTAAAATTCAAAGATCATTTAAACTATGAGTCGGCTTTGACGCTGCTTGATGTTCTAATTTATTACATGCAGTTTAATCACTGGCCACTTTGACTTTTATTACATTGTCTGTCTTGTTTTTCTTTCTGCACACGTTGATCTGCCTCTGCCCGAAGCATTAATTGTTGTAATTGAAGGCATATTGTCTTTTTTTTTTTCCTGCTAGTCTGAAGGGATATGGTCTGCGCCACTGATTTATGTGAGCCACTGAGTTGTGGTCATCGCCTTTTTGTGAGCTGACAGCAAACGCTTAGGACGTAACCTCCGGAACGAGGAACCAGTACTGCCGGGAGTTAATTAGAGTGCCGATTAGGCAATGACATTAAATGAACCTTGATGTCGATTCCCGTACTTAGGGAATGGCAGCAAAATGACAAGAGGCAAGAGCTATCCTTAGGACGTAGATCCTCTGCAATTCGGAGAGTGAGGAAGAGACCATGTAGGTCTCGAGCGGAACCCCCTTTTCTCTCTCTCTCTCTCCCAATCGCACTGCAATTCTGTCACTCGAATTGCACAGGAGCCCGATCCATCGTCAGGTATTATCTTCATTTGTTGCTTCTGCACCGAGCCAAAATAATGTCAAGTTGGCAAACAACTTTTAGAAATGAACCCCAACAAGCTTATCTTATTAGGGCCCTGTTTCTTCACTGCTTTATGGCCGACCGTTATTGTTTTCTTTAGGTTTCTGGTTGTGTTCTTAGGACGTACATGAATTTTCTTTATGCACGTTTTTGTCATGGATCTTGGTGTCCATTTTGTGGTGTTATGGATGCTTTTACGAGGAAGTGAGAGTGAGGTACATGACAACCTCTTCTCCCGGACTCTGTTTGTCATTGGTCTACGGACCCGTTTTAGAATCTACAGACCTTTGGGTCTGTCTTGTTGAGGCCATTATGACCATTTGGAATCTGGTCTTTACGACCATGAAATGTATAGCCCTTAGGGCTTTTCATGATGTTTTTCTGGGTGATTATTTGTACCAGTGTTGTTCTTTGTATCCGACCTTAGAGGGATTTCTTTACTCAGCATCCTTGTTTGGTTGTGAATGAAATTCACGTTTGCTTAGAAAAAAAAAACCCCAATAGGTAACAGGGCCAGGCGAGCGCCCAACCAAACAGTTACTTCTATCTACATATATCATCATATCAAGCAGCACTAAAATTTCAACAGCTCAAGGCATTTCAGAAGTTATTGCATGCAATTTTGACATTTGTGCAATGAAAACATATCTTTCTATCCACTTTCCCACTTCTATCTCAAATCACTTGTCGCCAGCCTAATTTGTAAACCATTCATTTCGAAAGAAGCAGATCTCCCAAAACATAACCGCCAAAGGCATACTACAAGAAAACAAACTTTGGGTGACAAAAAAATTTGTTACCCAAAGTGTCCAGTTCGTCACCTATTGTTTTGGGTGACAAAATCGGTTTGTCAACTAAAGCCCGCTAGACAAAGTTTTAGGTGACGATTTTTGCGTTCTATCGCTCGAAACCGTTCGGACGATGTTTTCTCATAGCGACGAAATTGAAAATCGTTATGCCAGTACAATTCATCCGTTCACATGAATTGTGCGAACATACTCTCTACACGTTTGGACCGCTCTTGTGAACGGTTCGTCCAAGGTGACGAAATGAATTTCATCATGCATAATCTGTGCCCACGATTATATAAAATGGTCCGAACGGGCTTACATATAGTCCGGACGTTGTCGTAAAGACGTCCGCTCCGTTGTTTCATTTATGACGAAATACCTATTTGTCATCCTCAGGACCCGTTCGAACTACTATGTATACAGTTCGGACTCTTTGTCAGACGAACACCTTCGGACCGTGTGCATGCCTTTATAACCGTCTGGACAAAATAATTAAACGTGAAGGGTTCAGACGTCTAGTTATGCGTACGCACGTTATAGAGGCCAAAAACCGTTCGGACAATCTTTTATATCGTCCGAACGATTTGCTTTGTATTTAAATTAATTTAATTAAAATTTTTAAATAATTTAAAAGTAATATAAATAGAAAGATATTCGATGCTCATAATGTAATAAAACATCTACAAATATGCAATCGCTATTAAAAAAAGTAAATAAAATACATAATCGATAAGCACTGACAAGGTAGTAAAAATACAATATAAATCTACCCAAATTTTCGTTTGGGTGTCAAAAGAGATTGTAGCTGTCTGATCTGCTCAATAATTTGCTCCGCCATTAGTTGCATCATCCGTTCTTGTAGTTCCACTACGGTCCTTTGCTGCTCCTGCATCATCTTTTGGTGTTCTTCATCTTTCTTCCATTGCTGCTCCTCCATCATCTACAGATGTTCTCGCATCGTCTGCTCCATATCTGACCGCTTGACCAGAACAACTTCATATTCCATCTGTCTAGCCCTCATCTCCTCAATCTGTAATCTGGCCTCCTCCAATCTCCCAATGTGTGTACAATATTCAGCTTAGCTCTATTCTCCTTGTTAATTGCATTCATCCTCTGCATTGTACATTTACAGTTGTTACCACAATTAAGCATATAATTAAAATAAATGTTCAGGACGAAATAAACATGTTTAATCTGAAAATTCCTCGCTCGCGAATAAATCACAAACATAAGTCCATTCTTCCTTGTTTATATCAGGATACAAGTGCTCTAACCCTCTTCTTTGAAATTGAACACCGAGTAATGCTGGAACATTCTATTTTTGTGCGCCCTATACGCTGTGTTCATCATAAACGTCACAGTGATGCGATCCTCGACTCGGTCATAATCTAGTTGGAAGTCATCCTTAACATGTATAACAGTTAGAAACGCAAAAAAGTATCAACAATTAAAATTTAATCAATTATACTTACCAACACTCGATTCATCACATACGATTTAAGCTCGTCGGGGACCTCATTCCACTCCGCTAAATTGGCGTCTGCCCAAGTTGGTCGCTCTGTTTGTCCCTCGACATTGGTGATACTTCTCCCAGAGCGTTCCATAGTAAAACTAGCAAAAATCGTTCTCACGAACTTCAAAATTCGTCGTTTAAATTTTAGGCAGTCTGAACGTTAATGAAAATGTACGAATGTAAAATTACCGTCTCGACGGTGTGAAACGTCGTCCGAACGTGCTTCGATGAACACTATCAAAATAGAGCGATTTGATAGACACAAACAATACAACAAACTAAACAACAGACAATATTGAATCGAAATGCAAGAAATTGAAAAGCAAATTCATGAAGTAAGTTTTACATGAAGTTCCTTGAGAGGTCTAAAACGGATAGTCAAAACTTTTGGGAGAAAAGTTTGAAAGAAGTGAGTGAGTTTGTGATTTTGACAAAGTCTGGCGAGTTTAATGTGTCCAGTCACCGTCCAAACGCATTATATAACCGTTCGGACTCTTCTCAGCGGTTATATTCACATGTGACCTTATCAAATTTAACCTCATTAAATATGCTCGTTTCAAAAAGGTTCTAGAACTTATACGGTCCGGACTCTAAATATGGGTTCGGACGGTATCGATGTCACATGTCTGAAGTTTTGCAATGTGGAACCACACGATTTGAGGAAAAAGAATTGATAATTGTGCGGACCTTTTATCTTACTGTCCGGACTTCGTAATATTGTTCGTTGGAACGCTATTGATAACGTCCATACGTAATAGACTGTTCATGACGATTTTTAATTTCTCACTATATCTTGACGATTATTATTTGTTAGGCAATGTTCGTTCGGACGTGTTACAAAAAATTTCGGACGGTATTGTAAAAATTGTGACGATTTTAATTGTCACTCTGTTACGACGATTTGGAATTTGTCACTTTGCATAGAGTCCGAACGAGTTATTGTTCGTCCGGACTGAATTTTGTTTTTTGTGACGAGTTTTATCGTCATTCATTTGCGACGCGTGTATGTCGTCACAACAGAAATACGTCCGAACGTTGTTTTAACCGATCCGGACGGTTTTGGCTTTCCTGGATGGTTTTGGGTGACAAAATTAATATTTTGACAGAGAAAGTTAACTTTAGGTGACAAAATTTGGTTTGACACCTAAAATTTTGTCACCTAAACCTATATTTCTTGTAGTGGCACATGTAAATTTGAAGGTGATTGCTTCCTACTAATTCCAAATCCTCAAGTGCATTGTTTCCATACAACAACAGAAGAAACAATATCCTGGCGTATCTGCATGCAGAAGCCCACGATTAGTCACTTGTCTACAGGATGGAATTGTGTATCACATATTTCTATGGACAGCTGGTGCCGCATTCAAGCTTTTTACAGTCTAGAGTTCCTTCACCTGCATACCAGAAGCAACATCCTTGCACAGTCGCTATCATCCACAATCAGCATGTCCCCGCCCAAAATTTGCATAAGCTACAAAGGTCGAATCCCTTACCCCCTTTAGCTAGCTAGTCTCATTGTTTTTCTTTTTTTCTTTTTTCCTGGGTGAATGATAAGATGTATTATATACAATCAGCTATACAAAAGTTACAGAGAGGGCACCCAGACCAGAGAAGGTCCCCCCAACCCCTAAGACAGTGAGCAACCACGGTGATTTTTTATTGTAAAAATTTTGAAGCGTTAAAGTTGGTGAAAGTGTGAAGAGAGATGATTTGAATGAATTTTTTTATATTTATTTTAAGTGAAAAATGATGATTTGATGAGAATAGAGAATTTTAGAGAGTTATTTTATTAGAGTGAAAATTTTGAAGGCCCGAAATTTCCGCATCACCCATGCTAGTCTCCTTTTAGTTGCATCACCTCCCAAAATACAATACACATAAGAGTGTGTTCCATTTCCAACCAAATAATATTGGAAACTGGAGTTTTCAAAATACAAAAGACAACCTATAGACCACAGCCACAGTATAGGCACCAAGAAGTAAGTGTTTGGGAGTCATAGAGCTTTGAACCAGACAATCCTAAACCACTGGAGATTCTTCATCTTGGCAATCCTGAATCTGTTTGTATCTTTCCACAGAATATTTTTCCACGCACCATTTCAGGGAATCCTTTCTCAGCGGTTATGTTTGCGATTGGGACCCGTTTTAGCCGCGTGCAACCGATAGTCAAAACTGGATGCCCTCCTTTGACCAGCACCAGTAAAGCCCACCAATAAGAGTGCCACCTTAGTCCATGGTCCTACACCATTGTTTTGAAGCTCCATCCTTCTAGTTGATTGGACAATTTTCGGGATATATATAGATGAAGATATCCCCACCACAAGGAAGTATATCCGCCATCACGTACCACATGCTAAATACATCGAATTGATCCCGAGAATTGAAGGCCCAAATACTCCTGTTCTTCATACCTTCATCTATTGATCAATGCAGTTTTTAAAAATAAAAAATAAAAAGGAGGCGACAGCTTAGCAACCCTCTTTGGACGTGACTATATATATGAGCACCCTCCGCTAGAGAATGTTCGGTTTGAACTATAATTATTGCTCAATAGGCGAGCCTGTCACCACAATATCAGCAAGACCACTAGAGAGTTTTAGGCCTTCGAGGACATCCCATAAAATATGGAAAATAGAGTTGGAGTCGCATGCTAGCTATCAACTCCGGAAAATACGCTGGACATAGAAATGACTATGCTTTATATAGATATTCCTCTATTTATTCGTATGCTATTGATTCGGTATTTGTGTTTAATGTTGTCTTTTAGTTCGGCGCTTGTCGTCAATTTTTTTTTTCTTTTGTCAACAAACACGAAAAATTGAGAATAATGTATTTGCTAAACTAGGAAAAAGATCTAATCTACAGAAACGAAAACCATAACAGCAAACAGAGCTTGCTAAGGAAGAGCATGCAGCTAAGGTCTAAGGATGACATGGAGGTACGGAGAAGGTGCAGTACAACTGTACAAGCAAATGTCTTAACAACTAAAAGTCCTAGACTTGATGTTGATAGCTTGAATACAATCAACGCAACCGTGGACTTAAAAAGGCAAGGAAATTAACATGAAACTAGAAGTGGAATTCTTATTTCCCACGAGGATTATAAATGCAAAATGTTGATCTGTTCGATTCTTTCCTCAGCCTTCCTCGTTTATGAATCCCTTGATTACCTCTAACCTTTGCCTCTTCCACTTGATTCAACTGCATGGCATGTTCCACTAGAAAAGTCTCTGTTTAGGTGGCCGAAAAAGAGACCTAGACCAGTATGTTGAGCGGATTATATCAATCCAAAGATCATGATGCAGGACCACAAATAGAATAATGGGGACTCCAGCGGAAGCAATGATAATTGTTGGAACCCATGCCGTTTTGCTCTTGTAGGCCAAAAAGCAGGTTGCGCTGAAGGCTACCACCATGCCTACTATAGAGATGAAGAGTGAGGTTAGTCCAAACACCAGCCTAGCAGGTAATGACTTGAGAAAGTCGTTTTCCGTATAGCGGGATGTAAGAATTGACAAGAACATTAATATCGAAGTGGTAGAGGATGTAAGTGCCATTGCATCCGATAGGAAAAAGACCATAAACCAATTGCTTTCCAAAAAGATAGGAGTGCCTTTTTCTTGATTGTTGCCTCCTGGTACAGTGAAAGCTGCAGCAAAAACTACAGTTGCTATCAGTGTTGCCACAAGCATGCAAGAGTTTGCCGTGTCCTTCATCCATTTTTCACCAGCTTTCTGTAAATCTGCATGAGTCTTTGTAAATAAATCCTTCGGCGTTTCACCTTTCGAGTTCCTCATCTTCGAGTATTGAGGTGGGACAATCTTTTCTATCTCCTACAGAGATCATGGTATAAGTGACTCTTGTGTGATTTACAAACATGCAACCAGAAGAAAAGAGAGTGAAAATAATATCTCCCACCTTAAACCACAGTAACTCTCGTTGCATTTGGAGGGCGGCCCCTGACACAATATTTAGTCGATCTGAAGGAGCAATTCGTCCAGCCAAGTGCAGCATGTTGTTGTTGTATTTGTCGACGTAGGTTGAAATGAGATGCTTGATAGAGCCTATCTCATATATGAGGTTATATACCTTTTCTTGCCGAAATGAAACAGCAACGTGAAATAAACTTCGATTATGTTTGTCTAATTTCCACATGAGATCAGGATAAGAGCGTACTAATATAATTATAAATTCAACATTCCCTAATTCAACAGCATCAAAAAGCAAAGATGAATGGTTGCTGACCAAGTTCGAGAACTGCCTATCTGGCAATAGTCGAACTTCTTTCCAAAGGCTTTCAACTAATTGACAGGCTAATGTCTGCATCAGAGCTTTGCTATAGATTCCGTTGAACCCTGTGGGATTAGGAAAAAGAATCTATTCAAATATCATTTACTAAGAAAAAATATTAATTCTATGTAATTGTTTGGAAATTGAAGGAAAAAAAAACAAGGTAACTTACGTACACAATGTTAATGGGATAACTAAACTACTCCTAATTTTGAACTTAGCTGGACATCTTTTATTTTTCTGAATTCAGACACTTAAAGTCAATTGCAGATTCAGAAGCATATGGCCACAAGCTCTAGTCTTGATGCAGATAATTCCGATCCTATCTGGGAATTTCTAGAACATAGGGGAAAAAAGTACCATTAGTTGGACATCATTGAGATTTTTCTGCAGTTTTAGGAAGTAGATATCGTTTAAAAATTTGATGACATCAAGTAGGACGGCTTTCTTTCCAATTATTTGAGTGAAATCGCCGTCCAATTGTGAATAATTCCATAAAAAGAACTTGCAGAGATATGTCATATGCATATAAATGTGACACTCGAGAAAGTTGGGTTGGAAGGAAACTAACAGGAGTTTAAGCATGTCTTCCACCACGGGAGCTGGCTCTTGCTGCCAATTGCCGAAGGTTTTTTGGCCAACTCATGCAATGCTGTCTTCCAATATCCATCCTGGGCAATTGTCAATGCTCGAGCTTTTTCCAGAATTTGCAATGCTACATCTGTCCATTAAAATAGCCCATTTAAACTGACGGAGCGAGCTTCATGTGAAGTTTCTATAAAGCCATCAAATGAATGCCATTACGTACACTTCTGATCTGAAACTCACAATCAGCAAGTACGTAAGACGTACCATACATATCAGTGGAAATAGTGGCAGCAAGGAGCTCAATGTATTCATTTGCAGTCAACTGTTCGGCAGGAGTTGCAGAAAATAAATACAACACCATGCTTCTGTGTCCCAATGAAGCTGCAACGAGAAGTGGCGCGAGTCCTTGCCTATTACGGATGCATGGTAGGTTTTCATTCATCTTTACCATCTCCTCTGCAATTATCACAATTCCTGATGCAGCAGCAAAGCAAAGGGCTGTGTTTCCATCTGTGTTTTGCAAGGCCAAGTCATCTCGGGTCATAACTTTCAAAAGTTCTTTTACGAAAGTGGTGTGTTTTGCAGCCGCTGCTACGTGAAGAGCTGTCATATGCTCTTCTGTTATGGGATGCCGAACCATGTCCGGGTAGTTTTGAAGTAAATCCTTTGCAGCCTGCCAATCTCCCCTAAGTGCAGCTTGATAGAGGGGAACACACAAAGCCAGGTATTGGAATCTTCTCTCCCCTGTAATTTTTTGTACAAAGCCAGGTATTAATAATTTAATATATATTTTATGTTTAATTTATTTCTTGTGACACAAATATGTCTCATAAGACTATATTTTTAATTTGAGGCATAAAAATAACATCAATAAGTTACCTGTAACAATCTTAACAGTTAAATTGTTCAGTTTTGTCTCTTAAAAAAAATTATGAAAAGATTAAATTCAGTATGAAAATTATAGACAAATAAAAAGTACCAAGTACAATAAACAAATGCAATGTAACATAACAAGATAAAGAAATTTTAAAAAATCATATAAACAGTAAAAAAACAATTAAAAATATAAAAAACACCTAATGCAAAAAACAAAAACAGACTCCTCCCCCGGTACATCCACGGGTTTCAATTTTTTATATGGTTTAATATTTTTATCTTTAGTTTATTGATTTTTATTTTTAAAAAATATTATTTTATTTCATATCTGATTTGGCATGCCTGATATGACAAATAGGATAAGTGGCTTAATTTTGTTGGGTATGACATGTGAATCCCTTTAAATTTTAGAGACTACCAAAATTAACAGGTCTTTTTTTTTTTTGATAATTTGACAAAACTTAAAAGGGTTATCAGTAGGAGTTTATTTTTTATTTTTTGGGGTAAGGAACCGGCATCTACTTTTAATATTTTTATTTTATTTGGGTAAGTCACTGGCGCTTTCTTTTTTATTAGGCTGAATTTGGGCGCTTACTCTCATTAGGCTGAATTTGGGCTTCATTTGCAAGAGTCTCGCCTGAGCTCGACTCCACTCCTACATCTGTCTGCACAAATTCTTCTTGCGATGTCCCTGCATCTAAGTTTGTAATCCGTTGGGTTGTGTCGAAGTTTTTTCCCTGAAATAATCTCGCTGCTTCCGATTCAGACAGATTCCCTAGAAGAGAGCACAAAAAGGGTTGAACTTTGAGGAAAAGCAGCCATAGAGCGGCCTGAAGACCAGCATCTCCGGGTTCAACTCCTCGTATGTTGCTTGTAAAACTACTAGGTTCGAGATTGAACACAAATGATTGTAGCTGAAGGGCTGCTCCCTGATCCAAGTGGGAGGAGTACGCTGTCGTAGGAAACGATCGGAGGATAGAGGAACCTTGTTGATTGATGTCCTGTCCAGAAGATACCTGTTGAGGATTACTCATCCGTGGACATGTCCTTGCGAGGGTCGCACTCACATCTGACTTTTGACTTCTTTCTACCTCTTCCATTTTTTTTTTTCCTTTCTTCTGGAATGAACAAAATCAGCTGGAAAACAAACAAATCGATTCACCACCAGACCACGAAAGGTACCTCCGGCATCTGGTGGCCACACCACGCCACGAGCCAACTACTACGACACAACACTCAGAGCCCAAGGCGCTGCCTGTCGACGGCGAGAATACCTGAGACTCCTGAACACCACAACAGCACTGCACACGTGCCAAGAACACCACCCCAAACACCAAGATCAACAATCGGGGAAATGGCCGATCCACAGAGAAGAACCAATACAGAACCTTTTTTGAACGATATTTCTGGTATGTCAAAAAGTACACGGAGTAGTGTTTTGGGGAGCCTTGAATGGTGCCTTCATAGGTCTTATACATCTCTTTTCCCCCGTCAGGAACGTGTGGACCATATTCATCTGGTCTTCTTTAGAAGAGTACTCGTCTTCTTTTTCTTCTCTTCGCGGGGATGGGTGGACCGTTTCGCGTGGGTAGTACGCAACCCCAAAATTTTGAATTGCTTTGGCAGGCAAATATAGGACTACAAAAGTTTGGGTTAAAATTTGGGGTTGATGACCAAAATAGTCCCTGAGTTTTATATTCATTATCATTTGGTCTCTGGGTTTCAAATTTGGTCACGTAAGTCCTTAGGTTATCCTCATTTATCAATTTGGTCCTTCCGTCTCCACCGTGCACAGAAAGCTAACGGTGGGCCACGTCACCACCAATAATATCGCGACACGTGTATTTTTTAAAAAAAAAACACGTCCACCTAGCATATTCGTAAAAAAAAATCTCGAACGGGGGAGACCCCTCATTCGCACGACCCTGAGCAGGGGAGCCGCCCACCCCGGGGACAGGAAGCCTAGATCTAGGATCCCTCGCAGCGGTGGGGCGAGAGGGAGCCCAGATCTGGGCTCCCTCGCGCGGTAGGGACCCGTGTGAGAGGGAGCTCAAATCTGGGCTCTCCGGCGACTGGGTATTACAATCTTCATTTAAAATTTAAATTAATCACTTATACCTTGCTTCTGCTGCGCACTCTGATCATACAAAATCACTTCACAATTTTTTTTTCATTAACACAATTCAAGCTTTAAACCCAAACTCATACAATATCCAAACCTAAACTAAGATCAACATCAATATCTTCAAAACAAGCCCATAACTTTAGTAGCTCTTATCCTTAATAGAATGATCAAGACTTAAAATCTCTTCTAAATTTAAAGCTATAATCCGACTTCAATCGAAATCCTTTTGAAAATCAATATAGTTACCACATATCACAACCTATGCTCGAACTTCAATAAAGATCTTCCTAAAAGTCTACAAAATCACAAACCTATGCTCCGATACCATCTGTAACGCCTCGGGCCCAAACTCCATACGAATAGATTTTCTTATAAAATAATGCTTTTTCACCATGGATAATCATTTATCTAGGCCCCAATATTTAAAAACAAATTTTGTACAACCTCAGCAAAATATTCATAAACCGTAAAAAGACCCAAAAATATAAATCCGAGCATTAAAATTTACATTATAATATTCGATATTTCCAATATCGATGAAGGTCTCCAAAAATAATACAATATCGAATTCCCCAATATTAATCTTCAAAAGCACTCTTGCAAAACACGCCTTCGAAACAAAAATATATCTGAATCTCCTTGAACTTCTCTAATTCTGCCAACTCTAAAAAATATGAGAATAAGAGGTGAGCTACGACTAGCTCAGTAAGTAATAAGTCAATGGGGGTTTGGGAAAAGACAATTTTATCACAATAATCAAAATTCAAAATAAAACATCGTGAGCCACACCGAATCCAAAAATATACAAGTTTATAACAAAAATATCCAAGACCGCGCAATATAGGGAAATCACGAATGGTCACACAGACCTCCAAATTGGTCACACAGACCTTCAGGCCACAAAGACCTCCAAATATCACGAGATGTATCAAATTGGTCATACAGACCACATAGATATATTACCAGCGCAAGGACAATTTTTACAATATGCTTAAGTTATAAATATTTCAATTGAGTTTCACGAAAATCTTAACAATCTCTTTTTACCTAAAATTTGTTCAGTTCCCCAAATAATACATCAAAACCATATAAAATACGGTGTAAGTTGAAAATATCATTAAAGAACCACTTTTTTTCCTCGAACATTTAACCAATCCTTAAAACTTTTCCAATAATTGTTGAACAATCTCTCAGAAACTAGTAGCACTACCTCAATCCAAATTTTTATCTCTAATAAACATTCTTTGCAACTATTTATTAAGCTCAATCTCTGTGGATCAAAAAGAGCAAGTGTTGAAGACTAAGACAATTTCGAGGATTATTCGTTGGTTACGGTAAGTCAATTTCGAGGACGAAATTTTTATAAAGGGGGAGATTGTAACACTCCAAAAAAAAAAATTGAAAAGTTGAAACGGTGCGGAGGGATAAGTTATTATCCCTTCCGCAGCACCCATTTGAAATCTGAACGTAAAAACGTTCAGTTTTCAACGCCGGATGTGTTAAATTTTTAAAATTTGATTTCTTTTCAAATGTTGAACGATTTTTGAACGGATTTTCGCCCTTTTCAAACTGATTTAGAGATCCTTAAGTATGGATCTATGTTATTTGCGAAATTTCCACCAAATATTGGAGTTTTCTCTCATTTGAAGCTCTCTCTCTCTCTCTCTCTTCTCTCTCTCTATCACGAAATTCTCTTTCTCTTACCTTTGGAGACACGATTTGCATGAGTTTGGTGATTTTTGGAGGTAGGTTTGTTTTAATCTTGGTTTAGAGAAGTATTTCCTTGGATTGATTTGGGTTATTTCGTTTTCTAGACGACGTTGGAAAGACGTTCGTCAATTATTAAGCAATTTTTCTTTGACTTCGTCGGCGCAATTGGGTGAGCTTTTCTCTAAGTTTCGACCTTCAATGGAGTTTTAGATCTGAATATTCTAGATTAGTTTTGGTTTGTTGTAGGGTAATTAAAGGCGATTTTGAGGAATTTCGCGATTTTGGGAATAGCTAGAGTTATTGCAGTTAATGTGTGTTTGTTGTTGGAATTCTATTATTAAATTACATTGGAGATGTGTGAGGATTTAAATGAAGAGTTGACTGTTGTTCAAATGAATTTTAGGTGCTGATTGATTTTTCAGCAATTCTTTGTGAATCTTAAGCTTCGGTTAAGCATCGAGGTAAGTTGCTTATCAATGAGATTTTATTCCTCTAAACTTTTGTGGAATCTAAGTGCACGGAATGTTTAATTATTCTGTGAGATGAAATTAATTTAAAAATATTTCTTTGTGCGAGATTAAATCTCTTGTCATCGGTGAAAAAGCCATATTTTATACGAAAATCTTTCCGTTTAGACTTTGGGCCCGGAGCGTTACAGATGGTATCGGAGCATAGGTTTGTGATTCTGTAGACTCTAAAGAAAAATTTGATTGAAGTTCGAGCATAGGTTTTGATATGTGGCAACTCTATTGATTTTCAAAAGGATTTCGATTTAAGTTGGATTATAGCTTTAAATTTGGAAGAGATTAAATCTTGATCATTCTATTATGGATATGAGCTAAAATTATGGGCTTATTTTGAAGATATTGATGTTGATCTTTATTTAGGCTTGGATATTGTATTAGTTTGGGTTTGAGGCTTGAATTGTGTTAATGAAAAAAAAAATTTGTGAGGTGATTTTGTATGATCAGAGTGCGCAGCAGAAGCAAGGTGTAAGTGATTAATTTGAATTTTAAATGAAGAGATAGTGCTTAATCTTGTGTTTGATTTTTGGATAGAGGTTGAATTGTATTTTTGAATTTAAAGGTGCTGATATGGAGATGTGATCTATATTTGAATTTAAAGGTTTAAATAAAGATTTGATTTTTGAGTTTGAATTTAAAGGTTAAGATATGGATAAAGATTATTCTTATATTTGAATTTGAAATATATGGATAAAAATCTTATGTTTGAATTTAGGGTTAAATGCATAACATGCCCTTGTGGTATGCGGTAATAGCAAATATGCCCCTGAGGTAAACAAAGTCATTTTCATACCTCCCTGAGGTAAACATTCAGGAGCACATATGACATTCCGTTATGTTTACCTCAAGGGTATGAAAGAGCATATTTGTTCCTGAATGCTTACCTCAGGGGTATGAAAAAGACTTTGTTTACCTCAGGGTATGAAAAGGATTTTGTTTACCTCAGGGGCATATTTGCTATTACCGCATACCACAGGGACACGACATGCATTTAACCCTTGAATTTAAAAGTGATGGATAGAGGTATGTTTGAATTTTAAAGTTGCAGAGATTGAGCTTAATAAATAGTTGCAGATAATGTTTATTAGAGACCAAAAAATTTGGATTGAGGTGGTGCTACTAGTTTCTGAGAGATTGTTCGACAATTATTGGAGAAGCATTAAGGATTGGTTAAGTGTTCGAGGTAAGTGGTTCTTCAATGATATTTTGAACTCACACCGTATTTTATCTGGTTTTGATGTATTATTTGGGAAACTGAACAAATTTTGGGTAAAAAGAGATTGTTAAGATTTTCGTGAAATTCAATTGAAATATTTATAACTTGAG
Organism: Myrica gale; assembly: GCA_963930655.1. Lineage (NCBI taxonomy): Eukaryota > Viridiplantae > Streptophyta > Magnoliopsida > Fagales > Myricaceae > Myrica > Myrica gale. The sequence continues at coordinate 11,124,968 of OZ005603.1, read as the reverse complement.
CATACTGTGAAAATTGTCCTTGCACTGATGATATATCTATGTGGTCTGTGTGACCAATTTGATACCTCTCGTGGTATTTGGAGGTCTTTGTGGCCTGGAGGTCTGTGTGACCAATTTGGAGGTCTCTGTGGCCTGAAGGTCTGTGTGACCAATTTGGAGGTCTTTGTGGCTTGGAGGTTTGTGTGACCAATTTGGAGGTCTTTGTGGCCTGGAGGTCTGTGTGACCATTCATGATTTCCCTATATTGCGCGGCCTTCGATATTTTTGTTATAAACTTGTATATTTTTTAATTCGGTGTGGCTCACGATGTTTTATTTTGGATTTCGGTTATTGTGATAAAATTGTCTTTTCCCCAACCCTCATTGACTTATTACTTATTGAGCTAGTCGTAGCTCACCCCTTATTCTCATATTTTTCAGAGTTAGCAGAATTAGAGAAGTTCGAGGAGATTCAGATAGATTTGTGTTTCGAAGGCGTGTTTTGCAAGAATACTTTTGAAGATTAATTTTGGGAAATTCAATATTGTATTATTTTGAGAGATCTTTATCGATATTGGAAATATCGAATATTCTAATATTAATTTTAGTGCTTGGATTGATATTTTTGGGTTTTTTTACTGTTTATGAATATTTTGCTGAGGTTGTACAAAATTAGTTTTAAATATTGGGGTCTAGATAAATGATTATCCATGGTGAAAAAATATTATTTTATAAGAAAATCTATTCGTATGGAGTTTGGGCCCGAGACGTCACACTTTTAACCTGCAGAAGACACACAAGTACTTGACAATGTACTAAACTCAAGTAATGCAGCGACAATATCGAAAAGCATGCGCCTTTCACAAGTGAAATTTGAATAAGCTCAAGAGAAAACAAGAAAGTATCACAAGCTTATTAGATATTCTCCAGCTTTCAGCTCTTTTTATAGTGTATGTCATCTTTCGATGAACTCATCTAGAATTTGCATAGTAAATACTTCCAGAGTCAGAGCACGCGCCTCATTTACCAGTACGGCAAAATCTCAGTAGGCGATCGCATGACTTCAAAAGGCTTTCCTATTGGACTTATACTCAATTTTAAACATTTTCCTTAACCGTTTCTTAAATGCAAACTAAGTGCAATAGTGAACCCTCCAAAACAAATTTTATGGTTTATATTAGGATTATAAATATCCCACCCTTGAGTCAGTCAAATGACTAAGGACAGAAGGAAGATTATCATAGGATGGATACTTCGAGTGTTTGAGCTGCACTTCCAATCATGTAAAGATTTTGCAACCCGTTCTCTATTACCACTGTCAAGAATTGGCGATTACAATGACACAGGTTGTGTAAACAACTGATAAAATAAAATCAGAGCCAGCACGCTCTATCTCTAAAGGTTCTGATTAATGAGCACTCCAAGTGAGTTCTCGATTAAGGTAAAAATTTCAATTATATTACTGTACTAGCATGTGCTTCTGTGGGATGGATTGCTTACGAAACTACAACCAATCTACATATACCATTATCAACAAGCTATACTTGCTAATGTTTTAATCATTATCAACCCATGCAACAAAAATCAATATGTCAATCACTAAAAAAACATATGAATAGCATAGACTGTGCTTGTTTGCAGAAAAATGAAAGGAAGAAGAGTATTACCTCAAAGGTCTTGTCACAAGCATATGTGCTTTCTAGAGCAGCAATACATATGCGAGCAACCTCTTCCCTTGATATCTTACCCTGTATGTATTAGAACGCACAACAAATATAAGAAATCGAAGCCTTATCAAATAACCCAAAAACTCATTCCAAAGCAACTTCAACTCATAGAACTCTCAAGTTGGGTATTTTGGCATAAATAATGAAAACTGAGATATAATTGAAACTGCTTACTGTTATATTGTCTCCCTGGTATAAAATGAGATCTGCTCCGGCAGGCTCCTAAGTTAATGCACATGGCCTTACAATTGTATATGGAATTCCACTTTCCCGTAATACGTCCTCTCCCTATTCCAGAATTGGCCAGTTTAAGAAAATGAACAGGAGACATGTAGAATATACTTGTTGTAGCTAACAGCAATATGTAATATGCTTAAGGTTCTAGCAGATGACATGATATCAAGCTAATTTGAAATTGAATACCTTTTCTTGCATTTTATGTATTTCATTTCCTCTTAAACTGGCAGAACATGAGTTTAAGACAACTTTATATGTATCTAAATTGATTGGTCGATATTCATACAATATCTGAGTGGGTTATGTGGATCTTCTCTAGTCCACATTTAATTTATGCAAATTATTGTGCATCATGTAGGCTGTGCAGAACTGGGAACGCCTGTCTTAAGATATTATATTAGTTCCCATGTAGACATATTCTACTAATCCTTGAGTGTACTGTAAACTCTAACAGTAACACAATGTTCATGAGTGTCTCAAACCTTTGCTGCAATGCAGGGTTCCACTTATATTGTCACTTCAGTTGGGACGAACAAGTCAACAATACAGAAACTTTCTAACTGTTCATCACCTATAGTGTCCAAAGTTTGATGCAATCACTTGATACAACACGTACTTATTCAACATGTATCAGTCCAAGTCTAAACATCTTTTCACTCTATAACGGACATATAAGTCTGTAATTGTCAATGACCGATATGTGATTAGAAATGCAATATTATCACTAAGTATGGCATGGATCAACCTGCATTCTTTCGGTGATATCTTCAGTCTTGATTATCTATGAATTTATATGTAAACACGAATCTATTCAACATATTTTTAAAAGCTTGCTTGTATAAGAATCTCTGTAAACTAAAATAACACAATTTACGGTCGTTACACATTTCAAATTTTAAAATCTGCTTGGGTTTTGTTTTCAGCAGTAGGGCACTCTCCAAAAATGCATTTTTCCCAATCTAGTTCTAAATACTGGACTGATCAATTCAGAGGGTAGAAACTCAATGAATTAAATCCTTAGAAGCTCAAAGGCATTAGTATCAACACCTTCAACTTGAAAGTAAGAATAAAACCCAGTTCCTTGTTTAAGCGGACAGCAGGAGGTTGTTTACTCAGATCAAGTCCGGGCCTTCCAGGTCGGGTAACTCCAGCTGAACTTACATGTACAAACCTACAAGTGACATGAACAAAAGAAAGAATCTAAAACAGGAAATGTACCTACCAGACCAGTTACATTGATAGAACGTATTTTCTAGTAACCACAATTATAATCAGAAAAATCGGTATGGAAAGAACTGTTAAACCTGCGACATATGGGATCCTTTATATATGTCTGAATACTTGATACTGGAAGCTGAAATGCACCTTCCACAAAGGTTGGATTCAATCTCCCATCATACTCGAACTTGCTGAACATGAGCTGTGGTAACTTTGATAAATCATCAAGTACCAAGGGATAAAAACCATGAAGCAGAAAACAGACAAACAGTGATAAATAGATAGCATGCCTGCAATGATACAATATTGGTTGGGTCAAAGAGTGGAGCATCTGCTACAGTTCATGCTCGAAATATAGGCCACAAAGAAGAAAATGGCAAGCGAATCTGGGTTGTGAAAGGGCACCACAACTTGTGAGTTTGAATCATCAACAAAAGATATGTAATCAATGGGTTTATGATGTTACTTACCGACTGCCATTGACCTGCTACAGTGTCAAAGCTTGCTGTATAACCAACAGTGTCCCAATCAGCACTAGTGCGAATGATAAGTTTATACCTGCGACCATCACCTTTAAGGTGAAGCTCCAAACCATTATACGCAGAAACATCTTCTGGGACTGAGAAATTCTGAAAACCAAACACATGGGTTTTCTGTTCTTTGTATAAGAAACTTGATGTCAAAAGAAACTCATCCCTAAAGGCCGGGAAAACAAACCAAGGGAAGAGAAGACACAGAAGACTTAATGGATATCCATCCGGGTGAAACAAGTAGGAGAGTTGGGCACAGCAAGATTTTCAAGGAAAAGTAACTTTCCCAACAGAATGTTTTTTTTTAATGCTGAGATTGAACTTTATTGAAAATCCATTTTCCATTTTCCAACTTACAACAAACAAAATATACATGAAAACTTCTGCAAGTGCACAAAAAATGAGAGCAAGTGAAAGTGAGAATGTAGCACAATCGGAAGTAACAGTTAGGCTATGAGCTTGATCTGTGTAATGCATATTGGTTGTATTTCCCGTAAGCGGGAAGTAATCAACCCCAAAAATTTTCATGTAAGCTGGGAATAACAACAATTATGACCACGATTGAATGCCACTGTCTTTGATACCAATAACAGCCCTCTTTTGATAAGCAAAAGATAAAGAAAAATGTACTGGAAAAGAAACAATTAAAGGCAATGCCATTTCTTGTTCTACAAAAGATGCAATTTTCATCAATAATAACATGGGCCATCAATAAGTAACACCCAAGGTACAGATTTGGCCATTGAGTGATCTTATCTTATGGTCTGAAAATGAGAGCCCAGAGCCACAAAAACGTGGGTGAGCTTGTTGGGGTTTTGACGGTTGCACATAATGAGGTGATGTCAATCAGCAAGTTTGGAAATAGATTCACAGAAAAAGGAAGATAGAGCTTCATACTTTCTACCTTATATATCAGACACCGCCAACAGGTAAGTAACGCACAGAGGAAGCATACAAAGACTACAGCCTCTATTAACAAAAAGCACCAGGCCTTGCAATACAGCATAGAGGAAGGTGATTGAAGAATTATGAAAAGCATTTTGTGTCAGTGAAACATAAATTTTTCTAAGGAAAGCTGATCCAGAAGAAAACAACCCCCTAAAGTTAAGAAACCATTATGGTCCATAGAGCCACCTGGATAACCAAACTATACTAAATGAGCAGTCCTGAGAAAGCATCCAAAATTTCATGTCAGCGACTGACGGAAGGTTGTTATTCCATAACAAATTGATTTAAGACATGTTTGAACATCCTACAAAGGAAACCATTGCATTCAGTTCCTTAAATATTTGAAGCATCGATAAACTGCTGAAAATAACAGACAATGTCCCCCTCTTGATCATCTGGACAAATGCACTAACATTTTGTAGGGAAACATAATTGTGCCATTTCCAATACTTTTAAGGACCATTTATTAGCATAAATAGAGTGAAAGTAGTCCAGAACAAGGATCACAAAAGCATATATTACACATGGTATCAAGACGACAAGATAAATCATTGAATTATACCCTTGTTCTGATACTAGTAAAGCCACCATTGTTTGCTGTAGAAACAACACCTGCAGGAGATAAACCAAAATACTAAAACAACGAATCAAAAAAGCGACGCATTTAGTGATGGACAGTCAATCACCATTGTTCACAAGGGATTGCCATCAAGAAAATATAAAACAGAGATACGCTGGTGGAAGGGTCTGACAAGAACAAACCTTTGAAAACTCCAGTTGGTCCACCAATTTCACTACCTCTTCGTTCTATTTCAAATGTGCTTTCAGTAACTCCTCCCATTACAACATCATCTAGAGCCCCCCAAGCAAGTTCTCTAGAACTGTTTTCTGCAAGGGGCGGAAGAAAAATCTCAATCACAGAACATATTAACTTATCAATCAGATAATGAGTAATGCCATTTAGGATTTGGTTAAGTTTCAGAGAACTCATGACATGTATTACAAAGTCACTTAAGCTACCTAACTCCCCCATTAACTTACTTTTACTCTACTAGAGCAGTGTATCAGTAATCTTGGCTTGATTATTATTGATTAATACCAAATTCAGACAACCAAAAATGACTGATCTCTCATAGAAATAGAAGATGCACATAATAAATGTATAAAGTCTGAATACAAAGGACCAAGGTGTAAGAGGAATTATTATAATTTCTGTTTTATGAAGTGTAATTTCGTGAACTTTTGTTCTCATTATTCTTCTTGCTGGCATACCTCAGATGAACTTGACTCACCCCAACCCCCTCTCTCCCATTCCTGTTTTCCCTTTTTTGAGCTTCAGTTTTATTTTATTCTCATATGCATGCTAAATGACTTGCTCAAATGCAACAACTTGGTTCAAGATAAAAAAATTCCACCTAGAAAAATGTGTACCTTCAAATCCAAATAGTAGTTTTCCTTTACGAAGTCCAACACTCCCTTTTACAGCATTTATTAGATTTTCCATCCCAATGTATTCCACTGTTTCAGGAGAATCACCTTTTATCTGCTCTCATCAATTAAAGAGGTCTCATTGTTATCAAAAGTCACATGCTTGAAAGTTTATGGAGTAAATGAAAAACAATTTCGAACTTCCAAGTTGAGGGTAAAAAAATGAAAAATACAGAACAGACAATCAGTTCGCCACCTCCGGTTCAAAGAACTTGATTCCCTGAGACACAACATTTCGTATTGTGTTAGAGAAAAACTGATGGTAAACAACATAGCAAGCATGCTACTACTATTACTAAGAGCTCAACAAATTGCTGGAAAGTGGGATGATGTTCTAATGGAAAGGCAAAATGTCCTTCTGCGATAGGTGGAATTTTGAGTTTTCACCACCTTAAAAGTTTTCAGAAACATACTTGGCTGTATTTTGCCCTGTCAGGAGTGTCCCCTTCCTTTGGCCCGACAATGACAGAAACGGCATTAATAACTTTCCTCACTCCTCTAAAGTACTCAGGGACCAGAGTGCTCTCCTTAGTAATGTCTCCAACAATCTGAGATATTGCAGAAAAAGTGCATTTGGAAGCATGTAAAGCAAGGAATCACAACAGAATCAAGATACATATAAAACGCCAATTATGTACAATGTAGAAGAAACATCTTGGTACTTGTGTCTCTTCTGTGAATGAATCTGAAAGTACACCAGAAACATGATGGCTACTGTCTCATTTACCAGGTACTCGAGATAAAAAATAAATACTGAAGGAAATAATTCCAAGCTCAGGGACAAAATCTGTGCGGTGACCAACAGTTTAGTAAATAAATGGCCTTGTACCTATAAAGCATCTGCTTTCTTGTAGGATGTGCTGATATATACTCAGTTAGGAATTCTTCTAAATATGCTTAAGATAATCATAGAACCAAATTTTCAAAAGAGATCATTGTTTCCAGTCCAAGGAAGAGTAGCAAAATCAGACATTTAAGCATATTCGGGACCAGATATGGAGTCAGAAACATCTGAAGTAGATATGAATAAGTTTGCTCATAGAGAAGGTGGAATGAGATGCACAATTAGTCTATGACCACCACATGCACACAAAACTTACATCCACCACATGAGTCTGCATGATATCAATAAATGACAGGCAAAGTCCTAAACTTCCAAATCATATTACTTTTTGAGGGAATCCACTGAAATACAAGAATTGGATACTTTTGATGAAGGCATTAACATAATCACTTAGGAAGATAAATTATTTCTGACCATATCCACTAAAGGATAAATTCCAATGGAAGCTAGCTCACCAAGTCAATATCTGGGCCTAACATCCTTCCCGCCTTCTCTTCATTTCTGACCTGAAACTGTCATCTATGAGGATGTGGATATACCTTGAATAAGATAGTAGGCAATGATGAGCGTGCTGTAAATTTTTCTAAATTAATATTCCTACACTGCCTTGCAGCTCTTTGACCTAAACATGAATTCCAAATTCATTAGGAAGGTAAAAGCAGACATACCAATACTCGGACCGGCAATCCTTTCTTCCGTAAGATGTCGACTACTCTTCTACCAACACCACCAGTAGCTCCAGCTACCAGGATAATACCAGAAGTATCCATGGCCTTTACTGCTTTACTAGGCGATGGACAGGATAGTTTCTCTATCAGAAATTCAATGAAATTGACGATTCTGAAATGTGAATTCTTGTTAGTAAGGGGGACACAAGTTCTCCATTTTAGATGCAATCAAAATTGGAATAGACACTATGTCTGACCTTAGCAGGTGATGACGGTCCATTGAAAAAGTATAAAAGTTTTAATAAATCTCCCGAAGTCCCAATTCTGCTTTCCAGCTTCTGCTGATATAGGCCTACCAATTGTTCTTGAAGAGAGACAAAGTAAGCTTTGTCTGTAAACAAAGGACTGTGGTCTGTCATTAGGTTGAAGAAATGGTTTAGGAAGTGGAGAGGACAGTAACTGAGGAAGCAAAGATTTGTTCGAAAATTTTCTACCAAAAGGAGATGAACAACCCTGCAGCGACAATTGATTGAGCCATGCAAGTTAAATTCATCGTGAACTTGGAGATGACAGCAAGTTAAATATCAAGTTATGCGACTATAATCACGCAGGAAAATTTAGTTTAGATATAGAAATGTATAATATTGACATAGACACCTTCCCGTTGTTCACTCTCATTCAGTGTCATGGGAAGTCTTTTGGCTCAAATTCATTATCATCCCCAAGGACTCTTGGACACGGTCACAGAATAGAAATGAGGGGGATGAACTTCCAAAATAAACACAAATCATGGAATAATGGGGAAAATTAAAGGAACAATTTGGATACAGCTTGCAACACATATTTTTCTTTTGTTAGAAAAAAAAAAAAATTACTTTAGATAAATGAGACACCCAATGGAAAAACCCAATTGGATTTGTTTACATTTCATTTACGAAATTAAAGGTTACAAGGGGTGGCTTATTTATAAGCCAAAATTCTCCAATACCCCACATTGCTAAGCAATGTGGGACTACCACATTTCAACACTCCCCCGCAAACTCAAGGTGGACAAACCGACAAACCTTGAGTTTGGAGTTACAAAAATAATTACAGAAAAAATTATTATAAAGATTGCCGGTACTAAGCCGGGAAGTCGCCGGTACTGCGCTGGGAGGATGCAGGTACTGAGCCGGGAAAGTTGCCGGTACTGAGCCAGGAGGTTGCCGGTACTGAGCCGGGAGAAAGCCGGTACTGAGCCGGAAAAGTTGCCGGTACTAAGCCGGGAGAAAGCCGGATGGTCGTCAGGAGGTAACTGGACTAAAGCCGAAAACCTTGCTCTAATACCATGTTAGAAATAAAAAAAAAAAAACTTACTTTAGATAAATGAGACACCCAATGGAAAAACTCAATTGGATTTGTTTACATCTCATTTATGAAATTAAAGGTTACAAGGGGTGGCTTATTTATAAGCCAAAATTCTCCAATACCCCAAATTGCTAAGCAATGTGGGACTACCACATTTCAACATATTTTCCTTATTATTTTTCTTTATTACTATGTAAAACTAAAAAGTTGGTGATGAAGTAAAAGCACACAGCTATAACGCAATAAATAAATAAATAAATAAAAGGAGAAATAATTATATTTTCAGGTATTTGGCAAACACCTGAAATTGAAAATGAGGTCAAAGTAAAAAATTTGTAAAAAAATTTCAAGTCATTGTAAACCTCATGTAAAATGACTGAAATGCCCCTCAAGTTTCAAAATATTTAATTTCACCCCATATATTTAAAAAATAATCAATTCTTGCCTTCTATTTGATTTAGCGGATAAACCTCATGCAAAATGACTGAAATGCCCCTCCAAAATTTTTTATAAAAAATGATATATAAATAAAAAGTAATGATTTTTAAATAGAAATTGATGAATTTGAAGGTTGCATATGATAGTTTTATATTCTTCTCTTTCCAAGCCAAGTAGGGCTTCTTTATTAGTTGGCTAACGACAATTGAATTGAAACCAATTTTATCGCAAAAGTGTATCTCAGGGATCATGTTGAAATTAAAACCTTAGAGACTAAAATATTAAAATTTTGAAAAAAAAAATTACGCCACGCAGCTGCTGCTAGCCTACAATTGGCGCTAAAATGACATTTAAAACCTACATGAGCATCATTCTGTCTCATCGATTTGTCTAAAAAACTTACCTCAGGGACCCGAGGGTTGAAATTGATACCTTAGGGACTACAGTTTCAAAAGTGAAAGCCACATGAACCTGGACGATAATTAAGCATTTTCTGTGTAAATACATAAATCATTAAGAGTGTCAAATGTCAAAAAATATTTTCTTGAAAATATTTTTAAAGAATAACCAAATATTGAAAAGGAAAAAAATTTCTTGAAAGTGTTTAATGAAAAGTTATTTACTAAAAAAATAGTTTTACAAGAAAAAAACATACCTATATTTTCATGAGTGAGATGCATCCAACATCAGAATAATATTATGTTTTCAGATTAATGATGACCACATATAATAACTAGTCGCAATATGCCACATGCAAGTTCCTCTTTCTCGAAATCGCCTATTTTTCAAACTCGAGTAATTGTCACCTGTTTTTCCTTTTCCTATTCAATTTGGGAGAAAAGGACTGCAACAAAAATTCAAATTTTATATCTGCGGGTATGCCTGTTATATATAATATAATCCTAAAACTATCAACCATGCATATGAACACTAAACTACTAACACGTTATACATGCAATACACTCTTTTTTTTAATATCTACTCGTTAAGATTATTACACTAGGCTTATTTTTTACGAATTTTATTAATGGTCAGAATTTGAGGGTATAATGTGCCAAATTATAATTCTTATCTTTTTATATCTAGTTTATAAATATTATTAATTAACAGTATCAGTTGTGTGATTCACAAGAAAATGACAATTTAAAACACAACAGATCGCTTACTACAAAGCAAATGTCTTAAACAATAGAGAAGCTATATATTCTTACGAAATTAATGATAATTAACTTCCTTACAATCAACCCAACAGAGCGCGGGTTCACAAAGAAATTAGCTAGCAAGTCTTTGAAGGAATAATTCAGATGAAAATCAATTCATAGTCCTGATTTAATTTCTTGGTACTCTTGATCTTGCTCTTCCCCTTTTTTTAATTTGATAAGGTTGATTACCTATGACAACTTTCCTTATGTTTCATGAGACTTGGCATTTCATATATATCTTCGAGTACGGATCAATTCCCAAGTCAGTCTGATCTTCAACTAGATAAGTCTACTTCTATGTGGCCGGAAAAGAGACCTGGACTGGTATGCTGAGCGGATTACATCAACCCAGAGATCATAATGTAGCCAAATAAACAAAATGACTGGGGCAGCAAACGAAACGATTATAAGAGTCGGAACCTTTGTCATTTTGCTCTCACAGATCAAAAAACAGGTTGCAGAGAAAGCTATCACCATGCCAACTATAGAGATGAAGAGTGCCGCGAATCCAGACGTCAATCTTGTAGGTAACGACTGAAGGAAATCGTTCTCAGTGTAACGTGATGTCAGAATCGACAAGAAAATCGATATCGAAGTCGTAGAAGATATAAATGCTATTGCATCTGATATGAAGAATACCATAAACCAGTTGCTTCCTAAAAAGACAGGAGGCCCTGTCTGTTGATTGTCGCCGCCAGGCAGAGTGAAGGCCGCAGCAAAAACGACAGTGGCAATCAGTGTTGCCACTATCATGCAAGAGTTTGAAGTGTCCTTCATCCATTTTTCACCGGCTTCCTGTAAACCTTGATGCGCCTTTGTAAACAAATCCCTCGGTGTTTGGCCGTCTAAATTCTTCATGTTTGCGCGTGGAGGTGGCAAAATCTTTTCTATCTCCTAGAGTGATCGAGGCGTAAATTGACAAGAGAAGATTGCGACCGGCCGGTCTGTTCATATATGCTATGCATGAAAAACATATACAAAATAAATGAAATGACGGGAACACTTACATTAAACCAAAGCAACTCCCGTTGCATTTGAAGGGCTGATCCTGATACGATATTTAGCCGATCTGGAGGAGCTAATTGCCCAACTAAGTGCAGCATGTTGTTATTATTTTCGTCAAGGAACCCTGCAATGATGTCCCTCATAGCGCCTAGCTCATATATCAGACTGAACACATTCTCTTGTCTATGTAAAACAGCAGCATGAAATAAAGTCATGCCCCTTTTTTTCAGCGCTCGCACGAGGTCAGGGGTAGAGCGTATAAGTATAACTAGAAATTCAGCATTCCCTAGTTCTGCAGCTTCAAAAATTAAATTCAAATGATTGTCAACCAGCTCATAGAACTTTCTCTCTGGTAATTTCACAATCTCTTTCCAGAGGCCTTCAACCAATTGATGGGCAAATGTCCGCATCAAAGCTTTGTCATAGAACTCTTTGAACCCTATATAGGATGAGAAGAAAAGATCCATTCAAAAACCATTTGACAAGATCCAATATGACAAGAACTGATAGAAAGTTTTATGCAAACATGAAATACAAAATAAAACATTTAATGTGGCTATTTGTTTCCTAATTATGGACCCATTATAAGTTTAATACTCTCTCTTTTACCTTTTGACACAAGGAAATGCGACATGCTTTATCGATCACAATGCTAATGATTTTCATTTTTTGCATATATATAGGTTAAGACAAAATTATTTACATATATATGCTTCTGATGCTTAAAATCTAGTTCCATGGGAAATACCACTAGATTGATTTGATAACTATATATAGTGGTTTCCCAGCAGTGTCCTAGCTGAACAATGGATCAACTTTGTCTGTTTAGTCAAGATCTCTAATTGCGTTGGATCAACATATCTATTGTTTCTGCCACACTTATTACTGTAGGCCGCAGAGTCCTATACAGCTACTTTCAGTAGCTTTTGTTAACTTTTGCATATTACAAGACTGAAATTTCCTAGAGAAAGCAAAAAACTCGTTTAAGATTTAATTAATGAGATCATATAAGACTAGTTTTTTCACACCAGGGCTATTTGAGTTAATATATACGCACGACATAAATAAAGAAAGCTATGATCAGAATCAAACTAACAGTAGCTTAAGCATCTTTGCCAGACCGACAGTTGACTTCTGCTGCCAATTGCACCAGGTTTTCTGGCCAGCTCCTGCAATGCGATCTTCCCATGTTTATCCTGGGCAATTGCTAATGTTTGATCCTTTTCAAGAATTTTAACTGCGATGTCTGTTCAAAAGATTGGTTAATTAAGAAAAAGTTGGTTCAAACATGTCGTAAACCGTCACTAATAATTAAAATAACCAGTAATCAAGAGTTAGAACATACCATACATATCAGTGTTAATCGTAGCAATAAGGAGATCAACGCGTTCTCCATGAGCCAGTTCTTCAAAAGGAGTCACTGAGAACAAGTACGACACCAATGATCTACGTCCATATAAAGCTGCTATGTGAAGTGGTATTTTGCCACTCTTTGATCGGATCAACAGTAGTTTATGATTCATTTTCACCAATACCTCGGCAATTGTTAGGGCTCCCGACAGAGCAGCAGAGCACAAGGCTGTGTTTCCTTTTATGTTTTCAAACTCCAAGTCAGATGGAGTCATCCATTTCACCAGTTTTTTCACAAAAGCGGTACGTCTTGCTACAGCTGAAATGTGAAGAGCTGTCTCCTTCCACTTTGTTACGGGAACTCGAACAGCATTCGGATATTTCTCAAGCAGAACCTTAGCAGCTTGCCAATCACCTTTTAGAGCAGCTTGATAGAGGGGAGCACGCAAGTGAAGGTATTTGTCAGATCTTTCCCCTGGAATTTTGAAAGAAGTGGCTGTATTATAAGAGATCACCCCAATATTTTTTGTGATAAATCATGCCATTTATAAGCTAATAAGGTGGAAAAAAAAAGCCCGTCATAAGGTACTCTTCGTACAGCAAAAGCCTTCATGAGTATACGTTCCGCTTCTAAATTAAGAGTCGATCGAAAGCTTATTCGTGTCTCACAAGTCACATGTCTATGAAAACATTGAAAAGTATCTAAAAAGAAAAAGGTAGCAGTTTTTTCTTCTGCAGCACTTACTTTCACGAGGAATTTCAGACGTTCCTTGAGATATGACGACCAAGCTTAGGTCCTCTAATGCTGTTCTAGGCGTGTTGAGAGCAACCTTTTCCAATTTTTGTCTTTTTTCTATTCGCGCATATATGGAATAAAATCAAATGCAAAATTATTAATTAATGAAGTATAGTACAGTACTTGTAGTTCGAATATGGTGATATTAGTGTAAGGAGACATAAATAAACGAACCATGCTCATACATATATATACTATAGCAAGTTAAATGAACCTAAACAATGAAAAACGTTGTCTGTAGACACAAGTTGCATGCAGTTGCTTGGCATGTGATCTTAGTTTGCGAGCCAATATATATTTATAGGCCGGACAATGACAATGCTAAGCTAGCTAGCCTATTGCTCGTGAAACATAATTTATTATTTTTGATAAACTTATATATATATATATATATTAAGGATTAATTACACTTTGCACCCACGTGGTTTATAGGTCCTAACACTTTGCATCCTGTGCTTTCAATTTTAAGACATTTCACTCACATGATTTGAGCTTCCTTCAATTTGCACCTCGTTGTCTATTATCCGTTATTTAGAACAGAAAAGCCAGTCACTTCTTCTGCACGTGGCTCTCTTCTCTATTTTGCCCCCAATATTCAAAATGTCTAATTACACTTTACACTCATGTGGTTTGATTAGTCTGACACATTGCACCCCGTTCTTTGATTTTTGAGACACTTTGCACCAAAAAAATTAGTCACGCATTCTGCATCCAGTTGATTTTTCTGTTCAAAATAACAGATAAATTGACGGGGTGTAAAGTTTCAAGACTTCCAAACCACGGTGGTGAAATGTCTCAAAATTAAAAGAACAGGGTGCAAAATGTTTATATACCTCCAAACCACATGGGTGCAAAGTGTAGTTAACACATATATTAATCTATTCTAGTTTCAAAGTAGTACAACTAGCTCGTATATATGAACCCCCAATACGACAGCATTCACAGGAATATATACCAATTAACTTCATGATTCATGGATTGCAGAAAAGAAGGATATGATGTTTAGTTAGCAATGATTCCATCAATCCCTGCTGCTTACTTAATGACAAAGAGAAACAGAAACATCTGCTGTATGAGTTAACCAGATTTACGAAACAAAGTTCAGTACCATTAATACAAAGATCAGAGGAGAGATGAACTGATCAAAGGGATCATCAAACACTAATATTGTACAAACGCAATCGTTAACAGGTTCCCTTCAAGACCCAATCGAAAGCTTATAATTTGCGTGTCAATGGGAAAGAGAGTGCTTACTTTCATGAAGAGTTTCAGTTCCTTGACATATTTCGAACTCTAAGGCTGTTGTAGGCATGACAAAATTTTCTGCATATATGGAACAAGAACAGATAGAGAATAGTTAATTGAAGTATATTGCATGATTATTAGTTTGATTTTAGTGATATAAACAGACCAATTATAAGAAATAAATGGATAAGCTCATATGCTAGCTAGCTAGCTAGCTGCAGATTAACGATATTATAAAGGGAAAGGGCATAGCAAAGATAAAGATTTAGAGAGGAAAAAGGAATGCATTACGCTGAATGAAGATTTGACTTTGACGCCTCTAATTAACTGTTCGATCTCAGCTAAGTAGAGTTAGATATTGAGCTTCTGAAGCCTATTTGAGCAGTCAAAGGAAAAGTTTGCAGGCCAGAGAGCTAGCTTTGCTGCATACAAAGTTAACCTGCAGATTTGCGAAACAAATTTGATGGAGATCAGATTGAGAAGAGAGATGCATGGACACAAAGGAATCATGAAACACTATCTTGTCTTTATAGAACGACGTTATTGACTTCAAAGTACTTTGGAAGTTAGTTGAGCAAAATAGTTTTTCTGAACCTACTCCTCTTTTTTTAAAAGACAGTTTTTGGCTCGAAGCAAATAACATTTTAAAATTATGAGTTCAATTATTCAGATCAATTTCTTCCCATGATACGCAAGCAATGCTTTCGTGAGAGATTGACGTCAGTACACTGCTCGATCGATCGAGGCTTATTAGACCGACACCTTTTGTTTTCTAGCATTTTTTTAACTAATTATGAATTAAGAGATGTCTACATTAAGCTTCAAGAAGACATTTAACGTTTGAGAGCTAATTGAAATTAAGCCCCGATGTGAAAGAAGAAAAGCGCATACGGGCCTATACAAAGAGTACTCAAGTCGATATCACTACAAAAAAAAAGGCTTTTAGTGACGAAAATTTTCCGTCACAAGGTCCGTCAACATAAGAGCGTCACAAACTGTATTTCATCACGAAAAGTTTTTAGTGACAAACTTTTTTCGTCACTAAATACCATGATCGATTGGTAAATTCATCGATCCATCGTTGAAACTGAAATGGTCGATCGATGAAATCATCCGTCGGTCAGTCTTTCTTTGGAGATGATCGGTCGGAAGATGATACCAATCGATCACGGAGTTTATGACGATCGATCAAGTACATAATGGTGATCGATCAATAAATATTGATGATCGCTAGTCTCAGGACTACCGATCCGTCGGGTTTGTTTACTCGATCGATTATTTGAATTGGACGATCGGTTGCTTATTTCAGCGATGGAACGATGATTTCCTGCGTGATCGATCGGTGTCATGTAACGATCGATCGTTTTAATTGGATGATCAATCATCTATTTCTCAACCGTTCGGTCGTTATAACATTGATGGATCACTTTCACGGACCCGATCGGTTGATTATATTACTAATCGATCATTATTTTAGTCGTGTTAATATTGACGGTCGATCGGTAGTATTCGCTATATATCGCAATAAGTGATCAATCATTGTAATTGACGATCGAACAGTAATAACATAATCAGGTTTTTTACAAAACAATAATAATAGAAAATATTATACAACACGTACTATTACAATAACAATACAATAATCACATTAATGACGTCTCACCAATCACACTTAAACAAATATATTATATTTTCCCGCAAGTATTGCATGACATAAATGTCTACGTCTCCCGTAAAATTCGGTTGGATTTCCCTCATGTGATCACGGTACTACAATACCACTGTTCTGAGTTCTCCGTCGTCCTTCCCATTGTACTGTATGATATCTACATCTGTTCACAATACATGCAGAATAACGCATCACTCGTGTATCAACCCCACGAGCCAATGAATACAATTCATTGACCGATGTACATGGATTTTGAGAACGTAATGTTTGAACCTACAACAATCATTGGAACGTGACATTTGTGCCAAGCTGATAAATCCTATCTCATTCAAGATTGTACATTCGGAATTCAACTTGTGTCCATCTATACTTGGAGAAAATTCATAAGTATCTCCCCCCAGTTCCCAAGTACACACACCAGCGTTAGGGGCAGACATCAACAACGATAATTGTATGACGTCATCCATCAAAACTAGAAGTATACCCAGAAGACAAAAGGTAGATGATACTGAACTTCCTTCAAAACTGGACAGAACACAAGTATCAAACTCGTCCAACGATGAATACACAATCTCAAATTTTCTATATTTTGGACAATTCAAGGGTTATTACTCGATAAACGCATATTTTTCGCGTCTGAAACCTTGAACGGGTCTAAGGGTACACACATTATATCCCAAAAATATACCAAAATTGAACAAGTAAAAAATACTCCAATATTCATCATTTATGCTTCTCAAACTTCATAATTCATTTCCAGAACTCAAACGCATCAATAATCAAACATGTAAATAGTATAAATGATACACATAATCATTAACTTTGCACACTGCCTTAACCAGTGATCGATCGACGATTATCGGCGATCGGTCAAAAATTATATGGAAGACCGATCGTCTAAATAATATGATCGATCGTCACACCTCCATCTAACATACGATCGATCATATGTATTCTATCTAACAAACGATCGATCGTTTATTACCCAAATCGTAAAACCCATGGCAACTCTCCCCACACCTCAAATACATGCCCAAAGCACTCCCAAATCATCCTCAATCAATTCTCATTACAATGTACATATTATAAATACCCTAATCTAATCGTCACAAATCATATCCACAATACCCACAAATACCCAAATAAAAAAAAACTCACCAAATAACCAACCAAATCTGTCACGCCCCAAAAATCAACATTTGAAATTTTCATTAAAACAACTTTGAGACATCATTTCCTTTATTCTAAATAAAAACGTCATCAAAACTTCAATGCTTTAAAACATAAACTTGTACAATTTTCAAAACAATACTACTCCCGTCCGCATGCCATCTAAGTATCATCCTTGTCACGTTCTTCAAAAATCTCTGAAAGTGGGGAAAATAATAACGGAGTGAGTTCGACAACTCAGTAAGCAAAGAATAAAAATATATATTATTTTCTTTGAAAATAATACTCAATTCAGTGAACAGAAATACATAAAATAAAATAGATTTTTCAGAAAATCCCCTTGACATCAACAGTAAGCCACATTGACCCCTGTGGCAGGGTTGTGCAATGACTTAACCGGCGGCCAAACCGAATTAAGCCAACAGAAAGTGGAGTTTGCCCTACTAAGACTTAGCCACGTACGCTAAGTGTGCACTAGGGAGAAACCCACACAGAAACCAATCCGAAGAATGGACGCACCAGTAATCAGTAATGAGTTGGTACCAACAGCAGCAGTAATCAGTAATCAGAACATCGCCTCGGGGTTTGAAAACAGTATAATATATAATATCAGAACTCAAATTTAAAATCAGAAATGATGTTCAGCAGAATACAGAATCTCTGAGAAATAATTCAGAACAGTCATATAAACAATCTCAGTAGGTCTTTTAAAATTCCACATTTGTTTTCAGAATAACATAAATTGCAATAAAATATTTTCCACAAAATCGTTTATGAAAACATGTTCATAATTTTTGAAGAAAAACAATATAGTAGCTCCTCTTACCAGATTTTCTTCAACAATCGAACCACCCTAGAATCCACGTATTGCAGTGACCCAAAAGAACCGAAGAAAATCGAGAAACTCAACAATGGCCAAAATTGACCTAGAGAAAGAGAGATGGATCTCAAAAATGACTGATGTCGAAATTGAGAGGTGTGAATAATCTCTGAGTAGAAGGTCCCCTTTTATAGGGCGAATCAAAGTGTAACAACCCAAAATGGTTGCCCTTTCGGAATCCTCCATTAACCACCATAAATCGCTTGATTTATTGAGAAAACGTTAAGATCCTAACAATGGAGTTGAAAGGCCACGAAAATCAGTCGAAAAGGTGCTAAAACGGATATGAAATTGAAGAGAGAGAGAGGAAATTGATGAGAGAGAAACTGAAGGGTTGAAAACGGCGGCTAGGGCATAAAAATCGAGATTCCAAAGTTTGGGGAAGAAGAAGATCAAAACACACCGTTTTACTTAAAAATTCAATTCGGGCAAAACGTGTTTAAATAAAATAAAACTTCACCATATAAGGAAAAACAACAAAGGTGCCTCAGTGGTCATGAGCGCCCTCTCTCCTCCTTTATTGCCTGGGTTCGAATCCCAGCCTTGCAAAAACAATGTTTTCTTCTCTCTTTTTTTTCTAAAGACCGGGTTTTCACAAAATCATTCCTAAATCGTAGTATAGGTCAAGTATATTACCTCTTGCACGAAATCAACACCAAAATGAACTAAATCTCAACATAATCCCACAATTTTTCCCCAAAATTTTCAATATTCACCCGGTTAAAAAACTAAGAACTTGAGCTTAGGCTTACTCTTAAGCTATTCTAAATACTCTTCCAACTAAAAAAGTAGTGTTTGGATCAGGTTTGAAGTGGAAATCGCTCATTGTTGCAAGCTTTCGGTTTCCTCTGGCCGTTGGTGTGTTTTTGCACAACACCCATGACCTTAGAGCATTTGGGCATTTGAAGCTCGATAAACCACGATCGATCAGTAATTATACCGATTAATCGCTAAGTTTTTTGAGCGATCGATCGGTAATTCCCGCCAAGTTTTTTGAGCCATCGATCGTTATGTTGCAACGATTGATCCTTTGTAAAAAACGATTGATCCTTTGTAAAAGCTTAAACGACACCATCCTTCACCGATCTATCGTTATGTCACTGATCGATTGATGATTCTCTATATTAAAAAATGATTTTTAACCAGACAAATTACTAAATTATTAAAAATTACTTTTACTTAGAATGTCATCTTAATACATACGTCATACTTATATCTTATAATCATGTGTTAAATAAGTGTTATATCACTAATTTATGACATTAATATATTTCTCATACTAACTCTTACAAAATATTTCTATGATACAACATGTACAACTTATACATGTTTTCCTAAATATTAATAATATATACTTGATCTGTTTTTATGTAATCTAAATACATCCTAACATGCTTTGTTCATGTATATTTTGTATTTGCAAACATTTAAACTCACAATATTCATTCATTAATTCTTAAAAACAAAATTTCTGACGATAAATCAATATCACACACTATCGATCTTCATTTTCACTTAAAACGACGTCGTGAAAAGTGATCAATCGCTTTATATTGAAGATTGATCGCTTCATGCAACTAAAACAACCATGCATATAAATGATCGATTGTGTTACAAATTATTGATCGATCAGTTTTTGTAAACTAAAACGACGACGTATTGGAGGATCGATCCGTACATCACGGATCGATCAGAAAATGTTAGACAATCGGTCGTCTTGACATATCTAAACAACACCGTCCTTCACCGATTGATCAGTTATCCTAAATATTAAACGTACAATTTTTAACCACACAAATTACTTAATTATTAAAATTATTTTACTTATAATATCATCTTAATACATACCTCACACTAATATTTTATAATCATGTGTTAAATAAGCGTTATATCACTAATTTATGTTATATTAATAGATTCTTCATACTAACTCATACAAAATATTTCTATAATGTAACATGTACAACTTATACATGTTTTCCTAAATTTACCTACTCATTTTTACTAAAATTCTTATATTAATCGATCGCTATAAATTACAATTTAAATTATATTTAGATACTTATTTAAATTTTGCCAAACAAAGGGGATTTTCATCAATTTACGTATCTAAGTGATGGAAAAAAAATACAAATAAAAAAATACATAAACTGTAATCAAAGTCACTACATATCCACAAATAAACAGATGTCTCAAATACGTAAATAAAAACCCAAATAAAAATAAAACATAGTCTCAAACAAATAAATAAAAACAAAAATCCAAATATATATCCAAAATAGAAAGTAAAAACATAATAAAAAATCAAGGTGGAACAATATCATGGAAAGTCGCCACGTCATCATATTTCCAGGAATATTTTGTGGATTTACCTTTGTCTTGAACTCTTCCAGGGTCTTCTTAATTTCTTCCAACATGTCGTCGACGTGCGTCGTGTGAGCCACGACCGTCTTGCTACGCAGCATCGCAACAGTGGATTCCCCTTCAAAGGTGGCCCGAAGCTTCTCTTGGTCTTCCTGGAGCCACTCTATCTCCTTCTCCAATTTCTCGATATGCTCCTCAAGAAGCCGTAAAGCAGACCTTTGACATGGCTGTCGAGGTCCATAAATAGCTACGCCACCCAGGGAGGAGGCACTGAAGGAGCTCCCGTCTCGAGAAGTGCCTCTGATCTGCTCGGTCCAGCGCCGATCGATGGTATTGCTGCCTCATCTACGGTCGCTACTGCTCTACGAGCAAACCGACGTGTCAATGCCCCCTCTTCCTGGACAAGGTGAACTTGTTCAGTGTGCTCATAACCCCCTTCCGAGTCCCCCCGCTCACAATCACGACACCTCGGGAAGTGAGGAACTAAGTCAGAAACGCGTCATACAGGAGGTTATAATCCTTAATTCCCCGAGCCTCATCCATAATCAGCTCAAATATGTATAGCGGGAAATCTATCCGCTTCTGCTGACCCGACAAGAACGTGCATTGAGCTCTAGCAAATGGACACTTTGTACCATGAGTTCTGCCATCCATGTTCGGCGTCCAAATGAGGTGCAAAATCCGCCAATAAGCAGTGAACTCACTCTACTTGATTATGCTGCCAACAACTGCAGAGGTCTCCCTTATTATCAGAGTCCACAGATTCTGCTCTGATGTCCTCTACTCATCCGTTAGCGATACCACCAGGAAGGAGGGAGTCTTGGGTAGAGGGCAATGTATGAAATCGACAATGACGTCTGCCGAGAATATGAACTGCACCCCCTAGCACTTCCAGCTGCAACTCAGGTGCTATATCTACCAAGACAAGTGCACAGAAGAAATCGTGCACTAGGGTGTCCACACAAAAATCGTCTACCCAGGAGAGCTGATAGAAATAATGCTCATCGTACAACAACTCATCAAAATCTGAGAGCGTCACTGGACGCTCTTTGGCCATAGCCCACCCCCTCAAGTACTCAATCCACCTCTCCAGGGTCATCGCCATATGAGTGGCCTCCTGCTTTTGGGACGACAATCCCACCCGAGTCCTTGAAGTGCGCGAATGCTTGGCTCCTGACATTTTTGGTATGCTGCAACAATTGTATATAAATATGTGTTAATAAATAATCACAATAATATAATTAAAAATTGAAATAATTAAGCTGCAACAAAGTGACGATCTATCGCCAATTACAACGATCAATTGCTAAATGTAACGATCAATTGTATATTTAAGCGATCGATTGCTTATACAAAAACTGTGTTTTTAACCTACTGATCAATCGGTGAAATGTGTGATCGATCGCTGAACTTGGCGATGGATCAGTACATGCACCAAAACGCACCGTATTACAAAGAGATCCATCACCACTAGAAAGATTGATCGCCACATAATAAAACGAATCGTTTCAAATTAAATTTACTGATCGATCGGTAAGTGAATAAACGATCAATCATCTTCAAATAAAACACACAGTTTTAAGTAAAGATCAATTGATCACACATGCGATCAATCGTCTACAAATCTAAACTCACAATTTCGATCGTCGATCGAGCATCTCACGATCGATCATTGAACTCAGACGATGGATCGTCATTTCTCACCAACTACATAATGATGGATCGCCTTGAACACACGATCAATCTTCGCGGGGACGACTCGAAAAAAATTAGAGTTCCTAAAATAACCCCAAACATGCCCAAAATCACCCCCAAATTAATCTCTAAACAATCTTAAACTCATAAAATATACATTAATACTAAAAAAACTACATTTTTACGGACCTAAATGGATCATATGGCATATTTAAAAAACTAAACTATAAACGAATATAAAATCGCTTAAAAAACAACATAAGTACATACCTTTGACGTAGATGACTGGGGGAGAAGATTCCACACACTTTGGAAGACAATGCAGCACGAACTCGATCGTAGAAAGTTGAAAGGATTTGGTGAGAATTTGTGGAGATAACTGGTAAATATGAGTTCGACGGTTTCATATAATCGTTCGCGACAATCGATCGATACTTTTGGTTCCAACATGTGGCACTTTATCGTTCGTTGGATCAAAGATCAAACGATGATCCGAAAAAGTGACGGTTACGTAACACGTGGCAGAATTCTATTCGTTGCATCAATGATCGATCAATATAATATAACGATCGATCATCGTCTCACATTTCCATATTGTTACGTGTGACGATCGACTAGTGTTTTCACCGATTGATCACTGTACATTGCCACGTGTTAATTTTTAAACGATTGATCAGTTTATGTACTACCGATCGATTGGTAGCATGGTGACGGCGTATTTTCGTCGCCAAACAATTTGAATTTTGTGACGCAGCGTTTCATCATAAAAGTAACGATTGATCGTTTATGTACCGATCGAATGTTGTGTGACGAAACTTTTCTTCACAAACAAAATTAAGTTTTAGTGACGAAAATTTTATTTCGTCACACATCAAACCTTTAGTGACGAAATTTGTGACAAAAAGAATTTCCGTCACTAAAAATAGACTTTTTAGTCTGAGAATTTCGTCACTAAATATCAAATTTCTAGTATATATATATATATCGTGATCTTCATATGGGCCCAGAACACATTCACGTTTCAATTAATTAAACTGTAATTTATATTAAAGTCTATGACTATTATTTGTCCTTTGTAAAGTCAATTTGACTTTATAAAGTCTGTAATATTGTTAACAGTCCAACTTTTACCTCTGTTGGGGAAGCCCTTATATACACTGCTGCAGTACTCCTGGCTAGGGGTGTCCAAAATACCGGCCGGACCGGCCAAACCGGCCGAACCGGACCGAACCGGACCGGGTTTTATTCAAACCGGTGAAATTTTGTGCAACCGGGTTGACCGGACCGGAGAACCGGTGTACTCCGGTCCGGTCCCGGGTTACACCCATGAAAACCCGGGACCGGACCGGAGTATACTTCTCCAACCCGGTCCTTACCGGGGAAAAAAAAAAAAAAAAAAAAAAAAACACAACACCCGCCAGTCGCCAAAGCCCTAATGTTTTTACTTTTTAGTTTTACCTCAAAGTCAAAACGTGCGTTTTACTCAATTCCCCATTTCCCCTGTTGTGGCTGCTTAGACAAAAAAAAAAAGTTAGGGCTTTTTTGTCTCCTCTCTTATCTCTCTCCCCGTCTCCATTCTTTTCTCTCCCCATCTCCCGCCGCACCTCTCATTCTCCCTCCCGCAGCCCCGCACGCCAGCCCCGCACGCCCCTTACCTCGCGCAGCCCCTTACCTCGCCCCGCACGCCAGCCACGCCAGCCCCGCACGCCCCTTACCTCGCGCAGCCCCTTACCTCGCGCCCACGCCAGCCCCGCACGCCAGCCACGCCAGCCCCGCACGCCAGCCCCGCACGCCCCTTCTGCATGTAAACGGGTTTTGTAGTTCATCCAATTTCTGCATGTAAACGGGTATATTCTTGGATAAATCAATAATGTGATTCTGTATAATACTTAGTTTCTTGGTTAATGGTTATCATTATGCTGAGATTCACAATTATTCCTTCCAGTACAGATTCCGAATTTAGCTCAGATCTATCTTATTGGTTTCTATGAGGAACGTGAGTTTGCGTTATACGCGTCCTCCATTTCTAATGAGCTCAAAGTCCCTGTTAGGTAACTTTGTTTCTTTCCTATTAAATAATGGGAAATATTTCTCCTAAATTGTCGTCTGGATTTGATTTGTGGATGTTGCTATGTATTCTTGTTTTTGCCGTGCATATCAGATACTTGAGAGAAGACAAGCCACATGGTTCAGCTGGTGGGCTTTATAATTTTAGAGATCTGATCATGGAAGACAACCCGGTATTAGTCTTTGCTGTTGTCTTTGTCATAATTGCA
This sequence comes from Myrica gale, assembly GCA_963930655.1. Classification (NCBI taxonomy): domain Eukaryota; kingdom Viridiplantae; phylum Streptophyta; class Magnoliopsida; order Fagales; family Myricaceae; genus Myrica; species Myrica gale. The sequence continues at coordinate 11,099,893 of OZ005603.1, read as the reverse complement.
AATATTTCTATTTAAATTTGTCTTTTCTCGTCTTTGGGATTGTAATTTCAACCTTTAACGGTCACCCATTATGTACTACTGTACCCAAACTTACCTATGAGGTTATATGTAGGAAAATAGAGTTTTAATGGTGGTGCTTGAATTTTATTTGGCAGTCGCATCTTTTCTTGCTCAACTGTGATGTCTGCTGTAGTTTTCCGCTACCAGAAATGCTTGGTAATGAATTTCTTCTTGCTGAGATTTGTGTTCTTTTTGCTTCTTGTAACTATCTAACAGATTTTGATGGTTTTGTAGTTCTTTCTGAATGGTATGATCTGTTATATGCAATGCATAGGTCTTTAATAAAGAAAAAGATTATGCTATATCACTCAGTTTCCACCGTTTGCTAAAAAGCTTCTTGAATTTTCTAAAAACTGCTTGTACAGCCAAGACACATGCTATTTTGTTGTTTTTTTTCACATTTGATTGATTAATTTGTAACATTCTCTAGGTTTATCTTTTCAGTTGCATGAACTCTCTTAATATGTTCTTCGACATCATTGGTCAGTAGGCAAAAAGTAACAGCACAGTGGAGCTAGCATCTGCACATGTTTGAGCCTTGAAGTCAGTGCATTGCATTGAGGTAAAAATTTGCTTACTTATTTAGTTAATTATTTAGTATAGTTACTTAGTTAATTTAGTATTTTACAGTATAGGTTAGGTTGTGAAACTGTGGAGGATGGGCTTGATTGGATCATTGAAGGATTTGGTGTTTGTGAAAATGTGGAGGATGGGCTTGATTGGATCATTGAAGATTGATTGAATATTTGCTATTTGCTATTTATGTATTAGTAATTTATTATATATTGTGAATTTGTGACATTGTAGTATATATTTTGATGCATTGTTTTTTCACATTTGCTAGATGGATAATCAATCTGAACCAACCAATATGTCTCCTGTAATTGACTTAGAGTCTGGCCAAGATTTCATTACTAGTCCTACTCCTACTCATTCCAACCAAAGTCGGCCTCCCAAACGTAAAGCATCTATGGTATGGGATCACATGACAAAGAAGACAGATTGTGATCCCAATTACCCCATGTGTTATTGTAATTACTGTAAGAAAGAGTATCTCTGTGACAGTAACAAAATTGGTACCTCGACCCTTAAGAATCATGTCTTGAAGTGTGAGAAAAATCCTATGAATAGGAGAAGAGGTACAATGGATAAAGGTCAAACACAGTTGTCTGGTAATACAGCCACTGAAGGAGAGAGTGAAAATGTTGGGCCTAGTTTGATAGTCCATAAGTATAATCCAGCGGTTTCAAGGCAAAAGCTTGCAGAGATGTGTATAATTGATGAGATGCCATTCAGGGTAGTGGACGGTCAAGGTTTTCAAGCCTTTATTAAGTCATTTATGCCTAGTTTCCAAATTCCTTCTCGTCAAACTGTGCAAAGAGATGTTCTAAAGACTTATGAAGATGAGAAGGAGAAGTTGAAAGGACTTTTTAAATCATGTGATTGCAGAGTTAGTTTGACTACCGACACATGGACCTCAGTGCAGAACTTAAATTACATGACTCTCACAGCGCACTTTGTTGATAATAATTGGAAGTTGTGCAAAAGGATTCTAAACTTTTGTCAAGTTCCTAATCATAAGGGGGAAACAATTGGGAAGTATGTGGAGGCTTGCTTACTAGATTGGGGTATTGATAGAATCTTTTCTGTTACAGTTGACAATGCCTCTTCTAATGATGGTGCAATTCGTTTTCTGAGAAGGTTTTTGAAGGATAATTTATTAGATGGCATGTATCTTCATATGAGATGTTGTGCGCACATTCTTAACCTTGTTGTTTGTGAGGGATTAAAGGATTGTGATGAGTCTATTGTGAAAGTCCGGAACGCAGTGAGGTATGTGAGATCATCTCCATCAAGGTTGGAGAAATTTAAGGTTTGTGCTGATTATATGAAGATTGGTACAAAGAAATTGGTTTCTCTTGATGTGCCAACTAGATGGAATTCAACATATCTCATGTTGGAGAGTGCAGAAAAGTTTCAAGCAGCTTTTCTAAGACTAGAGACTGATGATTCTTCCTTTAGTCGTGCAATGTGTGCGGGAGATGGACTTGGACCTCCCACGAGGGAGGATTGGGAGAAGATAAGAGTTTTTGTTATGTTTTTGAAGGTCTTCTTTGATGCTACTGTCAAACTTTCTGGGTCATTGTATGTGACATCAAACATATTCTTCCCTGAGCTTTGTCAAATTCAGTCACATTTGATTAGAATGTCTAATAATGACAACGCAATAGTTCGTAACATGGCAATAGAGATGAAGACAAAGTATGATAAGTATTGGGGCAATGTGGAGAAACTGAACATGATGATATTCGTTGCAAGTGTGCTTGATCCTAGAGGCAAATTGGGTGCAGTAGAGTATTGGTTGAAAAAAATATATACACTGGATATGGCAAATCTTTTGATATCATCTACAAAGCATTTGTTGGAGGCTTTATTTGATGAGTACAACATGATATATGGAGAGTCAAGCACGACATCTTCACAGCCACAGGTATATGATATTGTAGCATCTAATGTATTTCTTTTAATTATTCGTAACTTATAATTTATTCTTATTAATTATTTCTAATTTTGTACATAGGGTTTTGAGCCTCCATCTGCTAGTGTTTATTTTACCATGGATGATGCATCTGGCATTAGTGGCATAGAAGATGTCCCATATTTTGAGATGTATGCGCAAGATAATGAAATTGAGTATGTCAAGTCTGAAATTGAAGCATATCTAATAGATAGGTGTGAATCACGTAATATCCAATCTTTTGATATTTTGGCTTGGTGGGGGAGCAATAAATCCAAATATCCAATACTTGCGAGGGTGGCAAGGGATCTACTAGCCATGCCTGTTTCTACAGTTGCTAGTGAGTCGGCATTTAGCACGGGGGGTCGTGTGCTTGATCCTTTTCGCAGTTCTTTGTCTCCAGTCACAGTTGAGGCTATTGTGTGTTCTCAAAATTGGTTGAAGAATCCAATTAAGTTAGATATTCGGGATTCACTGGACGAAGTTGAGGTCTTTGAGGCGTTAGAATCAGGTAATACTATTATATTTTGTTTCTATGTTGGTTAATTTTTTTTAATTTTGTAAGTTCTAGTTTTTTTATGAAGATTTGAACATGTTTTTGTCAAAAATTATTAGGAATAATGTTTAACTCACGAGTGGCTCGGCTTGAGATAACTGAAGAGTGAAGACTAATTTGATTTGATTTCATGGTAAGTAATATTATTTATCTCTTTTTTATAATAATGCCAACTATATTGTTTATTAGTTTATTATCTCACGTCTAAATTTTTTTCCTTTTACAGCTTCCATGAGACTTGAGAGATGGACAATTCACAACCGGACAATGGATTGGAGTATTTTGTTGTTTGTTATGGCTTGTAATAGAGTAGTGTAGTTAGTAATTACTAATTAGTTTTACTTTTGTTATGGCTTGTAATAGAGTAGTGTAGTTAGTAATTACTAATTAGTTTTACTTGCAATTCTATTATCTTAAAAAACTAGGATTTATAACTCTTTAGTCTTTATCTTATGAGTTATGATAAATGATAATTATTAATTTATGATTTATTAACTTAAAAAACTAGGATTAGAACTCTTTAATTAGATCTTATTATTTTCTTCAAATGATAATGTAACAATTTTTATAAAATTTGGTTGAATATGAAGCCAAAGATTTCATGTAAAAATGGGCCAAAAAATTGAGGTAAAGAAATCCAAAACAATGGTCTCAAAACGTTCAAAGAAAACAAGAAAACCAAAATACTAAATTTTAGGAGGCCTAAACAGGAAAAGGCCTAAAAATTTTAGGCCCAAACCGGCCCAACCCGGCTAACCCGGACCGGTGAAACCGGAGACCGGTCCTCCGGTAGAATAAGATTTTCCGGACCGGTCCGGTCCGGTTTATATACATAATATTTTGACCGGTTTGACCGGTCAAACCGGACCGAACCGGAGATTGGACAGGCCTACTCCTGGCAATCACTGAAGATAATCGCTCTGGTTATAGGCCTGGTATCATCGAAGGGATATTCGGAAATTGTCATCATTAATCAAATTGAGATTTATTATTTTATGTAAACCAATTGACAGCTAGCTTCTTTGTGTTTTTTTTTTTTTTTACTTTTTCTTTGCTCGACTTGACATTTATTACAGCTTCAAGTACTGTGAATCATTAATTGACTTCATTAGTTCAACTTGTGTATGCCTATATATATATAGCCTATCCCTATGTTTCCGAATTTGATATATATATATATATATAGCTTAAACTTGCAGATGAGTTAGTTCTTTGTTGCTTAATAAATTCTAAACAGTCCAATTATAAGAAATTAATGGATAAGCTCATATACTGGCTGCAGGATCGATAATATATAAGGAATTATACAAATAATACACTAAGTTTTGACGTCTTTTTTAAAAAACTCACTAAGTTTTAAATTTTTTTAAAAAATTAACTGCGTTTATCATTTTGGTACCAAAACTCACTCGACTCAATGTCATTAAACTTGTTTAACGGAAAATTCATCTCACCTAATCGTAATGTGACACATGTCATTAAAATAAATAAAAAATATTTTTTAAATAAAAATAAATCTAAAATTTATAATAAAAAACATAATTAATTTAATATTCTTTAAAAAAAGGATCGAAGATGGTCCCCGATCATTTCACGGTGGAGGGGGATCTCTGGCTGTCGGGGGAAACCGTCTAGAACTGGGCGGCCAACGGAGGGAGGAGGAATCCCTCCTCCACCCCGGGCGGTGGTCTAGGGGACCTCCCCCATCCCGCAACAATGGTTGTGGGATGGGTGAGGTCCCCCCAATCGCCCCAGAGCCGAGGTGGAGGAGAGATTCCTCCCTCCACTGGCCGCCCAGTTCTGAGTGACCAAACTCCCTCGACAGCCAGAGGTGGCCCTCCCTCCACCGTGAAAGGATCAGGGGTCTCCAATCCTCCTTTTTTTTTTAAAAAAAAAATAATTAATTATTGTTTTTTATTATTTTTATTTTTATTTATTATTAACATGTGTCACATTGCGATTGAGCAGGGTAAATTTCTTGTCAAAAAAGTTTAACGGCGTTGGGTCGAGTGAGTTTTGGTACCAAAATTACAAATTCAATAAGCTTTTTAAAATTTTTGAAAATCCAGAAATTTTTTAAAAATACCTTAAAACTTATTGTGTTATTTATATAATTCCCTAATATATATAAAGATTAGAGAGGAAAAGGGCCTGCATGGTGAGACCAGGCATGCATAATAATCCTAACGTTTGAGATGATAAGCTAATCGTAAGTCCCGATATGAAAGAAGAATTTAAAGCGCATACCTATACAAAGAGTACTCAAGTCTATATATATGTTATATATGTCGCCTTCATCTGGGCCCAAAACACATATATTCACGTTTCGATGAATTAATTAAAACGTCATTTATATTAAAGGCTATAAGACTATTATTTTTCCTTAATTTGCTTAGTCAATTTGACTTATAAAGTCTATAAATATCATCAAACGAGGAGATTCTGAAATTGTCACCATTAATCTGATCAACATTCCGGGTCTTTCCCGGAGATTATGTTGTGCTTTCGCCCGTTTGGGTCAGCTCCTCTGTTTAGGGCTTGCTTTATGTTATGTTTTCACCTGTTTGGGTCAACCTCTATGTTTAAGACTTGTTTATGTTTACTTATGTATTTTTTCACTGTTTGTAATTACAGTTGAGATTGCATGGTTAGTTCTATAAGGGTGTCGGTCCCTCGACTTCGTTGACGGGCCTTCAGCTGTTGGTTTGTTACTTTCACGGGTTTCTCGTGTTTCCTAGGACTCTCGGGTCCTCTCGCTTTGGGCTTCGAGCCCGACACATTTGAGGATCTTGTATTCTCCTTCCAAGCCACTTTATTGTTGACCCCTCAACTCGCCGCTTGTAAAGCCCCTTGTGGGTCTTTTATTTGTTTTTCTAGCTTGTAATTTTTGTTTGTGTGTTTTTCTCGATATATAAACATAGATGTTTCAACAAAAAAAAAAAGGTTAATGTCCATTTTAGTCCCTAGGTTTTATGTCATTTATCAAATTAGTCCTTGGGTTTCAATTTTGATCAAATCCGTCCTTGGGTTATTTTCATTGATCGATTTAGTCCTTCCGTCCAATTCCGTCTCCCCGTGCACAGTCAGCTAACGGAGTGCCACGTCACTACCGATCATATCGCGACACGTCATTTTTTGAAAAAAAAACAAGGGAGGCAGACTCCCTCGCGCGACGAGGGGAGCTCGCCGGGGAGGGCTACTCTCGGCCGCCCATGATCAGGGAAGTGGCGGGGGTGGCTCGCGGCCACCCCCCGCGGCGGGAGCAGCCCTCCCCGGCGACGGGGAGCCCAGATCTGGGCTCCCTTCGTTGCGCGAGGGAGTCTGCCTCCCTCGTTTTTTTTCGCCGGGGAGGGCTGCTTCCCTGATCATGGGCGGCCGGGAGTAGCCCTCCCCGGCGACGGGGAGCCCAGATCTGGGCTCCCCTCGTCGCGCGAGGAAGTCTACCTACCTCGTTTTTTTTTCAAAAAATGACACGTGTCGCGATATGATCGGTAGTGACGTGGCACTCCGTTAGCTGACTGTGCACGGGGAGACGGAATTGGACGGAAGGACTAAATCGATCAATGAAAATAACCCAAGGACGGATTTGATCAAAATTGAAACCCAAGGACTAATTTGATAAATGACATAAAACCTAGGGACTAAAATGTACATTAACCCAAAAAAAAATACAATCATGGTCTTCTGACTCTCATTGGAAAATAGTTTTTCAACCTAGACCTCGTCTTGGTCTTTCACTAAAATCCATCCTGGGCGAATTGTTCATTATTTTGTGTGAACCGATGGACTGACTTCAATGTTTGAGTTCGAATTGAGATTTATTATTTTATGTGAACCAATTGACAGCTTCTTTTTTTTTTGTTTCTTTGCGCTGCCTGCTTCAACCTTATGCGTTAAGAGATGATGAAAGATATCTCATTCACACTGCAGATTGCTCCACGCATCTGATCTTTTGACTGCAAGTCTGCTATTATATCAAGTCATTAATCATTAACATTACTTATACTATTATATTATATCGAACGCGGCCTCCGTATCAAGTAATTAATCATTAACAGCACTTATACTATTATATCGAACGCGGTGGAGGGGTGACCAAAACAGTGAGGACTTGTGGGCAATGAAGCGTTCAAAGATGGGAGGGACGACGTAAAGTCTAAACCACGCGGGAGGATTCTTATCAAATATTTGATACACGTAATTAGTTTTTTATGTTCATAGTTCTGGCTATATCGGGAATACAAATTGTGTTGCAGTACTTCTAGAAACTCGTGAGGGCCTAGAGAACCAAAAGGAAATACTCACGGAGGGCCTAACTAGAAAGAAATAAATCGCTTAGAAAAAGAAAATATAAATAAGAGTTACTAGAACATGTTTCGGTATATATAATAAGTTTTGCATCTCTAATTACCATATTCTTTTCCATTAATTGTACCTTAAACTATTCAACTTGACATATTATACTATAAACATTTTTGCATATCTCATTCAATGCATGCGCGCAGAGTCTATATATCTGTAAACATTTGTTTGATGACGGTTAAATGGATTATATCTTAAAAAAATGGTCCCAAATATTTTTGTGGTGTTTAACCTATTTGTAACTGTTTGATTTGGAGTCTATCTTTCTTCTTTCAGTGTTTTATTCAGAGTACACTGCTGAATGAAAAAGAAAGGACGAAAATGGCTTAATCTGTTGAAAAAGGCGTGCGTATGCCAAGTTATATATGCTAAAGGACTCTAATGTACAAAGTTAGGAAAACGTACGTTTTGCTCGAAAATATTTTCCTTGCAAAACAAACACACTTTCTCTGTTATCCACGGACGGTATATAATTAAGATTTTATGTTGACTTAAAATTCATTACCCTCCCTAACATACAAAATTAGGAAAACAATTTGCTCGAAAACATTTTCTTGCAAAACAAACACCTTATTCTCTTGCATGTTCTTACTCTATTCTCTCAGATTCGGTTCTCCTTGAAAAATTCGATTTAGACCCTAATAACATTTAGAGCAGGTGAATATGTATTTTTTCTCTAATTAACAAAACAATAACAATTTTAAAACACGTTCTAAAATTATTCAGTCTAGATATGTATAATAATCAACTCAATCAACACATATGCAACGAAAAATTAAAATAAATTTCAATCACACAAAGAGACAAGGATTTGGTGACGAAGAAGAAAACCTTTGAAATATCATTCAAAGGAAAAACTACTCTGGGCTAGCAGCCACCTGAAATCCACTAAGAAGATATCCTTACAAACAGTGATTCAGACACAGACAACCTTAATTGCTTGACTCTGATAACTCTGATGTAATAACCTAAGCGTCCCTACTTAGACCCACTCTGTGCGACATTCACCTCAGACTTTTGAGGTTCTTCTTATGGATTCTTCACGAACATGCCTAGTTCTTCAGCACATTTTCAAAAACATGAAGGTTCCACAACAGGATGATTGAAAAATGAGAAAAACTGGTAAATATTGAGACATGAATCCTCTGAAATTTTTCTCTCAGAAAAAGGAGGCACCAGTATACTCAATAATAGCCTCAATATCCTTTTGGACGTCCTCTCACGAAATCTAGTAGGGTTTCATCATGTTTCACAAGGAAAGTCCAGAAATTCAGGTGTTTCTGAGATTCATCAAATTTCACTCGAGCGTGGATCGAGTGAGAATTGAACGCGATGTCACTGTCTGAATTCTTCAAGGTAGGCTTGAGAGTGGGTTGAGCATGAGTCGAACGTGAAGACATTGTCTGAAATCTTCATGGGAGGCTCGAGCGTGGGTCGAGCGCAAATCAAGCGTGAAGACTAGGGGTGAATAGTGGACTAGTCGGAAGCGGAATTTGACATTCCGACATCCGGTCCACAAACTAGTGGATGGCCAAAATCGACTCTGCTCCGCTTCCGACTCTTAGCAGAAGCAGAAGCGGACTTAGCGGAAGCGGATAGCGGAATTCCGACAACTTTTTTGGCCATATTTTTCGATCCATTTAAGATTTTTTCAATAAATGAAAATCTTACTCATTCATCACAATTCACAAATAAAATCCTAAAACATCTAATTGACAAACAAGTGTAAAAATAAATATAAAAACATGTACTTCACAGAATCCTTATTAAATAAATCCCAAATCAAACTTGAAATTAACTCGAAACACAACCAATCTAACACAATTTAATCTATGACTGAGAAACAATGTTAACCATTATATAAACATCAATAAACTGAACAACAGATTCACAACCAATATTCCCTTAATTCACGCCAATCTAACATAATTTAATCTAACACTAAGAAACAATGTTAACCGTTATATTAATATCAATACACTGAACAACATATTAACAACCAAATCCACTTGATTCACAACCAATATCCCTTTGATTCACAACCAATCTAACACAATTTAATCTAACACTGAGAAACAATGTTAACCATTATATTAACTTCAATAAACTGAACAAAGCATAGGGAAAATTCAAATGAACAAAGCATAAGAAACTGACTCACAATTCTCGGATCCTTTGCCACAAACTCTTAATCTAACAGATTCACACAATTTAATCTAACTCAATCATAGTAAATACCAATCTAATATCAATAGCAGTAGCTTATCCCAACCAACATGCAATAGTTGTGAGAGAGAGAAGGAGAGAGAGAGAGACATACAGGGAGAGAAGTACTGGAGGCTGGACCACTGGAGGAGACCCAATCATAGCCAATACCAATCTAATATCAATAGCAGTAGCTAATCCCAACCAACAGTAGCTGTGTGAGAAAGAAGGAGATAGAGAGAGAGAGACATACAGAGAGAGAAGTACTAGAGGCTGGACCACCGGAGGAGCACCGTCGCCGTGAAAGAGAGCGAGAGAGAGATAGAGAGAGAAAGAAAAAAAGAGATGTCACTTAATTTTAGGGCTGAAGTGAGAACTGAGGAAGGCCGAGAGGGTGGCAGCACTAAACAGGGGAAAGGGAAAATTTTAGGGTTGCAGCTGGGGGGGACTTCGGGGTCGGGGAGGGGAAGGGGAAATCAGGGCTGCGGCTGGGGGGACTCAGGGTCGGGGAGGGGAAAGGGAAATTAGGGATGCGGGCTGCGGCTGGGGGGGACTCGGGGAAGGGGAAGGGGAACATTAGGCAGAGGGCTGGGCAATGGCAAGTTTTTCTTTTTTTCCCAAAAAAACAAGTAAACGACGTTGTCCTATTTAAAATGGGACGACATCATTTTAAGTCAAGGGGAAAAAATAAAAAAAGGTATCGGAACCCGATTTTCCGTCGTACCGGCAGAAAAGTCTGCTTCCGTAAGTGGCCCAAAATGACCTTATGCTCCGATTCCTGGAAAAGGCGTAGCTTCTCTTCCCGGAAACGGTGACTGAAACGGAGCCAGAGCCGGAAGCCGGACCGAACTTATAAGCCTAGCGAAGACATGAACTTTTTGAACTTCGAGCGTGAGTCAAACGATAGACAGCTTTGGACATGAACTCAGAAACAAACTCTTGAACGACACAGGACAAAGACATACAACTCGATAAAGACAAATTTCGACACAAAATTTTGCCAATACAAAAATGCACTAACACTCCTGTCTCATCTCAACTCCATTGACAATTAATGTTAATTAAGCAAAAAAATGTTACTTCTATACATAGGTGATATTATCCATGCTTCACGGATTGATTACCGATAGAGTAGATAGGTCATCCAGTAAAAGAGGGAACCTCTACCCTCTCTCTAGAATCCATAGCCTTCCTCTGACTAACCCCCTCCCCAACACCCCTCTCCTCCCCTATATTGTTTCCCTTGGTTGAGATTTGGAAAAAAACCACCATCTAGTCACTTTCTTGGCCTTTTTCTTTTGTGATGTTCAAGACTAGATCTAGGTTGTTTGGGTACTCGCCGGTGACCACCCATACAAGAACATATTCAGTCCAAAGAAACATCGTGTAAAGGATTCAAAGTCTCGACTGTGACTTTAGAATAAATATTCATATATAGTTCAGGATTTGACCATCTCATTTAATGAGGTATGTGAGACAAAATGACAAATCGACTTGGTGGTTAAACTCTAACCCTTGAATGTTCATTTTAAAATCACAGTCGTGACTGTGAATCTCTTTGCATAATTTTTCTTTGGACCGAACCATTTTTGCACGCATACCATGACAACTTCAGTCATGTCCCCAAGCATGCATCTCTATCTCAACTCTTTTTCTCCTCCCTTTAGGGCGTTTTTGGCTGTTCTTTGCAACCACATTCTACGCAGCTGATTCTCGTTTTTGTTCTCTCAGTAACACCTAGCTTTTTGTATGTCAAGACATCGTTGTCCATATGATTAGTTGTCATCGGATACATATATAGATCTTGATTACACATAACAGAAATTTAAGGAGTCTGAACCTTATTATGTTTGCTAGTAGACATCTATCATCCTCTGTTCCTAGAATATCACCATGTAAAGATGTTCAAATTGGTTGCTTCAATTCATCTCAAAGACAAGAAGTTACATAGTATTTTGGTTCATAGCAAAAAAAAGACATGCCAATGCGATTCTAATGCCATCTGCAAGAAGTTGGCCTCCTCACTTTAGTGGGAGTAAGTACTTCATTAGCAATAATTTCTATGAACTCGAGTAGTTCAAATGACAGCATGAGGGGTTCAAACCACCACTTGGGCAAATTAAAACTCGTGACTTAAATGGAGAGTTGGTCAGTGGATTGGTCAGTCTTTCCAGAGTTTGTTGTGGCGGATAAACTTAATTACTTGTACGGATATTAAGCGAGGTCTGTCCGAACTCAGTGTATATGAATTGATGTCTAAATTTTTCTCGTTACCAAAAAAAACATACTTCGAAGCACTCTTTAGCGGAGTGAACTTATTCAGTACAAAGTGCTGCAATTCAACCACCCCCTCCTCTGTATGATCTAGATATTATTTGCTGGCTAACTCTTTCAAAAAGTGATTGAAATACCATTACAAGATAAAATTATTAAAAACGTAAGAGATTCAAATAACTAAAATAATATAAAAAAATTAAAACCTTAAATACTACTTATATTTTTATTTATTTCTTCAAATTTTTTTAATTTTGTCTTGGGGGAACATATTTCGGTCAATCAACAATACCCTTCCAACATAAAATTATTAAAAAATTTAAATAATTAAAAGTAATATAAAAAAAAATTAAATCTAAACGTTAAATACTACTTCTATTTTCTAACTTAATTTAATGGCCAAATTGAAGGATAATATATATATATTTACAATTTTAAGAGATATAAACAGACATATTAACTTTGCTCTATAACCGCACATATTAAACTTAAGTCACCTTCCACTTCCAACCAACTATATCTTGTCTACAGACTACGCCTTACAAGTCCGAACAAAATTTTGGTAACGTCTTGTCGTCATTCTCAAACAAGGTATATACCGACAAACAAAAACCAATCTGGGCTGGATTGGTTTGGGTTTCGGCACGTACTGGAAAAAAGGAAGGTATGGTTCGGCTATATGGCCCAACTGAGCCTCCTTACCAACACCAGGCACCAGATCTCTCCCTCTCGTGACAGGGACTGGGAGAGAGGGTTTGGAGTTTTTACTCGATCGAACATGCTCACTTCCATTTTTCAGGTTTTAGGGAGCTGAACGGGGTGTTTTCCGAGTCCACCTTTCATAACCGAAAGGAGTACAGAGTAAGAAGAAAAATCAAGGTTTGAATTTTTCGATTACCAATTTACCAATATAAGTTGTGTTCTATTTCTTCTGATCATACCCCATTTGTCAATTGCTACGTTAGATGTGCATACTAACTTTTTGATAATTTGTTTCTGAAACTGGAAATTTCAATACTAAGGCTACCAACAATTTATTGCCTGAATAGCCCCTAATGCACATTTGTAGCAGTTCAACACAATTATCTGTTCTTTGAGCCATACAAGCATAGAGACAAAAATACAAGCATGTCTTGTTCATTAGATATCCTTTCATAACACGTCATCGCTTGTTCTTTTTTTCTTTCTAGGTTGTTGGCGACAATGGCAAGAGTGGTAACAAAGTTTTTCATTGCGTCTATGTTAATGTGGGTTGCTCCTGTTGCAATATTGTATGGTTTTAACCATAATTTGCTTCCTGGTAAGATTCCTTTTGTTTCAATCTCTTAATCATACATCTTAGATTTTTATCATAAGCTAAATATGACGATGTATATCGGTTGTTGTTGTCTGTTATTGCTCACATATATCAATGTCTGAAAATCTGTTGGGAATATTATTTGAGGTTTCCCTCTCAATTCATGCTGGTCACTGGTTGACTCTCACTGTTTTCCCTAGATTCAGCAGTGGTAGATGGATAATCTTCTCTAATATGGTGGGAACATTGATGTTTTAGTTACTGTCCCCCCCCCCCCCCCCCCCACCCAACACACACAGCAAACCTATCTTAGGTTGAGCAATAGTATCTCAGGGTAAGAGCATTGCACATCTCAGAAAAGAAAATTAAATTTAAGGAGGACTAAGAGTCCTAGGTAGCAAAAACCTAGAATGCCCAAATTTGCAATAGTATCTCAGGGTAAGAGCATTGCATCTCAGAAAAGAAAATTAAATTTAAGGAGGACTAAGAGTCCTAGGTAGCAAAAACCTAGAATGCCCAAATTTGCAAGTGTACTACTACCTCTATCGGCTTGCCAACATATGTAACCAGAAAACATAATTAAGGTGCACCTACAAATACTTTTAATATGCCTTGGGAATCTAGGCAAGTTATTTTGGGACATCAACTTCAAATAGATTGAAGAAAAGCTTTGGTGGCTTTTTAAGGCTGTCCCAAGCCTGTTTAAGGCAATCTTTAAACCTGTTATTGTGACCAATACGGACATTGCTAGCTGGACTGTTGTGAGGCAAAGGTAGCTGTTCTTCAAAACAGACCTTTGAGAGTTAAGTTGGATGAAATTCCCTCCCCTTCTGTTCTGAGAGCTAAAGGGTAGTTTTATGTTAATTTTATATGCTGTCTGGTTTAAGATGATCCGATACTGTACGGAGTTTTGGGAGGGGTCCTTGCAATTCCTTTGTGGTGCTTCTTCTGTAGGCTTTGCAGCCAGATGAGCTCAATTAGTTTTTACTCATCTTAAACAGGTTCGACCCAATTGTCTCCCTATTCGCTGACATTGGTCAGTGGCTTCCTCGCTGTTATCTCAGTCAATTTGGTTATTGGCTTCTATATATATATGGCTATGAAAGAACCTTCAGATAAACATGAGCCAGATCCAGCATTCGTCGCTGAAGCCAAAGCTAGTGTCAGTCAGTCTACATGTCAAGCTGAGTATCCTACCGAGTCCAGAAAGAAAGAAGAGTAAGTTTAAGCATTGAGACTTCTCGTCTACCAAAAAGAAGCTGAAATGTTGGGAGAACCTGTTGGCTGGACAATTGCTACAATTCCACATGATAAAATTGTTCTCACGCTCACTGTTTGACAATTGATCTTTCGTTAGGCCCGAGTTTTTATGTGAATATTTTAAGGTTGGAATGGATTACTGTATATACTCTCTCTATTTGGTTCTTCTAATTGATGTTTCTTTTACATTTGCTTAAAGCTGGACTTATGGTCAAGTTATTCTCCACCCCCCCCCCCCCCCCCCACAACAACAAGAAAATGAAAAAAATATACCTTACCATATGAGATAGAAAGTGGTAATAATTAATAATCGCAAGCAAACTTAAAAAACGGACTGTAGTAGTCACTGGTATCTTTTACTAACGCAAAGAACTCCTTTCTGGTACTCCTTTGTCCCCACTCCCTCTCTCGTTTATTAGTGCATAAAGCTAGGCAAGCAGCTTCGGCTGTTGCCTCCATCCCGTCTCCAGTCACATTTCGTCCTAGTCAACCTTCTCCACTTCTGTCAAAGAACAAACGAAGCTAGACCGCTAGCCTGCTCGCTATTCACAGAAGCTAGACATGATATCGCTTCTCACTACTCACCGCCCGAATGTACGTCTCGCTGCCATAATCACCGTCATTCTATTCATCCATTCCAGCCATGCTGGCAGCCTCTCTTATGACGCTTGTGATTCACATGTTGAGTTTTGCAACAGATGCTTGAAACACAGTTTCTTTGATGGACTACCCTATCCACCACCTTAACGATGACCCCATTCTTGGTCTTCAGACCGGTAAAACATGAGATCCATCCAACTTGGTATTGGTACCATTTTTCACCTCTTTGTTGCACTAGAAATGTCTGCTCTAGAGGAATTGTAGGGCTCCCCCCACCGCCATCTTTTGTATCCAGGTTATTTGTGAACTTAAAAAAATTAACATAGTTGCTTTGGGGGGAAAATGATGTTATTCACTTACAAGCATTGCTAGAGCTGTTTCACTTCATGGCCGTTGGAGGTTTTTCACTACCAAGGTAGTGTTGCTTCAAGTATGTATCAGACTCAAATGAATGATTTTCTCATACTGCTTGCATTTAAAGAAAGGGAAAAAGCCAAAAGCAAAACGAACAAATGAATTCAGGCAAAATAAAAGGAGGTGAAAAAAACATTTCCAGAGGTTAAAAAGGGAGGTGAAATCTCTTGCAACCGCTGCATACAACATTCCTCCCACAGTAGAGGGAGTCCACAAGAATGAATCCAAACAAACGTATGGGGTACATTGTATGAGGTAATTTCTCCTAAATGTTGCTGAGCCGCCTTTTGCAACCTTTGTAGGGCTTCAAGTAGTTGAACCTTGACCAAAATTGACAAGTGTGTCATATTGGAAGTAGAACCAGCATTGTCCACATTATACTACAGTCCTGCGCAACTTGGTGAAAGTTAAACGAAAACTAAAACCACTGGATGGGGGATGTAGATGTGGATATACAAATCTGACAAAACTTGATGGTAAATCTTAAATAGAAAGAACAAACAAGGTACAATCATACAGTCGAATTTCTTTCCAACTATTATCCAGAAGTCCCATCAGACACAATTATCTCAATCTGTTACAGCAAAACAAAGCTTAGCCTCATCCCAAGGGCCATTGATCTCAAACTTGTACTCTTGAAGTCGAATAAGCCAATAAGGACACACCACCGTAACAAAAACCAGTAGTCCTAACAGCAGGAAAAAAAGGAAGTGATGCAGTGTATAAACAAAAGCCAAGGTCATAGCCATCAAACTGAAAGAAAAGCATAGGTGCAAACGGAAGGAGTATTTCTTGATACAGTATGTGGCTAATGGAGCAAAAAGGAAGACTTGCAAGGAAAACAGCAAGATTGCAAAAACATGTAATCTTGAAGGAAGGCGAGAAGCAATGAAAACCGAGGCCACTATGGAGGCATTTAAAGAGATGCAACTGGTCATGGTTGGATTCTTCAGAGCCCCAGGTGCTCTAACAGTTGATCCAGAGTAGTCATGAAGGAAAAGATGTAGTATGAGAAGTGAAAAAGTTACTGCCCAAATGGAGTCTGAGCTAATGGATCTTGTCAGAGTTTGGTAGATAGGAGCCAGAGCATATAACCCAGATGTAAAAAATGAAATGTTAAGTAAATAATGCAAAAGAAGATTGAGCGAAAGCATTTCTTCGGTTAAAAGGAGAACTAGAAAACCTGATCCAAGAAGGCCCACATCAAGATACAAGAGGTTAGTTTCATTGAGACTTGATCTGAGTGTGTAGGTCCAAACCAAGCCAACAAGAGCAACAATGCACAGATACTCAGAGATCGAAACTGCATCTTGCATTACTTTTAGCATGTCCCTTTTTACAACATTGGCATTCATGACCATATCTTCAAGGAAAGACTCATCTGTGTGATTGTCATCAAACCCAGGTTGCATCCCTCCATAGGCCACCTTTCTCCATTTGTGTCGAGTTGGAGATGGGCTTTCAGTGACACCGTTATCCATTACTATCTAATTCCTCAATTGCAAACCTGTCTCCTCAGGGTCAAATTGGTTAGCAGGTGTGATATCATAGTGCGTAGCATAAATCCTGCTCTCACAGACAGTGTTCTTGCAATAGCAGAAGGCTTACAGAAGAAAAACACATCTCTGAGAAGGAATTTTTCACTGCTGTTGGGTTCATTATGAGATGAAAAAACACCTGTACCAAGTATGAAAGCAATCAGGTCCACAACATTGTACAGGATTGGCATCAAAGTAAACAATAAACCATTACTTGGAGACTAAACTATAAAGATAAGGAACACAGAATTCAGACTGGGGAAGATATAATGTATCCATTGTCAGGAGGATTATGTGTGATGGGCACTTACAAAACTCCAATTCCTGACATCTTAAAGTTGACTGTTAAGAACAAAATAGAAGAGGGCTCTTCTATATGATACGTATTAATGAAAATACATTCAAAGATGGCCAAGTGTCGGACCGGAATGGATCTAAACTACAAGTGGTCCTGTAAATGCAAGTACCAGAGCCAAACCAATTTCTCAACCCTAGTTTGGTTCATTTTTCCAAGTCAAAGAAAATGCAGCCAAACATACTATGATGTTTACACAATTTTAGACTACATACCTCAAATGTATGATCCTACTCATTACTGAATGGATCACACCCAAACTTTTCCATTTCAAAGAGACAAACTGATTCCCTGAGTTTGGTTGCGTAGAAAGTACAATAACGTTTAACAGAATCCGTAACCTAAAGCTTTGAGTTTGATTGGTATATCGGGAAAAAAAAAATTTTGATAAGCTGAAAAGAAAAAGAACTCGAAGAAACAATCCATTGAAACGAGAAGCTCCTAGCATTACGAGCTAAGAAAATAATCCACCAAAGAAACTGCAACGATGAAGAAGAGAAAAGAAAAATCGTTGAAGAGAGAGAACCTGAGCTCTCTGATTCTCATGCAATCTTCAATCGCGCATCGATAAATAAGAAACAAAATCCCAAAGTGCGTACTAAATTATCAACCTCACTGGTCACAAAAGTCAAATTCCAAATGGGAGTTAAAAAACCACGAACGACTAGATATCTACTCATAAAAAATCAAGCTAATTCGAAGAACACCCCCCCCCCCCCCGGCGCCAAAACAACAACTGAAAGTAATAGAATTTCGCATCACAGAGGACGCAAGAGGAAGAAAATGAAACTAGAGGGAGAGTAGTTACCACAAATATAACAACTGAGCCAGCCTAGAACTTGTCTCCAAAAAGAGAACCTACCTCCTAACGATCAGAGAGATATAAGTCAGTACAACTATGGGATGTTTTGAGAGAGGGAGAAAGAGTGATGGAGGAAAGGCGTGTAAAGGAACATAGAATGATCGAAGGAGAGAGAGCTTGGTTTTGAGATCCCAAAGCGGGTATCAGAATTCCACAAGTCTTCCTGTCCTCTTTCATCTTCCTTCCTTTTTTTATTTTTTTTTTCGTAGTGATTTTTTTTTTTCGTGCAAAATTCGGAGGTTAGTTCATTTTATTAATAAAAATATTCACCCTTAATGTTATTTCTTTGTGTTGTTTTCGAAGTCTCTCACTAATAATATTTTTGAATAATTTAGGTTGTGTTTGTGTTGTAAAATTTTAGTGTTGTTAAAATTTTAGGTATTGGGTTTAGTGAAAAAGTGAAGAGAGAGATAATTTTTTATATTTTTTTGTAGTAAATAGTAATGATTTGATGGGGAGAGAGAAATTATATTGTAATATTTAATTGTGTTAAAATTTTAGAGTGAGTAAAATTTTGGTACACAAACGCACCCTTAGTAACACAATTCTTACTATTATAAGGGTGTATTTGTTTTGTAAAATTTTAGTGTTCGTTAAAATTTTAGGTATTAGGTTTAGTGAAAAAGTAAAGAGAGATAATTTTTTATATTTTTTTGTAGTGAAAGTAATGATTTGATAGGGAAGAAAGATTATATTGTAATATTTTATTGTGTTAAAATTTTAGAGGGTGTAAAATTTTATAACATAAACACACCCTAAGAACTTATTTGAGGTAGCAGCATTAATCAATGTTATGTTCGTTTTGAGTAAAAATGTAGGATTTTAGAAAAGTTGTAAATATTTATGTTAAATAGTGTTCTATTGGTGTTTGTGTAAAGTGGAGAGAGAAATAATTTGATGCAATTGTTTGATAAAAAAAATATTGGAGTTATGTGAAAAAGTATAGAAAGAAAATTTATGTTGAATAAAAAATTAAAAAATTGTTGGAGATTGTGTAAATGTATTGATATTTATGTTTAAATTCTAAATATATCTATGATAATTTTATGAATATATTTAAAATTCTGAAAAAAAGTGCGCAACGTATCAGTCTGATTGACCCATTGATCGGTCCAATAATCCTGCTCCAAATTAAAGATCGAATGGTAAAAAGCGCAACAACAAACAAAAAAGAAAGGAAAACAAAAAGAAACCCACCCTTGAGGGTTTCTTTTCTATTGGGAGGTCATATACGGACGGGCAATAGCAGAAGATCGCGGGAGAGACAAGAGAGAACGAGAGAGACCCTAAATCCGTAGCAGAGGCATCGACCATTAAAATCGGAGGACGAAAGGAAATTGTAGTGAAGGGAAAGAGAAGAGAACAGAAGGGGAGACAAGAAGCAGAATGGGAAAGAAGAAGAAGAGGGCGTCGTCGAAGGTGTGGTGCTACTACTGTGACAGGGAGTTCGACGACGAGAAGATACTGGTGCAGCACCAGAAGGCCAAGCACTTCAAGTGCCACGTCTGCCATAAGAAGCTCTCCACCGCCGGTGGCATGGCCATCCACGTCCTCCAGGTTCACAAGGAGTCCGTCACCAAGTAATTTCCCCAAACCCTAATCACCTTTTCATATGCATATGACCAGCTTTTAGTTTTGTTCGGATGGGTTTTCTAATGTCTTGGAACTTTTACTTGATCTGTTTTTGATCTTTTGTTTTTCTAGGTCTCGAATTATTCGGGAACTCTTAGGGCAATCGTTTACTTGGTACTACGATATTGAAGCCGTGGGCCTAATTGTTAGTCCAGGTTTTTCTTGACTTCTGATTTAGAAGAGTGATGCTGCCAAATAATGCCTTTTAAAAGTAAACATATTGGGTCTAAATGATTGTAGATATTTTTGAAGCGATAATAGACTACCCTTTTCATCGATTTTTGTAAAATCACTTACTGTTAGCATTATGTATTTAAGAGGAGGGGAATCTTTGGTGGCAATTAATGGTGGAAATCGATCAAGGTGTTATGAGGCATTAAATGAAAACTGCTATATTTGGCTTTAGCAGCATGTTGGGGTCTGCTTACCTTCAGATAAAATTATATGTTAACTGGGAAAGTAAGTGCTTTGTTGTTTGGCCAATTGTGGTTTGTATGTTGTTATTTGCTGCTTAAAAATTGTTTTAATTATCTTCGGTAATCCTGTGTATCTGTTATGCTTTCCTTGTGAATTATGTTGACAGTCAAAGGATTCGTTTTTGTTGATGATGATGTTTACAGAGTTCCCAATGCAAAACCTGGTAGAGAGTCGACAGATATTGAGATCTATGGCATGCAAGGAATCCCACCGGATGTCTTGGCTGCTCACTACGGGGAGGAAGGTGAGGAAAAAATGTTTTATTTCATTACTCGCCACATTTTTAGTGTAGTTTGCATTATTAAATTATAGTGATTTCTTTTGCATCAATGTTTCTCTGAAAATTATGTTATCAACTGTGGAATCTGGAACTAGGCATTGGCTGATAAAGCCTTTGATCAATTAAACTTTCCTTGAGAAAAAAACTTGATTTTTCAACCTTGGTTCATGGAGTTCAAAGGCAAGGGCAAGTGTTTGATGTGTAACGGGGATAGCTAAGTCTCAAATTGAGTGGTTTGGCTTTAGTATTCTAATCTCCTTTTTCTGCATAGCAACTTTGGTACCTTTTGCTTCTGGTAAGATGCTCACTTCAATAGCCTAGTTTCGCAATAGCCTGTTCCAGTCCGATAAATTCACCTTGTATGTGAGAGCTGGCTGAAGTAGTTGCGCTACAGCTCAAGTCTCTGATTGACATAGTTGCAATTGCGTCTGCTGGTTTTAGCTCTGGTTTTTGGTTATTCTTCATTGGGTCTGCCTTTGTGGTGATGCCTTCATATAATAAGATCACTGACTTAAATTTGGAAACACTTGGTCCTAAGACAGTGGAAGATGTGCTGTGGTGTTGGAAGAGGAGGCTTAAGAACCCTTTCGCTAAGGCTATTTGGAGATTGATACCCCATTGTATCTGGTGGTGCCTTTGGCGGGAGCGTAATTCTAGATGTTTTGAGGATTGTTCTTTGTTTTTGGATAGGTTAAAGGGTGTTTTGTTGTCTTTGCTTTTTTGTTGGGTGACATCGATGCTTGGTTCTTCTTTTCTAGATTTTGTTGATTTCCTTAGTTTTCTTGCTTGTTTGGAGTAGTGATGACGGTATAGTCTTTTGTACTGTTTTTCCTATTTCTAATGAGATTGGCTTATTCATAAAAAAAAAATACTTTTTATAGGCTAATACATGAACAATCTATTTTTCATGCGTACATAAATTAATATATTTGTGTTGCTCATGTTGGTCTTAATAATAGTTTTGCAGTTTCTTAAATGAGGTCTCGAGTGGATCTTTTCATCTTAATTGTGTATCTCTTAGTGTCGCCGTTTAATTGCGCTCTACTGCATTATGTTAAGAAACAATCCCTTTCCTAAGATCTGAGCCGAACCTCCTTGAGATGTGCTGTCATTCTGTTTGGTTACCTGGGAGGTCCACTCTGGTCCCAAGTCTGGCAAATAAATTATTGAGGTAGGATTTGATCCATTTCTGGATTGAAAGGTGGGTATCTTAACCAGCCAATGTGCTAATCTCCATGTGTGCAACATTGAAACTGCAACAAGCCATCTGTTTATTCACTGAAAATATTAGGGAGTTTGTCTTTTGCTGACCGCTCGGGAATGGAGGTTGGGATTTGAAAAATACAAAGGGTACTTTATCTGTCAATTGACGGACGCATTTATGTGGTTGGACTGAAATTGACTGCCAAATTATTTCCCTTCCCCTCTGTTTGAGTAACAGCATATCCCAGTACAAACTGACATCTAGAATCAAAGGGATGGGAAAGAACAAGAAACTGCAACTTTCAAGGATATGAACCAGTTGATTGGTTCCCAAGCTAATGAACCTAATAGGTTGCAGTTGTATTTTTTGGAGGAAACACTTGTTTGTGTTTTTTATTTTTCTTGCCATTCTAATCATCAAAGTAAAATTTATGGTTTGCTAACACCAGGTTTAGGTCTATGTTCTTAGAGAGCAACATGAGCCTAATTCACTTGCAAATGTAGGGGCACACGCACACAGCACAAGCACCTTCAGCTTTGGGTGACCTAATATGTGTGGCTTTCGCCGTCCCTTGAAGTTCACATGCATAAATTTTTCTTAGGAGTTAGAAACTAAGAAAATCAAACATGGAATGTGTTGTGTTTTGTTTAATGAGATCAGTAGAACAATGTTCCAACTGTGAGTTTGTTTTGGCATATTATTGGTGAGTTTGGAGTTGCATTTGGGAAGTAAAAAGTAGTGATGTACTAGGATTTCCTTCTGACGTTCTTTTTTGTTTCGCAGAAGATGATAATCCATCAAAAGTAGCTAAAGTGGACATTCCATCCACCCCACTTGTTGGTGGTGTTGTGCCAGGGTCAATGGGCATTGGATATCCTCCTCAATCTACTTTAGGTGTAATGCGGCCAATGTATGTTCCCTATTAGATTTTTCTCCAAAGATTTTTCTGCTGCAACTTTCTGACCTATTTGGTCGGTTGTGAAAGTAATCCAAAATCCTCAAAATTTACACTTTTCATTGCAATTGGTCATGAGACAAAATAAATAAGTATATATGATATGGTTTTCTGTCTGGATGGTGTGTAATTGGACCATCTAACAGCACTAAACACTTTTTTGGTTGTCCCACTGCTTTTTTTTCTAGTTTGGGGAGAAATGGACGGCGCGGTATTATTCACTTTAGCTGACATTTTGATTTTGTCTGTTTGGGGGTGGTTACAGTTACAGTTCTGCAGTACCAGTGCCTCCTGCTGGTTGGCCAGTTCCTCCTCGTCCCCAGCCATGGTACCCACAGCATCCAGCAGTTTCAGCTCCTCCTCCTCCACCACTAGGTTATGCACAACAGCCATTGTTTCCAGTGCAGAATATAAGGCCTCCTTTGCCTTCAACCACATCACCTGCACTACAGCCTTCACAGATAACTCCTCCCGGACTGCCTGTATCCACTCCTGTTCCTGTTTCGCAACCATTGTTCCCTGTTGTTGGGAACAATAATATGCTTCCTCAGAGTTCACCCTTTTCTGCTCCTATGCTTTCAACAAGTGTTACGGCAAGCTCTCCAGCAGAAGTTAAAGGCTTAATTGACGCACATTCAGGTGCTAATATTTCTGTGACAAGTAATTACCAAGCACCAACTGTTCCAGGTTGTTTTATGTGGACTGGTGTTTCAACTTGGTTTTCTAACCGTTCTTAGTCTGGTTGATTTTGGAAATATATTTCGAATTTGAGTTCTAAAAAAATATAGGGACTCAATATTTTATAGTTATTATCCTTGCTTCCTTAATGGTGGTCGGATGTCGATGTTCGGCTAGTATATAAAATTAGACTGCAATGGCTTTGTTAGGACTTTGGAGAGCGAGGGGTTTTCTGCTTCTCCCTTCCGTACCCATTATTTTTCCTTTCTCTCTCGTATATTGGTTGAGCCCATGTATTGGTATCAATGTTGCTCCAATTTTGTTTTAATGTTCCTGGTAATGTTAAAACTATATGCATCTGATATCATTTCAAGAACGCAGAAAAAAAAGGATACCATTTCAAGAAGTTGAACTTTGATATGTAGGTGTTACACTGCTTTGTTGTTGACTTGCCCTTAGATTCATCTGTCACTCCTAATTGGTGTCTTTGTGAATCTTTATAATTTAAATTCTTCCTTGCATGTTCCCTAGGTGTGCCTTTGATCAATTCACACTCTTATGCATCTGGTCCAAATACTGGTGGTCCTTCAATTGGACCACCACCAGTAATAGCAAACAAAGCTCCTGCTAACCAGCCAGCTACTAATGAGGTCTATCTAGTTTGGGATGATGAGGCGATGTCGATGGTTAGTTTTTTTCTCCAACTACCTGTGAAGGATACTTTTGACTATTATTATTGCTAAAGTGGTATATGTGGTTATTGCAGGAGGAAAGAAGAATGTCCTTAACGAAGTATCAGGTGCATGATGAAACTAGCCAGGTAAGTTATACTACCACTTTGTTTTATGGAGTTGGTTTGGCATCTAACCAGATGGTAGGCTTTATTTTCCTTGTTTTCAGATTCGATTCTTATTGCATTCTTTCCTTGTTAGAGAGGTATTTTCTGTATGAAGTTTCAATCTTTTCTGATTCAAAAGAACACTACTCATGGTTAAGAATATCTAAGCCCATTTATCCGTCCATTTTTCTTCTTCCATCCCATTTGGTTGATGAGCATGTAAAGTGCAATTCTTCAGTTTGCACGCAATGCCCCACTCCTGTGGGCATCAACAATACAAGTAGGTATTTACATTATTTTTGCTGGTAACTAGTAACTATTTTGTCAAGCTTGCTGCAAACAACTCCAGGATTCTTCAACCTAGCATTGTAGTCAGTTAAAGTCAACATGTATGTATTTCCTCTTGTAACATTTGGATTTACCTGTTGTTACTCAATTCTTCCTATGCTTGATTCCGAAGTGTGGGGTTTTGGTTGGAACAAGATGTTACCCATCAGATTTTTGCCTATTCGTACAATTTGTTTTATGATCGATCAGTGAATTCAGGCTTGGCCAGGTCAGCTTCTTTTGCAAAGTTTGGTATCTCTTGCTTAGGACCAAGCTTTATGATGTATCTGGTTTGTCCGAGTAGTTGATAGCTGCGGTTCCTTTCTGATCCTCGCTCTTGTGGTTTTATGTTTCAGATGAGCTCAATTGACGCAGCCATAGACAGAAGAATATTGGAAAGCAGGCTAGCTGGTCGAATGGCCTTCTAGATTAAATGCAGGCCATGATGAATTGTTGGGATGTTCTGTCACTGCATCGTCCTTGAAAAGCTGCGGAAGCAATTTAAACTACAAGACTATGCCCTGGTCCTCCTCCTCACTGGTTTGTTAGGGTGTCTTGTAACTGGCCAAACAATAGCAATAGTTTATTGTTGTATTCTTTGCAAGAGATGTTCAGGGGATTAAATTTTGTTAATTACGAAAATAGGGTCCACAGAAGTTTCAGAACTTTTTCTCATGTTATTTTTTCTTCCAAATTCATCCCTGTAATTTAGCATTAGACTTTTTAGGGTCTGATCTACGACTCTTTTTAACATCACTTCTTATTGGTATCTTTTTCTTTTGTCCTTTGGGCCAGTCTTTTGGGTACCTTCCCATTCACTGGATTTCTATCTTTGCGAACACATTTCTCCTTCGTTGTATTTAGGTTATAGTTTGCATCTTCTCAAAGTTTTGGTCTAATAAAATAATTATAAAATAATCTCTTGGGAACGGATGAATTTTGTTCTCTTGGATTTGTTTTTTATTCTACTGAACTTAGATCGAATTATCAGATAAAAGTGAATAGAATTCATGAAAAATCAAGGGATAAATGATATTTTGGTCCCTGAAGTTTGGATGAAAATCAAATTAGTCATTTAATAATTTTTTTTCATCAATCGGGTCCTTGTAGTTTGCATGAAAATCAATTAGTCCTTTATTAATTTTTTTCATCAATCAGGTCCCTGATCTTTACATGATTTTATATTAAGTTATTCCGTTCAAATTCGTCCACTGATTTAACGGTAAGTGTCAACCTGATCTGCTCGGAATGAAGAGCTGAGAGGATCTAGAGGCCCGAGCAGGTCGGTCGCGCGCACAAATACTATATAAAAGCAGTCTGAGCATTCCGAGCACAATCAACCCGAGCACAATCAGCATAAGCAGATCGAGAGGCCCGAGCAATAAGGCCGCTCGTGCAAAGGTTATATAAAAGCAGCCCGAGCATCCTGAGCCACAAGCAGCCCGGCCTGCTCGGGCCTCTCGATCCTCTCAGCTTTCCATCCCGAGCAGATCAAGTTAGCACTTACCGTTAAGCGAGTGGAAGGATTTGGACGGAATGACTTAATATAAAAGCATGTGAAGATAAGAAACTCGATTGATGAAAAAAATTGATAAGAGACTAATTTGATAGCAGCCCCGCCTGCTCGGGCTTCTCGATCTTCTCAGCTCTCCATCCCGAGCAGATCAGGTTGACACTTAACGTTAAGTCAGTGGACGGATTTGGACGGAATGACTTAATATAAAAGCATGTAAAGATCAGAGATCCGATTGATGAAAAAAAATTGATAAGGGACTAATTTGATTTTCATGCAAACTACAAGGACCCGATTGATGAAAAAAATTGTTAAGGGACTAATTTGATCTTCACCCAAACTTCAAGGACCAAAAAATCATTTATCCCAAAAATCAATATCAAGGTTAATCATGAAAGGATTTTGGCGTTATTTATTGGTCGGTCTAATATTATGTTTACGAGCTCCAAAGCAAAAATAATAAAGAACAGAAATACTATCGAAAACATAGTAGTGGAATTATGTTGATCAAAATTGAAAATACATGTGAAGGGGATATATCCAATTAATCCCAATAGCTTTGTGGTTCTGTAAATTATCCTTTTTCAGACACTCAAGTTAGTAAAGTTACCTCGGTTGCTGCTGTCAAAATGGTCAAAAGCTAGGGAAAATGAAAATAAGGAAGAAAAAAAAGGCGGTTAAAAGATCTTAAAACCCTCAAAACCCCAATAGCCCCAGCGCTCTGCTACACATTCGCCGGCAGAACCACTAGGACCTTCAAACCGTATCCCTTTCTCACTCTCTTTCCTATGTCGAGTCTGTAGAAGCTGCGAGATGAAAGCTTTGAGAGCTCTCACGACCCGCTCTCCAAAGCCCTACATAACCCATCTCTACCCGACCTTTCTTTACCAATTTTACTCAGCCCAGCCTCAAGAAGAAGACCCCACACACGCCCCGACCTTCTCTGACTCCGAAAATGGTTCAGACTCCGTCTTTGACAGTACCGATTACGCAATACCAAGCGTTGCTTTGGAACCCAACACTCGAACCCCTCAGCAGCCCACTTGGAACGAGAAATATAGGGAAAAAGCTGATGAGTTGATCTTTGGGAAGGAAAGCCAGAGAGGAAAATTGAGATTTTTGGAGGAAGAGGAGGAGAGGAAGAGAAGAGTGCTTGCCAAGGCACTGCTCGAGGCGGCGTTAGAGGCACCGGACGATATGGGTGAGGACGAGGATGACGTGTTGGTGGTGAAGGAGGAGGACCAGAAGTCCTTGTCGGTCGGGATAATTGGTGCTCCAAATGCCGGGAAGTCTGCACTGACTAACTGCATGGTTGGTTGTCTGCCTAATAATTCGACTTTTAGATAATGCATTTTTCTCTGAATTCGCTTGAGATATTGGGTTATATTTTATTAAACAATGATTATGTTGAAGTTGGAGTTTTTGATAACATATTGAAGTTGGAGTTCAGGGAGGTATCAGGTATGCCTTTTGTTGTTGATTGTGAGGTACAATTTCTTTTATATTTTGGGGAATGTGGTATATTAAACGTTGTTGCATAATTTGAAAAGTTCTAATAGTTTGAACTTTTAGAATTGTTTTAAGAGTAAATTCAACTTGTGCCTGGCTGTTCTAAGGTATGTAAACAGCCTTACCTTAATATGTGTCAAATTTCCCACATTTTTTATAGCCTATTTTGCATGACGCACATGGTTTATGAACATGGCCACTTAAAAATACTTTTAAGTTAACGCATGTATGAATACTACTGTGAAAATTGGTATTACAAAGTTGTGAAAACGCCAACCTTTAAGTGCCTTGGGAATCCCTTTTCTTTTTAACCCTATCAGAGCAAATGCTATGTGTGAGCTGGAGTGTTATACATGAATTAAGAGGGTGGTTGTGCCTAGTGTACCAATTTTTAGTGCCTGGATGATGTTCTTTATTGCCTTTCCATGGTACCTGGATATGTTTTTCAATTGCCTTTCCGCCTAGTATCAGAGTACCAAGTCTATTTCTACTGAGCTTTGACTCTCGTTGATACAATAATTGTAAAGCCCAGTACATTAGTTTTGGCATCTGGGAGGCTTGGGCAATATTTCTAAATTTAGTAGCTGTGAGGCAGGAGTTGGTACACGAACCCAATTTTGGTATGGAGATGCTTTGTTTAACGGTGGAGTATCCTGCACTTTTTCGCATTGCGAGGGATAGAAAGGCAACAATGCACATATACGGACTGGTCTAATGATAGCTTTTGCTATAATCCAAGACTCTTTTTAGCATTGGATTGCTGCTTCTCCAGATAATGTTTCAATTTAAGTGTTGGATTTGTGCATCAAGGGTGGCTATGGGACATGGAAGACTTTGATTCTAACAATGGACTTTGATATGGTTAGGGAGTTTATTCTTGTCTCCTGCCCATCAATTCCACAATGGATTGTGCAGTATGCTTAATGCATACAAACATTCTGCAGCAGTTCTGTATCTTTGTTTTCAACAATTTTATTCTATCTGGCATTATTTCATTACTTGCAGTATGCCAGTATTGATCTGGTAACCACATGCAGATCCATTATATCTGTGGTACATTTTTGTTGTAGGTGGGAACGAAGGTTGCTGCTGTTTCCCGTAAGACGAACACCACTACTCATGAAGTGTCAGGAGTGATGACAAAAGAAAACACCCAGATTGTATGTATGCCGTTCTGATATGTAACCTATTCACCTTCTTTGTACGTGCATCTGCTTCCAAAAGTGAATACTTATAATCCATTTTACTATCTCATGCATTTAATTTCTCTGTCCCACTTCTAGTGAAAGAATGTAAATAAACATTTTGAGTTTTCTACATGACATGTTTTTTCATCAGGGAATGGGCTTCAGATGTTTAGAGAAATATAACAATTGTTTGTAAGATCTTTGATAAAAACTTCCTGTGGATGCAATAGATCCTTGTGCATTTGTCCTTTCTTTTGTGACTGGTTAAACTGGTCAAACTTAAAATGTTTAGATCCTCTGCTTTGTTATGCCTGTAGTTAAAGTCTATCATAAGAGACCAATCTATAATGTCACAACTCCAAAGCTTTAAATCTTGTAAACATTATCATAACAAGAATGTACTCTTCTTACTTTAAAGTAAAACAAGAAAATATTTAGTTAGTAAAATCTCATACGAAATCAAATGAAGATTCAAAAGCTTTTCCTAGGCATCTAATAAGAGAAAACCATTATCCTTTTATATTGTGGTCAAAGACTTTTTCAGTTTTGTTGATGTCGCAGCACAAAGCTTCAGGAATTTCATTTCATAAAATCATGGCAAATTTATCGTCATATTTTATAGATGGAGACAATAGTTTCTTCCTTTTTTCAGTAGTTTTTATTCTCAGGAATGCCTTGCAATCAAGGAGAAAATTACGAATTTTCTGATTTAGCTTATGTTTCCCTTCAGTAAAATGGAAGTATTTCTTTTCTATAGCGTGATTTCCACCTTTCTTCTCTCTTTTCTTTCTACTCTATCTACTCAAAAGCGCATAAAATTCATTCTTACAGCATGAATTTAATGGTATTTCACTGTATGTGTTTATACACATTTTGACTTTTGTAACCACACAATTTTCAATCATGTAATTGTTGCTTTGTGCTGTTTGAGTGTATGTCGCTTGTTTGAGTGTATGTCGTTAATGAATTCGTCTATGCCCTATGCAGTGCTTTTTTGATACACCAGGACTTATGTTGAATAAAAGTGGATTTCCTCACAAGGACATGAAGGTTCGTGTGGAAAGTGCTTGGGGTTCTGTTAGTCTCTACGATGTGCTCATTGTTATTTTTGATGTCCATAGGCATATTACCAGGTGAGTGAATAGCATTTGACCACGACTGGATTTTCTTTCCTTTTAAATTTTAATCCATGTCAAAGTTCTTTTGTTTTTTTGTTAAAGAAAAATATCTTCAGAAGCTGCTCTCTGTCTGTATTTTCTTGTTTAGCACATACTCCAGATTACGGCTTAGGATATGAAACCCTGAAAAGTCTGATATCTTGATGCATATGCCATTTATTTTCTATTAAGCTCGAAATTTTGTATAGCTTAGACTTCCGTTGAAGGCTTCCATTTCTTTATTTATTTCTGTTGTTCCAGAACAACGTCACTGGGCAGGGAGCTTAAGTTGTCATTTTAATTTTTGTGCAGTTGTGTTTCTGCTTGCATTTAGTGTCTGGGTGTGTATGTCAGGTGTCTATTTAATTTAATCTACTTACCAACCTGCTGTGAACAGAGCCTGCTCCTATTATCACCCTGTCATGTTAATTGCACTCTTTTCAATCTGTTTAGTTGGCATTGCCTTCTGGTGCACACCAAAACTATAGTGTTTGTGTCATTACTCAAAGGGCAACATGTACGATCAAGATGAGAGACATAAAAGCTGTTTCTTTGAGGTTGTCACTTGGCACAACTGCCCTTTTTCTTTTTTGTTTAGATTTGTATATTTCACTGGGTTTTTTCACACTTTATTTAATGCGTACTCTTTTTATCTTTCTTGTTCAGATATTTCCTGTTTCTTTGTACTGAAGTTACTTTTCTGATTTACATTTAGCTTCACCTAGTTTTTCTACCCAAAATTTGCCTTATCGATGGCGATTATGAAAAAGAGTTAACTTTTATTTGATTTGCACTATTTAGGATGTTATCCTCTTTTTCAGTTTTTTCCTAATAACCAAAAGAGCGTTCATTGGAACTGATTTGTGATGTTCTTTTTATAGTTGCTAAAAATTTAGTAAAACAAAAAACAAGGAGTACACAGGGTATACAAAATATATCTTTGCAAGAGTTTGTGATGGAACATGTAAGAGAAACAAGGTCCAAAACAGAATTGAGCCTTTTCTTGAGTAGTTTTGTGTAAGGCTGGTAGAAGAGCAAGTATTTTAATGATGCATGTTACTGGTGCATTGCCATAGGAAAGAGGTTTCTTGATTTATTCCTAGTAACTGAGGACACAGATTGTTTTGGGTCGCTAGGGCAGGTTGCGAATGCTTTTCAGGGTCTATCAAGTTTGTGTGGGAGATGGTAGAAGGATAAAATCTTGGCATGATGACTGGTGTGAGGAAACTGTTTAAATGAAAGTTCTCCTCATCTATTTGTGATAGCTGAAGATAAAGAAGCTTTGGTGCATTTCTTTTTTAATGCGCCGGCGGATTGGGGAACACATTCTTGGAATTGAAGATTTGTCCATGCTTGACACGATTGAGGGTTGCACTTGGTTGATTCTGTTCTTAATCCTCTATAATCAAATGGATGAACGGGTTTTATGGGTTTTATAGGAAGTGGAATTGTTTTAATCCAATCAATTGGACTTCGGCATATGGATCCTATATGCCTCTCGGATTTAGTGGAGCTGTGTCTAATTTACCTCTCTTACAACATATCTTTTGTTATAACTTGTGACCATTTCATTTTTTACCTCCTCCTTTTGCCCTTTCTAAGCTTTTGTTTATGTTTTCAATTTCAGGATGTAGTTTTACAGATTTAGAAAAAAAATGAATAGAAAATGGTTTTTGAATCTTTAGCACAATCCATATACACAGAAAAAATCAATTTAATTGAATAGATGTATCTATGTAAAATTCACTTTGAAGCGGCTATTCCCTAGATACATGTTGTGATATTTTATTTCACAATTATTTTACAATTTAATCAATTTAAAAAATTAAAAAAGACCGAAAGTTAAGGATTTATCAATAGGTACATGTTGTTCCACTTCCTGTATGCATAGCTATATCCTCTATCTAGCACAATTCCTTTTCACTCATCCAAAGGTTCAGGAGAAAAGTGAAGTTTATCAAAAAGCCCAATTATTCAAATCATGTTTTGGTAGCTTAACTTGACAATCCATTTCCATCAACTTTTATCCAATAAACATAACTTTTGGCCAACTCCTGTGCTTACCAATATCATGTTGTTCCAAAGGCCTAAATGAATAAAAATATTCTCGAGTTTGAGAGGATTAATATCTGAAGCTGTCTTTATTTTTTGTTGGTTCTTTTGTGTCTCGTAGTGTGTTTTGTGCTTTCCTTTTGTTGGCTTCTTTTTCCTGCAGAAAATTTCCCACTCTTGTCTACCAATTTTTTTATCTTGTATTTTTAAAGTCTTCCCCTAGGTTTTTCTGTTTCTCCTCAGTTATCTGTAATAGGAAGCAAAAGGAAACCCTTAGTCATGCCTTTTGGATAACAAAAAGATTACTAAGTCTCGCTCAAGGGAGTCCATCATTCATGGGTGTTGGATGCTTAGTACTGACACCAGTATCTTACATTGACTTTGCCAGGAGTATGAACATGACTTGCTTTTTATAGGAACGCTCCAAAGTGTAGTTCCCATATCACTGCAACTTTTGGCTTTGTTACTGATTTTTATGAATGCACTTCATAAAAAACAAATTGTAAGTTCTATGAGACAATTTGTTAAAGAAATACTTAAAAGGGGAGAAGGCCACGTATACAGGCTGTATACAATCAATTTTACTAAGTACTTGTTGCAAATGCTTTGTATATTTAAGTTTAAAAAAATTACGCGGACTAAGAATTCAACATCAAAATGATTTTGTAAACTTCTGTAAGGAATGAGACCAGAACATTGACTGTCGTAATGTCAACTCTTCATTTACGGGGAACTTGGTGTTTTAAGAGTTTTTATTGGTTGTCTTATTATTATCAAATTGTACCATCGGTGGGACATTCAGCCTGTTATCAGATCATAGTTAACGATAAAAGTAAAATCTTCCGTATGCCATTATCATGTGTTGCCGATGAGCTGTCCCTTGAATCGCTGAAACCCACTCATTCAAGTTGCAGAAGCTTCCTAAGTTTGCCAGAAGATCCTGCTGAAATTAAGGCAATGATTAAAGTTTCTGCTTCTTTTTGGAGTTCTACAGAAACGTAACTTAACTATCAAAGATCAGCAGTACTTCCAGAAATCGCAGAAAATGTTGGCTTGCCAAATATTTGATTACTCAAATTAAGCCATAAGTAAACATAATTCAAGAGAAAATGACAACCATCTGTATGATGCTGTTGCTTTATCCTTTTTATTGTTCTTCTTTGTAAAAAAAATGCTTGTGAATGCAATCACAGTTAGGTCTTTGACTACTTGGACCTTTTTGTTCTTCCATATCCATAGGCCTGACTCAAGGGTGACAAGATTGATAGAACGGATAGGAGCACAATCACACCCAAAACAAAAGCGCATCTTATGTATGAATAAGGTTGACTTAGTTGAGAAAAAGAAAGATCTGTTAAAGGTTGCTGAACAATTCAAAGATCTTCTCGGATTCGAAAGGTGAGCGTTTCTTGTAGGTAACAAAATAAGGTTAGTTTATGACTTTAATGAAAAATTTTCTTTGGTTGTTAGTATAGTTTCTTACTTTTATCTTTTTATCTTTTTCTCTTTTTTTTAGGTATTTCATGATTTCAGGGCTGAAGGGCTATGGAGTAAAAGATCTTACTCAGTTTTTGATGGATCAGGTATGTAGTTGTACCACCACTACGTTGCTTTTCCTGATTGAATCTACAGTTTGCGATGTTCGTGCTGAGTGCTGACAATCAGATGACATTCTAAAAGACAGATTTATCTTACTATCTAACTTGTTTTGTATGTAATAAGTTACCCCAGTAGGTGTCATTCATAATTTGGGGCGCACTTTTCTCTCTCTCAAAAACTAGAAATTGGTCATCAATTTTCTAGGAGTCTACTTCAGATTGTTGAATGAAAGAAGCCAAACTGCTATGCCCTTAGCTTCTTTTCCTTCCATTTGTGTGCATTTGCAATATATTTATGGCTGGAAAATCTTGTAACATTTTGTTGAATCTGAGAAGGAAGAATGCGTGCCATTTTCTTTTCATGGATAAGAAGCCTATCATCTTTTTTCGTTTCGTGTCAATGAAGTTTTGTGGCAAGGCTTCTTTTAGAATCCATTCACAATGCATCCAAGAGGAGGTGATACATCGTGAATGGATAGAGAAAGAATATTGGTGGAAAAAGCATCTCTTTCAGTGTAAAGTTTTCTAATTTTTCTATTTACTCAACAAGGTGCAGTACTAACTCTGAATTGTCAGTCACTTTTCATATATAGGCAGTTAAAAGACCGTGGGATGAAGATCCTCTCATTATGAGTGAAGAAGTCATGAAGAACATATCATTAGAAGTTGTCCGTGAAAGGCTATTGGATCATGTTCATCAGGTAGGCCTGCGATCTTTTTATTTATCTACTTCAAGGAGGCGTTATTCATCTGCCAATGGGTTCTGCTTATTTGAGGAGTGAACTTACATAATGATCATGTATGTTCTCCTGACAGGAAATCCCATATAATATTGAACATCGTTTAATGGACTGGAAGGAATTACGAGATGGTTCTCTAAGGATTGAGCAACACTTAATCACGCACAAGCCAAGCCAGCGCAAGATTCTCGTGGGGAAGAATGGGTCCAAGATCGGGTAATCTGCCAATTTTCTGTCTTCAAGATTACCTGATCTTTTTGTAGTTTCTCATAGTTGTGGCGAGTATTTCCCTTTCTCACCAGATGAAGCTTGTCTTGTTTTGTCCTGCATACATACTAGAACATATCACTCTGAGAATCTAAATACACTATTCAGAATTTTCACTTTGCCGGTTATTCACAGGATTAATTTGACCATATCTTAGACATCAATCTGATGCTGCTCATAAGTTTATGAGGTTGATCTTATTCAGGAATTCATGTAGTACTCCGAGCAGATGGTGACAGGTCACTTTGAACTTGAACATGACTAATCTGATTCCGTTCTCGATGAAACGCCCTAACTAAAAGCTGTCAACAGGGAAATGAAAAAAGATAAATCCCTGAACCTGATTATATTGCAGGAACTGGGGAGTTGGGGCATCTTTTTATGTGATCCTATCCAAAATTAGGGAAAATCTTTTTAATGAAACACAACAGAAAGTGTTCATCCTCCTAGTTTCTATTGGTTCCCAGATATATGCTGTTGGGTTCTTGCATGAAGGTCCTGTTTGTATTGTGGACTTCATCCTTCTTTGTTTTAGGGTTCTATTCCTCTTCCTAGAATTGGATCTCTATTTTACATCATCCTAATCATAAACATGTGCTTTCTACTTGTACAGGAGAATAGGCGTTGAGGCTAACGAAGAGCTAAGGGCCATCTTCCAGAGGGAAGTACATCTCATCCTCCAAGTCAGACTTAAATGATGTGCTTAACGGTGTTGAATCCGACATCAAGGATGCTCCTCCTCTGGATGTCGACCAGGAGTGTATATAAGAAAGGCCTGTTCGGTGCACTTGTACCTTAAATCTCACATTATAACCATTGAAGGCGACATGGAGGTGAGCTTCGAAGTGGCAATTGATTCATAAAATCTGGGACACTCTGGTACATGGATTTGTGGACACTCCATCCTTGCCAGCTTTGTACGAATGGATGAAAGCTTAGTGGTGTTCATTCATTTAAAATAATCACTATAAGATGGCTCTATGTTCTTTTTAATAGTTACCCGGTTACCCCCCTCATATCCTCAAATCTCAATCCTGGACACTCGGAAATGAAATTAATCCAAATTCTTCATTACGCCTGGATTTTAGACACAAGCGGACGTTTATTTTCTATGTTATTGTAGATTTAATCTGAGACCCTTGCTATTTCTGGCATTTCAGATGCATCCTCAGCGCTTTCGGATCCTGCCTGCGGGCGCTACATTGAAGTCGTCTCACGAATGGCGTCCCCTACCCATTGTGGAGCTTCATTAAAGTTTCGTGCCAAGTTAATTCTATTGCAGATAGTTTAGCTAACTATGTTAGAAATAAAAATTTAGACTTTGATAAGTGAGACATCCATTAGGGGAATACCCAATTGGATTAATTGTGTTAACTCACTTATATTTTAAAACATTACAAGGGGACTTCTATTTATAAGCCTACAAACTCACACACCCTACATTGCTAAGCAATGTGAGACTCCTACTTTCAACACTCCTCCGCAAACTCAAGGTGGACAAACCGACAAACCTTGAGTTTGGAGTTACAAAAATAATTACAGGAAAAAATAATAATTGCAAAGATTGTCGGTATTAAGTCGGGAAGTCGCCGGTACTGCGTCGGGAGGATGCCGGTACTGAGCCGGGAGAAAGCCGATACTGAGCCGGGAGAAAGTCGGTACTAAGCCGGATGGTCGTCAGGAGGTAACCGGACTAAGCCGAAAACCTTGCTCTGATACCATGTTAGAAATAAAAATTTAGATTTTGATAAGTGAGACATCCATTAGGGGAATACCCAATTGGATTAATTGTGTTAACTCACTTATATTTTAAAACATTACAAGGGGACTTCTATTTATAAGCCTACAAACTCACACACCCTACATTGTTAAGCAATGTGAGACTCCTACTTTCAACAAACTAGGCGGCTGTTAGTCATTTTGTTGGGGCCATTTCTCCTAATATTCTTCCTGTTTCTTGCTTAAGATTTTGCGGTTTCTTAAAGCCCCTTGATACTCTGTTTTTCTATTTGGGTTGGTTTGAATGATATTTCTAAATAGGCGGCTGTCATTTTTTGGGGCCATTTCTCCTAGTATTCTTCCTGTTTCCTTCTTAAGATTTTGCGGTTTCTTAAAGCCCATTGATACTCTGTTTTTCTATTTGGGTTGGTTTGAATGATATTTCGTTGCTTAGAAAAAGAAAAAAAAAATCTGAGATAGTTTACTGCTCTCGTTATCTTCTTTTCTTCTTGCCTCCCACAGCACAAACAACCAAGATGTCTAATCCTGAACCAGTCTCGCTTATAAGCATTGCGGTATCGACTACTCATTTGGATCCCTTTGGAGTGTTGGAGATAAACTCGTAACAGATTCTTTAAGGAGGCTTAAAGCACGGGAAATACAAAGTTTAGCTTTCCTTCATGGTCGTGTTTGTGGTTGTGGGAATGAAGTCAATCATTCTGACTAGCTAAATGATCCATTTCCTGGCGGCTGGAAATCACAATTCCTAAGCCGGGGGGTAAAAAGCGAAGGAAGTCTCTGTCTGGGAAAGGGCTGAACGGTCTTTATGTCTCTGCTTTGCTACGAAAGAGCTAACCTCAATAGTAACCTGGAGTCGGACATCTAAGGTGGGTTTGTGTTGTAAAATTTTTGGTATTGGATTTAGTGTTAGTATTAGGTTTAGTGAAAAAGTGAAGAGAGATATTTTTTATATTTTTTTAATGGAAGAGAGATTATATTGTAATATTTTATTGTGAGTTTTTGTGAAATTTTTTTTATGACAAACTCACTCTAAGCCTGCATTGGGAATATCCCAGAATTATAGGAGGAAAGTTTTTTTTTTCCCTCATCCTTGCAAACTCTTTCCTCTATAGACGTGCAAAGACACTCATGTATAGGCATGCACGTTGATCAACTTTCTGAAACAGAAAGGAAGGAAAGGAAAGTCCAACGGAATGGAAGGAAATGAAATCAATGGCTGCATCTAGTTTGGGTCTTTGAAAGTTTTTTTTTCCCCTCATCCTTGCAAACTCTTTCCTCTATAGACGTGCAAAGACACTCATGTATAGGAAAGTCCAACGGAATGGAAGGAAATGAAATCAATGGCTGCATCTAGTTTGGGTCTTTGACTATGTAGCCCTAGAAAAGTGCAATCAGATTTAACTAACGGGACGATGTCCGCTAAAGATGTGACCAAGAGGAGCCTTTATACAGCCCCAATGAAAAAGAGAGAAGCCTAGGAAAAACTGCAGCGACAAAAAGTACTTGGGTTTGGCTTTTTTCCCGTTAGTTTATACCTTTTGGTAACTCCTCGAAAAAAAGGTCTAGTTCTTGTTTGGGTGTGAACGAAGCTTGAAATTCCGGGC
Source organism: Myrica gale (assembly GCA_963930655.1). Lineage (NCBI taxonomy): Eukaryota > Viridiplantae > Streptophyta > Magnoliopsida > Fagales > Myricaceae > Myrica > Myrica gale. The sequence continues at coordinate 11,061,834 of OZ005603.1, read as the reverse complement.
CAGAATCAGTCGCCACAGCTTAAAGATGCAAATAGTACTTCTCCATAGCACACATACAATACAGCGAGGACATCACACAACTGCAAACTAAACATGGTACAGTAATCCGCTTAAGGATCTGAAAGGTAGCTTCTTCGTAGTACATTTGCTACTACAAACTAGAATCACACTACAACTCCTGCTTTTGCTAGTTCTAAGTGCTGAGATCACACACCTCATTGAAAACTACTAACCATTGTAAGGCTGAAATGGGAGGATCAACTGGTCGAGAAGGCCAGTGACTGGGGTAGCGAGTCTAGGCTCATAAGCGAAACCATGCAATTCACCATCTCGTCCATTGTTGCCACCACCACCACCTTGAGAGTAAGGACATGGAGGAATCCACTGCCACCTCTTCAGACAAATATCCAACAGCAAAGCTTTGTCCGACCCTCGAATCATAATCACAACAAAGTCTCCGTGGCCAACACAGTCAAACCCGTTTCCGCCTTCCAATTCCTCCAATTGGGTATAGAGTTGCTGAGGCATTCTTTCCACTTCCACCCATGTAGTCCCACAAGCTTGCAAGGCCCACAGCCTCAAGCTCTTTGGAACGTTTAGCTTGCTTTTCTCAACTGCTGCAACTAAGAGTAGATTTCCCCTGCTCTCGACCAAGCTTGGTGATCGCAAAAATCTTCTCATGGGAGCTTGGATCTTGCACCATATATTTGCTGCAACATCGTGAGCTAAAACGCTAAATGGGTTATAGTTCATGCAGTAGAATTTTCCTCCCATGTAGACCATTCGACCTGACTCAAGGCTACAAAGCCTTGGCAAAGAAGAAGTTGTGCCCCATATGGAATAAAACCCACCCCCATCTATGTGAAAATTCTCGGCAGTTAAATTTTTTACTGCATAAGGAGAAATCATGTCATCCCCGGCAACCGTGACATCTATTGAGGAAGGGGTGACACTTAGGCCAATTGAAGGGAATAGCCGGGGTCTGAGTGTGGGAGGAATTTGAGTAAGAGAACCAAGAATTGGGTTGCATAGGATTATACTTTTTGGACCAGCCTCATCTGAAACCCAACAAACTAAGCCTCCAGACGAAGAAGCCGGTGAGAATCCGGAGGGGACCAGAGCAAAGGAAAGGCGGTACCATGCGAGATCGTAAGGATCAAAGATGAAACCTTCACAAGGTCCCCTATTGTCACAATCTCCACCACCACTACTCCTATAAATGTGACTCTTAAGGGTTCTGAGTTTGAAGAATAGGAACCAATGCTGTCGAGGAGAAACTTGGAGATATAATTCGAGAAAGCTGTCGGAAAACAAAAGCGCGTACCATCTCTTACAGACAGAACGCGCGCGAAAGAATGCAGGTGGTGGAAGAAAAGCGAGCACACGATCTCGCAGCCTCTGCGGGAGTTTACTCCAGATCGTTCTGTCCATCCAGGGAGTGGTGATAGTATTGGCAGTAGTACCACTACTACTACCACTCGTAGTAGGAGTGAAAGTGTACGAAAATGGTAAATTCATAGAGGGGTGGAAAGCTTCCATGCGTATGGTTTGATTTGATATTTGGTTTCAGTATAACTAGTGCTCCGCTGTATTTTTCTTTGGAAGTGGAAACAAAAAGAGTAGAGCGAAGGCCTAGGGAATTAGAGAGGCACCAAGAAGCGAAGATTCATACTTTTTTCAAGAAGAACAGAAAGGTGGCTGATATTTTAATGGAAGCTTTGGTAAGCCAACATATATTTGGAAATCTCAGGAGGATCTCAAGAAGGTCTGAAGGTGTCGTGTTGGGAACAAAAAAGAGCTATGTTTCTGCTCTGCAACTGAAAGAAACTGCTAGCGATCACTTGTGTGGTTTCTCATCATTAGTGGGGTAACTGGGGAGGAAAAGTATAAGAAGGAGGTCCTAAGAGACAACTACAAATAGAAGAAAGACGCATCTCTAGCTAGGAAGAAAGCTACTAAACTCATGTCGGTTCGCCTTGGATTGTTTTCAGTGATAGGAGGGACAAAGTGTTTATATAGGATGGGGTAAGAATATTTTTCTAATTTCTTTTTAGTTATTTTTTGTGGTTTCTTTAAGCGAAAAAATGAATGGCAGTGATTTGATTGATGCATTTATCAGCTCAGTGTTGTTTTGTCAAGGCCGAGGTAGGACAGAGCAGAGAGAGAGAGAAAGGTAAGTTAAAACAGGAGTGTGCTTCTTCTTCTTTTTATCTAGGCGACTCGAGTGTCCAGAGGGCAGGGCCGCGTCACTGTCCTTGCACTTATTTGAAACCCAATTCAAGTGATGCAGCAGCTCAAACTCTCACAAGTTGAACGAGCAAGAAACGCGAAAGAATAATTAACATGTAACAGATGCAAACATGAATAACAACAAACGAACAGTGAAGTTTTTTCATTGCTGTCAGGTGGTCATCTTCAGGAAGGACAACAACATCATCAGAACCTCATGGATCGTGTCGACGAGCGTGTACCTTTTCCTTCTTTTTCCCTGTAGATTTGGATCGACGTGAAGATATTATCAATATCCATATACTGATGATCCGGATATAGTTTTGCAACGAAACATCGTATCTACCTTCGAAGCATCTCGGCAGGCCTTCTGCTGGGTATTGATCTCTTTACGCACCTCCCTACACCTGGCCATTTGGGACAAAATCACAAACACGCACTTACACACAATCTACGTACTCGCTGCAGCTATTTTTACTCCCCATACCCTAATCTAAGGCGGTTTTTAGCAATGAATGTAGTGAAGACCTAGATGGTCCGATTCACTAGCAGATCATTCATCATTCAATCATCCAAGGTATAAAAACTCGTGCACAACATTCTGTAGACATGTGATAGGAAATCAAAGTTATATATATATAAGGTATTTAGATCGATGTTTATTATATTCCTTTATCATGACCTATATTATGTGAATGTGTAATTTAGCAAAAGAAAATATTGGGTATTATATATGGTTGGTGTCATGGTTGTAATCTATCATCAACGTAAATCAGAATCCTCATTATTGTGGTAGGTGTTATTATTTATTATTATTGAACCAATAGGCTTTTCTTAGGGGAACATCTTCTATAAACTTACAGCAAAATGTCAAAAAATTGTCTAAACTATCAAAATCACCACATTTAGTCTTAAAACTATCAAAATGCATCAAAACTCGCTTCATATGATCAATACGACGGTTGAAATATAAAGAAAATAAGCTACGTGATATAATACTGGCGGTTGAATCCTATAACAAGGCAAATGTTGATAAATTTTGATGGTTTCGAAGTTTATTGTGACAACTTTGATAGTTTATACCTCTTTTTTACATTTTGATGTAAGGTTAAGGGGATAAGAGTGAAGATGAATCCTCTTTTCTTAATTATTGAGTACTCGTTACCATGAAATAAAAAAAATATATATTCTTAGGGGAAACATCACAATACACTACATATTTATGGAACAAAATCAAAGTGTTTTCTCAATTTTTAATTTGTTTCATTACATCACAAATTTTGGCTTTTAAATTATACGGAAGGTGACCAAAATTCTCCTCTAAGATAAATTATTAAAAAAATTAGAAATTTAAAAACATTAAAAGTAATAAAAAAATTAAAACTTTAAATGCAATTTTTCTAATTTTATCTTAATGGGGCATTTTAGTTAATTCATATCGCTAGAGATGTAACCAAGAGCAGTCTTTATACGATTTATAATTTTTATTTTTATTTTGGCTTAAGATTTTCATGAACGACCAGCTGGTTCCTCCAGTGCCAAAGACTCAAAAGACTATGTATCCAGCTCGTAAAGTAAAGTATCTGTCTTGCATGCCTTCTAAATGAATTTTTAACAAAACGTTAGGGACGTTAGATTAGATTTTTTTTTCCCTTGAAAGTAGTTTAGATTCTACTCGAATTTGTAACAAAACGTTAGATTATTTGGTTTAGTGAAGTATCCATCAAGCTGGAGTTTAGGTAAGTTTGTGAAGTGGAATTCCTATCAGGTTAGGGACGAGTTTCTACATAGACAAATATGCCTCCCTTGCCTCTTGGAATGTGGGTGAGTGAGATCGACCTTGATTTGACTTCTTATAATAACAAAATTCGCGACTTAGAAAATGCATGCGGTTAGAGGTCACTGCATTTGTCCGAAGTCTTCCGTGACATTAAGTCCTCAAGTGCAATCAAGTTACGTCAGGATCGGGAGAGTTTTGTGCAAAGGGGTGTCATAGATTGTCCCTCATTACTCAAAAAAATATACGCCCTTTCGTCCCCAAAATCTGCATAAAAAGATGTCCTTAGAGTATTTGATAAAATTGTTTGGCATGCACAGTTTTTACATTTTAATTCCCCAAAGGATATTGATTTTAAGTAATTGACTCCCAAAAATAGATTTCTTGCTTTGTCCCTGAATTTCTAACCTTTGCAATAAGTTTCCTAACTATAAATATAGATCTTGCCAATTTCAAAAACCCAATTCTCTTGTTAGCTTGCTATTTCACAAGACGTTTGCTACTTGATAGCAATATAAAAAGTAATATTATGAATGAGTCCATCCTAATATACCCTGGGTGACACCCATAAGCTCTCTAATACACAAATATATATATATATATATATATATATATATATATATATATATATATATTTGCGTAATGGGAGAAATTCTTGAATGTCCCCTATATACCGGACTAAGACAAACCTTGAATATATACTTAAATTGACTGCATTCGATTCATCCAAGACACCTCCATAATCTTCACTGCGTACTCGTGTTCCTTACTTCTTATTTCTACCGCTAAACGTTTCAGTTAATAAACCTCTTAGAGCATTACCAGCATCTTCTTCAAATTTGACTCTTTATTTTAATCAAAAATCACACTTCTTTATTTTAACTATCAACTTTTAAAAAACATTCTCAGCAGCTTCTCTATTTTAACCATCTACTTTTACTATTTTATTTAAATATTATTATTCAAATACTTATTTATTCTTTCTCTAATATACATGTATTAAGTTAGTCTTTATTTTTAGAAAACTTATTTCTTGCTATTAAAATAAACGTCAGATAACAAATATAACTATTCAAGATATAAAAATAAAATTCATGTTGCTCCAAAGAGTGTGAAAGTGTTTGTAATGTTGGCATAATTTTCCATGATCAAAACAATCCTTTGTTAAATGTAATTTTCCATTTGTAGATGTGTAAATGCAACTTGATTAAGTCTGGAATAACGTGGAGCTAAGGAGAAAGTTTCTGGAAGGTGCTGGGTGCATCTAGAATGGTTGGAAGTTGGTTACAGAGCTGTTAGACAGATTTCCAGTCGGCTGGGTTAGCCTTGGGTCAGCTTAGCGGGAAAATTGCAGATAACGTAATAACCTTCTAGAAAATTGCCCAGTCATCATAAATTTTTCGTTTTGACTTATTTACCCTCACTAAAGTCATATACCACTTTCCCAAATGCTTTGGACGTACTTGCTCATCGTCTATTCTCTCGAAACTTCAAGAACTCTCTCTGTACTCGATTTCCCCCATTTCTCTCTTGTGCAAAATTTCTGTTCTAACCAGATCTGATTGTGAGAGTGAGTAATCTTCCCTCTGGTGGAAGATCAGTGAGCCTTGTCGTCGACTGAAGGCTGGAAGTTCTTAGTTCGTTGCTATTGAAGATTCACATCACCAAGAGTTGAGTTTCTTGAGTGGGTTCTCAAGAAAAGTTGTAGCTGAAAGTTTCAGAGGAACCTCAAGCCCACGAGTTCGTGGGATCTGCTGTAGAACGAGCACCAGAGTTGCTGGTCTTCGAGTGGGTGCTGGGCACCAACCCAATTCGGAGGATTGGGTGATTTTACATAGGAAAAGGGGTCTTGAGGCCAAAAGGTTTTTGGTTAGATCACCATTGTAAAATCCCGACGTTCTAGTGGAAAAACTTGGTGGAAACACCCGGAGTGTTTTTTAATTTCTCAGAAGACGTTCTTCTGGAGAAATTTTTCACTTCGTCAACAAAAAATTCCGGTGTTGTCTTTATTGTTGTTTTCTGTTGATCTTGATCTTGATCTTGTTTTATCTAACCAATCTTGTGCTTATTGTTTTGCAGATCTCGTTAGCTGAAAACTTGTTCTGTTAAAGGGCTAATTAGTTGCTGCATTAGTTGTGTTCTTTGGTATAACATTTGCTGATCTTGATTGTGATATAGACATAGTATATTGCTGGATTTTTAGTTGATTAGTGCTATAAAATCTGTTATATGTGTTTAGTTTACAGTTCTTTAATTCATTGATTGAATGAAAAATTAGTTGAACTATTTTTCTGTGAATAGAAAGAAAGTGTTGATTATTTTTAAATACCTATTCACCCCCCCTCTAGGTATATTCTAGGGTCTAAACGTAGTTTCAATTGGTATCAGAGCCTCATATTCGATCCTTGACCCTTAGTTGTTGTTATGGAAAACAATCAATTATTCTTTGTTTCTCCCTATTCTAATGGGAGTAATTATGCCTATTGGAAACCATATGAAAGTGGTGAAAAAGGTAAATTTAGAGAGTTCAAAAAGAAGAAAAACTCTCAAGAATTTCAATGCCATGGCTGCAAAGGATATGGACATTTTAAAGCGGAGTGCCCGACCTTTCTTAAATTGAAGGGTAAAGCTATGAATGCTACATTGTCTGATACATATTCTGATTCATCCTCTAGTCATGATAAATCAAACTACATTGCTTTTACTTCGTCGATAAATAACATTGGTAATGTTAGTTCAAGTGATGATGAATTAGATGATGATTTAGACATGAATGAACCTCTTCAAACTGCCTATAATTGTTTGTTCGAAGAAAGCCTTAAGGTGAAAAGAGAGAATCTTACCTATTCAAAAAGGCTTAAGAATTTAGAAATTGAAAAAGAAGAGCTGTTGGCTAAGAATTGTGAACAATCTGTTTTAATTGATAATTTGAATAATATCAATACTTCTCTAGATCTTAAGGTAAAGAACTTGGAAATAGAACTAGAGAAGTCAAATTCACAACTGAAATATTTTTCAAGTGGTACAAAGAAACTTGACATGATGTTAAGTCTAGGAACTTCTTCTAATGATAAGCATGGATTGGGTTTTAAAAATTCTGATTCTAATGCTTTAGTTGCTAACAAAACTGTGTTTGTTCCTGCTATTACTAAAGAAAAATTTTCAGATGTCAACAGCCAACCGAAAGTGAGTTTACACACTGCTGCTCATGGTAAGAACATCTCACGGATCTCTTATGTAAGTTTAAGGTCAGTCCCTACTTGTTTCTATTGTGGAAAAAGAGGTCATGTAAGATCAAAGTGTTTTAAATTGAATTCTAGCAAAAGTAAGTTTTCGAATTCACTTTCAATTTCAGCTTTTGATAAGTTAGTTTCTCAAGTCTCTACTTTGTCTAAACAAGTTGATCTTATATGTAAGAAAATTGAGTTGAGCAATTTAAATTTTACGAAAAAAGTTTGGGTAAGGAAAAAGGATGACACTTGAACATATTATTGCAAAACAAAAAACCTATTGGTTGATTTATTTACCAAACTCCTTGATGGAACAAGGTTTGAATTTTTAAGAAATCAATTGGTATTTGTTTAATGTTGAAAGTATTTCTTGCATTTTAATTGATGTATAATATGTTGTTGTTGTAAGTTTTTTTGAAGTTTTTAAAGTTCTGGACAAATATTGATTTTTCAAGAGAATTTTGATTTTTCTGAAAAATTTTGATTTCTGTGAAGAAATTTTGATTTTTTGAAGATCAGTAATTTTAAATGGAAATTGTCAGTGATGAACTTGTCAGAGGTCAGCCGAATGATGTTGTAAAATTGTGATGTTGTTCAAATGGATAAGTTTGTATTTACGGTATACATGTGTTTTACCTTTAGTTACTTTTTACCACTCATTCCACACTTTACCATTTTCTCTCTATTCTCTCAAATGCTTTCTCCCTCTCACAAATAGCTTATCTCTATTTTGATCATAACTTACTCAAATCTTGATCATTTTGCGTGATTTTTGTTGGGTTTTGTTCAAAATTCAATCCTCTACGATCTCTAAGGTATTATACTTGATTTTTGTGAGATTTAATGGATGATATATGCTAAATTCGAAGTTCTTGAAAACCCTTATGAGTTTTGTGAAAATTTCTTAGATCTACTTTGTTTTCTTAGCTAAATGCTTAAGAAATCATATGGGCTTTGTATGTGGAGTCATTTGGAAGAAGATTTCATCATTTATATCTCAGATCTACAAGTTTAGTGCTTCAAATTTCAATGTTTTTTGAGAATTTCGGGTTTGACATTTTTTTTGGAAATGAAAGATTTGTCTTGCTTAAATGAATGGGTATTGTTTCTTCTTTCCTTATAGTGACTGAATATGTTATAAGAATGAGTAGTTTGCATTTGTTGAATATAAAATGAAGTCCACTTGTATTTGTGGAGTCATTGTTCATACAGGGGGTTACACATTTTTGTGCTTAAATGCTCTCTTTTGGTTATGTGTTCATTTATTCTTCATCTATATTGTTTGCAAAATAATGGTTGTTGAATAATTGATGAGGAGTGATGAATATTGCACATATTCAATATATTGAGATTACATTGAGCATATTGTATTGTCTATGTGAGCTGAAAATATATAGTGTTGAGCTGGAACTTTATTTCTAGATAACAAGTTAAGCTGAACCTTATTTTCAGTTTGTATGTTGAGCTAGAAATTCTATATGATGAGCTGGAACTATATTTTGATGTGGATTTCTTGAACAGGTTTTATTGTCTTAAATGTAGATGATATGACTTTGTATTGGATTATTGGTATATTTCTATGAGCTGAAAGTTATATTCAATTTTGTAATGTTCTTGAAATTGATTAAGAACTTACATGTGTTGGCAATGTGCAAGTATATGTTGTTATGTTGGCTGAGCTTATTAATTTCATATATTGTGGTTTGTTTTGACTTCAACATATTTGGAAATTTATTTTGAGATGCTGTATTGAGCTAGACTTTGGTTTAAGTTTCAGTTGGCATATATAGTTGGAATATCATGGTAGTATGAGTGATATGGAGGATTAATTCCTTTGTCTTTTCCATGACAAAAAGGGGGAGAAATTAGAGTAAGGGGGTGCTAAATAGTAAAGGAAAGCTGAAGCTTATAAGGAACTTATTCTTTGCATATGTAAGGGGGAGCTAAAGAATAAGAGAAATTGGAGTAAGGGGGAGCTGGAGCTTATAGCTTATCTGGAGAAATATTTTGTTAAGTTTGCTGATTTTGGTGTAAGGGGGAGTTTGAAGATTGAAGTGATTATTTTGATCTCATCTCTTTGCTATTAGTCTTATTTTATAGTTCTGTTGTTGTCTTTGATGTTATTTATTTATGAACTATATGTGTGTTGACTATTCTTTATGTTCTATTTGATGACATGAGCTTGTGCTATGTAATGGATATATTGATGCATCTATTTACTTGTTGATGAGTATTTACTTGCTGTTGATGAGATTAGATTGCTAAAATTTATGATTTTAGCTAGCTCTCCATCTGATTGTTTAATCTGATTTTTATAATGATTGGGGGAGTCATTATAATAAATGCTTTTAATTGATATATGATATTGCTCTTCCTTCGGTTTCTAGTGGTTGTATATTCTTGTTGGAAGTTGCAATATATTTTGTAAGTGATCTTATATGTTCAGAATTGACTATATTGAGTATATTGATCACGGTTGTGTTTGAGTGTTTTTCTTTTCAGGTACTCAAACCATTAATCAAGTTGCTTAGGGATATTGTTAGAATTTATCTAGGCTGCTTACTAAACTGTAAATCAAGTTCTGTTTTGGTGATAACAGATCTTGGGGTAGGTTTAGGCTTAGCTTAAGGTTTTGTCATGGAAATTGCCAAAGGGGGAGATTGAAAGTGTTTGTAATGTTGGCATAATTTTCCATGATCAAAACAATCCTTTGTTAAATGTAATTTTCCATTTGTAGATGTGTAAATGCAACTTGATTAAGTCTGGAATAACGTGGAGCTAAGGAGAAAGTTTCTGGAAGGTGCTGGGTGCATCTAGAATGGTTGGAAGTTGGTTACAGAGCTGTTAGACAGATTTCCAGTCGGCTGGGTTAGCCTTGGGTCAGCTTAGCGGGAAAATTGCAGATAACGTAATAACCTTCTAGAAAATTGCCCAGTCATCATAACTTTTTCGTTTTGACTTATTTACCCTCACTAAAGTCATATACCACTTTCCCAAATGCTTTGGACGTACTTGCTCATCGTCTATTCTCTCGAAACTTCAAGAACTCTCTCTGTACTCGATTTCCCCCATTTCTCTCTTGTGCAAAATTTCTGTTCTAACCAGATCTGATTGTGAGAGTGAGTAATCTTCCCTCTGGTGGAAGATCAGTGAGCCTTGTCGTCGACTGAAGGCTGGAAGTTCTTAGTTCGTTGCTATTGAAGATTCACATCACCAAGAGTTGAGTTTCTTGAGTGGGTTCTCAAGAAAAGTTGTAGCTGAAAGTTTCAGAGGAACCTCAAGCCCACGAGTTCGTGGGATCTGCTGTAGAACGAGCACCAGAGTTGCTGGTCTTCGAGTGGGTGCTGGGCACCAACCCAATTCGGAGGATTGGGTGATTTTACATAGGAAAAGGGGTCTTGAGGCCAAAAGGTTTTTGGTTAGATCACCATTGTAAAATCCCGACGTTCTAGTGGAAAAACTTGGTGGAAACACCCGGAGTGTTTTTTAATTTCTCAGAAGACGTTCTTCTGGAGAAATTTTTCACTTCGTCAACAAAAAATTCCGGTGTTGTCTTTATTGTTGTTTTCTGTTGATCTTGATCTTGATCTTGTTTTATCTAACCAATCTTGTGCTTATTGTTTTGCAGATCTCGTTAGCTGAAAACTTGTTCTGTTAAAGGGCTAATTAGTTGCTGCATTAGTTGTGTTCTTTGGTATAACATTTGCTGATCTTGATTGTGATATAGACATAGTATATTGCTGGATTTTTAGTTGATTAGTGCTATAAAATCTGTTATATGTGTTTAGTTTACAGTTCTTTAATTCATTGATTGAATGAAAAATTAGTTGAACTATTTTTCTGTGAATAGAAAGAAAGTGTTGATTATTTTTAAATACCTATTCACCCCCCCTCTAGGTATATTCTAGGGTCTAAACGTAGTTTCAGAGTGCTCCACTGAAGTGCAATAAAAGAAACTCATGCTGGAAGGAAGAAAAGAAAAAGAAAGAGGGGAGAGGGTGAGAACCCGAAGAAAAGAAAAAGAAAGAGAGGGAAAATAAAAAGAAAAAGAGGGAGAGAGAATGTGAGTGTTCGGCGGAAGAAAAATAAATATTAATATTTTAATATGAAAAAGTGATGTTCACATGTTAAACTTTTTTGTTAAATTAAAGAGACTGTTGAGGAGTATTTTTTGATTTTTTAGTTAAATTGACTTTATTCTAATCAAAATGTTAGAATAGAGAGCTTGCTAAGAATGCTCTTATCCTTTACTAGTTAGCTTTCTATGGCCCCTGCGTAGTATCCTTCAACACACGTTTCAAATTGTCATCTTGTATCACATAAGATGTGCTAACCGCTAATCTCAGAAAGTCTCGTATGTTTTTACCAGACTTAATATGTTTATGAGAAATTTAGCTACAATCAACCGATAATCTGATCAATACATTATAGGTTGAATTAATAATTAGTCACATAACTCCCCTACAAGAAAACTACACCGGCTAGTGTTTTATAAATCTATTAAAAAGTCACGATGTTATGCCTCACTTAAATTACCGGTTCGATCTTGAAAAAAAATTGATATCAGGACCGAGCACGCCCAAATCCACTGCCAAGTATCGACTTTATCATCATGTCATTACATAATCTTTACATAGAGTGCACTTTAACGTGTGATTATTACCACCGGCCTCCCTAATCTTTATTTGAGTAATCATTTAGAGGTGATTCTACTTTCTTTATTTGAGTAATTTTGTTAGAGGTGATTCTACTATCTTCTTCTTTTCTACGTTATCACGAGGGTTGAAGGTTAAGGGCCTGATCAGGCCATCAATATTTTTCATAAAGCAGTGTGCATGACACAAACTTTGTCAGATCATACGTCCAATCCCATATCGATTGATGGATTTTTTGCTCAGGTTGGCGTGAACTACCAAAAGCTTGTTAAAGTCCTTGAAGATTCAGATATATACTGCAGCTCCTTATAATTCTTTTTTTTTTCTTGGTCACAGCTCCTTATAATTCACTCTCTCTAAAAGAACCCCCCCGTCTTTAATTTACCCCACCTGACTACTCGACGTTTCTCTACTCTCTGACTCAAATATTCTCTCTTTGAAAGACGATTGGGCTTCTGTTTGGTTTTGTTTAAGAGAACCAAATCTAAGTCAGAAACAAATCCGCAACGTCTTGTTTTTGTCAAGCCTTTTAGGATTAGCATCTGTCTCAGAATCTACAGTTCAAAAATAGAAAAAGTAGGGTTTGCATATTTGGTAATTGCTGTCTTCCTTTAAGAAACCTCCGCATTTGGAAAAAGCACAGTCCATCTTATTTGGAAAATTCATATCCCACCAAGCAACCTCTCCCCGGGAGACGTGATTTTCTTTTGGGTTTTTTCTTTATTGCAAAATTTGGTCACCCCTTTTCTTTATACTTTGCTGTCTTATCTCCCTATCAGCTCTACTCGTGATGTTTTCACCTTTCTATTCTCCGTTCTTTTGGTGCACCATCTGACTTGTGATGGATTTTCCATAAATTTTGTTCAAGCTACTTAATTAGTCAAAGACTAAAAAGAATTTAATCGGCAGATTAACGGAAAAAGTCAAAGTAAAACATTATTGTCGTTAGACATGTACGGCTATATTTGGTTTAATTTTTAAAACAGTTTTTGTGTTTGTGTTTTTTTAGAAATAGTGTAGATTCTCTTGAGATTGGTGAAAAATTAGTTAAAAGTTGTAAAAAGTTATTGAGATTGTTGAAAAAGTATTGGAATTGATGAAAAAATTATTGGGATTAATGAAAATGTATTGAAATTGATGAAAAATTGAGTGAGTAATTTTTGAAAACTTTCTGAGATATTAAACAAACATAGCCGTAAACTTCGCCCACAGAAACTTCAAGCCTAATATTTACAAGAGAACTTGGTCCATACACTTATTATTCAAAGGAAACAAAAGTTAATTAGGTGCTTGTTCTTTCAACAAGCTTTTTTGGTTTCTCTTTTGCCCGGCCGGATGTGTGCTTACATTAATATATCTTTTCCATGTCCGCAAATGGAGGTCAACCTTGTTGTGGAAAAGCATAAATATGATATGCCGCTAGAATATTATATTCCGACATAAATTTACGATAGACAGCCCGCTTTCTTTTCCTTTCTTTTCTCTTCTTTCATTAAGTTCACCGCAAAAAATAAGTATGTAGCGAGAGTTGCTAAAAACACCCTTATATGGTGACTTTAGCACTAAAAAATACCAATGATCGTCTACAGACACCATTTAGCATCGTTCTGTGGAAAAAGTTGCTAAAAATTTGGTATTGACCGCCGCGGTAGGTATCCACCTTTAGCAGCATTTGTTTCAACAAACATTGCTAAAGGTGTATCTATACCAGCGTTTATGACACAAACACTGCTATAGATATATGTGAAAATAATTATTTTATTTATTAATTATAAATTATTTAATGTTAATAATTATTTTATTCTTTTTAATATATATTTTTATTTTGTGATGTATTTGAAAAAAAAAACCTACTTAATGAAATATGGAATTAGAAGGAGTGTTATGAAAATTGAAATTGTTAGATGATATATTTTAAATTATACATATGGTTGTTATAGTAATTGCATATTTAGTGACAAAATCTAAGTAGTTTAGAAAAAATTTATTATCATAATTATAATGAGCATATATATTTGAATAATTAGTAATATAATAATATTTAATTATTACATATTATTTAATTTCAAACAAAAAGATAATGTGAGATTATCTTATGCAATTAAAGTACGTAACTTAATATATGGTCTTAAAGACTATGATTTAATCATTAGGTATATATGTACATACATATAAAGTATTTAAGTTAATTAACACATATTTTTTACTACCAACTTATTTTAATTAAGGCCAAGAATTTTTTTAAAAACTATTTTAATTAAGATTATTATACTAGTTATAAAAAGAGTGTAAAATAATATGATATGTTTTTAATACTAAGTACTAAGATTTTTAAATACTGTTACAAATTACTATTATTACTAAGTTATTTTAGGTACTAAGTTACTTTGACTAAGTACTAGAATATACAATGTATTACAATTACAATTACAAGCAAATTAGTAATTGGGATATAATTACAAAATAAAATTTATATCCAACGAAATGAGATTATTGAAGTATAAAAAGACAGTAAACAAGTGAGAGGGAAAATTTCATTTAGAGCCAAATTCCCCATTTTTTTCCAATTCTTCTCCTCTCTCAGTTTGCTTTCTCACTCTCCAGGTTGACATTTGTTATTTTTCCCCTTCTCTCCAGACACTCGACACCCAACGCTCTCTCTCACAACTCCTCACCTCCCGACGACCGACGCCGCTCCAGCCTCCGACTCCCGCCAGCCTCCAGACACCTTCAGCTAGCCTTCTCTCACTCTGCCTCTCCTCCTCCACAGAACTCTGGATCTCTCTCTCCCTCGGTGCTCTCTCCCTGCCTCTCCGTCACTGTCTTGTATGTTTTCCCTGTCTTAGCCTCTAACCTAGGCCTGTCTCTCGATGGGGACTCTGATATCGTTGGCTCAAAAGCGGTCAAATTCCACTAGGTAAAGCTCGCAGCCCCTCTGTAAAGCTCGCAGCCCCTCTGTTTTCCAGTTTTTTTTCTTGTCTATGAATTTTTGTAGATTAGCTTGTGACTTGTGAAATATCATCTTCACCTGCTTTTTGTGATGAGAAAATGAAGGAAAATAAAAGTTGAGTCTCTGAGTCTTGTTGTATATGTTTCCAATAGTTGACAAGTCAAAATATGTATGCTATTTGATTAGTTTAGTCTTTTGTATGAGGAAAGTCGAAATTTTTGATTTTGTGGTCCCTGATAATAACATTCTAGCGAAGTTTATTTTTCACCCTATCCATTTCCTTATTAAATGTGCAATTAGCCATAGTCGTGGTGAGAGTAGAGAGAGTTTACATTTTGTTGGATATTGTGTTTTCTTTGGACAATGAGTCGGTTAGTTGAGGAAAGTGGGAATTGGTTCTTAGTCTAGTTCCTTCATTCTGGCTTTGTGTTGATTTTGAGGTTCCATCTGATTCCAAGTAAGCCAAAATGAGTGTGGTTGGTGCGAGAGGGCCAAACAGAGGGGGAAATGGGGGACTCCCGCGGGGGAAAATGGTCGAATCGGGGAATGATCGGGGGGAGAGGAGGTGTGCGAACAAATGAGGGAAGGGGGTTTAAACAAAAAAAGCTTTTAACCCCCTGGCCCCCTCTCGGGCTCCCACATTCGACCTTTTTCCCCAGACCCCCGACCCAATTTCGCCTGTTTTCCCCCCGGGCCTCGCGAGAACTCTGAACCCCATTTCCCCCCTATGGTCTTTTTTCCCCGTCCCCCATTTGGCCTTTTTTCCACCTGGCCCCACCCCCTAGGCCCCTTGAGTCCCCTATTTTGCCCTCTGGCCCTCTCGCCTCTGCGCCCATATCTCACCCGTGCCTATCTCTCTCTCTCTCTCTCTCTCTCTCCCTTCCCTCTCTTGCCGACCACCACGCCTGCAGATGCCAGGTAATTTTATTTCTGCGACCCTATTATGGCGATTCTTTTGTTAGGAAATACATGGAGGATGAGCTTCAAGAGATTTGGAGGATTGAGCTTTGTGAGTAGTAACTGAACTCTTAGCCAAACCTTACATACCGTTTCACGTTCATTCTTACATACTGTGACATTCTTTTTGCAGTAATATATATTCTGACTCAACAGCCTGCCTACCAAGGACTAGGTAAGGATTGAATTTAGGTTTTGTCGCTGTAACAATGATTAGTATTATTCTCGTTGCGATCATCATCGATATCTAGGATTATTTCTAGCAATTGTTGACATAAGTCAATCAGAATCTCTTCATGGATTCACGAATACTATGTTTTACGGTGATATACTCAGAGTGTGTTTTTTTATATTACTATTCACCTCTTAGGTACTTCAAGTAAATTAATACCAACTTTTGTTCCATGGATGAGTAAATAGTAGTGATAAGTGACATCATCTTGACTATAATACAAGTAGGTAATTTGCCTCTTCATCTATGTTTTGGCATCAGAGAAGGTAGAAACTCTTGTGTACTGAGTTTATTTGTTTTCAATTACAGACAATCAAGAGGACGTTAATCAAGAGGAGGACGTTGATGTGTTAAAAGATGAAGATTTTAGTTGGTCCTTGCTTGTTGTGATATATTTGAACTTGCTACTATTTAGTTGTATAATCACTTCAATTTTTATTTTTTGTTGAATTTGAACTTTATATTCTCTCTAGTTGGATCAAAACATATGTTGAATGACTAATGCAATAAGTTGTCAATTGTTTTGGCTCTTTGGGTACCTACTTTAACCAATTTATTTCGTGAATTAAGAAGCAATTATCATAATATAAATTTTAAAAAAAATATATCATAATTGACACATAATAAAAGATGTGAAAAAGCTATGAAAAAATAGAAATATAAAAAATTAATGCAACATTTCATAAAATCTACCAGCGTTTGAAAAACGTTGTTTTTTCAAACGTAACAGACCTTCAGCAGCGTTTTCCAAACGCTGGTGAAGATATTAAAAAACTGTTGTTTTAGACTCAGAGTTTACAACAACGTTTTTCAGGCATACGCCGCTATAGACCTTCAACAATGTTTTTTTTAAAAGCTACAAAAAAATATCATCCGAATTAGGATCTTTAACAACGATTTTTTTGACCTTTTTTTTTTAGTTCTTTTAGATTTTACTGGCGCCGTAATAATAATAAAATTATATTTCTTTTCTAGGCAATAATAAAATTATATAATTGATAATTAAGGAAGTTGTCAATTCGTGTGAACAAAAGCTTTGGACAAATGATGTTATGCCATAATTACCTATGTGCCTAATCTCTTGTTCTACCTCATATCACGTCGGTTCAGAATGTTTCAGGCAGCAATAATCGTCTGCTGGCTTTCATACAGTACGTCTACAGGGGGAACAACTTTTAGAAAGACTTATTATTAGTTTTAATTATTTTTTCTAAGATTTTCTACAGTAAACTATTTATCTCATAGAGTTCTTACATCCAATCTCAATGTTAACGATCAACTAATATGTCTTCACGGCTAATTAGAAATATGTCACCACCAATTATCACTCGATATTTAGATTGACTCAGTTTAGGTAGCTTAATAGTGATATGTACATTGTTAGTAGAATATACGTACATGCCTTGTTTGTTGTATGTGTCTGGACAAAATAACTTTATTGAAACAAATAATTAATGTAAGAGGCTCTTAAGGAAAGAAATTAAAATTGAGGGACCAAATTTTTGGAAAAAAAATTAAACCAAATAGATTAGAAAAAGAATATTAATAAGAGAAAAACCTTTAGTATCAGCAAAAAAAAATATTGTTTGATAATTATTTTACTTATAAATTATAAAGATGACAGAAATATGCCACTAAAATATTTAGAGTACAATTACCCTCAAGGCCTCAAACACACCTTTAAATGGAATCTTGAAAAAACAAGACAAAGTTGGCTCTTTCTTCCTTTTCTCGGGGCATATATATATATTATGGATCATTTCTGTGTACATATGAGACATGTTTGCCCCAGACTGAGTAACCCTTCAAGAGTTTGGTCTGTTTAGACATTTGATCACTAATGTCTAGCTTTTTGAGTTTGGCATGATTTCATTTACATGCCATTTTTAGAAGCTTACTTCACATGTCTATCTCTGGAGCCCTTCCTAATAGAGCATCCTCTAATTAACCTACTTCTATAAATTCCACTCACAAAAAATAGATGCTTTCAATAATATTATAGGTAGCACTAAGCGTAATGCTTCATCATGATATCGTTACATATATGCAGGAACAAATATTTATACCTAAGTTACAAGAATATTTCAAATAACTCCAATTAATATCATTAAATTCAATCATCTGATGAAGATCCACTGCCTATAATATTATATAGAGAGAGCAGTTAAAAAGAGCAGGGTGGAGGATCTAAAAAGAACTTTAGCAAACTCTAAGGGGTTAGCTTAGTGTATGGTTAAGACTTAGGGGCTTAGTGGTATGCTCTCTTCAAGGCCTCAAGTTCAAAATCTCATAGGTGCTACCAACTCTTTGGGGCCACCTCCAAAGCCTTTGACATGATAATTGCTCGATTTGTATAGGACGGAGGACTGCACAGACCTTGAAATTAGTAGAAGTGTGCTTAAGTTGTACCAGACACAGTTAAAAAAGACAAGAATTTTAGCACATGAGATATATGAAGGCAGATAATGTATGTTATCATTGGCATATTCGGTTCTTAGCCCCATTGGAAAAATGAATATATAGGAGAGAAGTTGAAGCTTTGTTTTTGTCTTTTTCTTTTTGGTTTGGGGGTACGATGAAAGTATTTCTCCTTGCTTGTTTCCGTAATATATATTGTTCGCCATTTCCCCCTTTGTACGTAGTTTACTATCCACCCATGTTATTCCCTCTCTATACAGCCTATGATGGAAGATGGGTCATCTTACAGATCGCTAGCAGCACTAATTGAGGAATTAGTGGGTAATTAGCAGCCAATATTTGGAAATCCTAAGGTGGGACCCAATTTTTGATTCGATGAAATACAATAGATTGAAAGAAACAAAAAAAATTGATTACTTTGAGCATTTGCTATTTAATTTGCCTTCCCTGAACGGGACTTGTGTTAGTAGTTGGCATGCTCCAGGATCGCTTGGGTGGGCCGCGACGCACAATGTCAAAACTATGACAAAGCTTGAGAAAATTAGTTTTAATTTGAATTTTGTTCTCTCTTTTCTACTGCAGATTTTTGGTGTTTCGGCATTATTATTATTATTATTAACGAGTATTTAGCAGTTGATATGGCCGTTTAAGGCGTAGCTGAGGGAAACGTAATGGAGAAGGGAATAAGGAGGTTCGTAAATAGAGAGCATCAGATGAAATATGTTGACATAAATTTTACTTTAAATATTATTTTTAAATTTATCTTTTTTATATAAGAAGGAAGTCAAATTTTAGTGAGATGAAAATTATGTGATTTAATATTTTTAATAAATTAGAGGATGAAATAGAAAGTTAATTTAAAGTGAATATAGTATAGAGTTAAAATTTGTGAAATATTTGAGAATTGATTTTAATTTGAGGAGAAATTTGTAATTTTTTTGGACTCTTTAATTTACAGAGAATATTAATTTAATTTATTTTTCAAGGATTATAGAAAAAAAAAAACGCATCATCAAGAAACTCTTATTATTATTATTATTATTATAACCTAAAATATCCACGGTGCAATACACAAACAAATGAGCCCCATCCCTCGTTGGTTATCCAAATTTGAGTGAGCTTATCTTTTTGTCTTGAACTCAATGGCGAAAACTAAAAAAAAAAAAATGCTCTTGGGACTTGGGATCAGTTTAATGGCAGACCCCGGACCTGGATTCTATGGCATACATGAGAACTCATTTTCAACCTGCTTATCCCGCACATAAGAACTGATTTGCTTCCGTTCTGTATTTATGTCTTCTACTGGACCAAAGCTTGTGGTATGTCATATCACATAAGTTGGTTCTTTTTGGACTCTCTTTCTCTCTCTACATGGGAGCCAAGGGGGACTCTAGAATGGATAAGAAGAAAAACAGACATGGTTTCCTGGAAAGCATATCATACTACAATGATGAGATTGTATGTTTATCTATGCCATTTTTCCTGCTAGATTTATTAACCTCAACCAATTACTCCTATTTCAACAGAGGCAGGTGACCCCATTAGGTGATTTTCTGTTGAATTATCCAGCTTCTTGTTCATCCAGCTCCAGCTCCAGCTCATCGTTGTCCCAACTACCACCATTAATCACAAACATCCTCTTCCTTCACCGTTAACAGGAATGAATTTTGAAAAAAGTAAGAAGAAAGCAAAAGTTCCAAAGGAAGCGAAGAAAATGTGGAGAAAAGGATGGCGGTGGTGTGAGGTGGTAACTTTGAAAAAAAGCAAGGCCTAATGTTGTTGACATCCCAAATACACCGGCGGCGATTCAATTTAATTTTTTCTGCGAAAGAGTCGTTGCCCCCGAACAAGTGCACTTTAGACAAGGCATCTACGCGTATGCAAAATTACGCCCAGCCCGTGATACGCTACCCACCGGGTCTTCACCGTCGTAGATTTGGAGGGAAAAGAAAAGAAAGGAGAAAAGAGTACAGAAGAAATGCCAGTGGCCAAATCGGAATCATCCGATGCCAGAATCATCGCTCACATCGACTTGGACTGCTTCTACGTTCAGGGTTTACAACTCTTGCTCTCTCTGTGATGTTATTGTGTTACTGTGTATTTGTTTATGTATGTGATTGGTGGGTTACACTAGGGTTTGAAGATGACCGTTGCATTTCAGTTTGATATGGTTGACGTGAAATATATGACCCATTGCAAGCAATACCGTTTGATTATTTTGGTATGAAGTGATGCTGTTTGTTAAAGAGGATTGAGAACAGTGGCTTACACGTTTCATTTTTGGGAGAAGAACCAATGATGAAAAAACTCTTGTACAATTGAATTTTGATTTCAGTTCAGCTCAGATGTTGGGCTCATTATTTATTTTGAAAGATGTATAAAACAAAAGAGCTTCTCGTACATTTTCGGCTTGAATTATTATACACATGGTTTATATGTGCCAAAGAATGTAAAAGTTTATTCTTTTGCATATGAAGAAGTAGGTGAAAGTGAGGAATTCAAGTTTGGATAACTGGGAAGAGGAGAGATGACAAGAGACGACAACATTTACTTAAGGGTAATAGAGAGCATATATGGAACGCCTCAGAAAAGTAAGGGCTAAAATTCTCCCCAGGTCGTGTTGATGTCGTGCTGTTACACCTGTCATACACTGGCTGTTGATCTCTGGTTTTTGTTACTAGATTTTTCCTGTTAGGTTGATATGACCCTGATAGCGAAGATTTACCAAAAAGGGTTCCTGATTTCACATAAGTGATCTGGCTTTTCTTTTGTCTTTGTTACTCTACTTGTTCCTGGATATAATGGCGGGAGGCCCGTTGATTTGTTGACTATTAATAGCACTTTCAGGGATATCTCTCCTGTAAAGAATATTGAACAAAAATGTTCTCTGTTGGGTACCTCACGCTAGTTGTGTGAGGGAATCCAAGTCTTACCCCAGCTAACTGCTTTATCTTATTCCTTGCAGTTGAGCAGCGGAAACTGCCAGATTTAAGGGGTTTACCCACTGCTGTGGTACAGTATAATTCCTGGAAAGGTGGGGGCTTGATTGCTGTTAGCTATGAAGCCAGTAAATATGGTGTGAAGCGGTACTGAGGGTGTTTTGACCTCTTTTGTAAATACCTTTCTATCAATAACCAAATATCTTTAACCTATAAAAATGAAATGCATGGTTCTCAGTTCAATGCGAGGTGATGAGGCAAAGCAAGTCTGCCCACAAATTCAGCTGGTCCAAGTCCCCGTTGCACGTGGTAAGGCTGATTTGAACACTTACCGTGATGCGGGCTCAGAGGTCAGACATTCAAAAGACATCCATAATAGTGCTTTATTTAGTTTTATTTGTACACATTAAGAATTTGATCTTATCGATTTTAATTACATTTTCAGGTGGTTTCTGTTCTTGCAAGGAAGGGTCGATGTGAGAGGGCTTCTATTGATGAAGTGTATCTTGACCTTACTGATGCAGCAGAAACAATGTTAGCTGAAACTCCTCCAGAGAATTTGGAAGTAATTGATGAGAAAGCTGTTAAGCCACATATTTTGGGGCTTAATGATAAGGTCAGAGACAGGGCATTAAGTATCACCTGATCTCTATATTGTTTGGTTAATTGTAAGATAATGGAAGTTCATTGTGTTGCGATTTTAAGGTCAAAATTGATGATGTTGAAGACGAAAAGTCTTATTGACTTTTTCGACTAAAATTCTCTGGAAGTTTGATGGAGGAAACATATTAAGCTCTCTTCATTCGGTCATTCCTGATTATTTCCATCTTGTTTGATATCACAAAAGAGAAATAGAGATCAATTGTTTATTCCCGAATGTGTACAAAATTCTGTTACCGAAAATATTTCAGTAATGTTGCCTTCAGGTAGTCTATCGTGCCAGGTATTGCTTTTGGTTACCTCATGCACCTCTTTAATTTTCGTTACCACATCATGATAAAGTCAGTTATTGTCTAGGAGGTGAAAGCTGTTTGGAGAGTCAAAGTGAGCAACAATTTATCAGGAATGAATCTGGGATTAAATATGCCATCCCTAGTTCACATCGGTTGTGCAGAAACGAAACACATCAAAAGATAAGGTTCATATGTGCACTTCCATTATCTCTTCCTTAACACTCGCTGCTAACTGTATATCTGTATTATAGTCCTGTTGTGAGAATAATGGTTGTTCAAGATTGTTGCACTTTAAGAAAATATTACTTCAGTGATAAAACATTTGAGAAAAGGTATTAGAGAATTTGGCAATGTAAGTAAAATTCAATGGCTAGTAAGTTGTTGGACAAAAAATGTAGATAATTTGGCCCATTTGTGAACTCATGGGCATTCACTTTTTGCATCTCCCTTGGGAGTTGATGGGGGACAGTAAAGCTAGAGTTCTTTTTCCTCTTATTATGAAATTTGTTTCCGGTGGTTCCTTGAACTATTTTCTTCTCTCTTTAGTTTACATTATTTGTACCATTTGTTTCAGTCTTTTTTCGTATTTGTGCTTTTTCTTGCAACAGATCAGGTTCTTCTACTGTTTGACTTGACAGGAATTTTTCTCCTGTTGGAATGCACGTGTTGTAATTTTTGTCAATCATTGTGCTTCTGAGTCTTATTCTTTCCTTTTGAAGTTCACCTATCTGCCCAGGAATCTTCACAACTCAGGAATAGCTTTATTTATTTATTTGTTTTTTTTGGCACATGTGGAAGATTCAACTGAGAAAGAGAAGTTATGGGAAAATCTAGGAGCAGATGAGCGTTTTTTTATTTAATCTGATTTGCACACTTAAATTTTTCACATAGTTGATGAACAACTTCTGATATCATCAGTACTCAACTGATAGTGTTAGCGTACAACTCGAGTTGCCAGGATTATTACAAGGGACCACCAGCTAGCTAGAAACCTGAAATTAAAAACCAAAAAAGAGGAAAAAATTGAGCTCCCAACTCTTTCATTCAATCAAAAGTTGACCCGAAGCCGAAGTGCAACAGAGATGGAGTTTGTAATCCTATTCATCCATTGAGCACAGGTTAACATTTTGCTTTCAGGAAATTATTTTGACTTATTTCTTAAATATGCTGTTGCAAGGAACAATTTCGATCTTGAGTTTCTTTAATAATGGTGACCACTGTTCTTCACAGAAGCAGGAGCAAGGGGAAGCCATCCCAGATGTCAAAGCACAGCATCCGTTGGTAATTTTCACACCAACTTTTAGGTTTTGCATCCGCAGAAATTCCATTCTCTAACCCTTCCCCCACAACTACCACAAAAAATAGAACAATGTTTCTCTCTCTCACATCTTTGAAGTATACTTCAGGTTTTCTCCCTACAAGTAGTAACAGTTCCGAGTTGAATCAAGTGGAACTGGCAAACGAAAGTCTTCTTGAAGAGACAGGAACTAACAGTGTTAGCAGCTCAGCTCATACTGAGATACAGAGGGAAGCATGGGACTACAAACTTGATGAAATTGACCCCTGTTGTTGATGAGTTACCACCAGAAATCCAGGAAGAAGTGCGAGCCTGGCTCAGGCCCCATAAGCGGCCTAAGGTAGTTAAAAAGGGTTCCAGTATTGCTCATTATTTCTCACCAGCCAAAAAGAGATGAGTGCCGACAATGCTGTACTGTACATAGATGGGTCATCCTTTCAAGCTCAAAGAAACATCTCTGCTGGAATTTATGAATTTATTGCACAGTAGGAATTCACATTGGTTCAGACTTAAGAAACCAATTGGATGCTAGCACTAGAGGCTGTTTGTTTGTAGATGTGCAATTTTATGTACAGTCTAGAAAGCTACACTTAGCGTGAGAAGATATTGGCTTGAAACTGTATGTGAAAATTATTTTTCTTGATTTATTGTGATAATCATGGTTGGTTTTGTTCGTAACCTGGATGCCAAGTGGACAGGTTCATTTATTTTATTTTATTTGAGTTCTGTTTTTTTTTTCTAAGTAACTTGGGAAAATGGGGCTGGAGGGATTCGACCCAGATCAGACCCTTCGAACAAGGAGGAGGCGCCAACTTAGATACAAGCTCAATGGCAGTTCTGGTTTAAAAGATTGTCGTTTACTAGACTGCAAGACGACAAATTTACTTCTTTCCCGCTAGTGGTGCAGCAAAACGACATTCCTATTTTTTCTCATAAAGGGCTACGGCCAATCCTCGTCCTTATATCCACGTCACATGGCTTAGATGGCGGCAATTTTCATTTTGTGGGCCCGATCTGCATGCGGCAGTGCGGCACGGGTTTCGCATTTAGGGGGCACGTTTCGTACACGCGTTAAGGCCGAGGGGCTGAATGAGCTCGTGGTTTTAGAAGGTTAAATTGCCGCCTTGAGTGTCCAAAACCAGACACTGTTTTCGGTTAACAAAACCAAGGCTGTTATCCACGGTTTTGGGCCTCTCAGATTTTCAAATTTCGACGCGGGCAGCTATTTTTTTTCTTTTTTCTTGTTCTGCTTGTATACAGCTTGGCCTTTGGTTGGGAATATCAAAATACAGTTTCAGCCTTCCAGGCAAAAGTTTATACCACCTTTTTTTAGGGGAAACTAGTCCTAACCCTTAAGATCTGATAATTTCTGAAGAGGAATATCATGTTGGGATACAAATGTAATTCGGTTTATTTATTAGTTAATGATAAAAGGGACTAATATAAACGAAACCAAGCTTGCTTCTGACTCAACTCAAAAGCCTAGTCAACTTCCAAAAGAGTAGAAAAAGTATCACTATATTAATACATTTGCCTACGGCTTTCACTATAGTTATATAATGCAACTATCTCAGTACATGCCCATTAGTGCGAGTGAGCGATGGAAGGCAGTCAATTCCTTCTATTTTGTCTTTCTTAGAAGAGAATAGGCTAATTCTTTTTAACTTTAAGAGACACCAAAACATATTATCTTAGAAAAAGGACGATGTGGAAAGAAATTATCAGTAATGTATATCTATATATATGGCAGACAGATTGAATCAAATCCAATCCTGTTCACGATGTGTTGGGATTTTATAAAAATGCAAGAGGGAATTAATTTGTTTTACTTACCCAGAAAAAAAATTGTTTCCTTATCATATCCAACACAACGGATTTCATAAGAACTATCACAGGTCGGATACTACTACTACCTAGAAAAAGACTTATTTATCTGTTGCTTATTTCAAGTCCCAAAATTTGTTGCATTTAAGTTTCTTCTCTAATATTTGAAGTGAGCACCTTAAAATAAGGAAATAAGAAAGGGGAAGGTAGAGAGAAGCCAAAAAGAGGACAGCTAAAACACATCAGAATCTGGGGACGCCCATATATTTTAAGCCCACCAACTGCTTTTCCCGTTCGTGGGAACGAAGTAAATCAATCTGGTTTGGTCGTTTAGCCAAACGTTTTTCCTTTCCTCTCTCTCTGTCTCTGTCTCTGTCTCTCTCTGTTCTATATAATAATAAGCCATTCACTATCGGTCCCATGAGTGAGCATCCGAAGCTAACCTCCCAAACGTGCGATTTCTCCGAAGAAACTCAAATTCTTGTCCACTCCAGTCTTCTGGGTACGTTTCGAATCATCCATCTTCTCATGAATTTCGATTTTTTTTTTGCTTTTAAAATTTGTGTTCGTTTATATACTTCAGTATTAGTTTGAGACTTTGAGTTAAACACGGATACTATCTGATCTTACAATGACATTCTTCCTCTTTCTCGGCTCTTATCCCATTTCTGGTTGATGTTGTTTCAGTCTTTTGGGTTGTAAATGTTTATGGTCTATGTTTTTTGTTTTTCACTTGTACTGTTGTGTGTAAATCCGGATTGAAATGAACTGTCGTATCTACCTTGCTTAGCAAGTTCTGACTTTTTTTTTTTGATGTTCCCTTGATTTTTAATGTTCTCTCCGGATTCAGGTTTTCATGAAAGTTGGAAATGATGGTCCTGTTTAATTCATTTGGCTAGGATTTGATGTTTTCTGAGCATCTTCAGTGTTGGATGTTGACTAGGTGGTTCTCAAATATTTGGGAAATGGTCACTTGGATGACAAAAGTTTCCACGTCTTGTTCCTAATGTGAGTCAAATTTATCATAGAATTTGAAAAGCTTCACAAATTTGCAAGTTTAGCTAATAAAGTTGTGGCAGGGTGGTATGCAGAGATTTGGGTGGAAGATTAGTTATCCTTTAGTAGGATGTAATTTTGTAACGAATTACCAGCCTTTTTTGGAGTTGTTCACCAGAAAGGGGTTCAGGTTTTCCTATTTCAGTTTCATCGTGCTGCTACGTTATTCTTGATGTGCTTCTCTTTGTGTTAATGATACTATCTCAGACTTGCGAAGAAGTAAGAATTTAGCAGATGTGAGAGCATTCTCGTGGTTGAAAAATCCACTCTCCTTTAGTGAACACTTTTACCTTCTTGAGTGAACGAAGAAAATTATTGCGCTGAAAGTCTTGTGTAACTAAAGGGTTGTTTTATACTAGTTCACCTATTATTTCAGTAAAGAGCGTCAGAAAGATATGGAATGTACTTCTGCAGACGGTAAGGTTATGGTAGTCTGTAACTGGAAACTCCATAGTTGAAAAAGGACAATATGGCCAAAAGTATATTTTCTTCGAACCAAAAGAACATGAGATAATATTGGGACAGTAGATAATAGTATTTAGATATTGAAACTTAATGACAACAGAACATAGTTTCTTTTCTGTAATGGGGTAAGATGGTTCAATCCCTCTGCTCAATTCAATAACTTTCTGACGACACAGATTGTAACTTTATCTTTGGTGTTAAAATCCCTCTTCACTTAAGTAGCATTCTTAGGAAGAGAATAAGAGAAAGATTAGAAGATGCTCTTTCTGGAGGAATGAATTGATAAAAAGAAATTTAATGCCATTGAAAGCAGAGTTCACCTACAGTCTAGAACAACTTGTTCTATAGCACTTGCAAAGAGAGAATTTCATTAGTTACAGCATATTGGTGATGAAACTTCCTTAGCCCATATTCTTTAAAACGATTGGAAAGGCTTGGAGAGGTTGATAGAGTATGGTGAATTTCTCTCTTGTTTCATGGTATTTGTATTCCTGTATGACCATCATAATATTGTTCTTTTGGATGTTTCCTGTCTGAGTTGGTGGTTTGTAGATCTAGGTATCTGCAGCCATGTTTACATGAGTTCTGTTTTGGATTGGACATGGCAACTCCCGATAATATAGACGGGGGATATGCCTTTGTACCCATATTCAAATCTGTTATCTTCCATGGTTGACATCCCTTCCTTTGTTTTCATGATGATTTTTTGAGAGTACAAAAGACGATGAATGCCTATGTAGAATATAGAACCAATAATTGTTCACATTTCTGGTTTCATTTGTTTTCTGTTTTCACTTCTCACTTAGTTTAGAAAGTACCGGCATACAAATGGTTGTGACGAGGAGTCAATGTTGAATGCGTGGGCATGTCATTCTATTGAACTAGATTGTCTATTATGCATTACTGGATAGAAAATGACATTTTAGATAATATTGATAGAGACTAATTCATTATAACCCACCATGTAACTTTATTCTTTTCCTTCATAAGAGGAAAATGAATAAGAAGATAGGAAAGGGGAACCATTTTATTTTAAATTGACTGCTTAAGAGCCAGAGGCTTTGATCGACAAAATACACAGATTCAATACATCCTCAAAGAAGTAGGGAGTGAATAAGTTAACACGCAAAACTTGGTTAGGTTAAGAAATCAGAAGCCCTAGCAGTATTAAAAAATGGGACCTGTAACCGTAAGTTAGAATTGGTTGCTGAAGTAAAAAGGGATTAGTCAACCCTCCATGTGGATGCATCCTGTTAGTTCCACCGTTAAGGAACTGAAAGGCTGTCTCAGTTAAGAGTGCTTCCTCCTGCTCTATCTTTACATTCACGGTCATTGAGCTACTATGTTAAAACTGTCTTTGATAGTAATGTCCTCAAAACTAAAAGAATGGGGACAATTAAAAATTTTGAAAAGAAAATGGATGTTTACCAAATTACCAAGATCCTATGATTGAGCGACAAGCCTTGGCCTCCTACATAATGTTCCACCAATGCTTAGCCGCTTAAAGTAAAACGAAAAACAGAAAGTTTCTCTAGCATTTTCATTTATTTACTTGGATTTTTGTTTATAATAATGCTACCTAAATGGTTAAATTGCATAAATGCAGGGGTCCTGAAACTGCTGAAGGAGTTGCTTGATTCACATAATTGCTCGGCCTGTATACTGTGTGCAGTAATTGCTACACTGACAGTTCATTGAAAAGTTTTCAGGTCGTTCTATTCCAAGAATCTGCTTTGCAGCTTCTTACAATGTCAATATTGTCAAGATTACGTTGTATCACAGTTGATGTTACTGGTACTTTGATAGCATACAAAGGGGAGCTTGGTGACTATTACTGCATGGCAGCCAAATCTGCTGGGCTGCCATGCCCCGACTACAAACGCATGCACGAGGGCTTCAAACTCGCATATAAAGACATGGCCAAAAAGTATCCTTGTTTTGGGTTTGCGAAAATGCCCAATGTAGTGTGGTGGAAGACATGTGTGAGAGACTCCTTTATCAGGGTAAGAAAATATGACATGGCCAGTGTATAAGTAGGCGTAGTTTCTAATTATGACTAGCTTGTTGCTAATCATTCTGTATCACATCATGGGGTGATGGTACATGCCTTATGCTCCAAAGAGGCAAGTCAAGTTTAATGATTCAGAGTTTTTAATTCTGTTAGTTATAAAACACCCCTCCTTAACCTGATATAAGGTGGATGGACAATGATGATGCTGAAAGTAGAAAATGTGCTTTTTCACTCAGGATTTAGAGAAATATGTATCCTCTATTAGATCCTCATTTCAAAGGTATATTGTTTCGCCTGCAGGCTGGATATGACTATGACGAGGAGACATTTGAGAAGGTGTTCAGTCGCATATATGCATCATTTGGTTCATCTGCTCCTTATACTATCTTTCCAGACTCCCAACCATTTTTAAGATGGCTGCGTGAGGAGGGGCTTAAAGTTGGGATTATTAGTAATGCAGAGTACCGATATAAGGATGTGATTCTGCCAGCCTTGAACTTGAACCAGGTCAACAAATAATTCTGTTATGGGATTATGTTAATTCTTATTTAGTCTATCCTATTTTGTCCAGGTTAAAATAAGGGACTAATTTGATTTAGCGTTGGTATGAAATTCTACTAACTGATATCATTGTTTTTTTCTGCACATTTAGGTGTACACAGACATGTCTAAGATCTCTATGAATCTCTATTGTTCTAAGTATAGTCTGTCAATTGCTTTGAAAGTCATGCACATGTATGTTTGTGCCATTAAACTGGAAATACTGATATTGTATAGTCTATTCTGTTGTTCAGGGATCTGAATGGGACTTTGGTGTGTTCTCTGGTCTCGAAGGTATAGAGAAACCTGACCCAAGGATCTATGAGATTGCACTTGAGAGAGCTGGAAATATTGCACCAGAAGAAGTTCTGCATATTGGGGACAGCATGCGCAAGGACTATGTCCCAGCCAAAAGTGTGGGTATGCATGCATTATTATTAGACAGATTTAATACGCCTGATGCTGAGGAATGGAGGAGATCTGGTGCTATTGTGTTGCCTGACTTGATGGCAGCAAAAGATTGGCTTACTTCAGAAAAGTCAAGCTGCTGATCCTGATCATTTGGATTACGCTTCGAGGAAAAATATTAACCAGCTGGTGTGTCCCCAAATTTTTTTGTTTACCCTATGATCAATACTTCTCTTGGATTTGATGGGGGAGAAATTGACACCAGTCAGTGTTAATGAGCTCAATCATAAAAGAAATCTGTTTTTGATGTTCTCTGCATTTTATTAGCCTTATGCTTTTAATCTACGTAGTTGGTAAATATCCTTATATATATATAAGATTAATCCCAGCAATATCTTTCTACATACTATATATGAAAGTGGAATGGATTTAATCAAGTCAACTGGTCTTACCAGGTCGTTTAAATGTAAATGTTAGGAACAAGGTTGGAAATTCGTCATTCCGTACAGTTTATTCTAGCTGGAGATCACAGTTTATAACCTGCCTTAGATATAAAAGTGAAAAAGAGGGAAAGGGTTGAAGAACATCGCGGAGACAAATGATCCACCAAGAACATCAACCCATTGAAGCATCAGCGTCAAAGAATCGTTACAGTTACATAGGCGAGCAACCAAAACCAAAAACACTATATATGCAAAACAAGAAGACAGAGTGAGAGGTACTAGGCAGAAACTACTATATTTTCTTTGCCAAAATCGTGCTGAGGCGCCTTACGTGTCTAGTTATTATGGTGAATGTTTACTTTAAATCCGTTTGTACTTATTTGAATTTTTAATAAAACGGTGTGTTATGTCTTTTTTCTTTTCAAACCTTGGTCGAGGAACGAATGTAGATCTGTCGAGATCTGTTACAGTTGACATTTTTTGGACGTCGTTGAGAGTTCGGTTATTATGCTGAGGGCTTAATGTGCTGATGGACGATTAGGATCTAACCTTCACGATCCAAAGGCTGGTAACATGCCAACTCAATTAAAAATACTTGCCCCGCGACCGACCCATATTACACATGACCTGACCCGTTTATCATATGAACCAGATTACATTTCAAAGAATGTCGAACTGTCTTCTTCTTCGCACAACTCTAAGTCGCCGCCCAACTCCCTCTTCGCACAGCCGTCCTGCGCAGCCGCCTAGTTCTGTCGCTGAAAATTTCAAGCATTCGAGGTTTTCATCGCACATGGTTTTGCAGAAAATTTCCAGCATTTTATGACGTTCCCTGTTATGACTGGAAAAATCGAGCTTGAACTCTGAGTTGTTTTGTCTCTCTATGCTGCTTCTGGAACATCTGGAAGGAACCATGAGAGCTACTCTTGGTCTCATCGTTTAATGATTTATTAGTGCAATGTGATCTGACATTGTTGGAATTTTTTTCCCAATAGTTGAGACCACATTTTTTCCATCGGTAAACTTGTAAATGTCCTCAATTTATGATGTTTTCTACCTTTTTTTTAGTTCTTACAAGATTAAATTTCACATTGTTCATTGATCACTTTCACTGCTCGAATCACTTAATTAGTGCTTGTTAAACTGGGTGTCTACATTTATTACAAGCACCCATTTGCAGTGGCATATCTTGGAACTTCTCTGTTGATAGTTTATCTCCCAATAGAATTCATGAAGGATTGGCTAATAAAATTTCTGAGATGCCGAAACTGGGAAAGCTGTGATGATGCAAAAACTGTGGATGAGTCCCCTGCAGAACTTGATGCTCCCGCAAAACAAATTGGGGTGCATAGTACTTTGGAAATTGAAGACCAGTTACGATTGGGAAATGTGGAATCTCGTGTAGACGTTTACTCTGAGGACGTTAAGCCGTTAGTTCATGAATGCGCAAAAGAGAATGACATGCTAAAGGAAGACAAATCTAGGCATAGGAGATCGGAGCAACAGGGAATGCCATAAAATGCTTGAAAGTTTCTGCAAAATCGTGGGCGACGAAAACTTCGAATGCTTGAAATTTTCAGCGACAGAACTGGGTTGTGAGCGACAGAACTGGGCGGCTGCGAGCGACGGCTGTGTGAAGAGGGAGCTGGGCAGCGGCTGAGAGCTGTGCGAAGAAGAAGACAGTTCGGTTTTCTTTGAAATGTAATCCGGGTTATATGTAATATGGATCGGGTGCGGGTCAAGTTTTTTTAAGTGGAGTGGCGTGCTAACAACCTTTGGATCGTTAAAGTTAGATCTGACCGTCCATCAGCACATTAAGCCCTCAGCATAATAACCGAACCCCGTCGTTGAAGGGATGCCAGCAAATGCAGATCTGTTTTGCTCGACCACACATGGGGCGTGGAGGACATGGTGTTTTCAACGATGATGTCTTCAAAGATCGTCGATGGAAATATTTAGTTTCAATGACGGGTGTCTATCGTGGGATATATTCTATTTGTCGCTACCACCCTGTGTCGACGTCCTCTGTTTTTGTAGTTAATGGATTTGCATTTTGCGTCAGTGATAACAATGGCTTTCCAACTGATGCAAATAGCTTCTTTTTTTTTTGCGACTAAAAAAAACTGATGCGAATAGCTTTGTAAAGTATTTGCTTTTAAAGTATTTGGTCGTGATTTTGAAGTGAGCTGATTTGGCAGCTTATTTTGACATTATTCTTCCTAGAAATCTGTTGCATAATGTAAAAGACGCATAGGTGCATTAAACAAGTGCAATAGAAAGCAAAATGAAGGAAGAAATAGCTTTTTACTGTAGCGAGCCTACTAACAAAAGCCTCCCAGTAAACAAACAAACAAAAGATTCTACATTTCCTTTTTCACGCAATAGAAAGCAAATAGAAACAAGCAAAATGAAGGAAGAAATAGCTTTTTACTGTAGCGATCCTACTAACAAAAGCCTCCCAGTAAACAAACAAACAAAAGATTCTACATTTCCTTTTTCACTGTGAAATAAGTGCACCAAAAAGTTTTCAACACCTGCAAGTACAAACCTGAGAAGAGCCCCAAGAACACCTTTTCAAAGAGCTTCCATGGTCGAGCATCTTCCACTCTGCAAACAACTGACTGAGCTTCCATTGATCAGCAAGTGCTTTGTATTAGTAACTGATAAAAAACAGAGAAAATATAAATACTGTTTTCCAACTTCAATATCTGTAACCCGGCATCTTAATTGATTCAAATGATGGCAATATAGATAGAGAGAGAGAGAGAGAGAGAGAGAGAGAGAGAGTAACTGATAAAAAACAGAGAAAATATAAATACTGTTTTCCAACTTCAATATAACCAGGCATCTTAATTGATTCAAATGATGGCAATATAGATAGATAGATAGAGAGTGAGAGAGAGAGAGGAATTGAGCGGCTTGGACTCCAACTTTGTGTAAATTACAGAACAAATATCTCCATCTCATTTGATTCCGGATTTTGGCCCTGGAACTCCACTAATCTACAAGACATGTTCTTACTTCCACTTTGTGTATGATCTCTTTAATTTTTTTTTTGTTTTACAATATTAGTGGGTATATCTTATATAAAAAGGATTTTTCTAGTTTTGGACTCCATATTGTTTTCGATCTCATTTAATTCTATAGTTTTTAACTTTTTATTGACCTTTACATTGGAGAAAAAAAAAAAGAGGTTTACTAGATCTTTTTCAATAATTGTTCAGATTTCTGGTTTCATTTGTTTTCTGTTTTCACTTCTCTCTTAGTTTAGAAAGTACCGGCATACAAATGGTTGACGAGGAGTCAATGTTGAATGCGTGTGCATGTCATTGTATTGAACTAGATTGTCGATCATGCATTACTGGATAGAAACGGGCATTTTAGATAATATTGATAAGAGGAAAATGAATAAGAAGATAGGAAAGGGAACCATTTTATTTTAAATTGACTGCTTAAAAAGCCAGAGGCTTTGATCGGCAAAAAACACAGAATCAATACATCCTCAAAGAAGTAGGGAGTGAATAACTTAACACGCAAAGCTTGGTTAGGTTAAGAAATCCAAGCTCTAGCAAGTATAAGAATGGGAACTGAAACCGCAAGTTAGAACAGGTTGCTGAAGTAAAAGGGATTAGTAAAAACACCTCTCCTTAACCTGATATAAGGAGGATGGACAATGATGACGCTGAAAATAGAAAATGTGCTTTGTCACTCAGGATTTAGAGAAATATGTGTCCTCTATTAGATCCTCCTTACGAAGGTATATTGTTTTGCCTGCAGGCTGGATATAACAAGCACTTATAACAAAACATCACCATCATCTCAGTAACTCAAATCATACTTGCATATCACGAAATAGATATACTAACCATTTTGAAGGTGACTTTGCCAAAACCATTCTGTCCGAATGCATGAACCTACTTGAATCTGAGGCGAAAGAAAAAAAAAGGAATAAGCCATCAACCTCATGCGTATGTCGAGCTTCACAAAAAAAGTGCATAACAAGGGCATGTTTGGTTACATTTGTTTACCACATTTATTTAATTTTTGATTTAATAATATTTTTATTTTGGCTAATATTACATTTAAAAATAACAATAAAATAAAATTATTTTACAAAAATATAAAAAAGTCGGAATTTTTTTAAAAATACTAAAAATATTAGAAAACTACGAAAATAATAGAAAATAAAAATTCGTTTTTATTTTAATTTTTTTCTTTCACATATCATTTCATTTAAAAAATAATAAATTTTTTTATAGAAATTGGGAAATGTTAAAAAAATTACAAAAAATATTTAAAAATAAAATATTAGAATATAAATATTAGAAAATATGAAAATAAATAAATAAATAACCTTTTTTATTTAAAAATATTTACTTTCACATATCATTACATTTAAAAAAATAATTTACAGAAATTGGGAAATGTTATAAAAATTACAAAAAAACATAAAATATCTAAGAAAGGAAAACTAACTAAATAAAATATAAATATTTGAAAACATAGAATCAGAATTTATAAATCATGAAAATCGGATAAAATAGATATAATAATTACGAAAAACTAATTAATTTCTATAAAATAAAACTAAAATTAAAATTATCAAAAACAATTAAAAAATATTCAGAAAATATTCCCAAATTATTAAAAAATATTCTAAAAAATTAGAAAATGTTGGAAAATTGTGGGTAAAATGTAAAAGTAAAATTAATTATAAAAATTCAATAAAAATAATTAAAAAGAGATAAATAAATAAAATTCATCAAAATATTTATAAAATTTAAAAATCTAGAAAACATTTAAAAACATAATTTTGGAAATTCAATAAACTAAAACATAGAAAATTAATTTGCGAAAATCACAAAAAATTATAAATATTAAAAATAACTTACAGATATTTGAAAGAGCACAAAATTTAAAAATTGAGGCCACCCGAAGTAGCCAAAAGTGCCCAATCTCTTAGGGTTGTGCCTAGAGGGAGACCCCATTGGAGCTGTGCAACCCCACCAGGGTGGCTAGTTTCAAAATAATTTTTAATGTTTTAATATTTTAATATTTAATATTTTTCTAAGTATTTAGATAAGTGGCCCAATATTTTTTTAATTTATTTATCTATTTTAACATTTTTAATTAATTAGTTATTTATATTTATTTGGAGAATGTTTATTATTTTAGAAGCATCGGGCTTTGTTGCCCAATTTTGGTTTTCAGTTTTTGTGCAATTATGAATTTCTGTAAGCTATTTTTAATATTTAATATTGTTTTATTATTTTTGCAAATTAATCCTGTCTTTTTTAGTTTATTGAATTTTCAAAATTATGTTTTTAAATGTTTTCTAGATTTTTAAATTTTATAAATATTTTGATGAATTTTATGCTTTTCTCTTTTAAATATTTTTAATTAATTTTTAAAATTAATTTTACTTTTACATTTTACCCACAATTTTTTTAAATTTTTTTAAATTTTTTGTAAAAATTTGGATATATTTTCTGAATATTTTTTAATTTTAATTTTAATTTTATTTTATAGAAATTAATTAGTTTTGCGAAATTATTTTTTACATATATTTTATCCTATTTTCCTGATTTATAAATTCTGATTCTATTTTTTCAAATATTTATATTTAATTTAGTTAATTTAGATATTTTTATTTTTTATAATTTCCTATTTTCTGTAAATTAGTTTTTCTTATTATTTTTTTGAATGTGATGATATAAGAAAGAAAATATTGTTAATGTAAAAAAATAATTTTTATTTACTTATTTTATATTATTTTCATTTTTTCTAATGTTTTTAGTATTTTCATATTTTTCTAATGTTTTTTATACTTTTATATTTTTCATACTTTTTGTAAATTAATTTTATTTTTTTGAAACGTAATAGTACCCAAAATAAAAATATTATTAAAAGAAAAATTAAATAAATGAGAGTGAACAAATCTAACCAAACATGCCCTATGCGGCTTTTTTTTTTTTTTTTGACAACATTAGTGGGTATATCTTACAGAATTGTCTAGTATCTTACATAATTTTTCTAGTTTTGGACTCCATATTTTTTAGATCCCATTTAATTCTATAGTCTTTAACTTTTTATTGACCTTTACATTGGTGAAAAAAAATGAGGTTCACGGAATTTTTTCAATTTGTTACCCATATTTGGATGGTCTAATCTTGGAAAAGATAGCCCAACATGATGCAAGCGGTAAAATATTTAATGCTCAGATTTTTGAGCTTATATTTGTTTTTATAAGTTTTTGCATTAATTTAAAAAGAGTTATGGACAGCCCTGCGGCCCTGCACAAATAAGGACAAAAACAAGTTAAACGAAGGGACGCCGAGGAAAGCAAAAAAAAAATAAAAATAAAACAAAGGGACCCAACAGGAAAAAATATAGGAGATCTCTGGGCCAAAAAGAACAAAGAAAGCAAATTGTAAATAGAAATTGACCTTGTTGGACATGAAAAGAAATACAAATAGACACCAACTCCAAAGGAATAAAAAGAAAACGAAATACGTACATGACTTTTATCAGCTGAGAGAAAGGTCGGCCCAGTTGGTGCAACCCGTTTAAACTAGCTAACTGTGAAAACATAATTAAGTCCAAGTGTTATTGTCAGAATGATATGAGATGTCAGAAACATATTCTTCAAACAATGTTTTATCAATGATATTGTTAATATTATCAACAATATATTGAGTAATAATATATGAACCATCAATCGTGTATTGACGAACAAGATATGAATCATAAATGATATTTAAGAATAAAAATGCAAGTAAAGTATTCTATGTTCCAATAAAGTAATGACAATTACAACATAAAGATATTGGCTCATATTTGATAATTCAAAGTTACAAAGTACAATATGAAACTTAAATAAACTTATAAGACTTGAAGACTTGATAACTTTAAATCTTGGAGTATAACAGAGTATTGAAAGGAAAGGATATGTGTTTGAATATATATATATATATATATATATATATATCTCTTTTTTACTATCCATGGCAGTTTCCGAGGGTTGCTTCGCCTCTCTAACAAAATGACGCCATCTGGATACTTGTCCCTAAGTAATGTTTGTTTCCTAGTATTTTGGAGCATGAAAATTTTCAGTAAAACAAACACATTCTAACATTTTTAACTTTTACACATATACACTTTACCTTTTACAAACTCCAATAAATCTAAATAAAGTAAAGATTCTCAAAATTTCGAAAATATTTCTCAAAACTTTGGGGCAAACAAACATACCCTTAAATAACTTCTTTAACCTCCGCGGCTGAACTTGACTTCGAAGTAACTCGTAGGCATAACTCTGAATCTTCTAAACCCGAAACCCTTGAATCTCTTCGTAGCAGAAAATAACGTGTGAGTTAGTGGTTTAAACCGTTTGCGCTGAAATCACAAAATCATCGTCTTTTCTATACTAAAGTTTCTAATGCAAAAAACCAGCGGAACTGCTTCGCTTTTGCAGTTCAGCTGTTTGAAACAAGTCCTCGTCAGCGTAACTCTTAAGACTTACGTGTCTCATATGTATGTCTACTTGTGATTTTTTTTTTGGCAGAATAAACTCCTATTCTGGATTGCTGGTGTCGTGATGGATATAAAGCCGACTTTCAAAGTTTTCTGAAGGTTCTCCCCTGTAGATTTCTGCTGTGTGTCGTAGAGGAATCAGGACAGCAGGGGGTCAACTCTTAAGAGAAAATGACAAAAAAATAATTAACTACGTAATGCATATAAATGTCTTAGAGTTAAAATATTCAAAATTAAAAATTAAAAGCATTAAAAATATATTATATTGAAATAAAAGTATCTTATTATTTGTTGAGATTGATAGATGACAATTGGATCCTACGGTTCTGTATATTTTGAAAACGTTGCAATATAGCTTCATTATCAATAGCTTCAAAAACTTTCTTCTCAATATATTCCAACCACTCATATTCTTTGAACCTGTTGGCTTTTGTGCACAATCGAGATTTTGATGATTTCAATAAATGGATGAGTTTACAAAATGGACATCTTCAAAGACAAAGACAACTTGACAAAAAGAGTTAAACCTTGAAGAAAGAAGAACAAGAAGATGCAAGGGGCTTAAAGTGGAGATTCAAGACCTTAGGGTATAATCTTTGTAACTCTTTATTTCACATTTGACAAGGATTTGAATCACGCACTTGCATATATTTCAAAACATGCATAAACCGTTTTAAGTTTTGTTTGAAAGATTAAAATGTTTTATAGGTTTCAAAACATCCTAATCAAACCTCTAAACCTTCATATACTTATGAGAATTATGTCTTCCAAATTGGGTGTTTAAAAGTGGTCAAAAACCCTGTTTTTAAAAAGAACCGGATCATGCTTAAGTTGAGGAAGTCGACCGGCTGTTCAAGCGGTCGACCGGTACTTCGACCGCCTCATGTAGCGGTCGACCGGTCGGTTTTGACAAAAGAGTCGTTGAGCTTCTGACAATATGACCGGTTCATGTAGCGGTCGACCAGCTCGTTTAAGCAAAAACTCTCAACGGCTATAAACGGCTAGTTTTCATATGTGGCCTATAAATACACCTTCATTTCGTCTAAAATGATAACCCAACAACCACATATCATTTCTACTACTTGAGAAATATTCTAAACCTTCATATTCTATATTTCTCATAGCATTCACACAAATTACACTTTCACATCCTTGTCTTTGTGTGAATCAAGAGATAGAGCTTTCCACTTTTATATCTACTATTTGAGAGAGTCTTGTTCCTCGATCTACCTATCAAAAGAGGTGTTTACTTTAGTGAGATTGTTCACTAAAGAAGAAGCTTTGAGAGTGTATATCTCAAACTTGGTGAGGTTGTGAGTGGTGAGCCAAAAAACCATTTAGGTGGGTTTGAGTGTTGAGCCCGGGAGAAAACACTTGTACGGTTCACTAGCACCCGGAAGCTAGTGTATAAAAGCTATTGGAAGATAGTGAAAAACCTCAAGGCTCGGTGAAGGAGCTTGAGGGGTGGTTTTTTTTATCAAAAACTTCTCCATTATCTAAACAAAATTTATCAATTTAATTTCACAAGTCACAACCTAAGGCCCTAATCACAATTTCACTATAATTTCAAAACTTAATCAATAATCAATAGCCACAATAATATGAAAAAGAATTTGGAATACAACAATCTCAAAATCAAATAAAGAGACTGTGAAATATATCATCCTTATATAATCCACGACAGCAAAATTAAGATTTTTATCTCCATTGGAAACAAAATCTAGATACCAAAATAGCAACAGCAAAATCTACCATTGACCAGTGTATTCAAAATTTAGATTTTCATTCCCACTGGAAACAGACCGAAATTTTGATTTTTATCCCCACAAAATCTACCCTTGACCAATGACCACTGTATTCAAACATGATATTCATCTATGTCAAGAAAAATCAAAATAGCAATAGCAACAACCAGTGACAACAAACCAAGGACCTCAAATTTATACAAACACCATCTTTTTATTTCTTCAATTCCTCGGTAGTCCAAAAATGAAAACCACATATGAAACAATGAAAAGTACAGCCATTAAAAAAGGGAGGCCTGTTTGGTTAGAGTATATATATACATATATAATTAGCGTCAACCATGAGGCTAACCGGGGCCAGGGCCCTTGTTGCCCCCTAGATCCGCCAGTGGCTGTGTATGTGGCTCAGCTCTTCATCCAAACAATATTGACAAGGTTTTACTTTGTTCTTGCCTTAATACTTACTTTTGCTCTTCCTAAATGCATGCATTTTTTTGTTCGTTCTTTTTCGTATTTCTTGCTTTGAACTAATGAATTATTGCACTCTAGTCAGGGGACAGTAGATAATGGTATTTAGATATTCAAACTTAAAATGACAACAGAACATAGTTTATTTTCTGTACTGGGGTAAGATGGTTCAATCCCTCTACTCAATTCAATAGCTTTCTGAAGACACAGATTGTAACTTTATCATTGTTGTTAAAATCACTCTCACTTAGTAGCATTCTTAGGAAGAGAATAAGAGAAAGATCAAAAGATGCTCAGTCTGGAGGAATGAATTGATAAAAAGAAATTTAATGCCATTGAAAGCAGAGTTCACCTACATTCTAGAACAACTTGTTTTTCTCGTCTATAACACTTGCAACGAGATTGGGGTGCCCGGATTTCTCTCGTTATCATAAGAAAAAAAACACTTGCAGCGAGAGAATGTCATTCGTTACAGCATAATTGGTGATAAAGTTTAGTGATACTTCCTTAGCCCATATTCTTTAAACTATTGGGAAGGCTTGGAGTTTCATGAGGTAGATGAGAGGTTGATACAGTATGACGAATTTCACTCTTTTTCATGGTATTCGTATTTCTGTATGACCATCATAATATTGTTCTTTTTTATGTTTCATATCTGATTCGGTGATTGTAGATCTAGGTATCTGCGGCCATGTTTACATGAGTTCTGTTTTGTATCGGACATGGCAATTCGCAATAATATAGACGGGGGATATGACTTTATACCCATATTCAAATCTGTCATCTTCCATGGTTGACATCCCTTCCTTTGTTATAATCCACCATGCAACTTTCTTCTTTTCCTTCATAAGAGGAAAATGAATAAGAATATAAGAAAGGGGAACCATTTTATTTTAAATTGACTGCTTAAAAAGTGAGAGGCTTTGATCGACAATACACAGATTCAATACATCCTCGAAGAAGTAGGGAGTGAAGAAGTTAACACGCAAAGCTTGGTTAGGTTAAGAAATGATCAGGAGCTCTAGGAAGTATTAAAAAATGGGAACTGAAACCGCAAGTTAGAACTGGTTGCTGAAGTAAAAGGGATTAGTCAACCCTTCATGTCGATGCATCCTGTTAGGACCACTGTTAAGGAACTGAAAGGCTGTCGTAGTAAGAGTGCAGCCTACCTTTTCCTCCTGTTATATCTTTACATTCACGGTCATTGAGCTACTATGTCAAAACGGTCGTTGATAGTGGGAAAAGATTCAGTCGAAAGAAGCTGAGTTCAAAGGGGTTCAAAGCAAGGGTCCAGATTTAAAGAAAGGCATCTAATGGTCTCAAAAGCTCCATGTCATTTAATGAGATTGAAGAGAGAGAATCGGGTTATGGCTCAGCTTTTGTTTCTGTTTTTTGGCTCGGCTTTGGCTTTCACTTGCAACCAACAATTCGTTCAAATATTATATTGGCCAAAAGGCTTGCAGAACAAGCTTCCTCTCCTCCTCCTCAGTCTTCCCTGTTTTCGCCAACCCTGCGGTTCTTCCCACTCCTCAGTCTTCCCCGTTTTCACCAATCCTTTGGGAGTTGCAGACCCAATAAAAAGAGAAGCTGTTGTGGTTGTGGAGGGCCTTGCGAAAATGGGTGTCAGGGACAGTCATGGTTACAGGGGACAACTGGAGAACAGCTAGAGCTGTTGCTAAAGAGGTTTGAATGTTGCTGTTATTTATTCCGTCTTTAGGAGTATAATATTCTTAGGCTATTTGCTTCAATTTTCACACGACACTCATGGATGGCAACTTCTTTTCCGTTCTGGATGAACGCATTGACTTTCACGCATAGACATTGCGATTATGCATTACTGAGGGATAAGGGTGCACTTAATCTGGGATTTGGTGCTAGAAATTTATGTGTTTATTGTGTTATAGGGAGATAGCGGCCTTCCTCCCCCTCCACCACCTGGTCCACTCGAGCGCCTGCATTCTCGTGGTGGCAATACGGTAAGCAGCATTTTCATCTTTTTCTTTGGTCCTTTTAGAGATAAATTTTGTCATTGAATATTTTTTTTTCCATTTCGCGTCTGTTTTAATATATTTTCTTGTTTTGTACTTGCTCACTCTG
Source organism: Myrica gale (assembly GCA_963930655.1). Classification (NCBI taxonomy): domain Eukaryota; kingdom Viridiplantae; phylum Streptophyta; class Magnoliopsida; order Fagales; family Myricaceae; genus Myrica; species Myrica gale. The sequence goes on along the minus strand of OZ005603.1, from coordinate 11,019,607 downwards.
AACACGTTGGTCATGTAATTACAAACATAATTTACCATCATTTAATATATTGGCTGCTAACCTTTCGGTGCCACAGAGTGCCCTTTTTTTGTCTCCAGAATTGGTAAGTTCATATTTTCGCATGGGTTTTGAGTGAAGAAAGTCTACCAAAATCCATTTAGATAACCCTTTTTACCACATGCAACAAATTTCAGTGTTAGTTTTGTACTGCACCTTTGAAAAAATTGAATCAGTTATGCAGTTTGTAGTTTTTCTTTTGGTTGCACTATGTAAGAACTATTATTGGCTGGATTGATTAAAGCACTCAAGACACTTTTGCTTTGCAATGATTAGTTGCGATGCAAGAGGATGAACAACCTTTTGTATTTTCTTGATACAGTAGGTTGGCATTTGAAAGTTTGACTACACAGTATCACTTGTTTATTTCTCCTGGTTCGTCCAACTTTTCTTTTTTAGCAAATGGTTTATCCCAATTCGTGAACTCATGTCTTCTGAAGTATAACTGTGTTGCAGGTTTTCAAGAGCGGGCCACTTTTTATATCATCCAAAGGTGTGTTTGACTTCATTGGTTTACATATATACTTCGCCCAATTGCATGACCTGGACTGCAAACACCTCAGCTTTTGTATGGAGCACAAGTTCATTTCAAATGATACATCTAAGATGTAGTTGCTGTCGGTTAATCACAACGGCTCCATTTTGCAGTTCCTGTTTTAGAAAGCCTATTTTTCCTCAAACAAACGATTCCTAAGATTACAAAGGTGGTCAATAAGAGGAAGCCTGATGAAGGCAGTAGTACCAAAGCAGCTATTGGGAATTTATGTTTCGGAGGACTAGGAGAGCTTGCCAAAACTTTTATGTATCCCCAATAATCATTCTTAGGCTTGGCGGACAAGATGATAGATCCTAAATAGTTTTCGAGGAGATAACAAGAAAGAGGACTTCCATGGAAAATGCCCAGACAAGAACAATTTGCAGAACATAGATCTTGACAGAGGGACAAACTCACACCATTTCTAACCGGATTCATGAAATCAATCGCAAAATAGTCCATGCCAGAGCCCAGTCCGATATACGTGACTGAGTTAATGTTGAATTGATTCGTGCTTCTAGTGTCATTACAAGCTGAAGGCAGAGAAAGCGAACTATCCATTGCCACGCATTCACCATCAGGGAAAGAAGCTTCTGCAAATGCTATGAATATCTTCAGTAGTTCATATGGGCATGGAAATGTATTGGACCATCACCTGTGTGGGCTTAGATCTAGATTATGACATGCATTAATTGATGGTATTGGCTTTTTTTTTTAGTGCTCATTGCCAAAGCTCAATTGGTGCCCCAATAGTGAGTAGGTGAAACACATTACATCATACGCAGTACGCATCCACCCACCGAAGATGAAAGCAAGCATATTCCAGAGAAAGCTAATTCCGTGCTTATCTTGTGAACTCAGAAAGGACAACAGACTGATAGTCAACACCCTATCATGAAAACCTTCAGGCACTTCTGTAAGCACTTTCCCCACCCTCCATTCCTGCCATCGTGTCATACAAGGGCCTGTGTAATGTCTCCGGCAGGTAAAATGCAAGTATGCCTGCCACAGTCCCACACTTAGCAAACACCACAAATGGTAACCCACCACCCAAAACCACTACAACCGGTGCTAATATTGCTCCCATTTGAGCCGCATGTGTGGCACATCCTAGTGCTGCATTTCTAACCACTGTCGGGAACAGTTCGGATGTATAAATGAACAGCAAGTTGTAAGTCCTAGCCATCCCAAAGATTCCCAAAATCCCACAAACCATCCTCACTAATTTCCATATCCCAACGCTTCTGACTACGCTTCCCAGAAAGCAGAAAATCCCACTAAACCATAATGTCCCTATTGTCAATGGCTTCCTTCCAAACTTGTCCAACAAAAGGGCTGTAATTGTAAATGCTGGCATCTCTGCCACCGCATTGAGGAGCACGTTGAGGAAAACGTTTAGACTAAGACCGTAGTACACCACCGAGCACAAGAAATTAATGGCCACGGCTAGAAAAAGACGGATGCGAGTGATTGGTGAGCGGACGACGAAAACGGGGAAGACTGAGGAGGAGGAGAGGAAGCTTGTTCTGCAAGCCTTTTGGCCAATATAATATTTGAACGAATTGTTGGTTGCAAGTGAAAGCCAAAGCCGAGCCAAAAAACAGAAACAAAAGGTGAGCCATAACCCGATTCTCTCTCATCAATCTCATTAAATGACATGGAGCTTTTGAGACCATTAGATGCCTTTCTTTAAATCCGGACCCTTGCTTTGAACCCCTTTGAACTCAGCTTCTTTCGACTGAATCTTTTCCCGTTGATAGTAATGCCCTCAAAACTAAAAGAATGGGGACAATTAAAAATTTTGAAAGGAAAATGGATGTTTACCAGGATCCTATGATTGAGGGACAAGCCTTGGCCTCCTACATAATGTTCCACCGATGCTAAGCCACCTAAATTAAAACGAAAAACAGAAAGTGTCTCCAGCATTTTCACTGACGCACTTAGATTTTTTTTATAATAATGGTACATAAATGGTTAAATTCCTGAAACTGCTGAAGGAGTTGGTTGATCCACATAAATGTTGGGCCTTTATAGTGTTTGCAGTAATTGCTACACTGAAAGTTCATTGAAAAGTTTTCAGGTCGTTCTATTCCAACAATCTGCTTTGCAGCTGGTTACGATGTCAATATTGTCAAGATTACGTTGTATCACAATCGATGTTACTGGTACTTTGATAGCTTACAATGGGGAGCTTGGTGATTATTACTGCATGGAAGCCAAATCTGAGGGCTTCAAACTCGCATATAAAGACATCGCCAAAAAGTATCCTTGTTTTGGATTTGCCACGAAAATGTCCAATGTAGTGTGGTGGAAGACTTGTGTGAGACTCCTTTATCAGGGTAAGAAGATATGACTTGGCCAGTGTATAAGTAGGCATGGATTCTAATTATGACTAGAAAATAAGACATGTGTGGTACATGCCTTATATATGCTCCAAAGAGGCAAGTCAAGTTTAATGGTTCAGAGTTTTTAATTTTGTTTTTATGTTAGTTATAAAAACACCCCTCCTTAACCTGATATAAGGTGGATGGACAATGATGATGCTTAAAGTAGAAAATGTGCTTTTTCACTCAGGATGTAGAGTAATATGTATCCTCTATTAGATCCTCATTTCAAAGGTATATTGTTTCGCCTGCAGGCTGGATATGACTATGATGAGGAGACATTTGAGAAGGTGTACGTTCAAACGCATATGTGCATCATTTGGTTCATCTGCTCCTTATACTGTCTTTCCAGACTCCCAACCATTTTCAAGATGGCTGCGTGAGGAGCAACTTAAAGTTGGGATTATTATTAATGCGAAGTACCGGTATAAGGATGTGATTCTGCCAGCCTTGAACTTGAACCTGGTAAACAAATGACTTTGTTATGGGATTCTGGTAATTCTTATTTAGTCTATCCTAGACTATCCTAGTTAAAATAAGGGACTAACTGAATATAGCGTTGGTATGAAAATCTACTGACTGATATCATTGTTATTTTCTGCACATTTAGGTGTACACGGACATGTCCAAGATCTCTATGAATCTCTATTGTTCTAAGTATTGACAATGTCAATTGCTTTGAAAGTCATGCACAATGTCAGAGCAAATCATATATATAAGCTATGGCATTTTTGGATTTATTGACAAAATAGTATATAGCTATTTAGATGTGCTATCCATAAAAATTCTTATACAAGAGATGATGTGGTGCCTCGTTTTCTTTGTGTATTTGTTAAATAGTCAGTTCCTTATAGAGGGTTATGATTAACTGATCATAACTGGACAAAAGTGCTACCTGTATCATGTGATTCACATATTTTACCACATGGAAAGTTCAGTGGAAAGTTGATCAATTTTATTAATAGACCAAAAGTGCTAGGGCTAGGTTTATGAAACTTCAAACTTAGTCACCACTTCAAAACAAGACCTCCTGAGCATGAGCTGCGGCTGGTTTTGTGTCTGAATACATTTATTTAATTGGCTAGGCATATATATATACATATTATATCTTGATCCTCCGATTGTTTATGAAAATAAAAAACTTTCAAATAACAATTTATTAAACTGAAAAAAAATATGCTTTTCTTTCGAAAGTTCTTTTGAAAGGGGCTGAGATATAAAAATTTCTGGGCACAATGCTAAATCAAATTCCAAACACTCTTAGGCTATGTTTGTTCCCAAAAATATTACAAAATGAAAGCAATATGTAAGTTTTGGTCGCGCGGTTAATACTCAGAAAAAAATAGTTGTCTGTTCTTATTATGGTCATATTAATATACCTAAAATTTCCAAATAAAAAGATAAATGAGTATATTGGAATGGGGTTCAGAGCATAAGATCTAATTGGCAATTGTTCAACCTGTAGTAGCATAGGATAAGGACATATACATTCATAATTTTAAGACCTGGAAAATCGAACGCAGGCATCCACCAAGAAGCCGAAAAGAAGATGGAAAAAAAAAACGATCGATGGATTTGTCTGCATTGGTCGTTGGGCTGGTGATTGTTGATTTAGTCAGTGCTTGTTCTTCAGGCTCTTTTACATGCGCTGAGCTCTTGTTGCCCAGCCAGCCATTCCTGGTTGGTGCTGGCCGTTATTTTCCAGGCCTTCCTTGCTGTATTTTCCAGGCTCACGCCACCGACACACGCAGGCGGCAGCTGGGCTCTGTGTGAGTGTTTCAAAAAGGCAGGATAAATAAAACGGGTGAGCCCCAAGCGCCAGGGTCAGAGTTGTAGGGGGCCTCTGTTGCGATACGCTCGTCAGAGTCAGAGTTGTCCAGGAAACCGGTAAAGCTGAGCAGCAGATCTTCTGGGTAGACCATCCGAGCATATCAGCATGTGTCAGTCAACTGCTGGCCAGATTCCAGTCAAAAGAGAGCCTGCAGCAGATCCTCTGGCATACCATATCTCTACGCTCGAGTCTGTTCTTAAAGGTGCTCCTCCTTCGTTTTGTTCATTGAGCACGGTCGACTCTCATCCATCCCTCCTTGCATAGTTAAGAGTTTGGCACTTCATCCTACCGACGTAGTGGAGCAGAGGCCATAGACAGCGCTCACGGAACTGAACACGAATCGGAACAGTGCTCAGCCTATATTCAACACATGGTGGATATTTTCATCTCTGTATATTAGTCGATTTAAATGTTCATATTTTGGTCTCTGTATATATAGAAACGCACATGGCTTCTTTTTCAACGTCTATAAGTCACCCTTGAATAAATTTTTTACTTTTCTTTTGCCGAAATTTATAGTGTTTCGAATAATATTAATGTTGTTCTCCATTGATTCGAGAATATAATTTTTATAAATTAATACAATTTTTATAAATCAAGTTACCTGTAAAAAACAGAAAAAAAAAATAGTCATTGAAAATTTATCAAAGCTAGCTACTCTTTGTATATTTAATACGGCTATAAAACCCAAAAGTTTTATATTGACCAATGAATTGTGATAGCTAGTGTCTGCATATCTGATGTGTAGAATATCTTTGCTGCATGTTGTTGTGTTTTTAGTGTTGTGAGGTATATCCTCATGTGTTATGATGCATTTGTAGGCTTAATCACATGTCTTATTTTATTGTTAAAACTTAGAAGAAGGTTTCTATCAGTTAAGCTTTGTTACTAAAAAACTCTTGAAAGAAAAAGGATGATAATATATTTTAACATGATAGTTATTGGTAAACATTGTAATATTCCTTTCATTGTCTTTGTTCTCATATATAGACTGTATTTAGTAGTTTGTTTATAAATATTTTTTGTACGTAGATTCTCATTTTCATGTCTATGTTAAACGTATGTATATTGTCTAATGGACTAAACGACTTTATATCAGGAGAAACTACCTGATGATTTTCCTGATTATTGGGATTGGCGTATCCATGGTGTGCTTAATCCTGTGAGAGATCAAAAAAGAAGCAGTAAGTTGTATAGGACTTATTTATACTGTTTTTAAAAATAATTGATAATGCATTTTCTTTTAGAATGTTATTGGTTATTGTACTGGAAAATAGACTTGACAGCATATTATAATTGAGTTCTTTTCGAGTTTTGCTCTTGTTGAAGCTACATAATGCATATACCTATATCCTATACATTAGAGTTTAACTCGGTCATTTCTATAGCTCATCTAATGGGTTTTAAAACTAGGTGAATTTTTTTTACTAATTATCAATATCCAACAAAACTTTAAAGGATTATATGATTAGTTGGATGTTCAGATTTCCTTATTTTATTTAAAATATAAATCAAATAATGATTTGTTATTTGTTATAGATATGTGTTGGGCTATTGTAGCTGCAGAATCTATTGCCAGTTGTCTGAAAATTAAGAATTCAGACTTACCACTTCAAGAGTTTTCTTCCCAAGAACTATTTGATTGTTGCATTCCAGAGAAAACTAAAGGGTACAATTATTCAATTAATAAAGCTTTTAGATGGGTAATGCAAAATGGGATTAGGAAGGAAGAAGAGTATCCTTTCAAAGGAGAGAAAAGTAACTGCAGTCCAAAAACTGAAGTACAGGTAACAAATAGTCACAATTATCATTTGTCAAATGAATTTATTAATAACCTGTAAACTGAAAAATACATGTGCCCATAGATATTATCTTATTATGTTGTTTTTCTTTTTTTTTAGAGATTGACTGCACTGAAAATTAATGGCATCATAGAAGTAGATTTTAAAGATGAAGCAAAATTTCTAGAACAAGTGAAGAAACAACCAGTACCGGATTGTGTAACGATCTACGATGAATTCATTCATCTCAAAGAAGTAAGTATAGTTTATTCGTAATTGTTGTGATAGTAGCAAGTGTTTCATTTATGTTATATATATATTTTAATGATTTGATAGGGCATTTACGAAGGGCCAAAAAATTTAGCATCTAAACGATGTGGTAGACATGCGATCCTAGTGGTGGGATTTGGCCGCAATGAGAAGGATGGAAAAAATTATTGGATAGTCAAGAATTCATGGGGAAAAACATGGGGATGTGAAGGTTATGGTAAGATTGTTAGAGATTCTAGTATGTCTTCTAATCTTTTGAGAAATAAGCCCCTAATTGATAGAACATCATATCCTACATTGAATTGAGTCTTTGATCAGTTACTTTTATGTTTTTATCTTGCACGGTACAATTGTTTTGATGCACTTGTACCCTTTTAGACATTATGCTCGTTATGCAATATCAATTTCTTTGGTTTTATGGTCTTATGGTATATTCAGGTATAGCTGATTAAAACCTGCCACAAAACGGTTTAAATTGTATGGGCAGTCTGAACACTGCATTACAAAAGAAAGAAAACACAAAAAGAGAAAATTGAAGTTGCTCGATGATTCCATTCTTTAATTGCTACTAAAAGTTGCCCTCGTCCTTATCTAATTTTTGAACCGCGTAAATGAGCCGGGCGCCGTAGGGCTGCAATGGAATTTGTGAGTCAATTTTCATTAGAAGTAGCATTTTCTTTCAGGCCTAAATTTGAAATTAAACAAACTGTTTAAAGCCAAACCCCAAATACAAAGGAAAAGGGTATTTAAAATTTCTAGTCACAATGGAACAATTTTTAAGGACGGAAATAAGTGACCCCGAGTGAGAAAATGCCACAAACATCTCACAATAATTATTTTGAATTAAAAAAAAAAAAGCCGCCCAAATCATGCCACAAGCCCGCAGTGGGATTACTAGCAATGCGGAGTACAGGTATAAGGATGTGATTCTGCCAGCCTTGAACCTGAACCAGGAAAACAAATAATTCTGGTAATTCTTATTTAGTCTATCCTAGTTTGTCCAAGTTAAAATAAGGGACTAATTGGATTTAGCGTTGGTATGAAAATCCACTAACTGATATCATTGCTTCTTGTTTTCTGCACATTTAGGTGTACACAGACATGTCTAAGATCTCTATGAATCTCTATTGTTCTAAGTATAGACAATGCCAATTGCTTTGAAAGTCGTGCACATGCATGTTTGTGCCATTAAACTGAAAATGCTGATATTGTAGAGTCTAATATGTTGTTCAGGGATCTGAATGGGACTTTGATGTGTTGTCTGGTCTCGAAGGTGTAGAGAAACCTTACCCAAGAATCTATGAGATTGCACTTGAGAGAGCTGGAAATATTGCACCAGAACAAGTTCGGCATACTGGGGCCAGCGTGCGCAAGGACCGTGTGCCAGCCAAAAGTGTGGGGATGCATGCATTATTATTAAAGTGGGCCCTCAGTGAGAACGGGCCACCAACATCTCACAATAATTATTCGGAATTTCAAAAAATAGAAGAAGAAAAAAGGCTGCGCAAATCATGCCACAAGCCCACAGCATAATCTCCCGATATAGATGTATGACATATATAAGACGGCTATCCACACATAGATGTCATGAAAGTAAAGTCTGCGTCAAATAACCAACTTCACACTAACATTCCAGCAACTCAATAAAGACCACAATTACTACTCTTCCATTCAGATTATTTACATACTCCCAATAACTTTCTTAAATTGCATGAACACGTCACCTCTGAAAAATACTCTTCACACTCTTCTCTTCAAGGTACTCCACCTGAAAGTAACAAAGAAAAATGTCACCCCCCCCCTCCCCTAAACCACGTACAAAAGAACCCCCACCAATAGGTCCATGTTAAAAGGCCATGAAAAAAAGAATCTCCTCAACGCAGGCTGCAAGTAACAAACATTTCCCCCATTCAATTAAAATCTTTGATTCTCTCGGACCCTGTTTTTCATTGTCACCATCCCAAACTTTGTCCTCTATAGTCCAACTTAAAATTTGCCTTTTGACTCCAGATCTTCTTTCCGCGCTAGCACATTACAGAATCAGAGAAGGTAAAGAAAGAATTGTGTGTGATGTCCATGTCTAAATGAATCTTTTGGAGTATAGTAAAATCTATCATGAGAGTGAATTATCCAGCCACAGGAGTTGCCAAATTTTCGTAAGACTTCTTCTGCAAATTGATTTATAAATCCCACAGAAGTTTTTAGCAGTTAACTATCGAGCTCAACACAAGCTTAGGGCCCCAAATGAAAAACCATTAACAGAACATGGAAAACCCAATGACAAGCAGAACCACTGCGTAAATACTTCAAAAGGATAAGCAAATCAATTTATGTTAATTACTAGTAACAACAAACAAAAAAGACTACAACAGGGAAGTAAATTTAAGCTGCTTTGATTTGAGAAACATCTTAAAGCATTGTCTATAAGCATTGGGACTCATATTCAAGAACTTTGCTTTCAAAAGAATTAAAGAAACCCAGTAATCAAGAACTTTGCATGTGTGAGACTTGGTCCGACAAAATCATGGTGCCAAGGGTAGTTATCTTAGGAGAGACTTTTGCATTAAATATTTCATAAAGAGATAGAGCAAAGGACAATTGTTTACAAGAAACAAATATTCACATGTAGAGATCATGGGCGAATGGAAGGCAGGGCAAAAGGAGCCAACTTGAAAGAGAGTCAAAAAACTCATTACAGCAAAGTATTCTCTTTTTTTTTTTTTTGATAAGCATTACAGCAAAGTATTCTCACATCCTCTCACATTTACTACCAACTACGACTTTGTGCATAACGACAACAATACAACAAGCACTTATAACAAAATATGACCATCATCTCAGTAACTCAAACCACACTTGCATATCAAGGAATAGACATACTAACCATTTCAACAGTGCCTTTGCCAAAACCATTCTGTCCCAATGCGTGACCCTAAATGAACCCAGGAGCGAAAGAAAAAGAAGGAATAAGCCATCAGCCTCATGCGTATGTAGAGCTTCACTAAATAAACAAGTACTACCTTCTAATATATAAGTCAAATAGTAGTCAAGACTGCGCTAAAGAAAACCCACATTCCATTAATCACTCTCAAAACTTTCAATTGCCAAGGATGCAAGTACACTTTCTCATCACATATTATCTGTATCCCAGACCAACTACAAAATAAAAGTAACAGATAATGCAAAAGCTAGAACTAAAAGGAAAGACTTAGTGGTGGAGATTGTTGGATTCATGAAGAAGGTTCTTGTCGCCTTGGCTACTACAAGATTTGAAGAACCAACAACAAAGAGGCTGGCAATATTGTTCTGGAAGGGCAACAGTTATTTGAAGTAGAACAAGAGTATCAAGGATATTAAGGCAAACCGAGGAGTTAAGGGCAAAATCTAGTAGAACAAGATGGTAGGGTTGAAGGACTACAATACTAGCAGTGGAGTGATACAGACATGAGAAAGACAAGAAGACAGTCTGGAGAGGATGTCTGGTATTTCTGAAGCCATAATGGCTGTAGCATATCTTAGATATCCATGAAATAACCGAAAATGGCTCATGTGCTTCAAGGGTTGTTTGCCACTCAAACATTTTTTTATGCACAAGCGTCATATTTGTTTTAGCTATAGAAAAAAAAAAAGAGCAGTCACAGGGCCATGGCCCTGAAGATACTGAGTGGGACAAGAGGAGCTCTGTCACCTATTCATATTTCCTGGAATTAACGCCCAGGTGGTCGTGGGAGGTCGACTTAACATACTACAGAGATTTTTCCATCTATCAAGCGAATTGCTAAGGCAACAAAAACAACAACCTCAGAATTAAGTGCCCAAGTTGCGAAGACATTATCCAATCACTCGACATTACCTTGCTCATACTCAGGAGGTTTTAGCCTAAAAGAATCTACCGACGTTTCAACTATCCCCCTGAACACCTCAGATTGATAGGTCTTAATCGTGCCTCCGTCGGCAAGATCCTTGGCGTCAAAGGTTATGTAAAATATAATTCCAGCGACAACCCCACACATAGCCTTCAAAACCTTCACAAACTCCAGCTTGTCTTTTTTTTTCTGCACAGCATCCAATGTCATCATGTACAGATACTAGCTATCACTGAAGATCGCTATTTCTGTTTCTAAACGAACGGTAGAATTGAAAAGAATATCACCTTCAAAAGCCAAAAAAATAAACAAAACAAAAAAGTAAAAAAGCACACCTCGAAGCGACGGTTGTATTCGTCGATTGCAAGCTGTGCAAGCCGACCGATCTCGATGCGTTCTCTCTCTCCCGTAATGTCGTATGGTTGGATCATACCACAAGAGAAGACCTTAGGCATAGCTGGAACGTCAAAGCCCTAAAACGGGATCAACCAAAAGCGACTAATTCTTTTTCCGTTTAAATAAAAATAACATCTGGCATAGGAAGAGGCATAAACGAAGGGAACGGATTGCACATACGTCTGACTTCAAAAGATGAGATTCAAAGAAGAGGTATTCCTCGTCGGTCATCTCGTGCTCCCCATCATAATAGTCGCTATGCTCTTCGGCCATTTGCTTCTCTACGGAGCCATAACCCTCTGCTCCCATTTGCTTCTCTACCGATTTAACCATATCCATGATTCTCCAGACAGCCGGCCAACAATGAGATCAACGAGAAGACGAACCCTAGTCCCTAGCGACTCGAACAAGCAAGCAGAAAACAAACCCCTGCTTTGGAATTAGATTTCGGTGTTGGTTTTGTTTATGGTTGAAATAGTAATGCTATTTAGCGCCCGAATTTTGAGACATTTTAATAAATAGTCTCTTAAGTTTTCAAATAAATAGTAAAGTTCCTTTAATTTACAATTTTATTAAACAAGTCTTTCGTTAAAGTTTTATGAATAAAGTTAACATTCACAAGTTAATTTTAATAGATATTTCATAAAAAACTAAAAATAAGTGATTTATAATTTTTTTTAAAAAAAAATTAGTAATTTTTTTTTGTTTTTTAAACTATGTAAATTATTTTAAAAATAAAAAATTAAGAAAAAAATTAGAAATCACATGATTTTCTTTTTTGGGTTACATGTGTGAATTTTGTATTAGAACTTACGTGTGAATCATTAATTTTGAGAATGAAATTTGAAAAGAATGACTTCTTTGAGAAAAATTATAAACTTAGATTTTTATGATCAAGTTAAAAATGGAAGGACTATTTGTTAGAGGTAGAGTTTGTTTGAAAATAATGAAGAGAAGCTTTGGACATTGGTTTGGTGAAGATGTCTGAAATTTGATCACCATTGGAGATATGTCGAGTGATAAGTTGGCCAAGGGAACCTCGTTCGTGCACAAAATGATAATTCAATTCGATGTGTTTACTGCGTGCATGAAAAACGAGGTTGACTATCTTATGCAAAGCACTGATATTGTCTTAGAATACTACTGGAGGATGTAGTAGCATTGGGACCATAGATCTGTTAGTATGAAAGTCATCCATGTAAGTTCAACTGCAGTATTAATCATGGCTCGATACTCAGCTTCGATACTTTATCGGAAAATTTTATGTTGTTTCTTCGCACACTACAAAATGATGTTTCGCCCAAGATAAGTACAATAGCTAGTAGTGGAACGTCTGGTGGTAGCACAACCCGTCCAATTTGCATTTGAAAAAGCACAAAATCAAGTGTAGTATTGGAAAGTGAAATTTAAACCCAAGTGAATAGTTTCTTTGACATATCGAAGAATACGTCGAACCATTTTTAAATGAGTATTTTTAGGGGTGTGGATGAATTAATATATTGAGAAATTTGCTTTTTAATCACTGAGTTTTGGACCTATTTCATTTTTAGTCATTAACTTTAATAGTTCAAAATTTTAGTCCCTGAATTTACCATATTTTCAAAAAATAGTGCTTCTGTTACTCTTCTGTTAGACTAATTAACGGAATCCTCAAACACGTCCATACTTCACTCCAACTCAGATCTATTTTGCCACATCAGCGCTCCCATTTCTATTTGTCGTAGGAGGTGAAACGTTGCAGCTTCTTGCTGCACTTCCTGAGGGTACAGAGGCAAGCCAACTTTCTGGCTATCTTGGTATTTATCATCCTCAACATCAGAAATTGTTACACTCATTGCACGGCTTGAAAGTGAGGCTAGAACTCATCAGATTGTGGTTTCTGGAACCATATGAACGCAAATTGGTCGCAAAGTCAGTACCACCACGACTAATGAATTTTGACACCAACTTATTTCTCCTTGGCCATTGACTCAGTCTCTTTGGTGACTGAAACTTAGAGGATCTCATAAGATCGTCTTTTTCAAAAGCACCGGACGCGCAGGCAGCCACAAGCCATGTACAGAGAGGGGACGCTAAAGTAGAAGTCACCATTGGAGGAACCAAGAATTCACACAATCACCCCGCAGAAAAGAGAAAGGCTTTTATATTGAAACGAAACGGTGATGAGGAGAAGGCTCATTTCCAGGGATTAGGAGAAATGACTTTCATGGGTTCTGGAGGAGTCGCCAGGTGCTGGGTGAGGCAAAATGGGGAGCGTCAAAGAAATACAAGTGTGAAATACAAAATACACCGAGGATCTATGACAGTGGGGTTAGCACTCTCTCCCTCTGATGAGTTATTTATTTCATTGTACAAATCACAAGAGCTGCATGTCTGACGTTGAGGATAATAAAAACCAAGATAGCCAAGGAAGACAGAGAAGAAGAGAGACTATGCGTGCAACCCATCACACGACGAGGAGAGAAAAAGGAAGGTGGGGGTGGCGGGCCGAGGAAATCGTTCACAATTAATACCAAACAGTAAAAACAAGAAAAACCAGAGTAGCCATAAAAGAAACAGAGAAAGAAACGAAGTTACGGAGAATAAATATCAGTGCCTTTTCAAATTTCATTGTTACCAATTTTAGCCAAGATGTGACGCTGGAAAGTGGGGAGGGAGGAGAGATGCGTGAGAGAAGAACACGAGGTGTTGGTGAATTCGAAGGTGTGAAGCTCTGCTCCAATGCGTCAATGGTGGTCGTGCTAAAAAGCACAATGATGCGAAGTTCAAGATCAACAGGAACAAACTGTTTCATTAACTGGCTGATTATCATTGTCGTTTTCGACAGAGACAAAAATGGGAGCGCTGATGTGGCAAAATAGATCTGAGCTGGAGTGAAGTATGGACGTGTTTAGGATTCCGTTAATCAGTCTAACAGAAGAGTAACATAAGCACTATTTTTTGAAAATATGGTAAATTCAGGGACTAAAATTTTGAGCTATAAAAATTCATGACTAAAAATGAAATGGGTGCAAAACTCAATGACTAAAAAGTAAATTTCCCTAATATATATAATCAACACTGAATGAAAGATCTGGACGAGTAAGAGTGAAATACTACAGAACGCCAACAATTCCTCAAAAGTAGGTTTGATCCTCCAATGGTGTCTCATTGAGTGAATTTTTTATTTTTGCGTCTAGTGGTTACTCATGGGCTCACAATCAATCATTTTTTTTTAGAATGGTAAGAGCATAATGTGTTTGCAAAAGATCAAGATCGTTGGGTGTTTGAGAAATTTCAAAGCCAAGGAAGTGGAGAAGAGAGCCTAAGTCTTTCAATGCAAATTCACTACTGAAGTGAATGAAACGGATGACCAGTTCCAGATTAGATCCTGTAGGTAGCATATAATGTACAGAAAGAAGTAATATTAATGAGACATGATGAGAATGAAAAATAAATAAGGATGAATCAACTAAATTGCAAAAGATATCATATTTAAGAAAAATGCACTAAAATTTTGTGTCAAAACACATTTTGTCACAAAATCATGCACTTTTCTGTCAAAATATAAATTTCGTTATGTAAGGTGTGACAGGAAATACAAAAACGTCAGTACATCCTTAAAACAGATCTGCATGGTATCAACAGGTGACGAAAGGCAAAACGTCGCACATTTGTGATTAGAAACATTTGTGAGGAATCTACGAACCTGTTCGAATGGTCTGCAAAGACGTACGCACATAATTTGGGTGACAAAACAGAATTGTCACCCATAAGTGATGCAGGTCAAATCGTCACAAATGTTGCAATACCATCCTCACGGTCTGACCATAAGGTCCAAACGACTGGGACAGTCCGCGCATGATTGACAAACGTATATTTTAGACGAATGTGGAGAACAATTGTTCGCGTCTGCACGGTCCTTTGCCGTCCAGATGTGTATAGCTATAATTTCTGCGAATGATGGTACTCCAAGTTGGACGTTCCAGACGTCTGTCCGCCATAGCTGTCAGCACTAACTCATGCCATCTGAAAATCATCATTTGAAGAAGATTTTTCTAACGGCTCACGATTTGAAATTTAATGTGTGGGAATTTGATTGGTCCACGTGGAAGACCTAAACGTCCGCACTGAGATAACGGGTCGTCTAAACGGTGTGGATGGATTTTAAAGATGAATAGAAGCCATTTGAATGACATTTTACACCGGCCAACATTCTCCTTTTCTCACAGAGGTACATTTACATTTTTCGTCTAAAATCTTTCTCTTCAGTACTTTTCACTGGCCGACGTTCTCCTTTCAAACAATCCAAGTATGTTTCTCATGTTAATATTTTGTTTTCTCGTTTAAAAATCATGTTTTGACGTTATTTACGTAAAAAAATCATATTAGATTTTCAGCCACCACGTTGTTTGATAACCGATCTTTGTATTGATATGCATTGCCTAATGTTGTATGATTGTTTAGGCTATAATTTTGTAATGTTTGGTGTTCTTTTGGGGTAGTTTGAAGGTGGGGGAGAGGCCGAACATGGTTGAGTCGACTCGGTCTTCTTGCCCAAGATAAAACCGGACTGTTGCAGCGGTCTGGACAGATTGTTTTAAATTTTATACTGTTAGTTTTATGGAAACATTGTCATTTTAAAATGGTCGTACAAACATCTTGAGTTTGACGTTCAAACGACGTTCACTTTATACGCCATCGTTTAGTACAAGCTATATACTTGTGTTTTTGTGTTTTGAACTATGCTATTTTTTGTTAGATCTTTGAACGACTTCTATTGCGTGCGGACATTGTGCAATTATACACATGTTAAAAATTTATTTTTTAGGAGTATTTTTGTTGCAGACAGTTTTGCTAGCATGCACACATTTGTTCCCTAAACTAGGTCATTTTATTAGCCGTTCGGCCGACATATTAGTGTGTGCGGACATTGATCCGCTATGCTATCATTTTGTTTATGATATATAAACATGTTAAAAATTTAATTTTTAGGAGTGTTTTTATTGTGGACAATTATCATAACAGACATACGTATATTACCTAAAACTAGGTAGTTTCATTAGACGTTCTAACACTCCTATATATGTGCGAAGATTGTTCAATTATATGATGTTGTTTTGTTTATGATATATATGTTAAAATTTATTTTTTAAAGATTATTTTTGTTGTTGGCGGTTATGCTAATGTACGCACAATTGTTCCCTAAAACTTGGTTTCTTTTATGATACGTCCAGATGGTTGTTTGCATTTGACGGCATCGTTTTATATGATGTGCGAACGGTATGTTACTTCGTGTCAACGGTGTTAATTGAAAGTTTATTTATTTTTTCCCATTTTTTAGAGTTAAAAATTTCTCATTGCCAGCGTTCGTCATCTACCTCATATGCCGAGAGCTCAACTCAGCAAGATCCTTAGAGTAAGGAGTATTATATGACGCGGGAGGAGTAGCTATAGCAGTAGCTGGCTGAGATACTCAGCCGATCGATTATGTAGAGCATGAGGTCGTAGTTGTTTGTATATGGGTCGGAGTATCGACGATATCATGGATGGCCAGTGTTGGATTTGGGATCTGAAGAGAGATGGTGTGACCTCTGTAGATCTGGACCAAGAGTTTTACGTAGCACTACTGGATGTTACGATTCTTAATGCACCTGTATGTACCATCATTGTACGCGGGTTAACCTGTTAGTATTCAACAAACATCCTAGCAACATTTATGGGGATGCAGAGGCCGATTGGAGCATAGTCTGCAGTGGAGATGAGGAACAAGCCATATACGAAATACATCTTTCATACATTCATAAGACAAAAGTACATGCTGCCATTCTAGCTTAATATGTACATTATCTTCGCCTACGACATCGCGCCCTCCATAAGCTGAGAATGAAAGTGTAGAGAGGTAATTGAGATTAAAGTGATAGTTTGAGGGGATAATTGAGATTATAGTGATAATTTTAATGAGTTATTACAATTTTTGTGCTATAAACCCTCGGCTATTGATCAAGGAAAATATATTTTTATTAATAATTAAATTGTTTCTGTTGTCGTAAAAGACATGATCCAGATTAATAAGCAATAAGCTCCAAAGGAAAAAAAATTATAACAAGGTCCTTTTTACGCAAATTACAAAAACGCTTCAAACTATCACTCTAATTAAAATAACCCTAGTTAAATATCTCTCTAATCTCAATTACTCCCTATCCAACTATCACTTTAATCTCAATTAGCCCCTAAACTTTGCTCCTCAACTTATAGGGGGCGTAATGATATTTTTACACGAGTTGAGGATCATGTATTCTGCGCATGGGACAAATCCGTTTAATACTAGTTAAATTTCAAAAGGGTGAGTTGGAATGAGAGTTTAAAAGAATAATTGAGATTAGGAATAGCTTGTGGAGTATTATTATAATTTGCCCTTTTATTTGTACCATTGGACAAAAGCTTGATACAAAAATAGGAGACATGGAAAGAAAGTACAAACAAGCCCTAAACATACCCCCAAATCATACTACCTTTACCGAGAAACTTTGGCCTGAGAAAATAGAAGGAAAAAATGATAAAAAAAAGCTTAATGTCGAAATCACTAGTAAAGAGTAGTGGATTGGGGACTTACTTGTTTGTTTGTGTTTTTTTTTATTTCTTTTGGTTATTTATTTGTAACATGAAGTCCTCAAAACACGATCTTAATTCAACGACGATCTTGATTTTGACACTGAGCTTCCTGTTATAATTTTTTTCCTTCTATTTTCTCGGGCAGTCTCTTTCTAGGTTCCCAACACTGCACATTTTTCTATCTTGTGGGTTTAAGAGAAACTCATAACGTGTCATTGGTGTTAGTATGGTAGATTTGGGCCACGAAAAAAGTCAGAAAGATTTGGGGGCAAAATTAATCTGGTAGAAAAAGAAGATAGGGTTGAAGGACTACAATACTAGCAGTGGAGTGATACAGATATATATGAGTAAGACAAGAAAACAATATGGAGAGGATGTCTGTTATTTGTGAAGCCATATGAGCACTACATGTTACTTGTAATTTGTGTAAATTTTTTTTCATATTTGTTTCCTAATTTTGTGTTTTTTAAAATAATAAAACAAAGTAAATTATTTAAACTATTTTTAAAAAAATTAATAAAAATTACAACTCACATTATTTTAGTTTTTTATGACACTTGTATGAACTTATGATTGGAACTGACATGTGAATCATTAATTTTGAGAATGAAATTTTAAAGGTGTAATTTCATATTTCACCCTGTAAGCAAAAATCAATGTCGCCCCCTAACTATCAAAATGAATTTGTATGTCCTCAAAGTTTCCAAAATTATCAAAGGACACCCTCCGTCCAAATCAGCCGTTAATTATGATAGAAAATATAAAAAATGGCTAAAATGCCCTTTAAGACAAAAATTACCAAAAATATTTAAAATTTATTAAAACATAAAAAATAATATTTTTTAAAAAGGTATTTTTTTAAATCTATTGAAACTCTATTTCAGTAATCTATTTATTTTTAATTTATTTCTCGAATTTTTACTTATTTTTTAAAATTTTGCCTTGGAGGGCATTTCAGTCGTTTCTCACATTTTTCCGTCTGACTTAATGGATGATTTGGAGGGAGGGCGTACTTTGATAATTTTGAAAAATTAGAAGAAATAAAAATCTGTTTTGATGGTTAGGGGGTGACATTGATTTTTGCTCATAGTTAATGGACGAACTATGAAATTACCCCAATTTTAAAAGGACTTATTTGACAAAAAATGTTATAAACTATTAGACCTCTATGATCAAGTTAAAAATGGAAGGATCATTTGTTAAAAATGGTAAAAACCTAACCCCAAGGGGTTAACATGGGTGGTCAAGACATGGGGCCTAGGGGTGACTCCCACCCATTGAGGTCACATGTTCGAATCCCCTCAAGTGCAAACAATTCCTTGAGGTCACTCCTACAACAAAACTGGACTTATCTGACATGTGTGGCTTGGGAGGGTCGCATGACCCGTGGTTTACCGTGACATTGAACCAAACTCGTGCGTATACTAGGTCAGGTCCGTCCGAGCTCGGTGAACGTTAATGACTACCCGAATTTTCCTCCTTATAAAAAAAATGGTCAAAACCTAGGGATGAAATGAATATTTAACCATTTTTTTAAAGACACTAAAACCTAGTGAGTGATTTGTATTTGTATTTTTTTATCATTTGATAGGGCATCCAAAGGGCCAAAAGATCTAGAAGATACACCAAAAGGTAAACATGTTATCCTTGTCGTGGATTTGATAGCAGTGAGAAGGATAGAAAAAATTATTAGATAGTCAAGAATTCTTGGAGCGAAATATGGAAATGTGAAGGTTATGATCAGGTTACTAGAGATTTTACCATACGACATAACGAAGGTTATAGTAGAAAACGATTTAATTTGTATGACCAGTCTCTGAACACTGCAATCACGAAAGAAAGAAAAGAAAAGAAAAGAAAAGAAAAGAAAAGAAGAGAAGGAACCAACATTGAGTTAATTGAAGCTGCCCTCGTCCTTATTCAACTTGAAAGAATGAAGATTAAGAGGGTTTCATAATTTTATGCTTTTTAGAAACAAAAAGTTGGGTTGTCCCCAATCTAATTCATAATATTCTCTAATTTTTGAACCACGGAAATGAGCTGTGAGCCGTATAGCTGCAATAGAATTTGTGATTTGGCGTTTTCTTTACGGGCTAAATTTGATATCAAACAAATTGTTAAAAGCCTGGCTATCATTTTTCATTGCTGATATATATATAATATTTACTATCCTTGGCAGTAACGGCGGGTCGTTTCGCCTCTCTAACAAAATGACGCCATTTGGATATTCATTACTACGCAATGACTTCTTTAACCTCCGCCGCTGAACTAACTCGTAGGCATAAATCTGAATCTTCTAAGCCCCAAACCCTTTGAATACGTCGTAGCAGAAAATAACGTGTAAGTTTGTGGTTTAAAACGTTGAGCTGAAATCACAAAATGATCGTCTTTTCTATAGTAAAGTTTTTAATGCGAAAAGCCAGCGGAACTGCTTCGCTTTTGCAGTTCAGCTGTTTGAAACAGTTCCTCTTCAGCGTCTAAGACTTGGGTGTCTCATATGTATGTTTGCTTGTGATTGTGTGTTTTTTTTTGCAGAATAAACTCCTATTCGGAGTTGCTGGTGTCGTGATGGATAAAGCCGACTTTCAAAGTTTTCTGAAGGTTCTTCCCCCTGTAGAATTCTGCTGTGTCTATGGCTCAGCTCTTCATCCAAACAATCTTGACAAGGTTTTACTTCGTTCTTGCCTAATTACTTACTTTTGCTCTTCCTAAATGCAAGCATCTTTTTGTTCGTTCTTTTTATTTTTTCTTGCTTTGGACTAATGAATTCTTGCACCATGGTAGATTACATTCTTGGAGTATCAAATCCAGAGCAATGGCATTCGCAGGTAAGTTTTAAATTTGAGCCCTTTCTGCATATTTCCTTGTAAGGAACAAAGACTGTTGATATTTCCTCTGAATTTAACATTACTCCTTCACAATCCAGAATCTAAAAATGAACAAAAATCACTATGCCTCATGGTTAGCGCACCTTGGCGGCGCAAAACTAGTTTGCTCTCTCTCTCTCTCTCTCTCTCTCTCTCTCTGTGTGTGTGTGTGTGTTAGGTTTTGGTCTCACTTTATCTGATGCTATATGTTGGTTCGTTGTGTTAGATCACTGAAATTGCAGACGAAATTGGTGTAGGAGTACACTTCAACCCTTTTGTCAGTTGGAATAACAAGGTATTGACCATTCAATTGCTAAACTCACGATCTGTGTCTGTGACTGTGTGAGCATTTTACAGTATCTGTTAGCATTTTATGTGCATTAAAATTTGGCTTATGTCCTGATATGGCATGTACTGTCCTCCGAATAATTTCTTGCAATTGTCTCATATAAGCACATTTAACAGATGCTCAAATATGGGGTCGTTCGAGTGCATGACTTGATTCAGGACATAATAAATTGGGAGAGATTCTACTTGAGTGGTCGTTTACAGAAGCCGGTATGTCCTACCTTAGTGCTTTTGGAAACTTCCCTTTTTTTCTGTTTCCAATTAATTTCTTTGCCTTGAGATATTGCAACAAAGCTGTATTATTGCCAACAGGACATCTACTTTCTACGTAATGTTTTTATGTCAATCCATCATTATATGCTGCCTAGGAGAACATATTGCAAAGTTGATATTAATAGTTTCAAAATGTTTTCAGGTCCAACTTACCTTTCCAAAGGAGAAATAAAAAATTAAAAAGTAGCTGGGCGAGAAATCTTTTGGCCTGATCACATTCGTTCCTGTTCATCAATTAAGTAAATATTTTTGCTGTTGTTGACTCCCGGCATTATGTGATTCGTTGTTTAGTGGCATCTGCACGTCCTGGGTTCCATTTCAATCCTGCATAAATTATGTCAATATAGAGGTTTTGACTCATGTAGTGTCTTTATACGATCGAATTAGTAGGTACTCTTATTTCTGCTGCTGATTTCCTATAATGTCTCATCTTCTAAATTGCTTGTGTTGGCTGTCTTAAACTTCCTCTGCATTGCATTTTCCTCATAGTCTGGGTCTGTGATCATAAACATGGTCTTTCTGAATATTTTCTTTGATATCTGAATCTCAAGCAAGTTTCGATATGGTCATACAGGTTTGTATTCTCGTGGATAATCTGGATATAGAAAAAGTAAATTCTGCTAATTTGAGGGCTGCAATTTCTGCTTCCCTCCTCCTTTTGCCACTGAAGTTCACTGAGGTATGCTCCTTCTTCAGTCTTTGATCATTGTGGAATAACCACAATTCATAGTTATTTGTTCTTGCAGGAGGATCTATATGCTAAAATATGTAGCCTCTCTTACATGGGCGATCTGCGTATGCTTTTTGCAGAGGACAGAAATAAGGTAAAGCTTGACAAAGCTCAAAAAGATCTTCAGTGGGAAATTGCTTCTAGTCTTTCATAGTATTAGCATTGTTATTCTTGCCCGATTCTTTGCATATACATGGTAAATCAGGTAGAATTATATGTTTCTCTGATTTGTAATAAATTTGTTACTAAGTTGCCAAACTTAAGGACTACTTCAAGTGATTGATTTTTTGCCAGATATAAGTTCTAGAGTTTAACTATTCCTACAGGAACTTTCTTCTGTGCTAATTTTTAGCCTCCACGTCCTCTCTTGTTTCTTTGTCGTAACTTCTTGTTAGGTTTCTATTTTTTTTAATTATATGTTTTAATTGCTACTTTTTATCAGAATATTATTGCAAGTTATAATTTGTAAGGCACTCCCTTGGCAAAAGGGGGAACATTGTTTAGGAAAAGGTCATTTGTTCTTATGAAAGTACAGTTGTTCACAAATATAACCTGCCCAGCTGAAGAAGATTGTACAGGGGCAATTTGGGTTATTCCAGTCAAGGTATAAGCCATTTCTCGAAGAGTATGAGGTGCAAGAGTTGTTGAGACACATCATCTGGAACTTATCAAACACATATTTCTCAGGTCTGTGAGATCCTCAAGTTCTCAACTAAAAGTTGATTCAATATGTTTTCTTTGATTTCTTAAGTCATATTCTAGAGAGCCCTGAATGTTTTAACCTTATCAAGCTGCTTAATGAAACACATATGTTTGGGTCCTTGAACTCAGCCATGACGTACTTGTAAAGTTAAGCAGATAAGTTTCGACTCCTTTTCCTAGTGTAGTCCTCCTAAGGCAAGCAATGGTATGTAAGAAGTAGTATAAACGTTTTGCTGGGAGCTAGCCTCTTCGTTACGGGGAATCAATGATGTTTGTTTGCAAACCAGATATTTGCAGTGCTTTTTGTCTTTTGTGCCCTCATCTCCTCCATGAAGCTGTTGAAATTCCAGCATAAAGTAAAAAACTAGTTAATCGAGTACTTAATGATTCATTACTTGAAGCTATATTCTAGTTTGAGCTTCTGGAAAGTGCTTAGTTTTAAAAAAATTATGATATTTTGTCTCCAGCTCAATGTCAATTTCCTAAAGTAAATGTCTCTCTTTCTTTTTTGAATTCATGCATGGATAGGAGTTTCTCTTATTGAAAGCAAATAATATGAGATTTCATGCAGAGGCATCGAAATATGTATATATAATATTCTCATTTCCAGAGTCCGTTCCATAGTTTAAATGCCTTTTTTACTTCTTAGAACAGGATCGCAGCTTATCACTAGCTCCCTCTCTTGTTAATTCCCTTCCTCCAAACATCAGAAGCCAAATGGGCATGAAGCTAGGAGAGAAGAAAAGGCTGAGCGAATCTGGTATGAACTTCAACATATCTGCTGTAGATTTATGCTGAACTATTGTTTGTGAAAAATCAGACAGATCCTATCATTTTCGCACCAGGCATCTACACCTATTCTGCCTTTGTGCACCCTATTTTTATTTGAAAACCTTGGATATGGGATGCCATTTAATGGTGATGTCATGTATAATTAGCATTAGTTGCACAAGTGAGTAGATAATCACACCTTTGGAACATCAAAATTGAAGGTCGAATTATACATGAAGTTACAATTGGCTCAAGAGAAGAGGCTGCAAATTGCATGCGGAAGGTTCTGCAGCGAAAAGTCATGGTTTCAAGTGCAAGGCAGGTTGTTTCCGGTGTAGTAACTGTTGGTGGTGTAAAGGCTGCCAATACCTTGCTAACAAAATGTGCAAGGCTTGGAAATCCTTGAGATGAGACTTCACTCCTATTTTTCTTTTTTACTAGTTTATGCAGGCTAAACCTGAGATTTACGCTCAAGCATTTTCATTTGTTGCTGGTCCCAGCTCTTTACGGTAGAGTCGTGATAAAAAAAGAAGAAAGAAAAATGATGATTTGATCACCGTCAGCATGAGATCACGCATCAACAACTCCACATGGCTTGCCTGGATGTCCTAATTAACTTATTTGCAGAAAAGGGATATGCGGGCGAAAAGAATCCAGAGATTGGATGAAAGGGTATGGGTTCTGATTTGTCAAAAAGGAAATTTTGTATTGATATGTATGAGTATATTTTCACGTAAATTGATCTAATAAGTTTTGTCTGAAATAAATAATTTCAATCTGTTTGGGAACAGGGAATTCTGGCAGATATGTTTGGCTCTTTTTAGTCAATAAACTACAAAGCATTGAAATTATTGGCTTGCTACGTCGAGCTGTTGTTTGGATGCAGGGATATGTTTGACCTTTTGGATGTGCATAATTCTGAATGAGCGGAATCCTTTTCCAATTTTATTGGTATATTTTCAACGGAATCGTTGTCTGGGCCCGTACTGATTTGGCCCTCGCCTCTTGACTTAACAACGCCCGATGGGTGAGGGCAAGATTTTTGTTCTTATGGATAAGGACGGGATGCGGGTGGGATGGCTGCCCCATACGCTGCACCAACCAGCTGCCCGCGTTACCATATTTTCTTTCCATCAATGGATTTTTCTTCTAATGTTAAATCGTTAAAGAGACCTTTTTGTTTTCGAAAGAGAATGCTGTTTTGTTAATCATACGAAGGTGACAACCTAATGGTATGACCGGCTCTTGGGAGTTGGGACAGCCTAATTTTCTGTGTCTGGCTCTAAGGACCTAATAGAACTTTAATTCCAACTTATAAGGTAGAGCAAAGTTTAATTCAAGTTGCTACCTTAACTGTCCTAACATTTGCCCAGAGAGCTCTTGGGTTCGAAAGTAGCTTTATACGCACCCTAACAGACCATTAAAAAAAAAATCAGACCAGCCAAAGAGCCTCCAAAACCTTCTAAGGCTGTGTTTGGTTTATGTTTTGAGATATCTTTGGTTTATATTTTGAGATATATTTTTGTGTTTGTATTTGTGTTTTTTTGAAAATAGTGAGATTCTCTTTGGATTGGTGAAAAGTGTATTAAAATTTATTGAAATTTATAAAAAATTATTGGGATGGGTGAAAATGTATTGAAATTGATGAAAAAGTAAGAGAAAAACGTCTTGAAACATGAAACAAACATAACATTAAGCTCTAAATTACTAGCAAAAACTAAAGAAATATTTGTGATTCGCAGAGTACAAGCGGACTCTTTCGTATCTTTTTGACAAAAAGAGCAGAACACAAGCAATGGAATCTTCACACGTTTTTAGCGCTAAACAATAAAAATGTCGCTCTTCTACGAGACCTGCTACAAGAACCAATAAAGTCTATGCATCGGTCTTAGAGAAAAGGGCCCCAGCAATGGAATCTTCACACGTTTCGGGACTAAACTACAAATGATAGCTTTTTCATCCGTCTCTCCCTTCAGTAGCGGTAGAGAAAATAAGGTAAAACACTAAAATGAGTTCCACCGGCAAAGTGGGTGATGATATTGATGCCCACCCAAGAAACTACTGGAGATGGAGCAAACAAGATTTCTTTCCGGACGAATCTTTTCAAAACTGCGGCACTTATCGATCTGCACTATCACAAACATATCTTCGGTTCAAGGACCGTCTCGTAAGCAGATCAAACGATGCCGAGGAGATTGGTGAACTTCGTAAAGAAAGTGAGAATGAAATGAAACGATGCCTGACCTGGTGGGATCTCACCTGGTTTGGATTTGGCTCAGTTATTGGTACAGGCATCTTTGTGCTCACTGGCCAAGAAGCACATGATCATGCCGGACCAGCCATTGTCTTGTCCTATGTTGCTTCTGGTGTTTCAGCAATGCTTTCTGTCTTTTGCTACACGGAATTTGCAGTAGAAATCCCAGTAGCAGGAGGGTCATTCGCTTACCTAAGAATTGAATTAGGTGACTTCGCAGCTTTCATAACAGCAGGAAATCTACTTCTTGAGAGCATTGTTGGAACTGCGGCAGTTGCCAGAGGGTGGACATCTTACTTTACGAGTCTACTGAACCTCCGGCGTAACTCATTACGCATTCACACTGTTAGATTTTGCTTAAACGGAGTGAGTATCCGAAATACCTTGTGCGGAATCTCCGGTTTGTAAGAATATTGGTTGCTCGTCTTACAGCCCCACGATCAACGATCCACGAATCTCGAACAATGCTCTCAAGTCGTTCAGGAGTCTATCAGAGTCTCCTTGTGAATTCCACGCTTCAGATCCAAGGCTAAAAGATGGAAGCCTGATGCCTTGAGATAAAGTTCTTCTCTGTGAGTGTTTAGAAAATACGTCGATTGATTTTTCTCTCCTAGTTTATTTTCTTAAATAAACACATAGGAATCTCACACAGAGAATCCTTAGGAGATAAATCAGCTAAGTTTGAATTCAAATAGAGATCTACATAAGATCTTCAGTTTAACTATAATTCAAACTCTAGCTTTTAAATTTAAACTCACATGTGGATGCACCCATGTATCATGGGATTTTCCAACATCTCCCACTCATCCACATTAGTGTCATCCCTACAATTTTCTCATTTTGAACTCTTATCTCGTCATCCTTACATACTGGAAATGAAGCGTGCGACCTGACGAGAAAGCATAGGGTAGGAGGGCTATATCAAGTTACCATCTTACCAACATAGCACCTCACTCAAAAAATATCTCGTCCATGCCCCAAACTATTTGATCACACTAGATCGAGTCTCTTTAATCCCTTATAAGCATCAAAGCTTAAAGCAACACTCGATCTTACATCATATAATATGCTCATGACTGTGTCAACACAAAATGACATAATCGTCCGGACAATGAGCCATAAAATAAAGGTGTGTATCCATAATAATTTTCCCTAGACACTCAAGTCAATTTGTTTCTACTTGACTGCTTTCCTAGACATGCTCCGCGAGACCGTATAAATCGTGGTCCTAAGAAAACATGCTAAAGTAGCGTCATCGAGTTTCCACTTCATGACATAGTTCCAGGTTCAAAGGGCACAGAGTAGACCTTCAATAGGTCTATAAGGGCTCACATAGTGACGGAACAGGGATTCATCTATCACTCCCTCAATTGGTCGGCAATAGCACATACAGTATGAAATGTATGCTACGGCGGAGCTCCCACTCAAATGGGCTTGTCACACTCTAACGCCGTACGAATCTTGATCTAGTCGCCATGAAGGCGTACTAATCTGAGTGTCTTACTACAATCGCTCGTCAAGCGCCTGTATAAGATCTCACATTCGGCTTTATTCAGGTTTCATGAAGTTTCGTGTATCCTTCATGTGCGACTTTGATAAGTCTCATCTTAGCCCAGCTAAGGCGACATTCTTAAAATAATCTTGCACGTTACTAAAACGTCAAGACAATTACTTGTCCGCTTTCTAAGCGCCAAATTAATAATTTTGTCTCATCCCACTCGCTATCCAAGCGCTAGGGTGATCATCCATGTGAGTGGATCGATCATAACCTGGTGACACATCAACAATATGTGCTACAAAGTATCAATTAAAACACAATGTGTATGGAAAAATGAACAATATCATTAATGCAAAAAATACCTCTTATTACAAAATGTCAAATGAGATATCCATAAACAACATATATCAAATCCTACGAAGTCCCAAACTCCTAACATGAGTCTGAAAAATATCTCTAGCAATAGCCTTTGTAAGCGGGTCGGCTATCATCTTGCTAGTGGAAATATGTTGTAGGATCACCTCTCCACGTGCAACAATGTCACGAATGTAGTGATAACGAATGTCAATGTGTTTGGTCTTTCCATGGTATTTGGGATCCTTAGTATATGCTAAAGCCGCCATACTATCACTATATATCTTAACGGCTTCATCTGCAAGAGCCGTAACAGATAGGCGCTGAAAGAATCTCCTCAACCAAACAGCCTCTTGTACTGCTGCTGAACAAGCAACATACTCAGACTTCATCGTGGACAAAGCTATACATGATTGTTTCTTGCTGCACCAAGAGATGGTTCCTGCACTAAGTAGAAATGCGTAACCCGTAGTGGATTTACGTTCATCTCTGTCACTAGCCCAATCAGCATCACAATAACCTCTCAATCTCATATCTCCACCCTGATAGCAAAGAACAAGATCCGAAGTCCCACGCAAATATCGAAAGATCCTCTTAACCGCTTGTCAATGAACAGGTCCAGGGTTACTTTGATAACGACTTACCATACCTACTGCAAAACAAATGTCCGGTCGAGTACACATCATAGCGTACATCAGACTTCCAACTGCATTCGCATAGGGAACCCTAGCCATTTTAATCTTTTCCTCATCACTCTTAGGACAATTATCAAGGCTCAATGTATATCCCTTCTCGATTGGAGTGTCTACGGGTTTCGAATTATGCATATGGAAACGTTCTAGAATCCTCCTGACATATGTCTCCTGAGACAATCCAAGAAGCTTCCTAGATCGATCTCTAAAGATCTTGACTCCAAGCACAAAATTTGCCTCACCCATGTCCTTCATCTCAAAAGTAGAGGACAACCACCCTTTGGTGGCGACAATCATGTCTAAATCATTTCCAGCTAACAAAATGTCATCTACATACAACGACAGGAGCACAAAGCTCTTTCCTGTATATTTGACATACACACAATGATCCTCTTCCAACATTTCAAAGCCAAACAAAGTGATGGCCTCATGAAATTTGAAGTACCACTGTCTAGACGACTGTTTAAGACCATATATGGAACGTTTGAGCCGGCATACTTTGCGCTCTTTTCCCTGGGCCTCAAAGCCAACAGGTTGATCCATGTAGATCTCTTCGTCTAGTTCTCCATTGAGAAATGCTGTTTTCACATCCATTTGGAAAAGTTCCAAATCTAAGGATGCAACTATAGCTAGAATGAGGCGAATAGAAGCAATTCTCACCACTGGGGAGAATGTTTCTTCATAGTCTATACCTTCTTTCTGGGTATAACCTTTCGCCACGAGACGGGCCTTATACTTATCAATCGATCCAACTGCATTGCGCTTAATTTTTATGACCCATTTGTTGCCAATGGTCTTACGCCCAGGCGGAAGATCAACTAATTCCCACACTTGGTTCTTTGCCATTGAACTTATCTCGTCCCTCATAGCAACCAACCATTCATCTGAGACAGGTGAAGCTAATGCTTCCTTATACGAAGCAGGTTCATCAGGGTCATACGGAGCACACATGAAAGATTCCCCTTCAATCTCAAATCGACGACGGGGAATAGTTCCACGTTCACTTCTTCGTATCTGAGACTCTTCTGAGTCATTCACTAGTGGTACACTCCCACTTACTGGTACACTCCCACTAGGAGCTAAGTCACTACCAATCTCTCTGGTGATTTCAGGATGAGATACAAAATCCCCACCTGCACCAGAAGATGATGTGACCCCTTCCAACTCTTGTAACTCAAAGAGTGAAAGACTTTGCTTTGCTTCACCAATATCTGGAAAATCACTCTCAATGAATGTGACATCACGCGACTCTATCTCAGTCATTCCTCCATTGGGATGTTCACCAAACATCACGTATCCCTTTGAGCTTTCAGAGTATCTTATGAAGATATGTTTGTTAGCTCTAGGACCTAGTTTCCCGAACTTATGGGAAGTGTTGTGAACAAATCCCGCAGAACCCCAAGGCCGCAAATGCTCCAAAATAGGTTTTGCGTCATTCCAAGATTCATATGGGGTGTTAGGAACTGACTTCGAAGGCACTCGGTTGAGGATGTAGGCAGCAGTAAGAAGAGCATCCCCCCAGAAAGATATTGGGAGGTTGGCCTGCGCCATCATCGATCTAACCATTTCTAATAAAGTACGATTCCTTCTTTCTGCAACACCATTTTGTTGCGGAGTTCCAGGAATTGTTAATTGCCTGCGTATACCTTTTTCCTCACACAGTTGCTGAAACTGAGTGGATAGATATTCCCGACCCCGATCAGTGCGAAGAATTTTTAAATTCCTCTCTTTCTGATTCTCAACCTCTGCCAAAAAACGTTTGAAGCAATCCAATGCTTCATAGCGATGGGAGATCAGATAAACGTAACTGAAACGGGAATAATCATCTATCAAGGTGAGGAAATAAGATGCGCCATGGCGTGCCTTAACGTTCATAGGTCCGCAAATGTCTGAATGGATTAATTCTAGAGGATGAGATGCCCTAGGTGCCTTACCAAAAGGTTTTCTACATGTTTTACCGGCTAAACAGGACTCACACACAGGTAGGCTTACATTAGCGAGAGGCCCCAATAGGCCTTCTCTAGCTAGTCGAGCCATTCTATCTTTTCCTATGTGTCCTAGTCTAGCATGCCATTTCACAGAGTTAGAAATAACATCATCATTATCAGCAACGTAAGAAATAGAGGAAGGTTCCAAATCCAACATAAAGAAACCATTATTTAAAAAACTTTGTCCATACAAAGCCTTATTCAAATAAAAATCCATCTGTGGCCCATCAAAATGAAAACTGAAACCAAGGTCTAACATAGAAATAACTGAAAATAGATTACATTTAACACCAGGTGCATAGAGCACATCATGAAGAAGTAACGTACGTCCCAGACGCATCTTGAGTTGAAAAATTCCAACTCTCAATACTTTTTCTCTCGTTCCGTTACCCAAAATAACGTACTGGTTGCCTGCTGGTAGTTTTCTGTAATCTACAAAGCCAACTCGATCTCTCGCTACATGTTTGGTTGCTCCTGTATCTACAATCCATTCAGGGATCGAGTCAGCAACGTAAACATGTGAACAAACAAAAGTAAGGAGAGAGTTGGGTCCAGATGGTACCTTCTTCGGCTCAGTGCACTCACGAGCGAAGTGACCCTTCTGACCACAGTTATAACATTTCATCTTGGTCTTATCTTTCTTGCCAGCGCGCTTGCCTCTGCGGCGCTTTGCAGTCTTTTCATTCTTTGGCCCAAGACCCTTTGTTGTACCAGTTGATTTCTCAGCCGCTTTGCGCTTAGGCCTAAATGTCTTGCGTTGCCCACCTTGGGCAACAAGCGCGGTTGGACGGTTCGCTCCCAGGCGCTCCGCCTCCAGCTCTAAATGGCGAGAAATATCAACAAATGTCTTAATATTCTCACTATGAGTCAACACAAGTTTCATTTGCCCCCATTGGGACTCTGGCAGTGAACGTATCACAGCTTGAACTTGCTGCTCATCGGTGAGATTAACACCTGCAGCCTTCAGATCACGGATCAAGGCAGACATGTTTCTCAGATGGACTGTCATGGTATGCTTCGGGTCCATTACATACTGCTCAAACCTCAAGGTAAGAGCACGCAACCTAGTTGCAGATGTACCCCCATAAGCAGCTTTCAGTTGGATCCACATTTCCTGGGCAGTTGAGTAGTTTTCAAACTCTCCTATCAGATCATTGTGCATGCTGCTTAACATTGTAAAGCGCGCGCACCTATCCTTTTTAGCCCAGGCTTTGTGAGCCTCAATGTCCCGACGATGTTGGGCAGTGTTCCCATCTTCAGGTTGGGACATACTTGAGGTCAGATTCTCCAAAACTTCCTGTTCATTTAGCAGGTATTGTATCTTTCTGTGCCACATGTCATAATTAGTACCGTCCAATTTCTCTCCCTTGGTCAGGTCAGCAACTACACTTTTTGTGGCCATTTCACTACATTCAATGCACGATTTTGACATTAGCACACATTGCAAAAATTTATTCCAAAATCCTAACTGGACCATTAAATTCTTTCACTACATTTAATTCAATTGCATAACAAATATGCATAACAATTTATTATGAATAAATAACAAATCATATTCACAATCATGCTAGAAATAATTATACACATAATATAATAAATTTATAACATGCACATTGAATAAAATTCATAATTTTAAAACAATATGGTCATTTATTTAAACGAATTAAATAAAACAGTAGCTATAAAAAAATTATTACAGAAATATTTTCACGTGTATAACTATATTAATTTAAAAAAAAATACCATATTGCCACATGAGTCACTGTGGCTCAGTGGTAGGCGTTGTCATATTTAGCCTTGCGTGAGGGGTTCGAACCCCCCTACGCCGAAAGGTCTTTTTTTTTTTTTTTTTTTGACCGCCCAAACTTATTGGGCTTACCTTTCTGGGCCTCTAATAAAAATAGCCCATATTGTAAAAAAAACTTGCCCAAACGAATTGGGGCTTTTTCTTTCCGGGCCTTTTTAAAAAAACAGCCCAAAACTTAAAAAAATGGTTCGGGCCCTTATAAAACAAATTGCCCAACTAATGGGCCGGGTAGGGCTTGGGAAGCCCTACCCGCTTGGCCCAAGCAGGCGACCCGGGGATCTTATCCCTGGGCGCCGCTTGAGGCTCCCTGGAGAGGGAGCTGCGGCCAGCACTGCTGGCCGCCGTCAGCCGTCGGCTGGCCACGTCCGGCCAGCCATAGGTCGGACGCTTACCGGCCGTTCCAGCGGGGGCCACCGCGAAGCCTACCGGCGCGTGGGTGGCCGCCGATTGGTAGCCCTCCCACCCACCCGTGATATACACGGGTGTGAACTTCTGGAGGTGTCTCCGCCTCCCAGGCGGAGACCTCCTCAGATCTGCTGCTGGGAGGAGCAGCGCCGGTCACCAGGCGCGCTCCGGCCAGCACCACAGGGCGGTGGTAGGCGGCAAGCCACTAGCCGCCGGCCACGTTTTCCTCTTCTTTCACGGTTCATTTTGCGTTTTCACGAAGAAAAAACAGGTTCAAATTTTATTTCAAACAGATCTCAAAAACAAATTTCACTGAGCATGTATAATCGTTTAAAACAAAACACAATTTCGAAAACAAATTTCAAAGGGCTAATCCACAAACGTAAAGCTACATAAAGTAATAAATCTCGCTTTTTTGTGATTTTTCGAGAAACAACTCCATGTCACGGGAAAAAACAAATTGTTCAGTTTCAATATTATTAAAACTGAAAAACATGCATAGCATATTCTTGTACCGAAGAACAAATTCTCGATCCTTTTCATTCATAATTTAAAAACATATTTTAAATCATTTATAACATATTTTCAACATGCTCACATATATTTCAATATTAAACAAATTAAATCGAAATAAAATAAACATGTTATTCAATCATCATAGAAGTTTAAACATGTTATACGGGGCGAAAATAAGCTAACCTGGCTCCGATACCAATGTTAGATTTTGCTTAAACGGAGTGAGTATCCGAAATACCTTGTGCGGAATCTCCGGTTTGCAGGAATATTGGTTGCTCGTCTTACAGCCCCACGATCAACGATCCACGAATCTCGAACAATGCTCTCAAGTCGTTCAGGAGTCTACCAGAGTCTCCTTGTGAATTCCACGCTTCAGATCCAAGGCTAAAAGATGGAAGCCTGATGCCTTGAGATAAAGTTCTTCTCTGTGAGTGTTTAGAAAATACGTCGATTGATTTTTCTCTCCTAGTTTATTTTCTTAAATAAACACATAGGAATCTCACACAAAGAATCCTTAGGAGATAAATCAGCTAAGTTTGAATTCAAATAGAGATCTACATAAGATCTTCAGTTTAACTATAATTCAAACTCTAGCTTTTAAATTTAAACTCACATGTGGATGCACCCATGTATCATGGGATTTTCCAACACTCACAAACCTCACTGATGGGTTTAATTTCCTTGACCCAATAGCTGTCGCTGTCCTTTCAATTGCCGCAACAATTGCAATGATCAGCACGAGGAAAACTTCGTACTTAAACTGGATAGCATCTGCTATTAACACTATAGTAATTTTCTTTGTGATAATTGCAGGCTTTGCTCACGCCAAAACGTCAAATTTGACACCCTTCTTGCCTTACGGAGCAAAAGGAATCTTCCAGGCTGCTGCAATTGTTTACTTTGCTTATGGTGGATTTGACAATATTGCCACCATGGCTGAAGAAACCAAAAATCCATCGAGAGACATACCATTAGGATTGCTTGGATCCATGTCCATCATCACCGTGATATATTGCTTAATGGCACTTGCGCTGGCTATGATGCAGAAGTACACAGACATTGATCGGGAAGCACCATATTCAATAGCTTTCCAGAGTGTGGGCATGAAATGGGCAAAGTACCTGGTAGCTCTTGGTGCCTTAAAGGGAATGACAACTGTTCTTCTTGTAGGGGCACTAGGACAGGCACGATATGTTACTCATATTGCAAGAGCTCACATGATTCCGCCATGGTTTGCTCTTGTCCACCCAAAGACAGGAACCCCCATAAATGCTACACTATTGATTACCATTTCAAGTGCCTGTATTGCTTTCTTTTCTAGCTTGGATGTCCTGGCAGGCCTGTTATCAGTGAGCACACTTTTTATCTTTACGATGATGCCTGTTGCACTTCTTGTGAGGAGATACTACGTGAGAGAAATCACCCCGCGAATTAACCTCCTGAAGCTTGTTATCTTCTTGTTGATCATTATTGCCTCCTCAATGGCAACTGCAGCATGCTGGGGATTGAATCCCGATGGTTGGCTTGGATATACTATTACTATTCCTCTTAGGCTCTTGGGAACAGCAGGGCTTTCAATGTTTCTCCCTCAACAAAGGACGCCTAAAGTTTGGGGGGTTCCACTCGTCCCCTGGCTTCCATCCCTGTCAATTGCGACAAATATCTTTCTCATGGGATCTTTGGGTTCTGAGTCATTTACTAGATTTGGAATCTGCAGCTTTGTAATGTTAGTATACTATGTATTCTTTGGTCTTCATGGAACTTATGATATGGCCCATCAGCAAGACAAGATGAAATCGCTGAAAGCTGATGCCAACAATATCAAGCAAACAACCGGCCTTTGAAACCATTGTACTACTTTATCCTTCAGTCTTCTTATCCTTAATAAGATTGCCTTTCCTCTTTTTCCTTTCCCACTTTTTCTTTTTTTCTTTTTAAATCACACAACGATGTGTGGGAGTTGGTAGCCGACGTGAATACATGCTTGTCGTTTTATATTAGTGAATCGGAGTGATCACTAATCAGTGATGTGTGGGACTACCGTTTGTATTTTGGTTTTCTTCTTTTTTTGGGCGTTTTCTTCTCTTTCTGTTTTGGGTAAACACCCGAGTTCGGCCCAATAGATTCAGATGAGTCTTGTCTCGATCCAACCAAACTTGGGTAATGTTCGTTTTCATACTTTTTTTCAGGATTCTAACTATATTCACAAATCTAGCACCGAACATGTTTAGAATTCAAACACAAACACAAATACATTTTACACAATCTCCAACAATTTTTTAATTTTTTATTCAACATAAATTTTCTCTCTCTATACTTTTTCACATAACTCTAATACTTTTTTATTAAACAATTACATCAAATCATTTCTCTCTCCACTTTACACAAACACCAATAAAACACTATTCAACATAAAAATTCACAATTTCTCTAAAATCCTACATTTTTACTCAACACGAACATAACCCAAGGGTGGGTTTGCCCATTCTTTCACTCACTCTCTTTCACCTACAATTTTGCCAAAAAGCTCAATAAACTAAGGGTGGGTTTGTTTTGTAAAATTTTAGTGTTGTTAAAATTTTAGGTATTGGGTTTAGTGAAAAAGTGAAGAGAGATGTAATTTTTTATATTTTTTGTAGTGAAAAGTAATGATTTGATGGAGGAGAGAGATTATATTGAAATATTTTATTGTGTTAAAATTTTAGATGGTGTAAAATTTTAGAACGCAAACGCAGCCTAACTTTCAAAGTCATGATTTTTTTTTTGTTGTTGCTGTGATTTAAGAGAAGATGTACAAAAGATGAAGAAAAGGAAATAATGAAGTATCCATTTACAAGTTACCATTAATGAAGGCCCAGTTAGGTTGTCTGTTTTGCTATGGGCCAGGCCCGGTTTACCCCTCGCTATCTATTACCTGTAGTTTGGGTGCTATCGATTTTATTTTGGGATACATACAATATTTGTAAGAGTATATGGATAAAAAAAGAAGAAGGTAATATTACGTTTGATATCCAATTAATTTTGTGATGGCCTGAATACAATTGATATCTCGTCACTAACATTTTATCAATAAAACTACTCTTAAAAAATTATATGAATTTCGAGATTGAGAGAGTATTTGGTAATGGAAAATGTTTTCCTTAAACAGTGATAGGATTCCATAGGTACATTATTCTACGTACAAGCATATAAATTATCAATTAAGACTAGCTCCCATTTTCTCTTTGAATCTCCATAATCGTGACTGCAATTATTTCAAGCAACACAATTTGAAATTGAGTTTTTGCTGTGATGCAGTTGACTGTTCTTATAGTTGATGATTTTAGCTTTTCCTTTTTTTTTTTTCTTGTTCCATTGAGATCTTAGATCTACAAAGATTTTTTTTTTAGTGACGAAGAAAATTCGAGCACTCATTCGGGTGCATTGGATTAAGACGAACTTGACCCAGCTGCACTAGTTGGGTTCAATGCTACGATAGACTCCGAATAGACCACGGCCTACTAATCAGTCCCTCCCTCATCTATGTTGCGAGTTTTTGTAAGCAATTAATGGTTTGATCTCCTGAACGTGCACTTAACCCAAACTCTCATAGACCTTTCACTGCAACTTGAGCTATTTAGGTGGGTTCATGAGGAAGGTTTCTATTTCACATCTAACCATTTTCATAGGGAATTAGGGAAGAAATATCTGCATCTAATTTGATTCGGTATTTTGGCTCCAACTCCAGCTTTTGGGCGCTGGACAAATGGAGTCCCTCTCGAAGTTGATATTGCACCCTTTCCTCTTCAAAGCAGACATGGCACTTACTTATGAAAAAAAAAAAGAGAGCAGACATGGTAATCAACTACTGGCTAGGATACCGGTCAAGAGAGGGAGAGAGCATAATGAACTGAAAGCTTTTGGGCGCTGGACAACGTAAGTCCCTCTCAAAGGTGATATTGCAGGATTTCCTCCTTCACCTCAAGAGAGAGAGCTGAGCTCTAGCAGACCTATACCTTGTGGGCGCCAGACTTGTTTTGTAGGCTTAACGCACTTCCCACCCAGGCGAGAGAGATCTGAGCTCTAGCAGACCTATACGTTGTGGGCGCCAGACTTGTTCTGTAGGCTTAACGCACTTCCCACCCAGGCACAGAGGACGTCGGTGAGCCAGATGATTTTTTTTTTCCGTCTTTCTTTGTCCAGTAATATTTCAATGTCATCCTTTCGCGTTTTCTAGTTCATTTTTTCTTTCTTCAGCATCTATCCTTGCTTCGGCCTTCGATCTTACAGTGGACCATAACTTATGGTACTATTTGCCTTTGGTTTTCGTCTTTCATGCTGGTTAATTTTTTTTTTTGTTATCTAAGGGATTGGTCGTTATATTCTTTCTTCTATTCCTCTTGTCTATTATTCTTTTGGCGGACAGTTAATACACCTCTTTGGTGCCAAAGTACACAGTGCCAGATAGAGACGTTTTTCCAGTGGACAATTGTTATCTTAGGAGAGATTCTATGCATGAATTATTTCATAAATAGATAGCCTCAAGAACGGAGCAAAGGACAATTGTTTACAGGAAACAAATATGAAAGACATGACAAAAGGAGCTGACTTGACAGAGAGTAAAAAAAAACTCATTTCAGCAAAGTATTCTCGCATCCTCTCACATTTACTACCAACTTATGGCTTTGGGCATAATGACAACTATATAACAAGCACTTATAACAAAACATTACCATCATCTCAGCAACTCAAATCACACTTGCCTATCATGAAATAGACATACTAACCATTTCAATCTTGACTTTGCCAAAACCATTCTTTCTGAATGCAGGAACCTACTCGAGGGGCAAAAGAAAAGAATAGGAATAAGCCATCAACCTCATGCATATGTAAAGCTTCACTACATAAACAAGTACTAACTTCTAATATATAAGTCAAAATAGCAGTCAAGGCTGCGCCCTAAAGAAAACCAACATCCCATTAATCACTCTCAAAATTTTCCATTGCCAAGCTTGCAAGTATACTTTCTCATCACATATTATCTGCATCACATATTATCTGTATCCCAGACCAGCTACAAAAAAACACTTAACAGATAATGCAAAAACTAGAACTAAAAAAAAAAGACTTAGTGGTGGAGATTGTTGGATTCATGAAGAATGTTCTTCACACCTTGACTACTACAAGTTTTTTAAGAACCAACAGCAAAGAGGCAGGCAATATTATTTAGGAAAGGGCAACAATAATTTGAAAACGAACAAGAGGATCAAGGACAAAAAGGCAAACGGAGAGTTGAGGGCCAAAACCTAGTAGAACAAGAAGGTAGGGTTGAAGGACTACAATACTACCAGTGGAATGATACAGATATAAGAAAGACAAGAAGACAATCTAGAGAGGACGTTTGGTATTTGTGAAGCCATATTGGCTATAGCATATCTTAGATATCCTTGAAATAACATAAAATGGCTACGCTCTTTAAAGGGTGCACTCAAAACATTTTTTTAATGTACAAGGGTCATATCTGTTTTAGCTATAAAAAAAAAACTGTCACAGTGCCATGGCCCTGAAAAAACTGAGTGGCACAACAGGAGACCTGTCACGATTCCTATTTCCTCGGATTAATGCCCTTGTGGGAGGTCGACTTAACATAATTACAGAGATCTTTCCATCTATCAAGCGAATTTGCTAAGGCAACAAAAACAATAACCTCATAGAATTAAGTGTCCAAGTTGCAAAAGACATTATCCAATCACTCGACATTACCTTGCTCAGAATCAGGAGGTTTTAGCCTAAAAGATAGTACCGACGTTTGAACTATTCCCCTGAAGACCTCAGATTGATAGGTCTTAATCATGCCTCCGTCAGCAAGATCCTTGGCGTCAAACGTTATGTAGAATATGACTCCAGCGACAACCCCACACATCGCCTTCAAAACCTTCACAAACTCCAGCTTGCCTTTCTTTTTCTGCACAGCATCCAATGTCATCATGTACAGATACTAGCTATCACTGAAGATCGCTATTTCATGATATTTCTCTGTCTAAACGAACGGCAGATTGAAAAGAAGATCATCTTCAAAAGCCAAAAAAATAAACAAAACAAAAACAATAAAAAAACACACCTCGAATCGACGGTTGTATTCGTCGATTGCAATCTGTGCAAACCGACCGATCTCCATGCGTTCCCTCTCATCTGTTATGTCGTATGGTTGGATCATACCACAAGAGAAGACTTTAGGCATGGCGGGAACGTCAAAGTCCTAAAACGGGATCAACCAAAGGCGACTAATTCTTTTTCCGTTTAAACAAAAATAACATCTACCATGGGAAGAGGCATAAACGAATGGAACGGATTGCACATACGTCTGACTTCAAACGATGAGATTGAAAGAAGAGGTATTCCTCGTCGGTCATCTCGTGGAGCCCATCATTATAAAAGTCGTCATCGTCCATTTGCTTATCTTTGGAGCCGCTACCCTCTGCTCCCATTTGCTTCTCTTCCGGTTTAACCATATCCATGATTCTCCAAACAGTCGGCCAACAATGGCAGCGGCGAGAAGACGAACCCTAGTTTCTAACTACTCGCACAAGTAAACAAAAAACAAATCTAAGGGTGACTTTGCTAAGTTTTCAAAACAATCTAATCTCCTTTTTTGACAAAATAATCTAATCTCAATATCACATAAGCCTCAAACTTCTAAAATCACTTAATATTTCTAGCCTGAAATGAAATCCCACCATTCCTGTCATATGAATTATTTATACCATGATTTTGACATTTGAATTTTTTTTGAAGGGAGACAATTTATTAAATTTTTTAGAGAAATTGCATTTTTAATTCTCAAGTTTTACTCTATTTTACTAATACTGGGTTCTAAAAGTTCAAATTTCAATCACTAAACTTGTAACTTTTCTAAAATTTAAATTGCACTCCAAATCAATCGGGGTTGAAACCTAACAAGGATATAGTTTAAAGGGTGATTTTGCAACGAATAATAATTTACAAGTATTTTGAGAAAAAAAGGGTGACAATTTGCCAAAGATTATTGTAATTTATTCTATTCACGTGTAACGTTCAAATTGCTGGCTCAAATCGATTCAAGGACGTAACCACGACAATAACATAATTTAGGAAGGAGAGTTGCAACTAATGATAGTTCATGGGAAGTTATTAAAAATTTATTTAAATCAAGATGATTGGATAGTCTCTTTTGAAAATAAAATTAATTAAAATTGTACACAAATCATTACATGAGCTTAATTTTTAAATTAATTTTTTAATATTTGAATAATATTAGACATTCTTTTACTCGAACCTATTAAAAAAAATTTGTATTTGGAGCGACACTAGTCACCCCAAAAAATCATATAAAAGAACCGTCCACCGATAGGTCCATGTTAGAAGGGCATAAGAAGATAATCTTTTATACTCAATCTAGATGCAAATAACAAACTTTTTACACCTATTGAAATCAAATCTACACCATTCTCATATCTGGTTGGAAAAAGATTATTTATTCTAAATTCTAATAGGTATCAATTATGATTAAATAAAGCAAATTCAAGTGTAATAATATGCCTTATTTTATGAGGTGGGATAAAGTTGGCTTGAATGATGACTCATTTTTATTAGGTGAGGCAGATTTTCAGTCGACGACGACTTTGCACTAATCGGCTGCCGGCAACATTGCTGATCGAGAGGGGTGGGAGAAAATCAATTGACTAATGAATCTTACAAAATAGAAATTACACTGTTGTTGTGGAAAATTGCTTGGAACTTGCTACCATGCAAATCCAATATTAGTATGACCATGACATTGGATTCAAATTTTGCTCCCTACCTCCTCTGCAATAATAGTGAAGAATCTAATTCATGTGTTCTTACTTCTTACATTGTCCTCTGGCGACCATTGTATGGAGGGAATCTCCTTGGCCCTTGATTACACTCTCTCTTCATAGCAGACAAAATCAATTGCCATTGGACTTAAAAATAAATAAAAATCGACACTAACTCCAAAGGAATAAAAAGAAATAGGTACGTGAGTACCTTTATCTAGGGTTGTCCATTGGCCGGTTCGGTCCCGTCTGGCCTGCCAAACCGGCCATTTTGTGAAGTATGTATACCGGACCGGACCGGTCATTCTATTGGTCCGGTTCCCGGTTTCACCGGTCCGGTCTGGGCCAGTTTGGGTCATTCGTTATGGAAGTATGTATTCATAAACCAAATATTTGTTGTCCGTGACATCAAAGAAAAACTTGATAGAAAGATATGAGGCCTTGAAAAAGCCACTTTATTGGGGGATTGCGATCATGTCAGTCTTCTGGAAAGAACAAGCAAGTAAACAAAAATACTAAATATTTAGATCACACAATACGAATTTATGAACATGTGTAATAAATTTATAAGTCAGTCTATTGCTATTTAACAAAATGAAAAAAAAAAAGAAAAGAAATTAAATAGATGCAAAACCTCATCATTGTTAATTTTTTTTTTCCCCTGCACATTTAGGTGTACGCAGACATCTCTAAGATCTCTATGAATCTCTATTGTTCTAAGTATAGACATTGCCAATTGCTTTGAAAGTCATGCACATGTATGTTTGTGCCATTAAACTGGAAATGCTGATATTGTAGAGTCTAATATGCTGTTCAGGGATCTGAATGGGACTTTGGTGTGTTCTCTGGTCTCGAAGGTATAGAGAAAACCGACCCAAGAATCTATGAGATTGCACTTGAGAGAGCTGGAAATATTGCACCAGAAGAAGTTCTGCATATTGGGGACAGCATGCGCAAGGACTATGTCCCAACCAAAAGTGTGGGGATGCATGCATTATTATTATACAGATTTAATACGCCTGATGCTGAGGAATGGAGGAAATCTGGTGCTATTGTGTTTCCTGACTTGATGGCAGCAAAAGATTGGCTTACTTCAGAAAAGTCAAGCTGCTGACCACCTCCTTTCTCACCTATTCATGACATTTTGTGTATAATTTTTCCATCATTTCGTGTAGGCTTCGAGGACAAATATTAACTAGCTGGTGTGTACCCAAAAATTTTTGTTTACCATATGATCAACACTTATCTGAGATTCGATGGGGGAGAAATTGACACCAGTCAATGTTAATGAGCTCAATCATAAAAGACTTGGCAAAAAAGAAGAAGCTCAATCATAAAAGAGAACTACTCTGATGTTCTCTGCATTTTATTAAGGCTCTTAATCATCAGTAACTAACTAATGAGCTTCATTTAAGCTTATGTTAGTCTATTTATTTATTTCTGTTTTGTATTGATCACTTGTTATAAATGAGAGTTGATCAGAAGTTTTCTCTTACTAAAAGAGTAGTTCAGGGCGTCAAAGATGAAAAGTTGTATCCAGGATTAGGAGTCATTGATCTTTGTTAAAAGGCCATGAAAAAGAAAATATTCTCAACTCAATAAAAATAAATGATTCTCTTAGACCCTGTTTTTCATTGTCCCCTTCACAGAATTTGTCCTTAATAGTCCAACTTAAAATTTGGCTGTCAGACTACAGATTTTCTCTCGGAGCTGGTATATTACAGAATCAGAGAAAGTAAAGAAAAACTTGTGTGATGAATCTTTTGGAGTACAATATAAATCTATCATGACAGTGCTGGCCTGCAAGATCATTAGCAAAGAAAGAGGTAAGACAAATTTTTGTAAGACTTCTTCTGCGAATTGATTTATAAATCCCACTGAAGTTTTAAGCGGTGGATTATCCAGCAGAATGCAAACTTAGTAACAACAAACAAAAAAGTCTATTAAATACTTCAAAAGGATAAACAAATCAATTAATGTTAATTACTAGTAACAACAAACAAAAAAGTCTACAACAGAGAAGTAAATTT
Source organism: Myrica gale (assembly GCA_963930655.1). Taxonomy (NCBI): domain Eukaryota; kingdom Viridiplantae; phylum Streptophyta; class Magnoliopsida; order Fagales; family Myricaceae; genus Myrica; species Myrica gale. The sequence continues at coordinate 10,976,844 of OZ005603.1, read as the reverse complement.
AAGCTGCTTTGATTTGAGAAACGTCTTAAAGCATTGTCTAAACTTAGTGCTCAAGAGAATTAATGGAACCTCGTAATCAATAACTTTGCGTGTGAGAGATTTGGTCTGACAAAACAAGGTGCCAATGGATGTTATCTTAGGAGAGATTTTATGCATGAATTATTTCATAAATAGATAGCCTCAAGAACGGAGCATAGGACAATATAAATCTATCATGATAGTGCTGGCCTGAAAGATCATTGGCAAAGAAAGAGATAAGCCAAATTTTTGTAAGACTTCTTCTGCGAATTGATTTATAAATCCCACTGAAGTTCTAAGCGGTGGATTATCCAGCAGAATGCAAACTTAGGACCCCAAATGAAAAACCATTAACAGCACGTGGAAAACCCAATGACAAGCACAACCACTGCGTAAATACTTCAAAAGGATAAACAAATCAATTAATGTTAATTACTAGTAACTACAAACAAAAAAGTCTACAACAGAGAAGTAAATTTAAGCTGCTTTGATTTGAGAAACGTCTTAAAGTATTGTCTAAACTTAGTGCTCAAGAGAATTAATGGAACCTCGTAATCAATAACTTTGAGTGTGTGAGACTTGGTCCGACAAAAAAAGGTGCCAATGGTTGTTATCTTAGGAGAGATTCTATGCATGAATTATTTCATAAATAGATAGCCTCAAGAACGGAGCAAAGGACAATTGTTTACAGGAAACAAATATTCACGTATAAAGATCATTGGCGAATGAAAGACATGACAAAAGGAGCTGACTTGACAGAGAGTAAAAAAAAACTCATTTCAGCAAAGTATTCTCGCATCCTCTCACATTTACTACCAACTTATGGCTTTGGGCATAATTACAACTATATAACAAGCACTTATAACAAAACATTACCATCATCTCAGCAACTCAAATCACACTTGCCTATCATGAAATAGACATACTAACCATTTCAATCTTGACTTTGCCAAAACCATTCTTTCTGAATGCAGGAACCTACTCGAGGGGCAAAAGAAAAGAATAGGAATAAGCCATCAACCTCATGCATATGTAAAGCTTCACTACATAAACAAGTACTAACTTCTAATATATAGGTCAAAATAGCAGTCAAGGAGATTATCTTCAAAAAAAGGTGCCAAGCATGCAGGTATACTTTCTCATCACATATTATCTGCATCACATAGTATCTGTATCCCAGACCAGCTACAAAAAAACACTAACAGATAATGCAAAAACTAGAACTAAAAAAAAAAAACTTAGTGATGGAGATTGTTGGATTCATGAAGAATGTTCTTCACCCCTTGACTACTACAAGTTTTTGAAGAACCAACAGCAAAGAGGCAGGCAATATTATTTAGGAAAGGGCAACAATAATTTGAAAACGAACAAGAGGATCAAGGACAAAAAGGCAAACGGAGAGTTGAGGGCCAAAACCTAGTAGAACAAGAAGGTAGGGTTGAAGGACTACAATACTACCAGTGGAATGATACAGATATGAGAAAGACAAGAAGACAATCTAGAGAGGACGTTTGGTATTTGTGAAGCCATATTGGCTATAGCATATCTTAGATATCCATGAAATAACATAAAATGGCTACGCTCTTTAAAGGGTGCCACTCAAAACATTTTTTTAATGTACAAGGATCATATCTGTTTTAGCTATAAAAAAAAAAACTGTCACAGGACCATGGCCCTGAAAAAACTGAGTGGCACAACAGGAGACCTGTCACGATTCCTATTTCCTCGGATTAATGCCCTTGTGGGAGGTCGACTTAACATAATTACAGAGATCTTTCCATCTATCAATCGAATTTAGGGCTGTTCACCGGTACCGGCGGTGTGCCGGTTAACCGGCACCGCCGCCGGTACCGGCACCGTCCACCGCTCCCCGCTTATAAGCGGGGGCGGGGGCGGTTGCTATTTTCACCGAATAGCGGTGAAAATAGCGGTGGCGGTGAAACCGCCCACCGCTGGGCGGTTCACCGCCACCACTGTTAAAAAAAAAAAAAAAAAAGGTAGGAGAGAGGGGGAGAGAGAGGAGGGAGTGAGAGAGGGAGAGAGAGAGTTGAGAGAGAAGTGGGAGATGGAGAGAGAGAGAGGGAGAGTTGAGAGAGAAGTGGGAGATGGAGAGAGAGAGGGAGAGTTGAGAGAGAAGTGGGAGATGGAGAGAGGAGGGAGTGAGAAGATCCGAGAGGGAGAGGGAGAGGGAGAGTTGAGAGAGAAGTGGGAGATGGAGAGAGGAGGGAGAGAAGATCCGAGAGAGGGAGAGGGAGAGGGAGAGTTGAGAACTTGAGATGGAGAGGGAGAGGTGAGAGGAAAATAGTGGAAAAATAGTGGAAAAATAATCTAAAATTAAGTATGATTCCTAAAATTCTTTTTTTATTTCTTTAACAAATTAATGGTTTCTTAATTTACATCTAATGTTATTCTAATAAATGAATAATTTCTTAATTTATATTAAAGTCAAATTCAAAGACAACTCAATAAAATTTGAATTGAAAAATTATCTCTTAATTTATATTTAAAATATTAATTGCATTTAAAGAGAAGTGAAGAAGAGAGAGTAGAGGGAGAGAGAGAGAAGAGAAAGAATTAATTTTGAATTGAAAAAATTACCTAAAATTTCTCTCTCTCTTAATTTTCATTGAAAATCTTAAATTGTATTTAAAGAGAGGTGAGAGAGAGAGGAAGAGCTTGAGAGAGAGAGGGGAGGAAAATAGAAATATAATCATGATTCTTAAAAAAAATTCCCCATCCTTCCAATAAGTAAGCAATTTCCTAATGTGCATCTAAATTCAAATTCAAAAAAGGCAACTCAACAGAATTAATTTTGAGTTGGAAAATTATCTCTCTTAATTTGCATTTAAAGCCTTTTTTATTTCGTAATTGATATATATGAAAAATTATTAATGAGAATTTTATTTTGGTGATGAGCTTTTTATTTCGCGCATTGTGTTATGTAATTAATCATCATGAATTTGAAAATCTCCACTAACCATTAAGGTTTTATGCCTCTCTTTCCCTCTTAGTCTCTTTTTGCACAAATAGCTAAACGGCCCAAAAAAATGGCCCAAAAAAAAGTGGTCCAACGGTAGGCGGTTAACCGCTACCGCCACCGCTAACACCGCCACCGCTAGCCACCGCCACCGCTATTATCAAGGGCGGTAGCGGTGGGAAATTTTTTTTCACCGCCCAAGGCGGTGGCGGTGACGGTGGGAGGCATAACCGCCACCGCCACCGCCAATGCACAGCCCTAATCGAATTTGCTAAGGCAACAAAAACAATAACCTCATAGAATTAAGTGCCCAAGTTGCAAAAGACATTATCCAATCACTCGACATTACCTTGCTCAGAATCAGGAGGTTTTAGCCTAAAAGATAGTACCGACGTTTCAACTATTCCCCTGAAGACCTCAGATTGATAGGTCTTAATCATGCCTCCGTCAGCAAGATCCTTGGCGTCAAACGTTATGTAGAATATGACTCCAGCGACAACCCCACACATCGCCTTCAAAACCTTCACAAACTCCAGCTTGCCTTTCTTTTTCTGCACAGCATCCAATGTCATCGTGTACAGATACTAGCTATCACTGAAGATCGCTATTTTATGATATTTCTCTGTCTAAACGAACGGCAGATTGAAAAGAAGATCATCTTCAAAAGCCAAAAAAATAAACAAAACAAAAACAATAAAAAAACACACCTCGAAGCGACGGTTGTATTCGTCGATTGCAAGCTGTGCAAACTGACCGACCTCGATGCGTGTTTTCTCTTTCGTAATGTTGCATGGTTGGATCATACCACAAGAGAAGACTTTAGGCATGGCGGGAACGTCAAAGTCCTAAAACGGGATCAACCAAAGGCGACTAATTCTTTTTCCGTTTAAACAAAAATAACATCTACCATGGGAAGAGGCATAAACGAATGGAACGGATTGCACATACGTCTGACTTCAAACGATGAGATTGAAAGAAGAGGTATTCCTCGTCGGTCATCTCGTGGAGCCCATCATTATAAAAGTCGTCATCGGACATTTGCTTGTCTTTGGAGCCGTTACCCTCTGCTCCCATTCGCTTCTCTTCCGGTTTAACCATATCCATGATTCTCCAAACAGTCGGCCAACAATGGGAGCGGCGAGAAGACGAACCCTAGTCTCTAACTACTCGCACAAGTAAACGGAAAACAAATCTAAGGGTGTATGTTTTTTAACCCCTCATCGATATATTGGTTGTCTTTTAGCCTCTCTTTTTTTATATAAATCGATTCAAAGACGGAACCACAACAATAACATAATTTAGGAAGGAGAGTTGCAACTAATGATAGTTCATGGGACGTTATTGAAACTTTATTTAAATCAAATGATTGGATAGTCTCTTTTGAAAATAAAATTAATTAAAATTGTACACAAATCATTACATGAGCTAATTTTTAAATTAATTTTTTTAATATTTGAATAATATTAGACATTCTTTTACTCGAACCTATTAAAAAAAAATTTGTATTTGGAGCGACTCTAGTCACCCCAAAAAATCACATAAAAAGAACCGTCCACCGATAGGTCCATGTTAGAAGGGCATAAGAAGATAATCTTTTATTGTGAAAAATTGGTTGGAACTTGCTACCTTGCAAATCCAATATTAGTATGACCAGGACATTGGATTCAAATTTTGCTCCCTGCCTCCTCTGCAATAATAGTGAAGAATCTAATTCATGTGTTCTTACTTCTTACATTGTCCTCTGGCTACCATTGTATGGAGGGAATCTCCTTGGCCCTTGATTACACTCTCCCTTCATAGCAGTACAATTGCAGTCAAAATCAAAATGATTTTGAAATTGGATACAAAGTTTTGGTTTCTCTCCTGATGATGTGATAAATTTTAAATATAAATTGACCAACAAGAACAAAGAAGCAAATTGGAAATATGAGGCGTTTGTTTACCCAATATTTCGGACAAACTAAACACGCTTCAAAATTTTCACCATTTTCACTAACACACTTCACAGCACAAAATTTCAAAAAACAAAATATTCTCAAAATTTTAAGAATATTTTTTAAAATTTTGACCAAATTCACCAAGTCGCTGGACTTAAAAATAAATAAAAATCGACACTAACTCCCAAAGAATAAAAAGAAATAGGTACGTGAGTACCTTTATCAACCCAAAAATAATTGAAAAAACGCAGCTATCATCTTTCATGCTGATAATATATATATACTCTCTTTGGCAGTAAAGGCGGGTCGCTTCGCCTCTCTAACAAAATGACGCCATCTGATCCTCATCACTACGAAATGACTTCTTTAACCTCCGCCGCTGAACTAACTCGAAGTAACTCATAGGCATAAATCTAAATCTTCTAAGCCGCAAACCTTCGTAGCAGAAATTAACGTGTAAGTTTGTGGTTTAAACCGTTCGCGCTGAAATCATAAATGGTCGTCTTTTCTATACGAAAGTTTATAATGCGAAAAGCCAGCGGAACTTCTTCGCTTTTGCAGTTCAGCTGTTTGAAACAGTTCCTCTTCAGCGTCTAAGACTTGGGTGTCTCATATGTATGTTTGCTTGTGATTGTGTGTTTTTTTTCTTTTTCTTTTTTTTGGCAGAATAAACTCCTATTCGGAGTTGCTGGTGTCGTGATGGATAAAGCCGACTTTCAAAGTTTTCTGAAGGTTCTCCCCCCCCCCCCCCCCCCCCCGTAGAATTCTGCTGTGTCTATGGCTCAGCTCTTCATCCAAACAATGTTGACAAGGTTTTACTTTGTTCTTGCCTTTTTACTTACTTTTGCTCTTCCTGAATGCAACCGTTGTTTTTGTTCGTTCTTTGTCCTTTTTCTTGCTTTGGACTAATGATTTTTTGCACTCTAGTCAACCATCTTGGAGTATCAAATCCAGAGCAATGGCATTCGCAGGTAAGTTTTAAATTTGAGCCCTTTCTGCATATTTCCTTGTAAGGAACAAAGTCTGTTGATATTTCCTCTGAATTTAACATTACTCGTTCCCAATCCAGAATCTAAAAATGAACAAAAATCACTATGCCTCATGGTTAGCGCACCTTGGCGGCGCAAAACTGGTTTGCTCTCTCTCTCTCTCTCTCTCTCTCTGTGTGTGTGTGTGTGTGTGTGTGTGTGTGTGTGTTAGGTTTTGGTCTCACTTTATCTGATGCTATATGTTGGTTCGTTGTGTTAGATCACTGAAATTGCAGACGAAATTGGTGTAGGAGTACACTTCAACCCTTTTGTCAGTTGGAATAACAAGGTATTGACCATTCAATTGCTGAACTCAAGAGCTGTGTCTGTGACTGTGTGAGCATTTTACAGTCTCTGTTAGCATTTTATGTGCATTTAAAATTTGACTTACGTCCTGATAGGGCATGTTGTTGAGACTCACGTCATCTGGAACTCATCAAACACATATTTCTCAGGTCTGTTAGATCCTCAAGTTCTGGACTAAAAGTTGATTATATATGTTTTCTTTGATTTCTTAAGTCATATTCTAGAGAGCCCTGAATATTTTAACCTCATCAAGCTGCTTAATGAAACACATATGTTTGGGTCCTTGAACTCAGCCATGACGTACTTTTAAAGTTGAGCAAATAAGTTTCGACTCCTTTTCCTAGTGTAGTCCTCCTAAGGCAATCAATGGTTATGTAAGAAGTAGAAAAACGTTTTGCTGGGAGCTAGCCTATTCGTTACGGGGAATCAATGATGTTTCTTTGCAAACCAGATATTTGCAGTGCTTTTTGTCTTTTGTATCCTCATCTCCATGAAGCAGTTGAAATTCCAGCATAAAGTAAAAAAAGTAGTTAATCGAGTACTCAATGATTCATTACTTGAAGCTATATTCTAGATTGAGCTTCTGAAAAGTGCTTAGTTTTTTAAAAATTATGATATTTTGTCTCCAGCTCAATGTCAATTTCCTGAAGTAAATGTCTGTCTTTTTCTTTTTTTTTTTTGAATTCATGCAGAGAGATATCAAAATATGCATAGATAATATTCTCATTTCCATAGTCTGTTCCATAGTATAAATGCCTTTTTTACTTTTTAGAACAGGATTGCAGCTTCACTAGCTCGCTCTCTTGTTAATTCCCTTCCTCCAAACATCAGAAGCCAAATGGGCATGAAGCTAGGAGAGAAGAAAAGGCCATGCGAATTTGGTATGAACTTCAACATATCTGTTGTATATTCATGCTGAACTATTGTTTGTGAAAAAACAGATAGATCCTATCATTTTCCCACTAGTCATCTACACCCATTATGCCTTTCTGCACCCCATTTTTATTTGAAATCCTTGGATATGGGATGCCATTTAATGTTGCTGTCATGTATATTTAGCAATAGTTGCACAAGTGAGTAGATAATCACACCTTTCTAACATCAAAATTGAAGGTCGAATTATACATGAAGTTTCAATTGGCTCAAGAGAAGAGGCTGCAAATTGCATGCGGAAGGTTCTGCAGCGAAAAGTCATGTGTGCAAGGCTTGGAAATCCTTGAGATGAGACTTCACTCCTATTTTCCTTTTTTGCTAGTTTAGGCAGGCGAAACCTGATATCTACGCGCCAGCATTTTCATTTGTGATGGACCAACCAGCTGCCCGCGTCACCATATTTTCTTTCCATCAATTTTGTTTCACATTGGATTTTTCTTCTAATGTTCCATCGTTAAACAAACCTTTTTGTTTTCCAAAGAGAATTCTGTTTTATTAATATTACGAAGTTGACAAACCTAATGGTATGACCGGCTATTGGGACAGCCTAATTTTCTGTCTGGTTCCAAGGACTTATTAGAACTTCAATTTCAACTTATGAGGTGGAGCTAAGTTTAAATCAAGTTGCTACCTTAACTGTCCTAACATTTACCCAGAGAGCTCTTGGGTTCGAAAGTAGCTTTATACGCATCCTGACAGATCATTAAAAAGAAAAAAAATCAGAGCCGCCAAAGAGCCTCCAAAATCTTAATGTCTAAATTACATGCGAAGACTTACGGTTATGTTCGTTTTGAGTAAAAATGTAGAATTTAGAGAAGTTGTGAATTTTTATGATGAATAGTGTTTTATTGGTGTTTGTGTAAAGTGGAGAGAGAAATGATTTGATGTAATTGTTTAATAAAAAAGTATTAGAGATATGTGAAAAAATATAGAAGGGAAAATTTATATTGAATAAAAAATTGTTGGAGATTATGTAAAATGTATTGGTGTTTGTGTTTGAATTCTGAATATGTTCGGTGATAGATTTATAAATATACTTAGAATACTGAAAAAAAAATGTGAAAACGAACATATCCCTAGTATCAAGCAGACTCTTCGTATCTTTTTGACAAAAAGAGCAGAACACAAGCAATGGAATCTTCACGCTTTTTTTTAGTGCTAAACAACAAAAGATTGTCGCTCTCGGCTCTTCTACAAGACTTGTTACCTAGAGCCAGTAAAGTCTATGCATTGGTCTTAGAGAAAAAAAAGGTCAAGGTGTTAAGACTCTTAGAGCACCAGCAATGGAATCTTCACAGGTTTTCAGGACTAAACTCCAAACGATATGGCTTTTTAAAGTCCATTTACCGTTTCCTCCAAAGGTACGCATCTTCTCTGCCGTGCCATAATAGCACAGATTTACAACCACTAGCGCTTAGGCCCGCTCCCTCCTATTTTGTTTGTATCGTGGACTTGATGTCAACCATTAATCATGGAGCTCACAAGTCAAAACCATAAGCTTCGTTATCCATAATTGGACAAAATATCCATCGAAAATCTTCAGTTTCTCGTTATAAAGGCTTAATTGTTCTATTGGTCCCGGTAGTATTTTAAAATCTCAAATTTATCTTAAAGTATTTTCTCAACTTAAAGTAGTCCTGGAAAATAATGTGTTAATACATTGATGTCTGTATTTGAACGACAAACTCCTACGTGGCTAGTAGAGACACATCCTAAACAATACCAGCATTGCATTCATGGTTAAAAATTAATTATCACTATCTCTGTTATATACTTGACCTAGGAAGAACCTTTGGGTCTCATGTGACAACATATATTGGGTGGCACTCATGAATTTTTTATAATTAAAAATAGACACTTACAAGTTAAGGCTGTGTTTGTTTCGTAAAATTTTAGTGTTGTTAAAATTTTAGGTATTGGGTTTAGTGAAAAAGTGAAGAGAGGTAATTTTTTATATTTTTTGTAGTGAAAAGTAATGATTTGATGAGGAGAGAGAGATTATATTGTAATATTTTATTGTGTTAAAATTTTAGGAGGGGTAAAATTTTACCATGCAAACACAGCCCAAGTATTGTTCAAGAGGCGTCCACGTTAGTTACATAGAAATTTGTTGTCCAAATATAGATATCTTTCGACGAAAATGACTATATTAACATATTAATATTTCACAGGTAGCATTTTACAACGAAAAATAGTACAGAGATAATTTGAGATTTCGAAATACAACAGGGACTAATGGAATAATTAAGCTTAAAACAAAGCAACACTTGCTGAAACATGGAAGCTTATATGACGGGAGCACTCTTCATATGTTTTTCATCAGTCTCTCCCTTCAGTAGCGGTAGAGAAAATAAGGCAAAACACTAAAAATGAGTTCCACCGGCAAAGTGGGGGATGATGCCCAACCAAGAAACTATTGGAGATGGAGCAAACAAGATTTCTTTCCGGAGGAATCTTTTCAAAACTGCGGCACTTATCGATCTGCACTATCACAAACATATATTCGGTTCATGGACCGTCTCATAAGCAGATCAAACGATGCCGAGGAGATTGGTGAACTTCGAAAACAAAGTGAGAATGATATGAAACGATGCCTGACCTGGTGGGATCTCACTTGGTTTGGATTTGGCTCAGTTATTGGTACAGGCATCTTCGTGCTCACTGGCCAGGAAGGAAGCACATGATCATGCAGGACCAGCCATTGTCTTGTACTATGTTGCTTCTGGTGTTTCAGCAATGCTTTCCGTCTTTTGCTACACGAAATTTGCAGTAGAAATCCCCGTAGCATGAGGGTCATTCGCTAACCTAAGAATTGAATTAGGTGACTTCGCAGCTTTCATAACAGCAGGAAACCTACTTCTTGAGAGCAATGTTGGAACTGCGGCAGTTGCCAGAGGGTGCACATCTTACTTTACGAGTCTACTGAACCTCCGGCGTAACTCATTACGCATTCACACAAACCTCACTGATCGGTTTAATTTCCTTGACCCAATAGCTGTCGCCGTCCTTTCAATTGCCGCAACAATTGCAATGATCAGCACGAGGAAAACTTCGTACTTAAACTGGATAGCATCTGCAATTAACACTATAGTAATTTTCTTTGTGATAATTGCAGGATTTGCTCACGCCAAAACGTCAAATTTGACACCCTTCTTGCCTTACGGAGCAAAAGGAATCTTCCAGGCTGCTGCAATTGTTTACTTCGCTTACGGTGGATTTAACAATATTGCCACCATGGCTGAAGAAACCAAAAATCCATCGAGAGACATACCATTATGGTTGCTTGGATCCATGTCCATCATCACCGTGATATATTGCTTAATGGCACTTGCGCTGGCTATGATGCAGAAGTACACAGACATTGATCGGGAAGCACCATATTCATTAGCCTTCCAGAGTGTGGGCATGAAATGGGCAAAGTACCTGGTAGCTCTTGGTGCCTTGAAGGGAATGACAACTGTTCTTCTTGTAGGGGCACTAGGACAGGCACAATATGTTACTCATATTGCAAGAGCTCACATGATTCCACCATGGTTAATTTGCTCTTGTCCACCCAAAGACAGGAACCCCCATAAATGCTACACTATTGATTACCATTTCAAGTGCCTGTATTGCTTTCTTTTCTATCTTGGATGTCCTGGCAGGCCTGTTATCAGTGAGCACACTTTTTATCTTTACGATGATGCCTGTTGCACTTCTTGTGACGAGATACTATGTGAGAGAAATCACCCCGCGAATTAACCTCCTGAAGCTTCTTATCTTCTTGTTGATCATTATTGCCTCCTCAATGGCAGCTGCAGCATGCTGGAGATTGAATCCTGATGGTTGGCTTGGATATACTATTACTATTCCTCTTTGGCTCTTGGGAACAGCAGGGCTTTCAATGTTTCTCCCTCAACAAAGGACGCCTAAAGTTTGGGGGGTTCTACTCGTCCCCTGGCTTCGATCCCTGTCAATTGAGATAAATATCTTTCTCATGGGGTCTTTGGGCTCTGAGTCATTTACTAGATTTGGAATCTGCAGCTTTGTAATGTTAGTATACTTGTATTCTTTGGTCTTCATGCAACTTATGATATGGCCCATCTGCAAGACAAGATGAAATCGCTGAAAGCTGATGCCGACAATATCAAGCAAACAACCGGCCCTTGAAACCATTGTACTACTTTATCCTTCAGTCTTCTTATCCTCAATAAGATTGCCTTTCCTCTTTTTCCTTTCCCTCTTTATTCTTTTTCTTTTTTTCTTTTTAAATCACAACGATGTTGTACTCCCATTACCCTGAATAATTCGGTTACAATGGAAGGTGTGCCTATTTAGGGCGTTCAAAGCAGCGTTGTAGATAAAGACGGTTATACAATGAGGGAAGTAGCAAGAAAGGATTCGTCAATTCTTGTCAATCAGGATCGGGGTCCATGCCCGCATACAGCCAAGTAAGATCGGAAAATTGCTAAAATAACTGCTGCGCCAAAGTGTTTGCACCTCTCCGAACATGTTGAGCTCTCCATCATTGCAAGTGATCAAGATGCTGTCGAATACTAATGACCACGCTTAGGAAAAAAAAATACTAACCTGATTTTCCATTCTTTCCATAGTTTTTAGCCGTGGGAGTGATGGGCGCTTGAGGAACCGAAATTCCACGACATGACTTTACTGGGTATTCGAAAATTGATGAGAGACTGGCTGCCAATCTTAAGGTGTACTGTGTGTGCTTTTGTGTTATGCTATGATACATGGCAATGGCGCGGCCAACTGCAGTGGAAGTAAAGCGACACCTGCGACAGCACCAGTAGCAAGACACGAAAAGAGAGAACTTTGTGCCTTTCTTTCTTATAATATTTCGGTACGTTGAAAAAAAAACCACGAAAAGAGAAAAGAAAAGAAAAATGAATATAAAAATTTGATGTAACAAACTGCTCTCTCCCCAGTTTACACACACCTTGAATAATTAATCTAAAAATTTATGCAGTTATCACTACAAAAAAATTGACCTATAGCGGCGGTCGAAAACCGCTGCTATAGCTCAAAAAATCGCTGCTATAGGCTATAGCAGCGGTTTTTTATAGCTCCGTCGGCATAACTCTATAGCGGCGGTTTCGGTGACCGCTGGTGAAGACCTCGGGTCTATAGCGGCGGTCACGTAGCAGCGGTCGAAACCGCCGCTATAAACCCGAGCGCAGTTGCACTGAAGGTCTGTAGCGGCGGTCATTGACCGCCGCTACAGACCTAATATGACCGCTGCTATAGACCTATAGCAGCGGTCAGGTTCAACCTATAGCCGCGGTCGGCCCAAGCCTCCGCTCCATGGACTAAGCCTCAGAAAAAAGCTCATTTCAAACTCCAAAACACAGATTATTTTGTCCATGTACTAAAAAACCAAAGAAAAAAATCATACACATAAATTGTCCATGAAAAATTGTTAATCATAAACATAAAATATTAGGCCATAACTATTTAGCAGAATTTGGGTATTTTCAAGTCAGGCCTCCACATCAGATGACATTCACTCTCCAGATTTCAGCACGGAAGTTTGGGTATTTCATGCCTATATAAACACTACTTTTATCTGCCTAAATACAATCAATTTTGTCTTTAGATGTTGCCTAGCAGTCTAAAGTTGAGCATACTAACCTCGAAATCCAGCACTGCCTTTGTTGCATTCACTCTTATATAACCAAATTCAGAAATCCTCACTAAGCTCCAGCTATTTGTCTGTTGATCAGTGATTAATGCTGTAGTCAGGAAAAAATAAGATGCATTGCCTGTGACTTGTAATGGTCGAATAGGAAATTGCACAAACTTTCTACATATGCTACAAACAACATAGCATCTTCCTTCAAGCTCCATCGTGCATGCTAGCAACACTTAAAAAAAAGCAAAGAAATCTAGTGGCACATCTGCTAAGCCTATTTATCCAATCTTAATGCTTATGACTTCCAGAAGATGCTAAGATTCACCCCATTCCTTCAACAGACAACTAATGAAACATGAACTCTTTCTATATATACGTGTAGCTGTGTTTCCATATATACGTTATAACATATTTATGGAAAAGAAAGGGAGCTCTTACAAGTGAATAAGAGTTTCCAAGACCCCGTGCAGTGTCAAGATATAAATGCCTCCCCAATATGTTGACATGAACTCTAATGTGTAAGCTCAGCATTGTCACTGCCCATAGGGACACAACCATCCTTGTGAAACCTGGATAAAACATGAGTCCACTAGATTAATTATAATATCTTTGAGAAAAATAAGATTAAAGAGAACGTATTACGAGCTAGTATATGTAGGCATAGTAAAAGCATAAACACATATTGATATTAGATTCATACTTAGGATTTTAATTCTATCCCATAACTCAAGTTTCTCTGAGTTTGGTTGACTCAAGATTTCGAAGAAATAAAATATGATGATTGCATACCCTTGGTAAAGCCAAGATGCTCCAACATCCAATTTTATGGAGATTCCTTTTACATGACACCCGCATTCCAGGAACAGAACAACATAAAGAGAAACTAAGTTCAAACCAAATTAGAGGTACTTCTGACAAAACCAAATCACAACAGACGTGTGAAATTAAGCTAAAAATAAAAATTAGCCATAGAAGCAAAACAACATTGATTCCTCGCAACCTATAAATTAACCGACCAAAAGTCGTATAAACAGCTAATTGCATCTAAACCGAAGCAAATACTCCTTCTTCAACCATAAACATGGCTCGTAAATATAATTCAACCATATATAGAGCCACACTATAGCAATTCTAAAGAGGCCCAAACATCCATCGTTACGCCCTGGTATCTAAAGCGAATGGATCTTGAACAAACTCCAAATACAGCCCATAAGCAAAGAATGTGAGCAAGATATTTTCCATACCTTGCTGTCTCATTGCTACCCTAGAGATCAAAGCATCTTTCCACTGCCCCATTGATGCACTCACATTCGAAATCAGCGTCAGATACCTAGGATTTGAAGGCTCCAGCTCCATAATCTTTCAAATGGGCTTCCGGTCGCCGGAGGAGGAGCTAAGAGGGAGTGAGAGAGAGGCTGAGAGGGAGTGAGAGAGAGACTGAGAGGCAGTGAGAGAGCGGCTGAGAGCCGGAGGGACTGGGAGAGTAGAGTGAGAGATTTTTCAAATGGAGACTCAGAGAGAGAGAGAGGGGAAAGGGGGAATTCGAGAGGGAGAGGAGAGGAAGGGGGCAAAAATACACAAGGAGTAAAAAAGTTTGGCGCTGAACGAAACATTTGAGCTTTTTTTGGCGCTAAATGTAGGGAGTTTTGAGTTTTGTTTATTATTATTTGTAATTCTTAAATTTCTTTAATAATAAGCTATATACATGTTATGTATTTTTGAGTAAATTATTATACAGATGTTTAGTAAATATAGTTCATTTGTAATTTATAATAATATTTAAAAATATTTATATTTAGTATTAATAGTATATTATTTTATACTATTTTCATAACTAGTATAATAATCTTAATTGTAATAATATATAATATTTATAATTTAATATATAAAATATCTAAAATAGCTAAAATCTCATCCCTAATACGATTTTACCAAAATTAAATAGACTGCCAAAATATGACCCAAATCGGGTTCAAAAATAATTCCTAAACGGTAAAGGAAAGAAAATCATAACTAAAAATAGGTTTTTGAGAGGGAAAACAGCGGATTTATGGCTCGAAAAGAGGCGCACCGAAGCGAAGTTGGGTGCCCACGACGTGCGCGCCGAAAAGAGCTTTCCGAATTGGGGTCATGGGCGCGAATCGGATACTTGTAGCGAAAGTTATGACCAAAAAACCGACACGTGTGCGAAAAGTGCCCCAATTCTATATAACAACTTCAATATTCATAACACTCTCTCTAATTTCATATTTTATTAACTATGTCTCTTAAAATTTTTTTAAAACATGTGACAAAATACAATTATATATAAAAAGGAATAAATAGTCAATAAAACAATTTTTAACCTTAAATAACACATAAAATTTCATTTTTCTAATTTTTTTCATTTTTTTTAAATTATACCTATAGCAGCGGTCACTACAAAGACCGCCGCTACAGGTACGAGATTCAGCGGCGGTCAGCATGACCGCCGCTGTAGACCCCCTTCCTATAGCGGCGGTCAACTGACCGCCGCTATAGACACTGACATATACCCGCGGTTTATTCAAAACCGCAGCTATATTGGGTCTGTAGCCGCGGTCAGGGACCGCGGCTATAGAGACCGCGACTAACAAAAATAAATAGCCGCGGTTGACTAAAACCGCCGCTAAAAACACTTTGTAGCGACGGTATTGGTGACCGTCGCTACAGTGACCGCCGCTATAGGTGGTTTTTTTTGTAGTGTATTTATTTCACACAAACCGATTAATTACTTAATTGAAAATCTTACATTAATTGAATTTAGATCATTGCGTAATAGTCTCTCAATCTTCAAACGTATCCGGCTTAATATATAGTATCAAATAGATCATGGAATTATGTGAACAATAAAGGATTTACTATTTGAAGATTGGGGAGAGGTTTCTATTAATGGTTAGTTTATTTAGACTCTACAGTAGGTAAAGTGCATCTTTTTGTCATAGGTATGGAACAAAACAAATAAAAATTATATTTTTAAAGTCTTATCAATAGTTTTATTCTAAAAAGCTTGAAAATGAATACGTGGATATATATATAAATTCTAAAATTACTAAACAAAACTTTACACACGATCTTCAACGACTCATGGAATTATATGAGATGTAAGTCTGTCAATCTGTGTGGGAGTCTCCTTGACCTATTGACATAACAGTTTTTCACCAACTGACGCTGCTGGAATGGATTGAAGTCATCCTCTATCCAAATCAAAAGTTAAGAATTCCAATAAAAGACCAACATCACTTCCAGATTTTCACCACACGGTCGACCTGATTTGGTGGTTTAGAAATGTTCTGGTGCATCAAGGAACAAAGTGGGGTGTCCAATCAATAGTTGCAAAGATTCACTGAGCTACTCGGGGACATGGCTTCCTGGAATGTCAAAGAAACCAAATTGCAGGCCACAACCTGGTCTGGTACTACAAAGATCAACTTTGACACGACGTTTAGAGAGGAATTTGTAGTAGGGGCTGTGATTTCTGCGTGATCATAAAGGAAAGGTTGTGGGAGCCCAGATCTGCAAGAAGATTGTAGACAGTCCGCTGGAGGGTGAGGCAGTAACTGCGCAGTTAGGAATCCAAGAAGCCATAAGAATCCTGTCAAGCTTGAAGGTGATGCCCTTCTAGAGTTCAAAGCTCTTCAAAATTTCCTCAAGCTGGAGGCTATTCATCGAAGCCTGAGCCATTTTGATTTTGTCGAGTTTAAGTTTGTTAAGAGAGATGCTAACTGCATAACCACATCGTTGGGCCGCCTCTCAATAGGCTACCCTGATGTATCTGAGCACTTTCCGGATCTAGTGTAGACTTACGAGGGGACTGACCCCCCTTCGTTTGTTATGTTCTTATTTTCTGCTATATGGAATAAAGTTTCGTTGTTATGATTTAAAAAAAAAAAAAGACCAGCAAACAAAAGAGAATAAGATTAGAAAAAAAAAAGAAAAAACAAAAGAGAATAAGATGACGGGAAAAAAGATGGACATGAGACACAAACTTTGAAGTTATAATAATTTTTTTTGCAAACTGAGAGTCCTAAGCAAGTGTATTAACATTAGCCATTCAACTGATGATGCTTTTAGCAAAATAGCTAGACAAAATTTTCCAATGCCTTTCATGTTGAAAACTTGATGATTCGAACAGTATCTGCTCTTGATAGATCTTCAATTCCTGAATGGTCTTTTCTATGAATAACTTCCGGTGCAATCTATACCTGCAAATGTCCGTATTAACAGAGCAATCATTAAGCAGAGGAGTCACTTTTAGAACATGTAGAAGGCAAGACGCTATGGAAAAAGTTTAGTGTGAAGGCAACACACTTGATTGCGGATTCATGCGTCCTTCTATGTTCTAGCATAGAATCTGTTGGTAATAAAATGGGGAAAAATAAAAGCTTCAAATATATATAATCATATTCAAGCATATTACAAGAAGTCTACTAGCTATCCAAAGAAATTTAAAGTCATATGATTTTTAACATTCAAGCATATTGTCATTTTCTGAATTTAGAAGGTTTAACCATACATTAGCACAATGGCCAAGAGTAGGTAGAATCCTACTAACAATTCGGTCTTCCTAGAGTGTGAGGATGAGCAAGGAAACCATACCTGTATTTTCTGGTCTTGCTCAGAGGTGGTAGGAAATCTGGCCAGCATTTGCTGGCATTCTTCTTGTAGCTCCCTCACAGCTTTCCATTCCATGCTTGGGATGGGAGGTACATCCCCATCCGACCAAGTAGGGATTGTTCTTGCGGCTGCAATGACTGCTCCATCAACAAAAGTATCTCCATCATTTGACAGCCGACCTGCTACAAATTCCTATTTGATCAATTTGATGATAAATCCAAATTTAAAGTGCAAAAATAATTTAATATAAAGCATGTCGTTGAATGAAAAATATCAGGTGAGCAGTACCATTGTGATAATACTCTTCAGGTAGACCAGGTATATTGAAGACCGACAAGAATGAATCCAAATGAACGCATGCATTGCCTGAGAAATGGATCACATCCCAAGGATTCTGCACATTCGAGGCAGATATAACTTACAGCTTAATTCCAAGAAAATTACCACACATAGAGAAACTACATTTTAGATGCAAATAAAGCTTCCAAAGCACTTATCCAACAGAAAAGGAAAATATTTTCAAAGCATTCTGTACGGAGGTGATACCACGAGGATGCTAACACTCTTCTGCCTATAAGCACTCGGCTAAATAAAGGTGATTCTGGGTAAGAACATCAATTGCGTCCTTCCAAAAATTCACATGCAAATTGAAGATGTATAGTTTCAGCTGAGAATATACTGGATTAAAAATTCACACAGGTCGAATAATTTGTGTGTCAGAGTCCTCTACATGTAAAAATTCATCTGTCATTGTCAATTTCTCTATTTAACGGCTAGATTCATGCCTAGAAATTTGTGCAAGAGATATGCATCAGAGGGAGATCTCATGAGAAGACAATTCTGGTGGTAATCTTTTGTTATTCCAAATGATTTCCTCAATTGGTGGAATGTTGTATATAGAATAGGATCAGAGGACAACTGATGAAGAAAAAAGAAACTTTTTCAAAAATGTAGCTCTCACATGTAACATTCAGAAAATAATACGCGATGCCTTAAATCTACAGTATTTACATGGTTGTTTTGGAGGGGGGGGGGGTCTCTTAAACAGGAAAAAGAACTGAGTTGAGCTAAAATAAAATTACCACAGATGACGAAAATCCACAGGGACCAATATGAACAAGGCTAAAATCCATATTGGTCCCTTAGACTTCTGCGGCAATTTGGAGCTTCTGTTTTTCATTAGATCTTTCTGGTTCATGTTCAGTATGATCCTTCTGTTAATATACATCAACATGAGTTCCGCTTCCTCTAAAGGAGGCTGGTTCGGCGACAATTCTGTGAGAAAAAAAAAGACTATGGGGGAAAGATGATATAGGTGAAAAAATGTGAGAAAGGGGCTTTGGTGGGGGTGGGGGGGGGGGGGGGGTTGTGGATGCGGTAGGTCTGGTCCCATGACGATCATGGAGATGAAAAAATGTTTTTTGTGTAATCATTCCAGTATACATTTGCTACTAGAGCACAATATGAAGCAGCACCAAATGCGCCTCACATTGCATTAAATTCACCCTAAAGGCAGGTCAAGAATACTGTCTATCACAAATGAATGTATTCCTATTTTCAGGATGATCTCTGGCTCAGCAGCTTTATTTACAATGAATTGCTTCTCTCATACATTCATAAGAATGGAAAGACAAACTAATTGTGGCACCAAAAGGAAAAGAATAGAAAGAATGTAACAAATAAGGTCAAAGATCATGGCAAACGCAGAGCATCCAAGCTAGAGCATAGTGCCAAACCCAGTAAGAAAATCTTTTGTCCATAATTTGCAGATTGAAATTCTTTGGAGGTGAAAATACATAGATATCTTCCACATAATCTACTACCCGTTGCTAGATGTTAGATCTTTCACCTATAACAGTATGAGAAACAAAGTACGATTTATACATCTATAACGCACGAAATGAAACTAAAGTTGAATTCCATGCTGAACATAACATGATTTCTTTATCAAATTGAAAAATATTTAATTAAAATGAAAATACTAAATATAATTACCACAATTTGTTATTATAAACCCTCATAGTTTTATTGTAGCGATATATATATTTTTTTGATGACGAGGAAATCCTCCAAAGTCGGACACTTTTGGCCCAACCCTGAAGTACAAACCCCGGCCCCCTGGACCGACCCCACAACCCAGGGAGCAGGTAAGTCAAGGGCGATAATAGGGGTGTTGGGGCTCGAACTTGGGACATATTAGAACCCAAGCCGAAACCTTACCACCACACCAAACCCCTGGGGGTGTTTTATTGTAGCGATATGCCATCATGATTTGCTAGATATTAGACAAAATTAGAAGAATTTACAAGGACAGCTTACCAGCATAAGGGATTAGCATATTAGTATCTTGGACTAGTGCACCAATCCTCAGTTGCATGTTAATGCATCGTGATTGTGCTATACCCACTGCCCAAATGAATCTCTCAGGATCTCGGGCAAGGCGTTTTATTTTAAGGGAACACCATCTCACATTATTCACCAATACCAAATGATCAATTAACCAATTTTGTTACTAAAGAAATTGATACCAGAAATTGCTGAAAAGTGCCACGAGTTAGTTTATGTGTCAGTTTCTAGTCAAGGTTAGGGTTGATATACTTTTCTTGGGTTGCTGTTAGTCTCCTTTGACATCGTACTCTTAGGACTCAGGATTGCAAATTCCATATCCTATGCAATCTTCATATAGTTTGCACTTTGCAGAGTAAAGTGCTACAATTGGAAACTAAGTTGACCACATGCAACTGAAACAGAAGCATATATAAAATCATGCTCGAAGAACTTCGTTTGTGAAGGGTTCTTTCCCAAAACATAAAACAAGGTGATTGTCACAAGTAGTTCCACTGTGATGTTTTGCATGGTTTGAGGACCTGATTAA
Source organism: Myrica gale (assembly GCA_963930655.1). Classification (NCBI taxonomy): domain Eukaryota; kingdom Viridiplantae; phylum Streptophyta; class Magnoliopsida; order Fagales; family Myricaceae; genus Myrica; species Myrica gale. The sequence continues at coordinate 10,956,506 of OZ005603.1, read as the reverse complement.
TGGGTTGACAAGTGTTTCAAGTCAACATTTTAACTAAACTTTGAACAGTAAGTCAATAATACCAGAAAGAAGAGCAAGACATACTTGAGAAATCATGGTTTGATAACCTGATAAAAGGATCGACAAGGGTTTCTAGTCAACCGTTTAACTAAGCTTTGAACAGTAAGTCAGTAATACCAGAAAGAAGGAGCAAAAGACATACTTGAGAAATCAGCAGTATAGGCTGCTCCAACACTTGTCAATGGCAGCTTGAACTTTCTTAGGTTTGCACAGCTCTTGAATAACTCTTGCCCAAGTAGAGGCTTTTAGAGGCAAAAGCTTTCGCAACATCACTTCTACAATCCTGGAAGCACCTAATACTCTCTGCCGCTTAAAAAGGCGGACAACAAGCTCATCTAAAAACTCCCTCCCATCTTGTGGTGGTTCTACATTTTCTATTAAAGCTCTCAAAAAAATATTGCACGTAACCAAGTCAGGATCACAACCCTGATTCAGCATACTGTTTAAAAGATCAATGGCATGGGAGATGCTACTCTGCTGGCACAAGGCATTGAGAATTATGTTATAAGTGATCACATCGGGTTGAGATTCAGGTTCTTGACAAAGCATTTCATTGAAAAGTCTCAAACCCTGCTCTACCAAGCCAGCATTGCAAAGACCATGGATCATCGAACTGTAAGCCACAACATCAGGTCTAAATCCTTTGCCCAACATCTGCTTCCACACCATCAAGGCCTCCTTAAGTTTACCATCCTCACATAATCCATGAATAAGCACACTGTAACAAATTTCATTCCGGATACAATTATCGTTTGACATCTCTTTCCACACAAGAACTGCTCCATGGCTATCACCTATAAGGAAGAAGCCCTTCATTAAGGAGCTATAAGTGAAAGCATTGGGCACACAAGCCTTTTTCACCATCTCAGCAAGAATGCCCTTTGCTTCATCCAGTTTTCCTTCTTGGCACAGACCATCTATGAGAGCACTATAGACAACAATATTGGGTTCGCATCCCTTTTCCATCATCTCCTTCCACAATTTAATTGCTTCTTCAGTTTTTCCCTCCCTAAACAGACCGCTAACAAGGACTGAATAAACATACTCATTTGCACAATGTCCTCTCTCCTCCATAGAAATCAGTACACGAGCCCCATCAAGAGCTCTTCCTTGCTTAACTAGCCCATTGATGATCGTTCCATAAGTGACATCATTAGGCATACATTTACTCGCCACCATTCGATCCAATAGATTTACTGCCTTCTCCAATTTTCCCTTGAGACACAAACCATGGATAAGTGTGTTATAAGTCACTTCATTAGGAACACATCCTTTGAGAAACATATTATCAATGAGTTTTGCAGCACGTCCCAAGTCACCTTTCTTGCACAATGCATTGATCAATACGTTAAATGTTGCAGCACTAGGGAAACAGCCCTCAATTTGCATCTCATCCAACAGTGAGACCGCCTCATCAATCCTACCCTCCCTGCATAAGCCATCCATCAATGTACCATATGTGAACACATCGGGCGGGCAATTTCTCACTGGCATTTCTCTGAACATTTTAACTGCTCCATCCACCAATCCCAACTTGCACAAAGCCTTCATAACCAGATTGAAGGTAAGCACATTGGGCGAAATATTTGAATTCCTGCTATCCGTCACACGTGAATAAAAGTCCAAGGCGTGAGAAAAATGGCCTTCTTGTATTATAACATTAAGAACCGAGTTAAACGATCTCACTGTCCTCCTAGATTGAAACTCACACCCCATCCTATCAAACAATTCAACAGCTTTTTCAGGTAAATGAGCTTTCCCATAAGCTTTAAACACAAAAACAAAACTTCTCTCAATAAATCGTCGGTTTTCCCGTTTCATTAGATCAAAAACTTCCTCTAATGACCTGAAATCGCCGGAATCGGCATACTTCTCAATGAGTGAATGGAAAGTGGAATCACCCACTTTGTAAGAACCCAATTTGGGACTTGACTTGAACATTTGAATAGGTATTGGGGTTTCAGTTTCACCATTGTTTTCAGGTTCCGCTTCAGATGTATTGTTTGATGGGATGGTAAGAACTGAGAAGTGTGAGCGAAAGTGAAGTGGACTTGGCAACTTACGTGGGATTGAAGAGAGGCCGAACCTGAAAACTTTCTTGATTGAGTTGCTGAGGAGTTCTGTGCGAAATGTTGAGCATTTTGGCATGGTTATAACTGGATTGAAGCTATTATGCATCTACGGAGCTTGAATTGGTTGAAAAGAAGCAGTAACAGATGGTACTCGTGATGGGCTTTGATGGGGGTGTCAGCAGTGGCGGAACCAGGAATGATTCTGAAGGGGGGGCAACTCCTAAGGAAAAATGGCAGCAAAAAAAAAATATTACGTAACGTAAAAAAACATTAAAAATATATTATATTGAAAATTAAAGACTAAAAACATTAAAAATATATTATATTGAAATACATGTACCGTACTATTTGCTGAGATTGAGAGATAGCAATTGAATCCTACGGCTTTGCATCTTCTGAAAACGTTGCACTATGACTTCGTTATCAATAATTTCAAAAACTTATCCATTATCTAAACAAAATAAAACAAAATTTATCAATATTTCACAACCTAGTCTTAAGAACATGAGGACATATTTATTTCCAGTGAATAGTATCCAACAACATTAAATTAATCATCTCAATCACCCAAGTATATAAGTATAAACTCGATCATCCACATGTTTAAAGGAAATGAAAGAAAAAAATACTGCAATCAAATCCACATGACTGAAAAAAAGAAGTGCTTATGCTACTTGTTTCTATGTATTTTGCTTAGTGTACGTTTATTCCTGATCAATATAATTAAAGAAATATGAAATTAGAGACCCACAAATATCTTGACCCATGTTTACCCTCTCCATCTCTACTACTCAAGTCACAACCCACTGAATGTCCCCCCCCCCTCCTCTCTCTTCCAGTAGAGTACATGACAAACCATTAATATTTGCCTAAAAAAAGTAATAAGTGAACTTTCACGGATACTGATTCTCATACTTACAAGTCGCAATCATGTTTAATGAGCACTCAAGTCCAAAAGATAAGAAATGTACTACCAATGGATACGGGAGACATTGAAAAATAACACATTAGTCGCCACTCGTAGGCAAATAAAGCAGTCTATTATGAAAGCACTCCAGCTAGTCACAACGAAGTGAAATTTAAACAAATCAGCATCACTCAAAATGATTATCCAATCCCGATTCAAGAGAAAGGCAAGAAACGCACCTACCAAGTGAAATTTAAACAAAAGCAGTAAAGTTGGAAAAGATTGCCTGCATCCACTCAATCTCTTGATTTTTTTTGTAACCTTGCAATATATTCTCACTTTTCTCCACAGGCATCAAATAAATAGTATGATCAGTAACTTAGTGGGCAATCATCCACAGGAAGCTTACAACCAGGACAACAGGCATCAAATAAATAGTATGATCAGTAACTTAGTGGGCAATCATCCACAGGGAGCTTACAATCAGGACAACAGCCATCAAAGGCCATCCTACAAAATTACAAATCCCACATGTTTCATGATCAAAGGCCATCCTACAAATCCCACATGTTTTAGAATATACTCTGTTTGGAAAATTGGACGCCCAGAGTATACGCAGAAAGCAAATTTTAATCAACGAAGAACTGTTTCCATAAAGAGCCCAAAATATTTGACACAACCAACAACATCTCTAGGCAAATTTTAATCAACATCTCTTGAGTTCTGTATCTTTCAGCAGTTGTACGAAAAAAGGAAATTTCTTAATTTTCTCCCAAACGTATGGCTTAGAGGGTCGATGGGGATTCTCCTTTATAATCGGTTAAATTTGAAATAGGAAAAACAAATTGAACAATGAAGTGTACCACAAATCAATACCTGGCGCCTGGCAGCTGAGAGTGAGAGAGAGAGAGAGCCGGCTGAGAGTCTGAGATAGCTGTGAGACTTGAGAGAGAGATCCCGAGAGTCGAGAGAGGTAGATAGGGAGAACCGGAGAGAGAGTCGGCGCCGGCAGTGGAGCCTAGAGGCTGGAGAGGAAGAGAGGGAGAGAGAGCCGGCGGTGGAGTCCAGGAGAAGTGGAGAGTGAGAACTGTGAGATAGGGAGGCCGGAGGGTGGACGAGCAGGAGGGAGAAAAATTGATGAGGAAGAGGGTGGACGTATGGGCTTGGGCTGGGCTGGGCTTGGGCTTGGGCTAGGCAGTGGGGAGGGTTGGGATGGGCTCAAGGGGGCAGCTTAATGAAAAAAAGCCATATGTTATATTAAAAAAAAAAATTCAAAGTCCCTTAAATCCGCCACCGGATGTCGGAGATTTTGAGAGCAGTTGCGGAAGTGTGTTCGAACTTCGACCAAGAAAATAGAGGGAGAAAACGACTTACACCCAAAAATCTTCCTATGACCTGGCGAGTTAACTACTCTATATTTTCCCTTTTGGGTGCGTTCTTTACCCCCGCCGCGCTTCCCAGTTTCCCCTGAGACCCCTCCCCTCTCTCTCTCTCTAGTATTTTTGGCATCCTTCAAATAATTCGTTGATTTCAAATTGGCTTAATTACCTCACATGTTCTGTGTTTTCTAACTTTTAAAAAATAGTACATGTAATATGAATTTCAATAAAATAGTCCATGTGGTATAGTTTTGAGACAAATTAGTCTCTTTGGTATGCCTTTCAACAAAACGGTCTCTGTGATATAGTTTTGAAACAAATTAATCCCTCTGTCCGACTGTCGTTACCCACTTAACGGGAGAGTTGTACATGTCACTTGTCATTCACGCATTGCCATGTCAGCAGCCGTCGTGAAAGATGAATCTCGCGCGTTTATTCTATCGGATCGAACCAATCGAGTCTAAGGCTGAGACTGAGACTAATTCTACGAGCTAAAAGAAGTATATCACTCGTGATTTGTATACGATTCGCAATTTGGATACTATTGCAAAAAAATACGTGTCAAAGCGTGATTTGGACAGAAGGACTAATTTATCTCAAAACTATACCACATGGACTGTTTTGTTGAAAGTCATACCACATGGACTAATTTGTCTCAAAACTATACCACATGTATCATTTTGTTGAAAGTCATACTACATAGACTATTTTATAAAAGTTGAATACCACGTAAACCTGTAAAGTAATTATTAAGTGTTTCAAATTAAACGTGTGATTTGCTAAGTTTTCTCTTTTAACACCGAAGGTTTTTAAAGAAAATATTTCACTCTGATTTGGCTTACTCCATTACATATTATTTTTACTATTTTTTTGGGATACGTGTTGAAACTAGTAGAGGTAAAAAAAAATTATCATTTATCATAATACGTCTTCACATAAAAATTTAATTAAAAGCCATAACTTCTAATTCGTTTGATTAGGCCTATAAATTTTTAAAAAACATCAATCTTAATATTCGATTAGATTTGGTCAGAAAAATTGACAATGCTCCTCTAAGACAATTACTAAAAATATTCAAAAATTCAAAAAATAATAAAAAGTAATATTTTTTAAATATTAATATAAAAATTATATTTCATCTTTTATTTATTTTTAATTTTTTAAGGGATATTTCATCAGTTCATATAATTTTTTACCTAATTTAATCTCCAAATCTAACAGAGCTACTAGGATTGATTGTTTAAAAAAACTTATGCTACTTTATCAACAAATTAGAAGTAATAAAGTCTAATTTTATTTTTACCCATAGATATCGCGTGTATTACGATATTTCCTCTAAAAAAAATATATACATATATAATACACATATTGCATTTGAAATAATAGTTAGGATTAAATCTCCCGAGACACAAGGGTAAATATGGTGGAAGATATGCATGTTTGTCAAAGTCTTTGGATCTACTAGTTTTGTTTTGTTTTGTGTTTTTTGGGGGATTCATGTTCAAGTTTTTTTTTTGGCTGAACAGAGGTGACAAGAACTCGAACTCGAGCTTTCGAGCTTACAAAAGGCTCCTTTAGATCTCCCTTATTTTTAGTATAACATATAAACATAAGTTTTAAGAGAAATGATATTCTATTAAAATTTGAGTAATTTGTGGAAGGAAGACTACTTCGCTTCTTCATATGTCCACTTTTTTTCTTTTGTAACTTCATTCAAGTATTTTGCCCTTTTGTAGTTCGAATATTTCAGGATTCACCAAACCCTTCAGCAGTTTCTTTGTTATGAACTGGAACTGCAGTGACGGAGCCAGAATTGATGGCTATGTTTGTTTAAGTTTTCAAAAACTTTTCAAAAACTTTCCACTCACTTTTTCATCAATTACAATACATTTTCACCGATCTCAATATTTTTTTCATCAATTTCAATTCATTTTCACCAATCCCAATAACTTTTTACAAATTTCAACTAACTTTTCACCAATCCCAAAAGAATCTACATTATTTTCAAAAAAACAAAAAAACAAAAATTGTTTTGAGAACTAAACCAAACATAGCCGATGTCTCGAGGAGGGGTCATAGAGGGGCATAAACTAGACTATGTTCTAGAGTAGGGATACCTACTTCCTATAATGTATGTATAGGGTTCTTTGAATTACCTCGACATATATGCTTTTGAAACGAAGGAGAAAGGACATGTATTGTGTACTTACAGGCTTCGCTCTTCTTATTTGGTTAGGATACACTGCGGGTCATTTCTCTCGACATTACTCATACAAGCAGAAATGTTAAGAGTTCAAGCTGCTGCTTCAATAGCAGAGGAAACCTTTCTAAGGACATCAACAGGATCTCCCACTTTAATGCTTCTTCCCTTCTCTTCAGTAAGAGAGTCATTCCAGACTAAATTCCGACCGAAGTAGATCTGCAGAACACATAACATGTTATTTGTGAATCATTTGGCCTCAGAAATAATAGTGTCGAGCATTAGGGGGCTAGGACCCACAGTTCCCTGCTGTTTTTGAGTTGAACGCAAGACTTTGTCAGACCGGATTTTCTTGAGATTTCATTTGGCTCAGGACATGAAATCCCAGTTTCTTGATTGATTGTAGGGACCTGAAACAAACACAGAATTGTCTTTGTAAACGTTGGAACATACAACACAGTTAAGTGCGTGAAATACAGGACCCTAAATGTTGATTTAGAAGGTTCAGGCACAGCTGTATCTATCAGAAGGCCATGGGTAGTGGAAAAATGGCTGCATATAAGATATCAGGACCCAAAAATAAATGAAGCCCCAAGGAGGTGTATCTCCAGAAATTTTTACTGTGGACAAATATTATAACATAAGATTCCTCCGTACAAGTTATGGTTAAAAAGTAACGTGAAATTTAAAATTATGTAGGACTAGCAACTCAGATGACTTGGGGTGAGGATGGTATCCAGCCCAAGATCTACTAGTAATAACATCAACACTCCATTTTCAACCTGTTCATCTCTGTTGCTTGAGAATGCACTCATGCCTCATCTTTGAGATAAACCGCACCTTGTTGGTCTTCTAAATGCTATCCTCCTTACTTGACCTTACCAAGTGACACTTTTTTTTTGGGTAAAGGTGAAAATAAGTGACACTTTTCATTTCAAGCTAAATCCATAATCAAGTGATCACACTGGTAAAATAAGCAAAACTCCAATTTTTTAACAATAACAGAAGATACATAAATATTTCTATGGAAAGCAACTTACCTTACAGCGTGAGCATAGCTTGACACCCTGAAACATGAATTTGCTTATCCGGACCTCCGTCCATAAGTCTTCCGCAAATGGTTCACAACCATCAACCAGGATGCTGAAAAATGCAGTAAAATTTTTTGGGATCTACAGAACTGGTGCCTATGAGACAAATCCATTAACATTAGGGTATTTCTCACTATTAGTATTGGCTCTTATATTAGTGAATATATCTAGAAACAAGTAATGCACAGTACATGGACACTTGACAAAACAAAGAGGCATGGAAAGAGTAGATACTTGGGTCTAAAACGGTTAACTGGTATGGGCTCGTTGAGAAGCTTATTTAGTGCATCCATTGATCCCTGCCAACGATGTGTTGAGATCCACCTTTAAGATTCTATTTAAAAGCAATGAAAACTAGGTTTTCATTTCAAAACTTGACCAACCTCAGATAACAACATGTATGGATACATGTCAGAAAACAAGATACTATGTCCAGGAGCATACCCAGGATCCACAGGCCTAGATTCTGAGGATGCATTGAGAAGTGACAGGAATTGTGATTTTTCAGAGGCAAGTATATATTAGGAAGATATAAAACAAACAAATAATAAGCCTAGAGGACCGTAAAGATTGGAAATCCTCAGTGCAGGCACCATGGCAAGCATGAAAATTGAAACATAAAACCAAATAAAGGATTGAGAAAGAAAACAACAGATCTTGTCATAGCAAATCATAGAGGGGCGGTTCCCAGAAGAAGAAAAAAATCATAGGGGTGTTGGCACACATCAGAACAAAATGCAGCCCAATCACTCACCAGTTATTATAGAGTCCAAGATATGACACCATTCATAATGACAAGGATGTATCTGTATACCTTCACTTTTTTAGTTTCCCTTCCTCCACAGTGATGATATCTATGCATTTGCCTCTATATGTAGATTTATGCATGCATATTACAATGCCCTGCCCATGGCCATTCATCCCTCCATTCAAGGGAGCTTTTATTTTCTGATAATGCAGCATCCAAAATAATTTTTGCTTTTCATTGGAAGCCATAACTAGGGAGCACCATGTCCTGATGATTTAAAATACACAAATATCAACGCCTACCGGTATTAAAACGAACTAGCCGGCTGGGCTTCCCAAAATAATTTGAAAACCATTGTGATGCTTCATCTCCTTCATCCAATGCAGAGCCAGACCATTCCCAGTCTGAGATACCATCAGCTGTTTCACGTGGTTTACTTAAAGAAACCTTTAGCACATTCATCCCAGGTGCTTTTAAGACTGTAAAGACAAATAAGGGGTAGATAATACTTAAGGGCCACAAAGAATAATAATAAAAAAAAAACAATGAAGCACCACATGTATTTCATGTTTAATGAAAGGTGAAATACGTTAGATACACTAATAATTAAGAGTAGCTTTTAGGTGAAAATCCACTCTTCCTGGCTCATTACGAGGCCGATCCCACCCTTTCCGTGCAAACCCCAGCATACTAAGACCAAATCCTACTGGCCATTAAAATCACAACTCCAAACTCATCAAACCTAGTAGCATAGGTAGCGAAAAATATGATGCCTTTCGGTGAAAGTTTGTGAAATTTAAGGGCAAAATGACCAGAGGACATGGGAGCTTAGCTATTGAAGCTACCTCGCTCAAACCCGCTCCAAGCGGCATTCACCTCAAAGCCTTGAGGTTCTTCTTATAGATCTCCACGAACAACCTTGTTCATCAGCACTCCTTCACAACCATGAAGGAATCAATACAATATGATTGAAGAATGAGGAAAAAATCAACCAACTTGAAGCACAAATTCTCTTTCTTAAAGCACAAAATCAACCAACTTGAAGCACGAAATCAAAACTCCAAACTCATCAAACCTACTAGTATAGGTAGCGAAAAATATTATGTCTTTCTGTGAAAGTTTATGAAATTTAAGGGGCAAAATGACCAGAGGACATGGGAGCTTAGCTATTGATGCTGCAAAAGTGTAGAAGAAACAAGAATTATAAAATTGAACGGATAAGAAAAAAGGAATTACCCATATAGGAGCTCTTAGCAGGTTCCCAACCCTCTAAGAAAGCCTCATTTGGAAACTCCACCTCCACCAAAGCAAGTTTTGGTTCAACTCGTTGAGTATATGCCCATCCTTTTTCATTTACTACAACCAATTGTCGATCCCATTGAAATCCTGCAATATCAAGCATTGTCACACTACAAATCGTGGCCATCAATCAAAAAAGATCACACTTTGATCAAATTTCTAAGTCCCGATATGAGATAACACTTGCTTTTACCCCAACGTCAAAATCAAAACAGAAACTGATAAAGATGATACACAGTAATGTTCAGCGTGAGAGTAATTCAAGAAAATAGAGAGAACAATCAAATAGGTGAAAGAAACAATGGCAATAGAACAAGAACCGTAAGACGAATAAAGAATCAAAGAAATTGATCATATTGGTTATACCCGTGGGAGTGATGGGCGCTTGAGGAACCGAGATTCCACGACATGACTTTACTGGGTATACGAAAATTGATGAGACTCTGGCTGCCATTCTCAAGGTGTACTGTGTGTGCTTTTGTGTTATGGTAATGATATATATGGCATTGGCGCAGCCAACTGCAGTGGAAGTAAAGCGAAAGCACCAGTAGCAAGACACGAAAAGAGATAACTTTTTGCCTTTCTTTCTTATAATATTTCGGTATGTTGATAAAAAAAAAAAAAAAAAAAAAAAAACTAAAATGCTCCGTACGTCTCTGGAGTATGACCATTTCTCAGTTTAGTTCTTAGGGTATGAATTTCCCTTAAAAAATCTCTGGGGTTGGGCCTTATTCCCAGAAGAGTCCTGCCGTCAACTTATTGGACGAAATTGCTGACGTGGCTAACAGAAGATACGTGTTTGCTGACGTGACACGTTTAAAAATGAGAAAAAAATAATAAGAAGCCACGTGTATAATTCGAAGCTGAAATTCCTAAAATGCCCCAAAATACCCAAATTAGTTTCACTAAATTTCGAACCACTCCTCCCAAATTTCTTCCGAACCCTAAGGACCACCCCCCGATTTCGACCAGCGTGGCCGGGAAGTCGACGTGGATCGTCAGACCAAACGCTCGGTCTCTCGCCGCCGTGGCCCCGGCTACTTCTCAGGTAGAGTAGTTATACAGGTTCTGTGGTTCTTTCCTTCTTTCTTTCTCCTGAGCATGTCGGTCATACAAGTTTTCAGTTTCCTTTATTCTTTCTATCCTTCTTTCTTTAAAGTCCTCTATATTTCAGCGTGAACTACGAGATTTCTTTATTGGGTTATGTTCTATTGTGTGGTTTCATATTATTTGGCTGTCATATATTTGTGCTGCTTCTCGTACTGTGGATTGACTCTGTTCGTGAGAGATTATCAATCGTTATGGTTTTTGGTCACCCACTCGTTCTCTGTTGTTTGGAATGGAATTGTAGATGTGTTCGACCCATTCTCTCCAACAAGGAGCCTGAGCCAGGTCCTGAACCTGATGGATCAGTTGATGGAGAACCCTTTCGTCGCCTAGAATACTCTGATCATTAAAGGGGAGGCCGAGAAGGAATCAGAGGATGAGGAGCCTAGAAGGTTCACAAGCAGGCTGGATTCTGAAGGTGGTGGTGCCAAAAGTCAAGGAGGAGGATAGGAAGGATGTATACCAAGTGTCAGTGGAATAATCAAGAGAGCAAGTTTAAGAGGGAAGACTCTGTTTTGCTCTGCTACGCGTTTTTCTCTTGCGTTTTGTATTTTCTCAGTGCTGTTTAGGGGTGGGTCTGTTTTTGGGTTGCAGCTTGGTCTAAATGGGCAAGAAGAAGCCCCTGTCGGTTAATAAATCGGATTGGGGATTTTGGGGCATTTTAGGGATTTCAGCTTCGAATTATACACGTGGCTTCTTATTATTTTTTTCTCATTTTTAAACATGTCACGTCAGCAAACACGTGTCTTCTGTTAGTCACGTCAGCAATTCCGTCCAATAAGCTGACGACAGGACTCTTCTGGGAATAGGGCCCAACCTTAGGAGTTTTTTAAGGGAAATTCATACCCTAAGGACTAAACTGGGAAATAGTCATACCCCAGGGACGTACGGAACATTTTAGCCTAAAAAAAAGGAAAGTAGAAGAAGAAAGAAGAAAGAAAGAGAGAAGAAGTAAAAAAAAAAATTGACGTAACAAAGTAACAAACTGCTTTTTTTTTCTTTAAATAATCTCAAAAAATTATGTCTTCCCTATCTCAGACTCTCACAAACCAATAATTACCCAATTGAAAGTCCAACATGAATTGAATTTAGATCATTGCCTAATAGTCTCTCAATCTTCAAACTTTCCGGCTTAATATATAGTATCAAATAGATCATAGAGTTATGTGAACAATAAAGGATTTACTATTTGAAGATTGGGAGAGGTTTTCTATTAATGGTTAGTTTATTAAACTCTACAGTAGGTAAAGTTCATCTTTTTTGTCATAGGTATGGACCAAAATAAATAAAAAAAATTTATTTTTAAATTCTTATCAATAATTTTATTCTAAAAAGCTTGAAAATGAATCGGTGGATATATATAAATTTTAAAATTTTTAAGAAACTAGTAGGTTTAGTTAGAAGCAAGGTAAACTAAGCAAAACTTTACACCCATGATCTTCAGCAACTCATGGAGTTATATGAGATGTAACTCTGTAAATATGTGTGAGAGTTGAGGTAAGCTGTTCGGACAAGATCATGTGTCATCACACTTATGATTAAAAACTTTTTCTCTAGTGTATTAACTTGATTTTGTTGTAGTGGAATTTGTTTTCTATGTAACCAATTCATATGTATGTTAGTCATTGGCGGATGCAAGGGGGGCCAACAGGGGCCCTGGCCCCGGTTGGCCTCATGCTTCACTTTAAATTATATATATATATATATATATATATATATATATATATATATATATATATATATATATAACTTATATAACTTATATATATACTCTAACTAAATGGCCCCCCCTTAAATCTCACTACAAGTCTTATTTGATTTTAAGATTGTTGCACTTCACATTCTTTTTCATATTATTGTGGTTATTAATTATTAATTAAGTTTTGAAATTATATTGAAATTGTGATTATGACTAGATAGTGAAATTGTGATTAGGCCTTAGGTTGTGAAATTGTGATTAGGACAATAGGTTGTGACTTGTGAAATTAAATTGATAAATTTTGTTTTTCGTTTTTTTAGATAATGAAGAAGTTTTTGATAAAAAAACCAACGGGGTCGTCTGGTACTCCTAGCGTGACTGCTACTTCTGAGTCAAATATTAACTCGAAAAAACCTAGTGTTTTGTTTAGTCAAGATCCGGAGGTGATGTGTTTACATCTATGGGGTTTAACAATTGAAAAAAGGAAGTGGAGGTATTTGGTGACCATGTTGGTGCAATTAATAGTGCTCACAATGATGCTAGAAAACAATGTGAAGCACTCAAAAATCAGCGAAAAAGTGTGTCACATATTTTATTTGCACACGGACACGGTATAGAGAATATGTAGAACTGTAGGATCCAATTAATATCTATCAGTCTCAAAAAATAACACGGTACTTTTATTTCAATATAATATATTTTTAATGTTTTTAATCTTTAATTTTGAATACTTTAACTCTAAGAAATTTTTGTGCATTAAGTAGTTAATTATTTTTTTAGCATTTTCTTTTAGGAGTTGGCCCCCTTCAAATTCGGTCCTGGTTCCGCCACTGATGTTAGTACAACTTACTCTAATAAGGATGTAAATTCTAGAGTTTATAGGTGTCTAAGGCCAAATCATTTTTAAAATTTCTTGTTCTTTCGCATACATATTCTCTTTCATAATTCTAAACAACCCTCAAAATTGGAGATTTTGATGCATCACTGCTTCAATGTTTTCCATTGTGTTTATTTTTAACAACTATTTAGCAAAAAAAAAAAACTTTTGGTCAAATTTAAGGTAGTTCTACAAGGTCACGGCGATCAAATTTGGAATGTTCTACCTGATTGGTATTAGTTGAAATCAAATACTCTTTATCCATAGGATAGTGTTTGAGTGAATTTTTTTATATTTTTTTATAATGAAAATAGATTATTGAAGGAAGGAGTGAGAGATTATTTTATAACAATTTTATTATTATTTTCTTGATCAAAATTTTGGAATCACATGCAAACACCATTGATTTCCATGTTGTCACTTGTCATATTTTATCAATATGTAACTAAAATGGATACAAAAATATCCACGTTTACACTCATGAAATCATCTATAATACAACAAGAAGCATCAGTTTGGCATTGGATACAAGATTTATGGTAGTGCATGAGAAAATGATACTATTAAAATTTTTTGATGTATTGAAAATTAATGAAAAAGTGGAGAGAGAGGTGATTTGAATGAATTTTTTATATTTATTTTAAAAAAAAATATAATTTTTATTTAGCAGTCAAACACACCTTTTTATTTGATATTTCAAAAAGAAATAAAAATAGCAAATATATATACTAATCCAGTAACCAGAAAGACGACAAGAATTTTAGTGCCCGATAACATGAAGGCCTCGTGAGCCATAACCTCACATTCCATATCAACGTTACACTTCTGAACTTCAATTGTTTTTATGTTGGTTCTTGGAACTTGAAACGCTAAACTTCATAAAATAGTGTCGTTTGGTATTCCAACAGTAATAACTACCAGAATACAGATGTCCTGCTACACCCAACCATTTTCTTCCCCCTTACACTGCCCTCCTCTTCACGCACATTTTCCTCCATTCAAACTGACCACTATCACCCTACGCCTTTTCGGAAGTACACGCATTTTTTCATGTGGGGATTACTGGTAAAATTAGTGCCGGAACTCCTGTGGACTAACACAGTTTTCCTTTAATCCTGTACCATCTATTGTTCTCAAATGATGTTTTCCCATTCAGATATTTGCTCTGTAAGTAATATACATCATGTAAAATTGTATTGAATCTTCAAATGTGCTGTAGCCACGAGTACCAGTAAGGGAAGTTGCATAACAAAAAATTTGTTTTATTCTGACTCTCAATCACCAATCTTTACTTTACCTGTTCAGATTTTGTTGTTATCACCAGCTTCTGAAAGTCCCAATATATCCACGAGACTAGAGTTACGAGAATTGGTACAAGGTGTTCTTCAACTAATGTTATCTCGTTATTTAACTAAAACATTAGAAAATCTTAGTGCTAAGCGAACTTCAGCTTGAACTTGAAGCATCACAGGTACAGTATGCCTTTTGCTCGGGTCAAACTTCTGGTTCCAGATTGCGGTTACGAATCTTTGCAGTTAAAGCTACAAGCTTTCTGGGCAGGGACACTAAAGAGAGATTTTGTAGGATGTCAATTGAACGTTGTCTTCTGCTATACAAGTTGCAAGATTCTTGCACAAAAGGTCCACCTTAAAATTATTTATCTATTTATATTTGTGCTTGAAGTCGCAGTTCTCTTAACCTATTGGCATCCATAGAGTAGTGCACCATGGCTTCCTATAAACGCCAGTTTCAATGTAATGTGACTTCTCTGTTGTAACTTGCAACCCCATTTATTTTATTCCAGTTGCAAAAAATGCAAGCCTCGCTTATTAAACCTTCGCATGAGTAAAGAATGCAGCGAGCCTTTATTTTCTAGAAAATAGATTGCAGCCAGGTATATACATAGATCGTTTAAAGGGTTTTGACAGACTCGAAAAAGATATTCTAAAGTTGTAAATAGGCAGAGATCTGACAATTGGATGACGAAGACCCGACTTTGGTCGGAAAAAATATTCAAAAACTTGTTCAGTTTCTCTTTTGTAAAAAAACAAAAGAAAATGGACTGATACCTGAAACCTACTTTCAGGCAGAAATTAAGTGCCAAGAACAAAAAAGAAGCCGCAATTCATATTACACAGCCTGAGAAGCATTAATTCAGGGCTAAAATCCCCTACAGAGACTACAAGGAAGGATAGAGGGAATGCCAGATAACCGAATCCAACATGAAATTTTTTTTGGTGACGTTAGGGTAAACAAGATAAACAACTAGCAACAGCCTTAATATTCAATCAATTATTCGACTCTCAAAGCACTAAAAGATATCAATTCTTTTTACGTTTGGCAGCTTGCTTTCCTTGGCCCTTCTTGGGTGGTCCCTTTCCACGACGCTTCAACATTTCAAGCTTGGATGAGCGCCTGGGCAAAGCACATTATAAATATATGTCAGATTGCATTTCTCAAGTCAAAGGCCAAGTCAACCTAAGATACCAACTGTTCTTATCATAAAATCATCAACATAACACAAGAACATTCCACGGAAATTATGTCTAGTAAAGGTAGAAGTAGATTGCAAATAAGGGAATAAAAGAAGCAATTATGTCCAAAATAATAAGAACATATATATTAGAAGAACATAAATACATAAACACAAGTAGTTGCCTTAGAACTTTTTTCAGCAAATGGAAAGAACTATCTACAGTATATAGAAGGATTACTGAAAAATAATTCAGTCATTGCTAAGCAAAGAACTAATGTTAACACAATAAACTCCTTGAGAGTGGAGATTCACTTTCTAATTAACAGTAAGGACAAACGGGCCAAAATAATGAGAGCGCAAACACTGAGATGCTCTTCGTACGACACTTCAGTGGACTAAATTCATACTATAATGTTGTTTCTAGGGAACAACAAATTGCTGTAAGGTAACACATGGCAACCCAGTAATCCAATTGGCTTAGGTAAAGCGGAAGGAACAAGTAATGAAACTCCAGATTGAGCTCAGGTCAATCCACCAATAGCCAACTTTCAATTATAAACTGCAAACCTGCCCCCTTTTCACGATCTAATCCCACAATTAGAGGCCTCTTGATAGCTTATCACCAACCCATTTCCTGGGTCTATTTCTGCTACAGAAAATTACAACCATCCAAATTAAGAGGTAGTGAAGTTTGCAATCGGGCAAGCTTGGTTCTGAACCTCACATAATGAAGAATATACAACATAAAAATGCATGACATTACACAAAACGACAAGGAATCATCACCAGTTGCCACAAACCTTTGCATTACTTTCACTTATTAACACCCCCCCCGCGAACTTTCAAGTTCACTATATGTGTTTTTGTATGCGCTAATTGAATTAAACAAGTATGCTTTTATTTAGGAACTTGAATATTTAGCCATAGACTGATTCCAAGAAATATATTTTTCATAGATATTACGCTACAGTTATATATCTGATATTTCTAAATAAATATCTTAGCTATGCCCATGAAATGTGTTAGGGTATTTTCGTATTGGCATTATTCCGTGTTAAAATATGTCGTGTTTGAGTTGTAAGTTTGGTTCCATGTTCAAGAGTTAGAAGTGGTCTGTTTAATGTGTCATCACGTTCAACCAGCGTTCGACACACGCTCGCGCATCCTTGAAAAATTCAGACAGACTCGTCACGCTCGACCAGTGATCTAGCGCCCTTGGAGAATTTTATACAGACTCATCACGCTCGACCACCGCTCGCCAACAGCTCGAGCGAGACTGGAAAAATTCAGACAAAAGCTGTTGCGTTCGACGAGCGCTCGACATACGCTTGTGCGGACTCCCGCGAATTTCAGAAAATGCTGAATTTTTGGAGTTTCCTTTTTAAGACTTGTGAAACCCTACTATTAGCGAGGCTGACCGTCCAAAACCTGGCTAAGGAGTTTATTGAGTGTTTTGGCTGCCTTCTTCCTTGAAAAAAGAGTTGAGAGAATTTGTGCTTCAAGTTTGTTGATTGCTTCCTCATTCTTCAATCATATTGTATTGATTCCTTCATGGTGGTGAAGGAGTGCTGATGAACAAGGTTGTTCATGGAGATCTATAAGAAGAACCTCAAGGCGTTGGGGTGAATGCCGCTTGGAACGAGTTTGAGCGAGGTAGCTTAGATTATTACATCAGGGGTGTCAGAGTCAAGCAACTGGGGTTGCCCGTGTCTGAATCACTATTATAAGTTATTCTTCTTAGTGGATTTCAGGTGGCTACTAGCCCGGAGTGGTTTTTCCTTTGAATGATATTTCAAAAGTTTTCCAATTCGTCATCAAATCTCTTGTCTCCTTGTGTTTGTTTGATCTCTTTACAAGTTGAATTAATGTTTTGATGGTTGTGTTGATTTGATTGTTTTATCTAGGTTGATCAATATTAAAACTTGTTTTTAATATCGGTATTGTTTAAGTAAATTTTATATTTTACCTATTCACCCCCCTCTAGGTGAAGTTAGGGTCTAAACTAGGATTTTCAAAATGAGCCCTAGTTCAAATGGCATCACAGTGTAGGGAAACAATTGGCAGGACATTCAAAGACAACTTCGTAAAGGTGGATAAGGCATATATCTAGGTATTTTCAATATCTGAGTAAAACTACCCTAAACTTTCTAGTTAGCGAATCAGTAGTACATTGCTGCTAGTGTCAAATGTGGCAGAGAAGGTCTTGTCAAAATTACATGTTACATAATTAGAAGTGTGGAGAATCACTTCAGGACTATACAGGTTTCTTGCATGGTATCGGTGAGGCCTACTGAGTTTCTTAACTCCTACGCACCAATAAGATGCTGCTTGTCTGTATAAAACAGGCAACATAATGGAAGCTTGCTTTTGTTGACTGCTCTATCCAGACTTATAAAGGCACTGCAGTGCTTAAAAATCCTTCCCTACCACACTTTTCATCCTCAACCCAATAAACCCACGATCTCGTTAATGTTCGCATCATGATAGTTTCCACACAAAGAAGATGCTAGTTGAGAAACCTAACCAAACATTTGATAAGTATGAGAGGGAGAGAGAGATTACTCTTGTTCTCGACGAGCCATGACAAGAGGATCGTCTTTCATGATGTCATATGGGTACCATTCAACAACCTTGTCACCAATGAGCTTCTTACGTAACAACTTATGGGGTGATTTTGCTTATAAAAAAAAAACTTATGGGGTGATCTCTGGCCTATTGGGTAAAGGACGTTGCCGAATATCGTTGCCCTTGCTTCGGTCACTCCACTGGTGACTGCCTTGGCCAGAATGCTTTTGAAGCCACCAGTAGCCATCTTCAGTTCACCTTGCTAAGTAAAAAAGGAAACCTTATTTTGTCAGATTTTGAAAACTTGAAGGTAGTCCAGGGACATGATTTCACAGTGCAAATATATGGAGATGGTGTTAATGTTAGCGCCAAGTATAAATGGCGTTAGTGAATTGCAATTGCTTGGAAATTGGAATTTAGCAAATCCCAATTTTAAATGGTCTCCGACACACTCTGGGGGCTTCCAAGGCCACAATTGAATGCTAGCAAAAACCAAATCGAGATTTATGGAAATCTCCACAAACTCAATCCCCAGCATATATAACATTAGTTTTAATGCATTTTTACACTATTACAAAAGTATGTCTTATTACCAAAGCATCATAGGAGCAGTGCATTAATCATTATTGGCCTAGCAGTGATGTCTACGTGTCGAGACTTTTCTCAGACCCAATACTCAATCTTGACATTTCACCAAACAATTTGTACGCATTGATCATGCTCAAATTATTATTATTTGGATGGAGCAATTCTTCATACACTATAACAGCGAACGGTACTCCTGTGTACAGGCTTCTCTGCATCTCGATATGTATGTGTGTGTGCGGGGGTGTGAGAATAGATCATATGGTTCTACATCTTCGTAGCCATGTTGGAGAGGGACAGAGCGATTACATACCAGAATATTATTTAGGCTACAGAGATATCATGGAAGGTTGAGGTCCGAAGCTGAAAGAGGGAGTTGTAGGATTTACAATTGGTCCTTTGGCCTCTGTAAGTGAAATGCGAAAACGGTCTGCCGTTGTGGAAAGAAAGTAAGATAGACCTGACGTTTTTGTGGCCTTTGTGATAATGGCCGACTGTGTAAAGCAGAGGCTTAGATGGGCCATCGTTTAGGCCTCGAATACATTAACATATCGTTATCTCTGTTGATTGATACTTCTCTTATTCCTAGGGCTGAATTCGAACATAGTCGAACCGAATATTGGTTATTCGAGTTTGGCTTGTTAGACATATATGCAAGTTCAAACTCGAGTTGAGTTTCAGTAGGGGTGTTTGAACTCGATTCATTTAAAATTTTTCATATTTGAACGAGCCCAAGTTCTATTAAACATATATACACAATTCGAGTTCAAGCTGAGTTCAAACTCGAACCAACCAACAAAATTTGAGCATAGAAAATATAAATATCATAAACAAAACTCAAATCAAGTACCGACATATGGTATTATAGTATATGATACACGTCATATCATAAACACTTGACATTTGTGCAAATTTTACTTTGGAAATTATTTAGATTCGTATATAACCTATGGTAATTGGCAAAAATGACCGATAACATATATTTATATATAAAGGGCATAACAAATTCTTATGGATAATACACATCTATGCATATATTAATATAATCAAATGCATATTTTATTAATATGTGACTATTAAATATTAATCAATTAATAAATAAGAAATTTATAATACATAAATGTGTATCGAACTTTTAAATGAGCTTAAATGAGACGAGTTGAGCTTATGCGAGTTTTGTTCAAGAGCTTAAATCGAGCCAGAAATGATGTTTGAACTCGGCTCATTTATAAATCGAACCGAGCTCGAGTCGAGCTTATACGAGCCGAGTTCGAGTTGTTTAAGAACAACTCAGTTCATTTACAACCCTACTTATTCCTAAATAAGTTGACTTCACAAGTGAAATTTGGTATTAGCTTTGTGTCACTCAAGTAATGCAATTGTGACTATGAGAAGTTCGATTTATTTATTTTTTTCTTTCTATTAACATACATTGATCAAATCTTAGAACAAATTCCTTGAAAGGAAAAATCTGACCTAAATGTCGAAAAAAATGGAAAATCACTTCATCTCGTTTTGTCTTGATAAAAGTTGCCACCATGTTGTTGGGATTAGTCTCACATTAATTGTAGAAGAGGCTAACGGTTAATTTACAAATGTGAAAGAAAGACTCATTTCTTGAGCTAACTTTTGGAATTGAGAAGGCCCAAGACCACCTAACACACACATCTTTTCATTTTAGTTTGTGGTGAAATAGAATATAATATATTGAAAACACTACAACTAGAACTCTTGACCAATGATTCATACTTACTTTCTCCTTTTCAATTGTTTGGCATACTGCTTCATTGACCAGCAAACGGAGGTAATGCAACGGAAGATGTATTGTGCCCCTTTTGTGGAGGAGCTACAGAAACAATCCACCGTTTTTGCTTGCAATGTCCCGTAAGTAGGATAGTATGGCGTGAGTCTCCTTGACCTACTGACATAACAGTTTTTCACCAACTGGCGCTGCTGGAATGGATTAAAGTCATCCTCGATCCAAATCAAAAGTTAAGAATTCCAATAAAAGACCAACATCACTTCCAGATTTTTGCCACAATTACGGTCGACCTGATTTGGTGGTTTAGAAATGATCTGGTGGATCAAGGAACAAAGTGGGGTGCCCAATCAATAGTTGCAAAGATTCACTGAGCTACTCGGGAACATATGGCTTCCTGGAATGTCAAAGAAACCAAATTGCAGGCCACAACCTGGTCTGGTGCTATAAAGATCAACTTTGACACGACGTTTAGAGAGGAATTTGCAGCAGGGGCTGTGATTTCTGCGTGATAAAAAAGGAAAGGTTGTGGGAGCCCAGAACTGCAAGAAGATTGTAGACAGTCCGCTGGAGGGTGAGGCAGTAGCAGCGCAGTTAGGAATCCAAGAAGCCATAAGAATCCTGTCAAGCTTGAAGGTGATGCCCTTCTAGAGATCAAAGCTCTTCAAAATTTCCTCAAGCTGATATTCATAGAAGCCTGAGCCATTTTGATTTTGTGGAGTTTAAGTTTGTCAAGAGAGATGCTAACTGCAAAACCACATCATTTAGCTCGTTGGCCGGGTTACCCTGATGTATCTGAGCACTTTCCGGATTTAGTGGAGACTTATGAGGGGACTAACCCCCTTAGTTTGTTATGTTCTTATTCTCTGCTATATGGAATAAAGTTGCGTTGTTTTGATTAAAAAAAAAAGACCAGCAAACAAAAGAGAGTAAGATTAGAAAAAACAAAAGAGAATAAGATTAGAAAAAACAAAAGAGAATAAGATGAAGGGAAAAAAGAAGGACAAGAGACACAAACTTTGAAGTTATAATAAAATTTTTTGCAAACTCAGAGTCCTAAGCATTTGTATTAGTACTAACAATAGTCATTCAACTGATGATGCTTTTGGCAAATTAGCTAACCAAAATTTTCCTGTCTTTCATGTTGAAAACTTGATGATTAGAACAGTATCCGCTCTTGATAGATCTCCAATGCCTGAATGGTCTTTTCTATGAATAACTTCCGGTGCAATCTATTCCTGCAAATGTCCATATTAACAGAACAATCATTAAGAAGAGGTGTCACTTTTAGAACATGTAGAAGGCAAGACGCTATGGAAAAAGTTGAGTATGTGAAGGCAACACACTTGATTGCGGATTCATGCGTCCTTCTAGGTTCTAGCATAGAATCTGTTGGTAATAGAATGGGGAAAAATATAAGCTTCAAATATATATAATCATATTCAAGCATATTACAAGAAGTCTACTAGCTATCCAAAGAAATTTAAAGTCATATGATTTTTAACATTCAAGCATATTGTCATTTTTCTGAATTTAGAAGGTTTTAACCATACATTAGCACAATGGCCAAAAGTAGGTAGAATCCAACAATTCGGTCTTCCTGGAGTGTGAGGATGAGCAAGGAAACCATACCTAGTATTTTCTGGTCTTGCTCGGAGGTGGTAGGAAATCTGGCGAGCATTTGTTTGCATTCTTCTTGTAGCTCCCTCACAGCTTTCCTTTCCATGCTTGGGATGGGAGGTACATCCCCATCTGACCAAGTAGGGATTGTTCTTGCGGCTGCGATGACCGCTCCATCAACAAAAGTATCTCCATCATTTGACAGCCGACCTGCTACAAATTCTATTTGATCATAATTCCAAATTTAAAGTGCAAAAGTAATTTAATATAAAGCATGTCGTTGAATGAAAAATATCAGGTGAGCAGTACTATTGTGATAATACTCTTCAGGTAGGCCAGATATATTGAAGACCGACAAGAATGAATCCAAATGAACGCATGCATTGCCTGAGAAATGGATCCCATCCCAAGGATTCTGCACATTCGAGGCAGATATAACTTAGAGTTTAATTCCAAGAAAATTACCACACATAGAGAAACTACATTTTAGATGCAAATAAAGCTTCCAAAGCACTTATACAACAGAAAAGGAAAATATTTTCAAAGCATTCTATACGGAGGTGATATCAAGAGGATGCTAACACTCTTCTGCCTATAATCACTCGGCTAAATAAAGCCAACTCTAGGTAAGAACATCAATTGTATCCTTCCAAAAATTCACATGCAAATTGCAGACGTATAGTTTCAGCTGAGAATTTACTGGATTAAAAATTCACACAGGTTGAATAATTTGTGTGTCAGAGCCCTCTACATGTAAAAATTCATCTGTCATTGTCAATTTCTCTATCTAACAGCTAGATTCATGCCTAGAAATTTGTGCAAGAGATATGCATCAGAGGGAGATCTCATGAGAAGACAATTCTGGTGGTAATCTTTTGTTATTCCAAATGATTTCCTCAATTGGTGGAATGTTGTATATAGAATAAGATCAGAGGATAACTGATGAAGAAAAAAGAAACTGTTCCAAAAATGTAGCTCTCACGTGTAACATTCAGGAAATAATAAGCGATGCCTTGAATCTACAGTATTTACATGATTGTTTTGGGGGGGGGGGTTCTCTTAAACAGGAAAAAGAACTGAGTTGAGCTAAAAGAAAATTACCACAGATGACGAAAATCCATATCTCTGCATGAACATGTCATTCTTCTGTCCACTCAGGTAATTGACGGTCATCTGTGTGACAGATAAAGTTTATCCAAAGAAATACCTCAAAGACAAAAAAAAACAAAAGTGGTTTGAGAATTTCAGATCAAGAGTATCAAAGCCATGACACAAATTGCAAGCACCAAGTAACTGGTAGTACATACATAGAGTGGGTTATTGACTAAGGGAAGGTTAATATGAAAAATCTGTTCATTCCCAGTAGCCTCTTGGTAAGTGCAGTTCAGTTATGAGATGTAAAAACAACAGAGTTCGACAGTTGAAAATTCTATGCTTTGTTTCTAACAGCGAAGGAAAAGTTTCTGCTACTTCATTACGACTAGAAATGGGTTACTTACTAGGAAAAGGGTTACAGCCTACAAAGATTATCGCTGTCTTTTTCATTTTGTCTGATGTAGTATATTTTCAGTTACTCTGAATTTATAAGATAATGAACAGTTTCATTCATTTAAACTATACTTCATTTGCACAGTCTTTCCTTTCACATATCTACATTGTTAATCCCCTTTATGCATTCTCAACTTGTAGAAACATTCAACCTGTGCAAATAATTGATTGAATCAATATTTGCTAGATGTAAAAGGTACCTCATCTCCTTTCTTAATACGTTGTCCAGCATTAATCATCACCTCAAGCATACGATCCTTAAAACGCCAATGGAAAAAACAATTTGGCTGAAAGGAATGGTTTAGCATGTCTGCAAAAATATGAGCAACTTCATCAAACC
This sequence comes from Myrica gale, assembly GCA_963930655.1. Lineage (NCBI taxonomy): Eukaryota > Viridiplantae > Streptophyta > Magnoliopsida > Fagales > Myricaceae > Myrica > Myrica gale. The sequence goes on along the minus strand of OZ005603.1, from coordinate 10,932,174 downwards.
AGTATCTATTACAAACTCGCCGACTCACATAATAAATCTAGAGCTGAAATTTTGCTTGAATATAGAAAGCGTTATAGCAGTTAAAGAGTCCAGAAAAGGAGGAAAACAAATATAAACAGATTGTAAAATGAGTCACGGCATGTCGGCACTCCTAGCTTCAGAAGTGACATTTTTTTAAGGCTAAAATCCATATTAGTCCCTTAGACTTCTGAAAATGTAGTATTGTAAGTAAAGCATTAATTGTAGGCCATATTGGTCCCTCCAAGTTTCTGTGTTTCTGGCAATTTCGAGCTTCTGTTTTTCATTTGATCAATTTAGATCTTGGATTTCTGGTTCACGTTCAGTATGATCCTTCTGTTAATGTACATCAACACGAGTTCCGCTTCCTCTAAAGGAGGCTGGTTCGGTGACAAATTCTGTGAGAAAAAAAGGCTATGGGGGATAGATGATATAGGAGAGAAGATGTGAGAAAGGGGCTTCGGTGGGGGGGGGGGGGGGGAGGTGTGGATGAGGTAGGTCAGGTACCATGGCGACCATGGAGATGAAAAAATGTCTTTTGTGTAATCTTTCCAGTATACATTTGCTACTAGAGCACAATATGAAGCAGCACCAAATGCGCCTCACATTGTATGGCAGCATTAAATTCACCCTAAAGGCAGGTCTAGAATACTGTCTATCACAAATGAATGTATTCCTATTTTCAGGATGATTTCTGGCTCAGCAGCTTTATTTGCAATGAATTGCTTCTCTCATACATTCATAAGAATGGAAAGACAAACTAATTGTGGCACCAAAAGGAAAAGAATAGAAAGAACGTAACATATAAGGTCAAAGACCATGGCAAATGCAGAACATCCAAGCTAGAGCATAGTGCCAATCCCAGTAAGAAAAACTTTTGTCCATAATTTGCAGACTGAAATTCTTTGGAAGTGAAAATACATAGATATCTTCCACATAATCTACCACCCATTGCTAGATCTTTCACCTATAACAGTACGAGAAACAAAGTACAATTTATACATCTATAACGCACGAAATGAAACTGAAGTTGAATTTCATGCTGAACATAACATAATTTCTTTATCAAATTGAAAAAGATTTAATTAAAATGAAAATACTAAATAGAATGACCACAATTTGTTGTTATAAACCTTCGTAGTTTTATTGTAGCGATATGCCATCATGATGTGCTAGAAATTAGACAAAATTAGAAGAATTTACATGGACAGCTTACCAGCATAAGGGATTAGCATATTAGTATCTTGGACTAGTGCACCAATCCTCAGTTGCATGTTAATGCATCGTGATTGTGCTATACCCACTGCCCAAATGAATCTCTCAGGATCTCGGGCAAGGCGTTTTATTTTAAGGGGCACACCTGAGTGCTGAGAACGTTAACACAGAAGCAAATATATTAGAGATTCAATTAGATTCTGGAATACATTATGGGAACCGATAAACAGAATACTCTAGATGGACAGGTGTTTTGGTACCCAGTTCTTTTCCCAAAACTTTAGAGCTCGGTGCTGCTGTTCCCTCATTGTTGAAGCAAGGTTAGGATCCTGAAGCTCCAAGAGCTCCTCCTATACAATATACAGAGCAATAGGGAATGGAAACATGGTTAATAATTGTTTACAAGGTCGAGAATGAAGGACTGGACAAAAAGAACGGCAAAGAATCACCAACCTGATTCTTAGAATAGCACTAAGAGAGTGACAACTACCATAACTTTCTTGGGTTCAAGTGTAACAAAGCTACTTCACTAATTTATGACCATTAGAATAGCACTTAGAAAGTGACCACTAGTTACAAAACCTTCTTGGGCTCAAGTGTAACAGAGCCACTTCAGTAACTCATGTTGATGTCAAATTTCTGTGGCTACGATTTGTATGCTCACAATGGTGATTACATTTGGTCATTTAATTTTTCCCCCTCTCAATCAAAGTCAATGGATTTTCATCAATGACAAAGTTATTCCCCCAAACCCTCTCCCCACTCCCCACACACACACGCGCGCACACACACACACACACACAAGCAGCAGTCTCGTACCTCTGTAGACAGATATTATAAATGAGAACCTAAAAACAGGGGCACAAAAAATTCAAAGATCTATTACAGTCAGCAGTCTCGTACCTCTGTAGCTAAAAGCAAGCTAGTGCACTCATTTGCACTAGGTAAAAAGTCACCATATAACTGCCAGAAGTTATCCTCCCGATCAAATGCATATAAAAGAAGACAGGCCAACCTTAGGTCCCAATCTGTCTGCCACAAATAGTTATCTGATCTAAGTATCCACTCCAACAAAAAAGGAGGAAAAAAAACACAATGGGAAAAAAGAAAAGGGGTATTAGGTGAACATCACCGACAACCCAGCGAACTAGTTCGACGGTTGTCACATAAGAAAATCGTACTCTAACAGATGGTGAATGCTCCAAGTTAGGAAGTAAGCATTCAATTTTTTCTTACCTCTGGATTGGTCGAGTTGATAATATCAAATATAGGATGACCCACCGGTATTATATCCGGGAAAAACATCCATGGGAGCTTTTGGCTTATTGTTAACATCAACTCTAGTGGGATTTCCATAACTACCTGCACCATTAAGTAAAAGGTACGTTTACAATAAAGTACTAGAAAATGGGACTCCAAGATAATTCATGACATTAGATTTTAAAAAAATTCCAAACCACAAAGCACTGTTACTCCCGGACAACATGCAAGAACGAAGTCAATAACTAATTCAAAATTGAGTTTGCATTTACAGACAGTTAATTGACCGAGAAGCTATAATGTCATCAACAAACACACTAAGCAACTCACCCTGGGTCGGCGAAGTGGCTCGACATCTTTGGATGCATGCACTCCAAATCCATCTGGCCCTTCTTTAAAGTCAATTCCATAAGCTCTCATGCTTCTCACATAGCCTATCTTATAGAAATCAGGGTCTGCTGAATCCAACTGCGCCAAAAAGGCCAAGAAACGTGTATTCTATAATTTCATTGCTTCCAATAGTTTGTTTACAGACATGAAATTAGTATATTCTCATTGTTCTCGATGAAACTGAAAATTGGCCGTCTTAAGTATATGAACTTCTAAAAGATGCGATATCGGCTTTGACAAGTCCAACATTCTCATCCTTACGTTCTCTAAGCAAATAAACAGAGTTAATTGAAGAAAAAAGATGTGTGTGTGTGTGTGTGTGTGTGTGTACCTCAGAGAGTGATTCTTCGGGTTTGGGAGGTTGGAATATCGGATATGAAGGAGTATCGGTGGTTGCTTTAATGGACTTAATCTGATTTTGGGCGCTACTAGCAAAAGAGCAACTGGGTCCTTGTGACCACCCATGGTGGAAATTCTTTAACTGCTTCACGAACACAATAACATCAGAAATTTATAGACAAAAAAGAAACACCGAACATATTTATATTCGCAAGGATGCATTTTTAGAGAGAGAATTGGGACCTTAGGATTGGAGACGAAACAGCGGGTGGGCTGGTGAAGAGGAAGAGAGGAGGCCATTGGAGAGAGATGAGAAAGTTCAGTACATGGTTTTGTTCAGTGAGTTTAGGGACATGCTGTCTAGTACAAGACAAAAGCACCCCGGTTAGAATTTCAAATAAACCTTATCCTCACGAGTCCATGGAGACAACTAATCATTAATTATTAGTGAGATTAGAGAAAAAAATGACTGCAAAGGATAATTGGGTTAATAATTTGAAATTTAGTAGAATTCCTTTGAGAAGTGCAATTCTGAAGAATTTATATATTTTTAATTTATTAAAATTCTATTTCCTATCTTAGTAGGTCTCTATTGTCAAGAGAGTGTGTTTTTTAGGTTATTGGCTTAATTGATATGATTCTCTTCTCGATTGTTAATAATCTATTTTCTCACATTATTTAATTGCGATTTGAATCTCTTGATTTATTTGATTCTTAAAGTTAAGACTCAGATACTCAGAATTTGAGGTGCATTCGGTCTAATCAAATTAATAAATACATATTTATTAAATATAATGTCAGCAATTTAGTTTTATTAACTTATTAAACTTTTTGGAATTTGAATGTATTAATGATTTGTGCAAGAGTCCAAGTCTGATATTAGCAGGATCCTAATAAAAGGAAAGGGAAAACTAAACATGGAACGTACAAGTACAGGGAAATGAAGGAGAATTGTGTCAGAGAAGGTTGAGAAGAAAAATAACGCATTGCCACTGGCGATTGAGTAGGAACGACGCTGTCTTAAGCTGCTTTAACTGTAACGGAGAGCTTGATGCGGATCTCTTGCTATAATATTTCATCTTTGAGTCAAAATCCCACACCAGCTCTCCCTCCTCGTCTCTCACGGGTCTACCTTGATTTTCTTTGTTTGTTTGTGTTTTTTGCTCTTTTCCACCTTATAGCCAAAAATTCAACCCTGTTCCGTTGACCCTTTATCTTGTTCAGTTTTCAACTGAATAATGGACCAAAGTTTTCGGCAGTGGACTATCTCAAGAACATCATGATAGACTATAAAAAGGAAAAATAACCAAAGTAGACCAGAGACTTTTTTCTTTTTGGTGCCAAAAATTCTGCTCCAAAGTACATGCAACTTCCCACGATAGACCACTAAGACCAGAGTCATCATACATGCACTTTTCTACCACCTGAAGCTCACCCTTCTGCATACCTCAAGCAGATGCAAGCATTAGCAGCGTGTATACATGTTCAATGTCCAACTTTTCTGGTTCTAGTCAAAAGCAAATAAGAATACGTTTACTGGGTCTACAGAATTTTTGCCTATGATCCGTCAAAAAATTACCTAAATGTTACTTGTCTCTGCTGATTGCAGTATCAATTGCTGCGAATAAACAATGGTCAAGTTAGCGACTTTCCAGGTGGAGTTACAGCTTGAACAACAAGAAAGTATTCCAAACAAGTTTAAAAACTAGAAACAACATCAGCTGAGTCAATGAGAAGTAAATGACAAGCACGACCAAGTGAACTGCTCCATTCTGCTCCCTAATGTGGCATCTGGCGAAGCGAAATTCGTTACTGATCACACCAGTATCGTTCAAGTTGTTTCATCAACAAATTGTTCTAGTTCCTTTCCACAAAGATGACAGAAACTGCCGTGGCCCTCGTCATTGACAAGTTGCTCCAGTTGCTCGTTCAAGAAGGTAAACTGCTAAGGGGTGTGCACAGGGAAATTGCGGGTATTAGAATGAATTAGAGAGCATCAAGTGTTTCCTCAAAGAGGTAGAGAAATGAGACCTCCGAGATGGCGTTAAAACGTGGGCGAAACGAGTGAGGGAGGCAGCATTTCATATTGAAGATGTTATTGATGAGTACACTCTTCACACTGCACTGAGTCGTCATCAGCATGGTTTCGTTCCTTCCCTCCAAAAAATTGGTCGCTTTCTGAAACAATTAAAACCACGCCATGAGATGGCCACCAAGATTCAAGATATCAAAGTATTGGTACATGAAATCAAGGAAAGAAGTGAAAGATATGGCTCTACTTCCTCACAGCAAGGATCAGGAAGCAGTAACACAAATGAAGTAACATGGCATGACCCTCGAGTGGGCTCCCTTTTCATTGAGGAAGGGGAAGTTGTGGGTATTGAATCCACGAGGGACGTGTTTGTAAGCTGGTTGGTAACAGGAACAACTAGGCGCTCGATGATTTCTGTGGTAGGCATGGGAGCAATCGGTAAGACAACTCTTGCCAAAAAGTTATATGAGAGCGAATCAGTGAAGGGACAATTTGACTGCCGTGTTTGGATCACTGTGTCGCAGTCATACAACATGCAGAAGGTACTCATAGCTATGAGAAAGCAAATCTACGAGGAAAAAGAAACGAGAGCTCCGGTGCACAAATGCAAAATGGTCGAGATTGAACTAATTAGCCAACTGAGGTGATATTTACAGCAAAAGAGGTATATTGTGGTTTTTTATGATGTTTGGAAGACCGAGTTTTGCGAAGTTATGAAACATGCTTTACCAAGCAATAACAGAGGCAGCAGGATAATCATCACAACTCGTAGTGATCATGTTGGTGTTTCTTGTAAAGAATCTATGTCCGATCAGATTTACAAGCTACAACCTCTGTCTCAGGAAAAGACTTGGGAATTGTTCTGCAGAAAGGCATTCCAGTCTGAGCTTCAGGGCCGTTGTCCAAGAGAGTTAGTGAGATTGTCCCTGGACATTGTCAAAAAATGTGAAGGTCTGCCTCTTGCTATTGTGGCCATAGGCGGTCTTCTGTCAACAAAGGAGAAAGTTCCATTAGAATGGCAAAACTTGCACGATGGCCTCAGTTCTGAGCTAGAAAGTAATCCCCACCTTACAAGTATTACCAAAATTCTCTCTCTGACTTATCATGATCAGCCTTACTACCTTAAGTCTTGTTTCTTGTACTTCAGCATCTTTCCAGAGGATATGAAGGGCAAACAACTGGAACAGGTGGCAGAAGAATACTTAATGGAGCCACAGAAATTTAGTTCAAGTGTCATTTGGAGAGCTTGACTATGAGCTGCGTAGAAAGTACAGAATCCATGACCTATTACATGAGAATATGAGATCAGCCTATCAAAGGCCGGAGAGTTGAGTTTCTGTCCAGTTCGAGGGCCAGATGACTTGAGTTTCAATGGAAGAAGCCGGCGCCTTTCACTCCATGATGCTAGAGAAAATATTTTAGAGACCACTGAGTACTCTGGGGTTCGTTCTTTTTTCCTTTTTGGCCTAAATCAAATGCCTACGACTTTCATGGATAAACTATTGAAACAGTTCAAGCTTTTAAAAGTGTTGGATTTTGAAGATGCTCCGATAGATCATCTTCCTAAGGAAGTGGGAAATTTATTCCATTTGAATCACTTGAGTTTGAGGAATACGAAAGTAAAGATGATTCCAAAGTCAGTGGGTAGGCTACAGAACCTGCAGTCTGCAGACATTAAATGTCATGGAAACTCTGGTGCGTGAGCTACCAATTGAGATACTTGGGCTCTATAAGCAGAGACATCTTTTGGCCCATTACTATGACTTGGAAATTAAAAGTAGTTTGTACTCGATGCAAGGAGTGAAAATACACAATGGGGTTGGATGTTTAAGTGATCTGCAGACTCTAACACTTGTGGAGGCAAATCATCATGGTGTCAGTCTGCTCAAAGAGCTAGGAAAGTTGAGGCAATTGAGGTTCTTGGGTGTCTCAAATATGTCTGCAGAAAATGGGAAGGTTCTGTGTGCCTCCATGAAAAACATGAACCACCTTTAAATTTTGCTCGTAAGCTCAATCAGCGAAGATGAGATTCTAGATTTACAATGCAGCTCATCTCACGTCAGTTTTTAGAGCATGTCATTCTAAGGGGGCGATTGGAGAAGTTGCCCAACAGGATTCCGGAGCTTCAAAATCTAGTCACTTTAGGCTTATTTTTCTCAGACTTAGTGGAAGGTTCACTAAACTGCATCCATGCTTGGCCTAGTTTAATTAATCTTTTCCTCAATCAGGGGTATGCTGGGGAACACCTGCATTTCAAGCAAGGTGGTTTTCGAAAACTCAAAAAACTGACACTCAGAAGGTTGGACAAATTGCAGACGGTAAAAATAGACAGAGGAGCATTGCCCCTTCTTGAACAACTAGAGATTGGGCCGTGCCCCCAGCTGAAGGAGATACCCTCTGGAATCCAGCACCTGGAAAACCTCAAAACTTTAGACTTCTCCGATTGCAGAGAGAATTTGTGCTTAGTTTGCTACCAGATGGAGGCCAAGATTATTGGAAAGTCAAGACAGTAACTACTATCCGATTGAGATATGGGATTAAAGGAGAAAGATACCAAATATACAAGCTTGCTGACTCATACTTGTTGAAGCGTCTGCAAGGGTGAGTCTTGGAGAGTTCAACAGGCATGCAATTTCACTGGAAGATAAGGTATGCATCTCTAAGCCGCAGGATTGTCATGATAAATTTAGTAGTTCTATTGAACGTACGTAATTCGAAATCCTCCACATCATGTGGCTCACTAACCAAGTTTTCATGCCTAAGATTTGCATTAGCTAGTGAATTCCAACTAATTAGCTACACATGAACATGTTTACTGCAGCTTTATACAGTTTGATTGTATTTTACAAAAACAATCCAGAAGTGGTAATTAGACTTTGGCCAGCATGGTCGATCTTTATAATCTGAACGCTTATTTCATCAGGGGTTTTGTTCTCATATCGTGGTTTCAAGGGCTTTGGAACTAAGATGTTATTATTACAAGGATAAAGCATTTTAAACACTGCTGAAATGCATGAGGAAAGACTTAATAATTTGGCTAATTGAGCTTTTTCGTGATCAATGTCTAATCAGGTTACGGAGATTAACATGACTTCTAACACACAAAATTTGTCTCAAGTCTTTTGCCAGTTGTTCCTTCTGGGAGTTCAATTCTACACTGAATCATTTGGTTGATGGCTGCAGCAACAGACTAGGCAGTAAAAAGTGCATGCTCGTTTGAATACAGATGCTACTGTTCTAAAAAACCAATATCATCATCTGAAAGTAATTATTCCTCCTCAACATATAAAGGGCAAGGCATAGTTGGTAACCCGCCATTTTGAAAAAATTCCCCACTAAATAAACAAAGGGTCTTCTAAAGGCACAGTGACAAACATTCTGTTGTATTGCTTTCAAATATTTTCGACTTGTTAATTTAACCACATCCTGGAAAGAGCATCGTAAACTGAAATGATATATTTTCAAAAACCTGTTGAAAATACGACCACATGAACCTTTTAAAAGCATGAGAAGCTCCAAGATTCCTCCAGTTCTCAGTCTGTCCTAGCTTGTATTTCACCATTCTAGGGAAAGAAGCTTCTTGGGACAGAAGCTTCTTGAGAATTGATCTCCTTGACACCAGTAGTCCCTTGTGCATGAGATGCAGTGGAATACCGTCAAAAGTAGTCACCATTTGATAAAGCAAATGATAGAAAACAGAGTTTACAAATGATACTGATACAAGTTGCACTCGTGACCCAAACATGAGCGACACTACTGCAATTGGTCAGGAAGACTCTATCCGATCTCATCGTTTGGGGAGACATTGACCTCCATGTAATTCCATTTCTTAATCCTTCATAGAGATCCTCTTATAGCAAATAACCTAAAGTTATTAATACAACTTAGTTAAGAGAACGGAAATACAGTAAGAGTCTAACTGAAAGGATGTTTACTTACCCAAAAGAAAAAAGGTGACAGGCTATCAAGCAATTTGGAGCATGTCTGACCAATCTACCAACAAAATGCACACACATATTCTCTTAATAAGTAGCAATGTATAATAGCGGTATGCAGGAGAGAATGAGGCATGGAGAAAGAAAAAATAACTGAAAAACAGAAGAAATCCAAATCTATTTTCTCCTACTCACATTTGATAAAAACAGTAGGGAAACTGGCACATGGTGACCTATCAAACATTATCAGATAATCTGTCTAGAGGAGGGTTCCAACTTCTCTGTTTTATCCCATTACAACCTGAGAGTAGAGTACCTAATTGGTTACCCCTAGGTATTTCCCATATTCTGATCCAGATTGCAACTAATGGCACATCTACAGAATCTCTCTCTCTCTCTCTCTCTCTCTCTCTCTCTAATACCTGAATGTTTTGCATCCATCTCTCCTATCTGACCCCTTCATTGGACTCACCAACTTCCGGCCACATTCTTGTTGGCTTGCGTGTTCCATACCCAAATACGGCTGAAGTCAAAATTTGCGGCTGAAGCAAATTTTGTATCAAATGCAGCAAAGCATTAAATGCGACAGACGAATTTCGGCCAGCAAAATTCGCATCAGGCGTGCACTCAATTAAACTGCAGCAGCCCAGGCATTTATGAATTGCAGGAGCAGATTTGCACGCCACCGCAAATCTGATAATTGTTGTGATCGATTTCACACTCTCCCCCTCCCTCTATAAATTCAACTTCGTGAATGAGAGAATTAATGCGGAGAAAAATTGTAGAGAGTGCAGTGCGAGTTGAGAGTGAAAGTGAGAAAGTTGCAGAGAGCAACTGTGAGAGTTAAGAGTTGTAATATTTTGGTTTGCTGAAATCAAAGTTCTCTCCTCTGTGGACGTAGGCACATTGCCGAACCACGTTAAATTTTGGTCTCCTTGTGTTTGTTATTTGTCGTTCTGTGCTCAACAATTCTAATGGAACGCATGTTGTCGACCAAAGTTGCCTCTAAAGTCAAAGAACAATCACCAGTTTCCTTCAAGAATATCAAGAAGCATATATTGCTCAAACCAATAAGAAATACTGAAGATTAGGATGACATTAGAATCTCCTCTTCTCGGGCCTACTTGGCAGAGCCAACACTGGGCAATGGCCAATCTAACTGCTTCAGAAGCCAGACACACTACTTTCTACCAAAAGAAGCATAGGTTGTGCAACAATTATAATATGGCAAAGACCCATATATTTTAAAACACTCTTTTGTTTTTCCCATTCGGTTGCTCTTCTGTTTAACAGAAGGCTTTTAATGAGGGTCTTCCAAATATCCCCTTTTTTCTTAGCTAATATCTTCAACTTCTAAAACAACTACAGGAACGTATTGAATTGGAAAAGAAAATTACACTATTTCAACCACCACGAGGGCTATACAGGACAAATATAGCACGGACTTCTCTTTTATTTTATATTCCAGCATTAAGATTGCACAGATGAAGAAAATCTATGGCTTTGCAAGAAAGGAAGGTTCAACATAATGCTAACCAATGTCAATCGCGAGAAATAGATACCAAAGGCAGCAAGGCCAAAATCAACGACGAAGCACACAGGAAAAAGAGCAAAGCTTGTTCAAACATCAAAGACCAGTAGTTACATTTTAAACATGACAATTTCTGAAACGAAGTTCGAGTAGTTCTCTTTCCTCTCACCTGTAGAAGTGCTAAAGAAGTTTTATAAATAAGTATTGAGTGCCAATGTAGAGAGAATGCGGCCAGCCGTTATCTTTGTTCAAGAAAAGAATTCAGTCCAATTGGATGTACCTCAAACTCTATACATACAGGAAAAATTTGTCCTAAACCGTCAATTGAAAAAAAAAAACGAATTAAATTTCAATATTCTGGCACTTCGTCTCGAAATCACCTCTCATTATTCAATAGCATACCTGCTTTGGTATGTCCAGACGGCAATCATCTGTTCGAACAATTCCACAACTTTCTTCAGTCTCATCACCACCACCATCCTCAACCCAAACCAAAGCCTCATTCAACTCCACTGCTTCCTTAATCCTCGCCTCTCTCAACAAGCTCCTATAAACCCACTTCCTCAACACCCTCCCCGGCACCAAATTCACAGCCACCATCGACCTCAGAACCTTCAAGGCCTCAAGAACCATCCCATTCCTACAAAACCCACAAACGAGAATCCCACAAGCTTTCTCATCAAGCACGCACGGCGAGTCCGGCCTCACCATCCAGTTGAACACTTTCAAATCCTCCATGGGCTTGTGCTTCCTGAATATGAAGCAACGAGCATAGTGTTGACAGGTGTGAGGTAAGTGTGCGCCCCTGGGCTGTGCTTGAGGCGGTTGAGGAGGGACATGGGGAGGGTCATGTCGGGCTGGGAAGCGAGGGAGTCGACGAGAATGGAAAGAGAAATGGATTTGGGAAGTGGATTTGTGAGGAGGGCTGTGGTAATAAGGTGGATTGCTGTGGGAAAGTGGTTTGACAGGCAGAGGCGCGGGAGGAGGAGGTTGATCTTCGTGAGGTCTTCTTGGGTAAGACTTGCAATGGATGAAGAAGCTTCATCACTGGAAGAAGACGAAGACAGCCGTGCAGCGGAAGGTTGGAAATCATGGAAGACGACGAAGATAGAGGACTTTGCGGGACAGGCGAGAGAATGAAGCCGTTTGAGTTTGAAGGATCTCATTCTGTTTCAGCTGCGTGGTTGCTTCCCTCGCCACATTGCTTCATATTGTTCTCTTCTGAAATCTGAGCCGTTTACCCAACTCTAGACTATTTGCTCCCTTCTTCGCTTGACCCCTCTCCCTTATCACTGTCACCGGCGGCGGCCCCATCCCTCCCTCTCTTTTGGCCGGCTGTTCTCCTTTCCTCCCATTTTCTCCTTTTTCTGGTCTCCCTCAGTAGCGGTTTTCACTTTCAGATCCCAGCGTTTCAGGTGGCGGTTGGTGGCCACGCGCAGGGGATGGTCTCTACAGCTCCAGGCGCCCGTTTCTGGCTCCTTCCAGGCGCTATCGGCCGGCGCGTGCAATCCCAAGCGCGGTCACACGCGCCACCCCTTTTGTGGACCTACTTGGGTGCTTTTGGTTGTTCTCTAGAGGCCCGTCTCCTGGCTCCATTCCGGTCTTCCAATGGCTTTGTTTTAGTGTGTTTTGCAGTGTTTGTGATGTTTATTTCAACAGGATGTTGTGGGAGGTACAAGTGGTGACCGCCCAGCCGGTGGTGGTGTCACGGTGGTTGTTCACCTGCTTCTTTGCCATTTTTTGTCATGAACCTTGTTGTCCATTTGTGCCGGTATGAATTGTCTTCCGGGGTAGTCGAATATTGGTTAAGAGACCGTCTTTTTCGACGATGTTAGTCACAGGTTTTTGGATCTGTTTTGAATCTACGGGCTGTATTCGGCACTGTTGTATCTTTTCCTGTGAAATGAATTTTACGTTTGCAAATCTAAGCCGTTTCTCTTTTGTATTTTTAAATATGTATTTTCATTTTCCCCATAATTTTCTTCCTTTTTTCACAATAAACTCAAGAGTATGGTCTAGCTTTATGAGTACAATGAGAACTACTTGCGGTTGAAAAAATTACCATTTAACTAATTTGGAAGTGCCCCTCAAAGAGATTTAACTCATTTCTTTTCTGTGTGCTAAACATGTATGTCAATGTCAATCAGAGAAAAAATATTTATATGATATCAATTTTAGATGCCCATAATTTTTTTTTTCTTCTTCTTTCCCTAGGTAATTTGTTTGGCAGGTAGATGGGGCTTGTAGATGTGGGATTCGGCTCTTAAGACATGAGCCTTCCAAAGGGAAGGAGGTTTGAACTGAGCCAAGGCTTGTTGGCCTTAGAAATAGGAATCCAAACGACATATAATTTTGAGGATGCAGTAATTGTCCTGTATCCTGTCTCTCGTCGAGGCGGAAGAGAGATCCAAGAACTATCTGTGAGTATGAGAGTTCTGGCGATCTCACAGGATGAGGAAATAACAAGAACCTTTCTCCTTGCGATTGCGTAGAGAGTGAAAGAAAACAAATCTAATTCCTTCATAACCAAATCCAGCAGAAAAAGCTCGGGGGGTGAGATCTTCCTATATTGAGCCAAATCCTGTTCATTGACGACCTTTAACTCTTCATTTTTTGCTTTTTCTATCTTCCCAGAGTACGACACTGAAGGAATTAGCCAGCTTTTTAGTTGAGAACAAAGGATATTATTATGTGTGACTCCTGATATTTTGGTGCCATAGCTGCCTGCCCCCTGCAAATTCTTAGGCAGATGAGATGTTGTAGTATCTTTTTCATCTCCTACTCAATTTCCTATACTTCCATATTTCAATATATAGCAAGCATATACCTTATAGAAGAGAATGAAAAATTGTTTACTTTGTCATTACAGTATTTCGGCCCCTTCAAATATGAATTCTTGGTTCCACAACTGGAAATGGAAGGAAGACGAGCCAAATCTTCTCTTCCAAATTCTAGTTTTTCTTTTCATTTTCCTTTTATTTTCTTTCTGAGCTTCTTTTCCTTTTCCCTTATTTCTCTGTATTTTTCATTATATCAATTCTTGTCTCTCCTCAAACTCCATTTACATGCCAATAATTGGGTCTTTGCACATAGAAGAAAGGTGTACTATAAATAACCTTTTTCCTACATAAATAGACCATAAAGTCTTCCTGAAGTCCTATTGCATATGAAGGACTGGACCTGGACTTTGTTTGGCGCAGGGCTGTCAAATGGATCTCCATATTCACGGCTAGCATTAGCATGGTCCTCTTGCATGGATGCTTTTACTGAAGCACTGTCTCCTTTAGATCCCATTTCCTGCAGATAGCAGCGGTAGACAATAATGAAAACATACCAGCACAGAGGACGCAAAATTTGCTCACAAAGTTTAAGACACAATTACCTCATACTGCGCTTTGTCGTAGAGGTTCGGCGTCAGCTTGAACTTGATTGTTATGTTGGCTATCGAGTGGCATGTACTGTGACATTATTGCCATGATCTCCGAGTCCATGTAAGACTACAAAAAATGGGAAAATAAGTTTTAGCCAGTAAATAGAGATAATTCAGGATATCAGTTAAAAAATATGGGCCAAAAGCCTTTTATATATTACCCGGAGCCTATATTTGTAGAATATATAACCAGCTGCACCAGCTGCCGCCACAGCTACTAGGACCAAGAATGCGACAAACCAACTGAATTTCGATCCACTTCTTTCTGCCATCAAAAGAACAATAATCAGAACTATGATCTTTAATTGGTTGTTCACAGCCAGCATTCCTTAATTTCAACTGGTTCATCTAGAGAGGGAGGACAATAATGACATATTGAGAACTCTGGGAAGCTATGCAGGGGTTATCTGATAAAACTAGTGTGTGTGTGGGGGGGGGGGGGGTGGGGGGAAGAGGGGGGAGAGGGGTCCCTACAGGATGTAATTCCTTGAGAGAGCTCAGAGTAGGGGTAGTTAGAAGGAAAAATCTAACTGGTATTTCCCAAAACTGCTTCTGACGTAAAATCACAGAAACTAGCCTTGTAGAAAAATAATGAATTTGCCGCCTAACTTAAGAGTATAATCGTGTAAAAACTACACCGGCTCTAAAATGCTATTGGAAACAAATGAACTTGCAAATGCTCCCAATACTTTCAACATGAAATCAGGGAAGACATATAGTGGTCACCTTCTCCAATCTCCAACTTGTTGCATTCAAATGCTTTATGCTTTATGCTCCCTTTGAATTTCTTAAAAGAGAACCCCAAAAATCCAAACGAAAACTAGTTTTTGTCTGTAGAATTATCAATTATGCCATCTCTGATGCCCTTTAGAAAGTCCAGGTTGGTCGCCCCTTTGTTTTTGAGAGGGCAGACTGGCTGGCACACAACCAAGTACTTTGGTTTAAGAAGCCCCACGCCTCCCAACGATTGAGTAAAGGCCCTCACTCCATATTTATACGAATTAAAAAGTACCAATAAATGGATAGAAGAAACTATTATTAGAAGTATATTATACTTGGCTGCAGATGGAAGCCTTATTCTTCTTTTTTGGCAGATGACAGTAATTTAGTTGTATGGCTTGAATATTCTTTCTTACCTATACAAGCATCTTGCTCCTTTATATATAGAAGGTCCCCCTTACATTTGCATTCGTAACTACCCCAAGTGTCTTTACAGCTGCAACCATCACACTGACACGCAAGACGTTCCTTGCATTCATTGATATCTGGTGCACAACCAAGAGGATCGAAGGTAATGGATGTTAGGGCAATAGTTCCCAAAAAGACATTATAAATTTGAACAAACAGAGCCTATACGTGAATTCTGTATCAAATAATCACACTGAGGTACAGGATCACCTTCACATTTCTGACCATCCCCACGAAAGCCTGTTGGGCAGTTACAGCCAGATACCTCGGATTCCTAATTTATTAAGGAAGGAATTTGTTAAGGTGGCAGAAAAAGGGAAAGTCTTGAGTTGCATTACAATAGAAGTGCTAAGAAAAATTGACTAAACTTGTAGTGTATAAAGAACTGAAGAAGCAAAATACAATTCGTAAATGAACAAGATTAGGATAGAAATCACCAAACTGAGCAAGCAGAGAAAGTTAATCCATTTCTACTTTCTGACCAGCAACCTCCGTTATTTATTGAGCATCTTGCAGGCCCAAAAGCTGTCAGTGGAGTAAAAGTACGTAGCTAAGAGATGGGGATAAAGTCCTTCCTATTTTGACGGAATTTGAATGGCAACTTCATCACCAAAATAGCACACTATCGCTGGAATGTGTTGGCCACAAAATTCCATTCTGATCTCATTGAGAAAATTGCAAAGATCATCCAAACATAAAACATTTCTTATGCCCTCAACGTCAGTGGGAATGAGACACCCATGCATACACACCTAAAACTTGATGGACAAGGGGTAATTCATCAAAAGAATAGGAACAGCGCACCTTCACAAGATGTGTAACCGTCTCCTCTATACTCAACACCTTTTATAACAGGGCACTCACAAACTCTTCCTCTAAAAGTGTCCTGTCCAAATTCCAGACTTTTGTTACTAGAGAATAGCTAATTAACAGAGAGAAAAGTATCAATTATTCATGGAGAGAAATTTTCATAAGGTGTATCAGACTGAAATAGTATTCTGGAATTTTGTCTTTATACCTTGCAAGCAGTTATATTAGATTTTAAGTCTTGCCAGCAGCCACCATTGTTTTCAGCGCACTCATTTGTCTCAATATCTGGTTAAATGACAAGAAGAAAAGAGAAGATATCAGCACATTTGTCTGAAGTTCACAACAACAGTTGTCATTACATAATGGAAACAATCAATAAGCACATCAACCTCCACTTAAACAAATTGAAGGATCATTGGTCTCCTTAAATCCAGAACATATGGCCTTCAGCACAGAGGTTCTCTCCAATTTCCCTTCAAGGAATGTGAAGTCAGATTTTAGCATCCATGGAATCGGACAATAAATGCAGCAATATTTTTTAAAAAAATTGAAGAAATAAACAGGACAAAAATAAGCCCAAAACAAAGCACAAGAAAAGGAACACTAAAGCGAGAAAAGCAACCATGATATGTAAACCACAGCAAAAACAAATTAGTTGGAAGAAAGAAATACTTAGGAAAATGTTATTTGCGACAAACCTCGATACTGGACATTATTAATGACCAAAGTTGGTAAGATGGTAACATCACCACGAGAACCTTGGCCAACCTAATTAACAGAAATTGAATAACACTAATCAGAAACATATGCTGCGAAAAATTAGGGATATAAATCCAATTAGGCCATATGCAGCCCTTAGCATGTATGTTTCATGTTAAAGAACAATAATATGACATTGAAAAGTGTCAGTGTACTCTTTTACATGAAAGTTTGTGAAAAGAGGGAAAATGGAAAAGAAATAACAAGCATGACCTGGAGTTCTTGCTCAGTTTTCAGAACTTGATTCTCCACATCAGCTTCAGGCTCACCAATGCATTTTCTAATCTTCTCAATTGGAAGATCTGAGTCAATCCAATTAAAGCTATTAGAAACCCAGTTTGAATACAAACTACACAGAGAAACACCATAGATTGGTACTTACCAAGTGATTTCAGGACATCCTCTGCACATTCTTTGCTATATTTCTTCTCCTTCATGGAACATCTAATATGGAAATCAGTTACGTAATCCCACCAAACCCATGACCGGTTGCTCTCATTGGCAACTCTATGGACACAGAGCTGCCTCAAGTTTTCAAACACCACATCCTTCCCTTGATACCCCATTCCAAAATCCTGCTCTGGATCAGGTGCACAGTATCTTCCATGGTTAATGCATTGAGATTTGCACTGACTGCTAAGGATGAAAGCCCGCGGGCAGTACCATGTTATATAGTGGGGTGTGAACAGGGTGTAACCCCCCTTCTCAAGAATCTGAGCATGACCCTTGAAACTCTGCACAAAATTCATCTGCTCATCACAGCGAATCCCACATTCATCATTACTGTTTGTCCAAAATTCATACTCAACCCTCTCATCAGGGTGGGGCACAGACTCTTTCCAGTCTATTCTTACAGAAACATCTTCGCCTTTTTTCAAAGCTTGCTTCAAGCTATCACCAAAAGACTTCTCTATTAAAGCAGATGGAATTCCAATCTTCTCGACATAGCCATCTGAGTCAGTACTCTCCTCTGGAGAATCCATAGTAATCAGAGGCTCAACAACACTATCAGCCACTAAAACAGCTGCAGCTCCAGCCTGTTCTCCATTCCATGCTTTCAAGGCAAAGTAGCAATCTGCAATTGCGATGGAAAATAAAAGCTATATATAATTCTCAGACATGGTTTATCAACATAAGTCATTCAAAACTGAAGAAATCATATAAGTATCTTTCAAAAGTATGTTTTCAAGTCTTTGTCCATTGGAATATTCATGTGTGAGTAGGATTTTTTCCCCTCGGCAAGTGCAGGATACAGGGGTAAATTTGAAAGGGAATGGGCAATCTGTATTTTGATCTATTTTAGTGATGGAGAGAAAGAGGAGGTGTATGGGAATGTTTTCAATGTACAGGAGTATTTAAAGGTAGTTTGATTGATAATGTCATTGAGCTCCACATTAAATGGTAGTGGCCCTAGTCTGGATTAATTTACAACAGTCAGGCCCAATTTCAATTAAGCTGTAAGGTTGAAGCGGCTTTTCAATATGTTGTCTTAAGATCTCACACGAGACTCTCCAAGATGTTAGTTTTTAACTCTCACAAACCCAAATCTGGAAAACTGGATTTAAAACATCTAATAACTGAAAGGATTTATTACATATTATGTCCAGTGAGTAATGAAATTAAACAATTTCAAGGGTTTGCTACATATTACCATTCATTTTCTCTGCAAGATAACTTATGGTAGAAATTCACTGTGAACTAAAGTATGGAAAAGAGATGGAAGATATCTTTTGCCTAAAGTAAAAGTGGTAAAGGAATGGATAGAAAAAAAAACATATGTGAATGACAAAAGATAGCAATCCCTTATCTAGTTTTGATTGATTGTGTAATTATAGGATGATAAATATAACCAATAGTAGCAAAGGAACAGGCTTTTGCTAACTTGATTTTCCTCATCTTGTGTAGATTAGGCACGATCTAGAGATCCAAAAAAGATTAGTATGGGAAAACAGGGAAAGAACCGTAGTAAAACATGTTCGAAGTCCAAATCCACTATATTGAAGATGACCCCTCATTGTAGTCCTAGGATCTCAGCCAGTAGTACTCTTACTAAATCCAAACAATCTCAACTAACATCGTACGATTTTGAATTTCATGCTTATGAAAGCAATTCAAAACACCTAACAAAGATTAGCAATAAATAAAAACTGGAAAGACCTTATTGCATGAGCCATCAAACAAATTCTTACCAAAAAAACTAAGGTTAGACGATCTAATATTCTTCCCATTAAGATTGAAATAAAGTGAATGTATTCGGAAGAAATTTTGTAAGAATCCATCTTTGGAAAAGTCAAGCAAGTATTGTTTTGGCGCAAAAGCTTTATTTCATAAATCTTCGTTCAAAATCTCAACAGAAATGATAAATTACAGAAATTTTTCACCACCACAGCAAAAGTCAAACTCAAAAATTTAGATGGAGAAAGAAATTGCATATTAGATTTGCATACCTCCTCGGTCAAGGAGAAGAATAGTTGGACGAGAGAAATTAGACTTGAAAGGCTTATCACCCTCGAAGGCCTGGCACCCTTTAGAACCTTTCTCAGGATACACCACAGAGCCAACCATGGAGCCTCCGTAATCTGGTATTCCAAAGTTGGCTATGGCCCCGTCGTACTTTGAACTCAGACTCGTCGGCGATAGAACAGTAATACTACTCTTCTCCACCACAAACCTTGCACCCACTTCATGATTCTCGAGAACTGCTAATACCAAAGTCAAAGCTATGAGCTTCTTGAGAAAAGCCATACAAGTTTTCCTTGCCGCGACCGTCATCACCAGCAAGCTCTAACTATTCTGTCTTTTGAGTTCTCCGAGGGAAAGAGGTAGAGGGAGAGGGAGAGGGAGAGGGAGAGGGACACACACACACACAAAGAAAGAGGGGACGTGTGTGCGAAGAGACTTTGCAAAATGCAACGGTCTTACAGGTGGAGAGAAAAGAGCGAAAGGAATATTGAATTGTATGTATTTGTTTGGACCCGGGGAGGAAGGGGTTTAAGTTTCTCTATCTAACCGTGACGTAAAGGAAAGGACAGGGAAAAGAGGGTGGTGGACAGAGTCAGCGGAACTACCACTTCCATTCTGCAACTACTAGGAACAGAGATGGCTGAAGAAGTCGTCGGTATTTTTTTATTCAGGTATATGATATTTTTCTATTGGAGGATATATTAGAAAGAAGGTATATACAGTCCCTTTCTACCTTTCTTCCTTCATTGCTAAGGGAAAATGACGTTTGAATCAGATGAAGGGACAGAGTTTGCAGCACCAAAACTCATTCTTATATCGAAGCTCCATTTGTTGTGTCACTGACTCACCGGTAAGAAACTGAGCAATTAAACTGCTCTCATCTCATGGCGGTTCATATAGTTCAGAATTCATAAAAAATGCAATTAGCATGTGGCAAAAATAATTTCCCTTTTTTTTTTCTTTTCTAGAACATAACTGGGGATATGTTGACCATATACGTGCCTGAAAGTTTCCGCCTGCAATGTGGGGACATTCGAGTATTTGTGCCAAAAGTGCGATGGCAAATATGTCATACCGCAAGTCATGAATACGAAATAGACCCACAAGTCTACCCCTTCTTATATTCTGATCTGGATGTTCAATGGTGTAAGATTAGGGCCAAACAATAAAAAGAAAATGGATAGGGAAAGTGAAGGTTGACCTCCCAAGTCCCAAGCAAATGGAGAGTTTTGTCTCGGGGCCGCAAGGCGAGTGGGGTGTTTGAGGGGAAATTAACTATAAGATAAAGATATTTTTATTATTTTTTATTTGTTATTTGGATGGTTTTTAATGCTTCGGCATTACCTATGTAAGTAAGACCCTGATTGGACATTTTCTTTTAGCTCCTGATTGGATTATTATTGGTATGTTTGAGGGTGAAAATTTTGGGTATTAGAGTTTGAAAAATATTATAAAGTAAAGAAATGTTATGGAAGTTGGTAAAAAAGTGAAGATAGAGAAGATTTTTAATAAATATTATAATAATAAAAAATTATGTGATGAATTTTTAGTATTAAACCTAAAATTTTGAGCCCAATTAATTGGGGCTCAAACATGCTCAGATCGCAACAAGTCAGAAGCAAGTTTTATTCTTTTTCTACTCAATATCCCGAACCAGGATGCTATGCAATACTCTAGGTATCGCAGATGGTCCAATTCGGTGAGAAAAAGAGACAAAAGTGTGGATCCCGCTCGGAACCCACACCTCTCTCTTCCTCTCACCGAATTGCTTTCAGCAATTCGATCAGCGAATTGCAGACGAGCCGGATCCCAATATCCCCAAATCAAGTTACACTCCATTGGCCCAAACTATGAGAAAAGGACGATCTCTTATCTATTTTTTTTTTTAGAAAAGTAATAATTGATTATTTATAAATATCTTTGTCTTTCGTACTGCTACTAAAATAATCAATGATTATTTTTTTATAAAAAAAAATCAGACACTATGTTAGTTCCCAGCTGAATAAGTTTCTAGATTTACAATGAATATGTCAGACACTTAGGTCTAGATGAATAAGTTTTCATTCCATCTTGATAGAACAAATACTAGTGAAAAAGTTAGAAAAAGGTAAGGAGAGAGAATGAAATTTTGTGTAAGTAAAATTTTGGGGTAAAATTTTAGTAGTTGTGAAAAGTGAGAGAGAGAATGAAAAAGTGAAAAAGTTAATAAAAAAGTGGAAAAAAAGTTAGAAAAAGGTAAGGAGAGAGAATGAAAAAGTAAGTAAAAAAGTGAAAAAGTTTGTAAAAAGTGAAAAAAATAAGAGGAAAAAGTAAGAGAGAAAATGAGGTTATGAAAAAGTTAATATTTTAGTAAAATTTTAGGTGTAAACAAACACTATGTTAGTTCTAAACATGAATTGGGTTACTCCTACCAAAATTAATAACTAAATGAGCAACTTTTAATTTTTTTGACCAAGTAATTATTTTTCTATATAAAAACCTAAACATTTGGGTGAATAGAGAGCTAGAGGTTTACGGAATATTGGAGATTATATAAAAATTTCGCCCTAATATATTTTTATTGGAATTTAAGTCCGTCTGTCACTCATGTATCTACATACCACGAGACATTCAACTAACTTAACTGTCTCATCTTCTTTGTGGAATCTATTGGGCTCAGGCAATCAGGCCCAGAACTCAACTAGTGATCCATAAAATAGCCCAGCCCGATCTCAGAAAGTTCATAGACTGAAGCTACATGGGTTATGTGCTCATATTTCTTTCTCTTTCTTTCTTTTGGGGTTAATTACAAGAAATTTAACCATATGGTAATTCACCTGATTTTGCTGGAGCTGGTTAAGAGTTTTTTTTCCCTTTTCCTTCCAAATCATATAGTCTTATTTTTCACTTCTTTTTTTTCGTTTCGGGCCTTGGCTTTTAGGGGTGCTTAAAGTTACCTGACCCTTTGAGCTGCCTATGGTCCCGAATGAACTTCTTGGTGCAATTTTCCATTCTCTTCGTTCACAAAACACTTTCTATAACTCTGAAAGCCATGCCAAAGGCAGGATGGACCAACTGTTTCATAAAGAAATTAATAACTTCGCTAATGGCAGCCAAGGTTTCCATCCCGACCCACTATAAAAGTCCACCATCATGTGTTCCACGTCTGCGTCTTGTCTCCAGAAGAAGGGATCACGTCGTCTGTTCATAGGTTAAACAAAGGTTGTCGAGTGGTACGAAAACTTATGTAAGGACGATATTAAACTCGCACATTCTTCGTTGTGATCGATGTCGCCGCTGCACAAAGGGCGGGCATACAGATTCAATACCCTTTCTTAAGCACAGACCATTTGTTCCCTTGGTCCTACACTGACTATAAGGGCCAAACAGAATTAACCCACTGCAAAAATTACAGAGCTAATACTACATTATGATCATTTCTAATTTTCTGACCCAATTTAATAGTCCAAATGGGAAAAAAAATAGAGAGAGAGAGCCATTAAATGATACAAAATCTTTATGGCTCGAAACTTCACACAAGGGGAATTCTCTTTTTTTTTTTTCTCTTTCAAATCACCACCTCTTCGATAGAAAAGATAGTTCATGGTATTTTGCTCCTAGAAGAATTATCATGAGTCGGCTCTTCGTGTTATCTTGTAATGGATAGAATTATGATGAGAAGAAGGGCGTCTTAAGAATGAACTATAACTTGAAAGCAAAACCTGAGGGCGTGTGTTTTAGAGAGAAGTCAGAGTCTCTCTCTCTAGAACTTTTCTCCTTCCCACCCCTAGCCGTCTCCTTTTGCAACCTTGTTTCCGATGGTGGGAGGAGCTTCGGTTCCCCCCACCCCCGCCGCCGCCGCTGCCCCCTCCTTTTTTTCTTCTTCCTCTCCTCTTCGCCCTCTCCTTTCCCCTTTTTTGTTCAGAAATATTGACGGTAGATCCTGGTGCTTCTATGCATCATCGATGGACGCATCATCGATAGACACATCCTTGCTCAATGCAGTCTACTCCTCCAGTCGAGCACAACCATTCCCGTCCAATTACCATCGGACGGCTCGTGGCGTCTCACGCGCCCCATCGCCCTTCTCTATGCTCCATTTTCCGAGCAATTTTAGACAGTTTTGGTGGTCACGCGCCGCCTGGCTAGTTCATGCTTCCCTTGGTGAGCCCAGTGCCTCCATGTTGCTGCCTTCAGGTGGTGCGTGGTGACGCGTCGGTGTCTCTCCTGGCGATGGCGATGGCTCAGCATCTCTGCTCGTTGCTGGCGGTGGTGCTGGTTCCGTCTCTGTTGGTGTTTTTTGGTTTTGTTGTTGTTGGTCTGTGTTTTGTTTGGATTTGTTTTTTTTTCGGCTCGTGTGTGGGCTTTCCCGATCCCTTGTGGATCTTTTTCAGCCCTTGTTAGGGCTTACTGTATCAGGTTGTGATGCATTATCTACCGGCGAGCTTAGGTCCTGGTAGCGTTGTCTACTGTGTCCGGCCACCACTCCCACTGTCTGACATGAAGCATATAGTAGCTTCCTCCGATCCTATTTAGGATCCCGTTGGCTTATATTGCCTAGTCAATGTATTTCGATTCCGATTTGGAACATGATCTATATAAAAAAAACCTTCATCTATGGACGGCCACTTCATACATGTGTGTTCTTTTTTTTTTTTTTTTTTTTGCGCATTTGCACAATCCTTAGGCGCAATCATTCTAAGCTATTTATCTTTGTTCACTACAATACATACAGAGTGGTACTACATGATTGGGAAGCATCACGCTTCTTAAATTTCCACTCTATCAATTCCACTGTCATCTTCATTTTCTGAGCTGAACTCTCCTGCTCGAGAGATGATATTCATGAAGGTCTTCGTGGCCTGGCCAACAGCACGAGAAGTCTTCTTTGCAGTTGCTGCAACGACAGGTTGCAAAGAGATGATGGGCAGGCTTGCTCTCTCTTGAATCATAGCTGTATCATGCAAATAAATTCCCAATATAGAAAAGGGCAACAAAATTAACAACCGGGACCACATAGAAAAGCAGATTTCTTTCTTTACTTTTTTTTTTTGAGAAAGAACAGTTGCAGCTTTTGACATACAGATAGTCTGCTGACGAGCAAGGACACCAATTTGTCGGATTCCAGCTTCTGCCGCCTGCACAGCTTGAGCTGATTTGGTGACCCCATCAGCTATCTCGAGTACCGAGTTAAACAGACAGGGTATTAGAATTGGAGCATAATAGACATCATCAGTCAAATAGGAGCAGGGGTTAATATCAAACATAGAGTACACAAGCACTTCCAAAATAACTATCCAATGAAGAACCAAAGACTAAGTACAATAATCATTTCTAGAATAGGCTCTCTGTTTAAGAAGCAAACCGTTTACCCATTAAGATTAGGCCACAGGAGGCCTTATCAAACTCTGGGCAAGTAAACATAGGCACTGTACAACAAAGAATGAGTCCATTTCCGGTTTATCAGAACCAAGTAGTGCTGCACACAACCGGACCGCGGATCGGTTATTTGATTCGGTCCGATTTTCTTTTTAATAAATGCGGTCCGGACCGGACCGGACCGCACTTATTAAAAAAAATAAAAATATATTTTTTAATAATTTTTAATACAAATTATAAACTTAAAACGTTTAATTTTAATCTAAACTAAAACTCAATATTTTTATATGCACTTCTCCCTTTGAAATTAACCTAAAAAAATTTTTAATTTTTTTTTAAAAATAAAAAAATTAAAACCGGTCCGGACCGCATTTACTAAAACCGGACCGGACCGGACCGGACCACTTATAAGTGGTCCGGTCCTGTCCTCTATTTTAAGAGGACCGGATATCCGGTCCGAAAACCGGACCGGAAATCCGGTTTTCAGCCCTAGAACCAAGTACATTTTCAAAAGGAAGATCTATTTAGGTTACAGAAGGAAGCCGGCGTATATTAATAACCTACAGTGTAAAGGTAATTAACTCATAGCATCCA
The DNA here is from genome assembly GCA_963930655.1 of Myrica gale. Taxonomy (NCBI): domain Eukaryota; kingdom Viridiplantae; phylum Streptophyta; class Magnoliopsida; order Fagales; family Myricaceae; genus Myrica; species Myrica gale. The sequence goes on along the minus strand of OZ005603.1, from coordinate 10,906,852 downwards.
CAATATGACTGAAAATAGAATGAAAGGAAAAATTCTTTCTTTTTTATTTTTTGGTCTTTTGTTTCAAAGTAGCACAAGTTAAGGATCTTATGGTCATCTCAAATCACTTTTTTTTTTCCCTTTTTTTAGTCATAACAGCTCATGTCACCTCAAATCACTTAGTTCAAGAGTAGAGTCCAAAAAAAAAGGCATGACTTATAGAAAACTTGATGGTATATACTCCCCAATTTCAATCTTCAGACAGACCTGTAAAGATCCTCTCTAAGCTTGCACTTGCGTGGCTTTATTGGACTGGCTCTGCATCAATTGGCTGGAACCTGTTGGATGGTTGTAGTTTGAGAAGTAGTTTCTAAAATCTTGACAACTGAGAATTACATGATTTTTTCTGTCAATACTTTAAGTAGTCATCCATAATAAAGCTTTAAGCAGTAAAAAAATAATAATATTGAGAACTTTGCTATTTGTTGTTATGCTTCTGCTTGGGTCTACTTCTAGTCTTTACCTTTGCTTTTGTGGCTTTTGCTTATCAAGAAAAAGCAAAGAAAGTAAGAAACTCTAGGAGGGTTTATTGAAGGGTTTTTATGTGAGTCAGAATCTTTTAGGTCAGTTAACTGGAAGAAAAAGAAGAAGATGGGCTTGGTGACTTAGTGTAGAAAGAGAATAAAAACAAAGACATAAATCAAGAATTCTTAAATTTTCAGGGAAACTTGTGTAGTTAAGAGGGTTTATTGTTTTTCTTGTAGGTGTAGCCTCATGCTATGCATTTGCTTAAGCAGCATTCATCACTTAAGTGGACTGGTGGTACTGTATATTTATATCTTCTTATTTTCTTTTCCCCAGCGATGGTAGCCGAGGTGGTGCCGGTGATTTTTTTGCTGGTGTTCTGGTGGGCGGTGCTGTGTTTGGAACTTTAGCTTATGATTTCGTTCCCCAGGTGATTGGAAATCATGCCTCTAGTTTTATTGAATATCAAGGAAATGTATGAACTACAAGTTTGGCAATTATGTTGAAGAATATCGAGAACATACATTGGCTCTCTCATTATCATTGTAATGGAAAGGGTCCATAGGTTAAGCACATTGCTAAGAAAACAATTGACATCACCTCATACCAATCTGATTGAAGCTTGCAGGTCCAAAATGAAGCACGGGGTTGTTAAGTCCTCATTCTTTGTAGCTGTTATCCAGCTGCTCAGGGTGCATTTTAATTGCTATGGGATCTTTATCACTTACCAACTATGTCTGAAGGACATTACTTTGCCTTCTACTAGTAATTTGTTGAACTTTCAATTTTGTTTTATGTGATTTATTTTGTTCTATGAGAACTATTTTTTACATCAATGCTATACATATGGAGACGACTATGCTACTCCAAGATGGCTTTTGAGCTGATTTTTGCTTTTGACGAAGTCATCTCTCTTGGGCACAAAGAAAATGTGACTGTTGCACAGGTGAAACAACACTGTGAGATGGAAAGTCATCAAGAGAAGCTGCACAAGTTGGTATGCAGAGCAAGATCAATGAAACCAAGGATCATATGTGAAACTACGTTTAGACCCTAAAATATACCTAGAGGGGGGGAATAGATGTTAAAAAATTAACCAACTCTTTCTAAGAATCACAGAGAACCAAAGCCACTTAATATCCAGTCAATCAACTAACTCAAGAAAATGTAAACTGAACAACATGTGAACAATCACAATGAATTGAATTTTATGGCAAATGAAACTGACAGAACAGAGCAAATATTTCAGCAATGGAAATAACAAGATAATCACAATATTTCGACAACTACAAAGTTACAACAATAGGATATGAGCAGTAACTATTAACTCCAAACTTAGTATGAAATACAGCAACTAATCAATCAAAAAACAATGTGATTTTCAGCAACAATACCAACACAAAACATGCAGATTTTTCTACCCTGTAAAACACTCAATTCTATGAAGATATAAACAATGATTTGACCAAGCAATATGCTGAATTTTTCAACCCAATAAACACAAAAAGTCTAGAATTTCTACAGCAGCTTAACAACCAACACAAGAGTTAATATCTGCACCAAGATAATCTCAGCACCTCAAGAACTAAAAGCATGTGAAACTCCAATCAATGTACAGTAAGTCAGACTCAAAATAAATTGATTTTCCTGCACCTTTTAACTCCAAGATTCACTCTAATAAACAAGACTCCAACATCTAACTTTCCAGCAATAACAACATCAATACTGAGATATTTTAACCAGCAAACTCTCATGCAAAAACCCAGCAATAGACAAAGCTATATCACAACCAAGACCAGAATATTTAAAAACAAATGACAGAACCAATGCAGCAACTAAGTAACCCTTTAACAGAACACGTTTTCAGCTAGTGATATCTGCAAAAACAGTAAACATCAGATTGTTTAGATAAATCAAGATCAAGTAAAAACAAGTCTTGCAACAATATTAAAAGAGAAGAGAATAGAATCGACGCCATAAATTTTTGATGACGAAGTGAAAATTACTTGGGTTTGATTTCCCCAAGTGACAAAAACACTCCGGGTGTGCTAATGCAACACCAATCAATCCACTATGATTCTTGAACCTTACAAGACGGTGATTCTAAATAAAGCCCTTTTACTTTCCAAATCCCCCAGTCTTCACAAAGGCCACCCAAGACAACCTTTTTAGGCTGGTGCCCAGCACTCAATTTGTTGATCAGCAACTCCAATAAAATCATGTGGATGTCGACAATCTCGTCGACCCTTCTTCTTGAGAACTCTCAAGATCCTTTGTTCTTTGACGCTTTTCTTTCTTGACAGCAACCAAAAGAGATGTAGAGCTTCTTCAATCAGCACTCGTACATTCTCGTAATCTTCCACCAGAGGGAAGCAATCGATCTCTCACAAATGATATAGACCCGATTCGTGTATGCTCAACGGAGAGAGGAAAAACCAGAGAGTTTATGGCTTAAGAGAATTTTTAGGTTTTTGCACAGTGTATTCTTCGTAGCTTTCAATCTAACCATCGGGTCCCTTTTGTATAAGGCTTTGGGAAGGCTTTTTAAGTCAAAACGTAGACGTTTTGAGGTCTGGGTAATATTTCTCAATGAAACTCTACACTTCCCATACTTCTCATCTTAGCAACAGAACAACCTCTCCCAACAACTTCTCAACTGGGCAGAACTAACCCCTGAGCTTCCAGAAGCTTCTTCATAGACCAAGTTGCGATTACATTCTATAACCAAAAAATACAATATGAATTTACACTTGTGCCCATGGAAAATACTGCCAATTACATAGACACTTTCAATATGAAATGCAAAGCTAGCGAGATTGAGAAAAACAAGGTTTTAAGAACATGTCCAATAGAGATTCTTTTAAAGCTTGTAATTACATCTTATTACAGTCTATTCCTAATTGGTAAAGATTCTTGTGTTTGTTATAAAATACAATTAATCAATAATGAAGTATATTTTGTTTTATTATCTTTGGTCTTTAAATTTTTACATCCAATGAATTATGATTATTAAAATAAATTTCTATTACCGATTAAAAAAGCATCTATAGAAAAAAAAATTAGTGGTGATTTGGAAATGCTGGAAAAAAAAGCTTCAAACCTCTAGCGGTGTTCACCGACCGCTGCTATAGGTGGCACTTGACCGCCACTATAGACCTATAGCGGCGGTCATATTAGGTCTGTAGCAGTGGTCTGTGATCGCCGCTACTGACCTTTAGTGCCAAAACAACGCAATTGCGCCTGAGTTCGACCGCCGCTAGGTGACCACCGCTAAAAAACCGTTGCTATAGGGTATAACAACAGTTTTTTGACCTATAGCAGCAATTTCCGACCGCTGCTATAGGTCGGTTTTTTTGTAGTGCTTCTCCCTCAAGACCAACTTGCATTTATACTGATGCAACCAAAGGAGGGATCGATCGGTTCAGTTATCTAATTTTTCAAAAGATTTTAATTTTATTTATTTTAATAACACAAGCCGTGCTACAATAATACGATTAGGCAGAACAAATTTATCTTTAAATCTTCCCCATGAAGTTAGGTTTTTTGAACCAATTCATTGACGGTTAGATCCAAGTGATAAAAAAATGAAACTCAATGAATTTTTTAAAATTCACCAAAAGCTTGAGTGAGAACTTATTTTCCCTATTGCCCTTTCTCCAATATTTTGTATTCTAATAAAATCTTTCTCCAATATTTATCACTAGAGGATCTTTGTGTTTGAGTAAATTTTAGAGTGTTAGAATTCATGAAAAATGAAGAAATTAATGATTTTATGAATTTTTATATTTATTATAATAAAAAGAGTTGATTTGATAGGGAGAGAGATTCTCCATCAACCATGCATTACCATTATTATTTTTTCAAAACGGGTGGAATTGTTAATGTACAAAGTTAACCCTCTCTCCAATAATTTGGTTTCTAATATATGTTTTTTTCAATATTAATGATGAATAGAGATTCTTCAATATGTGTTAGACTTTATGTCTTCCCACTATATACGTTTCATTGATAATTATGGGTTCAGATAGAACTTCATGAGAAATTTATTTGGAGAAGACTTGGAGAAGACTTCAAATAATCTATCTTTTTCCAATATTAATGATAAATAGAGATTCTTAAATATGTGTTAGACTTTATGTCTTCTCACTATATATGTTTCATTGATAATTATGGATCTAGATGGACTTTATGAGAACTTTACTTGGAGAAGACTTGGAGTCAATACTTGTGTCATTAATTCTTTTGCATTGAGATAAACTTCCAAACCCGGATCAATATAGTCAATGAGACTTCTTCATTAGACAGTCTTTAATTCGGGTACTTTTCTCTGTCGACAATAGCAAAGAAAACGCCACGTGATTTGAGTATTATGGGCGGCCCACGTGGAACTTCAAGAGGAATTAATTCCTTGCACGTACCAGGGTCAAAGTACTCCCGTGGATTCTTTGCACCGAGACAAACCTTCAAATTACCCAAAGTGGCCGCTGTAAGTTCGTTTGTCTCTCGCCCCAGAGAAGTAAAGTGGTCTTCTCTCTGTCCTTTCCCAATCCCCCAATTGCCAAAGAAAAAAAAAATTACCCAAAGTGGACGACCAATCGAGCCAATAGGACTTCTTCTTTGATAATTTGGAATAGTATTTTTCTAGTCCTAATTTTCTTCGTAGACATGACCAAGAAAGTTTGCGTATAATATAGCCAATGGAAGTTGATCTTCTTCATTAGGTACATAGTCTTTAATTCCTAGTCCTTAATTTTCTTCGTCGACAACAACATTTATAGCCAAGAAATTTTGCGAATGTGGAGAAAGTCCTTCAATATCAATTAATTAGTTTGGTACATCTCAATATCTGATCTTAAAGTATGATAGTGCCTCAGAAGGCATCTGCCAGCTCCCTACATGTACGTTTTAGACTTCTATTTATGTTGTGATCTGCCGCGCGGTGTAAGTAGTTCACGATCGAGTAATGAGACTTGTTTTCATTGCTCATTAGATCTCTTTTTTCCAGCCTTTTTACGATGGTCATAGTCTATCTATATATCTTTTTTTTTTCTACGTAGTCTATCTATATATCTTAGTTCACATCATTTTGTGGTTCTCTTTCACATCTTTTAGACTTTGGATGTCCTTCACCATATTGTACGCTTGCAATAATTCACGTTTTGGGGAGCCCAGATAGAACTCATGATTGGGCAATCTCTTACTGCCAGAAGACCAGTAGTGGCCGTCGATCGCCAAAACCCAAATCCGATGGCGAATGTACGATCGATATTTACCATGGGACTTCAATCCATGAGTTACTTTATAGGATATACAAAAATACTGCATGTATCCTTTTTGGCTATGCATGAGAACAGTACTACGATTTTTGTCTTTTGATTTCCTTCTATTTATTACCTGCCGGAGTTTTTAAAATTGTGACGCGATTATTTTCTTTTCTTTTATTTTTTATTTTTTATTTTTTCTAAGCTCGTGACACCATTCTTCACAATGCGTGGAAATTATGATAATTTGGCTTCCTCCCAAATGTTTTAAGATTTTTTTGTCATCAACCGTTTACACTTCATGGACCATCAATTGCATGCAAATACTATACTACCTATGCTTAAAAAAAATACTATACTATAAAAAGCACTTGGAAGAAGGAGCAAAAAAAAACCGCAAATCGAAGGGCAAAACGTCGTAGTAGAAGAAAAATATGAAACGATGGATGGAGAAATCTCACCACACATGTAACGGTGGTTGTACTGTTGTATTTATGATAAAATGATATACAAGGAAAGAAAACTATAGAAGGACACAGGAGCACCTATAAGGACACAGGAGAGCCTATATTCAATGATAACAAATGGACCCGAGATATTAGAATGCTAGAAATCTGCAATCTGCTGATTGGCTGAAGACTCGGTTGACTTGAAGATTTTGTTGACAGTCATGAGCTGGATGACTTTATGTCTGATTCTGAAATTGATTTTGAATGGATACCGCTAATACCCTCCCGCAAACTATGCGTGGTAGTAAGGCAAAGTTTGTGTCGCAAGTGTTCCAGCTGATCTCGGGACTGAGGCTTGGTAAAGATATCTGCAATTTGAAGAGAGGTAGGAATATATTTGGTTTGAAGTAGACCAAGAGAGACACGCTCACGAACGTAGTGATAGTCCAGCTCTATGTGTTTACTACGTGCATGAAATACTGGGTTGACAGTCATGAAGAGGGAGCTCAGATTGTCGCAGTAGATAAGTGGAGGTGTGGGCAATGAGATGTGAAGATCACGAAATATAAAGGAGAGCCACGTGAGTTCAACAGCGGTGTGAGCCATGGCGCGGTACTCAGCTTCTGAACTGGAGCGGGAGATAATGGGCTGTTTTTTTGCACACCAAGAGATCAAGTTGCTGCCAAGATAAGTGCAAAACCCAGTGGTGGATCGACGAGTCAACGGATAGCCAGCCCAATCAGCATCCGAGAAGGCATAGAGATCAAGAGTGCTGGAGGCTTGAATGTGAAGCCCAAAGTGAATCGTTCCTTTAACATAGCGCAGGATGCGATGAACCATGGTGAAGTGGTTATCCGTAGGTGCTTGCATAAATTGGGAGGCATAATTGACGCAGAAGGAGAGATCTGGACGGGTCAAGGTCAAATACTGCAGTGCACCCACCAGAGAGCGATAATGATGAACATCCTTGTACGCAGGTGAAGGAATATCAGGTTTGAATTTGTGAGACATAGGAGTGGAGATGAGTTTAGCATCAAGCATGGAGTCACGCTGCAGGATGTCAAGGGCATATTTGGTTTGATGGAGGAGGATCCCATTGGAGACAGATGACACTTGAATCCCCAAGAAGTAGTGTAGAGCTCCAAGATCTTTCATGGCAAATTTTAAACTCAAAGTAGTCACAAACTTGTCGAGAAGAGAAGTAGAGGAGCCAGTGAGAACAATGTCATCAACGTATAGGAGCAGAATGAGAGTACCTTCCTCGGAGTGTAGAATGAAAAGACTAGAATCGACAGAACTGCAGAAGAAGCCAGATTCAAGTAGAAATGAGCTAAATCGATCGAACCATGCACGAGGGGCTTGTTTCAAGCCATAGATGGCCTTATGTAGGAGACATACATGATCAGGGAATTCGACACTCTGGAAACTAGGAGGTTGTTCCATGTAGACACATTCGGATAAAACCCCGTGGAGAAATGCATTCTTGACGTCGAGTTGTCGAATACTCTATTGGCGAGTAACTGCAATAGAGAGAATAAGCCGAATGGTTGCTGGTTTAACAACTGGAGAAAAGGTTTCAAGGAAGTCAATGCCATCAACTTGATGATATCCTTTAGCCACAAGTCGAGCCTTGAGCAAGCTGAGAGAGCCATCTGCATGAAGTTTGGGTTTATAGACCCAACGAGATCCAACAACATTCATGGAGGGATCTCGAGGGACAAGACTCCAAGTGTGATTGTGATGCAAGGCAGCAAGTTCATCTTCCATGGCCTTGAGCCAACCAGTGTGTTTGAGGGCTGTTTGGATAGTTTTTGGAATCTGTGGTATGGAGCAGTGAAGCAGTGCATAACGAGGATTGGGTTTTCGAATTCCTATCTTAGCACGAGTGACCATGTGATGGGAGAGAGGTGCAACAGCTGTGGAGGCATGAGCTGGAGCAGCAGATAGCACAGTAGAGGCAGAGAGATCTTCAAAGGATGCAGCAGGAGGTAGCTCATTAACAGCAGAGAGATCTTCGAGTGGGTCAGACACAGTAGGAGACAGATGGTCTGAAGATATAATGGAGGCGTTGGAGTCCAGATTGGAGCCACAATGAATAAGATCAGAGAGTGCAATACCTTTGAGCAGAGGAGCATCAATAAGAGGTTGTGTAGAGGAGATAGGCGACTGGATGTCATCATGGACTGTGGTGTGATTGGCAAGCATTGGGGACATGGTGGAGGAATGCCATTCTTGAAAGGTGGTGACTGCAAAATCAGATGCTCCAGTAGAGGGTAAGGATGATGTCTTGAAGGGAAATGAGGCCTCATCAAACAGGACATGCCTTGAAATAAAGGTTTTCCCGGTAGGGGGATAATAGCACCTATATCCCTTGTGTCGGTCACTATACCCCAAGAAAACACAGGGTAAGGACTTGTTGTCAAATTTATTGTGTTTAGTATCCCAGATGTAAGGGAAACATCTTGAACCAAAGATGCGAAGAGAGCCATAATCAGGTTGCTTTTGGTGAAGCATGAAGAAGGGAGACTGCCATTGTAGGGCTGCTGAGGGAAGTTTGTTAATGAGGAAAACAACAGTGGTGAAGGCTTCAACCCAAAAATTTTTTGGAATGTGAGCATGAATCATCATAGTGATGCCAAGCTCCCTTATGACTTGATGTTGTTGCTCTACCACTCCATTTTGCTCGGGTGTGTAAGGGCATGATATGTGATGGACAATGCCTGAGTGTTGCATATGATTGAGGAACTGTAGATTAATAAATTCTCCACCACCATCTGTTTGAATAACTTTGATAGATTTACCAAATTGTCGAGCAACATAATGTTCAAACAATAAGAATTGAGCAAAGAAGTCAGATTTCTGTTTTAGTGGAATCAACCAAATGAATTTTGTGAAATCATCCACAATGGCAGCATAGTATCTAAATCGATGGATAGACAAAACTGGAGCAGGTCCCCACAAATCAATGTGAAGTTTCTCAAACATAACAGTACTGTTGGAAGTAGAAAGGGAAAATGAAAGTTTGGACATTTTGCCAAGTGGACAGCTTTGACACATAGTAGCTGTCTCCTTATTACATGCAACTTTTATTAGACCCGAGGTGCGAAGATGTGAGACTACAACTTCTTGAGGGTGTCCGAGCCTCTGATGCCACTGCTGTTCAGTTGTAGTTTGAAATCTGGTTGAGTAGAAGGCAGCTGGAGAGGCACGGATTGAGTACAGATTACCCTGTTTGGTTCCCTTCATCAGCACCTTGTGGGTTGCTCGATCCTTTATCATAAAGTCATGGTTAGAGAACTCACAATTGACAGGATAATCAGATGTAAGTTGCCCAATTGAGAGTAAATTCCTTTCCAGATCCGGAACTAGAAGTACATCATGCAAAATGATTTGAGAAGACCCAGAACCAAAAGTAGTATCACCAACATGTGTGATACGTAAAAGATCTCCATTTCCAATCAAAACATTATCAGTACTAGTGTAGGGGCGTAGATTATGTAAGATACCTCCTTGAGAAGTCATATGGGCTGAGGCACCTGTGTCAGATGTCCACGCTCCATTGTCAGCACCTGGATCAAAATGAAGAGTTGCAAAAGCTTGTGGTATGTTGTCAGGTTGAATAGCATGATTGAATCGATGCCAACATCGAAGTGCATTGTGGCCTCGTTTGTCACAAATCTGGCAGACAAGGTCACGATTGCTCTCCCTGGGTTTATGTTGGGCAGCAGGGTCTGGAAGAGAGCCATCAGGTTTGCCTGAGTATTGGTTTGCAGGGGCAAAACCTTTACCTTCAGAGGAAAAGGTGGTAGGATGTTTAGAACCTTTGTTGAAAGGTTTGGAATTATTTTTATGTCCAAAGAAGGCAGTATAGGTATTTTGATCTTGTGAGTGAAAGTTCAAACGAGTCTCGTAACTTTGAAGCAAAGGAACAAGTTCAGTGTAGGAGGGCATTGGAGGCTTAAGCATGGATGTGGTAAAGGGTTCATAACGAGCTCCTAGACCTGTGAGAAGAGAGAAGACTTTGTTTTTGTCACTTACAGGGTGACCAATAGCGGCAAGGCTGCCACAGATGCTTTTGAACTTTCGGAGATAGTCATTGAGAGAGGTCTCAGAGTCTTCTTCATGTAAGTGAGCTGTTGGTTAAGTTGGAACTGACGTTCCTGTGATTCTTGGGCATAAGCCTCCTTGACTGCTGACCAAACTTGGGCAGAAGTGTCTAGCCCAATAACTAGTCCAAGGGCTTCTTCAGATAGTGTGCCAATGATCCATACCCTAAGGAGACGATTTGCAGTTTTCCATTTGTTATAGGCAGGATTGGGAGTGGCAGCAGAGGTGGTACCATCAGCTGCTGAAAGTATAGGGGCTGGAGATGGGATATCGCCAGTGAGATATCCTACAAGTTCTTGGCTTTCAGCAAGTGCAAGGACTTGCTCTCGCCAAAGGGGATAGTTTTCTGGTTTCAACCGAAGGGTGACAAAGTTGCCAACATTCAGAGAAGCGGAAGACATGTTTAAAGGCAGGAAAATTGCTCCGATACCAAGAAGAAAAATATGAATTGATGGATGGAGAAATCTCACCACACATGTAACGGTGGTTGTACTGTTGTATTTATGATAAAATGATATACAAGGAAAGAAAACTATAGAAGGACACAGGAGCACCTATAAGGACACAGGAGCGCCTATATTCAATGATAACAAATGGACCCGAGATATTAGAATGCTAGAAATCTGCAATCTACTGATTGGCTGAAGACTCGGTTGACTTGAAGATTTTGTTGACAGTCATGAGCTGGATGACTTTATGTCTGATTCTGAAATTGATTTTGAATGGATACCGCTAATAGTAGTGCTTTATTTTTTTTTTATTCTTTTTCAAACAAATTTTTTGAGAGAAGTAAATATTATCAAGAAAAAATATATTTTTGCTCACCAAGGTTTAAGCACTCTTTAAAAATTCACTGGGTTTAAAAAAAATATATGTTTAGTCACTGATATTTGATCCTTAATTTTGAGTGTTAAAATTTAGGAGAGGGATATGAAAATTGGTTAGAAAGTGAAGATATTTTATAAGAGTCATGAAAAATGAAGAGAAAAGTTTTTAACTCTGCAATGATTACTGTGGCGGCCAGAACAGGAAACTTCCCGGGTAATTTACATAAGCAGGAGGGTCAGAGTACTCCCGTCGATTATTTGCACTGAGACAAACATTCAAGCCCAGAGTGGACGGACGAACTAAATATAGGAGCCAATGAGACTTTTTCTTCATTAGAAATAGTCTTTTCTAGTCCTTTTCTTCGTGGACATGGCCAAGAAAGTTGGCGAATACGGACAAATTATATTGGCTGATAGTGGCTGAGAAGGCATATTTGATCCTCCCTACACGTTTTAGATTGTTATGTCATTATTAGCCGTTTGATCTCTTTTTCCATCCTATCCAGCTTTCTAATCGCTATAGACTTAATAGGCTACCTTTAATTTCTCCCTTTCATGATTCTCCATCAACCAAGACAACATGGATGCCGAAACGTCCTCCCCCATTTATGTCGCAGCACTGACTCATTCAACTATTCAAGTACCATGCACCTACCATGTTTAAAAATTTCATAGACTTGTTTTTTAAAGAGACCAATTATGTATTTTTCGATTTTGTTCTTTTTATTTCCTTTTGAGTACTTAGTCCTTCTGATCTAAGCAAAAAAAAATTTCACGACGGGTGGAATTGTTAACGTACAAAGTTAACCCTTTCTCTCTAATATATGTTTTTTCAATATTAATGATGAATAGAGATTCTTGAATATGTGTTAGACTTTATGTATTCCCACTATCTACTTTTCATTGATAATTATGGGTCCGGATGGAACTTCACGAGAAATTTACTTAGAGAAGACTTATATATGTCATTGATTCTTTGCATTGAGACAAACTTCCAAACCCAATTAATGTGTACGGATGACCGATCAATATAGCCAATGAGTCTTCTTCTTCATTAGGAAGTCTTTAATTCTAGTCCTTTTCTTTGTCGACAATAGCCAAGAATTTTTGAGTATGATAGTGCCTCGTAAGGCATCTACCTCCTAAAATTGATAAAAAAAAAATTAAATAAGGGAGAATGAAAATGTTAGTAAAAAAGGGAAATTTTTTTATACGTGAATTTATACGTGAGTTGGTTATGTTATATGTGAATTTTTTAATGAGTTTAGTATCAAAAAGTGATCCCTACGAAGCTCCACTACGCGGTACTGTGAACTATGAAGTCGACCACCAGTGTTCTTCAATTTTTAATATAAATTAAAGAGGTACTCCAGCCATGTGTTGTACTTTCCAACATTAATTAATGAGCATAACCAACCCAAAACCTATTGACTGCGTGGGCCGGCCGTAATTCTACCTACTGCGACAAACAGTCAGTAATGCATACAGCAAGTAAATCTCACCTTTATATATTCAGATCTTGTGTGGAAGGCCAAGTATCCTCCCTAAACGACCTTCACCTCATCACCAAAATGGCTGCCACCCACACCTTCACTTTCATTGCTCATCTCCTCTTGCTTTTTTCCTTCTGTCCACTGGGACCTCCCTACTCACAAGCTGCTATAGAGCCCGCTTCAGCCACCGACACCCAAACTTTCAGATGCTCGGAGATGGAGAGGAAAACACTTCTCAGCTTCAAACAAAGCCTCCTAGACCCATTAGGTCGCCTCTCATCTTGGGTTGGCGAAGATTGCTGTACATGGATTGGTGTTGGCTGCGACAGCAGGACAGGACATGTCGTCTTGCTCGACCTCAAAAACCCAGTACTTCCAAGAGCGAGTTTTGATAACCAAGATGAATGGAGAGAAGCTCTCAACAAGTCGTCCTTGCGGGGTAAGATAAGTACTTCTTCACTGGATTTGAAGAATTTGAGTTACTTGGACCTGAGCCTCAATAATTTTACTAGAAACAAAATTCCCGAATTTTTGGGTTCCCTTGAAAGTTTGAGGTATCTCAACCTCTCTTTCTCATTATTTGCCGGAGATATTCCTCCTCATCTTGGGAATCTATCAAGGCTGCAATATCTTGACCTTGAATCATCTCATTATTCTCAAGGATTGGATGTCAAAAACCTAAAGTGGCTTGTTGGTTTTCGTTCTCTTAAGTACCTCAATTTGGGGTATGCAAATCTCAGGAAAGTACCAGATTGGCTTGAGGCAGTCAATAGGCTCTCTTCCTTGTTGGAGTTACACCTAAGCTTGTGTGGACTCGTTAGTCTTCCTCACTCTCTTTCTCCCATCAACTTCACAATGCTTTCAGTCCTTGACCTCTCTTTCAACAATTTCAACTCCTACATACCTCACTGGCTATCAAATGGGAGTGAGCTCTCGATACTGAATCTTGCGGGAAATTCCCTCCGAGGTGCCATTCCCGAAGCATTTGCAGAACTAGATTTTTTGCAAGAGCTTGATCTTTCAGATAATTCTTTCACTGAAGGTCCCTTCCCCGTTGGTCTGGGACATTTAACCCACTTGCGCGAATTGGATCTATCTAGGACCAATATCCACGGAAAAATCCCTAGTTCATTTGCTAACCTTTGCAACTTGCAAACACTTGTTCTGTCCTCCAACATCATAAGTGGGGAGATAAATGAGTTTGTGGACGGTTTGTCTCGATGTTCCAACAGCGTCCTAGAATCCCTCGATTTGAGCGATAACAGATTGCTTGGTGGCAAATTGCCCTATTCAATAGGAGCACTTCAAAAGTTGAAATCTATTTATCTTTCTTCCTGTTCTTTTCGGGGTTCAATCCCAGAGTCTTTTGGGAACCTGTCATCCTTGCAAATACTTAACCTTGAGCACAATAAAATAAGTGGAACCATCCCGGTTGAAATTGGACACCTGTCATCCTTGCAAACACTTGACTTCTCATTCAATCAAATGAGTGGAACCATCTCGGTTGAAATTGGACACCTGTCATCCTTGCAAACACTTGACTTCTCAAGAAATCGAAAGAGTGGAACCATTCCCAAGAGCATCGGAAAACTATCAATGCTTGTTATCATGGACCTTGGTGAGAATTTTTGGGAAGGCGTCTTAACTGGATCTCATTTTCAGAATCTCACCCGTTTAAAGTACCTACGCTTGTTTAGTAGGTCCGAGAACTCGACATTGGTTTAGATGTGAAACATAATTGGGTCCTTCCTTTTAAGTTGGACTTTCTTTTCTTACATCACGTGTCTATCGGCCCAAGTTTTCCAGCGTGGCTTCAAACTCAAAATGGACTCCTCTTTCTTATCCTTGAGGACGTGGTTATTTCTGATTCGATCCCTGAAAACATTGAGAAAGTGTTGCCCAATTTAGAATATTTGAGTCTCGCTTCTAATTCTATTATTGGCGAAATTCCCCGTTCTGTTGGACTCTTGAATAACTTACAATTACTACGCTTGAGAAACAATTGTTTGTGTGGGGAATTGTCCCATCCTCATTGGGAAGATTTAAAGGGGTTACGTTTCTTGGATGTAGCAAATAATAATATATCTGGAAGTCTCCCAAGTTCGATGGGATATTTGACTTCATTGGAGTATTTATCATTGAGTAAAAATCATCTTGAAGGCCAGCTCCCTTCTTGGTTTAGAAACTATACATACTTGATAACCCTTGACCTTGGAGGAAACAGCTTTTCTGGAAACCTACCTGCATGGATAGGGAAAAGCTTATCAAGTTTGCGGAGGTTAAACTTAAGATCCAATTGGTTTGTTGGTGATTTACCACAAGATTTATGTCTTCTTTCCGAACTTAAGATCTTGAACCTTGCACAAAATAATTTGTCAGGAAGAATTCCTCACTGTTTAGGAAACTTGAGTAAGAATGACGACCATCTTTTAGGCGTAAGTTTGGAGGAAATGGAGCTGGTTTGGAAAGGAAGAGAATAACTATATGAGGATTCAAATATTGATTTTGTCCATTCCTTAGACCTTTCAAATAATAATCTATCAGGAGAAATACCTGAGGATATAACTACCCTCTCTCTATTAGTCAACCTAAATCTATCAATGAATCGTCTAACTGGAAAAATTCCCAAGGGAATTGGGAATTTGCACCAGTTGGAATCCCTTGATCTTTCAAGAAATATGCTTTCTGGTTTTCTACCTCAAGAATTGTCTTCTTTGACTTTCTTAAGTCATTTGAATTTGTCATTCAACAACTTCTCCGGGAAAATTCCATCTGGGAATCAACTTCAAACACTGAATGACTCATCCATGTACGAAGGTAACTCCTTACTCTGTGGACCTCCTCTTTCAATAAAATGTCTGTGGGAAGAAGACGATCCCCAAGCAATGCCAATTGACCGCGTTGGAAGAAGAAAAAAGATTGGAGAAGAAGTTGAGGCGGTATCATTCTACATCAGCGTGGTACTCGGCTTTATTGTTGGATTTTGGGGAGTTTGCGGTACACTCATTGTTAAGAGATCATGGAGGCAAGCTTATTATCAAGGATTCGATAATATGAAGGAGAGGATGATTTACTTTATGACAGAGAAATATATTCGCTGTCTGGGGAAGATCAAGTTTGATAGAAAATAAGGCCACGGGCATGCAAGGCAGGACATCTTAATCTGTTTATGTATTGTATGTTTTTTACTTGTAATATGTTGTTTGCCCCAACCTTCAATTCCTAAGTATTGTAAAAGTTTGTACCCTGTTTTACTATTTGGTCAAACCAGTGCGTGTTGTACACTACATGCTCCAGCTTTGACTTGCTGAAACATGTGGAACTAGTAAAATGCTTTTGCTTTGGGTTAAACTTATTTTTTAAAACTTCTATCTATTTTCCTGCACAACAGTCTTCACAGACTTATTCCTTAAAGCATGTCTTTTTGTTGGAGTACCTCTACCCGTTTAGACCCTGTCTCTTAACAGCTTGACAAGAGAATCAGCTCCAACGACTGAAACATGTCTAAATGGCAACATCGACCGCTACAAGGAAAAACATCCCTCTGCCAACAAACTTGCAGAGAGAAACCCTAATTACCATTGGGCCACTGCTCATCCCTTTGTGATTCCCAAACCAATAACCAACCTCCTTCCTTTTGAGCCGAAACCACCGTGCGCCACACATCATATGGACGCATTCAAAGATTATTACTCATGGCAATGTTCAGGCAATGGTGTTTCAAGATACCACTGTATCCACATTATATATTGTTTGACTGTATTTCTCAACCGGTAAAAATGTTGTTCAAGTAGGATTCTCAATCCAACAATCGAACTAGTTCAAGCAAAAGCAACTCTTAAATTCTAATCTTACTCAAATACTTGTGACTACGTCTTTAGAGAATCTTTACAACTAAGACAGAGGAAAGCGGATATTGCCAACAAAGCGATTCCTTGGGAATAAAAAAGTTCGAGCAAAAAAATAAATTAGTTAAATGGGCTTTGATAGTATACCCACCCTGGCATATATCAACTTATATCTGCGAGAGTGGGTATAACCGAACCACTTAGGTAAGATGTCCTTCAATCCCAGCCAAAAATTTTAACGTAGTGAAAATACCTAGACATGTTCTTGATGTGCATAGAAAAAAGTCATCCATGCATATTTGTAAGTAGGATACAAAAAGAAGGGGACTTTAATTTCATGTCAGTGATCAAAAGCTTTCTAAACTTAATCCTTAGGAAACATAAAATCTAATACAGAACACACCTATCTTACAAGTACCATGATCGTCCACTAGCCACAACAGACCACTGATACAGTCAGAGAGATGTCATTACCAATATCTGTTATGGAATCAAATGTGGCAATTCCTCCTGGGGCCCTTCCCACGACGCTTGCCTTTAGCCATCTTGAATTTCCTTTTGGACTTCTTCCCTACTCCTCCAATGGGTTTTAATGATCCCATGTCTTTTTGTTGGAGTACCTCTACCCGTTTAAACCCTGTCTCTTAACAGCTTGACAAGAGAATCAGCTCCAACGACTGAAACAAGTCTAAACGCCAACATTGCCCACTACTAGGAAAAACCTCCCTCTGCCAACACACTCGCCGAGAACAACCCTAATTACCATTGCACCATTGCTCATCCCTTTGTGATTCCCAACCCAATAACCAACCTCCTTCCTTTTGAGCCGAAACCACCATGCGCCACACACCATATGGACGCATTCAAAGATTATTACTCATGGCAATGTTCAGGCGATGGTGTTTCAAGATACCACTGCATCCAATTATATATTGTTTGACTGTATTTCTCAACCAGTAAAAATGTTGTTCGAGTTAGATTCTCAATCCAACAATCGAGCTAGTTCAAACAAAAGCAACTCTTAAATTCTAATCTTACTCAAACACTTGTGACTACAACTTTAGAGAGTCTTTACAACTAAGACAGAGGAAAGCGGATATTGCCAACAAAGTGATTCCTTCGGAATAAAAAAGTTCGAGCAAAAAATAAATTAGTAAAATGAGCTTTGATAAAATACCCACCCTTGTATATATCAACTTATATCCGCAAGGGTGGGTATAACCGAACCTTTTAGGTAAGATGTCCTTCAATCCCAGCCAAAATTTTACAATAGTGAAAATACCTAGACATGTTCTTTATGTGCATAGCAAAAAGTCATCCATGCATATTTGTAAGTAGGATACAAAAAGAAGGGGACTTTAATTTCATGTCACTGATAAAAAGCTTTCTAAACTTCATCCTTAGGAAACATAGAATCTAATACAGAACACACCTATCTTAGAAGTACCATGATTGTCCACTAGCCACAACAGACCACTGATACAGTCAGAGAGATGTCATGACCAATATCTGTTATGGAATCAAATATGGCAATTCCTCCTGGGGCCCTTCCCACAACGCTTGCCGCCTTTAGCCATCTTGAATTTCCTTTTGGACTTCTTCCCTACTCCACCGATGGGTTTTAAGGATCCCATGCTCTGATTGCCATCGCCCATCTCTACATCTAACAAATTAGGGAGAGAAAATAATTTATTTTCAGTTTATTACTGACCAATGTCACTTGGAGGGAAAAATTCAACTGAACTGGAAATAAAAAACAGCTGCAGTTTAGCTTCTATCCTTTGCTTCTGAAAAATGCTATGGACACGAGAACTTGAGCTCCAGAAGATTGTTGTAAATACATATTTCTTGTTAGGGCTGTGCTAGGTGATTGTCGAGAATTGTCAGTTTCTGTTTGCCCACTCGAAAAGTATCTAAAACACAGTTTTTCAGAAAGGGCTGGATACAAAATCACAAAAGAACACATGAAACCACCAAACAAAGTAGCACAGTTCATTGCGAAGCTTCTATTATTCTGTGATTAGAAGGGGTATCATCAGACCTCTTCATATGAAACTACATACAGAAAATCACCCAATACAATGGCAAAATGGAAATCCAATACCAACTATTTTTGTACGACTTTCTTACAACCTAATCAATTAAAGATTGTGCTTTGCTGAACCAAAGGGCAATATTACTGAAGATCCAAACACAAAGGATGAAATTAAAACTGTTGGAATCCAGGGACTATTTGGCAAATTAACCACTATTTCAAATAATAGCTTAAGGCCAAGAGTAGATTATGAACATTTACACACAATTCTGAATTATGATCTATACAAAAAAAGCATCAAAATCAAAATGTATTGGATTTGACATCAATTATTAGGAAATTTGGTACGCAAGTGAGTGTTGAAGACATGTAATCCAACTGAGGGCTGGACGAAACATTCAAGTAATAGTGTGGCGCAATATGAAGAGCAACTTGAACGTAGCTCCATATATATATGAAACACTACGAAAGGGCAGAAAGAGGCAGAGCCATTAGGCAAGGATACAATCAGCACGGTAAATCCAATTACTGATGTGCTCGTATAGTATAGGAAATGGATATTGAGCAAATAAAGTTAAATCAACTATCGAAACGGTAAATAACATAAAGTCCAGATGGGCATTTAAAGAGCTTACCCGTGTTGTTAACTGAGGAGACTGTAGCAGTACCGGTATTGGTATTAGTACCCATAGCAGCGGTGGAATTCGGTGAAGGATTTGCGGGGAGCTTCGGGGCGGCGAGGGCAGCCTCTTGAGCAGCGAGCTTAGCAGCGTCTTTCGTGTCGTAGAAGGGCTCAACTATCTCTCTTCGGACTGCCCGAAGCCTCTTCTCTCTCTTCGACCTCAACGACTTCGCCATAGCTGGTCTCCACTTACACTTGGCTCGCTTTCTGCTCTGTTCTTTTGACATAAAACCCAAAAGGAGTGATTAAACGTTACCTTTTCCTAACGGCAGTTTTCACTGAATTTTTTTTTTTAGTCTCCATTGTTATCTCGTGAGAGACATCTTTCGTGCAGTGATTTACAAAATAAGGAGTGTCATGTAAGAAAATATTCTAATTTTTTTTTAAAAAATAAACGCACTTTAAAATTTACAACTTTAATACATACATTCTCTATCTTTCACAAATTTCAATAAAATAAAAATTCTTAAAATTTCGAAAAAAAAACTCTCTAAAATTTTGACAAAACAACGCTACATATGAACTTTTACAACCGTAACACATGATACTACTGATCTCTCGACAATAGCTTGAAGCCAGAGGCGGAGTCAGGGGTACCGGTGGCGGCGGTCGCCCCCACTGCTCCAAAACTCCCTTGATATTTTTTTTTATTTTTTTATGAAGAATCAGGCCTGCCCCCACTGGCCAGGCCTACTTCCAAGGCCAGTGGGGGCGGCCACTCTCCACTCCATTTCTGCTAAACAGATATATCAAATAATTTCAGTGCACCGCACAAGGGATGATGATGAGCTCTTGTTGCTATCTTTGACGTTGAAACCTTTTCCTGTTGCAGTGTTCTTTTTCTCTTCTTTGTGTTTTAATGGCGGTAAAAAGAGTACTGTAAAAAGAGTCGAAACCCAGATTGAAGTGAGAACGGCGTAGAGGGTGTATGATATTTCCTCAGCTGTCTCTTCACGAGGCTCTGACAATTTTTTGTTCTAACCATTTCTATGTTACTAACAATTATTCGTCCCTTAAAAAGTGTTAAATTCTGGATTTAGGTGAGGCAACTTGACAAACAGATGAGAAGGGTGGGACGTTAGGTCCAAAAATATATAAATTAAGCCCCTAGAAAAGTCTAGTCAGTTCCCATATATTCCCCCGCACATGCACACACCAGGCCAGGGCCCTTTGGTTTTTCAAGAGAGAGAGAGACGATCTTCTTTTGCGAAGGGATATTTGATTTGACATATTGTTGGTACTGCCTCTGATCTAGGTGGTGTAGATTTTTTTTTTTTTTCTGAAAATCTAGGTGGTGTAGATTAGGGCTGAACAGAACCGGACCGGATCGGAAAATTGGACCAAATTTGCGATCCGGTCCGGTCTCAATTTTAAAAATACGATCCGGTCCGGACCGGATTGAAAGACCGGATTAATCCGGTCCGGTCCGGTCTTTATATATTTGAAATGCAGTCCGGACCGAACAACATTTCATAAATTTTTTTTAATATTTTTTTTAATTTTTAACGCACTGCGCAGTGTGGCTCTGCTGCGCAGAGCGCCTACTGCTCTGCGCAGTGCAGAGCCGCACTGCGCAGAGGCACAAAATTTTTAATTTTTTTTAGAAATAATTTAAATCCTGCGCAGAGGCGCAAATTTTTTTTTTTTTAGAAATAATTTAAATCCGGTCTGGACCACTTAAGTGGTCCAGACCGGACCATATTTCTTAAAACCGGACCGGACCGGACCACATATAAGTGGTCCGGTCCGGTCCTTTAATATTAGAGGACCGGAAATGCGGTCCGGACCGCATTTCCGGTTTTCACCCCTAGTGTAGATATTAGACTTGTGACCTCTCTCTCGTTTGAGTCGTTTCACCTCTCTTAAGCTTAATTATTCTACTAGCTTTGACGTGGCGTTATACGGTACGGGGGCCAGACTAGGCCCTCTTGCCCATTTTTTTAGTTCGTTTTGTTGTACTTACTTATGTCTCTCGATTGTTCAACGGTTATGTTCGTTTCCTTTATAAAACAATTACATTAAATCATTTTTCTCTCCACTTTACACAGACACCAATAAAATACTATTCAACATAAATATTCATAACTTCTCTAAAATCCTATATTTTTACTCAAACCGAACATATCCAAGGTTATTCTTCTTGTGTCAGACATAACATTTGGCTGACAATCTCACTATGCACGAGCATAGTTTACACTATGCTCGTGCACATGCTCGCGCTACGCGAACATGTCTATCACTATGCTCGCATAGTGATATACTCGAGCTGCACAGTGATAATGACTGATTTTTATTATCACGCTCGAGCGGCATCGCGTGTGGTTGTGAAGGCTCCATCTACCCACTGCCATGGCCCATAACCACAAAAAACATAACATATATTTCATTTTGTGGCCCAACAATTAGAAACGCTAGCAGCTCTGTTACGCATACTCTACTCTGTTTTAAAGACTATAAACTATAAAATGTCCTCCAAATCTTTGAATTAAAATTTTAGGCCGGTTCAAAGTCAAGAGGCAGCTAGTATTTAGAATATTAAAATACTAAAGAGATATCATGTGAAATGGATCCACCCTATTTCTTTACCACGAAGAAATTGCTGCCACCTGTAGAACGTTGAATAATTTTAGGAATAAAATATTAGATAGAGCACATGGGTACCTCAAAACTAATTGAGAACCCATACTAATTAATGATAGCATGCTAATATACATTCAAAGGTAAATTTTTGATACTATTGAGAACGAAACAATTTTACAACGTTTTCAGAAGATGAAGACCCGTAAGATCCAATTACCATCTCTCAGTATTAATAAATAGTTCAATAAGTGTATTTTATTATTTTTAATATTTTTAGTTCTTAATTTGCGATATTGTAATTTTAAGACATTTTTTTACATTTTGTGAATTTTTTTTTCTAATTTTACCTTAAAAATTTGCCCCCTCATTTTATATGCTAGATACGCTACTACTTGAAGTGTTAGCGAAAAACAATTCAAAGTACTTAAACTAAAAGATATATTTAACAAATAATTACATGTTAAGAAATCTGAGTTAGAAATGATTACCCCAAGTACAGTCTGTCGACATAGCACTTAGCTAGGAGTTTAACGCGTCAAATTACGAATCAGTCAACAAATATAAATTAGTGCCTGCTTAATTAAGGGTCATGCATCCCTTGGACCTTTCAAATAATAATCTATCAGGAGAAATACCTGAGGATATAACCACTATCTCTCCCTTGGTCAACCTAAATCTATCAATGAATCATCTAACTGGAAAAATTCCCAAGGGAATTGAGAATTTGCACCAGTTGGAAATTCATGTATTGTGGGCTTTTTAGTCGTAATATGTTGTTTCCCCCAACCTTCAATTCCTGGCGTATTTCAAGAGTTTGTACCCTGTTTTACTATTTGTTCAAACCAGTGCGTGTTTTACACTACATGCTCCAGCTTTGACTTGCTGAAACATGTGGAACAAAGGAAACTCACACGACTCGCGCAGTCACGCTGAAAGCAAGCCTTACCTTTCATCTTTCACCTCCATCCCTCCATTCTCATTCAACTTAGTTTTCCAACCCTCTATAATATTTAATTGTTTTTGTGTCCCGAGCCCTCTTGGGACCATGTGAGAAAAAACAAAGGTTTAGATATCATATGGGAGATGATTACAATAAAAGCGTATCTAGGCGAGATGTTGAGGGCCCTTAAACAAATAGGAAAGGCCACCAACACGACCTTGTAATGCCTTTTGACACGCAATCTTCGATTGCTTTCCCATTTTTTAAGAGGATAAGATTCTTCTTTCCAATATTAAATTGGCACAGAAGTATTAGAATTAACAATAAACAAAACATCTAACAGACTCGACCACGCAACTATAGCCATGCAAAGTGCGAAAGCCACCCAAACTAAAAAGCACCCAAAGTATTCATGAACACAAGAACAAAGCGAAAGACATCAAATAAATAAAGTTTAAAAAAGGAGCACACATAGTCTTTTGTTTCAAAGGAGCACACTTAAGGATCTTATGGTCACCGCAAATCATTTTTTTTTTTCTTTTCCTTTTTTTAGTCATAACAGCTCATGTCACCTCAAATCACTTAGTTCAAGCCTAAGGTCGCTTTTCCATGCCAGACAGCCTAAAAGCAGCCATCCTACTGGGGAGTTCCTCACGAGCTGTGTCTGCTAGCTCAGTGGCGGAGCCAGAAACCCAATTAATGGGGGGCAAATTTTTTAAGGAAAAATAACAAAAAAAATTTTTTTTTACTCCTTAATGCAAAAAAAGTCTTAAGAGTATAAATAAAAAATTAAGGACTAAAAACACTAAAAATATTGAAATACACGTACCGTACTATTTGCTGATACTGAGAGGTGACATTAAAGATTAAATTCTTGTTGTTCAATACACCAATAGAGCACCAACTAATCACACAAACAAAAGTATTTATATATATATATATATATATATTCTTTGTAAAACAAAACACATAAATGAAATAAAATATTTTCAGCAATATAACTTTTTACTTCCATAAATGAAGTACTTATTTTTGTTGCTAGAAATGATGTGCCCTATGCTCAATAAGTCCTGCTGAATTTATTGGGATATGTAAAAAGAAAACATAACACATAAATGAGAAAAATAAACAATTACTGTATTTCTATTATTCTTGAAAGAAACAATAGCAAAACGAAGCATATTGGAAAAAGAAGCCAAATTATCCAAAGTTCAAAAAGAATCCAGGTTCCAATGGCATAAAAATACTTCTCACCCTTGCTATAGTTTTTTTTAGTGTGACAGTACTATTTAACACGGGCTTCTCAAGAGTGGAATCTCTATCAACAATAAAATAACCCGAAATTGCAAGGAGGAAATACATACTTGGTAAATGATAATAGAAAAAAAAATTTGGACAAAAAGTTCAATTTTAACATCCAAATAACTATTCTACTCCCCTTACAAAATGAGAAAACAGAAAAATCGTAGTTCAAAGTGCCCATTACCTGGCTAAATTAATGGCTAAAATTTTGAAGAAATAGATTTATAACTTGATCCAAACGTCACAAATTACAATGGAAAAGAAGTTCCACATTTAGAGAAAGACAATTAAAAACAAGTTAATCTCATGTGCTATGAAAAATCAGACCTAAACAAACAAAAGATAGATGAAAATGAGTCTTACTTCAACTTTGGATTTTCATAAATTGTGGAGAAGTCAGACATGTAAAATTAGATGATGATAGTGACAATAAAATGATATAACCAATGATTCTCTAGTAAGTAAAGATGGACACGCAGCACACTTAAATAATTGAATTATCACTTATCCAACAAGAGCACACCACCCCCTTTCTCAGTATTTGCGATATCCAAATTCTCAACCAAGTCCAACATAAAAGGCAAAAGAACAAAAAAAAGCAGTACTAGAATAGTGAAAACATCTATTTCAATGATTACAACACACAACGATTATCAGGACTCAGGAGATGTATATGAAATATTCGTCGCAAAATTCACGACAATGTCGACAAGTTAATGTAGGATTTCAAGTTTTGACATAAATAAATATATCTCTGCTTATTCTTTTAATTTGATTTTGAGGTATTGGGTTGCTTGGGTTTTAAGGGGGGCGGGCTGATTAATCTAGGCAGGCAAGGGGGGCAAGTATAATTTTTATTTGGCCAAGGGGGGCAAACATAATAAAAATAAATAAAAAATAAAAAAAGACATGTAAAAAAAAAAATTGGGGGGAGCCAACCGGGGCAATGGCCCCGGTTCGCCCCCCCTCCCTCCGCCTGTGGCTAGCTTTGAAAGAGATGTTGCCGCTCTCCCCTTAGCCTTATATGGACATACAACAAAAACAGATCAATAGGAATCAGTGTTAAGAAAACAAAATATACCTGCCAACCACATCAATATTCAGAAGATGCAATCGTCTACAATCAGAAACATCCACATATTGGAATAACACTTAAGAACTGCAAGAGAGGATCCCAAACATCTGAATGCACCAGCTAAAAAAGGCCTAAAGAATGCTTGGCAATCTGACAACTCTCATTATAATGACCAAATTATAACAGATAATGACAACTGAAGTGTGATAAAAAAAAGGTCAAAATGGTGTGGACACCGGATACAGAAAGCCTATAGCCATGTTTATGAACACAGATGCCGAAAGGAAGTTCACCCAATGATCATGTGGCTGGCTGAGTACAGCTGAAGATGAATGGATGATTTTATGCTATTATGTTTCTTATTCATTAGGCTCTTATGCTTTGAATTATGTTGTTAAGAGTACATTATGAACAGTCGACGTGATACCTTGATAACTTGCAGCATATACATAGGACTTATTGAAACTGGTACATCATTGTTTAATCCTTATCTCAGACATGCTAGAACTTTAATGGAAAAGACCGGGGGTAATCATAAGCGACACAGCTGAGATGTAAGGAAAAGATGTTCTGAGCTTAAACGTACTGTCAGACAACTTACATATAGTGTTGGGACAGCTGCAACAAGGCTAGTAAATGCCACGGAAGTCTGCACACATTAAAATCATTCTGTGATTACCAATAAGAACAGATTTAGCATTTATCATAGTGAGCTCAATAAAATTGAAGCTTCCTATTTAAGCTTCCAAGCATGTCTGGGAAAAATAGCACACTCAACGACTCTTGCAATAATAAGTCACAGCATAATCCAATCACACACACCAATTATTACAAGTAAGTCAAGTCCTTGTGTCGCACCCATCCAGTCTTTTCTCAGAAAACGGAGAACTATCACAGGAAAGTTATCAACTAATTCTAACAAACAACTCCCTGTAAATCAGAATGGAACAAATAACCCATCCTCTGATTTCTGCAACAAGAATCATTACCACCTACTATTCCTCCGTCCCTCCCTACCTCTCGGCTCTCTCTCTCCCCCTTCTTTTGCATAGGAAAAAGAACAAAAGGGGGGAATCTTTAGCACATCGTCCAGTCCCTTGTAACCGCCCTATACCAGGAGTTGCTGCTTTCTTGTTTTTAACGGAATAGGACATCTCACACCTAAAAACAAAATTGATCGTTAAGAAGTGCTAAGGCCTGTTTCGATGTTCCACAAGGAAAGTTTTCATGTTTTTTGGACAGTCTTTTTCAAAAATGCATTGTTGTTACTAGGGAAAGTCATCCAAATTGCAATAACCACCACAATACACATCAGAAAATTAAAAAAGTTTCCATCAATAAGTTCCTTACAGTGAACCCTAAGCTGCATCTTATTTTAATAGCTCCATTAAAGGCGATGGATTTGAACTTCCACTAAAATGGAGAACTAAACTGAGCTACAAATCCTAATGGGACACCAAGCATCCGTTAAGCAAACAAGAACACTCCAAAGATATTCAAAGCTACGAGCTTAAAAAACAACATGTCATCCTCAAAACCAAAATTTTCTCCTACCGTGCAAGCAATGAACGCCAGAAGAAAGAAAGCTTGGTCACTTAAGCTCAATTTGGCACCCGGCACGACGTTGGCCGGAACACTGGCGCTCCCTACTTGCACATTCCAACAACTTTGAGCGTTTTCATCATCAACAAATTCTTCACTCGAAACCTCCGCCGACCCACGATCTCTAATTGGGCATCGATGTTCCAGCGGCAGGTGGGCCGCAAAAAGAAACCAATCTAGACGGCTTGGACTTGGAAGCTAAGGAGGTAATGGTGGGAAAAGAAAAAGATTTTGCGAGGTATATGTTTGGGATTTTTGGCTTAGAGGAGGTATGGGCAGGAAGTGGAGGAAACGGGCGTGAGGAATTAATGATTACAAGAACAGATTTCCTTGCGAACTCGGGGAGTTGGGAATACTACCACCAACAAAAATACCAATCATTGAACTTGGTGGTATGCCGAATATGAAGAGGGTTTCAAGAATACTCGACAGATTCTAGAGGTCTCGTACCTTGGATGTCACCACAATTGGATTGGCGAGAAAAATGTGCCCTCACTGCAACTCGATAACTTCACATTCCGTCCCCCGTGTCTGTTAGCCTCTCAAATAATATGCCTATTTTTTGTCTTTTTATTTATATTTGTCAAACTAAAAGAATTTTTATTTTATTTTATTACAGTCGTACATGATTATCGTTCCAAATTTGTCGAAATTAGATTACAATTCGGAGATAATAGCTCGTGTAATATTTAATATTGTCTAAATTAATTACATCAATCAATACATAATCTTTTTCTAAATTAGACTATTTAATTAAAAAAAATTGAAAACAAGTTCAGTCCATCCCCTTATTGTAATAAAGAAAAAAGAAAAAAAATACCTCTCGGGCCCCCGGACAATTGATATATCATTTCAGTTCATCCACTTATTGCAAACAAATAACAAATGAAAAAAATAATACACAACCCACGTATGATTGATATATTGACACATTATACAGCTATTAAATTTGTGGCATCTCGTCTATCAACTCTCACTTGTATGCTTACACATTCTATATTAATTTGAACAAAAATTAATATTTTGAGTAAGTAAAATAATGAATTATTTTTTCAAAAAAATATAATAGTAAAATAATTTTAAGGATAAAATCGTTGTTTTATTAAAAAAATATTAATTTTCGCCCAAATTAAACGTGGAGATTGCAAGGATATCATAGTGGTAGTTGAGAAACAAAATATAATTAAATTAATATTTTGAAGTATAAAGTTTTAAAATTTTAATAGTCAATAGTGAAAAGTATATTTAATTTAAGAAAAATATTGTTTTTGAAAAAAAATAAATGAGAAACGTGGAAGAATATAAGAGAATTGGCCAAGCTAGCATTGGGCTTCCAAAGAAAGTCTAAGTTCGTTAGACGAAAGGGAAAAAAAAAATCACATTGAAACTTTTTGGTTGCTCTGTGCTTTGGGAGTCCCGAAACCTGCGCTTTCCCAGGCTTTGTCCATAAGCCCACTTAGGCAAGGGACCTTTTTTGTTTTCCAGGTCATAACGCGACGGACAACAACACACGGAATACACACCAAAAAGGGAAAGAGCACATAGAGTGGCAATTCAGCCCATCGAAATGTGTAGCAACCAACGAGGGCCCAACCCACAAAAAGAAAAGACTTGGAAAAAAGTTAGGGAAGAAAATTAAGGGAATGGCAAGAGCCAAGAGGAACGTACTATGATGGAGGGAGGGGCTCACGAAGGGGATTGGGGAGGAAAGAACTTTCTGATAATCTGGAGGGAATTAAGTTCTCAAATCTCAACGTAGAAATGCCTCGTTAATAATTTGCTTCACCAATTTAGGCCTCTTATTATCGGTGCCATTTACCAAAGTTCGTGTTATAGAAGTGGTGGCCATGGCTAAATGTTACCTTTTCCTAGCGGCAGTTTTCACTGAATTTTATCTTACTTTTTTTGTCTCCTTTGTTAGCTCGTAAGAGACATATTTCATGCAGTGATTTGCAAAAAAAGAGTTTCTGGTAAGAAAATAATCTAAAGTAGGTTTAACAAGAAGAAAAAAAAAATATTTTACGTACAAAGCACAAAATATTAACAATATATGTTTGAGTATGGAAATTTTGGTATTGGGGTTTGTGAAATATTATAAAGTAAAGATATTTTATGGGAGTTGGTGAAAAAATGAAGAGAAAGAAGATTTTTAATAAATATTATAATAATAAATAATTATGTGATTAATTTTCTAGGGACAATTATTTGGGGTTCAAACAAGTATATATCTATAGATCTTTTACAACCTTAACACATGAAATTACTGATCACTCGACAATAATAGCTTGAAGTGTTGGCAAAAAAGAATTCAAAGTACTTAATCTAAAAGATATATTTAACAAATAATTAGAGGTTAAAAAATCTAAGTTAGAAATGATTACCCCATGTACAGTCTGTCGACATAGCACTAGCTAGGAGCTTAACGCGTCAAATTACGAATCAGTCAACAAATTAATATTAATTAGTGCCTGCTTAATTAAAAGGCCATCCATCCATCCCCACCGGCCCCCTCACGCACACTATAGTTCATTGATTACCAATTGGAAATGTAATTCCTTTCATGTCACGTCTCCGGCCACTCAAAATATAGCAATGGTCAAAAGACATACTCTAACATTTATTTTTCTTCTACTTTTTAATTTTCCTACCCATTAATTAATATTGTACCCTTGGGGTGCATATATGTTGCATTAACACCTAACTACAAATCATGACTACTTTTGACGTGCCTTAATATTCAATATCCCTCACCACCTTACGAGGGTGATCATGAGGTCGCAAGTAATTTGTCTTAGTGCGGTGCTAAGAACCCAGTCATCCGATTCAAAGGCATGCAATTGAAAATCATGAAAAGGCCGGGGGAATGGAACAATATGGCAGGAAGCTAAATTTATTCTAATATATGAAATTGAATAAATATCATATATAATTGTTACTGCACTTAAAGGTGCTGCGGCAACCAATTAGGAATCTATTGGTGTTGCTCTTAATTCTCTCTTTTTCCCAGGTTGTAGCTGGTTCCAATGGAACATGATTTTGATTTTATAGGTCTATAATGCGCTACAATGTCCGGTTTATAAGAGGTAATTTGCTTAAAAAATATTTGAGAAATTGGCGATCCATGATTTGAGTCTTTCAATTTAGGTTAACGTGTGAACAAGTCAAGCCCTAGTCCCCGGACTCTGGAGCCGTGGACATGGGCTGTGGAGATAAGATATTATCGAGCAAAAATTATATATACTCTTTAACGTGTGAACAAGTCAACATAAGAATGTATCAACTAAAAAATTTGGATCAGAAACGTTAATATATTGAAAGTGATAATTTTACAGTTCAAACTGTAATTAGTTATTATTTGAACGGAGAATCATGGACGTTAATAAATTAGGCCATCAACATGCTTCATAATTGATAATTATGGGATGGGCACTCATATGAATTATTTGCATTGAGACAAACTTCCAAACTCAAGGTGGGCGGACCATTAATAAGACTTCTTTAATTTATATAGTCTTTAATTATGAAGTCCACCAGGTATTCTTCAATTTTTAATTTAAACGAGGCCTACTCTACCTTCCAACATTAATTAATGACTATTTTCACTCCACAAATACTCCAGTGGAGCGCGCATAACCAACCCAAAACCGATTGAATTTTGCACGGGTCGTAATTCTATGGCCTCCTGCGTCAAAGTTCAAACAGTCGTCAATGGAGCCGATCGTGCAACCAATCTTTTCTCACTGAACACATGCCTAATTTACAGAAACCAAGTCCCACCTTTATATATTCAGATCTTGTGTGGAAGGCCAAGTATCCTCCCTAAACGGCCTTCACCTCATAACCAAAATGGCTGGCACCCACACCTTCACTTCTATAGCTCATCTCCTCTTGCTTTTTTCCTTCTGTCCACTGGGACTTCCCTACGCACAAGCTGCTATAGAGCCCGCTTCAGCCACTGACACCCAAACTTTCAGATGCTCGGAGATGGAGAGGAAAGCACTTCTCAGCTTCAAACAAAGCCTCCTAGACCCATCAGGTCGCCTCTCATCTTGGGTTGGCGAAGATTGCTGTAAATGGATTGGTGTTGGCTGCGACAGCAGGACAGGACATGTCGTCATGCTCGACCTCAAAAACACACTTCCAAGAGCCAGATTTGATGACGAATATGAATGGAGAGAAGCTCTCAACATGTCGTCCTTGGGGGTAAGATAAGTCCTTCTTTACTGGATTTGAAGAATTTGAGTTACTTGGACTTGAGCCTCAATGATTTTACTGGAAACAAAATTCCCGAGTTTTTGGGTTCCCTCGAAAGTTTGAGGTATCTCAACCTCTCTTTCTCTTTCTTTGCCGGAATTATTCCTCCTCATCTCGGGAATCTATCGAGGCTGCAATATCTAGACCTTGAATCATTTTATTATTTTGGAGGATTGGATGTCAAAAACCTAAAGTGGCTTGTTGGTCTTCGTTCTCTTAAGTACCTCAATTTGGGGAATGCAAATCTCACGAAAGTGCCAGATTGGCTTCAGGCAGTCAATACGCTCTCTTCCTTGTTGGAGTTACACCTAAGCGGGTGTGGACTCGTTAGTCTTCCTCACTCTCTTTCTCCCATCAACTTCACAATGCTTCCAGTCCTTGACCTCTCTTTCAACAATTTCAACTCCTCCATACCTCACTGGCTGTCAAATATGAGTGAGCTCTCGATACTTAATCTTGCCGAAAATTCCCTCCGAGGTGCCATTCCCGAAGCATTTGCGGATCTAGATTCTTTGCAAGAGCTTGATCTTTCACATAATTCTTTCACTGAAGGTCCCTTCCCCGTTGGTCTGGGAAATTTAACCCACTTGCGCAAATTGGATCTATCTTACAACAATATCCACGGAAAAATCCCTAGTTCATTTGCTAAACTTTGCAACTTGCAAACATTTGATCTGTTCTCCAACAGCATAAGTGGGGAGATAAATGAGTTTGTGGACGGTTTGTCTCGATGTTCCAAAAGCGTCCTAGAATTCCTCGATTTGGGCGATAACAGATTGCTTGGAGGCAAATTGCCATATTCAATAGGAGCACTTCAGAAGTTGCAAATACTCGACTTCTCATCCAATCAAATGAGTGGAACCATTCCCAAGAGCATCGGAAAACTTTCAATGCTAGTTGTAATGGTTGTTAGTGAGAATTTTTGGGAAGGTGTCTTAACTGGAGCTCATTTTCAGAATCTCACCCGTTTAAAATACCTACACTTGTCTATGTCCGAGAACTCGACGTTGGTTTTAGATATGCAACATGATTGGGTCCCTCCTTTTAAGTTGGACGTTCTTTTCTTACAACACGTGTCTATCAGCCCAAGTTTTCCAGCATGGCTTCAAACTCAAAATGGACTCTGCTATCTTAGCCTCGAGGACGTGGTTATTTCTGATCCGATTCCTGAAAACATTGAGAAACTGTGGCCCAATTTAAGAGTTTTGAATCTCGCTTCTAATTCTATTATTAGCGAAATTCCCCGCTCTGTTGGAATCCTGAAGAACTTAAGAGTTCTACGCTTGAGAAACAATTACTTGTCTGGAGAATTGTTCCCTCTTCATTGGGAAGATTTAAATAACTTATTTTTCTTAGATGTATCAAATAATAATATATCTGGAAATCTCCCAAGTTCGATGGGATGCTTGACTTCATTGAAGTATTTATCATTGAGTAAAAATCATCTTGAAGGCCAGCTCCCTTCTTGGTTTAGAAACTATACAAACTTGGAAACCCTTGACCTTGAAGGAAACAATTTTTCCGGAAACCTTCCAGCATGGATAGGGAAAAGCTTATCAACTTTGTTGAGGTTAAACTTAAGATCCAACTGGTTTGTCGGTGATTTACCACAAGATTTATGTCTTCTTTCCAAACTTAAGATCTTGGACCTTGCACAAAATAGTTTGTCAGGAGTAATTCCTCACTGTTTAGGAAGCTTGGGTAAGAAAGACAACAATGGTGCGAACTCTATTTGGGTGGAAATGGAGCTGGTTTGGAAAGGAAGAGAATATCTATATGAGGATTCAAATATTAATTTTGTCTATTCCATGGACCTTTCAAATAATAATCTATCAGGAGAAATACCTGAGGATATAACCAACATCTCTCCGTTAGTCAACCTAAATCTATCAATGAATCGTCTAACTGGAAAAATTCCCAAGGGAATTGGGAATTTTCACCAGTTGGAATCCCTTGATCTTTCAAGAAATACACTTTCTGGTTTTCTACCTCAAGAATTGTCTTCTTTGACTTTCTTAAGTCATTTGAATTTGTCATTCAATAACTTCTCTGGGAAAATTCCATCTGGGAATCAACTTCGAACACTCAATGACCCATCCATGTACGAAGGAAACTCCTTACTCTGTGGACCTCCTCTTTCAACAAAATGTCCATGGGAAGGAGATGATCCCCATGCAATGCCAATTGACCGCGTTGGAAGAAGAAAAAAGATTGGAGATGAAGTTGAGGAGGTATCATTCTACATCAGCATGGTAGTGGGCTTTATTGTTGGATTTTGGGGAGTTCGCGGTACACTCGTTGTTAAGAGATCATGGAGGAAAGCTTATTATCAAGGATTTGAGAGTTTGAAGGGGAGGATGGTTTTCTTCATGACGGACAAAGTTATTCGTTGTCTAGGGAAGATCAAGTATGATAGAACATGAGACAATGGGCAAGGCAGGATATCTTAATCTGTTTATCATGTATTGTGTGCTTTTTAGTCGTAATATGTTGTTTCCCCCAACCTTCAATTCCTGACGTATTTTAAGAGTTTGTACCCTGTTTTACTATTTGTTCAAACCGGTGCGTGTTTTACACTACATGCTCCAGCTTTGACTTGCTGAAACATGTGGAACAAAGGACACTCACACGACTCACGCAGTCACGCTGAAAGCAAGCTTCAACTTTCATCTTTCACCTCCATCCCTCCATTCTCATTCAACTTAGTTTTCCAACCCTCTATAATATTTAATTGTTTTTGTGTCCAGAGCCCTCTTGGAACCATGTGAGAAAAAACAAAGGGTTGGATATCATATGGGAGATGATTACAATAAAAGCATATCTAGGCGAGATGTAGAGGGCCCTTAAACAAATGAGAAAGGCCACCAACACGACCTTGTAATGCCTTTTGACACACAATCTTCGATTGCTTTCCCATTTTTTAAGAGGACAATATTCTTCTTTCAAATATTAAATTGGCACAGAAGTATTAGAATTAACAATAAACAAAACATCTAACAGACTCGACCACGCAACTATAGCCATGCAAAGTGCGAAAACCACCCAAACTAAAAAGCACCCAAAGTATTCATGAACACAAGAACAAAGCGAAAGACATCAAATAAATAAGGTTTAAAAAATGACATAAGGAAGTGGAAGAGACAAAACGCTACTACTCGCCAACTAAAAAAATATGAATTGCTAAAGAGACAGAAAAAGCCGGGTTTTTTGAAGTAACCAAGCAGGAAGATTTTTGTTGTGGATGAACCTCTCATTTGGATTTTTGTCAGAGGATAACAGGATTGTGGTCTGGTTTGTACAATTTACTAATTTATTAGCTTAAAAATTAGATGTCTGAACGAACATAAATTGAAAATTGTTGCGAAAATAAAGTTTCATCTTAAACCTAATAGATAAGTTAAGACTAATTAGTTGTCGTACTGTTGTTGTGGTCACGGCTCGTCCAATAAACCTTAACTTCAGTTGAAATCGAATTGCTACATTAGGTACTCCTTCCCTCTATCCTGCTAAAAGAAAAAACGCATTTTTGTCTAAGAAGGATGAATATCAAGACCTACAGGGGTTTCCTTGCAAACCAAAACGCATTTTTGAAGAAGAAGAAGAAAGACTGAAGTTGTCTCGAGTGAGTGACTTGGGTTGTTTTGACCCAGGTCACCTTTTTTTAAAAAAAAGAAAAAAAAAAACACGGCTCAAACGCTACCGTTTCAGTCCTGGATTATTTTTAAAAAAATGTTTAAATTGAAAATTCTAGCATTTCTGACAAAATTTCTGGCTCTGTATTTGATTGGAAAATTTTCAAATATGGGATTTCGTTCCGGTACCAAAATAGGCCGGAACCGGTGCCGGAATCCCGAGACCAAAACTGGATAAAATTCTCACCCTTAATCCAATTAATGATGAGTTTGTGCGGTAGAGGAAATGGTAATTGAACAAATGAAGTTAAATCACTTATCAAAACAGTAAATAACAAAAAGTAGAGATGGGTATTTAAAGCGAGATTACCATTGAGGAGACTGTAGCAGTAGCCGTATTGGTATTACTATCCAGAAGCAGTGGAATTTGGGCTAGGATTTACGGGGAGCTCAAGGGCGGCAAGGGCAGCCTCTTAAAGTCTTGAGCAGCGAGCTTAGCAGCGTCTTTCGTGTCTAGAAGGGCTCCACTATCCCTCTTCGAATTGCCGAAGCCACTTCTCTCTCTTTGATCTCATCGACTTCGCCATTGTTGTTCTTCTTCTTTCTCTTCTTCATCTTCTTCTTTACACACACACACACTCTCTGTTTAAGAAGCAGAACGTTTACCCATTAAGATTAGGCCACAGGAGGCCTTGTCAAGCTCTGGGCAAGTAAACATAGGTACTGTGCAACAAAGAATTGAGTCCATTTCCGGTTTATCAGAACCAAGTACATTTCCAAAAGGAAGATCTATTTATGTTACAGAAGGAAGCCTACGTACGTTAATAACCTACAGGTGTAGAGTTGTAAAAAGAATAAGGGTAATTAACTCATAGCATTCCACAATATGACTGAAAATAGAATGAAAGGAAAGCATTCTTTCTTTTTTTCTTTTTTGGTCTTTTGTTTCAAAGGAGCACACTTAAGGATCTTATGGTCACCGCAAATCTTTTTTTTTTCTTTTCCTTTTTTTAGTCATAACAGCTCATGTCACCTCAAATCACTTAGTTCAAGAGTAAGGTCGCTGATTTCCATGCCAGACAGCCTAATAGCAGCCATCCTACTTGGGAGTTCCTCACGAGCTGTGTCTCCTAGCTTTGAAAGAGATGTTGCCGCTCTCCCCTTAGCCTTATATGGACATACAACAAAAACAGATCAATAGGAATCAGTGTTAAGAAAACAAATTCGAATATGGAATATTCCTTCCAGAAACGACATATTTCGTCCAACTTAATAGAATATTCTCTGATGATGTTACCGGCGTTAACGGTTACCGTTACCGTTAACTCGGGTGAGTTGACTCGTCTAACTCGATCCGACTCGGCATGACTCTTCTAACTCGATCCGACTCTGCATGACTCGTCATAACTCGTCGAGTTGACTCGAAGACTCCGTCCAACTTGGACTGTACAATTCACCCCGGGCACGTGGGAGCGCGTGCCGCACGTGCAAGCACGTGTATCCACGCGCCTTCTACCTCCCGATCGCGTGGTGGCGCGTGAGCCATTCTTTCGGCTGCTGGAGGCGCGTGGGGAGAGTGGACAGACGCCTATACACTTCTATTGGCGCGTGGAGGCGCGTGCAGTGTCCATTTGACCTCTGATTTATACCTTTGTGCTCGTCTCGTCGCGTAGAATTGCCAACTAGTTCCAAAATTATATTTGGACATGGATTTGGTCTTGGCCGAATACAAAATCGAAAATTTCGGCCACCTACCGGCCTCTGATACCACTTGTTGGGAACATAACTGCTCTGATACCACTTGTTGGGCACGGAACGAAAAAACATTAAACACAAGGAGACAAATATTTAATGTGGTTCGGCAACTGCCTACGTCTACGGAGGAGAGTATTTTAATTTCACTCGCAGAACCAAAAATTTACAAACTCTCAACTCAGAGGTACACTTTTTATCTCCACCTACGGGTGCTCTACATCAGAGAGTCACAACGAACTCATTTACAGAAGTTCGTATTTATAAAGACAAAATGTTGTGAAGTGAGGAAAATCTTCAAGATTTGCGGCTTGCAAATCTTCTCCGGTGCATTTAATTCTGTCAGAGGTAGCTGAAAGCTGTCAAGATGTTTGCAAATCCTCTCCTTTCACTGCATTAACTCCTGAGAAATACCAAGATTTGTGGCTCGCAAATATTTTTTTTCGATGCCTTAACTCCTCTGTCGATGCAGCTGAAAACAAGCATGATTTGCGGCTCACAAATCTTGACATTTGTGACAGCCGCAAATCATGACTTTGGGTGGCGTGGATCTATACGCCAACACTTGGAAGCTAAGGAGGTTATGGCGGGCAAAGTAAAAGATTTTGCGAGGTATATGTTTGGAATTTTTGGTTAGAGGAGGTATGAGCAGGAAGTGGAGCAAACGGGCGTGAGTAGTTAATGCTTACAAGAGCAGATTTCCTTGCGAACTCGGGGAGTTGGGAATTCTACCAACAACAAAAATACCAATCATTGAACTTGGTGGTATGCCGAATATGAAGAGGGTTTCAAGGATACTCGACAGATTCTAGAGGTCTCGTACCTTGGATGTCACCACAATTGGATTGACGAGAAGGATGTGCCCTCACTGCAACTCTACTTCACATTTCGTCCCCCGTGTCTGTTGGCCTCTCAAATAATAGGCCTATTTTTTGTCTTTTATTTATATTTGTCAAACTAAAAGAATTTTTTTTTATTACAGTTGTACATGATTATCGTTCCAAATTCGGAGATAATAGGTCGTGTAATATTTAATATTGTCTAAATTAATTACAACAATCAATACATACTCTAGTACCAATTCTTGGCCCACGGACAATTGATATATAATTTCAGTCCATCCTTTTATTGTAAAAAAGAACAAACGAACTGTTGGAAGTCCCACATTGCTAGAGAAACTAGTCAATGTGCTCCTTATAAGGTTGTGACATCCCTCACTCCTCAAGGCGTCTTTTGGAGTTGAGTTAGGCTCACCTTTCACATATTGTGTAAAGTCTAATATGGTATCAAAGCAAAATTCCTAATTTCTGGTCTACCGTCACCCATTTCCACGTGTTGGCTCGGATGTCCTCCCGCCACACGTGAGGGGGCGTGTTGGAAGTCCCACATTGCTAGAGAAACTAGTCAATGTGCTCCTTATAAGGTTGTGACATCCCTCACTCCTGAAGGCGTCTTTTGGAGTTGAGTTAGACTCACCTTTCACATATTGTGTAAAGTCTAATAAAAAATATACAACCCACATATTATTGATATACTGACAAAATATACAAATTATGGATTTTGTAACATTTATTCTATCAACTATCAACTACAATCTTTGTGTACTTACACCCTTATTTTTAATTAAGACAGAAATTGATATTTTGAATAAGTAAAATGAAGAATTATTATTTTTAAAATATAATAATATAAAATTGTGATTTTATTGAATAAAATTATCAATTTCCGTCTAAATTAATATTGATATTTAAGCTCATAAAAATGGCGACCAGTACTCTCTATAAACTCTTGTTGATCTTTTTCTATTTCTTTTTCTCTTCGAAGCACACCGCTGCCAGTAGTTACATCTTGTGTTCCAATTTTCAATGTACTCGAAACCTTTGTCAAATAATTTTCCCTTGGTGCAAACTTGCAGACATTCCGTGAAAAATAGCCCCTGCCCCCTGGCATACACATCAGCTGCAAGTTCATAGCATCCAGCAAGGAAAAAGCACTCCCCGGCCTTTTCTAGCTCAGATTCTCCGCATTTTTCTAAGTAAAGCCTGCCTGCAACGATCAGAAGTCTAAAATTTACGAAGCCGGGCTACGGACCTGGGCGACGGTGTGGGGGCTAACGCGGGTAATCTCGAACTTTGAATCGGAATTCGCGAACTTAAAATTTCTGTAAAACGGGTCGTATTGCAAAGTTGATCATATTGCAAAATAGAGTATTATAGTTTTTCGGATAATCTCATTTTAAATAATGTTGCGCATTCTGGGTCTTTGAATTGTGAATATTCGATTCTAACCGTGGCTTAGCACTCATCAGCATAATATTCAATATCATAATAACAGAATTCTTCAAGATGGTAGGTGTAATTTGTTAGTAATTGAGGAGTAAAGTATAACGAAAATAATATTTTTAAATTTTAGAATTTTAATAGTCATTTGTAAAAAGTATATTTAATTTAAGAAAAAATATTGTTTAAAAAACAAAACAAAAAAGGGAAGTTGGAAGAATATAAGAGACTTGCCCAAGCTAGCATTGGGTTTACAAAGAAAGTCCAAGTTCGTTATAACAAGGAAAAACTCATCAAAGATACAAGTGTCAAGTACTGAAACTTTTTGGTTGCTTTGTGCTTTGGGTGTCCGGAAACCCCGCTTTCCCTTCGTCCATAAGCCCAATTAGGCCAGGGATTTTTTTTGGTTAAATACATTCTCTCTCCTTATTTTTGGGGTCATTTACACTTTGCAACATGATATTATATTTTTGAGACATTGGACTCATTATCTTTAATATTTTTATAATGTAGACCTCGTGCCCAATTTGACCGTCTAAATTGATGGATTTCTTCAACACATGAATTGGTCGACTGCTTCAAGTTACCTTTGTAGTGGTCGACTGGCTCATCATGCCTCTCATGTTACCTATGTAGCGGTCGACTGGCTCATCATGAATTCTCATGTTACCATAAGCCGAGAATTCAGCCATGAGCCAGTAGACGTCTTGAGGAATTCGATTGCATTCCGCCTCCGACTAACAATTGTGGAGACATGAAGAAACCTTGTGTTAAGATCTTGAGAGGTAAGCCAATGAATGCTCGACTTTGATTTCCACAGTAGTTCCTCTTTCCTTTGCTCCTTGATTAGAGCTTTGCGCAGATTTCCCTCTAATAAGCAATTTTGATTGTCAGCCGATTGCCCTTGGATGTATTACAGCTCCTTGTGGAGGCGCTGAATATTATTGTGGAGGTTCCCAACACGTTCTTTATTCCATTCTCACAATGATGCTTTAGTGCTTTTGATTTTTTTACAGTCTCATTGTAGGAGAACTTGAATAGAGAATGTTTCAAGCCTCTTATACTACTTTTTGACAATCTGCCTCCTGTAGCCAAAACTCCTCAAAACGAAAAGAAATCGCTAGTGCCCTACTGCCACCATCAGTATCAATTATCAAATTTGAATGATCAAAGGATGTGATAGGAAGATTAGTCACAGAGGCACATGGAAACAATCTACGCCAATCTACAGTGGCAATGCCTCTATTCAACTTTTTACGAATGTTAGCCTGACCCTATCGACAGTTTGTCCAGGTGTATTGCAAACCCATAGAGCCCAAATCTATAAGTCCCATCTGATTTATAAACATCCAAAGATCACCGACCAAAGATGAAGCAAAAACTCGACCTCAAAAACCCACTTCCAATAGCCAAATTTGATGACGAATATGAATGGAGAGAAGCTCTCTCAACCTCTCTCTCTTTCTTTGCCGGAGTTATCCCTCCTCATCTTGGGAATCTATCAAGGCTACAATATCTCGACCTTCAATCATCTTCTTATTCTAAAGGATTGGATGTCAAAAACCTAAAGTGGCATGTTGGTTTTCGTTCACTTAAGTACCTCAATTTGGGGCTTGCAAATCTTAGGAAAGTACGAAATTGGCTTGAGGTATTTAATACGCTCTCTTCCTTGTTGGAGTTACACCGAAGCATTTGCAGATCTAGATTTTTTTTGCAAGAGCTTGATCTTTCATTGAATTTTTTCATTGAAGGTCCCTCCTTACATGACACGCACTGCCAACACACACGTGGAGAGCTACCGGACTACCACTGCAGCAGTAGTACTGCTGATCCTTCTCTAATACCGACGCCAATAACCAACACCACTCCTTGTCAGCCGAAACCAATTGTTGGTCATGTGTCAAATTGCAGGAGAAGGTGTTTCAAGATGCTATATATAAGACCAAAGCAACCACATTATCGGTGGACTCATATATGTATTCTTCCAACAAATTCTAATCATGCTCCGAACTATCGGCAATATGCAATCCTAGTCTGATAATGTAAAAAAGCATTATTAACAGATGTGTAGAGAATCTTTAAGACAGGAAATTAAATGGACGTTGGCCACGTAATCCATATCCTTGCATTCATCATTATTTATTTATTTTTACTTAAATACACTTTGTACTACTTTATTTATTTTTGAGATATTTTATTTCCCTAGTTCTGGTCCCTTCGATTTGTACCTTTGTTTATCTTTCAGTCAAAATGAAATGAAGTATCAATTACTAATTATGCATGTGACTCACTTACCCATTCTGCTTCCGATTTTCAAAAATAGGTAGTTACACTTTGTACCCAATATGTTTGGGGTTTCTGACACTTTGCACTCATTTATTTTATTGTTGAGACATTACACCCCTCAACTTCTAGGACTTGTTGATTCGCAATCAAAATGAATGAAAATGTCCGGCACGTACAGAACATGCGGCTTGCTAGCCCATTTTGCTCATAATATTCAAACTGCTATGACGATAACACTATTAATAAAATCTATATTCCGTAATTGACGCATTGATAGATTTTTTACATCCCAACGCAATGCAACACCGTAAAATTCATAGACGCATAACTCAATATTCTTCATTTCTAGCGTGAGTGCAACTGTGATTTGATAGTGGGCCACCAAAGTACTCAAACATTGATTGCAACATGGGGTAGAACTCAGGAGGTCGAATCAATGAAAATGGGAGAGGTTTCGGCAACTAAAAGAACACTTGGAATGTTCCGAGTTCACAGGAAACATACAGGGGAAGACAAGAGACATCAATTACGAGCTTAGGATTTATTAAGGGTGTTCTAATCATAGTAGTTTGAATATCGGGGGCAAGATGAGCAAGTGAGTCATGTGTTTTGCACGTGCTGGACATTTTCGTTCATTTTGACAACGAAATTAACCAAGGGTGCAAATCGAAGGACAATATCTCAAAAATAAAATAAAAAAGGGTGCAAAGTGTCTAACCCGTCAAACCTAATAGGTGCAAAGTGTAATTAATATTTTTTGAATGTCGGGGGCAAAATGGACAAGTTATTTTGCACACGATTGAGATTTCCGTTCGTGTTAACGGATAAATAAACGAGGGGGTGCAAATCCTAAGAACATCTCAGAACCATATGGGTGAAATGTTTCAAAAATAAAAGAATATGGTACAAAATGTGAGACATTCCTTTCCCAAAATCACGTGGGTTCAAAGTATAATTAATTATTTATTTATTTTTATCTAATTGTGATTCTTTTTATCTTCTTGTTCAAAGTGACATTTTTTCTAACATGTGTCAGACATGCCAACAAATGGGCATGTTCATGAATCAGAAACATGAGATATGTATTGTTTGAGAATCTTTAACTTTTAGCCCTCATACTAGCAAAATTTATTAATGTTCCTCTTGAGAGATTTTTTTTTTACAAAAATCGAAGTAAAAAATATGGTTTATTGTTATTATAATTATTATGTTTCTTAATATAATACAATTCTTTCGCGATTAGAGGAAATATTGTTAAGGTAAAAAGTTCACCCTTCCTCCAACATTTTGTTTTATAATAAAAATATTTTTTCAATATTTATCACTAGAGGTCCCTTTAACTGCATGTTTGATAGTTTATGCGGGGCCACCATGCAGTATACTACGTGATTGAGGTTATGTTTGTGTTGTAAAATTTTTGGTATTGAGTTTAGTAAAAAAGTGAAGAGAGGTAATTTTTTATATTTTTTTATGAAAGAGAGAAAGATTATATTGTAGTATTTTATTTGGAGTTGGTGAAATATTTTGTGAAATATTTGGTGCAAACGCAGCCTGAGTATTATGGGCGGCCCACATGGAACATTTTTTTTTCTAAATCCCACATGGAACTTCAAGAGTAATTAATTATATATATACTTGCACAAGGGTCAAAGTACTCCCGTGGATTCTTTGCACTGAAACAAACCTTCAAATTACCCAAAGTGGACGGACCAATAGAGCCAATAGGACTTCTTCTTGATCATTTGGAATAGTCTTTTTCTAGTCCTAATTTTCTTCGTAGTCATGGTCAAGAAAGTTTGCGTATATAGCCAATGGAAGTTGATCTTCTTCATTAGGCACATAGTCCTTAATTTTCTTCGTCGACAACATGATTTATAGCCAAGAAATTTTGCGTACGTGGAGAAAGTCCTTCAATGGTAATTAATTAGTTTGGTACATCTCAATATCTGATCTTAAAGTATGATAGTGCCTCAGAAGGCCTCTGCCAGCTCCCTACACGTACGTTTTAGACTTCTATTTATGTTGTGATCTGCCGCGCCGTGTAAGTAGTTCACGATCGAGTAATGAAACTTGTTTTCATTGGTCATTTGATCTCTTTTTTCCAGCCTTTTTAAGATGGTCATAGTCTATCTATATATCTTAGTTCAAGTCATTTTGTGGTTATCTATGTAACCAAAATTCAAGCCACAAAGGATTGCCTATTGACTTTAACGTAAACGAATAAATCGACTAACATTATTAGGGCTTGACAGGCCCGGACCCCGGCCAGCCTTCCACATCTTTTAGACTTTGGATGTGGCCTTCACCATTTTGTACGCTTGCAGTAATTCACGTTTTGGGAACCCAGATGGAACTCATGATAGGGCAATCTTACGGTACTGCCAGAAGACCAGTAGTGCCGTCAATCTCCGATACCCAAATCCGATGGCGAACGTACGATAATTACCACGGGACTTCTTTTTCATTAGTCTATTTTCTAAAGCCTTTTTTAATTTATCCATCACAGTCCATTTTTCTCTACCCCGCGTTTCCATTTAATTCGAATTG
The DNA here is from genome assembly GCA_963930655.1 of Myrica gale. Classification (NCBI taxonomy): domain Eukaryota; kingdom Viridiplantae; phylum Streptophyta; class Magnoliopsida; order Fagales; family Myricaceae; genus Myrica; species Myrica gale. The sequence continues at coordinate 10,863,397 of OZ005603.1, read as the reverse complement.
TTTCCCTTTTTTTGTTGGATAAGTCGTTGTTTTTGTCATTTAATTCGAAATATAGCTCCACTAGATCATGCAGGCCGACTACAAATTACTTGAAGATTGGTGTCCAGTTATATGAAAGGAAACACTAACCTCTTATCATGTTAGTCTTTGAGTTTCTTTGCATCTTTTCCATTTTAATTTCTGATGTATCCAGAAATGTCAGACTCAAAATATTGTTTCGGCTTCCAGATGGGCCTCTCCAGTCCCTTGTGAACCTTTTCCGGTCCTTCCGTGGACTGTAGTTTGTTGTGCCCAGGTTGTTGGCAATTTTACTCTAGATTTCTGTACTTATATCTACCTTATCAGTCATCCGCTCTTTCTTCATATATATATATATTCATTTTCTATCCCTAGTTTTTGGGATTTTGCTGGTCGTCTTTTACAGTCTGGAATTAGTTTGGCTTTAAGTAAGTTTAACCCTATTCTAACTTTATGAAATGCCAAAAAAAAAAGAGAAAAAGAAACAGATTTACATGAAGTTCGCGCGCCTACCGTGAACTATGAAGTCCACCAGTTGTTCAATTTTTAATATAAAAGAGGTACTTCAGCTACATGCTGTACCTTTCCAACGTTAACTAATTATAACTGTTTGACTCGAGATCATATACTCCGGTGGAGCATAACCATTCCACAACCTATTGACTGCATGCATGGGCAGTAATTCTACCTCCTGCGTCGAAGTTTCAAAGAGCCATTAATGGCGCCGGTGCAACCACTCTTATCTGACTGAACACATGTGACATGCCTAATTGACAGCAAGCAAATCCGGCCTTTATATACTGATCTTGTATGGAAGGCGAAGTATCCTCCCCAACCAATTCACTTCATATATAACCAACATGGTTGGCACCCACACTTTCACCTCCATTTCTCATCTCCTCTTGCTTTTTTCCTTTTGTCCACTGGGAGCTCCCTACCGACAAGCTATAAAGCCCGCTTCAGCTACCAACAGCCAAACTTTCAGATGCTCGGAGGTGGAGAAGAAAGCACTCCTCAGCTTCAAAGAAAGCCTCCTAGACCCATCAGGTCGCCTCTCATCTTGGGTTGGCGAAGATTGCTGTAAATGGATAGGGGTTGGCTGTGAGAACAGGACACAACATGTCGTCAAGCTCGACCTCAAAAACCCACTTCCAGTAGCCAAATTTGATTTCCAATATGAAAGGATAGAAGCTCTCAACAAATCGTCCTTGGGGGGTAAGATAAGTCCTTCTTTACTTGATTTGAAGAATTTGAGTTACTTAGACCTAAGCCTCAATAATTTTGGTGGATACAATATCCCCGAGTTTTTGGGTTCCCTTCAAAGTTTGAGCTATCTCAACCTCTCTTTCTCATTCTTTGCCGGAGTTATTCCTCCCCATCTTGGGAGCCTATCACGGCTGCAGTATCTCGACCTTGATTCATATCATCTACCAAGGCCGAAATATATAGAGTACCCTCATCAAGCATATGATTCTTCATTTATTTTCTCACAAGGATTGAAGGCAAAAAATCTAAAGTGGCTCGCTGGTTTTCCTTCTCTTATGTACCTTAATTTGGGGCATGCAAATCTTGTGAAAGTACCAAATTGGCTTGAGGCGGTTAATACCCTCCCCTCCTTAGAGGAGTTGCACCTAAGCGAGTGCGGATTAGTTAGCCTTCCTAACTCCATTTCTTCCATCAACTTCACAAAGCTTTCAGTCCTTGACCTCTCGCTCAACAATTTTAACTCCTCAATACCTCACTGGCTATCAAATATGACTGAGCTCTCGATACTGAATCTTGCCAATAATTCTCTCCAAGGTGCCATTCCTGAAGCACTTGCTGACCTACATTCTTTGCAAGAGCTTGATCTTTCATCTAATTCCTTCATTGAAGGTCCCATACCTAGTGGTCTGGGAAATTTAATCCACTTGCGAAAATTAGATCTATCTTCGAACCATATCAACGGAACAATTCCTAGTTCATTTGCTAACCTTTGCAACTTGCATACATTTGATCTGCAAATGAATGACATAAGTGGGGAGATAAATGAGTTGGTGGATGGTTTTTCTCGATGTTCCAACAGCGTTCTAGAATCACTGGCTTTGAGTGGTAACAGATATCTTGGAGGAAAATTGCCCTGTTCAATAGGAGCCCTTCAGAAGTTGCAAATTATTGATCTCTCCTACTGTTCGTTACAGGGTTCAATTCCAGATTCTATTGGAAGCCTGTCGTTCTTGCAACGACTTCACCTCTCGGCCAATCAAATGAGTGGACCCATCTTCAAGAACATCGGAAACCTATCAATGTTACTTGAAATTAGCATTGGTGGGAATTCTTGGGAAGGCAACTTAACTGGAGCTGATTTTCAGAATCTCACCCGTTTAAAATTCCTATACTTGTCTAGGCCGTCCGAGAACTGGACATTGGTTTTAGATGTGAAACCAGACTGGGTCCCTCCTTTTAAGCTGGAATATCTTATCTTAAGACACATTCGTATTGGCCCAAGCTTTCCGGCGTGGGTTCGAGCTCAAAATGAACTCGTTGTTCTTAGCCTCGTTGATGCGGGCATTTCCGGGCGGCTCCCTGAAAACATCGGGGAACTATTTCCCAAGTTGGAAACGTTGGCTCTAGTTTCTAATTGTTTTAGTGGTGAAATTCCTCCTTCTATTGGGATGCTGAAGTACATATCACATCTTTCATTGAGTGACAATTTCCTGTCCGGCCGACTCCATCTTCCTTGGAAAGCTTTAAAGAGGTTAGTATACTTGAACGTAGCAAATAATAATATATCTGGAAATCTCCCAAGTTCGATGAGATACTTGAAGTCAATGCAGTCATTATTATTGAGTGAAAATCATCTTCAAGGCAAATTCCCTCCGTTCTTCAGAACCTACAGACACTTGACAACTCTTGACCTTGGAGGAAACAAATTTTTTGGAAATCTACCAGCATGGATAGGGGAAAGCTTACCGGCTTTGTCAAGGTTGAAGCTAAAATCCAACTTGTTTGATGGGGATATACCACAAGAATTATGTCTTCTCTCAAGTCTTAAGATATTGGAGCTCGCACAAAATAGTTTGTCAGGAAGAATCCCTCATTGTCTAGGGAACCTGAGTAAAAACAACAACAAAGATGCAATGACTTTTTTTGACCAAATGAAGGTGGGTATGAAAGGAACAGAACTTCTCTATTACTACTTAACCATTTATCTTGTTCATTCCATAGACCTTTCAAGTAATAATCTATCAGGAGAAATACCTGAGAATATAACCACCCTCTCTCTATTGGTCAACCTAAATCTATCAAGGAATCATCTTACCGGAAAAATTCCCAAGGGAATTGGGAATTTGCACAATTTATTATCACTTGATCTTTCAAGAAATGCACTTTCTGGTTCTCTTCCTCAAGAATTGACTTTTTAGACTTCCTTAAGTTATTTGAATTTGTCATTCAACAAATTCTCTGGGAAAATTCCATCCGGGAATCAGCTTCAAACACTCAATGACCCATCCATATACGAAGGTAACTCCTTACTCTGTGGACCTCCTCTTTCAACAAAATGTCTAGGGGAAGAAGATGATCTCCCAGCAACGCCAATTGAGAACAGTCAAACAAGAAACAAGATTGGAGAAGAGCTTGAATCAGCATCACTCTACATCAGCATCATATTGGGCTTTATTGTTGGCTTTTGGGGAGTTTGCGGCACACTCATTGTTAAGAGATCATGGAGGCAAGCTTATTACCAAGGATTCGATAATCTGAAGGAGAGGTTGGTTTACTTTATGACAGAGAAAGCTAATCGTTGTCTGGGGAAGATCACGTTTGATAGAAAATGAGGCCATGTGAAGGGCAAGGCATCTTAATCCGTTTATAATGTATTGTGTGCTTTTTAGTTGTAATATGTTGTTTCCCAAACCTTCAATTCCTGAAGTATTGTAAAAGTTTGTACCGTGTTTTACTATTTCGTCAAACCGGTGCATGCTGTACTTGTACACTACATGCTCCAGCTTGTTTGACTTGCTGAAACATGCATGTGGAACTAGTAAATGCGTTAAACTTATTATTTTTTGTAACCTTTTCTTTCTATTTTCCTGCATGAAAGAATAAAGAGGTAAGAGACATAGAACTAGCGGTAAAAGTGACAAGAGAAACAGAGCTTTGATAATTGATATGGTAGTAGCAGTCTCAGCCATGATAAACAGATAAATCTATTGGAACTATTGGAAATAATGAATCATCAATGTGGAAACATTCAACGGACATTGGAAGCATGCGGTGGCTGGAAGCGCAGAAGTCTAGCACAAATGTCTTCTCATACTTATTCCTTAAATTAAGCTTGTCTGTTTGCGGCACCTCCACACTTTAAGCCTGTCCCATATGTAATAAATTTACAAGCCAATAAATCCCGGCATGAACACGAAGCAATTAAGAAAGCTTAATTACCAAACACTACAATAGATCTGACTTTCAACGCGAAATTTTCAATGACAACAACACATCTTCAGCGGCGAATCAAAAACATTGTCTCCAAAAGCGTCGTTCGAACGGGTAAAAAAAGCCATTTAATTAATAAAATAGTGCACCAAACCCTGTTCGAACGTCCTGAACCCGGTGGAACGACATTTAGCGACGCTTAACGAATTCCGTTGCATATAACTAAGTTGTCGTAGGTTAGAAATTTTCTGTGATGAAACATGTTTGCCGCAAAATTAGAAACTTCGTTCAATTAGAAAGTCTCGGTCGAGCTATACGTTTTTGCAACGACATATTATAATCGTCAATGAATGGAAACATCCTTGACGACTTGTCGTGGTCGCATAATATTTGTCTTGTGTCGTTCGAATCGTATATACTTTTGTTCAAACAGGGTTGATAGGTGTTCCTTTTTGATTCGTTGGTGTGTGAAGCGTCACAAGCAACATAAAGGATTTGCCTAAAATGCCTGCCCCGTTCGAACCACGAAGTGTGTTCAAACGAGATCGACAGGTGTTAATGCCTAGTTTGTTTGTGTGTGAGGCGTCACAGACAACGTCTCTTCGTTGCCTGCAACGCCTGAACCTATTCGAACAATGTCAGTTGGTTCGAACAAGATAGACAGATGCCTAAACTAGTTCGAACTAAGGTTTGTTTGGTCGAACGAGAGTCTAAGGATTGCGCCACATGGTAATTGTGGACCTTTCAATTTGTGTCATCTGTCCAACTATAGATCGAATGCAAGTATACTGGTTTGAATGAGAGTCCAATCGTCGTCTTTCTCCTAAAACGTTCTAGTTGGTTTTAAAAGCCATTTTGTTCGAACCAAAGGTGGAATACGCTTCATAAAAAAACACTTACGAGAACGCTCCATTTGTCCATGAAACTAGAGGTTCTCAATTTTCTCCACCAGATTGCTCTTCATTTCGTTGTCTTCCTCAGGTACGTGGATCATCTCCGTAGCCTTTCATTGTTTTCCTTGTTAGTTTGGTAGTGCTATGCTTAGAATTCGTGTGTTAGTTTGGTTTTTTCCGTTTGTATTTGCTTGTTGTTTGTCCTTTTGTCCTTCGATTTTTCGTCTCCTGTATTTCATTTCAGTCCTTCCATATATAAGATTAGCGCTTCATCAAAAAAAAATGTTTGTGTTTTTTTAGTTCAACAAAAACTGTACCAATAATTAAAACAACAATTTTTCACACCATTTTGTCAAATATGTTGTTGGAGGTGAATCTTGTTCACTTCAGGTAACTTATTGAAGATATAAACACTTCTGTATGTGTCCAATTGGACCGCTTTTTGTCTCTGTTCATCTTGTTTATATCATTTTAGAGAATATTTTTATATTTCACAGGATAATCTACGTCTTGCCTAGTAAATACCTTATGTACATCTTGTTTATAGCACGTTAGTTCGATTGTTTTTTTAATACAGTAGTTTCATTGTTAGTTCTTTTTTTTGTTTCATTGTTAGTTCTTGTTATAAGTTCAACATGATTAATATTTACATATATTTTATTTTATGAATTGTTCTCCATGATTAATAACATATTGTAAGATAGTTTTGGATTCCTTATGATTTTATTTAGATAATAACTTTATTAATTATATACAAATTAATATTAACTTGAATTATTTTGTAGCTTTCAAAATGGCACCAAGAAGATGTGCATCCTCATCTTCACAAGCTGCTCAACCTAGAGAGTCATTGCCTCTAGCTCAGCATCAAGCGTTGATTTACAAGAGACCAGTTGTTATTGAGCGATTTGTTCGCTTGAGGGATTTCAACGAGTTGGAGTATGAAGGTCAGAGCATACAGTCTAACTTTGAGGAGAGTAGATGGGCTTATTTTCTCGAATCTACCGGGTACGTATACGTCGATCTTGTGCGTGACTTCTATGCACAAGTTCTCACTGTTGATGCTAATGTCGAGGAACTGACTGTCCAAGTCTTTTTCATACTATCCGCTAATATTATTGCTCAGTTATTGGATTAATGAGACCCCAGGTGCCGGCATACCCGACCATTGGCTCTCCGTTTGACATCACATTAGAAGAAGTGACGGTGCAGCTATGACTGTGTTATCTACATTGATATGTCATCGAGATCTGACAACACTCTTCTGATGCTTCATCTCAGTTTTGAGCACGGATTCCTTCTCGTTATGGTTAAGTATCGGACTCTAATTGATCTCTCAGCTTTTATTGTTCAGCTGATACTTCGAGATGCATGGTATACATCCAAGCGCAGATGATCTTCCACGTGGCTGGTGATGTTCCTTTTTTGCCATATGAGAAGATACGATCTCCAACTGTGCCAGTATGTCTTATTACATTCAGTCGCATTGCAGCTCATCTTCCTCAGTCTGGAGCACATGTTGTCTCTGATGTCGGTCCAGATGAGGACGCCATGGATGGCAGACCGCCTCCTCGTAGTCGTCCCACACAATGAGGTAGATCATCTACTTATGTGGTTGGTCAGAGCTCCTCGAGCCAGGTCGAATGTCCTCCATGGATGAACATGTTGTTGTACGAGATTACGTCGCGGATGAGCGAGTGATTTGACAAGATTGAGTCAGAGATCCATGAACTAAGTAAGGAGTGAGACATTTGATCATCTAATATCTTTGTATTTTGTATGACACAGTGGCACTTGACCAGTCTATTATGTTTTAAGTATGTTGTATCTTTTACCGTATGTTTTTATTATGACTATGCGTCGAGACTTTGGGATATTATGTATTTATGTCTGTTATGCTATTATGATCACATTTTGGGATATTATGTATTGATGTCTTTTATGTTATTATAATCACCCACCAGTGTTGCAGCTTTTATATTAAAGTTTTTTTGCTTCTTTTATGATCAATTAGGTTGTAAAGATATTCTACATTATATCTATAGTTGCAATATTTAAATCCACTACATTAGTCTATAAAAAAAATATTATATACATATATTTATATATATTATATTGTAAACTTGTTGGGAGCATAAATGTATACATTTACTATATATATATATTTTGATACATAAACCTAATTTAATATAAGTAAATTAAATCTGATTTTATCATCACAGACATTTAAATTAGAGTTGAAATCCACTCTACGGTTGGATTTGGAATATAGTGTTCAAACGAAAGTTTCTATTCAAACGATTACATCCACGTGTCTATTGAAAAGGCTCCTGCCAGTACATACGACGTCGTGTAATGCTTGTTATATTTTTAATTTTTTTGGACAAATACGTCGTGTAATGCTTTGTTATGAATTTATTAATATTTAATACATTATGGTTCGAACGAGTGTGTTACGTACCATTTAACTTAATTGCTGAAAAACATTGTGTAACTTAATTGTATCATGTTCAAACAATAGAATGTGGTTCGAACGAGATTAGGTGCTTTTGTGCTGAAATGCACCGTGTAACTTAATTGCATTAAGGTTGTGTTTGTGTTGAAATATTTTTGGTATTGGGTTTTGTGTTGGTATTGAGTTTAGTGAAAAAGTGAAGAGAGAGGTAATTTTTTATATTTTTTGTAATTTTTTATATTTTTTTATGGGAAAGAGAGAGATTATATTGTAGTATTTTATTAGGAGAGAGAGAATATTTTAGGTAAAATTGTATTAGCAAACGCAGCATAATAGCACCTAAACGGGCAATTTGGTAGGATAACAAAAGTTTGCTCGAATTTGGATAGGATGATTAGCCATGCTCGTGACATCTTCTGGTTAACCACCACCCCTTTCGTTTACCCAAATTTTATATTCTTTTTCCCTGTCTCCTAATATCTTCGCTAAAATCTAAAAGATTTGTCCCAATGAATGTGGCTTTAGGTAGGAGTCGTTTCATTTGTCTCGGTCTCCCAACCTGAGCGAGACGCCGAGACAAATGAAGATATTAGTAGGTCTGATGAGTGTATACAAACCAGACAACGAAACACGGAAAACTGTCTATTTCATTCATTTCAATTTTCTGTTTTTTTCGTTAAGTTCAACAAGAGCATAACAGAATATAGTTGGCTCACTAAATTAGCTCTCTCATGGATATGAGAGCCAACGAATTTAAACATACAAGTTCCTGATAGTAAGGGGAAAACTGGATGGAATCATCCCACCAATGTGGTTGTTGCTCAAATCTCTGCTTCAGAATGTAGTACAAACTTTATGAGATTACAGATAGAGACATTCAATAGTTAAACTAATCCCAGCAATTTAATTTGATAGCTCCTTCTCAATATGCTCGCAGATGTAATGAGTTTATAAGATGCAATTTAATTTGAGAAGACGCACTGGACACCTTGCCACATATCCCCGCACGGGTCTCCTCCAACAAGGACCAACCATGTTCAAAGTTCGACCAAACAAAGGTGGAAAATTAGTTTGACAAGGATGCTAATGAATTCACTAACATTCTCCAGATGTCATTTTTCGGCTTTCAAAATTAATATTGAGCCATGGACAAGCAGCGTTAACATATGCTGGCAGAGGAAGAAGGAAAATGACCAAATATGATTCAATGCTACCTACCCTTGTTTTGAGTTCGGTTTGCAGAAAAAATTAACAGAGCAAGAAGAAATCTTAAACAAAGATGCCAATTTCAATCATTTTCCTTTTACTTTCCCAAACACCAATCAGAGCACTGTGAGACAAACATAATGAGAAAATGTAAGCTCTGTACTATACCATCTCGAGGGTCAGTCAGCCCAACACAAAATCTCGACTTGATAATTTAGGGTAATTATTGAAAGCTCTATACCATGCATCTGTCATAGTTTAAAAATTTCACATATTTTTTTTTTTGCAAGAAAGACAAATTATGTATTTTTCGATTTTATTCTTTTATTTCCTTTTTAGTAGTTAGTCCCTCTTCTCTTAGTATATATAACTCAATTTTTTTTTTCAAAACGGGTGGAATTGTTAATGTACAAAGTTAACCCTCTCTCCAATAATTTGGTTTCTAATCTATCTTTTTCCAATATTCATGATGAATAGATATTCTTGAATATGTGTTAGACTTTATGTCTTCCCACTATATACGTTTCATTGATAATTATAGGTCCGGATGGAACTTCATGGGAAATTTGCTTGGAGAAGACTCGGAGTCCGTACTTGTGTCATTGGTTCTTTTGCATTCGGACAAACTTTCGAACCCAATGTGGACGGATCGATATAGTCAAATATGAGACTTCACAGTCTTTCATTATGGTCCTTTTCTTTGTCAACAATAGCCAAGAAAATGTGAATGTGGACAAGTATGATAGTGCCTCAAAAGGCACCTACCTCCTACACGTTTTAGACTTTTATGTCGCCCGCCTTGTACTTCACGCGTAATTAGACTTCTTTTTCATTCGTCATTTGATCTCCTTTTCTTCTCTTTTTACTCTGTCATAGTTTAAATATATATCTTAATTTAAAAAATTCAAGCAATAAAAGATTGCTTAATTAATGACTTTAATTACTATTTTCACCCTTTTAAAAGTACTCTACCCAGTTGTCTAAACAGTACAATGCTTATTTTTGCCGCAAGGCGCGCCTTCCTTGTTTTTATTTTTTTGGAAAAAGAAAATAGGTAGATATCTAAGTTCTACCTCCCGCGTCAAACAGTCATTAATGCATGGAGCAAACATACGATGCATAATTTACAGCAATTAAAACCCACCTTTATAGCCAGTGAGCTGAAGCTCAGTTGGCACTTCCTCCTTTTTTTGTAGGGTTAGATTCGGGGGTGGAATCTCCCTACCGCAGGTTTTCCTGCTTCTAAAATTTGCCAAGAAAAAAAAAACCACCTTTATATATTCATATCTTGTGTGGAAGGCCAAGTATCCTCCCTAAACCTTCACCACATAACCAAATTGGTTGGCACCCACACCTTCACCTCTATTGCTCATCTCCTCTTGTTTTTTTCCTTCTGTCCACTAGGACCTCCCTACCCACAAGCTATAAAGTCCGCTTCAGCCACCAACACGCTAACTTTCAGATGCTCGGAGATGGAGAGGAGAGCACTCCTCAGCTTCAAACAAAGCCTCCTAGACCCATCAGGTCGCCTCTCATCTTGGGTTGGCGAAGATTGCTGTAAATGGATTGGTGTTGGCTGCGACAGCAAGACAGGACATGTCATCATGCTCGACCTCAAAAACCCACTTCCAATGGCCAAATTTGATTACGAATATGAATGGAGAGAAGCTCTCAACATGTCGTCCTTGTGGGTTACTGGATTTGAAGAATTTGAGTTACTTGGACCTAAGCCTCAATAATTTTACAGGAAACAAAATTCCCGAGTTTTTGGATTCACTTGAAAATTCGAGCTATCTCAACCTCTCTTTCTCTTTCTTTGCCGGAGTTATTCCTCCCCATCTCAGGAATCTATCAAGGCTGCAATATCTCGACCTTGAATCATCTTCATATTCTAAAGGATTGGATGTCAAAAACCTAAAGTGGCTTGATGGTTTTCGTTCTCTTAAGTACCTCAATTTGGGACTTGCAAGTTAGTCTTCCTCACTCTCTTTCTTCCATCAACTTCACAATGCTTTAAGTCCTTGACCTCTCGCTCAACAATTTCAACTCCTCCATACCTCACTGGCTCTCAAATGTGAGTGAGCTCTCGATACTGAATCTTGCAGAAAATTCCCTCCGAGGTGTCATTCCCGAAGCATTTGCTGATCTACATTCTTTGCAAGAGCTTGATCTTTCAATGCATTATGTCATTGAAGGTCCCTTACCCGTTGGTTTGGGACATTTAACCCACTTGCTCAAACTGGATCTATCTTTGAACAATATCCACGGAAAAATCCCTAGTTCATTTGCTAACCTTTGCAACTTGCAAACATTTGTTCTGGTCTCCAATAGCATAAGTGGGGAGATAAATGATGACCTGTTTCAACATTTGTCCAATTGTCCATCTCCCTTAAAGTCAAAATCCGTCATCAATTGTCCAATTGTCCATCTCCCTTCAAGCTGTAAAAAAAATACATGTGAGATAATAAACTATGAAACAAATTAACAATAATGGGCATTATTATATATTAAAAAAACTTACCATGAAATCAATCTAATTAGTCCTCATTGATCTCAATCCGAGTCACTCGTGAGTTAAAAGTTATTCCTAATAATTAGAACATAAACAACATGTTTAAATCTTCATAAATATTAAATGACAAGAACTTACAAAATTAAAAACTAACCAACATAGATACATTTTAAAATAAGATTACCTGATTCTAATGCCTCATAGGCCTCAACTTCATCCATTGACTCCCGAAGATCTAATTAATTGAATCCTTCAACAAATTTTGAGAGAACACAATAGCTTTAATTGTGACCGGAGATAAAAAAAAACTGCGGAAAGGATCAAGCACACGACCTCCCGTGCTAAATGTTGACTCACTAGCAACTATGGAAACAGGCATAGCCAGCACATCCCTTGCCACCCTCGCAAGTATGAGATATTTGGATTTATTATTACCCCATCAAGCCAAATATCAATGGATGGGGTATTATGTGTCCCACACCTATTTGTTAGATATGCATCAATTTCGGACTTCACATGGTCAACTTCGTGATCTTGCCCATACTTCTCAAAAGAAGGGACATCTATTACGTCACTAAAGCCAGATGCATCATCCATAGAAAAATCAAAACTAGCAGATGGAGGAGGCTCAAAACCCTATGTACAAATAATTAAAAGAAATACATTAGAATCTACAAATAATATACTTGTGGACGTGTCATGCTTGAATCTCCATAGACCATGTTATACTCATTAAACAAGTCGTCTAACAAACATTTTGTAGATGATATCAAAGTATTTGCCAACTCCGGTGTATATATTTTCTTCAACCAATACTCTACCACACCCAATTTGCCTCTAGGATCAATCACACTTGCAATGAATATCATCATGTTTAACTTCTCCATATTGCCTCAATACTTATCATACTTGGTCTTCATCTCTATTGTCATGATGTGTACTACTGCATTGTCATTCTTAGACATTCTAATCAAATATGACTGAATTTGACAAAGCTCAGGGAAGAAGATATTTGATGTCACATACAAAGAGCCAAAAAGTTTGACAGTAGCATCAAATAAAACTTTCAAAAACATAACAAAAATCCTTATCTTCTCTCGATTCTCCCTAGTGGGAGGTCCAAGTCCATCTCCCTCACTACATGCACGAATAAACCCAGAATCATCAGTCTTTAATCTTAGAAAGGCTGCTTGAAACCTTTCTGCAATCTCCAACATGAGATATGTTGAATTTCATCTCTTTTGCACATCAAAAGTACGAATTTATTTGTATCAATTTTCATCTTCTTAGCACAAAACTTAAACTTCTCCAACCTTGATGGAGATGACCTCACATACCTCACTTCATTCCTTACCTTCAGAATAGACTCATCACAATCATTTAACCCCTCACAAATAACAAGGTTAAGAATATGCGCACAACATCTCATATGAAGATAATTGCCTTGTAATAAATTTCCCTTCAAAAGTATTTTTAGAAACCGAATAGCATCATCATTAGAAGAAACATTGTCAACTGTAACGAAAAGAATTCTCTCAATACCCTAATCAAGTAAGCAAACCTCCACATACTTCTCAATTGTTTCTCCCTTGTGATTAGGAACTTGACAGAAATTTATAATCTTTTTGCGCAACTTACAATCATTATCAAAAAAGTGCGTTGTGAGATTCATGTAATTTAAGTTCTGCACTGAGGTCCATGTGTCGGTAGTCAAACTAACTCTGTATGCACATGAACTAAAAAGTCTCTTCACTTTCTCCTTCTCATCTTGATAAATTTTTAGAATATCTCTTTGCACAGTTTGGCGAGAAGACATTTGAAAACTAGGTACAAGTGACTTAACAAAGGCCTGAAAACCTTGATCATCCACTACCTTCAATGACATCTCATCAATAATACACATCTATGCAAGCTTTTGCCCTGGTACCACTGAATTATACCTATAGGCTATTAAACTAGACTCAATATTGTTACTTCATCCTTCAGCCGTTGTACTACTAGTCAAGTGTGTTTGATATTTATCCATTGGACCTTTTATCCTATTCATAGGATTTTTCTCACACTCCATACATGATTTCTAAGGGTTGAGGTACCAATCTTGTTACGGTCACAAGGATACTCCTTCTGAAAATAGTTACAAAATCACATGGGGTATGAGGGATCACAATTTTTCTTCTTTGTCATGTGTTCCAATACCATGGATGCTTTAGGTTTGGGAGGCGGGCGATTTTGGTTGGTAGGGGTAGGAGTAGGACTAGGGACATCTTAGCCAGATTCTAAATCAATTACAGGAGACATAGACTGTACTCTCTGGCCCTCTATGGATGGTTCATATTGATTATTCATCTAGGAAAGGTGAACAAACAATCACATGATAGTCAATGACTCAATATTATTCACAACTCACAAATCAAATCACAATTATGTCAAATCACACAGTTATTCAAATCACAATTATGCCAATTATGTCAAATCACAATTATTCAATTTGAAACAGTGTGTCGAATTATATATGAAACCCACAGTTACACCTTTTAAGTTACTAGCAAATGACAATGTGTTATATGTTGCAATGTTGTGTTCTCTTTTAACAAAAAAAATGTTGGGAACTTGTTAGGTCTTTCTCCGCATCTAAAATTAACCTTTTAAACACACAATATATACTTCTTCAAAGTACTAAGAGATTATTCTTGTATAATGCTTTGAGTAAGGGTACTATGACACTTATTAAAGCACATGACTTCAAGCCGAAAGCCTAATCCTTAAGATAATATTTTACCATTTGTCATAGACCAGATAAATTCAATAAATTAAAAGCAAAAGTACGAGAAATACAATCATGCAGGAAAAACAATATAACTGGGACTAGCTAGGTTGCTGTCTCAGTCCTTTGCATTACATGATTAAGGAAATGCTCTATCAGAGCTTCAGACATAAAAGAAGCCGAGCTATCAACTCTTAAGTGATTTATCGATTCTCAATTTGAAAAAAAAATACTCATACTCATTAAATTAAACATACTCATACTCTAATAGTCTAACACAATTTCACAATCAATAAAGAAAATTTCAAACACAATTTCAAACAGATTCACAACTTCAAACAAAACTAAATCCTCCAATCAAGTCCATCCTCCACAGTTTCACAGTCAAACAAAATCAAATCCTCCAATCATGCTCATCCTCCATAGTTTCACAATCTAATCTATACTCTAAAATTTTAAATTAACTAATTAACTATAATAAATAATTAACTAAATAAGTTCATAAATTTTTACCTCAATGGCAATGCACTGACCACACGGTAGAAATTCACAAATCAGTGAATCATAATCCTTTAACCTACAAAATCCCAGTAAATTAACTAAGAACAACACCAATTCACGCAAGGGAGACACAGTAAGGGAGAGAGAGACACACGGCAAGGAGGTTGAGGAGTGAGGGGGTTGTGCGTGAAGGAGGGAGGGGGTTGTTACATGAGAGGGGGGTTGTGCGAAGTGCGAACTAAGGGGGGTGCATGAACTGAGCGGGGACGGGGACGGGTGTTGCACCGGCGCAAACTGAGAGAGGGGGGTCAAGGGTGCGTCATCACGAACTGAGAGGGGGGTTAGGGTTTGAAATGTGAAAGTGAGAGAGGACTCGGGGGGTCGAGTGATTTGTTTGTTAGTTTTAGTTTATTTTTAAATAAACCAGTTCGGTTTGGTCTGGAGCAGTATACTCCAGTCCGGTACCAATTTTTCTATGTATGAAATTGAGACCGGACCGGAGTGTACCGGTTTCACCGGACAGGCCATTCCGGTAAGTTTTTTTTGCATTGGTTTCGGTCCGGTTCGACAGGTCCGACTAGTTTTTTAGATACCCCTAAGGGGAACTTTGGCCCAATTTAGAAAATTTGAATCTCGCTTCTAATTCTATTATAGGCGAAATTCCCCGTGCTATTGGACTCTTGAAGAACTTATTATTTCTATCTTGTCTGGGGAATTCCCTCCTCAGTGGGAAGATTTAAAGGGCTTATCTATCTTTGATGTAGCAAATAATAATATATATGGAAATCTCTCAGGTTCGATGGGATGTTTGACTTCAATGAGTTATTTATCGTTGAGTAAAAATCATCTTGAAGGCCAACTCCCTTCTTGGTTCAGAAACTATACAAACTTGGAAACCCTTGACCTTGGAGGAAACAAATTTTCCGGAAATCTACTTGCATGGAGAGGGAAAAGCTTATCAAATTTGTTGAGGTTAAACTTAAGATCCAACTCGTTTGATGGGGATATACCACAGGATATATGTCTTCTTTCAAAACTTATGATCTTGAACCTTGCACATTATAATTTCTCCGGAAGAATTCCTCACTGTTTAGGGAACTTGAGTAAGAACGATGACTCTAATGGGACATTCTTTAGTGGGGAGGAAATGGAGCTGGTTTTCAAAGGAAGAGAATATGTATATGAGTATTCAACTCTTCTTCTTGTCCATTCCTTAGACCTTTCAAATAATAATTTATCAGGAGAAATACCTGAGGATATAACTACCCTCTCTCTATTAGTCAACCTAAATCTATCAATGAATCATCTAATTTGAAAAATCCCCAATGGAATTGGGAATTTGCACCATTTATGGTGGGTTTGCTAACTAAAATTTTACACCTACTAAAAAATTAGAATCACTTGATCTTTCCAGAAATACACTTTCTGGTTCTCTACCTCAAGAATTGTCTTCTTTGACTTTCTTAAGTCATCTGAATTTGTCATTCAACAACTTCTCTGGGAAAATTCCATCTGGGAATCAACTTCGAACACTAAATTACTCATCCATGTACGAAGGTAACTCCTTACTCTGTGGACCTCCTCTTTCGACAAAATGTCCGAGGGAAGAAGATGATCCCCAAGCAATTCCAATTGACTGCGTTGGAAGAGGAAACAACATTGGAGAAGAACTTGAGTCGGTATCATTCTACATCAGCATCTTAGTGGGCTTTATTGTCAGGTTTTGGGGAGCTTGCGGTGCACTCATTGTTAAGAGATCATGGAGGCAAGCTTATTATCAAGGATTCGATAATCTGAAAGAGAGGATGGTTTACTTTATTACGGAGAAAGCTATTCACTGTCTAGGGAAGATCAAGCTTGATAGAAAATGATGTCATGTGCAAGGCAAAATATCTTAATCTGTTATCATTTATTGTATGCTCTTTTTAGTTTTTTATTATATGTTGTTTCCCCCAACCTTCGATTCCTGAAGTATTGTAAAAGTTTTGTACCCTGTTTTACTATTTGGTCAAACCAGTGCACGTTGTACACTAAATGCTCCAGCTTTGACTTGCTGAAACATGTGGAACTAGTCAATGCGTTAAACTTATTATCTTTTAAAACTTTTCTAGCCATTTTTTCCTGTATGGAGCAATAACAGTGACAAGAGGAAGAGAACTAGCGGTAACAATGACAATAGAAACAGAGCTTCGATCTGGTAGCACTCTCAACCATGTGGAAACATTCGGCTGACATTGGAAGCATGCCGTGGCTGGAAGCGCAGATGTCTCGCACAAGTCTTCACAGACTCATTCCTTAAATCATGTATTTTTGTTGGAGTACCTCTACGCGTTTAAACCCTGTCTCTTAACAGCTTGACAAGAGAATCAGCTCCAACGACTGAAACAAGTCTAAATGCTAACATCGCCCACTACAAGGAAAACCTCCCTTTACCAACACACTCGTCGAGTGCAACCCTAATTACCATTGCGCCACTGCTCATCCCTTTGTAATTCCCAAACCAAAAACCAGCCTCCTTCCTTTTGAGCCGAAACCACTGCGCCACACATCATATAGACGCATTCAAAGATTATTACTCATGGCAATGTTCAGGCGATGGTGTTTCAAGATACCATTTTATCCACATTATATATTGTTTGACTGTATTTCTCAACCGGTAAAAATGCTGTTCAAGTTGGATTCTCAATCCAACAATCGAACTAGTTCACACAAAAGCAACTCTTAAATTCTAATCTTACTCTCAAATACTTGTGACTACGTCTTTAGAGAATCTTTACAACTAAGACAGAGGAAAGCGGATATTGCCAACAAAGTGATTCCTTGGCAATAAAAAAGTTCGAGCAAAAAATAAATTAGCTAAACGGGCTTTAATAATATACCCACCCTTGCATATATCAACTTATATCTGCAAGGGTGGGTATAACCGAACCTTTTAGGTAAGATGTCCTTCAATCCCAGCCAAAATTTTACAGTAGTGAAAATACCTAGACATGTTCTTTATGTGCATAGCAAAAAGTCATCCATGCATATTTGTAAGTAGGTCTTTTGATTTTCAGTCGGGCTAATGTCAGAGAAGCGAATCGGATTTCTGCAACATTGGCTAAGTACATGAGGATTTCGGGCCAAAAAGTCAATTTGGGCAAGTCCACATTATTTTGTAGCGAGAATACTCATCCTGTGGTGGTCGATGAGCTTTGTCATATCATGCAGATGAAGAAGATGAGTATGGACAGCAAGTATTTGGGTCTTCCGTTATTTTTGGGAAGGTCAAAGAAGAAGGCCTTTGATGAAATCAAGGATCGAGTTGTTTCAAAAATAGCGAGGTGGAAGATGCGAGCTCTATCTCAAGCGGGGCGAACTACTTTGATCAAAGCAGTTGCCTCCGCTATGTCTCTCTATTGCATGTCCACTTTCTTTCTTCCTAAAGGGTGGTGCGAAGACATTGATCGGATGCTTAACGACTTTTGGTGGGGCTTCTCGGCTCAGAAAAGGAACAATTTTACTCCCAAAGCTTGGGATTCGATTTGTCTCCCGAAGGTGATGGGAGGCATCGGTTTGCTGAAGATGTACGAAATTAACTTGGTTCTAGTGGCGCGACTGGGATGGCAGTTTGTGCATTGTCCTGGAAATTTATGGGTTCAGCTCGGTTCAGCTCGCTAAGGCCAAATATCACAATCAGTCTCCTATTAATCCCCTCATCCAGGCTGGAAACTGTTTTGTGGTGTGGAAGGGTATCATGCAGGCAGCCCCGCTTCTTAAAGAGGGGATTTGTTTGCTGCCTAGAAATGGTAGCACAGTGAGAGTGCAAGTCAACCAGTGGCTTCCAGGTGGTTTGGGCTTCCAAGCCCTTTGGAGATCTGAGGTTAGGGTGGACCCCTCTATTCAATTTGTTTCTGATTTGGTGAGGCTAGGGGAGAGAGCGTGGAATTCGGACCAGTTGCATTCTTTGTTTGAGCATGTTTTGGTGGAAGAAATATTGAGGATGCAGGTATCAAATCCAGATTTAGAGGACATGTGGATTCGGACCAAGGAGAATAGTGGGCTGTATTCGGTTAAGTCATGGTACTTTTGGAACAATCTCAAAGGGCGCCAGAGAGGACTATTTTGGATGCTACTTCTTGGGATAGACTTTGGAAACTCAAGATGCAAGACCGGCTAAAGCTGTTGTTATGGAAGGTAACGGCTGGGGCGCTTCGAACAAAAGGAATGTCGGCTAGGATCCTCCATCGCGAAGATGAAGAGGGATTTTTGTGCCCTTTTTGTCGTCTAGTTCCTGAAGACACTTTACATTTGTTGGTGGGCTGTGCTGTTGCTAGTATAGCGTGGAGGGAATCACCGTGGGCTGTGCAAATGGACTTGCTGAATCCGGGATTTGTATGTGCTTTGGTCGGGCTGGTGCTGAATGCAGATAGGGTTCTAAATGTGTGGAAAGAGAATATGAATGCATTTGCTCTTAATGCTGCAATTATCGTTGATTGTTTGTGGTTTTTGCGAAATAAGGTGATTCATGAAAACGCTAGAATGGTGCCTTCTGATCTGATCGTTTCTATTTGACGACTCTATGTTGAACATTCTCAAGTGTGGTTGAAGTGTGGATGAAGGGCTAAGTTGAGGTGGAATCCTCCTAAGGTTGGTTGAAGTTGAATTCGGACGTGGTTATTCGTCCAAATGGGTCATTCATAGTTATCTCAGTTCGAAACTCTTACAGTTCCCTCTGTATGGCTTACATGGAACGCTTAACTGCTATGGACTCGCTGGTTGGTGAGGCTTGTGCCTTAGCGGAGGCGAAAAAATTGGCTTGTTGTAAGGGGTGGACAAGGGTGGAGTTCGAGTGTGACTGTCTTGTGCTTTGCAAGGAGGTTTTGGAGGGTGACGTCCCTTCTTGGCCCATTGCTTCTTTGGTGGAGATTATTTGAAGTGGTTTTGCTGATTTTAAGGAGTGGAAAATCGCTTGGGTCTCTAGGAGGTGTAATGTTTTAGCCCATAACCTTGCTAAATGGGCTGCTAGTTTTGGTCTTGCTAGTTTCTTTTCGCCTTCTGATATTCCCGAACATATCTGGATTTGTGATATGCATTGTTCTCTTTCTTTTCTGTAATATGATGAGGTTTTATTCAGCAAAAAAAAAAGTAGGATACAAAAAGAAGGGGACTTCAATTTCATGTCATTGATCAAAAGTTTTCTAAACTTTATCCTTAGGAAACATAGAATCTAATACAGAACACACATATCTTAGAAGTACCATGATTGTCCACTAGCCACAACAGACCACTGATACATTCAGAGAGATGTCATTACCAATATCTGTTATGGAATCAAATGTGGCAATTCCTCCTGGGGCCCTTCCCACGACGCTTGCCTTTAGCCATCTTGAATTTCCGTTTGGACTTCTTCCCTACTCCACCAATGGGTTTTAAGGATCCCATGCTCTGATTGCCATCGCCCATCTCCACATCTAACAAATTAGGAAGAGAAAATAATTTATTTTCAGTTTATTACTGAGCATTATCACTTGGAGGGAAAAATTCAACTGAACTGGAAACAAAAAACAGCTGCAGTTTAGCTTCTATCCTTTGCTTCTAAAAAATGCTAAGGACACGAGAACTTAAGCTCCAGAAGATTGCTGTAAATACATATTTCTTGTTAGGGCTGTGCTAGGTGGTTGTCGAGAATTGTAAGTTTCTGTTTGCCCACTCAAAAAGTACCTAAAACACGATTTTTCAGAAAGGGCTTGTTGCAAAATCACAAAAGAACACAGGAAACCACCAAACGAAGTAGCACAGTTCATTGCGAAGCTTCTATTTTTCTGAGATTAGAAGGGGTATCATCAGACCTCTTCATACGAAACTACATACAGAAAATCACCCAATACAATGGAAAAATGAAAATCCAATACCAACTACTTTTGTACAACTTTCTTACAGCCCAATCAATTAAAGATTGTGCTTTGCTGAACCAAAGGGCCATATTACCGAAGATCCAAACACAAAGGATGAAATTAAAACTGTTAAATTCCAGGAACTATTTGGCAAATTAGCCGCTATTTCAAATAATAGCTTTAGGCCAAGAGTAGATTATGAACATTTTACACAATTCAGAATTATGATCTATACAAAAAAAAAAGCATCAAAATCAAAATGTATTGGATTTGACATCAATTATGAGGAAATTTGGTACGCAAGTGAGTGTTGAAGACATGTAATCCAACTGAGGGCCGGAAGAAACATTCAAGTACTAGAGTGGCGTAATATGAAGAGCAACTTGAACGCAACTCCATATATAGCTATATATATGAAACACTACAAAAGGGAAGAACGAGGCAGAGCAATTGGGCATGGATACAATCAGCGCGGTAAATCCAATTACTGATGAGCTCGTATAGTACAGGCAATGGATATTGAGCAAATAAAGTTAAATCCATTATCGAAACGGTAAATAACATAAAGTCGAGATGGGCATTTAAAGAGCTTACCCGTGTTGTCAACTGAGGAGACTGTAGCAGTACCGATATTGGTATTATTACCCATAGCAGCGGTGGAATTCGGTGAAGGATTTGCGGGGAGCTTCGGGGCGGCGAGGGCAGCCTCTTGAGCAGCGAGCTTAGCAGCGTCTTTCGTGTCGTAGAAGGGCTCCACTATCTCTCTTCGGATTGCCCGAAGCCTCTTCTCTCTCTTCGACCTCAACGACTTCGCCATAGCTGTTCTTCTTCTTCTTCTCACCGCCTCTCTCTCTCTCTCCCTCTTCGGTGGGGGTGTAAGGGTTTTATTTTCCAGAATAGAAGAGGGTTTTGGTTAGTAGATCCACATTGTACTTTATACCTTTAACAGTTGGGGCCTGTTTGGAGTTTTCCTTTTATTCGGGAAAATATTTATATGGCAAAAATCAATATCTTCAAATTTTAATGTTTATATTATACCTTACATGTTTCAAAAATAATTAATTTTCTTTAAAAAAATTACAAAATAAATTATATTAAAAATTTATATAAATTTTTAAGTATTACTTTTTATATATATCACTTTATTTTTTCATAATTTTTTAATATTTTTTATAATTTTATTTTGAAGAGACATTCAAATCAACTTTTCATGTAGTTTTAAAGGTGAACAACAATGGGCCGAAAACCGAACCGGCTGACCCAAACCGACTGAGGCCCATTGGCGCTAGCGGTTGGATGTTGGGTTGGCTCGGTTGTCAGCCCATACTTTTTCAAAACTGAAGAGATCGGTTCGTTTTTCGGTTACATGGGTCGGTTAACCGAAAGCTGAACCGACCGACACATACCCTTAAGTATTTTTTTTACCTTTCGTGCCATAACCCTGCCGCCCCTTCCCCCTCTCTTTCCTGAGACAAATGCCCTAGTCCCAGGAAAAATTTTTCCTCCCTCCTCGTCTCTACCGCGCCGTTCCCCCTCTCACCATCTCTTTCTCTATTTCTTGTGAATCTGTATATAATTTCTAATTGGTGAAGGTGGCGATTCTAATGGAAAAGAAGAGTAGCGGCTAAAATCTTGGGACGGGAGGGGGTGGCGGTCCATGAGAGGTGTGGCAGGCATGGGTAAGATAAGGCGGCGGTTCTTCTTCTCCGTAGTACGATGGTGGCAGGGGTCATGGAGGTGGTGGGCCATCAAACACAGTTGTTCCGGGAGGTGGGTAATTATGCTCTGCATCTGTGGTGGTGGGGTGTGAGAGTGATGCCTAAGTGGGAACTCCATTGATCTTATGATTTTCGTCTGAATTCCTGAAGCTCAGACGCCCAACCGAACAAACCGACCGACCGCCGACCGGGGAGAATTTTGCCGGTTTGTTCGGCCAGCAATTTTATTCGGCCGGTCTTGGTTTGATGTGAAGGGGAACCGATTGCGTTTGGTTCAGTTGTCGAAAATACCTTCAAACCGAACCGAACCTTCGATTGTTCACCCCTAAGGGACAAATGATATTTTAGTCTATGTGGTTTGGGTGAAAATCAAATCAGTCTCTTATCAATTTTTTTCATCAATCGGGTCTCTGATCTTTACATGCTTTTATATTAAGTCCTTCCGTTAAAATTAGTTCATTAACTTAACGGTAAGTGTCAATCTGATCTACTCGGGATGGAGAGCTGAGAGGATCGACAGGCCAGGCTGCTTGTGCTTAGGATGCCAGACTGCTTGTTCTCAAGCTGTTTCTATATAGCCTTTGCGCTAGTGGCCATGCTGCTCGGGCCTCTCGATCTACTTGTGCTTGGGATGCTGGGCTGATTGTGCTCGGAATGCTGGGCTGCTTGTGCTCAGGCTGCTTTTATATAGCATTTGCGCGAGCGGCCTTGTTGCTCATGCCTCTCGATCTGCTTATGCTCGGGCTGATTATGTCCGGGATGTTGGGTTGATTGTGCTCGGACTGCTTTTATAAAGCATTTGTGCGCACGGCCAGCCTGCTCGGGCCTTTTGATCCTCTCAGCTCTCCATCCCAAGCATATCAGGCTGACACTTACCGTTAAGTCAGTAGACGGATTTAGACGGAAAGACCTAATATAAAAGCATGTAAAGATCAGAAACCCGATTAATGAAAAAAATTGATAAGAGACTAATTTGATTTTCACCCAAACCACAAGGACCAAAATATCATTTATCTCAAGCATTTATACAGATTCTAAAACCCGGTATTTAGGCACTTGATCTCGCCGGACCGTCCCTATATAAGAGGTCCATTTCTTCCCGCCGATGATTCCCCTTTATAGTAACATTTGCTCTAATCTCTAAGGCCCAGAGATCAGGTAATTAAGCACTGCGGGTAGAGGAAATACGGGCTCCAAAACCATCATACAGTAGCTTGATAGCCCTCCCTAGAATGCACATATTTTGATATCCTCATAATCTACTAGCTTACAATAGAAACAGAGAGTTATGTCACCTTAATCAGCTGTCCCTTGGCAGCCTCGGGGCCAGTTCCCACAACTTTATCACAAAAAGTAAGGCCTGATGGAGCTACAGTAAGTTCACACGGAGGCGAGTTTCACTGCCGCACTGGCTTCTGGTTGAGAGAGAACATCAAATAAGCTGACACAGAAGCCAAAACCAAGTGCCTCCCTTCGGCTGAGGAGAGATGGGCTCGCATCTTGTTGCGGTACAGGAGGGGCAGAGCTATTCTGGGACTGGCTTGAGAAACTGATATTAGACGCTTGTGTTGAATCAGAATTTTTCACGAATAATCTTGTATTGGTTGTGCTAAACTTTCTGGGGTTCACAACTGAAAATGTCAGTGAACTCATCTCAAGTCCTCAACCAACCACTCTTTTGAAACAGATAAAAACAGGATAGGTTTCTGCAAGAATAAAAAGTGGGACAATGCTATCAAATATCCAACCTAGTAAACTAGAAAAAAAATATATCCAACCTAGTAGGCATCAAATGGGCTAGCCTAGCCCAACTGGGCCCACTGTGGCCCATTAGGAGCCAGAATTCCTCAAACTTATGCAGTGTGGACTGTAGATGAAAAAATTTAGACTGACTGAGTGGGGAACAAATGTCTACGAAAAAGAAAAAAAAAAAAAGGGGGGGGGGGGGGGGGGAAAGACGGTGAGTCGTGAAGCTTTCATGGAGGCAATTTTCAATGGCCGGTAACGTGTTTATAACAAGAGAATATTTTTGTTTTCTGGTGAGCAGAACGGGGGAAATATTATTGCTAAAGCTAAAACTGTTGCCAGGGGACAAGGGGAACTGTACCCCTCGATGTGATCACTTACTAAGCTTGGATGGAAAGCATACAACAAGCACTTTCAGGGGATTTATCACTGGAAATTGCAGAGAACTTGTGATGACACTCTTATCAATTTTCCACTGACAGTTCGAGAAGTACTGAAGCTCAACCTGTGTATATTTTGTCGTTGGCAAGTCAATTCAATAACCCAAGGACAGATAAAATAGTGAACTTCTGTTACCGGCTTCTGATAAAACTGGAGCCCCTACTGCCCTTCCTTCAATTTTCTTTGGCCAATAATTTCCTCAACCTCTCTGCCTCAGCCCACTTTTCAGCCAAAACATACAAATCAGAAATAATTTTATAAACGCCTCCATCATTCTCTGGCTTTACCATCGTCAAAACCTGATCAATTACTTTTTCGGCCATGTCAAATTGCTTATGCTCCCTACAAGCTGACAAGAAGGAACCCCAGACAACAATATTGGGTGCAGCTCTCATTGTTCTAATAATCTGATAGGCTTCCTCTAACAGCCCCTCCTTACCCAGCAAATCAACCATGCATCCGTAATGTTGGATTCTCGGCTCCAAGCCACATTCTTCAATCATCTTGAAATATATACGACCCTTCTCGACTAGTCCGGTATGCACACATGCACTAAGAATGCCTGTAATTGTCCATTCGTTGGGTCTTACACCAGCATTTTGCATCATTTCAAACAAAGATAATGCTTCTTTACTGAAGCCATGTTGTGCAGACCCACAAATCAACGCAGTCCAAGCCATGACATTCTTTTCTGGCATCAATGCAAAAATCCGGCATGCGTTCTTCATAAAGCGGCATTTGGCATACATGTCAACCAAAACTGTACCAAGTTCCACATTTAACTCCCACCCATTCTTCGCTATAAAACCATGGACTGATCTCCCCACAAGCAATCCAAGAGAACCCATGTGGGCACATCCCGACAGAACTGACCCTACAGTCACCTGATCAGGTGTTGAACTCCCAGTCGCCAACATATCTCGAAAGAGCGACAAACCACGCTCATAATCACCACTATTCACGTACGCAGCTATCATGGCAGACCATGATGCGATATCCCTCAGAGGCATTTCCTCAAAAACCCCGCGTGCTCTCTCCACATCCCCATACCTCGAATACCCAGAGATCATCGTATTCCACGTGACTGTATTTCTCTCCGTCAATTCATCAAACAGCGCACAAGCATGCTCAAACGAGGCAACAACATAAGCATGCAGGAGTGAAGTGGCGACATAGACGTGATAACTGAAACCAATTTTGACAATGTGGGCATGGAGGTGTTGGATAACCTCCGGGCTCTCCAACTGGGTACAAGCTTTTATCGTGAATATAGTGAAAAACTATTAATCGGGACAGATAAGCGATGCATCTTTGAAAACAGGTACAAGGCTTTGTGAGAAGAAGAGGCATTTTTTTATAGCTAATGCCCATGAGTTAAAGCTTTTGATGGACAAAGAAACCAAGTGATTAGTGGGTTTTTGTAGGTAATTGGAAAGGCTGACTAGCATGGCTTGTCTCCTTAATGATTTTAGTTTCACTCAAAAAATAATGTATCAAATTTACATCTCTGAGGAACCAAATTTTGTACTAGCAAGTCTAATCAAATTTACATGTTCTGGCAGACATCAGTATTAGACCACTAAAACGGTCTACTAAAGAGCGTTCCGGTTTCGTTTACCAAATTTTATATTAGACAATGGACCAAGAAGGCAAGAACTAATTACTAGGGTCCTTCAGATTAAAAGGTTATCTGCAGACTGCAGGCAGACCACGTTGAAGTAATAGAGTGGATGGCCTAATATTCGTCCGTGTCGTTAAGTATGAAAATAAACCAAAAATAAATAAATTGTGGTTCGGTACCTTTACGCAGGCTTTATCTTACTTCCCCAAACAATTGTATAGAAAAGAAAAAAAAAATACTTGGGGCAATGTTTAGGAACGGGTTACAAGAATCAGTAATGCCCATTCTGCACTTCAGAGACGTTGTGGCTAGGCTTTCATTTCACATACTCGAATCCTACCACACCGTGTTCTGTTTTATTATTATTATTATTACTATTTATCTTTTAACAAAGCTAAAGAAAGGGAGTAGGCAATCAGAGTAACAATTCTCCCATAGCGTAACTATAAGAGCATTCATGCTGCAGAATGTCCGGTTTGAACCAAAATTACTGTCTACTGGGCGAGCCCATCACCACAACATCAACAAGTACTTCTGAATAACAGTAGAAACGGTGCCCATTTTGCCGGTAACGATTACACGATAACTAGCCCACTGTGTAACCGTTTGTGTTGGGCCCTATTGGGCTTTTTTTGAATTTCTTGGGTCTTGTTTTTAATTAACATAAGACACAATGCTATTGATTTGGTATAAAATGAAATAGATGGAATCATGGAATAAAATCACAAACCGAAAACAATGGTAGGCTCGGTGACGTCAACAACGACATACTAGGTGAGACAATAGAGAGAGAGAGAGACGTGACACGACGAGTAGGGAGAGAGGAGAGGCATGACACGAGCACTCGAGAATTTTGAATTCCCAATTACTCGTGCAAGGTTAGGGTTAAACCGAAGGGTGGTGTTCTCTTTAAGTGAAGAATGGTACCAACACCGCTAAGATCACCTGTCAGTCTAAATTCAATTTATTGGGTGCAAATCATATTTTATTTTCGTAAGTAATTTTAATTTATATCCTTACTCGAATTCCTGGCGT
The DNA here is from genome assembly GCA_963930655.1 of Myrica gale. Classification (NCBI taxonomy): domain Eukaryota; kingdom Viridiplantae; phylum Streptophyta; class Magnoliopsida; order Fagales; family Myricaceae; genus Myrica; species Myrica gale. The sequence goes on along the minus strand of OZ005603.1, from coordinate 10,836,195 downwards.
TAGAACTAATAAATTAGTTAGTGTCAACTGGGTTACAACCCTGCTGGCAAAGGATACAACATTAATAGTAGCGAGAAGAGACTTTTGGGGCAAAAAAGAAGATATAATTCTGGGTCTAATAGACTTCACATGCCCAATAATTTGCATTCGCTCCGGCAAAACTGCGGCCCAAAAAGAACAGAAAATGTTGATACAAAAAGCACAACTATTACTGACATTAAAAAAACAAAAAATCCCAACTATAACCTGAACTTCTTGAAATTACACCATTTGAAGCTGTCGCCTGTCGCTGATCTCTCTAGCGAATAAAAGTCAGTTAGGTGGTGGCCAACTTTAGTTCTGCCTTTTCTCTCAACTACGTCTCATGTTCTCCTCAAGAAGTACACTCTTTTAACATGTGAATCCTATTAGCTTGTGTGTATTCAAACCGTCAAACTCAGACGGTTGCCTAAATTCGAGGGCCTGAATCGGGCTCCACCCCTTTGACTCTTGGTAGGAGAAAGTAATACGTGGTATGATGGAGAGACAACCACATCAGCCACTCTCTCATTATTTTGGTTTAACAAACCACTTACAACACGACACGTGTAAAATCTCAACCCCCATCATAAAAACGATTTAGAAGCAACTTTTGCCACTCCCATTTTGTCAATCAATCAGAAATCAGCTAGAGACCATACAGACGAATATTTCGAGGCCATGGAAGCATGCTCATCAATAAACACATTTTATTCAGCATGAAAAAAATAAATAAACGGGTATAAGTCCCATCCACTCAAAATCACATGGGAGTAAGCCTTTATAATCATTGAGTCAATACATTTGGTGGGATCCTTTGGTTTTCACAATTTTACAGGCCACATCTATGGGGCGCGACTTGTCTGGAACAAAATTTTATGGATAGAGACATAAACAAGTTTAAAGGTCGACACAAAATGATATAACCAAACAACATAAGTAAAGTAAATGGGTTATCTAGTCAAAGTAGATCGCTGTAGTACTGATCAGTATATAATTATCTTAATCGTTTATTCATTTTAGGATATTGTGCATGCATTGCCATGTACATATCCATTTGATGACGTGTAGCTTTGGTCGTTAGCTTCAACACTTCATGTCCCATCCCATCCTTTCCACTTTTCTGCAGAAATGGAAAAACGCCATCATCGGCTCGTTGTTTTCTTTTGTTGTTTCTTTTACTTCATATATCTACCACTCTTAGACTTGCAAGACAAGGGCAAATTGGTGTCTCAAGAATCGCGTATATATTCAAACTTCGAAAAGGTTGATCTCTTCTGTTGCATGCATTATTAAGTTCTTTTTTCAAAAGCTTTTGCTAGCTAGTTTTCCTTGATTTAATTTCTTGGCGATCATAGTTGCAAGACATTGGCAAGCTTAAGAAATCCAAACGTGGGAGAAAGAATTGGGTCCTATATATATGCACACACGTGATATTACACACACATATTCATGATCATGCTGTATGGCAAAACCCAGCTGGCAAAAAAAGAGTTAAATTTTCAAACCTAAAGAGCATTCCTAGCAGCCTCTTTAAATTTGGCTCTCTACTTTAACCAAAAAACACACTTCTCTATTTTAACTATCAACTTTTAAAAAACATTCTCAGCAGCTTCTCTATTTTAACCATCTATTTTTACTATTCTATTTAAATATTATTTTTTAAAGATTTCTTTATTGTTTCTCTAACATTTATATTTTTGAATATTCATTTTATTGTAATAGCCATATTTTTTGAATATTTGTATTATCTTAAAAAGATCGATTTTTAAATTTTTTATTTTACTAACTGTTGGAATTTTTAAAATTTTAAGAATGTGAAGTGAAGAATAATTTTCTAAAAATAAAAAAGAAAAAAGAAGAAGAAGAAAAAGAAAAAGAAAAGAAAAAGAAAAAATAAGATATATATTAATATTTTAAGATAGTGAGGTGAATAGTAGCTCTCTAAAAATAGAGAGCCACTATTCACTTCTTCAAAAAATTTGTTAAAAGTTGTTAAAGTAGAGAGGCTGTTGAAGAGTGTTTTTTGACTTTTTGGTTAAATTGGCTCTCTATTCTAACCAAAATGTTAGAATAGAGAGCCTGCTAGGAATGCTCTAAGAGCTTGGCAAAACTTGAAGAGTAATTCTCCAAAGCTTTCACAAGCTACCATGTAGCTAGATCACCAAAACCTGAAGTACCACACTAGCTAGCTAATACACTTTGAGACTAAGTACAAGAAGAACACTAAGCCCTTGGGGGAAAACAATTAGACTTTGTCATAAAAAAATGGGACAAATTTGGCCTGTAACAAAAGCAACTGACAATAATATATATATATATATATATATATATATATATATATATATATATATATATATATATATATATAGACAAAAAGACACCCTATGAGAAGAAAATGAGTGAGGGTAAAAACGAGGAATTTACACATTGATAACTTGACGTGGAGATAATCAAGCTTGTTCACACTACAACAAAAGAGACTTTGGGTGAAAAAAATTTGTCATCTAAAGTGTCCAGTTCGTCAGCTATGATTTTGGGTGACAAACCGTCCAAAGTGCCCAGTTCGCCAGCCAAGATTTTATATGACGATTTTGGTGTTCTGTCACTCGAAACCGTTCGAGTTAGAATATCATTCGAACGGTGAAGAAATTGAAAATCGTCATGTCCAGTACAGTCCATCCATTTGCATGAGTTGTGCAAGCGTACTCTCTATATGTTCAGACAGCTGATGAGAACAGTTCGTCCAATGTGACAAAATGATTTTTATTGTCACATTCGCGACACGTGTATGTCGTCACACCAAAAATACGTCCGAACGTCATTTCGACCGGTCCGGACAGTTTTGGCGTTCCTGGATGGTTTTTTGTGACAAAATTAATATTTTATCGTAGAAAGTTCATTTTAAGTGACAAAATTTGGTTTGACACCTAAAATTTTGTCACCTAAAATTATATTTATTGTAGTGTCAGCTTTTGCAAATAGAAAAACTTAAAAGGGATCATCATGGAAACCTTCGGTACGATTACTATATTGCAAAAGAATGTATTACGGAAGTGTGGTCCACAGTCCTTAATGATAGTATACAGTTACCCGCTTAACACTCCCAAGGCCCACCCCTAAAACATGGGACAAAAGCCTAATTTTACTTACGCCCCTCCCAATAAAAAAGAAAAAAAAACACCCTGCGATTCTTGGACATCATGCTGCAGCCAAGAAATTTGTAAGACAACGCAGAGCAATTGGCCGGCTGACCAAGCGTGTCCATTGCTCATATCTAACATTCGTTTGCATTCATATAACTCTCTTGTTATAGCCGTCTGATGAGCAGCTTATAACCTGGTCAATCAAAGCAAGAGATGATTCTGAAAGAAAAAAACAAAGCTTTAGTTCTTCTACAATAGGACATATATATGTACGTCGATGTTAATTTACATGGTAAAACCTTTCAATCCCCTATGGATGGAAACATATGAAAGCATGCATTATATATTCTCGCGAGAATATATATATATATATATATATATATATATATATAGGATGTTTTTAATTAATTTGTACCTCGAAAAACCTCTCTATTAATTAAACTATAATTTCCCATCTTTTTTAATGCATTTAGTCACATGATACTTCTATGCAGTGATTAAGTTCTGAATAATTTGTATCTTGAAATTAGAAAGGTCTAGCTGATCTAACACCACTCCCAGTAATGCTAGAAATGGGACAACAACCACAACCCATCCCCTATGTTTGCCAACTTTTTCTATGAAAAAATTATTTAAAATTGCCAAACTTTTGTAATGCGTGCCATAACTAGTCACATGATATTTCTATTCAGTAATTAAGGTCTCCATTTGTCCTTACAATATAATTCTCTGCTGTAAGCGACCTATTTAAATAATTCGATCTCCGTGTCGGTGAGGGTTAGGCTTGATTTACTAATAGGTAACATTAATTTATTCCAAGCAAACTAATTGTTCGGATTGATCTTAAGCATGGTAACAAATAGTACTACAAAGATACTCATTGAGAAAGAGAAAAAACACATTACAAAAAAAGGGTCTTTAGCGGCGGTCGAAAACCGCCGCTAAAGGCTAAAAAACCGCTGCTAACAAAATCGCTGTTAAAGGGGGTCACTGACCGCCGCTATAGACCCCCTTTAGCCGCAATCTTTGAAAGACGCCGCAAAAAACATCCTTTAGCGACGTTTTTAGCGACCGCCGCTAAAGACTTTTTTTTGTAGTGACAGTACAAATTTAGAGAACATTCTTTATATCCCACGTTGGCACGTGGCAATCATGTCCATCATGGAAGAGGAATATTTGAGAAAACAACAGAATTTCAACTGTGCTGCTAATGAATTATGTAAGAGGGAAGACAACTTTGACATTTTGTAGAACATTTGGGGACAGGGTTATTCATGTTTGCGCACTTTTCCTTCCCCTTCTGTTTAGCTTTTCCACGTGATTTTCTCCACAAAAAACAAAAGGAATCAATGAAAAGTGTTCAACAGAAAATTGAGTGGCAAAAAATAATGAAAACAGTCATGCAATCATTATCTTCGTTGACACCAAGAAACACCAAGAAATTGACAACCGTTGAGTGAAGGAAGGATATATTATATGCCGCCTCGCGATTTAGATATATAAAGCGCGTTTGTTTGTCAAAATTCTGAGGTATATTTCTAAAATTTTAGGAATCTCGTAGAGTTTGAAAGTTATTAGAGTTTGTGAAAATTTGTTAAATTTGTAAAATAAATTTTGAAATTTTTTTACGTGTATTAATTAAGGTAATGATTGCAATAATTGTTTTGATTTTTTTTATTATTTATTGTTTTTTTATTATTTATTGGTAACTGCCCCATGCTTTTGCTGACAGAAGCACTCCGATTGCTTTGATGCGTCTTCTGTTTTGTCTATTTTTTGTTGTCTTCTTTGGTTTGCTGCCATGTCATGTCTTCTGTTACGTTTTTTTTCTTATTTTGCAGGTGTTTGTCAGGTGGCTGCTCAGAGGTCTGCCAGGCGCTGCTTTGGTACGGTTCAAATCGTTAGACTTTGCAAATTGCATTTGTTTTGCTCGAAATTTCGGGCTCCGAAATTTTGAGTAAACAAACGCCCCGAAAGTGGTAAGGTACAAGTTAGCATACATCCATGTTTGCTATATATGTATAGAGAGAGAGAGGGTATTTGGGTGAAGGCTGTTGACATATAAAATTTTGATGGAAGAATTAATGATGTATGTTTTCTTTACATCATGATCAGGTCTTGCCCAAACAGGCCATATTATCATTAATCCTCCACCATCAATCATATCTCTTTTCCTAATTGTATGGCCTCTATTCTTTGCCAGTATATATTATGGTAACATCATATATATTATGATACAAAAGCTCACGTAATCAAAACTCAAATCTGTCTTAGTTAAAGGTATATAGGAGATCGCTTTCTTGATAACCCGATTGATTTATATATATATATGTTCTCGACTAATTCCCCTCTCATACTGCAGCCGATCGAGCGATTCCTGTTAGGATTACACCATGTCCTACATTAATAAAGCTTATGATCATCGTCATAACGTAAAAACAAAACATATCGCAGGGAAGACATAACTTTTAACTAGCGGACCTTAATATGCTTTCACCAATCAAATGGTTAAGTATGTTGCTTTCATCAATGGAAGTCACTGTATCATCTGTACAGTGTACATACTAAGGAACTTAAGTAAGGTTTTATTTATTATTTGTATAAGAAAAGTAATCCATTTGGGAGCAAGTTAGATCAGGCTTGAAAGCTACCAAAGCACTCAAGAGATCAGTGGTCCTCTTATGAGTAAACCCCACGTTAAATTTCCAGCACACCTTTCTCTCTCTCCAAGCATCCTCCTCCTCCTACATAGATAATACAGCCAAATTGAGAGAAACAGGTATACTTTTCCAGAAACGGAGAAGCACATATAAGGAAGCTAGCACCCAAGCTCCATGGTTGAGGTCTGCATTTGAGGGGACGGGCTGAGGAATACTACGATGGGCCATCACTGCTGCAGCAAACAGAAAGTCAAGAGAGGGTTATGGTCTCCTGAAGAAGATGAGAAACTCATCGAACATATAACTACCCATGGCCACGGTTCATGGAGTTCAATTCCAAAGCTTGCAGGTATCTGTATATAGTTTCTTTCCCAATATGAACTCATAATTCTTGTTCTTAACATCTTTTCCAGATGGGTTAACTCTTGCTGAGGTCCTGAACTGCAGGCTTGGAGAGGTGCGGAAAGAGTTGCAGGTTAAGATGGATGAATTATTTGAAACCAGATCTAAAGAGGGGTTCATTTTCTGCACAAGAAGAGAGAATCATCCTTGATGTTCATAGGATTCTTGGCAACAGATGGGCACAGATAGCCAAGCATTTACCGGGTAGAACAGACAATGAGGTCAAGAACTTCTGGAACTCTTGCGTTAAGAAAAAGCTCATCGCTCAAGGGTTGGATCCCAACACTCACAATCTCCTTCCTTCTCATAAAACTAAAAACATTCATAACAAGGGGTGTAACTTGTCTCATCCCAAACTCACTTCAGTTTTCTCTGTAAATTCACAAGCGAAAGTCGACGCAGCTTCCATGGACATGAACCCCCCATTTTCGACATTACTTTCTATTCTTCCTACAGGCAACGTTTCCAGCGCTCACTTTTCCCATGATAGTCCAACCATACCAATCTATGAACACCAAAACCCTAATCTTGTCTGGACAAACCAAGAACAAAATCCATGCGGTTTCATGGAGTACTCGATGGGAAGTATCCAAATCTCTTCCCCTCCCTCAAATCCATCTGGATTTGGAGTTGTTGAAGAGAACCTCCTCTGGAGCAGTAGCAGCCTTCAGCCTGTTGAGCTCAACAGACAGGATGAGATGTTGCCGCCACAGCATCAAGAGAAGGCCAGCGGGCCGGAAATTGAGAAGACAGATATATTGACTAGTGAGCAGATGATCATGGATGCTTCATTTGGGAGCTCTAACTTTGGTTTTGATGTTTTGGAGTCCCCGGTAATGCCTTGTGGTATGTATTATAGTACGAGTACAGTGGATGAATTTGCATGGTATTATTAGCTCCCCTCTTCCCTCTATTTACGGAGCTCTCTAACTTTGGTTCTGATTATGTGCAGTCTACAGTGATGCCTTGTGGTATGTATTATAATGTGACTCCGATAAATCAACTTGCATGGGATTCTCCCCCCCCCCCCCCCTCCCCTTTCTTTCCCGCTTTTTTATGTCGTATTTTTTGTTTTTTATTCTTCAGGTAGTTTATCCTCTTGTCCTATTTGGTCAGACAGACTCGCAAAAAATTTCCCAAAAGGAACACTTTTTTTTTCTTTCTAAATCCCCAAAAGGAACACTTGTTGGTGATGAGTACTGGGTTCTTTGTCTCTCTTTAGGTCTCTGCCTTTCCGGGCAACATGTACAGTATTCTGCTCCTTTTTTTTTTCCTCATATGGCTTTCTTGGGAGTTAATTTTTTAGTTCTGAGCAATCCAGATATCTGCAGATGCTAGGATCTTTCTTTTGTTTTTATTTGTTTGTGTGATGCGTACGTAGAGCCAGCTCCACTAAGAAACTCACTTAAATTAAATATATATTATGTTAATTACCGTGTCTTCTTTTGAAAATTAAACATTAATTTCAGATCTGCTAGTTTACCGCTTAAAAGTTTATCCAAAGCTAGCTAGCATATATATGTCTTTGATCGTGATCTAAACCGAAAGGCCTCCATATGGGAAGCAGCTTAACCATGCGATCTTCTATGAAAAGGAAAAAAAAAGTAGTCTATTTAGCATTTTCGAAACAAAATATTCTACCATCCTCCCTCCTGAACGTACGTAGTTGCATTAGCTACTGGCCGAAACCAACGTTTGATCATGATTCAAATGATAAATACGTACTAAACCAATCAATATTGCATGCATCAACAGCTCCATCAGTACGTATGTGGTAATATTTTTGCCAATAGATAATATCTAGTACTGATTCCAGAAAAGTACAAAAATAAATAAATAAATATATTAAAAAATGTGTGAGCTGGTAGATATTACAAACGATAGTACGTACCACCATCACTCCATCATGAGTCTAATTCAGGTCTCCTCGAGTTTATACATCATGTCCAGCGCGCTGGATAATTAAGCTTCTCCTAAGGGCAGGGAAACCTTAAAAATCCTCTAATACATATATATAGCTTATAGTTTATAGTTTATCGTTGAATATATTTTTACTCGGATATCTGAAAAAGTTGGAGAGGCCACAGAAGTTTAAGTTAAGAAATATCACAACTATCGTCGGCCTGATCATTCATCACTGCTAGAAGATCATATATATATATATATAATCCGAATCAATGCATCCATTTGTTCATGCATAATATGACTGAATTTCAGTTGAAATTAGCATGATCATTAAGGCAAATTGATCCCTGTTAGGAACTCGGGCCATAAGGGGAAATTAGGTTCAGGCCGATCAAGTAAGTTGGCGGAAGCTGAGAATACATATTATACATATAATTACGGATTAATTACCATCTCCCGGGGGAAATCAAGAATAAAATAAAATAAAGGTGGGTGGAAGTATATATATGATCAGGTTTTCGAAAGCATGCAATTAATTAGTTCGCATGCATACGTACCCGGCCATTTGTTTGCTGATAATTATAAGTCAAAGGCAGATTGTCTACCAGAGATAAAATGGTTAAAAGTATGTGCTCGATCCTTAAGAAATTAAAGAAAGAAGCATCGGTTGGACCATCTAGATGGCGACGAACCTGCAATACGACCAAGTGAACCTCTTAGACCATGGGCTTAGCCTTATGTAGCCCATGAAATACCTCTACGGGCCCTCCATGGTCACCAATCTCAATGGGCTAACTCTTTTTTTTTCGAGAAACATGGCCCAGATCACATCCATATTGGATATATTTTCACAATTAATAAATTAGAAAAATTTTGCTTACAAAATTACATATTTTTCTTTTTTTTTAGCATAGAAGTTATAAGTAACTATCACAAAAAATATATAATTTTGTATGTGATTATTGATGTTAGGTGGGTTTACCTAAAAAAAAAAAAAAAAGAGAGAGAAAGAAAGAAGAAAACTACCTTTCGCAACAGGATTTGAATTTGCTCTGTTTCCTTGAGCTTAGACGCCTCCACCGCCATCTCTTACCGTGTTTTGCTCTAAAACAACGCACTCCCGCTTTCTGTCTCCTCTCTCTAGCTCTAGATTACCAGGCTGAAGCTATGCCCCAACGTACTTTTCCGGTCTCCCTTCTTGAATACCGTTTACCTTGTTGGATTTACCAATTTACTTTTTATTCTTCTTGTATTTTATCTGGGTTCGTTTAAATTCAGCGTTTTGTTATTTTTAATGGTAGCTGACTAGCTGTAATCTAATACATGTGAAGCCTATATATAGCAGATCTTCCTGGATTCTATTATGATGCGGAGAAGAACCGTTACTTCCCTTTAAAAGGCCCAATACCCGGCTCTTTTCGTACGTCGTCTTCTTCTTCGTCTTCTTCGACCACTACTCAAAAACCAGACCAAAAGTTCCCATGGGTATGCTATTTCCTACATGTATATGCTGAAATGTAAGAAGATGGTATGTCGGACAGAGTTTAAGTGTCAAGGGGTTGCTGCTGTTGTTAATTCTTGTATCCAGTGGCGGATTTAAAGCAGCCTCTGCCCCTCTCTCTCTCTCTCTCTCTCTCTCTCTTCCTTTTTTGATCTTACTAGTAGTTCTTACTTCAATTGTGACTACAGATTCCTAGGCTCGTTCTGACTCATTTTATCACAGGCCACGAACTTATCAAGGAGAACCGGCATAAGAGCTTCTAAGCTGCTTCAGTTTAGGGAGTTATATGGTAATGTTATTCCGTTCAGCAGAGGAAAGTGCAACTTCAAGGAGGAATTCCAAAAGATTCATGTTTCACAACCTGTTGTATGTATTGAAGACTGCAGTCGTTATTGCTTTTCCAGCTTTCATTCTCCTCTGTTAAATCATGGTTCATACTTTTCTCTTGTTCTTTGTCCTTGGTCAAGTTGCAGGGTTTTATGTTATTTTCTCTTTTCTGTTGGGCTGATGCGTTGTTAGATGGCCTCTTTGCTGGTTTTGACAATTTTCTTAATTCTCTTGCTTGTTTGAACTAGTGATTTCGGTATAGTCCCTTGTACTTTCTTCCCTATTTCTAATAAGATTGACTTGCTTATAAAAAAAAAACTTTTTCTCTAGTTTATCATAACGAGTGAAAGTTGCTGGAATCTTGGGAATCATATGCACATCTAAGGTTATGTTTGTGTTGAAAAATTTTTGGTATTGGGTTTAGTGTTGGTATTGGGTTTAGTGAAAAAGTGAAGAGAGAGGTAATTTTTTTATATTTTTTGATGGGAGAGAGAGAGATTATATTGTAGTATTTTATTGTGAGTTGGTAAAATATTTTGTGAAATTTTTGGTGCAAACGCACCCTAAGTACAGGCTATGGACATTTAAATGTAATGCATATTATGATCCGATATGATGGTACCCTCAATGAGTGAATTTGTTTAAATGAGTAATTTGGTTTCTTCCTTTGCTCATTTTCGTCACTTATCTTTTGATGATCCATTAATGCAACTGACAGAGGATTATAAGTGGATCAATTTTTTAATTTTTACTGGAGATTGGGAATAGATGGACTCTCTATAGGACCTATTTTGCTAACAGGATTTATCACCACTTTAGCTACTTTCGCGCCTCGGCCGGTTACTCGGGATTCCCGATTATTCCATTTTTTTATGTTAGCAATGTATAGCGGTCAAATAGGATCATTTTCTTCTCGAGACCTTTTACTTTGTTTTCCTCATGTGAGAGTTAGAATTAATTCCCGTTTATTTACTTCACAATTGAACCTTATGAGTTGAGATTCTCGGAATGGGCTTATTTGCCACTTACTTTTGTAGAGAGGTAGTGCCCCTTCCCCTTTTGAAAGTGGGGGTCTTCAGCTTAACGCTTGGGAACTATGAGTTTTGTGCCCCGGGGGGAGTGGACTACCCAATTATGTGCCCTAATGTTTCTACTGATTACAGTGGGGGGGGGGGGGGAAACCGCCAATACGAAAGCAGGCTTCATTAGAGGACAATATCAAAGACCAAAGGATTATAGGCGTTTACTGGCTCTTATTTGTATAGAGCTACTGTTGTGATGGGTAGCATATGTAGACAATGCACTCTTTGCTTTAGCCATGATAATGAAGTTTATTGCAATCGAACAAGGTCCTCTATGTCTACAATTGCGCTTGCTTGTCTTAATGTTATGGCTGCAAAAGAACTCTTTTTGTACTTGAGAACAATTTTCTTTTGGTCCTGTTGTCAGTGATTAGACATGATGAAACATGGACTGATTTCCTACTTGGCCTTTTGAAACCGTATTTGAGTGGCAATTCATCACATCCCATAAAGAGTTGTGGCTTTAACATCATTCACTCTTTTGCTTTTATTCAGTTGCAACCTAGGGTAGTAGACATGAAGAATTGTGATTGTTAATCTTATGTTTTCTCTACAAATCACCCAAAAGATTTCATTCCCTCTTTTGCTCTTATTCAGTTGCAACGTATGGTAGTGGACATGAAGAATTGTGATTCCAAAGATTATTTATCTTATGTTCTCCGTATAAATCACCCAAAATATTTCCTCTGAATGTCACATCTAATGTCAACTTTCACTGAATCATCTATTTCAATCCAATTGTGTAGCAGTGACATCTTCAGATGAGTGATGACTCATAGCATATAATTTATATAAGGTTGCCAGAGATTGCATCTTTAAGTCATGAATGAAATGGTGTATGAGACTTTAAAATTGAAATTTACTAATTGCATTGAACTTTATCATTTTAGGATAGTTACTATTTTTCGAACATTGCAGGTTTGGAAGTATAGTGAAACGGATAAGATTGCTGATGGTGCTTTGGAACAGATCCATGTCAACCTACAGACACCCGAGGGTCAGACTGAAACGGATGTTCTCTTGACAGGCGGTGTGAATGGCTCCTTGAGGTATAACCCCCCCGCCCCCAAACCAAAAAAAAACACCAAAAAAATGCAGCATTTATGGAACAATCATTTCCAGTTGAGGATTTGCAATAAGCTTTGGCCGTGTGAATAAGTATCTACTGAGTTCCGGGTTCCGAGATTCTAGAAGTTAAATAGCTTAGATTGGTTAAAGTGTCGTGTGAGCTGCATTATGAAATGAGACATCCTTTTTTAAACAACCAAGCATTGTAACCTATGTGAGTCTCACAGAATAGGGTTTGGTAACTTGTACTAGACGGACAAAAAAGCAGAAGTGACTAGTTGAGTAACTTGAGGATATCAGATATGTTGAGTAACAAACTTATTTTTCTTCACTAGTTTTTCTTCCATTTAGGCCAGCAGATGGACAGTGATTTTGTTGTTATCTGAAGAGAGAGAGAGTGAAGGACCATGTGGATCCAATTTTATGAATTTTCAGATGCATATTTCAGCCTAGTCTTTTTTGGATTTTGATCACCATTAGCATGGGACAAATATGGGTATTGATTTGGGAGCTAAAGAACTCACCAGTAGTACAACTTAAATGGATCTATGGTGGTGTTGGTAGAAGTGGATTGCCCATGAGCTTGAGTTGTCTGTACTTTCAGAGGATACTCTCGCATAAGGAGTTGGAGTTGGAGGAACTTAGTATTTCTGCCCTTTTCTCACCTTCTATCTTAGGCACAAAACATATATATAAACTATTAGATACTGTTTTTGGAACTTGTTGATTATTTGTTTCTGTACATTCTCAAAAGTGTACCTTATTTCTTTGAAGTTTGTGGGGGCAATGATAAAGAATGGCAAAAAATGGTAAAAGAAAATATTACTCATATAGAAGTTCGTATATCCGAAACTTAAAATGACATCTTCGCCGATGATGCCATGATGGTCTTCTAATCCTTTAGTTTCTGTCATACTGGACTGTGGGATCAAGTTCTGCTTGGCTTTTCTACAGTGGATCGCCAATAACTTGGTTGTGGTACTCTAGGCCTCTAATGTGGTTCTGTTGTCATGGTCCTTCGTCTGCCCTTCCTTTGTACACTAGTAACAAGTACTCTCCTTGCCTTCGAAGTTCGCCCTAAGCGCTTGTACAAAACTAGCATCCTAGTGATGATTATTTAGAAGTACTACTTTTTGGAGTACATATTGATGCTCACATTTTTTAAATCCTAAATTTTTTATTTTTGGTTTTTATTATGAGTTAACTAGGACTTTTCTTAAATAGCTCTGCAAATTGTTGTTTGTTTATACATGCTGTATCGGGACATGTTTCAATGTTATTTTGTATGGTCTTTTTGTCAATGAACTTCTTATGGTGTTTATACATAACGAGTCCATTACAAGTCATCGTACATGAAGTTTGGTACTTTCGCAGTTTTGTTGAAGTTGGAAAAGTTACACCTCATTTTGATTACGGGATTAAATGCATGCCAGATCGTGTGTGGCCTTCCAATAATTTAAAAGAGGCCAACTGTGGTAGAATTCCTGGGCATCTACGGAGACTGGCAGGGGCTTCATTACAAATGGCATCAAATGTATCCTGCATAAAATCGTTCAGAAAGCAGACTTCCATGATAGATGATGGTTCAAACTTCCAGGATGCGCTGTATCCTTTGATATTTAAGACTTTGACAAATTCTTGTTATATTGGTTCATTTGTTTACTCTGTCGTCTTCCACTAATTAACTCCTGAAAAATTGGATAATTTTAAACCCTTAGTATATTTATCACAAGTGATTTCATCGACATTGGTTAGCAGATTGGAGATCTGTTGGTGATGCCCGCCACCTATGGATTCAACATCCCGGAAGTCAATCTAATTATCATCTTCTTGTGCAGAATTAGTAGTTTTATTTTTAACTCCTTATAAATTTGTCCGACGACTTCTCTTGGAGCACTGGTTTGGTATGTTGTTCCTATCATAACTGTTTCTGGACATCACACAGTGAGATCTATTTAGGGCGCTGTCATTGGATCCTCAGCTCTCTTCTACGTGCTACTTGATTCAGGGTTTGATAGGTTATTTGGTGCCACTTTTGGGATACCTTCTTGTACGCTCCATACCAACAATATTTTTGGTGAAACATTATTCATTACATTCCTGAAATGGGAAACTATTAGTGCATTTATGGCCTTGACTCACAAAATCAGATTGAGTACTTTGGGATCAGAAACGTCACGTGGAGCTCTCTTTATTGTTAAACTCAACGAACCATTAGATCTCAGTTCAACTATTCCTATCCTAAGCCGAAGAATACATGAGGTTGCTTCTTTCAATTGCACCATTTGGACTGCAGATTGCCACATCAACAGGAGTCAGGCAGTGATTGGCAAGTTTCTTTCTGTTTCTTTCTCTCTCTTCTCCCCCACTCTCCTTTCTATCCTTAGGCGGGGTACTGCCTTTAGTTTAGCTTCATGTTTGCAAACTTCTCCAGTATTGGGACTAAATTCCTGTATCATGCTGGGTTTTTTTTTCCTCCCAAGTGGTACTTGGCATGTTAATGTGATTACATCATGAAACGTGTGGACTATTTTTCATGTGGTTGTTACAGGTACTAATCTAGGAACGGCTTTGGTGGATTTGGAAACTGGAGTGGCATCATGGGTGTGTCGTACTAAGAGTGATGTTTTCGCACAACAATTTATTCAGTCGGTAATCTATGCATCCTTTAAGGTTTACTGGATAGGCATTTGAGTCTCTTTATTATATTGTATGCATTTGCATATCAACAGATTAAGCCTTTGGATCCTAGTAGACAAATGGTTGATTTTCTATTTTGTTCTTGAAAGTGTAAGAATTGAAATGAAATGATGAGTCAGTATATATCCTGTCTAGATGTTTTTGCATAATAGGAGGATATATGTCTAAGCAACAAATTCTGGATTCTCCAATCAGGCAACCTAGAAAGAATGTAATAAGACCGACCCAGTTATTGAGAGTCAATGGTTTAGCAGGAATATTCTTGAACTGATTGTTTGTCACTGAACCTGATAAGTCCTTTTTTTTCTTTTTCTTTTTTGCAGGGAAATGCTCTTTTATGTGGACTCAGGAATGGGGCTATTGTGACTGTGGATGTTCGTGAAAAGGGGGGAGGGAGTTCTGCTAGACTTACTAGACATAGAATACCTACCTCAGCTGTGGGTAAAACTGTCGGAAGGTCTAGTCAGCAATTGCTGAAGGTATGAGGTTTCTTACCAGGAAAATTGTAGTTTCATCGCTGCTCTGATGTATTCTTTGTGGTCATTTTGAGAGCTGGGAGTCCCACCTCTTAATATTTTTTGTGGGGTGTGGATATCTAAGGTGAATAGATTTTCTCAAGGTCTCCTTCTCTGCTTCTAAATCAGTCTTTGAGTCTTGAAGTAGACTGAAATTGTTCTCTAATCACAACTATTTTCATACTCTTAATTTTAGACAAGGAGTTCTCCTCCATGAGTGTACTTTAGTCTTTGTGAGTTGAAGTCTGATGAGGAGCCCGCTGAGAAAAATTTTGGGTGCAACAGTGTAGTTTAGTCATTTAAAAAGGTTTCTTGATGTTTACACCTTTTTCATTCTTTCATTTTTCGAATTTTTCTCTTTGAAATGTCTATACTAGTATTTTGTGAATTATCACAACAAGCATCTTTAGAGCTCCTTTAAGATGGAACTTCAGATAATGGAATTAGATCTCTTATTGTGCAGCTCTCTGGAAACATATATCCTTCATGTACCATAAAAATGCCTTCATCTATTTCATGGTTAGTGGGCTGCAACACTTACGGAACTTTTTCTCTTAATTTTGTCTTTTATTGGGATTATAACACTGACTCGGGTTTTGGAATCTAGTTTGATGTCACTTCAGTCCGATGAGTATTACTTCTTGGCAAGCTCCATGGATGGATCGGTCAGTGTTTGCTTTCCATCTTTACCCTTTTTAGGATACTGTTTTTTGTTGAAGATCTTCCGGCATAAAGCACAATAGTAAATAGCAAATTGTTCTTATGTTAGTAGAGCGCTAGCATTCAATCATGTGATGCATGTAGATCATGTTGTCCATATCAATGTGCAAAGTACGAAGTGGGGACTACCGCTAAACTCATTGTACATTTGCTTCACCGGAGTTAACATTTATCCCAACTCATTATGATCTGCAGTATGAACCCTTCTTGACTAGTTGGTTCATCCCATGTATCTTATCACTTAATGTAAGGTTAAAGCTACTAGACTTCCTGTTTAATAAAAATTCCCCAACCAGAATTGAGAGAGAACCTAAAAGAAATGGAGAATTGAAGGCTGATATGATGTGGCAGGCTGCTTTTCTCGTAAATTATCAAGATATCCACTTCCTGCCTTCGCCTCCGTGCCCTGCTGCCTCCATTTCCCTACACAAGAAGGGATGGAAATATTTTCTCGGCCTTTATTTTGCTTCCTCCTTCCTTTTCACGCTGCATGTTACACTTACAAATGCTCCTCTAGCTGCATGCAGTGGAGGCAGTAGTTATCCTGTGCAAGATTTATTATGTGTTCATAACAATGTCAAGGCTGTCTAAAGTAAACGATTTAACTGTAACAGCTTTTTCAGAAAGGTGATTTACATATATATATTTGTGATTGCAGTAACTTTTTTTTCCTTCTTTCCCCTTTTAAAGTAAGTTGGATTTGGTCTCTTGCATCTCGTCTCTTGTTTCCTGTCCCCAGATGAAGCACTTATTTTTTTTTTCTAAATAGATGAAGCACTTATTGTTTCTAGATTAAAGTAATATTCATCTTATAGCCCATTGAATGGTATCTGCATTCAGTTTGAAACTTCTGTGTGGTTGGTCCGCCAGGAAAGAAAGGATTCGAGGGAGAGATTCTAATTCTTAGGTTCCATTCTTGTCCAGGTAAAACTATATGATCATCGTCTAATCCAGAGAGGAGCTGTGCAATCTTATGAAGGGCATGTTAATTCCCATACCCGTATACAACTTGCAGTTGACCCATCCGAAAAATTTGTAATGTCAGGTACTTCAATGCTTGCTACTTGACTAGGGATGGTGGCATTAATTTGAGCTTGTGTGACATTATATACATTTTAGGTGGAGAGGATTGCACACTACGGCTCTGGAGCATAAATTCTGGTGAATTGCTTTTTGAGGACAAATTCTCTGATTCAGTCCTTTCAACCGTGTGCTGGCGTGGAGCCGAAGGTATCTGGATTTCTTCTCAGTTTCTCTTCCTCTTAGTATTATGTTTCACTTCACAGTAATTGATATAGATATTTGACAGGATTAATGCTCATATGCTCGTTAACAAACTTCTATGCAGGATTGATGGGAGGGCGACATGAAATACAGAGCTCTCAAGAGAATCTATATCAGCGGAGACATGGCTTGGAGGCATGGTTTGGATCTCATGAAGGACTGTTTTACATGCACTGGTCATGAGCTTACATTGAAGCACTAAATCAATGTTTTAAGCTTAGAAGTGAAGGTAATATACTGGTTCTGAAAAGCAGGTCCCCTCATCTGTGCTAAGCACCGTATTACCTGTCTGATACGGACGAGCACAACAATGACAATACCAACAGCTTGGAGCGGCGGGCTGATGCGCTTCTCTCTGCCAGGGGGAGGAGCATGTGTTGGGCCCTGTCTTGGTCATGTGGGTTTTATGCCCATATTGCTTGCATGTAACTTGCGCTTTTTGCCCAAGCAAATTGTTGCCCTGCTCCAGCCCTTTATATTTATTCTTGAGGCCCTATACCCTGTAAAACTCTCTGCCTCTTTGTTTGATGTTAATGAACATTTCACATTTGCCTAGAACAAAAAATGTTACGGCAGGTGCACTCTTTCAAAATAATAATAAATAGGGTTACATAAGGTAAACCTAACAGATAAATGATGGTACGTAACGTAATCACTGATCACCAGTTCGCTTTTGAAAAAAAAAAAGCTACGGATACACTTTAATCTCTCTATCAATGGAGTCACACAAGCAGTTATTTTTATCTCTTTCTGGATGACTAGACTGCTGGGATTTTTCCGAGAGTGGGAGTTCTAGCTACAGCGAAACAGACTAACAGTGTCTGATAGGTAGAGTCGATCGGTTGAGTCTTTGTTACAAAAGTTTCTTAAAGTGTCAAAACTCACTCAAAATCAAAAGTGAAGACAGAATGATGCTCTGATTGCCAAAAGCAAACCACCCTATCACCTTATGCCTACTCTTCTACACATGTAGAACTGAGAGAGAGAGATGAAAAGGCAAAGATTACCAAAATTTGTGTCTGTCTTGACTTAAACCTGCTTTTCCAAACTTTTTTTAGGATGATGGAAATGTGGAGATCGAATATATATCAATCTACCTTTTAGGAATATCTCCTTCCTTTTGGGTACAGAGGAGCTGCTTAATACTTCCTACGAAAAACTCTGGAACAAAACCAAAACTATGTTGTGCCTAATGATCATAGGGGGAAAAACAGAGAGAGAAGACAAGAAACCGAAGTGTTTTGAACTTAGAAGGTTATACAAAATGAAAGGACGGTGAATCGAAGTACAATTTTGCTGTTAAAATATGCCTTTACTTTCAAGCATAGAGGAGCTTCCTGTATATTTAAACATTATGTTGTACGTAGAATGGAGAACTGCACAGATTTTGAAATTAATCGAGATGGAATAAATGTATGACACGTCAAAGGTCAGAAGAGGTTCGTGTTGTATGTGTAATAGAAAACTCTACAGATTTCAAAATTAGTCGAGATGGGCTATTAAACTATACGTCACGTCAAAGGTCAAATAAATATGAGATCGTTGTTAAAACTTGGTGATAATTGCAAACGGTCAAAATTTTAGGTTATGGAAGTTGAAAAAAAATAAAGAGAAAGATAATTGGTTTGAACTTTTTATATTTATTATAATTATTTTCTTATAACGGCCTAGAATTGAAGTCCTTGCTTGGAAAGCAAACTGTAAATAAGAACTGCCAAAGTGCCAAGTAGTCTGTACGAGAGGCGGGTTGCTGCCAAAAGGATAAAAAACACTACTGGAGAAGGCAGATGAGGACGGAGAGCAGCCTTATATTTATGGTCCAGCTTTTAAGAGAAAGACAGAATGGCATTGAACGTGGTTCCCGCAAGACGACGAGGGTTATACTGGAGAAATTGAGAAATAAGGAAAGAGATTTAAAAATAAGAAGAAGAGAGAAATAAGGAAAGAGACCCATCACCACTGCTTTGGATGCCAGGTCCCTTATGGACTTTACACGCAAAACTATGTGGTTTATGTGTTTGATTTACCCTTTCATAATTGCATGCAGTCTCGTCCCCCCCCCCCCCCCCCCCACCCCACATATTCACGAATCATTATGTTCCTGATCTCTTTGCTTATCCATATACCACCAGTTCGGATGTAATTATGTAAATAGATTCCCTGCTACATAATGACCCTAATCTCCTTCCTCAACACTCTTAGTTGTCTTGTTCTTTTCTTATTCTTTTTTCCCACATATTCACGAATCATTATGTTCCTGATCTCTTTGCTTATCCATATACCACCAGTTCGGACGTAAATGGATTCCCTGCTACCATAATGACCCTAATCTCCTTCCTCAACACTCTTAATTGTCTTGTTCTTTTCTTATTCTTTTTTCCTCATCTTGTCTGAGCAAATTGCCTGTTCCTTCTCTTCTTTCTTGCGTATTTCTATGTAGAACATATCTTTAAAGTTTGCTTAGGCAAAAAACAACATATCTTCACATTTTCCTAAGATTTTACTGCCCATATTATAGGAGCCAGATCCGATAATTTCTCTGCACATCTATGTTAGAAACATTAATCGATCGATTTCCTAGTTCTCGATCAATGTTAGAAAAACAACCTCACAGGAGAATTAATCAATCGCTCCTCATTATAGGCTACCCTCACGATTATTTGCCTATATTACCACAATGCATAGTAATGTATATGAGGTATAGATAAGATTAATGGGGGCAAATTTAGTTAATTTATGGTACTCTTTTTTCACTTTTCATGCCATGGAGATGCTACACTCCTGGTAACAATATTGCAGATGAACCATTATGTTCAAGAATTAACCCTCATTGTCAAACAAAAGCACATTATTCAAGAAATTGCAGTGCCTAAACGAGCCAGATAATAAGAATAAGGGGTAAACTCATAGTTAGCTTCATATCTTTGGGGCAAAATCAAACTACTACCCTTAATTTTCAAATCAACAATTTGAGACCTCTATGTTTCAAAATCACTCAATCCTCTCCTTCCGTTTAAATTTACCGTCAAATGAGACGATTTTTCATGCACGTGCATCTATTCCACCCAAATTGACAAATTTACCCTCAATAAGTAGCCTTACGAATTTGCCCTCACTGCAACAAAGCAGTACCATGGCTAGCTAGGCTCGACCGAAGCTCGTACGGGCACTTCCATTATTTCATTTGCCCTGATGTTCATATGCCTCATATAGTTCCATGCAATCTGGTCATCGTCCCAGTATCTCACCCTATATAACCCAAACTTCTCTGCTATATCATTTCCACTTGAACACCTCCTCTACCTTAAAAAATCTACGACCCATTGTTGCTCTGTTCTTAGATCTTGTTGAATATTCCCAGAGCCTTCTACTGCCCTGCCTTGATTCCAACGCCCCTGCGCACGCCCTATAGCAGCACCCCCTGCAGCCCCAGCCGCAACTGCTCCTGTTGCGCCATAAAGAATAGAAGAGTCAGCCAGATGCATTTCTCTTCGGAACTCAGACAACATGTGAAATCGGAGTGCATTCATCCCAAAAATCATGTTTGTTACCAACGTTCACACCCAATGATAAGAAAAACGAGAAAACATGCAGACAGAGAGAAAAGAGAGGAAATATTTACACCCAATGATGTTTCCGAGATGAGGGACGTTATTGACGTAAGGCAAGGCACTGGTGACGAGTATGTTCCTCTTTCCAGGTATAGGTAGCTTCGGAATTTTCGGTCTACCTTCCTTCTCTCCTTCTCTGTTCACTTCGTGGTCTCCCATGCTGCTATTTCTGCTGCTCTGAGTCGGTGTTTGGAGTATTTAGATTTCCGTTTTAGAAAGAAAGAAGCAGATCACAGAGCATGAATGAAGCAAGGTTGGTGGACATCACTAGGCTCTCCACTGGCGCCTACTAGGCTAAAGCGCCATTATTAAACCTCAACTAGCACAAAAGCAGACCACGATCATGGACTGTCGTTTCTATAATCTGTTACATTTATTTGGAGAAGTAGCTGATTATAAGTTTTAACCCTAAACAATCCTTAAGAGCTCGTGATTGAACCAGCAAGTTTCCAGATTAATTAGAAAAGCGAGCACATGAAAGAGATGAGAGTTTCCCTCGCCTTACAGCAACCTTCAAGAAGAAACGCTTGACTAATATGGCTTGAATTCTTTTTAATCCACATTTAATATAACGATGGTACTGGGTATGGCGTATACGTTTAACATGATCGACTATTTGATGGCTTGAATTCTTTTTAATCCACGTTTAATATATATTCTTGCTACACGCTAGGAAAGCAGAGGAGGTGGAGGCCAACCGCAACTTAGTCTTTTTGGACCACCGTGACCAATAAATAGGGTAAATGGGTTGTCCGAAATCTAAAAGGAGAAACAATGATAGAATCACAGTTGTCCAGGTCTGCAGGTTCATTGAATTAAAGATGAACAAAGAAACAGAGTATACACTATTTAACAACGTTTCTTTTGTGTTCTCAGTATCGCATCTCAAATATACACTACAATGTAACAAGTGGTGACCGCTACCCTGTACCAGATAAATAAGCACCTGTGTACATAACAGTTGGAGATGGAGGAAATCAGGAAGGTCTTGCTGGAAGGTGAGTTGAACTGCATGATTCGGTAAATTCATCCCCTCAGTGGTAGTAATGGATCATAAAGAACAGTCAACTTCTTCCTCTTCTAGTCAGCTAGAGAGATCCTTACTGTTCTCTTAGTAATCGAGTCATGTTTAACAATTGTTGGTTGGTGCTGCAGGTTTGTAGACCCACAACCAGATTATTCTTCGTGGTCGAACCGCGAATGCTTTCTTCTCCTTCTTAATGGCAGTGGGCAACGTCCTAGGCTTCGCCGTCAGGTCCTACACTCACCTTTGGTCTTCGTCTGGGCACAAAGAGAGCAAGGACAGTCTGGATATCCATCAATCACTTATCAAGGACATTCTGATCATTTTTCGAAAAACCGTCTCATTTGACGGTGAATTTAAACGGGAGGCGAGGATTGAGTGATTTTGAAACATAAGGGTCTCAAATTGTTGGTTTGAAAAATAAGGATTGTAACTTGATTTTGCCCCAAAAATATGGGGTTAACTATGAGTTTACCCCTAAGAATAATTCAGAGTACTTTTCGTTCTTAATTTTTTTAATTGTTTTCTTTGTGATTTGCTCTGATAATTGCCATTTCTTTAATTTCGCTAGTGTATTTTCCCATTATACAAAAGAACTTTGTCTTTACTTCTTTCGGCGAGTTGTAAACAGATATAGTAATGGCCGACAGACCCTTGTCTATAGTGGCTAAACATGAAGTGCTTCTCTAAGTCATGTATGCAAATCAAACAGTGCCAAAAATCAAGAAAATTCTTTCTAATCAAATATATACGACTGAGAAACAGTAATTCAGTCAAAAGGAAAAAGGAAAGTACGAAGCAGCTAGTAGCTGATGCCTGAAGGAGTAGGGCGGCACAATGATGACGATTGCACGACTGAAGAAACAAAGATGAACACCAGAATCTCATATACATATCCTCGCTGTTAAATGATTGATTGGTAGGTTCTGTTTTGAACAATAATAATAAGAATAAACTGTAGAATATCGATATTTCGCTACTGTGCTAACCCTAACTATATATCATATAAATGGTAAAAACACAAACCAGTAACCACAAACAAAGATGGATGAAACGGGGTTCTTTTTTTTTTGTTCTTCACCTCTCTTCTTCTTTTACTTTGTTTTGCTGCTTGCTTACCTAATTCGAAATGGGGTTTGGACCACTCGGAACTTCATGTTCACTGGCATCGAAGGTCTTTTCTTGCCATGGCAATGGCGATTTACTAGCTTGGAAGCTTCCCCTCCTTCGACCTGGTGGAGGAACATGGATGGCATTAGACGTCGCTGGTGGAAGGCTTTGGCATGTTGAATCGGTCTTCGACTGGCCAACACCGTGTGTTCTTAAAGTAAATTCCATGTTGCTTCTCTTGATAGCTCCAATATCTCTGAAGGAAACAAGTGGGAAGCTAGGTTTCGTGTCAGCCATAGTGGTATCAGACACAAGTAAAAGAAAGAAGAAGAGAGTCAAGGGAGTAAGGTAGGGATAGGAAGAAACGACATGATGATCATAAGTAGCCATCCGAAATGAGGTCATGTATAAATAGAAAATCCTCCCTCGGGCCTCAAGTGATCAGCATAGAGCTAGGTCTTGGCGCTAATTAGTAAAGGGTTGGCTATGGAAAAGCTCAGAGCTCAATACGGCAAAGAGAGATAGACTGGTCATCTTGAGAGCGATACCTTGTAGTGCTTATTATAGAATTCAAATGAGAGAGAGAGAATGTAAAAAGACGAAACAAGGGGTGGAGATTTATGAACTGCTTTAACAAAATCTTTTGAGGGGATGGGAAGATGAATCTTGCTTTAACATGTCCTGTGGTGATCACTGTGGAAACAAAAAAACGTACATGTGTGTCATGTTGTGAGAGAAAGAGAGAGAGAGAGAGAGAGAGGGACTCAGGGAGCTGGTCTTTATTACAGTGAGCGCGCCCTTGGGAATAGCCCATACTCCCCAGGAGGAGGACCGAGTAGAGCCCACAAACAGAACTGGGGGCATACAACGTCGGACACAGATACGGAGTCCTACAGCAGAATGAAGCAACACGTACTATAAATTTTTAATCTCGAAGAAGATGTGTCCAATACACCACGCGTCAAGCATACAACTGTCACAATTAAAAAAACTAGTTAAAGCTTTTTCTTTTTACCTTTCTTTCGTAGCCCAAACGGGAATACCCAATAATCGGCCTCTTCTAACTCAAAGGTAAAATGGTAAGCCCAAACCTAATAAAGCCCCAAGAGAATCATTCTTCTTCGCCTGAAGAACCAAGCCCTATCGAAGTAAAATGAGGAAAAAAAAAATTAATTGAAAAAACATTTGGCTAACACATGAAAAATATAATTTTTTTATGTTTGATTTGTATTGAAAATATTTGTATAAAAATTAAAAAATTTAATATAATAATTTTTATGTTAGTTTTCTATCAAATTTTGAATAAAATAATAAAAATATATAGTAGAATCTTTCATCGTTTCGACAACAAAAAACACCTTTTAAATTTTATGATTTGAGTAGTCATATTTTTAATACCGGCAGCTTCCAAGTCATTTTAAGGGCTAGACATTATCCACCAACTTCGGCCGGGCCGGCAGCAAAGGGTTCAACATCTAAGAAAATTACAGTTGTGACTTCTATATTTCTCTGCAGTTAAGCGTGTACTTTCACATGCAATAATTCAAGCCAAATGTCATGCACTTAGAGGCAGCAAAATCACAAAGCAGGCAATAAATAACTGCACTTCTCAAAGTCTCAGATTTCAACAAAAAGAAGGTACTGGAAAGTAACATGGGACAAGTATATATGATACTTATTTTATACAACTTCTGTTCCTAAATGATACCTGAGAAACTATATATATGGATTCTTGAACGAAAATCTCATGTAGTAATCGTGTAAAAAGCCCCAAATAAAACAAAAACGAACCACAATATACTGTAGAAATAACTCATTTATGAGAGTTGACACAGCTGCAGTTGATTCGGATTTCGCCTTCATATGGACCTGTGAGGACCTGTACGTTCCCAAGCTTTACCATGGACACCGCAAACTGGTAGGAGAAGAGACCGGCCTGGCTAACCAAGGCGCTAACAAGAGGTGCAGTCCTTGAATCCTTGAGCAGCATCTGATCTGTGGATAGGAGTCCCATCTTCTTCTCGATATTATTATAGTACTGAGCATCGAATTTCATAGGGGTTACGGGATCTAGGTCAACGAGCTCTGACTCCCATCTGCATTTCCTTTTCAAGTAGTTCAAATATTTTGGGTCAATGGATGGATCTGGCTTGCCTGTCCCGCTGTAGTTAAAGATCCTGTACTGTAAGGAGCCACATGAAGCCCTTCCAATGGTGTGCGCTCCTGAAGCAGTAAATTTTGTAATGGTTAATATCAATGCCATTAGGTTAACACATTTTTCAATATTTTTGCAGGTACAATTTTCAATTAATATTAAACAAGAAACATTGAAGGACATTCAGTACTGTTAAGGCATGAAAAGTTGTGCATGGGCTAGTTGGTTCACCTGAAAGAACAGTCAAATCGACCACATTCACACCCTTGGACTGGTAAAACTCAATCAGATCAGTAATGCTTTCATGACCCATTGGCACAGCATCAGCTTCTTTGGCAAGAGAAACAAACCCATCTTTTCTTCCGTACGGGACCATCCAATAAGGACCTCCCAGCAAAACAGTGGCATCCCTAGCCACCGCTGTCAGAATGTCTGCGCACGAGACTGTTCGAGGGCACTTCTTCTCTAATTCTGCTTTGATATCATCGATCACTTCGAATCCTCTTAATGTTCTGCTGGATTTGGCGCTTCTTTCGCTTCCCTCATGGTCTAAAAGAATGGAAGCATCACATCCCTACCTCGCAGAGTACAGGAATCAATGCAGAAAACATTATATAATATATATATATATATACATATATATATATATACATACATACATATACGACACAAAATGCAGATATAAGAAATAAAAAGAAAAGCCGGTTTGTACAACAATAGATATGAAAAATATTCACGCAGGAAGCACTCTCACCCTGCAGGCGCTGTCATGAAAGTGCAACCTAATGAGACTGGCAGCGAGGGTGCGATCCTTGTTAAACCATTCTGTCATTTTTCTGTTGATAATTCCCTCAGCATCTGGACATTTCTGCTGATAATAAGAAAAGGAAAGGGAGTCTTCATCATAAGGTGAGGGATCGGGTAACATCTGAATCTTGTAGTAATCCTGATCAGGTTCGTGGGGGTGGGCAGAGGCTGAAATCAAGTGAAGACCGAGGAGGAGAAAGAGAATGGAAATTGAGGAACTCATGATGATCCTTGTCTCGGAGAATTTAGTGGGCTCTTTGTTTCCAGTGATGGGATATCGGTATAGTCTTTTGACTATATATATATAAAAGAAATATTTGGAGGCCATAGATCAATCATGCATATGCAGAACTAGAACGACGTGAGACGCACACCCTCAAACAAAGAGATCATGCCAGCATGTAGGTGTACGTAAACGTTGACAAGATTTCCATTAATTAATGTTTGTTAATAAATGAATTAAGTCATTGAAAAATGGCTTTTTCATTGTTTTATTGTCTTCATAATCTCAAGGAACGTTAGCAGGAATAAAAGAATAGATGTTTCCACCATTTGGTGGAATCCGTACCTAGCACCTAATTATTTGCGCCTAATTTGTTTAAAAGAATAGAAGTGCCCCCATCAGGAGCAATTGATTTGATCAAATCGTACGCTACTTAATTAGAACTAGATAATTATCGTTTCTAATATAAATTTTGTCTTTCGCTAAGAATATATGTGAATCCAAATGCTCTTTGTTTTTTTCCTTCCGATCAATCCGGCGTCAAAAGTCAAACCTCCTTTGATGGGGCACCTGATTATATGTCTGCTTGAATTCGGAAAGTTATATATTAATGTCGGATATTCCACGTGTCCTACTGGAGTCTCGCTTGATCGTGATACCTGATTACCATTTACCTATGATCTCCTCCAATGGGACCTCGATGGCTCGATATGGCAATGACATATGTATACGCCAAGCACGTACACATGACATGTATATATATTGCTCGTCTAAGCTTGAAGCTGGGCCTGTACATATCCGTCTTTAATTAAATCTAAAAAAATGGGCTTAGAAATGAGTAAGCCCAATGTACCATCATATTTACGGGCTGGTCCAACATGTGGGCCAGCCCATTGGTGTCCGCCATGGAGTCAAATTTGTCTCTTGTACGAAAAAGCTTACGATCGAGCACTAATGTAGAGCAAAGGGGCAAACCATTTTGCCTTCGACAGTGTGGATGTTGGTGTGGGCGATGATGCATCATCTGGTCTTGACAGAAAGTGCACGATGACATGAAGTACTACAATTCCTAAACATCCACCAACCCAGATTCTTTTTTCTGCCCTTGGGAAATTTCTCTTGTTGATATTTCTACCATAACACATGCATATCGCCAGTGTCCGGACCCTCCCAAGTCGTATGCATATATGATGGGAACCTGGACTTTATTAGGCAGGCCACATGATTTCACTTCAACTTGGAGTCTTGGACGTATCAAATTGACGATAGCAGATCAGGTAAACATGTTCATGGGGTCCCATGATTATTCTTGAGACAATGCATCAAAGTTGGTAAAAGTTGAAAAAAAAAAAAAAGAGCCGATAGTTGTTTTCTGAGTGGTTGGAAGTATGCTGTCACGTCGTACGACAACCAATGTTATATGATGCTCCAATTAGTCCATGTTCACGCGTGCTTGAACACCAAAACATGTACAGCCAAGCAGATCGAATATTACCCAAAGTCGATAGTTTGTTTCTGACTAGTCGAAAGTGTGGTTTTATACTTCCACGTACCAATATTCCATGAGGTCAAGTTCACGTGAGCTTTACATCAAAATTTGTGGAGTATCCATGCTCGGGTTAGATAATTAAGATAGAATTTATGCAGCCAATATTCTACTTGGGGGCGTACGGGATTCTAATAATAATCTTTAACAACTATTAAGTTTACTATTTAATTATAATAATAATGGATTAAGGGGCGCCATCTCAATGTAAGTATATATATATAGAGACCCAGGCAAAAATTTAAAGTAGCTACCGCAGCTCTTTTTGGGTATAATATATATAAGATAAAACTATATATCAAAGTAAATATCTAGCTTAGAACCAACTTCATAAGCATATATGATCTAAAAAATTACGTCACAAAAAGGATGGTTTATATATAATCAAGATGCTTTTTTTTTTTTTTAACAAAATAAAACTTAGTTAAAACTTTTCTAGGGGCCTTGCTTGGGACGTACGTACGTGGAGGTCTTATGCAGCCGCCAAGGAGGCTACCCACCTCTTGAGCGAAGCTGGAACGATTTTCAACAAAAGGGTACTGGCCTTAGAATAGACTTGCGTGCGCAGTAATAACTCTAACTTAAGGCAATTTAATAATAAATAAAAACGAGTAATAGACCTTAATTAATAATCGCATGCCAAAATATATGCGATCATTGCCCTTTTTCGAACGAAATAGGTGAAATTAGTGCTACAATATTGAAAGATATATACTACTAGCCTCTATTAGCTACTCCCACAGTTTGACATGCCATTAATGGTCCCAAACCTGCAGTACCGAATCCCCCAGTACAGCTCCTTGCACAAAATCCAGAAGGCCGCTCCCTGAGAGCGTAAGGCCAAGATTTAGAGCAGCAAAGACTGTGTTCTACAGGAGCAAAAAGCACCCAAAAGCCCTGGTCCCCCAGCTAGCCAAAACCCTAAAGAGAAAAGGAACAGGTGTATAATTAAGCTAGAGTTTTCTAACATGAACATCTCAGTATAGCCAGACAAAACGGTACGATCGATGCATGCCTGATCTGCCCGTGAGTACCGAAACTCTGAACACACTCGAAGTCGCTTCTGCTTGCACTGCCTGTTAGTTTCCACTATACTAAAGTCGTACGACGTCGTTTTCATCTTTATTTTATTTGGTATAATTTAATTTATGTTCTAGCTAGTAAACGTAGGTCTTCATGATGAGAACAAGATCTTAGGCTTTTGGTAATAAATAAAACGCCTCTCGCTGATAAGACTTCATAGGGAGCCGTTCCATCATTAACTTGCTTAATTAGCCACGTACACGAACGTATGATTAATTAGTTGACAACGCACGAAGATCGACCCCAGCGTCCCACTTGGGGAATAACAGCTTGTTCCCTTGTTGAATATCACTTATTTTATGATTTTCCCAATTGGAATCATTCATACTTACTCTCAAATTCTGTGAAAGTAGTCGTCGTTAAGGAATTTAATTTGGAATTGGCTGTGACGGTCCAAGTCTTTTAAGTATCGTCATCTTTGTCACATTCTCTTGGACAAAGCATCCAACCGATTCATTTTTCATATTATATTCTTCTAAACAATAGCTCCCCTGCTGAAAAAAAAAAATCTAATAATTCCTTTTGATTGCCACATCTAACTACGACAACGCCACTGCATTAATTATTACGTCCATATTAGTATAATATATTACACAAATTATTTCTCCGAATCTTGGTTGCTAGATAGCCTTGTTGCTAGCTATATATTGATTACGTATAACGTATTGAACAGATCATAATATTCTTTGGATAATTAAACTGCATGTTAGCTAGGAGCAATCTTACGGCCACATCACACAAGAAATTTTGTTTTGATATATGTGACAGGGTCACGGGCGCAGAACCTTTACCATATAATTAACTATCAGGGGTTAATGTAACATATATATATATATGCCTTCGATATTCGCTGTGTGTAAAATGTTTGTTATCTTGTCAGTACAATGAAGCCAAGAGCTAGTGTGAATACCTGTTATATAGAATAGACTGTGAACAATGAATCTGGACCCATCTTCGAGCAGTCAATAGTCAGCGAATATTATACTTTCGATATTGTTTTCTTGTTGTTAATTTTCCCAAGAAAATTATTCCAGAGCTCTAGAAGCAACCGAGGAAGGAAGTCTTTGCGCACTAGTACTCCTTTTTATACCCTCCTGATAATGCCGAAGGATCATCAATTATCTGTGTCAATATTGATCTTTAGCTATATATGCATGGGGGGCTTAGTAGTTCAGATCATGAATTGCTGTAACTTGTGGAGTAAGTTAGGTGTGAACAGATAAGAGATCCGAAAAGAGAAACATGAGAGGAAAGGAGGCAATAATTGTTGGGTACCCGGCCGGTCGGCACTAATTGGCAGCTCACTAAACTCATGATTAGCATTTGATTAAATAAGTTTCATTTCCAGGAAGATTACTAATTAATCAGATATAAAAATGGTACTTTGAGAACCTTTTAGTAGGAAGGAGCACAAAATTAATAATGAATGTTAATTTAGGGTTATATATAATATAGACATCCTCTCCTTCCTAGATGTATACGTATATGATCTATTATTATAAATCATGACGGGAGAATGTGAACAAATTGGTAATAAAATTAAGGACTAATTACACTTATTACCCTCAAACTACCATACATTTTTCACTTTGCACCCCAAAGTACCACTTTTGTCACATTTCACCCTCAAACTATCATGCCCCAACAGTTTGCACTTTTCGTCCATAATTTCTGTCAATTTAGACGGAAAACAAATCATGTGCCTCTCACGTAACTTTTTCTCACATGATCTTCTCATTTTGCCCCTTCGTTTGAGAGTGCAAAATGAAAAAAAAAAAAAAACATGGTAGTTTGAGGGTGAAAAGTGAAAAAAAAAACATGCAAGTTTGAGGGTGATAAGTGTAATTATCACTTGGGCAAAAAGTGAAGATCAAGTGGGAAAAAGTCACGTGAGACGCACATGATTGGTTTTCCGTTTCACTTGACAGAATTATAGACGGAGGGTGCAAATTGTTGGGGCATGGTAGTTTGAGGATGAAATGTGACAAATGTGATACTTTGGGGTGCAAAGTGAAAAAAAAAACATGGTAGTTTAAGGGTGATAAGTGTAATTTCCCCTAAAATTAACGCGACCCTCAAATTAAAAATTTCTCTCTACACATGATCTTCTCCACACCAATTAACTGATCAATTAGCAAAGGTTAACATGTGTGTGTGTATATATATATGTGTGTTTGTTTCGACCTTTTAGACAGTAGCAGTACTGTAAATTAACTATGAAATCCTTCATATAGAATATTGATGCAACATCTACTCTAGTCCTGTTCGTTTCACAAAAGAGTAAAAGCAAAAAAAAAATCAATTAGGGTTCTGTCTTACAGTAAACAAATGATAACGATGTATACCTATCAAAATGGTGACTGTTAACAGTAAAAAAGACATTGCTACTTTACTATATGAAAACTATTGATCATCACACTAATGTCTTTTTTAATTAACCTGATTAATTTCATTAATTCCACCTACGACTGTGAAAAGTATCTTATCAATATTGTTGTGTATCCTAGTAAAATCAGCGGTCTTTACTCTCAAAAATTGGCTGCTTTTTTTTAACAAAAAAATGGATATCTGTATTTCGTACATGATCAAAATAGAGCGAGAATTGCTCTAACGAGTGAACCGGACTCAAAATAACATAATCAACAACAAAAGCTAGTAAATATATCTAAGATATATGCTTCCGTGTGAAGAGGTGAGATCTATATAAGTTGCTTGATCGGCCCATTGCAGGGATTATAGCTAGCTCAAGGTTACGCGCATCAAAGCAAGCCAAATAAATTACTAGGAAATATTCATGGACTTATAATCCACATAATCTGTTGAAGTAAGTTGGATTTCCTTGCGCAGAGCAAAGGAAGAGTATAAGAAAACATTATGATTAAGTTAATGAATCGCTAGAAAACTTCATAATTAATTGAGTGGGCAAAACAGAAGCAAGGCATTTGGAGTAGGCAATAGGGTTACATGCAACCAATACAAACAATGGAAGGCCACAAAACAACACGAGTAGTTGGTAGCTTAACTTAACCCAATAATATTTGCAAAGACTATGTGTTAGCTACCCTTGCTCTCCAATACAAAAGTGGTACGTATCATGGAAAAGCTTCAAACAGAACTATTTAAAAGAGTAAGTTGCAGGGTTTGGAAGGGGATCTTGTGAATATATACGTGGGGAATGACAAGAGTTTGTGGGGGACTCCATTGACTTTGCGAAGCTTCAAAGTACAATTTCTGAACAAAAAGGTGATCAGAGGGAAATTCAACCGCTCACTTTCTTCTTTCTTATTTAGGGTCTTGGTCATTTTTAGCTAACACACCATAACAAGCAAACCCACGAACTTCACGGTCTTCACCCCTTCGTCGGTCACCCAACCACTGTATCTTCCACCACGTAAACCCATATCTCCATTACTTATTAATTGAAGGGTCTCTGGCCCAGTCTAATTGAATTTCGCACTATTGTAATTTGTACTATTCCTGCCTTTCTTGCGGTCTTTGACCTGATCTGTTGTATCTAATCCCGTTGATTGGATGTTTTCATATTCTACTTGTTCTTTCTGTGACCCATTTTGACCATCATAATATAAAACTCTTTTCTCTCTAATATCACAGTAGACATGGTGCGCTCATTAATTTCAATTGCTGCACTTGACTGACAGACTCGTGCCCTCATTTATAAGTGTGCTCTTCTTATCTCTTACTATTGTCACCCATTTTAAGGCCAGTTAAAGGCTCTGCAAACACCGCCTTTCCAGAGCATGCAACCATCCATCTGCGTCCACAGTTCAAGAAGCATAGAGAGAGAGCCCCATGCACTCCCTCAAGGGGCTCCCTTCTTTTGCCGAAACCACGCGTCTTCTCTCAGCCCAAGGCCAGCAAGCCAATCCTACCACCGCCAACTTCACCCTAATTAGTAATTACCACCACCAGCAGCAAAAACATAGATTTTGCCTTTAATGCCTACAAGACCAAATCCCTTTAGTACCACTTCCGGTTGATGCATTAATGGGGTCAACTTCAAATAAATTGGTTCCTATCTTCTATAGAGCTGTAAGCCATTTTCTCCCTCTCAAAGCTCCATTCTGAACTTCTCTAACCATCAGGAAGGTTGACAGCTTGAGCTTTCCGTAGAAATGGCTACGCTGGTGCGGTTTTTATCGGTTCTTATTGCTCTTTTCATGTTTTTTTCATCTGGCTTTGTGTTGTGCGAGCACAAGCTTGATAGTAGCTCAACTTTAGCGGTGCTTTCAGAGGTAAGGAAATCATTTGTGGAGGACCCAGAACACGTTTTGGGTGCTTGGTCGGAAAGCAACCAAAATTTTTGTGCTTGGAGAGGGATTGCTTGTGGTTTGGACTCGGTTGATGGCTCAGTGCAGGTGGTGGGTCTAAACCTTTCTGACTCGTCACTCGCCGGTTCAATATCCCCCTCCCTCAGTCGTTTGCAAAACCTGCTCCACCTTGATCTTTCTTCTAACCGCCTCACGGGTCCCATTCCACCTAATCTCTCCAACCTTTCTTCCTTGGAGTCGTTGCTTCTTTTTTCTAACGGACTCACTGGTCCCATCCCAACTCAGCTTGGTTCACTCACGAGTCTCCGGGTCATGCGTATAGGAGACAATGGACTCACTGGCCCGATTCCCTCCTCATTTGGCAATCTTGTCGATTTAGTAACTCTTGGCTTGGCCTCATGCAGTCTCAGCGGTCCAATACCTCCAGAACTGGGACGACTCAGCCAACTTGAGAACTTGGTTCTCCAACAAAACCAACTCGAGGGTCCGATACCAGCTGAGCTGGGAAACTGCTCGAGCCTCACAGTCTTTACCGCTGCACTCAACAGTCTCAATGGATCAATCCCAGGGGATTTGGGTAATCTCACGAATCTCCAACTTCTCAACCTGGCCAACAATAGTCTCTCGGGCGAAATACCAAGCGAGCTCGGTGAACTTGGTCAACTCGTCTACATGAACTTCATGGGGAACCAGCTTGAGGGTCCGATTCCAAAGTCTTTAGCTCAACTGGGTAATCTTCAAACACTAGATTTGTCGATGAACAAGCTCACAGGAGGCATTCCGGTGGAACTAGGCAACATGGGCCAGCTGGTTTACTTGGTTTTGTCAAACAACAACCTGTCTGGTGTGGTACCAAGGAGTCTATGTTCTAACACGACCAATTTGGAGCATTTGATGCTAGCTGAGACTCAAATTTACGGTGAAATCCCTGTCGAGTTGAGCCAGTGTCAATCCCTAACACAGCTCGATTTGTCCAACAACACTCTCAATGGATCAATACCCGTCCAGCTTTACGGGTTGGTTGGTCTAACTGATCTCTTGCTCCATAACAACAGCTTAGTGGGTTCAATTTCTCCATTCATTGGGAACCTCAGTGACCTGCAGACACTTGCATTCTATCATAACGACTTGCACGGGGTTCTGCCAAAAGAGGTCGGTATGCTTGGGAAGCTTGAAATTTTGTATCTTTATGATAATCAGTTATCTGGGGAGATACCTTTGGAGATTGGCAATTGTTTAAGCTTGCAAATGATTGATTTTTTCGGAAATCATTTCAGTGGAAAGATTCCCATTACTGTTGGGAGGCTAAAGCAGTTGAATTTTCTTCATCTAAGGCAGAATGAACTTGTGGGTGAAATTCCCGCCACCCTGGGTAACTGTCATCAACTAACTATTGTGGACTTGGCAGACAACAATCTCTCCGGTGGGATTCCTGCAACGTTTGGATTCTTGCGAGGCCTGGAACAGCTCATGCTTTACAACAACTCCCTTGAAGGTAATCTACCTGATACACTGATTAATGTAGCAAACCTTACCAGAGTGAATCTCTCGAAAAACAGGTTCAATGGCAGCATTGCTGCATTGTGTAGCTCTCGTTCTTTTCTTTCTTTTGATGTCACCAGCAATACATTCGACCATGAGATTCCTCCTCAGCTGGGAAATTCACCTTTCCTTGAGAGGCTTAGATTAGGGAACAACCAATTTACAGGGAAAATCCCATGGACTTTGGGAAAAATCCATGAGCTGTCATTGTTAGACCTCTCTGGAAATTCACTCACCGGACCAATTCCACTTCAGCTGTCGTTGTGCAAGAAACTTTCCTATATTGATCTGAACAATAACCTTCTTTCTGGGCCAATACCGTCATGGCTTGGAAGTTTGCCTCAGTTAGGAGAGCTTAAGCTCTCTTCGAATTTATTTCTCGGGCCTCTTCCTCGAGAACTATTCAATTGTTCTAGACTGCTACTGCTTTTACTGAATGACAATTCCCTGAATGGAACTGTCCCTCCTGAAATTGGTAACCTGTCATCACTTAATGTTCTAAACCTCAAAAGAAACCAGTTTTCTGGACCGATCCCCCCAGCAATCGGTAATCTAGGCAATCTGTATGAACTTCAGCTCTCAGGAAACAGCTTTAGTGGTGAAATTCCTATTGAGCTTGCTCGGCTCCAGAATCTTCAAAGCATCCTAGACCTCAGTCACAACAATCTCACTGGTCAAATCCCACCTTCAATTGCTACACTGTCCAAAGTCGTAGCACTCGATCTTTCCCACAATCAACTTGTTGGAGAAGTCCCTCCCCAAGTTGGGGAGATGAGAAGCTTGGGAAAGCTCAATCTTTCTTATAACAATCTACAAGGAATATTGGGCAAGCAATTCTCACACTGGCCAGCTGAGGTATTTGAAGGAAATCTCCAGCTTTGTGGAAGCCCGCTTGGTGGCTGCAGTGGTGCTGTATCCAGCAACCAACAGTCGGGCTTAAGTGAAGCATCAGTGGTGGTCATTTCAGCAATAACTACTCTAGCTGCGATTGGTCTATTGGTACTTGGGGTCACTCTCTTTCTGAAACACAAACGGGAATTCAGAAAAGCCAGTGAAGTGAACTGTTCGTACTCTTCAAGCACTTCCCAAGCACAGAGAAGGCTGCTTCTCTTCCAAAACGGTGATGCAAAAGGAGAATATCTCAAATGGGAAAACATTATGGAAGCCACAAACCATCTAAGTGAAGAGTTCATAATTGGTTCGGGAGGTTCTGGAAAGATTTATAAAGCCGACTTGCCTACAGGAGAGACAGTGGCAGTTAAGAAGATATTGTGGAAAGATGATCTTCTACTAAATAAAAGTTTCTCCAGAGAAGTCAAGACTCTTGGGAGGATAAGGCACAGGCATCTAGTGAAGTTAATGGGTTACTGCAGCAACAAAGGAGCAGGCTTCAATCTGTTGATCTATGAGTATATGGCGAATGGGAGTCTCTGGGATTGGCTGCACGGGGTAAAACCGCTCAGCAGCAAGAAGAAAACGAGCCTTGATTGGGAGGCAAGGTTAAGGATTGCAGTGGGATTAGCTCAAGGAGTGGAGTATCTCCACCATGATTGTGCACCGAAGATCGTTCACAGGGACATCAAATCAAGTAATTTGCTGTTGGACTCCAATATGGAAGCGCATTTGGGGGACTTCGGGCTCGCAAAAGCGCTTGTGGAGGATTATGATTCTAACACGGAATCAAATACAGTGTTTGCTGGGTCCTATGGCTACATCGCACCAGGTACACAATCATAATCATAATTGATGCAAAATTTATTCTGATTTTTAACATTACTTATGATGATCAAAACAAAAATTTGCTGTGTTTTCAGAATACGCATATTCATTGCAAAAATTATTCTGATTTTTAACATTACTTGTGGTGATCGAAACAAAAATTTGCTGTGTTTTCAGAATACGCATATTCATTGAAGGCATCAGAAAAGAGTGACGTTTACAGCATGGGTATTGTGCTAATGGAGCTCGTTAGTGGAAAAATGCCCACTGATGGGGCTTTCGGTGTGGAGATGGACATGGTGAGATGGGTGGAGGCGCGTATCGAAATGCAAGAGTCGGCTCGTGATGAGCTGATCGATCCTGCATTGAACCCACTGCTGCCGGGTGAAGAATCTGCAGCCTTTCAAGTGCTTGAAATAGCCCTCCACTGCACGAAAACTAGCCCACAAGAGAGGCCATCTTCCAGGCAAGCATGTGATATGCTTCTACAGGTATTCAAAAATAGGATGGACTTCGGAAAGATGAATATAGATCCCTACGTGTAATTTATTAAACCATGTTGGAAAAGATCGAAGCCCAATACGAGAGAATAAAGACGCAGCCTATTGGAAATATTTCTTCAGTAGCGTACATTTATGGGTAACTACTACGTACCAGTGCAGTTGTGTATAACAGCATTTTTTTTACTTGTATCAGTTTCTTTTTCTGAGATATTACTTGTATCAGTTGATCACTCAGACAAATGCAAGTCCTTTCCTGAGAGCATTCTTGAGACCCCTGTCCTCATGAATATGGAGGCTCTGCTCTTCTGCTATACACAGTAGATTTTTAACTCTTAACTCGAATCTGGATCAATGGAACCAGAGAACATATGCCGGGTTTTACATGCACATTTTGATCGAGAGATAACAACACCCTATCATGAGTACAAACATGTCCAAAAGTCTCTTGAGTTTGTCACTCTGCCGTGCGTGATAGCTGAAAATGGGGTTTCTAAGACAGGAAGTTAGCCACTGAAAAGTGTCTAATAAGTGAGCG
This sequence comes from Myrica gale, assembly GCA_963930655.1. Lineage (NCBI taxonomy): Eukaryota > Viridiplantae > Streptophyta > Magnoliopsida > Fagales > Myricaceae > Myrica > Myrica gale. The sequence goes on along the minus strand of OZ005603.1, from coordinate 10,798,720 downwards.
TGCTTCATTTAGCTCCACTGAATCTAAACCGCTCGTCACAGAAAAAATTAACGAGTTCATAAATTATGACAAAAATCTGAAGATCCTCTTTTCCTATTGCACCTACAACTAAGATAGCATTGCAAAAAAAAATTGAGATGCAATGCATGCATGCCACAAATATTTCAAGTATATCACACATTCCATCCCGAGTCAATCTCCCCAACCATTAGCTTCTCCCATTCAACATTAGTATATAAACTTCTGTAGATCCCCGCAAAAACTTCTTCTCTGACTAGCAGATGCCTAGCATATGGTCCAAACACTAATAGATATTCATAATCAGCCCACAAATCAACCTACTTAGAAGCATGTGAGATCCGTTTGAGTACTATACTGCACCGCTAAATGTTTCATTTCAACTTCTTTATTTTAAGATTCCATGAAACTCGCACTCGTCACATGGCAGAGGTTTAAACCCATAATTATCTAAAGCATGGCCCTCATTACGTAATCTCATAAGACAGTTCTCAAAATAGTCTACAAAGAACATAGCTCAAGAAATGATGTTTATTGATGGAGATATTGCATTAGCCAGTCTGCATCATGGAAATATCTCCAGGATTTTTTTGTAGCAAAAAGTAAATAAAGTAAGAGTCGTTCTGCCTTAGAAACAGACAAACTAACTGGAAAGCAAACAACCATCTATAACTCAAAGACCACATTTACGGAGAACAAGAATGCCTTGTCTGAAGATGCCACAATCCACTGAAAAAGGCAGCTATTCATCATCTTCATCTGCAATTCATAGCAGAGATTACAAGATGAATAAAGAGGTTCAAAAAGAAACAGAAGAGGGGGAGGGTAGAGAAGGGAGGGAGGGAGGGGGGAACGATGTGCTACAGATACATTTACAAACACACAGATTTCCTCTTTGTTTTTGTGAATTAAAACATTTTAGACCAAATTATTTGGCATAGAAAATTCCTAGAAAGAGAAAAATCTCCATTATATAGGTGTACTTCGAGACACAAGTAATTGAACTTTCGGGTGTAGTAAACATTTAGGTTTAGGAGGTGGATAACACTTCCAGAGACATGTAGTCATGCTTCCAGACAACAACCTTCAATTTACTTAACATGAATACAGTTAATCCAGGTTACACATGTAATTCCAAAAAACAATCAAAGCGTATAGCTACCAGGATAAATCAAATCATAACAGTTTGAAAAGTACAATTCACCTCTAGCACTCACATTGCTCCCATTGGACAACTTACCCATATATATTCCGCAGCATGGGCAGCACAAACAAACAAGCAGAGTCTTTTGGCAGGACATTAATATAACAGGCCAAAACAAAAAATGAAAGTCCATACTATAAACGCACTTGGAAAATGCACATATAAGAATCCCACAAGGTTTTGGAGGAGTGTGGAAGGAAACAGAGTGCAGTGTTAGGAAACTACTCCCTGGATGCTAGGACCTCACCCCTTCTTACAAATGGGAGCAGGGGATACCAATTGGTCGAATGACCATTGAATAAGAGATATAGAAAAGGTTGTCAGTGACTTCTGTCAATCTAAAGAGAATTCATGGCACACACTCTCTTGATAACGAGGAAAATACGTAACGCCATCAGTAACACCGAGAGAAGAGACTCTGGAGTTACTCAAAAGAACACTAGGGGGCAGAACAAAACGGGTATGCATTGCCCTTCTATCAACACATTAGATGAAACTCTAAACTAAAACTAAAAAAGGGAACGAGAACCAACAAGTTATCAGCTGGCACAAACCATAGTTGCCCCAAAAAAAGAAACGCCCAACGATTGAAAAAGAAAAGAAAAAAAAAAAGGAATTATGCTTATGAGTAACCAACCGGAGCTAATTCAAATGCTAAAACTAATTGCTATCAAGGGGGCCTAATTACCCTCCAAAAATGACCTTTTAGTTTTCTATCATAATCTAAACACTATCCACCAAAGTAAAATGTATAAGAAAATCCTTTTGGGACTCATCAAATGAAAAAAAGCGCTTCAGGTGGTGGAGTTTCTAGCTACCGACAGTGTACGTGAGAAGATACAAAGGAAAAGGAATTTCGCGATGTGAACACAATCTGATTTAGATTTCTCATGCCCAACTAATCTGGAAACTCAATTTCACAATTATTCGCATGAAGTCAGCACATATAGCATTGAGTGTGACCCACGTGAAATAAATTGAAGAGCAAATCCGAAATACAGAGAGAAGAAAGAAAGTACCGAAGTAGCGGCGCTCGTTGGCGGCCTTGGCTTTGTCGAGCATCTTGTCAAGGTCCACCTGGAGCTGGGCGTCCCATTTGACAAGCTGGTTTACGAACACGGCCCCCAGACCCATCCCCAATACGTGCTCCCACGGATCTAAACACACAAACAATATTACCTTCCGCCCGAAATTACATTGAGGAAATGAAACAAATCGAACAAAGATAGAAGACAAGGGCCTTTTGCAATTCGATACTTACGGCGCATGTAAGGGAGCTTACGGAGGGCGTTCGAGTACATCTGGGTACCCAATCCAAACAGTGCTCCGACCATCGTCGCGCTCCACGCCATCTCTCTCTCCTCTGTCGCTGCAAAGTGCAAACACTGACGGGTTCGACTCGGCGAATTCCGTCACTCCACTTGAATATTGATTGACACCGTGTCCGCACCGGATTTGGATTTGGACCCGGACCCATTATTCAAAACTCCATCCAATTCTCTCTTTAATTTTTTTTTTTCGTTAAATACATTGTCTTATTATTGGGATAATTTACACTTTTGCAGCTAAATATATTATTTTTAAGACATTGAACTTATAAAGTTACATATTTTTTCAATTTGAACCATATACCCAAATTGTCCGTTAATTTAGACGGATTCTGTCAAAATTTTTACACATTGCCTCCTTTATATTTAGATATATTTACACATTGCACCCCACGTTTTGACGAAATCAGTCTAAATTGACTGGCAATTTGAGTACAGGGTCCAAATTAAAAAAATGTGTAAGTTAAGGGGTTCAATGTCTCAAAAATAATACATCGAAATGAAAAGTATAAATAACTGCAAAATAATGTGAGCAAAGTGTATTTAACCCCTTTTTTCCTCTATTGTAAACTAGTGAGTTTTTTTTAATCAAACTAGTGAGTTTTCTCTTTCTTGTAATTCAAAAGTTCTTCCTGAACAAAGCATTAAAATTAGCCATCCACTATGCTGTGCAAAATTTTGAGGCGTTTAAAAATGTTGGAGTCGGTGAAAAAAATGAAGATATAGATGTTTTGAATGAATTTTTTATATTTATTTTGAGTGAGAAGTGATTATTTGATGGGGGAGGATTTTATGTAGTTATTTTATTAGGTCCAAAATTTTGACCCCCAAACACGAAGAACAACATTGAAAATTAACTTCAAATTATTTTCTTTTATCTTTAGAATTTGTTTATAAATCTTTAGTAATTTTGTAAAACTTCAGCACCATAACGTTAGGTATAATCATATTCCATCATCACTAATTCACGTGTGCCTTTAACTTATAAATTTTAATTATAAAAAAGAAAAATTAATTCATTTTAAGAAGCAAGTGAGACCTTGATTAGATTATAGTCGATCTAAACTTAAATAAAGTACTTTTTACTTTCTTCAAAAATATACAACTTCCACCTTCAAAATTAGAGTATCGCGGATTAAGAGGAAAATTGTCCTTAACACAAGATTAACCCCCTAAACATCAACCATAAGGACAATCACTCTTTCCTCCAACGTCTCTGGTCATGCATAACCAGGAAATGCTCAATGGCATCCACTTCTTCCAACGTACAAAAATATAGGGGTGAAAAAACCAGTGGCGAACACCTCTTTGGCATGAAGCTCCACTCTGAACCCGAATTGCACAATCACGGGCCTGGACGGTTAGAGCCCGTCGCTACCTGTTGCTCTGCGTTGGATTGTTTGTAGGGCTATAGCTTGCGGCCCAGGAGTGTAATGCATGGACCCATCTTCGAAGCACAAGCCGCACAATTAGCTGCCACGCAAGTCCAATGCATCTCAACAACCTCAACTTAGAGGGGGCTCGTGACCCTTAACATTCAACGCAAGGATCTCCCCGATTACTGGCAGCAGATAGCAATAATGGTCTGTCCAGGATTTCTAAGGCAAGTCCCGTAACATCCCTCGCTAGTCAAAATCTAGACTATTCCTATAAGTGGTCAAGCTATCTCCCCATCTCAAGGAGGTCCTCTACTTTGGTTGGATAGTCAATCTTCCTCTCTCTCCGAATTGACATTTTGATTATCCTCGTTGTAATTTTTTTTTTATGAAATGACTAATTTATATATTGAAATCACAACAAAAATTACAATCTATAAAAAGACAAAAGGACTCGAAAGGATTAGCAGCGAGGTTAGAGGCCAACAATAAAGTAGCTATAATAGAGGATACAAGGTCCTCAAGTGTGACGGGCATAAAATCTGAAAAATGAACCCGAAAGTTCATTGAAAGAAAAAAAAAATCACTGCACAAGGCAGTGGCAATTGCCGCTGAAGGACCGACGACATTGTCATCGATCCTTACTCCCTTAGAGCACTAATCATGCAATTTCAGCTGTAATTACAAACAACAAAGAAACACGCAAATAAAACTAATCATGCCTTAAACAAAAGAGGTAAGCACAAACGGGCAAAAGCTTAACATAGACCACGGAAAGGACCGTGGAAACGTTGGTCAGATCTTAACCGGAGTGGTTGGCGGTGGAGGCGGCGCGTGGTGGTCATCAGAGCATATTCACGACATAAAAGGGGCACACGCGCGGCCAGAAGCATCAGCGCATTAGATCCACGCGCAGCGTGTGTAGCTACACGAGTCGTCGTTGTCGAGCCGGAGAAGCGTTGCTGCGTAGAACTTGGTTATCTGAGAACACCTATGGGCGCGTGCACGATGAAACGAGAGAGAAATCACCAGATCTCACGCAGAAGCCACCTGTAAAAAAAAATAAAAAAACCAACCAACACCAACAGCCAAACATCCCAACAAGGAGGAGGAACGGGGAGAGGGAAAAGGGAGGAAGGAGGAAGGAAAAGGAAAAAAAAAAAGAGGGAGCCGAAGCTCCCACCCTCCTTTAGGGCGGCGCAGGTATGGGGAAAACGGAGAGTTTTAGGGTTAGAGAGGGTAGAGAAGCGGCCTAGACCCTCGTTGTACTTACTCTTTCGAAGGATCACCCGTTGAAGCAACTTCCTTGAACCTTTCTCATCCCTCCACATCACTCTTAGGGATTCGAATGAAGCATCAGACAATACAACGGAGCAAAAGCTAGTTTTTTTTTTAACATTTCTTGCATGCTTGAAGCTAAGGCATCCCACTGATCCTATCTGAAAGGGTGAGTTGATGCTAGGGTGGTGTTTATCCTGATTGCTCAGGGGAAAAGATTCCCTCCTAAGAAGAAATTACTTAATGGGTCCTAACAGACCATTGAATGGATGACAACATATTAATGAATTCATCCAATGGTCTATATTACATCTTTTTTTTTTCATTTTGTATTTTTTTACATTTTAATATAGACCTTTTGATGGATTCATTAATGTGTTGTCATCCATCTAATGGCCTATTAGGACCCATTAGGTAATCCCTATTAGGATGGAATCCGAGTCCATTGTTGAGTATGATCTAAATTTTAAAATCTACTTATTTTTAACAATTTAATTTTTTTTAGATAAATAATAGATTCACATAATATTATAATTATAATCAATAGTTGGATAACTGACTCTACACTTCTCCTAATTTCAATTAAATATTATAGATGTTGAAGCTTACCAATTAAGTGGAAGTCTAGCCCACACATGAGCTGAGAATCGGAGTATAATTCAGAAAGGCTTAATTGCACCAGGGGTCCTGTGGTATTGAGTTATGACAAAATAGTCTTTGAGGTATCATTTTCTACAATTCAGTCCCTGTGGTGACACCTTTAGGTAAAATGTGGTCCTTCCGTCCATAGGACATCAAACACACAACAGAGGATGTTGATGTGTCAAAATTTTTACACGTCAGCACGAATAGCAAGCGGATACGCGTCCTACTATTCCAGCTCAGCCCCACCTGTGATGTCCCTCCATTTTTACAATTCCACATCACCAGCCATGTTAGCACTAAAAAAAACCAACTCAGCACCTCCCCTGTCGCACTACCCATCATCTCCCTTCCCCTCCCGATACATCAGTATCCGAAGCAGAAATCCCCAAATCTGGTTTAACCTAGTCGCACTACCCATCCTCTCGCATCCCCTTCCGATACATCAGTATCCAAGCAGAAATCCCCAAATTTGTTCTAAGCGGCATATTACTGCAAGATTTCACCTTCTGCGTAAAGAAAGAAAAATCTTGTTAATGGCTTTTTAGGGCTTCTTCGTTAATTATTTTTACTCTCCCAGAATCAAGGTGGAGATTTTGGATGCATATTGACTTATTATGTATAGATCATGCATTTCATTTTATCTATTTCTATTTTGTCCCCCATAAATTTTCATGCTTTATTTGCTGATGAGTAAAAGCATTATTTGTTGTCCCCCAAGGCGAAAACAAAACGGAATCCCCGAGAAACGAACGCCGAATGTCTGAAAATGGGTTCCGCAAGTCAAGATGAAGACCAGAATGCCGTGTGGAATTCTAAGTTAGGGTTTGTATCATGAAGAACTGGGATTGAGTGAGGCGAAAAGAAGAAAAATTGAACAAAAATGTGACGACGTCGTACTTGTTCTTCAGCGTGCTATACGTGTTTTGGCTTTTGGCTTTTGTTTTTTTGTTTTTAATTGCTTCCCTGCGCTTACGTGGCTGCACGCGTGGAAGGAGATCAGATGAGTTTAATTACAGGACACGTTTTCTCTTCTCTTGGTTGTTTATATCTCAATCTATTATCTCTGAGTCATCGAATCTCGTTGCCCGTGGTCTCAAAATCCCGAACAAAAAAGAGACAAGTCTACCTAATCATAAAAGTCACAGAATTTCAAAATAGGAAGCTTTTTCGATTTTTTTTTAAAATAATTTTTCAGAGGCAAAGAGGGTAACTTGGTCAGAAGGAATCCTTCACCCCTCCTACCCCTAGTTCCTACCTTTGATTTTCCTGCATTTCACTCTAAGATAGCTCTACTTTCATACCCATCACCTTCATCTAAATTTATAATCAGCTACTTTGTTGAGTTGGGTGATAGCAAAACTTGACTGAAGGTGTGTCATGTTGATTAACCCGGAAATGAACTTTTTGATGGAAATAAAAAAAGGGGAATTAATTGATTTGGTGAAATTAATTTATAAATTAGGCTAAATTATAAATTCCCTTATCCTAAGTTTTTAATAATTCACACATAATCTACTTGCTTTATTTATTGATAAAAATGGTAAACATCATTGACCGAAAGTCACAAGATTAAAGTTTAATAGATAGCATCTCAATTCTCAAACGTGCAGGCACACACAGATACACCCCCCCCCCCCCCCCCCACAAGTCAGAACACTTCTCTCAATTTTAATGTCTTATAATTTGGCATACGACAAGTACCTTGTGCCTGCCCCTCTCTCTCTCTCTCTTCAATTTATAAATATTTTAAAACCAAACTCTTTTTGTTATGTTGGAGAAGTAAAGTTATTTGTTGAAGAAAGTGTTCTATGACTTGTTATCACTTAATTGCTTGCCATTATTTAAATAAATATATATATTTATTATATTTGAGTCGGAAGTGGATGTATTCTGGAGTGGACATCAAGGAAAATGCTTGAGCGTTTGATCTTTTTTAAATTGTTAGGTTCCTTGTGTAAGTAAATGCTTGATTGAGTTTATTAATTTCCAGACAATTAAATTGTGTGTATACAAAGGCAACACTACCAATTTATAGAAGAAAATTGACTAGTGGAATAGGTGAAGATATTACTCCACTGAAGGGGGTTTTGAGAAAATTCAATTTTAATTGTAAATTGAAGAGCAGCACATAGGTGATCCATTTATTTTATTTTATTTTATTTTTGTACAAGAGAACATTGAATTACGTGTGGCACACTGTTATATGTGTCTTAGGATAATTCACTCCTACAAGCAGCTCATATTATCAATGTAAGACAGATCTCGTACTTTCAAATGGTAAATAACACACGATTTTCATAAATATGTTTCGAGAGTAATAATTGTGGACAATAATTGAATTCTACTAAAAAATGACTCCAAATGGAGAGAAGTAAGCCAAATTTAAAACTTGTTCATGGATTACAAATTTATATACACTTAGGGGTGGTTAACAGTAGTGTAAGGTGACGGTTTGGTGAAAATCGTCACCGTCACCGCAATTGACGGAATCACATAATTGACACCGTCACCGCACCGCTAAGACACAATAACCACTCTTGTCGATGACGATATTAACGGTAACGGTTATACGGTAACCGCTTAAACCGTATAACTGTTGTGCAAAAAAAAACTTTCTCATTGGGCATTTTCATTTTTTTCAATGTTTTGAGCTGTTCAAATTTTTAACATAATATCATAATTAATAATCATATCAAATGGACAAATATCATAACATATTCAAACATAATATCATAATCATTAATAGTCCAACATAATATCATATTTAAACATAAATACTAAAATCTAATAAAAGTGTCCAACAATGTGACATAAATCAATTGACATATTTCAACAAAAGTCCAACAAAAGTATGTCACATAATCAATAATCATCTTAAATCTCAACTATGGGTGGTTAACGGTAGTGTAGGTGACAGTTTGAAGAAAACTGTTATTGTCACCGCAAATTGACGGAATTACATATTTTACACCGCCACCGCACCGCTAAGGCACAATAACCGCCCTTACCGGTTACGGTACTGGTAGCGGTGACGGTTTTAGCGGTTAAAACGGTCACCGTCAGTGCAAATGAACACCCCTATATACACTTCCTTTAAATCATAAATTTAAAATTCAATAAATATAGTTAAGTCTTGACTTTATCATCATTAATTAGCAGCCCGTGCCCTTTCCTATGGTTTCATTTTATGAAAGAATTAATCTCTACAACAAAATAATCCGAGTAAATTTTTTTATAGAGTTTTTGCTTCCACATCCACGAACCACGCTTGACATTGTTTTCTCTATTCTAATGTGTCATTGTAGGCCCCTGATCTAAAGTCATTGCATCCTTTTCCTTAGATATATATATCAGAATTAGTGAAAAAATTATAAACTTTCTATTCTTTCATGACTTCCTCCTCTCTCACAAAAATGAATATAAATATATAGGGGAAAAGTCATTGTTCGCCCCATAAGTTTGCGTCAATTGCATTTCACTCCCCCTAATTTTAAAAATTGAGATTTACGTCCTATAAGTATGAAACATTCGTAATATTCGTCTACAATCAAAATTTCCATTATTTTTAGTAATTTTGTTTTGGAGGGTTATTTTGGTCATTTTGACTGTGGACGAACATTGCAAATGTTTTATACTTATAGGACGTAAATCGCAGTTTTTAAAGTTAGGGAGAGTGAAATGCAATTGACGCAAACTTATGGGGCGAACAATGACTTTTTCCAAAATATATATCTATTTTCTGAAACATTTAATTAGAAGACCTTAAAATATCATTTATAGTTAACGCTCTTCTTAAATATTATTGGTTCTTTTGTTTGAAAGAGATAAAAGGTAGTTAATTCTTAATCAAACGGCGGAAATTTTGTTCTTTGCTTGTTTGCTTGGTTTTTTTTATCTGAATTATTTGCTTGTTTGATTGAATTGTGATTATCAGGCTCAATTAATCATGATTCTTCCCTCTAAAAAAAAAAGAAAAAAGATCCATTATTTTATTTAGGATGAACTTGTCCATTGAATTTCGATGGAAAATCAGATCATGCAAAGTGGGTGTGGATTTGGATTTGGAAAACACCCCATTGCAGTTTAGGCATGTAATTTGTGGTTAATTAAATTTTAGAAGGTAGCAAAGAGCATTAGGGAATAAACTAGAATCAAGGCTAAAAATATATGAAAAAGGGTAATATCGTCACTGTACTTAACCTAAAAAAGTCAAACAACAAGGAAAGGTAGAACGTAAATCGTGTAAACGCAGGCACTTCTCTTTGCTTCTCCATTTTTGCCCTTTTTTATTTTTTATTTTAATTTTAATTTTCACTCTTTGAATAAGCACTTTGCTTTTCCGCTAAACTGCACAGATTATTTCTGTGACCCACATTCCCCAACGGCTCGAAGCCAACGTCTCTCCACCAAACTCCTGCAGTTTCATTATCAACATCTCCTCTGTTTTCGTCCTCTCCAACAGCTTGATGTGTTCGTGTAAAGCTTCCTTCAAGTCGTGCCACTTTTTTTGTTTCTCTAGTTGAAACAGAGTACTTACCGTTCAACTCCAATGACAGCCACGAACTTCTTCCTTCTTTTTGCTAGAAGGAGCTCGTTATTTGTTAAGACCATCGCGGCAACTTTCTCTTTCTCTTCGTCGGGGTTTGTTTCTTTTTCTCTTTCTACGCGGCTAGATGGGCTTCTAAATAAAGATAAATACCATAGGATATGAGCTATACTTTTCTGCTTACCTATTTATATTGGCCCTAAACAGCTCCTCTGTTTTTGTGCAACAAGCAATTTGTTCTCCTCCTCTGTTCCTCTCTCTCTCTCTCTCTCTCGATGTGCGGTTTTTGGGGATTTTCCAACTGTTCATCGACTGGTGACAAAGATTCTGAGGTTGAATTTCGTTTTCGAAATTCTCACATACTTCTCTTGCGATGGGCTCTGTCTTCTTCTGTGTTCGCATGCATTCAAATGGTTCTGTTTGATTGTAAGAATCCTTAGTCAACGGAAAATGGCCTCCTCGAAAGTCGACATTCCTTCCTCTGCGCCCTTTGGGTGTATTCTGAGGGATCGCAATAGGCATGACAGATGCAGAGAAATCAATACCCATGCGGCTTTCGAAAAAAACATCAAGAACTTGGTCCGAGGTCACCTCCATTCCTGCATATCAATGTCTTCCGGTTGCGCAGCATCTGATGAGAACTCGACGTGTCAGAACAATGATGTCGATTCCTGGGTCGGCGACGGAGATACCAACAATCACCCAATCCTCCGCTTCGCAAGCAATAATCGCAAAAACAATGATACCCTGAGGTGGTCGCGAAATTTTGATCGATGTGCCACCCAAAAAGCACGAGGAATGGTTCAAACCACGGAAAAACAGAGCCAGGAGGCTGAGCTCGTGGCACTTTCTAATTCACCTACCGTTGTATCATCAGGGGCGTCAAGTTCTAGTAGGGAAGACTCTCCGGGTCCATCGGATACTTCCCCGGCGAACTTGAACATTGGTGCCTCTTCCCTCGTTCAGATATGGGAGAAAAGGCTGAACCATTTGCACAGTACGAAATCGAGTTTGGACGCCTCGTCTACCGGGTCTTCTAGCTGCAGCTATAACGTCAAAGTTTCCTCTGTTGGAGAACCCTCAACTGGAGAAGCAGGGAGGCCTGTTGTCGAGAGATATGATGCTAGACCGACTGAGGACCCGTTTGCTGGTTGGGAGTCAGATAGAACGGCTTTAAGTGATCCACCTTGTTCTTCAGAATGCCAAAAGTCGGGTAAGGGAGAGAGTGAGAGGGTTAGAATTGTGGATATTATCCAGAGATTGAAAGCTGCAAATCAAACACAGCTCCCGTTATCGTCTTCTTGGAGTTACGATAATGATCACATTCAGTTTAGCGTGCAAGAACCTTCTAGAAAGAGGGAGCGTCCTCTGTTACCGGATAAAGTGAAGCACAAAGTTCTCCAGCAGGTTGTGAGTTCACCTCGAATCAGAGGACGGCAAGCATTGAAGGATTTGCTTTTGCAATTGGAGCGCGACAGGCATAGGGAACTAGAAACATTGGTTGAGCGTCGACCAGTCTCGAGCTTCACCAAAAGAGGCCGCATTCAGGTAAAGTACTTCATTCATTGAAGCAAAACCTGCTTGTGTAAACATAGTCCCGTAAAAACTTATTGAATCGTTACTTTAATATGATGCTTGTTTGCTGTAAAAACTTCCCTGTGATATACTGCTTTCCATATGGAACACAAGTCGTTACTTTGGTATAATGCTTGTTTGCAGTCCTTGATTCGGCTTAGATTGCTACAACGTGATGTGGCAACTCAGGATAAACCGTGCCAGCCAACACCATCGGAGACAACTAGATTACCGCAAGGATCTTCCATCATGTGCCTAAGGTATACACTTTTTTCCATTGACATGTCACATTGATTGATTCTGCAACTTTTTAACCATTGCTAGATAGCATGATAACCTAATCTATCAAGTGAAGCCAAACATATGCAAGTTTAATGAAGTCTTCTATGCAACCATAATTTTTCAAAGAGGTGAAGAATAGAAGGCGATGATAATTCGATGGAGTGAATGTATTGCTTTGGGCCACCTATGATGTTCTTGACATTAGATCTAATCATATTAATGTTAAGATCTAGACCAATATGACAATAACTCGATCAAGTCTTGAACCTGTAAATATACCTTTGGAAGACATCTCTGTTTGATTCAAACATGAACATGCGTTGTACCAGAATATTGGTAGCTAGATCTTCCTCTCCTTATGCTTCGAAAGTTAGCTTTCAATGAGGCAAGTCCAAAAGCATTCTTTAAACTATATGAAATAAAGATTTGAACTGTGTAAGGAGAGGAGAAGGGATCTAGTCCTTTACATGGAAAATTAGTATACTTTTGCCATTAAAAACATATATTCTCATTAAGATTCCAGGAAAACTTTCTGAAAAACACATATAAAGTTTCCTAACCTACTCATAATTTCAACAAATATTGAGTAAGAACTTTTGTCCTATGTTGCATCTTTGCACTAAATCCAGTAGACATTGATGATCACCCAATAAAGTAGGCTAATTATAATACCATTACAAAGTATACTGGCTTCAGAAATTGTGCTTCCATTGATCTTGAAACTGCACTTGATGGAGAATATTCTAACACCTTAAACTAGCAAGTAAAAGAAATGTCATGCAAGGGTGCAATTTTTGCAATGATGCCTTTCCATATAATTCAGACGAAATTATTTTGATATTGATTAAGAAAGAAGACTTAGAGTCAGAACTAAGTAGTTGAGGTAAAGAAATCTAGAATCGAATAATTGGTGGATAGAATTTGGTAGCCTTCAACCAAAGTTTGGTGATGGGAGATGTAAATATTTCTGTTGAACAATTTGAAACTTACGGTATCACTATCATCTACTTGGTCCCAAGCCTAGGAGACTCCTAAGATGCTATCAGTTTTTTCAAACTGTTGGACTGTGTGCCTTGTTAAAGCCATAAAGATTATTTTGGTTGCCTTGTGATAACATGAAAACCCAATTAAATGCAGGGACCGGTTTAGAACAGGTTTTGAGCAGATCACAACAGTCCAAAATGTTGCAGCCTACCCAAGAAGCCCTCGTCGGGAGACAGTGAACAACGACACCCATTTGGAAAATTCTTCCAACCCCAATCAGATTACTGACTGCACTTATAATGAGGACGCCAGTATAACTGAGCACCTCAATACACTTGAGGTACAGAACTCAGTGTCACACACAAGACAAGACGTTCATGAAGAAGCCAGTCCAAGTTCAGATGTGAGATGGAAAGTAACAAGCTCAGAGCCTAGAAACCTTGACTCACAAAAAAATAGTGATACAACTGCATCCTTGGAATTTTGGGATGAGAATGATATTGCAGAAGAACTAGAGGTCAGTGATCATGAGTTTGCAGAAACCAATTATGACTGGATCGGCGACATTTCTCGCCCACAGAGTTATTGGGAAAGTTGCAGACAAGCTAGGTACCAGGAGGTACTTAACAACTCAGACAAGGGGGATATACACCAACTCCTTGAAAGGTATACGAGCCAATTTTCTCCCAATATGTTTTTTTTTTTCCTGTATCTTTTCTACCACAGCCTTTTTCTATTCCATGCATTTGAGTTGAAGAAACTACAATTGATTGCGGAAATAGTGAGAACCAATCTGTTATGAAAAGAATGAAGATAATGCAAATAGCTTCACTCTGCTCTTTATACTAAATAAATACAATGCTTGCTGCATTGGATCAACCTCTCTATAATAGCGCTTTTGGTTGGTCTATCAATTAGACTAAGCGGATGCTATAATTCAAATTAAAGAAGGACCAGATGTGAAACTTAGGTACAATTTATCAGGATCAAGCATGGCCTTGTAATTAAGAAGATATTTCGTTCTGATTGTGAAGTTTTAGAAATTGAGATTATCAAAGAATTCCATTTTCACCAACTTGAATTTCAAATTTTACCTACGCAGAAGGACAGTATCAAATTTTCTAGCCAGTGACTTCAGAGAGAGAATGGACAGATTAATTGTGTCCCGTTTAGAAAGACAGACGTATGTTGAGGAAGAAGAAGAGAATGGAAGTCAAGAGGTAATTGGTCAATTGATGTCTGTCTTGCAAAGATACACGCATCCACTGGGCAGTAATCAGGAAGAAAGAGAAGAAGAAGAAAAAGAAGACAAGGAGGAAGTCCGAGATGCGAAAGAGGAAGACGAGGAGGAGGAGGAGCAAAAACTAATTAGGGGTCAGTATCATGAAGCCAGCCATTTTGATCAATCCTCAGCATTGCTGCAAATGCCTTTGCCATCTACTTCATGGTCTTGGAATTACCAGGATAATGAAGTTGGGGATGATTCTGGTCCCGTTACATCAATTTCTTCACCCCAACATTCACCATCTCAACCTTACACTGAGGATAGTCGCCAACAGTACCCTTCTTATGCCAATCATAATTCAACTGTGAGTTTTGCTTATTTCCTTTTAGTTGTCTCAATACGAAGTTCCTTGATTTCCTGGTAATCAAATAATACTGCTGGACTTACAGGACATGGAACTCGTACACAATTTGAGAGGGCAGATGGAGCAACTCTATCATGAGCTGTCTGACTTAAGAAAATCAATAAAGAGCTGCATGGACATGCAGATGATATTGCAACAATCCATGAAGCAGGAGTTTGATTTAGGTTTGTGCTCATGCCCCTTAAATATGACTGAAATCCAAATTATGGGTAATAATGAAGGACATTTTGCAAAAAATTTCGGTTTTGCTAGTAACAGCAGGACCATGACAAAAAGGTATGATTAACAAAATTATGTCATTGCCAAAAATAACCATCAGAGCATGGTTTAAACTACTAGCAATATGCTAGATGTTTTGACTGGATGTTCTAAAGTCCTTATATCATTTATTCATTCTAAAATGCATGACTTTTGCTTGTAGCAGAAGGGTCATGAACTAGATTTTCGCTTACACCAGTTTGTTTTTTTCTTACCTCTTGCCAGGAGAGTGTTATTTAAGGCAGTAATTGGACACTACATTCCCCGTTTCTAATGATATTTTCCTGTTTGCTTTTTTGAAATGATGAAACTAATCTTTTGATGCTACGCAACCAGCATTGCACAATGATGAACTGCATTATTTCACTTATTTTGTTATCTATTGCATTCTGCCCTTCATTCAATAAGGACCTCATAAGTGGTAACCTATGAAATCATTGTTTCAGTTCGAGGGGAGGGGAAGAAGTCATATGAAGAGGCACCAAAAAAAGGCAATTGCTGTATTTGCCATGAAATGCAAGTCGACTCACTTTTGTATAGGTACTTCCTCCTGGAGCTAAATTTCCTCTTGTTGAACACATATATCGTTATCTAAGATTTTGTCAGCTTTGGCAGTAATCTTCTAATATCACTTCTTTTGCATACCAGATGCGGACACATGTGTACTTGTCTCAAGTGTGCTCACGAATTGCAATGGAGTACCCGGAAATGTCCAATATGTCGCGCTCCAATAATAGATGTCGTGCGAGCATATGTGGGTTCGTACAGTACTGGTGATCGAGTTCTTGCTCCAGAGGACCGTCTTTTTTCCTAGGTCTTAACTTAGTAGAGCAGGAATCTGAAAGTTCCTTTTGTTTTATTTATTTTTCATCTAAATTCCGTACATATCATCTCATTCAACCATACATATGGTCTCTCTTTTTTCAACATGTTCTTCATATGTTTTTTTGAAAGAGAAATCGTGTGCACAATCTTTATCATCCATCTTTCTACACAGTTCCAGATTTTTTTTGTTTATTTATTTACAAAAATATACACTGTATTATCTTCGTACACAGTAAGCCGAATAAAAAACGGTTGCTTGTCCAGAAATGTTCATGAATATGTACTATAGTCCTTTATGTTACATTGTAAATCACTTCCCGTTTGAAGGGTTTCTGTTTCTTCGGGCATTGTTAAAAAAAAAGGGATGGCAGTCTCATCATCCATGCTCCTCTCTCTCTCAAGAAGGTTGAGATGATCATGATGAATAATCAACTCAAACAAGATCAGTAAAAGTAAAGCAAGAATCGTGAAGGACATCGTCTAAGACTGAATATTGTGCATCTTATTTCAGAATAATGAGTGCTCTTAGTCTTCTGCCCTTTTGAGCATCTTTCTTGTGATGTTGGATCGTGTATTTTTTTGTACCAATACTGTTAGGAGCAGCATCGCACCATAAATTTGTCTATTGGCACTGCCATGTACCAAAGTAGATGTTGAAGAAACGATTTTAAGCAGGAAACCAAACCTTCGGAATTGTATACAAGTTTGTGACCTTCTAGTTGTTCTTTCAGTAGATGCCCTTTGACCTAGTGTACTTTTTATGATCAACAGTTGAAACAGATTGAACATTGTAATGTACGTAAGATTCCCCCAAATGCTTTTCCTTTCAAATTTCCTCCCCTCTAGACTTCCCACCCATGTGTTTGTGAGGGGGTGTGTGTGGATTGTGTGTTTAGGGAGAGGGGCTTCCTGGACTTTGTAACAGCCCTAGAGAATGAATCTGCGTGTTCTGTGGCGGCTGCAATTCCTCAAGAACTAGCAACTTATCTTATCCTCATATCTCTTACTTAGCCAGGAAAAGGATCTGCATCTACTCCTGTAAATTATCACAACGTGATGGCTTCTGTACTCAATTCCTGCAACACAAAAATAAGCAAAAAAGTTATCGTAATAGTCCAGTATAACCATAATTATATGTTATACAATTAGGGAGTGCAAAATGATAAAGAGAATCATTTCTGAATCATGAAAAATAACTGACTACTATTTTTTTAAGTCATAAAATTGGGGGGGACTGTTGGTTGTGTCATTGCTCCAGTCCACTTAAGCCTAGACATACTTATATGGTATGGGACCTCCCAAGCGATAGTGGGACTTGCCAAGATTCGAATCCACAATCTTGAACTCGCAAAGTGATATTTTCAACGATTTCTTACCACTAAACCATAGCCTTAGAGGTGCATATCTGATATATGAGCTGCATATAGTACCAGCTAGCAAATACCATCAAGACCATCCATCAAAGTTTTCAGAATTAAACTGGAGGTCATGATGATTATGGACCCGAGCCTCCAGGGCTTGCTTAGGCTACAATTTTCATCTACTCGAACCACTTGATAAAAAATTGATAGTTCTGTGGCATCCTGCAATTCCTATATAATATTTTCTCCTTGTTGTTTTCTTCATACCTGTAATACAGAGTGCTAGCAGTAAGAGATGCCAGCACCGAGGTCCACCTGTTGGAGACAAGAGATGAAGAGAGAAGTTGACAAGGGCAACAAGCCAACAAGCCTGTTCTTTTCAATGTGATTAATAACGTCTCTAGCTAACAGCTCATTTATCATGAGGTCCCGAACTTAAACAAAGAAAGATGGATTATAGAAACTACAGAGGATCTTGATCCACCGGGTTGGAACGAAGGCTTCATTTCAATTAATCATCTCAAAATTTAAGGGAAAATTTGGAAGTTGCAGATTCCATGAAACTAAAACAGATCTCTTCTGACAAATCTCCAAGGCTTCCCTAAATTACTATACATGCAAGTTTGTACTTTAGCAAGGTTTTGGAAGTGAAACTCATCATTGAGCCATATCGAGGCCGGCATTGTGGATTTTAGTATGAAAAATGAATCCAGCAACGCCAAGGATGGCTGGATAAGGATGTAAATTATTGCTAGAAGGTAGTATGTGATACGAACCATTTGTCCCATCATACATATGGGGTAGCTTCTGCGACCAAAAGGAATTGCTTTTGGGGTTCTCGTGACTGCTCGTTTGATCAGTAGACAGTAGATCAATTATTTAGAAATATAAGAGACAAGTTCAGCATTTGGTTGTTGCACGTACAATGACGTGTTTCTGTGCTGTTTGTTTCTTGAGAAGATGTCAATGCAAGTACGTACCCCTCACCACCTAAAAGAAAACATGACCCTGACCCCATTTTTCTAGCCTGTCTGAGTCGCCTGGATAAATTTCCACAAAAACGACCTGATCCCCCCCACCTACCTTTTCTCAGAAAGACCAGAGGTGAAATAGCCAAGTTTATTCACCTAAAAGTCTCGACTTCAGATCGAAGAGTATGTCTTGCATGATCATTAGTCCATAATCATGCCTCCGATCACCTTTCCCTGGATATGGCCGTCTTCTGCTTCCAAATTCATCCCTCTTAGAGCCTCTCAGTTCTGTAAATAACAGCATTCAACTGTCAGAACACAAAGAAGATGAACTTGAAGCATCCAATAGTTTATTGTGAGGATGTGATATGACCTTTCTTTTGTCTTATTAATTAACGTGAGAGATCACTTCATAGAATATCAAACACAATCATTAATTTGCTCGAGCTTTGTCTTAGAAATGCCTCCCATAATTGATGCTATTACGTTGGAGAAACACATGGCTTGTTTTTCTTGTAACCCTCAGATTCAAGCCTGAATTGTGGGATTGGTTTTGATGGACCATTTCTCCTAAGAGCATTAATAATATGATCAGTTGTATATCTATTATCCTAGTAACTCCATGGGTTATCTTGGTTTATTTTTTGAAAAATTAGAATTTTCGTAACCAATCCTTCTTCTTGAGAAATTCAAGGAAATTGAGACTTGATCACCTAAATTGTTCGACAGTTAAAGAAGTTTAGAGACTTTTATTCTTAGACTAATGATGCTTTGTCTATATAATTGGCTCTTGGCCCAAGTGAGAATGTCCTTTTACCCTCAATGTCTTTTTACCCAACATGAAACACGTCTAAAAAAAGTTTTGCCTGTGAATGTTAACTGTCAAAAAGGTTAAATTTGAGACAGCTTTAAATCATAATAAACTTACAAATCCTTAACAAAAAGAATTGGTCGCACCTGATTGACATTTAGATGGCGCGTGTCTTGGAGTTATCCGACATGATCAACTACAGATCAGATGCATGTTTCCAGCATCTTCTCTAATTTATCCACAAAATCCACTATAGATGACTTAAATGTCTATTTTTGTCACAAGTAATCCAAATCAGCTTCCTAAATCAGGTCATCTGCTTCATTGCAAATTGCTTGCCAGCCAAGATTTGGGGGGACAGAAAGGGGTGGTCAGTAGCCCCCCAATTAAAGAAAAGATGTTCAACATATTGACTCATCTAAGCAGCTCAAATCACTGAGGATTCACAGTCGTATGCATGAATTCTTTGGCTGCAGATGATGTTGGTTACCCATCGGTCCTACCCTTTGTACACCAGAGGCTTTATTTGTCCACCAGCTGGGGCAACCCTTGCCAATCATTCTTGGAGGTCCGGTTACTTATCTGAAGTGTTGGACAGGAGGGATTTTCTTAATTCGGTTGCCTGTTTGAGAAGAAAATTCACATATATAATGGAAAATAAGTTAGGACTTCTGGTTTTGTGGTTACTCACCATGTAAAAGGATCCCCACTCCATTAATGCTACCTGCATTACCCATGAGTCATGACTGCAACAACAGTGATTGATAACCCTGCACCAATGGATTATCTCAGCCTCATCGGAAAGCTCCGGTTCAAGGTAATTCTGGGGAACCATTTTCGAGGCAGTAGAAGCAATTCAAGCCCTCGGTCAGTAAAAACACGATAGCATGATTCTCAATCTTCGGATTCTTTTGTTATTTTCTCAATTTTGTTTTCACTAAAAAAGAAAGAAAGAAAAAAGTGGTCTCTTTTTACATAAAAAGGGATTTTGTACGGTTGCACACATATCTCAGTTCATATAGTTTACAAATTAAAGAAGAGAGCTCCTCACCTAATAAATTTAACTCATCAGAAAAAAGAAGACATTAGAGAGGTTGGCATCAACTGGGTCTTAAATCTCCTTAAAAGGTCCTTGGAGACTACTTTAACCTCTTTTATTTGATTAGTTCAACAACTGGACTTAAAAACAACTTTTCACTGATTAACTGTAAAGATCTCGAGATTTTCAGAGAGCTGTAAAGTGGAGAAATGATAGCTACCTGTCCTTGACCTACACTCCAACTTGGGATTGGAGAGGATGATGGACCCTTTGAGCAGTAAAGGCACAATGAATAGAGAGAGAAGGGTCCATGAGATGTCTGGCATGGCACACCACCATCCCCACACTTCGTTTTGCTTCACAAAATTATAATCCCAACTCTCTTGACCTAGTTGGGATGGTGTCATTGTCATTCAAGGCCTCACATAAGCTAAAAAGCAATATCCCTCACCAGGGGGTGTATGGCAGACCCCAATCCCCCCATGTTACAAGTTCCCCTAAGCCCGTCCCTGTCCCCACTTTTCCAATTTATAAATCCCCACATCATTCACAAATACTCATTAAGCCCTTCACCATCTTCATTGGCTTTCTCATTTCTTGTTCACATACAGAACTCTTCTTCTTTCTTCTTCTTCCATTTCTCCCAATAATCTTTCGCACAAATCATCCCTTTCTTTCAAAATTTCTACAAAAGTACATATCATGTGTCCATCTAGACTGAAATTGCAGCAGGTGATCAACTTGACCCCAACAATAGCTCAAATCAATGGCCGTGCAGTCCTTCAGCCAACTTGCAACCAAGTTTCTAGCTTAGAAAGACGAAATTCAGTTAAGAAGAGCTCCCCAAAAGTTCCTTCTCCTCCATCTGTACCTTCACCCCCATCACCAATTAACACAGCTAATGCCAAAACAAAGCCTTCGTTGTCTCCGCCAATCTCTCCCACATTAAAATCGCCTAGACCACCAGCGCTTAAGGGAAACAACGATGCTAATGGGCTGAATTCTAGAGCTGACAAGGTCTTGACACCGCGAAGCTCGACCAAACGGGCGCCTTCAAGAAAAAGGACGAAACAATGTGGTGGCATTGCAACTGCACCTTCTGTTGACACCCCCACATTGAAATATTGCTCTTCCATGATAGTTGAGGCCCCAGGAAGCATAGCAGCCGCCAGGAGGGAACAAGTTGCAAAGATGCAAGAACAACGAAAGATACGAACAGCCCATTATGGAAGAATAAACGCTGCCAAGTATGAAGGGAAGATGGCTCCTCTTGATCCATTGAGTAGTCAGGAGGAGAAAAGATGCTCTTTTATCACGCCTAGTACAGGTAGGGAAACTAGCTGTGTAGCCCCAGTTGAAGGAAATTAGTTTTAGCTTGTGATTGTTTATCATCTTACATGTGCAGATCCCATCTATGCTACTTACCACGACGAAGAATGGGGAGTTCCTGTCCATGATGATAAGTGAGCTCTCCCTCCCTCTCTCTCTCTCTCTCTCATACACACACACAAACACAGTAAAAAGTAACATGTATGCATTGTCTGTGCAGGCTGTTGCTTGAATTGCTAGTGATGACTGCTGCACAAGTTGGATCAGATTGGACTTCAATCTTGAAGAAACGACAAGTATTTCGGTGGGTGTGATTACTTGGTCACTAAGATTTATCCTTTTTCTCATTCTTGGAGTAAATCGTGTTGTTAACCTGATGCTTTCCAATATTCTATTTTTGCCCGATTAAATGTAAATGAGTGGCTCTGCGAATTCTTTCTGCAGGGATGCCTTTTCTGGGTTTGATGCAGATATTGTTGCCAGATTCCCCGAAAAGAAGATAATGTCAATCAGTGCTGATTATGGCATAGGCTTAAGCCAAGTTCGAGGAGTTGTCGACAACTCAAACCGTATTCTTGAGGTAATGAAACTAAAGTTTCGACCTAGGGGCAACTACCAGTCTGCCCCCTTCATAAAGAACTGTAGCTACCTATTTCTAGGCCTAATTTCTCCTAGATTTCGGATTGTGCCTTTTACTGTCTTGTTTTACATAATAAACCACCTCTTTGAAGTGCCAACCACGTCTGTTTTATATCTCAAGCTTATCATTACACGCTGCAAAATCTAATAATTTCTTAGCTCGTTTTGCAGGTCAAGAGAGAATTCGGATCATTTGACAAGTATCTGTGGGGATTTGTGAACAACAAGCCCATTTCCACTCGATACAAATCGTGCCAAAAAATCCCTGTGAAGACCTCCAAATCAGAAACCATAAGCAAAGACATGGTTTGGAGAGGCTTTAGGTTCGTTGGCCCCACTGTTATTCACTCATTTATGCAAGCCGCTGGCCTGACAAATGACCACTTGATCACTTGTGAGCGACACCACCAATGCATCTCCTTGGCATCTCATCCCACTGCTGTAGTCTTCATAGAATAATAACCCCAAATGCAGTATCCAGTGTCAAACTATGGCATTGCTTTTGTATTTTGGTTGTGTAGAGATATGGAGAAAAAGTTTTGATGGCAGAACTAGGATGAGATGATTAGAGAGAAGAATAAAGGAGTTTTGAAGGAGAATCAGAGCACAGAGAGAGCATGTACAGGAGGGAAGGCAATGGCATGTGTTTGGTGGGTTGTCAGTGGCTTTCATTACTTGTGACCACCACCGCACCTTTGCTTCCCTTTAGCAGACTCGTAAGGGATAGTCAGTGCCAGGACGGGTGGTCCAGCCCCGTATCTTTTCCTTTTTCTTTGTTCTGGATAAGAATTGTTCATTCTGCTCCGAGGTTGGAGTATTCTCCATTTCTGTGGAGACACAGAACTCCATCCTTTTGTGCCTAGGAGGGTAAAATGCCATCATTTCAGCCATACTTTTGGAGGGTCCACTCAATTCTCAGTCATCGTAATACAGAATTTGTTCCTAAATTCTAACCTCTGTGTTATAAGAAACAGTATAAAGCTGGTGTGTGTTTTTTTCCTTGTTTCCTTACTAAATAAATGAATGACTATGTTGAGAAAAAATTTGGGTTGCGATTCCGACCTCATTGAACTAACATCTTTTTGTTTTAGCAAGGAACCAATTCGAATGTGGCACTTAATTTATACATCCGAAGGTTACAATCTGCAGCGGTCAAATCCAAAATGACTATTGTTGCCACGAATAGCTGCAATTTCAGAAAATAAAAGTACAAATAACACAAAGACAAAACGTTAAGAATTAGGTAGATCGAATTGAAAAAACACTAGTATGCATTGGTGTAGACTAGGACAACAACAACAAATAACAATGAATAATTATACTTTACATTCCAATCTATTATTTTTGTCACATTTTATTTACTTACCAACTATTAATTTTATACACTTTCACCATCCGTTAAATTTGAAAGGAAAATAATTTTTTAAAGCACCAGATGACAATTTTTTCACTATAAGTTGTATGATAGTCCCCATTTAATGGGGTTGAAATTGACAAAAAAAAATAAGGAAAGGTGAAAATGTTTTAAATCAACAGTTGATAGGTGAAATATGACAAACATAATAGTTTGAGGTGCAAACAGTCTGTAACCTTATAGTTAGAGAGTACAAAGTGTCAACCGTTTATGAAATTGTAAACATGGAAAATTTACTTTCCACCTCTAAGTTTAGAGGTACTAACGCTTTGCATCCCATTGAGCTTTTGAAGTTTTGATTTCAGTCGATTTACACCCTGAATTAAAATTAGCAATAAAAAAAATATTAAAGAGCTCAATAGCATAAAAAAGAAGAAGATAAGAGTTGCAAATTGTCGGAACCCCAAATTTTAAGAGTGCAAAATGTATTTTTTTGTTTGTAAATAATATCAAAGTTGACCTAGTAATCTATGTGATGTTAAAATATTACAGTACCGACCAATGTGAGGCTACACATTCATGCAACCATCACAACTTACCCATTTAATTTGAAATTGATTATCTAGTGAATTACATACGAGCCTATGTCAATTGTCACACATATTCTCCAAGTCCTCTTATATTTCTTTATCATATACTTTTTTTTTGTAGAGCAAGTGACATAAACATGTGTATGATATGAGTTGAATCATGCCTTGACTTTAACTCCGTCTAAAGTGGCGGCATTGGAAAGGAAACCTTAGCCACGGGCTTGAGGGGCTTCCAAAGATTGTGTCATTGCACGCCGTCACTAACTTAATATTTGCTAAAATCCTGTACATGCAAATCATATTGGGCCCTGGGCTCTAGGCGGGCATGCATAATGTATGGATCTGTTCGTATGCAACCGAGTACCCACGCCTTAAACGACACCTTCCAACTCGCATCGCTGAATATTTGAAGTATTAAGGAAAAATCTTTACTTAAAAGGTAGGTATAGGAACGGATGTATCTTGAATGTTCAATTCCATTTCCATTTCCATTTCCATTTCAGTACTGATTGGAACACAATTTTTTTTAATCCGGTTTCGTTCCGGTATTTTATTGGAATGAAATCTAAATTTTCAAAATCGAAACAAGAAATTTTCGATTCAGCATGTAGGCTTTTTTGGACATATTTTTTTAGAGGCCAAATGAGCAAAAAAAAAAATTAACGATCAAACTCGTGTCACGTGTGTTATGACTTTTCGGACATATTTTTTTGGAAGCATTTTTCAGTTGTGGGGTAACATAGCCCTCTAACTACAAATGCAATTTCAAATAGGAGTTTAAACTACCACATTTGACACATTGAGCTCACAAACTACTAAACTTCATTAATTTGTCTCTAAAAAAGATCTAACTATCAAACTCGTGCTACGTGTGTTATGAATAAGACACGTGATATAGTTTGACCCTCAGATGTGAAAGTTGGAAAGCTCAATGGGTTAAGATTGTTAGTTTATACCTCTATTTTAAATTGCATTGATAGTTATAGGGCTCAAAGTGACTTTTCACCTTTAGTTATTCATAGTAAATTAACAATAGATGTAAACATTCATCTAAAATCAAAATTCTAAAATAAATATTCAAACAAATTATATATATTATACTTTATTTTGAACTCTTTTTTTTTTAAAAAAATGGAACAGAAATTTTGTCATTTCTTAGTTATTCACTATAAATTAATAATAAATATAAAAATATTAATCTAAAATATAGATTATAAAATAAACATTCAACCGAATTCATATGTTATACTTTATTTTGAGCCCTATTTTAAAAAATACGAACCAAAATTTTCGGTGTTCTACCGAAATTTTCAGTTCCTGTATATGCCAAAATTTTCGATTCCAACAGTAGAAACCGAATTTTTAAAAGTAGAAATGGGATCAAAAATTTTGATTCTTACTAGAATTTTCCCACCCATATCTTTACTTGCCCCCACACCCTTTCTTCAGTTTGACAACTGCTCACGGAATAACTAAATAGTTATTTGTCTTCAACCATGTTATAGTATAAAGGTGGGCATTTGTTTCGGTTCAAATTGGAACCGAAACCGAAATCAGAAACGTCGGAATTTTCTGTTCCTATACAATTTTTAAAATTTTCAAAGAATATTGTAATTTTAATTTAGAGTTTGCGTATTTTAATTTGGATTATTTGATGAATGTTTAGTTGTTTACTTATTTGTATGGTTAATTATTTGTTTAGTAGTTTTTTTAAAATTTTAGTTTAGAGTTTATTTTGGTAGTGTTTATTTTGTTTTGAAATTTAGTTGTTTAGTTGTAATTTTAATTTAGAGTTTATTCTGGCATCTTGAAATAGTGAAAATATTGTTTTGGAATTTAGTTGTTTAGTTGTAATTTTAATTTAGAGTTATTTGACAGTGTTTATTTTGTTTTGGACCAAGACCACAATATTTATTAATTTGGCAGTGTTTTAAACTTTTGGAGTTGGACAACAGTGCACTATTTTATTTTGACAATTGGGTCTTCAAATTGATGCTCATATTAGTGTTATTTTGGGAATTTTGGGTGCAATTTTGCCTCTCACATTAGCTTAAATTCGCCCCAACAAAACACAGAACCTAAAAAATTCATTTTTGGGTCAATAGGCCAAACCAAATCTGGGCAATTTTAGGCCCAAATAAGGAACCGGAATTTCCGAAATCGAAAATTCATGTTCCATTTCGGTATATTTCGGAATGGAATTGGAATGAAAATATAATACCTGTGGGTACCGGAGTCCATTCTGATTACGTCCGTTCCGATATCCACCCTTATTACATTAGAAGATAATTTAAAAATATAAATGACGAATATATTGACCTGTATAATAAATAAATAGATATAATATATAATCATGGGCCCATGTCCTCCAGTGAGTACCACATATACATGGGCCTGCTGGGGTTTCAGAACTCCCGATAACAACGGAAAATCTGAACAAATGGCAGATGTGGGCCATTATGGTTCCATATTTCAGGCCTAACCCGAACCCAATCTGCCCGACTAACATTAGGGTTTCCCTCGCTATGATAACTATAAATGCCAGAAATACATTAGTCTGTGCAGGCAGGAAGAAGCTTGGAGAGAACAAAGTAGTGGGTTCAGCTGCTTCTTGCTACCAGCCGGCGGGTCTTCCACTCGGAAAGCTCAGCGATCCAGAATGGTTAACCATTTTAACTTAGTTTTCTTTTTGTTTTTAGAGAACTCATAAATGTGGGGAAAAGTATTGCGTCTTATGTCGTAGTAGAAGATTTAGCGAAGCTTTCGTTCACTGCCTATGTTTTTAAGGTTTTGGTTTGTGTGGGGTATCTTGGTGCTGCTTACGGGACACAGAATACACATCCGAGCGCCCAGACTTGTCGCATTTACAAGTGGGTTCTTTGGGATATGTTTAGGGAATTTTAGAAATAAGATTTTACATTTTGAGTTTAGCTATTCAGGTTACACGACTTGAAAATTTCCCACAAAATGCTGATAATTAATTCGGTTGTTGCAAAATTCTTTTTAGAAGAGTTTTGATATGAATAATTTTCTTAACTCCGTTTCATTATTCTCTCACAACCAACTCTAGCAAAGTAATGTCGATAAATATAAATCTCTTTTTTCGTGTGTAGAATGGATATAATATTTGAATCACCGGTATGTCCCGCAAAATGACATACATAAACCCATGTTGGGAGATGCATTATTTTCTAACAAGGAACTAACTATTCGGGTGCAATCTCCAATTAGTTCTCTTGCATGTTTATGAAGTATCCTAAAGGTTTCTCCGGATAACTTTGAATAAATAAAGCAGCTAGGGCCTTTTTGTGATAATCAGTCATTTTCCTCAGTCCGTGGTGTTCAGAGTTTCTCATATGACTCTCGACTTCTATAATTAAACAAAATGAGGAAAATGCGACCCAGTATCCATGTACATGTTATTGCACCAAAAACCTACTGGAATCTTCATGGTGGTTATTAGTTTTGGTACTTCATCCCTACTCAATCTCTACCTTTTGCATTGATGTGCTGGTTGTGTGCTAGTGCCGAGAATCAGGCACTGGCAAGTACTTGGAAAACTGGGTTGCTCCAATAATATCTGCTGTGTCAACTACATTGAGTATAGGAAAGGTTTGCTTTAGCTGTATTGAAATGGTTCATCAGGTAACTGTATCTCTAGTGCAGGTTATTATGTTGGAGATCTTCCCGTTTTGGTCATCAATGTTGCTTTAAGTTGTATAGACCATCCTTCGACCTTTTGATTGATAAAAAAATTTACATAATCTGTCTCTGCTGCTTGGTGAATGCGCCCTTGTTTTTTATATGATTGCCAGACATTTGACTGTTAGAACATTAGTGCTATTTGTGGTTATCCACTTCCAAATGGGTTTCTATGGATTATATTCAAAATATATATACAAAGAAAAGCTGTAAAAATGGTTTGTTAACTATCCTTAGGGGAGCAAAAAATGGCCTGTGATGGGAATGAAACATGCGTAGTTATTCTTGATTTTTCAGATTGAAACCTATTAGAAAAAAGGAATCCGAAAAATCTATCTGGTGACCTTTTAGAAGGCATGTTAAACTGAAATTGAATCATTTTACTCTGAGAGAAAGCTTGGGGGAGGAATGGAAGCATTTGAAAGAGGAATGTATTTCGAAAGTTAGAAATGTTCTTTTCTATTAATGAGCTGTAAATAGTCGTTGGGCCTTGCTAATTTCCCTGCTGAGGGTAGGAGTTAAATTGTTTTCCCGTATTATTTATTCCTTGTGCATGACTTTTGGCATGATTTTGTTGTTAAACTTAATCAGTTTGTGTCTGATTGTGTATAACAGGCTCGAGGGTTGAAGAAGCATTTGAAAAGGCTCAATGCCCCAAAGCATTGGATGCTTGACAAACTTGGTGGAGCATTTGTAAGTAAAAAACTTTAGGTCCTCGTTTTTTTAAATGATTTTTTGTGTTTGTTGTATCTTTTATTTGTGTATCATTAAAGTAGGCACATTTTTATTCATTCTATTATATTTTTTCCTTTTAGGCCCCCAAGCCTTCATCTGGACCTCACAAATCCAGGGAATGCCTGCCCTTGATTCTTATCCTGCGAAACCGATTGAAATATGCTCTCACATACCGTGAAGTAATTTCCATATTGATGCAACGACATGTTCTGGTTGACGGGAAGGTTAGGACAGATAAGACTTTTCCTGCAGGTTTCATGGGTATGCATTTTATAATCCTCTTGTATGTGTTGCCATCTTCACTTTATAGCATAGGTTTGCATTTCATATCAATTTAGTACATTAATTTCCCAAGGGAAGACCACTCACACAAGTGGGTTGCGAGTAGTCAGCTTTGTTTATCTTTTAAAAACATATATATCATGCAGTTCTGGGGGTGGAATAATGTTGATGAGATGATTGGGATTTTCGTCTCATAGATATAGGATGTTGCTACACTATAGGAAAAAATGTCATGGAAATTTGCCAATAATCATATTGCTGAATGTTTCTGGGTTTGAAAATAATTTTCCATGATATTCTAAATTTTCTATGATATTCTTCATTAGAAATGTGATTGTTTTCTTACATTCTGCTTTTCTCCAACAGATGTTGTTTCAATCCCCAAAACGAATGAGAACTTCCGCCTCCTCTATGACACCAAGGGTCGGTTCCGTCTCCACTCAATCAGGGACGACGAGTCAAAGGTTTGTCTCTTCATCACATTATCAGTTTTTCCCATCGAAGAT
Source organism: Myrica gale (assembly GCA_963930655.1). Classification (NCBI taxonomy): domain Eukaryota; kingdom Viridiplantae; phylum Streptophyta; class Magnoliopsida; order Fagales; family Myricaceae; genus Myrica; species Myrica gale. The sequence continues at coordinate 10,769,433 of OZ005603.1, read as the reverse complement.
ATTAATTTAGACCTGTACCAGGACATCAACAAGGATTTGACAAGATTCATAGTGAATAGGTATTGAGTTTTTGTATGTAACAGGTGACATTAATGTTGGTCGAAACCGCATCGTCCTAAGCTTCATCCTAAGCTTCATAATTTTGCACCTCGAAATTTTATGTAACTAATTTGTCATTTGACTTAATTGACTTCTACTTCAATCATGTCATTTAACTTAGTTGAGTTCTGATTTTTCCACTACTCATAAGTTTTTGGTAAGTAATGACGAATCTTGTTGGGATAATTAATCATGGGTTAAATATATTCTCATCTTGCGAGCATTTCTGTCTGCAGTTTAAGCTCTGCAAAGTCAGGTCCGTGATGTTTGGCCAAAAAGGTATCCCATATCTGAACACCTATGATGGGCGAACCATCCGCTACCCAGACCCTCTCATCAAGGCCAATGACACCATCAAGCTGGACTTGGAGGGCAACAAGATCAATGAATTCATCAAGTTTGATGTTGGGAATGTGGTCATGGTGACCGGTGGAAGGAACAGAGGCCGAGTTGGAGTAATTAAGAGCAGAGAGAAACACAAGGGAACATTCGAAACCATCCACGTCCAGGATTCCACCGGCCATGAATTCGCAACTCGTTTGGGCAATGTGTTCACCATTGGCAAGGGGACAAAGCCCTGGGTATCCCTTCCAAAGGGTAAGGGAATTAAGCTGTCCATCATTGAAGAGGCCAGGAAGAGGCTTGCAGCTGAAAGCGCACCCACAGCTTAACTTGATAGGATGAAACATGACCTTACAGATTTATTTGATGGTTTTTCGTTTTTCGTTTCTTTGACCTATTAGCATCTAAATTCATGTGCCAATTTTTCTTGGTACTTTTATTGTGCCACTTGGTACCAATAATTTAGTTGCTATGAGCTCAATTTTTTCAACAATTGTTAACATGAAGTTTCTCTTGCCTGCATTTTTTGTTTGTTTGCTTGTAGTAAATGAACAGCATGCACAATAAGCTCTGCTTGACTTGGCTTTGGTTGGTTTAGGTTCGTGAACAAAACTCTTATGTTAGTTCAATTCAGTTCATTTAAGCTCGTTTAAAGTTTATAATATATAAAGATATATACTTACAAAAAAAAAAAATATATAAAGGTATATAATATATGTTTGTTTATTATATATTTGTGTTCGTCTTTTATATGTTTTGATATACACTTCTATAAGTTTGGATATGTGTTATGATGTATATTTGGTTTTTATGATATTAGTCTGTATTTAAAATAACTTATATAACCGAATATATTTATTTCTTTGTAATTATATGTTAAATTACACAATTAAGGTGTACACCTTACATGTCACCTTCGTGTCTATGACTATATATTTTGTTATGCGCATTAGTTTAAGCTTGATTTGAATATATTTGGTAATTAAATATTTGTAATTGATTGACATTTTATATGGTTTTATTAGTGTATGTATATCTAGTTATATATATATATATATATATATATATATATATATATATATATTTTATTATGCATCTTAATTTAAGTTCAAAGCACTGTGCAAATGTATGTTTCTTTCTATATTATAACTAAATATATGTAATTACATGTCAACATCTTTGAATTTATTTATTTATAATGTGTTCATAAACTCTATTTAGACATTATCTACCTATTACTCGAGCCTAATTCGTTTGTTTATTTTTTGGTCGAGCTCTAGTTTTTCGTTAAAATTCAATGAGTCGAAATCGAAAAAGAATTTTTAAATTTTATTTGAACTCGAATCCATATGTTAAATGAGAGAGTTGGAACATTCAATACTCCAATCCATGTTTACAGCCATATTTGTTTGTGTTGGTCAAGGGCTCCACTTTAAAGTTGGATTTGATATTCGTTGATTTTTAGTTTATAATGACAGTGGGAATCCATCTTTTACAGCGATATGTTATTTAACTGAGCGAGAGGATAAGTACTCAATTGATTGGACAAATTTCACCGACTCACTTTATTCCTCAAAATTTTTAACTTTAACCTCAACTAGCATGGTGGGCTGCGATAAAAGCGTTATCCGACGCACAGAATCATGGCAGCCTGCTGGGTTTCGGAAATAATCGTCCTGTAAGCTGTGGCTATCATCTCTCTGACTCCATGCCGCTTACAGGTTAACGCGAGTCAGTCGGTGGCCGTCAACAACGTGTTACGCCAAACGGTGGGTGTCGGGCAACCCCCATTCATTAATTTCTACAAAAAAACAAAGTTTTGATTAATGATAAAGTTAGTAAATCATGACGGTAGCGAACAGAATTGGATGGGTACACGCTGCTGACACCGGTGATGGTCCTCCATGACGTGCGGACCCTACATGAACAGCCATGCGGCGAGACTTGTTTCTCTGACCCCTACATTTCCAAAATTGTATTTACGTTCCCAAGAAGCACGCACGAAGTCGCATGCCCTATTTCTATTTTCTTATGCCCACCTCCACAACAGTCGTCCTCTCGCGTCTTACCAAAGAAAAGAGTACTCCAGAGAGAAACCAGAGAACTACAGAGCTCAAAATACGCGGCGGAATTGATGCTCCGCATGTTACAAGGAGGGACTGCGCCTTCCGAGGAAAAACCCCCCTTCCTCGCTGGAATAAGCTGTCGTCCACACTTAACTTTAACCTTAACCGTCACCCAAACGCCTCATAAATTACTCGTGAAAGAAGGAAAAAAAAAAAAAAAGAGATGTACAGCGTACCCAGGTGCTTCAATTGGCAGGTGGGTATATGTTACTCATTCATGTCGCAATCAAATCTCTTACTTGGGGTTTGAAATGAGTCTCTTAATTTATTTAAATTATACTTCTCGAATTTCAAAAGAAATTTATAATTTGACCCCAAATAACATTAGTACAACCATTTTTAAGGACATGAAGCGGAAGGTCTCTAAAAAATATGCGTATCAAAGGGATCCGGCTCCCCTGCAATACCCTAGGAATTACAGGGTATACCGGTCCGTATCAAAGCCTTCCTTTCCGGCTTTGAAAATAAAGGGTTTTCCATGCTCCCCTGTCGGTCAAGTTCAATTATGGTAGTAGCATAGTAGGGAGTTACCATCATCTTTTCAATAATACCCTCGACGCCCAAAGAGCTTTTTTAAATGCCAACAGGATGTAGTTGGAAGCACAGGCTGGTCCAAGCTTTTTTCAGATCAGTCCCGGAGAATTCTTAGATATCAAAAGTAGGCCAAAATTGACCCATAATCATTGTGCACAAATCTACCAAAAATTCATCCTTTTTTCCCTCACTCTACCCATCACTGCGAATTCATGAGGTCCATGAAACCTGGGGTGGGTTTGAGTTGGAAAATTTTTGAGTCGTTAAAAATTTTGGTATTGTATTCAGTGAAAAAGTGAAGAGAGGTAATTTTTTTATATTTTTTGTAATAAAAAGTTATGATTTGATGGAAGAGAGATAAATTATATTGTAATATTTTATTGTGAGATGGTGAAAAATTTTGTAAAATTTTTGGGTGCAAACACAACTCTAATGTAATTAGAGATTGATAGGTCACTGGTAATTTTGTTGGTATTATAGTAATAGACTAATTCAGTAAGTAGCCGATAGTATAATTTAAATAATAAAATTTTATTTTTTTATAAATTTAAAATTTTGGAATGAGTGAGATATTAACATAATATTAAAGACCAATGTCTTGAATTCGAGAACTGATTTCTTACTTCATCTTAATTTCAATAAAATATTACATCTGTTGGACCTCTTAATTAAAAGAGAGTTCAGTCTAAATATATAAAGGAGTGTTAAAAAATATAATTTAAATAATAAAATCTTCTTCCTATAAATTTAAAATTTTAAAATGAGGGGGTAAATTCACCGCTACAGTCGTACACGGAGAGGATTGATGCTATATTAGTCTTCCTTCTCTTTGTATAAAAATAAAATAAAATAAAAGATGTGCATGACACGGCAAAGAGATTTTCCAACCCGCAAGTCCTTCACGGATGTGTGACTTATGGAAGACTTTTAGAACACCTAATCATAAGGGTGGAAGATACTCGGATCTCCCTCACATGAACCGGCATGGCAATGTCCTCCCATCAGCTTGCATTTTCTTCCAATGTACCTTTTTTTAAAAAAAATCGGATTCATTTAACTATTTCCCGCAGGAAGAAGACTGAGCGGTACGTTCCACGTTGCCCTGCTATTTATTATTAACATGTGAACCCAGGAGAGGCAGGACTCGAAAATAATTGACAATTTGTCAGGCAAAGATTGAAAGGAGTTTTGTTAATTCCAAATCATTTAATGCGATAAATTAAAAACCAGAAAAAGCTAGTCCTAGTCCTAGTCCCTAGTCCCACCCGCGTTGTCGTGTATGCTGTACCAGGCAAAGACAGACCAAACGGACAGATGTCTTTGAGAAACCCGCACCTTGGAGAGTTGAGCACGTGTCACCGCCTGTCATAATTGGGGAATCTACTTGCACAGATGCCCCTGATGGTTTATAAAAACTTTCAAAACGTCGCAAAGTCTTGATATTCTCGCTTTTGGTTTGCTCTTTAAAGTTCAGACGAGGAAGCCAATGACAAGAGGAACGAAATGATACCTTTGGCTTTAGCGCACTTCGATGGTATTACTATGAAGGTGCGTTTGCACAGAATGTTTAGTAAAATATTTCACCGATTCTTAATAAAATATTATTATATAATTTTTCTCTTCTATTAAAAATATAAAAAATTACATATTTCTTCGCTTTTTTACTAAACTCAATATTAACATTAAATCCAATACAAAAAATTTTACAACACAAACATAACTTGAGGAAAGGAAAAAAGTTAAAGTCTGAGGATCTTATGACAAAGCGCGAGGTTTATAGTTTTTAGTTTTTCTCCTCATATCTAGGCCTGATCACAGGTATCCGCGGTGTGCCGGTCCGGTGGCGGTGAAACCGCTCACTATTGGGCAGTTTCACCGCTTCACCGTTTTTTTGTTTTTTTTTTTGTTTTTAAATATGCATATCAAAAACGACACTGTTTCGTTTATTGATTTTAAACCTAACCTAACCCTCTCTCTTTCTCGCTTCTCTCGATCACTCACTCACTCAGAGCTCTGCCTCCCTCCTTCAGTCGCACGGCGCGCGCACTCCCGCCTTTTGCAGCAACCAGCAAGTAATAACGCTCAGCGCTCTGCCTCCCTCCTTTAGCTCTCTCTTCCCCGACAACTATCGACTATCGCTCTCTCTCTCTCTCCTCCCAATTTTCTTGCGATTTGATATTATATTTGCGTTTTAGTTGAGATGTGCTGGGTTTGTAGAAATTTTTCGTTTAGTTTTTTTCGATTTGATTGACATTTGGAAAGCTTTTCAAATATGTGGAGATTTTCTTGCGATTTGGTACTGATTACAGGGGTTCCAATTTAGAAATTTCTTTTTGGTTGTTCATGAGAATGTCACTGTGTAGAATCTGTAGATTTGGTTGTGATTTACAGGGGTTGTAATTTTAGAAAAAAAATTTAGGCTGTTTACGATTTGGTCGAGATTTCAGATTTGGAATTTTTTTTTGATTTGAATTTGATATTGATTACAGATTGGATTTCCATTTGGTATTGATTATAGATTTGTATTTCGATTTGGTATTGATTATAGATCTGGATTTCGATTTGGTAAATTGGTATCGATTTTTTTTTATCTCCAGACCTCCGGTGTAGGGGCGGTAATCGTCCCGCCACCGTTGAAACTGCCACTATTAAATGCCGGTTTTCTCCCTTCAGGGTGGCGGGGGCACCGCTTATGCACAGCACTACTCATATCATAGTGATAATTGTGGTTGGAAACGATCTGCTTTGATGAATCTTTAATGCTTAGAACTTTAGAAGTATAACTTGGGCCAGGAACTTTAAATAAAAATTTTATAAGGGTATATTGGCAAAGAAAAGATAAACTATTAGAAAATCAAGCGACTTGACTCCGACGTGCCATTCGGCCTGATGCGAGGCTTGGAGCCCCCACACTTTGAAACGGCTTTTTTCTCTCGGAATTCAACACCCTTTTTGTTCTTTATCTTATTTTGGGGGTAAATAAAGGTAACTGTGAAAGCCGGGACCAGGGCCGACGACCTTTACTTACCGCTCCGTAACTCTCGCAAACCCCTATCCTTTACTTGTTTTTAATAAAATCCCTTGTAAATAAATAAATACGCATCACAAAGGTTAAATTACAATTTTTTTTTTCTGGTTTTTCATATAAGCACATAACAAATTTCTGGCCAATGACAGATGGACAACACATGTAAGCGCGGGCTTTACAAATCAGAGTAGAACATGGAGGTATACCGAAACACGGATTGGAAAATTCGATATCCTCCCACTCAAAACTTCTACGTTCTTCGCTTGTTCACAAGCGCCGACCATTAGGAAATTACATTCCCATTTATACTTGATATTCCCGCTGACACAACATGCACAAACAAACAGAGCAACGAAGTTGAGAGAGGGAGAGTAATAGCCTAATAGGACCCAGAGAGAGAGAGAGAGAGAGAGAGAGGAATCATTCCGCTGCTCTTCTGTAGTTCCTCCTCCGTTTTTTGTTCCTGATTTTCTTTGCTAAGAGAGAGATTAGCAATGGCTAAAGAGAAAGAGAGAGAGAAGAAGCTGTTGGTAGTGGGAGTTTGGAACTTTGCAGCAGAGCTTAAACTGTTGTTGACGGCACTTGTTATCCTCTGTAGTTTGGCCACGCTTCTCCAGTTCCTTCCTTCTCGTTTCACCATCTCCACCTCCGATCTCAGAGTATGCATTTCCAGGGTGGTTGCCACCGACCAACAGGCCCCACCGCTGAATTCGACTTCGTTAGCAGTTTCTTCCCTAATGGCCTCGCCACCTTCTACACCACCGCTGCCACCACCTTCACCTTTTTCTCCGCCGCCACCCTCCCTTCAACAGCAAGAGCAGATTCTCGACAATGGCGTTATCAAGCGAGGTTTCAATACATTCGGAGCGGCCGCCTACAGCTTCATCACCATGGGGGCTTACAGGGGAGGCCTGAATACTTTCGCCATTGTGGGGTTAGCTTCCAAGCCCCTTCACGTCTTCGCCAGGCCTACCTACGAGTGCAAGTGGGTCCCCAACCTCAACTCCGAACCCATCTCCGCAGTCGGCTACAAGATCCTCCCTGACTGGGGCTACGGCCGCGTCTACACTGCCGTCGTTGTCAACTGCACCTTTTCGCAACCCATCAACGCTGACAACTCCGGCGGAAAATTATTCCTCTATGCCTCTACCTCCGGTGGGGGTGACCGCAACTTCAACGTGACGGACACCGTACAGACCTTGACAGAGTCTCCCGGATCCTTGAATTTCTCTTTGTTTACTTCTAAGCCCAAATACGATTATCTGTATTGTGGTTCGTCCTTGTATGGGAATTTGAGCCCCCAGAGAGTGCGGGAGTGGATAGCGTACCATGTGAGAATGTTCGGAGAGAGATCGCATTTTGTGATACACGACGCGGGAGGGATTCATGACGAGGTGCTGGAGGTGTTGAGGCCGTGGATGGAGAAGGGCTTTGTGACGTTGCAAGATATAAAGGAGCAGGAGAGGTTCGATGGGTACTATCACAACCAGTTCATGGTGGTGAACGATTGCTTGCACAGATACAAGTTTATGGCTAAGTGGATGTTCTTTTTTGATGTTGATGAGTATATTTATGTGCCTCCCAAGAGCATCCTCAAGACGGTGCTCGATTCGCTTTCCGATTATTCGCAGTTCACCATTGAGCAGATGCCCATGGGCAGTAAGCTCTGCCTCTACGAACCCGCCGGCAGAACTTACAGGTAGATACCATGCATCATGCGGTGTTCTTGATTATTATTATTTTTGTTTCGTAGCATGATTTTGGTCGAGAAATAGCGAAAATTGTTTGGTTGGAATTAAATTCTACTGACCTTTACAATGGGCTCGATTTTACCTTTTCGATGGGGGGTGGAGTGTTCTCGATTAAAATCCTTGAAACGGCATGGTGCCATAACTATTGAACTTTACTTAGACGGGCAAGTTTACAATTGGCTTTTGGGCTGTTGATGTTCTTTTAGCAATTATGGTGTTTGATTGGATTGGATTCGCGTAAACATCGAAGGAATTATGGATTCGGATCTTTGATGGACATTAGTTTGTTCTGTTTCTGTTTGTTGTTTTGGTTGAAATGGTTTTTCATGTTTACTAGTTCAGTTTGGCACGAAATTCACCCGTTGAGAGTTTAGATTGTGCTTATTTGTCGTAGCAATAGAATGTTTAAGTAGTTTTTGCTTATTACTTTGGTTGTTCGCGTTGTACTCCTATGGTGATTGAGTGATGAAAACATCTTCATAGGCCAAGTGGGTTTATATATTTGGTATTATTGAAACTTCTGTTTGGTGTTAGTAAAGATTCTGCCTTCTCTTCATTGTTTTAGGGCAGGTGGAAGTGGGGTGGTTTGAACTTTGTCCTGAAGCGATTGTATCTTATGCATGATTCGGATCTTCTAAGTTTTATAGTATATTACTCGTCTTTGTTTCAGATTCTTTCTATTTTCTTTTTTCTGAGTCCATCATCCTTTCATTTGAGTGAACAAACCTTCAATCAAAGGCATTCTCTTCTCACGTAAGATATGCAAAAGAGTCGAAGTAATCAGATAGGATATGATTTATGGATCGAAAGCGTGGCTACTGAAATGAAAGAAAATTGAATGCCTATAAGAAGGTTAGATATTCGTGGCCCTTCAATTATTTTGTTGCTGATTTGAGACAAAGACTGATGCTGATATCAGCTTCAGCTGAAAATAAACTTGTGTGATTAGGACGTATTTGTTGGAACTCATTAAGACGTGGGTCGTAGTCTAAACACTCTAAACTGTCCATATTGTAAAAAACATGGAACTCATTTTTCCTGCTTTATTAGGTTTTATTGGAAGAGTGATATTTTATGAAAAGCTTGGTGGTTGATTGCTTGGCTTCATTTGAGATAGGTCCTGTATGATTACCGTAGGGCGGTCAGTGAAAGTAGCAGAGAGCTCAAGAAGATATGTTCTCAAAAGCAATCAACCACTTTGAACCGTTTACAATTATCACATCTGTTTAGGTGGCTGCATACATTGATTGTTCGCATCATTATCTGTCTTTGTAATATGTTCTTGTGTTTAAAATTGCAGGAGGTGGGGGTTTGAGAAGCTTGTATATAGGGATGTGAAGAAAGGGATTAGGAGGGATCGCAAATACGTGGTGCAGCCGCGGAATGTGTTTGCCACGGGGGTGCATATGTCTCAAAACCTTGCTGGTAAAACAACTCATAAAACGGAGGGCCGGATCAAATACTTCCATTACCACGGAACCATAGCAGTAAGACGCGAACCATGCCGGAACCTGATCAATTCAACGGAGCTAACTTTCGATAAAACCCCATATGTTTTGGACACAACGATGAGAGACGTTGCAGGGGCTGTTAAGAGATTCGAGCTGAGAACGATTGGATCCAGGTTACAGAGGACACGGCAGTGACAGCATTTCTTCCCCCTTCCTCTTGTACTATTTCCACTTTCTCTTTTTGTTTACATTAGTTGATGTACGAAACAGAAATTGATTTGAGGGGACGTTCTTAATCTTTTCTTGTATAATATCTGTCAATGATATAGATACCAATTGGGTATAATGAGAGCATGTTACGAGGGACAAGAGAACAGAGTATATGTTAAGAGTCGTGTTGGATTCTTTACATGTATATTTTTATATACATTCTTTATATTGGAGTATTGTAATAAATGATGATAACTTGGTTTGATTGCGTTGTGGGCAAAGTAGGAACCACCGTTCGGCCGAAAAGATTGGAGGGACCCGCGGCTCATCCATGGATGGTGGGTAATGTGCTGGTCTTGCTTGCCTGCTAACTCACTTTATTACCTGTTTCTCTAGAATTTATGCTTTCTTTGATACATAGGGCCATAGCCACCGAAAAAGGTTAGGAGAAAAAGGTGAGAGCGATGCTTTGTCGATGAGAGAGTTTTCAGTGTTGGGAATTCTAAGCAAAGAGGTTAGCTTTTTGGGAAAAGTCAAAACGGGCATGTGGGCGGGACGACAACAATAATGTCTCATCAAGTAGCTAACATGAGGAAAAATGTGACCAAAGCAGAGAAAACAGAATTTAATCATGATGGTGTTGAATTGTTCTAATTCCGGATGGTTCATAGAGGAGAAGTTCTTGATTTCTTGCTCATGGGGTTTTCCTGGGCATGATGTTCTTGGAATTGTATGGGTGTTGTGCTTTTTTCTTTTTTGGACTGGGGTATACAGTATACTTTCCCTGCAAATCACTGTCTTTGGGTGAATTATTTGAACAATTTAATCCGCACAACTCTTAAAAAAGGACTGGATGATGTTAGATTAAGGGAGCGTGGGGTACATGTTGGTAGAACTTAAAAAGAATTAGTGAAGTTATTAGAAGAGGCACTTGAGATTATTTATAAATCCTAAAATCTAGACATAAACAACTCTATCATACACAGCTAACTTGTAACTCACTCAAATCTGGAGCAGTACTAGGTATGATTGAGGGTGAAAATTTTGGGTATTGAAGTTTGGAAAATATTATAAAGTGAAGAAATGTTATGGGAGTTGGTGAAAAAGTGAAGAGAGAGAAGATTTTTAATAATAATAAATTATATGGTGAATTTTTTAATAGTAAACCTAAAATTTTGAGCTCAATTAATTGGGACTCAAACATGACCGTAATCTCTCATTCAAATTCTTCACCCAAAAAAACAAAAAAAAAATCACCGAATGTTGACTGATTCTCTCTCTCGTTGAAATTCTTGATAATTTAGTACCCCATGATTTTAAAGTACAACCTTATAAAATTAAACTTAAAATTAAAATTAAAGTACATTTTACTATATGCTTGAAAAGAGAAACTAAGTCAAGATATTTAATGGACCCAATTGGAAAATACTGTTACCTGAATTAATTAGGCAAAAAAAATTAAAGATCTCTCTCAAATTAAATGCCGCGAGGTGAGGGGCTGGTTGTGAAGTTAAAAGAGTTTGTTTCTATGATTTAGCTTTTTAATGTGCTTAGTGAGATCTCTTTATCAATTATCAAAAGAATACCCCTTTTTGATGTAATGCTGAATCAACCTTTTGCTGCATAAGATAACTCAGTGGAAAAGCTCAAGCTTTATGTAACAATATTACTGTTAACAGTGTACAAGGAATTGAAAACAAATCTTAGGAATAGCATATGCGGAGGCTAAGACTGTCTAACATTTTTTTTGTCCGAATTACATGATGTAATTTATAGAAAAATAGACAATAATTGACCATATACTATTTAATGTTGTGCATGTAAGGTTTCAAACAGCATAAAACCTATAATAGATCAATTTTCTGTAGTGTATATATTTCTCTATATTAGAACGTTAGGTCAAAAAATTACGGATTGAGATCCTTTGTAATTTTTTGTTCAAATTATACTGTTGAATTCAGAAAAAAATAGATGTAATATAAGAATTCAATTGTAGAGCTCATGCTTACTGAAATTTTATATATAATATTAAATAGTATAGATCCACTTGTTATATTTATTTCTCCTTAAATTCAGTAGAAAATGGTAAAATATCTTAATCCCAAAATTACAAAGAATCTTTGGCAGACTTCCAATTACTAAATGGTGGGTTATAAGCCAAATCATGACTATGGTGGTCCCGATGACTGCATGCAATTGTAAATCATTAAGCAACATGACCGAGGTGCTTAGTATCATACCGTTGCAGAGTAATAATGTCATGGACAGACAAATGAGTCCCATATTTATGACCTTCCTTGGTCGGTGGGGACGGTTGGCTGCAGAACAAAAGTTTATACAAACCCATCCTCCACTGCCAGAAAGTTTCTGTCAAATGTTTGTGTTAGCCCTGTCCCGTGGTTCAGTAATGGATCAGTGGTGGTGTGCCACTGCAAGTACCCTTTTTGCAGACTCACAGTCCTCTGATGAGGGCGTACGTCGTTAAGAGATGCTAACAACTGCTGCTATAATTAGAGAAACTTTCACTGCGCTCTCCCTCTCAAGAAGGGAAGAGGCTGTCAAGTCGAAACCTCATTCGTGCAATAGAAACGTTATGGGACCTCGATCTCCATCTCCAGATTTCAGGATGGTTCAACAGATGTGTATCTCCATCTCCAGATTTCAGGATTGCTTGGCACTACAGTTTTTTTTTTATAATAAAAAAAAACTGTAGTGCCAAGCAATCCTGAAACTTGAGGAACCATGTTGCAATCCATGCCACAGGTGTTTGGCTTCTATATACCGTTATCTGATACAGTAGGTTGCATACTTTCACTTCAAAGGATTGTTTATTTATTCTATAAATGTGGTTCTGAGCAATTACCTTCCCCGTGGGAAAGCAGGTGAGAGAGAGGCATCAGGCATGTCTGCATAGTTTCACACAATATTTCGGGCCGGCCGGTGAGATTCTCACGAGTTTGAAAAAGAGCTCCCCCATGAGGGACCTGGTTTTTTTGGACTCGTACATATCATATGAACTTAAATCAGTGACGTGCTAATTAAATGGATTCGAATACAGCGACCAGGAGATAAGAAAATTCATGAATTTGTTTAATGTCTCTGTTTGTTTATTGGATTTCTGTGTGCCTGTGTGGGAAGGAAGGGCGGGATTCATTGACACAATTTCTTCTTAATGAGTGTTTCTCGCCCGACTTGAGGATATCATTATCAGACGACAGTGACAGATGAGAAAAAAAAGTCCAGAAGTTTCGTTGATCTGCCCCGCAGCTGGTAGCTGCTGCCATTTTTAAAGAAAGCAGAGAGAGGAAAAAAAGAAGAAGCCTTATCGCTTCTTAGAAGGAACTCAAAGGGGACGTGATTGGAAAGGAGTTATTAGAATTGTCCTCGCAAATTTCCATTTTCACATCTTAATGTAGCAGGAAGATTATTATTGATTGGGACACATGCACATGACGACACGTGGTACAGGAAGTTGGATGGTTCTTACTTTTCTTCCATCTGGTTTAGGCATTAACAGAGGGAGGTGGCCGCGGGGAATGGAAGGTCATGATGTTATCACTCAATTGTACCAGCCGCCCAATGGGGTTTTTCTGTAATTATACAGTTATTGTGTTGTTAATTCGTCAACTTAGATCATGCCGACCAAGAGAAAATGGGGATGTTTTAATACAATCCGTACGGCATACGTTTTAGTACTTGTACGAGACGGTGTAACCGTAGTTGTTTTCCTGTGGTGTCAACCTTTGAGCAATCGAAGACTACCTTTGATACTTGAAGAAAAAAAAAGACTACCTTTGATATAAACACTGTATATTTGTGCAGGATACATGCAAAATTCAAATGGGCCGTATATGAGTGCGAAAGATGTATGAAAATTTGCCCAAACCTTTGATAGAAATCCCCTATATATATATATATATATATCCTTCCTTTTGTCTATAAAAAAACAAATGTAGGATCTTTAAAAAAGTTGTGTTTTGGGGAGGTTAAATTTTAGGGTATTAGGGCTGCACTTGTGTTCTAAAATTTTACACACTCTAAAATTTTAACACAATAAAATATTACAATATAATCTTCCTCTCCCCATCAAATCATTATTTTTCACTACAAAATATAAAAAATTACCTCTCTCTTCACTTTTTCACTAAACTCAATACCTAAAATTTTAACAACACTAAAATTTTACCAAACAAACCCACCCTAGATTTTGTAAAAAAAAAATGAAGAGATAGATGATTATATTGTAATTTTTTATTGTATTAAAATTTTAAGAAGTGTAAAAGTTTCTTTGTCAAACGCAGCCTTAGTTGTGTACTTATATAAGATTATAGTTCTAAGAGTAAAGTAGCAATAAATTTCTAATAACGTTTCACATTAGGCCTTGTGCAAGAAGAGGGCAGTTGAAACCAGAACCATATTGCTTCCACTATTTTCTTGAACTATGAATTGGGATTCTTTTTTTCTTTCTAAGTTATGAATTGGGATTCTATTGGGCCAATATGGTCATATGGATAATTCCCGGCCACTAGCATTAGTGATTTATTGTTGTCACCTTTAAAGATGATGGGATTTATTGTTCTAATAAGTCCAGGGCTTTTCTTATTAGAACATCGAAGTGTTTCTCACTAGGAGAGCTTTTGGGTCTGCCACACTTTTAAGTGTTCCAAAATTAGCTATCTTTATTTTTCTTTTTGTTAGAGAATATAAATTAAATTGTAAAATTTAACTCTTCTTAAGAATTTAAGAAAAGTGGTGCTTTAATTTGTTGGGTTGTCCCACATCGGTTGTGAAAGAGGTTGGTGGTCAGTTTTATAAGTTTGAAGGAAAGACTCACCTCTAGAGCTAATTTTTGGGGTTAAGAAGGCCCAAGACCACCCAACACTGGTATAAAAATTCAAGTTTACCAATAAGTCTTGGACACAATAGTCTATGGGAAAAACGAGTTGTTTTCACCCAACTCATGACCCGATGTGTGAGGAGGAGATTTTAATCCGTACGTCTTAAAGAATTCTTCCTTAGGGTTATAAGTTAAAAATCCTACTGGGTTTTGGGCCTTGTTAAAATACCCCAATTGGGCTTTCCTTCACATAGAAGGAATTAACCCAACAAATCTCTCCCCTTTCGACTATGTGGAGGAAATCGTCATCCTGGCGATCGAGCAACAATCTTCAAGCTTTTGTCTTGGTAGTGCTTTTGGCAATAAATCAGAACCATTTCTCTAACCAAAACCTTTGACAACCAATCTAGCCTTGTACCGTGGCCTTGAAGTGAACTCACTTTGTTTCACCCTGTAAATTCACTTGTTCTTCAAGGCTATTTTACCTTTAGGTAGTTTCACCAAATCAAATGCGTGGTTATCATGTAACGACTGCATCTCATCTTGCATGGCCTTAACCCCTTCTGTCTTATGTTCATCTTCCATAACTTCTGCAAAACACTCGAGCTCTCCCCCGTCAGTCAATAACACATATTGTTCTGCTGAATACTTAGTGGAAGGATGTCTGTCTCTGGTAAACCTATTGGATGGAACATTTGGTGGAATCTCTAGCATTGTCAACTGTTAATCAGTCTGAACATCTGCTTGAACCTCTAGGGGAGCATCCACCTCACCTGTACCTTGATGGTCATCCTGAACATCATTCTCAACCTGAGTCGGCAAATTCTTTAATGAAACTAGATCCACGTCAATCAAACTATCACCTTGCTGAGACACAAATTTCTCTGCTTTTTGAATATCTTGAATTGTCTGATCTTCTACAAACACACCATCTTTGCTTCTCAAAACTTTATTCTCAACTGGATCATAAAATCTATATCCAAACTCATCTTGACTGTAACCAAGGAATATACACTGTCGAGTCTTCACATCAAGTTTGAAGCTTTCATCTTTAGAAATATGCACAAATGTTATACACCCAAATACCTTTCATCAAGTTTGATCCTCTCATCTTGTGTGTCCTGTTGCTCGAGTGGTGTGGAGAGAATCAGTTTGGTCCATTAGAATGGATTGCCTCTACACAGTGCGGCTTTGCTGGTTCACACTATTCTGTTTGCAGACCATGTTTTAAATATTCAGTCTAAAGATCTAAATGCCTTCACGCTCAATGCGGCAGTGGTCATGGACGTTCTCTGGAACGCTCGTAATGTTGTTGTTCATCAATCTAAGGTTGTGGCTACTGAACAACTGGTTTTGGATTCTAAACGGAGGTATATGGAGCATGTTAGTGCTTGGAAGTCTGTGTCTAAGGAGGCGGGGCTTCGCTGGTCCCCCCCCTCCTGTGGGGTGTTTGAAGGTGAATTCTGATGTGGCAATTCGCCCTAATGGGTCATACATAACAATCTCGGTAAGAGACTCTAGCAGTTCCCCCTGTTTTGCCTACACGAAACGATTAGATGCTATGGACCCCCTTGTTAGTGAAGCTTGTGCTTTGGCGGAGGCTGTTTCTCTGGCCGTGTGCCACAAGTGGCCTTCAGTCGTTTTTTAGAGCGATTCTCTACTTTTGTGTAATGTTGTGTTGTCCCAAGATGGTCTCTCTTGTTGGGCTATCGAGTCTCGGGTGGAGGCTATTCGGAGTGGGCTTCTTGGGTTTCGAGATTGGAGGGTGGCGTGGGTGCCACGTCACTGCAATGTGCTTTCTCATAGACTCGCTCTTTGGGCTGCCCGCTTTAATTGTGTTGGTTTCTTCTCTAATTCTTGTTTGCCCGAGCATATCCGGTCTTGTGATATGCGCTTTTGAGTGTTTTTAATATATGTGGTCGTTTATTCAGCAAAAAAAAAAGGTTGTAGGAAACATCTTTACCTATCCAAACTAGGTCTGATATATCAAACTGTAGAGGAACGCAAGATGTAAGATTCAAAACAATTGTGCTCAACGCGTCACTCCAAAAGGATATTGGCAAATTTGCTTGTGAAAACAAACATCTTACTCTTTTCAACCAGTGTTCTGTTCATTCTTTCAACTATGTCATTCAATTGAGGAGTTTTCGGAGTAGTCTTTTGATGCTGAATACCTTGTTGTCTGCAATACTCATCAAAAAGACCCGAATACTCTCCCCCGTTATCTGTACAAATGTACCTCAGCTTCTTCCCAGTCTTGAACTTGAACTGTGTTTCTACTTTATTAAATAAATCTACGTGCTTTTGGGAGTTAATGAACGAGTAATTCGTTCATTGCGAGCCCTATCAGATGTATCGCATCTGAGGCAGCAGGGAGTGAAATGGATGGGCCCCCACAGACAATATTCAGTTTTTAGGTTCGGTATTAGAAAGCCGGCCTGATCCACTCATTTTTGCGGTCCACTCCGAACTTGGGGTGTCCGAGACTCCCATTGCCAACATATGACTTTCAATGCAAAGCCGAAGTTAGGAAAAGGAGGGTAGGGATTGTTCATCACCATCACACCACGGGCCCCAAAATATTTCCCCAACTTTTGGCCAGGAACTTGTAAAATCGGTGCCACAAAGAGAGCTCAAAGCGTCAGAGACCAATAAATTATTTAATGGCGTGAGTTGGGAATGGGTCCGGGTTTTCCATCCCCGCAGGAAAAAACATTGCTTGCTACTTTTTATCAGAAGAGGCCCATTGTTGAAATTGGTAATATCTCCCTCAGGTGCGAATTTACTTCCATACCAAATTGTTGAATGGGCCGCTTCCTTGTAATTTGGAATTGGAGGGATGCATTCTCTTTCCCAGCGAACCTTCTGTTTCTCATCCTTGGGTTTATGAGGATTTTGACCCTTTGAAAATAGATGACTACACTTGCCAAAATAACAGATGCCAAGAAGAACGAAAGCCCTCCATAACTTGGAGGCCAAAGAACGCCTCCTTTCACCGAGGGCGCTAGGGGCGCCGAGCCAGTGAGATACCACTATAGAAGAGCTAGAAATCAAAATCAGACTTCCTTTTCGTGCCAATATGCGCTAGTTCAAGTGATAGATAAGAGTTCTGTAGGAGGAGGATATTTCTGAATTGTGGCTGAAAATCAAAAGGAGAGGATACACGACATTCCCAATTTAAAAGACAATAATTTTATGTGTTCAGCTCCATGATTTTGAAGGTTCGTCCCAACTTGAAGAGAAGTGCCCAACTCATGAGTTTCTAAACCCAAGACCTCTAACCTTTTTTAAGGCCTACCTACACTAACATAGAAGTTTGGATCAACCATCTATACTCTATTAATCATTCTCATTTATAATCTCTTTCTTTACATCTTCACACATGCATCTTCAACATAAACGGCTTTAGAGATTATCAACCAAAACATCTGAACATATTTTTGGGACTTTTTTTTCGGTTCTCAGAGCAAATATCCAAATTGTAACAGTAATGTAGAATTATTATATACATTTTGCGCCTGTAAATTATTGTGGCACTGTCATTTTTTGGTGTGAATTATGGCTGCCCTTTATATACATCTTGCCTCCTTGTTTGCAACAAGCACTATTCCTACTGAAACAAGTGAAGCCCTTTTTTTTTCTGTAATTTTGTAAATACTAAAGAGTTTGTCCCAGCTGAATCATCGAAGGAGGTCATCAAGCTTATCAGAGCCTCTCTTCAAACACAACCTGGATGGAAGTTGAGTTGGGTTCCTCGTACCCAGAACAAGTAGGCTCACAAACTGCCGAAATGGGCTTCTATGACTCAGAATATTGGTGAAGTTAATTTGAGCTTAATACCTACATATCTATGTAATTGTGACTGGCTGTACAAGCCTCCTTGAACTGTATACCACTCTGTTTCGACCTAGGCTTAGAAAAAGATGAAGCTCGCGCCCCTATCTCTAAAGGGGCTTAAGCACTCGGAAGGTTTCAACCCTCTGAGGCCCTGAGATATTCAACCCCTGGGCAACTTATATCCCCATCGCCGTTTTCCATGGTCATCGACTCATCCGGTCTGTGGCATGCCAATTAAGTGGAAGAGGAGGACAGATTGTTTCTGGGAATCTCTGGAGTTTAGTTGCTTCCAGACTAAACTTTACTGATATCTTTAGGCAACATACAAATGTCACAACCAAATGGTACACTGGTATTCTGACCATAAAAAAGTTAAAAAAGGAAATGGCCAATATACCAGGTAACCAGGGCATCACTAAAAAGGAGGACGAAGATTAGATTCTGAGATAATTAAATTCAGAATACATTATTTACTCCCGTGCTTCTAGGAAAGTAACGAAGTCCTCCCTTGCCTTGAGCAAGCGAGGGGAAACGCATGAAACTGGCGAGTCAGGACACGATGTAGAAAACCGAACATGGCGGCCAGCCTTTTCTTCTGATTTTGTGGAGCCACTCTTCTTGAGAATTCCTTTGCGATCCTTGTCGAAAACAAAAGCTGCTGTGACAGGTGAATTCGCATCATCAGTCACACCGGTTCGGATCAACTCCATCGGCAGATCAAAAAAGTGATGCTTGGAGTCTCCACCCTCGTCACTGCCTCGACAAATGGCCGAGGATGCCCAAGACCCGCACTCGAATCTTTCCAAAGAAACTGTCCTGGATATCACTTCTTCGATCACCGATGCTTCCTGCTTTCCGGCCCTTCCTTCCTTTCGCTGGCCAAAGACTCGAGCGAACAGGCTGTACAGGAGGAGACCGCATTTGAATCCCCTGTCGTAAGGTTCCACGTCCTCAGCATTTGGTTTTGGCAGCCGGCGAGTAAGTTCATCTGGAGGAGCATTTGTTCTTCCTTCACCGCATGACTTACTTCTTTGTAATTGAATCTCTGCAGGTTGCTTGGTGATTGCTGGATTTTCCTCTGCAGACTTATGGTCATCGTAATGATCATCAGCAAGATCACTGGCCTGACCAGGATTCACTTTGCTCTCGCTTCTCCTACTCTTCTTCAACATGATAATCAACCGAATAGATGAGTATGACTTGCGCTTTTGAGAACTCTGCAGCTTTAAGAACATGAAAATTTGGGGCTCTAAGCCTCTAACATGAGGCGGCAACATAAATTATATGCATGTATGAACACGTCACTGACTGACATGGAAACCTCGCATTACTTTTTTATTGCCCCGCCCGCCTCCCATTTCTCTAAAACATGTACCAATTTCCTCGAGTGTTTCTTAGAACATCTATTTCTTTTACAAATGTTGACTCCAGAAATCTCCTGTACAATGTACAATCATTCAGCAGTCATTTTTAAGGTCTGGAGATTCAATTCAACAGACAACAAATGAAGGGTTTTACTGAAGGTGGGCTAAATAAGTCGCATCTTCCAGATTTTACTATTTAATCAGAGAATCATCCATGATAGGAATGTGATGTGAGTCATCTAGAGTTCTGCTGAAAAGCTCAAAAAATTACTTGGAAGACATATCAGTTGCAGGCACGACATGTGATGAGAGAGAAGTTGAAACTCAGAATGAGGAGATGGTTCCCACTATTTCACTTGGAATCCTATTACGCAATTTAAAATCTAGATTTTGTTTAAAGAGTGCCCCTCCACTCTCTGCTAGTGCCTGAACCCTCCTCAAGCATCATCTCAAATCTAAATTATCCGTGAAGGTGACGCAATGTTATACATACGAATATTTGGACTTGTATTTTGCCTCTTTTTTTTCTCCATCCTTGTCTTCTTGTTCTTGGGTTAGATTTACGATCCCACCGACGATCTTAAATTGTTTCTTTAAGTTTTATGGGAGCTTTCAGCTGCCCATGACATCCAACATTGTATAAACTAAGTCTCAACGACCGCGTGTCCGAGTCGAAAATCTGCGATGCTTATGTTCCGTTCACAAAAGTGCCTTCTTCCACTGTTGTGATACCAAACTCCTCGTTAGGCTCCATTTGGAGAGCCTCTAAACATACGGTCAACCGACACTTAATTCGGTCATCCATAAAACACAGCTTCACTTTTCTGAAAGTGATTTACTTTCTGAAACTAGTAAATCTTCTTTCCCGATCTACCTCTCCCAATCTTAGGGGTGGCAAAAAACCCATCGACCTAACCTCCCGACCTGAAACCAATCCAGTTCAACCCGAACCGGTTGGGTTACATCGTGGCCGGGGTCGGGTTTTGAAACATGACCCTGAGCAAAATCATGTTCGTGTTCGGGTCTGTAACCCGAAACCAAAGCATTCAAAGGAATCCGACCTCGACGATTTTAGCTTTTTTTGGGGTTGGGCTCAAGTTTTGAAACATGAACCCTAGAAAAATCAAGTTCATGTTCGAGTCTCTAACCCTCGAGGTCAAGGTCGGGTTTTAAAACATGATCCCGAGAAAAATCAAGTTCGTGTTCAGGTTTCTAACCTGAAACCAAAGCATTCAAAGGAACTAGACCTGATGACTTTAGCTTTCTTTGGAGTCTGGTCGATGTTGGGTTTGAAACATGAACCCAAGAAAAATCAGGTTCGTGTTTGAGTCTCTAACTCGAAACCAAAACATTTAAAGGAATCCAACACTGGTGGTTTTAGCTTTTTCAGGGTCGGGATCGAGATCAAGTTTTGAAACATGAACTCGAGAAATCAGGTACTTGTTCGGGTCTCTAACCCGAAACCAAAGCATTCAAAGGAATCTGACCCCGACGGTTTTAACTTTTTTTGGGGTCAGGTTGCAAACTTCTTGCCCCGATTGCCTCGGGTTCGGGGTGGTGGAAACTCAACCCCAAACCCGATTTGGACAGCCCTCCCCAGTCTCTCACGTGACACTCGACAGTCCCTATCCCATTTGACACTCACTCTACAGTCCTTCTCTCCCTCTCTCACTCTCATTAAGACTTTCAGTTGTCACATCTCTGTCATGGTCGATCCCCTTTCTTACTCTCTCGAAAACTGTTTTTATTTTATTTCAAATTGAAGTTAAGAATTAAGTTATTAATCATATAAAATTACAAAAAATACAACATGCCTCAAAACATTGAAATTTTTTTTCAGAAAATATATTTGATATAACAATCAAACACTAGAAATTAGAATACTTTACTAAAACATAATGCATTTGAAACTACTTTAAAACAAACCGAGCCTAAAGTATTTCATTCAATGAGTATTTTTCCGGGAATTTATACAATTTAAATACAACAGAAAACTTCAAACTTCAAATTGAAAATAAGTTAGGTTCGACAACTTTCTCCCTTACGGGCTCTGCAACGTTCCTTGTGTAATGCCTGCCCTGCTGATAGGTTATCATCAGCTAGGCGGGTGTTTTCCAGCAGTCCTGCGATGGCTTGTATAACTCTCCAACCCGTTTGTTTTGATTTTCTATCCAACTTTCCCAAATAAAATCTTAAGGAGAGATCACCTTATTCAATGGTATAGTATGTTTTATAGGGAGTTACATAATAGAAACAAGGCGGCACAAAATAAGTATCCAAATTCTAATTACACCAACCATCCATAAAAAATATCAATGTCATTTTTTTCTTTCTAAATTGAACGTGAATGGGGTGATCAAGTAGCTTAGTCCCCTTAGATATATGGACTATTAATCTTCATCCGCTATAGAATGTCCGGATTGATCTATAGTTACCACCACAGGCGGATCTAGCCTGGGGCGGTGGGGGGCAGCCGCCCCCCATCGCCTGAATAAGTGTGAAGATTTTTTTTTATATGGGCTGCCCGCCTTTAAAGCAGACCCAGCCTCCCCTTGAAGCCCAGGCAGCCTCCCCTTGAAGCCCAGACGTTTTTTTTAAAAAAAATCAGCAGGGGTGAAACGGCGCCGTTTCACCCCTGCTGATTAAAAAAAAAAAAGTGAAACTGCGTAATTCAGTCCCCCGGCTTAGAGGGAATAGCCGAATAGGGAAAATGAAGGTAATTTTGTAAGTGACTAGAATTAATAGTAAAATGTAGTTCTCTCTCATCTAATTAATAGTAGGTTTTTTCCCCGTCTGGTTGCTTGAAGAAACTTTGAATCTTAGCCGAATAGGGAAAATGAGGGGGGAGAGACCTCTTCATCTTTTTTATTTTGCATACCACATTACAGGCATTATTATTACTTTTGGCATTGCAGCTATTCTAAATCTATGTTTGAACCAAGTGCTGATCTGATCTAGAGGTTAAACTGTGGAAAATTTTGCATTTTGCTACTTCTTAAGCTTTTGAATTACAAACAGATCAAACATGTTCAAGCCCAGTACTGGAAGCAATAGAAAAAGAGAAAGAACGCAATATTATCTCTGTTGAAGTCCTCAAATCCAGAGGAAAAGAAGAAAAACCAGAGACAATATTCATTTTAAAGCTCGTTCCAGCACTACTTTGCATCATATATAAATGAACATTTTCTGGATGGCTACGCTGAATGATCAGTTCCTATATGCATCTCATATCTCTTGCATGCATCTTCACTCTCAAGCCTTATTTCCTTCAAATTGCGTCATGCAATAGAGTAGGTTTCGGGAAAGATATTGTTGAAAATAAGGGGGTCTTCTAATCCTATTCCCTCAATCCAAGAAATCTTCGAAGTTAACAGCCAGTAAATCTTCATACAAAACTCTCTAGATTTTCCTTCATCATGCTTCCAATGCCCCCCCTTCTTTTAATATTCCATCATTATGTTCCCAAAGTTCACTTATTTGCTCAATCTTCCAGCAAATCTAGGTGTATCCTTCTTTCTATTTTCCTGTATAGAAAATCTAGGTGCATTTGCTCAATCTTCAAATCTAGGTGCATTTTGACTTCATTAGACCTATTTTACTATTAATTCTCGGTTGACTCTGGAAGTATATTGCTAATGACTTTGATTGTAAATCAGTTTAGGAATCTTGGATCATTGAATTCATTCGGTGGCTAGAAATTGAAATTCAAAGAAGATTAGTGACCCACACGGCCATTGAAGGTATTATTGCTAATTTGCTACAATTAAATTTATTGTTACTCAATCTATATAATTGTTTGGAGCTTCAGAGTCATATCCATTATTTGTTATCTCAGGGAAACTTTCATATTACTCAGGTATCTTGTCTTGTTATCAAATAAGTGATTCGTTCATAGACAATGTTGTTAGATGTGGAGTTAAAAACTATGCCAAGTGCCTTTTTTTTCTTGATTTTGTAAAAATATGGGATGCTAGTGATTGATGCCTATTCTTGGCTTCTGTATATGTATAAAATTAAATAATCTATTTGCAATTGAATCTATATAATCTGGTTGTGAATTTCTTTGTGAATTATAGAAATTATATTATGATTGTGAATCTGGTTGCGAATCTATTTGTAAATTTTGTTTTGTTTTGTTTTGTTTTTTTTTTGTTTAGATAATGGATAAGTTCTTAATAAAGAAGCCAGCCAGTGTAGGGTCCTCTAACACTCCCAATGTGACTGATAGTTCTGAAACAAATACTAGTTCGAAGAGACCTCGTATTTTGTTTAGCCCAGATGATATTGTTGCTGACCCAGGGTTACGTAAACCCATTGAAGAATATGAAGTTGGAATCAGGGATCAAGTTCGTAGGGAATATTTGATTAAAGGTCCTTGTCAACCACTTGGTCATGATTTTCCCAAGAAGCAATATGGGAAAACAATGAGGGGTTTTAGGGAGTTGTGGTTCAAGAATAATGAATGGTTGGAATATAGTGTATCAAAGGATGCAACTTATTACCTGTGGTGTTATTTATTTAGGCGAGCTAGAGGAGGAAAATCTGGGGGAGAAGTGTTTACATGTACGAGATTTAGTAATTGGAAAAAGGCAACTGAGGTTTTTTGTGAGCATGTTGGAGACATTAATAGTGCTCACAATGATGCTAGAAAACAATGTGAAGCACTCAAAAATCAGCGACAAAGTGTGTCGCAGATGTTATCAGCACATGGGACCGATTTAGAGAATGCTTATCGCATTCGTTTGACAGCAGTGTTGGATTGCATTCGTTATCTTTTGATGCAAGGATTAGCTTTTCATGGTCATGATGAGTCCCAGAGTTCAAGGAGGAAGGGTAATTTTCTCGAGCTGTTGGAATGGTACAGCTTACGCAATGAAAAGGTTGGTAAGGCAACTTTTCTTAATGCTCCGGGAAACAACCAATTGACTTGTCCAAAAAATCAGAAAGGAATTGGTGAATGCTGCTACAGCGGAGACCACACTTGCCATCATTAAAGATATCGGGGATGGATATTTTTCACTTATGGTTGATGAGTCTCGAGATACGTCAGTGAAGGAGCAAATGACAGTAGTTTTGAGATATGTGAACAAACGTGGGCATGTGATAGAAAGATTTATTGGTGTGGAACATGTTACCGACACTTGCTCTCAATCTTTGAAGAATGTCATAGACTCTCTCTTTGCAAGACACGGTTTATCAATATCCAGGTTGAGAGGACAAGGATATGATGGGGCATCAAACATGCGCGACGAGTTTAACGGGTTGAAGTCTCTCATTTTGAGGGATAATCCTTCTGCGACTTATATTCATTGTTTTGCTCACCAACTTCAGTTGGTTATTGTGGCTACTGCAAAGAATAATATCCAAGTTTGTGATTTTTTCTCTTATACTATGATGATTGTGAATATTGTCGGAGCTTCGTGTAAAAGGAAAGATTCTCTTCGGCAGAGTCAACACGAGAAGATAGTGGATCTATTGGATAAGGGAGAAATTGTCAGTGGAAAGGGCAAAAATCAAGAAACGAGTCTCGTACGACCTGGTGATACTCGTTGGGGTTCTTACCACGTTACAATAATGCGTCTCTACACTATGTGGTCAACAGTATTAGATGTGCTTGAAAACATAGCAGAGGATGACACTTGCACAGAACAAAGATCCACGGCTCTGAGTATACTTGATAAGATTCAAAGTTTCGACTTTGTATTTACTATGCATTTGTTGAGAAATGTATTAGGAATTACAAATGACTTGTCATAGGTAATCACAAATACTACTAAATTTTATTTGAAATTATTCATTATGCATTTGTTAATAAATACAAATGAATTGTCACAGGCCTTACATCGAAAGGATCAAGACACTGTGAATGCTATGAGTTTGGTTGGAATTGTGAAACGTCGGTTGCAGGATTTGAGGGAGAAGGAATGGGATGATTTTTTGGAAGAAGTGAAAACTTTTTGTCTAAATAATTCTATCACTGTGCCCAATATGGAAGATTTTATTCCAACTCGCGGTCGAGCTCGGCGTGGAGGGCAAAGAATTACTTATTTGCATCGTTTCCGTGTTGAAGTATTTTGTCAAGTTATTGATTTGATTGCTCAGGAGATGGATCATCGTTTCACTGAAGCAAGTACAGAGTTACTTCTTTGTATAACATGTCTTGATCCAAGAGACTCATTCTCAGCGTTTGATCACGATAAGTTACTGCGTCTTGCTGAGCTTTATCCAGAAGATTTCTCAGCAGTTGATCGTGTTTTGCTTAAAGATCAACTTCGAAACTACATTTATGATGTGAGGAGTCATGATGCTTTTTCGGGACTACAAGATATTGGAGGTCTTTCTGTGATGATGGTTGAGACAAGAAAGCATACTCTATATCCGTTGGTCTATCAGCTTCTTCAATTGGCATTGGTCTTACCTGTTGCAACTGCATCTGTTGAGAAAGTGTTCTCTGCGATGAAGTTTATCAAAACGGACTTGCGTAATAAGATGGGTGATGAATGGCTAAATGATTGTATGGTGGTATATATCGAGAGAGAAATTTTTGAAACTATTGATAATGAAGCTATTTTGCAACGTTATCAGAAGATGCAGTCGCGTAGAATTCTATTGCCACCTCTAAGTATCAACAAATAGTACGGTACGTGTATCTTATTATTTTTAGTGTTTTTAGTCCTTAATTATTTTCTTATATATCTATTTGTTGTTCCAGGATCCGAAGTTGTTCTTTTTGTTCATCCTTTAGATGCTTTTGAGGTAAGCTTTTCATTTTTGAAATTAAAACTTCAAATACGTGTTGTTATATACTTAATTTTCATATTGAATATTTGTACTATGATTGTCTTGTTTCTATTGGAAGCTCCCACCATAAATGACGAATTACTGAAAACCCAGATAGCAATCTAATTCAAGCAGCTTGCATTGGTGGTAAATGTCTACACTTTATCTTAATTTAAATTTGAGCTTTTACTTTTCCTTGTTTGTGAGCTGAAATATGGCTATTGTTTGTTAATATCATTATGACATTATCCCTTCAATCTTAATATCATAATATGTACATGATTCTTTAGTTGGTGCAATTATCTGAACTCAAGTCGATGTTGTCTTTCCTTTAGAACTTTGCCCCCCTTCCCCGAGAATCTTGGATCCGCCACTGGTTACCACTTATGAGAAGGGTGACTGTCATCACAACTCTACAAGAGTGTAATTGGTTTTAAAGGTGAGAAGTTTGATTCATATATCTCTAGCCCTCACACTCTCTTAAGCAAATGCTAACCCGCATCCAAATTAAGAAAACATTTAAGCCAACACAAGAAGGATCCAAATCTTAATTAAGGAAACATTTAAACAGAATTAAGGATCTCTCAAGCTTGTATACAATTGGAAAACTAGGCTTGAGCACGAAAAATATATCAATGACTTTTTCCAATTCGAAAATGGTTGATCATGTACTTCCACAGTACAGAAGAAAGTGGAATTTAAGAGCTCAAAATGTCAAGAGTATAAAAAACAGAGTATGCGGAAAAGAGTAACTGAATTGTATTCAACTGTTGCTCATACAGTATGATTTACAAGTGTTCAAACTCTTCTTATATAGAAGAACTAAAGGCTTCAAGAATAGTTAGTTTATACTAACTTACGTTACAATCTGTAACTAATCGTATAACGCTGAGCTGGAATTCTTAAGCTGCAACACAAAATCCTTCACTGTTATTGTTTGGCTTCAATTATCAACTC
Source organism: Myrica gale (assembly GCA_963930655.1). Lineage (NCBI taxonomy): Eukaryota > Viridiplantae > Streptophyta > Magnoliopsida > Fagales > Myricaceae > Myrica > Myrica gale. Next base: position 10,742,117 of record OZ005603.1, on the reverse strand, counting down.
ATGATACATATTTTTAGAAAATTTTATCAGCACTCAAAATACTTCGTGCATTTATCAGCGCTCAAAATCCTTCATTCTTTCCATCTTTGGACATCTTGATCTAGAAGGTTAGAAGAGAACACAGAACACTATTACTCTGCCCAAAGGTCCTTTCCCCGTCGTGAAGTCAGAATGCCGAATGGCATGGAGATCAGACCGGATACTAGCCTGCACGCTCAGAATGCTTTTCCTTGTCTTTCCGGATCCCAAAGATTATGTGTCTCGAGATTTAGAAGGAATTTGTTGACAGGAAAATTTTAAAATCCAGTTAGAATTTAACAAATTGCACCAAAATTATTATTATTATTATTTTCCACGAAATAAGAAGCGCCCCTTGTTTCCATTTTTAATCCACACAAAAAAGTAAATTATCAACTCTAAAAACTAGACATGTTTTTAACTCATACAAAATTAGATAGCGATTTTTAAATTTTTTCTTGTTGAAATCCCAAGTCAACATGTGTATTTCTCTTTATGAAATGTCAATGTATTTAGAGTCCCTCTGAACAGGTAGGAACGACTCGTTTTCGAACGAAGAGATCGAGAGTGCACATGTTCTACAAAATGATATGCTTTTCCACCAAGGAATTGAAGTTCTGGTATTCTAGGGTGATATATATAGAGGGGAAATTGAAGTTATCCTCTCTGAAGACCAGCGGCGCGGCTGTATTTTAGGCAACAAAAAATTACACAAAAGGAAAATACCAAAAGCAAAATGGACGAAAAAAAGAAAATAAAGATCTTACACCCCCCCCCCCCCCCCCACAAAAAAAAACCATTTAGGGCCTCCCATTCTCTAAATAGAATTATAGAGTAAGGGGCCACCTTGTCGCTAATACTTCTATGCCCAAAAGAGCAGTATACATAAAGCTGTAGGACAAGATTCCTATACGTTTCAGACACCCTGTGCCTCTAAGAGGGTATTGAAGTCCTCCCTTGCCTTGCGCAAACGAGGCGTAATGCAAGAAGCTGCTGAGACCGTGTGCGACGCAGGTGTTGATGTAGAAAACCGAACATGTCGCGGCGGTGATTCATCTAATTTCTTGGCTGTTGCTCTCATCGAGCTATTCTTGAGAATCCCTTTCGGATCATTATCGAAGATGAAACCTGCTGTAACTGGTGAATGTTCATCACTGACACTAGTTCTGATCAACTCCAGGGGCAGATCGAAGTAGAGATTCTTGGAGTCTCCTTCCGGGTCGTGTGTTCCAGCTGCTGAAGCCCAAGACCCACATTCGAATTTTTCCAAGGAAGCTCTCTTGGATATGGCATATTGACTCTCTGCTTCTTCCTTTCTTGCTCTCACTGGCTTTCCCTTACTAAAGCCTGGCAGGAACAGGCAGGCGCCGCATTTAAATTCCTTATCACTAGCATCGGAACTCCTCGCATTCCTGTTGACATCTCTGGTGGCTTCTGTGTTCAAAAAGTTGGCGTAGTACCTGTTATCATATTCAGATACATCTTGTTTTGTCAGCCAAAGGTCCAAATCATCGGTTGATACGCGTGTTCTTCCTTCACAGCACGATTTGCTCCTTCGCAAGCGAATCTCTTGTTGCGACGTTAAATAATCCTCCGCAGCTGATTGCTGGAGGGCCAAATTACTGACTTTGCGAGTAAAAGCTTTGGCTTCATCCCTTAATTTCTTCTTCGAGCTGAATCGAGGAGATGAGCTGGCCGAGTTTGGGAGGCTGCAACTTAAGAACTTGGTTCTTGCAGCTGGTAAAGGTGGCGGAAGCAGCATTTGACCAAGGCTCGACTTTCTCATCGATGATCCTTTCAAGGATATAGGATCCACCGAAATCTGCTTCTCCTTCTGCGGGCTGTCACTTTCAACCAGAAGTTTCGGTTTCTCCACAGGCAAGAAATCAAAGTCATATGGAAGAAGGCCAGGATGAATATCAGTATCTACCTCAACTCCGTCGTGGAGTTCATCTTCCTCTTGGAAGCCTTTTTCCGGGGTTGGAATCTCAAACTCCCAGGGATGCTCAACAGTCACATGGACATCCATTTCAACTCCATTGTAAATGCCATACGCTTCCCAGGAGCTATGTTTTGTGGGAGGAATCACAGCATGTGTAGCTGGAAGAGCCATTGGGGTGAAAGACGCAGATTGTGAGATGGAGATCAGGGGGACTGGAGTACTTAAAAAGAGGAAGAAGAATCATGGGTAACTTAGGACGTGCGTAGCATGTCCACCAACCACCTTCATAGTGATTTCCACGTTCTCTTGCTTCCTCCATTTAAATAAGGAAGATGTAATTATAATACTACGTTATTTAATTCGAAAACCCTAAACATTAATTCACGTTCCGATATCTGTCATTTTTTAACATATCTTTGATTAGAGCTGACTTTCGTAGAATGAAAATGGCCGACTGTAATCAACCTTAAGTTGTCCAAATATGACATGGAATAGAAGCCGGCATAAAAGTGGACAAATTACAAGGGCTGATGTGCCTGCATCTACAGCATATAAAACTTACAAAATTCAAGGACGTAAGAAAAAAGAAGAAAACTTTGAGCTGAAAACCGGTGGCTAAACGTGAAATAGAGGTATTGGAGCGCCATTTGACTCCACCGTTTACTTCAGTCATGTAATGAAACTGTTGTATAAACAAAGTAGTAATTGCCCAGAATATGCATATTACATTCATTAGGATTCTCTGTATCTCGTGCTATCTAAAATGATACGATTGAAGATAAAGATATTATCAACCTAAATTTTTGGAGGTGACATCATTAATCTGTTTTTTATTTATTTGGAAAATACTTTTTTCACCTATAAACTACCATAGAGTTTGCACTCTAAACTACAACGTTTGAGTCTTTGATACATTACACCCAAAAGCTATCGATCCCCAAAATATTTCACCCTCGGTCTATTTTTTTCAGTCAAATTGGATGGAAATTGACTTCTTATTTTTTTATAAAATAAATAACAAAATGACGATTATGCCCTTAAATATAATATGCTATTTGACTTTTTTAAGGGCATAATAGACATTTCATATTTTTTAATAAAAAAAGTGAATTTCTGTCTAATTTGATTGAAAATAAAATGAGGGTGAAAAGTGTTAGGAATGAGTAGTTTATGGGTGCAAATAAAGTCTCAAATATGATAGTTTGGTACAAAGTACAAAAACACGTGATAGTTAGTGAGCAAAAAGCTACCATAGAGTTTGCACTTTTTTTTCTTCGTTTCAAGCAACAGGTAAAGATGATGATTTTTTCAATACAAATTAGAAATTTCACTAAAAAAATATGCAGGTACTTTAAATTGAAGTGCGAGAAGAGAGAAAAGCTATATCAACACAGTAATGACATCATTACCAGGGATAATCACTTGAATCTCAAGATTCTGATGTACAAGGTTCATGTGGAGCCCACTGGCACTAACAGGTCCACAGAAAGCACAGAGATTATACAAGATGGCAAGAGATATCTACTGGAGAGAATTAAAAAACAAGATTAAAACCACCGAGATACCAATGATGACTGGGAAAGCCGTGACCAGGTATAGTGCTCCATAACCCTGCAAGAAACTAGCTTTCTATGTAAATATTTCGAGGACTAGCTAACCCAGGCTATCAATCGAAACTCCAATATTCATCTTTGACATGGCCTGCGAGCCTTCCTCGTAAGAGTAAAGACAATTGTGAAGCTTTGTTTTGACATGTTAATGGTATTGCCTAATATTTACTGTTTTCAATCGTGTAATGTTTTCCTTTGATATCTAGGTAACGAATTTTAAAAGATACATAGATTTTGGTTCTTGGCAGTCAAAACTTTTCACACCATAAGAGCCAATGCAGCATTCCTAGATCTTATAATTTGGCAATTGGGATGCTGCTGCTTTTTGTTTTTTTGAGCAAGATGCTGCTACTTGAGCCAGAAGCAGAGAAGCAACACCAGCACATGCTGGACGAAAGCTGACAATAGCCTAATACCAATAGGAAAATAACCGTATCAAATTGTACAGTGAAGGTTAAGAAAACAAACCACTGCAGGAGGCACTTCCGTGTCATCACCACCATCGCTATCTTCTATCTCAGCAGCTGAATCCCAATCGATGTTCAGTCTTTTGGCAGCCTCTTTAGGATCAATACCAGTGTCCGTGGTTTTTGCATAAAGGGATTTGCGAGTCTTTGTCTTTGATACTTCAACCTATACAATGGAACAGAATGTGGAATTCACAAACTCTTTCAAAGAAATTGATAGCAAAATCAGTTAAGCAACCATGATGCATCAGGGGTGACAGGTAAGCCATCTGAAGAATATCTACATAATCAGTAATTAATCAATATTATGAGGATATCAGAAGTTCTCTGACAAATAATTGCTCCTAGATTAGGTCTTAGGCTTATACTTGGTTTTAAGTTGCATTCTCAAATTAGTTGAATTTTGTCATGCAACTTGAAAGTGGGTATTAAAACATCAGAGAAAATGTAGAATTTTAAGGAAATTCAAAACCAAACATATGCATCAATGTGCTAAACGGAGATGTAATTTCGAAACTGAAATGGAATTCAGTTTTGGACGCTCAAGAGCATGCTTGCTGGAGAATTTCCTCTAAATAGATGGGCTAACATCTTGACCAGATACAAAACTGATATAACACACCTTCTAGATAGTTCATCCGGTTATCATATCTATGTTAGGTTAGGTGTTCTTAATATACATTGTCTGCCAACTTCCTCACAGCTTAAGCTTTTGTGGCAGATGCTTTCTAACAAAACATCTTCTTTTCCCCCCTCCTAACTACCATCAGGTGGCAATTCCTTCCATTGATCTTTGGGGTTTGGCTAGGACCAGTTGCCATCACTTTGGAGAGCAGAAATTCTATCCTCTGAAGGATGATATGACAATGAAGATATCAAATACGGATTTAAACAGAAATACAATTTCTTCATTTAACATTAATATTACACAAACCCATTCTATCTATTGTATAGCAACTCAGTGTCCAGAGGACCTTGTTCTACATCTATGAAAACAGTTTGACTGAAAGCTTAAAGTAACTGCCATAATCCACTAGTTTTCAGCTAAGCATCTAATATTATCCTCAAGAATAACAGGATCTTCAATTAATATGATCCATATCACCTATCAAGAACACTGATTTCTCAAGTAAAATCTACTTTACCTTCCTGTGCCATAGTGGTAGCATATTTCAGATAGGCTTTAAGGTTTGAAACGTTTGAGTAGATATAAAAAGGGTTGAACATTACTTACAACTACTAGAGTTGCCTCTAGAAACAAAACATACACACATACACATGTATTTATGTATTTAATGTCAACTTTCTTGTATAGATCCCCAACCAAAAGAACTTTGCATTTTAGATCCCATTTAAATGATGGAGCATGGAAGTGAGTAAAGAAAAAGCAGATAAGGTGCTTTGAAGATGTCTAACAATTAGCATCTCTAATGTCAAGAATGCTGTATGCTTAAGTTGTGATAATACCTCTAAATTAGGCCATTGAATCATTTCCTCAGCTAGCAGCCGAAGGGCAAGGCGATTTTTTGGTACTTTTCCTTTATTCACCTGGAAAACAGAGAATTACAATGAATCACACCAATCAATCTCCAACTTGGTCAGAATTTCACTAGTGAGAAGGAAAATCATCTTCTTCCTACTCCTCTGGTGGTACAAAGGTGAAAATATCAGCGCAGAGAGACCCAAAAACGTTTCAAGAACTCCATATACACGATAGAGAAATCAATAAATACTGAGGACTATAGAGACAAATTTCAGATCTTTTGAAGTAAACCTGCCACCAGATATACCTGCATGTCTTGAATGTGTAAGACTGCAAACTGACCACATAGCATGCTTTTCTCTACAGAGAAATTTTCTTTTGATTAAGCCAATCTTGTCGAGGCTACTTTAATGAAGTACAGAGCCTCTTTTGAGTCTGTGCTCTGCTGCATCAGAAGCGATGCTGATAAGGGATGTGATTAACTCTTCAAAAGTTCACCCTCCAAGCCTAACATCCTTTCTGTCCCTTCTCTTCATTATATATCACATGAACAACAAGTAATTATGCTTCAAACAAGGGGATTTACTAACAAAAGTCCTTCACATTTTCTTTATTTATTTATAAATATATTTCAGACCTCAACAACCCTAACCTGCTGAATAAACAAAGTGGTCACCTGCTCCAGATTCTGGAGAGGGGTTAGAGACTTAAAAGAAACAGAAATGCTTAACTAACTAGAACGAAGCAGGTAATTGTCCAAATGGTTCTCAAGATAATATCATGAGCAAAAGATCTTCAAGGGCTGCAAATTTAACCGAGTAAAAAGATATGGAACCTCAACTCTGAATAGAGAAAGCAAATTTAATGGCTAGAGAAAACCATCGATGAACGTCAGGCATAAGAGTAAAAGATTCATACCAAAAAGCTTCTCATAAAACAAAAGAGTGATTAACTTGAGGATGATAAGCTCAATATGAAATTAAATATCATACAGGCCTTAAATCAATGCTTCACTACCAAGCTTCCACAAACAGATTCCACTTGCAACTTATCAAGCACCACAATGGAACTTTGGAATTGTGGTCTTGCCACTTACCATGCTCTCTATTGACGACATGCTTTCCTCAATATAAACATTAGCATAGAACTCACCCCCTCCCCGGCCCGCAAAAAAAAACCTCAGAAGCCAATATAAATCATTGGTGCCCTGATAGTGGTATCCATAATCTAACAAGAATTCCCTTCTCCCCATTTCATTCTTACCCCATTACCTGGAACAAAACTTTAAGATACCAATTTATCATCATCATATCCTAACATATTGTTTACAATGGGGTTTCGTTCTATCGGTGAACTATTTCTCCTTTCTTATGTATCAAGGACACCAACCATTTTACTTGGGCATCATAAACGGGAACTTCTTTTGCCAATATTCCATGTAAGATATCAAGGAAGTGGCCATATTGAGAATCTCCTGTAACAGGGGAGGGAGAGATTGATAAGTTCTGTCGTAGATAACACGCTGCAAATTCTTCCAATGGCACAAGGACATTTTGAAGAAGGTTCTCAGTCTAAATCACCAAAGATAACAGGGGAGGAAAAGATACCTAAAATTTAACTGTCAGTGGGACATTAACACGAGCAGAAAGATTTGACAATAGTATGGTATCCAGTGAAGGTGTCCCTGTCAGAAGCATGTCGATACACCTGCTTAAACTCCATAGATTTCTTATGATGACAACTCTAAATTCTAACGAAGAATACGGAGTGTTTCCTCAAAACAAACAATTAATAGAGTGTCCACCACGGAACAAAGATATGGGCTCAAGCAGAATTTGAAGTTGAGTTGAAGTAAGCCCAGGTTATTATTACCAAAAAAAAAAGCAGAAAAAAGGGTTGCAAGAGAAAGGACTCACTTCTTCCAAACAAGCAGCTAAATCATCCCTTGTTGGGGCATCAGGATCCTCAATTCCAAGTAATCTCCTGCGTTCAACTTCTCTAGGGTCCTCAATCATTACGGTTAGCTTAACCTACAGATTATCCAGCATAAAACTGGGTCAGCTCAAGACATGTACACATGGGAAATTTTTTTGGATAAGTAAGAAAGTACACATGGAAAATTACGTAATGGAGAAGAATGGAATCCCCCCCCCCCCCCAGCACCACAATATTCAATTCGAACGAATTTATCAAATGGAGAGAACGATTTTGAATGAAACGCAAGAAAAAACAGCGAGAAAAAGAAGGAAGACCTCACTGAAAAGCATGTCTCTATTCTTCTGGAGAAGCTCCAACACCTACAGAAGACAGAGAGAAAAACATAAAATTGAAGTAAAGAAAAATAAAGAAATTATAATCCACTTTTCAAGTACTAAAGAATATCCTAAGAGCATGTGAGAAAGAAGAGTAAAAACCGACTCTTTTGATTTGACGAACGTCTTCGAGGTCCAGACGGTCTGCTGGTTCTTCATAGTCATCTCGTTGTTGTTGCTGTTCCTGTTCCACCGATGAAGAAACGCTCATTTCCGTGGTCTCTTCTTTACCGACCAGGACAACAAATCCATTCCTCTTCGACCAACGGCCCCGCTGAAAATGGAATAGGACTGGAGGATGGTGATGGTGCTGGCGGTGCTGGAAATAGACATTTATGGTTGGAATACAACGAGAAGAAGAAGAAGAAGAAGAAGAAGCAGAAATGGGTGACGCTACAAGAGGGGTTTGGAACAATGGCCAAGCCATACCTTCCATTACTCCCACCGAAGTGAACCAGTGGCCAGCTTACGATTTTGTTTTTAGTTTCTTTTCCGGATTTTTTTTCCTCTTTCCTTTACCAAGAAGGGTAAAGAAGGTATTCCAAATGGACTTGGCCCATACATCTATGACCCATTTAGCACAATACTTGGTTTATTCCTGGCCCATGACTGAGTCAACTTGTTGGAGAAATCGATTTCGAGAAAATACTAAAAAAAAACCCAATTCCTTTGTGGCTGGTACGGGTCAGCCCAACCGAGAACCGAACCGAGGGTTCGATTCTTATAAACTCCCAACTAACAGCCGAACTGTCGGTTGGGAGAACCGGCCGAGCCGAACAGGTTCGATGGTCGGCCCGGTTCGGTCGACGTGAGAGAGAGACGCCGACGGGGGAGCTGTGGGGGGAGGGGAGACGATTTGGGAGCAATGGGGAGCAAGGGGAGAGACGACGTGAGAGAAAGAGCCTATTGGGAGCAGTGGGGGAGAGAAGATTTGGGGTGAGGGGGAGACTACGTCGTCTCTCACCCCACTTAATAATTATTTTGTAAAAAATAAAAATAAAAACATTAATTTACTAAATTACCCTCGGTTCGGTTCGACCCACAATTTTGGGTACCTAGAACCTTGGGCCGAACCGACCCAGTCGGTTATACAAAATTTTTGGGTCGACCGCTGAACCGGGCCGCCCCGAAATCGACTATGCCGGTCGGTTTCGGGCCGATTTTGGTCTGCCCGGTCGATTTCGGCCCAATAGTGTTCAGCCCTAGTGACTGGTAATGAAACTACAGTCCCCAATTTCTTCCAAATCATGAAGGCTTTCCTCCACTTCTAGTCTTTTTAAAAGAAAAGGAAAAAGCAAAGAATAGTGGGACATGCAAAGAGTACATCCCGGAACACAAATGCTACAGGGGATCAAATTCCTCTAAAAAGGGGAATGCAAAGAGGTAGAGAAAAGACCATAAAAGCAAGATATCATATAGAAGAAGCGTAAGTGATTTTGGACAAATAAAATAGAGAAATTTAAGAGACCAAAGTACTGACTTAAACATCGGAGGTATTCCACTCCAATGTCTGGAGTCATTTTTATTATTTTGTAAAAATATTTACACGAAAATCGAGATACATTTACTGTGAAGTATTCATTATAAATCGATTGTCGTCAGTTGCCACTATAAGTAAGAAAAGGATAAGAATTATATAATACATACAGTAAAAAAAAGTATCTACTAAAGCTTTGAAAGTGGAGGAGCAGAGCTTCTTGCTTTTTACTGTTCCAAAGGACCCGTTTTAAAAAACGTGAAAGAAAAATAGGGTTTCAGGCATTCATTCTAGCTGATGAGTTATGATCAGGTCGGTTACCTCCATGCCAGACACCCAACACCATGCATATTTGGACAGGCATCCTATAAGGCAAGGGCAAGGTAATTAGTCTTATCGCAGTGGAGGGGAGGACTAGCTAGAAGCTAAACCATTGGTGTTGGTCACATATATAATTAATATGAGGAATAATATTTGTGCTGAGGCTGATTATTCCAGATCATGCATTATGAGATGTTGCGTATGACCTAATTACTGTCAGGTACTAAAATGAAAGTGCATGGTATATATATAAACAAAGAAAAAGATAAAGTCCAATGCATCCAATTCCTCCGTAGAAAGCCTCTGAGACACTCAAGCTGCAGCCTCTTTACGAGTCTGCGATGCTCAAGGGTGCTGAGAGGGTTGGCTAGGACAAAACCCTTGTCAGATATTCTACAAATTAATGCACTTTCTTTTCTCCTACAGCTTTATAACCTCTTTACATTTGGGTATTGTCTATCTTCGACAAAAGCTTCATGATTCCAAGTGAAATGGGTGGACCGGGGAATTACTCTTTTTTTAATTTTGTTTTGCTATTGTTTCTTTATAATTAGTATGATGTTTTAAGTGAGCCTATCAGACAATGAGTACTACTAAAAGAAAGTTTAGACATTATCAAATATTATTATAAGTCTATATTATATATTTGTTAAACATTATAAACAAATACTGCAATCAAAATTTCAACTCATAGATTAGAAATTAAAACATTATTGACTTTAGTCCTTATGACTATATATTCCTTATGTATATTAGATGCTCCAATATGTGTCATATCATGAACTCTAATTATGTATTGTTTTTCGCATTTACTAAACAAATTGGACATCTAGAATTTTATTTGTGGAAAAAATACATTTTTCATCCACGGACTACCGTATGTATTACATTTTGCACCATAAACTACTATGTTTGAGACATTGCACCTTCTAACTACTAATTTTAAACACTTTGCACTCTCTATCAAAATTTAAGACTAAAACAACGATAATACTCTTTACCTACTTTGAATATATTAAAGATATTGTTATCAATTCATTAAATTTCAGGGTATTATTATCGGAAGGAAGTTGCAAAGTATATAATATTGGTAGTTGAAATGTGCAATGTGTCAAAGTGAGTAATTTAGGGTGAAAAATGTTTAACATTAATAGTTAGAGAGTATAATGTATTAAAATTGGTAATTTAGTCATAGTCAGTAGTTTATGGGTGAAAAATGTATTTTATCCGTTATTTTTATTTTTAGATCACTTATTTTTTCTTTTTGCTCAATCATTTTTGGCAGGTTTGAGATTCTTTAAGTGTAAGTTATAGACTTATAGGATATATCGAGCTAGCTTGGCTCAAGCTATTTATATTATCCCAAACCAAACTCAAGCAGATCATTAAAAACTCTCTCGCTTTTTTTTCTCCTAGGCTAAAATTTTCACTGCTTGATTTGACACATTTGAGGAATTTCCTTCTTACTTTTTTTTTCTCACATCTCACCAAAACGGGCCATATCAGTAGTTGGAAAGCATAATACCCCCAATTGAACATTAGATTCGACAAGGCAAAAAGAGGAAATGACCAGAGGAGAGGGCAGGAGGTCGTTGATTCCTTGGAATCATCTATCTTTTTCGTGTTATATATGATCGATCATCATTTTCAACTACTGTTGAGGTGCACACTGCATCAATATCCATGATCGATGATCGCCCACGACTGCTAATTTTAAAGGAACGGACAAGTTTGCTTTGGTTGACCTTTTGATTATCATTGGCTTGTTGTATTTGTTCATTATTAAAAGTGGAAACAATGGCGGACAACCGTGTCTCCTTTCATTCTTCTAAGTCCTAATATACTAGGATAAAGCCAAAAACTTTTACTGGTTAGGATCCAAAGTGATCAGATTAGCAGAATTATTTATAAAAGCAAAAGAGGTGTAGCTTTGTGTGTTAGGATCCAGGTGTAAAGATTAGCTAGGCCCTAGGAAAAGAAACAGGCATTTAATGACTTATATCAACCACTTCTTACAGTAACCAAAAGCTAGCAAAGAGATCTAGAAAAAATAAAAAAAGCTTCAGATCATCAGCTTATTTGTAATATATATATAGTGAGAACCCTCTCCCCTAAGTTAATGCATGCTCTCATAGGTAATTGTAGCTTAATTAATTTCTAGTTGGTGTCATAAAATTTTCCTCATACGTTAATATATGCATGATCAACCTCTACGTACAAAGATTGGGGTTGGAGGATATATGTCTTAGTCCTACTCCTTGATTAATATATATATATATATATATATGTCCGGTTGGCAAAGTTCTGATTCATTTTCTTCTCTTTTTCATTGAAATATGTCTTTCCCAACCAGCATTAGGTAGTTTTATGTGGCTCTTGGGCTATAACACTTCTGTTTATAGTTGTAATCTCTTATCGTGTGATGCCGCGCGTCTGCACCAAGAAAGGGATTTCAATGCTTAAACAATACAATTAAGGCAGACAAAAAGGGTGCTTACAAAAAAAAAAGCAGACAAATTGTAACAAATGGACACAAAAAGGGGCTTGCGATCGACTAAAAAGGCAGTATTACAGAGACAAGCGACAATCTATGTTAGACAGCTCTGTTAAATCATTAGTTAATTTGCATAAAATAAAACTTGCTAGTTCCAATGAAGAAGAACCAGAACGAGTCAACGACAATAATCAGGCCGGCTCAACTTTTTTTTGGCCTTACACGAGTCATAAGGCCTTTTAATTTAAAAAATAAAAAAAATAAAATTAGACTATAAATTTACTTCTTGTCTCTTTATATGCGAAATTATTAATTAAACATTTATATTTAAGTTTACTCACTAAATCAATTTTGATAGATAAAATTGTTAAACCGTTTAATCTATCTTGAGACATAATTGTTCGTAAATATTTTTTAGAAAGTTGAAAATTTTTTCTTCACCAAACATATACTTAATTTTGAAAAACTTATTTCTACAAATGCAAATGCAACTCTAACATTTATGATAAATAATATTCTATATGCAATAAAATAATCTAGTTCTTTCACTAGATTAAATATTTCAAGTGGAGTACTAATTTTTGTTTTTGTAACTTTTTTTAAAATTTTTAATTTCGAAAATAAATCCAAACCATCAATATAAAAACACACTTTTCATTTAATTATTTTAGAATTTAATTAGCAATAAAGTAGTTGTAGTAGACATGATTCTAGGTTTTATGATGCTATTATTTTGAAAAGTGATTTTGATAGTGCTAGTTTCTAGTATGTGTTATTTATTTTTAATTTTTAAATATTCCTATTTTATAAGTCTTTAATTAAATTTTATCTGAAAATTTTTAAACCTTTTTTTACCCATTAATTTAAATTTTGCAATAATATAATGACTTTATAATTTTTAATTTTTAATTTTTCTATAATATAATACATTTATAATACGAGGGAACTTCTTTATTAGGGACTTTAAGCCTGCCTACCCCTATCAGCCGCCCGGGCTACAATTCATATAGAAATATATATATAGGCACAGTAGAAGACAAAACTAATTGCTTTCTTGATGAGGTTTCTCTCGGCCTACGGCTTATTTCCAAGGAAAACAAATTACAGGTTGCTTCTCTCTTCTCTATGGAAATGGTAACGTCGTACGCGAGTGAGAGCCAAAACTCAAAAGGTCGGGTCCTGCAGATCGGAAAACCAGCGATCCCTTTACATGAAAAGGACAAAGAACAGATAGATAATTAAGAGCGGTATATGTATATTTAATTGGTTTTAACATGTGTGTAACGCCGATATACAATTTTCTTGTTATGGGGAGACTACCACCACAAATGTCTAATGGTGTTCTTTGAAACTGTTCTACTGCAAGTGGAATCAATTACCCCTAGAAAGCCGAACCCTCGAATAAGGAATCGTTTTCATGCAGAAAATTAAACAGTAAGAACATAGGACTAAATTCTGAATAAGCTTCCGCGAATCCGCGATGCGTGAATATATAAAAGCATACCTCCCACCATGCGTTGTTAATTTCTGTGATTTCATGTGCTAGCTTTTCGTCAACTAGCCAATGGCTTTCCCTGCGCGCGGATACGATCTTCTAGGTAGTTTATCTTTCATCATCGCCTACCCAACACTGCTCATTAATTAATCAATGTCCGATCCAATAGAACGAAATTTAATCCGTGCTTGCACATGTAGTTTATATATATATTCCTAATTAACACAGTTAATATATGTGATTGGATTGCCATTTAAGAAACTATTAATTTCCTATTTAGGGGATGGCACTTGCCTATCAAGAACAGCTGCTGGCTATAGTACTACTTCTCCAGACGTTTGAGAGTGGGACTTATTTTATTAACTTTTATGCATGTAATGACGTAAATATATATGGCTCTGTTAATCTTAATTTTAGCAAATTAAATGCCACGATCCAAATTGTCGTGTTCTTCCCATGATGATAATGATCATCATCATGTTACCGTCAACTATATGCGCGCGGATCAAATAAGTACGGCCTGCAAGTATGCACGACGTGGTAACAAAAGAAAAAACCTATCTGTATAATTTTTTTCCCTCCTCATATATAAAAGAACGCCAATAAGAAGTCATCACCTTTACTACTTTCATGTCTGTACGAGCTTCATATATATACAAACGCTGAGTTTGATGAGGCACGGCCACTGCAACTCGAAGAATATTCCACCATGAGCATATATATATATATATATTATTTAAATTGGGTGTCTAAATTAATTTACGTATACCACGATTAATCTCGAAAGCTTTGCAATTCTTCCCTCCCACACAAATTAGGTAATTGGGATAAAAAAAAAACTCTGAAGGTGGCCCCAAAAAGTTAATAGACCAGTCTATGAGTGGCATTAGAGCAAAATTATTTAAGCTGTTGTACATCGAGTATTGGCTTTACACTATAATTTATTTTCTTCATAGACGAAGAAAAAGAAGTACCCAATTTCCGATGAAACCAATGATACTTAATGCTAAATTTGTAATATATGATAAACCTAACACAAACATTAATAAAAGAGACGGTTTTTATGATCATCAGAGCATGGAGGTCAGTTTCCTCCCAATTAATAGATAAGTCAAAAGACCAGTACTCTACATGGGAATATTAGAATTTCCAGGAAAGAAGTTTCAAGTGACCTACCCAATACCAATTAAAATACATTCACATATATCTTAAAAGTCGAGTACATATTCCATGTTTTAATCTTTTGGATTTGAAATATGTAAAGTCAACTTGGAGATTATCTTTACCTGATGCCTATGGAGTATGGATATTAATTCCTTTTTTCTCACTCGTTTAACTAGATGATGAGGACAAAATACAATGATGAAAGAAGTTTGTGAGGAATAAAGATCAAGCTTTCAAATCTCCATGGTTACACATTGAACATACAACGATATTACACTTGAACTATGGCGGCTAGCTAGTCCTTCTCCAATCAAGTTTTTTATTATCAAACGGTATTGTTTACCATATGATCAGCCATCTCCATCCCTTGATTGGTTTTCTCCAGCTTCTCCTTTTCTTCCTTCGTCTCAACGTACAAACCAAACAGATGGGAACAAAACCCCCAAGTACACAACACGGTGGACACTGCTTTTACACCGCCAAACTCCTCCCCGTACACCAAGACCCCTCCCAACACGTTCATGGCCAACAAGGCGGTCATGCAAATCCCTCCGGTTAAAGAAGAGGTCAAGAACACCATGCCTGCAGTTCCCAAAAAGCACAACTGCCAAGTGATTACGTTGCAGAATTCCGTGGCCCAATACACGGTAGGTCCTTTGTCAAATACCATTACACTTTCCCTCTTTATTTCTGAAAATCCACCGTCGAATGCCATCCCGATTGTGGCCAATGCGGTGGCCGCAACCTCCATCACGAGCTGCATTTCCATCACCATCTGATAACAGTAAACTTTCCCGAATACCATCTCCATGACAGGGAGATATAGAGCAAATAACAAACCAGCACCTATTGTTGAAAAGAAGCCTATAAAATATTTGGCATGGGTTAAACCCGATTGTTTGTCATGGCTGGAAGACAAGCCTAAAAGCACAGAACTCAAGGTTAAAAGAATCACGGAGTTCAGGTTTGAGAATGTGATCTTTTGCTTGACAATGATAACGGATAGCATGAGATTAAAAACCAACTGGGATGACAATAGGAGAGATGAGGTAGAGACGGGTAGATAAGAATTTCCCCAGGAGAAAAGAAGGTTGTTTAGGCCTAACATGAGGCCTATGAAGATTGACATGACTAAGACCTTTGGAGTGAAGTGAGTGAAGGGTCGTCTCTCTGTGCATTTGAGGAAGTAAGGTAGATAAATGGTGGGGATAAGGAGAGGAAACCCCGCGGATTGAACCCATGTGGAGAGCCATCGGCTTGAACCTTTATGGACGAAATAGTACCTGGACAGCAAGGACGAAGAGACTGAGCCCACAAAAAGACACATATAGTTCACCACCAGAAGGGGCAAATAGCACTTGCTTGCCTTTGATTTGTGGTCTTCATATTGCAACTGGGTCGAGCTGTTCATGACTGCTCGTTCCTGTTCTGCCGGTGGGGCTTCACTGATGTTGTTGAAGTGGTTATTGAGAAGGTTGAGAGAGTGGTTTTGGTGTTGGTGAAGGGCTCTGGGAGATTTTGCCGATGATTCCGAGGCCTCCATTAATTAAAAAAAAAAGACAAGAGTCTGAAACTGAAAAGAAGAGTCACTAATGACAACTGATGTCTATTGGGTCTTATATATGAGCTGGGTAATGATTAATTTTAATCCTAAGCGGTGAGCGAGGATTTGGGTCGGGTGCTCGAGGCTGTGGGCTCTATTAGTCTTTTAGGCTTCATATATAGGAACTAGGTGATTGCTTGATAGAGAAAGGATCAATGATCATTGAATGCATGTAATGATCATTGCCTTAATCGTGCTACTTATACATATATCATGAGCTTCTTAGCAAGTGGGGCCCTCTCTAATTTATTTCTAATTACAATTCTACAGTCTAAGAATAAAGTGATGAAGAAAACTATTAAGAAAAAATGGGACATGATTATCCTCATGATGGCATGCATGATGATATATGATCAGTCTGCATAGAAAACTATGTGCATTATATGACTGTAAATAAACAAAAAAAAAACGCACTAGTACTACTGGAGGATATGATTTGTATAAATGTATAAATTAGGAGGAGAAAGGGAGAGAAGATGACGATGATCATGAGAAGGCATGCAGAGAATGAAAACAAACAAATTCATGGTGTGTTGGTAGGTTTATGGAAAGTACAGCCGTACAGGTGGGGAGAGTTATGATTTACGAAGCGGTTCCTAGTATCCTCCGCAATGGAAAGGACCGATGGGGAGTTATGATTTGTGAAGCGGTTCCGAGTATCCTCCGCAGTATCCAAAGGTATTCTACAGTTACAATTCTTTGAATCTTGGACCTTCACTTTAAAATGAACGGCTAGTACGGAGCCACCTCACAAACTCACGTGACAATTGATATATTTAATTTTTTTAAAAAAAATGAAAAACTCACTAACGTGTGTTTAAGTCCGTCTCCATCTTCCAAGAAAAAAAAGTCTGTCTCCATCTGCCATAATAAAAATGAAAAAAAATAAACTTTGCAATTCTGAATTATAGAGACATTTACATTTTGCACTATAATTTATCGATTTCGTGATATAGAGTCCATTAATTTTTAAAATTCGTAGATGTGCACCCCATAACTGAATTAGGCGTTAAATGTGGTGGTAAATACTCATGTGTCGTCTACGTGTTTCACTATTTCTTGTAATACCCATTTTGCCCTTTAAAAAAATACACTTTGCACCTTCTAACTATGAGGTACTGACACTTTGCACCCCGTCTTCCAATTTTGCAACATTTTCATTGATTTGCACTCCACAAGCGAATTAATCGTTAAATGAGACGGTAAATCTATCACGTGCAAAGCCTCATGGTTCAATAACACGTCGACAGCTGAGAGGTGGAAACAAAACACAAAATCTCTCTGCAATTGGAATCACTTCAAAGTTATAAAAAATGTCAAAGATGGAATCACTTCAAATTCTAAACATATAACTGATGAACTGTAAACTATGAACGAAATAATACACAAATAATCAAATTTGAAATAAAAAAATATGCTTCCTAAAAATTCTCTACCTATCAGCGAAACACAATGATTAAAAGAACTTCATGATTTTCATGATCCGTAAATCATGTGGGTGACACTAAACATATTTACTATCCCATTTAACTGTCAATTAGCTTGTGAGATGCCAATCAAAGAAAATGTCATGAAATTGGAAGACGAGGATGCAAAGTTTCAGTACCCTCATAGTTTGAGGTGCAAAGTGTAAGTACTCCCATAACTGGGGGTGCAAAATGTATTTTTTCCAAAGGGTAAAATGGACAACGTAAACAAGGACATGTCACGTGGATGACATGTGCATTGTTTACCGTGAAAAATAACGAAAAATCAGTATCCAAGGTGCAAATCGACGAATTATTAAAGATTGAGGGTTTAATCTCGCGAAATCGATAAATTAGGATGCAAAGTGTAAATGCTCTCATAGTTCAAGGGTGCAAAGTGTATTTTTTCAAAAAAAAAACTATCGTTTAATTTGGGGGAAAAAACATTTTACATCCACGAATTACAGTAGATTTTACACTTTGCACCCTAAACTACTATGCTTGAGACATTGCACCCTCTAAATACTAATCTTAAACATTTTACACCCTCTATCAATTTTTTTGACTAAAATGACGATAATGTATTTGACCCACTTTGAAGATATTGAAGATATTGTTGTCAATTCATTAAATTTTAGAAGTATTATTGTCGAAAAGTGGTATAAAGTGTTAACATTGATAGTTAAATGGTGCAATGTGTCAAAATGAGTAATTTAGGGTGAAAAATGTCTAACATTGATAGTTGAAGGGTGTAATATGTCAAAACTAGTAGTTAAAAATTTATGAATGAAAATTATATTTTCCTCTTTAATTTTCCTCTTTAATCCTTCTTCCTCTCTCTCTCGTGTTTTCGTTTCTTTCCTAGCTGATCTCTTGCATAAAGCTGACAAACACAATTTCAATACCTTTTGACCAATTTCAATTTTTTTCATCAATTTTAATACATTTTCACCAATCTCAATAACTTTTTACAAATTTCAATAATCTTTAACACACTTTTCACCGATCTCAAAAAAATCTACATTGTTTACAAAAAAAAAATACAAACACAAAACGTGTTTTGAGATATAAACCAAACATAACAATCCCTACGTCCTACCTACGAAAGATGACCAAAAAAAAGCTCAGCGAGAGAACCGAAAAGACAATTTTTCTTAGAGAGAGAGCTAAGTGTGATCTGCAAACTAAAAATTTCTCACAATTTTAAAATTTTGGTTTATAAATATAACTAACTCAAAATTTTGATAAAAAAAATAGAGATTCAAAATAATCGTTCTATTCATTTTTTTCATTAATTTTTATAAAATTAAACTTTTTTTATTTCTCTCAAAATTTAATAAAATTCTAATCTAACTTAATATTCACAAAATTTCTAAAATTTTCATAAAATTTTAATTTTAAAATATGATTAAGAGCCGAAAAAGAGACGTTAAGAGGAAAAATTTTTGCTATGTTTTGAGTCTCAAAATTTTAAATATTTAAAATTGTAATTGTAATAAAAAATTATATCCCTGTCCATCGAATCAAAATTTTCACTACAATTAAATATATAAATTCATTCCAACCGTCGCGAAGCGCTTTTTCACAGCCACTACAGTTTCAACGGAACTGTCTCTTCCACGCGTCCTTCCTCTTATGCAGGCGTTTCCATCTTTGGTTTGAGTTATACATTTAACGACATATATACACGCAAGTAGTTACATGCAATTCTCCTTAATTGGCCAATTATAAAATAATTAGTATTTCTCACCCTTTTTCCCTTAATTCTCACCGTTTTTCTTACTTTATGTTTAGGATATATGCAAAAAATAAGGCTCACGTGAATTGGAAGGAGGAGTTCACGAGATTATTACGATTTGGGCCAAAGTGCCCTTAATACTAGCGAGCGAACTGATTTTCTCTTTCGGCTTTTTCGCCCTAAAATTTGCAAAGTTGGCACGAGTTTGTGCCAGTGGAGTAATTAATTAGAAAAACATACAACTTGTCCAATGCTTCGATATTTTTTTAATGAAAATTCTTTACAATATTAAATTTATTTAATACATACGATATTAAATTGTATTGGACCCTTATCTTTATTTTTCTTTCTCTAAATTACACATTTATTATTTTTATTTAATCTTACCCTTTGAGTTTGCCATTTAATTCAACAGTCCACCTTCTCATTTCATTTTTTTTCTTATTTTTCGTTAATTATAACTAAACCTCTTCAAATGTGCTCATTAAAAACTATAAGCAAAATTGAAGAAAATTATGGTAACTATATCTGGGTTCGTTATAGGATAAATAGAGTAGGCAGATAAGAACATGGTTAATACTTTTTAAGTTACATCATCTCTTACGATAAAAGGACCCTCTATAATATCGTACCTTAGACTTCAGAGAGAGATTATACATAACATATGCAGTCTATAGTATAGATTTTTTTTTCTTTCTAAGTATAGTATAGATTATTTAATAGTATTATAAGGTAGTAAATGTTTAGCGTTTATATGACTCTAGATAAATTAAACATTATAAATAAGACTATATGTTATATATACCAAGTGACATTTACCAAGTGTGTAACCTCATGGAGAAGTAAGTGAATTATCGAGAAGCCCTAAAGAACCTTGGTTCATAATTTAATAGTTTTCTTTTTCTTTTTTCTGGGGGGTATAGGGCAATAAGAATGAGCACGTGGGCCACAAAGCATACCCCAGCCCACAAAGCGATAGGGGTTGGTTGGGTTCTTGTGATGTTTGGCGGGAAATTGTTGGGTCCCGTCCCTATTTTTCCCGCCAGAGACACAGAGAGGAAACCCTTGACTAATTAGATCGGAGAGACAGCGCTCGGCCGTTGGTCTGTCATTCTGCTTCACGCGAGGAAGAAAAACATGGATGCGTTTGGTGGTTATTTCACGGACGAGAAAGCGGTTCGAGTGGAGGCAGTTTTCCTCGACTTCCTCAAGGGGTTTGTTCTTATTTTCTATAGAAATTGTTTTCCTTGTGTTGTTTGATTGTAATATTAATGGTTGCTGGCCTGTGGATGGAATGGGTATGGATGAATCAGCTTTAGATCTGGGAATTCGGCGGAGCCCTATTACGAGGCGGAGATCGAAGCAATGAAAGCTAGCGAATCTACCACCATGTTCATTGACTTCTCTCACATCATGAGCTACAACAATGTACTTCAGAAGGCCGTTTCTGAGGAGTACTTGAGGTTAAGGTTTTCTTCTTTCAGCGTTTTGAAGAAGTTCAAAGCCCTAATTCCCAGGTTTCTGAGAGAACTACTTCTTATAGGTTCGAACCGTACTTGAAAAATGCCTGCAAGAGGTTCGTAACGGAGCAGAAGCCTACTTTCATTGCCGAAGATAACCCCAACAAGGATATCAACGTTGCCTTCTTCAACCTCCCTGTTTCTAAGAGGTGCATCACTTGTTCCCTCACTCTCTCTGTGTCCCTCTCTCGCGGTCTCTGAAACCAGATACAGCTGTGATCGATCTGCTTCCTTTATAATAATCTTTTTAGGAAACCAACCATGTCCTGGTTGATTCTTGTCGATTATGTGGAAAAGTTGACACTGTAAATCCTAAAACCTCCAATTTCAAGATATAAAAAGCCCATTCATGACTCACACTGCTTGATTGTACTGCGATAGGCTATGAAAAACTCCAGATAATTTCATATTGCGCAATGGATTTTCTTCTATTGGTTGTAACTGCAATCTGCACGTGAGCTTTTCTTTATGTTGTTTCTGGTGCAATGAGAAATCATTTTCTATAACAATCACCAGGGGTGAGCAGGTTGGTGGCCTAAGGAATACATTAGCTTGAAGAAATTTACTTAAAAAGTTCAAGTTTCATGCCCTTTGTTTCTTTTTCGTGGTTTGTTCTGCGCATGATGATCTCCCACAGCCAGTGGCGGATCCAGGAGATTTTATTTGAAAGGGCCGGACTAAGTTGAAATATTTCACGAAATAAAAAGTGCAAAACGAGATTATTTATATGTCAATATTGTCTTATGGCCACATTGGAGTTCACACAAGGAATTTGAAGTTATCTTGCCAGGTATAGGTTCTTGCAAGAAAATATTGTTCCCATTTCTTTACTTTGCCATCAGAAACTCCTCCAATTCTTACTCCCATCACCCATTATAGTGGTGCATGCCAGAATTCAACTGTAACATCAGCTCACAAGCCTTCAACTTTGTGCTAATACATGTTTGCTTTGCCTAAATTAGACAACGCAGGCCTAAAATTGTAACTGGGACATAAGAAAGATCAAAGTTTGAGCACCAGCCTCCTCATTACTATAGTCCCCTTCACATGATAACAAGTGGATACTGCACTACAACCACATGGTGTTTGTAGCACTGATATTGGGAGCTATTATGGCGTAAGACAGATCTGAATCCTAAAATTGTGCTTCATGACAACCTCAGTGGGTATACGATATCTGAAAGATCCTGAAGTGCCTGATTTGTTGCTGACAGACATGTCGTTGCTGCCTGAAAGTAGATAACCCAAAGCAGTTTTCACTTTGTGCTATTTATGCATGACTGAGAGTCCAATGGAAACACAGAAATGGAATACAAGTTAACTCAAAGCTTGAGAGAACCAATTACAAAGATGTGAACCAGAATAGATAGTCCAAAAGTAAATGAAGTTTTCTTGGACTTTGGTTTGTCTTATTGTGGGACCTGGACTTGGTGTTCTCTGATTGTACAGGTGATAGGCGGAGAGGATCTATTTTATTCAGTCTCTTTGTGATTGATGGGTCAGGGTCTGTGGCAACAAAGCCCAGCTACATTTCCTCTTTCCTTTTTCTTTTATATTTTTTAGAGGACCCTAGCCTCCCTGTCCTGCTGGCTCTACCAGCAATCACATCCAACCAAGACTGCAATTGCATACTTACAATGGAGGTTTTCAGTTCTCATATCGCTGATAAGGCCATATCAAGCACTATTATTTTTGCTCAAGTTATTAAAAACAGATAATAATGCATCTCATGATTTCTTAATCCACGTTAGATTAGCTAAAAGTTGGTTGTGGTTTTTGAGCCTTTATATCTTTCATTCACAGGTTGAGGGAATTAACTACAGAAGAAATTGGAAAACTAGTATCAGTGACTGGTGTGGTGACTCGCACAAGTGAGGTTCGACCAGAGCTTCTTCAAGGGACTTTCAAGTGCTTAGATTGCGGGAAAATTGTAAAAAACATTGAGCAACAGTTTAAGTACACTGAGGTACGTGGTATATAATTCTTCTGTTGCTTCATAGAAGTAAAAATTTCGATTCACTGTTTCCTAGTGAGCATAATGGTGTATTTTAATTATGATTCGCGATTGTGGTCTTGTGTTGATTGTGGGGTTGTAGCCAAAAATATGTGTAGATGCATGGTGTTCAAATAGAACAAAGTGGGCTTTGCTTCGACAGGAAAGCAAGTTTACAGATTGGCAGAGGGTAAGAATGCAGGAGACTTCCAAAGAGATACCTGCTGGCTCCCTTCCCAGATCACTGGATGTTATTCTGCGCCATGAGATTGTAGAACAGCCCAGGGCTGGGGACACGTACGATAAATTTGCTTTTCTGGTCCATGTTGGATCTCTGCTCTTAATGTAATTGTTACACTAGTACAACAATCTAAGCTTATCCTCTATCTGCTGACAGGGTCATTTTCACCGGCACTGTGGTTGTGATACCAGACATATTGGCATTGGCGTCCCCGGGAGAGAGAGCAGAATGTCATCGTGAAGCTCCTCAGCGCAAGAATTCTGCTGTTGGAAATGAAGGTGTGAGGGGCCTTCGAGCACTGGGAGTGAGAGATCTCTCCTACCGCCTTGCGTTTATTGCCAATTCAGTCCAGGTTTGTCATTGAGTGGCTTGGTGTTAGCAATCCTAGGTAGATGAGATGTCTTCCTATCTTCTGTGTTTCATAAATGCCTCTCTTATTCAGGTTTCTGATGGTAGAAGGAATACGGATATAAGGAATAGGAAGAAGGATGCTGATGACGATGACAACCAGCAGTTCACAGTTAGTTCCTGATCCACTGTCTCTACTAGCCTCTATAGGTCCCTTTTTGCCTAAGATTTACTTCTGTGGATCTATTTCATATTTAGTCCATGTTGCACAATCCCTTATTAGGAGAATATTGTCGCTTGTCTTCCTGATGTCAAGTTATCCTTGTTTTTACGATTCAAATTATTCGCAAACAAAATCTACTTAGTGTAACTATTGCCACAGTAGATTGTGCGCTTCTTGAGAGGAACTCAGTCGGCAATTTCGGTTCTTATGATGCATTTGTGAGTTTCATTATTCATCTGCCTGCCACTCATCTAGTTTTTAGGGCAGTTTTACTTCACTATTTTCCTTGAAATTCCCCACACCTATTTGGAAGGATATTACCAATTGTGGTTCTCTCTTAATTTGTCAGGCTGAAGAACTAGATGATATTCAAAGAATGAGAAATACTCCTGATTTCTTCAATAAGCTTGTTGATAGCATTGGCCCAACTGTGTTTGGTCACCAAGATATCAAGCGAGCAATCCTGCTTATGCTCCTGGGTGGCGTCCACAAGTCTACACATGAAGGCATCAACCTGAGAGGAGACATCAACGTCTGTATTGTTGGAGATCCCAGCTGTGCTAAGTCTCAGTTCCTCAAGTATGCCAATATTTCTGCTTTTAACTGTTTTTCAGCTATGGTTTAAGCAAATTAAACCACTTACATATGCTGCTCTCTGAATTCAAGGTATACTTCACGCATAGTTCCAAGATCTGTTTACACATCTGGAAAATCATCCTCTGCAGCTGGGTTAACTGCAACTGTGGCCAAAGAACCAGAAACTGGTGAATTCTGTATTGAGGTATCATTTTTCTTTCATATTAATCAGCGCCTATATTTTGTCAACGAGAACTTTGGTACAAACAATAGCGAAGTGCTGAAATTGGATGATATCATTGACTAAATTTGTTGACATTTGGAGCAGATCCTCTACCTTTGGTCCAGTGCACGCTTAATTCTATCTGTTACTAGGAGTAAGAAACAAGCATGGTCTCAGATTTGACCAACTGAGGAAGACAGTAATCAAGCTGTCTTGAACCAGTACATTAAGCTTATAATTTCATGCTAGTCATTTCATAATGAAGTGAGAAGATTTGTCAGAACTTGTATGATTCAAATTGTTGTAGTCTGCAGATTGTGTCCATCATTTCCTTCATACAGTCATTACCCAAAAAACAAATTCCATTAGCCATCCCCACCGACTCAACAGCCAAAAACCCTGCACTCTTTCTGTGACTTTACTGTCTGAAAATGGTTGTGAATCACATGCAAGAAGTCTTACCAATATAACACCAAAATTTCTTTTGCCCTTTACAGCACAGAAACTGTTGATGCTTGTCAATCTCCAAGCTTATAAGTCTTTCAACGGTTATATTTTTTATTGTAGCAAAACTTTTAAGGGAAAAATGATACTATGTTACGTGCGATTTCTAAATTATTACATTATCATGTTTTGAAGGGGTAGCACTGATTTGCAGCATTGGGAAGACGATGGAAAGATCTTTTAGCTAAAATCGCACAAGAACATAGTGGAGCCGTTTGTGCCCTTGCGTTAGTTTTAAGAACAGGATGTTTAAATGGACTTTGCTATGAGATGAAAAAGCTATTGATAGACAATTTGGATGTGAACTTTATTTTGGGCTCAAACACCCCATCATTTAGAAGAAGAACAACCCTTAGAATTTTATGCTTAGATTTGCTATATTTTTCTCTTTGTTTTTTATATTTAAATTCTAGTGCGACCCATGCAAGTATGCAATTCAAGCATCAACAAGAAGGCAAGGATGTTTATTGTTGGAGATTTCCTTAAGCCTTCCCTTTTGTATAAAATCTTTGGGCATATTAGGCCTGTTTTAGTTTTATGTGATACATCTTGTCTAATTCTTGTCCAGGCTGGTGCACTGATGCTTGCTGATAATGGTGTTTGTTGCATTGATGAATTTGACAAGATGGACGTTAGAGATCAGGTACTTCTCACTTTGGTTTGTTTAAATTCACATAGGATATTATGCAAAGAACAATTTCGGCATATCTGATTTTTTAATGGACTGAAAGGTGGCAATTCATGAGGCCATGGAACAACAGACAATAAGTATTACAAAAGCAGGAATACAAGCAACACTAAATGCTCGGACATCAATTCTTGCTGCTGCCAACCCCACAGGAGGGCGCTATGACAAGTCTAAACCACTCAAGGTGAAAATATTGTTGCGGGTGATGTGGGCACCCTGCAAGTGGTTTTTACAGCGCATGGGTTTTTGTCCATCTTTCTTTAATTTTCCGCTGTTGTGTGAGAAAGATGATGTCCGGTGCTGCGACTGATCAAATTTGAGGGTTTTTTTTGTTCATTAGGACTAACCTCTTATGTGTTTTATCTTCTTTTTTTCAGTATAATGTGGCTCTTCCTCCTGCTATTCTCTCAAGATTTGATTTGGTATATGTAATGATCGATGACCCAGATGATCAAACTGACTATCACATTGCCCATCACATTGTGAGAGTACATCAGAAGCATGAAGATGCCCTCAGCCCTGCCTTCACGATGGCAGAGCTGAAACGTTATATTGCATATGCAAAAACTCTGAAACCCAAGGTCTGATTTTTTTGGTTCCAACCCCCCCCCCCCCCCCCCCCCCCGGAAAAAAAAAAATGAACAGCAGCATTTTGCCTCCTAACACAGTTTGAAATAATGCAGTTAAGCTCAGAAGCCAGGAAACTGTTGGTGGACTCTTATGTTGCTCTCCGTAGAGGTGATACAGCTCCAGGGAGTAGAGTTGCTTATCGCATGACAGTTAGGCAGCTCGAGGCTCTGATTAGACTATCAGAAGCCATTGCTCGAAGTCATTTGGAAACTCAGGTTCTGTTAACTTTTTGGCAACTTTTATGCATTTGCATTGACACTGTTGTACATGTCCGTCTTACACTTGAGTGATTTTCTTTTTCAGGTGCAACCACGTCATGTTCGTTTGGCAGTGCGATTACTAAAAACATCAATAATCAGGTAATAAAACAATGAGAACATGTTGATGATCGTCTCTCTCTCTCACACAGTAGTATTGTGGCCGTAATGTGTCCTTTTGCCATCTAGTGTGGAGTCTAGCGAGATTGATCTGTCTGAGTTTCAAGAAGAACCCCGAGATGATGGCAGTGTTGGTGATGGAAATGATGGCCCTGGTGAAGATGATGCTCAACGAAGGAATTCTTCAGCCGAGCCAGCTTCAGGGAATGCTGGTGCGATCACCTCACCAGTCCTACTTTAGTTTTCCTTTAGACAGCCAACTTGTTCATTTTAATTGATTTATGATGGCGCAGAAGGTGGAGCAGGTTCCACAAGTCAACAGGGGAAGAAACTTGTAATTACTGACGAGTATTTTCAGAGGGTTACACAAGCTCTAGTCATGCGCCTTAGACAGCATGAGGAATCTGTAATGCTAGAAGGTAGGCCACATGCAGCCTTTGCCATTGCCATTGATTGTTTTAACAAACGCAGTGGAATTTGTAGAGGCTTGAATATCTCATTGACAGTAAATTGCTGTCTTAAATTATGCTCAAGAGTTTCTAAAGTCTTGACACTGTCAGCAGTGGCAGATGGACGGGGGGAACTAGGGTGGGGGCCACGGTCTCCCAAAATTCCAAACCCCAAGAAAAGAAAATAAAATAAAACAATAGTAACGACTTTGAAGTGAATGCTAAGTTCTTAGTTGGCTTGAAAGGGAAACACCCAAGTTGTTGAAGAGAAAATCGTTTTCTGCCAGTGGGTGGGTATTTTTTTTTTCTTTCTAAGCAAA
Source organism: Myrica gale (assembly GCA_963930655.1). Lineage (NCBI taxonomy): Eukaryota > Viridiplantae > Streptophyta > Magnoliopsida > Fagales > Myricaceae > Myrica > Myrica gale. Next base: position 10,714,435 of record OZ005603.1, on the reverse strand, counting down.
GTGATTGGGTGTTCGTGTTTGCTTGCTTTTGCTCTGTTTTTCTCTTGGCAAGTTCTTTTGTTCTTCTAAAAGCGCTTACTATAAGCTCACTCTGCCTTTTCATGGTCTGTGTTGTGGACCATTTGGGGAGTATGAGATTCGTCCCACATTGGTAGTATGGGATGCCAATGTGGGGTTTATATGCCTTGGGCTCCATTCCTCTCTGAGCTAGCTTTTGGGGGTGAGTTCTCCCAAGGCATGTTACAAATGGTATCAGAGCCTACATCATGCCTCCGAGTTGCAATCGTGAGGCGCGGGGGGTAACGCCGGTATTGCAGTGTTAGCCTGGGACTAGGAAAAAACTAGTGCACAGCCAGCCCGCGTGGGCGCCGGGACTGCGGAGCGTGGTGGACTGTTATGGACCATTTAGAGAGTATGAGATTCATCACACATTGGTAGTATGAGATTCCAATGTGGGGTTTATATGCCTTGGGCTCCATTCCCCTCTGAGGTAGCTTTTGGGGGTGAGTTCTCCCAAGACATGTTACAGTTTGCCATTAATATTCTGTTCAAGTTCAGTATAAGATCTATCTACAAACAGATAAACATAAATTTGAATTTCAACACATTTGGGTAGTGGACCCCAGTGCAGATTTTGAGGCTCGAGCTCTTGCTAAGAACCGTTATTGTGTTGCTATACAGAAGTTACGTACCTTTACATTACATAATCACGACCTACTTCGTTATGTTTTCATCATTGTTGTTCATTTCCCTGAAACTTTTTGTGGACTTGGTTTTTGCAGGGACTGAATTGGCTGGAATGAGGCAGAGGGACTTGATCCAATGGTACGTGGCTCAGCAGAACGAGAAAAATAACTACAGCTCTATGGAGGAAGCAGCGCATGAAGTTTCCAAAATTAAAGCTATTATCGAGGTAAATCAACTTATAATCTTGCATTCCACTAAATATTTCAGGATTACATTGATCAAAATTTGGTAGCTCTCAATCTTTCGTATCACATGCTTGTTATACAGAGTTTGATACGAAGGGAAGGCCATTTGCTAGTGGTAGATGATGGTAGGCAAGCAGTAGATGGTGAAAGTGCAGGGCGCTCATCATCTGTATCCAGAAATGACAGAATTTTAGCTGTTAATCCAAATTATGTGAAAGATTGAGGGTGAAAAGCTTTTGAAGGTGGACTTTTGGTCATCCCCGGCCTATAAGCTTAGGGTTTGATGAATCTAACTTTGCCATGTGTTCTTTATCAAATTTGGCACAACAAAATGATGGTGTATCCATTGCAAGCTTAAACTTCTGTACAATCAAAGCCCAGTGCTGATCTTGCCCATTTCACTAGAGAAAGGAAGAATCCTTAACTGATTGCTAAGAGTCCAAAATTTCGTTTTTTTAAAATCCAAAGTACTGGTGGTCCAGCTGGTTGCTGCTGCATAGTTGTATTTTTCCAGTAATTTGCTGTCACCTGTGTTGTAATGCATCTTCTTAAACATTAACATTAATTCATTATGAGTTTGCTGAGTTTCAAGCATAATGTAATTGAGTCTGTCCTTTCGTACCACTTTAACCAATTAGAACCACTGCATTTCGCTTTTCCATAAGGAATATATATATATATATATCAAAAGAAATAGGCTTATTTACTCTATTGCCCGCGCTTGCGTCCATATATTGCGGAGATATGTGATGCTTACGTTGGACTTGGAGAGGGAGAAAATCTGGAGATTGGATAAGAATAGCCGAATAGGTTAACATTGATTAAGGAGACTAACCTTTGTAATTAGCAACGATCACTCTTCTGAAGATGACGAAGACTCCATCAGTCCGTCCCTATCGGAGGAGTTCTCCACTCAAACGACATGCTACGTCATGTTTGGATGTTCTCCCAGTCCTGATTAGCGGTTTACCAAATGGAACCAGAAACAAAAAACAATACTATTCAAAAGAGAACAAAAAATGAATCTTCCGAAATCCGATGAGTTCTCCGAAAGCGATTGAAGCCGACTTTTTCCTGCTTCTACATCACCCATAACCTCATCAACTTGAGGAACGAGATTGCTGTGGTCCGAAGCTCACAGCCACCCCACGGCTCCTCGATCATACACCCTCTCTTTGACTTTCTCCTGTTCATCAACGTTCTTCTCCGTGACACGTGCCTAATTGCAACCGGGCTTCGTTGCATCCTTCATTACCCTCCCCAAGCTATATATTTCTAGAGGAATAACTTGGATTAGTCTACGGATGACCAGCTCTAATTAAGAAGGAATCAAGAGAATTGGTCCCCATGGTTTTGCTTAACCAAGGGGAAAGGGCAGCTTATCCAATAATGTACTTGCGATACTGTGGCTCTGGAGAGATCACAAACTCTTTCTTTTGGCAATTTTTTTTTAATAAAGCATGCAAGTTATATTATCAGAAAATCCATTAAATAAGGTGGGGTACTGCTTGTCACTGTGGAAGGGTGGTAAGATTTTTTCGATGACATTGAGTGATTAGAGCCGGAGAAGCTGTTGGAATTAACTTAAAATAACTTTTTATAGTTTTTTTTTTAACAGTGGAAGGTAATGAAGTTATAATCCCTTTTAAGTTGTCTCAATGGTTAAGGCGAATCAAGTGACATGTGAGTGAGGTGCATGATTCTCATTTGAGGACTTATCTGAGAATCTGCATGGACTATATATGGACCATTCAACTTCCCAAAAATTTACCATTGCATTAAGCTCATTAGCGCGTTTAAACTGGACTAAGTTCCATTCGACCTAGATGCACAGAAGGCGCAACGAATTTCTCCCGTTAATGAGCTTGACTTTCACATAACCTGCATTAGTTATCTTAAAAGTAGGGTTAAGGTTCTTAAAACTTGACTGCGATGTTATTATTAATTTTGGGACAATTTTTTTTGAATTGCAACCGCAAGGGAATGCTATTGTATATATATTTATATTTTTCGAACTAATTCCACTCTTGGAAGATATCATAATGACTCGTACAGTATTTTGTACTTAGCTGTGCACAATCTAAACTAAGTGGCCGGCACTTCTAATGCGTCCGCTAAATGAATCTGTCCCGATCGATCCACCTCTTTCCAGAATATATGTTATATATATATATATATATATACTTGAAAGCGGATGTCCAATTAACAAAGGCGAAGAAGAAGAAGAAGAAGAAGAAGAAGAAGAAGAAGAAGAAGAAGAAGAAGAAGACATATGTTGTTAAAGGCAATAATTGCAGCACTTAGAAGACTCATTGACGTTTGGATATATATCTATTAGAAATTTAAGAATAATGTGGTTAGACAGGGGCAGTCAAACCTTTTAACCTGCCAAGAAAGCATGTGGGACTCACGATTCTGGATGCATGATTGGCCCAGCACTCCTGCCTCCAAAGATCCATATCAGAGGTGATGACAATGGCGGAATCTGCTGAGAGCTCCATCATATATATTTCTAAATTCTTCTGGGACTTGCGCTTCCCTTTCTTTCGTCAAATAAAAAAAGGAAAGGCAACAAAAAAAAATCAACTGGTATATATATAATATTAAAATCATCAGGTTGACAGACAGGGATGAGAGCTCAAACTTCTTCCTACCACAACCAATTAACCCTTCGGGTTGGGATTTGGCTTTATTAAAATCTGATTCACCAAGTAAGCACCCAATCCAAACAAGTCTTTTGTAGATGCAGGTTGGTACGTCGGCCGACTCCAGAATATTGCATCTAGTAATAATTGTAACTCAAATGGAAAACCACATGAGCCAGTTGGGTAGTTCAGAAAAACAGACAACAAAAACCGAGCTAGATGTTGCCAGAAGTGACAGCGGAACCAAAACTCATCAGCACCCTCGAGAAGAGAAACTTTGGTTGAAATATTTTCCGTCATTTATTTTTATTTCCCCCTTGTTTTTCGATCGAGTATATGTATATCCAACCCGATATCTTTACGTTATCCTACTCAATAGCTTCTACTTGAAGCTATATATGTATTTAATTAAACTCACTTATATACGAAATCCAAGTAGATCACTCAGCATTCAAATTAGACGATTTCTATGCAATATGGGTTCTCTGAAATAACTAATATAATCGGGTAGGTTTAAGACTTAAAAAGCCACGCCTACATGGGCTACAATATTCTTTTCTCCAACTTGGATGGTATGAAGAAATATCATACCTTATTTCGAATCATGTTCTCCTCAATGGTTTATGATCAATCGCTACCAACTTAAATATAGTTCATCATTCATGGAGAGCTAGATGGTCACCTTAACTTGTGACTTGTGAGGGACGCAAGTTTAATCAATAATATATATTTTTTGAAATAAATATATTTTGCACCCATTAATTATATTATTTTTATAACATTACATATACCAATTATCGATATTAGACACTTGACATCATTTACTAAAATTTCCAGTCAATTTTATCAGAAATTGTTTTTTTGGGGGAAAATACATTTTCATCTATAGACTACCGAGTCTGTGACACATTGCACCATAAGCTATCAGTTTTGACACATTGCACCCTCCAATTACCAATGTTCGACACTTTTCACCCGAAATTACTCACTTTGATACATTACATCCTTCAACTACCAATATTATACACTTTGCACCCTACTTCCGATAATAATGCCAAAAAAATTAATGAATTGACAGTAATATTTTCAATATATTCAAAGTGTGTCAAGGACATTATCGTCATTTTAGTCTAAATTTTGATAGAGGGTGCAAAATATCTAAGATTGGTAATTAGAGGGTGCAATGTCTCAAACATAGTAGTTTATGATACGAAGTGTAAAAACTACAGTAGTTTGTGAGTGAAAAATATATTTTTCTCATTTTTTTTCTTGCATTTAAAATTATAATTTTATCCTCATAAGCCACTATTAAAAAAACTGCGGATCAAATTGTCGTTTTACATGCCAAAAAATTATTTCCTTCAAATTGATCAAAAATTTTATAAGATGTACAGTGTCTCAAATCAATAATTAGTAGGCGTAGTGTGATAAAAATAAAAATTAAGGGAATAAAATGCCAACACTCTCGTTATTGAAGGTGCAAATTGTATTTATCTTTTTTTTTCCAGTAACAAATTGTGAACTTTATTTAAGTTCAATCACTTATGTATATGTAGACTTAGAAAAAAAATTACTAGTGTACTAATGAATAATTTACCTTTGGCAGTAAAAGTGGTTCCACATTCTTGTGATCATGACTATCAACTCGATAAGTTTACCCACTTATCACTATATTTCTAAAGAGATACTGCACTTGATCGTTGAAAATCATCTGCAATTTCACTGTAATAGGGATATCAGAATGTATCTTTTTAATCCTTTTTTTATGGTTCCCCCCCCCTCCTTTGATATATATATATTTACCTGCATAACTTTATAATTCACAAGCCAGAAGACGATTTCGATAATGACCCCTATGTTGTCGTCTACCACAAACCCAACTATAGCAAATCTGATGTCCCATACCCACAGTTTTACGTGTTACAATATTTTACCAAAAAAGAAACAAGTTAAGGTACTATATATATTAGTCGAAAATCCTAGGGCTAAATAAGACCTCCATCTCTTGTACCCCACCACCAGCTAACCCATGTTTCAATGTCCCCAGCCCCCTGTTTTTTGTCCATACACACGTCATAATCAAGCTTCCCACCATGTGCATGCAAGGTTGCCAGGTCGAGCAACTTCTGCATGACTAATACACATTCCCCTTTCAAATTTGTACCGTTCCAATATGGCATACAAGTTTTGTCCACATTTGTATCTGGGTCACCCTTTTAAATGAATTTGGATTAAATCTTAATAATAAACGTTCCTTGTTCAGCTAACATATCAATGAGTTTTATTTTGTGATATTCCGAATATCATGTAGTATTGAAAGAAGAGAATAAATAATAAATGATTTATATAAGAATTGAGTCTCACATTAATATACATTACTAAATTCAATTGAGCTTTATAATAATCTAAGAAGTTTTAAAATTAATTTTGACATAATTCTTTTGAGGTTAAAGCACATATGTGATTAGTTAATAATTCAATTATTAATATATTTTTTTAACAAATTCAATGTGAGACATTGATTGTAGCTTAAAAAGAATAGTTCACAAGAACATATTAATAGGATGATTATAACATGGTAGGTCCGAAACTTTCCTTATGATGCGTTTGGCATGAATTATAAAATTTTTCACCCTCTCACAATAAAATACTACAATATAATCTCTCTTTCCTATCAAATCATAATTTTTCACTACAAAAAATATAAAAAATTACCTCTCTTCAATTTTTCACTAAACCCAATACTAAAAATTTTAACAGCACAAAATTTTTGTAACACAAATCCACCCTTAATAGCCTCTATTTTTAAGGGCTGTTGAATAGGATGGATTATAACATGGTAGGTCCGAAACTTTCCTTTAGTAGCCTCTATTTTTAAGGATTGTTTTAATTAAAAAAGAAATTTCTGAAGCCGTTGAGTGGCTGACGGCGTTATTGTTTTGTAACAGCGAAGCCACGTGAGAAATTTGGGAAGCCGAAGAAGAAAGGAACAAAGGAAAAAACACAAATTTTCGGTACAGTCCAGTCCAGATCGATATAAATAGTTACAAACCTCTATTGCGGGTCCCCCGCATGATATTTGCCACCTCTCTTTGAGGTGATTGCCAGCTGTCAACTCTCCCCCACCATCCTTCTTCCCTATTGTACCCCTCAGGTTCCTTTCTTATTTTCCGAAATTACCCTCGCCTCGAATCGTTTCGATCACTACCCAAATACGTCTGAGATTGGAAAGTCGTTTATACCCCTGTGTGATATAACTCATCCCATGATTGTTCCTGTATCCGACAGGAGGGTAATAAAGGTAATTTGCGTGAAGAGGTGCGAGGAGTGTATGAACGAGGGGGTTTTCCTCGTAATTAAATTGGAACCAGGGGGGCTTTTTTTATAGGAAGTATGTATATGTTGATGGCACGGTCTTGAGCTTTCTGTGTCTTAATTTGGAGGGGACAGTTGGGTGGAACAGTTCCGTTGAGGTGTACTTCAGCTTCAGACCACAGTTTCCTCGACAGAGACAGAGAGAAAGGATTAGAGACTAGAGAGAGAAGCAGATTCTCTTTAGCTTCATCGACGCTCTCTCTTGAACTTCGTATGTTTCCACTGATGATTTCTCTTTAGATACGTACCAGATGTTTGCCTTTTTGTCTGGTTTGTCGCCTTTATGAGGTTCTTGTTTAGTCCTTGTTTGTGTTTGTTTTAATAACCTTAGCTTTCTGCTTTTAGTTTGGCTGGTAATTGCTTGTTGATTAGAGAAAACGAGATGGGTTACTGGAAAGAGAAGGTGCTTCCAAAGATCAAGAAGGTTTTCGACAAGACTAGTACCAAGAAGGCCACTGCTGCTGAGGCTTGCAAGTCCTTCGACGAGTCCAAGGTATTTTGTTTCAAATCTTTTTCTTCTCTTTCTCCAATTAAGAGAAACCAAAAACTTTCTGGTGCGCTCGTACTGATAGTCTGATACCGGCAAATCTAGCGTACGGTTTGATAAAGGATATAGCAGAAGAAGAAAACAATGTTTTCTCACTGTTCTCGTCGTATCTGTATTTGGTTTAGGAGCAAATCAACAAGGAGTTTGAAGAGACGAAGACTGAGCTTCAACCTAAAGTCCTGGAAATATATGAGGCTTCGTCTGTAGAACTCAAGGTCAGATTATACCCCATGAACTTTGAGGCAATAAGAATATAAGGAAAGAGAACGAACTAAAAAGAAGAAGACAAGAAAATAAAGAGTAGACTAACATCTACCTGCAACAGACTTTTATTAAGGAACCCAAGGAGGCAGGATTGAAGAAGAACTCTGTTGCAGTTCACAAGTTCCTCGAAGAACTCGTGAAAATCGGTACGTGTGTCAATGTTTTGCCTTGTTGATCCCTACCTAATTATCTCCCACTCTCTCAATAACTTCTTTATTAGCTTGAGTTTTATTTGAATAAGAAAGTGTTTGCTCGATTGCAACTTAACCTTCTTTATTCATGTTCACCATGTACAGAGTTTCCGGGATCAAAACCAGTATCTGAAGCATCTTCGAAGTTTGGGCCAGCGTTGCTTCCTGGCCCAGTTCTATTTATCTTTGAAAAGGTATCGACTTTCATAGTTACAGAAGAGAAAGTTGAGCCACCCCCTGCGGCAACGACTACAACTGAAGAAGGAGCAGGTGGCAAAGAAAAGGAGATAGTAGTTGTGGAGACAGAGAAGAAAGAAGAGGTGGAGAAAATAGAAGAAGAGAAGGAGAAAGTGGCAGGGGTGGCTGAGAAAGCGGAACCTGCTGAACCAGCCCTGTCTTCTTACGAGCCTGCCAAGGTGGAGGAAGCAGAAGCGCCAAAGCCTTGAGAAACGTCTGAAAAGTACAGGAACTTGCTTAAAGTGAACTTTGTGAATAAGTTTATAAAAGCAAAAACAATGATTTGTTATTCTTCAATTTTCCATCCTTTTACTGTAATATCTATTGTATTTCTCTGTATGGGTTTTGCAATTCATGTCTAAAGTGTATAATTTTCTGTGATTTGAACTGTATTGTTTACCAGATACTAAAATGATGTCCACATTCATGCCTATATTTGTTTGGCCCTTCTCTCTCATATGTATGTGATAAGTGGCTGTAACCAAAAACAAGGAATCCAAGAACCAAAAACAAGGAAGAGTCATTTAATGTATTTTTGGTAAGGAGGGCAATGTCCAACTTCAACTTGAGCTAGCTCGGTGTATGGTCTTAACGCAATGAGCATATATATATTCAGAAAATCAAGTTAGCGCAAGCTCATCGTCTGTATGACTCCTACTGGAGTAGGCTCTATTCTCTAATATGATTTAATGTAAATTGTAAAAAAAAAACTTTAAAATTCTAGATAAAGTCAAATTTGTTATTTTTTTGAGAAAAATCGAGCACTCGGTTAATATGGATAAAATGTAACTTTGTAATAACTTTTGTAGGATGGAATTTTCTTTTTTAATTATGAAAGATTGACCGCCTGATCGATAGATTTGATTTTCTCAATGATTTTATATGTAACAGGAAGAAACCCATATAATTTTCTTTTATTTTTGTTTGATTTTATGTACTGTCATTGTAAATATTATCCGCAGTTGAAATGAAGTTTGTTGAGTGCACATCCAAGCTTGAATCGTGTAATCCAGTGGCAGATGTAGACGTTGAGTGCAAAGAATAATTAATTAGAAGAGAAAAGACAAGCTTAATTATTATTATTTAGACTAATCATGTATTAAGTTACAGAGCAATTTGGTGTACCCAGCTGGGTGTGGACAGCAGCTAGCCTAGCCAGCCTGCCATCTCGCACCAAAACAGTTTCCCCATACGCCAAAAAATTGAAGTGCTAAGCAATCAAACTTCTGCAATTCATCACTGTAAAATTTTACTTCTTGCTTTTAAAATAAAAAAGTACATTTCGTAAATACTTAATCATAATTACGTTCCCAAAACATGTCAACGACTCATTATAGTTAGATAAAGAAAGCATATACTCAACGAATATCGGCCATATTTGAATGAGCATATATCGCTATATAGCTGCTAACTCTTTAATGCAAGGCCTATCAAAATAGGATTAGTAATAATATGCAAATTTCAGACACTAGAATGATCTTACACTCCAGACACCAAATAAGTCAAGACAAATTGAATTTCAACTATAAATAATAAGAGCATACTTTTTTACCGGTCAAGATGGCCACTCAAGATTATAACTCTTCAAAAAGCTACTGTTTTTCTTTTTCTTTTTTTTTTTCTTTTTTTAAAAAGCAAAAATGCCTTTAGAGGAAGAACTATCAACCTTGGGCTATGTCTCTGGTACATAGTCCATGTGATGCTGCTGGGAAGGCTCTGTTCTGGAAGGAGTTGAGTTCGGTGGGGACTGCTTTTGGAGGTCCATGGGTGATTTCAACGCAATTTTAGGGCAACATGAGAAGTGGGGAGGGAGGTCAGTTGGGTTTTCTTCTACTGATGATTTTTTGCATCTTCGGTTTTCTCATGGTTTGTGGATGTTAAAAGTGCGGGGCTGCAATTTACTTGGTGTAATAGAGAAGTGGGGCTATGCAGATTAGGGAATGCCTAGATAAAGGCCTCACGAATGGGGAATGATCTTCTTTATTCCTACGGGCTCTAATTCGCAATCTATCGTGTTGCTCTCCATACCAAATGCCTATTCTGTTAGACACAACAGTGGCAATGAGATCCGGACCTAAACCATTTAGATTTGAGAGTATGTGGATTAGAGAGCCATATTGCAGAACGGTGGTGGAGGATGCTTGGCATGTACTTATAGGGGGATCGACCTTCTTTCGGCTCATTGGGAAAATCAAGGAGACTGTTGTAGCTCTTTGTAGTTGGAATCGGGAGGTATTTGGTAACGTTCAACTTTGTATATAGCAGTTAAAGGAGCATCTTGAGCAGGTTCAAGGGCTCTCTCCCTCGGATTTATCTTGGGAAGCTGAACAAAGAATTAGCGCAGATCTGTTGGAGGCTCTTTGTAGGGAGGAGGAGCTTTGGAAGCAAAAGGCAAAAGTCACCTGGCTAACTACTTCGGATCTTAACGCCATCACCTGTCCACCATTATTCGGCTTTGGAGAAACAACATTGAATCCATTAAAGATGATAGGGGGCACTAGTTGCAGAGTAAGGAAGCAATCGGGGGTTAGAGGGCTATTTCCAGAATTTGTTTTCATCCACCCCGAGGAGGGTAGGATTGGATTTAGAGAACCTTATACACCCGATTATCACTGAGGCTGATAATGCAGATCTGTGCAGAATTCCCACTAAGGAAGAGATCAAGTTTGCTATGGACAATTTGGGAGTATTAAAGGCGTTTGACCCAGATAGAATGTCAACTCCCTTTTTTCAACATTTTTGGAGCATTGTTAAAGGCGACGTAGTGGCGATGGTTCCACATTTTTTTCAGACATGGCTTTCTTCTGAAACAACTCAATCACACCTTTTTAGTATTGAGCATCTGTCGAGGATTGAGCAATATCGTGCCATCAGCCTCAGAAACGTAGCTTACAAAGTTGTTTCAAATATATTGATAGTCGTCTGAAAGGGGTGATTCATAAGCTAATCTCACCTTACCAAGCCGACTTCGCGCCCAGGAGAACAATTCAGGAGAATGCTATTCTGGGGCAGGAAATTCTACACTCAATGAAGCTGAAAAGAGGTCAGAAAGGGTGGGTTGCGCTTAAGCTTGATATTGAGAAGACGTATGATAGAATTAAATGAGATTTTATTCTCCATGTGTTGAGGTGTTTCGGGTTTAGCGAAACTTGGATGAGATGGGTGGAGTAGTGCATTACCACGATCTCCTTCTCGGTTCTCCTTAATGGTTCGACGCACAGATTAATTAAACCAAGAAAGGGGCTGAGACAAGGTGACCCATTTTGTCTCATTTCCTTTTTATTCTTGGATCAGAAGTTCTCTCAAAACTGCTGCTTCGGGCGGAAGAGTTAGGTGACATTCACAGGGTCAAAATAGCTCAGGCTGCCCCCCGTTTCTCACCTCCTCTCTACTGACGATCTCATGATTTTCAGTCGTACAAATTTGAGAGAAGTTAACGCAATTGGGGAGTTGCTGGACAGATATGAGGCTTGGTCTGGACAACGTGTAGATAGATCCAAATCGGCTCTGTTCTGTAGCCATAATACTCATCCGGAGGTGGTGTCAAATTTGGGCAATGCTCTCCAGGTTAAAATCATGTCTTTGAACAACAAATATTTGGATTTGCCACTATTCATTGGGCGATCGAAAAAGAAGGCTTTTGATGATGTGAAAATCAAAGTGTTGTCCAAAGTTGCAGGGTGGAAGATGAGGACATTATCTCAAGCTGGTTGGACTGCCCTTATAAAATCTGTGGCTACGGTTGTGCCACTTTATAGTATGTCCATCTTCCTTCTTCCTAAAGGATAGTGTGGAGATATCGACCGTACGCTGAAAGATTTTTTGTGGGATTTTTCTCCCCACAAAAAGAACTTCACTCATAAGGCTTGAGATTCTCTTTGTTGCGAGGCTTGGTTGGAAATTCTTTAGATATCCAAACTGCCTTTGGGTCTAAATTGTCAAGCATAAATACCGGATGCAAACCCCGCTTGATTCTTCGGTGCAATAAAACTCTTCTGTTGTGTGGAAGAATATTCTTAAGGTGGCTCCGCTATTGGCTGATAGGTTCTATCACTTCCCTTACCAGGGAAATTCGGTGGATATTAGGAGGGACCCTTGGCTCCTAGGTGCTTCTTTGTTTAAATCTGAGTGGAGAGTGTTGGAGGATGAGCCTCATGTGACTGTGGTTCGTGATTTATGTTCGCCTCTATCAAATCATTGGAATGCTCATCGTATTCATGAGCTGTTCACTGAAGAGTCGGCATAGCTTATACTCAGAATGTTGGTGCCTTGTGACAATAAGGAGCATAAATGGATTTGGAAAAAGGAGGCCTCAGGATGTTTCTCAGTCAAATTTGTGGTGCTGGATCAACAGAAGATGCGGTCCCTTGTTTCCTCTCATATGGACAGTAGCTCTTGGAATCATTTGTGGAAACTAAGGATGAAAGATCCCCTCCGCTTGATGCTTTGGAAAGTGGCAGCTGGTGCGCTGAAAACCAAAGGGGCGCTAGGTCGTCTTCTTTAACGTGAAAACGAGATGAAATTCTTATGCCCCCTCTATAAAGATGGAACCTAAAGATTCTGTTCATTTGCTGCTTAAATGTTCGGTTGCTGCTGTTGTATGAAGGGAGACGAGCTAGGCTATCCAGTTGGATTCTCTGCGCCTTTTGAATGCTTCGGAGCTGATTGACACCATTCTTAATGCTGATCACATTTTGAATGTCCATAAGAGAGATCTGCAAGCCTTCATAATCAATGCAACCATCGTGATGGATGCCATTTGGATGGCAAGAAACAAGATGGTCCACGATTCAACCCTGGTTGTGACTAGGCAGATGGTGTTGGATTTTTGATGGAGATATGAGGAGCATATTAAGGCTTAGGTGGTGATGGATAGGGCTGTTGGCCTGAGGTGGAAACCTGAAAGGGTCCCCAGAGAAGACCTTGGACTGAACGGTTGCGAGGAGGAGGATAGCACACGAGATGCGGCGCCAATGACACCCGTGGACGCCTTTGACACCCCCACAGCGCGCGCGGCAGGAGCACATGACACGCCCACAGCGCGCGCAGCCGAGGCACCACAGACAAGCCATGACATCAGCATGCGCGCGCGAGCAAGGCACACCGACACCACTGACAAGCCATGGCAGCCCAGCAAGCAAGTCAGCCAGCCGCAGACATGCCATGGCAAGCTCATGGCCACCACATGACCTTGCCATGACTTAGCACCACAGCAGGGCCCTGACCCCCAGCCAAGCCAAGCAGCAGCAGAGGGCCAAGAGTGGCTAACCACAGCAGCCACCGCCGGCGGCGGAGCACCACCACTCTTAGCGGTGACCGGACGGGAAGTGATGAGCATGACCTTGGGAGTCGGAGGAGCATCACCACCCAAGGAGGAGCATGGCGGCGGCGCCACCGTGTAGGGCGGCGGACGGCAGCGAAATCAGCATCTTCAGAGATTGCCTCTGATTATGGTATTAATTGAATAAATATTATCTTCTAGAAATAGATGTTTCTAGAAGATTGTCTTTCCTTTCTGAGCTTTGATGTTTTAGGAATGTATCATCAAATCTCCCTGATTCTGGGAATTGTTTCCTTAGAATCCTGAAGATTTGATTTAGATTGATTTGATTTGATTTGATTAGGGTTTTGTAAGCTCCTGAGAAGGCCTATATAAGCACTCCTCAGGAGCATTAGAATTCATTCAGTCATAGAGTTGAGTAGTGAGAGCTAGAGAGCTTTTCTGAGAGTGGCCAGGCATAGGCACGTTTATGCCAATAGACTTGGGGGCTAATAACCTCTTAAGTTGGGCGTGCTTGGGCTAATAACCCTTGTACGATTGTTCTTGTGTTCTTGTGGTTCGAATGACTAATAATCCTAAGACCACGTTCTTCGTAATAAGAGAGGTATTATTCATTTGTTGAGTGTTTTGATCCTAAATTCTTCGCTCGTGTGTTACTAGAAATGGTTCGGGAGGATCGATTACGGTGTTGGAGCGGATCGCGTGGAGGAGCTGGTGATTGTTATGGAGTCCTAGACCGGGGACCCTAACAAAACCACCCCCTGCGGGGTGTTTGAAAATCAACACGGACGTGGCGATTCATCCTTTTGGGTCGTACATAGCTATCTCGAGTCAAGATTCTTCCAGTTCTTTCTGTATGGCTTACACGGAACACTTAGCAGCAATAGACCCCCTTGTTGGCGAGGCTTGTGCGTTGGCCGGAGCTTTTTCCTTGGCAAGGGGTTTCGGGTGGCCGATGGTGGAGTTTGAGTGCGACTCTTTGGTGCTGTGCAAGGAGGTTCTCTCTCGTGAGGAACCTTCTTATTGGGTTGTCGCACATCTGGTGGAGGCCATTAGAGGCGGCCTGCTGGGGTTTTTCGGAGTGGTGAGCTGCTTGGGTGCCCCGTAAGTGCAATGTTTTGGCTCACAGGTTGGCTGGTTGGGCTGCTTCCTGTAATTTTTCTAGCTTTGTTCCGCTTGCTAGTTTACTCGAGCATATTCGAGGTTGTGATATGCTTCGTGCTCTTTATATTGCCTTTTTATATGTGGAATTTTATTGAGCAAAAAAAAGGAGACTTTTCTTCCAATCTCCGCATGGCCACCCTTTTTCCCTTGTTTAGCATCTCCTGTTTTCTCACTTTCTTCTTGTCGCATGAGTTTGATTATTTTACTTAACAAACAAAAATCTCCGCTTGACTTCTGTTTGGATGGGCCAATTGCATAGATCTTTGTGAAATTTATGTTAGTTTTATAAATAAGTGATTATAAAAAAGTTTTAATTTATTTTTTTGTACTAACTATCTCTCATCAATTTTTCACTAATCCGACAATTCTCATACACTATAAAATTTTCAAATCTTCAAAATTTTGACAGCCAAGTATTAGATTTATATCTTTTTCATTTTAAGAATATTTTACATACTAATTCTTAAAATAAGTGAGTTATGATTACATTATCGTAAATAACAAAAATGTAAATTCAATGGCCACAAAAAATATCCTTAACAATCAACATTCTCTATAATTATATATTTGAATTATATTGTGTAATTCAGATAGATAAATTTAATTTATGGTTCATACATTTTTAACACTATTAAACTTCGACATATGTGTGTCGATCAAGTAATTATCTCTTTCAAACCGCAAGTTAGAACACTCGTTTGTGCTCTATGCGGTAATAGCAATGGACTCCATTTGGTTTGTCAGAAATCAAGTAGTTCACAATCATGTATCTGTTGATCAAAATCAGATTCTTTTGCACATTCAGAGACTCCACCACCGACAGGGACTTTAAAAATTAATATTGATGCTGCTATTCGATCTTCTCATGTGGCCATTGCGTGTATTTGTTGTGATCATCAGGGGTGTGATCTATGGGTCAGATCTGAAATATTTTCATAAATGTCTCCTCTTACGGCAGAGCTGCTAGCAATTCGCATGGCTGTTGGCCAAGCTATTACTAGAGACCTACACAATGTGACGTTTGAAAGTGACTCTCTCATCTCCATTACTGGTTTGACTGACCCCTCCTTTGTAGTGCAGGGGGCTCCCGAAAATACCATTGAAGTCATTCGTGAAATGACGTTGTCTAGACCATCGTGGAACTTTTTAAAAGTTTCATGCCAAGCAAATTTCTATGCGGATTACTTGGCAAAGTGGGCTGCTTCTAGGAAGTTATTTGGGAGTATTCCTTTTAACATTTTAACTGTATTCCTACTTAGACAACATATGGGTTTTGATCCCCTAAAAGGATCTCGTTTCTTAATAAAACATCGTTGCTTAGAAAAAAAAGTAATTATCTTTATCTTTTTCTTAATCTTTGATCAGATGTTAATTAAAATATATCGATAAATATGTTATGGGTATCTAGAATCTAGATACGTATTTGAGCTGTTTTAAACACATTATAGGAGACTACAAAAGAAGAACACATTACAGGAGTGTGACTGTGTGAGACTAGGTATAAAACGTATTTATATTTATTTATTTTTTTCAAGAAAAGCAAGATGGGGAAACCAATAAACAAGAAGAATAAACTAACGAGATATGTGTAAAGTATAAATAGCTAAAAGTCGGGAAGTCCGAACAGCTCCCATTCTATTTGGTAGTCACTTCGTCGGGATAAAATATCAGAGTATCTGCTGCCACCACAATTTCTGCAGTGCGGGTAAAATGGTTTTGTTTTGTTTTCAATTTGTTTTGTTTTGCATCTTTCATTCTTCATCCCGTTTGGTTCTCGGGTCGAAGTGTAAGAGCATACTTTTGTTGTGTTTTTTTACCTTTAGGTGTTCTGAATTGTTCGTCGTTTTTTGTTTCCCTTTTTTCTCCATAGCAAATACGATTAAAAATTTGCATTTCCTCCTTTTCTGTGGATGAAGTTCATTTGAGAATAGATTTAGAGTACGTCCAATTTTGCAAGCTTGCGTTATCCTCTCTTCTTAGAAGGCAGAATCTTTGACACTGTAATCATTTGATAGATACCCAGATCGTAGCACTGATCTGTTTATTTATTTAATTATTTGTTCTTAATTTGCAATGGTTTCCAGAGGCCCTGTTGCCGTTTGATGGATCCAATGAATTCGTCAAACCCAGATATCAAAGATTCTGGAGTAGGCTGGACCGAAGGTAATCCCGAAGAAGTGGAGGGTCTTAGGCGTCAGGCTGATGAAGTACTCGCAAAGATTAACACGGTGTGGTTTCTCAACAAAATACAGACTTCTTTGATTGACTTTGTTTAAGCATTTCATAATCCTCATCTTATCTTCTTCAAACTTAATAGTGCTAATTTTTTTTTTCATAACTCATCTTGTTAGATATTTGAAGTGAATTATTTGATTCATCTCTTCTTATCAGTTTAAACTTTTGGGACAAGTGCTGATTTAACACGGTTTGAATCATGACTCTTTAGAAATAGAAATTAAATTATTAAATTCAACTCTCCTGATCAGTCTAAGATTTTGGGACAAGACTAACTGTGTATTGATCATTCGACATTTAAAAAGCACCACAATCGCATCAAGGCGCCCTGCTCCCATACACGTGTTTGAAATTAACGCTTCTCGAGCCTCCTTGGATACGTGTCACACATACTCCAGATATGTCTGTGGTTTTTTCAGTTGATAGTAATTATCGGAGATGTAGTTGGCAGTTCGATATTCCAGTATAGATGTATACATCGTTGCAAAAATCAGACCCCTTATGCTTTCAAGAAATATACTGGTGCTGTTTCTTCGTTTCCTTTATGCATTCTAAAGACACTTGGTAGCCTCATATGTTTAGCTGTGATGCATAAACAAGAGGTTGATTCCACTCTCTATTAGTACCTCATTCTTGACTACCGACACATGGTAGAACATATCATATCCTTGAGCCCCTCCACCATTGCCATTCTCAACACTTATTATGTCCATTGCCTTCACATTCACCATATCAATGTTTCTTTGGCCACTGGTTTTGATGGCCCTTCACCACCTCCACCGTGACAACTGTTGGCAACCTGCCTTTCTCATTACCATCACCAATTCCTACATTTTGTCACCAGTTGTACTTATAAAAAAAACAAAAAAACATTTTGTCACCAGTTGTTTCCGCCAGTCTTATTACTGCTATCTTGTTAGTACTTTTACTTTTGGTTTCCATTGTTGTTATACTGTGTAAAGGAGCAGATTCTCTATTATCTTGGTTCAAACATTTCATGTTATGTGAATTATATGAAAATTCATATGGTCTATCATGTGGGATGCACATGGTTCTCATATCAGGAACTAATTCCTTAGATTCTTCAAGCTTGTTTAATGCTCCAATTTCTCTTTTTGTAAATTTCTTTACCATGATTCTTATTTGTTTTAATTCTGCAAAAGTGGCCTGCTTGTGTAATTTGACCAAATACAAAGTTTCTTTTTTTTTCCCAGAAATTTTTTAACTTGCAAATAAATTGATGAGATATTTTTACTTGTAGCTTGAGAAACAAGTAAATGAGGTGGAACAGTTCTACTCAGAGAGTGATAATACCTCATTTATTAAGGACAGAGACAGTGAGAAACGTTTTACAACTGTTAGAAAGCAGCAGCAAGATGCATCAAGTAGGGAAGCAGCTGCTTTGAAGAGAAAGAAAGAGCTTATGAACCAATTTGCCACCCTATTGCATCAGGCAAGCACCAATAATTATCATTTATATTTGCGGTAAAAACTCCTGTCAATCATTGAGAAGCTTATGAAATTCTTACTGAATAGCAGTTACCAGTTTCTTTTCAAGGGTTGAATATTCTGTCAATAGACCATAGCGAGTCTATAAGATTCTGTTCATGAGTAATCTTGTGTTTTCTCCTTCTAGTATCATCTTTGATTAGGCAATTGTAAAAAAATTCGGCAGAGGCCTTTCTACAAACTCAAATGAGCTGCTACATCTTTCTCAAACAATGTTAAACAAGGATTATCTAAGCCACAACTTTTCTTGAAGTGAAAAAGGTAAAAAGATACTGATTCTAAAATCAGGTTACTATGGATCGTCTAAGCTATTACTTGGAATTCAGATTTTGCTGAGTTGTGTATGATTATGATTTGTTGGCTGCTGATGTTAGAAGAAGTTGAATGGAATTTACTCTTGTAGGTGACTATTACCTTCACAAAATAGGTAATTCTCAATCCTTCACTATAGATTATTTTCTAGTGGATGATACTCTTCAAAATGCAAACACAAGGGCAAGAATAGCCATGTTGAGGAAGAAAAAAGGACTTCATGTACTTGACATTACTACTAAATGCCTAAGTTAATACTAGTTGTGAAAATTATACCATGCTCTTTTCCAATGTCTTAAATCTCTCCCCGTTTTTCTCATAAGTTCAACATTTCTTCTGTGAGTACTCTTAAGATTGTGTGCTTTGCTGTTCAAACATTGATGTCAATGATTTTTGAGGTGTAATTATTGGTTACTTCACTTTTGTGTCTCTTGTCAGATTACTCAGCACAAGTGGGCTTGGCCCTTTATGAAACCTGTAGATGTAGAAGGCCTTGGTTTGCATGACTATTACAAGGTAACGATGCTTTATCTCAAAACTTTTGGACAGTATATCACTTTGGTCATCAAATCATGTACATATATACTATTTTGCTTATTTCCATGTATTTTATTAGTCCATGCCTTAAGAGATTTGAAGCACTTGTTTCTTAATCTGCAGAAAGTTGGATGTCAGGTTTATCACCCCCCCCCACGCAAAAAAAAAAAGAACCCAAAGCTTATGCCTTAAGATAATTTGTTTTAGGTTTGCATACTAGGCCATTGACAAGCCCATGGACTTCAGTACAATAGAAAATAAAATGGAGGCTAAGGATGGTACTGGGTATAAGCATGTGCGGGAGATCTATGCCGATGTGAGGCTGGTTTTTAGGAACGCAATGAAATACAATGATGAAAAAGATGATGTCCATGTTATGGCCAGAACTTTGTTGGAAAAGTTTGAGGAAAAATGGCTGCAACTTTTGCCTAGAGTTGCTGAAGAGGTAAATTCCTATCCCGCCGTGACTACCTATATGTAGGGCATGGTAAGTCTTCTAACAGGAACTTTCTTATGGCTTCTGTAGCGTCTCTTTCAAGTGTGGAGACTCTAAGTAATCATGCAATATGGTGACTTCCATACCTACATAATTTCAGGAAAAAAGACGAGCAGAGGAAGATGCAGAGGCAAAATTAAAAATGCAGGTCGCTCAGGAGGCTGCTTATGCAGACATGGCAAGGGATTTAAGCAATGAGGTTTGTTGAAATTTCATAGCCTCTTTATGAAGTAGATTGAGAGGAAACTTCTTAGACTCTTACAAATAATGTCAAGAAGGTATTTCAAATATGCAATAGAGTCACTGATTTTATCTTATATGATACCTGATTTTGAACTACTTAATTTCAAACAATTTACAGCTAGGTGAGTTTGACATGTATTTGAAGAATCTCAGACAAATAGTGATTGGGAAGTTCAGGTGTGTTCAAGAAACCTTCTCTATTTTAGTGCTTGTTAAACTTGTGATAGTTTTGTAATTGTTTGTGTTAAACTCTCATCATTGATGTGGTTTTCTGTTCTTTATTTGAAAATTCTTCAACACCATAAGATACCTCATCATCAAGGTCAAGAATGCAACTGAAGGGCAAGCACTGGTGTTGGTAGAGTAGCAAATGGGAGTTGAACCTGCATTGATGGGGTTTGGAGGAGGAAAGTGACAGTTCTAGGGAAGAAAAATGCGTCGAGAGAGAGAGAGAGAGAGATGTAGGACACAGTGCTTCAACACTAAGTCTGATGTAGAAAGCATAAGGAATGACTTCACCAGTACTGTGGTCGGTCAAAGAAGAGGAGAAAGATACTCTGTCACATCTGGAAGAAGTATTGCATTACACAACCTCGAAAGCATTATATCAATAGCTGTAGGAAACTAAACCTAAGACAAATAAGACTTGGGCTTCTAATAACACTTGGAGTCTATGGTCTTTGACTATTAAGCCCGGGGTAGATTATTAACAAAAACCACAAACAAGACCCTAAATACGTAATAGTATCCAAAAAAAGACCTAAAGGACTGAGAGTTATGACACCAAATACAGTTATATAAACTTATGAAATTTTCTTGACTTATAAAATTAAATAAAACCAAATGAAAACAAAGTTGGGTTCTTGCTGCCTGCATCATTAGGACAGGATGATTTTTGTGGAACTTGACATATGAAGATCGAGGTCAATTTGTTTCTTAATGTTGGTTAATATCAAAAGTAAATGATCTTCTAAACATATTTTTGTATGCTTAAAAAGTTAGACTGTATCATAATCACTGCACGATTGGTGAATTTCGAATTGGAATTACCCATCAGTGGAGTATCTCTCATCAACAATTCAAGTATGAAGGGAGGGCAAATGTAATTTTGAAAAAAGAAGCTGAGAGATCCCTTTAGTTTGATTATGTAGGTTGTGAGGAAATGAAGGAACCTGAAGGTAGGCAGAATTCAGGGAAGAGCATTGTCAATACTTTTGACATAATTATTGAACTCAGCTGTAAGTGGATCCTGAATTCCTGGAATAAGGGTGGTAATTGTGAAGATAATGTTTTCCTGTTTCTCTTTTAAATCTTGAATGGGTGCTTGTGGAGCCAAATATGATTTTGACATTTCAATGTGTGGATTTGCTACATTTGCATGGGTGATCTAATTCTGTTTGCAATTTTAGCCTATTTTTTTTTTGGCTTCTTGAGTAATAATGCTGAGTGCGGGCACATCATCCAAGGAAAATGTCTACTGAAGAGAAAAGAAACCTTGGGGTAGCTCTTACCCGTTTGGATCCTGAAGATCTTAGTAGGGCATTGGAGATAGTTGCTGAGACGAACCCAAGCTTCCAAGCAAATGCCCTGGAGGTCGACCTTGATATGGATGCTCAGGTTATTAATATGTACTTTTCTTTTAGTAAACACATCACTTAGTTATTTTGCTCTTCATTTTTTGTGGTCGGGTCATCATCTTAAAGCTCTAGTTGCTCAAATATGCGATCTTGCTTTATTTCTATCCTTTCTTTATCCCTTTCTCCTTATACAGAGTGAATATACATTATGGAGGTTGAAGGTTTTCGTGAAAGATGCCCTTAAAGTTCAGGGAAGGAGTTCTGGAGGCATCCGCAGCAACAATAATGGTAACAATGTCAACAACAAGAACAACTCCAAAAGAAGAAGAGAGATGTGTGATGCTATTGTCAAGACTGCTGTTAAAAGGACTAAAAAGCTCTCTAATTTGTGATCGACCATCACATCATGTGGCTGAGTCTTGATGGGTGGTTGGACTTCATGTGATTTTTATTTATAGGGTGCCGATATACTAGAGAAACATACGTAGGTGCAGATTTCAAAACCAATGTGTCAATTTGTTCTTTCACTATAGCAGTTGTAATAGCCAAAATACAACCCTTTTGTTTTCTAGTTTCAGATGGGTGAAATCAATCGTGAGCAGAGGTCACCATAGTTCACAATAAATGGTTAAGGCTTAATTACTCCAATTCTTTAAATTAAGGCTTAATTACTCCATTGGTTCCTCGGAATTCCAAATTGGTCCTTAGGATATTTTTCGTCTCTTGTGGAATATTAATGTGCCAATACAACTTTTTACGTCGACTGAAGTTTGTATTTGAACATCAAACTCTTACGTGATTAGCGATGATATGTCTTAAACAATACCGGACTTTCACCTATCTATTCCTAATGATTAAAAATTAATTGGTACCTCCTATGCGTGACATAGTTGATCTATGTGAGACGTCTGATTTAAATGGCGACATATATTGGGTAACACTCATGAACTTTCTACTATTGAAAATGGACATGTATAGGTCTGATATTGTTTAGGATGTGTCGACGAAAATGGTTATATTGACACATAAATATTCTATATTGACTACTTTAGGATTCAAAATACTATAAAGATCAATTTGAGATTTCAAAATATTATATGAACCAATGGAATAATTAAGTCCAAAATTAACAATACTCAAAATTCTGCCGGGCGAATTCTTTCGAAGGTACAGATTTATAAGAATTAACCACCAGTTTTGTGAATTACAATTACGAACCCAAGAGTTTCATTTGATGGGAGGAGGAAAAAAAGAAGACAAAATCAAGGAAATAAGGCTCCCTTTCTGTTATGGTTAAGGCCAGGCAGGGCTTCAGAGAGTTTGTCCTTCCCCCCTTGTCTCAGGCACCCAGCGTCCTTCAAATAGTAGCTCAGGCGAGCACAAAAATCTGTACCAGCAAAACAGTCTTACATCACTCGGTGATACCAATCTAAATGATGACACAATTATACAGCCACCTATCCCATCAATTCTGCCGTGCCATGACTGTTCACGAGATCACTTGCACTCCATTGACCAGAACGCCCCTCAAATCGAACTACAAGAAGAAACTACATATAAAGCACATATCCCATTCAACCACAAAATATAAAAGTAAAACTCTGAAAAAAAAAACAGAGGAAGCTGTTGCGCTTATGTTATGTATACTACAAGCTGCCTAGAGCTATATCTCTGGCCTATTGATTAACCAGATGCACCAATTCTGCCACCACTGTATGAGGAGCTAAGTCATTGCATTTGCAATGCATTGGGTTGTTTTGCTTGTGTAAGCATCTGAACGACTTCTCTCATGGTGGGGCGCTCCACGCTTTGCTCTTGAATACATAACATTGCGACGAAGAAGGCCTGGATTGCTTCTTCAATCGGAACGTTACCCAATCGTTCATCCAGGATTTTCACCACTCGTTCTTTGCATGAGTGAGTTTGCATCTTGGTCCACTGAACAATGTCTAGTACCCCTTCCTCCCCAAAATTACCGACTGGCCTTCGCCCCGTTATGAGCTCCAGCAGCACCACCCCGAAGCTGTAGACATCGCTCTTCTCATCAACTTTCAATGTGTATGCGTACTCTGACATTGGAGGCACAGACCCAAAAAAAAGGGCATTAAATAGGGGTTTATTGCAAATTATTGAAAGTATAATATTTAGTAGCAAATTTTCTGTGGGCATAAAATTGTATACTTGAAAAGAAGGGTAAATGGGTCTGACCAATGTTGTGAGGTGTGACTGGAATCAGGAATTTCATGACTCACCTCACCTCACTGCCCTGTTTCCAGAGAAAGAAACAGGTTCAGCTCATCTCCCCAAGCAAAGTGACCTCCCAAGTAAAGTGACCAAGTGTTGGGTGAAAAAGAAAAGGTATTTTGTTGCGGTTAATGTCTGTATCCTATACACATGTTCTTTCTGGGGTCTTGGGAAAGTAAAGCTTAGATCCCAATCTGGATTCTTAAGCGGGTACTCTATTGATATATGTGCGTTGTGTTATGGCTTCTGCTTTGGGCTTTGGTCAATAATTTGCCTGAACGAACATGGGCTAATTGTGGTAAAGCGGTCGCCACAGCTGATGGCTTCAACTTTCAAGACATGCAAAGCTCAGAGCCCGATAGTGTCACTGTTGTTGGCAAGAGAAAAAGCAAAAGGAGAATTTTCCTGTGTTAGTGGAGCCTTTGCCCTTCTTGGAATGCACAGGATTCTGCTTTTACCTTGGTCCCAGGAAAAGAATATTTTATGGAGTCTGGGGTGGAGAAGTATATCCTGCTGATCTTGATCCTAAAATTGAAGGAAACGAATAAAAGCCCAATGAATCAATGCAACATCTCTTTTTCCTGGGACCCCGGGAGACCGACCCATTTCGCAAGTCAAAGACTAATTTGTGGGGCATGCTTTATTGTAAGTTCTCGACCTAAGCGATTAGATATCCTGCCCTAAAAGGTCTTGAGTAGTTCAATTTGGTCAAGGTTTGAATTATGTCTCAAACTGATCATGTATCTATGAAGTGTGGGAAAAAAGGAACAAAAGGAGTACCTGGAGCAATATAGCCGTAAGACCCGGCAATTGCAGACATGCACTCTGATGTTCCGGTGTCTTGTAAGTATTTAGCGAGGCCAAAATCTGCTACATGAGCTTCGAAATCGGCGTCAAGTAAAATGTTGTTGGACTTGACATCACGATGGACAATTAGAGGGGAACAATCATGGTGCAAGTAACAGAGTCCATTTGCTGCCTCAATGGCAATTTTCAGTCTAGTGTCCCACTTGAGATACCCACCTCTCTTCCCATGCAGAACTTCACCTAGACTTCCGTTTGGCATGTACTCGTAAACAAGCAAATTGGTCTCTTTATTTGAACAAAATGCCAGCAACCGCACGATATTCCTGTGACGAATTTTGCCCAGTGTACGTACTTCTGCAGAAAGACCGTTGTCGTGAGAAGATCCTTTGCTTATTCCCAACAGCTTCTTCACAGCGACTTGCTCCCCATTTGGCATGGTTCCTCCGTACACTACACCAGCTCCACCTCTTCCTATGATATTGTTGTCCTTAATACATTCTAGTATGTCTTCACTTCCAAACTCTAGCTTCTTGAATGCCGTGAGCTTCCACATGCTTGAATTCCTCCTAACCTTTCTGGTCTTTATGATTGCTAGGCTAACAAAAAGTAATGAGAATAATAAGAGTCCCAAAGCAAAAATAAGCTTAAATTTTCCGGGTACTTGAGATCTGCTGCTACTATGGTAGTGAGATTCTAGTGGTGAGCCGGATAGATAGTTGCACGGGATCAAGAAGGAGCCACACAGCTGAGGGTTACCGGCAAATGATGTAGAGTTGAAGACTGAATATTGCCCAGTTTCAGGTATTGGACCAGAGAAGTTATTGTATGAGAAATCCGCAGAAACTAAGCTCTTCATGAACCCAATTTCCTTAGGGAGGCTCTGGTTAAGGTGGTTCCATGAGATGTTGAGATAATTTAACATGTGAATTTGAGCAATTTGCCCTGGGATTGGACCTGAGAGCTGGTTGTGGCTTAAATCTACGTGAGTCAGCAAGAGACAATTACCAATCTCAGAAGGGACTCTACCTGAAAAGTTGTTTCTACTGAGATCCAAAGTTTGGACATTTTTCAACTGGCCTATGTTGGATGGTATTTCTCCAGTGAATCGGTTTCCATTTAGTAGAAGAATCTGCAAGCTGGGGAAATTTCCAATAGAAGTAGGAAGAGACCCAGACAATCGATTATTTAAAAGATTCAGCCAGGTCAGTTTTGAGGGTACCTTGCTTGTGTCCTGCGGAAGTGGGCCACTAATATAATTGTTATATAACTCAATGAGTAATAGCTCAGGCAAGTGAAGAAACCCATTTGGTATTGACCCACTCAAGTAATTATGCGCAATTCGGACTCTTTGGAGTGTGTTACATTGACCGAGATCATCAGGCAGAGGCCCAAAAAGAAAATTGTATTGTAAAATCAAGATCTTCAACTTCCTTCCAAAGCATAGAGATTTTGGTACCAATCCAGTGAGCTTGTTAGTAGACAAATCAAGCTCAATTAGTCTACCATTTTGACCAAGCTTGGGAGGAATGGCTCCAGTGAAGTTATTCTGCCACAACTTTAGGACTTCTAACTTGGGTAGCTCGGCGATGGCACGAGGGATCTCACCATGGAATTTGTTGATGAATAGGTTCAAGAGGGTAAGCTCATGGAGGCCTGAGAACTCAACCGGGATAGCTCCTGTCAACGCATTATTGGAAAGATCAAGAGTTTTCAGACTACTCAGATTCCCGAGTTGGGGAGGAATCCAACCACTGAACTGATTGATTTGCAAGAAAAGAGTGTCTAAGTTCCTTAGATTGCCCAACTCTGGAGGAATTAGACCCTCCAGGCCACAACTTGCCAGGTCTAGATGAAACAGATTGATCAGCTTACCCAACTCTGGTGGGATTCCACCATCAAATTCGTTGTAATAACCCAACAAAAGCTGCTTGAGATTAGTAAGATTACCAAGCTCACTGGGTATGAACCCACCCAATGAATTCCCCGCGAGTGAAAGATAATTGAGCTGCTTCATATCTCCATAGCTTGGAGGGATTTCCCCAGTGAAGAAATTCCCGCCAAAGTTTAAGTGCTGCAGCTTGGGCAGTTCAGTGACACCCAAAGGAAGTGAGTCATTGAAATTGTTGTTATAAACGTCTAGCACTACGAGCTCTTTCAACTGAGAGAACTCCCAGTTCAACTGCCCGCTGAATAAATTGTTGGATATGTTGAGTAGCTGAAGTCTTCCAAGCTTGTGAACGCTTGGCGGAAAAGAACCTGAGAAATTGTTACCAGAGACTGAAAGATTAACAAGGGCTCTAAGTTCTGTGATTTCAGGTGAGAGAGAGCCAGAGATGTTGGAATTAGATATGTCTAGCGAAACTACAAGTTTGTTCGTGCTGTTACAAAGAACGCCAGTCCAAGAACAGAGGGACAAGTAGTCTGCAACATTCCAGCTATTTAGAGAAGGATCGAAGGAGTCAAAAGCTTCTTTGAGAGAAACCAGGATTGAAGCTTGCCTCTCAAGGTATGGAGTATGTGAAGAAACAGGATGAAGAGATGAAAGGAACAGAAGTAACATAACACAGAGGAAAACGGGCCTCATATCAGAAGCAGCCATGGGAAGCTCTCTGCTTTTACAGGATGTGGGTTCGAGAGAAACCAATTCTGTTCATAGGATTGAAGGAAAGCAATTCCACATTTCATAGAGCTGTACTGAGCTTACACGAGTACAGACACAGCCCATACATGAACTCAGAGCCAGGGGAAAAGCGAGAGAAAGAGAGAGCTAATGAAGATAAACACTGAAACGCAAGAGCTTATGAATTGCAAAGCAAAGTGCTCTGTTATCAGCATCCAAGGTCGTGGTCCTTCCCCCTCCCTCAGAGAGATTGTATTTTAGTTTTATCTTTCACTTTATAAAAATAAAAAGCAAAAGCAATGTTTGCAAAAAGATAAATGTAACAACGGACCGTTTGCTCATACCAATATTCAGAATTCCCTAACTTTTGGAGCAAAATTACAATGGTGGCCCTGCCTTTCTTCCTTAATTATGGAACCTAAAATGGTCAGAGAATTCCGGTTTTGAATCTTCTGTATTTGAGGTTTTAAGCATCTATCCGTATCAGAAAATGTAAAGTAAATTAAGACTGGATGACACCAATGAACCTTGTCTCAGAAACTCCACACCTAGGAAGGAGTGGACGGAATCTCTACATTTTTTCAGGCCGTCCGCAAAACAAATAGTCTTGAAAAAGCAATTAGTCCTCAATCGAGCATAATAACAATTCTTGAACTTAACCACATGGAAAAGTGAAGCAGGGCAATCGATCATGACAACCACTGTTCTGAAATAATTTCTTCTGCATCAGCCATAATTGGTTTGTAGTATACTTTGCAAGAGCTTGTTTATTACAGAGCATGTACTTAATTGCTTGGCGAATGGCGTTCCACCTCCTTCCATGATTACGTATAGCTTGAGGTTTTACTGTTCTAAAATTTTGAAAATTTCTCTCCCCCTTCCCCTCTTGTGTTTTTTTTCCAATCTTTTTGCTTTACTTGTTGCTTACCATAATTGTTTGGGTCACTGGCTCCAATCACACCCTAATGATCATTATGACTTGTAACGTATATTTGGCATTGAGAGTGGGGAGGCTAATTAGCCAAGTTTTAAGTGGCATCCGGAGTCATGAGAGCTTTCAACTCGAGTCTTTAAAGTCCAATAATGAGGAACAGCCAAGAATGATATCAACTTAGGGCATGCAGATACACTCCACTATTCTGTCTTTTGAGGTGGAAAGCGAACACCTTGGGTCTAGGGGTCCATATCTCTTTGTTTGCATAGGAATACGTAGTGGTCGCCTAGAAGCCCTGCCCCTCCCACTTTAGAGTTTAGAACAACTGTGAAAAAAAAGCATCTTGCTTGGTTTTGGAGATTTTTGAGATTCGTCACTTTAATTTCTCTTTCTTTTGAATTAACCCCCATGAATATTTTCATGTTTTGACCTTTTTTGGCTGATCTATTAGGATCATTATGAGCAAAACATGCAAAAGACTTGGACTGTGCTTGATTTCAGTCATACTAACATCTTTTAGTCGTCGATACTTCCTAAGCATATTGTGTCGGTTTTTGGGGTCCTCCAGTCTTTTTTTTGCTTGAAAACAAGGCATCGAGGTTCCATTGTTGCTGCTTGAAAGCTTTCTGACACTGCTTTGAAAAATAATCAGAAGAGTGCTTTCCTTCAAGAGACCATAATAATGAACCCTGCTGCCGTGGACCCTTTGAGCATTGAAAGAGGTGAAATGATAGCCGAAATACTTGCGTGAGTACTTATAAGAACATAAGCACTCATTCATGTTCCGAAAATAGTACCTTTTAAGCCCATGTCGGGCTGAGTGTTTCCATTCCTCTAACCATCTGATGATGCTGTCTTAAGCGAGGACGATCCTTCATCATCAATGTCATCACCGCACTAGCTAGAATCTTCTCTGGGTTCCCTTTTAGCCATCTCATGATCTGGATCATTTGACCGAATAATGGCCAGTTCTCCACTCGGAAAATAATCAAACCTAATGTGTGAACACGAAACTCTGAACAGAAAAAAGAAAACCTCTAGATTTTGGATCGGGCCAATGTTGCTTTTGTTGGTTCAAGGAAGTTCTTTGAACCGACAATATATTTGTCTGGTGGAGAGATCACATCGCCATCTCTTTTACGATTACAGCATCGAACAAATTCGAGGAGTAATACTACCAGTGTGTGTGTGTCTGCAGGGACAGTACGTAGGCCAGCAAATGGAAAAATTAATGGCGCCGTGCTAGCTGAGGCGTAATGTGAAAGAATATTATCTTGCAAAAAGCAACATTAATTGCGGAGGAGTTCGCTTGAGTGCTACCAGCACTGCCGAGAAGGATATAATATTGGAAGGCTCCTGCTTCCATTTGTTCAAACCTGCAGCATGTGCGCACAATGGACTACAATGACCATAACACGATGAATGCATGCATGCTGCTTTATAGTAAGGAGAGTAATTAAGCACAGACAATGTATGCTGACTTGCTAAGAAACTTTTTAATCATGGTTTGACGTGTCATATTTCATCAGATAGAAGAAGCATGACGAATATTTTTCTTTTTCTTCTTTGCTGTTTATGATGCTTTATAAAAATATATTCCAAGATAAGTTGGGTATCCACTTGTGATTCATGGAGGTCGGAGGAACAAACAAAATTGCCTCTAATAAAAAAGATATCTATCTAGAGGATATTGAATCACCAGATTTCCCTCGAATCATTGATCACTTCTTTATTAAAGTGGCTTTGACATTTCCTTTACTTTAATTAACAAACCAATGTGCAACCTTTAAAGTGCAAAGTGAAATGTGATGCTATACCAAAGATGTTACATCGAAGATTGGGGTGTGCCCAACTGGATCCGGCCCCCAATAATGTGGATTCCGAAGCTTCAACATTTGATATGCTTTGTTATTGGCTCTACCTCCAGCCTCTTCATATTCCGTATCCTGCTGCTTAAGTTCATCTGATCAGTATCTGGTGTCCCTTTGATCAAGCCTTCTATCTGCTTATTTTCTCCTTTCGACGTGATTTTTGACCTACCATTAGAGAGGAGATGATAGGTACAATTCATATATATCTTTCGATCGGGTGCACATGACGTCCAGTACTTTCTTCTATGGCCGTGGAGCTGATTATTGTAGGCATGTCATTGATTGATAATTACCATAAATGCCTTGCTTTGAGGTCACTGGGTCATATAAAATAATCGTTGAGAACCAGAGATCAGAAATGAAGCAACAAACCCAGGGGCCAGGATCCATTTGGCGTAGCGTTTGTGAGGCAGAAGTAAAAAACACTGCAGTCATCAACTGTTTGGCCCTGATGTTTAAGAGATCATCCAAACTCCTGCTGCACAGGGAACTGTTAGCAGTGCCGGACAATAAGACGATCGATGACAGTACTGTCACTGTCAGGAGTACTTCTTCTGATCCTTCTACGTACGTGTATACACACCCATATGCTGATAGGCCCATCCCTACCATGAGACGAATGCAGTCACTGCCTACGACAAAGAAGGTGATACAGAGGAAAGCTAAATCTTAGCAATTCTCGCGATAAAATAAATCTTAAGAGGAAGATGATATAATATCTTATAGTGTTTTGAATGTCGGCAAGATTCCTGTCAAATTTAAGTTGGGTTGTATTTTTGAATTAGTGTTGTTTAAAGTGTTCAAGAGGATAAGAGTCTTCTAATTTGAAAAGAGATTAGGATATCTTTCAAAAAGATAAGAGGCTTTCAAATTTGAAAGAAGATGAGAATATCTTTGAAGAGGTTTGTTGAAGAAGATAAGGTTAAAGAGTGTTTAAAATTTGAAGAAGTTCAAATTCACGGAGCAGTATCCATTCCTAAAATCTCTCCGAGTTATCTCCGGAATCATTTCGCCCTACCTAAATTACTGCATTTTTATACAGTGTATTTCGCCCAAGCTTCGCCCTATAAAACTCTTTACCCAAGTTGTTTCCCTCCTTCCTTTGCGTCTTATGCTTGAGAGAAATATTCTTTGAGACCTTTGCACGTAAAGTATTTATTATTTCTCTCTCCTACATCAATCACCTTAATCACCATTGAAATCAACCTCCTGTGAGAAGTCTTCAGAGAGCTTAAGGATATTGGCAGCCAGAGTTACTGGTGTTGAAGAGATTTACAAGAAAAACCTCAAAAGGCTGAGGGTTAACTGCAAGGGAGCGGGTCTAGGTTGGATTAACTAGATTATTACTTCGGGGTTATCAGAGTCAAGCAACTTGATATTGCCCGTGTCTGAGTCACCGGAGTGATTTTTTCCTTTGATAAGGTTTTTCACTTTGTCATCAAATTTATTGTCTTGGCGTGTGATTGATATATTATTTTAATATTCCACTGCATATTTGTTTATTGTACTTTTCACATCTATATCAGACTCTTTTAGAATTTGTTCTAAATTTATCTATTCATAGAAAAAGAACGTATCAACACCTATTCATTCCGATCTAATGCAATCCCGACTTTATGGTGAAGATGATTATGATAATTCTTCGTGTCTAGCTGTCCTTCACATATTTTATGTTGGAGCTTAGTTTAAGAACCATCCTTCAGCTCCAATCTACTGGGTACTGTACATAATAGCTCCACGAAACGAGTATCACCAAAGAGGACGTGTCTGAGTAATAACTTGATTGGATAGCTGCACAACAACAAAAAGAAAGTGAAGAGGAGAGTAGAGTGATCTTTGCAATGTTGTTCTCATCTGATCGCAATAAATTACAAAGCTTAATTGGCATGTAGCATTTTTTTCTCAGAAATTTAATTATAATAAAAATTAAGGAACGTCACAATACAAATGTCTTGAGGTAGACAAAAAGCAGATAAATTTCCCGAAGAACCCCGGGTAGAAGCCCATTTGGCAAACAAAGGAGCACATTGATTCCTCCTATTGAAGGGATCCATTGAAGCGAACAAGATGGCTGAAGAGCAACATCGGTGTAACATATATAATTGACTGTCAGAACTGCTCAATAATACTTAGTAAGTATTATAGTTTTCCTTTTTAAGACTCCACTGCCTTTAAAAAAATAATAATCAAGACCATTTTAATTTAAAAGCAAGAAAGATTACAGGTTAGAGCTTACAACAGAAATTTCTATAAAGGTCAACAACAAGTCTAAGAGGTCTTAGCCCAAAAGAGAGTGTTAATGTTATTGACAGATTCTGTTTCAAATTTGAGTTGTAATTTGAATTATTTAGATAATGGTTTATTTAAGTGTTCAAGATAACTCCTAAAATAATTATGATTGAAAAACATTTGAATCAAGAAGATAAAGATGAAGTGCGTTTGAATTTTGAAAGAGGAGTTCAACTTCGCGAAGTGTGATCTGTTCCTAAAATTTCTCAAGTATATCTCCGAAATAGGATCTTTGCCTGAGCTTCGCCTTATCTTGACTCGAGCGAAATTGACAATATTCTTTACAATGTGTTTCGCCTTAGCTTCGCCCTATTATGGCTCGAGTGAAATTGCCACTTTTTCATACACTGTGTTTCGCCCTAGCTTGGCTCGAGCGAAAATCTTCGATTTCAAATTTCCTTATGTTTTCTATTTAAACAGTGAGAAAAACGTCTAAGAGGCTTACTCAAGTTATTTCCTTCCTTCCTTGACGTCTAATGCTTGAGAGAAATATTCTTTGAGACCTTTGCACCTAAAGTGTTTATATTTTCTCTCTCCTACATCAATCACCTTAATCACTATTGAAATCAACCTCATGTGAGAAACCTTCAGATAGCTTAAGGAGATTGACAGACGGAGTTACCGGTGTTGAAGAGATTTACAAGAAGAACCTTAAAAGGTTGTTGGTTAACCCTAGGGTTTAAACTGAATTTTCAATTGGTATCAGAGCCTAATCTCGTTCCTTGACCCTACGTCTAGATGTATCAAAGTCAATCTTTGTCCGTGCTTATTGGAAAGTTCATATGAGAGCTTTTCTAAAATCAATGAATGAACATGTTTGGATTTCTTGTAGTAAAGGATGGAAAATTTCATCCACTGATGATGTTCCCAAAGACGCTAGCACTTGGTCCAAAGAAGAGGGAAGTGAAAGTAATTTTAATAGTAAAAGGCTAAATACTATATTTATGGCTATTTCTCCTAAAGAATTTAAATGTATTTCTATGTGTGAAATAGCTCATGGTGCTTGAAATATTTTGGAGACGACACATGAAGGTACAGATACAATGAAGAGTTCAAAACTTCAAATGTTGACGACAAAATTCGAAGAAATCCGCATGAAGGATGCTGAGAAGTTTGATGAATTTTACGCAAAATTGAATGATATTGCAAATTCATCGTTTATGTTAGGTGAAAGAATTCCAGAATATATAGTTGTGAGAAAAGTCATGAGATCTCTTCCTGGAAGATTCAGAGCTAAAGTTACCACCATAAAGGAAAGCAGACATCTTTTCATAGTCAAGATTGAAGAACTTGTCGGATCTTTACAAACTTATGACGTTAACTTAACCGAAAAAGAACAAGTCAATTGCATTTAAATCCAGTAAAGAGGAAGCAATCTCTGAGGATGATGATGAAACATTAGATGATGAGCAGTTTGATCTTTTTGTTAAACATTTTCAGAAAATTGTTCAAATCCTAGGGTATTAAAGGAAAATTCAACAAGGGTGTTGAAAAGCCTCGAGGGAGATCCACCAGTTATAAAAAAGAGATAGGAGACAAGCTTCAGTGTTTTGATTGACAAGGATTTGGACACGTTCGGCCAGAGTGTCCAAATTATCTTAAGTCCAAGGGAAAAACTATGAATGCAACGCTGAGTGATGATGAATCAAGTTCAAATTGTGATATGGAATCTTTCTCATTTGACGAAAAGATAAATTTTGAGTCTTTTGTATCTTTTATTGACAGTTGTGATTTGCAGGAGAAATCAGAGAATGAGTTTGAGGCTGAAGAAAGCTTACAAGAGGCTTATAACCAGTTATTTACGAAAAGCCTAAAACTGCACAAGGTAAACAAGGCAACCCTTGCGAATTTTCACGAGGTTCAGCTTGAGAAGAACAATCTCATTACTGAACTTGAGGAAGTAAAAAAGAAGAATACATCACTTGAGGATGAGGTCAAGAATGTGAGAAGTGAATTGAAAAAATTCAATGCACAATTACAACAATTCTCCTGTGGAACAAAGAAACTTGATCTCATATTGAATCTTAGAGTTCCTGCTGGAAATAGAAAATAATTGGGCTTTGACGAGTCAAATATTGCTTCATCCTCAAAGACAGTGTTCGTTTCTGCATGTGTGCCAATTAAGCAAGCAAAGTTTATTCCTACTCAGAAAAAGGTAAGTAAAGATAAGCAACTCATGATTTCAAAGTCTATGAATACTCATTCTCATGTTATTTCATCAAGAGAACACTCTCCGCGTAGCTTTGTTCCTATTTGTCATTTTTGTTGTAATATAGGGCATATTAGACATAACTGTTTTAATTTGAGAACACATGAGCACACACATGCTAACCCTTTTGTAGCACTGAACATATGGATCTTGTGAATCAAGTCAGAACTATTACTGAGCATACAAAGCTAATTAATGAAAAACTAGAGTACCTGACTAAACGTACTTTCACCAAGAAGATTTGGGTGAAAAAGATGAAAATCCATTAGCTGAGAAGAAAGCTATTGATATGTGTTATACTGCATGAGTATTTTTGTTCTTGCATGCATTAGAGGAGATTGCATTTATTTTTATTTTCATATTTGTCATGATTTATGGAATTTTGTTTAATCTGTTATTTTTTTAAAATGTGCTTTTGTGTGTGTTTTGTTAGCACATTAGCCTAATTGACATTGTTTTGATTCTCATGCATATATTTCTTAATATTTGATCAACTTGTCTCTAGATTGATATAAAATTTGATAGTAATGCCTCATATCTCTCCATGGTGTTAGCCAAAATGATCTTTAATTGTCTTTTGGTACAATCAATCACAATGCACATTATTTATAATTGAATTACACTTGGTCACATGTGTGAGATGTGGGGGGAAATCACAAGTGTTTAGGTTCATTTACTTTAGTTTGAACTAACCCATAACTAGATGAACTTATTTTTAGTCCCTCAAGAAAAGAAATTATCAAAAGAAAAATAGTACTAAAAAGAGTAAATCATTCTCAATAATAATAATAATAAGGGGTAAACTCATAGTTAGCCCCATATCTTTGGGGCAAAATCAAGTTACGACCCTTATTTTTCAAACCAACAATTTGATATCCCTATGTTTCAAAATCAATCAATCATCGCCCCCCGTTTAAATTTACCATCAAATGAGACGGTTTTTCGTGCACGTGCATCTCACGTGCCTCTATTCCATTTGAAATGACCAAAATTCCCTCAGTGAGTGTGAGATAAATCTTCAACCCTCTCCTTCGAAATCATGAGACGCGCGTGCACGATCCTCGTTCCTTCCTCCAAAGCATCTGCCTCTGTAATCTGCAGCATCAACCCCACCACGTCCACCAGCTTCCTCTGTAAGAATCGCGGCTCGCTCCCTGCCAGCTCGATCAACAGCTCAAACGCCTCATGGGTTGTTGCTTCATTACCTTTGTTTAGGAACTAGGTCAACGTCGTCATCATTGCTGGCAGCAGGTCCTAGAACCAATCCTTATCTGCGGAATTAGATAGATACTGGATGAAATTAATAAGAACAGAAAGGTTGCCATGGCAAGTCCATCACTATTGACAACGAATTTCTTCAAGTTTACGCCGTCTAAGAAGGAAAAACGCTGAAGGCTTGCCTGGATGTATCCGACTGCTTTTAAAAACTGAGCAGAAGGCTTGTAATGCCATCAAGAGCATGAGGCAAATGCAGCAAGCGCTAAGAGAAACTGCCAGGAGTCAAACACGTAAAGCTTCAAGAATTAGAGTCAAACACGTAGACCTCCAAAGCACCGGTCCAGATTTGAAAAAGCAAATCTAACGGAATTCCCCAACAAGCTTGTCTGTCATTTTGTTGTTGGATTGCCAATCTCTCTGTTCTGAAATTCGTAACCTCCGAATGTTAACAATGTGTCTGAGACCCTATTCAGTTTCAACCTTTTCTCTCTCACCCATGTTAGCGGATATTAGTCATGGTACTAGGAGCCCGTTTGTGTTCTCTACTGACCTGTCATCTTCTTCTACCTTGAACTCTGCTTTCTCTTCGACTACTTCTCTTACTTTCAGGCAAGGAAGACTCCACAAGGTTGTTGTGTTTGCATTAGACGAGATAGTGGGTGCACCGGTACCCTTTCTCCCTAAGCCCTCAGGACTCAGGTTATCTTCTTGCATATATTCCTTATTTTCCCTCTTCATCTCCCAGAGCCCTCAGATTCTCCTAAGGACTCTACTGAGGCTCTGTTCTACTGCATTTTTGTTTTCGTTAGTTTTAAGTCTTGTTTTCCTTTCGCGTTTGTAGTTTTCTTTTTCCTTAGTTGTATTAGTTTTTACTTTTGTTTTAGTTTAATGTTTATCAGTTTTAGTTTCGTTGCTTTCTTGATTATAAAAGTAGAGAGCAATGCCTTGTAACTCAATTGTCATAATTATCATAGAAAAGTGCTTTAGAATAGTTATGTGTGGATGTCATTGCTTTGTAGAGGACTCATAGATCCTGTTATTGGCAGAGAAGCCGAACTTCATGGCCAGAGTATGGTTAAGCAAAAAACATATACACCCAGATTAAGTATGGCAAAAAATGATTAAGCAAAAAACAGAGACTGAAAAAGAGGGATAAAAGAGGATGGTTTTGTGTAGTAGGTCACGAGAAGGAACAGATACATATGAGCTTTATTTTCCTTTTTTTTAGGTGCAACAAAACTGAAAGCTTAAACAAAACATTACAGAAGGAATCCATATGCAACTCAAAGACAACTCAACTCTTATCTTCATGGATCCGTACGAGCTTCTATTGTTAACAAATGTATCATAAAAGTTATAACAAGAGCTCCTATTAATCAATCTATAGACCGAGGTTGAGAACGTTAAGCTTCTACTAAATAGGGTTTTGAAAAATGGTGATAGCGTTTCCGCAAATCCTATACAGAGAGAAAAACACGGAGCTAGAGTTGCATGCATGAGAGTAAGTAAATGGAAGAAATAAATGGACTTGTCAAGGAGAGGATTGGCCTCGGGAACAGAGAGGGAGTCGATCTTAATGAGGACGAGGAGTAAAAACGTGCGAGGACAGTCTGATCATTCACCAATTACTTTTCAAGGGCATTCTGGTCATTTCATGAAAAATCGTCTCATTTGAAGGTGAATTTAAACAGGAGGAGAGGATTGAGTGATTTTGAAACATAGGGGTATCAAATTGTCGGTTTGGAAAATAAGGGTCGTAACTTGATTTTGCCCCAAAGATATGAGGCTAACTATGAGTTTACCCCTAATAATAAAGAACAGAGCAAAACAAAACAAAGAAGAAGAAAAAGCAAAATAGCTTAC
Organism: Myrica gale; assembly: GCA_963930655.1. Classification (NCBI taxonomy): domain Eukaryota; kingdom Viridiplantae; phylum Streptophyta; class Magnoliopsida; order Fagales; family Myricaceae; genus Myrica; species Myrica gale. Next base: position 10,676,835 of record OZ005603.1, on the reverse strand, counting down.
AAGTTTAGGGGAGCAACACTATAATTTGTCAGGTCCTAATAACATTGTCTTTGACTTTGACTTTTTGGCTTTTGTTCCCTCTCACAACTGGTTTCATTTGTTAGCCTTAATCTTATTTACAAATTTAGGCTTTAAGTCTCTTAGATTATGTTTGGTTAATCACACACATTTATTTTTTCATAATTTTTTGATTAAAGCTTTAAAACCAAATAGAGATGTGTGGCATGAAATCGATAATTATGGATACTCGTGTATATAAGGTGTTTTTATTTTGCCTTACATTCTATTGAAAGTTCACCTATATGTCTCTAAGTCCATTGATTTTGACTTATATTGCCATAGTTCTTCGTTTGACTATTATCTTCTTTTTTTTCTTGGTCGTTTGACTATTATCTTTAATTGTTCTGAGATCACGATTTCTCTTTGATCATTCGTGCCAAAAGGGAGAGAATTGATTAAGGGGGAGTAAATACTCTCTGATTCTATTATATTTCACTATTTCAATGCATTCTTTGTTTGTTTCTCATACTTTTCATTTGGTTGTTTGAGAATTATTGTTTTAGGAAATAGGTTTACTCTCAAAGACTCTTGAACACTTGAGTCTAGTTTTTAAGATTAAGTAAAAAATTGTAAACATGTTCTTGTCTTGGTGATTGGCAAGGGTCTTTATCAATTTTTTCTTTTCCTATCTTGATGTATAGGTTTCTTCATGAAATTGTCAAAGGGGGAGTTTGTTAATGTTATTAACAGATTCCGTTTCAAATTTGAGTTATTTAGAAAATGGTTTGTCTAAGTGTTTAAGATGTCTCCTAAAAAGATTATGATTGAAAAACATTTGAATGATGAAGGTAAAGATGAAAGACATTCGAATTTTGAAAGAGGAGTTCAACTTTGCGAAGTGTAATCTGTTCCAAAAATTTCTCAAGTGTGTCTCCGAAATAGGATCTTCGCCCTAGCTTGGCTCGAGCGAAATTGTCAATATTCTTTACAGTGTGTTTCGCCTTAGCTTCGCCCTCTTCTGGCTCTAGCGAAATTGCCACTTTTTCATACAGTATATTTCGCCCTAGCTTGGCTTGAGCGAAAATCCTTGATTTCAAATTTCCTTATCATTTTCTATTTAAACCGTGAGAAAAACGTCCAAGAGGCTTACCCAAATTATTTCCTTTCTTCTTTGACATCTTATGCTTGATAGAAATATTCTTTGAGACCTTTGCACCTAAAGTGTTTATATTTTCTCTCTCCTACATCAATCACCTTAATCACCATTGAAACCAACCTCTTGTGAGAAGCCTTCAGAGAGCTTAAGGAGATTGACAGCCGGAGTTACCGACGTTGAAGAGATTTACAAGAAGAACCTCAGAAGGCTCCTGGTTAATCGCAAGTGAGCAGGTCTAGATTGGATCAGCTAGATTATTATTTCGGGGTTATCAGAGTCAAGCAACTGAATGTTACCCGTGTCTGAATCACCGGTGTAAAGTTTATCTTCTAGTGAATTTTTGGTGGCTGCTAACCCGAAGTAGTTTTTTCCTTTGATAAGGTTTTCCACTTTGTCATCAAATTTCTTGTATTGGCGTGTGATTGATTTATTATTTTTCATTGATATTTATTTTAATATCCCACTGCATATTTGTTGATTGTTAAATACTTTTCACATCTAGATGAGACACTTTTAACACTTCTTCTAAATTTTTTTATTCATAGAAAAAGAAAGTACCAACACCTATTCACCCCTCTAGGTGTTCTTTAGGGTATAAACCGATTTTTCAAAGGACATGTCACACAAGGTCCTCAAAGGGTGAGCGCGAATGCCTACGAAAAGCGAGCAAGCTCGCGAAGAGTGCACTTGGAGGAGCACGAAAGCAGGCAAGCCTGCGGTTAGAGGGCTTAAAATCCCATGAACAATAACAACCACCGCACAAGGTGGTGGCGACTACCGTTGGAGGAAGGACAGACGTAGCGTCGATCCAGCTCCCTTTGAACAATCTTGAATGCAAACCCTAATTTTTCATACAAAAAATAAATAAACAAAAATTTCTGGAAATACCCATAAACGGTGGAAAGCGATAAACATAAGCTTTAACAGTGGATACCTGACAAAATCACCAAAGGAAAGAAAATAGTCCTGTAGCTGGTGGAGGGCATCGACAGGGGGCAAGAATGAGTGTAGGAGGATTGTATGAGGCGTCAGCAGGAACTAGGGACGACATAGTAGCGATAGAAGGTGAAAACACGAGTGGGAGAGAGTGTGCCAACGAGGCTCCGTGTCTGGGAGTGGTTGGCAGATAGATCAACGAGAGAAGAGTCCAATGGAGAGGTCGTGGCCATCAAAGAGCACCTAAAATGGAAGAAGAAGACAAAACACAAAAATATTCGGTAGTTACACCACCTAAATGGCCGAAAACTAGTTAGAGGGAGGCAAAGCTCCCCCAGCCACCCATGGGAGAGCAAGAGAAAAGGGGTTATGTAGGCTTGTATTAATAATTCCTACTAAACAATGTAGGCCCGATATTCTCTCCCTCTATCTCTTCTTAGAGTTCAAGTTCAAGAGATTCTCCCTCTTAACGCCCACCAATCTCACATTGTAGCCACATCTGTATTTTGATTTCAAAAGAACTAGTCAATATTGCTCTTGAACATCCTTGAATTTTTATAGAACTAGTAAGGTTCCAATTTGAGACTTGGTCTTTATAGAACTCATCTTTAATTTCTTCTCTTCTTCCACTCCGTGAAACATTCGCATGTGTGTAACTTTCCGAATTTATAAGGAAATTGTATCAAGAGCTTCTTGAGATTTTCAAAATGAAAACAAACACGGACATATAATAGAATTGACAGAGCCAAATTCAAGGTTCGGCTAACCTCCACAAAGAAAATATGGAAAATGCATAGACTGATTCTTTGATGCCTCTCTTGAGAGCAATCGAGAGTTTATGACCCCTGCCAAGAAAAAAAGAAAAGAAAAGAAAAGAGAGAGTTTATGACCCATATGATGGAATCCTAATTGATTTCTGGGATTCCCGGAAATCTTAACCACTAGCGGGCTAAACTAATCAGAAGTCCAAACTTGACCCACTAACGAAATTAAACATGTCCAATACATAAAAGGAATTATAAAGGTGAAAGCCTGACAGAGGCCCAACCCTAGCCCAAGGCCTTGCAATCCAACCCGCTTCTTCCACCTAAAGAGCACATGAACCTCCCCTCCACCTAAAGAGCATGTGTACGTGTTGTTTGCGTCTCAAATTTTTTTTATCAAAATGAAAATAAAAATAAAAATTTCACTTTTTTATTTTATTTTATTTTTACCTATTTTCATACAATAAAGCCAAACCACACTGGAACCAGAACAGCTGTTCCTCTTCTCAACCCTTCCACCATCTTCTGCAATCTATACCTATATTCTTGGCAACCCGTGACAGTGTATGAGAGAGAGAATGAAGCAGGTATCGAAGGACCCATTCGAAGCGGCGTTTGAGGAGGAAGAGGATGAGTCCCCTGCTGTCGCCGCCGTTGATGCCCAACAACAAGACGACGACGACGATTACGACGAAGATGGGATTGATATTCAATCCTCTGCTGCTGACCCTTCGACTTCTACAGCCGCACCAACATCGACCCCTAGAATAGCGGCAGTCTCTGTCGCCAAATCTAATGCGAAGAACAAAGACGATGATCAAGAGGAGGAAGAGGAGGACAACATGGATGTCGAGCTCTCCAAGTTACCCTCCGCTGCCGACCCTGCTAAGATGGCCAAGATGCAGTATGCTCTTCTTTTTCCTCGTATTATTGCGCAGTCATTTACTAGTACACTCGGTTACTTGTGCTTTCGTGGGAAAAATCCAATTTTGTCCACCCCTTTACCATCTACTCGTAAAGTCTCTTATCTTTCTCTCTGGGAATTGAGAAATTACATTGTAACCAAGCACAAAGATTGGTCGCTTGCACGTTTTGGCCTGCGTTTACGAAAATGTGATCACCTGGTAAGATTTTGGTCAACAATAGTGGTTGTTTCCAAATTGAGTTCAGGAGGTACTAATTGACGTTCTGGTTATGACCCCACTTTAGACGAAAACCACATTTCTTTATGTTCTTCAGTTTAAAGCTTGCTGTTTTTTTTTTGTGCCTCTGATAAAAGACTGGGGTAACTAGACTTGAACGAATTCCTGCATCAAACTAACCTCTTTTAGCTTGCCTTCTCTTGAACGTACTGTAATACGCATCGGTGTCTCATATAAAAAATTATATGGTTAGATATGTCCTCTAAACTGACATCTTGATAACTTCTCCAGGGCTATTTTGACGCAATTCACAGAGGAACAGATGAGTAGGTATGAGTCCTTCAGGAGAGCTGGATTTCAGAAATCTAACATGAAAAGGGTAATGCTTCTTTATTGATTGTTGTTTACACCTCTCTACTTTCCTTGTGATTGACTTCTTCTTTTTTTTTTTGGGTTGGGGGGGGATTTGAAAAAAAGTTACATATTGCAAAAGACGGGCTCTTACTTCTGCTACATGGATGGCTTTTTTTTCTTAGATTTTGTCAAAAGATACGTTTGGTCTCATGCTGTATTTTGAGCTTTACTATGATCAACTGCTGAGTGCTTCTGGTGCAGTGTTGTAAAGAGACATCATATTCGTTTTTGTGTCTGCACTGAAGCTTCTTGTTGTTTGAATATTTTTCCTGCGTTGTGGATGCAGTTGCTAGCAAGCATCACTGGAACCCAGAAAATTTCTGTGCCAATGACGATTGTAGTATCAGGGATAGCAAAAATGTTTGTTGGCGAACTTATTGAAACAGGTATTCGTACAGTCCAACTCTGAGTTTGATTGAGAACTCAAAATGGGACTACAGTACTGCTTCCTTTACCATAAAAAATGACCGGACAACAAAAAGACATATGGCATTGCATGAGATGCTTTCTCGATCAAGTATATTAAAACACTAGTGCATGGTGAAGTTCAAAGATCTGTCTCTTCTGAAATTTAGCAGCTAATCATTAAGTAACAAGACCCTTTACTTGCAGCTAGAATGGTTATGACGGAGAGGAAAGAATCTGGGCCAATCAGGCCTTGCCACATTAGAGAAGCATATAGAAGATTAAAACTTGAAGGCAAGATACCAAAAAGATCAGTTCCGAGACTCTTTCGGTAGATTGGCTAGGTACAATATTTGTGGCAGATTGCGCAGGTATTCGTGACCATTCTTGTTCTGAAATTTGGAATTTTGTGTCTTGTGTTTGGTGTTTCTCATATTTTTTTGTCCTCTATATGTTACGCTAATAGATTAAGAATGCAAAACCAGAGACAAATCTATGAAATTAGAACATTAAGCCTAGCTTTTGTTATCCAATTAAGTTTTTAGTAGATAGGCTGGAATTTTACCTAACCTCTAAGGTGGGCTTGATTGTTTAAACGTTCCATATGCAGAGAAAACTGGATACTGCTAGGCCACAAGGCCTTTATGGACAGGCAGCTATTCTTGGTCTAGCATTTTAGTTTTGACAGATGCTGTGATTACTCTACACTAACCATAAAAAAAGGGATACAGGATTATGTAGTTGCAGCTGACCGTTGTGTGTGGTTTTTTAGTAAGAAACAAACACAGAAGCAAGACTGCTCAGGAGACAAAATACAGAAGCAAGCCTGAATCATAGAGACAATTCAATAGGGAGAAACATACTTATCAAAAAAATTCTATAGGGATAAACATGATAAATGCTTCAAGAAAGGTGAATGTGTATACCAATGAAAAGGATGATTTTTTTTCCGTCTTTCTACTGAAGGGAGTGAGATTAAAAGAGTGTGCCTGGGGGCACAAATATTTTAAACTTGCAGCCACATGTGATGTGGATACTCCCAGCTATAGTGGGACACTTCATTGTTCAGATATTTATCTCTATAACTTATATCTTATTTATTGGTTTCATCATTGAGACATTTTCTATGCCTTGTTCTTATTCTTAAATGAGAATAAGCATAACATGTATATAAATAATCGAATCTGTGTCATGGTATCCAACATTTTCAGGAATTGCTTGATGTCACTTGACCCTTTTGGAAGGTGTAAGATCACTGGTGCTTTCTGATGTAGGATATTCAGTTCCGAATAGGGGTTTCCTACCATCAATATAGGTGGACCAAAAGATTCTGGATATTAGGGTTTGACGGACTATTATGGAAATAATGAAACCTTGGAGCTTTACCAAGGCTTCGTACAAGTCTTACCTAGAAGAATTTTTTATGCAGACCCACCATTAAGAGAAAGAAATTCAGGGAAATTTCGTGAATCAAGTTTACCTGATGAAAGAGTCAGGACAATATATATAGCCTTGTATTTGAAATGTGGTATAAGAGCTTGAACTCCAAATATAAGTAGTGCAAACACTAAAAACTAAGCAGACCACGTATCAAGGTGGGATCCCTGGATGTAGTGGCCGATATATCACTGATCAAAGACCAGATTTTGGAGAGATTCTTAGAAACCAAATTACATATGAAGGTTCATTATAAGATACTGACTTCAAATGAAATTCAAATATCAAATAACACAGATAGTGTCTAGAATAGCCAGTGTGAGGGCTCTCATGGAAAGTAAACTTGATTGTAATTAGTCCTGTGTCTCCTTCAATGCTCATCTAGTTTGATCTTGATGGAGATACGCGCACGAGAGTGTGGCAAATTGAAATCATTGAATAGTCAAAGCTTCATAGGGATCTTAAGGCATGGATATAGCATTTTCTATTTTCTGTATATGCATTGTGTATCCATTGTTGGAAGCTTATAATGATCTTCCTGGTTTACTGCCCACAAATGTGACATTTACTTGATAAAGGATGGTATAAAATAACCACCCCTGTATTGGACGGAGAACTCTTCTTCCCCGTCTGATATTTGAGGATACTTAATGCGATACTTCAGAAAGCAATGATCCGGAACACAGGAATTTCCACCTTTGGTCCTTTCTGGAACAGAAAAAAGCAAAGCAGTTTTGTTCCATGGTGTCCTTTTAAAGATACCATAACTTATCCATAGAACTTATGTTCCATATATTAGAGGGTGTACGGCTGTTTCTCATTTGGATTTGACGTATTAGGCTTTTTGTACTTGATGGATTTTAGTTTTATTTCGACCCCAAAGTTCTGTCTCTTATGATCTTCCTTTCTGTTTTGATCGGTGACAATCATAAAGATTGCTGACCCATTGCATTCTAAGCTGATCTCGCCGCTCAGATGATAACATATCCTTTCAAGTCTTTCCTATATTCTTACAAAACTCTCCTATAAGTTATCTTTTTATTTTGTTGAAAATTTTGGGGTAACAAATGACTGGATTGCTTTATGTGACTTTTGTTTTCTGTTTTTGATATCTGCTTGCCAACATATAATTCGGCCAATTAAACTACAGATTCGGGAGGCAGCTCATAGTTGTATAAATCAGAGGCCTGAACCTGCACTTGATCAGAGTTCGAACCATCTCCCTTCCAGGAATGCATACCCCGCAAAGGTCATATTGGCAGTCTCCTATTCACTTTTTGCTTCAGTGTTTGCATTAAAGCCAAAGCTAAAAATGCTAAACAGCCATTGTTCGATAGCAGTAATCCAGGTGAATCTAGGAGTAGAATTTTGTTTTTTCCCTGGGAAGTCATGATGCTTGATTAATTAATTTAATATTATAGTGTTTATTGCCCACGGATGCCATAATAGTGGTGTATGTCATTGTGACGTTTTTTTTTTGGTTGGTCTGTTTCGCTCTGCCTTTTTTTTTTTTTTGTCTTGGTTAAGTGGGATGGGTGCCATAAAAGCCCCATATTTATTGGAAGCGTGATACTGGTGTTGTTACTTGAAAAATGCGACTTCCTATCATGCCCCGTAGCTTCTGCGGCACTTGATATCGCGATTTCTGGACTGTTCAACTCGTGAATAGTAAAGTACTTCAGAACTTGAGCCAACTCCACTGTAAGGCAACCCACTTGCACCCAGGACAAAGAGATTCCAGGAATTGCTATATTTTAACTTGTAAAAGAGTTGCCACGACATTGACACAGGAAAGACGATGAATATATATGTCTATACACAACCATTGTGTCCCCTTGAGCTTAGCTCAGCGGTTTGGGACCTCCAATTACTTGACAAACTGTATTAATGCTGTGTTTGAGAAGTAAAATTTTAGATATTGGGGTTGATGAAAAAGTAAGAAGAGTGAAAAAAGTTGGTAAAAAGTAAAAAAAGTATATGATAACTAAAATTTTTTACGCAGACAGAGCTTAAGAGTGTTCGTTTACAAAGAATCCTCAGGATTCTACAACCAAACATCATTTTTCACACCACATAAATATAACTACAACACGCATACCAATAAAGTTAACATCACATAAAAATTCTCAAAACACAAAAAATCCTCACAATACACATTAACCGAACATCCCCTAAAAATAATATTTGATTGGAGAAATGTGAAGATTCAAAAATATCTTGAGATTTTTTTAACCGAACGTGTCCTTGATAAAAGTGCTCGATCATATTTCATAACAAAATTAAAATGACATGCTCTAAAAATAAAATCGATCAATTTTAAACTAAACAATAAAGCCCCTAACACAGTCACTACAGCTACATTAGAAAGCCCCTCCCACATGTATGTAAAATTGCCTCCCCAACCCCAATTGATCAGAGGGTTGGCCCAAAGAAACGCCTTTTACAAGACAGTATCGTCCATTTTATGGTCTTTTTTTAAAAAAAAAAAACAGCTAACTCAAAATTTCTCCGGTTATTTCCTTCACAATCGCTCGATTTCTTTTCCACTGGAAACTTTCTGCCTTCGATTTGGATTTACAGGAAATCTATAAATATTGGCTCAACTATTGCCGCTACCCTAAATTTGATTCCTCCAATATTAGGAAAACTACATTATACCCCCCTTTTAAGTTAGCAACTCACTTATCATTTCCAACCTAAAGAGTTCATCAGACTACCAATCTATTACAAGTGTTTTCTTAAGTTAATATCCAACTCTTGAGATTATAGCATGTGTCTTCTTTCTAATTTATTTCAATGGTTAGATATTAACTTTAAGGTAACATGTCAAAAATTAGTAGTTTGAGGAGGTAAATTGTCAAGAATGATAGTTTGAGTGGCAATTTGCAAAATATAGTATAAATCTTGAGTGATAAAATTGATTTTTTTTATACATTTGAGCTTCTTACTAATAATAGCATTAGTGATATCTGCGAAGTGTTATTTCTTCTTCTTCTTCTTCTATTTTGCTTTTTTTAAAAGGAAAATTCATTTTTTAGTCCCTAAGTTCTGGACACTTTTTCATTTTAGTCTTTCACTTTCAACTTTCAAATTTATAGTCCTTGAGTTTTCTTTGTTTGACGAAATGGTCCTTCCGTCCATATGCTTAACGAAGCTCTCTGACACGTCAGCAAATTTGTATCGGTCGACCGCTACAAACATATATACCCGGTCAACCGCTTCATGTGTCGTTAAACATATGGACGACAGACTGATGGAATGACCATTTTTTCAAAAAAATAAAACTCAAGGACTAAAAATTTGAAAGTTGAAAGTGAAGGACAAATAAAAAAGTGTCTAAAACCTAAAGACTAAAATGTCAATTTCCCTTTTTTTAAAGATCATATTAATGCAAGAATATACACTTGTTACTATTAAATGTCTCGTATCGTAAGCTTCTTTTAGAGGTTTCATTAAATTTTTGCACTGATAATGAACAGAAAAAGGATTTCAAAATACCCTATATCGTGGGAAAAACTGTAAAGCTGTTTTTGAATATAAAACCCAAGTGAACCAAACAAGAAAAAGTGAGAAAAAAAAGGAAATGAGTAGTATTTGTAAACAAACAAAGCATTCGGTGCATTTGGGTTGGGCCGGGACCTTGTAACCCTAATGTTGTGTTGGGCGTTAATATTGTGTATAGGAGTGTTTTATAGGCAAGCCGGTGCTGGGAAGTTACGGTACAACTAGTTGATCAGAAGGTGCGGCACTGCGGGATGATTACAACTAGTGGCAGTGTGAGATAACGACGACAAGAAGGGGGTGTTTTGGAGAAATTGTTTAATTAACAAAAGGAAACCTGGGTCGCCCACTCACTCTCACCTCCCTACTACTATATTATTTGTATTTTATCGTTTCGTCGCCCCATCCTCTGCAGTTTTCTCTCACTCTTCTCCTTCTCCTCGCCTTCTACCTCTTCTTTCGCACGCTCCTCTTCTGTGCTGGTCTACTTTGCTGTTTCTCTCTGTATTCCCCTCATTGTTCGTAAATCTTTGGCACCGAAGAAGCCATTTAGATAGGTGATTTTCATTGAAAAATCATATGTTTATAGGCCTCACAAGGCTGATTGGGTCAGTGATTCAGGGATCAAACCCGAATTGTTCCAGCAATATTAATCCTTTCGGTGCCATAGCCATGTCGATGAGGTCTGCCTCCATATGACCCTTCCTTTCTCTCTTTCTCCTCTCTCTGTTAAGATTTCAGAAAACCAGAATACTTGCGGCCTTGAAATGAATTTCTTTTTCCTTCCCTTTTGTACCTTTATCTGATGGTGCGATGGGTTCCTGGATCCTGCTGTTGCTGACAATTGCTGACCATGTTTTTTTTTTATCATTTTTTCCCCTTGGTTACTGTTGTCTGAGATCAGATCCTCTGCCGGTGGAGATTTTTGGCGAAACTGCAATGCCTTGCTTTCTATGAAAGCTGAGCTCCTTGTTATGGGCCGGAGTTCATTCGATTCTTCTCTGTTTTCCTTGGATTAATGAAACCGTATGACGGAAACTGTCCGTCCTTCTCTGCCTCTACCTCTACCTCTCTTTGAGTGTGGATTGATCGAGATATGAATCTGATTGAGATTGAGATTCACAGCTTTGATGTGTTGAATTGAAATCGATCGTCATCTTTCTTGAGATTCGGCTATTGGACAGCCTCTGCATCCTATTCTGCCACAAATCTCACTGGCTGATTCTAGTCTAGGGATTATTACTTCTCCAAAGCGATTGATGTTTATGAACCTACATATATCGATAAAATGTTTGGATAAGTATCAGACCACCGAAGTTCCAAAAGTTTCTTCTTTCTTCTAAGTTCATCCGATGATTCGTTGAGCTTCTAGCTTTGCAAGTTCCCTTCGCTCTCCCCTAGATTTCCGGTTTAAGTTACGCGTTTTCTTGCGGGAAGATTAATTTGTGACCTAGTGTTCCGAATATGACTTTCCTTACTAAAAAAGATGTTATTTCATTATGTTTCACCAAAATCGTCAAATCTATGACTACTTCTTGTGCGCATTCTGTGTTGTGTGCTCTCTGTTGGAGGGTTTCGAATGTTATCATGTAATGCCAAATGCATTTTGTAATAATTGGAGGGGAGCTAGTAAAGGGAACCTGTTCTCTTGCCATATCCTAACTCTGCACCATCAGATCTTGGCCTTTCATTCTCTTTTCTTAATTGGATTGAAAGAGTTCAGAGCTACATTTCTGTAATATTCTGATTCAGTTTGTAATGGTTGAGCATGTATCTTTGTTTGGTTTCACAGATATCAGAGAGTAAGCAGTCCAGATGTTCCTTTGAGCAATGGTAACAAGTCCTCCATCAATGGCCGAATTCTCCACCCCACAACTAATGCAACCAGTACCAGCACAAGAGGAAATGTCAACGGCACCGCTTGTTCTGCTTTGGAAGGCAGAGGCTTCAGATTCAGATCCCCATCTAGAACAACCCAACACCATAACACCCTTGAGGCTGCACCGACTTCTCCCCAGTCAGAGAACCACCACCCACACCATGATTCCCCGCCACAACCAACAAAGAACCACCAGGCACAGAACCATACGCAGAACGCAAGGCGCGACAGAAGTCCAAGTCCCGGTGCGAATGCTAGTCCAAGTCCCGTCCGGGGTGCTGGGGCTGGTAGCGGAGACATGCTCTTGCAGTGGGGCCAGAGAAAGAGGGCGAGAGTCTCAAGGACCGAGATCCGGGTGCTGACTGATGACTCAGCATCATCGTCAACATCTTCTGCTGCAATCAAGGCCCAGAGGAGACTCTCCCCAGCCATAACGATGCCGCCGCCGCCGCCTCCACTGCCCCTTCCTTCCACGTCTACTGCTACTTCTAATGCTACCACCAGACCTAGAAGGGAAGCTTCTGCATTCCTTTCCAACAGGTATATTAAACTTTGCTCGACCACCCCCTTTCTTTCAATTATTTCCCTTTTCTCTTTTCTTCTCTGACCACAGAATATTTTCCTATTCAATACGTATGATATGCTTCTTTATTTTCTAAGATTTTATGTGGATCTTGTTTACACCCCATTTTGCCAAAATCCCAAGTTTCTCTTCTGTTGTTGCCCGATTTGTCTTCGTGAATCATATTCGTTTGAATTATTTCCCTTCGTGTTGTTATCTTATCTAGAATTTTCCTTTGTTCTCGATTTGTCTGAATTATTTTCCCTACTTGTCAATCTTGGGTTTTTTTTTTTACTTTATTTTGACAAATTCGTATTTCAATTTTTTGGCTTGATTTATTCATGTTGGTCCAGGATCTGAAACTGGTGTTCCTTTTGATGGGTTTTAGCTTTTAGGTTTTTGTTCTCTCCGCATGTTTAATGTCTTACCTCTCTGTTTTTTTTTTTCCTGCGTATGTTTTACCTTCTTCCGTTCAATCTACTTATTTGAGAACAGCACATAAGTCACAAATTTACTCTTGTGCCCCTCAAAAGATGGCGATGGGGAAATTCTAAGATCAGCTTTCTTTGTGTACTGGGTATATGAGAAGTCCAATCGTAACCCTCCTTCCACCGTAGTATGTCTGCTTTCAATCCTCTCTTAACAAATATGTTGATTGGGGTTTGTGGTTATGACCCATTAATGCCTTGTTCTCCTTCTCTTGTTTGCTTACGATAGATCTTGAAATTTGAATGATTTTTTGAAAATCTTTTCCCTTGTTTGCTTTTACCTAATGGAATTTGTACTGTTTGTTATTAGACACATAAACATGTACTTTTTTATTTCCTCTGTTTTTCAACATTATTATTCGTATGATATGTAGTAGTCTACATGTGTTGTATTCGTCGTTGGTTTTTAGTGGGGTATTAAAAAGTTGTGTCGCTTGGATTTCTCCGGTCTCGTAAGAGTTTTTGAGAACCTGATCCTACTCTGCCTCCATCACAAAAGAAGAACCTTTAGCATCCATTACCTAATATTCTTGGCCATCATGCCCAGGAACTTAGAAGACCGATCTGGTTCTGGAGGAAATGGATCGCCATCGAGAAACGGTGGCGGCGGCAGCCGGGGGTTGCCTAGATCTACGGCAGGGAAACGATCTCCTCCTTCTGAAAAACTTGATAGAAAGGTGATGCTTTGTTCTAGGTCGGCGAAAGATGAGAAGCCAAATGGATCCTCTGATCAGGTTGACTCTGCTAATCAAGCACACTCGGAGCAGGATGCTGGGCCCACCAACACTGTTGCTCCATTGGCCGGAGGAGGAGGAGGAGAAAAGGTGAATGTTGAAGTGACTGAATGGCCGAGGATTTACATTGCTCTTTCGAGAAAGGAGAAAGAAGATGATTTCCTTGCAATGAAAGGGACAAAACTCTCTCAGAGACCCAAGAAAAGAGCCAAGAACATTGATAAAGCTCTACAGGTATACTCCAGACAAGAAACAATAATATATATTAATAATAATCTATTTCGTTTTTGAGTTGCTCTCCTCACACTTCACGAAAAAAAAAAAGGTCTCTTTCGTTTGTTCTTTATGATTCCAAATTGTTCCATATAGACAGGGAAATAAAATTTGTGGGTAACTGTGTTTTTGGCAGTATTGTTTTCCCGGGATGTGGCTGTCTGACTTGACAAGGAATAGATATGAGGTTAGGGAGAAGAAATGTGTGAAGAAGGTATTGATGCTCTCTTTCTCGGTTTTATTCCTTTTTATTTGCTTTTTAGGATTTTTTTTGGAGGATTAGGCCCATAATTATTTAAGGTAAGCTCACAATTATATACCAAAAATAAAAATTAAATAAATAAAAAAGGAAAGAACTACGCTCACAGTGGGATGGGATTTCAAATTCCAACCTTCACTTGCGTATCCAATGGGGGAGAATTTAGTACTTAATGCAATTACTGCACAAAACTGCTTCATGGACATTTTAAAGATTCCCACTTGGAGAAGAAGAAGATTCTTGCTCAGGCTTTTTTTTCTTTTTTTTGTTCTCCTTCCTTTGATTATTGGGTCATTCTCCACAATCATGTGCTTGATAGCGGGTGTTCCCAACTACTTTTCTCGATGGAGGTCACAACTTGATTTCCACATATTTCGTCTTGACATTTTCAATGTCGCTGCAAATCAACTCCTTATCTTGACTTGCCAAAAAAAAAAGAGAATAATAATCTTCATGGCCAAGGTAGGAATAAATCAAGAGCCTAAGATCGATTTGTGTCGGTCTTTTCGATTAAATTGGATAAGGGTGTAATAGATTTGATTTTGTCATTGTATAAATTATGTGAATGTTGGAAGACTAAAGTTATCTGCATGTTTCTTGCTTGTTGTGGACGACATATGCAGCAAAAGAGAAGGGGTCTGAAAGGGATGGAGAGCTTGGACAGCGATTCCGAGTAGCAAAGTTCTCCTATTTAATTCCACTTGCGAAAAAGCGTTGGAGCCCTCTCCAGACTCGAAGTCTCAAGATCTCAGAAGTGCCAAGCTGTTTTTGTTGGTGTATAGTGGGTGGGGTAGGGTCCGCCAACCACCATTTGGCATTCACCTGCACCCTTATTGTATCAGTTATTTACTCTTAATGATATCACTCGAGGTTTAGATATACAAGTGTGGAGATCTTACGGCCCGGCATCATTGTGTATAATCCCTATATGCAAAACATTCGGACACACGCGGATAGAGTCAGGAGTGACTGAAAAAATCGAGGTTTCAGTCCCGGCAGCCTCACAGTCACAGAGGACTCTGGAAGAGGTCCACTGACAGACAGCCAGAGCCTTTACTCGCGAAGTGCACCGTGAATTCTTTTTTTTTTTTTTTTTTTTTTTTTTTTTTTTTCTAAATCACCGTGAATTCTAACTTGTGAGAGAATAGAGATTTAACCAGCAGCCTAATCACGTGCAGAACCCAGCTGGGGCTTTTAAAGCCCCTCTGTTTTTGCTTTTCTCATTTATTTTGCGTGAATACTTTCTCTTGTTGTTCATGCTCTTATCGTGTAGAAAACTGCACGGCCCTGCAGTTTCTTCTTCCCCATCAATGATAAGGAGCTGTGTCCAGTTTTTCCCCTTTTTCTCTCGCCGTTTTCAAGTGTTTTATTTTCCTTCTAGTTGTAGGATTTTGTTCAGTTCGTCGTATGTTTTTCTGTACGTTCTTACTGTATGAAAACACTCCTCGAAGGCACAAGACATCCACCTTAAATTTTTCCAAGATGCCTGCAGAGTGTTTCTTTTAAATTACACGAAGTAAAATAGGGTAAGTGATTATTTTAGCTAAATTCTTTGTTTCTCTTTCTGGGCGACGATTTCACCTAATTACGATCGCCTTTTTGTTTTTAGGGGGCAGAAGTTGGGCTCGGTTCTGGGAGAAATGAATGACTGGTGTAAAGGGGCTTGGAGTAAAATTTGGGCTTATTGCTAGGGGTAGGAAACTAGTACTTGAGAGTTGTGGGTCGACAGACCTCGTTGGTTCGAGGTGGGCTTTGGGCCAGAATCCATTGTTGTTTGGGCGATGTGGACTGTGGTTGAAGAGCCATGAAATGGGCTGGGCTTGGGCTGGAGGGGTCTTGAAAGTCCTTTAAGTAGCGCGTGGGTGGAACTCCAACTGAGGGACCCAATGGAAAGAAACGGAGGTCGATTTCAATCACCTAAAGGCTTCTGTAAAATTTTTTGGCAATATCCAAAATCTACAAATTTTATGGATAATCTACATAAAGATACTTTTCCTTCTTTTTTTCTTCATTGGTTCGGAAGTTCTCTCTCGATGATTTTGAGGAGGTTTTTTTTTTTCCCAATCTACTTAAGCTAAAAGAAGCAATGTATTGGGTTTCGGATCTTGAGTGAATTTAGATGGACTTTGGTCCGTGAGCAAAAACTTAAAAGAAAGAAACTGATGATATCCACATCTTTGCTTTCCCATTTTAGGCTGGAACTTGCAAACTCAAACTTTAAGGTCTCCAGGGCCAAGGTCTCCATTTCAAAGATGTCATAAGTTTGGTGATGAAAACGAAGGTCAACGTACAAATCTCAAGGCATAGTGCCCTCCAAAGAAAGAAAAACAAAAAAAAACAACACTCTTTTCCTCTCTAGGTTGTTAGATACCCCCAAGCACTTCTTTGTTCTTGTCCTTTTGTTCTCTTTTTTTTCCCCTGCCTGTAATTAACATCATGCCTATAGAGTTTAGCTTTTGTGTCAATTGAAGGTTGACACTTGTATAGTCCGAAATATACGTAAGAAAATTCTCTCTCTGTCTCTCTGAAAGTTTCCCGTCGTTATCTTATCTCACCTACCATTAGGCATCCTTTGCCACAGCCATACTCCACCCTACCTACTCAGGTCCGCTCTCTATGGCTTAAAGCAATTGGGCTTGAAGCCGAAACTTCAGGGGGGAGACGCAAATACCAATCAATCATGGATGCAATTCGTTTCGGTTTATGTTCAATTCACGTGGAATGCCATGGTATAACTGATAACAACCGGCCTAATTAGTTCTATTTGTGCATGAAGTGAATTGTCAATCAAATAAGAACAAAAACGCTGAGAATAAAAATAGTAGGAACTTCTTAGGGGTTTTTTCCTAAGCAAGTTTCGGTGGCAGGCACCCTGCATAAGGTAACAGGACCCCCTAAGAGATTTCACTGTACCGAATGCTCATTGGTGTTGAACTACATGGGATTTTGTTTTTATCATCTTTTCACTGTTTTTGGTCGGGTTTTAAATCATTGTACGACTTCATTGCTTCAGAACTTTATTGGTCCCAAACCCACTCATGCAGAAAAAGGAACGTCTTACCAAAAAAAAAAAAAAAGAGGATGAAAGGAAGCCAGATGACTCAGTTCCATAGGCGCAACTATATTGGCACGTCAACCACAAATTTATGTGGGAATAACAAAGCTACTGTTCCAAACCAGGAAAGAAGAAACTGATAGACCCCAAAATAGACCACAACAAAACGACACTTTCTGTTCAAAGGAAGCCAACCATAGCAACATTCTAACGTACAACAACTGAATAAGTAGGTGCTTTTCTTTTCCATGGGAGAACAAGATACAAGAGCTTCGAGTCATCTTCCCTGCACATTGCAAGCCGTTTCTTGGACAACGGGCTTCTTGAGCATCCTCTTCAGTCCAGCAAATCTTTATTACTTTGATTTGGTCCTTGCTTCGGTGAGGCTCTGCAAATCCAGGGTATAGTTTGTTCGGTCACAAGAAAAGCATGTAAAAAATAAAATAAAAAACTTAACCCAAAACCATAACAGAATCTTTAAAACATTAAAGTATCCTCGCGACGAACCAGTCGTTTGAAGGATCTGGTTTGCACCTTTTTCTTTCCATTCTCCAACCCGGGCTTGGCACGATCTAGAGCCTACAGAGAAGTACATGTATACTTCTTATGATACCTTATTGAGATGAGAATGTTGTGTTTGGTTCTTTTCTTTCCTTCCCCTTTGTAATGCATGCTTCTGAAGCTTGCATGCATGTGTATGTCTTTTATATGTATATCATGTAAACAGAACAACAACAACACTAGAATACTGGTATAGAGTATTGTACACTTCGGGTACCCTACAAATGCAGTATGGAGACCGTATAGCTTACTTAAGTATCACAACTACACAAAGGGATGGCGTCTATCTCTGAGTTGCAGATCAAACATTTCAAATCAGAGTATAGGATAGCCTATTTGAAAAAAGAAAAAAAAAATTCAAAACATTCAGGTTAGCTGATTGTAGCTATTTTGACGGTTGTCAGTACACAGCAAATTCCTACCCCTACAGCAACCAAAGGCCATGTGAGTTACCATTGTGATGCTCCCAGAGTGGTCAAATAAGTTTAAACTGCCTAACGCAGCTAGTGCCGCTCAAGGAAAAATGAGCGTTGTGGAAAGCTCCAATTTTCAAGCTTCACAATAAGGAGCGTTTTTGAGCATGCCAACAAGGTCAGGCCTTCTCGAACTATAGACTATTATGGCTTTTACACAATTCGGTCAGCTTTGAGTATGTCATTCGCAACTACATTTGTCACTTGTTCAATCTCAGATCAAGATATTCACAATTATCTCCTTGAAACCATTTTCCAACTAAGTCAAGCATAGGATATTGCAATAATGCAAAATCAAACTAAGAGGGATACCTTCAGAAACTACAAGAAAAATGGAGACCCTGAACAAAGAGGTAATAGTACCTGAATCAAAGTCTCCACACGACGACGCATCCTTGTATGCATGAAACCCTCCGAGCACTGTTGAAAATATGCATGGAACAGATTGAAGTCAAATAAAGGTAGAAGACTTATGGAATGTAGAACAAAGTGAAGACTTTAGCATGTCAAAATTTACACTCGATGGTCCTGGTAGGAACAAATAAAGTTCACAACCACTATCTTACCTATCCAACCATATCAAGGTCCTTCCCCCCGCACCCAAAAACACACACACACACACACAAAACAGGATAAAAAACCGATCAGAAGAAGGTAAATGAGCATATATGTCATTATTTTGTAGTATTCACACTTATGAGTTGCTCAGAACTTTTACTAGGCTCTGAACATCTATACAATCACCTATTGTCCAGACAATATCACACACTACAAGTACTAAATTAGCATCATCTATCCTAGCCAGAGCACCTAGTGCATCGCATTTAAAGGGCTGCTATAACAAGAAGAGGATACATAGTATGCACTCCAACTATAAACATGACAGATTCACAGTGGTTCATACGATACATGCTTCCCACTAGGGCTGTCCAAAAAACCGGCCGGACCGGACCGGACCAGTTTTGACCCAAACCGGTTGAATTTTTCGAAACCGGGTTGACCGGACCGGTAAACCGGTGTATTCCGGTCCGGTTCCGGTTTACCCTCATGAAAACCCGGGACCGGACCGGAGTATACCTCTCCAAACCGGCCCAAACTGGAAATTGGCCCAAAATGGCAAGGCCCAACCCTAAAACCGGCCCAAAATGGCATGACCCAACCCAAAACCGGCCCAAAATGGCATGACCCAAACCGGCCCAGACCGGACCGGCTAAACCGGGGACCGGACCGGACCAAACCGGTCATATGACCGGTCCGGTCCGATCTATATGCTTTAAAAAATTTCCGGTTTGGCCGGCCAAACCGGACCGAACCGGCCCGGACCGGATCTTGGACAGCCCTACTTCCCACTAGGACATCATATACAGCAACAATAATGACACGAAAAATAGTAGCCCATATTATTGGCAAATACTCGACACCATTGTTAGACCTTGTCCGATGTAATAAAATAAATAAAACAATCCAAAAGAATCAAATAATTGTAGCTACTCACACAGGTATCATCTCCTGCTGAACAAAACCATTACATGTATATTTACCTAACAGGAACACAGTATGTGTCTCATTTAAAAAGTTAGAAAATGCAATAAGTGTAAGAAGGTGCTGCAATAACGTGTAAGATGGTGCTGCAATAATGTGTAAGAAGGTGCTTTACTGTTTTCTTTGCCATAAATATTGAGACTAAGATATGCACATATATCGATTTTAAGGTTTACGTTATTCCACAATTTCCAGGTATGTAATCATTTCTAGAGAATTAATTTTACGATAATCATTACATTTAATTAGTACTAGGTATCTAAACGACATGAAAAATTCTAAGATAAAGAAAGAAAGAATTCAGGCAAATTACGTGAAAGAAATCTCACTTTAACATGATAACTAACATAAGCATGAAACGTTGATAAACTCCAAACTGAACGGTCCAGCTTTTTGCCTTCTACATGACGCGGGCAGATAACTGCACCATTTGAACATTTGAAATTGTGAAATGGAGAAAAAGAAAAGGAAAAAACCAATTCGATCAATTGTGTCCCATTACCAAAGGTAACAAATCCTGCATTCGCTAATAATGCTTCAGCAGGCGATCCCTTGAGCTCTAAAGGAGGTGATGGAGACCACAAACAAGAAGGGGCATTATTGAGTCCAGCTGTACGCCTTGCTTCCACAAACTCCTAAGAGTTTAAAAGCCTTGAAAGTGAAAACTAGAAAGATCTAAGAGCAGATTCAAGGTAACATAACAGAAAAGGTATGTTTGCAAGTCTCAGCAACAGAATCACCATAGGCAAATTTGTATTACGTCCACATGCAAATGGCATTCCTAGCACGTCTACAGAATGTGCCAGTCCACTTGGGTGTAGCATTAAACCAGTAAATTTAGAGTATATCTATTGTACCTGCAGGAAGGAAGTGGCAAAAACAATATCTATGGAGTCCTTAAATCTCATGGGAAACACCACCGTCACCTTTTCTACCTGTTAGAAACCATTATGATATTTGTCAGCCAAAATTTCACATAGATAACCTTATATTGCTAATTATTGGAAGTAATGAAAACATATACAAGTGAGAATTAAGGTTATCAATGGTCGGTATCGCAAAGACATTTTAGATGAATTTTGGAAATATTCAATAAGAGATATAATATTGATGCAGCTAAAAGATCAGCCTGCACCTAAAGTGTATCAACCTTAGAAGAGCTATGTTTAATAAGCATGAGGTGGTCGAATCTTTTAATTGCAAAATTGTCCTGATGTGAATCTATATGTTGAAGTCTAGGAACTTGGTACGATTCAATTATTTCAATATGTATAAGTCATACTTGGACATCGAATAGGTTTACTTGAACTCTATATGCAACTATGAATACTTGAAAGACATTTTGAAAGTCCGTAAAGCATGTATGATCATATGGTCCCATCAAGGTCTATACGTTCTTGAGATGCAAGAATGGGGAAACAGTCCTAAGTAAAATCCCTACTTATATGGGGCCGAAAATGGACATGACAGTCCCAACATTAGGAGATGGTGGCTAATACTGCCTTGAGGTGATGTTTGAAAGATCTTAGGGAAATAGAGAGGAAAATACTTTCTCAGTCCATATGACTATTCTGTACAACTCAAGGTCAAATGGAGCTGTTTAAAGTTCTAAAGAAGAAAACATGTATGCAACTAAAACAGGTCAACCTGTTAAGATCATATTGTTACCTCAGGAATAAGGTAAAAAGACTCATTTGACCGATGCACAATGGCAACAAGCCGATCCATATTAGGAGCAACTCTCCTTGAAGCAAGCTGTTTTAGAATTACTCTCAATGGAGCACCAATTACTATTTCCCTCACAGAAGCAATCTTTACCAAAAGAGCATGTCTGTACTCTGCACACATCAACCAAAATAAGTGTCAAAACTTCCAGAAAAGCAAAAACAAAAAGCACCCTGTATGTTCTAAAACTATATGGAACCAATCTTGAACAAAGATAGATTACAGAATTTAACCATTCTTGGGTTCTATATGCAAGGTGAAACCAAACTTAAATTTTTTCATATGACGACAAGTGTTTTAGAATCGTCGAGCATTCCTAACTGCATAGAAGCCCCATACTGCAAGGTAGAATAGAGGAATACAGAAAACCAATAACGCTTCAGACCAATATGTGTGGCAAACAAAGTGCGGTGGTAAAGGGGAAGAAAGCTTCAAAACAGTAGGTGCAGCAACCAGTTACTCAATGTTTGTTTATCTTAACGAAAGACAATTTGCACACCTGCAAACGATCTTTAGCTTTTAACAACATAATGTTGCAAATGTCCACTGTAGCAATGTATAAAAGTTACCAAGGGTAGATGAAGAGGATTTTGGAATGAGAGTTGAGTGTTGTCATCAGTAACTGATCAATGGACTCGAAGTGTTCATACCCCAACACCCCCACCCCACCCCAACCCAACCCCGCACAGGGGTAAAAAAGAGGCGAAAAAGCCAAAAGGATTTGCATTATGATAACATTACCTGGATTTGAAGACTAGCAGTTCAGAGGGTATGTTAAGCCTTTAAAGTCAGAAATTACAGCTTTTGTGACTTTAAAGGTATATATAATTCACCATGGTACAGCTATAGTACAAGTTTACCATAGATATGGAAAAGGCATGAATGTTATGTTGATTGATATCTTAGGCTTTCAACTCATTAGAATATTAAAGTCCAGACTCTGAATCACTACCAAACAGCAAACATCAAAAGGAGGAAGCTCCAATATTTATCACCACTGCCTCTCCTAAGTTGACAATATCTCCACAATGTACAAGGAATCGCATCTCAGTGTATTCAAGACCAAGCAAAGACATTAAACCCTTGCCTTAACCGCATAACCTTAACTCAAGACAATTTCTAGTGCAGCAATCAATTGCCTCTATGGTTCCATAAAACACCAGAACTCCCAACCCTGTCATTGTTACTGAAAGCACCCATGAAAACGAAGCTTCACCTTTCTGAGTTACAGAGTACTAAAACTATTCACATACAGTACAAGTTCAGTGAACTCTATTCCCAGAGCATGAGATAAACGAGGAAGGCAACCTTTGTATTTCAGAGGGTAGAACAAAAAGAAGTCAATCTTTGTTCGTCTTCCCAGAAGAGAAGATTAATGTTCAAATATTAAAAAAGTGTATGCCTTTCTCCTTCCAAATCCATCAAACTGCACTCAATAACACTCTACTTGAATTACTTGACTCATTCCTAAGCATGGTCCATGTCATCTCCACCATCTGCAACAACTCACTCGGGACCCAAATGAGGGTTTAGCTCACCAATAGCATGAACAGGTTACCTTCTATCAACAGGACCCCAAAATGATCCTCAGATGCCAATTAAGAGACCCTTAATGAGAATTTTTTTTGGGTGAGGGAAGAAATATAAAATTTATTAAGCAAAAAAGATAACAAGCACAGGGTGCATGGACCACATCCTCTCAAGAGATTTCTATTGATAGGACAACAGGGTAATACAATTAGTGAGAACTGTTGTTAAAGGATTTACAAAGCAGCAGTTACTGCTGGGTACCACGGGAAGGGTTTAATGGTGGGAAAAGTCAGGAAAAAAGGTATTAAGCAGTGGAAACACCATGTCACTATATTAGCAGCTCACTGATGTAAACAAACGGAAACATGCAAGGCATAGGAAACACCAATAAGGTTATATCAGCAACTTGCTAATGCAAAGCCACAGAAAACAGCATCTAGAGTGTTCAAGAAGGATCCAATTAGGCCCCCAGATTGACGTTAAACAGTAGATCAACATTTATTTGCTATCTAAGGCTGCTTTTCCATGATCCTCTAGTTGTTAGCATCAAAATAAGGGCACTTAATTATATTTTCAATAATATTGCTTTTTCTTGCTATGCACAAACATGCAGATGATTGGATGTATAGAGCCCTTGGGGGCCCTGACTTTAAGCATTCACAGGTGGTCCAGGATGACCCCATTGCCAAATATTGCAAGGTCTGAATGAGCAAAGGGCCTGGGAATATGCTAATTTATCTAGCTATTGTTCATTTCCTAAGCCTGGATAGACATAATATCTTAATCAAACGAGATCCTCATGAAAGAAAGATGACATATTGAATACTTGCAACCATTGTACCGGCTGATTTTATCTTTTCTTTTTTCCCCCTTTCCAGGTTTTTTGTTTTTCTATCTGCAAGGGGTTAAGAGAAACATCAAATAAGAAAGCACAGGGCAACCCTGTACAAAGAAAACATCCATCAGACCTAAAGAAGCACAAACCAGAATCAGTTCAGCCAAAAGCATTGAATAATACAACTTAAATAAACCTCAATTGAAGGAGGACAATAGGCTTAATTCCTATATGATAAATATTGCCAAATGACTCATAATCTCTTTAATTCCTATGCCAATTTCCATGGACTAAATAATCATTATCTGTGTAGTTACACATAAAATCATGGACACTTTATTACACCAAATGAGTCTTTACAGTTCCAAACTTCCTAACTTCTTCGTGCATGATATATAATTTCAATTATAACTCCGCAACATTTCACTGGAACTGATCTTCGACACAAAACTTCTACAGATGCAATAAATGAACAGCGTAGCTGTTACGAAACCTTTTGCAAGAAAAAAAATACTTGTCATAATCTCAAAAAATTGAAGCAATGATAGATATGTTGAACACTGATCCTAAACGTTTCTGCATATTCATAGCAAGCTAACAATTAATGACCTTAGAAAAGGAACTCGTTGAACCTTCATCTGGTGGAAGTTTTGACAGATTCAGTTTCAATGTGAGATTAAACCCATCCCTTGGAGGATCAAGGATTTGAACAAGCACACTGTATGCTGCTTTTATAGCTTCAATAGCTCCAAATGGAAGTCCACCAAAAAAAATGGCTTCAGGAGGAGGGGTGGGTAATGACACTGATAGCAGCAAGATATGTGGATTCTTCATCGACACCTACAATAAATTATTGGCACGGATGAGTAAGTCCAAAACCCATGCTTCACATGACAAAACTACCAGATTCAAATAAACACTAGATAACTAACAAAATGAACTCAATATCTTTAGTTACTTATTCTAATGCCTTCAGCAGAATTGTTGAACTGAAAAGTTCGTGAAGTTAAATCACCTGGATATGATAACGAACATCATCAAACTCAACCCAGTGGTAATCCACTTCAACTGCTTTTTCAAGACTGCAGAGAAAAAAATCTGACATATTAGCAAGCTGAGCAGTCTTTTGAGTAACAGACTCACTTTAGGTTTCGTGGACCGTTTTCTTGTCAGTGACCTAGTGATAAGCAACTAAAAGACGAATGAGCACTGCCGTAAACCTCAGCATCGTCGCAAATGGTTAAATAGATCCATAAAAGTGTCGTATAGGCACAAGTAACTGAAATATGAATTCAAAAAAGTACAATTATGCGCAGAGCCCTCTCCTAATTCCTAAAGATCAAGAGATAGGGAACGCACTTCTGCACCTGATTCAACAACGTCTGAAGGAGAAATCTTGAATGAGATTGCAACAGTATCATCGATTCAAATCCTCTCCCTTCCTCTCTCTTCGCTGCGTGTCGGAGAGAGCAGACTATTGCCTCGGCTTCGGATCTTTTTCTTTTTTCTTTTTCTCAATTCTCGGCTTCGGATCTACGATGTCGTGTTAAGGAGGGAATCGGAAATGAGATTATTTTACTTCTCGGCCCTCTTGTCCTAGTTTACTTTATGTTTTTTCCTAAGCAAAATTATACTTTCTTTAATTACACTTCTATCCTTTGCATCTCTTTTCTTTTCATGCATTTCGTATACAACGCCTAACCAATGAGTTAATAAGATTTAAAAAAGAATAACTTAGCGATTGGGTTGGTAAAATTTTATTTTACCAATTACACTTCAAATTTTTATTTTTATTTTTATCATGTATTCATCAATTTCAATACACCTTGTTAACATCAACATACAATTTTATACCCAAACGCTATGTAATACTTTCCCCGACATGTGAGAATGAATCAAGACCCGACCCACTAGACTGGTCAGTTGGTTTGATAGTATTAAAAAGGACACTCAAAGAACGTACATAGAAGTTAGAGATTGTTACGCCCCGAACGCTAGCTCGAAGGGGGTTAATGACAGTCGCGAACATCAACTTAATGAATGTTCCAGCGTTTTCTCTTAATCAAGCAGCGAATTTTTTTTTACACATACAACTGAGAGAGACGACCAAATAGATTTACCATAAACTTCAACTTACGCAAAACGACTTCCTCAAAATAAGGTAAGCGTCTTAATGACATCGCATGACTGCACAACTGAAGTACATGATCTAAGGGATTCCATCGAATCCTCTTCATATTGACTTACTCATAACATCTTAAATCCTTATATACCTTACAATATTGTTTAGCATCCTGCTGCCTCAGTGGGATATCAAGTACTCTTAAGGCTTCATGAACATTCTTCAACTCTTGACCCATAATACATTCCCAAAGACCTATGACCAACAACATTACAATCTACTACTTACTAAGTCAGGAAATCCTCAAGACTCCTGTCACCTGGCAAACCTGGAATGATACATTTTGAAAACTGTGAGTCAAACGACTCAGTAAGGAAAAGAACTTGTAAACATGAACTTAAATTATGAACCTGAACTTATAAACTTGAACTTGTAAACTTGTAAATTTGAACTTGAATTCATAATCTTCTAATCATGCACTAGTACCATAGCTTGAAAACATAACTTGATATCATGAAATTTTTAGCATGAACTTGAATTCATAATCTTGTAATCATGCACTAGTACCATAGCTTGAAAACATAACTTGAAATCATGCGCTTGTAATCATGCACTAGGAACATAATGTGCTTCATGCATGATCATGACTTCTTGATATGCATGTATGCTTCATGTGTGCATCTGCATATGCACATGCACTTGCTTTTGGCTCATGACCCTTGATCGTAAAACTTGCTCATGCACTTGAATTTGACTCATGATCCTTGAAAATAGTTCATTCATAACTTGTGAGCTACTTGAGCTCCATTTAACCCCTGAAGTCAGGGTTGTGCGTTCCCATCGAAACCGTCTCCCTTACCCTTGGGGACTTTTCATTTAGTCGAGCTAGCCCGTAGTTGCCCCAGGCCTGATGGCTAGACACGACCCTTGGAGGTTCACACCTTCTCACATTTTTCCTTCAGTGTGGTTGCACTACCTCTTAGGATTCACTCAATCTTCTCGCATTCGTCCTTCGGTATGAGAGCCCATCTTGATGGTACGGTGCCGACCATAGCCCCTTAACTTAACTTGTCATAAAACTTTCTTGCTTTCATTTGCACAGATCTTTCTTTTCCTTTCAAGAAAATCATGCAAATGCTTATGATGTGTCATGCGTGATAATGATTATCACATAAAACTTTCATCCTTTCATTTGCACAAAAACTTCTTCCATGTTTTCATGCAAATGCGTGTGTTATGTCATGCTTGATGAAAAATATCTTATCATACTTGGTTATAAACATGTTATGCTTGATAAAATAACATGTTATGCTTGTTCATAAAAACGTGCTGCGTATCATTCCAGTTTTCATAAAAAGTAAGTTTTCACTTACAAACGTAAGCTCCTCTTACATTTGCTTGCTTGAGTGGTGGACGTCACGTTACCTACAATGGATCATACTAGTGTTATTCAAAGGCTCACTAGACGTATAGAGTAATCAATCAATTACTCACACTTCATCATACAAAATCGTCCGTATTCTTGACCTCTAGTTGGTCATCTTACAACGCTAGGTATTTCCTTAAGTAAAAACCCTAGTGGGGTCTCTCGATAGGTCAATAGGAAACTAGAAAACTTAAGAAAATTTTCTTGAAATTCGGATGAAGCCGTTCGAGCGGAGCTCGAGCGCTGGTCGGGTGAAAAGTCTCTGTATGCAAATCGCTTGAGTGTCTGCCGAGCGCCTAACTCTTTTTCAAGCACAACTCACGGGTTATACTTCCAAAACACACCAAATTTGTCTTAAAATGCTCTCCTTTTACAACCCCATACTCAAGACTCTATTTTTCACACTCCAACTCAAGTTTTCCAGCAAAACCATGAGTCCATCTCTTCAACTAGAGCTATTGTATTTTTCCCCATAATGATCTTACAATGTAAAGTATTCTCTTAAGGATGCCGAAGCCATAAGAATTTGATTATAAGCTGATCCTTACACAAATTTTCAAAACGTATCAAAATTCTAAGAAATTTGGAGCTCATTTGCCTTTCAAAACATTTACTCAAAAATACAAGCTGCTGAGAACTTCTAAGCGGTCATTCTCGACGTCTTCAACTTAAAAATTCATAACTTCAAAACCATGACTCCAAATTACATGAAATTTATTTTGAAATATTCAGCTTTCATAGGTCAAGATTGAAGGTAAAATTCACAACAGCAGAATGTGCTATACAGTTTCACAAACACTTCATATTAGGCGAAAATCCTACATCAACCCTGTTGCTGATTCCAGCTCGACCCTCCATTTTCAAAATACCACAACTCATTCATTACACCTCTAAATCATACGAAATTTACCTTAAAATGTTCCTCTTTCTTAAACTTAAAATTCAAGACCAACCTCGTAAAATTTTTACTTAAAATGATCCCTCAAAAGATATTCGAAATGAGCTAACATTCCGGACGTGCAGGGCTGCTGGCAGCTTGACGTACGGGCCTTAGACAATGCATATCTCACTCGATAGTTATCGGAATCATCCAAGGTACGGCTTAAAATCTTCCTATTTCCTAGGCCTACAATCTAGGATCCACTTAAGATCAAGGGATAATCACAAATGCATCAAAACACATTCTCAATTCGAGTCTAGAAATCTGCATAGGTAAATTTCAGCAACAACAATAATTTTCTTAACCTTCCAAACTTCCAACAACCAAAACCCTAATTTCTTCATGTCACAACCAACATCCAAGGCTAACTTAACATCTCATAGCAACAATCATTCTCTCATATTCTTCCCACTTTTACAACTCCAATTCAAAGTTTACAACAAAACCATGATTTCATCTTCATCATGCTAAAACTATTGCATTTACACATTTCTTTGAGGCTTTTTATCAAACACCTAGGGTGTATCATTTGTTCTCTTGAACATCTTTCAGATTTGACCATATATCGAACACTTAGGGTTTGGTGGTTTTCAACAAGACTCATATGCATACAACCTAATGCATCAACCCATAGATTCGACCATACATGCTCAAAATAGGTTTCAATCCTCTCTTAGACCTTTTATCAAACACTTAGAGTACATAAACGATTTCTCTTGAACCCTCATTTCAGATCTAGCCATTTTTCCCCATGTTTTCATGTAAAATCTATACTACCCTTAAACACTTGCAAGATCTACACTATCTTCAAAGAAAGCATGTACATATCTACATTTTCTTCAAAGAACACATGAACACAACGTATATGTACAAAGAGAAAACCAACAATCCATCAAAAGAAAAGAGAAATGAGTGAAGATGGGTATGGCTTGGCCGGCCAAAACCACTCACCTCCTTCTCTCTCTCTTTCTTTTCTTCTCCTTCTCTTCCTTCTCTTTCTTTTCTTCTTCTCCTTCTCTTTCTCTTCCTTCTCTTTCTTTTCTTCTTCTCCTTCTTCCTTCTTCTTCTCCTTCTCTTTCTCTTCCTTCTCTTTCTTTTCTCCTTCTTCCTTCTTCTTCTCCTTCTCTTTCTCTTCCTTCTCTTTCTTTTCTTCTTCTCCTTCTTCTTCTCCTTCTCTTTCTTCTCCCTTCTCTTTCTTTTCTTCTTCTCCTTTTCTTGTTTGGGTGGGAGTTAGGGCAAATGGGAAATGGGTTGTGCGGTTTGGGGAGGGGGATGCCTTATACGTGAGGTTTGGGGGAAGGGAAAAGGCAAAATTGCCCTTCCCCCTTCTTTCCCTTTTTCTCCTCCATTTCTCCCCTCTTTTTCCTTTTCTGCCCCTCAAGAAAACTTATTTTCTTTTTTGCCACTTCATTATTAAAATTAGCCCTAACATGCCTTCCCACTTCATTTCTAGAAATCATGCATTTTTCAAAAATCAAACCCTTAATTAAAATTCCTTCAAATCTTAGGGATATAATATACTCCAACAATAAAAATGATCAGCTTAATAAATCCCCAAATACTTGAATTTATACACCAATTCAGTTATAATTAAAGATGCACATAATGCTAGGGGCAAATTCCACCTAGTCATGGCTTTAAATTAATTCAACCATACTTACATTCCTCAATACTTAGAGTAGTACACACTTAAGGAGTCATAAGAATTAAATTGACAGAATTAAAATCGGGGTCTCACAGAGATATTTGGATAAAATCCTTTTCGCTTTTAATTGCAATTTTATAGAGTTTTGGTGACTGTCTTTCTTTTCATAAATAGTAATTATGATTAAATTTAAAAATTTTATAACGAGTGGAGATTTTTATGGTCACGCCCAATGAAGGTACCCTGCAATGGTTGCCCCCTCTACTTTTTTTACTTAGAAAAAAAATAAAAAGGATGAATCAAAACTCTTGATGGATGAAAAGAAAGTACAAGATGAAAAAAAAAAACTACACAATCTAACAATACCCAAGGTGTGGTCAGACGGCTTGGAGAAAAACATTCGAGTGAGTGAGTTCGATCCACCACATGCATTCCCACCACTTCATTCATATATGCACACACATATTTGAGATTTGTTTCCACACCACTTCATTTACACACATATTTGAGATTTTTGTTGTTGCATTCCAAGCTTGGTCACATCGTACAAAGTTTGACTCCAACGAGTTTCTCTTGTTACCAAAACAAATCATGTTTAGTTTTATGAACTTCACCGGGTGAGTTTTTTTTTTTATCTAGGATGTCCAATATAATGCCTCACTTAACCCACCCCATGGAACCTAAAGAAGGAACCTTTACTGTTTTTCAACATCTTCACAATCAAATCGATGGACTTCATACAGATGAATCAGTTTTTTATGGGTTCATATAACTATAGTTCTTCTTAGAGGAAATATCATACTACACCCCATATTTATACTTGAAAATTGAAGTGCCCCTCAAATTTTAATTTGTCTGTACCACACCATAATTTGTGAAAAAAAAAATTCGGCCATTTGATTTGCCCATGTAGACAGACCGAAATTCCCCTCTAAGCTCCATTAGAAATGACAAAAAAATTAGACGAGTGAAAGACTATATTGCCCATGTTAAGTGATGCGAAAATGACTACAATGCCAACCATATTTAATTTGTCTGAAACCCTTAATTTTTCTATTTTCAGTTTTTTTTTACTTAGGTGAAATTGTTTTATCATTTGTTTCTGATGTTTGTAGACTATTTTTGTTTAAGTGAATTTTTTTTATTACATGTCCCCTCAATTTTGTCTTGTGATGTTACTATTTTTAAGTTAATTTCTTGAATTAGGTATAATTTTATTATTATTTTAAATTAAATTTTATAAGTGATTTTTGTATTTTATTACACGCCCCTGAAATTTTTTTATAATCTTCTATTTTTGAAGTTATTTATTTTGGATTCGGCAAAGTTTTTTTTTGTACTGTTATCTAACTTGTGAAAAATCGACGATTTTGGATTTTTTTTTTTTTTTTTTGGTAGCGAATGAGTATTGAGACGGGCTATATAGATGAAATTGTTACCAGTATTGAAAATAGTATTTTAGTGAAGAAATTTTTTGTCACTAAATACCGAAAATGTTGTACTGTACAAAGCGCTATCTTTGGTGTGTATAGACTCTTAACAGCCAAGCAGGCATATATATCAGATATTTGATTCGAGTATCCACACTATCACAATGATCTTATAGTCAATGAGAAATGCGATCCGTCGTTTAAAGAAAATTTTATGTAAATTTGATTGGTAAGCAACCGATGCATAATTGCATGTCTTGATGGATACCTCCAAACCCGAGATCAACTGGAAATTCATGCTGATGGGCCAGTGAGCTTGGCAACCAGAATGGTCTAGGCAAGTGGTTGGTTTGCCCCAGCTGCAATTCCAGTCTCTCTGTTAGCTCTAGCTGCTAACAAGATCCCCAAAAAATATCACAGAAATGGATTCTGGAGGAATTTATTGCATTCCTCGACTTGTAGTTTTACGTCATCGTTACACCAAAAGATTGGAAGCAGAAGCTTCTTCCATGTTGTTAAGGTTTAATATCTCAAGAAGTAGATCAAAGCAAGGGTATATCCAGTTCAATGAGCTCATCAAGCTTTAAGCTCGCAAAAGAAGGGTGAATGGAGCTTCACAAGCAATGGTTCAAGCTGTGATCGGTCGTGGATCAATAGCTCAGCACTCTGAACATATCTGGGCATCGTGTTTCTTGTTGTTTAGATTTGGTCGTGACCCTGTACTTGTTGAGCTCAAGGTGTCCGAGTTGCTATTCCTTGTCAAAGAAGTGGTTTTGCCTCTCGCCATCCGGACATTCATCACATTCTCTCGGTGCAGTGCTTTCTTAGAACTTCTGCAGCTATGAACTAATGCTTTGGAAGCTGCAGGCCAAGCATTTTTTACCCCAGTTGAGAAATGGTTGGACAAATCTCTTTGTTGGAGGCCCATCCAGACAGGGTCTTTTTTTTTTTTCTAAATCATCCAGACAGGGTCACTTCTTTGACAAGCCTTTTATTTCTCATCATCATTGTTTTCTCTCGAGCCATCGACTTCTTATTCCCGGGCCCTTTCACGAATCACAATCCATTTTCTAAAGAACTCCCCAAGCCCAGACATTTCATGCCCGGCTCAGCCATGGACTTGAACCCCACCGCCACCAGCACGTCCCCCACCCAAACCCCAGATACAGATACTGAAACCCCACCACAGACAGCCCTTCTAGTCCATATCCTTCGCCAACGGCTCCTCAAGGTTTGGATGCACAACAACGAGAACCCTTTGAGGAAGAAAGAGATGGGTGACGAACGCGGGGGAAAAATTGGCAAATTGCGGAACTCACCGTTTCATTTTAGGGTGGGAAATGTGTGTCGTTTAGGAGAGAATCGCAAATTGTAGGAGTGACGCAGGGGTAACGGAAGGATAATTTTTTTAAAAGGTAGCAAACTTGGGAACTAAAATTTTGACCCATGTAAATGGAGGACTAAAAATGAAATGAGTACAAAACTTAGAGACTAAGGCAAAATTCCAATTTGATTAGTTCATTCAAACATGGCTATTAGGAGAATAGATGTTTAGCAAAGCTCATGCCTATATCTATGATGCTTCTCAGAAATCGAAATTCTTGATCAATGGAACAAAATCAAAGTGTCCCCCTAAGTTTCAATTGGTCTGATTATGCATCTCAAGTTGATAAAAAAAAAAATTTATTGTTCAGAGTTGGATTTGACCGTTAAACCAGATGATTTTATGCCCTCCAAGATAATTTATTGTTCAGAGTTATTTTCTATGGTTGTTTGGCAGGGGCGGCTGATTCTCCTAACGCCTCCTATTATAATAAAATAAAAAAATGTTAAATTATGAAGGCGCTATATTATAGTAAAATTAAAATTAATAAGAAGAAAATTGATTTCAAAGTACTTTACGCCCTTTAAAAATGCACCATTAGTACTATGGTGACGATGATTTTCAATCGTCTGCAGTTTGATGGAGTTATTTTGTATGGTCGTTTGGCAGGGGCGGTTGAAAGGTGTAGGTAGGTGAGACGATCTTCTAAGGCCCCCTATTATAGTAAAATAAAAAAATATTAAATTATGAAGGCGCTATATTATAACAAAAAAATTAATGTAAGAGATAAACACAATATATGAATATCATACTGAATTTATACTGCCTAAAACTTTACATGAAAAATATTAAAGAGTATATGGTCAATCTATTTTGTCTAACACTCTCCAAACTCACATAATATGTTTCCTTTACAACGCATTATATCCTGAAGAATATGAGATCAATGCAGATTATTTGTTGGAATGTTGAAGAGCTGAAGGTTTTATTCATGATGCCAATGAGTTTAGAGTTACACGTGAAAGCCAAAGCCAATGAGTTTAGAGTTACACGTGAAAAAAGGGCACAGAGGCGGCTGAAATGGGTAGGCAGGTGAGGCAATTTCCTAAGACCCCCTATTATAAAGATCATATATTATAGTAAAATAAAAAAAATTTAAATTATGAAGGCTCTATATTATAACAAAATTCAAAATTAATAAGAATAAAAAGTCTAAAACTTTTTCAGATAAAACTTAATTAAAAGTCTATAAAATAAGAATATTTAAAAATTAGAAATAAATAACACATCCTATAAACTAGCACTATTCATGTCACTTTTCAAAATAATAGTATCATTCACAATAAATTCTTGCACCCAAAAAGGTTGAGCAGCCCCTGAAAGGGCATACAAACTTATCAACGTTTCTTTGTAGGAGATGGGTGAGAAGATGAATCATGTAAGGATGAACAGAGTATTGCGAATTATGGCTCTTAAGATTTCCTCACAAAGCAATAATGGTCAATAAAACTTTTCTTTCCAAATATTTACTTTCAGATTCTTCAAAACAAAAACTTCCTCCTTCTAAACATCTTTTTTATGAACTCCACTACTCTCACAAATATTCAAAAAAACATATCTAAAAAAAATTAATCATTACAAAAAAAAATATTTTAAAAAACACAAACAAACATCATCTCTAAAGTATCTTAATCTTACAAACCGAATGTCAATATAGCAAACATATCTAGGACAATCTCATATCAATCTTACAAACCAAATGTCAATAAAACAAACATCTCCAGTACAATCTCATATCAATCTTACAAACCAAATGTCAATAGACAAATAGCTGCTCTAATCTTTGTTTAATGGAATCTTCTAGCCATTCCAGTGCAGTCGACCATAAGTTCTGGCATTCAATACGCCTCAATTGGAGTGCATTCTCATTGTTGAAGGGCAATTTGGTTAGCAAAGGACACATAAATATCTTCAGCGTCTCTAAAGATGACCACTTCATTGAGTCATCAACCCAGATGCTTATTACCTTTGGAAGATCAACAAGTACTAGTGTCTTCAAACTTGGAAGAGCATCAAGTTCCAACCTGTTATTTTCAGACTCCATAATTATCTCTTCAATTTCAGGACAGTCTTCAACGGTTAAGTTTTGAAGCTTGGAAAGTTGTTTAATCATTCCATTGGAGAATATCTTCTTTAACTTCATGCATTTACATAAAGTTAGAGTTCTAAGTTGACAAAGACTTTCGGCATGAATAACTCCTTCCCAAATACTTATCAACTTTGGAACATTGTTTATGAGCAACTTTTCTAACCTTCTTAACATGCATTCAGTTATGCTGTTACCATCAACAATCGTTTCAATTTCATCACACTCTTCAATCAGACAAACTCGCATCTCATTTAAGCTCTCTACACCAAAATCAGATAGTTTTGAAACTCCCTTGTGCTTGATCAATTCGAATGCTTCTGCTTTTGTAAGAACAGCAGAAATTGCAAGATCTGCTCCTGCACCATTA
This sequence comes from Myrica gale, assembly GCA_963930655.1. NCBI lineage: Eukaryota > Viridiplantae > Streptophyta > Magnoliopsida > Fagales > Myricaceae > Myrica > Myrica gale. The sequence continues at coordinate 10,641,761 of OZ005603.1, read as the reverse complement.
ACATACTTGAAACATTTCCAAATTTGATACTCCAAAAAATCAAGAATCCGATACATGCTGCTTGAGTCATGATAGCCAACAGAAAATTGAAATATAAAGCCTGAATTGTTCCATGAGTGACTCTTTGAAGTGAAAATTTTAAGAGAATCCACCCCAGGAAAGCAAAGTGAAAGCGAATTCAAGTGCTTTAAGGTAGCCACCTCCTCAACAATAGATTTCATGTCTGCCTCCCATCTTTGATCACTTGGATTTACATCAAGAATTAGTTCTTCCAACAAAGAAAGTTTTGACAATACATTGCGATGAAGTTCCACATCCTTTGATTGTTCTGCATTTAAATTTGATAATGACATACGCAAACACTTCAACTGAAGCAAACATCCAATCTGAATTGGTACATTGTTAATCCCAGTTCCTCGAATATCAAGCACCTCAAGATCCATAAGTTCGTTCAGGCTAAATGGAAGTTCCATTAAATGGGAGCAATAATTCAGATACAGCGCTCTCAGACACTTCAACCAAGATACAGATGGTGGTAATGATGTAATTCTAGTGCAATGCAAGTCCAAAACTCGTAAATTTTGCATGAATCTGAAGAATGACTCAGGAATCACTTCTAGGCTGCAATTCCCTTGTAGGAACAGTGTTGAAAGATTGTTGCAATCAGGCGTCTCCGGTAAAGTGCATAATTGGTTATCCATCAAGGAGATTCGATTTGGCCACTGCCATTCCACATCATTGGGAGGCTCTCGCAGCCCCTTACCAGCTTCCACCAACATTTTACCATTATTGCTTTGTGAGGAAATCTTAAGAGCCATATTTCGCAATACTTTGTTCATCCTTACATGATTCATCTTCTCACCCATCTCCAATAAGGAAACGTTGAGAAGGTCATATAATATTGTATGCCCTTTTTCACGAGCGACTCTAAACCCATTGGCGTCATGAATAAAACCTTCAGCTCTCCAACATTCCAACAAATAATCTGCATTGATCTCATAGTCTTCAGGATATAATGCATTGTAAAGGAAACATACCTTTTTATCCTCACCATCTAGATCTTCATAACAAAACTTCAGGAACTCAATCAATTCATCCATGCCATAGACTTTGATACTAGGCCATCTCCGCAAATTCCTTAGTCCATCATTCCACAAGAGAGAGTTGTTCTTTTTTCTGAAGGCTCCTCCTACCCTGTCTATAAGGAGCGGCAAACCCGCACACTCACGTACAACTCGAAGGGCTATTGATTCAATACCTGGAAGATTTAATACATTGGGACCCACTTTTTCCCTGAATATTTTATTTGCATCAGCTTCTGACAATCGTTTCAAATTAATCTGGTGATCAGATTCCATGTCGAAACAAATATCACGATACCTGGTTGCCAATACCACCTTACCATCCTTTTGGGAATTATCACGTATTCCTATCAAACGTAGATCAAGAATGTCCCAAACTTCATCCAAAAGAAGCAGATACTTTTTGGATTCCAACTCCACAGATATTTGCCTTCCAATTTCCCAAGAGTCAGTGATGCCTTCCACATTCAGTTTCAGCCGCTCTATAATTGCGCGTTGCACCCTTTCTTCGTTCCCGTCCTTCGATACAGTGATCCAAATGACAATGTCGAACATTTTCGCAATATCTTCATTATTATTCAAGTTCTGCATTATGGCTGTTTTCCCAACTCCTGCCATTCCCCAAAGTCCAACTCTTCTTACATTATTATCTCTAAGATGGCTCAGTATCTCTTCAACAGCCCAATAAAGAGATGGCTTGTCTTTTATGTTGGGGGCATCCCTATGCTTTACAGCTTCTGGCAATCTCTCAACCAGTATTCTTGTCACAAACTTCTCTCTCTCCGAGTAAAGTCCACGCAGATCCTCACACTTCTCCGCAATTTTTTTGCTAACTTTAGCGCGTGACCAAAGCCGAAGCCAATTGAACATGTTCCTTTCTTTGCCTTTTTCTCCTGTGTACTTGGTCTTTAGTTCTTCTACCTCCACTTCGCTCCTCGTGACCCTAGAAATCCAAGATTGGCATTCATTACTTATCTGCTTTGTCTTGCATTTCTTTTCTTCAGCCAATAAATCATCCCTCCTATCCGTCAGCTTCTTTGCTTCTGCTTCCAACCTTGTCCAATTGTCATCCAATTTTTTTGCATCATTAATTTTGTTCCCTAAGTAACTTACGATTGTTACTCCAGTTTTGTACGTCTCTGTTGTTGTTGCAGAAACTGCTGCTACAGAAGCTGCTGCTCCAGCCATATCTATGTTACAAAGACAATCAAACATTGACAACAAAATGAAGAATGAGTTCTCAGTTTAGTCAAGTGGTTGATTGGGGGGACGATTAGTCAAAACATGCTAACTAGATTCCACAATTGCTAGTTGAACTCATGTAGTGATATTTACAAAAGCTATACAACATCTTCACAATCAAATCAATCCTACTTCTTTGTAATTTTATTTGTTTGCTCTGTTTGAGCTGTTTTCTTCTCTTTGGAGTTGGTTCCGATATCTTTGTTTTGTACCTCTTATTAGGATCCTTTCTTTGCATCAATGAAGTACTTGCTTGGAAAAAAAAAATCATGGACTAGAGAAAGATGAATCAGTTTTTATACATTCATATAATTGTGGTTCTTTTTTCTTTTCCAAAGTTTTTAAATTTCTAATCTAGTAAGAGAAAAGGTGTTTCTCCAGGATTCCATTGATACTTTACGCTCTGTTAACGGTTTGAAGGCCTATTTTCTTACGCTAATTACCCTGCGAAGGTGTGGAGGAGGGGAGCCCGCCCCTCTTCTTCGTCGCGACCATGGCACTAGGGATGGGGTTAACCCCCCACCCCCCATTTGCTTATGTTTTTTTTTTAATTTGCAGAACTTTATTTTATTTTTAGTTTTTCAGTTAGATTACATTAATGTTCGTTTTAATTTCTTTTAATTTTTCGAAATTTGTAATATTTTCCATTGATTTCCTAACGTGGAACGAGCTAGAAAACGTGACATTGAAGCGGTATCAAAAGAGAGAGTGTTGTGTCTTAGTGTCGATCATTTTCTTCCAAATGCATATGAAACTCAACTAATGCTAATAGCAGTAGTATATATATATATGGATTAGGAGCACTAACCTGCAACAGAATGAGTATATCAGCGCAAAGAAGTCAGTACCCACGACCGGAGATTGTGTTCAGGACCTCGCTGTGGGAAGTATAAGACATTAAAATCTTCGATCTGGCTCCCATGCCCTGGACTCTAAAGAAGAGGGAAGGACCTCTTTCAGACTTTCACCAGTCTCAATAAACTATGATATCAACAGCAGAGGGCAGGGTCTCCTTTGCCGCTTTGACAAACACCAGACAATCAGTGTATTCCCGGGATATCTGGTAATATGATAACTCTTACTAAATGCATCTAATATTGCGTAATTTATTGAGAAAAGAAAAGAAAAAAAGCTTACGAGTTGTGTCCTGGGCTCGATCATTTTCTTCCAAATTCCTAAACTTAACTAATGCTAACAGGAATCTATACATATAGAAGGATAAGAAAACTCACCCGTTATAGGATGAGTACATCAGCGCAAAGAAAGCACTCGCCCCGATATCAGTTCAGGAGTCAGGACCTCGCTGCAGGAAGTATAAAATGTGATTCTTACATGTGGTTCCCATGCCCTGCCGTTGACTCTCGAGAAGAGAAGAGGGCACCTACTTCACAAGTCAAGATAAACTATGACCACTGAGTCCATGTTTGGATTAGCAAAATCTGCGGCGGTAGTTGAAGCTGAGCATAGTTGTCACCCTATTGGGAAAAGATTCTCTCGTAAGAGTGGAATGTTAGATAAGTGAATGATTGTTAACCAAAGAAATATTTTACAAATCAAACTTATCTTTTTTGGGAGGTAAATTGTGATATATTAATGGACATTATCATAATTAATAGAGGTCTAAAATTTGGAATATAAAAATATAAGGAAAATAATAAAAAATAAGTTTCTATATGATCCTACAGTTGGGATCTGAGATCCCTAACGATCCCACGTTATATCACAATTAAAGTTCAGAAAAAGGTTATAAATATCTTTTGACAGTTGGCAATTATTTTGAGAAATCTTGTTTGGCCATTATTTTGAGAAATCCTCTTTGAAGATTGAAGCTGGAAGAAAATCTGTAGGACAAACTTTCATGATATATGTATATATATATATTTTATATAAGTGGATAAAGTAATATTCAATTAAAAAATATTCCGATAAATAAGTGTTTGCCTGCCCGACAGCATGACTTCAATTCCCAACCTCACATCCATTATCCATAGACCTGATGAGAAACCTCACGGAAACCATCAAAGGCTTTCAGCAATTGCTCTTTTCAAAAAGTTCTATTATTGTTCGTTTCTTCTGTCGCTAGAAAGTGAAGGTGGTAATTATATATAGCATAAGGTTGAAGCAGAGGAAGCTGAAAGAGGTATATAGTTTGTTTTCTGATGATCAATAAGTTCCCAGGTGGAGGGAACTACAACGGTACTGTCCCAGAATGAGGTCTCCAGTACTCATAATATATCTTGGCTGTGCAAGGTGAGCTCATTGGCTTGTGAGGTTTTCGATTATAATAGCTTTCTAGTACGACATCGGGGTAACAGGAAGAATGGCAAGCCGCGGGAAAAAGAATCATGAGATATTCGTTGCTGTGGGAGGCGATGTGATAAAGAACAAACTAATCCTGCTATGGACCTTGCGCAACTTTGAAGGAAAGGGGATTTGCATCCTTCACGTTGATTTACCTAGTAGGTTCCTTATAATTCATTTGTATATATATAGGCGATCGACCATGTCTATCTAAATGTCTATGTATATGAAACTTTTAAGTTTTTAAGGGAATTATCGATCTACGTACCGCCATTTGATGTTCATTTTTTTGCTATTTCTTGAAATTGTTCTCGGTTGACTTTATTTATGGTGAACTCCAAATGACAAAAACGATGAGCGTTTATCTCTTTGATATATAGTTGCTGTTGTAAATACTCCTTTCGAGATTTTTCTAGTTTTTCTGAGAAAAGAAAGTATTCCAATTAGACCTGTGAAACTGACTTGAAAAAAACTATACACTAAGCTTGAAAATCCAAATTAATGAGTGCTAATTGTGGACTAAATTTTTTTTTTTCTTTCAGTACGTCCTGTAATGAGGCATTTTTTTTTGGTTTTTCTTACTTTGCAGTGATATCCTGGGGATCACCGCGCCGGAATCACCTGGATGGATACGTAGATATCTGTCGTGACCTGGGAGTATAAATCTACTTCTTATCTCTTTTACAACATTTTCTTGTTACATTTTTGTTTGTTTTCTTTGCAAGTAATTTAATTTGTAAACAGAGATCACCTAAGGTAGCCCTGGTACGACGTTCCTACTTCTTGTTCTCTCGCTTAATTTTCCTTTTACTGGAACCTAAATGTGTTTAGTTTTGCCATAACAAGTTCAACATTATTTAAAGGAATAAAACAACTCACATGTTAGGCGGCGGGTTTCCAAGTTCGTCAACAAATCAGTGGATCGGAAAAATTGCTTAGTTACCTGATTTCTTTCGGCACTACCGTTTTTTAAATCTAGGTATCGGCACGGATACTACTCATTGAAGATGATGATATTGCGAAGGGCATTGTAAAACTCATCTCCCAGCATGGCATCGGGATCCTTGTCATGGGACAAGGAAAAACAACAGATCGGAACAACGCGAGGTAAAGACCGCATAAGAACCTTTTCCATATCCTCAGGTCTCTTTCTTGTTCTACGAATATTCAATGGCGATGTCCAATATTGGTAATAGAGCAGTTCTATGATGTCCTTAGATGTGCTTTATCTGTACTGTCAGTTTTTGTTCCTTTAAGAACTACATAGATCAGGCTGTATGGGGGGTGGGAGGGCCGAAGAAGAGCATATCTTTGTACAGCACAATTATAACTAGATACATAAATAAAATAATGGATAAATAAAGAAACAGATAGGAGAGGGAATTATGGCTGTTTGTTCTGGCTTTGGAAGATAGTTGCCGAAGGGATTGAGAATTTTTACGTGATATTTGTGTTTTAATGGTATTTGTGTAAAATGTGTTGACTTGTATTGATGTTTGTAAAAAAAAAAGATAATATTAAATTGTATTGGTATTTGTGTAGAAATAATATTGAGATTGTAATTTTAGAAAATTAGATTCAAATTTTTAAGATTTTGACAAAACGAACTTGCCAATTTTGTTACTTTCCAAACCATATGATTGTTTGCTTAGGAAAAAAAAAATTAATTTCCAAAGAAAGACTTCATTGCTTTTGGGGCCAAGATATATTGTTCTCCAACCTGTTGAGTTTTTCTGAAAGTTACGGCGTAGTTTGTTAGGCTGTGATGATTAAAGTAGTACCTTAATTAAGGTTCGAGAGTCACCACTTCCTATTTGGAATTTGGGGAGCTCTGAATATTCAATCTCGTTACAAGAAAATTATTGTTGCTCAATGATTTATCCAATAAAAAAAAAACAGTTGGTGTGTAAACGAGGTGTTCTACCAATGGATATATGAACTTTTTGCTTGGTATACATATTTTACCTTATGATAATTTATTCTCAAGATAAACATTACATGACCCAACAGCATTTGTTTTGATATCTTTAATTGGTATTGCTTATAAATAATATTTCATTTATAACTGTGTAGGACGTCTCATTTGTTTCTGTTTGTGATGTTAAATAACTTACTTAACTCAGTGCTTAGAGTATTGCTTTCAGACATAGGAGTCATTGGTTCAAATCCACAATTCAATAAATTAGATACGAAATCTAGAATTATTCTTTCTTTTTGTAGTTGTGAGAAGATGTTTTTATTTTTATTTTATTACAACTCTGTTTTTTTTGTTATGTTTAATTACCACTACCTTTTATATACTATTGACTTTCAACAAATCAATCTATGAGATACAACTTTGAATGGATTGGTCATGTTGTTCATTTTTTTGAGAAATATAGATTCTTCCGTCCACCAAAAGTTAATAAACTAAAGGAAGACCAACATTGAATCGGGGTTGAGATATGCATTGTTAAGGTCGGATAACCTATTTAATTTAAAAAATAAATTATAAGGACCGATCCGTTCAAAATTATACCTAATTAAATATTGACCTCTTATAAATCAATCCCATATATAATTAATCCTTTTTATTTTTATCGAATTGGTTAGTTATGTCATTCCTAGTAGCTTATTCAAATTTGACTCTCTATTTTAACCAAAAAGTACACTTCTCTATTTTAACTATCAACTTTTTAAAAACACCCACAACAACTTCTCTATTTTAACTATCTACTTTTACTATTCTATTTAAATATTATTATTCAAATATTTCTTTATTATTTCTCTAACATTTATAACATTTATCTTATCTCAACGATTTGATTTTTAAAAAAATTTCTTATTCTAACGATCATATTTATAAATAGTCGTCTTATTTTAACGATCATATTTTTAAAAATGTATTAAGTTAGTCTTTATTTAGCTTAAAATGTATTAAGTTAGTCTTTATTTAGTCTAAAATGTATTAAGGAAAAAAAGAAAAAGAAAAAAAAGAAAAATATTAATATTTTATTATAGAGAAGTGAACAGTGGCCACTGTTCACATGTTAAAATTTTTAGCTAAAAACTGTTAAAATAGATAAGCTGTTAAAGAGTGTTTTTTGACTTTTTTTGTTAAATTGGTTCTCTATTCTAACCAAAATGTTAGAATAGAGAACCTACTAGGAATGCTCTAACTAGTAAGACTAATAAATAGTCTTTTAAATATTCAGAAAAAATCATCCAAATTAATTAAATAATGATTTTAGTGCTTTTTCTTGTCCGAAAAAGACAAAAACCATTATTATTCTCGTTCTCATAACTCAAGTTGGATAACCTTTAAATGAACCAACGAAAACTCTTTAGTCATTTTGTTTATGAATTATTACTGTAATTCCAACTTTGAATAATTCTTTTACCCATGTTTGTCATTGCAGAAATAAGTCGCCAGTCCGACCTCAAGGAATAGCTTCAGCTGTGTGTAACAGCGCACCTGCGTTCTGTGAGACAATAATTATCCGCTGGGGCCGTAACATCGACAGTACCAGGTCTGCCCGACAGTTTTATCTGCTGAAATAGTCCATTGATTGACGATAATATTCCCATACAAAATTGGAGAAACTACTGCGTTGTTCAAAACTTTACTTAGATAGTTATAGCAACAAAATGCTTGAAATTTTTTAAATACTTCGGACCGTTACTATCGATGACAATTTTAAACTCTTCTATTTCAAGGACCATGGCCCCATCACCAACACAGGAGCTACCTTCGAAATATGGTTCTTTTGATCCGGGCGAGGCGTACTCTAGTGCAAGCCTACCTTCGAAACTTGGGGTGCGTTTGCATACTTTAAAATTCTGAAAAATTTAGTAAATGTTATGAAAATTGAAGAAATTTCTTGACCATGGTCCCATCATCAACACAAGAGCTACCTCCACTATAGTCTGTTGCTTCTTTAATTACCATTAAGTTACTTCAGAACTAATGACTTCCATGACTTAGACCAGAAATATGAACCTGATATTGACTTAGACTAGTTAAGGTTGCTCTTGAAACCCTTTGAAATTATTATGTACCCTAATTTCAAAAATGCAAACAAAAAGCGTTCAAGGGGTAGGAGCCATGCATACAACAAAGAATGACCATCTAAAAGCTCAGAAACAAAAGGGCAATCTCCAAAAGTAATTATAGAGGCAATCCAACGAGCAGGGACGAAGCCAGAATTAAATGTTAGGGGAGCCAATACACATAAATAAATTTTGGAGGACAAGAATACAAAAACTTAAAGAAAATCAATAAAAAGATTTATTAAATAAAAAACAAAATTCTGAAGGAATTTTGTGGCCCCTGGCCCCCTAACTTCGTCTCTGCCAAGGATCACATTTGCACCATCTTGCTCATCTCTCGTTCCATCTCTTCTCCCACTCTACCTGGGATTTAGGGTGTCAAACATTCTTTGCATATTCTTGTAACATTAATGCATTTCCTTATCACATTATGCAGGACTCCCATGATCGACGCTTTTCGCAGCCTGGATCATCAATACCATTTGCAGGTGAACATGCTTATAATCTCCTAGTGTATTATGTTAAACACCCTAACAAATTAGATGTGGTTATTAAGTTGATAGTTTCATGTTAAGTTACTTAATAAGAAGGAAAGAAGAAACATTACTTGCTAGCAACTACGCCACAACCCACAAGGCTGATCATCGTTAAGTATGACATGGACATTTCTACTTCCTATGTTTGCCGAGGTTAATAATTAAGAGCTATCTTCAACTAAAGGTTCAGTTTATCGCCGACCATCCTCTTCAACCAAGATTCTTTTTGGCAAGAAATTCCCAAGAACGTTCTTGGATCAGTTTCAAATACAAACAATTATCTAATATGTGTTCTCACTGTGGGAGGGTAGATCATACGGCTGGATTTTGTGAACAGGAGGATCCCCATCCCTTCTCTGGTGCTCTGGATATAGTATCTGAGGCTAGTTACCAACCAACACAATTGCCCTTGGACCGGATTTGTGAGAATGCAGCTGTGGACAGCCAGCGAACTAGTGGCAGACCGTCAAACACAAAGACTATCAGTAGTACTGCCAAAGAAGAGGTTTCTTCGACCATCAACCGCATTGTGCTGTTAATTTAGGGAGGCTCACTGAGGACATGCCATTTTTTGATGACCCACTTATGTGAGTCGGTGCTGCGTCGAGGGTGTGACCCCACACTGATCCATAATGAGGCAAATGTTGTTGGGAAAAGCGGCACAAAAATTAAAAGAAAGGAACACCAAGAATTTACTTGGTTCGGCCTCAATCCGACCTATGTCCACCTCAGAGCAATTTTATTAAGAATGCTTAAGAAAATCACTCTACCCGACCAACCACACTCTCATCCGAGTGTCCTGCACCCCCGCCTAGGGTGCCCGCATCCCCTGCTTGTACCGCCGTACCCATGTAGAGCAGTATCTCCCCCTACTCTTGCATCTCCACCGGCTAGTACCAAGCACCTCCGTGTGCTTCACGAAGTTGGAGTCATCAGTCACCACTGAGTGATGATTTCCCTTTCTTTGCTCTGTACTTTGGACAATTCCGTTTGATATGTCCCTCTTAGTCACAATAGAAGCCGATAATCTTGCGACCTTTTCCTCTGGATTTATCTCGGCCTTCTGTATTCCTGCTGCTTTCTCTGCCTCTTTCTGTGATGAGAGTCTGTGATCCACTGTGGTCATATGTCTCAATCTCCTTCCTTCATGTCTCTTCATTGAATAGAGCATCTTTGACCAACTCTATGGTCAATTTCCCATTCGGTGCTAAATTTCTGCGAGAAACAACAAGAGTCTCCCAACTATCCGGCAAGGAACTCAGAAGCAGTAAAACTTGAACCTCATTTTTGAAAGTCATTTCGACGTTGTTCAATTGATTGATCAAGTTTTGGAACTCACTGGTATGTTTCACCACCGACTTCTCGTTTCGCAGCTTCATATTCACTAGCCTCCTCATTAGTAGCACTTTATTCTGCGAAGTCTTTGACTGATACATTGTCTCCAACTTCTCTTATAGTTTAAAAACACTTGTTACTTTGGCTACGTGATGAAATACCTCTGACTCAATCCACTGAAGAATCAACCATATAGCCTTTCAGTTGATCTTCTTCCACTTTACCTCAGCAATCCCTTCCAGTTTCTTGCCCTCGTTCTCCAATGGATCATACATATCCTTTGCATAAAGGATATCCTCCGTGCGTGACTTCCAGCTCATGTAATTCATAGCAGACATCATCATACCGGTAATTATACTCTCTGTCATCTCAATTCACACTGATCGAGGCTGAATTTCACAATTTTGATTATACCAATGGCTCGAGGATGACCTAAAACCTTAGAAACCAGTCTAACCTACTCGAAAACCGGCCTAAAAGCCCCTAAACCGATCAAAAAACCAAACTGAACAAAAAACTAAAATCTTCCGGAATATTATGATTCGCCGGAATATTCTCTGCGACATGGAATCCTCCTGATGTGGTGCTGACTGGTCGCTGCTGACGTGGCAATGCTGACATGAAGGATTACGTGACACCGCTGACGTGAAATCCGGGGACCCACTGCTAACGTGTCGATGATGTGGATGCTAACGAGATAGGACACATGGCAGTTCACTGGCGCGGGCACGTACCATGCATGGAGAGAGTGAATCCCACTCGCCCTATCTCTCTTCGATGCGCGGGGGTGTGTGTGACTCCTGGACGGCGCTTTTCGACTTCCCTGCGGCACGTGAAGGCGCCTCCCGGAGATCCTGACAACGTTGTTTCCTCCTCTACAGGCTGGTGCGCTCCAATCTCTGACCGAACCACTTTTAATTTTCGGACCTTCTCCGCTTCTCCCCGAAAAACCACTCCGGCTCCTCGAACCTGGCTCCGATACCACTTATGTAAGTCGGTGCCGCTTCAGGGGTGTGACTCCACACTAATCCATAGTGGGGCAAATGTTGTTGGGAAAAGCGAATAAAAAATTAAAAGAAAGGAACACCAAGAATTTACGTGATTCATCCCTAATCCGGCCTATGTCCACTTCAGAGCAATTTTATTAAGAATGCTTAAGAAAATCACTCTACCTGCCCAATAAAATAGTCACACCACCCTCTCTCGCTTCAACCCCAATCCGCCTATGTCCACTTCAGAGCAATTTTATTAAGAATGCTTAAGAGAATCATTCTACCTGCCCAATACAATAGTCACACAACCCTCTCTCGCTTCCTCTCTCTCTGCCCAATGCTCACGCTATCACGTGCTCACGTATTTTTTCTCCTATAACATAAGTCTTTATTTATAGGGAAAATACAAAGAGAAAATCCTAAGAGAAAACTCAGATAAACTTGAAGTAGGGAGGAAGTAGACTTCCACTACAAGTCTACTTCTATTCCAAGTGTATCTCATATGGGCGTGGACCCCAACAGATGCATTGGTACAAGATGCTCTGGAGCAACATTGTGCATACTCCCCTTAGGGCCCACTGGTTAATATTGAAGCATCATCCATTGATACCCAAAGTCTCGAAATGGCCATGCAATCCCTTTCTAACATCACTAAATATCAAAAACCCACTATAAGACAAAGGAAAATTCAAAGCTGTCAGTTTGCGGTCTGCCATCACCATGAGGGCTTAAACAGGGATACATAAAGGAGGCTCCCCCCAAAGTCATAGTAAACGCATATTAACGTCTGACTCAATGCAGTCCCTTTCTTCCCCTCCTAAAAAATTGAAGGTTGTTGAAGTTTTCTCTTATGAAGGTCGAGAACTCTCTTTGGAAGCACTTATGGGTAAAGGAAATATACGAAGTAAAAGATGCACGGGCATCACCTCATCTTTGCCTTTGTGCGAAGAACCTATTTCAGTTCTCCCTTGCAGCGGAGAGGAACCAGATCAAATTGTTGATATACACACGACTAGGGTGGCGGCCCATATCTTGCCCCCACTAGAGCCATGAGGTTCATATCGTGGAATTGTCGGGGTTTGAGGTGACCTGCAGCGACAAGAGCGCTGAAGGTGTTCATCAAGGAATTTGATCCCATTGGTATGTTTTTAATTGAAACCAAGTGTGGAGATGAGGTAGTTCGCCAAATAATGCAGTCAATCGGTTTCTCCTTTTTTTCTCTCAATTCCCTCTGTGGGTTGCAAAGGTGGCTTGACCTTTTGCTGGAGACCGAATATGCAGATGAAGCTTCTCTTGAGTTCATCCAATATTATTCACCTGCTTTGCCATAATGGAAGTGATTCCCCATCGTTCCTTTGCTCTTTAGCCATGGTCCAACCCGATGGGGGAGAAGGAATATATCTAGGAAGCCATGCAATTACTTGAAGGTAACTCTGATACTCCTAGAATCTGTCTAGGTGACTTTCATGATATGCTTTATCAGGAGGAAAAGAGAGGTGCGCGAGCAGTTCGGTCTGCTTCTTGTCGTGGCCTGGCTCATTTTATGCAAGTAAATGGCTATATAGATTTGGAATTCTCGAGCAGGAAGTTTACTTGGTCTAATCGTCGACCAGGGCTTGCCAATATTTGAGAGCGTCTTGACCGTGGTATAGCCAATATTTCTTGGAGACGGCTTTTCCCAATGCCACTATCCTCTACCATGTTATTGCTCCTTCGAACCATACTCCAATTATTCTCAATGTGCTGGGTTCAGATATTAGTTTTCCTGAATCTTTTAAATTTCAAGGATTTTGGATTTAGAATAAATCTTGCCATGAATTCATTGCTCAAGTGTGGAATCAGTTATTTTTTTGGTACCCCTCGATGGATTCTGCAGAAATGGAATAAATCTACCTTTGGGCATATAACGAATTTCATTAAACAGGCCACTCACCTCCTCAGCACTTGTCAGCAAGGGGTACAAACAGTTGATTCCTTAGGGTTGGAATGGAGTCTATTATTGGAACTAGATGAATTGTGGAAACCAAAGGAGTTGATGTGGAGGCAAAGGTCGTGGATAGAGTGGCTGACTTCAATCGATTTGAATACACGTTTTTTTCACTCCTCTATAGTTCTTTATAGATCCCAGAATCGCATAGAGAGTTTGAAGGCAGATCAAGGTGAATGGATTTCTAGTAGAAGAGCTCTAGGAGAGGAGTTTGTTAGGTTCTATGGATCACTTTATTCTACTATCAATCCCATTTTTCCACGAGATATGGAAGGAGTAATATCTCCGAAAATTTCAGATCTGGATAACGACATTATCACTCGTATTTCGACCGCGGAGGATATTTTTTCGATTCTCCGATCTATGAGTTTGGAGAAATCACCCAAACCTGACGGTATGACAGTTCTATTTTACAAGCATTTTTGGGACATAATTGGAGTAGATGTGATCAAAACTGTGCACGATTTTTTTGTCTATGACCACTTACCTTCGAAATTGAATCGCACTTACTTGGCTCTCATTCCAAAGGTGAACCATGATTCAAAGGCCGATCAATTTTGACCAATAAGTCTCTGCGATATTATTTACAAACTGATATCGAAGATCCTCACAGCGCGTCTCAAACCCCTTATGGCGAAGCTTATCTCTCCCTACTAGCTAGATTTCGTCCTTGGACGAGTTATCCAGGACAGCTTCATAGTCGCTACTGAGTTATTCCATGCTATGGGTCATAAAAGAGGCAAAGGGGTTGGATGGTGATTAAGGCGGACATGGAGAAGGCATTTTATAGCGTAGAATGATCATTTGTATTACAAAACCAAGGAGAATTTCGGTTTTTGTTTGAAATGGCTATCTTGGATTAAAACTTGTATGTGTTCTGCTCAGTTCTCTACTCTTTTGAATTGAGGACCATTTGGTGCCTTTACTCCCTCTCGAGGACTTCGCCAAGGCGATCCCATATCACTCTTTTATTCATCTTGTGCTCGAAAGTTCTCTCTCGCTTCTTATCAAATTAGAATGTGAAGGCCGATTACGAGACATTAAAATGGGGAGAGGAGCTCCAATTATTTTCCATCTACTCTTCTTGGATGACTTGCTCATTTTTGCTAGAACAACTCGGCAGGGTTCGACAGCTATGAAGGAATGTCTTGACAAATATATGTCTTGGTCGGGTCAAAAGGTTAATTTTGAGAAATCATCAATCCATTTCAGCTCTAATTTTCGTGTCAACAGTTGATGGCAATCAAGGATTACTTTGGTCTTCGGAAACTACCCTCCAAAGCAAAACACTTAGGGCTCCCTTTACTAATTCTTCGATCAAAAGGTTGGCGTTTGAGGAGATCAAAGAGAAGTTTATGAGGAAAATCGCTGGTTGGCAAGCTAAACTACTCTCTCAGGCAGGTCGTTCCACCCTAGACAGATCAGTCACCACTGCCATCCCAGCATACCCTCTTAGGTCCTTCCTTCTGCCAAAATCATGGTGCCATGAATTGGACAAAGCTTCACGACTATTCTAGTGGGGTTTTCGGCCAGATAAGTCCCATAATTTATTTTTACATTCTTGGCATTCCATTTGTATTCCTAAGGAGGCTAGAGGTTTGGGCTTTTGTAATTTTCATGTTGATCTAAATACTGCCCTTGTGTCTAAACTGCCCTGGCGCTTTTTAACTGGTGATAAAATTCTGTGGGAGAAGCTTTTAGAAAGCAAGTACCAGCGTAGTGAATAAAGACATTCTCTCTAGACTCTTCTCTCCGCTGCTCTGAAAAAGCTCTCTCTCCATCCCGCACACACCAGGGCGACGAGAGGAGGTTTCCTCTCCCCCCGTCTGCCCTGCCCCTTTAGTTCTTTTCTTGTTGCGTTTTCCTTGCGTTTCCCTTTATTTTCTGCAGCTTTCATTTCTGTTATGGGGTCTCTTTCTGGTGAGGAACCTGCAGTCATCATCTCCTTTTTGAAATCTCTGGTGGTCTTGCCTCACAAAAGCTGCTCTGGCGTCCCCAGATCTATGAAGCCCAAAACTTCCGACCAGCTGGTGTTGAAGCGTGTGGGACCACGCGCCATTTGCAGTGGGCGAGAATCTTCTATGCGAGCCACCCAGATGCTGACTGACTGCTCCTTTGCCGTGTTTTGCCGGAAACAACCATGGTGTTTCTCATTTTTGCTTGTGCTGGTGTGGATGAAGCCCTGGGGAAACGAGATCGAGGTGCTCGTCCCTCCTCTCCTCCAGTGTTTGAAACCGCCTTCTACGGCGTGGAATAGCTCTGATCCGGGTCGGTAGTTTGGGCCTGTGGGCCGGGAAGTTTGTGGCCTTTGAGGCCTGTTGCTTAGTGGCCTTTAAGGCCTGTAGGTTTGTAGCCTTTTGGGTTTGTTGGTTGATGCCCCCTTGGGGCCTTTTTAGATGATGTTATGGGCTTTATGCCCCATGAATATGTAACTGGCCCTTGTGGCTGCTCTGTACTCAGCACCTCCTCTTGTACTTGTTCCCTCATGGAATGAAATCCGCCTTTGCTTAGAAAAAAAAAGTACCAGCGTAGTGGCAGTAGGTGGAATGTGGTGAAAGGCATTAATCCCTCTTGGATATGGTGTGGAATTGTCAAGACTATGCCATTATTGAGAGCGGGAGCATGACACTTGATAGGGAATGGTCAAGTTATTAATGTCTGGACCGACCCCTGGGTCCCGTCCCTATCCCAGATCCTTCCCTTGCCTCGAAATGAGCAAATTCAATTAGAGCATATGGATTTGAAGGTTGTAGACCTCTTATCTGGTCATCAATGTTGGGATCTTCAGAAACTGCTGCATTTTTTATAGAGGAGTCAATAATTGCTATTAAACGTATATCCTTTCCTAGTGCTCCTAGAATTTACTCCTTGTGTTGGTCCCTAGAACAGTCAAGTAGTTTCTCTATTAAATCTATGTACAGACTCCTAACAACAGAGTTTGCCTCTTTTATTTCTACTCTTGGACTATCTTTTTGGAAGAACCTACGGAGTCTTAAAATTCATGACCGTTTGAAATTACTGTTGTGGAAAATTGTTTGGGACATACTACCCACAAGTGGTAAGATGGCTTCCAGGATTGGTGTTGGGGAAGGAGAATCTGTGGAGTGTTGTTTGTGTTCTTCTGCAACTGAAACAATAGCGCATCTATGGCTAGAATGTGATATTGCTCAGCGTTTATGGCGATTTGCCCATGGCATATGGATTCACTACGCCTTGCCCATCTGTCAATAGTAGTGTGAATTGAATGCCTCTTTCGGCCAGATCAGAGACTTGGTATTCCTCCTGAAGATACTCACAGATTCCAGCTTTTTGCCACAAATATGGTGTATATGGTACGGTGGAGTCACAATAAACTGATTCATGAAGGAAAGTTAGTTGAGGTGGGCGTCCTAGCAGATCGTATTCTCAGACTCTCCTCTGCCCATTCAGAAGCTTGGATATCAATTATACTGTGTGGACATCCCATTTGGAGGCCACCACCCGCCCATTTTGTTAAGATCAACACTGACATAGCTATCAGAGAAAATTTTGCAATAGTTGCGGCTATTTTTTGTGATCATCAAGGCGTAGTGTTAGATGTATTTGTTGAGAAAATTGATGTTGACTCTCCTGTGGAAGGAGAAGATATTGTAGCCAAAATTGACCTCTTTAAAGCATCCAAACGTGGCTGGCAAAGAGTGATCTTGGGGGTGCATCGTCTCTTGTCATCAAGTTCATCCATTCCTATCCAAAGTGTCCATATTGGCGTATCAGTCACTCCATTTGGGATATTTGCCGTTCTTTATCCCCGATGCATGAATGGTCGGTTAGTTTAGTAAATAGGGGTGCAAAAATGGTTGCGCACTTACTCGCTCGTTGGGCCACTTCCAAAGTAGAGATTGGAGGCATCCCCATTTTTTCTAAGCATTTTTCTTCCTTGATTTGGCTGTATGAGGGGACTGATCCCCCATGACTGTCTTTAGATTGTTTACAGCTTATTGTTTCTAATAAAATAGGCTTCATGTATGAAGCCTTTTGGAAAAAAAAAAAATCAAACCTAAAACAGCACAGAGCTCGAGCTATGATGGCCACTCCAAGCGATCATACGCCCACTTCATATCAATTTTTATTGTTGCCAATCCCTTTCGTCCTTGCTTCAACTTCATGGTGTGAAACATCTCTTGGGAAATAACCGTATTTTCTTGGATGGAACGTCTAGGAACAAAGGCGGCTTGGGGAAAAGAAATAAGCTTCCTCAGAACTCTTCTCAACCACTTGGTGAGGTTCTTAGTGATCATCCTATAGGATCTTAGTGATCATCCTATAGGCCACTCGGACTCTCCTGGCTTATCCAAGTTTGAGAAACTGCATTGAAATCGCCAAAGATAACCCAATGCCCCTGAAAATGCTCACTCGTGGCTGCAGCTTCCTCCAAAATTCAGCCTTCTAGTGCCAGTAAAGAGGGTCATATATTAGTGAGAGTAGCCATGGCTGGTTGGGAGGATCAGAGGAGATGACTAAATTGATTAAATTCTCATCCGTATGCTAGAGTTCAAAATTTAACCCAAGATGCCAAGCAAGTGAAAAACCTCCTCTACTCCCTTGAGCTGGAACCTCAAACGTAGAACGGTACCCTGATCGATTAAAAATCACTTAAGAATCCATACATTTAGTTTTTGAAACACAAGCCGTGACAGTTCTAGTACATCACCATCATTGGTCGAGGGGCCATGGTAAGGCCTGCCTTCTTAGCCATTATGGAATCTATCATCTCCAAACTGTCTTCTACCCAACCACCAGAATCTCCATGCTTGATAGATATCATATGTTTCCTTTTAAACAGAAGAGTATTCGAAATCTTGCGATCAATCTGTGAGTGCTCCAAGTGGCCAGAAGATCATCTTCCTTCCATTCTTGATCTCCTCAAGCACCAGAGTTGCGCGTTGTAGTGAGAATGGTGCTTGATCCCTCATTTGGATTTTAATGATTTTGGGGAACCTAAGGGGTTCGGGTGTTTTTGCAAGTAAGAGAGCCTCTACCTTAGCTGAGGGGGGCTTCTAACTCAGCTAATTGGGTTACCACGTCCTTCGTAGTTCCCGAGTTCTACATGGGCTCTTCAATTAGCCTTAAATTTGCCCTTTTATTTTGACCCCAGGTGACGGGAGGGATCACATGATCTGGGCCAGCTCCAACTGTAACTTGAGGCTTAGAAAATTTCCGCGCTAACTCAACTTCTTCGTGGGCCGCCACCAAACGTTGATTAACCTCCTCAGGTGACATAGTAAAACTCCAAGCATTCAATTCTTTATGGATTGTCCTTTCCTAGCCCATATAAAACTCCACGTGTGCCTAGAATGCTGCAGTAACGCAAGTGATTGCTGCATGCGCGAATGGGGGTGGCAGGGTTTGGCCACTGTTAGTGTCAAAGGTTTGGTGCACCCCGGCCATTGCAGCCATACTCATTCCACTACTTTCCCCTTCATATGGTGTACCCCGAAATGTACCTGACGTCGGCAGTTGAGCAGCAACATTATTATTATTATTATTATTATTATTATTATCCTGACCACCCTTCATCGAGCCAAACTGCTTCGTCTGTCCATCATCTGCCATTGTAGGCAGAGAACGTAAGCTATCCACTACTCCAGTAGGAGTGTCCTCAGAAGAGGGGGTGCAGTCATAGAGGGATGATAAGTGTCATTCTGAAACCCTCTACCCTCAAACTCAGTTGCTCCACCTTCTGTAGAAGCTCCTTCAGGCTAGTAAAAATCTGATACTCCAAGCTCTCAGCTCGCATGGCTAAGCAGATCACGTTTGGGGGAGTACGGGCTCTCATGCTACTTGAACATAACATAATAGTGTGCCCCAAGCACTCACAGTTGAAACAAAAATCAGAGATGCACTCATATCGTAATTGCACCCAAAAAGGAGGTTTAAAATTATCTAGAAGCACCCTGACCTAAATAAACTGGGATGCCCAGATATGTCATTTGGCTCTTAAATCCACCTCTAAAATCGCCCCGTCGTTGACCCACTAATGTTGTGTCCCTACAGTCAAAAATCCAGCTGGGAGACAGGGGTACTGGACCCAAAAAAGGGAGGTGGAAAACTCAAGCTCATCAAAGGTAGCTCCTGGTTCCCAGAGCTTCAAAACTAGGAGGCACCTTTAATATTCCAGAGGCTCTGCTAGAGGATACGGTTACGATGGTGCATGGAAGGGAAGCTGAAAATGAACCGGTTACCCTCCAGTTCTTCAATCACGAGCTAAGGAATAAAATGTCAAGAACAAAACATGGTGGTGCGAATCCTAACGTTATTAGAGGACTGGGACGAACTTTAGTGGGTCAACGATAGGGGGCTGCATTGTAATGCAAAAAATTGTTTTAGAGATACAATATCAAATATTAAAGACTAAAAATATTAAAAATATTAGAATACATGTACCTTACTATGTACTGCTACTAAGAGTTGACAATTCCACCCTACGTTTTTCCATGTTCTGAAAATGTAGCAAAATGGCTTCGTTCTCAATAGTTTTAAAAACTTCTTGCTCAATGTACACTATCATACAATCATTCATCCAGTCATCTCTCATCTTATTACATAAGGATGTAAAATATCCAGTTCATTCTTCCGACAAGGAACCAAGTACTTAACTTTTCAGCTCTAGTCACCCAAGTTCAATTGTCACTATCTTCATTCAATTTTGGGAAACACACGATCAATGACCTTACTATGATAGAGACACAAAGCATAACGGTACAACTACCTTTAATAACGGCACCTTGGCCAATTTTGAAGATGAATGGATTCTGTCCAGGGTCCTTTGTGCTGAACGAGACAAAGATGATACATGAATACTCCTACTTCAAATTAGAAGCAAATGCATAAAAAAGCACCACCTACAATGGCATTCAAAATAGTAAAAATAGGCTACCAACAAGGAAAGCACAATCCTCACCTACAAAACTTTTGAGAGAGATCACTATTTTTCCCTGCACCAAATAAGAACAACTATCAGCAGAAGCGACACAACAACAGGAAGACCTCTCACCCCCTCAATTCTTACAAATAGAATTGGGTTCATGAAATTTGGAGTTCATTTTTCGTCCCAAGCATTCAAAACAGTTCCTCCGCTGACTTCATACATCAACTGTGACTGCCAGTCGAACCTTTTGACATCAGCCTAGTGTCAACCATAAGTACAATTTCATTCATGACTGTGGGGAGAAAGACGACATTGCAACCGTTCAAATAATTGGAAAACGGGAAATTTTTGTGTCTTGTGGACTATCATCCGACTTAAAGCCCAATTTCAGGGATCAACAATATTTTTCTTACCTGGAAGGAGGACCAAATGATGATGCCTATGCGGAATTCAAAAACCACCAATAATCAAAATTTTCTCACGCCATTAAGATCCAAATTCCAAAACACATGTACTGACCAACGAACTAATTTACGAAAACTTTTACACCATGAAAGACCCACAATAATCATCGAAGAAATCAATGGCAGAGAGAGACTAACCGTAACCAATGCAGTGGACGGTGACATTCTGACTGGCAACCGGTTTCGGACAAGCTCCAGGCCTCAAAACTTCCTTCTCCACTCCCATCCTCCCTTCTACTTCTGTTGCTGCGAGTCCTCCTAAAACTGGTTTCTTCGGTATTTCGATCTGGAATAAACGAGAGAGAGAGAGAGGGGTCGAGAGAAAGAGGGAGAAATTTCAAAACAGGTTGTTTTGGATTTTTTTTCCTTTCACGTTTTATTTTTTTATTTTTTTAAGGTAGCTGTGCATATCAAAAATTAAAAGGCCTGAGCCTAAAGGTCCTACGCTGTGTAGAGCATACGAGGGGTTGGCCTGAGCAAATGGGGAAGAGGAGGTGGAAATCTTCATCCAATAGAAGTTAAAAAGACACAAGAAAGACTGAGAGAGGAATAAAGAAGAGACGAATCAATGATTGGAGAGAGGGAGGTGGCAGCTCATAATGTGGAGATGGAGAAGAAACAGAGAAAAACACGAGGGAGGAGAGAGGGAGGAGGGCGGTGGGGGTAAGGAGGGGGTTGGAGGAAAAAGCGATGGGTAAGGAGGTCGATGGGTAAGGGGGTCGACAAAAAGGGAAAATGGGGTGTAGGGAGAGAGAAATAAATTCTCGGGAAGCTTTACTAAGGGAGCAGTGTAAATAACATCAAACTACTATTAATTTCCAAAGAACTATAGAGGGGGCGTTGGTTTGCAAAAATATTCTAGATTACAAATGAATGCAACGAATTTCACAAAACTTACACCCAAAATTTCAAAAAATTATACTCAACCACCGATACTTTTAACACAATCTCCAATAACTTTTCACACAAATTCCTATACTTTTTTAAAAGAAAAATCTAACAAATCTTCTCTTTCCATACTTTTTCACCAAACTTCAATATGTTTTATTAAAAAATTACATCAAAATATCTCTCTACACTTTTTTATAAACTCCAATAAAAATTAAATATCTTTAAAATTTTCCACCAACTTTTACTTTTTTTCTCGAAAAAAGAACCTATAGATTAAAAACTAAAACACAGAATGGAAAAAACGACAACCGGACGGACAACAGAATAAAAAGGACAACAAGACGGACGGGACAGAGAAAACCAGCAAGACCCTCGGACGGATCAGAGGAACCACTATATACTCCATGCAGGGCAGAAGGAGTGATGGTCGGACATAGTAGGCAAAGCTACTAGGACCTGGACAAGCCGGTAAAGCGCCACAAAGGACGCGTAGCGAGACCCAACAAAGGGTTGGAAAAAAGCCACAAGGGCTCGGATAAGCCCACGGAAGGGGCGGACAGACGACGACGGACCAAAACAAACAACAAGCCCGAAACAGAGGGGCATGCCCAAACGGGCGAAAACACAACAAAGCACAAGCCCTAAACAGAGGGGCGGGCCCAAACGGGCGACAACAGAGCAGCACACAAGCCCGAAACAAAGGGGCAGACCTAAACAGGTTTATTGGCGGTCCCGGGGAGAGCCGGGAAAGCTCTGGCGGCGGCGGCAGAGGCGGCGGCGCTGGGTGGCTGGAGGTTGAGATCCACGGCCCAAAAGATGCACAAGGACCCAGAGAGGCCAAATATGGAAAGAAAAACAGAGATTGGGCGGCGGAAGAGGCCGCACGCGCGGCGACAAGCGGCGGCGCGTCAGATCCACGCGCCGCGCGTGGGGCGCGTGTGGGAAGACGCGCCATCGTCTCGCCGCCGGCGAAACGGCGCTGCAACGGTCTCGACGAGCTGATGCCAACGAGCCGGCGTGTGCGTGTGTAAAACTTCAATCTAGTTAAATATTCACAATTCTATCAAAAATCTTAAAAATCTTATAATTTTTTTTGGGTCATCAGGAAGGGCTTGGAGGTGTATGGGTGATTAATTATGTATTCGTGGCATGAGCTGCTTTTACATCTGTATAGAGAAAATGGAGCAATAGTAATAGTTGTTTGCAAATTAATTTCAATGCAAAAGATAAAAGCGTACAACAAACAATTCTTGGCCCTTTTTTATTTATAAAAAGAGAAAATTGTAAATCGCACACGTGCTTTCTGCTATTTTGGAACGAGACTGTGCTTTAAAATTTTTTATTTTGAGATATGTGGTCGCTCAATGTTCCACTTATTTTGTCGTTATACGTGGACAAAAAATTCATCATTTGGGATTATTTTTTTAGCCTCCAAATTTACTTAGATCCGACAGTTCCTTTAAATTCAAAATTTTTAATTCTAATGGATAAGATTGAGTTTATTATGTATAGATGAGGATGATTGTCACATTAAAAAATGAGCCACATATTAAAGCACTGGTCTCGATTCTAAAATCACATCAGATATGCAGCTATATAACAAGGCTCGAATAAAAATTTAGTTAGTCCTATAATGAACGAAGTTAGCCTTCATGAATTTGGGAAGCTTCTTCCGCATTCGGGATCTGCGATGGCTTTCTGGAAATTTAAGGTTGCGAAATTCGAACTATATCACAAAGTTCACTAAAACTGCTGGTTTGCCATGAATTGTGAATTCTGTCTACCTAGCTTCAGCAAGGCTTCTGGGATCATAATTTCCTATCAGTCGTCTTAGGGTCCATTCTTTCTACTGCTGGGTCTGAAACCAGATATATGATGGTTGAATTGCTAAGCATGATGCAAGTGAAGTTCTTTACTTTATAACCACAGTGATGATAAAATTAGTTGGCTTGAACAGGGATTTTATCTGTTGGTATTTTCACTGCTTTGAGATTAATAATCTTCTGGATATTCAAATTATATGTGCCTTTTGGTGATTGATATTTTCATAGAGGATGAGTTATTTCTTTCTTTTTTTATAGGCAAATATTCTCCATCCATTGAAACAGAGCATTACATAGCAATCACATTTCACATTGACCCTGGTTATAAGCTATCTAGTACTACAAATTCGGCCCCAAAATGATGATTAATTTGATGCTCACTTAGCAACAGGATGGATCAGACGGTTTCCATTGAAAGGACCACCCAGGGTTACTTTATTAGATTTAGAATACCCTGAATCTCGCCAAAATTCCAAGGCTATTTCCTTAAAGTTTTGACAAGGAGGGATCAATTTGGGGATACTTGATAATCATCGTGTGCTTCTTCAATATAAACCTTTTTTATGCTTCTGATTTTCTTTCTGTCCTGCAGAAATCACGGTGCGGACTCGTGTGAGAGACCAAAGAATACTTGTTATGGAAGAGAGTATCAGTTTGTTAGAAAAAGTAACAGGACAACTAGAACTCACTATTGAAGACATTCAGAGCAACCTTAAAGTTGAGAAAGACATATTTCGTAGGATACCTGATGAAAAGCAACTTGTGATAAAATTTGAAGATCTTGAGCTTGTAGAGGCAGAGAAAAAACTAGTTGGGAGAGAACTTAAAGCTCTTAAAGGAAGCCGGAAACAAACAGTTTCGGATATAAACCGGCATGAATTAATTAATGAAAATATCCAACCGAAAGGACGACTAATTATGTTCGGGGCTGGTTTAGGATTAACTGTGCCTCCAAAAATTGAGGATTGGGAGAATTTCAAAGAGATCTGCTTGATGGGCAAAGAGTTATCTGTTTTACCTGAGAAGCCAAACTGCCCCACTCTCTCGTCACTTTTCCTCCAAAGAAACTACAAATTGAGAACGGTCCCTCCCTCCTTTTTTGATCTCATGCCAGCTCTCGAAATCCTGAACTTATCCAGGACTAGCATCAAGTCTTTGCCCGAGTCCATTATCAGATTGGTCAGCCTCAAAAGACTGTTCTTAAATCATTGTCTTTATTTCATGATCTTGACGCCCAGAGTTGGAGAACTCAAACAGCTCGAGGTTCTCGATCTTGAAGGAACAGAGATATTTGATTTACCCGAGCAAGTTAAGAAGTTAAGTAATCTCATATGCTTGGAACTTTCACTTTATGGATTCACAAGTACTGATAGTAGAGCTAAACGATCAAATGCGATGGTTTCTGGTGGGGTAATTTCTGCCCTGTATCAATTAGAAGAGTTGAATATTGATGTGAATACAGATGACCAACGGTGGAATGCATGTGTAGAAGCTATTGTTTCTGAAGTAGCAGAATTAAAATGGTTGAACACTCTTAAATTCTCCTTTCCAAAGGTGGAACTTTTGGAGCACTTTATGGACTATAGCTACCCGTGGAAAATGAGATCACTCACACGTTTCAGATTTACTGTTGGCGATCACGTAAACCGCATTATGTCTCGCCTCACACCTGATGTTGAGTTTGAGCTGGAACGATGGGACAGATGTCTGAAATACATAAATGGTAAGGATGTTCCTAGTAAAGTTCTTGATGTCCTCAAAAGGGCTAATGCATTTTTCTTAGAACGACATGCAACTGTTAAAAGCC
The DNA here is from genome assembly GCA_963930655.1 of Myrica gale. NCBI lineage: Eukaryota > Viridiplantae > Streptophyta > Magnoliopsida > Fagales > Myricaceae > Myrica > Myrica gale. The sequence goes on along the minus strand of OZ005603.1, from coordinate 10,616,365 downwards.
TATCTGATTTTCGGATTGAAAATCTGAACCGACTAAAATGCTGCGTTGTGGGGGAATGTAATGATGTTAAAGAGATTATAAGTGAAGCAGATGTCACGAATATCCTTGGATCACTTGAATATCTCTATATATACTACATGAAAAATTTAGAGAGCATATGGAGGTCACGACTAAGAACTTCGGGTTTATGTAGTTTGAAGTCTTTGACGCTGCACACATGTCCTAGTCTGACTACTATCTTCACAGTGGAGCTGCTTCAAAACTTTTACAACTTGGAAGTGCTTACAATTGAAGACTGCCCCGAAGTCAAAAACTTGGTAAGCGGCGAAATTTCTGTTTGCAATAAAACCTCTGACTTCCTCCGGAGTTTGATTAGAATATCGCTTCAGTACATGCCTAAATTAGTCAGCATCTCCAGTGGATTACGCATTGCACCAAAATTGGAACTGGTGAGTATCTATGATTGTCCAAATATCAAGACCCTGTTTATTGATGAAGCTTATCATTCAAAATTGAGGAAGATCAAAGGTGAGAAGACTTGGTGGAATGCATTGGACGGGACACGCGGTGGTCCAAAACCGAAAAACCTTTTCGTTGAAATCAACATATTGGATTGCTGAGCACTTGAAACTTTCCCCAGTTATAGTCCCTCTATAGCATTACCTTATGCAGGCTTTGAATGTCAGTGGATGGTTAAAGTTGAAATAAGAGGCATCTATGGAGCCATTTTTCCTTTGCTCTACACATACTCGAAGAGATCTGAAATCTATTGCTTCCTAAACTTTTGGTGCGCAGCGAGAACTGGAAAACAGAAAACGCAGATGATGCTGTCGACAGAATCACTCTCCCTCTGGGCTTCAAATTTTGCCCCAGCAGCTCATAAGCCACTATCTGAGGTTGATGAACGACTTCGGCTGTGATTCGGATGACAGAGTTCATTTGCAAATATACAAATTAGATGCCTGGACTCGGAGTTCGGTTTCTCAGCCTACTCATTGTTGTTATGTTTGTTTTGGTGTGCCTCAAAATGATTGCATTCTCATTGTTGAAAGGGAATTTGGTTAACAATTGACACAGATATCACGCTACTCTCTATAGATGGCCACTTCATTGAGCCATCAATCCCTATGCTTTTTGTTGTTTGGAAGATCAATAAGAACTGGTGTTTTTAAACTTAGAGGTGCCTAAGTTAACCATTGTTTTCAACTCGATAATCATGCCGTTAATTGGAATGTCTTCTTAAACTTCAAGTATTATATGTTAGGAGTTATTAATCGGGCTAAGCTTCAAGCATCTTCAAGCATGAACAATATCTTATTTCCAAATGATTGCTAATTTTAAAGCATTGCTTTTGTACATATTTCTTAAGCATTGTCACGAGCTTCTCCTGATTCGACATTTCCACCGACAATAATTTCAATTTCATTGCATGCACCCTTCAATCTAAAAGCCTCAAATCTTGGCTTTTTTTTTCTGAAAGCATAGTCATTATATAATTAAATGAAAATAGAGTTCACATCACAACTAACAATATTGAACGGAATCCAAGAAAAATCAACAAAGCCAGTAACTAAGGAACGAGCAGCCCAATGCGCCAAAATGTGAGCCTGTTGGTTGGGTCTTCTAGGCACCCAGTGTAAAGACCAGGCAAACTGAACTTTAAAAGGCGTAGAGACAAAATCAAGTCTTCAATTTTCCAGCAAGGAGAACAATGGAGAGCCTAAATCCAGAATAAGGAGTTTAGAATTTGTCTCAAAAATAACATTAGACCAGTTCTTCAACAAGGCCAGTTCAATAGCACGAACACATGCGAAAGTTTCACCTACGAGAAGGTCCATGGCTTGAATTCGATCCATATACACCATACAGAGGGAGCTAGAGAAGTTTCTACAGCAGACAGCTATGTACGATCCTGAACGACGTATAGCCACGTCGAAATTGATCTTCAAAAATCCTGGCTTCAGAGGAACCCAAGAATCTGTAAAATCTGGACGAACAGCAAACCATGCTAAGAAATGTTCATGATACCGATGAGACAGAGAAAGAGAGAGATCACTGATATTAGTAGGCCTCCCTTCGTGTAAAGCTTTGTTACGATTCTCCCATAAAACATCCATAACCAAAGCTGCATTAAGCATAAAAGCATCAAAAGCGCTAGGGCGAATGCCAAGAGTAGACTCGACATTGAGTAAGAAGAGAATCCAAGCGGCAGGGGAGTCACCAGGAGAGAGAAATGTCTAAAGACCAGGAAGATAAAGCCCATAACTGACGGGCAATGGAGCAGTCCCGGAATACATGAAGAATAGTTTCCACTTGAGTAGAGCAATGGATACAACACATATTAGGAGAGAGCTCATCATTAATCAAACGAAAGGGGGAGCACTAACTGGTATAGCTGCGCTTGCCACTTTCCACAAAATAAGTCTAAGCCGATCTTGGAGACATAAATTCCATAACTTTGACCAATCATGTTCTGACAGCAAAAGACTAGTAGAACACCGTGCTTCTTGCATTTTTTGGACCGCCCCTTTAATATAGAAGAGACCTTGAGGATCCGGCGTCCAAATGAATGTATCCTGGTGCATCGAAGAGGGAGCTGGAAGGCCAAGGTTGTGTTTGAGTTGAAATATTTTTGGTATTAAGTTTTGTGTTAGTATTGGGTTTAGTGAAAAAATGAAGAGAGAGGTAAGTTTTTATATTTTTTGATGGGAGAGAGATTATATTGTAGTATTTTATTAGGAAAGAGAAAAATATTGGTAATATTTTGGATGCAAACGCATCCCAAGATGTGTTGCACGGTTTCATGAGTGAAAAGAGATCGAAGCAGCGAAACATCCCATTGTCCAGTGGTCTCCGCGGTTAGCTCAGCCACCCAACTGATCTGACAGTTCTATTCCCTGTGACTGCCAGACAGAAGAGAAACCGGGTAAAAGAGTGAGCCAAGGATCTCCTTGATACTGATCGAAGATCCATTCCGAGGCAAATAGCAACTCTCAGCTTGAATAAGATTTCGAATCTTTGAAAGGCTCTGCCACGTCAGAGAGGCACCGGTTTTGGACGGGATAAAAGAAAAGAATAGCTAGGAAAATATTTAGCTTTAATGATCGAAATCCATGGAGAATCCTTCCTGGTCAGAATTTGCCATCCCAACTTCATGGAGTATAATTTATGTTCTTGTTCGTGGGAAAATCCCACCAGAAGTCCTTTAACAACTTGTCCACCTTGTTACACCAGCCCGAAGGAAGCAGATAAGACTGCATATAGTACTGAGGGAGAGAGCATCGTCTTGATTAAAGTGGTCCTACCAGCTTGTGATAGAGTTTTGCTTTTCCAACCAGCGAGCTTTGAGACCACACGGTCTTGGAGAAGAGAGAAATGATGGGATTTTGCACGACCTAAGAAAACTGGTTGTTAGCGCATTTTTGTATTGGCAAAATTTCGTGTCAAAATATGTCTTGATTAAGTTGTAATTTTGGTCCCCACATTTATTCAAGAGTTAGAGTTGATGGTGTGTCCAAAGTCTTCATCACGTTCAACCAGCGTTCAACCGGCGCTCGAGCGGCCTTGGAAACATGCAAACAGAGTCTCAGCGTTAGACGAGTGCACAAGCGACCATTGAAAAAAAATGCAAACAGAGTCTCAGCGTTAGACAAGCGCTCGAGCGCTCAGTACAAATTGGCAGACATAAACATAAGCGCTCGACAGGCGCTCGAGCGACTTCCGGCGAATTTCAAAAATCCCTGAATTTTTGGAATTTCCTTTTGAAAGGTTAGGAAACCCTACTAGGTTTCGTGGGAGGTCGTCCTAATGTTGATTGAGGCTTCTATTGAGCAGTTTTGGTGCCTCCATCCTTGAGAACAAGTTTCTCTCTATCCTTTGATCAAATACCTTTGTAACCTTCATGGTGTTGAAGGGATGCTGAAGAACAAGAGTGTTCGGTGAAGAATCCATAAGAAGATCCTCAAAGGTTTGAGGGGAATGCCGCACGGAGCGAGTCTAAGCAGGGAGGCTTAGATTATTACATCAGGGTTGTCAGAGTCAAGCAACAGGGGTTGCCCGTGTCTGAATCACTGTTTGTAAGGTTTTCTTCTAAGTGGATTCTAGGTGGCTGCTAGCCCGGAGTGGTTTTTCCTTTGAATGGTATTTCAAAGGTTTTTCACTTCGTCACCAAATTCTTGTGTCTTTGTGTGATTGAAGTTTATTTAATTTTCCGCTGCCTATTTGTTGACTGAGTTGATTATTATGCATATCTAGGCTGGACAATTTTAGAACATGTTTTAAAATTGTTGTTGATTTGTTTATTAGAGGAAAAACTCATTTTTTTCGTCTCTAAGTGTTGTTAGGGTCTAAACTAGATTTTTCAATTGGTATCAGAGGCTAATTTCGGTCCTTGACCCTTAGTCTAGATGGACAAAAGTCAGTCATTGTCCGTGCCTCCATATTTTGATGGAAGGAATTATGCTTACTGGAAAGTTCGAATGAGAGCCTTTCTGAAATCTCTGGATGAACGTGTTTGGAGATCTTGTGTTAAAGGGTGGTCTGCACCTATATCTGAGTTTTTGAGATCAAAGGATGATCAAGGAAGATTTAATAAAGGTGCTTAAAAGAATCATGGTAGCTCCAATGGGTTCAGAAGGGAGAAGAGAGATAAGCACTTTGCAAATGAGTCCAAAAATAAAAAATTGACTTGTTTTGAGTGTCAAGGGTTTGGCCATGTCAAATCAGAGTGCCCAACATATCTCAAGTCGAAAGGAAAAGCTATGAATGCTTCACTGAGTGACGACGAATCAAATTCCAGTAGTGATGGAGAAGAACAGGTAAATTTTATGGCTTTTATGGGTAGTACTGACAATTGTGATTTGCAGGATATCAACTCTGAAACGGAGACATCTGAGGATGCATCTGATGCTGAAGAAAGCCTGCAAGAGGAGATTCTAAGGCAGCTTGGGATATTCTGGAAACCACTCACGAAGGAACCCGAACCGTAAAAAATTCAAAACTTCAAATGTTAACCACGAAGTTTGAGGAGATTCGAATGAAAGAGGATGAAACCTTCGATGAGTTCTATACAAAGCTGAATGACATAGTGAATTCTAGTTATAATCTTGGTGAAAAGATTCCAGAACATCGAGTAGTCAGGAAAGTTATGAGATCTTTACCTGAAAGATTCAGATCCAAAGTCACTGCTATTGAGGAAAGCAGGGATCTTGACACTGTAAAGATTGAAGAATTGGTAGGCTCTTTACAAACCTATGAACAGACACTGTCTCAGCCTAAGAAGAACAAGTCTATTGCCTTGAGATCTAGTAAAGAAGAAGTTTGTTCTGAATCAGATGAATCTCTAGATGATGAGAACTTCAGCAGTCTAGTCAAAAAATTCAGAAAGTTTTTTAGATCAAAGGATGATCAAGGAAGATTTAATAAAGGTGCTTAAAAGAATCATGGTAGCTCCAATGGGTTCAGAAGGGAGAAGAGAGATAAGCATTTTGCAAATGAGTCCAAAAATAAAAAAATTGACTTGTTTTGAGTGTCAAGGGTTTGGCCATGTCAAATCAGAGTGCCCAACATATCTCAAGTCGAAAGGAAAAGCTATGAATGCTTCACTGAGTGACGACGAATCAAATTCCAGTAGTGATGGAGAAGAACAGGTAAATTTTATGGCTTTTATGGCTAGTACTGACAATTGTGATTTGCAGGATATCAACTCTGAAACGGAGACATCTGAGGATGCATCTGATGCTGAAGAAAGCTTGCAAGAGGTGTATGAAAAGCTCTTTAGGGAAAGTCTGAAACTGCACACGGTAAATAAAAGGACCCTAGAGAAACTTCATGAGACTCAACTTGAAAGGGATAATCTCACTGTTAAGCTTGAAGAATGTATCAAGTTGTCTGATGTCTTGAAAATGAAGAATTTGGCCCTTGAAGCTGAAGTCAAAGACTTAGAGTGCAAACTAGAGAAATCTGATGTTCCAAGGCAGCCAGAAATGAAAGCTGAAGTCAAATTTGATGCCCTTTTTCATTAATTAATTCATGCCGGTTTATATCCCAAGCTGTTTGTATTGGGGCTAAAATAGATAGATGATTTGAGCTTGTTGAGACACTGCCCAAACCAGGAGCAATAATTGTTCAACGAGGCCTCAATGCTTCTAGCTTCTCGCATATTTGCTCTCCCAAAGATAAATAAATCATCTGCAAAAAGCAGATGAGTCACTGAGGGAGCTCTCCTAGTAGCCCGAATACCATGAAATAACCCCAAGCTTTGTTGCTTTTGAAAAAGCCAAGTGATGACTTCTGAGGCTAATATGAACAGAAATGGAGACAGGATCTCTGTCGGAGACCTCGGCTAGGTGTAATCCTACTAAAAGGACTACCATTAAGCAGGAGAGAGTACGACACAGTAGCTAAACACTGATGTATAAGATGAATCCACAAAGGGCTGAATCCAAAGCAACCTGAAACCTTCAAAATAAAGCTCAACTCCATTCGATCGTATGTTTGCGCCATATCAAGCTTTAAGGTCATTAATCCACTACGCCCTGCTTTATGTTTCATGGAATGGATCAATTCAGAGGCACATATAGAATTATCTTGAATAATTCTTGGAAATAACAGTTTTGAAGATTCCCTTGTGTTCAATCAATTCAAGTGCATCAGGTTTTGTAGGAACTACAAATTTTTTATTTTTTTTATTTGTTTCTCAATGAAGTATATGGTGTTGAAAAAGTCATTTGCTGTTAAGTTGCATACCTTATAATCATCTAATTAGAAGCCTATGATAAGGGCCACAATGTCATTAGTGTTTGTTTCTTCCCAAGTCATTTAAATGAAGCGCATCCCTCTAGTTGATCATCGCGATTTTTTTTTTTTTTGGTAAGTGGTAAGTAATATTAGAGAAGAAAAGGTACAGCTTGGATGAACAAATACAAACCGATGCACAAATGTAAGCGTAAAGTAAAGCCCAGGTCACCCATTCCTAATAATATCCTCAAAGAGGCACTAGGCTCTAGCAATACTCATATTTTCCCTAATCCTCGGAAGAGGTTCCAGAGCTGCGTACATGGAACAAGGTCTCTATGCTGCGGCACATTTGGAACATTTTTGGTCAATTTCTTTGGGTGCGCTGGGTTAAGAAGCATTTCATAAAAAATAGGAGCTTTTGGAATGTAAAAATACCGGAGGAATGCTCGTGGAATTGGAGGAAGCTCTTGAATCCTGAAGCCATTAAATGGATTAAACATCGTCGTGGGGATGGAAATGATACATAATTGGGTGGTGGGACAATTAGCATTTGGCACCGGGAGGGTCCCCTTTTCTCTCTAGCTAAGACCTTATATGATTTCGAAACCTCTGGTCAAAGTTGATATGTTTATTCATGGGAGTGATTGGAATTGGCCTGGGGAGTCGGGATTCTGGACCAACATTAGAACCAGAACTCCTAATTTTAATCCAGCCCCGAGTAGGAAGGACATGGTACTGTATTGGTGCTTCAACAAGTCGGGAAAGTTCACCACAAGGAATCAGCTCAAATAATAGGAAGGGAGAGAAAAAAAGTGGAGTCGCAAAACCTGGTATGGGCGAGAGGTGCGACCCCTAGGTATGCTTTTATACTTTGGCTTGCTGTACACCAGAAGTTTCTGACCCAAGATCGGCTGAAACGGATGGGAGTTTCCATGGCTAGTAGGTGTCCCCTTTGCAGGTGTGATGAAGTGACCCTTGATCATTTGTTTTTCAGATGCTCTTTCTTCCATAAAATTCGGTTCTTTTTTTCTGAATAAAGCATTTGTATTAAGAACTCCAACTAAGGGAGAATGTTCAAATCACATAGCAAAATATGCAAAGGGATAGAAGATGAATTAAAAGAGCCCGAAACATGAGCTCTGGCCGCCCACTACGCAAGTAAGTGCGCCTAATTGTTGAGCTTACGGGAGATCCAACTGAGAGATCAGTCGGGGTGGAGGCCAAATTCAGCACGCAGCAGCGGGATGAGGTCGGGAATCTTCCAGCAGGGTGACCGATCCACCAACAGACCATCCTCAAACAAAAGAAGAGAATCAGTTTCAAAAAGAACCTTATCCCACCCATGCTGACCAACAAGCTCAACAGCCCAAATTTCGCCCATTAACGGGTCCACAGTCATAATTCGCTCCATGTACGCAAGACAGAGAGAGCTAGAGGAGTCTCGGCAAGAGACGGATATGTACGATCCATTGTGACGTATAGCAACGTCAAAATTAATCTTCATCCAACCTGAAATTGGAGGCTTCCAGGATGCCTGGAGGGTAGGAGCATGAGAATGCCAAGCCAACACATGCTCTGAGTGACGATGATGTAGTGAGTTTTGAAGTTCAGAGATCACAACTGGGTGACCATCGTGAATAGCTTGATTCCTTGCATACCAGAGTACGTCACAATGTAAGGCTGCATGCATAAAGAAACAAGGTAGGGACATGGATCTCAATCCCAAAACAGAATCAACATTAAGCAAAACCCGGATCCAATTGGCTGAGTTGGAAATAGGCAACCGAGATAAATCAAATGGCCAAGCAGAGATTCTCCAAAGACGTTGAGCCACAGAGCAACTAAAGAAAATATTAAAAGTGGTCTCTACTAACAAACCACAATTGCCACACATTCGAGAATCATTTAATGCTCCATTAGCCGAGATGAAAGAGGGAGCACGAACCGGAAGAGCTCCAACAACAATTTTCCACAAAAGCAGCTTAAGCCGGTCTTGGAGTTTAGATTTCCAGAGCTTGGACCAATCTTGAGAAGAGAGAGGCAAAGGCAGGGGCCTGCGCATGGATTGAGATTGAATGACAACATCTTTGACCGAGAAAGAGCCCATATCCGCAGGAGTCCAAATAACCCGGTCGCAATGTCCAACATTTGGAGGACTTAATCGAAGAATCTGGGTGATTGAGTCAGGAGTAAAAAGAGAAGATAAAAGTGGAATGTTCCATCCACTACCATCATTAGAAACCAGGTCCGATACATACCGAATGTTTTCCTCCTAGGAAGCAGAATCTGTCCAAACCGGCCTATGATTAGGCAACCAGGGGATCCAAGGGTCCTCGGATCCAAGGGCAGAACCATTCCCAGGTATGAAACAAATATTTTCCCGCAGAGTAGGAAGGACCTTGGTGATGCCATGCCAGATCAAAGAAGCCCCAGGTGCATATCCAGCCCCAAGTAGAGTAGAATTAGGAAAATATTTAGCTTTCAAAATTTTCACCCAAAGCAAATCAGGTTTACTCAGTGCTATCCATGCCAGCTTTTGAATAAAAGCTTTGTTGATCTCCTCCATACAACGTAATCCCAAACCTCCGAACTCTTTAGGTTGACAAATGGAAGTCCAAGCTTTAGGCATATAATGATGAGATTTATCCGGGGAAAAACCCCACCAAAAATTCTTTAAAAGCCTATCGACATCTCTGCACCACCCCTTTGGGAAAATATAAGACTGTATATAATATTGAGGAAGAGATGTAGCTACAGATTTGATCAAAGTCGTTCGACCTACCTGTGAAAGAGTTTTAGAATTCCACCCTGCCACTTTAGAATTAATTCGATCTTTAAGCAAAGCAAAGTTTCTAGCTTTGTCTTTACCCATAAAGACTGGCAACCCCAAGTATTTATTAGAATTTACATAATATGTGAAATGTGGGTCTAACTCAACTCCAAAAGACGCCTTGAGGAGTGAGGGATGTCACAACCTTATAAGGAGCACATTGACTAGTTTCTCTAGCAATGTGGGACTTCCAACACGCCCCCTCACGTGTGGCGGGAGGACATCCAAGCCAACACGTGGAAACGGGTGACGGTGGACCACAAACTAGGAATTTTGCTCTGATACCATATTAGAATTTACATAATATGTGAAATGTGGGCCTAACTCAACTCCAAAAGACGCCTTGAGGAGTGAGGGATGCCACAACCTTATAAGGAGCACATTGACTAGTTTCTCTAGCAATGTGGGACTTCCAACACGCTCCCTCACGTGTGGCGGGAGGACATCCAAGCCAACACGTGGAAACGGGTGACGGTGGACCACAAACTAGGAATTTTACTCTGATAGTATTTACTGTCACAAGACATAAGAGTAAGCTGAACTTCCTCGCGTACAGCAGCAACCACTACCAGATTAGTGTTCGGGCTAAAATACACCGAAGATTTACGACGATTAATGACTTGCCCTGTCCAGCGACAATAGAGATCCAAGAGGTTGTTAATAGATCTAGCTTCCCTAATATTTGCGCAACAAAAAATGAGCAAATCATCCGCAAACATGAGATGGGTAACGGAAGGTGCTCTTCGAGCTGCCACTACCCCATGAATACGGCCACATAGTTCTTCCCAAACAAACAACCGCGATAGGACTTCAGAAGCAACAATGAAGAGGAAGGGTGACAAAGGGTCACCCTGCCTTAAGCCTCTGCTAGGCTTGATCAATCCATGTGGACTACCATTTAGCAAAATAGATTATGTATCCATTGATTGCAAAAACCAAAACAGTGCATCACTTGCAAAATAAAAGCCCAGTCCATCCTGTCATAAGCTTGGGTCATATCCAACTTAATGGCAGCCACTCCTTTCCGTCCACCTTTCCTCCGCATAGAGTGAAACAGCTCGGTTGCACACAGAGTTCTCTTGAATAAGACGCCCCGGGACGAATGTAGATTGTGTGTTGGAAATTAACTTGGGTAGAAGAAGTTTAAGACGATTTACCAAAATCTTAGAGCAGATGTTATAGCTCACATTACATAAGCTAATGGGTCTAAATTGATCAGCCAAGACCGGGTTAGTGCTCTTAGGAAGTAATGCAAGGAAAGTGTGGTTCAGTTGCTTCAAAAGGAAACCCGAAGCAAAAAAAGAACGTACCATACCGATAACTTCAGGTGAAACCGTTCGCCAATAAGCTTGATAGAAGGAGGTTGTCATCCCGTCAGGACCCGGGGCTTTTGCGCCTCCTATAAGCTTCACTGTCTGATAGATCTCCTCATCCGAAGGGATGGCACACAGGTGTTGATTTTCTTCGGGCGAAATGACATGACGAATAAGATCCACCAAGTCAGGCGCACAAGGGGGCTGTGATGATTAATAGAGAGAAGTAAAATGTGTCGCCAAAATATTGCCTATAGAATGTCGTTCATCACACCAGTTACCATTCAAATCTTTAAGACCCATAATATCATTCCGTCTTCTGTGAACGACAGTAAAACATGAAAAAAACGGGTATTAAGGTCAGTTGTTGTAAGCCACTGGACCCGAGACTTGGACTTCCATAGAGTCTCCTCTTGCCTCAACGCCTTCTGAAGAGCCACCCGTAGATTAGTGGCAGTAGCCTCACTCAGATCTGTACTAGGCTGTTGTTCGATCAACTCTAGTTGAGATTGTAGGCGATGGATAGAAGAAGAAATGAGTCTCACAGAATCTCAGTTCCAAGTTTTCAACGTTGTTTTACAAGCAGCAATTTTCCGAACGAGCCGAAAGGCATGAGACCTGCGTGTGTCGAGTTGCCAAGAATTTCAATCACTTCACTGCAAGTCTTCTCTTTGACCCAGAATTGCTCAAACCGAAAGGGTTTGGGGCCCGATAATTTTTTTCCCATTGGTTGAAGGAGAAGGGGACAATGGTCGGAGGTGACTCGTGGTAGATGAGAGATAATTGCCCATCGGAACATCAAAGTCCAGTCTGTAATCCCAAACCCCTTATCAAGTCTTTCCTTGATACGTCGAGAGCCTTCACGTCCATTGCACCAAGTGTATTGTGGCCTAACAAAACCCAAATCAACGAGCCCATGCTGAAGAATAAGTTGAGACAGTCCATTGGTAGAGTAAGACACAACGGCCCGACCTCCAAATTTCTCAGCTTGAGAAAGAACGGTATTAAAATCCCCAAGGACCATCCACCCGGTTACCAAAGTTAGACAAATTCTCCCAAAAAATGTCTTTTGATGCCAATCCACTGGACTGTGGATGAAAGAAAGCGTCCAGGGAGAATGGCTCGGATCAGCCTGAAAGCGAACACTAATGCAATTTCGATCCAGTAACAATAAATCAAAAGCTACACCTGGTCTCCAAGTGAACGAAATACCCCCACTCAAACCGTCAGTAGGAAAAGAGTGAGAGTGAGAAAAGCCAATCCGAGACAAAAAATGCTGAGCAAGGCCAACTTTCGTTTCCACAAGGCACATATAATCCGGATTGTATTTCCTTATGATGGCCCGTAAGGAACGTAATGCCACGGGGCCGGCAAGCCCCCGGCAGTTCCAAAAGAGAATTAACAAGGGGAAGGAGGGGCATGCCATGGCCCACCTCCTCAGACGAAGGAAAAACATCCATAGTAGAGTCTGCCTCCACCATAGCCGAATCAGACAAGAAAGGGAATCGAAGAGACCTGCCTCAAAGGCCCCTTTGAGATAATCCATAACTCCTAGCCTTTGCTCGATGTCTATAAGGACGTATACTCCACAGTGCTAAGGGAGAATCCTCTATTAGATCCAGCGGCTGATTACTCTGTCCAGAATCGAGAGACTGCATAGAAGTGGGTAGTATGCGTCGGCGTTTTGACGCTTCCGTAGGCCACAGAGGGGCGCGTTTCTGACCCGTCAACTTAATAGAAGGTTGAGAGGGGGGGCTAGCTTCAACAGAAGAGTCTCGGCCCATAGCACTAAAAGGTGGGTCGGGATCCACTGCTGCTGAAAGCACAGTAATGATCACAGAAGGCCCAACACTAGAAGGAAAAACAGGATCCACGGAATAGCCCACTCGAGGACCCTGAAGGGGTACATTAGGAAAGTCCAATGTCCCCAAAGGACCAGACAAGGGCTGACCCCCTTCATGCCGAATAGTTTTATTCAGATCAAGAGAAAAACTATAATTTTCTACCCAAGCAGCTTATACTGACATCCTAGTCGGACGCGTAGTGTGTAATGTAACCTGGGCGAGGGGGCTAGTGTGTACCAACTGACAGGTAGGTAGCGGGGGGTCCACCAAATCAGTGCGGGGAGGTGTGCGAAAGGTCTGAGGGGTGGGTGGTGGCCCACGACTCTGGCCAACCGCCGAGGAAGAAGAACCTCCACTCTGTTGCTGAGAGGGTGATGGGGGTTCCATGACAAATACTCTGAACGGCGTTTCACGTCCATCTCTGTAGCTTTAAGATTAGAAAGAGCCTCTCTTGGAACCGAAGCAGCAGGGGGAGATAAGAATAGATGGGCGGTTTGTTTCAAACGACCACAATGCAAGCACCATTCGTAAATGCGCTCATAGCGATATTGAATCCAGATGGGCGATTTGTTGGGTCTCTCCAGAAAAAAAAAACCAAGAAACAGAGGCTTGGACAAATCTACCAACACGAGAGCTCGGAGATAAGAAATGCCCCAGACCTTTTTCGATTCATCAAAATCCACATTTAACACTTTACCAGCCATGAAACCCAACTCCAAAGTTGAGTGTTTAGTCATACGACCTAAGGGCAACCCGTGTATTTGCACCAATAATGGCGCCATAACAAAGGAAAGTTCCTGAAGGGTGGAGTCAACATCCCATTCTCTAAGCACCAGCATGGCCCCTAGAATATTCCATGGTGCCTATCGAAGAACCCGGTCTCTGAGGTTAGCAGTAAGGAATGAAAAATGAAACAATCATCCGATCCATCTGAAATCATCAAGTCCTGAACAAAACTCCAGGACTTTTGGATAGCCTCTCTGGTTCCAGTCCTATTAGAGGGACGTTCAGACAACAGTTTGCCAACTAGAAGAGTAGCAGCCTCATTCGTCGCATCAGCAAAAGAGTCATTCCCTCGAGGATCTCCAGAGGGCTGGGAGGAGTTCGAATGCAATATGGAGAAACCTTCAATGACTGAGTCCACGGAAGAAGCATTCAAGTCCATCTCACCGCTCGCAAATACACTGGCAAAGGAGGAACCAAGAAAAGGGAAGAAAAGAGAAGAGTAGGCGAGCACAGACGCAGTAAAAATGAAGAGGACAAAAAGAAAGGAGCGGTAATGGTAAGAACACAAAGAGACAAAGGGAAGGGTCACCAGGGAGAGGAAAATATAAACAAGAATGGGGTGAAAGAAAAAGATGGAGAAAGAAGGTGAGAGGAAAGGGACACCGGAGATGATGCAGACGAAGGGGTGAAAGCAAGACGAAGGATGTAGGTAGGTGACGAGACAGGGCAAGAAGAGGCGGCGACACTGGGGCGGCAAATAGAAAGGAGAAAAGTCTCCAGAGAGCTCTCGAAAAAGAAAGCGGGGTTTTTTATGGGAATGGGTATACAAATTTGTGCAAGAGATTTGGTTTTTTTGCTCTTTAGAAAATTTGGTTCTTACTAGAAGACATGTGCAGTATTCTTAGAGCTGATAGAAGCTGGGAAGATTTGATTAAATGGTTGTCGAAGGAAAGCAACAACAACTCACTAACTTGTATGGCACGTAGGATTCTGTTGGCTGCAACTTGTGTCTATATAATATAAAAGGAGAGAAATTTTCGTGTACACAGCGGAGGAGAAAGGAGCTTGGCGCAATTATCAGACAAGGGGTTGCTTCATAAATCTCCATAACTTTTTTTCTAAGAAACATGAGAATTTCAAGATTAAGAAGCTCTGCAACAAAGAGCTGAGCTATCACAGCTTACAACATGCGATGGCATATCGCTAGCAACAAAATTGCCCTGTAAAACATTGATCGATCCTCAATGAGCTAAATCTCCATAACTTAAATGAGTGTTTACAGTTGAAGACTGCCCTAATGTCAAAGATATTTTCCTGCATTCCTCAAACCAAACGGATAGTTAAGCATGCAATTCCTTCGTTTCCCACCTTTTGGGGCCTATTTCCAAGCACCTAGCCCGAAGTCTACCTCTTTGTTTGAGAATTGAGTTGGGAAAGGCAGATGTCTTATCTTTAAAGCTGCAGCCACTGGATTTAAGACCTTATCATTCCATGGTCAGTTTTCATTTCAATGATGACGCATCCAAATGAGCAAAATATCTGAGGCAAAATCCAGCCTTTACATCTCAGAACTGTCGGCGTCATCTACATGAAGGGAGTCCCACCAATGGACTGCCATGAATATCTGCTAGACTCCTATTATCCTTAATTCCCTTCAACCTCGCCGCACAGCCAAAACCAGCCAATTTGATGTCCCTAGACTAGCCTAAAAGAACTTAATGATGTCAAAAATCACCACAATACTCGGAAGTCGAGTAATCCTGCAAAAATCACCGAGGGGGTGGCCTCGAATCAAGTCTCCGACGGCCAAGTTAGATCTGGAGAAGAAGTTTAGTGCTTAGAGAATGAAATTAAGCATGCGATCAGTAATACGTAGTACCTTGCCTTTTATATGAGTTTAAGAACCATACCTCTATCGGGAGTCTAACTTTCAACCGAGTTAAGGAGTTTCACTAGGAGAGAAAGAGATATCCCGAACATGTAGGACCGTTCGGGATCATGTAGGCGTTCGGTTAGGAGTCTAGGACCTTTAGGACTCCTAACGAGATATGGATTGATCAGGCGGACGGTCTGACTATGGGCCAGACCATGGGTGGTCTAGTCTGATAGGGTCTGATACTTTATGGCCTATCAGTAGTCCCCCCTCTTCAACCTCAAAAAACCGAGCGGGGATCATAAAATCCAGAGGTTGCCAGGCTGGGTTTTATAACGACTGAAATCGAGCTGACGAGCCAAATGGCGAGTGCGGAATCCTACAACTGACATTGGGCTCCCTCTTCTTAGCGGGGCTTGGGCCCAATGGATATCGGCCCGGCCCAGACACTGGTCGTTCAAAACTAGCTTGCAGCGCACGCTACTGTCATTTCTCTCGTGCAGCTTTTTCTCCATTCCGCCTCTTCGGCTTCACGCGACCATCGCCTGTCCATAGCTTCTTTGATACTCCACCTCTTTGTTTTCACGCTACAGCCATTTCCCCCCAATTGATTGATCTTGTTTCCTCTATCTTTTCATATAACCTCATCAATGACTCACAAAGCAAGCTCTCAACCATCGGAAATGCCTTACGCAGGGGAGAGTACGGCAGCGACCAAGCGTATCAAACAAAAGGGTCAACTGGCCGCACTGCGGGTCAAGTACAATGTCCCGCCGATCGTGATAATGAGAGTCCCTAAACCAGGCAAAAAAGTGTCAGAGCATGACGAAGACGAGCTTGGGTTTTTTGACGACGCCTTGATTGCCGACTGTCGATTTCCTCTTTCTCGGGAGATTCGCAAGTTACTATTCTTGTACTCGTTGGCTCTCAGTCAATTAGCGCCCAACGGATGGAGATTAGCACTAGGATTTTTTGCTTTGTGGAGAAAATTGTTTGCCGAGGAAAACCCAACCCTGGAGGGAGTTTATTTACTACTACAAGATCGCCAAGACAAGAGAAGGCATGTGTTACTTCCTGTCCCGAGAAAAGCGTGGTCTGCTCCACGGCTATCCTTCGAACAATAAAGGTTGGCATGAAAAGTTTTTCTTCGTGTCGGGTGAAGGGTGGGAGTATCCTCCCAAAGAGAAAAACCCTCTTCGGGTACTGCGCACATGGGGATCTCCCTTTCAACGAAGTAAGGCGTCAAGCCGACTCCTTTTGTAGCTCTGCTATTGTACTCGGTCTAACCCCTTTTTTATCTATTTTTAGCTAAGCAAAGGCCGGAGCTGGAACCCGAGAAGGAGGTAAGGTTGAACATTGCCTCCGAGAAAAGCTGGGATGTGACCGAGTTGCTGCCTCCCTCCATACCAAGAGCAACCGCCGAGTCGAGGACAGGTTAGTGGATCTGCTTTGACACTCATACCTTTAATGGCTTAGCATTTCCTACTGAGTCCTGGTGGTCAGGGTAGATTTATCGCTGCCCCCTTGTTCATCTATAAGCCGATAGTGTTCCCAAGTAAAAGCAAACGCAAGGAGCCCATTCGGCAAGAGACCTCTAAAGCATCTGCCCGACCGAAGTCAACCACAGATCCACCATTAGATCTCTCGGAGGCATCTGTTTGAGTCAAGTTGACTGGTATTCCTCTAAATATAACTTGAGACATCACCAGTCGTTTGAAGGACCAAGCGACTTCTCCTGACAGCGATGAGGTGCAAATTCTCAGGGAGAGCCGGGCAGACGTGCTGCAATCACTCTAGCGACCGGAGGCTTATTGACGAGGATGAAAAGGAGGATGAAGGCGGGGAGCATACCCTATCCCGAAAGAAAACCAAGATCCAGACCAATCAGGGATCCCTCCCTCTCCCATCGCCGGTCAGAGAATCAGCGCACTCCTTCATCAACTCCATCTCATCAGCTGTCGTGAGGGAGCTTGTTGAGAATGTCGTTGTGCCCATGACCGTAGAGGGGCTATCGAGAATGATGGGAGAACGATGGAGAACTACCCTTCCCCTGCAGTCGGAAGGTGTTCCGGTCGTGGGCGATTGAATATGAGTGCCAATGCCGAGCATACCGGAGGTTCCTGCCTCGAGCAGCCAGCAGTAGGATCCTGAGGTGGCTACTGCCCTAGAGCGTCTCATACCTACGGTACAGGAACGGGCAATGGTGCTCACTTCCGAGCTTGTGCGGGTCGTGAACGAGATGACCCGAGTGATCACTTTGATAGCCTCAGCTTTGAAATCTGAGCAATCGTCTCATGCAGAGCAGAGCTGCCTTGGGTCCACTAAGGCAGAGATTGGTCAAGATCAAGAGTACCATTCTTCGAGAAAAAAGCGACGCGGGTGTGATTACTGCGGCCGATCGAGAGCTCGAAAGCCTATCAACACAACTCATGAACACCCAGGCGAAGGCAACCCTTCGAGGGGCCGACTTACACCTCCAAATTGGTAGATCAACCAGCGAAACGGAAGAAATCTGCGAGATTCGCGCTCAAATGTCCCTGGATTTGCAAGTAAAAGACAGTGAGATAGATGAGAGGCACGTGTGCGCGGCAACTAGCTGCTCAAGCTCGTGGAGACGACGAAGACTGTCAGGGCTTCAAGGGATGAAGTCGTGGATGAGAAAGACGTCGCCTTAGAGATGGTGCGATTGGCCAAAGAGAAAGTAAAACGAGCTGACGACCGGTGTCACCAGGCCGAAATTCAAGTGGAGTCTGGTCGGGAGGCCCACAAGAAATTCAAGTGGAGTCTCGAAACCTGTCTGGCTTTCAGACAGGTTTCGAGGCTGTTACCCAGGATGTACGGGCAAAGTTTCCCGATGCTGACCTTTCTGGCCACAAGTGAGACGACTATTATCCTAGGAGCGAGCCAGACACTCCTTTAGTCGAGGAACCAGACGCGAGGTAGGGAGAAGAAGCCCCTGACGAGTAGGATATTGAGGCTGCCCTAGAACCCGTAGGCCAATAACAGGGCGTTGATGCAGGGGGAGGCCAAATTCTCAGGCCCTAGGGTAGAGCGAACCAGCAACACTACTATTGAACCCTCAGCTGTTGAGCCCTCGTCGAGCGGTGTTGGCAAAGGCGAAGGCTTAATTGCACCCGGTCGGACGGGAGTTCCCTGAGCTCTTGTTTAGCCGACGGTTTTATAATATGTATTCCCGTTGTCGAACATGTTATTGTCGTACATATTATTTGGTAGTTGGGGTTGATCTCATGTATCTTGTCTGTACCTGACGAGTCGTCCTTTCTGATCAGTCGCAGACCTTTACTCACTCTGATTGGTACTTGGAGTTGACCTTTTATATCTCGTCTGTACCCGACGAATCGTCATTTTTTATTAGACGCAGGCCTTTACTTGCTCTGAATATGTCCCGACCGATCCAACCTTACTTGTTTAAACTAACTTTGCACATGAAGGCTCCTATGACGTAGTTATATAAAACCACCATCGGTGGTCACTATTGGGCACACATGTTTTCTTGCTATATTGGTATTTTCTTGGATATTTTCTTGGAAATGTTGGATCTCTTGAGAATTTAGCATCGATTGACTCTCACTGCGTGACCGCTCTCATTACTCGTCATGCGTCGGATCAAAGTCGATCGTTTCACCACCCTTCACTATGAACTTTTGGAGACCATTACTCTCAAATTCACCGAGGATTCTGTTCTTGACATTATGAGTCTGCGCGGAGTGTGTCGGAGGCCGTCGCATGCCGGTCGTGTCCAGTCGGGGAGCTACCCAATTTAGCGAAGAGTCTCATTTAAGTGAGACGGTTTGTGGACCTTTTATTATCTTACCACAACCCCGACGTCTTGTTCTTGATGGGACTCCGTACAATGTTCTGGGGTAGGAATTACATGAAGGGCTTCGAAATGGTGACTCTTTCTATGGAGGTCGGGAACCCTCGAGGTACATACCTATATTGCATGCTCAAGTTGCTGACTGGCGAAGTGCAGACGACCAAGGCAGAGGAAATTTACCGTCTTGTACACTAGTTGAAAACTTCATACGAGATGATATGGTTAAGGGAAGTGACAATCTCTACGTTCCATCGCGAATGGGATCATCAAACTATGATCCAGGTGGCCATAGTGTCTTGGGGATCCTAACCCCTTGCAAGCAGAGGACATGGTCGCGAGCTTAATACCCGAGTGGGTCGTTGATCTATATGACGATCACCTTTGTACGGCTTGTCAGGCAACTCGAGAGATGGCGTATTTCGTATATGCGCTGACCAATTTTTATGGGCTATCTTTCTGATTCATGGCACTCGTAGATCCCTGTACACATCATAACCTTTGAATAAAATGGCTAACCTCATTTGCGCTATGTTTGTGGACTTTTCTTTATTTGCTCAAGACGCTTTTGCTGGGAATCTACCTAGTGCAGGGAGAATTATACCTTTGCTCGAACCTTGTCCAGAGTAGTGAAACCTTGGGAGGTAGACCTCTGCTTGGATCCTTTCCAGAGTATGGTACTCGAGGAATTAACCGTTGTTCGGATCATATCCATAGCAGGGAACCCCTGGGTATTAGACCTCTGCTTGGATCCTATCCAGAGCAGGGTACTCGGGAATTAGCCGTTGCTCGGATCCTGTCCATAGTAGGGAACCCTTGGGAGTTAGACCTCTTCTTGGATCCCGTCCAGAGCAGGGTACTCGGAGAATTAGCCACTGCTCGGATCCTGTCCGTAGAAGAAAACCTTTTGGAGGTAGACCTCTGCTTGGATCTTGTCCGGAGTAGGGTACTCGGGGAATTAGTCGTTGTTCGGATCATATCCATAGCAGAGAACCCCTAGGAGTTAGACCTCTGCTTGGATCCTATCCAGAGCAGGGTATTCGGGGAATGAATTAGCCGCTGCTCGGATCCTGTATGTAGCAGGGAACCCTTAAAAGTTAGACCTCTTCTTGGATCCTGTCCAGAGCAGGGTACTCGGAGAATTAGCCGCTACTCGGATCCTGTCCGTAGAAGGGAACCCTTGGGAGTTAGATCACTGCTCGGATCCTGTCCAGAGCATGGTAGTAGGGGAATTAGCCGCTGCTCGGATGCTGTCCATAGCAGGAAAATTTTGGGAGTTAAACCTCTACTTGGATCCTGTCCATAGCAGGATACTCGGGGAATTAGCCTCTGCTAGGATCCTGTCCATAGTAGGGAACCCTTGAGAGTTAGACATTTGTTTGGATCCTGTCCAGAGCAGGGTACTCGGGAAATTAGCCGCTACTAAGATCCTGTCCATAGCAGGGAACCCTTGGGAGTTAGACCCCTGCTTTGATCATGTCCAGAGCAGGGTACTCGGGGAATTAGACGCTGCTCGGATCCTGTCCGTAGAAGGGAACCCTTAGAATGCCTTAATAATGTAGTGTTTCGCCAAGCCATTCGGAAAACAAACGTGTCTTTATATTAAACAAAACTGAAAATAGGAGCGTTAACAATCGTGATAAAATAAGATAAATGATGTCTGTCGGGCATTGTTTACTGGTAGTATTTCTTCAAGTTGGCAGAGTTCCACAGGTGGGGGAGGCGTTTCTCGTGTGAGTCCTCTAAGTGAGAAATTCCTGGCTGAATTGTTTCATCACCTTGTACGGGTCTTCCCAATTAGGATGGAGCTTTCCTTCCGCTGGGTCCTTTGCTAGGGGCAAATTTTCTCGAAGGACCAGGTCACCTACAATAAACTTTTTGGGCTTGACTCTAGAATTGTAATACCTCTCCACTTGCTTTTGATAGTTGCGGTTCCTCACACTAGCCACTTCCCTCTTTTCTTCTATGAGATCAAGGTTGACTATGAGCTCTTGATGGTTCTGATCGAGATTGTAACTGTTGATGCGGTAAGTGGGGGTACCCATCTCTACCGGGACCATCGCCTCCGCGTCGTAGGCCAAACGAAAGGGCGTCTCACCCTTTCCTGTTCGAGCTGTCGTTCTGTACACCCACAGAACTCCTGGACTTCCTCCGCCCACGCGCCTTTCTGACTGTCTAATCTAGCTTTTATCATACTCACTATTGTTCAGTTAGTGATTTCGACCTAGCCATTGGTTTGCGGGTACGCTAGGAAGAGAAATGATGCTCTATGTCGAGCTCCTCACAGAACTGCTTGAAGCAATGATTATCAAATTGTCGCCCGTTATCCAAAATTAAAACACGTGACACGCCGAACCGACAAACAATGGAAGCCCAGAAAAATCGTCGGATCTATTCTTTTGTGATAGATGCCAAAGGCCAAACTTCTACCCACTTGGTAAAATAATCAACGACCACCAAGAACTTTACCTGTCCCTTACCGAGTGGAAATGGGCCGACTATATCAATTATCTGACCACGAGTTGGGAATCACTACTGACAATGACACCATCAGCCCCGAGAAAATGGGCAATGCTAACACCAGCTAGGACAACCTCATATTTTGCTTCGTTGTTCGTTCCTCGAAACTCAAATTGAAGGGCATACTGCAGCTCCTGGTCATCCGAGGAAGTCAACACTACTCCCGCACCGGCAGCCCATTTATTAGATGACCCATCCACATGAGCAATCCAAGTGCAATTCGCTCGAGCATTCGGGCTATCGCGAGACAATTTATTATCCTGATCGGCTTCACCATCGTCTACCTCGACCAGGAAGTCCGCCACGAGCTAGCCTTGCACCCGTAGGCGAAGCTGATATTGGATGTCAAACTCGCTCAAATCCATCGCCCACTGCATCAAACGTCCTGAAGCTTCAACGTTCTGCAAGATTTTCTTGAGCGGTAAATTGGTGAAGACAACCACGGTGTGAGCTTGGAAATAGGGTCGAAGTTTCCGAGCAGTAACTAATAAGGCGAACGCCACTCGCTCAATGGGGGAATATCTTTCTTCTACCCCCGCAAGGCCCGGCTAACATAATACACCGGTGTTGTGTTCCCTGCTCGTCCGGAAGTAGCACCGTCCTAATTGCCCTCGCAGTGACGGCGAGGTATAGGGAAAATGTGTCGCCTCGAGCAAGACGACTGAGCAGCGGGGGATTCTGAAGGTACTGCTTGAGATGTTCAAATGCAGCTGCGCACTCTGGATTCCATTCAAAGCTGCTGCGGAGAGTTTGAAAAAACGGCAAGCAATTATCTGTAGATCGGGCAATGAACCGGCTGAGGGCAATGACTTTGCCAATGAGTCTTTGCATCTCTCGCTTTGTGGTCGAGGGATTCAGTTGTGTGATCGCTTGTATCTTCTCTAGATTAGCTTCAATACCCCTGTGTGACACCATGAATCCCAAGAATTTTCCCG
Source organism: Myrica gale (assembly GCA_963930655.1). Classification (NCBI taxonomy): domain Eukaryota; kingdom Viridiplantae; phylum Streptophyta; class Magnoliopsida; order Fagales; family Myricaceae; genus Myrica; species Myrica gale. Next base: position 10,593,751 of record OZ005603.1, on the reverse strand, counting down.
ACGACACCCCAAAGGCGCACTTGGTCGGGTTGAGCTTCATCCGATAATGATCCAAGACCGCGAACGTCTCCGCCAAATCGGCTAGATGGTTGCGGGCATATTGGCTCTTCACCAACATATCATCAACATAAACTTCTATATTGCGCCCGATCTGGTCCTTGAACATATTATTAATGAGCCTTTGGTAAGTGGCTTCTGCATTCTCAAAACCGAAGGGCATGACCTTGTAATAGTAAATTCTCCGGTTGGTCACAAAGGAAGTCTTTTCCTGGTCGGGAGACACCATACAAATCTGATTATACCCGAAAAAGGCATTAAGGAACGATAGAAGCTCATGCTCGGCTGTCGAGTTTACCAGCAGGTCGATCCGAGGTAGAGGAAAGTTATCTTTAGAACAAGCCAAGTTAAGGTCCTTGAAATTGACACACATTCGCCATTTACATGTGCTTTTCTTCACCATCACAACATTGGAAAGCCAGTATGGGTAGTGCACCTCCCGGATGAAGCCTGCCGACATGAGCCTATCCACCTCCTCGGCGACAGCTTGATTACTCTCTGACGCGAAAGTTCTTCTCCTCTGCCTGACAGGTCGGGCATTTGGCAAGATGTTCAACTGGTGCGTAATCACCTCGGGATCAATGCCCTTCATGTCTACTTGGGACCATGTAAAGCTCGCTTTATGGGCCACGAGGAATTCGATCAGCTGTTCTCGAATGGCCTGAAAGGCGACTAGGTTGATCCTTCCGATAATGGCGTTATAGGCTGAAAGCGCGTTCACCACTAGAAAGTCAACCAAAGTTGTAGCTGACGTGGGATGATTGCCCATAGTGAGCGGAAGCTTCACCGAGCCCATGGGGTGGACTTTGTGGTCAGCAAAACATCCAATCTCATTTGTGCATAAGCGTCAGAAAACAATATATCAACAGAACTGTCATCGTCCACCAGCACCCTTCGAACGACAAAGTTGGCAATCATGACTCTAATGACAATGACATCATTATGCGGTTGTATTACTCCCACAGCATCAGCTTCTGTAAAGGTTATAGGAACATCGGTTGTTCGAGGTCTCTTCCCATGTTGCTTGACGAGAAAGATCTGCTGGTGCTGAGCTTCACGCATGTAGTTCTTTTGTGCTCTCCTACTGGGTCCCGCAATGTTGTGTCCACCTATGATTGTTCCTATCGGACCCCGAGGAGGAGGAAGCGGTGGGTTGGCCTGATCCTGGCTGGTGACCCTGCCGCGAACTCCACTCTCGACCTATGGGACGAATGCGCTCTAAGTGAGGTGCACCATGCTCCAAAATGAAATGGCGAAGCTTGCCCTCTTGGAGCAAGTATTCTATTTGCCTCCTTAAATCCCAACAATCGTCGGTGGTATGCCCATGATCCTCATGGAACTCGCAGTACTTTCCTCGGTCTCGTTTCTCTGGAGGCCCACTATGTTTCTTAGGCCACCTCATGCTTGGGTCGTGTTTGATTTGCATGAGAATATGCCAGGAGCGGTGTTGAGAGCCGTGAACACACGGAACACAAGTGTCACCCTACTCACCTGCGGGGGCCAGGGGTCGAACCTAGATCGAGGGGACCAATCGCGGTTCGACCGTCTGCGTTAATGCCAAGGGCGCGAATTATCGTAATCCCGATCCCACTTCTCGGACTTTGGCTTCTCAGATTGGGGAGGATTCATCCGCGCGGAGAACATGTCTTCGCAGTCCATGTGTTCTTGGGCTTCCCTCATAATATCCCTGAAACTGGTCGAGTTTTTCTTAAGGAGGTACTTCAAAAAGTCACTAGGTTGCAGGTCGTTGGTCAGGGCCATAAGTTTGGTATCGTCAGTGGCGCGTGAGATGAAGACAGTGGCGCGTGAGATGAAGATAGTGTCGCGGTTAAACCGAGCAAGGTAGGTCCGCAAGCTTTCCTTGGGTGCCTGCTTAATGCTGGAGAGGTAAGAGGACAGTCTCTTGAGCTTACTATTAGAACCAAATGACTTACGAACAACGTGCTGAGGAGGTCGAAATCACCAATGGATCCTGGCGATAGACCAGAGAACCATCGCTGAGCTGGTCCTTTCAAGGTTAGGGAGAAAGCCCAGCAGAGAACCGGGTTGGCATAAGATTGCACATGCATGTGAAGTCGAAAGATCTCGATATGGTCACATGGATCTCTCTAGCCATCAAAAAGATCAATGGTCGGTGGGCGGAATCAGTGAGGCAATGGGTATGCAAGAACCTGTGGCGTGAATGGGGAACTTCCAAGCTGCAAGAGAGCGGGGCTACCACCTGCCTTTGAGGACTCCACAATTGTCAATTTTTGCTCGAGCAGGTGAATCTGTTCGGCCTCAGCCATCATTAGGTCCCGGATATCGACATGTCGGTCGTCATCAAGAGCCCGTCAAGGAGGGGACCGAGCGGTGGAGCGAGAGGCCAAGTGAGTCTCGCCTGACCCTTCACGGTGAGGAGTGGAGGCCCGAGACTTGGGAGGAAATGTCGATGGAGGCGGAGGCAGAGGAGGCCCCTCAAGCCTACGAACAAGGCTTTCTACGTTCTTGGCCATGGAGACCAACAAAATATCGTCTACGGGCGGTGTACCGACGAAAACTTTGGATTGCACAGCGTTGGGTTGATCATCTTGCATGGAAGACATCGGTGAACAGGATGACAAAGCAACGCTAATTCATAGGATAATCGAGAATTTTTAATCTGGAGGAGGAAAGATGTCCTAATCTTTGGTCAAGATAGAAAAGATATTCTCAAACAGACACGCCCCTCGATTCAGGGGTACATGGTACACCTCTACTGTCTACAGTATCATACAGAGTAAAAAATGACTTCTCTTCTTTAATTAAAATTTACTAAAATTAATATCCTACAAAGTTAAAGGACAAACTAAATGATAGTAAAAGCGAGGTTAAAAGGAATTTGAGAAAACTGGAGGAAAATAAAATTTTATATTTTTTGGTCTAAGAAAACATTTGGGATCAAATGCTTTAGCCTTAATAAAATTTTCGCTTTTCCTGGAGCTTTATTTTGAATTTTAAAAAGGCTAAATAAAAATTATTATATAAATTAAAAGGAAGAATTGCTTATTAGAGATTTTTTATGGCTAGAAGTAATTTTTTATTTTATTTAGGAGTCCAAGAGAACTTCCTAACATATTATTTGAGAAAAATCAAAGTAAGTATGGTTGGAGTTTGTAGTTTATGATTGTGTTTGCCTCTGGAACTGAAAGGGAAAACACAAAGTTAAGGCTTTATTCTTTTTTTATTTTTCTAAACAAGAAACCAAATTATAGCACATGCAAAAAAGGAAAAACAATCAGCATATGAAAGGTATAAACTTCCAACCAAATCATACAATTCAGGGAAAAACGAAAGAGATGGAAAAGATCTGCTGCTGGGCTGAGTGACGAAAGTGTTAGAAGACGACTGAATGGTGGGGAGTGGAATTGCTTGAAGGTGATGGAGATGGAAGGGAGGCGAGTGAGAAGGTTTGGGAGGGGACGAATACGGTCACAGACTCGCTCTGCCCTCCCCCTACGCCATACCGTCACTAGCACCGCCAACCTCTCCAACACCATTTCCTGCTGGTCAGTATAGTCTCTCTATCTCTATCTCTTATTTGCCTCAAACTCCTTCACGACTGTATAAATTTCTTGCTCCCCACAGGTACTGTGACTACAAAATCGCTGCTCTGAATGAACCCCTCTTCCGTTTTGGACGGAGACATGCCAGGTTTTCGCATCTTCTATGCAGCTTATTGTTGTCATTGTCGCCCCTTCTTCTGCTTCCTCTTCATGAAGACTTGGTGAATTTTATTAATTACATACTGACCGGCTAACTAACTCTCGCATTCATTCTTCAAGGATTTTAAGGGTATGGTTTTCGATTGGGACCAGTTTTGGCCTAACCACATTGCTTGCCGTTACTTTGGTATGGTTTCTTCCAGACTAGACCTTTACCCTTTGCTCAAAAGAAAACTATGTCTTCCATTCTTTGACGAGTGATATCTAATCTCGATCTCAGTTCTAACTCAGTCTTAATTCTTCTTTTCTTTTTCTTTTTTTTTTTTTAATTTGCACCAGATTCTCCTTTGGGAATTAGGCAAAGCCGTGCATCTTTTCCCCCAAAACAAAGAGCTGGACAATCTTTCTGCTGACCTCCTTTTTGGGTTTTCCCCCTCGGTTAGTTTTTAAATTTGTCCCTTCATTATTAGTCTTTTGACGATGTTGATGAATGACTATTAAACAAAACGAAACTTACCTGCTTTACTGCCTTCTGCATGCGTTAGGTCTCTGGTTCGAGCATGTCGTTTACAGATGCTGGCTATATACTTTTTTCTACCTTGATTTCTGTATCTATGCACGAATTTGGACATGTGTAATGGACCCACATAAGCTTGGAGATTCACACCTTGGAAAACCGGCTTGCCAAGTGAAGGTGCCTCCAAGCTTATATTAAGGCATTATTTTTATTCCCCAACCAATGTGGGACTGTTACAACATGCCCTTGCTGCTGCATGGTCAGCTTCTTCTGCTCTGTTATTTTTGTTTTTAACTGACCTTTGAGTTTCACTATTATGGTACTGGCAGAATATACTATTTTTCTAATGTGTATAAAGAGATCAATTTACCAAAATATTCTCAGACCCCTTATACTGTTATAGTTCATATATATTACATGTAAATGACTGAGTAGGGAATCATGGTGAATCGTATGCATAATCAGATACATGGAAGCCTCATATTCTTTACAAAGCTCCTCATCTTTTGTCAGTCAACAACCAGTCGTCTTCCTAGAAATATCCAAAAATAATGTAGGCAGTACACATTTTTTAATTGATCAAGTAACTAATGGTGAGTTTGGATTGGCAAAGCAGTTATTATTCTAACAAAACCTACCCAAAGACTTGCCCCGAGAGAGAGAGAGAGAGAGAGAGAGGACCCCAAAGCAGTAGGAGCAGGAGAATGTCAGACAGGATAAGGCGGGATTCAGGTGATTATATTCCAATTACATATGTGTAGCTTACTCCTGTACATACTATTAAATAGTTGTCTGCGGAACTACTTGATGTGCTACTTATTATCACTTCCAAGAACAATAATATCTGGCTACTAACTCAGCCAGTAATGTTTTGTGGAGAAAGTCTACTTTGAGTCATTTTTTAAACTGTAAAGACATAAGCCTGGTCATCCATTCCAGTCCACTTTTTGGAAGTATAATATTTCACATAGTTGCTTACACGTAGGATAAATTGTATAAAGAAGTGAGATGCGGTAGATTAATTCCTCACAAAAGTTCAGTACGAAATTTTTGGAATGCTAAATATTCATTCTTCATACTGTCTGCAACTGTTCAATGGGAAGCAGTGAGGGCATACAGATGGAGTACATTGCCGTTTTTGTTGCAGCTCTATTTCCTGGTGCTCTGGTCGCTTTCAATCATGAGTTGCTGCAAGCATTGCCGCAATTTACTGCCCTTCGTATATATTGTGCTGGTGTTTGGCACAATGCTGTGGTAAGATCATAAGACACTTTATACACTTGTATATTTATCAGCTTCTAATTTTGGGTACGTGTGAATTAAGTTTCTACATTTCAGATGTAAGCAATCTAAGCCCCTAGGTTTATGTGAATTCTAATAATCAATTCCACTCAAAGATCGTTACGGAATTGGGGGGGGAGGAAGGAAAGATGCACATTATGAAATTGAAGCAATTTGAGGGCATGTCTCTCTAGAATGGCTTTTAAACAAGGACAGTTGATTCTGCCAATGGATAGCCTTCGATGAAGTAGCATTAGGTGTCGACACTAGTAGTTACTGTCGCTCTTAATTATGTGAAGTTCAATGGTGGCAGAACTGAAGGTTGGAATGGGACCACCGATTCTATGACATCACCTATCATCAATCAAGAAAGGTGTTTTTGTGAGCAACGTCGTCAAATTTTGTCAACTTCATTAGTCTTTCATTTATTTAATTGCTTGGTTCGTTTAACTATGTTTAAGTATAATTGAAACTTACCCCAAACCACGGGGGGTAAAATTTATTTAGACAATTTTTCATTTTCTAATTTCTTGTAATATGCAGAAAATCAAAAACAGAGGAAAAAATGGATTGGGTTTATGTATGTTATTGGTATCTAAACTCCCAACTTCTTTTCTGGATTTGCATGATTTGTCATTTCATAGCAAGTTCAACTGCTGAATCTAATGCTGATTAAGTTTTAGCTTTTCTCTAGTGTTGTGCAGGTTGTGGATTGGTTCTATTCCTCCTGCCGTTGTTCTTGTGTCCCTTCTGCATACAAAATGAAAGTCCCATGGTACTGCATCACATGCATGTCTTGTGTTCAAACATAAATAGATACATACTTGCAGTGGCGGAGGGAAGGCCCAAATTTTTTTTCAAAAACCCCTCCCCCCCCCCCCCGAGTTTTTATTTTTTAATATTCTGACAATACACTTGTCCGTTGTATTGTTTCCAAAATCAATATTTAGTTCAAATTTAGAAAGACATTGAATTTTCGTAAAAGTCGGCTTTTTTTAGTCCAAAGAAATAGCTTTCCATTAATAACTTTTGAATTTTATCTGGGCTCCATTGAATCTTGTTATACCCTCTCTCTTGCTTTTTGTCTACTTTCTGTTTTCTTTACAACTAGCTGTAAAGGGGAATATCGAATAGACTGATTGAGAAAAAAATTATTATGTCTTCAACTAATATTATATGTGCCGCACATTCTTAGTCCACAACTTAAGAAAATTGAAACTAACTACTATTATGCATAGAAATATATGTTATTTAAAAATAAAAAGATTCTCATGTCCATATCCCCCTCCTCGCCCCTGCAAAAGTTGAATTCTTGGCTCCTACACTGCCTATATATGTTTGTACATACTTACGTTTATGTGCGCAAGTGTGTGTGCGCGCCCACACGTGTATGCAAAGTATTAGCATGCGAAAAGAATTTACCTGTTTTTTACCCCCAAGGGTTTGGTGTGGTGGTAAGGCTTCGGCTTGGGTTCTAACATGTCCCAAGTTCGAGCCCCAACATCCCCATTATCGCCCTTGACTTATCTGCTCCCTGGGTTGTGGGGTCGGTCCAGTGGGCCGAGGTTTGTACTTCAGGGTTGGGCCAAAAGGGTCCGGCTTTGGGGAATTTCCTCGTCATCAAAAAAAAAAAAAAAAATTTACCTGTTTTTCCATCCTGATTTGGAAATTATCACCTGGAATAGGTTTCAGATGTATCTTCCTGGTCACCTTTGTCTAAGTATTTGGCTCCTGGGGATCAAATTATATTGTTGGATGGCATTCCCATCCATAATGCACAAGAGTGGATGGAGATGACGGCTCTGATATATGAAGAGACGATTCATACTAAAAATCATTCTAAATACGTTAAAGGCTTTGAAACAGTCAACAGCAGAAAGGGGTACTGTGTTCCTAATTTTATGAAAGAAGAGGGCCAGAAGATTCCATTGGTGGATGACCAGTCTGGTTGTCCTAATGATCTTGTTGCATTTGTAGACATTCCATGTCTTGATACAGGAATGTCAAATGCTGGTAGCAGCGAAGATGGTTATCCAAAGAGAAGACAGAATACGTACTGCCTGAGTGCTAAGGACATTGTCAAGCTCAATAAATGTGGTGATGGATGGGCAACAATCACTAATGGAAGCAGCTGCACATATTCAATGGTTAGTAGATGTTTGAATGAGCATTTTATTCTTTTTGGCAAGTTCTCCTACTTCTTAGTCTAATGTGATTGGGACGTGATATAGAGTGATTAATGGTTAGCTCAGCTGAAAACATTTTTTTCTGGTGGCTGTAGGATGAGGCTTACTTAAGTCCACCTCAGATGCTGGGATTGAGCTGGGTAGAGATCACATACTCGAGACCATTTTCTTCAAAGTGCTTACAACTTGGAAGAAATTCAGTTTCAGGTTCCCATACTTCTGACCTTGTAGAACCCAAGTGTGGTGGGAATTTTGTTTTTGTTGGTGATGTGATATCCATGGAAAATTCGGTTCGTTTAACCGCTTATCAACCTCGTTGGGCATTCCCTTTTGCAACATATCTACCAAACATGCTGGAAAAGATTTTGGCGTGCACATTCCATGTCTCTTTGACACTAGCTCTTCTCAACAGCTTGCCAGTAAGTACTTGTTCAAATTAGTATATTTAAGAAAAAAAAGGCAAAATATAGTCTCTACCAAGCTTATACCTCATTAGTTTGCATGTTTCTGCACATGTCCATACACGACTCTTGTAGTTAGTTATGAAAGCTAATTATCGTAGGCTAGAAGTCCTCAGAAGTAGTTAGTGGTTCAATTGTGGCCTTTAAAAACCCATGCTTCCTACCTGGCTTTGATTCACACATCAAGCACAAGGCCTATTAGCTTGCAGAGTTTCAACTCCCATTAGATAACTCACTTTGAAAGAAAATTGAAGGTGCGACAAACTAGACAAAAGTCTCAAATAATTGTTCGAAGGTGATATTATAGTTATAGGATTTGAAGCAATAAGGACTGAGATATATAGGTTGTGAGGTTGTCTGTTAACAGAACATCATAAGTAGGTTTTCTTTCTTTCTCTCTTCCTATATTATGCTTTTCTTATTCTTCATCTTCTTCTAATTTAACAATTAACTTCTGATGCTAGCATTGGTGGATGTTGTAGAGAGAGAAGGGATATTGTCTTCTGCCCTCCCTCTCATGATTAAGTTCTATAATGGGTGTGTTCTGCTCAGGTACTCTCCTCTCCGTCCCTTGCTTTTCTCGATCTAGTTCTCTGGTGTCTGTCCTTGTTAGTGACGTCTGTTAGGTGTTGCTTGTGTTTTGTTGTTCTGGGAGTTTTTAATGGCTTACTTTCGTAGTCTCATGATTGAGGCGAAAACCTTTCAGTTCTCTGTGAGTTCTTTTGGTATTGTTACTCTATCGGAGTTGAGTAGAAAGTCGCAGAGCTCGATTACCTTGGGTAGATATGGGGTGGTCTGGCTGGCCAATCTCTTTGGCCATCTGGTGGAGGGGAAGGAGGCCCGGATTTTTTCGAAAAAGTTCAACGATTCGTCTCGTGCGTTTCTTGCCCAGGGATGCTCAAATATGAATGGGTGCTATGTTGTCATAGCAGAGTTTGGAGAGAGACGTCAGGGTGGGGCTCTAATGATCCCGGAAGGGAAATCTGGTGCGGGGTGGCAGGCGTTTCTTCAGATGTGTGAAGAGTTGATTTCTGTTATTGGGGTGTTGAGGCGTAAGAAGCAGGGGTATGCTCCTTCTAAGATCACGCAAGGTGTTTCCTTTGCTGCAATGGTGCGTGCTGGTTCGTCGAAGATGAAGGTGGTGGAAGAGAAAGAGTCTCGCCTGTGTAATGTTGATGTGGGTAGCGTGCAAACGAAGTTGTTTGGAGTCCCGAAGGTGGCGCATGCAGAGTTGAGAGTGGGTAATATTACTTCCCAATGTCATCATGTTGGTGAGGAGCCTGTTGTGATGGCTGGGTCAGAGGGTAGGCTGTGGGAGCATTTAATGAAGCTCAAGGCTGAGCTGGAATGCCTTATTGGGCTGGCTAAGTCTATCGGGTTGGACCAGAACCAGACATGTAAGCCCTCTGTCGTGGCTGGGAGGATTGTTCTTTCTGAGTGTGGAGGGGCTCAGAGGAAGGTTGGGCCGGGTCCTGGGTCTCAACCTGGTGGGCGGGGCCCATCTTCTCTTTTTGTTGCTGGGTGTGTTTCGGAGTCCATCTCGCAGGGGATGGGGACTATCGGGGAGGCTGTGGGTCTTGCGGCTGAGGCCCAGTTGATACCGGCGAACTGGCTGGTGGATTCCGACCAACCTGCGTTGTCGCCGTCCACGCCGCGGAGGGCAGGCGGTGATTTGGGTCGTGCGGGTGAGGGCTAGAAGACGCCGGCGCGCTCGCTGTGGCCTCTGTGTTAGGGACCCCGGTCTAGGCCACCATAACATCCGCCAACTCCTCCAAGTGATTCGAACACGATCACCCCAATCGATCCTCCTTAACCGTTATCTGTAACACACGAGCTGTTATATAGGATCTAACACTCAAAATTGGAGAACACTCGATATGTTTATTGATGACACGAAGAACGTGGCTAAGGGTTAATTAGCCCAAAGACCACAAGACACAAGAACAATCCCGATCAAGGGTTAATTAGCTCAAGAACGGGTACCCAAACTAGGTTATTAGCCTAGAATGAATCCCAAGTGGAAAGGTTATTAGCCTTAACACTGACTTAGCATATACATGCCTATGCAAGGCCAAAACACTCAGAAGCACTCAAGCTCTCCAAGACTTTACTAATTTCTATTCTCCAGATTATTTCCCTCTAATGCTCCTAAGGGTGTTTATATAGACATCCTTAAGAGCTAACAACCCTAACTGACTCAATAACCAATTATTCAAATTCTAAATCAAATCCCTTTAATCAAGGAGATTTGAATTACATGCCTAATTCAAATTCAAAACAATTCAAAATCAAATCTAATTCAAATCCCTTTAATCAAGGAGATTTGAATTACAAGCCTAATTCAAATTCAAACATAAAGGAAAAGATAATCTTCTAGAAGCAATTAATTCTAGAAGATAATATTTATTCAACCTCCTATCTATTATCTGCTTGCCTCCTGCTTGCTTGGCTGGTGGCCAATGACTTGTTGTGGTGTCATGTCATCACTAAGGATCCTATCACTCTATTCCCTATGGGATGTCGCGGACTTCGCCGGGGAAGGTCGTCGGTGAACTGGGTCCTGCGGGTGAGGACCAGACAACGCCGGCGAGTTCCCTGGTGGCCCTTGCTCCTTCTGGGGTGTCGCGGAATTCGCCGGGGAAGGTTCGTGGTGACCTGGGTCCTTCGGATGAGGGCCAGACGGCGCCGGCGAGTGGGCTGGTGGATTCCGTTCCACCTGGGCTGGTGCAGAACTCGTCCGAGAGTGTTGGTTGCGTATCTTCTTCTGAGGTGCAGCGGCGGGGGATGTCTTCTAGAGGTACGCCTTCGTCTTTGCTGGCGTCAGTGTCTATCCAGGCACCGGAGGTAGTGCTTGAGGACCTGAAGGGTGCTGCTTCTTGTGTTGAGGCTCCGTATCCTTTTGTGGAGGTTTCTTCTGGCAGTTTGGGGAGGGAGCTGGTTGCTGTTGAGACTGGGGATTCTGAGTTGCTTGTTCAGCCTCTGAGGATGTCTTTGCCTTCACAGAAACCTTTGAGTTGGGTATTGCAAATGGTCTAGTCTTTTCAGCATTTGGTTGGAGTCTCTTGCATGGGGCATGAGGCTGAATTGTTCAATCTATTTGCTGCCTTAGAATTCGAGAGGGGGCAGCTTAGTGGCAAATCTGTGGGGAGATCGAGGGGTAAGTTGGGGAGGGAAATCAAGGCTTTGGGGTCTTCGGTGAATTATGATTCGATTGCTTCCAGTTCTCGGAGGAGTAGGAAGTCGGGGAGGGCCTTAGCTATTGTATTATGAAGCCTAGGATTGTCAGTTGGAATGTTAGGGGGCTGAATGATGTTATGAAATGTAAGGGAGTGGGGAATTTGTTACGAGGGTGGAAGGCGGATCTTGTGTGTCTCCAGGAGAGTAAATTGTCGTCTATTTCGAGGGCTTTGGTGAGACGTGTGTGGGGTGGATCTCATGTTAAGTGGTGTAGCTTGGAGGCTGTAGGTGCTTCTAGTGGTATTTTGATTCTATGGGATTCTCGGGTTATGGAGATGGAGGACTCGTGTACTGGTTCCTATACTATATCGGTGTTGTTCAGGAATGTTGAGGATGGAGCTGTTTGGGTGTTCTCTGGTGTTTATGGTTCGAATGATGATAGTTGTAGGAGGCTCTTATGGGATGAGCTGGCGGGCATCTCTTCGTTGTGGAGTTTCCCGTGGTGTATAGGAGGAGATTTTAATGTTACTCGTTTTCCTGGAGAACGGTCAGGGAGTGGGGGCAGCAGGAGAGCTATGAATGACTTCTCAAATTTCATTTCCGAGTGTGGTTTGGTGGATCTTGCGCTGGTGGGTAGGTTATATACTTGGTCTAATGGTAGAGATCATCAATCGTGGTCTAGAATTGATCGCTTTCTGGTTAGTTCCAATTGGGATTCTATGTATCCGGAGCTTATCCAGTGGAAGTTACCCCGGTTGTATTCGGATCACTTTCCTTTATTGTTGGAGGGCGGGCGATGGGGGGATTCTATGAAACCGTTACGCTTTGAGAATATGTGGCTCAAGGTGGACGGTTTTGCGGAGATGGTTAGGGTGTGGTGGCAGGGTTATGTCTTCAGCGGTTCTACTAGCTTTGTATTAGACTCGAAGTTGAAAGCATTGAAGAAGGATCTTAAAACGCGGAATAGGGATGTCTTCGGAAATCTCTCTGTTCGAAAAGATTCTATTTTACAGGAGTTATCTTCTCTTGATGAGTTGGATGAGAAGGGAAGTTTGGATGCGGAGGGTAAGGAGAGGAAGTTGACTGTATCCAGGGAGCTTCACCGTCTAATTGAGTTGGAGGAAATGAGTTGGAGACAGAAATCTAGAGCGTTGTGGCTCAAGGAAGGGGATCGATGTACTAACTTCTTCCACAGAGTTGCTAACTCTAATCGGAGAAATAACTTCATTTCTAGCTTGGAGTTGGAGGGGGAGATGGTGGAGGACCCGTCTGTCATTTCATGAGCGATTGTTGATTATTACGCTTCGTTGTATAAGGAGCCATTTGGTTGGCGCCCGTTGTTGGACGGGTTGGAGTTCGGTAGTATTCTGGAGGAGGAGGCTGAGTACATTGAAAGGCCGTTTGAGGAGGAGGAGGTGACAAGTGTGGTGAATAGCATGAATGGGGATAAGGCGCCGAGCCTGGATGGCTTCTCTTTAGCCTTTTTCAAATCTTGTTGGGATGTGGTGAAAAGGGATGTGTTGTTGGTGTTAAATGCATTGCGACGGAGGGGAAGTTTGTTAGGAGCCTGGACACTTCTTTTATTGTCCTGATACCTATGAAACCGGGCGCGGTTGATCTTAAGGATTTTAGGCCTATTAGTCTTGTGGGTGGTGTGTATAAAATCTTAGCTAAGGTTTTAGCTAACAGATTGAAGAGCGTACTTGACAAGATTATCTCTCCTTCTCAAAATGCTTTTGTGAAGTGAAGACAAATTTTGGACTCTGTGCTTGTGGCCAATGAATGCATTGACTCTAGGTTGAGGTCGGGTGAACCGGGTATGCTTTGCAAGCTGGATGTGCAGAAGGCCTATGATCATGTGAATTGGAATTTCCTAATGTACCTTTTGCGGAAATGTGGGTTTAGTGAGAGATGGTGTAGGTGGATTTTCTTCTGCATTTCGACAGTTAAGTTTTCGGTGCTTATTAATGGGTCTCCTAAAGGGTTCTTCAGTAGCTCCCGCGGTTTACGCCAAGGGGATCTTTCTCCGTTGTTGTTCGTTATTGTGATTGAGGCTTTTAGTCGTATGATGGAGGCAGTTGTGGTGCACAGGGGGCTACGAGGTTTTACAGTTGGAGGGGTGTCGAGTGAGGGGGTTGCTATTTCACATCTTCTTTTTGCTGATGATACTTTAGTGATGTGTGGGGTGGATGCTGAGCAGTTTCGGAATCTCAGATGTCTTCTCTTTTGCTTCGAGGAGGTTTTGGGCTTAAAGATTAATCTCTCTAAGTCCAAGGTCAGCCCTATTGGTAAGGTGGAGAATGTCCAGGAGTTGGCGGATATCTTAGGGTGTGGTGTCTCCTCCTTGCCTATTAAGTACCTTGGCCTACCTTTGGGTGCTTCTTTCAAAAACATTCACATTTGGGATGGGATCATTGAGAGGATGGAACGTCGTTTGGCGGGATGGAAGCGCATGTACCTCTTTAAGAGTGGCAGGTTAACTCTTATCAAATCTACTCTCTCGAGTTTACCTTCATATTTCCTTTCTTTGTTCTCTATTCCAACAAGAGTAGCGAGTAGGTTGGAGAAAATTCAACAGAACTTCCTTTGGGGAAGTGATGGTGATGTTCATAAGCTCCATCTTGTGAAGTGGAATACGGTGTGTTCTCCGTTGTATGATGGAGGGTTGGGCATTCGCAACATTAGATTGTTTAATACGGCGTTATTAAGCAAATGGTTATGGAGGTTTGCTATGGAAAGGGATAGATTGTGGAGGAGGGTAATTGCTGATAAATATGGATGCATGATTGGAGATTGGCATACATCTGTTGGACGTGGCCCTTATGGGGTTAGCTTGTGGAGGTTCATTAGCAAAGGTTGGGGTGCCTTTAGTAAGCACATTCGGTTCAAGGTGGGGAGTGGTGCCCAAATTAGATTCTGGCATGATGTTTGGTGTGGTGAGCAGCTCTTGAGTATCACTTTCCCTATGGTTTATTCCGTATCTCATTGTAAGGAGGCTATGGTGGCGGATTGTCTGATTGAGGATGGTGGTGATGTGACTTGGAATGTTCCGTTCTCTAGAGCTGCTAATGACTGGGAGTTGGAGGATTTTGAGGCTTTCTTTGCCTTAGTATACGGGGCTACCATCAGTCGCGGGGAGGAGGATGTGCTTAGAGGAGGGGCTGCTCCCTCTTTCCCGTGGAAGGATATTTGGCGATCGTTGTGCCCTATGAGGGTTTCTTTCTTTGTGTGGGAGGCAGCTCTTGGTAGGAGCTTAACTACTGATAACCTTCGTCGTAGAGGTTTCATCATTGCTGATTGGTGTTTCTTATGCCGATGTAGTGGGGAATCAGTTAATCATGTTTTGTTGCATTGCCCCTATGCTTGTGGGCTTTGGTCCCATGTGCTTAATATTTTGAATTTTCAGTGAGTTATGCCAGAGAAGGTGGAAGAGATGCTGAGGTGTTAGAAGAGAAGACTAAGAAACCCCATTGCGCAGGCTATTTGGAGGATGATTCCTCATTGTATCTGGTGGTGTCTTTGGCGTGAGCGTAACAGAAGATGTTTTGCGGATTGTTCTTTGTCCTCGGATAGGTTGCAGGGTGTCTTTCTTTCTTTGTTGTTCTCCTGGGGAAATTCGGTGCTTGGTTGCCCCTTTCTTGATTTTGCTTCTTTTTTGGCTTGTTTAGAATAATGTTTGTAGTATAGTCTCCGTACTGTTTTCATTTTTCTAATGAGATTGGCTTATTTATCAAAAAAAAAACAATTAACTTCTTATAGGACGTAGATTATTTCTTTGCTGATCCTATCGAAGTATAAGATATTAATGGCTAAAGATTGATGTCACTGGGGTATAGACCAAGGTGTCCCTTTGGGGACAACAGGGTTGGTGGGCATAGTTCGGGGAATTTTCAGATTTCTTTGATGCTCATTTTCCTATGTCTTCCAGTAAATTTATTTCATTAACCCTAAGATAACCTTCATAGTACGATTCCATTATAGTTCTACCTGTAGGAGTTTAGAGGGCTTAATATATAGAGAAGCATCAGAGAGATTTCCTGTGGGTTAGATTGGGATTTGAGTCCAATCATGAATTCATCAGATCGTGGATGTAATAACTCTAAAAATTGGTGGTTTAGGGCATAGAGAAATTGGGGTATTGGATTAAAATCAAATGGGGGATGGTTGTGGAGATGCACGATATATAGGCAGTGGCGGAACTAGGATTCAAGTTGAGGGGGGCAAATTCCTAAAGCGAAATGACATCTGAAAAAGTTTTCGTACGTAATGCAGAAAGTGTCTTAAAGTTAAAATATCGAAAATTGAGGACTAATAGCATTAAAAATATTGAAATACATGTACCGTACTATTTGCTAAGGCTGAGATGTGGCAATTGGATCCTACGGGTCTGCATGCATAAAGTAGACTTGTACTGTCTCATTAAATCCAAACCCCTTCCTATATAACACATAAATTCAGGACCTATGATCTAGATATTCTCTCTTAGCTGTTTTTTCCTATTTTTCAAAACAGGACATATAAGATACTGATATGTATTTAGGAGGGGAGAGAGAGAAACAAAAACTAAATCAACTTTATGTTTGTTTCCGGAGCTTTTTTCAGTTCCCGTTGATCTTTCTTTTTGTTTTTCAACGTTTTTTTTTCTATTGCTATATGACATAGAAGAGCTTCTATCCTACTCTGCATAGGAGGTAGTTTGCTCCTTGGGAGCCAATTGTAGCTTTCTCTAATGTCTTTTTCTCTTGTCATTGATTTATTTTTTGGTGGGCGTAGCTTACATTTTCAATTCATGCGTGCTGTGAGACACTGTACTTGGGGATTTGATATTGTTTAGGGTAGAGTCATAGGCGTGTACGCAGTTTTCCTGTATAATGTTAGAAAATTCAACTCCAATGAAGAAAATCTGCTGGTACAGAAGAAGATATGCATGTCTGCCTGCCTCTATAGTCTCAAAATGGAGACGTAAAAAAAGGGGCTGGGCTTAAGAAACTAGCCAAGCCCAAGGGGGGGAGGGAGGGGGGCCTGACCCGCCTGGGGACAAAAAAAAAAGCTTTAACATGACAGAACAGAGGGGGGGGCAGCCGCCCAGGGCCCCCCCCCCCCCCCACTGCATCCGCCACTGGATATAGGACTCCTAGGATTTAAGGTGGTTAATATAGATAATAGTTCAATGGAGTGCTTAGCTTAGAGTTTGGAGTTCTGACAGCACTTAATCATCAGATGTATCCAAATGGTGGCAGTTGTTCTATGACTATATCTGTGTTTTTTATCACATAATGATAGTAACATGCACTTTTGGCATGACCTGATATTGGGGATTTCTTTGATATTACTGGATCCTTTTAACATAGTTGATCTCCTTTAAGGATTTCAAGGTCTTTGTAACAGTGTAGAATGACATGGTTGGAGACAATCTATGATGAGCTGATGGGACAGTGCACTGGTGTCCTTTTTTAAAACCTTGAAGATTAGGAAGTGGATTCTTTGTTTGGTTATGAAAATTCCTTTGGAGATCCATGGGGTGAGGGGTTTCAGAGGATGACCTAGGTTGGCAGAACACTAGCCTTAAATGTTGCACTAAATCCGGTTTCATTGGTGCTATTTGTGAAGAAAGGATCGAGAGTTAGCAGATGAGCTCATACTAGATTGTTCAGTTACACTAATTTTGGCAGCAAGAGTTTTTTTTATCTTTTGCGGGATCATCCATTTCCCATCCCCACCCCATGTTTGGGAGGAAGGGAGGGAGTAACTAAAAATGCTGCTATCTCAACAAGGACCTTTTTTCTGTGGTGCAATCTCTCATTTAACCTCTATTATTAACATCTTTGAATGGACTTACTGACAAGAAAGTTTGTCGTTTCCCAACCAATGTCTAGGACTTGTATAATATTACCAAAATGGAGGGAAAGTTGGTAATCAGTTTGTGTGTATTGTGACTATTGGCAAGAAATATTGGATGTGATGGTACAAAAAATGAAGATAGGCTACAATGAGTAAGTGGGTTGTAGAAATACTCAGCAAAAAAAAAATGGGTTGTAGAATATTTTTAAGGCTGCTTCTGATATTTTGCTTTCTAGGAACTCGCTTCCCTTTTGTCATTGTGACTTTTTTCCATTACAACTGCTTAGGGATTGGCAAAACCAATCTGCGCATGCAGGAACTGATTTGGTTTGTTCACAAGTGTTGACCAGGAAACTCTTTTCATAGAAAGCCAGAATTTATGACTGTACTGTTTCTTTTTCTCTTATTCTCTTATTGTTTTATTGTACCAGGTCTACTTTCTGGATGGAGAGTCTCTTCTAGAGGTGACCCTTGGCCATTTCACCTCACTGAGCCCAAGGAAGAGGGAAAAGGTTCTTCAAGTATGTCTTTGGGGAGGGACACCCATTTCCATCCTTCACTTTGTGAGGATTTTTTTCAGTTTTTTCTATGCCTAAGGTAACAAGTGTGAGATCTTACTTTATCTAAAATATAGCTAACCTTTTAGCGTTGCTGTTGACTTTTTCTTTAGCATGCATCTGCTTAGGCAACTGTCATACTGTACAGTTCAAGAACTTACATGACAGAATAATATTATTTTTGACCATTTTTCATCGTGATTTCAAAAGTTTTATATAGTACCTAGGAGCCAGGACTTATACAATGGCAGCTAAAAGACCCCTGTCAATGCACATTCTCTACATATTTGGTTCATTACACAAACAAGCAGCAAAAGATTGTTTATCCATCCTACGTGGCAGTCACAAATCTTCACCTCATTGTGCATGCTTTTAGCTTTACAATAGTTATGACACTGTTAGCAGAAAGAAAATATGCTTATGGGTATGCTTTTTCTTTTGTCAACCCTTGGCATTAATGAATGATTTAGGAGGTAGCTGGACCTTATTGTTTAGCTCGATCCTCATCTCTCTCAAAGTTTGTTCCTGTTGCTACCTCTATCAGTTCTGACATTATGTGACCTTTTTAATCTCGGTCTAGCATGGTTAGTTGTTGCTATCTTGTCTCAATAGTTAAAGAGGCTATTGGACTTGGTTCCTAGATCTTTTTGAAAACTTGATTTCATTACATTCCAGAAATCGCAGTCTACAAGTATAGCAATTTATTGGTACTATCCAGAGTTACCTTATCTTTTCATTTAGGTATAGCAATTTTGTTTTAAGGCGAAAATTGCCTTGAAAGAGTAACTTTGGGCCAAGGGGGACCCCTGCTAGGCACCTAGTTAAAGCATAGTGACTTGAATGCATACAATGGGAAGTGAGACCTAACAGAGCCACTAATGAAAAGGGGCCTAATATACCCAAATCTATGACCCTGTCAGGCCTGATTTATGCAGTGCCTATTTTATAGATTGTTGTTGAAGCAGTAATCACCAGCCAGCCGTTCCGCCTCTGCACTCGTCTCCAGTCAGCCGCCCCCATCACCAGCTGATTCAAATGTTCTAGAAAAGCCGAATGTAACAGCTGTATCATACGCCTGTCAAGAGCCGCAAATATAGGAGGCCGTTACCAATCTTGTACTGTATAAATATTCCACTGTATTCACACATTATGAATGAGAAGAGATATATGCCTTGGTCTGCCAATGGTATTAGAGTCAAGGTATTGAGTTCCGTAAAAAGTATCATTAGAGAATATAATTCAAATAATAAGTTAATTTATCACTTCAATAAGCTTAAGCTTTTGTGATAAGTTTTAGATTCAGTGTAATTTACACATAATGTTGTAGATCCTGTGTGGATTATTTACTTGTAATTGTTTTAGGGTAATCTCAGTGGGTGGATTTTCAAGAGTAATTGTTGTTGAGTCTGTCGTTTGTTATGTTTGGAACCCGCATGCATTAATTGCTTTGCTTACATTCTAACGGCAGTACTGTATAGACATCTTTTCCAATTTACTGCATTTCTATATAAACCTTAACCTTGAAGTTCTTAGAAAAAAAAAATTGTACATGGAGGACGAGAGAGAAAACAGAGCCACATCTTTTAAGAAGAGGGCGATGCTACATTTTATAGGTCTGAAAACTAATTGGGCCGGCTCTCGGCTCTGGACTTTCTTAAAAGTTAAGAAATCAATTGGGCAACCTTTGATTTGAACAAAACATGATTTGGTATTCCTGCAATATAAATATTGTAAGTTTTGTTATTTCTTCCTCTCTCTTATTTGTTTGGTTTGAATATTTCTCTCTCATACTTGAAAGCAAATATTCTAGACTTGCCTGATGTTGGCCTCCACCTTTAATTTTAATTTTAGGTTGCTTGCAAAGCAAGTCAGGGGGGAGAAATTTTTTTTTATTATTATTTTGTTTGGGTTCTGAAAACCCATTGAATTTTAGGAATATGTGTACAGCTGGATCTCTTCCTTTGAAAAAGACATGTTCTAACAATGCCACATAAGCAAGGCATCAGCCATATTGTATCATGAGGTGGCTTTCAATCCAG
The DNA here is from genome assembly GCA_963930655.1 of Myrica gale. Classification (NCBI taxonomy): domain Eukaryota; kingdom Viridiplantae; phylum Streptophyta; class Magnoliopsida; order Fagales; family Myricaceae; genus Myrica; species Myrica gale. The sequence goes on along the minus strand of OZ005603.1, from coordinate 10,573,952 downwards.
TTTATAGGATTAGGGGGTGTTTATATGGATAAGATGTTTTCCATTTTGCTGCTTCTTAATATTTTAAGTAAAAGAGTTTCCTCTTTTCTTCGTTTCATATGAACACGAAAAAAAATAGAACAGCCTTTGATACCCTTTCACGTGCAAAAACAGTACCTGCTTTTGTTTCTTTATTTTCATGCTGCAACACGACACTGCATGCCATAGTAGGTCTAGATAACCCTTCGTCAAGAAACAGGAAGAAAAAAGGACTTGATAACCCTTCCACTTTTTCTTTTTTCTTTTTTGGGTCGTTGGTCTTACATTCACATAATTTTATTTGATTTGGTAAACTTATATATATATATATATATATAAAAATTTCACTTTTGACCCTCTAATTACCATTCTTTTAATAATTTACACTTCAACTATTAAGCGGAAAACATTTGACCATCAAAATTGCATCACGTGTCTCCTTTTTCTATTTGTTTTAACAATGAGATCTTAACATGGGACAAAGTGTAAACTAATTAAAAGTTTAAGATACAAGTTTAGGATCAAATAACAAAATGAAGTGGCGGTTGGAAGATGCAAAGTGTAATTTATTCTTTTAAATTCGATTTTTTTTTATAAAGTTTCGGTTAAAAAAATAAAGATTTGAGTCGGGGATGACGATGATGCAGTCGATAGAACGTGCTGTTCTCGTCCCTGGACAATTGGTAAGAGGTCTGTAGACTGTAGCCTATTATCCGAGTTCAAAGAAAGGTGCTGAGAACATCGAGAAGATCTAATTAGATATCTTTTTTCTTTACCTTGGTCAGTGTTGTCGGCATATAGAAGTTCTTAAGTTATTCAAATCCCAAAGGTTGAAATTATTTATACTATAACTTATCTCAACAGTTGTTAGACGTATGTTTATGCATGTTCCTTTAAGCTTTTTAACATATATTATGTGAAATCATATATGGTTCAGTTTGCATTAGAGATTTTTTTGGAGCTTGAATGTACAGTAATATTTATTACATATTTTTAATTTTTCTTCTTCAGACTTATGTAGGGTCTCATGTATTCTTCTTCTTCTTTTTGTAAGGAAGACAATTTGTCGTATCCTTTTTGTTGATTGCACTAAAGGCCTTAAAGGTACAGTAAATATCTGACAAATGCAGAGCTTTCTCACTACATATATTATTTAAATCACCAATTTTATTGTTAGGGAGACTTCAATCAGGATTAACCATTTGAACGATAGTCTTCCTGATCAACTCATTAACGTCAAATAAGCTATTTTTCTAATGTATGTAATGAAGATAATAAAAATAAATTAAGTCTTTGAAGAGGTAGAAAGGGTAGGAGAAAGGAAGACTTAATAATTTCCTTCAAAGCATGCTTGTGGTAGAAAAGGTAAGTAAATAGATTGGGGGAGATCATATGTTAAATTTTTTTATTGGGTTGTTATTTAAATTTACATTGAATGAATTATGAAGAGAATTTTCTAATCTTCAGTGTTACTTTATGTCTATGAAAGTCTCTCTCTTTTATTTTTGCATCATCTTAGGGGTAATTTCCACCCCTCAACATTTATACACAATTATAAAATAATCTCTCTCATCATCAAAATATAAAATAATACTATAATATTCAATTAAATCTTCTCTATTCATTTTTTTCATCCAATTCTATAAAATATCTTTATTTTTTTAAAAAATCTCATACCTCAGCATTTCTAACCGACCACATTTTTACATCCAAACGCCCGATAGACCGAAGGCAGAGAATCCGCTCCCTTCCACTTTTCCTTCACTTCTTGTAGTTTTTTTGTTTTCTAAGAGTGTTCGGTTGGTAAGTTTTTTGAGAATTTTTTGTGTTTTGAAAATTTTTAGGTGATGTTAACTTTATTGGTATGCGTGTTTTAGTTATTTTTATGTAGTGTTAAAAATAATGTTTGATTGTAGAATTTTTTGTATTCTGAGAATTCAAAAAAATCATGAGGATTTTATTTAAACGAACATGCTTTAAGTATTCGGTAGACTATGATTTTTCTTCCATTTCCGGTCCACTCTGGTCCATCTTTAACTTTTCCTCTGATACTTTTTTAAAAAAATTCCAAAAAAAAAAACCACTTTTCATTTTACACTGTTACAAATAATAACAAATCATGGCAAACTTCAGTAACTGCCTCTGGCCAGAAAACTTCCATAACTACCGTGTCTTTTTCACGTCACATGCATCGCCTTTATTGACTCTTCACTCTTCTTTCTCTCTCTCTTACACACGGCGAGTCACGCGCCCGCAGGTACAGAAGGTGCCGAGTCATCTTCGGAGGAAACTAATTAAAGATAGAACAGTTATTCTGAATCATGGCCACGTGTTCTGTCGGCCTCTTACCCATTTGACCAGGCAACGGGATATGACACTCACATGGCCCTTCAGATCGAGCTATTCCCATATATACTACTACTCATGCGGATGGAGGGAAGGAATTCCATCACCATCAGCCTGTGCTTTTCCTTCAGTGACAGTACTCTTTCATTATTATAAGCAAAATCTTCTTCTAGGTGGATCTCGGAACGTATCCAAAACTTTTATTATGATTTTCAAGAAGGCAAGAGGAACCAAAAAGCATCTTAACTACTCAATTGAAAATGGCGCTGGTATCGTTCTTGGTCTTCACCCCCCCCCCCCCCCCCAGCCTCTTCTTTTTGGTTCTCTCTCCTTCATTAAGTCAAGGGCGTGTACATAGCAATGCAAAGTTTTAGAATGCTTTTGTGGCCTGATATCCGACACAGGGTGGGTTTGTGTGGTAAAATTTTTGGTATTGGGTTTAGTGTTGGTATTGGGTTTAGTGAAAAAGTGAAGAGAGATGTAATATTTTATAATTTTTGTAATTTTTTATATTTTTTATGGAAGAGAGATATTATATTGGAGTATTTTATTAGGAGAGATAAAATTTTAAAATTTTAGTGACAAACGCAGCCACAGTATGCTCCACTGTACTGTTCTTTTGGGACGTAGAAACTGCTGCCATAAAGTACCCAACTTTTGCAGGCTTTGAAAAACTTTATGCAGAACATGGGACTATGGGAGAACCACAATCAACAGTACGAGCTAGTTTTTTTTGTCTGTAAAGGTTGAACTCGGATATGTCTTTTCAAGCCGGCCGTTGTTTAAACGAAGTACCGGACCAGATAGTTAGAAAAAAAAAAGTACCGGACCAGATGTATCAGCTTATTGTAAGAAAAACATGGCCTAATGTGCCTTCTCCGGTCCACTGATCCTCTTGGCACCGGTGGAGTACTATCTCTATTCCCTGGTTATGCCAACACTCCAATTAGGCGAGTAAAAAAGTTGTGTTTTTTTCTTAATTACCTTCAGCATTAGTTCTTAACATATTCCACGCCTCGTGCGTCTCAATTCAAAAGTGAATCTATGCAAAAAAAAAAAAAAGAACAATATGGGGATGTCACAACCCACATGGCCTGCATACAGAGAGTTTAAAAATCCTCCAACTATAGAGATAGGGTTAGGTATGGTAGTTAGGAAGTCCAATATCACGCTCTCATACTAGACCAAACAACGCATACTTGAGTTATCGCCTTCCTCTTTCCCTCTCTCTCTCTCCTCTTGTCTCTTTCTCCCCCACTTCAACAGTCAACCACTTTCTCTTTAGAATGCATATTTTACCCGTACAAGGCAAAGAAAGCAAGGGAGAAACATATATATATATGCAGTGGACAGGAGCTTAAATACTGAACTAATAAGACAAGTCACGCACGGCACTTCTTCGAATCAAAACAGGCAGCGTGGCGTAGAATGATCCCTCAAGCTGCGTCGTCAATGACAAGGCACCGGGCCGCCCTAATCTCATTGTTTCATCTTCAAGAGCAATGTGGACTTCTTTCAAGGAAAGATGACCGGTTCGATGCTATCTATAGCCACATCAGGAACATAAAATATACGTCTCCATCCTGGGAGAATACATAAATTAATTGTTTTTCTTTTAGTCAATTGTTTTTGTTCAACTTTTTGAATTCGAAACACTTGAGATTCCCGTCCATTTCTGACTACCAAGCTAGTATTAGTTCATGACATGCAATTTTTGGTAGCTAGCGAGGTGAAATGACGTATGAATATCAGTAGTTTCATATGATCAGTTCTCTCTCTGTCTATTTACCCCCAACCTTTCAGGATTTTGAGGTGCATCCTTTTGGATACATAGGAAAAGTACTACCAATAGGATGTTTTTGCCTGCTTACAAGGAACCTCGCCTTTGATTCTTTCGCTTGATCTTACGCCAACTTCGGAGAGGCACTCATGTGCTTCATCAACTGGAGAGCCACATGTAAACCTAAGCGTCTATCACGGAATTTTAGCTATAATAACTCCTGCAGTACTTCTTTAAGTGCAAGTGATCAAGAGACACGATCAAACAACTATTTTTAGAAACTAAAAACGTCAAATGACCAAAGAAACATGCCAAAGGAAAGGTGGTTAGAAAGTAAAGTTAATTTTGCAGTGTAGTTAAAACCAAATTTGGATGCATAGAGCCAAACGGAACAGATATATAGTATATGGCTTATACGTTGAAAGAGTCATATCACAGTGGGTTCACAACAGACGTAGTCTCGGGTTCCTCCCAATTAGTCTCAACCCGTCTACGTCCATTGTTGTTGCTTGGGCAAGGGATCGAATGAACCAAAGACTCGAGATTCCAGGTCCTCTACGGGATAGGTGCCACCAGACTAAATGATCATTGGCTGCACGAAAAACGTGGAAACAACCATGACCAGGGCGGCCTCTGAGCTTTCGCTATCTCATGCCTCCTTTATTTATCATCTGCCGCCAATTAGGTCCAATATGTAATTTAAAGCAAAGCCATTGACAGACACGAAGAAAACAAAAAGGCCCATGACAGAAGTCGCCAAAATTTAAGACGTTCATGTGACGAAGTTGACTAATCAACCGATGATATCTCTCCGTATCAAATTTGTGGCGCTTTCCACGGCTTGCTAAAAGCCTTGATCCCATATGCTCTTTAAAGTTCGTTGACTTCAGCTGCAGAGAACTTCACTTGGCAGCTTCTTGTCACTTCGTAAATGGCGATCGAGGCTGAATCAAGTCATGGGTTTGCGTGACTTCCAGTTCTGTATATGATGATTAATTAGACGTTTCGTCGTTAAACAGATGACTAGATGAGCAGCATGCAGAACATCGTTCCTGTGTCATGAAATCATCGATATAAGGGCATGCATGCAGGCGGTTACAGCCCATTGATCAAATTCATAATTTGCTAATATTGGCCTTTACGGCCATCTCGTATATCCACTTTCTTAGTACGAACGGATTCACATGACTTGCAATGGAGGATCGCGATCGATAGTTTAAATTCTTTATGTGTATTGTATTGTAATCCAAGTGAGAGAGATAGAGATATAATATATTGGTCATCCATTGTTTAATGTAACACATATTCATCCTTTAAATTTTTTATCCGAATTATACCGTCCAATTTCAAAAGATAAAGACACAACATATTGGTCATCTATTGTTTAATGTTACCAATATTATACGTCGGATAATATGAATCTTACAACATTTCATATGCCAGAAGGGTTGTAGCCCAATTTGTACCACCTATTATTCACTAGTTTCAAGGTCAGTAATTCGAGTAACATAAGTTGAAATCGCTTGCAAAAGTAAAGTCTGACCTTGCGTCTAGTGGACGGGCTTGAGACTCTTTGATGGTCTTGCTGGTGTTGTGATGACGGGCTCGCCCATTGGGCAATAACTATGGCTCAAACCGAACATTCTGAAGCGGAGAGTGCTCCTATGGTCACGCCCAAATAGGATTGCTACGCTGGTTGTCTCCTCCCTTTTTTGCCTAGCAAAAAAAAATAGCTATGGCTCAAACCGTACATTATGCAACAGGGGTGCTCCTATGGTCACGCCCTAGGAGAGTTGCTACACAGGTTGCCCCTCCCCCTCTTTTTGCCTAGCAAATAAAAAAACTTGATGTCGTCGGATCATGAGATGTGAGTAATATTTTGCGACAATTAGTTCTCATCTTTTTTTATCTAGAAAAATACATTTTTCACCAACGAATTGTTTTGTATTTTGCATTTTACCACATAAACTATTACGTTTGAGATATTGCACACGTAAACTATCTATCACTAACCCATTGCACCTATATATAATTTTTTCAGTCAAATTAGACGAAAGTTAGCCTTTTTAATACAAAATGTCAAATATGTCTTTTAAAAAAAATAAAATAACGAGTTACATTTAAAGACATAATCATTATTTTATTTTAAAAAAATTAATTTTTGTCTATTTTGACATATAAAATAGACCTAATGTATAATAATTTATGGGTAAGTACAAAAAAAAAGGTATAATAATTTATGGGTAAAAAGTGTTTTTTTCGCAAGTAATTCCTGATGGGAACTGACAATTTGTATAAGTTTGTCTCCAAAGGGTGGAAGGTGGCACTGCATGTCGAGCCCACCCAAGATTTGAGATCTTGTCGTATAGATTCAATTTCAGGACGAAAAAGATATGAAGAGCTTCTATATATATATATATATAACGATTTTATCAGATATGTGTCATATTTATTTATGTATATATATATATATATATATATATATATATATATATATATATATATTAATGATTTAAATAAACATTAGTAGGGTTAGGTTACTTTATTATTAGTAGCTAGTACGAGAATCTGCTAACTGAAATTGATCTCAAATTTGATTCTGTCGAAAGCATATACGCACTTAGCAATATTCTATTCATTTTGTATATGTAAACATTACTCTTTATTCTGTTGATCGTTCTTCCGGTGTAATTAGACCGATCAGCGGTTTGGGTCAATCAAATTATTGATCCGTTCAAAGTTTTGTTCGTCAAATTATTATATTTTTCTTCGTTCAACCCATTACTATATGGTCGGGAAAAAACAAGAGAGATTGTTGTATCTCATCAAAGTAATCGTGTCGGCAGGAGTTGAGATTGGCGGGGGACAAGCAGCCGTACTCATAACGTTCAACTGTCAATGATGGGCCCCACACTAACCAACAAAAACAGAAGAAGCACGTGTCCCTAACGTGGCAAACTGTCATAACCGACAATAACCGTGACCTCGTCCTCTTGCCTCGAGTCATGTGTTTTTATACGACAAAAATGAGACACGGACCCCTCGCACCTTTGGTTCTGTAATCCGTAGGCCTAAACACTGCCACGTTGCGTAGCCCATTGACCAGTAAACTCCGGTGAAGGACAGTGCCGGGTTACAAAACTTGTTTATTTTTTTATTTAGTAATATTAATGGTGACAGCAGGCCAAACATTGTGCAGTGAACAAAGAAAGAAGATTTTATGGAGACATGCAAATAATTATATAATATGGTATTTATATGTCAAAGAGGGAAACCTAACTACCAAATTTTTATGCCGTTTGTGTTTTGGCCGGTTTTGTGTGTGAAGGGAAACTTGATCCGGCTTTCCTGCAATTTGCTGACTGAATTCGGTGAGAGGTAGAGAGAGGATGTGGGTCCCTGGCGGGATCCACATTTTTGTCTCTGCCTCTTATCAAATTAGACCCTAGATATTGCAGAGGATCCTGGTAGGGAGAAACTACAACTCTAGTTTGGTCCCTTATCTGTAATTCCTTACGCAGACACCCTATACAATTTTCATGACTGCACTTTACGTTTGAAATTCTCTTGCTTTAAAAAAAAAAAAATTAACTTTTTTTTCCGACTAACATGAATGTGTTTCAGATTCTGTGTACAGAGTAGAACAGTGATTGTATAAATTATAGAATAGAGACAATCAATAGCCCCGTGAAGGTGCTCCCATGGAAGCTTTTGCTTTCGTGGTCTGCTCTTCTCTGCCCCTAAATCACGGATTTTGGAAATCATGTCCCCTACCGAACCAATGCGCCAAACACAAAAGCGGTGGATTAAATAACTTCATAAAGAAAACATAAATCTTTTCCCATCCACGTGAAAAGAGCAAAGTACAAAAGAAAGAAAAATGAGCAAACGTTGTCTGTGGCTCCTGTATCATAAGCCTAGAGTTCAAAATATAATGAATTTTGATATTTAGACAATTTAATGTGACAAAAATAGTAAGTTAAATCTTGAAATGGCATTAGTATCATAATTTAGAGGCGGCAAGTGAAATTATATATATAGGCCGAACCAGCGAGGGACAGTGAGGGTCGACCGTCACCCATCGCCTGAAAACTTCCACACATAATCTACTGTGTTCTCTCTCCAGCCTCTTTAAAATTCTGCCCCTTCTCCTAGAATCCTAATTCCGCCTCGTGTGTATATATATAAACTTAGTAGAACTAAATAATATGTCATTTTCCGTTTAGCATTGTACAATCAAACAACCACACCATGTATATTGTAGTATTGTACGTACCAAATTCCTAACCTCTAACACATTACAATCTCAATTTTATTAGTAGATTCTCAAGAAGTATCATATAGTATAGATTGAATTATTATTATAATTCATAAAACATAGTCACGTGACATAATAATAATCAATGTGATTTATAAATTGAAAACTTATTAATAAGTTACTATTACAATTTATCACATTTAGTTATCTGAAAATACACTTTACAAGTGCGTGTTGGTTTAAGAGTGTAAAATGCAAATTCTCCTAATAAAATTTATTAATACGTATTTTGATTACAAAATTGTCTCAATTCGTCGGTTTCTATTAGATCAGCACTAAATATAAGTGGTTAATTGCATATATAAATGTTTTCTTATGCTTTTTTTTTTAAGAAAAAAAAAACTATCAGTGCGTGACTCAGGAAAAATTGAACCCAACTGATAGGGCCGTTGCATCCGGCCACGAAGAAGAAAGTGGGGGGAGGAGAATAATGGGACTAAAGCTGTTGGCACCACTCACCAGAAGTCACCGACTTCCTCGAAAGTTCTTCTAAGGCCAGGAGATAGAGAGGCTATTCATGTCAGGTAAAGAGCACCAAAAACAGGTCAGGGGGTCGGTCCGAGCATTACGTGGTGAGGCGCAAATCTTAAGCAGGCCGCATCGCCAAAAGGGGTACGTAGTGGAAATTAATTGAAACAAGTTAACGAATCCCGTTTCCCGTAAATAAACAGCTTTATTTAACGCACCCCACTAATTGTATAATCCCGATAGACGCTGACGATTGCATCGAGGTGCAGATGGAGTCGGCACCACGTGTGATAGCGCTGGACATCAGACTTCTGGTCCATCTGGAATTATTTTGTAACGTGAAATACTTGAATGGTTTTGATTTATTGGGAGTTTTTTTTTTTCTCCAATTGTTTTATTCGCTTTATTTGTTCTACCCAAGTCATCTTCCTCATTGGTCCCCCTGACTGTCCAATGGGTTTCTGCCAGTGCCACATTTGAATTCAAGACGTCCGGATTGAATCTTTTCGGTTAACATCTATACAAGGGCCGGTTCGTTTAACCAGTATTCTCAGAATTTTTTAGAATCCTCATAACACAAAAAATTTTACAACTAAACATCATTTTTAATACTACATAAAAATAACTACAATACACATATCAATAAAGTTAATATTACCTAAAAATTTTCAAAACACAACTCAACCGAACACCATCCAAATAAGATTCTCTCTTGCCAGATCTATGTAATTAAAAATATTGTGTCATGTTTATGTAGAATAATCTCCTATTATTTTACACCCAAGCATCTATTTAGTTAAAGAAATTCAAAAACCTTAAATTAAACTAATTTCAGGAGCTGCAGTTTATTCAAATAAGAACACTTGCCTCCATGTACAGAACTAATGAGATAATTTAAATTGAACCATTTCTTTGGATACTAGAGCAGAAAAAAAACACGTGTTCCCGTTACAATATTACAGACTACTCACGCATGAGATTAGAGTAGTACTGTAGAAGTTCCCCCACATGGATCTCCAGTACTATTCTGTCCATGTGGGGGGAAACGTGCACTTGTACAGAATAGCTACTCCACTACTCATTACTCATGCCAGTCGACCCGGAAACAAATCATCATGTCTTTTGCCTAATATGTTTTAACGTTAATTTGAGTCACCGGCGCCACATGAAACATGTACGGAAGTTCTTTGATATATAGTATTTCTTATTTTCGCTGACCATATTATAGATTTTCTGTCAGTGCTTCTATCGCATGCATTTTAAAGAATTTGTAGTTCTGGACAAAATTAAGGACATGTTTGGCAAATGAGAATTTTCATCACTTTTTGAGAAAAAAAAATGATAGGATTTCATTTATTTTGAAATTTTCATTTGTGCGAAGACCTAGGCTTCCTTTTTAATTGGTGTAATGAAGCACGTTACAGAGCATGACGTGGAAGCTAGACAGGTTTAGGTAATTTGAAATAATATTGGCATTAATTAATATAATTAGCGAGGCTTAAATGCCTGAATAATATAGCGCTTGCATGCAGTTGCGGATTTGAGGCTACTATCCCCACGTCGCTTTCTCATCTTGTGTGATTCTCTCCAATGTTCTCGACAAATGCACCAATGATCAAAAATGTCTACACGAAGGAGCTAAAGGGTGGGATTCTGTGTACCAAGAGACATATATAGATATCTTATATAATAATAATTTGAAGTGTAAATTCATGTTTCAGAAGTTGTCTCAATCGCCTAGTTGCACAAAAATAAAAAGCTAGTGGGATCCATGCAAATTACTCGAATATATATTTGATGATATCCAAACAGAAACTAAAGAGATCTTCTGGGCAAAACGAGTAGGACACCCTCCAAACAGAAACTAAAGGTCCCAATTACTTGCAGCCAAAACAAATTGGTTGTAGGTCAAATTGAGGGTAAAAGATTACAGTTAAAGTTTTTTTGAGAAACTGCTTAGGATATTTCTATTATACCATACCTGCAATAACACTCCTTTCAGTCACATTTATGTCCAGATTTTTTAATAGAATCGATGACGACGTGATATGCTAGATGTTAATATTATAGTCATGTGCATGTCACGTGTCATGAAAATAAATAAAAATTATAATATCTTTCTACATAATTTGTTATTAATAATTATAATTGTTAATTGTTTTTAAGATATTTGACCTTCTAAGTGACATGTGGCGTATCACGACATCAATTATATTAAAAATTTAGATGAAAATGTGACATAATAAATAGTATTTCAAGCATATATGGTTTAAACACATACATTAATTTTTGAATTTTTAAACTCTCATTTTTTTAAAAAAAATGCAGTGATTTTCAATTTTTCCTTTAATATAACTCATAAATGGGTATGTTCGTTTTGATGAAATTTTTAGAATTTGAATCCAACCCTCTAAAATTACAATTCCAACATTACTTCTACAAAAATACCAATACAACTCAACATTACTTTTTTTTACAAACATCAATACAACTTAACAACTTTTACACAAATATCAATAAAATTATAATATTATCTAAATATTCACGTCATATTTAAAATACTTAAAATTTTATCAAAACGAATGCTATGTTTGTTAAATGTCTCAAAATGTTTTCAAAACGTTTTTACTCACTTTTTTATCAATTTCAATACCATTTCACCAATCACAATAACTTTTTATAAATTCCAACAACTTTTAACACATTTTTCACCAATCCAAGAGAATTTACACTACTTTAAAAAAATAAAAATATAAAAACATATCTCAACACCTAAAATAAATATAGCCGAAAATTTCCACTTTCATATATATATATATATATATATATATATATATATATATATAATCAGGTTGTATTCGTCATGATGTATACATATATTGTGCCCGGAACCTTGCAGAAGACTGACCCATTGGAATTTGGATGTGCCCCATTGGACGTCGGCTGGTGGTTCCTTGATGCATACGGATTCTTATTCCTCCTAGCTAGCCCCATCTTCTTTCGGTTGGTTAGTTTATTCTTTTGATATCTCTGACAGCTCTTTTTTATCCTTCTGGGTTTCGACCCATCCCATGTCCTCAATCCTCATTTTCCTCAACTATTTTCCCTTTCAGACTACTTTCCGAAAGTGGCAGCAGAAAGGAAACTTATCAGTTGTGTTAGAATATCCTTTCCTTCCACACCGGAGAAAACAGTAGTATTCTGTCACTGTGGTAGCTAGAACTAAAAGCCCTTTTATTCTGATAATGTGTAATGGGGTTCGACTCTTTTGACTACCATGTGACTTAATTAACTTCAGATTCCTAATATCTATTTTAAATGAAAAATTCTGAACATCTTTGCATTTCCGAAAATTACAAGTTCTAAATTGATAAGCATCTCAATGCTATATAGTTTTAAATTTCTTATTGTTTTGATGAATATATCAAAAAGCATCAAATTATAATATTGTAATAGATATAAGGACGATCGTAATGAAAATAATGCTTATTAACTGATATTAGTAATTAAAACATATTTTCCCAATAGACATGTTTGTTTGCTCAAAATTTTGAGGACAAAAAATTTATAACTTTTACACGTACACTTTAAACTTTTTACAAACCCTTAATAAACTTTAACATTTAAAATATTCTTAAAATTTTAAAAATATTTTCTAAAATTTCGATAAACAAACGTACTCAATATATCAGTGGTGACGGCGAATTTCTTCCGCTAATAGAGCTGGTTGTACCAACGGTGGTGATGGTGGTCGCGATAATAATTGTGTCTACTATCGATTGTGATAACAATCTATTTGTGATAACAATGGTAATAATAATCATGAATGTCGTGAGAATCTAATCAAAATCTATTTAAGAATAATCACTCAATGACTGTCTCGACTGGCAAGTAGGTATGTTTTCTACGTTATTATCTTCTTCAATTATAAAAATTCTTACTAGAGTTAACCCAGTAATTATTTCCTAAGGCATTCTCTAACATAATGAAACCCAAGATGTTCATATTGGAAATCCCAATACCCATTTTCCACGAATTCTCATAAAACATTGCTCAGAATTTCTCCTCTTGACACAAGAAGTTTCCTTTTTGAATTTTTTTTATCGAAATTATCAATTAGAATCGTCGACGATCAAGCAAAAATTTCATCAAGAAAAAGTAACCAAAAAAGGGTAAAAGGAAAAAAAATTAAAAAAAGGGGTAAGTGTGGAACCCAGAACATAAAAAGAATAGCAGTTGGGGTCATAGGCATAGATTACCTCCGGCCTCCGGGTCATGATGAATCATGGGATAGGGGGACTACATAGGAAGGTCCGTCGAGAGTGGGTCCACCCAACTCGACAACCTACAAACCTAATCGGCAAGCGGTTGGGTGGGTAGATCTCATTACACGTGCATAAAACGAATTGCGAAGTGATGATAATGGAGAAGGGATGTGCGATATATTAACAAAGCTAGTGGACCAATTTCTCCGGTGGAACCTAAAAATGTAGATTGCACACCACCTATTTGCTAGATTACCCACAAGCGAAAATGAATGATGATGAAGTTTAACAAAAAAGGAAAGAAAATGAATGATGAAAGAAAGAAACTTGGTACGGTGTCTTTGTCCCCAGCTCTTAAAAGATAAGTTTACGCATTGACTGTTGAAAAGTCTGAAGATGTAACCTATGGCTTTTAGTGTGGGATAATCTAGTTCTTGTGCTATGTTACAGGTGTTTCTTCTGTTATTAAATGCTAATAAAGCAGATGAAAGCACCAAAAACAAGCAAATAAGCATATAATAAAGGTGGTGAAAATCTCAAACTCATCTCCTAGCTTTGCGTTTTCTGGATATAGTCGTTGTCTTTCTCCGTTTATCCGTTACAGCTCTCGGTCCGCCCACAAGATGGAAAAGAAAAAAAAGGGAAAAAAAAAAGAAAGAAAAAGGGGAACAGAAATGCCCTGAGGATGGCCCTGCCCCAAGCGCGGTCAGTCGAGTTTGGTCACAGCGTCGCAGTTGGTCTTTCCCTGGAGGCCTTATTTTATTTTCACTGGAGGCCTTATTTATTTGTTTATTAATTCATATGGTGGACCCCAGGTGGAGCCTTGCTGGGAAGGAAAAAGGGTGAAATCCTTTTTACGACTTTTTACTTTTTTTTTAATATATTATTCTGGGGGTGATATTTCCCCCCTGGCGTTGGGTTTGGTGATCGCAGTGTATATATAAAGCTGCCAGTTCTAAGCAATCTGGAACTCATTCCTTTGGCTTCTTGCACTCTCGTTTCCTCTGTAACTTTGCACTCTTTTAGTTAGTTGTATTTTGTTTCTCACTCTTTGCACCTTGCCACCTTTGTTGTGGGAAGAAGAGAGCGAGAGCATATTACGTTCAAAGACCCAAAGTATTTTTCAAAATAGTGAGATAAGATAAGCATATATAGACTTCCCTTTAAGAGTATTTCAGTGGGGTGGCTGGTTTAAGTTCTGCAGCGTAACAGAGGTTCGCATCATTTTCTTCTTCCTTATCTTTGTGTCAATAGTTGCTGCTGAAACGAAATGGCTGTACTTTTGCGTTCGGCTCTGTTCTGTTTCTCCCATTATGTTTGTTTATTTGGATATGTGCTCACTAAAACTAGGTAAGAAGAGCAAAATGAAGTACGTGCTGGTGACGGGCGGAGTTGTTAGCGGTCTCGGGAAAGGGGTCACCGCCAGCAGTATTGGCGTGCTCCTCAAGGCCTGTGGACTTCGCGTTACTTCCATCAAAATTGGTCTCTGCTTCTTTTCTTTTTTTTCTTGGCCTCTGCTTCTTCTTTTGATTCTTCTCCTTGCTGTTGTTTCGTTTTTGGTAGTGTTTCAGTTGGAGAACAGGGCATCTTTTTGTTTTTTGTTTTCCTCTCCTCGGCTGCAAACCGGAGAGTACTCTTCTGCTTTTCTCTCTCTGTAGTTCCTCTTTCTTGACAAACAGTGTATATATAGTTTTGCGTATTGCTACATTATTACCGGAAGAAGCTCAACCTCTTAACCTTAAAGTTCTTCTTCAAAGCTTCTAACTTTTGAATTAGTTTTCAGGTAGAAAGAAGGGATTAGATTCCTAATGCATATATATTATTCTTACAAATCTGTCCTATAAGTTTTTCAAAATTCCATTTCAATTTTCACTTGTTTGTTTTTCTGGTGTCCTTCAATCGTAGCCGAAATTGGCCATATCAAACAAATATATCGTTTCTGTCTTTCATTACCGGGCATCTTCTTCCTTAAAACTCTGGCTATGATTGCCCTGTCTTCTTCTTCTTTTCTTCTTTTTTCAACTGTTGCTAAAGGTTTCTTCATTTTGGAAGTCAGATCCTTACTTGAACACCGATGCTGGAACAATGTCCCCTTTTGAGCACGGTGAAGTCTTTGTGTTAGATGATGGTGGTGAGGTATTAGAACTTCCTTTTCTGTGTTCTTTTTTTTTGGTAAGACTACATGATTCCCAGTTAAACACCATTACCTACTTGCTTCAGCTCTCGCTGAGAGGACTATAAATTGTTGTGCCCCCTGAGGGTCTAAATGAACTGTAAGACGATGAATAAGGTGTTAATTCTGTTTAACTAGGGATATTAGGAGGCACTATTTCTTCTAGAAGGATAGTTGAAATATTCGCTAAGCATTTTGTTTTAGCAAAACATATAACACAAAGTAAATTAAGACTATAAGGTCAAGGTTTCGGAAAGGACGAGAGATTGATCGATTTTGGCTACACGACTATAGCGCATGACTTTTTTCATGTTCCAAGGTGGACCTGGATCTCGGAAATTATGAGCGGTTCCTCGATATCAATTTGACACGTGATAACAACATCACAACTGGAAAGATTTACCAGGCAAGTTGATTAAACGGCACATCTCCATTTACACGTTATATGTCTGATAGTAGGGATGCTGAACATCACTGTAGAGTTCACTACAACCCACCCGCTGAAGTTATTATTTCTCTTTTCTTCTGTTATGGCAGTCTGTTATTGCTAGAGAGAGAAGGGGAGATTATCTGGGGAAAACTGTCCAGGTTTTTTTCTTTCCCTGATAGTAAACCCATTTGGATTTTTTATATCCTTCTTAAATTAGCTACACATCTATGGGTCCTAACTGTGTTTGCACTCTTTTGTTCTTTAGGTTGTACCTCACATCACAGATGCCATTCAAGAGTGGATTGAGCGTGTGTCAATGATACCCGTTGATGGGGGGGAAGGCCCCGCAGATGTTTGCATCATAGAATTGGGTGGAACAATTGGTACGGTGCTAACAAAATTCTTGACCTGTTGAAGCACAATCAGATTTTCTCTCTTTTAAAGGTTATTAACAGTTGCCTTGATGCAGGGGACATTGAATCCATGCCATTTATTGAAGCATTAGGCCAATTCTCGTACCGTGTTGGTAAGGATATCGTCTATGCTGTCAATTCTGTTTTTTTTTCTGTTTCTTTATATATAGATCTTAAAGCTAAGTGACTTGTTCTCATGGATGTATAGGGCCTGGAAACTTTTGCTTGATTCATGTCAGCCTTGTGCCCGTTCTAAATGTTGTTGGTGAACAGGTGACTTCTTCAGAATCAAATGTTACTGCACGTACTATAGGGAATACACTATAGTGTCTGTGTGCATCTCTCTCAGTTTATTAGAATAAATTCTGGGGTCAATTTAATAATGCAGTGAATTATGTCGTAATGTTCAGAAAACAAAACCAACCCAGCACAGTGTTCGGGGACTAAGAGGCCTTGGTTTGACACCACATATCTTAGCTTGTCGCAGTACAACGGTCTCCCTCTCTCTCTCTTCTCTCTCGTACACTTGCCTCCCACTGGGGACACACACACTATAAGTTGTACTATGTTTGTTGTTTCACTTTATTAGGTTTGCTTATGGTGTTGAATTTTTGTTTGGTTGACAGGCACTAGAACAGAACGTGAAAGTGAAACTCTCTCAGTTTTGCCATGTGGCGGTACGATTATAAAGACAAAATGTTTGTGTGCATTTAAGTTGAAATGCATATTTATCTGCTTTGCAAGAGTACGTTCTACTGAAACCATATATTTTCCAGGCAGAAAACATCATCACCCTGTATGATGTACCCAACATCTGGCATATTCCTTTGCTTTTAAGAGTACGTACTACACAGCCACTCCTTAGAATGTAACTACTGCATATCTGATTCCCATATCTTACCAAGCGTCTGGATATGTGTTTTTCTTTTCAATTAGGATCAGAAGGCCCATGAAGCAATCTTGAAAGTGCTGAACCTTCCGGGGATTGTCCGGTAGTTCATTATTATGTTAACTTTGAGCTGGAATGTACAGGAATGTGCATCATGTGACATTATTTTCAGTTTGTAGCGTCCTTATGCAATGTTTTTCATAATGGCAGTGAAGCTGGAGAGCCTGCACTAGAGGAATGGACTTCTAGGGCTGAAATTTGTGACAAGTTGCATGAGCCGGTGGGTCTGCCATGCAGTTAAATTCTGAATCTCATTTTCTTTCTATTTGTTGTCAGCATTTTACTTCTGTATTAACTAATTGGCAGGTCCATATTGCCATGGTTGGGAAGTATACAGGCCTTTCAGATTCCTACCTCTCTGTACTGAAGGTGTAGTTAGCTATAATTTCTTGACTCTGAATCATCAATCTGCTAGAAGTTTCACGCTTATGATAGAAATATTGGATGTGGTTGCTAAATGCATTTGTGACTGGGGTCCACGTACTGTCTAAAAATTATTTTCCTCAATTTCAGCTACAACCTCACATCTGATTCCACTCATATTTTTAACTTTGTATCTAGCAAACAAAAATTTGTTAGGAAATAAGATAATAAAATTGTTCAACACGTGAATCATATATCTTAGAAAGTGGAAGGTACAGTGGCAGACAAGATGAGACGATATTTCATGATGTGCTGTCCTTGTTGCGTTTGTCTTTTTAAATTCAGGGGTTTTCGATTGCTGGATCATCTACTGCACCAGAGTCACTATATTTTGCTATAACTTATGATCTTTACAATTATGGATACATTTGAGTGTCCATTATGCTTCTCAGTATGGAAAAATGACAGATATTGACAAATTGCTGCTAAGAGTTCATGTTATAAGAAGATGTGCGCACGCGCGCACACACACACTTGGATTGTATGTATTTATGTTATTTTAAGTTCATTTCCACTATGTATGAATGCATATTGGAATAGCTTGAATGGACATTTTGTTTCTAAGCAAATAGCTTGCGTGGTAACAATTATAATGTTGCTAGTTACATAAGATCTCATCTCTCTACAGGCTCTTGTTCATGCTTCTGTTTTCCATCGCAAGAAACTCTTTGTAGATTGGGTTCCAGCTTCCGACCTTGAAGATGCTACTGCAAAAGAGGTCATTAAGAAGTTTCAATCCTCTTGTTCTATAAGTTTTTGAATTTGTACCTATTCTCACTCCATGAGAATAAATTCTTTCTGCAGAATCCAGATGCTTATAAAGCTGCTTGGAAGTTATTGAAGGTTTGTTTATTTGATGGCCTCATATTAGCTGGCAGATACTGCAATGTTAATATGTTCTAGGTGTCTCCCTTTTTAAGTAATGTCAAATCTCTCTTTGGTCTCTGACTAGCCTTTGTCTTCAGGGTGCGGATGGTGTTCTTGTTCCAGGAGGGTTTGGTGACAGAGGAGTGCAAGGGAAAATTCTTGCAGCGAAATATGCAAGAGAAAAAAAAGTTCCATTTCTTGGCATTTGTCTGGGAATGCAAATTGCTGTCATTGAGTTTGCGCAATCTGTCCTTGGTCTGAAAGATGCTAACAGCACTGAATTTGATCTGAATACTAGGAATCCCTGTGTTATATTTATGCCTGAGGTTATATTCCGTACCTTCTGAGTTATATTTAATGAAAGATATTATTTTGATGCTTTGAAAAAATAAAGTATTACATGTTCAGCCTGATCAATTATTCTTATTGATCTACCAAGAAAAAAAATATGAGAGGGAGATAGAGAGAAAGGGATTGCTCTCGATTTTAATCTAGATGATTAATCTAGGAGCTAAGTGTGTCCCATATATATACATAATCTTTTTCTGATCTCTGTACCATATGCAGGGCTCAAAAACACATATGGGAGGCACCATGCGTCTTGGATCAAGGAGGACGTATTTCCAGGGAATGGACTGCAAATCTGCTAAATTGTATGTATTGCTGTAAATAGCAATATTAATATACGTGTATGCAGGGAATAAACTAGTAATAAGACAATGGGGAGCAAATTCGATAATCACAAGAAAAGTTCTCTATTTGATTTATAATTGTGACTGTAACCTTAATGCAAATATATCAGTATGACAAGCGGAGCTGTCATTGAATTTAAAATTACGGTTCTTTTATATAGATAACATACCTGCGTACTTTTGCACAAACATACAAGTGTTTATATATGTATAAACTGTGCCTACATTAATGCATGTCCATGGGATGTTAATGTCAAAATTTATGAGTTGATTAATACTCAGCTAAACGTCACGAGAAGATGTAGAAGTTCTTAATATAGTAATATAGTTGTGGGCGGGTCCTACTCTGCTGAATAATATGTGTCAGGTTGGCTAACCTTTTATGTTATGCATTCTTAGATATGGAAATAGAAGCTTCATCGACGAGAGACACCGGCATAGATATGAGGTTTGTGGAATTAGCATTGATACATATTTCATTTGGGAAGCTACTTTGGCAGGGGGGCTAATTCTTTATCATGCAGGTCAATCCTGATATGGTAACACGCCTTGAAAAAGCCGGCCTCTCTTTCGCTGGCAAAGATGAAACTGGTTGGCGCATGGAGGTATACTTCCACCGAATTTTAGTTTTTACCTGTAGTGCTTTGTACATAGAGGTGTCTCTGCTTTAATATTTTGTATCCTGATGTTACAAATTATCGAGCTTACCTAATCATCATATTTTGTTGGCTATTTTGTATCCTGATGTTACAGATTATTGAGCTACCTAATCATCCATATTTTGTTGGCGTGCAATTTCATCCGGAATTTAAATCAAGGCCAGGAAAACCTTCTCCTTTATTTTTAGGTACGTGTCTTGCTTTTTCTAGATTATGTATACCATGTTCTTCAATCATGGATTTGTTGTATGAACCAAGACCTGTTTTAGTCGTCTGTTATATTCCCTGAAATCGGGTGCACTTGGTTTTTGGTTGGGATTTGTGCAGAGCTATTCTTGCTTCTGATATATGTATGTAGGTTCATGTGCAAGCAGTAATAGAATTTAGAAGGCCAATAAAGCTAAATAGAGTATGCTTTACTGCTTTCTGGTTTTACTTGGTCAAACAAAAGCCCCAGGTTGATCTAAGCTATTATATCTTGTCTGAACTCAATCTGGGACACTACTCTTAAGAGTAGCAATAAGTGCATAAAGCAAAATCTGGAACTTAAATTCCAAGCATCTAAAGCCCCTCTTTAGTCCACTATATATCATTCTCCTCCTCAGGAGACACTAATTATAGGTTGGTATGATACCTCTTATATGAAAGCATTTTAAATTGAGCAAGTTTGGAAGATCTCTGCCTTCATACCAGTTTTAGATGATCCGTTTGAACTTGAAGATAATCCCATCAATCTACATGATTATTTTTCAGGTTCATCACCATTAATCTTGTTCGAACATATGACTGCTTATCCCATCATATTTGCGTGAGTCAAAATGTGTTTACTGGCTGTGAAACAGTTCAAGTGTCGTTGCTTTTCCTTTCTCACTGCTTTGAAAATATGTGCATTAATTCCTGGACTAGTTAAGAGCAGCGGAATAGCTGAAATAACTCGATTTGTTCTGCTTGAGTGGGCCTCAGGCTGTCAATTCTCTAATCCTAATAGAGGTTTTGAACCCAAGAGGGTTCAAATTTGAGTAATTGGAGGGGAAGGAGGTTTTGGGTTTTGGGAGAGGATTCCAATGCTATTGTATAGTGTTGCCATTAAATTGTTGAGTTCTACTTTATTTATTTGTCTTTTGTTAAGCAACAGGAGGTATATATCTTCATTTTGGCATCAGAGTTCTGAAATGATAACTTGCAAATCCTTTCATTCTCATGTTGAATTTAGGACTCATAGCAGCAGCATGTGGGGAGTTGGATGCTGCCTTACAAGGCTCTGGGAGCCAAAGGAATGTCCCAAATGGAGTAGGAAGTGATCCGCTAAAAGTCAAAGCCTACCAAAATGGAACTGCAACTAAGCCCATTAATCTGTTGCACGATGGCGTTTATAGCAATGGCAATGGGATCTACGTGTGAATGTTGTTGGTGCCTATTGTTATAGGATCTTTTTTGTTTTTTGTTTTTTATTTACGATTTTAGGTTTGGTCTGTACAGTTATTTGGCTAGTGGTAGATATAGGTCTCCCACGGACTCACAGAACAGAGTTGGATCCCGGTCTTTTATACGGGACTGCTTGCTAAATTCACACTCATATTGCAATGAGAGGGTATTGAGGCTGCCTCTCTTTGCAGAGTGTTCTGTTCTCTCGTTTTTTGTGAACTTATTGTATCCTTATTATGGACGGACTCATGCGCTTGCACTGTGTATGCATCGGTAAACACTGTGCGAAGCAGCACTTCCCTTACCTTAAGAAATCGCCCCGCCCCCCTTCTCTTCTCTTTTGAATGTTTTTTTTGGTCTTATCTTTTACCAGAACACCCCCCGTGGCGGATCCAGGATCAATTTTCATGGGGGTCGAACTTTACATGCAAAATAACAAGAATTTTTTTCTTAGTAATGCAAACAATTTTCTTAAAGTTACAATATTGAAAATTAAATACTAAAGCATTAAAAATAATAGAATACACGTACTGTACTATGTAGTACGACTGAGAGATGACAATTGAATCCTACCATGCAATCATTCATCCAGTCATCTCTCATCCTGTTACGCAAATCACTCTTGATGAGAAACTAAAGCTATATCAATGATTTCAGTCAATTATCTAAATGCAGCAACACCAGCAAAGCTAGTATTCTGAATTCTAGCCAATATTAATGTGAAAGTCCACATTTAGAGAGAGAAAAAAGGGAAATTAAAATAATAACCTGTAAAGAAGACGAGCAAAGTCACAATGAAGGCCCTCATCTCTAGAAATAAGCTCATTCGAGAATGTCAAACCCATCATCATTCCCCTCTTCTTGAGCCAAAATATGGCACAGAAGCTGAGAACCACAAACAATAAATATATAAAAATATGTCCTGCAGAATATATAAGGATCAATACAGAATCACCATCGTATCCTCAGATCCATTATTTCTTAGAAGACAACCTTCCTGAGAAAAAGATTCCTTCAACACATGCAAAACCGACAAGTCTCTCTGCAAACGAGGTGGAACTGCACAAGAAGAAGCATAAAAAAACATTGTTAAAAGCAATAGGACCCTCACACATGATGCAAAATGAGAATTATTCTCCAAAACTGCAAGTATTCATAGATAAACACCTCCAAGCCACATAAGAGTAAATGCATGAAGGGCTTCCTTTACTATTATTGCTACATGTAAGAAATATCAAAGCATAAATCATAAATTCAAACAGACCTATGAATCCAATCTAAAGCCCACTTAGCCTTCATAGCAACACAAGGAATGTTCTCGATTGCATTGAACAATCTATGCTTCTCTTTTGAATCCTTGATATATATCTCCAGAAGCAAGCTGTACATTTCTGATAGTGGGCAGCAGAAAAAAATCGAAATCAGGAAGCATGCATTAAGCTATAGAAAGAAACAGAAGACCAATTACAAAGCTCTACCAGAATGAATACTCTCCATTGCAATTTGAAATCCATAGAATGCCCAAGCCTGAGAGCAATGAAAAGCATTGAGGAGATTATAAGGAAGTAAAAGTTGATGCCAATACACACCTGTGACTTGGCTTGGGCAGTAAAGGGAAGGAGTGTAGTCGAGGTAGGTCTCTAATCAGAAGTTGGATATATAAGAATGGTGTAAAGAATTGGTGCATCCTCAAACACAGAAAAAATGGAAATAGAAGAGAAAAAAACAGGGGTTGGGGGAGGCTACATTTTAAAGAAAGAGGTGAAGAGCTTTCATATAAAGCACCTATTTGATCCCCATTGGCCATCAAGATTCTTTACTAGTGCAGACTTTAGCTAATTTCCTCATGTCAAAAAAGAAAAAAAAAATTACCATCACAGAATCAAGCCTTTAAAATGGAGAGCTTTTATCTCGTAAAAGAAGATCAAGCATAACAGAGTACTCTGCCCACAGGCTGTTTCAAAGGAACTTTTGATAATTAAGCCCAAAAAGTTATGCCTTCATTCCTATAGCAAATAACCAATGCTATTTGTACGATTTACGAAGTAACCAACTGAATAGGTTCACAATTATGTTTTCCTGATAAGTCTTTCTTCCAAGAATCTGATATATAATCTCTCAAATCAATGATATTATCTTCTTGTTTATAAGTTCAGACATTGATATGCAACCACAAAAGGAGCCTAGGGGTCATGGCCCCAGCCCAAAAAGCAGGAAAAAACTGTTAAGAACAACCACGACCTCCCTTGAGAAGCTGGAGCTGTCAAAAGAGTATTGCCTTTAAGGTACTTAGCAGCCAGAGCTTCAGCCCAATTTAAATATTAGGGTGCGATTCAAACCATAAAAACGCCAGTGACTCAAGCCC
Organism: Myrica gale; assembly: GCA_963930655.1. Taxonomy (NCBI): domain Eukaryota; kingdom Viridiplantae; phylum Streptophyta; class Magnoliopsida; order Fagales; family Myricaceae; genus Myrica; species Myrica gale. The sequence goes on along the minus strand of OZ005603.1, from coordinate 10,550,361 downwards.
CCAACTTCCTTGTGCCTACAGATAGCTTCCCAACATGGATAATGTAGTCCTCGAAGCATAATTTTTGAAGTTACCGAAAGCCTTTATGCGCACAAGTTTCATGCCGGCAGGAGGAATCCGTTTTTAGCTGGACCCAATCACTATACAAGTGATTAGCAAAAGACCAATTGACGTAAAGGTCTGAGCAATAAAATTCAGCTAATAATTCAAATGCGCAATGATTGTAGTTGGCCTGGGCCTCAAGGGTGTCGGCCCAGGCCAACTTATTTTAAAAATAAAAAAATAAAAATAAAAACACCATGTAACAAATTTTTTTTGGGGGGTGAAGGGTATCGGCCGATACCTTCCGCCCCTGCCCCCCTATCTTTCTTGTTGGTGTTGAACTTTCCATTGGTGAAGCCAGGGGTGGAGAGAGGGGGGCGGCTGTCCCCCCTTTATCTTTCTTGTTGGTGTTGAACTTTCCATTGGTGGAGCCAGGGGCGGATAGACGGGGGGCGGGGGACAGCCGCCCCCCTCAGTTCTAATTTTTTTTATTATATAGGTATCCTACCCTAGTTGCAATTCGTGCCCCCTCTGGGTCAAGGACGGCGATGGGATGCTTAGACGTGAGGATCTGAAGAGCTACATGGAGTGGGTTGGGTTCTCTATCAGTGACGAAGATATCAGAGCTATGATCGCATTGGGAGGCGGCGATAAAAAGGGTGGCGTCTCCTATGATGGTCTGCTCAAGATATTGGCTGTTGATTTCGTCTGCTAGGCTTCCCGGTTGTCGTTGACATTTCTAGTTTTTATATAATTTTTATATTTATAATTGAACTCTGAGACCATATTAATTAACTCCTTTTTAAGGCTCCAATTTTTTCTTCTCTTTTGTTGTTTTCCTTCTGGAAATCGTTCGAGACAAAAATGTCGGTTTTGTTTGAATGTCATGAGCCATGCCAGGTGAAGATCTTTTGTTTGTAAAATGATCGGTGCTCAAGGGTTTATATCTTGAATTTGAGATTAATGAAACTACTTACCATTTACTCAAAAAAAAAAAAAAACCAGAGGTGCAGCCATTTTTAGAAAATGGAGTTAAAAAGCCTTCTACCAGACTACCTCGGCAACAAATGAACCTCGTGAAAGATGTCACAAAACTAATACAACATATAAACCACCATGACATTAGTTGGGGACTAAAAACTTCCAATTAGAATTACACTTGCTGCAACACCTGTCCACCATGACATTAGTTGGGGACTAAAAACTTCCAATTAGTACGAGCCCACTGAGTTGCTGAATCCTCAAACCAAATCGATTTCTCCTTCCTGTACACGCTCTCTAATTGACTTGTAATGTATAATACACAAATCATCAGGCTTCATCTCCAGAAGTTCATCACTGCCAAAAAGGGGATCTACTTCAGAAAACAAATAGATGGAATATTTCTAGCTCAAACAAGAAAAAGAAAATGCAAGTATAACAAATTGCCTGCCATCAAGCTTGAAAGGTCCCAAGAATTTCCTGCTTTTGCACACTATAAACATGTCTAACTGCTACTTTGGGACTGCAGATCACAATAGATCAATCGTCAGAATTCAAGTTCCATATTTGTACTGCCTGTCTTATAAAGGAGTTACAACTCAAGCCAGACCAATCTAGATCTAAGTCATCCTGAGCCAAAAGCTCCGATCTTTGCTCAAATATATGATAAATCAAAACAAGAAAAAGTTTGGGCAAAGGAATCCTCCAGATATATTTTAGAGTCACACATACAGCATCAAAGGGTTTTAGAGAAAATATACTGTAATGATAACCGAAACAAAAATAGAACTTGATAAATGTTGCATAGTCAACAAGCAAAAAAACAAAAATGGGGAACTTTTAATAACTAAGCATTTCAACCACTAGCTCTGTCTCTGCATCTTCAGTCATTAACTAAAGCCATGGGAGAATCATGTGGTTATCCAAAGAAAAGACGAATATATTCGCAGTCCTTCCTATCTATGAAAATTCTCTTATCAACTAGAAAAAGAAAGAAAGCAGAAAGAGTGACCAATTTCAATTTTTAAAGAAGAAAAGACAATAAAAAGATCCACAGAATGAGTTTGTTAGATATACAGAAGCACAACCACCCTGACCAGATTCCTGTCCCCTATACAAAATTCCTGCCTCCGCCACGGTGCAGCTCAAGAATAGTTTTCTTGCGACTTAACCATGTTCAATCCGCTGTGCTGGAAATAAACACTAGAAAGTGGGCGTTTTTGTGCTTTTTGTTACAATCAGGAGAATGGTGCAGGATTGACGATAACTACAACCCATTGAACCATGGATCTCTGAGCATCTACAGGCCGTGGTGGAAGTTGCCCTGTGAACCTTGAGAAGTGCCAGATGACAGAGTGAACGTGTTGTGGAGTGCAGATTCCAAAGCAGGAGCGCAGGCCTCCAGCATGACCCAAACTTTTTGTGTCCTAATATATTGGAGGTCTCACGCTATGGTTGTGTTTGTGTTGTAAAATTTTAGTGTTGTTAAAATTTTAGGTATTGGGTTTAGTGAAAAAGTGAAGAGAGAGATAATTTTTTATATTTTTTATAGTAAATAGTAATGATTTGATGGGGAGAGAGAGATTATATTGTAATATTTAATTGTGTTAAAATTTTAGAAGGGGTAAAATTTTGGTACACAAACGCACCCTATATATGTAAACGGATTTAAGAGGGCGGAACTATGATAACACTGTACGGATTTCAGAGGGACCACCGTGAGCCTGTCGCGTGTTGGCAGAAAAGAAGGGTTGGTTTGTTTGTGGGAAGCCATCAAAGGCTCCTGAGATGGTTGAGAAGAAAAACTATCCGTAAATTGTGTCATGTCCGTCAGAGCTCAGTAGATGTTGTTGGGTGTCCGAATTTTTCTCGTTACAAACAAAAGACATTTTAAATAACATTTTAGAACTATTCAAACATTCCTTTATATAGATTTACAAATAAAGAGTCGTGGAAATCAATGATTTTAAAACACAAAACACTCATTACTTATCAAAATTAAAGTTAGCGAGAGACTTCATAACTAATTATCATCCCTATCCATCCTAAATTTATCACAAGCTAGATTTTTTTAATTCAAATAATCAAATAGCAGCTTATAGATGAAAATTGGACAGATCATTTTTTTTACTAAAAAAATATAATTTAACACTTATTTATATGTGGGGCATAGGTATTACTAAATTGATTAGTTCTGTAACATATTTATATCGTAGTTTGACAAAAATCTTGCTTGAATATTCATTAAGCACCAAAAGTAATAAAATAACTATACGACGTGTGCAATTTAGTATGAGATGAATATTGCGGGATTAAATTAAGATTTTTTTTATTATAAATAGAATTTAAATTATAAATCATCAACATATATACATATATATAAATATTTGTACAATAAATAATACTAGAATTTCAAGTTATCACCTATTTTTAATAAGAGTTAATTACTATTCTTATTATTTCAAGTTTTGATCTTTTTTAAAAAAATGGTTCTTTAATTCTTCAACTTCTATGATCTATATATTTGAAATCTATCTCAAACAACTCATTCGGTTAAACTTTCGTCCACAAAGTAAACCGATGACATGTCAACTCCAATCATAAATTGACATGTATCATTTAACGTCTTGTTTTGTTTTCGATTTTGAAAAAATAATAATTATTGATCATTCTTATGTTTGTGTTCTAGAAAAATTAAAAAATATGTAAGTTTTCTAAGATAACTCAAACTCTGGCTTTTATAATTTTAAATTAAGATATTTTATTATAAATATAAATTAAATTATAAGTCATCAATAGATATACATATATATAAATATTTGTACAATAAATAATACTAGAATTTCAAGTCATCCCGTATTTTTAATAAGGGTTAAACCTACGGAAAGTTTAGGGGCATTACGTAATTTGGAAAAAAATCGAAAAATAATAATAATAATAATACCAGTTGGCAGGGTCAGGGACGAGGCATCGGAGGAAAAAGAAGAAAAAAAGGAAATATATAAATACCACACTAAGTTTTAACGCCTTTTGTGAAAACTCACCGGATTTTAAAAAGTTTCAAATTGCTTACTAGATTTGTCATTTTTGTATAAAAATTGACTGAACTAAATGCTGTTAGTCCCGTTTAACAGAAAATTCATCACGTCCAATCATAATATGATACGTGTCATTAAATAAATAAAAATAAATCTAAAATTAACAAAAAAATATTATTAATTTTTAAAAAAACACTCCGATCCTTTTCACTGTAGGGGGAATCCCCCCTCCACACCTGGCGCCTCCAGAGGAGGAGGGTCTCCCCCTCCACCTCTAGCGTCCTGGGCGGTCATGGGTGGACCTCCTCCACCCTTCGGCATGAGTTACGTGATTGAGGAGGTACGTTAAATTATTTAGTGACACGTGTCATATTTTGATTGGACATAATAGATTTTTCGTTAAAAGAAACTAATGACATTGAGTTCGGTGAATTTTTATACAAAAATGATAAATTTAGTGATCAATTTAAAACTTTTTAAAAACCGGTAAGTTTTCACAAAATGCGTTAAAACCCCTTTTCCGACTTAAAAACTAGAGGCAGGATTAACTTAGGAGTGATATTTTGTATATTTTTCAGAGGAAAAACTAGAGGCAGGATTAACTTAGGAATACTCTGGAGGGAGTTGACAATCGGGGGAGAGCAGAGAGCGTCACAATCAATAGTCCTGGTGACGGGGTTGTGGTGGAGACTGGGGAAAAGTTCACTGGGATTAAGTGGGATACCTCTGGGGAGTTCAGGGGGCATCTGAATCGTCGGGGAACTCTCTCATATATTTGTTAATATATATCTGAGAGAGTGAAATTCCGAGAGTCGTTTCGGAATTTCGAAAATGGGCATAGAGGATGAGATATCTCCGGCGGATGCGCGCGGGAGTACTCCTGGACAGGATCAGCAGGCGGCGGGGGTGGGTATCCTTCTCCAGATCATGATGCTCGTCCTCTCTTTCGTCCTCGGCCATGTCCTACGCCGTCACAGGTTCTACTATCTTCCTGAAGCTAGCGCCTCTCTTCTCATAGGTATCTGCAAATATAACATTACCAATTTTCCCTCAGCCTTTTTTTTTGTTTTTTTAATCTTGTTCCGGTCTTACTGATTAGGGCTTTTCGGAAGCGATTTATATGGATCGTTTCTAATTGCAACAAACAACATTAACATTATTAGGAAGATTTAAAAAGGAAATGTGTGTAACTATGATGTATATATTTTTTCTTTCTTTATGTCAGGTTTAATTGTGGGTGGCCTTGCTAACATCTCAAATACAGAAACTAGCATCAGGTTCTTATCCATGGTTTACTGTGCCATATCTTTCTCCTTTACCCAGAATTGTCCCAGCTTATACGCTTCTTTCTCTTTTCGTTTTTGGTAGTCATTAATCTATTGCTATTCCCAAAAGTATTAGCCAAATAGAGAAAGAATAGAGAAGATACAATTCCTGTTTGTTGATTGAGGCGTCCATAATATTTTTCGTTTCATTTCTGCAGGACTTGGTTCAATTTTCACGAGGAATTTTTCTTCCTGTTCTTGTTACCCCCCATCATATTATATCCTGACGAATCATGGATGAAATTTTCATTTATTTTCTTTTATTGATTTATCACTGCTTGTTCATTGCCTTCTACTTTTAGCTCTCCTTGACACTTTTGTGCTTACTCAATCGGGGTTCAGTCTCTCACCTGTAAGTACTCAGTAAATTCTGCATATGTGCATGTGTTTGCATCCAGTGAAAATAATGTACTCCTCGTGTGATTTCCCCATGACTTTGGCCTTCGCAGAAACCTTTCTTTTCGAATTTTGGAGCCATTGTGACATTTGCTATCCTTGGAACATTTATATCTTCGATTGTTACTGGTCTTCTAGTGTAAGTTTTTCATTATTCATTGTATGCGTACGTAGTTTCCATCCTCCTGCCTTATGCTTATTCCTTTGTGCTTTTTTGTCTGTTTTGTTGCAGCTACCTTGGTGGTATGATGTACCTCATGTACAGACTTCCATTTGTGGAGTGTCTGATGTTTGGTGCTCTTATATCAGCAACAGATCCAGTCACTGTTTTATCCATCTTTCAGGTGATTTCGCACTCCACTTCTGGTTCTCATGCAATAATCTGTCACCACATATCTTTAGTAAGAATAGCTATACTGTTATGGAAACGAAATTGCTCAACTAGTTGTGTACAATCTTGACTGTGTGCTCTTGTCATGTGTGTTGACATGAGCACTGCACAGAGTTGCAAGTGTTTTGTATATGATAAAAGTACTCTTTTAATGAGCTATGTAAAAACTACGTTGTCTTTTGATGCAAAACAGGTTTGCTTCTCAGCATAATGTTATTGGAAATTCCACTGATGCTTTTTATTGAAAAATAATAGTCAATCCCACACATTTAATACATCAGGCATTTTAGGTTCTTTCATCCAGCTTGTCCAAAGCTTCAAGGAAATATGCATTTCTGGCGTCAATTGTCTTACCTCGATAAAAATTCTTTCCCACATTAATGCCATTCACTACTGAAGAGCCAAGTTTTCCGTGTATGGACAGTTCTAAACTTTTCCATGTCTCTCAGTAATAGTAAACTTCAGGGAAGATGCTGCAGATGCCCTGTCAAAGCACAGAGGAGCCGGCGAACTCCTTTCAAGTCGAGCCATAGTGATCTCAAAACCCTCTGTCTCTCCGAGTAATCTGAATGCAAACATCTATCATCTGATGGAGATGAGGTGCAAAGGTTGTCAACTTGGTTTGAATAAAACCATAACCCATATCTTATTCGATGAAATGGCTCAAGTCTTTACCAACAGCTACCATCTTAAAATAAAGGGAGCCAAGTGCACACTCTTATCCTTTTTGATTATTGTTCATAGACTCCAATTACGTAAACCAACTTGATTAATGCGGCTTATTTTTTTTTGTTAAATTAAAATTTGTTTTATCCTTTTTTTTTTTGGTTGGGTTGGGGGTTGCGGGGGGTGTTGGGGGAGAGGATTTGGTAGAGCGCATTCACCATCTAATGGTATCAATTTTTACATCTATAAATTAGCATGTTCATGTATTTCACTTTTCTTTTTCCATGTGAGGACATGTGGGTGGTGTTTGCAAACCAAAATTTTGGCCATTTCCAAAATTTTGATTCATGTAAGTTGGTGAAAAAGTGGAGTTAGAGATAATTTGAGTGAATTTTTTATGTTTATTGTAATGAAAAAAGATGATTTGATGGGGGGAGAGGAAGATTATTTTATAATTATTTTATTATTAGTTTTTTAACCAATATTTTGGAATGATGCAAACACCCCCGTGGAATCATTAGACATTTACAAGTTGGTACTACGGGTTGTTTACCTTAGCAAAATCTTCGTGCCTCAGGGTTCTCAACACAGTATATGGTCACTTGGTTACCAATCAACCTCATGGGTTGGGGGACCCCAAAGTAATGAAGTGATGCTGAACCTTTTGTTTCGAGTACTGTATTTGGAGATATGTGGATATGATATGGCTGAGGAGCAGCCTGGTTAAGGCGTAAAGGTGTAACAGGGGAGAAAACTTTTGGATTATGGAAATTAATGGCACATAGAGGGAAAGGGGTTTGCAATTGTATCAAGGAAGAAAACCAAGGTATTTGTTTGCTGTTCTGCAGCTGAGAACAGTTGTTGAGAGCAGACATTGGTTGTTTTTGGAAGTTTCAGGCTTTACTAAGAGGCTAAATGGATTAGGACTTGGTGAAAAGAGGGCTTTACAATTGGGTTGTGGGATTTTAATTTGAATTTTCGTGTCTTAGGAGATCTGATTGATCTGAGCACCTAGTCAATTCCGAGAAGCATGAAGCCAAAGAAGATAAATCTAGGCACCTCCAGTAGGCTTTCCTTGACAATCACACCGGGAGAAGAAGTTAACCAAGCACTCAGAAGCATTTGAATTGAATTGTTAGAGACCTGACCATTCAACTGTAAGTAATTGACAGATTGGTGCATAGAATGGTATAGTCAGCCCACAGATACCTTTCCAGTTAGTACTGAAGCTACTAATCTGAAAAGGATGGAAAGTTGGTTATAGTCATTAAGAAAGAAGCTGTAAACTGCTAGAGGCCAGTGAAAAGGACTTTAAAGCTTGGTACAAGACATTAGCTACTGGTACTATTGTCTTTAGCTCAAATTGGCTAGGTTCCACTGTCTATTAATGCGGAAAAAAGACAAAAGATATTAACAATAGTAAAACAAGTGCCATTGAATTAGTAAAAGAAAAATCAAACTTCATTGACAGCTATCTAACCTAATACAACATTGCTCAGAGCCTTCCATCATCCTTCCCATTCCAAATTTAACGCTGGAACCAGCCTTTTCTCACCTTTTGTATATTTTTGTTTTTATCAGTCTCTTGTCATCAGGAGATGCCGAAACACACAGCTTAGATTGGTAAATGAACATTTCGAAAGTAATTCAATGATAGGTGAGGAAAGAGCATCAAGAAGAGATTTGGATTTGAGTATCTATGCATGTATAGTAGTGAATGTGATATGAGGAGATCCATCCCTGCTAGGAAGCTGTTTGAGAGAGCAAGAGTGCCTTGTTTGTCACATTCTTGCTGTAGAAAGGGTACTTAAGTGCAGAATCCATGCCTTCCACAGAACTGATCCCAGCTAACTACTCAATACTGCTCTCTGCATCTATTAATGACACACTGGGTAACTTATCAAAAAAAAAATAATGACATAGTGGGTAATCTTATACACCTGTCTATTTGGGAGTGTCTTTGTTGCTAACTCCCTACCTAGCAATGATTACATTAATACTGACAACTCTTACAAGGTGATCTTTTCGCGAAACAGGGTCTTTATTATAGAAGGTTCAAAACAATATATTTGCCATATTTTTTGGTATCCATTACTTGGCCTCTGCCAGGTCTTTCCCTAAGGAGAAAGAGGTGTGCATTAGCTCTTCAATGTAACCACCATTCTATTATTTCCAATGTCATGCACTCCACAATATATATTTCAAGGTTTTTGAGCTTAGTGCTTGAGTCAAGTTCTGTGTTTTGGAATTAGTTCTTGCACTCTTTATGCAAATGTTTACTTTCCATTTTTTTCTTATTTTTTGGGTGTGCATGATTTTATTTCCACAATTTGGAATTGGCGATTGCCATGAAGGTTCGGTAGTGCTTTTTTTTTTGATAAGTAAGCCAATCTTATTAAGGAGAACGAACACAATACAAGGAGCTATACCGAATTCGCTCAAACCAAACAAGCAACAAAACTAAGGATCCCTTGTCTCCCCTTCTTTTCGTGATCGTCATGGAAGCTTTCAGCCGTATGTTGGAGAGGGTGGTTGAGCATGGCAGGTTAGAGGGCTTTTCGGTGGGTGGTGGCCCCGGGGGGCGTGTGTCTATATCCCACTTGTTATTTGCGGACGACACTTTGGTTTTGTGTGGGGCGGAGGAAAGCCAATTTCGGAGTCTCAGATGTCTCCTTCTGTGCTTCGAGGCGGTCTCGGGTCTTAGAATTAATCTGTCTAAGTCCGAGGTCATTCCCATTGGTGATGTTGCTAATGTTCAGCTTTTGGCAGCTATTTTGGAGTGTGGGGTGTCTTCCTTACCTATGAAATACTTGGGGCTTCCTTTGGGGGCCAATTTTAAGAACATGCATATCTGGGATGGTATCCTTGAAAGGATGGAGAGAAGGCTCGCGGGCTGGAAGCGTATGTACCTCTCCAAAGGGGGTAGGCTCACTCTCATCAAGTCCACCCTTTCAAGCCTTCCGACTTATTTCCTTTCGTTATTTCCCATACCAGTGGCGGTGGCGAACAAGTTGGAGAAGCTTCAGAGGGATTTCCTTTGGGGTAGCGACGAGAACGTGCACAAGTTCCATCTCCTGAAATGAGATTCGGTGTGTTCTTCTATTGAGCTTGGGGGGTTGGGGATTCGTCGTATTTTGGTTTTGAATAGAGCTTTGTTGTGCAAGTGGCTGTGGCGCTTTGTGCAGGAGCATGACAGTTTGTGGCGGGGGGTAATTGTTGCTAAGTATGGCTGTGTTGCGGGTGATTGGAGAACTGCCCCATGCAGGGGGCCGTACGGTGTTAGTCTCTGGAGATACATTAGTAGGGGTTGGCCCGCTTTTAGCAAACATACAAGATTTTTGGTAGGCAGTGGTTCGAGGGTGAATTTTTGGCATGATTGGTGGTGTGGGGATAAACCGTTGTCTTTGGCTTTTCCTGTTGTTTACTCATTGTCTCGTTGTAAGGTGGCCATGGTGGTGGATTGTTTGGCGGGGCAGGTTGGACATGTTGTTTGGAATGTTCCCTTTCTTAGATCTGTTAATGATTGGGAGGTGGAGGATTTCTCAGCATTCTTTTCCCTTTTGTATGGCACGACGATTCGTTGGGGGGAGGTAGACAAGTTGCTTTGGACGGGTACTAAGAAGGGTGCATACTCGGTTAACTCCATGTATTCTCTTCTTGTGGGTGGAAATAGTTTGTCTTCGTCATTTCCTTGGAAGAGCGTTTGGAGATCGAAGTGCCCTTTGAGGGTCTCTTTTTTTGTGTGGGAGGCTATGCATGGAAAAATTCTTACTACGGATAACCTTAGGAGAAGAGGAATTTGCATCGTTGACTGGTGCTACCTTTGTCGTGGGGATGGGGAATCGGTTGATCATGTGCTTCTCCATTGTCCCTTGGCGCGTGGTCTTTGGAACCACATTCTTCTCATTGCGAATTTCCATTGGGTGATGCCGGATAAGGTGGTGGATGTGTTATGGTGTTGGCATCGGAGGCTCCACAACCCGTTCGCTAAGGCTATTTGGAGAATGATTCCTTCATGCATTTGGTGGTGTCTTTGGAGGGAGAGGAACTCTAGATGTTTTGAGGCGGTTTCTTTGTCTTTGGATAAGTTACAAAGTTTATTGTTACTTACTCTCTATTCTTGGGCTAATGTGTTGTTAGGGTGCCCTTTTGTGGATTTTCGTGATTCCACTCCCTAAGTTTCTGTTTCAAAGCCGCTAACTTCGCATTGAGGACATAGCTCGGGAACCCCGTGAAGTCAAAGTCATGCCACCACTCCTTAACCAAATCCACAAACCCTTCCACTTTAAGCCACATATTTTCAAAGCGGAAGGGCCTATTGGAACCCCCAAACTTCCTAACCTTCCAACGCAATTGGGAAATGATCCGAATACAAACGTGGTAGACGTTTCTGAATAAGGTCCGGACACAAAGCCTCCCATTCCGGGCTAACAAGAAACCGATCAATCCTGGACCACGAACGAGAAGATCCCCCACAAGACCAAGTGAACGAACCCCCAGCCATCTCAAGGTCCATCAGCCCATGATCAAACACAAACTCCGAGAACTCGACCATGGCTCTCCGCACACCCCCGTCACCCGACCTCTCGCTAGGGAACCGAGTCACGTTAAAATCTCCCCCAATGCACCACGGTAACTGCCACCAACTATAAACCCCTGCCAACTCATCCCACAAGAGAGTCCGATGACGATCAACATTAGGGCCATAAACACCCGAGAAGATCCACTGAACACCATCCTCAACATTTTTGAAAATCAACGAAAGAGAGAACAGACCAACACAAGTTTCAACCACCTCCAAGAACCGCGAATCCCATAAACACAACATGCCTCCCGAGGCCCCATGAGACGCCAAACACCTCCAATTCACAGAACACTTCAAAGCTTTCAACTCCCGAAACAGCTTACTGCCAGATCTGCCCGTAAACTTGCTGCCCTTTCCCCTTTCCAACTCCAAAGCCGCAAAGAGCTTCAGCAAGTCAGATTCGTAGCCATCACAGGACACCCCCACCAGGTGCCTAAAGGAGGACACCATCTCTAAGACCCACTGAGAAGGTACAGCGTGAGGAATCTCCGGATACAACGTCCTCAATGGGTCAACAAACATCTCATTAGCCACTCCCTCAAGCGGCACCAGTTCTCCACCAAACCCCACACCTGAACCGGAACTCCCTGCTTCAATAGCACCTACCAACTCAGCCGAAGACATCCCATTAGCCTCCCCCTCAAACTGCACAAATTCCCCACCAAACCCCACACTTGGCCCGGAGCTCCCTTCCTCAAGAGCACCAACCCCCACAACAGAAGACATCGCATTAACCTCCCCCTCCTCCCCACCAAGCCCCACGGGAGACAAACCCCCATCAATATCCGAATATCCCAAATTCTGACTCCTCTCACCATAAGCCAAAACACTCCCTAAAACCAACCCACAAGCATGCGAACCACATACCGACAGTTGAGGCGGAGAAGGCCGACCCCCTTGCATCCCAGAGACAACACGAACGCCAGAGACACAGGCATCGGAATCCTGCTGATCGGCCAGCAGCAGAGGTGTCGACGCCGAGGCACCCAAAGCCTCCCCGGACGCCAGCTGCCCATCGACCCCCAAGGCGGAAGAGGGAGGAACGCCCTCGTCGACATTGACACGGAGGAGCGAGGGATCGGCAATCGGGCGATAAGAGCTAGGCACGTCCTTAGAAACAAAAGGACCCGAACCAACTGCAAGCGGGCCAGAAGAAGACGCCAAACCCAAACCCAACCCCGTGTCCAGCCCACCCGACAACAAGGCAAAGGTTTCGTGCGCATGCGTAGGAGCCTCCAGCCCCGAAGCTAACACTGGTTGGCCCAAGACTTTTAGGCCCAAAGCAGAAGTCGGGCCCATCCCAGCCGTAGCACTCGAAGACAAAAGGGAAAACGAAGAAAGCTCCGTTGTGTTTTGGACGACACCGATTATGTAGTCCAGCTCAGCCCGCAAATGTAATAAATGTTCCAACAAAGTCCTGACAGACCCGGGCGCCTGCGTAGACTGAAGCCCCCCTACGTGAAGTGCATGCGGTGCACGGGAATCACCAACCGTCTCCTGCAATTGTGGGCGGCACGTGTCAGACTGACCGGTGTTATTCTCTCTCCTCCCCACCACCTTCGTCTCCGGCGCTCCCACCTTCACCATGGCAACAAAGGAAACGCCAGATTTAACCGATGATGCCACAACCACCCTTTTCTTACGACGGAGCTCACCGATAACCACAATCAGCTCTTCACACATCAAAACAAATGACCTCCACCTGGCACATGACCTCCCTTCCGGAATCATTACCGCCCCTCGCCGGCGTTGCTCCCCAAATTCAGCAAGCGCCACAAAGCGACCGTTTCGATTCGAACACTTCTAAGCTAAAAATGCACGCGGGGGCTCGTTGAACCGCCCCGATAACTCATTAACATCCGTGGACTTCACAAGCTTATCAAAAAAATTCGCCAACCACACCACACCGTACCTCCCGACGCGAATCGATGCCTGCGATCTCCTATGCTGCTCAGTTATCGTAACCAATCCAGAGGAACTAACAGAAAACTGGAAGGACTTTGCCTCAATCGCCAAAGAATTTAAACATAACAGCTAGCTTTTCCTTGCTGGCCACCTGTATGAATTCACCATGTTGCATTACTTGCATCCTGCATACTAAGTACGTTGATCATCTTGAAATCTTTGAAAATTGTCTGCTTTAATTAACCGCATGTGTTTGTTGTGGCCTTGTGCAGGAACTTGGCACCGATACAAACCTATATGCATTGGTATTTGGTGAATCTGTTTTGAATGATGCAGTAAGTTCTTTTACCATTAATTATTGATATCCCATGGTCTTGTTGTCCACTTCTTCTGTTTAAGGCGAACAGTACTTACTTAATGACTTTGTCTTTTGTATGTCATGCTATTTGTAGATGGCAATTTCCTTGTACAGGTACGCTAAGTGAATTACTTTGCCCCCAGCAATTAGTCACTGGACTTCAGTTCTAAGTAAGTTATTGCTTTTCTATGCAGGACGATGTCATTGGTAAGAAGTCATGCTTCATCTGGAGAAAACTTCTTTGTCGTGATTGTCAGGTTTCTTGAGACCTTTGTTGGCTCACTGTCTTCAGGTTAACCTTTGCAATCCGTCGCACAATATTAAGATTTAAAGGGAGCAACCTTTATTTATTTGGCATTTCTTTGAACATGCTTGTGGAGTGCATGCATAGAAATTTTCAGAACCATTTTACTGATTCTGATTCTGATGTTTTCATGTTTCTCTTGGCCTAGCAAATTAATTATCATTCAGTCTGATACAAAATCTGAGTGAGGCAGCTGCTGATATAGATTGAAATTGAGCATTATATCTCTTTTGTAATTTGCTTAATGAGAGAGTCAGATATTCCAGTTGAATGACTAGAGAGAGTCAAGTATGGAGAAAGAAAAAATGAGGAAGACGAAGGGATTAAGGGGCAAGAAAAAGACCTAGTTTCTTAGGAAAACACAGGAACCTCTTGGGCATTGCTCCAAACAGTGCATGAATAATTTGTCAAATATTTGGCAGTGAAACCTTCATAAATCAAGTCACATAGGGAGCCATTGAATTTCACATGATGGTGCAGCCTTGAAAATCTATTGAGCTTTTAATGTAAACTATCAATTTTGGCAAAATCAAGTGTTCTAGTCATAATTCTAGGTCTTCAAATTGTGTTTTGGGTTTCTTAGGTAGTCAAAATCTTTTTTTTGGGTCATCTTAAGGTGGGGAATTCTACACTATTAGGTAATAGATATGTAGATAGAGAGAGAGAGAGAGGGAAGAGAGGCAAAATTTACTCTGATGTTAGAAGTAATTCCAAAGCAAATAATCAAGCCAATTCACCTTACAGCTAGAGAAAAGAGAGAAAATCTATTGTCTTCTTTGAATCCTATTGGTTGATCTTTAGACACATTTTTTTCTCTCTATATCTGCATATTTGTCAAGATAATTAACTCTGCATTTCACATGGGTCTGCAGGTGTTGCAGTTGGATTTACTTCTGCTTTGATATCCTTTCTGATACAATCTTCTGATGTTCTGTCTAAATTATTCCTCTTGGTATCCTTTTAGTACTTGGAATTAATTGTGAGACCTTAATTATCCGAACCTTTTCAAGTATGCGGGGTTGGATATTGACAAGTGAGTACAGCTTATAAATCTTTCTTTGACAAACTTTTGAAGACTCGTGATGCATATGAAAATTTCTGACACAAATTTATTGAACTTCTCTGTTCAGTCTTCAAAACTTGGAGTGCTGTCTCTTTGTCCTCTTTCCATATTTCTCGTAAGAAATCCTTTTGCTATCTCTTATGATAAATTTTCATTCTTTGTGGACGTATGATGCAATTTTCATAATTTCATTCTTTCTAGGTACATGCTTGCAGAAGGTCTTGGCCTGTCTGGCATTGTATCGATATTGTTCACTGGAATGGTAAGTGGATGTATATCTTTTGGTTGTATGATCACCTGTTACATGTCAAAGCTGTATTATGAATTGGTTTTGTGTTTTAGGTCATGAAGCATTACACATATTCAAATCTATCAGAGAAGTCTCAACAATTCGTAGCTGCATTTTTTCATTTGATATCATCTTTAGCAGAGACATTCGTGTAAGGGAACTTAACATAATTATCTCTTATATCTAATAATCGAACTTTTATGTCTATGTCATACCTGTCTTGACTTGTTTTTTTATTTGCAGATTTATATATATGGGCTTTGATATTGCCATGGAACATCATAGCTGGTCACATGTTGGATTCATCTTTTTCTCAATTGTATCCTTGTATCATTGGTCAGAAAATGATAGTGTACTAACATTTTCATCAAGTGAAACTTGCTGTTGCTCCTTAACTCGCTCTATAATTACCTCAGTTATTTATTGGAGTTGCGAGGTAAGCACTCTGTAATTGTTTATTGAGGACTCTTTGATGTCGAACTTGACCTTTTGCATATGGCTTCAAAATTTTAAGTTTTACCTATATGCAAACATTACTTTTATGTAGGGCTACAAATGTTTTTTCTTGTGCGTATTTGGTCAATCTGGTTCGACCTGCACATCGGAAGATACCTGCAAAGCATCAAAAAGCACTTTGGTATAGTGGTATGAGGAATAGACATTGCTACTTATTTGAATTTGTTTCTGTCATATTCCAAAATTATCATCATCTGTGGGTGTGAATAGGACTCCGAGGGGCAATGGCGTTTGCCCTTGCTCTGCAATCAGTTCACGATCTTCCAGAAGGACATGGCCAGACCATATTCACTGCAACCACTGCAATTGTTGTTTTGACGGTAGGCAACCTGACCTTTGTTGTTAAATTAAAGTTTTTCAGTGTCCTGCTGCCTTAACCTTGTTGAAATGTACAAAGTTGTGTATTCCCTTCCAGTCATGTACTCTGAATTTGAAGTCAACTGTACATTCTACTGCGTGCAATCAACTTGGACTTGTTAGAAAGTTAACATGAACTAGTCACTTAGACAAATTGGAAATTGATAATCAAAATGCATGTTTACAGTGATATCTAAAAGCATGTGCTTTAATTGTGTGGGGATAATACAAATTTACTTCAAATATGTGTTTTGATTTTAATTATAATCTTCAATAGATGATCTTCGGTTGACAATGATCGCTAAAAGTATGACATAAAACAACTTAACATGGTAGTCCTGGCTCCAAACCACTTAACCTGGCCATGAAACTCCTTTGGCATTCAGTTTGTTGTTTGGATTTTATCCTGTGGATTCCTTCCTTACTGTCTTAGTTGATGTCTCTTATGGCTTTCCTTGTGTTCTTCTATATCTCGAATTTTGTTCCAACTTAATTTTACCTAGTGCCTTTATAGTCTTTTGTCTTCTTCTCCTAGATTAGTGCCATAGCTTGTCTTTACAACATGGATCTTTTTCTCATTTTGTAGCATCCAACTGAATATCTAATGCTGTTTCTAAGTGGCAAATTGTATGGCATATAAAGGGAATAGGGCCTTATTCCACCGTCTGTCATGATTTGCAAGAATCATAAGTGCCAATCGCTGACTATTTTTCATCCAGTTCTTGTATTTCCTACATGTACTTTTCTCACAGCAGGAACAGTTAATCAGGCTTTTGATAAAGTTACCGAGAATTAGAAAAACTGGAGAGAGAGAGAGAGAGAGAGAGGCTGAAATAATTTTATTTTTAAGCAGAAATATTTCTTGCTTTATAATATTTGGACCTTGGCCCTAGCTGAACCCAACCCTGCACCTTACAATCATCAGGAGCATATTAAGTCGAATCTTGCTAGATAGCAACCACATATTCTGAGGGCATTTTCCCTTTTCTATTGCCTCCTTTAACCAGGGTCTTGGACATCAAAATAAGACCCTTTTCTCTATATTGAAGCTCGTTTGATTTTGGAAAAATAAATTTACCTATGATTTGTGACAACAGCCTTGGAGGACAGTGTCTGAGATTCAAGTTTAATGGAGAGGCGGTGAGATGGTGATTGAGCGCTGTAAAGGTGCTTAGGATTTAGTGAATGAAGAGGCTTGGAAGATAGATAAAGGGTTCTAGGGCCTGTTTGATGGCATGTTGTGATCTTGATGATCAGGACAGCAGACAAAATGGCGATCCCATGATAATTAAGAAAAAATAAACTTCTGTGAAGCCTCTGCACGTAAAACATCTTTAACTCTTAATAATGGCCAAAATTACAAACTGTTTTTCAACCATAAACTGTAGGGCACAATCTTCAAACCATAGAAGACTCCTTTCAGTCCAATGTCCGACAGGGGGACCATATTCTAAAACTGAAAGTCAAGATTAATTTGTCCTTTGCGTACGAGAAATCCTGTTCTTACAATTTACCTATAGCCTTCTAAATTATTTTTCAGGTGTTGTTGATTGGAGGTTCAACAGGTACGATGTTGGAAGCCCTACAAGTTGTCGGTGATGGCCATGACGGTTCCTTAGGAGAAGTAAGTTCTGCAAAAAATAAACTATGTTACTAGATCTGGTTCTATGGTCTTTTAGCTCAGTAGGAAGAGTATCGATATGCTTGAACAGAACATTTTGAGTATGACCTGCCCGTATTTTATTAGATATTATTCACTTGATCTATCTTGTTCTTCTACATATGGTTTTTACATCTTTATGCATATGGTTATTTCTCATGCTTTGAAAATGCTGCTCAGTTAAGTTCATATTTGGCGTTGTTAGATAGAGATAGTAACAACTTTACAGGCACTAAACTTTTGTGTCCCAAGCATGATGATGGATGGTGAACTTGTTAAATTCTAACTTCTTTACTTTTTCTTTGTATTCCCTGCTTCCCTCCAAGAGCTTTGAAGGGAACAATGGCTATATTGCTCCCTCATTTGATGAAGAACCATCATCAGGGAACAAGATCAAGATGAGACTTAAAGAGTTCCAAAAAAGGTATGCCTTCCAGTGGGAGGAGCCTACCAAGTTTTCTTGTGATTCTTATGCTAAGAAAGCAATGACCCCACCCCCCCCCTTTTCTCTCTCTCTCTCTCTCTCTCCCCTGGGACTTATTTTTCTCTATTTGCAGCACGGCTTCATTCACAGCATTAGATAGGAACTTCCTCACCCCATTCTTTACGAGTCAGAGTGGAGATGAAGAAGAAGAGCTTGGTAAGACAAACTTGTTTTGGCTCGTTCAGTTACGATATATGGTTTAAACAGATGCTGACCAAGAAATTTTAGATTTAGAATGCCTGAACAATCTTTTTGTTGTGTGAAAATGCCTGAACAATCTTGCTAGTGAGCAAAACATTGATATTATTTCGTATTCACTCTATTCCGAAGTGGATAAGGCACTTTCTGTACTAGATTCTTGCTGGCTAAGAAATATGAAAGTATTTATCTATTGAGATTCAACTATACTCCTTAAATTTGAATCCACCTTTTTTAATTTGAATTTACGTCTTTCCAAATTGGAACCAATCTTTCTTTGTCCGCATAAGGGCATTTTGTGAAGAGTTTTCTATTTTGTTTGTGATTACTAGACACGCCATTTGCCAACTTCTATCCGCTTTGAGACGAAGAGATTATTAAATAAACGTCAATTGTACTTCTGTGTTCTGCATCAATCACACCTGCGCCAAATTCGTGCTTCCATGTTAGACTGATCGTGCACTACAGATTTAGAACCATTTTCGACGACCAAAATCATAAATAAAAAGTAGGACCTGTGGTTTGTCTCTTCAACCTTTCAGGATTTATCACATGTTGAAAGATCTGCTTGTTTCATTGTCTTGTGTGAGAGATTGTCCAGAAAAAGGTATCTTGTTGTCATTAGTTGTCAGCATTGATCTGCTCTATCATTTGTTAGCAAAAGATACAAGGGAGTCTCTGTATTGTTCACCAGGAAAGGAAGAATCTCTGTAATGGAATGTGGTTGACTTCTTGTTTCTATATAACCATTTCTTTAGTTCCGTTTTGTAATTGAACTGTGAGTTTTTCATCAAATTGGAGTAACTTGAGTGGTGATTTTGTTTTTGAGCTGAACAGATGTGCCAATGGCTAGTTCTAGAAGAGGGGGTTTCCGTGGTCCTATGTAATAGCTGCCGTGGAAATTTTCCTAGAAGCTCACATGACCCGAGTCATATAGTAGATATTTTCAAAACTGCATAGCGGAGATGGCTTGGTAGTGCACTGGCAAAATGGACATATCATTGTCAATTAGAGAGAGGCACATCATTGTCTCCTTTGTGCATTCCTAATCCTACTTTCTAATACACTTGTAAATTGGTAAAAGGTCATATGACACGGACATGGATACTAGTCTTACAGATTGAGCATTTATTGTTAGATGTTACACAATCAAATTGATAGTTGTAGGCCTGTTTCATTATATGAATCTGTTACTGCTGGATTCAAAAATTGTGGCAGATCTGTAAATTTAAATGGTATGCATATGCTCCCTTCTTTTCATTCCAATTTTTCCATTCTTTTTTCTTTATTCTTCAGTTGTTGAAATATCTCCTGTAGAAGACATATATAGCTTGAGGCCACACTTGAAGTTAAAATTTTGACTTAGTCCAAGTCACAGTCAGCGGGTGTTCAAGGGGCCAATGGGCCTCCTGCTTGGTTGAGGCCTGAGGGTCTTGGGTATACATCATTTGTCTTTTATGTATTGGGCTCAATGTCCAACCCTATTGCTGCCGATGCTGTGTTGGTTGCAGCTTGTTTTCCTTTACGGAGTCTGTTTCTTAAGTAATGGTCGGGGGTTGGCTCTCTCTCTTGTATCCATTTTTTTTAGGGAAATTTGTTTGTTAGTCTTGAGTTTTACTTCATTTTTTATTTTTAGTCATGAATTTTAGTGGGTCAAAATTTTAGTCATTGAACTTTCGTCTTTGTAAAATTTAGTCCTTCTGTCAGTTTGCCGTCAAATTTGTACCGGTACATGAAGCGGTTGACCACTACATGTACCGGTCGACCGCTCACTTTTAACACATACTCGGTCGACCGTTTCATGTTTAGTTAAGTATATGGACGACAGAGTGATGGAAGGACCATTTATTCGACAAAAGAAAACTCAAGGACTAAAAATTCAAAGGTTGAAAGTTAAGGACTAAAATTAAAAAGGGTTCAAAACCTAAGGACTAAAAAACAAATTTTCCTTTTTTTTAGTTAGAAAAAAAAACTTGGAGGTGAAAGATATTTTGATTGACCCTAAATCGTAATTTAGTGTAAAAATTTCGCCGAAGTTGTATCATAAAAACAAAACAAAAATTGTTTTCAGACTGATTAGAGAAATTAAAGTATGGGAAAAATACACTTTCCACCCACAAAATTACTGGGGTAGTGACACATTGCACCCCAAACTACAATATTTAAGATTGCATCCTCAAACTACTAATGATAGACACTTTGCACCATAAACTACTAATATTAAACATTTTGCACCCTTCATTTGACAATAATACCCTTGAGAAATTAATAAATTGACAACAATATCTTAAATATATACAAAATGGGTCAATGACATTATCGTTATTTTAGTCTCAAAATTTGAAAAATGGTGCAAAGTGTCAAAATTTGGTAGTTAGGGGGTGTAATATATAAAAATTGGTAGTTTAGGGTGCAAAGTGCAAAATTTATGGTAGTTTGTGGATAAAAAAAATGTATTTTCCCCTTAAAAGTATTTAAAAAGATTATTTTCAAAAGGTAACTTCTATCATAGAATTATGTAATTTCTACCTGAATTGCGTGATGTAATTTAGAAAAAGATTGACTTTGACCCATTGTCCGAACAAAACTGTTTGAGATTTTGTGAAGGAAATGCATTGAAGGGAAAAAAAAACAAGAAATAAAATGCAATGAGATGTCAGATGAAAATGTTGATATTCTTCTTCTAGTTAGTTGGGGCATTTTCCATTTGTTTTTTTGGTTCTGTCTTGTCCATTGAGGGAAATTACATAATTGATAGGGTTAATGTCCTTTTTAGTCCCTAGGTTTTGGGGCGGTGTTCTTTTTAGTCCCTAGGTTTTGTTTTTGTTCAAAACAGTCCCTAGGTTATTTACGTTTGTCCTTTTAGTCCTTCCGTCCAATTCCGTCACTCCCGAGCCCAGTCAGCTAACGGCGGGACACGTCACACCCAATAGAATATTGCCACGTGTACTATTTAAAAAAAAAAAAACAATTTCCACATGTTTAAAAAAAAACCAAAAGAAGGGAGCCGTGGCCACCTCCCCTTCGCGCGAGGGAGCCCCCGGCCACCACCGTCGACGGGGAGCCCAGATCTGGGCTCCCGCTCGTCGGTGGCCAGATCTGGGCTCCCCGTCGCCGGGGTGAGTGCCCCCGGCCACCCCCGTCGACGGGGAGCCCAACTCTGGGCTCCCCGTTCGGTGGTGGCCACGGGGGTATCTCCCTTCTTTTGTTTTTGTTTTTTTTTTTTAACATGTGGAAATTGTTTTTTTTTAAAAAAAAAATAGTACACGTGACAATATTCTATTGGGTGTGACGTGTCCCGCCGTTAGCTGACTGGGCTCGGGAGTGACGGAATTGGACGGAAGGACTAAAAAGACAAACGTAAATAACCTAGGGACTGTTTTGAACAAAAATAAAACCTAGGGACTAAAAAGAACACCGCCCCAAAACCTAGGGACTAAAAAGGACATTAACCCTAATCTATAATTACAGGAGAAAAAAAAAACCAGAAAGGAACGATTGGACAGGGTAGCGTAATGCCCCTTTTTTGAAAAATAGAACCGTTACAACTGGATCCCACTCAGACAACGGCTAGTTTTCTGCTCCTTTTCACGAGAGGCTCTTAACGGGTTTCGCTCTCTTTTAGTTCTCGGTGTCTCTTCTCGCTCCTTTCCCCAGTACTGTTGTGACGCCAACTGTTCAAGGTTGTACGGACCCTGACAATTTGGATCCATCTTCTTCCGTTAGATTGGAGGACAGCAACTACCGGAGATAGATCCGTTCATTCATCAATTTATTCGCAGTACATACCTTGTTGGCTTTGGGTGGGTATTCAGCAAATCGACAGATTGAGGGTTGATCAATTTGCCTCGGTGAATATGAATGAACCGATGCAACAGCAACATCCAGCCAAAGGGGCAGACGAAAACTCCACCGTGAGGCCAGCTGAGGTTTCTCCTCATCCTCCCCCTCCTCCTCCGCCACCATCTCAACGACGGCCGAGGGTGAGGGAGGTGAGCTCTAGGTTTATGTCTCCTGTCATTTCATCCTCAGCTTCGGCCAATTCATCACCGCCCTTTCATAAGACGCAACGCTCAAGCTCTGTTCACAGGCCGCGGCGGCAGCACCTGGATGTGGATCCATTGTGCTGTTCAGATGAGAACAGGCCCGCTGAGTCCAATCAGAATCAGAGCTTCGAAACTTCGCCCCCTTTGGATTCTCGATGTAAAGCAGCGGCTCTGCCCTCTACTACTCAAAGGAAACAGCGTGTTGTAATGAAGCTGTTCAAAGAAAACGGAAGCGGTGGCAGACCCGAACAGCTGCAACCCTCAAAAACGTACACGGGGAAAATTGTTCACAACGCTTTTGCCACTCCATCGAGGCCTGACACACCAACGGTCACTGCAAATGTTGCGGATAAGGACAGGATGATGCCCTCAGCGTCATCAAGATTCAGACGGTCTACCAGTGTCAGTGCCACAGCCGCGGCCAAGCTGTTGCAATCAAGCGGCCTGTCATTTCCGGCTCAATCTTCCGTTCCCCTTGATCCGTCTTCGCTGACTGCCGAAGGCAATAATCATGATCCACTAATAAATTGCACGGCACGGTCCCTTCCTGATTTCCGCTCTTCTATGCCTGAGGTAGACATGTTGCCAACGGTTTCCAGTAGACCCCTGCCCGAGAAAAATTGCATTAGGGATCATGTGACTACTAGACGAGATTTTTCAAAATCTTCTGCTTCCCCTTGCTCTCGTTCTCTGAATTTAACCTCGTCAGGCGCTGAACACTCCTTGTTTCATTCCACCAAAGGCAGTGACAAACAAGCCTATGCTCTCCCCAAGCCATACACAAACTCTGTGAAGATGGGGGGCCTCTCTCTTCCTCCGGTTCCGCCTTGCTCAAAGCCGGGGACTGATGCTAGGAAGGAAAGGAAAGTTTACACCCATCAGGAAGATGTCCATACACTAAGATTGCTTCACAATCGTTATCTGCAGTGGAGATTTGCCAATGCCAAAGCAGAGGCATCCATCCAAGCTCAGCAAACAGAAAGCGAGGTTTGTCGCAGTCATTACCTTCTTTTTCCATTTAATCTAATATTCCTTTACCAGTTTGTTTAGCAAGCATTATGGGATTTAAACTTGATATCTGATTCCTCTATTAGTGAAATAGAACCAGGGATGTGACATCATTTGATGATTTGAGCTAACTTCCTATGTATGAACTATATATTATGTGAACCAGGATTTTAGAGTGAATTTTTATCTTGGGGTCGAGTAAATAAGTTACTATAAGATATGTTTCAATACAATAACGGAGGAAGTACAGTGTTGGTTTGACTTTCAGAAAAGGGTTTAGTTTTATGGTCCTGCCAGTCCAATTTTGCATAGTCTACAGTCTACTGGCCCGTTTTACATGCCACATGGTGCTGTAAGTTCTCCGTTTCTTAGCCAGACTGCAGTGAATATCAGGCTCTTCACAATGCAAATGCTAAGTTTCAAATAAGCCCCATAGTTTGTCTCGTTACTACCTAACTCGAATAGATCTATAAATCTATAGATGCTAAATCTATCAACAAGGAGGGATGTTTTACCAAACAGCAAGCTTGCTCCTGGCTTTCCACATGAACAGACAGAATGGATGAAGTTTTAATTTGCAAAACTCAGTTAGGACCCAATTTGCTTGTTTTATACACCCTTTTCCATGTCTCTCAAATACCAAAGCATGTTGAACAAGGTTTCTCTTATAAATATTTCCTTTTACAGCTTCAAAACCAATTGAGGGTTGGTTCATGATGCTGGATATGCTTTACTCTATGAGTGTGACATGACTTCTACAAATTCCCAGAGAGAGAGAGAGAGAGAGATGGTCAGTCGTGGAGGCACTTGGTACCATTAGCTGTATTCTTTCTGTTTCTGTTACCATTCACGTTATCAAAAACCAGTATAATTTTGCATCTCACAGTACAAATTACGTAATATAGCATCAATTGCAAATGCGAGAAATATGGTAGAGATTTGGAAAAGAGCAAACCAGATACAAAAAGCACTTGAAGAAGCCTAGAAGAATGGCCATTCAAAAGGACGTAATCTTTTTATCCTTCATTTATTTTTTGTGAGACGAAGTTAAGATAAGAGGAGTAGATGGCAGGTACGGAAAAAATTAATCAGATGTGGTCTGTGGAAGATAGTACTATAAAAGTAGGACAATGAGATGACAACCCTAGCCCTGACATCTGAGGCAGTCAGACTAACCTCTTTCATTCTAATTTCCAAGCTCATCCACGATGACTGATTTGGAAATATTATTTGTCTGATGTATTATCGCAATATCTATTTTCTAATTATTATTTATCTTTCACTTCTCTCTCAATATTTGCATCAAACATATTATTCTCCCTGAAGAGAAAACTTCCAAGACGGAATATTTTTCCAGATACTCTATGCACTTTCCTTCGAGTCTAATTGAACAAACTGTTTCTTGTCTTTGTAGAGAACACTGCATTCCCTTGTGGCCACAATTTCAGGGTTATATAATTCTGTTCAGAGGAAACGCATAGAACTTGGGATTTTGCAAAGAACAAAGACCATCTCAACAATTCTTGAAGCTCAAGTAAGGCTTCCAGCTTGTCAAATGCTTTGATTTTTATCAACTATGAGATTCTGCTGTATGCTATCTTGCAGCTTATATCAAGGCATCTCTCATGTAGCTTATATGTATAAATGAAGTCCCTCTTATAACCTGCCAGGAGGGGAATCGTATGTTTAATATAACTTTACTGTTTGAACTTACGGAACAATATAGTCTATTATGGCTCAACATTTCATGCTTCCAGCAAAATAGGGGGGAACAAACACAGGAGGAAAAAAAAAGAGCTCAATTCTCAACCCATCTCAGCAATATACTGCTATTCATTCTTTACCTTTTAGATCTCTCAAAAACTTCATTTCACAATCCATCTTAGCCAAGCTGGTTTTCCAAGGTATGAATCTCCAAGCCTATGCGGTATTAGAGCCGGTTGTGGGCACCTGTGCTACCCCGCCGCTGTGCCTATGGAGTGGTTGGCCATGAATTCGGTGGTAAGGGCACGACCCTAGTTTGGGGAATAAAAGGCACGGCCATGGATCCAGTGGAACGGGCATGGGCCCAGTCAGGTGAATAGAAGCCCCATGGTGCTCGACCAACACCCACGTTGGTATTAAAAGGGTGGTGGTATGTAACAGTTCCACATTGGTTAGAAAATATATGAAATGAAATTATATAAACTTAAATTTTATGTGGGTCCATTACAGTGAAGCCCTGCAATCTTCCCCTGAAGAGGAAGGCATTCACCACACACCGCCATAAAAAAAGTTTCAGCCTATCCTTTATCTTCAACCTCCACAAAATCTGCCAATCTGGCTTATCCATCCCGCTGGGAACTCTTGAAACTTCCTTCAGTAAATAGTAAGCAGATTTAACTAAGAAAACTCCCCTATAATCCGGAGTCCAAATCACACCATCCTCTTCATTAAAGGTTTCAAATTACAAATGTCTTCAATAAATGCATCTTCAAACAGGGAGTTAATAAGAGCTATATTCCAAGAATTGGTAGTAAAATTGAATAGGTCAGCAACAGAGAGAATAGCAGGAGAAAGAGAACCATTAGTTCTTATCGGTCTGTTTCCCATCACTCCCAAAACCCACGGGTCCTGGAATGAAATACTCCTTGTTGAGTTCAAGAGGCATTTCTAGATTGGCTAGCATTCAAGACTCATTTCTGACATACTTTGCCTTAAGAATGAATCTGTGCCTAGAGTTGGTGAGGGTGTTGTTGCAAGCGCCAACCCAATTTTGACATTCCTTAGGAAGGCAGATAGGATGTCATGCCGTAGGAGTGAAGTGGTGCTTCTTTTGTTCACTGAATTCCCACTAAAATTTAAAATGTTTGTCTAAGTTTTCACACTAAGATTTTGGGAGAGGGTAGGATGTCATTTGGTATTGAGGTAATGTTTCCGCAGTAGCCTCCAAGAGTATAATTCTTCCCGCTTGTGAAAGGACTTTAGATTTCTATCCCGCCAACTTGTTTAGCACCTTTTCTCGAAGGTTTTGAGACATTATAAGGGGAAGGCCCAAGTACTCACTCTTGATGTGTTTCGGCTAAAGGCTTTAGGAGACTTAGCTTGGTTAATTTTCTGCCCTGACCAATCTTCCATATTTCTGCAAAAGTTCCTTCACCACCCGAATCTCTGTAATGTTTGCTTGAGAGAAGAAAATCAAGTCATCCGCAAACATCAAATGGTTAACAGATGGGCACTTTGAGCTACCTTCACACCATGCGAACGACCAGATTCTTCATCATGCATAGTTAGCCATCTCTTTTAGAGACTCGGGATGCTCCTTTTGTCACGTGTACACAGAGCAAATTCCCAACATCAACTTTCTTGTGGAAAAGTCTTATGCACTTGTGGCTGCTATAAATATCGCAAAGGATTCTTTCTGGCTGGTTAGCTACTGATTTTGAAACTGATTGCCGAACTCTTTTGAAACCTTATATCTGTTCTGAGAGACTTCTCTGTGCTTCATAGAGATTGTGTCCTATCATGGATTCCGAGGAGAAGAAATCGGCTTGCTCATTCGATAACTCAGTGGGCTGCGGCTAGTAGTTCTTTTGGTTCCTTTTATCCTTCTTGTATCCTCACACATGTTTTAGTGTGTGACTGGAACAGTGGCGTATCTAGGATATAGAATGAGTGGGGTCGAATTTCTAAAGGAAAATGATAAAAAAATTCACATAATGTAAAAAGTGTCTTAAAATTACAATATCGCAAATTAAGAACTAAAAATATTAAAAAAATGAAATACACTTATCCATACCAAGAAACAATTTATAACCCGTGCCTTGCAAACAATTTACCTATAGCAGTTTTTAAAGACTGGTAGCATGTGTCAGTAACATGTTCCACACCAAGAAACCATTCAATCACCTATCAACTTTTGTTCGCATATCTCAAAATCACTGTCATTTGCTCATTCACTGAAACTATCTCGAGACTCATCAACCATAAGACAAAAAAATTCATCCACAATGTCTTTAATGATAGCAAGTGTGGTCTGTGCTGCACAAGTCAATAGATTTACGCAACCCTAGGTCAGAAATAATATCATCCGAACTCAACAAAGGGTGAGATCTTTTTGAACTAGAATCTTCATTAGAAGTAATAGCCACATTAGGAGTATTAGACGACTTCATGCTTCGTGACTTTTTTTTATCTAAAATCTATCCATTATCTAAAAAGAACAAAACAAAACAAAATGTTCATAAGCAAATGAGGAAGACAATTCTTAACACACATCAATAATTATGGAGTTTGATGCCTATATGAAGATAAATAATCTTCTTCTGTCAAAAAGTATTGGTGCACTCAGCTATTTCTCGTTAAAAAATAACCTCAGTAATAAATTAGATTAATCAAAAACAATATTTATGTGCTTTCCTTTCTAATTGGCAAATGATAAATTAGTGATGACCTACATAATTTATGTATTAGTGCAGTTAAAGTGATAATGGACAAGTGAGAGAGACTGTTGAGGCGTGAGGGCTGAGGGAGACAGAGAGATCGCAGAGTGAGAGAGAGAGGCGTGAGTAATTTTTTTTTTAAAAAATAAGAGGGTGAAACGGCGTAATTTCACCCTCTGATTTTAAAAAAAATTAAGCAATTAGGCCACACGGACTGGGCCAGTGGGTATGCCCCCGCTGGCCCAGTCCCGCCCTCACTGACCTTGGAAGCAGGCCGGGGCGGCTGGGCCAGTGGGGGCGGGGCTGCTTCTTAATAAACAAAAAAAAATTTGCAAAAAATTTTTGGAGCCAGCGGGGGCAGGCGCCCCCGCCCGCACCCCCTTGGATCCGCCCATGGACTGGAACTCTTAGTTTGTTTAAGTTTTGTCACTTGTCCAGAAGATCATGAAGCTTTCCGTTCCTCTCTCAATATGTTCCCCTTTGGAGAAAGCTCAAAGATGATTCCACATGTGCTTGACTGTTCTCTGTCTCTTTATTGACAACCAAATAGAACAAGTGGGAATGCCTTAATGGTAAACTAGCCCCAGATTGTTCTCCACATGTGATTCCAAGGCAGCAGTTGGTTTCTTCATTTTGATTTAAGATGCATCAATTCCAATGATGAATAATTTGTTGTAGATATTTTTTTTTTCTGTGGGCTAGTGTGCACACGTAGCAACCAAACTATGGATGTGCTCATGTACACACACATTCTCACTCTCCACATTAGATGATTATTTCAAGAAATAAAACCTGGTGGACTCATGACTCTTTACATTTTCCCGTCCCTTGTGGCTTTAAGAGAATATCAATATGCTTGGTAACATTGGTTTTGTTAATTTTAACATTTGGTTTGCCTAATTTTAGATCCCATATCTGGAGGAGTGGTCGGTTTTTGAAGAGGATTATTCAGTTTCTTTGAAAGAAGCGATTCACGCTCTGTTGAATGCTTCCCTTCAACTTCCCATTGAGAATGTTACGGTAATTTATTCTCTTTTCTTTAACACATTTAGTGCTTCCACTGTTGAACCTACGTTTAATCCTTTTACTGATGTGCTTTACACCAATGACACTTTAACCATGAGATGTATGGACGTTGCAGGTTGACATAGGAGAGATGGGGAAGGCACTGACCTCGGCTGTAAAGGTGATGGAAAATACGATTGGTCATATTCAAAGCTTCATGCCAAAGGTATTTTCCCTTTTCTATCAACAAAGTGGACCTTCTGTTTAAAAACGACCACAAACAGTTGAAAAGTAAATTTATTACGCATAAAAGAGAATAAGTTTCCTAAAGAGTTGGATTAGAATCACTTAGTTGCACTCTCTCTCTCTCTTCTCCAGTGTTTTTTTTACTTTGCGGCTCAAAGTCCAAGTCCAGCAAGAAATTTTCTTGGATGTTGTGGTTATAGAGTTCACACACAAAAATTAAAATAAAATATGATGTCTTCACCAAATAGAGGTGTGATAGGCCCACGCAGGCCTTAATATCAAAGAATGTATGTTGAGTGAATAAGATCTAATATGTCTACTTTATGTACTTTTATACTATTTTGGGCTTTCTCATGATAAATGCTTTTCTAATTCAGGCAGAAGAGACAGAATATTTGATTTCAGAACTAGCCAGAGTAAACGGGGGAGAAAGATCGTTTGTTGAAGAATGTGGTGTTCTGCTGTCTAAGACCTGTACTTCTCAGGTTTGTCCCACTACAACTCAGCTAGTAATGCATTAGTTGCCTCATGTCTGTCCAATATTGGTTGGATTCATTATTAACTTTCCTAAGCCTAATAAAAGTCGAATGCTGAAGTGATGAGAAAAATGAAATGTAAAACGTAGAACTCTCTTTAGTTCTCGTTGCCTTGACCTTGTGAAGATTGTTCCACTTTCAGGTGGAGGAGTTCAGTTTAAGGGGCCAGCTAATCCAATTGCAGCGTTGCTGTCTTAAAGATAACCCCATCAAGAGTGCGTAATACCTCATCACTTCATTGGATATGTGCTGATTGCTATCTACGTGAAAGATACATCCACCCTGTGATCTGTTGGCGTCTTCCAATTTTGGTGGGGATGAAAGATATATTTTGCTTTGTACAGTATGGCAGGGGAATTCACCAACCTCACCCTGCAATTCTTTTGTACATCTATGACTTCAATAAGAGCTTTCGTACTTCATAATTCTTTCATTAGCAACGTCGTGGCTTTTAAAGCTCTGCCTCTCATCTCATCTCATTGATTTGATTAGCAAGCACAAGTGGAAGAAAAGAAGAGCAGAGCAGAACCAAAAGCCAAGAAAACCGACAACCCAGATAAAGCAACTGTAGTAGAGAATCCCAATGAGCTTCTCCATCTATTAGCTAGACGATTAGTAGAGAATCAGAGATGCATCCAACATTCATCATGTCCTGAGCTATTGCTTGAATGTCCTGCACAAGCTATCCAATATCCCTAAAGAGTTTAAATGGTCGTCATTCAACAATTTTTTGTTTATGAGAAAATACAATTTTTTACCTACAAACTACTATAGATTTTACACTTTGTACTATAAACTATCACGTATGAGGCATTGCACTATTCGTCTATTATTTTTTCAAATTGAATGGAAAGTGACGTTTTAAAAAAACGAATAGATGTTTATGCTCTTAAATGTAACCTATAAGTGCTAGTTCGTGAGTTCAATATATATATATATATATATATATATATATATTTTATCATAATTCAACGAATCTATCCCCGTAGAAGCTGTACATTTTTAGCCTAGAGGCAATTTGAGTTTTTTTTTTTTTTTTTTGGTCTCTCTGATGGATTTTAAGGCAGTTTGGTTGATGGCACAAAACGACGTTGGAGATCCAAAAAATAAAGTAGGAAGATAATGGAGTTAGACTTTTCCAATTGAAGCCCGATCCAATTTTATTAGGCTCCGGTCCAATTAATCCAGTCCCGTGCGCGTAACGGGTCTTACTGGACAAAACCACCTGTAAATGGACTAGATTTGGGCTTGACTCAATTAAGCACAGACCTAAAATGGATTGGTTTGGCCCAATAAGATTGGCCTCATTAAGCTCGAGCCCATCGGTCTTATGGCTGGAAGGCTCCAATCCAGTTTATACTTTATAGTTTGCTGGCGGCGGCGAAGGGTTGGAGGGTTTTTTTCTTCTTCTTCTTCTTCTTCTTTGAAAAAAAGAAAGAATCGAAAGTGATAGAGAGAGTCTATCATATCTATATTTTTGTGAACGAGTGATCATATGTATTGATCAAGAAGATTTAGGAAGAGAATGGCGTTAAAATTCTTGAACAAGAAGGGATGGCACACGGGGAGCCTGAGGAACATAGAAAACGTGTGGAAGGCGGAGCAAAAGCATGATGCCGAGCAGAAGAAGTTGGAGGAGCTCCGCAAACAGATCCAGGAGGAGAGGGAGCGCTCCGAGTTTCGTCTCCTTCAGGAGCAGGCCGGCCTCGTCCCGTACGTACAACCTTCTTCTTTATCAGTTCTGTTGTAATTTACCTTACTAAAATCAAGTTTTTGTACTGAATTTTGTGGAAATTGCAGTAAGCAGGAGAGATTGGAATTCCTTTATGATTCAGGATTGGCTGTTGGGAAGGGTAGCAATTCCGATGGATTCAAGGCCCTAGAAGGCTTTCCCAAGACAAGTACCGGCGCGGAAGCCTCCACCGCCGCCGACACTGCCAAGGCATCTTCTTCGTCAGCATCCGCGCTGGGGGCTTTGTTCGAAGAGAAGCCTCAGTCTGCCAACGATGCTTGGAGGAAACTACATTCGGACCCTTTGCTTATGATTCGGCAGCGCGAGCAAGAAGCCCTTGCCCGCATCAAGAACAACCCTGTTCAGATGGCCATGATTCGCAAATCCGTATGTACTTTTCTTATTCTTCTTAGTCTTTTTTGGTTACTTGTGTCAATTTTCGAACTTGGGAATTTGAATAGGCTGTCAATTGAAGGCCACCCAGATTCTTGAATGTATGTTAGGGAAGCGGACTAGTGCTTCTTTCCATTTGGAGTTCCGATGTTTTATGTGGTTCGTTTTGGCATTCTAAGGAGTCATTCGGAATATATCATTCATAGTACTTAGGGGTGGTGGGGAGGGAGGGAATCCATTTAATTCCTTAACGTTATAATCCCCTAGAAGATTTATATCTGCTTGACCTAATGGAGAGTATTTGAGAGCAGGTTGATAAAAAGTTGATTGGGAGTATCTGGTACCCTCAATTTGAAAGCTGAAGCTCTAGTGACTTAAGCTGTTTTCCCTTACTAGAGTGTAGAAAGAGGTGTCAGGAAGCATATTACTTCATTTATTCAACATAAATCTTTACCATTTCCTCCCACTAATTGCTAAGATGGTTAGAGTACATCATCGTACCCAACACTTTTGATTGGGAGTATCTGGTACACTCAATTTGAAAGCTGAAGCTCTAGTGACTTAAGCTGTTTTCCCTTTCTAGAGTGTAGAAAGACGTGTCAGGAAGCATATTACTTCATTTATTCAACATAAATATTTACCATTTCCTCCACTAAATTGCTAAGATGGCTAGAGTACATCCATCGTACCCAGCCCTTTTGATAGAGAAACCTTAGGATAGAGAGATCCATAATGATATCATCAAATGCCTCTTGAGGTCTCAATCGGTCTAGGGGATATTACCGAAGCATTTGAGGATTCCATTCTGTCTAGGTGATATTAGATAGAGAAATGTGGCCGTATTATTTCAAGGTTGAAACCATTGCCTCTGTCTCAATGCAAAACACATCTACAAAATTATATTATGTTTACCATTATGATTTCTCCACCAGGCCATGTTTCTGACTTGTTTTGATTTTGTTCACAGAAGATAATATGTAGGTCCTTGACCAGATTAGTGTTGTCTGAGTATGATTCAAGAAGTGCATGTCTCCCTATTATTCTTCAGAATTGTCTGCTGGAGTGGTATGGTTATTTTGGAAGTCAAAGATCTACCTTAAAATAAATGTATAAAACAAAACGAAAGATGAGATTGCAATTTGCCACTTCTGTGTAGATTCAAATTATCTTTTCCTCCCAGGTGAAGTATTTAGAGTGGTTTATTTGAGTTTCTTTAGTAGTTAGAAAGTTTTATGGTGGTTCATTGGTTTGCAACAAAAGAAACTGGGATTGTGGCAGGCATACAGTAAGGGTTTGATTTTGTGGGTGTGGTCCACTGCAAGTTAGTAGGCCTCGACGCCTCGTGGGGCTGGTTCTTGGAAGAGAACTTGAGTGGATTGGGAAGTTTTGCTGCCCCCATGTTCTCTGAAGTTGGGGGTGGTAGACAGGTGTATGTTTGGTGCTGATAAACTCCTCTATGTCTAGAATTCCCTGATATATTCAAGATAGCAGATGATAATAAGGCCTCAAGAGCCCGTTATCTAGGGTGTTCGGTTTGTTTCATGCATTATTGCCTCAAAATTTTCGTAAAAAGTCCACTTTGCGGGGTGGAATTTTTTATTGGTCATTTTAGACTCTTCATAGGGCCAAGGTGAGTAGTGTATGGGGAGTGCTTATTGAGTTTGAGATTATGCTAGTCATTACATATAACATAAGACCCTGAGGAGGGGGAAATCTGGGTTGCACAGCTTGGTATTGAGGAAGCTAACAGATGTGGCTTCAGGAAAATCATCGTGGAGGGTGATTCTGTTAGGGACCCCGGTCTAGGCCACCATAACAACGCCAATCCCCGCCAAGTGATTCGAACACGATCACCCCAATCGATCCTCCTAAACCGTTATCTGTAACACACGAGCTGTTTAAATATGATCTAACACTCAAAAATGGAGAACACTCAAGATGTTTATTGATAAGAACAAAGAACGTGGTCAAAGGTTAATTAGCCCAAGAACCATAATATACAAGAACAATCCCGATCAAGGGTTAATTAGCCCAAGAACGGGTACCCAAACTAGGTTATTAGCCTAGAATGAATCCCAGGTGAGAAGGTTATTAGCCTTAACACCGACTTAGCATATACGTGCCTATGCTTGGCCAAATCCCACCCCAAAAGCTCTCTGGCTCTCCAAGACTCTATTCTTCTCTGAATGAATCACTCTAATGCTCCTAAGGGTGTTTATATAGACATCCTTAGGAGCTTACAAACCCTAATTGACTCAATAAAATCACAATCAAATCTAAATCAAATCCCTTGAATCAAGGAGATTTGATATTACATGCCTAATTCAACTTAAACATAAAGGAAAGGAATCTTCTAGAGTTTAGGAAAGGATCCCTAAATCTAGAAGATATGATTTATTCAATTATAACAAGAAAGGAAACTAATCCCTAAGATACCTCCATCACTGCCAAGATCTCGCCGTCGTCCGCCACCGCTTGCACCACCATGGGTGGTGATGCTCCTCCGGGTCCTGGGACCTTCCTCTTCCATTCCCCACCTAGTACCGGTAGGGGTAGTGGTGCTCCGCCACTGGTGGTGGCTGCTGGTAGTGGACATCCTGTGTCATGCCACTTCTTTGTCTGCTGGCATGCATGGCTTGGTTGTGGTGTTGTCACCGCGCGCGCTGTGGGCATGTCATGGGTGCCCACTGGTGCCTTATCTCGGCATCTATCCTCCCACGCATGGCTATCATCGCCCATGTCGTCACTGAGAATCCTTTCAGATTCTTCTCGTGCGATTGACGTTATTCGCCATTATCCGGAGAGGTTGAACTTGCATATCCATGGGCGGCTTGGAGAGATTTTTATTAGCCTCTGTTCTTTCGATTCTTATGTCCGTAGTTTTGTTAAACGCGATGCTAATGAAGAAGCGCAGCACCTTGTTCGATGGGCTGCCTCTAAGATTATGTCTGGAGGCCACCCTGATGTTCATGAGCATTTCCCTGACCTTGTCTGGATCTATGCTGGGACTGATCCCCCTTAGTTTGTTTTCTGTTTGATTAATAAAAGTAGTGGTAGCTTTGATAAAAAAAAGGGGAAATTTGCTTTTTAGTCACTGGGTTTTACCTTTTTTTTTTTTTTATTTTTAGTCCTTAAACTTAATGAGTCAAATTTTTAGTCCTTTAATTTTCACTCCGTTTAAATTTTAGTCCTGAAACTTAATGAGTCAAATTTTTAGTCATTTAATTTTCACTCCATTTAAATTTTAGTCCTTCCGTTACCCTCCGTCACCCTAATTAACGGAATAATTTTACACGTCAGCTTCCATCTAACACGCCACCCTTCATTTCCACGTTAGCCTCAGCTTCGTCGTTCTCATGTCAAGGAACACAAAAATGTATCTTTGAGGATGTTGGAAAGGACAAAGGTGGGAGTTGCAGGTATTACACAGGCTTTGGTGGATTCTATACGCGAGAAGTGGAAGTCCGATGAAGTGGTGAAGTTGAAATTTGAAGGGCCTCTTGCTGTTGACATGAGAACGACGAGGCTGAGGCTTTAAG
Organism: Myrica gale; assembly: GCA_963930655.1. Lineage (NCBI taxonomy): Eukaryota > Viridiplantae > Streptophyta > Magnoliopsida > Fagales > Myricaceae > Myrica > Myrica gale. The sequence goes on along the minus strand of OZ005603.1, from coordinate 10,514,877 downwards.
TTTTATGTAGAGTTTCAATTAAATAGAAGCTACAGGTCGTTTAAGAAATCACGTTCAATTGGTTGAGGCTAAAGTGGAAATGAAGGGTGTCGTGTTAGATGGAAGCTGACGTGTAAAATTATTCCGTTAATTAGGGTGACGGTGGGTAACGGAAGGACGAAAATTTAAACGGAGTGAAAATTAAAGGACTAAAAATTTGACTCATTAAGTTTAAGGACTAAAAATAAAAAGAGGGTAAAACCCAGTGACTAAAAAGCAAATTTCCCTAAAAAAATGCAATCCTCTTTAGGTTGTTCCTTTAACAGAATAGAGGGGAGAATCTGCTGCATATTTGTCCTTCAACAGGGATTTGATGTGTAAAAGAATGTTGACTCTTTGAGTGTCGTTGAAGAATTTGGTTGATCAATTCACTTTCAAGGAGATTCTGCAATCATATTTGGTTTAAATTTTTCCTTGTCCAAAGAATATAAGTATGTGAGGGAGGATATCAACAAGGTCCTTATGTTTTTGTCTCATTATCAGACGTTCCCAATTTTCCTAGTTGCTCCATGTGGTTTGGCCTGTTATCAATTTGATCCGGGTTCTAAGATTAAAAGTTTATGAAACTACTACTGCATTGAGCTAAAGCCTGTTAAGAACATGTTATGTTGTTACCACTTGCACATTTTTGTCATGTCAGCATCGCCCTTATTAAGTTTGGAAAAAGTAACAAGTCTTCCGTTGCTTTGTGTTTCTTCGCTTTCTTTTTAATAAAATTTCCTTATAAAAAAAAAAGTAGGGTGCTGGAACCCAAGGTGGCAGGGGGGAGACCACCCCCTCCAGACCTTTATTTTTCTTGTTTTTTTTGTATACAGAAAGATGCTGACATGGCAAAGAAATACATGTGGCAATAATTTAGAGTCTTATGTAGCTTTATGTCCATATGGCAGAAGTCCCATTATAGTGTTAAATGATAATGGACTGAAATATCAATTTGATAAATGATTAAATCATAGGAGCAATTTGATAAATCTGAAATATGGAGAGCTTTTTGATAGCAAGACAAGGCACAGGGATCATTTTCTATATTTTCTCAACAAAGTAAATGATTCTATTATTTTCTATATTATTTTGCAGAAAATTGGGAAATTTATGAACTGCATTAGTCTAGATTTTCACCGAAAAATTCATGCTTCTCTGCTTATTTATCTGTTAGGTTGAAGAAAAGAAACCCAAGAAGAAGACTCGCAGTGAGAAGGAGGCCCGGAAGAAGCACCGTCATAGCAGTTCTGAAAATCAAAAGCATTCATCATCAAGACAACAAGCAGATTCAGAAAATGTAACTGCTGAAGGGGGAAGAGGGAAGACTAGTAGACACAAGATCTCAAACTATGATGTGGACTCCGGTTCAGGAGAGGAATATAGCAAACGAGAGAGCCGCTACAGGGGCAGTGGCCATTCAAGCCAAAATACTGCAAAAAATGATGGTCAAAATTCTATAAGGAGACATGACAAGTCAGAGCGAGAAAAATACTTTTCTGAAGGTAAGAGAAATCTTGATGTTGCAGAGAATGAGAGGGAGAGCAGAAGGTTTCATGAAGCAAGCTGTCACGATGGGTGCGAGTCACACCACAAGCGCCGCAATGTTTCTGCTAAACTTTCTGAAGAAGAGCGGGCCGCTAGGCTGCGGGAGATGCAAGTGGATGCTGATTTGCATGAGGAGCAAAGATGGAAACGTTTGAGGAAGGCTGAGGATGACGACGTGCGAGAATCTACCCAGGCTAGCACATCTGGTGGAAGAAATTTCTTGGACGCTGCTCATAAAAGTATCTATGGTGCTGAGAAAGGGGGAAGCTCAACAATTGAGGAGAGTGTCCGCCGCAGAACACATTATTCACAGGGCAGGAGGTCTGAGGCACATGAAAGGAATGCTTTTCGGCGTTGATGCAATCATGTAGTTGATTCTGTCTGTACTGATAATTTTGCTGATAACTCCAGGTGTGCTTCTCCACCTTTGCCCTATGTATAGGGTGCGTTTCATCTATACTAGGATCATGTTTTATCTGCAAGCAATTTAATGTTAAGCTGAATTATCGGGATATATAATTCCCTCCGCTCCTCTACCGAACTCTCATGCTCAGCCGGGAATTACCAAATACAACTCAATTATGTGCAGAGATGTGTGTGGACTTGCGTGCTTGGTGAATTATGGTTAGTTTAATTGAATAATCAAATAAAATAGATAGGCCTTTTTCTTTGTATGTCAGGTCGGTGGTTCTTCTCAATTGAAATTTCCCAACATGGATAAATCACATTCCAGTTCATTGCCCTGTGTATGCTTTGCTTCAAAGCAAATATGTCCATGGAGCGTTTGTGTTATTCATAAACTCACAACGAGAACTATCCAAATATTCACGATCATGGAGTACTGTATTTTCTATTGGAAAGACCAAGACAGGTGAAGTTTGGAATGTCAACATGTGCTTCCACAATTACCCTTTACTTTGGTGTCACAGATTGGAGGTTCTGTCTGTGGTTCCGGTTGATATCTTGTTTTATGAAACATGTCCAGCCACATCGAGGTGAAAAGTAGATGCCTTGAGGTTTGAGGTTGGACACCCAATCATCTGAGCTGTCTGAAGAACCAATTCCTGAAATTTCCAGGTGGATATGTATATTTGTGTTCTCTCTCTCTCTCTCTCTCTCTCTACTAATTAAGGAAGACAACAAGAATCGAACAAATCTTGGAAATTGATTGGATAGTTATTAATGTCCATTATGGTAATGGTCCCAATTAATAACCGGTATGGGCGTTGATCAAGGAGTTGACACCAAGTGGTTGGCTACTTTCCATCGTACCAGTTGCAATAAATAGTCGGCTTGGATATTACTTAAGAAATTAAAACCCTACTTAGACTTTTGAATAAGCTCCTCTCGCTTCCAAGCGGCAGCCGGGCGCAATCTAGCGCGGGCGTCGAGTTTGGTGCGGTACGTAATTTCTTGTGAAGTTGGAACTTCAATTAGCTCTGAATGTTAGACCAGATCGTGAAGAAATACCATTTCAATTCTCAACGATTCTCGTTAGGGGGATTGACCAATTTGTCTGACCCTTAACTTGTCTTAATTTTCACTTCTCCCATGCAATAAATATATTCTCTTTTGCGGGGAGGAAGAAATCAAGTGACTTCCAACTCCTCATCATTGACATGTTAATAACTGGGACCAAATTAATTGACATGGCTGATAGTACACTGTCCAATCAGCTTGGAATTTTATTGAAGACTGAGGAATAATGTTACAAATTAATCCCCAATTGCCAGTGATTAGTGAATACAAATGAATTCGTGTGGCTCCAGTTGTGTGTATCCGAACAGGTGGAAGTTATGGTTTAAGGACTGTAAAAATATCTACAATATTAGGTTAGGATATTCCTCTGCCATCACACCCTACTTATCAAGGACCCGATATATATATATAAGTTGCAAATCTGTAAGCTTCTAGTAGTTGCCACGCATTAATATTCGGCCAGAGCTTTTGCTGATCGCTTCGTTTGGGCCCCTGTGTTTTGGGGGCGAAACTTTATACGTACAGGGTTGGCTGAGGGATATAAGGTATGGAGGCAATTTGGTTTCTGGTTTTCTGTCTTGTGTCAGCAACGGCACCTAATTCACTTGCGCAGCTTCTTCCAGGTACGTATGCACACGATCTCTTAGTTATGCATTTCCATACAAAAAGAAGGATTTTCCTTTTCATCTCTCTTTATTTGTTGAAGGCCGGCTTCTCCTTGGTTCTCTGTCTTCTTTGTATAATTAATGCAACCTCAGGCTTCCTCTGGTTCACGGAAGCTGAATGATTGCGATTTCTTTACATAATAAACCACCACGTAGTTCATTGTGCAAAACATCTATAGGACCAATAATATCTTGAAGTTTCTTCATCTCTGCGCACTGACATCATGTGTAGGATAACTTTTAAATGTTGGTGATAGAGATGATGGATCGGAGTAGCATCTAATTAATACGTCTCATGAATAAAATATGCAGACATTGGGTTGCCCTCCATGCAGTCAGACATCATAGTCCTTAAATTACATCACGCTCGAGGACCTGGCAGCTCTCTGGCCCCCGTATCTCCTTCAGTCATAGATGCACTCTCACTCGACGAGGAGCGTGTCAACTCAATCCATTACAGACTCACAAATAAGGGCCCCAGTGGTCCTAGTGGTGCCTCTTCCTCTTTGAAGAAACCAGGAGGACCAAAATCCATTAGCATCCCTACGAACCCAGGTTTTTCCCTTAGCTCAGGCGATTACTATGTGAAAATAGGCCTCGGCACCCCTGTCAAATACTATTCCCTGTTCCTCGACACTGGCAGCTCCTTTTCCTGGCTCCAGTGCAAGCCTTGTGCCAGATACTGTCACCCCCAGGTAGATCCCCTCTTTGATCCCTCCAAATCCCAGACCTACAAAAGTCTGGCATGTACCACCTCCCAGTGCGCTGCTCTCACGGACGCCACCCGCATCAAGCCTTACTGTGCTTCTTCGTCTAACGCTTGCGTATATACCTCGAAATATGGTGATAATTCTTCCTCCGTTGGTGTTCTGAGTCAAGATTCACTTACCTTGTCCAAGTATGAGGCGCTGCCCGATTTTACATATGGCTGCGGTCAGAATAACAAGGGTTTGTTCGGATTCAGCGCTGGTATTATGGGCTTAGCCCGTGCCAAGCTCTCCATGACGGCCCAGCTGTCCTCCAAATACGGCTATGCCTTCACCTACTGTCTCCCTACACCTGATAATGGAAAAGGTTTCTTGTCCATTGGGAACTCGTCCATGGGAGCAGTTTCAGCCTATAAGTTCACTTCCATGTTCATGGATAAGGTGAACCCCAGCTTATACTTCCTGAGGTTAGCAGCTATAACTGTGGCAGGCACGCCGCTGGGAGTAGGTGCTGCCCATTACAGGGTCCCGACCATCATAGATTCCGGAACTGTTATGTCTCGCCTCCCTCTTTCTGTGTACACCGCACTGCGAGAAACCTTCGTAAAGATCATGTCCAAAAAGTATAAGCAAGTCCCAGGGAATTCCATATTGGATACTTGTTTCAGAGGAAGTCTCGAGAACAGCTCTTTTGTGCCCCAAGTTCGAATGATATTTCAAGGAGGAGCTGACCTCAACCTTAAAACTCCCAATGTCGTCATAGAAGCAATGCCTGGCGTGTCATGCCTGGCCTTCCGAAGTAGCTCAGCGCAGTCCCCGATTGCTATTATTGGAAATCGTCAACAACAGACGTTTAAGATCGCCTACGATATCTACAGATCCAAAATTGGTTTCGCTGCTGGTGGCTGCGGTTGAGAGCTAATGACTGACTTTGCTAAGCCTGGGCGGATGGCTTGTAGTGCCCAATTGTAACTGAAAATAAACTGTGGTAAGGTAATAAATCTTGTGAAGTTTTTCATTTTGAACTACTTTCTGTATTTTTTTTTCTTTTGAGTAATTTAGTCAGTGTGCTTCTTGTATTTTCTCATCCTCTATATCTTACAATCTGTAATATTTCCTATTATTTAAAAATTATAGACCAAGATTAATTCTCTACAATTCTTTTTTTTTCTTTTTCTTTTTCTTCATGAGCCAATTATGCATTGCGTTCTCAATCTGCAGGACTTGCTTCTCATATGCAAAATAGAGTGTGCAATGCAGATGCTTCTTTTCCTTTAACCAAAACGAAAAAAATATTCTCTGGTCTTGTAAATTTCTCTTGCTGCTGTAGACAATGAACCCCAAGACGCACAAAAAAGTTTCGAATCTACTTGTTCAGTCTTCCCGTTTCAACCCCGCCAGGATTGAGAAAATGGGATTCAAGTGAAATTGTTGACAAAAAGGATAAAACCGAGAAAAGAAAAACAGAGAAAGCAAAAAGGTCGACTTTTTAGCTATGGTATGTTCTTCAATCTTGCCCATTGAGCTTCCTTATCTTTCTGCCAGAAGATATGTTGACTTTTCAGACATCAGTAACACACTTGAGACGAACAGAGTCGGTGATTAATTTAATATAATAAGTTGATATTAATTTGTTTTCTTATGAAGTTTTGTTTATAATTCATATACGAACACAAACTTTTGTTTCTCAAAAGAAATGGAGGAAATTCTTATAAACTCAATAAGATCTATTTGTTCTCTGTATGCAGACAAGTCATCGGGATTTTTGTGGGTTTAAGTTAGGGTTGTCCAAGTTCCGGTCCGGTCCGGTTCGGTCCGGTTTGGCCGGCCAAACCGGCCATTTTGTAGAGTATATAGACCGGACCGGTCATATGACCGGTTTGGTCCGGTCCGGTCACCGGTTTGGGTCATGCCATTTTGGGCCGGTTTTGGGGTCGGGCCGTGCTATTTTGGGCCAATTTCCGGTTTGGGCTGGTTTAGAGAGGCATACTCCGGTCCGATCCCGGGTTTTCATAAGGGTAACCCGGAACCAGACCGGAATACACCGGTTTCCCGGTCCAATCCACCCGATTGCAAAAAATTTCACCAGTTTCGTCCAAAACCGGTCCGACCGGTATTTTGGACAACCCTAGTTTAAGTTCAGATTGGAAATTGCTAAAAGAAGGAATAAGAGGTTTCTTTAATTGATTTTAAGGTTACTGATTTTTTTTTTAATCTTAACAACTCTAGAATTTTGTTAATTCAAGGAGGTTTAAAGACTTTTACATGTTCTAAAGGGCACGTCAAATCCTCCAAAGAGAAGACGGGCCAACAATCTAGGGGGCCTAACGGCCAAACATATCCAAACGGGCAGAGTTGAAATGACCCATAATAAGCGGCAAGTTGAGATCAATAAAAAATGAAGGCTTAATATACACGCGTGCCCCTAGAGTTTAATGTTTTCTCATAAATACCCTTAGGATAATTTTTGTTGTCCCGTCACCCCTGTAGTATACCCATTTTCCCATTATATCCCTCCAGCAATATTCCGTTTATTTTTTTACGGAATTGATGATGTGGACCAAGTGACCACGTCACATCTAATTAAAATGCAACACGTGTGAGATACTGCTGCACGAAATTCTTTTTTCAACTCCATATCCACGTCACTCCTCTCCATAGCAGTTTACCGAAATGCCCTTAAAACTACATCACCTAAATCCAAAGATCAAACAGCCTCATTCGCAACCCGGTAGAGACTCATGAACATATGTATTCAACTTTTCCCCTATTCATAGTAACCTTGAACCCATTGATTTCCCAGCCAAAATCAGCGGATGGCCAGAGTAGTCATAGATAACTACCCAACAACAATTCTAAGCTTGCCCAACATATTCTTCCACCTAACAATCCGGAAGAGGAAGGACCACCGGCCGGCACCATCACCATCACTGAAGACTATAACGTTTCAGTCCCCTTACTTCAAATTAATCAAACTGATGCGTAATGTTGTTGGATTTTTGTTTTACTCTGAATGAATCTGTGGTGGAAATCCTCTGACTTTTCACCCATGGAGTCATGAAAATAGTTTTATTCCCCTGCCCCAACGAAATAGGGAGTTGTTGCATTTGTACTGTGCAGCTTGACAAGTAGTAGCGTTCGGGAATAAGAAAGCAGAGCTTTCCAAGCAAGCGCATGAGACACTTCAAAATCAGAGCAGTCAATTTTAAAAACCTTACGAAAAACAAAAAGTCCTTTGAAAGATACATGAAGATTGTGAAACCATCTCTTGTATTTTCACTGATCATGGTTGAGTAGAGCTTCTTCTTTTGAAGTAACTACGAGACTCAATTCTTTTAGTGTTTTCCACCTTAAATTCTCATTATTGGCTTGAGCAACTTGATGAAGATTACAAAATTTGTGTACTCCGTGCATCTTGTGTTGAAGATTCCTCCAACGAAATGGGATTCTTATTGGACTACCTCCATGGAAACATGATGCCCATAACAAAACACATACTTTAAATGATGCTTAGCAAATCTGGGTTGCGTCAGTTTGATCCACCGAAATGGGCAGCACTCCGTCGTGGAGCCGTTGGATCTTGAATACATATGTTAGTGGGTCTCTATCGGGTCGCGGATGGGGTTGTTCGATCTTTGGGGTTGGCTTTCATTTAGGTGATGTGGTTTTAAGGACATTTCGGTAAACTGCTATGGAGAGGAGTGACGTGGATATGGAGTTGGAAAAAGAATTTCGTCCGGTCAGCAGTTTCTCACATGTATTGCATTTTAATTGGATGTAACGTGGACACTTGGTCCACATTATCAATTTCTGTCAAAAAAATAGACGGAATATTGCTGGAGGGGTATAACGGGAAAAATGGGTATACCCCAGGGGTGACGAGACAACAAAAATTACCATAAGGGTATTTTTGAGAAAACATTAAACCTCAAGGGCACGCATGTATATTAAGCCAAAAATGAAACCGGAAGACAAAGTAGAGCGGCAGAGGCGGCAGCTGGAGGAGAGGGGTCAGTTTTAAGGTTATTGATTACTTGTTTAAAAAATCTACTTAACCATAAGATGATAGATTTAGGTCTCTCAATTGAATTAGACAACTAGGGATGAACAGAGCATGAATTGCTTGGATGAAATTCCAGTACTCTTGCACAAAAATAAGGTTTTGAGATATGAAGACTCACCTTACAACACTTTGTTTTTTCCATAGTTTCGTACTTGGAACCAAAAAAAACACCTCATGACTAAACATGTAAGGGTATCCTTAACTAACAACATTCACAGGTGATTGATTAGGTTTTAGGTGAGGACTTTTCAAAGTTTGAACGGCGAATCCTTTATGGGTCAGCTATATTTGATTGATAATGATGTCTTTCTCTATAGCCTCCTTTGACTAATTAGCCACCCTACTCCAGCCTTTGAATCACGAAGCTAGCTTAGAGGCCTACGGTTTTTCTCATGAAATCGCCGAGTACTAATGCCTGCAAAGTCCTGTAATATCTTCAGTTGATTACATGAGCGGTTCTGTTCCCCATATATGTCTCAGAAGCAAACTAGAGTGACCCAAGCTTCGAAGAATTTAGCGTGGTAGAGGCTGAAGGTGAGCAAGAGGAAATCGAGTTGATTCATTCTTACAATTTCAGGCTATGGGAATTTAAGCCACATTATTAACAACAGAGGTCTCCATCTTACTCAACAGGTATGTGGGTCATCTTAGGATATGCTTATTTAGATTACTGTCTTGCTTTTGTTGTTTTTCTCCTCTTGGCCACTTTGTTTCGTCCGGACTCTTTGTAGTCCTCCTACCTGTCTACCATTTATTCTTGGCTACTTGTAGACTCAGAAGAAGAACATGCTCCCCCTTAAAATCCGTCTTGTAGGCTGAGGTTGTTTCCAGCAGCATCGAGCACTGAGTACTGAGCACTAAATAAAGTGCAGAGAGCCTTACAATATTTGTTTTGGAAAAAGGCATAGGTGGATGGCAACAGCCCTTGTTTCCAAAGATGCTGCTAGCAGACAACAAAAAGCAATCTCCTCTTCTCGATATATATGTTGTTCCCAATTTCCTATTTTGCTTCAAAGCCCAACCACTAATAACTAGCTGACGTTGTCTCCATTTATCTCCTGAATACATTTTTAATTTTTAAGTCTACCAGAAGAAGAGCAACTTTAAGACGACATTGATTGGAGTCAATCAGGCACTATGAACCTAGCTCAAATCTGGGAGTTTCTGGTTGTTCTGTTATGAAACTCTTCGTCTGTTTCGAAGTTTCTAGTGCCATTAACACCCACTATGATCCTCTTCGGTTGCTATTGTAAACTTTTTGAAGTTTCCTAGTTATCAATTATGCTATTCTAAGAAAAAGAATGTATCACATTTATAGCACAAATAAAATGGTGTTTTTAAAGTCCAAGTCCAAGTGCAATGCCAGCTAGTTCTTAACTTCGAGAATAGCTGAAAACCCAAGATTTATGCCTCAGACGTCTTTCTCTCTCTCTTACCCTCCACAAAAAACTTCTCGTCCTCATTTCTATATACCGGGGGCATTGCACACGTTTGCGAACATTTCTCAGTTCCCTTTTCGTTGAGTTGGTTTGGGTGTCTGAAATTTCTGCACAGCAGAGGCAACTGGTAGGATCTCAATTCTGCAGTACTCCTAGTAATAGCTTTTTGTTAATCTTTACCTCTCATTTGAGTCCCTGTAGATACTCAACGATCTAGTTTCCCAACATTAACGGGAAGTCTATATGATGTACCAGGTTGCCTGTCCGTTGGAAAGTTTACTTCATAACACTTAGTTGCAAAATAAAAACTAGGATGGATGTATGTTTTCTATTTTCTACATGTTTAAGCATGTCCAATCGCTAAATAGTTTCTTTATTAAACAACCTGTTTCCCCTGATCTTGCTCATTCATGTCCAGGTATTCTCCTCTTAAAATGGGATGTATTTCCTCAAAATTCGCTACGAGAACAATCAGTTTTCATGAAAGGCAAAACCAGAGTTTGCAGAGGACCGCAAATGGCATGCCTGTGAAGGACGAACTCAACATCTCCTGCAATGGCGGCGACCACTACCTTGCTCTCGTCAGTGCTGCTAACATGGTAGTCAACAGACTCCGATCTCAGGATTTCAATTCAAACCCATATTGCAAACCACCTACTGAACCTAGTAGAAATGAGACTAGTAACACGGGAGTTGATGACAAGCCTATTCCAAGGAGAGGAAAATATGCAACACCAGAACCAAAAGAAACCGGATCCAATGATCTTGAACTCCCTAGGAGGTCTAAAAGTTGCCATTGGTTTCCAGAGCACGATGTGTCGTCCCTGGCGTCGGACATTTCTGTTGGGATTAAAGAAGAGGAATCTTATTTGAGTTATAAGGGTATGATAATGGTACGCAACAAGAGTTTCCACACTGTGGAGGAATATGACGCAATGTAGGAAACGACAAGGTCTAGTTTGCAACAAACATGGCTGGATGGCAAGGATTACGGTCCAGGAACAAACATACACCTTCTTGGTTCCCAAACTTTATCAGATGCATCTCAAAATACGGAGGATAAAGAATCTGGTATGCAGGGAAAAAAACAAACACGCTTGCAGGGTAAAACTTTGGTATACGAGAATACCACTGACAACTCCTTTAGATCAGAAACAGAAAAGGAGTTAACGCCAAGTCTAAACAGCTACAGCTCCAGAACAGGTCGAGAAAAGCAAGAAGTGATCCCAAGTCCTCAAAGCTCCATCTCAACCAAGGAATTGCAGACACTTGAGGATGCTGCTCGAGGTGACAGAGGACTTGAGAGAAAGGCTATTGCCAAGGGGCTAGAATCACTGAGAATCCCACCAACCTTTGATTCCCCACCAATTTTAAGTCTTAGGGAATGGCTTCATGTTGGAGGTCAAGTCTACTCTCCTGGATCATACGTGACACCAAAGTTTGGTAATTATTCCTTACCAGTTCGGGCTGGGACTGTAAGTGAATGCAGTGAGGAATTAATCTTCAATCCAGAATTGGTGGCTGCCTATGAGCAATGTATGCAACAACTTGAAGCAGAAGAAGAAAGCATCCTCAAGCAAATTGTGGAGAGTTCAGAGGAAGACGGCACAAAATAAAAGCAAGCAATAGAAGAGATGCTATCCCTCCGGGAAGACTAAATATAAGTGTATACTCTTCACAATCTCCCACTGGGAAAAATTATGCCACGCAAAATCCCATTGTATGTTAAGCAACAAATCTAGTAGTACATACATATCCCAGCAGTAGATAACTTGGTCCTTGAGTTGAACATTACAAGTTGACGATTAGTTTACCAACCAACACATCCTCAAGCGAACCATATTTATGTTGAGACTCATGCATCTGAAGGGAATTCCCTGACCTTTTTTAAATGGTTAAAATTTTCTTATTCCAGATCTAGAAATGATAGTGTAACCAAAGGTTCATGAGAGTTTATGATTGTGACCTAAGCTAGATCTATAGAGTCGTACTTAAAAATTAAAATTATGGTAGCTCTAAATTTTATTGATACAGTCACTTTTGGCGACGTGTAAAATCCCTCGTGACTCCTGAGGTAAGTCCCTAAGCTGAAGTACCTGTGTTGACTACTCACCGCTCCGAACTTAGCTAGTAAATTTGCAGCTTGATTTGCTTCTAGAAAAACATAGTTGATAAAGTCGACAATACCCGAAAAAAAAGTTCCATAAGAAGCTCTCATTTATCTCCCAATCTCCAACACGTACAATTATGATTATAAAACCAATCAACCACAATGTGCGAATCACATTCAATTTGGATTGCTAAGTAGTTCCTTTCATGGCAAATACGCAACCCATCAATCAATGTGCTCATCTCAACATAGTTATTAGAGCCCGAACCATAAGAAGGAGAAAAAACAGACAATAACGTTCCACGCTCATCCCGAGTTTAAGGTTATTTTTTGTGCCCAAGTTATATACAATACAACTAAATCTGATTGATTTTATACAGGAGCTCAAAAACTGTTCATAAACAGCTTGGTGCATTTGCAATCCTTATTACAAATACACAATAGATAGAATTGAAAACTTAAATCTCTCATGATATGTAGAGATTATGAATAGAAGAACATAGCACAGTTTTTGTGATATAGCAGGGTTCCGGAAATCCTCTTTCATCTGAGTTTTTTTTTCCCTCCCTTCTTGAGCATTATTTCTCGAATTTCTTGATTGTACGGATTTTATATTATAATCCCCTTGGGGGATCCACTTGAACGCCACCTGCATAGCCGAATTTTCAGTCACTAATAAAACTCTATATCATCGGTAACTTGAAGCACATTTTTTTGTAAGTAATAAGGAGAAACTCAACCCGACAGATTCATCAAAGTAAACTCACTTAACTGGCCGATAAAATCTAGACCGGTGTAGCCTCTTTAAACTACACAGGTTAGATTAGTCTAACATTACCTAAACGATTGGAAATCAGAGACGGGAAGTCTTCACTCTCTTGCTTGTCTTGCTTTCAGAGTCTCAGGGTCTAAATATTGTTTAGAACTATTTTTGAGCCACTCAGTTTTTTTTTTCATCTCTGACTCATGCAGGAAGGCATCTAATCTGGAAACTTGTTCTATAAAGAAGAAACAAAAAAACTCATATCCACGTGATTGTCATGTGAGATTAAGATCATGGGCTGTCCGAATCGAACAACTCCAAACCATTGCAGCCCAAATAAAGTGTGGGCTCAAATTCCGGTAAATTGCGAATGGAAGGTTGTAGGAGCAAAATGACGGGCTAGAAGTAGAACTGGGTAGCGTTGCAAGTACAATTGGAGTCGGGGTAACAGTAATCTGAAACAGAAAAAGCACTACAAGTCTACAGCTGTATCACCCCACCTGTGTCTATCAGCATGAATGCCGTAACGGTATGTATCATATCAGTACGACCTTCCAGATCACAGTTTTCAGCGAACCCCATTTGGAGGCACAAGACCACAATCGGTGGCAGAAGAAGAAACCCTATCCTTTTGCTCGCTCGAGCGTCTTTGGCAATCGAGACAGTGGACGGTCAAGCTCGGTCGGAATCGGAATCGGAATCGGTCGCTCGTCGCCTCATTCTGCTTCGTCATGCTGACAGCTCCTGGGAACGCCCTTTGCTTCGAGGTATAGTTCGTTTTGTCTTTATGTTGCTAGGGGGTTCTAATATTCTTAACTTCTAGACTCGACTGTTCTTCTAATTTTTGCCAAGATCTTCACTTCCATGATCCATCCATAGATCATGACCGCCCTCTGAGTAAGGCTGGAGAAGCCGATGTTGTCATAGTTTCTCACAAACTCCAAAAGTTGGGTTGGATCCCTGAGCTCATTCTGTCTAGGTTAGGATTCCCTTATTCCCACGGCCTTTAACTCTGGCATTGATATAGAGGATCAATTTTCTGATTTCGATTGTCTGGTGAAGAAAGCCTTACGCGGTGAATTGGTGCAGTGATGCGCTGCGAACGCAGGAGACGCTTAAGATAATGCAGGAACAAGTCCGAGGCTTTCTGGAAGCTGAGGTGCGGTTTATTTCAAGCTTTTATTCCATTGCAGCAATGGATGGGCAGACTGCTGAGCATCTTCAGCAAGTTATCTGTAGATATGCAAGGGATGAGATACTTACAGTAATGTGAGTTCTGCTGAGCTTCTTCGGTATATTCAGTTATATTGGGAACCCGGGGGAATGAAATCGTCGGTTTTGTTCTCACACATTTCACTATGATTTCCATAGAATTCCTACTGACTAGCAAATCTATTCGAGTTTGCATTTGAAAACAGCTTGTGAGCTCTCTTCATAAATAGCTCCCCCGAGAACCCTTATAGACAAATTGTGCCCCACTGCCAATGGGCTCATAAACCATTGAATAAAGAATTGTACTAGGATTCAAAATTCGATGGAAAATTTCTCTCTTTTGACTGGTTTGGCTGGCATAATTACATTTACATCAAATTGCACTGGAGTGTGTGCAAGTTCTTATAAAGTCCAAATCCTGATCTTAAAGAAGATACTGGAGAAGGGCCCACGACAACACCCTCGTGGTGGCCTTGCTATTAGTGTATAAGAATTTACAAATCGTGTCAACTCAATTTTTTTGGTGATGGCTCCATTGTAGAGGCTGGACTGGTATCTTACAATTGCATTGGAAGCATAATATTGACATTTGAATTCATTTCCTTGAAATGTTAAGTTCATACTAAGACATCTTTTGTCTGTGTTTAATGCCAGCTTAAGTTTTGTCCACTTTTGTGAGGTTATTTAAAGTGAAAATCTTTCAGGCAGATTTCAGGAGTTCGAGAGATGAACTATACCTGGCCTTTCTTCCTTTTTTTTTATCTCTTCTGTTAGATGCTTTTGGGTAATTTTAATGCATGTTACTATTTTTTCCCCTAGTAAGTACTGTGATCTCTTTGACGAGGAAAATAATTGAAGATGGTAACATGTTCAGAAATATGGTCTTTGACTTGTTGATATTTATCCTCTTTGAACCTTATTAGAGACCATCTAACTCAAAAGTTTAAGGTGTCAGGAAGTTGGTGAGCTATTGATGTCGCGCTTGCAAAAACCAATGCAAAAGCTCACATATCTCTTTCTACTTTATTGTTATTAAAAAAGATCATAAGTTTGATGTTTAATTATTTAGTAATAATCTAGGTGCATGGGACATAATAGAGGATGGGAGGAGGCTGCCTCAATGTTCACAGGTACCTCTGTAGAATTGAAGACATGCAATGCTGCTTTGCTCGAAGCTGCTGGGAAATCTTGGGAAGAGGTTTGGTTTCTTTGCTTAGATGAAATTGTAAGTGAGAAAATCATGTTATGTTGGTATCACTGTATCTGTTATATCTTAAGTAACTGTGTCATGTTAAAGAGGATTGGGCAAAATGGAAACGTGGGTAACTTATGCTTCATCTCTCCACAATACCATCCCATCTTAACCATTCCATTAAACTTCAATAATGTCAGTCCAGTGGTGAGCATAAGAGGAGAATTCCATAATTTCAGTCATGTTATAATTTTGCGAATTCACTTGGTAAGGACACACATGGAGCACGGGTGTGGAATTTTTTGTCCGGATTAACATCTAAGTTTGATGGAGAGGATATACTAAACAAATATGTATATATTTGCAGTGGGAGGGAAAGTTACAAGATTTGAAGTTTTATGGTATTGAGAATATACTAGTACTTGGGAGATAAGAGCGTAGATGTCCTTAGGAATATGCATATATGTTCCAGGCTTTGTGAATTTATCTATTCTGTCACCTAATTTCCTCCAAGCGGATGTCTCTCAGGGCAAGATTTCATGTACCTCTTTTCGTTTGAATTCTTTTTGCTCATTGTTTTTATCAGATGTTTTCAAATGAACAGGATTTCTCAATTGTTTAGTAAAAATTGTAAGGCAGAATTTCAACGGTCGTAGTATAGGAACATGACAGCACATTCTTTGGTCTTTTCTGTAACCCCGATTGTTATATGCAGGCGTTTGCATTGGCAGGACTTGGTGGGTGGAAGCTTCAAGGCCTAGTGAAACCTAGCAGTAACCTGTAGAATATGTGAATTTTGAGTACAAGTGGCGATTTACCCCCGGCGGCCAAGAAGGAAAAAAAATGAAAAGTTCATATTATTTTGCTGCTACTGTTGGTTCTACTGTGCTAAGCCATCTTATCCTTTCCTTTGCCCTTTTCTTATTTTCTGAGTCTTCCATAGAAGTACCTTCATTACCATATGAAGAAAAGTTAGGGGGAACATGACCATCTTCTGATTCTGGTAAGCATTCTGGTAAATTCGGAACCACAGAAACCAATGCCCAGGTGGGAAAGATATATCTGCTCCCGCATCCAGTAATTTCTTTTTATAAACTGGAGATCTCGGTCAAGAGTTTGCCAGGACAACATCGAAAGAGTTCAAACTTTCTTCGTATGTGGGTGATGTTCTGCAACCTATCTCTACAAAGGAATTATCCAGAGTTGACGAATTGAAGAATGAAGCTGTGTCAAATTGTTTCAGACCAGTGTTTCCTGATATAGAAGAGATCATGACCTGCAAATGATTCAATTCGTAGGATCTCTATTTTTCAGTCTGTTTCGTAACTGAGCTATTTTTTTTTTGTGAGACGACAACTTGAATCCGTTCATTGTGTACAGTAACGACTCAATGTTTTATTTGATTCTAAGGCCTGATAAACTACCACACTTCACTGAGAATGTATGCGTCCAGGAAATGTGCCGATTGCCGACAGTGCTGAAACTGGAGCAGCGATGTAATCTACCATGACGCATTGGTAGCCAGAATAGCTGCCATCAGGGGATGAACCAAGCCATGGCGGCCGCCATGGTTGGCTCCGCCCAAAATAATTTTTTACATGTATTATTATTATTATTTTAAATAGGTTGGCCTGGGCCCGCCATGGTTGAGCCCAGGGCCCAGGCTACATGAAGCTTCCTCCCGGCATGATTGAGCCCAGAGCACGCTTCATACACCGTTTTATTTTTCTCACCCTCAGAATCGTGCATCTGATCTCTCAGTCCTCTCTCTTATATTTTCTCTCACGTTATTGGAGCCAGAAACACACCGTTTCAATTTTTTTAACCTTCTATAATTTTATTCATGCCTTAGCTCCTCTCTCTCACAAACACATGACAACGACATACACCAGGCTGCCACCAGCTAACGCTTACTGCCGCCCTGGTATGACTTTCAGCCTTTCCTTCCTTTCTTCTCACTTGTCTAGTCTTTGTCACTTCTTTAAATCTGATTCTCTCCATCTCTCAGGCCTCACTTCTCAGATTTTCTCTGTCTCGTCGTGCAACCATAGCGGTCCGTTGCGCCACATACCTCTTGGCTCTTGTCCACTACTAACTCCTAAGAGGTAATAAAATTATAAATTATGTTGGATTTAATAATTTTGATTTTGAAGGGTTGATCAATGTCCAATTCCGAATGATTTTGAAGGGCTAACATATGCCACAAATCTATTAATTTGTATGAATTTTGCTTTGTTTTGTTTTGTTTAGATAATTGAAAGGTTTTTCACAAAAAAAATCACGAAGCGTTAATCGTCTAATACTCATAATGTAGCTACTAGTTCTGAATTTGTATTTGCTATGCATTTGTTGAGGAAGATAATGTGAATTATAAATGCATTGTCACAATCTTTACAACGAAAGGATCAAAACATTGTTAATGCTATGAGTTTGGTTAGAGCGAGAGAACTATTGTAGGAGTTTAGGGAGATAGGATGAGATGAATTTTTGGAACAAGTCAAAACATCAATGTGCACAATATGGAAGATATTATACCAACTCGCGGTCATTCGAGGTGTGGAGGGCAAACAATTACTTATTTGCATTATTTTCGTGTAGAAGTATTTTGTTAGGTTATTGATTTAATTGCTCAAGAGATGAATGATCGTTTCACAGAAGCAAGTACGGAGTTACTTCTTTGCATAACACGTCTTGATCTAAGAGACTCATTCTCAACATTTGATCTTAATAGGTTATGTCATCTTGCTGAGTTTTATACAGGAGATTTCTCAACAACTGAGAAGTTGTTTCTTAGAGATCAGCATGACACATACATTAGAAATGTTAGATTGCATGATGTTTTTCTGAGCTTCAAGATATTGGAGGTCTTGTTGTGAAGATGGTTGAGATTAGAAAGAATATTTTGTATCCACTAGTTTATCAGCTTATTGAGATGACATTGGTCTTTCCAGTTGCGACTGCAACCGTTGAGAGAGTGTTCTCTGCGATGAAGATTATCAAGACTGATTTGCGTAATAGGATAGGAGATGACTGGATGAATGATTGCATAGTAGTGTACATTGAGCGGGAAATTTTTGAAACTATATAGACCGAAGTCGTTTTGCAACATTTTCAGAAGATGCATAAACGCAGGATCCAATTGTCCCCTCTCAGTCATAGTACATAGTACGATATGTGTATTTCAATATTTTTAATATTTTTAGTCTTTAATTTTTTATATTGTAATTCTAAGACAATTTTTAGCATTAGGTATGAAAAAAAAATCAGACATTTCGTTTTAAAAGTTCGTCATAATTGACTTATAATACTGGTTCGTCATTGGCTGCCATCAACCAGAGCTTAGCAAGCTTATAACGCTCTCTTTTACCAATATCAAGGCTGCCGATAGGAATAGTCATTTGGACTAAAATAATATCAATCCCATTGGGGATTTCTCCAGAGATGGCGTGTATGGGTATGTCGTATGTCCTGGTCATGTTCACGGGGGAATAGCTCTCTCTCTCTCTCTTCGGTTCTCCGTAATTTCTAGTCAACTGGGAATCTAATGATTTTCAAACGAGATTGGCATTTGGATGGACATTAACAAAATTTTACAACCACTTTTTCGCAAATTTCAACTTCTTACAAACTTAACACATTTTTTCACGAAATGTAATAACTTTTTACGAATTCTAATAATTTTTTCACAAATACAATAGAATTTACAGTGCTCAAGAGTCTAATAGAAGAATAGGGACAAAACGATTTATTTCGTTTTTCAAAGTACAAGCATCATCATAATCGCAAAATATGGTTTTTTTCTAAGGTAGGATGGCAGCATGTCCAAATTTTATAAAAAGACTCACTTATATCGGAGGAATGTCGTGGTAATAATCAAACTTGACCCGCTACAAGTAAAATGTCTAAAGCAAAGCTAAAAACTATAAATAAACCAAGAAGCCAAACCAAACAAAGCAATCAACTATAATATATTAATTGAGCCAATTCTTACATATCAGTGCGAATAGAACCAACAACCTCTCGAGGGAGACCAACCATAGAGGAATAAATACAATTTAACCCGCTAGCTCCCACCTTAGTAAGGTAATCAACTACACAATTTCATTCCTGGTATACTCGGCAAAAATAAACATCTATTTGAGGAATTAACACCCTTAATTTCTCCCAAAAATCTCAAAGATATCAATGAAAACATGATCCAAAGACCAACCAGTGGAACAACACGAGAATATGTCGCTAGAATAACCGAAGAGAATCTAAAATTGTTACAAAAACGTAATCCATCTAAAGCAACACACAACTCACCTATCATATTGGTACTCATGGCATAATAAGAACAGAAACCAACCATAAACTCTCCCTTCCCATTTCGAACATTACCAAGATTGTCGAAGCAACAATATTAAGCTTATATATCCCTTCTGGCAAACAAGTCCAAGAGACCGTGAACACCCAACTAGGCTTCGAAAGACAAATAGTACACTCAAAGGCTTTTAGAGCCAAAAAAAATCTTTGTACGATAACTTTCTAACTTGTATAATTTGCCTTGAGATATTCATTAGCCAATACTGAAATTTGTACCAAACATTCGATACAAAACACTCAATGCCTTCCATTCTCACTTTACAACAACGCAACTACAAACACCACGTCACAACAATAGGAATAATCCTAATAAGAATCACAAATTGAGAATTCTTTTTAGCCTAATAAAACCATAAGGACATTCTATCGAACCAAGATTGATAAGCACAAAAAAGACTCTCAACCATAGAAGATTTTTTTTTTCATATATCCATAACTAACTAGCCTGTACTAAGAACATGATCTATAGTCTCCACACAATGCGAGGAACAACAATCATAGCGGCGACTAAAGGAATGCCCAAAAATAGAATGCGGATATCAACACTAAGATCCCCATGAATAGCACAACACATAATAAGAGACATACGTCTAGGTAAATATTTATGTCAATTCCAATCATAAAAAATAAAAAGAATTACTTTTAAGATGAGACACCTCCCAAGCATATGCTATATAGAACTTATCATCATATGACTGACATCATATCAAACGATCCACTTGTCTCGAAGAGAGCCGAATTTCATAATGTATAATTTGAAGAGACATGTTCTCTCCTATAAGCTGAGAAAGTATCGTCACAACATTCCAACTTGTAGGTTGTAAGACTTGATCTAAACACATCATCGATTGAGACAAGCTAAACAAGTTGTATTAAAATATTTCCAGGCTACCACTCATCATGCCAAAAAGATCAATTTCCTTCGCCTACACTCCAATGCAAATTTTTCAAGCATGTCTGACAACTCCTTCATGATAGACTTCCAAAATAAATAACCTCGATTTTCATCCACATTACGGTAATACTTAAATATTTAGAATTGCAAACTATTAAAATTTATTAATATGAGCTATCGATATGATCCGGCCATCAAGATTGTGTCAATTAATCCATTTTTTGCTCATTTAAATAATAATATTTTATTAAAGGATCCAATACAATAAATTTTGATAATTTAAAATGTAACATGATAAAATTGATAGTATGACTCTTAAAACAACATTATCACTATAATTTTTCACCGAAAAGTGATTTTTTTTCTTTATTATTATTTTCACAGATAATTTTAAAAGCAGGGAGAAAAGGATGAAACTTATTAAGGCTGCGTTTGCATCCTCAATCTTCCTTAAAATTTTATCTCTCTCCTAATAAAATACTCCAATATAATCTCTCTCTCTCTCATAAAAAATATAAAAAATTACAAAAATTATAAAAAATTACCTCTCTCTTCACCTTTTCACTAAACCCAATACCAACACATATTCCCATACAAAAAATATTACAACACAAACACAACCTAAATGCGGTCGGACAGTTTGTTGTGACAAGTGAGTCAGTGACGGAAGTGCACTTTAATAATGCAATATGAGAAGGTTGACTGGAGAAAAACGGAGGCCAGTGAGCAATAGCTAACTTCGCGCCTCCTCCCTCTCGGGAGGGTTTCAGGGGATTGAATCTTCTTGCCCTTTTCTCGTAGATTTGGTCCTGTTTCTAGAAAAAAGACAGAAAAACGGAGACTTCTTGCTAGTGCTTTTTTTTAAAAAAAAAAAAAGTTTGTTCTTACTATCATAAACACCAAGTGGTCTGCATTAAATAAGGTGAATTTTAAAAAAAAAAGTTTGTTCTTGCTATCATAAACACCAAGTGGTCTGCATTAAATAAGGTGAAAAGGGTACAGGTTGAGCAATGCTTTCGTACAAGAAATTAAGAATTTGTCAAACCGCTGGACAATAAGCAACCTCGGATAATTAATTTCTTAGAAAAAAGAGACCAAACATAATTTTCGTTTTATCTTCAGGTGATTAATTTAGGTTCTTTATCTTGAAGCTTACAAAAACAGTAAGAATGGAAGACATTCCCCCACATTTTACTTTAGACATACCCTAAAAGGATCACTCAATTAGGAAGTTTTTCACAATAATGTCTCTCTAGGAAGATATTCACCATAATTTACTTTAAACATATCTTAGAAGGATCATCCAATAAAAAAATTATTCACAATTAGGTAGATTGATTTTACATATGTTTGATTTTTATTTGAGTTTGTGAAAAAGTGTAAGATAGATAATTTGATATTTTTTTTTGTGACAACGAGAAATTAACCCAACAGGCCCACCGGAGTGGAACCCACTAACAAGTTGGTAAACCTCAAGTCGGTACAATCCCTCAAGCCACATAGATCAAGTAAGTCCGATTTTACGGTGAAGGTGATCCCATATAATTGTTTGCACCTAAGGCTTTGATGGAAATTTTTTATGAAAAGAGAATTGGAGTTTATGAAAATGCATTTTCTTTTATGAAAAATGGTAGGCCTTTTGTTGGAAACTTTTAAGAATTTGTTTTTCTATTTAGCAACCAAAACATTCAAAATCTAATGTGTTCTACAAACTAAAAAGTAGAAAATTTTATTGTTGCTATACATAATATTAAAAATACCCTTTCAACATTCTTTCTACACGTCACACGTGTTTAGGAACTCTAATAAAATTTAGGAAAATTGGCAATTTAGTCACTAATTCTATAGCACGCTGACAATATAGTCACTAGGTTTACTTTTTTTAATATATAGTCACCGAGAATATATAGTTGTGACGATATAGTCCTTCAGTCAAACTGTCGTTGAATTTTTA
Organism: Myrica gale; assembly: GCA_963930655.1. Taxonomy (NCBI): domain Eukaryota; kingdom Viridiplantae; phylum Streptophyta; class Magnoliopsida; order Fagales; family Myricaceae; genus Myrica; species Myrica gale. The sequence goes on along the minus strand of OZ005603.1, from coordinate 10,492,467 downwards.
ACGGAATAAAATGCCACGTCATATTTTTTACACATCAATAGCCATGTCACCCGAAATAATCAAAACTCACTGTTTCAGTGGTGTATTCCTTTTTGCCCGAAGAACAAAACGGTAGATCGTATGCTCTCCTCTATGCTATTACGTCGAAACGCACAGCTTCATTAACCCTAACCTTCATTATCGATCCCATTAACCATCTTCCTCATTCTCTCTTCACGCACTGTTTTCCCCACTTTTCGAAAACCCTAGACGGAGAGCAGAAGTGGTCTACTTTCAACTTGAGCAACGTTCTTGCTTCAACAATGTCTGAGGGAAGGTTAGTTTTTGCAAAGGGCAAATACTGATGAGATTTGCTCCTTTCCATCTGTTAAGTCGTTGACATTGGGTTTCTCTTTTTCTACATTTTTCTTCTTTTGAAAATACTGAAGTTTCGTCTCTGCATTTTTCTTTTACTAGGTTGCTCTTCCATTTTCTGTCGGTTGTGTTGGAGAGATTGTCCGTATATGAATCAGGATGGGTAATAGCGTTTTGGTCTCTCACAAGTTTGAATAGTTTGGACGGAGACCCGTCACCTTTTTGATATATTAGGAGATGCCCAGATCCACCATATAAAGTATGTTTGTAGGCTTAACCTTTCCCAAGACCAATACAAAAGAGAGAGATGGTCAATCTCTCTTTTTGTCGTGATCCTCCCCTACTGAATAGGAAAAAGCTTTTTTTTCCCTCCAAAGAGAGTGAAAGAGATTATTGGAAGCTTTCCTTTTACATTTGTTTAATGGATACCTTTTGGAAGATTGGCATATTAGGAATAATGCATGTTATTTGAATAACTCATAGATGCTGATCGTGATTGGGTAAATGGTTTGCAATTTCAATTGAAATAGTACTCTTCAAGTTTAGTACTTGTTGTTGGTATAACAGTAGATTTCCATAATTCTTGGGAGGTATTAAGGTCTAAGGACTGAAGTAGGATGGAAATAGATGTAAAATTACAGAGATTTGGAATGACCATTTTGCTAAGAAAACCAAATGAGGAATATTTACTAACAGTTTCAATTTGCACATCTGATTGTGTTTTGTATCATATTCAATCATGTTTCATCTGGAATGCCATCGTCACTTAAAATTCGGCAGCAACCATATGAGACAAAGTTTTGCAGCTGTGGATTGAGAGCACAATTGATATCTTCCTGGACAAATTCCAATCCAGGGAGACATTTTTTTGGTTGTGCAAACTATGGCGTAAGTAAGTTATTTCACTTTAAGTTATAAATTTCCTTATCTATTTGAGTGCATGATCTGTGGGTGTCTCTGTTTGCAGACAAGTAAGCACTGTGGATATTTTTGTTGGTTTGATCCTTGTGTCTGCCCCCGTGGGATGGAGGTGGGACCATATTGGACGAAGAGAAATAAAGAGCTACAAAAGGAGAATGATGCATTGAAGCGAACTGTGAGAAGGCTGAAGTGTATTGTTGGAGCTTCGTTAGTGGCAGTCGCTGTTATGGGTGCATTCTTCATAAGGATCTTCTAGAAAACATGTTGAGGGTTAGTTAGTATGTTGATGGGGTAGTTTGTTTGTAATGGTTACTTTCTGACAGTGTAGTTGGCATGAACTTTTGTAAAGAGACAAGTTTATTTTGTGTTGGAAATGACCTTGTAATTGTAATGAATGGATTATGTGTAAATGAAGAGTACTTTTAATTTCTTTGCAATATGATTGTGTTGGCTTTGAGTCACAATCAATGTTTTGATGATAATAATATAAGTAATTGAGTTGTGGAGCAAAACGAATCCAAAATGAGCACGGAGAGATCAAACAACATCACCTTCAATGGAAGTGCTCTTAAAGGGAAGACTCAAGTCGCTAGGGTAATCTTTGTAACTCTAAGACTTCATCTTTAACAAGGATGTCAATCACACACATGCATAAGTCTTCAAAACTTGCATAAACCGTTTTAATGGTTGTTGTGAGATTAAAACTTTTTTTGTGCCTTCAAAATATCCCAAATATACTCTCAAACCTTTTTATATACTTATGAGAAGTTAGAGTTTAAAATTGGGTATTTTAAGTTGGTCAAAATCAAGTTTTTAGAACAACCGGATGATGCTTAAAATGAGGAGATCGACCGGATCAATGTAGCGGTCGACCGGACATACGACCGCTTGGGGTAGCGGTCGACCGGTAGATTTAGAAATGCTCTGACAAATCGACCGTTGTGTAACGGTAACATGTAGAGGTCGACCGGTTCATGTAGCGGTCGACCGGTAGCATTTAATAGAGAGTCGTTACGCTTCTGACAATATGACCGTTGAACAATGGTAAACTTGAAGCGGTCGACCGGCTCGTTTTAACAGTTCACTCTAACGGCTATAAACGACTATTTTTCTCATGAGGTCTATATAAAGCCTTTCCCATGCCTTTGAAACTCAACAAAATCGTCCACAATCATTTACCTTTGCTTAGAGTGATCAAAAATCTTCCAATCTTTATTCAAGCATCATACACACATATTCTTCATCTTTCACATCCTTGTTGTTGTGTGAAGTCTAAGAGCTAGTCATTTCTCATTGTAGTATCTACTCCATCAAGGGAGTTTTAGAGGAGAATTTTGTTCAAACATACACATTCCTAAGAGAGTGATTCTCTTGCATCCTTTCGGTGAGGGTTGTTCATCGAAAGAAGGAGTTTGGAGAGGTTTGTTCTCAAACTCGTTCTTGAGGCTTGAAGAGGGTTTTTCTCAAGCTCAAGTGTAAGGAAACCGTTCCCTTGGTTGAAGGGAGAATAGTGGAGAAACCTCAAGACTCGGTAAAGGAGCTTGAGGGGTGGACGTAGGCGGGCTTGTCGAACCACCTAAATATTGTGTTTGCTTCTCTTCCCTTATCTCTTTATTTGTGCTCTAGTTTATTGCTTTAAAGTTTTATTTTATAGCTAGCAAACACACTCTTTGGGGTAATTTTTGAAAAAGTTTTGAAACCCAATTCACCCCCCTCTTGGGTTGCCTTAATCCTAGGAATATCAATTGGTATCAGAGCTTGGTGCTCACTTTAGCAAGATTTAAAAATCTTGAGTTAGAATGACAACTTCAAGTAACAACTCTCATGTTGAGGGACTCTCAACTTCTAGACCCCCTTCCTTTAATGGAAGTGATTACACCTATTGGAAAGCAAGGATGAAGATCTATTTTCAATCCATTGATTATGATCTATGGCTTTGTGTTTTAAATGGACCACATTATCCTATGAAATCCGTAGATGAGAAAATTGTCCCTAAGTCCGCCAGTGAGTATAATGATGATGACAAAAAGAAAATTTCCATAAATGCTAAAGCCATGAACATTCTTTATTGTGCATTAGATAGAAATGAATTCAATAGAATATCTACTTGTGATAGCGCAAAGGAAATTTGGCATACTTTAGAAATCACACATGAAAGTACAAACCAAGTAAAAGAATCTAAGATAAGCATGCTAGTTCATAACTATGAATTGTTCAAAATGAAACCGGAGGAAAACATTAGCGACATGCTTACTAGATTTACAAATATCATAAATGGTTTGAATGCTCTTGGAAAAGTGTATACTAACTCCGATTTGGTGAGGAAAATTCTTAGGTCTCTACCAAAGACTTGGGAAGCCAAAGTCACGGCTATTCAAGAAGCAAAGGATCTCACCAAACTGCCTTTGGAAGAGCTTGTTGGATCTCTCATGACTCACGAAATCACCATGAAAGGTCATGAAGAAGAAAGTCCAAAAAGGAGGAGTATAGCCTTGAAATCATCCGTCGTTGAAGTTGAAGAAGATAATGATGAGAGTGGAGACGAGGATATTGCACTCATGACTAGGAACTTCAGAAACTTCCTCAAGAGAAAGCAAGCAAGGAAGAACTTCAAAGATTTCAAGAAAGAAGAGCCAAAAAGGGAATACTCAAAGGTAGACAACAAGAAGGACCACATCACTTGCTACAAGTGCAAGAAACCCGGTCACATCAAGGCGGATTGTCCCCTACTCAAATACAAAAAAAGGGCTATGAAAGCAACTTGGGAAGATAGCGATTCAAGCTCCTCCTCCAAAAAAGATGAGGGAGAAATCGCAAACATGTGCTTCATGGCATTGGAAGATGATGAGGTATATCTCTCAGATCTAGAAGATTCAAAACCTTCATATGATGAATTAGAAAATGCTTTTGATGAGTTATACACTACATTTGAAAAGCTTAAACTCAAATACAATGTTTTGAAAAATAAGAATTCACTAGCTACAAGTGTCCTTGGTTCTTTAAAGGATGAACAAGGAACTTTGAAGCTAGAGAATGAAGAATTGAAACTAAAAGTTTCAACTTTGGAAATTGAGAACAAAGCTTTCAAAGATAAGGTTACTCGTCAAAACACCATTCTTGAAAAATTCACTCAAGGAAGCAAAGCTTTGGAAAACATTCTTAATAGCCAAAGATGTGTCTTTGACAAAAGCGGATTAGGCTACAAGCCTTATAAAAATGAAAAGTATTTCAAAAACTTCTTTGTCAAAGCTAAATCTTCAAATGAATCTTTTCACATTTGCAACTTTTGCAACAAGAATGGACATCTAATATTTGATTGTCCTCTTAAGAAATTTGGGTGCAAAGCTCTTAGAAAGGTATGGGTTCCAAAGGGAAACATAGCTAACCCAAAAGGACCCAAAAAGGTTTGGGTACCAAAAGCTTTATCTTGAATTTGTTTTGTAGGATTCAAGAAAGAAGAAATGCAATAGTTGGTTCTTGGATAGTGGATGTTCAAGACACATGACTGGTGACCCATCAAGGTTCTCAAGTCTATCAACCATCAAAGGTGGAAATGTAACATTCGGCGACAACTCCAAAGGAAAAATAATTGGTATATGCAATATTGGTGGTAATACTCTTCCTCTTATTGAAAATGTGCTATTAGTTGATAAATTGAAGCATAATTTGCTTAGTATTAGTCAACTCTGTGATAAAGGTTATAGAGTTGTGTTTGAATCTTCTCGATGCCTTATTGAAAATGTCATTGATGACAAATTATTGTTCATTGGCCATAGGAATTCAAATGTGTATAAGATTGACATTGATCAAAATACTTGTGTGGAAAATTGTCTTGTGGTCAATGTAAATGATAGTTGGCTATGGCATAGAAGATTAGGTCATGCTAGTATGCATCAAATTTTGAAAATTTCCAAGCATGACATTGTGAATGGTCTACCCAAGTTAAATTTTGAAAAAGACCAAGTTTGTGAAGCTTGTCAAATGGGAAAACAAGTGAAAACCTCTTTTAAATCCAAAAACTTCATTTCAACTAGTAGACATCTACAATTACTTCACTTGGATTTATTTGGTCCATCAAGAACTCAAAGTCTTGGTGGAAAGACCTATGCTTTTGTAATTGTGGATGACTACTCTAGGTTCACTTGGATTTTATTTTTAGCTTCAAAAGATGAGGTCATTCATGAATTCATCAAATTTTCAAAAAGGGTGCAAAACGCAAAAGGATACACCATTGTGGCCATTAGAAGTGATCATGGTGGTGAATTTGTCAATGAGAAGTTCGAATCATTTTGTAGCATAAACGGTTATGAGCATAATTTTTCAACACCTAGAACTCCTCAACAAAATGGGGTTGTTGAGAGAAAGAATAGAATTATTCAAGAGATGGCAAGAACTATTTTGAATGAAAACAAACTACCGAAATATTTTTGGGCCGAGGTCGTAAATACATCTTGCTATGTTTTGAATAGGGTATCTATGAGACCCATTTTGAAGAAAACTCCTTACGAGCTTTGGAAAGATAGAAAACCCAACATCCATTATTTCAAAGTCTTTGGTTGCAAATGCTTCATTTTAAATACCAAGGACAACCTTGGAAAATTTGACTCTAAAACCGATGTTGGAATTTTCCTTGGATATTCTAATTCGAGCAAAGCTTATAGAGTTTATAACAAAAGGACTCTTTGTGTTGAAGAATCAATGCATATTACTTTTGATAAATCTAATAGTCCGTTTGAGAAAAATACAAGTGCAGATATTGAAGATATTGAGGGGGAGATAGAAGGACTTGAAATCAACATTAACCCCACTCAAGGTGAGGATGCTCAACCCCCAAGTGAAGAAAAGGTTCAACCATTGCAAGAAGAAGGTACTTCACAAGAACTCCCTAAGGAGTGGAGGTATGCTACTAGCCACCCTCAAGAGTTAATTATTGGTGATCCATCTCAAGGAACTAGAACTAGAGCTTCACTTAGAAATATTTGTAATCATCTTGCATTTGTGTCTCAAATTGAACCTAAGACTTTTCTTGAAGCCGAAAACGATGAAAGTTGGATTTTGGCAATGCAAGAAGAGTTAAACCAATTTGAGAGAAATCAAGTTTGGGAACTTGTCCCTAGACCCAAGGATCAAACCATTATTGGTACAAAATGGGTCTTTAGGAACAAGGTTGATGAGCACGGTACTATTATTAGAAACAAAGCTAGATTGGTTGCTAAAGGCTATAATCAAGAAGAAGGAATTGATTATGATGAAACATATGCACCTGTAGCACGTTTGGAATCCATTAGAATGCTTTTGGCCTTTGCTTGTTATAAAAATTTTATGCTTTATCAAATGGATGTGAAAAGTGTTTTCTTAAATGGTTTTATCTTGGAAGAAGTCTATGTAGAACAACCACAAGGTTTTCAAAACGAAGCCTATCCAAATCATGTTTTCAAATTGAAAAAGGCTTTGTATGGACTAAAACAAGCTCCTAGAGCTTGGTATGATAGACTTAAAACTTTCCTCGTTGAAAAAGGTTTTTCCATGGGTAAAGTTGACACAACACTTTTCACCAAGTCCAAAAACAATGATATCATAATTGTACAAATATATGTGGATGACATTATTTTCGGTGCTACTAATGACTCTCTTTGTCAAGAATTTTCTAAGTTTATGCATGAAGAGTTCGAGATGAGCATGATGGGTGAGCTCAACTTCTTCCTTGGACTTCAAATCAAGCAATCCAAAGAAGGAATCTTCATAAACCAAGCCAAGTATACAAAGGACTTACTCAAACGCTTTGGAATGGAGACCTTCAAAGCGGCCGAAACACCAATGAGCACATCGCTAAAGCTTGATGCGGATGAAAAAGGTAAAAAAGTGGACATCACCAAATATAGAGGTATGATTGGAGCTCTCCTCTATTTGACGGCTAGTAGGCCGGATATCATGTTCAGTGTGTGCTTATGTGCTAGATTCCAAGCTTGTCCTAAAGAATCACATCTTGTTGCTGTAAAACGTATTTTTCGATATCTTTCGGGAACTATCAACCTAGGACTTTGGTATCCTAGAGACACTCACATGAACCTAGTAAGTTATTCTGATGCTGACTTTGCCGGGTGCAAAGTCGATAGAAAAAGTACTAGTGGCACTTGCCATTTCCTAGGTTCATCTTTAGTTTCTTGGAGTAGCAAGAAACAAAACTCGGTTGCATTATCAACAACCGAAGCGGAATACATAGCGGCCGATAGTTGTTGTGCTCAAGTGTTGTGGATGAAACAAACACTCAAAGATTTTGGACTAGAATTTGATAGTATACCCATCAAATGTGATAACACTAGTGCTATCAACTTATCCAAGAATCATATCCAACACTCAAGGAAAAAACACATTGAAGTGAGACATCATTTTCTAAGAGATCATATCCATAAAGGTGACATCTCACTTGAGTTCATTAGTACTGAGCATCAACTAGCTGATATTTTCACAAAACCATTGAGTAATGATAAATTTCGTGATCTTAGACGAGACATTGGGTTTTTAGATGCAAATGCTCTTTGAAATGCTATCTCTTTGATTTCCATGATTTTTCTTTTATTTGGTGTTTTTAAACATGTTTAAAACACCTTTATGACTTATTACATGTTTGACATTCATCAAATGCATCATTTCATTTCATTTATGGACTTTAAAACCTCATTTCTCGAGAATGTAATCTGTAGCGGTCGACCAAGTACAACCGCTATGCCAAGCGGTCGATCCTCCTGTGAAACCGCTACATGTAGCGGTCGAAGGTCTTGAACCGCTATACCAAGCGGTCGACCGCCTCGTCGAGCCTATATATACTAGTCACATTTTGGTCGACCGGCTCTCATTTCTCCCGAACATCTCCGACTCTCTCGCCCTAAACTCTCTCAAATCCTTCCCAAAACACCATAACTTGCCCTAAAATTGTTCCCTATCATCTCAGAACCTCATTTTCGACCTAAGCCCTAAGTTTTTGAGTTGATTCACATCAAAATCCATCAAGAACGAGAATTTTAGGGATTTCGGCCTCTTTGAAACCCTAACCCCAATTTTTCGACTTCCAGCCTCTTTTCTCTCAAATTTTCGAGTTCAATCATCATGCCAAGGACGAAGCAACCTGCCCTACACGTCTCAGAGCGCCCGGGATCATCTCGGTCATCAGCAGCTCCTTCGGGTGAGCCCGATTACTATTTCCTTAATGATGAATGTGCTTCAAAGTTCTATAGTGACTTCTCAAATAGAAAAGTCATGACTGGTAGGAAAGTGGATATAGCATCACTTTCGGACTTTGAGATTGAGCGTCCCTTTATGAAGCAGGGATGGCTAAACTTGTTGGATATGGGTAACGAAGTGTTTCCCAAATATGTTAGAATGTTTTTCGCTAACTTGTCTACTGGTTGGGAAGCGGGTGGCGTGTTTACCGTTAAGAGTAAGGTTGGGGGACGGGATGTAGTTTTAAATGAAGTCATTATCGGTGAGATTTTTGGTATCCCACATGTTGGGATCCGGGCCTACGAGTTTAAGACATGGCCCGTGTGTAAGGGCTTTGATTATGGAGCAGCCCTAAGTTTACTCCTAGGAGCTGATGTGGCAGAGGATGCCCCTAGAAAAATTCATGCCAACCAGTTACCTGTTCGTTTGAGACTGCTGCATTTAATCTGCACTCATAACTTGATGCCTCGGGGTGGACACCGAGAGGAGGTGACTTATATGGATGTTTTTGTACTCGAGCGTCTTTTGAAGGAGAAAAAGTTCAACCTTCCTTACATTATGCTCAAACATATGGAAGCAGCCTGTGCACCTAAGAAGAATCTACCCTATGGCTTGCTGTTTACCCAGATTTTTCGCCATTTTGGTGTAGCACTCAGTTCTCGCGAGCAAGACACTTTGACAAAGAGTGAGTTATTTGATACTCACACTTTAACCCGGATGGGCTATCGACGGACTTCCCGGCACACTTGGGTGCCTAAGCATCAGGCGAGTGATGAGGATGAGCCTGAGGAGGCTGATGAGGAGTTTGAGGATGTGGATGAGCCTGCGGAGGCTGATGAGGATTTGAAGGCTGAGGATGAGCTTGCTGGTGAGGAGGTAGATGCTGAGGCGATGGAGTTTGACATAGATGCCGATTTGGCTGATGATCCTCCCTTTATTCCTTCTCCTACCAGTGCTCCCGACCATACGTTTTCCCTTGAGTCTCAATTCACCGCTTTTGAGCACAGGATGGATTCCCGGTTCACCGCTTTTGAGCACCGGATGGATTCCCGGTTCACCACTTTTGAGCAGAGGATGGATGATAGGCATGAGGCACAACAAAAGTTTCTCCATGACAGTGTCACTTCCATGCAGGAGGAGCAGAGACGGTTCTTTGAGGACATGAGGACTTTCATGGCCCGTTTTCCTCCACCATCATGATTTTCATCGCATATGCATTTCATTTTATTACTGCTTATGTATTTCCTTCGCTTATGTCTTTCTTTTTTATGATGACAAAGGGGGAGAAGAAATATGTGATATCTGTTTTTGTATCTTTGTACCCATTTGAGACTTTGATGTACTGTTTTACTTTGATATGAAAGCCTTTCTATTATTCATTCATATTCTATACTAACTTGTGTCATTGAAGCATTAAAATGTCCAAAAACCTCACATCAAAGTACAAAAGATAGGGGGAGACAAGATCAACAAGAGAACGATCAATTAATTTATTGTCATCATCAAAAAGGGGGAGATTGTTGGCTTTGAGTCACAATCAATGTTTTGATGATAACAATATAAGTAATTGAGTTGTGGAGCAAAACGAATCCAAAATGAGCACGGAGAGATCAAACAACATCACCTTCAATGGAAGTGCTCTTAAAGGGAAGACTCAAGTCGCTAGGGTAATCTTTGTAACTCTAAGACTTCATCTTTAACAAGGATGTCAATCACACACATGCATAAGTCTTCAAAACTTGCATAAACCGTTTTAATGGTTGTTGTGAGATTAAAACTTTTTTTGTGCCTTCAAAATATCCCAAATATACTCTCAAACCTTTTTATATACTTATGAGAAGTTAGAGTTTAAAATTGGGTATTTTAAGTTGGTCAAAATCAAGTTTTTAGAACAACCGGATGATGCTTAAAATGAGGAGGTCGACCGGCTCAATGTAGCGGTCGACCGGACATACGACCGCTTGGGGTAGCGGTCGACCGGTAGATTTAGAAATGCTCTGACAAATCGACCGTTGTGTAACGGTAACATGTAGAGGTCGACCGGTTCATGTAGCGGTCGACCGGTAGCATTTAATAGAGAGCCGTTACGCTTCTGACAATATGACCGTTGAACAACGGTAAACTTGAAGCGGTCGACCGGCTCGTTTTAACAGTTCACTCTAACGGCTATAAACGGCTATTTTTCTCATGAGGTCTATATAAAGCCTTTCCCATGCCTTTGAAACTCAACAAAATCGTCCACAATCATTTACCTTTGCTTAGAGTGATCAAAAATCTTCCAATCTTTATTCAAGCATCATACACACATATTCTTCATCTTTCACATCCTTGTTGTTGTGTGAAGTCTAAGAGCTAGTCATTTCTCATTGTAATATCTACTCCATCAAGGGAGTTTTAGATGAGAATTTTGTTCAAACATACACATTCCTAAGAGAGTGATTCTCTTGCATCCTTTCGGTGAGGGTTGTTCATCGAAAGAAGGAGTTTGGAGAGGTTTGTTCTCAAACTCGTTCTTGAGGCTTGAAGAGGGTTTTTCTCAAGCTCAAGTGTAAGGAAACCGTTCCCTTGGTTGAAGGGAGAATAGTGGAGAAACCTCAAGACTCGGTAAAGGAGCTTGAGGGGTGGACGTAGGCGGGCTTGCCGAACCACCTAAATATTGTGTTTGCTTCTCTTCCCTTATCTCTTTATTTGTGCTCTAGTTTATTGCTTTAAAGTTTTATTTTATAGCTAGCAAACACATTCTTTGGGGTAATTTTTGAAAAAGTTTTGAAACCCAATTCACCCCCCTCTTGGGTTGCCTTAATCCTAGGAATATCAGATTGTGTATTGCTTTAAGAGTACTTGAGTTGGTTGTTGAGGGGGAGTAGCTTCTGAATTACTCATGCAGAGGACATGTCCTCCAAATATGCCATATTCCATCAGTACACGACCACCAAAAATAGAAATCTTACATGTTCATAGACCATCAGTTGCTAAAGTACCTTTAAATCACATCAGTATAATTACAGCTTCCAAAAAACATACATTAACATGCTAAACTGGTATGATTGGAGTTATATAATTACAGATACATATTTATATGCCACCAAATCAGTTCATGTCATTGCAGGTCTACCAACATCACTCCTATCTCCTACTGTAACCTGTCCCCCATCCACAGCCGTTATATGCCCTCCATCTACCGAATCAACATTGTCTCCTCGTCCCCTACCTCTCCCTCGTCCTCTTCCCACAACTCTTCCCCTTGCTCTGCCACGGGTCTGTACATACAAAATACAATAAATTATGACACATTTATCAAATTAAATAGAGGGTGCCAATTCATACAAGTTCTGAAGATTACATACCGCAGGGACATTTGAAGGTGCAGATGTTGCTTCCCCACTCGACGTGGTCTTCCTTATTTTTTTAGGCCACTTTTTTTTTGTTTGGATTTTCAGGTTGAGGGCAGGAACGAGCATTGTGACCTTCAGTGAAGCAATTTCCACATGTAACCACGTATCCTCGTCTACTAACTTTGTATGGGATGTCCGGCTCATCAGGCTCTCTCCTCCTGGCTTTCCTGGGCCTTCTAGGTTGGACACGTACTAAAGGGGGCAATATTATGTCATTATCCCCCTCAGGCCATTCATCTGGCTTGGGCATAGCATGAACACCGTTCTCATACGTCTTCAGGTACGTCGATAGCTTGTACCACTCAGCTACATATTCCTCTGGTTTCTGCTTGTTTCGATATATCGCTGCACAAGCGTGGATACAAGGGATTCCACACAGCTGCCACTTACCACACGAGCATGTGCGGTCATTCAGATCAACCACCCTTCTGGGTGCATCTAGCTGGTCGACCTCAAACTCTAGTCCATTCTGCCATTGACAAACACAAATCCTAGAGTCAGCTTTGATCTTCTCTAACTTCTTAAAAATCTTTGGACAGATGGCATTGGGTGCTTGCTGGAGGGCAGTCACGGCTCCAATCTTCTTCTTATGGAACCGTATTTGCAACTGACGGCGAATTGTCTCCAGCATTGAAATAATTGGCTTGTCACGGGCATCTTTAATCCACGCGTTGAATGATTCTGCGAGGTTGTTCAAGAGCATATCACTCTTGCAATGCACGCTGAACGCATGTCGGCTCCAAAGTTTTTTATCAAGATCCAAGAGTGTCTTATGTGCACCAGAGTATTTCACCTCGATCCGGAGCATGGAGGCTTTAAAGACATTTATGTTTGTGGCAGTTGCAGTCGCCCATAATGCATCCTTGAACTGTTTACCTTTGAATCCATCACCCTTCAAATTGGCATGAAGATGTCTCAAGCAGCATCTGTGCTCCACATCTGGGAGCTCATGCTCAAATGTCAGCCTCAACCCCTGCAATTGCAGAAAATAACACAAGTTAAGTATTATTTCATACGTTAACTAATAAAGTAAATAATGGAAATGATTAAACCTTTTGTCTATCACTCATATAACATCAAAATTACTAGGCCAATCTCTTATTAAATGTTCATCTTCGTGGCTGGACTGAAAGGCAGATCAATTTTCAGCAGATCTAACTAATTGCACAACATATTGATAAAGAAGGCGGCACAAGTGCCGTTAAACTAAAAACATAAAGCGTTTATATTCAATGAACCCTAACAGTTAAACTATTTGAATTAAAACCTAATGACCGAGCAAATAAACCTAAGGACCTAACCCTCATCAACTACCAACCAGTCAATGAAAACCCAAGGACCTAATTAGAAAGTAAGAAAAAGAAAAAGAAAGCAACATTTCCACTCTCAAGCATATGTAGACAATTCCCATATCATGAGAAGGTGGTCCTACACTCAATATGTAGACAAAAGACACCGAAAGGATAGAGAAAGTGGTCCTACCTTTCGACATTATCGGGAACAGATTTTGTCCTCCAGCCACCGACCTGCAAGAAGGTTAAATAAAGAAATGTGTCAGCCACCAAATAAATAGGTTTTCAATACAAAAAGACAGCATACAAACGCAAAGAAAGGCAATGGGTAAGCTTCGAATGGGTGAGACAAATGCAAATTAAGAAATGAATTACCTCAAGAACGTGTGCTTTGAAAATCCAACCCCAGTGCACCCCGAAATAGAAACGCCCACTAATAGTTGCTGGGGTTTTGATTGAAATCACCGAATCTTATTTCACACTTTGAAGACTTCGAATATTCTAGGGCAGACAGTAACACTCAACAATTTTAGAAAGGTTAGGGGGATAGATAACGAGAACACTTAGAAGATTTCGAACATTCTCAATCACCAAATACATTCTTTATTCGCTTGGAAAAAAATAAAGAATACGCCCTTTATTCACCTTTCCTCACATACTGTGTGTCGTTTAAGTGTTTATGAAAATCTTATGCTTGAGCGAAGCGGTGAGTTTTGGTTATTAAAGGTGACCTGGCTGCTGAATCATGTTAGTGGGCGTTGACGTGTAAAAAATATGACGTGACATTTTATTCCGTTAAAAATTCAACGGCAGTTTGACGGAAGGACTATATCGTCACAACTATATATTCTCGGTGACTATATATTAAAAAAAGTAAACCTAGTGACTATATTGTCAGCGTGCTATAAACCTAGTGACTAAATTGTCAATTTCCCTAAAATTTAATTATAAAAGCCTTATATAAATCACCATATCTACACTTTCTCACAAAGATACTAAAAACTCAATTTTCTATTAAAAAAACCTTTAAATATTTAACAAACTTCTCATAATTCATATAAAAAATTGAGAATTTTAAATCTTAAGTAGTCTCACAGTATATAATAAATGAAAACTAAAAAAATTTAAATTACCATTAAAAAACGGGTTAAAAACAACACGTTTCAATCTTAATCAATTACGATAAAACCACGATACATGTTCGTTTTAGTGAAATTTTGAGGATTCTAAGGGTATGTTTGTTTGTCCAAAAATTACAATCAAACAAATATATTTCAAAATTTTCAAATTTAACACATATATTTCAAATTTTTCACAAACTTCAATAAGTTCAACGTTCTAAAGATTATCGTGTTTTGAGAAATTTTAGGTGGTGTTTGAACTTTATTGACATGCGTGTAGAAGATGTTGACTTATATTTATGTGTAAAAATAATAAGAATAAATTATATTTAAATGCGTATTTTATGACGTTAAAATTGTAATATTAAAAAATAGAATACATATTTAAAAAAAAACGTAGAAAACGATCGTCTCGTGGTCTGCCGAGAACAACCAGTAGGGAAAAACAAAAGCCGATAAAACCGAAAAGAAAAGAAGGTAAGGAAAGGCGGAGGGTGAAGTACAATCTTAGCTGTGGCCTCTCTGTCCACGCATCCTTCTTCTATTTCCAGTTTACGGACTTCCACTCAGTAGGGAGGAGGAGAAGAAAAACAGGCTTATTATAGTCTTTTTGTCTTGGGAAAAAACAAACTGGTATCATTTTTATTAGTAGTTACAATTTGCTTTTGATTCTTCGAAAACCAAAAGCAAAGTTGCTTTTTAGGTCAGGGTCTCCGGGGCGGGGAAATAACTCTTGAGCTTCTTATTTTCCCGCATAATTCGTTTCCGGTAATTTTCCTTCTTCGTTGCTCTTTTTTGTTTTTCTGTTTTCCATTCCTTTTTTGGTTACTAGAACCGTAAAGAGGAAATGCACAGGCTTCTAAGTTACGTAAGTATGAGTGGGTTTTGTTTTTCAAATGTTGAGATCTGAAAATGTTCGAGGGGACTACCTGAACCTGGCTTTTGTTGTTTCTGTCGTTTACTTTCTGCGTGGAATTTTCGTCGGAATTCTCCGGAACTTCTTCAACACTATCTCAAGATAGTGATTGTATCTAATCTAGCGATGAGAATAGAATTCCTTTAGATTTATCTCCTCTCTTGTATAGTTGTTGTACTCTGCTGCTACATGTGTATATACGAACACGGGCTCCTCACGTATTCCAACGAGGAAGTCGCATCTTTTCCACATCCATATTCTTTTAGTTTTCACTCTGCAGTCTTCTTCGGTAACAAGTCTTGAAATTTCTTCGAATTTCCAGCTGCGGTTCCTGCATTGGATCTGGCAATGCTTTGACCAGTCTTACCCTCTCTTTTTTTCAAGCTGTGCGTGCTATCAAGCTCTTCGTATTTTGTGTGGTTGCAATTTCCATTGCTCGGGGCAGGCATGCTTGCTACGCTGCTGCGATACTGAAGCTGAAGTCCGGTTTTGTTCCCGTTCATGGGAATCTCGGTCGCAGTTGTATTCTCTTGAGGGACGTTTAGAAACAAAATGATTGATCAATTCATCAATTTTGTCATTCGGCCTCCCAGGTACGAATTTGTCTCTGCTTTCCTTCTGTTGACTTGTGTTTCAGTTTTCACTTGTGCATTTTTTTTGGTGACTTTATATTGCGCTTAATACTGGTCCTTTTTTGTTTTTTTTTAAAAAAATTTTGTGGGATACTGGTCGTTGGAATTACCATTTAAGACGTACCTCCCTGTATTTGTCTGTCGAGCTTATACTTCAATGCTGGTCTTTGCCAACCCCTGGTGCTATTGTTTGAAGAATACCATCTTAGCTCCAAACTACTTTATGCTAAGAACTCTTTGTAGTCCCTTTTTAGCCCAAATCCGTGCTTGCTAGATACTTCTCATTCCATCTTTCTAAGAAAAAGTTAAAATCGTGTCTACTTCTTCATAACTCATTGAGGACGTCAAATGACCTTCTATTACTGTCTCTGCTGTTTTGTAAAATTACGGTTCTAACCATGTTTGATTATTACTCATTCAATCTTGTATTAATTGCTAACCATTGGTGCTATTGTGTACTGATGTTAGTTTCTTACAACCTCAATTGGACAAATCTCTTCCGAATAGCATAGTCAACTGTTTCAATTTGGTATCATATTATTTGTAATATTGCGGTCAGCCTCGTCTTGGTCCCTCTAGATAATGATTCTCTGTGTGCCTACAACGCTGGATATACAGGGTAGAGTACAGCCCAGGTCAGTATCTTTGGGAAAAGGACTTCACTCTTGCAGGAAGGACATACAAACGAGAAGACTTGGAGGCAAGTATGGACATCAGTTGCCAGAATGTTTCAGTCTATAATTTCCTTCACTGGTATGCAGTCTGCCCTTCTAATAATTAATTCTGACGCCTCTAGATTGTCTATTCCTCATTTTTGCAGCTTAAAAATCAAAGGGGTCATACATTGCTGTGTAGTCATTATCTACCTTCACCATTCCCCGAAGACACACCTCTTCCGTGTGTAATATACTGCCACGGAAATAGGTATGCTTATTATAGTCGTAAAAATGGATGCCGAATGTTAAAACGATAAGCCTTCTCTATTTAGTAGAAAAGGCTCTATTGGCATATTCTTATTAGCTTTGTCCATTCAGCATCTGGATGAAAGTTTATGATTAAGGAGTGCTTCACATTGTAAGAGGTCAAGAATTACTAATGTTGCTCATGGTCTATGATGCAGTGGATGTAGGGCAGATGCAAATGAGGCTGCTGCAATACTTCTTCCGTCATATATCACTGTTTTTACTCTTGATTTTTCGGGTTCAGGCTTGTCTGATGGTGACTATGTTAGCCTTGGTTGGCATGAGGTATACTGCCTTCTTTCCATTATTTAGGATTTACTTGAGTTCCTACCTAATGAAGCTTATAATTTTTTTTGTTTCATCTGTCAGAGAGATGACCTGAAGGTTGTAGTGACACATTTAAGAAGCAACAGACAAATATCGCGCATAGGTCTTTGGGGACGATCTATGGGTGCAGTCACTAGGTAATTTTCTTTTCCTGACTTATTACGGGTTAAGTTCTCGTAGGTCTTCAAGGATTCCTTCTTTTTCACTATTTCAAGTCTTCAAATTCTCTAGGTTTTCTCAGATTACTATCATGATGGAAATGGTGTAAATTCTTCTGGTATCTTGCGCTCTTGGGAAGAGCTATGAGATACTAAATACTGTAGTTACTTATAAGTTTTTCAGGAACTCCTGACACAATTAATTATCAACTTTTCTGTAACGTAATGCAGCCTTCTTTATGGAGCAAAAGACCCCTCTATTGCGGGAATGGTGTTGGATAGTGCCTTTTCAAACTTATATGATCTAATGATGGAATTTGTGGATGTGTACAAAGTTCGGCTTCCTAAATTCACTGTAAAGTCTCTCACTCTCTCTCTCTCTCTCTCTCTCCCTCTGTGTGTGCATGTGCGTGCCTGCATGCACATGTGAACATTTAACATATCATAGACATAGCTTGTAAACGCTATCATATCTGTAAGGAGTGACATACATCTAGCGAGGGTTGGGTGCACAAATTGTGTGTAAATTCAATTCTATTTTTTTGGGTATCTTTTTGCTTTTTTGCTCATTGTCTCTGGGAGCCTATTAACCTTAACACTAGTGAGCATGTCTACTGTAGCTACACCAAATTTGTTTTCTGATTTTTGAAGTTGATTTGGGATGTTTCTATATCTTGCTTTAACATCAAATTTATGTGTTCTCTCTCTCCAATCAGGTTAAGATGGCAGTGCAGTATATGCGGCGGGTAATAGAGAGAAAAGCAAAGTTTGATATTATGGATCTTAATTGCTTACAGGTGCTTCTATGTTTTTGACTTTGTTAAGTTGAAGTATGGTCGATAGCCTTATCATATAATAAGTTCGACCCGTTGTGAGTTTGCCCATATACTAATTTTGATTGTGAATTTGTGAACTCGGAGCTCTGAGTTTTAGTTTTGGCCCTTTGGAAGCTAATTTTGTCCAGTGATTAGATTTTTATTTTTCTCTAAAACTGGCAGGTTGCACCTAAAACGTACATTCCTGCTTTATTTGGACATGCTAGTGACGACATATTCATTCAACCCCACCATTCGGACCTCATCTTTAAGTCCTATGCGGTATAGTCTTATTCCAAAAATATGATCCTTTGGTGAAATGAGAAATTTCAATTCTGACATTGGTGCAACTTTTGACCATATCTTTGATTCCTGTGCAGGGGGATAAGAACATTATAAAATTTGATGGTGATCACAACTCCTCACGACCACAGTTTTACTATGATTCTGTTTCCATTTTCTTCTTCAATGTCCTTCGCCCTCCTCAAATTGCTACTAATAACTCGTGTAAGCTAGAGAAATATTATGATTTGGGGGATTTGAAGTCTGGTGCTCGCATAGATGAGGTGATTTCCATGTCTTGGTTTGGTCTTCTATTTCCGTTTCTTTTTACTTTTGGTCATGGCGTTAATTTCTTAATGCTATGAGTTTGTAAATTTTGATTCTTATCTTTCTTTTTGTCGTTCTTTATAACAAGAAGAATCATTTTTTTGGTTAGAGGTTGGAGCTTTATTCACACATTGCAGAGTATAGAAGGCCCTCATTGTTCAATATAAAAGTGACAAAACTGTTACATGTGATGAGTTAACGCGGAGATCAATTGAAAATGAAGAAGTGTAATTGGACTTCTCGATCATCTTTGATAATACCCTGTGTTTGCATTGTCTGCTGTACCATATAACGATTTCGTATTGTGATTATTATTATTTCCTATTGTGAAGAGTTCATGGTATCTTATGCATCTTTAGCATTTCTAGTTGGAGTCTAGCAAAACAAAAGAGAGCAACTATTTGGGGTCTCCATTACAGATATACTATTTATTTTTCCTCACTTTCCAACACGTACCTACTTCTGCAGTTTTGCTTGACCTGAACAACATTTACCAGTCCCCTCGGGCTCTCTTTTCATTGTTGAAGGAATATCCTTCACTATTTCACTAAAAAACGGGAATAAATGATCTTGTTTGAGTCTTAGTTGAAAAGACATGTCTCCTGCAAAGGGATCATTTGTTGAGAACTTGGACACTTAAAACAATGTTTGTGCTCGCATGTCACAATGAAGGTCAAGATCCTTACAAAAGGCTTTGCAAAGCTTGTCCCCACTGTGTCATCCTGATGATTGATACATTGGCAATTTGCCACGTGTATTTTTGGCCCTTTATTGGGATATATCTGCCATGGAGATTAATTTTGCCCTCTTTCCCTTTTAGGGCCTCTTATACGAGATAGTTACCAGTCTTCGTTCTGCTGGCACTGATGCTGGGAGTTCATCCTCTGCTCCTCCTAGCATTTCCACCTCTCATTCTGTGGGCGAACTCTTTGAAATTGCACCAGTGGCTACTGTTGTACGTATCTTCATTTATAATCTTTGTGACCTTTTTCCTTCCTCTTTTGTTGTCTTAGAATGTGTTGTTGATTATTTAAATATGGTATCATAATGCAGGATTCCATGCTTGATGAAAATAATTCACTTATTAGTCTTGAGACGTCACATCTACAGGTGATTTTCCTTTTCTTACCATCTGTGGGATTTGGGAGTTTGATCTATTTTTGTCCCAATAGACGAGCATGGTTTGGCATCTCTGAGTTGCTGGTTTGACTGTGCCGTGCTTTATAAAGATAATTCTTCAATTGAAATTAAACTGAGCTTTCTCCTGAGTTTAATTCAATATATATCATCTTATAAGGATACAGTGCTCCAGTGTGGCCTTTTCTTGTCCTAACAATATCTGGGACTTCAATGCATAACACATACCAGGAATCTGACTGTTGATTGTAGGTTTCTCCAGTTTCACTTTATGGTTACTCTAGAATTCGGCGGTTATGATTTTACAGGATAAGCCCGATGCCCAAAATGAAGAATGTTGTTCATATACAAGTTCAAATAGAGAAAGTTGGGGAAGATGCTCATCTATAGGAGGCAGTGATGAAGAATCTTCTGCAGACTGCGCAGCTGCTGACAACAGCCATCAGGTCTCTCTCTCTCTCTCTCTCTCTCTCTCTCATATCTGTATGTTGCCATGTTTTTGCCTAAATTTTGACATTTTGACAATGCTTATCATATTGACTTTCAAAGGTCTCTATCTTGGTGGCCATTGAGTTGGTTCCTGGAATGGACGATAACTTGTTCTGGATTATAGGTGTACAGATGCAGTGTGTGCTTGCATCTGGACCTTGTTAAGGTCTGGACCAGGAATAGTTGCAGTGATTTTCTGCATCATTCTTGGTGCTTGCTCAGACAGTGCACTTGCCACTAGTCTCTATATATTTGTGTTCAAAAGGATATCTCCGGCGTCTTGATAAAGTTGTTCTTTTCTGTTTTAGAGAACTCTTAACGCGTTGGCAACGCCTCTTCGTAGCATGGAGCAAAAATCATTTGACTCGAGAAAAGAGAAGAAGAAGAAAACTAGTAGAGTTCCAAAGAAGCCCAAGGAAAAAATGGATAAATTAGAGGCCCTTGGCAAACGCCTACGTCTTTGCTTTCTGAGGCCGTTAAACCATCGGAGATAGCACTCTTCATGATGCTTGTAGTGTAAAAATGGTGTTTGTAATTGTGAACCAACGTGGTACCCTTTTTCGTTTTGGTTGAAAAGCATTGAGGCATGAGTGCCCTGTGATTTCTGATTGCCATGTAATGCATGGGGTTTTGTGGAGATATGTTTTCTCGAACATTTCTTCTCTCTTGCACACGCACTCACGGGCACACAATTTATTTGACAGTCCTGGATCTTGGTTAAGAAAGGATTTCCTAGGCTGACGAGTCTTCACTGTCAAAGAAGATGGGTACTGGTAAATGGTCATCAATTTGGTTAATCCCTAATAATTCTAATATTGTTTACTGTTAACATTTTTTTTACCCTTTTAAATGTTCTTATTATAATTTAGGGATAAATGCAAAATCGGTCCCCGTGATATACGCGAAAATTGAATTAGTCTCTGTGATAACAAAAGCATAAAATTAGTCCTTATAATTTCACTTTCGTTTCTTGTTAATCCCTCTGCTATGGACTAATTTTATGTTTTTGTGAGATCATAGGGATTAATTTTATGCTTTTGTTATCATAGGGCTAATTCAATTTTCGTGTATATCACAGGTACTGATTTTGCATTTATCCTTATAATTTATGTGATAGTCTGGTTAGGGGAGACACCTTCAACTAGCAAGTCGATTTTCTAGAGTGTAAATCTCCAAGTCTTATATGAGTCCATTTATATGATTAATATGCAGGATGTCACGAACAAAGATTTGCCTTGCAACATTACAAATGGTATCACAGTCGGTTGTGGGCTCTTGTGCTACCTTGCCATTACGCCTATGAAACTACAAATGGTATTAGAGCCACTTGGGAGCTCTTGTTCTACCTTGTCATCACGCACTACAAATGGTATCAGAGCCGGTTGTGGACTCTTGTTTTACCTTGTCATCACGCACTACAAATGGTATCAGAGTCGGTTGTGGACTCTTGTGCTACCTTGCCATCACGCCTATGACACTACAAATGGTATCAGAGCCGGTTGTGGACTTTTGTGCTACCTTCCCATCACGCACTACAAATTGTATCAGAGCCGGTTGTAGGCTCTTGTGCTACTTTGTCATCACGTATACAGAGTGTTGACCATTGATCCGGTGGTACAAGCATAGCCCCAACCCGAAGAATTGAAGCTCCATAGTGCTTGACTAACGTGGGCCTTGATCTTAAAAAGGATGTGAGTATTTAATAGTCTCACATCAGTTAAAAAACATTTGAGATAATTTCTTATAAACTTGAAAGCACCTTCATCCGGCAAGCTGGTTTCTAGAGTATGAATTTCCGAGCCTTATGTGAATCTATTACAAAAAGTACTCAGCACAGGAGTCCAGATTTTTCATGCTCTTCCTTTGCTATTTTGTCGTCAGGTCATGGAGGTCGTAGTCGTCTATGTTGGTGGAATTGCTAGATTACAGGTTGGGCTTGGTGTGAAATACAACTCTCGACATTTCTAACCTCGATTACTTTTGTGCTTCTCGCAAGCTCCAACTGCAAAATTTTGAACTATTTCGATAACTCTGAGCTTTCATTCACTAAATAATCACATCCAGAGGAAAAATCAGTTCGTCTGAAGAAGAGGGCAGTACAACGTCTTGTCATCGCTGCCATTCTTGGCTACTTCTTTGGCCTGTGAAGGGTCAGATATAATTAAGAAATCTGGTGTCTATTGTACAGATAGCACCTGATATGTGAACCAATTCCCAACACTTGTTTACAAGGATTCTCTGAATGTAATGGAACACCACGTCTTATATTGTAGATGGTTCAATGCTGAAACTTAACCATCCTAGAACATTTATGATAAAGAGTTCTTTGACCTAAAAGAGATATATCCTCTGAAGCAACTACAGATACAACACAAAAAGTTATAGCCTGCGTGGAATCACAGATCACTGCCTGCAACCTTTTCCCTGAGATCTTCGCTCCCGACTGGTATACCTTAAGGTTCAAACTGCTCCCTAGACAGAAAGACAGAATGTGGTTGCTGGTACGAGGAGCTTAAGCTTGACTCAAGTATCTGATGCGGAAGCACCATCTCTGGCTTGGCATGTGCTCCACTCATCTGGACTCTTGGCTTCTTAATCGACCTTTCACCGTTGGGACTCTCAGTTGGGGAGCTCACATTGCAACCGGAATCTGGCGTCAATGGTTCATGACGAGATGAGAAGGATTCATCAAGGGAAAGGCTGGCTGGGGCACGTTCCTTGGCAGCTTTGTCTTGTAGGGGGGGGCCTCGGAGGTTGGGGCAGGGGTTGCTGGGTCAGTCTTGTTGTCAGAATCCGGACAATTGTCACCTGATAGTGGACCAGGGACCCCAGAACCAGATGTTTCGGAAAGAACTCCACTAAGTCGTTGTTGTTCCTCAATTATCTTCTTCAAGTACTTGCCCTGGGCTTCTATTCGTAACTGCAGCTGCCTCTGAACCTGTTGTACTTAAAACAGATATAAATTACATGCTTGGTGAGAGCTCAGCAACTTTAAACCCAGCAATGCCAGGTTACATTAGAGCACCAAAATTAGAAAATCAAAAAGGCAAAATGCAATGCTTTCATGTACTCCCACCCGAATCTAAATGCAGTAGGGTCACCTCTCACTCTCTCTTTACCCAATGAAATCAGATTAACTGGATGATAAGGAAATCATAATGAAATGAAATCCAGATAATTATGTACAACTTAATAGGAGACGAATGGCAAGAAGGAAGCATGCCTCTAATTGCTCATGCAGTCGCTTCTGCACCTCCATCTGCAGCTTGAGGGCTTCAGTAATTTGCATCCCACTGCAAAAAGGAAGAGGACATCTTTCTGAGACCAAGCAGCGCAATAAAAAGCCATTTGGACATAGTCGAATATTCTATAATAGGGTCATAATTTCGCAATTTTCCTATCTCAGATGTTCGAACACTTTTGGGAGGAAAGCACTGAACCCGAAAATTAAAGAATTTATTCAAGATCGATATGTAACTCTGCACCCATAATCTGGGAGCCATCACATGATAGGCACCTACTACATGTTTGCTCATATATTACGGCATGACCAATTCGTCTAC
Source organism: Myrica gale (assembly GCA_963930655.1). Lineage (NCBI taxonomy): Eukaryota > Viridiplantae > Streptophyta > Magnoliopsida > Fagales > Myricaceae > Myrica > Myrica gale. The sequence goes on along the minus strand of OZ005603.1, from coordinate 10,468,555 downwards.
TTATAATTGCACAGAAGCATGGTAAAATTGGCAGCTGTACTTACGATGAGCCATCCATATTCGAAAGCATATCCCCAGTTTCTTTCTTATCAGCTTTTTTCCCTTGCATCAAAATGTAACAAAAAATAAGTAAAAAAAAATACTATAAGGGAGATATGACCATGCATCTTTTGTTTGTTCATCAACAGAAAGAACCTGCCCTATACACTGGTCCACAGGCCCATATTTCCATGGTTTAGGTGATATATGAATATTGAACAACAGAAATGAGTTAACCTACCATCAGGTGAGGACTCGGGGACGTATTTTGCAAGCCGGTATTTCTGGATACATCAGAAAAAGAGTCAACAGATATAACAAATGTGAACTACAGACTTTAAGAGATGAATTCCTTATGCCTATCCCCCAATACCCAAAGTTAACAAGACGCGTACAAGAGGAATAGAAGAAGGAAGTTTTGAAAAAGGACAGAATAAGCTTTACATACCTGTAAATGGCTTTTGACATGGTATATTGTTAGACCTTGAACCCCTATTACTCTGAGGACGCCTTTGGGAGTAGCCCCTGGAGAAGGAATGCCCAACATAAAAAAACCAAAAAAAAAAAAGGGTAAATGAAACCTATTAGGCTATTACAACATTTCCATAGTAAACAATATTCATTTAGATGGGTATTGAAGAGTTTCTAAAAAAATGTAAGGAGCATTTGATTGAGAATTAGATGCTATTCACATATTCTACTTCTCAATTGAATTGCATTTATATGGATAACCTTGCACCATTACCCAGCAATGAGTTATTGACAACCATTTCCCTCACAATCCCTTTGTAAACAAAGGATTACATATTGCAATCCTGGTTCAGTGAGTGAGAGATAATGTAATACAGCTCTACCATAACACCAAAATTGTTTCTCCTATCCTTTCACTTTTCACTTGCAACAAAAGCTTGATATTTCCAGTTAGTTATAGCATCTTGAGTTCAGAACTGAAACATAACTTTTACAAATGGTTATGAAAATACTACATTAGCAGTAGTAGATCCTGTGAATATAAACAATAGCTGGGTTGATTTTCTAGATAGATCTACATCTTTCCAAATAAAGAATGCATCTCAGAATTCGGAGAAACATTAAAAAAAACCACCAAAAAAAGTTTGAGGTGACTCACGGTCTGGCCCACCAAGCTGTGCCACGGCATCAACAAAACGTTCATGAAGCTCATGTGTCCAACGCAAGCGTTGCTTTGAGGCAAGACTGGGGTTGTTGACATTGTTCCCTCCATTGATTGGGTCCATAGTGCTGGTAAGACAATCTAAATGCTGACCATGAACTAACAATGAGTTTTTTGGAACTAAGCTTGAATTATGAACACTCTTTGGCTGATACATCTGTCATTTATCTAAAAACAAAAAAGCAGGAAGCTGTCAAGAGCATCTAGAGAAAGGAAATTTCAAGATGTGTCCTAGCAGACTACAACATGAAGCTGGAAATTAACGCTCAATAGAATGCAAATTCCTGCCAAAGAGAAAGAGGAAATTTTCATAGCCAACATGTAATTCTAGAGCTCAAAAGATGCATTTGGTTCTTCAACAGCAGTATAGGATCTCCCTGAACAGGCCATCCGTCCAAAGTCGTAACCTCAGTGAACGGGCATCATCTTTGTCATACCAGCTCCACTCAACCAAGAATACTACACTCTTCACTGAAGACCATCAATTCATAACCAAGTCAACAGAGGCTGATCTCCTAACTACTTCACCAACAACCTACATGTCCCAAATCTTGTCTTCTTTTCCCAGAATTAGAAAAAAAAAATCCAGATACTAAACTCAAGTCAGGTGAACAACTATTACTATGCCATTCAGCTCTATCTAGCTCCAATTTTTCCTTACAGATTTTAGAGAAACGCAGAATCCAAAAGTCCATAAAACAGATGCAATGGTTGGCCCCACAGGAACCGATTCCTTATCTCACATAGATCCTTGGAAATCATTAATCTTTTTATCACCTCCATCCATTCCATTCTACGCCATCCATTACTCTATTTTGGTGTTTTCAACTTGTTCGCACACCTTAAAATAGCTATAGAAATCTACTGAGTTGGACAGGACTAATCCATCTTAATAAAATTCCCTCGTTGCGCCCCTTTAATGTTAGTACCACTTCACGACTTTGCCATAACTGATGAGAATAAGGTCTAGGCCAATCCAACGTGACGACAACTTCAAAGGTCTAGAATTGATTAGAGAGTTTATGTCAAATTAGTAGCCACTTAGCTGTCATCACCATAGATCACAAAGAAAGCTTGTTATTTGTCTAAGAAAGAAATGGAAAATAAGGATTATTGTAATGGTGGTCAATTTGTGCAAATAATTTCACTTGATTATGACAAGTTGTAGATCAACCAATCGTGTGACAATAACATACCGAACAAGAGATGAAAAAAAATGTGTGATCAGGCGGATTTGAAAACACTAATTTCTAGCAAGAACGAAAGACTGAAAAAGAAAAGCATATTTGAAAAACAAGTTGCATCTATCAAGTCCCTAAGCATCTTAAATATATATACCAATATGGAAGCACTATATACTTTGAAAAGTAAACGTTCTCCTATTAGAGGAGTTCCCATTAAGCTATGAACCTAATTCATAAAAAAGGTCTGATATTTGACTGATTGCTTCCAAACACCAAGTTAAGGGATTTGCCAAAAATATTAATGGACTGGGATCATCTTGACTACAATGAGCAAGAACGGCTCAATTGACCAAAGCATGGAACATAGCAGGCCAAATATGACACATACGGAGAGATTCACGGTAATCAAACATTGAACAAGATCCTGTTCATGCAAGAGATGACAACACTAAAGAAGAGCACAGAGCCTGTTTGAACTCTCCACTATTACTACTAACACACTTTTCATGGTTGGGTGACGTTGACATTTGCATTTTTTGCAGAACTCCAAGAATTTAACCATTTTAGGAAACAGCTATAACAATAGTGAGATTATTGCAACAAGCTATTAAAAATATACAACTTGGGTAGAAAAATAATTAACTGAAAACTCTGACCAAAAGAAGGAAATGAAAAGAAAGGCCAGCACTATATGATAATTGATGATTGGGTATCACCATATACTGGTGTAGACGAGCATCCATGTTTGCTCCAGAATGAGAATAACGGCTGGGTAAGCAACTGAAATCAAAACTAGATGCCACATAAGCTACCACATCATGGCGTATCTGAGAATGAGAACTAGGAAACAGAGTTTGACACAATACATCTCCTAAAAAACACCCACTAAATGACCCATGTATCCACAAAACCATAAAGCTAAGGAGCACCGATTCCTCAAAAACCTTAATCTTTTCTTCAATACGTCAAGTTCTTGAAGAGACGCATTTAACCAAGAACTTGCGAAGGTATATAATTTGGGTTCACCCAGAGAGGGCAACAAATCATCATTGCAAAGAGCTGGGAAGTAATTCTTAGAAATGATAATAAGGATATCTAATACCAATTTTCAGAAATGTCATCCTTAATGTTAAAAGTATTTATAGTCAAAGAAATGTCATCCTTAATGATAGCGTTTTTCGGAATCAGACGATACAATACTAAAAGATTATTCTTATATTCAACTATGGATCAACGTAAAGCCCTCTTTGACCAAGGTATCCACATTAAATATTTACTTTCTAAAAATGTTATTTTTAGTGAGATCATAGAGGACATCCATTATTATAGCATCAGTATTCCCTGTATGCCTCCATCCTAGGAAATTAATAGCTTGCCTCATTTAGTGCACATGATTTCGAATTTCTCTGCAAACAACTTTCTACTTCAACAGTCATTAGTGAATTTCTATCAGAAATTCAGGAGTCCACCGTCTTGGCATAAACTTGCTAGACATTTGTCCTGAAAAACCGTTAACAGCATCTCCATTTTAGACAAAAACGCCTTAAAAAAGCTAAAAGAATGAACTTGATCACATGAATAGCTTACCAAATTTGGGGTAGGCATTATTCGCTTCCAATGTATAGAAAGTAAATATAATGCCAAAGAGATCTGTGACACTTGGTATACTGCTATAAGGCAAACGTCATTAACAAACAAGTAACGACAAAAGGAAAGTTTGGTAACACTGCCTAAAATATAGGAAAACCGAATTACGTCATAGCTTCCAATATATTTAGATTGCAATATCATGCATAAGAGATCTGAGACATTTGTTCTACCGTTATATTACGAACTTCATTAACTAACTTGTAGCGACGAAAAAGAGAGATGTGATAACACTGACCAATATATTGGGAAACGGAATTACTCCAGAGGCTCTCTTCCGTCGTATTTACGACATACAGACTGGTAATGATTGAAAACTCATGAAAAACAAGATCTTCCTGTAAGCACTCTTTGCTTGGCACCCAAACACATTCTGAGAATCTCAAGATATAAACATCACCATTCCTTTGTTTATCTGTCTCCCTTTGTTTCTTTCTTTTCTTTTCTTTTCTTCCTTTTCTCTGTATTTTAAGGAATAAGAATTTGGTGCATAACTAACGAAGATACGAACTAGAACTAGTTTGGCGCGGTTTTTTGCCCATAGGGAGATCATGGGTCAGCAAGTAATCCGCATAAACAAGCTAAATCTAACAAAAATTTGTAGGCAAAGGAATATAAGGAAACAAATGGCTTAGCCCCATATATGTGAAGCAGAGGAAAACAAAAAGCTCAAAATTTTCCAGGGAATATAGGAAAGAAGAGCAAAGCAGGGGGAAGAAACCATCATACAAAAAGCACAAAAATTTGACATTCAAAGGAAATTGTTGTTATAGAAACATCAAATTATACACAAACGGATTATATTCAGAAATTTTGGTACAAACATCTTCTCCAACACCAAAGAGTATGAATCCAGGATGATAATGAGGTGGATACCAAAGAGAGAAACAAGTCAAAAGCAAACGGAACAAGCAAATTTCAGCAGAAACAAATATACAGAGTATTTCAGGTGTACATGCCAAGGCCCACATACACAGAGGCAGACACTGTTGTGAGGAGAAGAGACGTACCCAGATCTACGCTCCTGCAACAGAAATCCAAGCCCCCTCCCTTCAATTTCAGCTCCCTCTTCCTCCCTGCCTCTGATTTTCAACTGAAAATGAAGCTTTGGGAGGAAATGATTATCTCCTGCAGCTATAAATGGAACAGAAAACTGAGTAACAACGATCAGGCTTGACCACCTATAGATGTCTCACTTTCTCTCTTCCCGTTGGGGGAGCTTTGTTCATATAACTTTCCTTATTAAACTGATATTTTCATATTGTTTTCGACAATTTTTTATTATTAAATATTTACAAAATTACCAATCATTTTTTTCTAAGCTATATAAATTGACGTGTTATTACCAGATTAGACATACCATATTTGTCCGTTCTGTCTATAATGCTTAATTTCTTGTCGTTACCATATAGCAAACCTACCACCGTTATGAATAATGCCTTTTCTAGTAATAACCGTTTATCGAGTTCTAGCACCAAATCTTTTTTTTTTTGGCTATTTAAGTGAAATATAAATATTGAGATTAAATAAAATGTATGAAATTTTCTAATACAATTTTACTAAATTTTTTTTAAAATTACTTATTTAAATGGCCTAAAACATTAATTATTTCATCCACAGGCCGCCAGACGCACCTGACATTTTCAGTTTTTAGCAAAATCTCTACTTGTCAAGCTGTCAATGTACAAATCTGTCAAATTACAAAAGAGGAAAAGCATTTAAAAAAAATCAGAAAAAGGAAAGTCGGACATAGGAAAAAAAAACAAAAAACAAAACAAAACTTGTGTGCAGTACCGGACTAACGGTGATGTAGGGCGTTTGTTTCTCAAAATTTTCACCCTTCAAAATTTTCAAACAATCATAAAATAATATTATACTATTCAATTAAATTTTCTCTCTCCTCACTTTTTTATAAAATATTATAATTTTTCACAAACTATAATACCCAAAATTTCCAAAACTCCAGTATTTCCACGAACAAAACCTACGTAATCCGGTTGTGGATAGTACAAAGGCTACAATCTTAAATTTGGACCGTAGTGATATTTAACGTTTCTTAACGACCGGCTTTGACGGAATCTACGTAGTAATATTCCGTCATTTGTCCTAAACTTTAATTACAAATTATTCCGGCAACCTCGTCGTTTTCCATTGCCACGTTTTAAAGCATGACACTTCTGTGGACTTTGTTTTTCTCGTTTGTTACGAATGGGGATGGATGGATGTAGACCTTCCCTCGTCTCCCTTGGGTAGAAAATCCAAGTCCATCATGTTGGGTCAAGCTGGTCAGCCACAGTGTATATCGTGGAGCACCTTTCCTCATTGGCCTGCGAAATCTTATTTCGAAGTTTTGAATCAGAGAGTAAACCCCCAGCCTGACAACTGGTATTGGCTAGTCAACTAGTTGAGCCTGCCAACCACCGTTTACCATCTTTCCCCGGCTATTAGAAAGTCCAAGAGTGGCATTTGGCCTACATTTTAGATATAATAGCAGTTACAAAGTCTTGCATAAAAGGTTCTGCTTTGATATTGGAAGCCGGGCGGCCCTCCCCCCTCAGCCCCCACAGACATCTGACATCTCACTTTCACCTACTCCACAACCAACATATCTATCCAACACCCACCTTTTTGGTCTATCTGGTTCAGGATTTTGCTGGAACAACCACTAGAAAGGATGTCTACGAGTAATTAAATAACTATCATATATGTTCATAAACTGACTTACAATATATATATATATGTTCATAAACTGGGAAAGACGCATTCTCCCTACACTTGAACAATGTTGTTCAAATACCTTGGCAGAGCCACAAAACTCACATTGTCCAACAAAAAACTTGTATGATACTGACTAAGCCTGTCTAGAAGCAATCCAAGATCTTAATCCAGGAATTACTCAAAAAATTGACAAATTTACAAAGCTTTTGTTACAGTATAACCTGATTCATATGGTCTTGAATCCCAAAGCATGAATTGATTTTACAGTTTGGACGAGCTGTTGTTGCCGCCAGTCCTGCCGACGTTATTGGCAGGACAGGATGGAATCTTAACAATTATGCTGCACTTGCACTTATGATTGAACCTCCAATGAGAACAATAATTCACCCCAGCATGACAAAGGTTAACAATTGAGAAGAAATTTCAGTTCTACATGCCATATCCAGTAATTGCATGGGGGTTAACTTGCGCTACATTAATGTCTTGGGATTTCATCTTGCCTTCGCCCCAAATCAAAGATGCAGCAGCTGAGTCCAAACCTAGCATCCTTTTCTTCCCCACACCTGGAGATCCTTCCAGAGTCAACCCTCCTGGACTCTCGTGTGATGTTAGGCAGCTTTCAGTGGAACAGTCAGCCCTTTGGGTGTGCAGACTAGGTGGAACTTCTTCTGAGCCATGCACTCCACCAACCTGAGGCGGCTGTAAGGAGTAAAAGCCAAGATGATCAAAGGAGGAGCTTCTTGGTGTATTATTCACAAATCCTTGACATTTTTGGCTTTCCGTGTCAATAACTGCACCTCCAATAAATTGATCAGCAAGCATCTTACAAGCTCTCTCAAGCATGGCCATATATCTACGCTCTGCATCCTGTCGAATCTGCAAGTGTTTCTCAGCCTACACAACAATATGGTAGGAAGATCAGTACCAAGACCTCTACTCCAAATTAAGCCTACAAGGATAATTCGTTGAAAATTTCCAACTCCCAATTAAAAATGGCTGTGTGCACGAGGAAGTTCTTTAAGCTTTGTCCAAGTCAATAATAACCAAGCCAGGCCAGTGAAATACATACAGGTCAGAATTATTAGTCACACCTTCATATTCCAAGAGAATCCTCAAGTTACCCAAAAACTCACGACTGACATATACTATTTAATGAAAGTCCCAAACCCATGCACATTGGCATGTACCTGAACTTGCAGATGTAATTTACTTTGCACTTCCATCTGTGCTTTTAGGGCCTCCTTGACTTCATAACCACTGAAAATAAATGCAATTCAAACTAAATTATGGAGATCAGGCACTATTAGAGTACCAAAGAAAGGACAAAAATTCCATCTTACTCGTTATCAGAAGTAGGCATGTTTGGAGAAGAAATACCAGTACCAGGGCTTTCTAAAAGGTATGACGCCGGCATCCCTTCAACAATTAGCAACCAAAGTGAGTTTAATTATCGGTATTAGCACATGAATTAATAAATCCACTCCAATATAACCTTTCTCTCTCTTTTGACATTGTACTCTTTCCGTTCTCTATGCAAATCATCATGTTCAGTTGCCTCTGCTCAGTTTGCAATCCTGAGTCAGGTTGATGGATCTTTCAATTTAAAGGTCTCTGTGTGAATAGTACACAATCAGTTTGATCCTCCTTTTTCTTTTTACCCTTCCTCTGGAAAGTTCAAACATAATAAGTCCCTACTGTATATTTCAGTTCTTTTGACCAGACAGGCACTGGTCGAGATGCCAGATTTAACCATGTCTGCACACACAAACAATACTGAGCCTGAACCTTTTGTTTGATAAGATATTTTGAGCCAAAATCGGAGCATAGAAAAATTATTCATCATAGGAAAACCCAGCGGTCTACATTGCATGGTTGAAAAGGCAAAAAAAAAAATTACAACGTACCATCTCTGGCCGCTTCACCAATATCCTTCCCTGATTGCTTACCTAGCCTATATTTCTGTTGCAACATGAAATATATTTCCATTAATAATAAGCCCACAAAAATTTCACATTCACCACAAGCTTCACACCGGTGGATTTTGCAATATCAGAAGTCAGAGCAATAGTTAACTAATATAAGAAACCTGGAGATGACTCTTCAAATGGAATAGAGTCAGTCCCTTCACATTCATTGTCCGCAAAATTGCCTTTGGAGTAGCTTCTGCAAATATGAATTATGCCCTTATGATTCTAATAGAAGATAATGCAAGCATACAAGAGTCCCCGAAAATCAAGCAACTTTTAAAAAAAATTAGTTTTTAATAGGGCTGGTAAACCAATCAAGCAACTTGTCTGTATCGCATATTTGGTTTATTACCAAGGTATATAAACCTAGCACACAAGCCTAATAATTCTCACCTCAAGCATCAGTTATCTTAAATCTTCATAAGGTTAACAATTCAAGTTGTAATTCAGCTAAGATGGTGATTGGTAAAATTTAGGGTTAGTTACACTTTGCACCCACGTGGTTTGGGGTTTCTGACACTTTGCACCCCGTTCTTTCAATTTTGAGACATTTCACCCGCTGTCTATTTTCCATGATTTTGAATGGAAAGTCAGTCACGTGTTCTGCATGTGGCTCACTTGTCCATTTTGCCCCCAATATTAAAAAATGTTTAATTACACTTTGCACCCACGTGGTTTGAGGGAATACGACACTTTGCACCCCGTTCTTTTATTTTGAGACACTTTGCACTCAAAAAATAAGTCACGCGTTCTGCATGCGGTTGATTTTTCTATTTGAAATAACGGATAAATTGACGAGAGTGCGAAGTGTTAAAACCCCCAAACCACGAGAGTGAAATGTCTCAAAATTAAAAGAATGAGGTGCAAAGTGTAATTAACCCTAAAATTTACTTAATCAAACCTGGAAAATTGTAAGGATCAGCACCATATAATGCTCAAATACTATCTCACTTGGGCACATTCAATTCCTTAGTCAAGCGTGGGAAACTATGAGGACCCCACCATATTACACTGGAATACTGTATAAGATAGAGCGAACGCATTCTATGCAACTAATCGTTTCCCAAGAAACAAATAAGGAAGAATAAGAGAATTAATACACATAAAGAAGAAGGCGAACCCCATCCTAAGAAAGAAGAAACCCAAAAACAGAGAATTGCAAAATATACGAAAGGAATCATGCAATGATGCACCACCACAGGCTAAAATCTGCCAAGTCACCAGATCCGTGAGTCGCACTAGAAAGGTCAATTCCTTGTTTACAACATGAGCACATCCCTCCGGTGAATGAAAGTTATTACTTCCCCAAACAATGAAAACCAAATACTTGGACCAGAAAAAAATCAATGTCCTGAATTCAATAAAACTCAAGAAACAAGGTAAAGGCCTGTCTCTAAGCACCAATCATAACCCAACCAGCCATAATTATAAAGAAGAAAACAACAGAACCTCAATGATCTTTACAAAGCTATTATCCTCTTACCAAAGGTTCAACCATCTCGCTAGAGAAAACTTTCTCTGTTAAGAGGAACCTAAAGACTAAGAAACATCCAACATTGCAACATTTCTCACAAAAATAAAAAACATTCTTGTTTCCTTTTCTGCCCCCAATTTTTATTAAGTGCTGAATAATGATAAAATGCAGGGAGAAAGAAAATGTGTAACGCCTTTGTGTAACTATAATATACACACCAAAAAGTAGAGGTAAACACCAGTGTCTCGAGAAAGGTGACAGAAGCAGAGTGCTTCTTCTTAACAGAGAACCACCCCACTGATGCTCTTAAGAACACAAGCTTTAGTTAATTTCACCAAAAATTAAAGGCCCTCACAATCGTCATTGATCAACCACGTCAGACTCTCGTCATCGATCAAGGATGTCGGACTCTTTGCTCAAATGACTAGTTTATACCAAGCTTTCTAACAAAATGTGTCCAGGAAATGCGATATGAGATCTGTTCAACAAACTCAATCTGACCAACCAGTGGTTCAGTTGGACCATATACAGCAAGTCATGTTTGAATTACAGGTGGTGTGCCTCATTATACAGATGGCCCTAATATCTTATTAATGTCTGTGAGCATTGAATCTGCCGATAACACATGCAGGATGGTGTCAGACTTTGTGTGCCTCCACTGTGGCTTAGATGTTCAAAAATTAAATGATGCACACTATCACATATATTTATCTCAAGAGACTTTCACTGCATCCATTCCGCCCATGGAAATATTGAAACCTCAACTTGTACCAAGAGAATCAGTTCTTTTTTTCAACATTATAGCACAAGGGTCATTTTGACTTCTAGGCAACAGCACACACCCAATTGTGACTGGAAGATGCACCTATGGAAGGATGCCTTGACTTAAGCTAAGAACCAAGAACTCCAGACTTCTTCTCACATATCAAAATCAGATTTCCTGCTAATGATTGACGTATTGGAATTTCATTCAGGACATCAGCGAACAATTGACCTACTACATGGCTTTAGGACGTTGGAAGCCAACTCTCAATTACATAGTATTGCTTGCCCAATGATCCAAGTATGGACAAGGGCCAAATATCATCATTTGTTGCTACACCATCGTGCATAATGGATGTGGAATTTTAGCCAAACACTGTACTTAAGGTTGGTAGCACAAAGAACGGCCAACACATAATTAGATAGAAACTTGAAGCTGACATTACAAAATGAATAAGAAGCTATAAAATCAGCTTCTTAAATCCTAGTCTAAGACAAAAATATGGCTGTCTAGAGACAGGAAATAGAAACAGCGCGGAAACTAATGCAAGGAACCAAAAGCAAAAAAAGAATACACCTGTCGGTTTTGGGAGATTACTGCTATAATAAAGATCATTAATTTGAAAGCGAAAGGAAAGATAATAGAGAAATGGGCAAAGTAGTGTTAAGAGAAGAAAGAGAGGGAAAGTAGTAAATACTGACTCGAGGCACCACCAAGCTGAGTGACTGCATCAACGAAACGTTCGTGAAGGTCAGCAGTCCAGCGGAGGCGAGGTTTGGGATCGGAAGTCAAGACGAGACATGGGTCTCCACGACCACCGCCCCCCTGAATTGTGATGTCTTCCTGAGAAACTATACCACCTTCCAGGTGGGTCTGAATCACTCTTGGATACATTTTCTTATCCTTCTTCTGTATTTAGAAACCCCAAATTCCCACAAACAGAAAAGAAGAGGAAGAAGGAGAAGAAGACGAAAACCACACCACAGTAAATATACAGCTGGGGGTGAATACAAATAATTGAGAAAGAAGGTGGGCTCGAGGGTGAAAAAGACGAAACGCCGTACTAGTACCACTGTCACTGGCTTTTGCTGACTTCGCTTTCCCGGACTTTGTCTCTTTCCGTCCGTGCTCATCCTCTTCTCACTCCGGTTTGTCATTTTGTAAGACGTAATTGATTTTTTTTCTTTTTTCTGCCCAACAAATTTCGTCTCCCTTTCTTTTCTTTTTTTTTTAATTTTGTATTTTCTCTCAGAGTAGAGCCCCATTTTACATGCTTTTCCCTTTTACTATGTTAACTTAAAATATAGTAAAAGGGAAAAGCTTAAAATATCTGATTTTTATTCAAATAATAATTTTTAAATAATGTTAAAAAATTATTTTTAAATATTTATTGCCACCAACCCCCGGTCAACACGAACGAGGCCTCAATCGGTGTCGCTAATAAATACAGGTGGCCGCATTCCTTTAATATTTTCTTGAGAAAGGCTCTGCGTCCCGCTGGGGCGTCCCCCAGCGTCCCGCTGGGGGACGTGGCAGTGGGACGCCCAGCAAAGCCCTATTTTCTTTTTCTTTTTGCTTGACACAATTATTACGCAAGAATAACAGTCGTTGAAACCGTTCATCTACGGCTAGAGTAATAACCTCAACATTATCCATCACGCTTAATCACAGCAAAAACTAAACATTGCATGCAGAAAATAATATAAGTGAAATTTAAGCTATTAATTATATTAATGAATTTTGATAGGTACAATCTGTAATTAGGTTTGGCTAAAAGTTGTGGAGTTAATTTTTCAAAAAAAAGATTTAATTACACCAGAGACCCCTGTGGTAACACATTGTTGCAATTAGGCCCCCGATGTAACGTTTTCAACAGATAGACCCCTGAGGTCGATTCCTAATAAAAAATAAGCACCTATATCCTTTTGTCGTCAGACCTGTTAACGGCAATCGCTGACGTGGCTTTAAAATCCACGTCATAACGAATAATTAAGCGACATCTATCCACTTAACAAGAGCCCACCACGTCATCGTCGCGTGTCTGCCATGTCATTTTATTTTTAAAAAAAATATGAGGACAACGTCGTTCACAAATCTCTTCTCTTCTTCACATCGCACACTACATTTCTCCATAATTTTCTCTCCTCGTAAAGAACCCTAGCCAAATGCCCTAATTTTCAGATCCTACCCAATCGCACGGAGCCAATCTTCATCAGTTTGCCTCCTCCTTGTGCATTCCTTCTCGATGACTTGAAGGTAAATGGATTATGTTTCTGCCTCATCTTGTCGCCGTTTTGGTTTGTCACAGAAACTGATTTCCTCGAAATGGAATGGTTTCCTGCTCGAGCCTTCATTGTGTGGATGTGAGCTTCAGGCATGCTTGAAGACTTCAATGCTTGAAGACTTCACTGACAGGGGGAACCCAGGACAAAGATTCTATGGGTGTCCTATGTATAGTGGAAGCTCAGTAAATGGGATTTCCTTTTTTTCATATGTTGTTGCGTACTCGCTTAGATAAAGTGCTCATTTTCTGCTTATTTTAGTTGTTGCACGCAATGTCTTTTAGTTATTTTTCTGAATGCTTTTGTTTTGGGTAAGGATTCAGAGATAAGGAAAAACATGTGTAAAGGCCTTTGTATGCGTTTTCAGATAACATGAGAATATTGATACTAGCTCTGGGTATACCTCCTCTTGTCCCCTCCTTTTCCACTATTTTACCCTTACGAGAGAAAAAAGATTTGAAGCTAAAAGTTAAAGCATTGTTGTTTATTTTCCACCTGTTTTGTAGTCCACCTCATCTAAATATATGAAACTTGAAAATGTTTTAATCACGCATTTTGTTCATGTAAATAAGTAATTGGTAATTTGTTTCATTTAAAAGATCCACCAGAGGGAAATGCATGTTGTACGAGGATGTCAAGTCTTGCCCCTGTGAAGATGTACATGTCATGTGGTCAATACTAGTGGATTCTCATCTGCCTTTACAATCAAAGTCTGAGGGTGTCGTGCATAGAGTGGACAAAATATGATAGATTTGAAGTTCTTTGCATTTTAATTTTATGTGAATCTCCATTCTGTTAATTTGTGTTGTTTCATTCCGCTGCCTAAGACTAATATGATATTCCTTATTATGTATTTTGACAGAAGCAACGTAGCTGCAAACTTTTTTCAGTGGGTTGATCCCCCAACATGTCAGCGCGGACAAGAGTCCTTACCTTCAATCATCAAGAAAAAGGGGTTGGAAGAAGAAGCCATCCAACATAAGGCGAAATGACATCGGTTGACAAAGTTCTTGATTGGATCGTTGATGTTAAATGTAGTTTTTGCTGTAACGATCACTTGTATTTGGTGTATTTAGTTCTAGGACTTTAGTATTGGTTATTTTGAATTTTTGTATTTTGTCATAAAAAAAGCAACATATCATTTTTTTTTATAAAAATGCAAATGAACTACATTTTTACGTAAATATAAGTACTAACAGATTAGATAGTGGAGTCTGGACCCATTTAGAGAATGCATATGGAAGGCCTATCATATGGAGAAGCATGGGCTACCAGCAGGACTGGAATGCTGGATTTGCTTGTAAGTTATTCTCCTCTCCATCTGTAGGAAAATAAGGAAGTTAATTGTATTTGACCTTTCAGTCATTTTCTTAGTGCAAGTACATTCTCTAATGATTTGGTTTTCTTATGACTATGGTACTTGCAAAGAATGGAGTGTCTATTGGTCCCAAAGTAACTCCTATCCAATACTAAACACCATTTTAGCTGTTTGTTAATGTATTATTGAAAATTTTAATTTATGATTATTGAATATTTTCGGCCAATTTTTATTGAGTTGAAAGAAACTGCTAAAACCAGTTTGAAGATCATAAACACTAATGTTTGAGTTTTAGGCATGGATGACCCTGGGAATGTCACCCTTCCAAAGGGATTGCACGACACCACAAGAATCAACTTCTACAAAGGCTATCTAACACAATTGAAAAAGGCATAGTTCATTTTTTAACAAAAAAAAAATTAATGAACATCGAAGTAAGGATCAACAAAAATATCATGACTTATAATACTTCCGCAATGGTGTATCTCTTTGACTCATTGTCCAAACCAAATGAAGCTTCTAATGACTTATAATACCTCAGGGACTGTGAAGCAAACCTTAGGAGCAAACACTACTAACATGAAAGTAACCATGTGCTATCCTACCAATCAAACATATATTATAACTTAGCTCAGCCACTGAAAATGACAAAACGCCATGGGACCACACGTTATAAAACTATGCTTGTCGTTATCTAGCTATTACTATGTAAACAAAAACAATCTCATTCTAGGTCCACCAAAACACCGATTGGCTGACAAGAAATGAGGGTCCACAAAACTACCAAATGACATAACAAACATCACATAAATGAGGGTCCCCTTAACATAAAGCAATTACATATATGGACAACAAATCAAACCAACCAACCAATCGAACTGAATATAATATAGTTACTACCTTTCCCCAAGATACTTCTTTCTCCTCTGCCATTAACGGGTCTGAAGACAAATGGATGACGTGACTTATTTTTTGAGGAATCCATCTCAGGGGCTTAATTGTTGAAAACGTTACATCGGGGCCTATTTGCAATTTTTGAATACCACAGGAGCCCCGGTGGAATTAAGTAAAAAAAAATTCTTACTGTCTGTTGGTCAGAAAACTAAAAAACAAAAGTTTAAGGTACCAGTTCCAAAATAGATAAAATAGGGAACTACTTTGGTAGTCTTGTAGGTGTAAATAACGTCGTAGGTAGGGCTGCAAACCGAATTCCCGGTCCTACTAAAATAGAGGACCGGATCGGACCACTTATACCGGTCTGGTCCAACCAAATGCGGTCCGGACCAGTTTCAATTTTTTAAAAAAATTTATAGGTTAATTTCGAACGAGGAAGGACATCTAAAAATGTAGAATTATAGTTTAGATTAAAATTAATCTTTTTAAGTTTGTAATTTTGTATTAAAAAATATATAAAATATATATTTTATTTATATTAATAAATACAGTCCAGTCCGATCTGAAAAGTATTTAAAAAATGGGTTAATGTCCTTTTTAGTCCCTAGGTTTTGGGGCGGGGTTCTTTTTAATCCCTAGGTTTTATTTTTGTTCAAACAAATCCCTAGGTTATTTACGTTTGTCTTTTTACTCCTTCCGTCCAATTTCGTCACTCCCGAACTCAGTCAGCTAACGGTGTGACACGTCACACCCAATAGAATATTGCCACGTGTACTAACTTTTTTAAAAATAATAAAAATGTCCACATGGGCAAAACGTAAAAAAAAAAAACAAGGGTACCCCCGTGGCCACCACCGAACGGGGAGCCCAGATCTGGGCTCCCCGTCTGGCCACCACCGTTCGCGCGAGGGAGCCCAGATCTGGGCTCCCCGTCGCCGGGGTGAGTGCCCCCGGCCACCCCCGTCGACGGGGAGCCCAAATCTGGGCTCCCCGTTCGGTGGTGGCCACGGGGGTACCCCTGTTTTTTTTTTTTGCCCATGTGGACATTTTTATTATTTTTTAAAAAGTTAGTACACGTGGCAATATTCTATTGGGTGTGACGTGTCACACCGTTAGCTGACTGGGTTCGGGATTGACGGAATTAGACGGAATGAGTAAAAAGACAAACGTAAATAACATAGGGACTTGTTTGAACAAAAATAAAACCTAGGGATTAAAAAGAACCCCGCCCTAAAACCTAGGGACTAAAAAGAACATTAACCCTTAAAAAATTAGGACCGGACAAAACCCTAAATCCGGTCCACGGTCCGGTTTTATTCAGCCGTAATCGCTGGAGAGATTGGTCGTAGAAGCAAAGTGTCCGTCATCATTCAAAACCTCGATCACCGTCCTAAAACCCTATACGTTCTATCGACTGTACTATCGAAGAGAAGAATGGAGACGAGTGAGGAGCGCGGTGATGGCCCACGGAGACAGGCCGTGGAGGAAGATGATGGAACCCTCTCGGTTCCAAGGGGCGGACCTATTTACATTCCCAATCTAGTGGGCCCCCTCACTTCCGTTGCCGACTTCGAGTCGTCTCTTCTCCTCCAACTTCAGGTGGCTGTTTTTCCAGTTTTGTTATTTCTTCGTCTTCCTAATCAATTTATAGACTTTCTGCTTCTACGGCTACGGCTAGAGGTAGTTAATTTTGTTGGTTGGTCACGTAGTTTCTATCATCTAATGCAGAATCTGGAGGCCGTACTAGCCAGTTCCGATCCTCTCTGTGGCGAGGATTTATCGTACGTACCAATAGCACCTTGCGGTTTTATCTGCACTTGAATTTCTTTGAAGCTAGTAACTGATTAATGACTTAACGCAGGGTTGATGAGCTTAAAGTTTTTACTGAAGAGGAATTAGTGGATATGGCTATGAAGGAAGCATTTCAGGTAGCCCGCAGCTGTTGCTGCTGCTTTAGCTATTTATCTTTTCCACGAATCTCATAGCTCCTTTTCTTTCTTTCTTTTCTGATGTTGGAGCAGGGCGAAGAGAACAATGAAAATCCTTCTCGAGCTTCCGAAGAGCGCTACGCCATTGTAGGGTGAGTGAGGTTAAATACGTGCATTTCTTTTATTTTTTGTGAAATGTCTTTCGTGCCGAATCCTTTGGTTTTCATTAGATAGTCCTGCGACCCCAATTCATTCCATTGCAGGGTCGTTGCGGTGCCTCTTGTCTGTGGTTGTTTTGCAAAATTTGACCAAATAGCTTGTCGTTCTCATGTAGGTCTCAATGTGTTCGCTTTGTCTTCCTTTCTTGACTCAATGGTTTCTCTCTATGGGCTTGGGCTTTATTCTCCCTGCCTGCAATTGCCTTGTTCCTATAACAACTGATAATCATGGTTCCGAATGCAAACAATAACGAGCGTGATGTGCCCAAGCCTGCCAGCCCTTATGCAAGGGCGGCACCTGAAAAAGGTTAGAGATGTCAACAACATGGCCATCATTCTAATGAAGCTCATATGAGAGTTGGTTTAACTGCCCTAACTATGAGTGTATGGCACGGAAGCCTGTTCATTTGGTTGAGGCTGAGGATAAATTTGAATTCAAAGAGCAACCAAAGGAGTATGCCTCTCCTCAAGTGTGTGTGTGCGCGTGTGGGTGGCTGAGCTTGAGTCTCCAAGTGCTTGGGAAACCCTAGCCTTGAGGAGTATGCCTCTCTCTCACAATGGGTTAGCGTCAACAATCTGAATGAAAAAAGAAAAAGAATTTACTGCTTTTCTCTTAAATTGGGCATTGTCGATAGACTTATGAAAGCTCGGCGTAATATTATAGCTCACTCAAAGCTTTTTCTTTTTGTGTCAATTCCGGTTTTTCATTGTTTTTATCTCTGCGCCAGATCTTATTGCAATACTTTCAGATAAGTGAGGCTAAAAGTGATTCAGATTTATCCTTTGAATTTTTCATGCAATTGCATATTACTTCCTCTACGTTAGACGTGGGGTTTTCCTTATTACTCTTGGATAAGTTTATACTAGGTGGATATAGCTAGATATTTTAGTCTCTAAAACGGAAAACATCAAAGAAATGGTCCTATGAATGTCCAAAGTCCTTTTATTTTCATTCAACATTCTCGATCTTGCAGTAAAGTCCTCTTCGAGAAGATTGATTGATAACTATCTTATCTCCTTTGTACTTGTTGAAATGTTATGTTATTGTTTTGATGTCCTTGCGACAGTCTTTAAACCTAATGGCATCTCCTCTGCCCACAAGCAGGGGCTGCAGGGTGGCACAAAGGGTTCAATCTTTTATGTGTGTGACCTTTATTTTTCTGTTGGGTATGTAGTGTGTGAGCTTTATTACCTACAAAGAACTGAACTTTGTGGAGTCTATTTGTGTAAAATCTTTTGTCCAGGAAAGAAGCTGATATCAGTGGATCAACCACTAAACACGTATGTTCAGAAAGCTTCTCAAGAGGGGAGAATGTTTCATCATCATTTGAGACCATAAATGGTTCTCCTTTAGTTGCTCGTTCCATTAAAAATGACAAATCAAGGAAGAGAAAGGAAAGGCAGGCCAGTAATCATTCCTATGAAGTATGCTACCCATGCATTATATACATCTTGCCTTTCCATGTCTCTTGCTTAGGTATTTGTTCCAGTCAATGGTATAGTGCCTAATATACCGAAATGTATTTTCCACATATTCCTAATTGGGCTATTGCTTTTTCAAATGAAGATGCTGTCTGTGTGTAGTCTATGATATTGTTCAATTTCAGTTCTTTCGTTGGCTCTTTTGTTTTCAAATACCATTGAATTTGGTTCGATCATGTTAGTCTCTTTCACCTATAGAGTGTGGATTTTATATGTTTGCTGTTGGTTGGTTGCCAGGTGAGTTTCATGTAGCCCATTGTTTAGCTGATCTTTAAATACTGATTGTGGAGCCATTTAACCCTTGCATTTTTACTTTTTAACCCAAACTAACAAAAAGAGAAAGGGTTAAGGGTTCACATTTATGACTGACGTAAGCATGTTAACGATGTAGTCTCTACGTTTATTCTTGTTTGGAATCGACTTGGGTGGTATTATGGAGGTCACTAGAGGATTCTTATGAGTGCGGCGGTTCTATAAGCTTGTGAATGCATTATTTTGTCATTTTCCTCATTACATTTTATGCTCATCTGTGGTTAATCAATGTAATGCTTTACAGCTGGTGTCTGCCCAGAACAGTTATACTGCAAAGGTGGAGGATCTTGTGAACATTAAACAAAAGCAGGAGGCAGACAAAGCTGTTGCAAGACTGCATTCATTCAAGTTTGTATCATGACATCTTTATCTAGTTTTTGCTTACTACTCATTGATCTTATTTTTTATTGTATTTATCATGTTTGGGTGTAGTGGTAGTTGCAAGATGAATGAAAGTGCCATTACATTATCGGAAAAAACTGAAAGGATGAAATCTCTCAGGTTTACAAGTTCTGTGACAAAGGTATGCTTTGGAAAATGTCTATGGTGTTATTTGATAGGAGCGAACAATGTGAATGGTGATCCATTCTGAAGATGCTTTAGGGATTAACCCATATGATAGATTCCTTCTCCTTAGTGTGCCATGTGATGTTCACCTTGAGTTTTTTGAGTATCTGTGCAATAGTCAACTTCCTCATAACAATCTCTCCCCCTTTCTCATGAGTTCGATGAATAACAACTATATGTTTTTGTTTGTTTTAGAGAGAAGTTCAAAAATGAAAATGGAAAGAACAACTGAAAACGAATTCTGATATTTTTTTCAAATCTCTCTTGTATTTAGGTAGGAATCATAATTGTCATGACATTGCCACAGGATGCCAGAAATTAGAAGTGTTTCTGAAGATTTGTAATTATCCATGGCCGTGTGGGCATTACATCAGATTTTGAAGTTCCAAAGACGATGATCAACAATACATTTTTTTTATCATTCATCCTATGTTTGGCATGCACAAAAAAAATTTGGAAATTTTTTCACAAACACTTTTTAACAAACTCCAACACCTTTTTCATAAAAAAACACTTGTCAAATCATCTCCATCCACACTTTTTCACAAACCCCAATAAAATCTACACTACCCCCAATAAACAAATTTCAATAGAATTTTTTGTACGCATCCAATATAGGCAATATGTCTGAAAATTCTGGGTGCTCTTACCAAAGAGATGAATGGACTTTTAGAATGGATTATTTGGATGTATTATATGTCTTTTACTTGAGGCTTGAACTTATCCCCCTTGCATTTCTTGAAGTCCATAAAGAAAAATAAAACATCATACCTTGAGGGGTTTGTGTCATCCAACTTCAATCACTGAACTGCACGTAATTTTTTATTGCTGATCCTACTTTCTTGAAGCCTTGACAAGAATGTTATTCATACATATAATTTTAGATTGCTGAATCTGACCATTCCAATGGTTGAAGATTTGTATTCGTTCTCTCCATGATTCTATTCAAATGCACTGCAGGTGAGATCATCAAGTGTTGTGGAACACATAGCTGTTCAATGTCCAGAAGTTGTTCTGTCTGTTGAGGTTTATCATAGCTTGCGGAAGTGGGTAAAGGTATCGACCTTTTGAAACGCTAAGCTTGAGATCTTTATGTTGATTCTATTTGGTTGCAACCAGTCAAGATAATGTTACTTCTTGGACTTCTGACAGTTTCAGTAAATCATTGATGGGAAGCAAAATCCTATATCAACTTCTAACAATCCTATTGACATTTTTTTGTAAAATCTTTTGTAGACTCAAGAGTTTTTGGTCCTAGGTCGACAAACGTTGGCCGAACTGAGGGATAAGATCTATTGCTTAACTGACCAGATGATGCAAAAGGCCGGGCAGCATGATCCTTCTGGATATTTCTTTATAGAAGTAAGAAGCTCTATTCGTTCACTGTTTGTTTCACAAGCTGGTTAATTTGTTACCAAACTTAAGTGAATGATAATTCTTTGTAGGATGTATTTTGTAACGATTTGAGGGATCCATCTGCTATAGATTATAGTGAACCCATCTTTGACTGGCTAAGAAACTCTAGGGATGAGGCTCTTAAAAAATGGGAAAGCATCATAACTGGGGAATTACAGCAGAAGCAGAAAGCAATTGTTGGAGATGTTACAGGCCTGCAATTGCCTCGGTTCAAAGCTGTTGAGATGCACATGATAAGATTTTGTGACTTAAGATTTCGACTTGGTGCTGGATATCTCTACTGTCACCAGGTAAGATTTATGATGCCACGATTTCATCATTTCGGTAGTAGAAAAGCATTCTTGTTCTTCAGGCTTTGATTCCATATATTGCAATGGGTGAACGAAATTCCTTCATGAACATTATATCGTGCATTTTATTGGTTGTTTTTCTTGTCATGGTGAACTATGGTATTTGCAGTTTATCATAGCATATGGCTATTTTATCCTTTTGTTTTTGGAAATTACTTGCTACAGGGGGACTGCAAGCATACAATCGTGATCAGAGATATGAGGTTAATTCACCCAGAGGATGTGCACAACCGAGCTGATTATCCAATAGTCCTATTTCAACTAAAATTTCGTGTTCAGAAATGCGATGTTTGTAAAATATACAGAGCTACGAAGGTGACAGTCGATGACAAATGGGCCCAGAAGAACCCGTGCTATTTCTGCAAAGACTGTTATTTTCTTCTTCACTACGGTAAGGATGAGTCTTTGCTGTATGGTGACTTCTCAGTTTACGATTATCAACATGATTGATTAATCCCTGATGCCCATTTGAGGATATACAGCTGTTCATATGAGCTGAAGTTTCTTACACATATATCATCAATCTGAGCA
Source organism: Myrica gale (assembly GCA_963930655.1). Taxonomy (NCBI): domain Eukaryota; kingdom Viridiplantae; phylum Streptophyta; class Magnoliopsida; order Fagales; family Myricaceae; genus Myrica; species Myrica gale. The sequence continues at coordinate 10,446,273 of OZ005603.1, read as the reverse complement.
ATAGCTGGGGAATATATATATCCTTTTTCCTTCAGGCTATATCTACTCTTGGCCAAAATGACGCGGAGTAGGAGGAAAAGAGTAGATAGAATTGACAACTTAACAGTGTCATGTGAGAAAAACAAAAACCACTGGGTAATTTCACCATACATAATATGCTGTCGCTACCTTAAAAACACTGTTTGAACAAGAATGCACCCCCTACATTTAGACAACTTTTTTATTCCAGGTTCAAACTTCCTACCTTGATATCTACTGGGAAGACCAAGGGAGTAGCAATTCTTTAGTGGCCTTTTGAATGTTGGAACCCTTACTTTACGATAGGGTCATGCAATTTTATTCAGTTAGAATTGGTTCCCATTGCATTCAATCATATTTCCTTGTATCTACTCAGAGCACTATGGGCTCCGACAAAATTGGTTTAACATGGAATTGATGTTTCCTCAACCTGCCAAATCAAAGAGACACAAATTGCGGCTCCGACAAAATTGGTTTAACATAGAAATGATGTTTCCTCAACCTGCCGAATCAAAGAGACACAAACTGCGATTGGGATTTGTACAATAGCATGAAGTTGGATGTAATAAGTTAATTGCATTGTAATGTGCAAAAAGTTTGGATGCTTTGAAGCTAATATGCTGGTGGAGAACATTAGAATCTGTGATGGTAAGGGTGAGTGAAAGTATAATTCTGGCATATATTTTCGTTTGAGCTTAGAAGCCAGTCGACTAACCCAGACTCAAAATTACCCTGAGATGGCTAAAATCACCTTTAAATTGGGTGCTGATTTGTACACATAATATAAACATTAAAACTTTTGGGGGCTAACTTGGATCGGTTCAAAACCTGTAGCCATGCAAATGCTTCGCCCATCTTCGAGCCATGTAAGGGTCATGGTAATCCCAACTTTCAACACTACTAGTCCTCCCACCAGTGATCACATCCCTCCCTGCGGCGCCTAGAGGATTACTCTTTTCCCCTACACTCAAGAAAGTTTCCCCTGTTCTGATGCATTCATCAACCTCATCCTCAACATAGCTATACGCAACACGAACATGCCCGTACTCTACCATGTCTAATGAGACCCTTTTTTCGTCGCCGCCTCTTAGCTCTCCAATCCTCACTATTCTGCAGGTGGAATCCTCCCCAATTCTCAACTGGACATCTCTAATGACGCCTCCCAACATCCTCGATAGGAACTGCTCGAATTCATGCACGACAAATCCATTTGAAGTGCCAAATCCAAACCCCACATGGAACCTATGGATTGGAATCGGCACTTCCATATTGATGGCATGATAGGAGCGTGTTGGACTGTCTGACAGGTGCAGGATACAGGACTCTGGATTTTTGTGGGCACGATCTTCAAGTATCTTAATCCCCTTTTTTAGCCCTTCAGAAGGATCCGCTTGCCCCACATAGAAAAGACGATCGATGACTTGTAGGGCAGTTCGCTTCCCATAGGATGTCATGCGTCTAAGGGGGAAGACACGTGCTGCAGCTGATGAGTGAGTAACAATGGCTAAACGATCAACAGGTCGAAGGGAGAAAACCACCATTGCCATGGATTGCTTGAGAAGCCTCAAGTGTGGCCCATTGGGACTCGCCACCAAGACCAAGTCAGTTGCTTGATGTACCAATTTTACTGAAAGAAAAGATCTATTCGAGATGCACCTAAAATAAGATGCTTGCCCAGTTGGTGATTGTAATAGTGATGAGGAACTGGAGTTCAATGGATGCAGGGTTGGATGGTATGGATACGAGGTGCGGCCAGTCATTTGGATAGATGAATGGAAACTGGGCGGGGCACCCTGTGGGACGGGCTCTAAAGAGAGACAAAGACGGGGACATGTAGGCAAGTGATCAGGCTCAATTGGATCGTCATCATCATAGCGGGCGGAACGCAAGAAGGACCGCCTGTGGACACGGAAAGTAGCAATGGAGTCATCAAGGAGTTGGAGTATGGGATCATTTTGGTTGCAGGAAGATAGTGAAGCGCATGGAGGGTTCAGGCTGCGCGGCAGTTGGGTCCATTGGGCACGACAAATGGGGCAAGTAACACTACCATGGCGGACATTGGAAGAGATGCAATCAAAGTGGAAAGCATGAGTGCATTGAGCTGTGAATATCGCCTGCCCTGGGCTGCTTCCCCTACTTTCATAACTCACAGGATCTAGACAAATTGCACACAAGTTCTGCCACATGAATCAACAAAGATGAAGGTATTAACGCAAGGGACACAAATTTTTCACTAAAAAACAGATGAATATGACGAGTAAAGATGAAAAGAATTGCATTTCAACTAATTATAACCTAGAATCCCTCTAGAAATTCACCAACTTTTTCTGATATATAGCTCTTTGCTAAGATGGATATCTTTATCAACCTTTGTGAAAATATCCTGTTCTGAATGGTAATGTTCTCTGACTCTGAGAAGTATAATGACTGGTCTGTATTAAGCTACAGGGCAAATGATCTAAATATAATGATGGTTCCCCAACACCCCCCTCAACCCCGGTCCTCCTACCATAAATAGGTGTGAAAAGAAATAATGACAAAAGCTTGACAAGATAACTTAACTTTCAGCAAAAACGAGCCACTGACATCATTACAAGTTTTTTTAACTTCTGCATAATATGCTGGTTAAAAAATCGTCACCTCTGGGTGGGTGGGAGAAATTTTTTTTAAGTTTTGGCCCTGAAGTGACGTTCTAGTTGGAAGAATGCTGTGTGCACGGGGTCCAGAATTCAAGACAATCGTGATTAAAGGGGCAAATTCAAATTGGCACAAGATGGGTTGAAACTTTCGGGCTTCGGGCTTAAATGGGACAGTGGTTTAAGTGTCTTGCTCAGGTGGGACTTCCAAAGTAGGGTCTGCCGACTGCCGGCCTCATATTACTGGATTTTTTACCTTGACCGACTCGGCATCCTTAAGTGTAATTTACAGTGTGAAAAGACAAATGACAGTTTAAAACAAGGATTGGCTGCAGTGGGGTTGCTTTTTCATTGCAAGATTGAGTTTGGTAATTAAATATACGGGTGACTTGTGGTGTGGATGGGGAAAGTGAAAATTAAATAACGTTTCTGTTGGAGGACAAGATGAACTGTAAACATTAATGTTAGTGGCCCTTCTGGGGAATGGTCAAGCTTTGGGAGGCAGTGGTCGGTGGATTCCATAGAGAAATTTTCTTACTGATGATATTCAAAGCGGTGACAGAGAAGATAGAGGGAAATGGGTTAAGAAGAAAAGGAAGTTGCGAGATTGGGGGTGGGGGGGAATGTATACCTTAGTAGGAGCGTTGTGGGCGGATAACTCTGAGTCCTCTGCAACATCTTCTCCTGAGCAGTTCTTTGCCTTTATGGGAGAAAAAGACGAAGAATCAGAGATCTGTCCGGAGAAATTGAAGAAACGAACAAAAGAAACAGAGTCCAGTTATCAGAATTCAATACAAAGTCTCGTCCTTCTTGAGATTGGCAAACTAAAACAAACCAGGAAGGCGAAGACTTGATTATTCCTAAGACTCGGACGAAAAGTTTTTTCCAGGGAAAAAAAACCAAAAAAGGATTACTGCTGGAGCTTAATTTTGGGAATTTCATGGCAAATGCTAGCCCGATCTTTAATCAAAAAGAGAATCTGGCAAATGGGAACTTGAGTTGGGTTGGGTTTGGGGGGGGGGGAGGGGGACTTTTTACTTACATTTTCAGTAGTGCTAGTGGAATCGAGGTCCACGAGAGCTTTACTCCTGGAGAAGGAGCCACATGCATATGCTGCTGCTACCACCACCTTCTTAGCTGCTTTTCGCAATTTTGACGTTGCCCCTCCTCCTTCTCTTCCTCTCCCCATCCCTCTTATTCTATCCTCTTCTTCAGCCGCTTTACAGAACCTGCCGCTTGAGAATCCTAAGAGCCGGGGAGGGGTGGGGAGACACAGCTCAGCTCTCTGCTGAGTCTGCAGTTTGTCCAGGCTCCCCAGCTCTTGCTGCCGTTTCTCTTATTTATTTGAAGTCTCAAAACACACCAATACGTTCCACGAATATATATGCCCACACAACTTGCGACTCCTCGACAGTCGACCCCTGTGCATTGTTTTTTCTTCTATTTTCTTTCCTTTTGGAGCTACTCTGTGTAGATACTCTCATCACTTAAATATTACCTACTGGGATAAACCACTTCTATACTTTTAATCCCACTCTTTTGTTTCTACCATTTATATCTCTCTTTATCTTTTTCTCTCTCCCACCTCTCTTTTAAAAGATCTCCTGTGGACTGGCTCTAGTTCTGTGACTAATCTCTCATTTTCTTTCCAAAAGCTCTCTAGAACTTACAACTTTTTGCTTGTTGGCCAACACCACGTTGCTTCACTTTGTTCATACCTACACCTTAACCCTAATTACAGCACCACATTTTCTTTTTCCACTTACAGCTTGATGCCCAATTCCTTAGTTATATATACTACAGAAATACTATTCATATATACCACTAGCACTGTGAATGAGTACAGAAAAATGCAAACGTTGAACTAAAATAAAAAACTGCATTGATGGAACATTAGGGAAGACAGCAGTGGCATAAAAGATGGTTCTCTCAGGCCTCAGTAACCTTTTTGTTTTTCAGGGGACCACCAAACAATTTCCCTGCCACCAGATTGCCACCTGATTGAGCTTACCATGCGTGTACGATATATATATATATGTGTGTATTATACGTATTCATAGCAACTTGTTTATTTATCTATCTCCAAATTATGATACGTGGAGTATTTGGATTAGAGGAGAAAAAAATGCAGTCCGGTCAGAAGAACGAGCTCAAAGGAACGCGAAAATTAAAGGAGAGAAAGAAGTTGTGCAAAGTGAGAGAAGAGGTGGGGGAAAAGACCGTTAGATTTGAATTCAAAGCTACAACAAAAATCAGTCATAAATCCATAATAGCATGCGGTCTTGGTCACCGTCTTAGCCCCTTTTTCAAGCTCGGGGCATATTGCGAAACGCAGATAAAGCAAAGCCACAACCACTGCCCTGGTTGGCGCCAAAACTACTTTTTCTTCCACCTGTGGCATTCCATCGGGAGTTGGGTCATGCAATTACAAGGCACAAAAGCACCCAGGCTACCCTCGATAGTGAAATTCTTTTCCTTTTTGATGAACAAAAGGTGGGCTGCAAGTTTATCAGGTGTTGGTACTCTCTTCATCTGAACGTGCAAGCAGAGTAGAATCCTATACCCATTAAGACACAGGACTGTACTTGTAGTTTTAGCCTTTTAGGTACTCTCTTCTGGTGCTACTATCCGTTACATTGATACTTTTGTGGCCTTGTTGCCTTGTTGCTTTGTCCCTTTATCTCTTTCATTTGAAAGATGAGTCTGTCTTTCTGAAGGACAGACCCGCCACCATGAGGGCGTGAAGTCTGAACTGTGAGTGTCATGGGACCCCAAGTTTACCAGCTGATAGCTACCCTACCTGAACAAATTAGTTCAGCTATCTGCAAAGTGACAAATATAAGCAATACCCTTCTTAACACTTGACTAAACGGATCGGACACGAGACTAATGAATGGGACAACTCTGAAATTATTGACAATAGATTAAATGAATGCAGCTCTGCTTCTGGCTAGTGGCTATTAAGAAACTAAATCATGTCCTACATAATTCCCATCAGCATACAAGATGTCTTCTGCTCGAGACAAAATAAGTAATGATGCTTATCAGGCACACTCCCACAAATTCAGCCCCCGTTCCCAATATCTTCCGACTCATCAGCCCATACCTAATGCGCATCTTCTGCAGATAGCGATGTCCCACCAGTTGATCCAGGACAAGTATTTGGATTCGATGATATCCCCCAAATCCAATCGATTTTCTGGTCTGTTCTTTGAAGGAGAACTCTTTCTGTCGTTTTGAAGCACTTGTAGTGGTAATCTAATCTCTTTGCGACTAATTACCCATCCCTTAGAGTGACTTATTTTTGGGTTTTTAAGAGCTCGTAATGCTTTCAAAACAAACGTCCTAGAAACTAGTAAAATGCCCCACGCATTAAAGGATACTGTCGATTTGGGACCTTGGGGGAATCTCTCCTTTGCGACTGACACATGGAAAAAAGCTTTCAACGACCCTCTTCTTCTCTCATCAAAAGAATGAAAAGAGTAAAGGTTTCCGCCTCGCTGGTTTCCGCTGAAACTAGTTAAAGCCTATAAAAGCAGAGATATGTTAATATGTTTGATTGCTTACATAAATGCTGCACTCGTTTGACCCAGTCAAATCCATAATGATGAGCTTAGTAGAACCCGCGTTTTATGTCTAATTTCTCTTTATATTAAAAAAATACCCTTCTTTAGTTACATCTTTTTGTTTCCAACCGATCATCTTCCTTTTGAATTTTATATAATCGAGGATTCATCCAGATATTGATTGGTCAAGCTTTTGGCATCTTTACGACAATTTGAATATGTTTAGTGGAATTTAAAATTACATAGAAATTGTTCAGGTGTACCCTCCACCCTTAATTTTAACGTGACCTCAATCATCGTAAGGGAGTCCGGTGACCAGATTTTTTTAAAACATAAAATCGAGAATATATTATAAAGGAACCAAACTCCAGTACAAAAATTAGGAGGTCAAAACCCGCATACATCTAAGAATAGTTACGGAGGAACTCATAAAATTGAAACAAACATATCTCGAAAGAGAGAAAACGGCTCAACAAGAGTACACAACAACGTTATTGATGAACCAAATTCCTATGTAAACGTATATAGAAAGTTCAAATTGTTAGAACCCCTTTCAAGGCCAATATTACCATGGACCAATCAGGCCTATGCAATATTACTTTCAAAATAGTATCAAAAGCCAAAAAAAACCATTTTCATGGCCGCAATTTTCAACTCTACCGGTGTCAAGTTTCATCTCAAAACCAATTAGCAATGGGGAGAGGTGGCCCAACAGGTATATGAAGCACAAGATTAAATGATCCATAATCAATGTGAGGCTCTAACAGATTCTAACACTCTCCCTCACGTGCAGGCCGAATGAACATGGTCCATACACGTGGACAACAAATGATGAACACAAATAAGTGGGCCAAGCCCAGAAATAGTTGGCTTTGATACCATGTCAAGTTTCATCTAAAAACTAATTGACAATGGAAAAATATGGTCCAACAAGTATATGAAGCACAAGATTAAATGATCCTTAATCAATGTGAGACTCTAACAGATTCTAACAAACGGACTGGGTCATCCAACACAATCCAATATGATAAACTGAGTTTTCCCTATGCATCACAAGTCACTACCATTTCCTACTCCATTCTCGTATTCTTCAAACCTTGGTGAAGATTCAGGCATGACCATCTGCTATATCCAATATTTTAACAATAGATTAGAAATTCATCCGACACTGCTTCTAAGAGACGAAGGGAGAGCAAATACCCATGGGGTCAAAATTCAGAGGAGATGGGAACGCCCATACCTCGCCTGACTCTTTCTTTATGATCTCATAATATTTAACTGAGCTCAGAAAGAAACAAAGGCAATCAAAACTAGGGATCTCTTCGAACAGGGAAGTTACTACTTGGTCAATGATGGGTGAGTTCGTCAGGGGGAATCCGTGGATTTCTAAAATCACAATGCATAGCCTCGTCTCCCGGACAGGTAGCATCAATCACTCTAAAATTCACGAGGTAGCAAAGTGCAAAGATTACTAGAATCAATCCTAGTTTGGATCAGGCAGCTATTCAATGATAAAAGAAAGAGCATCCTTAACATTATCCAAAGAGGAAGAAGAGACGCTAAACCACCTACTCTCCTACGTCATTCCACATGATTCATTTGGCAGGAATTTTTTTGGCTCTTGACATTAACCATAGTTTGCGGTGAATCCCATAACAGAGTGGTCAGAAAAAAAATTCTAAACGAAATTTTACCTAAACATAAAACTCTTGTGGTGCTGAACATATGACTAGCCGAAGTTATAGAGACACGGAATCATTACTCACCCAGAAGCCATCCTGCTAGTCAAACAGGCCTCAAGGACCCATGTGGAGCTCGAGAAGCATGGAGTCTGAAATCAACATCAATAGAAAATCACGGCTAATGGTCACCTCCCAGAATGGACTTCCTACAAATCCATTTCAATATTGCAGTAAGAAGATATTCCTCTATGCTAGCAACTATTGCCAGAAGTTATAGATGATAAATCTTAGTAGCATGAACTGCAAAAACTAAACCCTATGACCCAATTATCCATCAAGGAAAAGAAGCTCTTTAGCTGTGTCAGAAGCAGTGTGGAATGGACTAGACAAACTCATCATCCAGGAGACTTCCTCGCGGTCATTTTAGCAATTGGGTACAAGAGTCCAGCACCTTTGACTGGTCAATCTCCTCCATTATCAAGGACATCCATCACCTACTTGAGATACAGTAGAATCGTTTGCCACCAAACTTTGTGGGACTACGAACTATGCAATTCAAAGTCAAACAAAATGGGCGCTTCAAGCAGTATCTCTGAAAATATTCACATCCCCTTCCTTGCCGACTTAGTAACCTGGATTGATAGTAGGTGTGATCCACCTTAATTCATCGGTCATCCTTTTGTATCTGAACTTGCTCGGAAAACGAAAAAATAAATCTCTTTCTAGAACTTTTTCCTTAAGTCATCTGAATAAACGCATGTGACTAACAAAAAATTCCAACTCCTTGGTAAACCAGAACACGAATTCTCTGGTTTGTAACCCCATCTCCCATATCACAGGAAGAAGCTTCTCTTGAAGCAGACCCTATATCTCCTCCACCTGAGTGAGATTTGTCACCAACAAAGATACACGACTCTTAGCCTTCACTTCTGATTGACAGAGACCAAGAAATTTCCTTGCATAAGGTCATCCTCAAACCTAGGACATATAACTAGCATATGAGCTTGCATGGGCTTCAGTATGCCGCTGCACGATTCAATACACTAGCGATACTACTCTCATTAGGCCCAAAGCAAGATTGAAGCAGTAGGATCAGGTGCTCTAAGGCTTCTCATTCTAGGTGAGTTCTTGCAATACCCACCAGTCAGCAAGTCCTTTTCTGAAATCCAATCGGTAAAGGTCAATGACTTCCACCATGAGTTCTTCATCGATGTAATATGAAATCACTGACTTCCATCCACTGAGATCCCTGTAGGCATTCAATCAAGGTATGCCCTCGCAAGTACGATCTTCCAACAATATAGGTTCAGGTGAGGAATATCATTAAAGACAATTGCCATGAGGATTTGTATGTACATTTTCTTTTGAATATTCAAACCTAAGTTGTTCCTAATTGAGTGTACCCATATACAGCAGTTTGAGACTGTCCAGAATTACAATGAAATGGACTTAATACACTAACATTCTTACCTAATCATACCTGGTTGTAGTAAAGATGCTATTATGTTGATGGGTTGACTACACTCATCCCGCCTTTCTTGAGAGTAGAGATGAGGAAGTTGGAAAATCTGCCAAACACGTTTCTTTTTTAAAGAATCCCTTAGGCAACTAAGCGTGCCTCCTCACTGTCGGGGACTACAATGTCAAGCCTCATCATGGGCTTGTATTTGACAGGGATTTGTGCGCCTGCCTGCGTGCACACTTCCACCACAGCAGGAGCCTTACCATAAAACCTCTTAAGAGCACGCCTCAAAGGAGGCCCTTTTGGGTCTTGAATATGCCACACATAATTTGGGGGCAAAACCTCATCTACAGTGGCATCCTGCCAGCCATGCTTCCCATCTCTCCACTGGTGCTTGAATTCCCCGCAGAGCTTAGCATTGTGACCCCAAGGACCCACATGAACCTCTGAACAATACCCACATGCCTTCACTGTGTATTTCTTCATCAACCTCTCCACACCCAACCTAACGATTTCATATGCGTCCATTGTCTCTTGTGCAATCCTTGCTACACTCGACAATGGTGGAGGTGGAAACCGTCCACATGCCCCATACGTATCAAGATCAAGAAGTGAAGATGAATTTGTGGAACACCATGGCTTAGGCTCCGCAACAAACCCACCCCGGTCGATTACTTTCTTCCCAATTATTCGGACTGGATTGGTCCTTCGGCGTGAAGGGTATTCTGGTATATCCACACCAGCTTGGATGCATAACTCCACAACAGCAGGAATCCTGTCATATTCAAAACGAGTCTCATGCTTAATGCGCCGACCAAAAGGGTCATATAGATGATATGACTCAATGGGAACAAGCACATCATTAATGGAGCCTTTGACCCATGAGTGGAAGCTTCGACGGGATGAACTGGTAGTACCAAGGCAGTCTTGAATGTGGTGACCAGACTGGGCCACATGAACCTCAGAGCATTCACTGCAGAAGCTCAAACAAATTGTATTCCAATAAAGTGCATTCACAAGTACTGAAAAATGCAACTTACTAGAAATACTGAAAAGAATATATACATCTATGTGAAGGAAAATTCACTCTACCTGCAAGCATACACGGGAATAATGTGCAAGAGCTGTGCGACACCTTTAATCAAAACTTTCCAGGCATCTACTACTTCATAAGCAACAGGAATCAGATCGGGAACAAGCAAACCATTTTTTGGAGGCTCAAGGGGTTTCTCTATATTCATTTTGGCAAGTTTTTTGTCATCCCTTGCAGCCTGCTTGATCTTCTTTAAGGGAATGGGATACGGTTTCTTCTTTTTCTTAGATAGTAGTGGTGGAAGATCCACATTTTGCGGACATGCCTCTTGTTTCCTGATAGTTGAATCTTTTTTGGGCCTCTGGTTGACACAAAGGAAGGTTCTGAACAGCATGGGTCGACCTTTATGAAGCCACTCATGGCCAAACTGCAATCAACATAGAACTGGAGTTTTAGGTATTCAGACAATGATTTGTGAATAAAACTCACAAATAAATGAATGCTTCAACAATATCAAGAGGAAAGAAGATTTAAGCACGTTCTATAAATTTTTCTGTTGTAAATGGCCCCAAGGGTGATGAATGATATATGCTATCTCCTTAAACCATCTTCCCTCTGTTATATTAGCCATCAGATCCCACATCATATAATGTAACAAAGAAAAATTGTAAACCAGACCATTTTACCATTTCCATTAATTCATTGAGACACTGAACGCATGGTACCATACATTCCCTTATAATTTTAGAGCCACTTCCACAAGAAAGTTCGCTTAAGAGTAAAATAAAAGAACATATAAAAGAGGGAACATTAACCTTAAACCCACGAGTACATGACCCTAAAGCTGATAATTGAGGCCTTTTGAACGCCACTGTGCCCCTGGAAACACCTGCAAAGTGGTTGGCAAACCAATATGCGTTTGTGAGGAAATGTATCATATAGTCAGTGCACTCATTTTCTTTCACTGCACCCACGTTAGCAACCATGTAATCGCAACAATATGAATAAAATAAAGACAAGAACAGTCACCCTTCTGAGATGGATGCAATAGTGCAGAAGGTAGAGCTAGCGGCTTAGACAGCATCTATATAGATATGTACCTGCGTGTTTTTAATCCGCCTGTCAATAATATAAATACCTTATGTATCAAGAACTTCCTCTGACTATGGTAACTATCGATATTTGTGGTCCTAATCCTATGAGGCTTTTCGTCAAACATCTTGTGTATTATATTGCTATTACAAACAGGCAGTAACCCGTTGAAGCAGCGCTCAAAGCAGGAGTGTAACAGTAAGTCACGGACAGAGAGAGAACATACCAACACCTAAGAACTCCGGCAGTCTCTCTTTTTCTGCCCTTCGTTTTAAGTCTTAACTAAGAGAGAATTCGAACGTGTGTCTTCTTAGCCAGTGAGGAGCAACTAATGCTGATATACTCACTCAACAGTCGTAGGTTTCTAAATTCGCAAACCCGATTGATAAAACAGCTACAGGTGCAGGACGCTAGCTTTAGCAGAAAGAAACAGACAAGGGGAAACTCCGACTCAACAAAGTTTCTCGTGGCTGATGGCTTCAGATGTAATGAGTACTTTAGTATCCTTTACCCCCGAGCAAATGAACCAATCTACACCGGCGGCAGGTTTTGCTGAGGAGTCAAGTTCGGTAGAGCGAAGTATTTTGGTGAAGCAAGTTCCAGCTATTGGACCCCCATTGTTAGGACGATATTGGATGTTTGAGCCGATCCCCCAGGAACAGAGATAATTTCATGTTTTTGTCCGTTTCCGATGGATTGATGGCGACCAGTAACTTCACTTTTTGGAGCTACTTTTGTCGTCTTAGAAGCTCTTTCCAGTAACGGTTGCGTCAGAATAAGGTTCTGTGGAGACGACGTCGCTGTATTAAACTAGGGAAATATAGCCATTAAAGATATCCACAATGATGAATAATTGCTATTTAAACGAGCTACGTGGCTCACTGGATGATTAGCAAGTCCCTGTTCTTTTATCGAAGTTCGTTTCTGAGGATACGAAAGAAACTACAGAAAGGGAGCCTTCTATTTGCTCCTCTTCTGGTGAGTCCGGCTTTTTCTATTCCTGTGTTAAGTGGTTGTTTGTTTAGCAAAATTTTGTGGAATATTTTTAAAATTTTGAGAATTTTTTGAATGTTGAAGTTTATTGGGTTTTGCGAAAAATTCGAAATGTATGTGTAAAAGTTAAAATTTTGAAATATATTTATTTGGTTGGAATTTTTGGGGCCCCAAATTTTTCGGCAAACAAACATGCCCTAATTTTATGTTATTTCCTTAAAAATCATGAATATATTTTTTTAATTTGTAGGCATTTGGATTGCATGTACAAAAGAGAAAATTATTTTGCACCTTCAAACTATCATCTTTGATATATTGAACCAATAAACTTTCAAAATAAATTAGTTTGCATCCTGAAATAAAATTCAATCGTCACAACTGTCTCATGTAACTTATTTATAACATGTGATACGATTTTAACCATCAGATCTTTTTAGGTGCCTTAATTGACAAAATTTGATAATTTCATGGCTCAATATGTCAAAAACCCTTATTTGAGATTGTTTTAGTAGTTTGCTGGCACAAATGATTTTTCGTCTTTAATAAAATATGGAGAGACAGATATCTTATAATTACTTTTTTTCAATAAATATATTTCTCACAATTCAAATATTCCCTAGTAAAGTCATTTGAAGATTTTGGAATTATTTGTTCGGGCTTAAACAAAGCCAAATTTATGTATAACAAAGTCCTCTGTTTTGTGGAAGGTGGTGACTCGCTAGAGGTGATTGGCTGCGTTTGCGGTGTAAAATTTTACACCTTCTAAAATTTTAACACAATAAAATATTACAATATAATCTCTCTCTCCCCATCAAATCATTACTTTTCACTATAAAAAATATAAAAAAATTACCTCTCTCTTCACTTTTTCACTAAACTCAATACCTAAAATTTTAACAACACTAAAATTTTACAAAACAAACCCACCCGAGGCCCTCAGAGCCTTCCCAGTTAGCGCATCCACAATACTATCAAGGAGATTCAGGGGTGCTTTGTGTACCAAAATTTTAATACAATTAAATATTACAATATAATCTCTCTCTCTCCCCATCAAATCATTACTATTTACTACAAAAAATATAAAAAATTACCTCTCTCTTCACTTTTTCACTAAACCCAATACCTAAAATTTTAACAACACTAAAATTTTACAACACAAACACAACCTCAACTCTCTTCCAACAGTTGGATCACTGGAAGTGTCGACACACCAAGAAGAGTGCAAACAATGTTGCGCATTGTCCATCTCAGTTGGGCCGTGTCTGAATTTATTTTAATAGGCACCTTTTATATAATAAAGCAAACTGATGGTCGTATGCGAGAGTGGATCACCTGTCGACTCTTAATTGCTTAATAGTAATGAAGGGTCTCCCATCTTGATTTTTTTTTTAAAAGTCCTATGTTTTGTAATATTGCTGATGTAACTTGATAGGCCTTTTGCCCGTGTACCAGCTCCTTTGAGCTCTTTTGGAGCCTTGCTTCCATTATACGGGTTTTTTTAATCAATACTACTTACTAACTTATTTTTTTTAAAAAAAAAAATCCTCTATTTTGGGATAAGAGAAACCAAAACAGTTCAACTTACTCAACAATTGGGAGCTGCCTTCAGTTTAGGGATGCACAAAATCGGTCCGCAAACCGGACCGGATCTATAGTATTAGTGGTCCAAATCTGGTCCGGATCGGATTTTTTAATATAATTAATAAATATATATTTTTTAATATTTTTAATACAAACATAACACTTTTTTACACTTTTATAATTTTTTTTATATATTGACTTATGGTACTTAAGTTTTTCTAAGACATTTGCAACTAATTTTTTTTATCTTAAGATGTGAGCTAAAAATGAAAAAATAAAATAAAAGTTTAAGAAAAAAAAAGAAATCGGTCTGGACCACTTAAGTGGTCCGGTCCTTAATTTTAAGTACAACTAGAAATCCGGCCTGACTAAATTTCGGTCCAAAAACCTGACTGAATTTCCAATTGCAGTTCCAATTTCAAATCTAGGACTGGTACGGCCACAATACCCGTATCTCATATTTTCCATCGCTTCAATTGAGTTGAGTACATCAGTAACAAAATTCTCCATAGTTTTTCTCTTTGGTATGACTAAAATCGTGTAAGAAATTCCGTTTTTCCTAATTAATCAGCCGTACACGAGGCTTGAAGTTAGAACACATTCACGGATCTGGATTTCATCCTAAGATGTTATATGGAGGGTCAAGATTTAAAAAAATAAATCTAATGACTAAGTTAAGCTCTCTTTGTCTCATTTTATTAATGAAGTGATTAAATTTAGGCCCTTGAATTTATTTTTTAAAATCCTAACCCCTCCTTATAACGTCTTAGCAGCATGTAATACTTGCGATGGAATTCTTACCCCACATCCACCCAGTAGTGAGACAAGATTAAGCTGTGCAATTTCTCATAAAAGAAAAATGGAAACCCAGAACGAAGTCGTCGTCCTCCATTACATGTCTAGGTTTCTTAACATTTGCAGTCTTGAGTCCCGCATGCACCTTATTAATTGGATAATCCAAAAATTTAAGAAACTTCAAAATAGTTTAGAGACGGCAACGCAAATTTCACAAAGAGCCTTAAAAACCTTGTTCATGGCAGTCAGTGTGAAGGATGATCCCTTTAAAGTGGCTCCACAGTCAGCGACAGCATGAGCAGCATCTTTCGATAATCCAACCAACATGTAGAAGGTCTCAGAGTCCAAGTCTCCGAAAGCCTCGTTGAGTGCCCAAATAGCCTTGTCGTAATCACGGGAACACCTCCGGAGACGCAGGCTTTGGCCTGCGGTTGCATTCTTTAGCAGCTTTGCTATGTGGTCTTTGGTGCTACTGGCATTAAACGATGCCAAGCGGAATGCGACATAGGCAAGGTCGTAGCGATCGGCTTGTGGAGTATGTGGGTCGCTGTACAGAGACTCGACACAGAAGGTGTAATTCGAGGTCTGCGTACATACCTTGTTCACAAGCTCGGTTGGCTGAAAAGAAGAAGCACAGGAGGAATGTACGAAGATGGAGAGGGCGAATAACCAGGACAGGCAGATAGAAGAAGAAGAAGAAGATGCGACCATTTTCATTTCACACGATGATTGAATGGAGGAGAAAACGTGCTCTGTTCTTATCCCCCGGCCACTTCAGAAATTATAATTAATGTACGGTTTCACTGTTACATGAGCAGTTACGTGAGGAATTTTGAAGCACCATTAGAGTTAAAAGGAGAAACCTTTTGAGTTGTCATCTGTATGTATTGCTTATATGTGTACTTATCTATTGGAAAGTGGAAGTCCAAGATCATTAAATGACATATTTACAGATATGTTTGAATGCCATTTATTGTTGGAACGTTCAAAGATGTTAATTATGTTGTGCTTTAAAGGGTCTTAATTCTTTGGTATAACTACGTGTTTCACCTTCAATTATGGGATCTTTGACATTTTACAATCAAACCTATCACTTATTGATTTTAAACATGTAACTCAAGTGAAATTTTCCGTTATTTAAATAATAGATAAAATGATTTTTTGATGTCTGAAATTAAGATTTTATCTCTGAATATTTGTGTATAGCATCAATATTTTTATGAATAAAATCATGAAAAATTTAAAATACGGTACAAAATGTCTGAAATCAAGAATTGACAGGTGAAACGTGTTAAAAGTGATAATTTATGGTGTAAAAAGTCAAACTTTCATAGTTGGAGAGTGAAAAATATATTTATTTTTAATTATTTTGTATTTCCATTTGATGGGTTTTGTCCATATCAAGGCGATTGTTTGATCATTTCGTCCAGTGATACAACCTCCAATCGATTGGAGATAATGAGTATGATTTTCTCTTGTAGACAAGTAGGTGGAGGCAAAACAAATACATCCCTTCCTCAAAGCCAACGGGGCAAGATGATCATTTAGCCTACATGTTTATTTGGTCTCTCATGGTATTTGGAAGTTAGAGATTAGCCTCCACTCAATTCAAAATCTTGGTGGTACTGTTAGTTATTGTCACGGGGAGGAAAAGTCACATGCAGCCTACTGTCATGAGATGAGACTTGAGAGGACATAAGTTTGTTTGTGAACTAACCACAAATATTTAATAACAAAATTCGATTGAAAATAGAGAGGAAAAAAAAAAGCATTTGGGATTCTGAAGTGGATGCCATCGGCATGATTTTTATAGATTATAACCATCATGTATTAAAACTACACTTCTGTCACTCTGTGGGGGAGGATGGGCGTAGCAGGTGCCACTCGTGTGTATTGTTTCATGCATTTTAGGACCGACCAACAAACACGGCATGTTATCAGACAGCCATATCCAACCCCTTTTCCCCATTTCCCTTGTAGTCTCAAAGGATCTAATTTAATAAGATTTCCCTGCATAAAATCAACGGACACACTAATTTGACTTATACTGATGCATCCACGTTCCGAAATTCAAAATTCGAAACCTTCTAAAAATTACTAAGCTGACTTTCTGGGCAAATAATTTAACCATATAATTAGCTCAACCAGAAAAACAAAAAACAAAACAAACAAAAAGTTGCCGAATATAGACACGGTTCACGTGAAGACGTTACGGGGACCACAGCGCAAAACTGCCAAAACAGACAAGCCAGTTCTTGACGGGGCCCACGTGACCACCTCGAATCCAGCTATTTTACGTTTATCTTGGACTGTACTGTGGGAGGGGACCGCGAAGACAATCGAGAGAGGAGTAAAGGGCCCCGCCACCACGTGAGCGCAATCTCTCCAACCTAATCCATCAACTAATCACAACAGACCGTCTCCTGTTTTTTTTCTGTGTTTCGTACCAAATTTCCCTTTCTCGCGTTTATGTCGATCCATTCAGACCCACTACCACCACAACTCCATTTTCTCCAGATCAGAGTACCAAAGAGTATATGCAGACGTGCCAAAGAAGCCACATCTACCTTTTCCTACAAAAAGAAACCACCACACAGCTACTTAAGACTTCCACCATGCTTGTATTGCTTGCATTGGGCTCGGCTCAGTCAATTCGACAGTGGTATTCGCCATAGCCAATCATTAGACAAAGGGTTGTTTGTGCAGCGAAAGTAAGAAGAATGAAAAACCATACATATTGGAAAGTAGCCGAGGTTTGTGCCTTGTCTGGAGAGAATTTCAGACATTCTCGAAATACACTACATAAGTAACAACGGTAACCAGTAACCAACTAGCAAAACAACATTACAATTCCGAACCACATTTGGATATCCGAATCATTGTCATAAGTCCAAGACCAAACTTGCATGAATTCCTCTGTGCTCATTTAAAAAAGATGGCAAATTGGTCTCTCCATTCGAACTGAAAGAATCTCATATACACCATTACAAAAAGATTACATACCAGCAAAACATTTAGCTTCAAAGCATTTACAAAAGCACCGGCAGCTATGCAGATAAGTAACTACACAAATACATCATCCATTAGGGCTCCCACTCATCTAGTAAACTAACGGTGTACAGAAAGAATTAAACAGAGGATATTACTGAAAAAAAAGAGCCTACACAGAAGGAAACACAGACCTGTAAAAAGTGTACGGCCACGTAGATATTGTTGAGGATAGCTGCTTGAGTATGATTATGATGTCAAAAACTAAAGATATGAGGACCATTTTAAGGATTAATGTTGCACTCCCGCAAATATACATGGTCATAGTCAATATATTTTGTCCAGTAGTTTCGATACTTTGGCATGCTTATTTCAAGCCATGGTTTCATGTTCCCATTATAGTGTATGACAGCTGCTCTTTCGATATCCTTCTGGTTGACACTAGGATTGTAACCAAGGCCCAGCACATGCCAGAATTGAGCAAGTGGATAAGTGCGCTTCCAAAATGTTATGAGACCAGGCGGCAATGTTCCCAACTTCCACAACTGTCTGTCAACGTTCTGCATGGGGGAAAGAGGGTAATGCCTTAAAGACAAAGACCGTGCTTAAAGACTTCAAATATGCACACATACACTGAACAAAAGCGTGCTATGGGCAAATATAAAAAGTCAAACAAAAACTCCCCACCCTAATTGTAAAGAAAGAAGAATTTAGTAGAGCTTAGATAGAATTTATATGAGGTTCTTTACAATAGAACAGAATTTCTGATGGTTGACCTACATGGAGTTGTTGGACACACAAAATCAAACAGCCACATAATTGGCTAGAATATGTAGGAGGGTTAAGTTGTGAACCTTATAGATGCTACAGTATGGATTAATGCTATGGTACTCCAGGAACAGATTCATGTTTTCAAGTTAGCATCTTAAAAATCAGATTTCACATGCATTTTGCTAACTGTCAACCAGAACCCAAGCATTAAAGCCAGACAAGCATCATCCACAGAAAAGACAATTAGTTACCAGCTTCTGCCATGTGTGGTACACTCCCGTTATGTTTTGCCTCTTCCATTCCTCCAAATCGAATATATTCATTCCATATGCCCATCCACAAGCGTGGGGGTCAAAATTCTTGGAGATAAGAGGATTTGAGAAGTTCAGATATCGATCAAAACGATGGAAGCTCTCTCCACACGTCTCTACAGCACCATTAACATTTCCTTTCAAATCAAGGGACCAAAGGTCAGCAAGATCCCTCTGCACAACTACATCATCATCCAAGAATAGCACTTTGTTGAGTTTTGGGAAGATCTCTGGCAGGTAAAACCGAAGATGATTGAGTATGGATAAGTATTTTGGGTTCCGGTATTTCAAATTCGAATCAGAATTGGCCCGATGAGCTCTAAAGTAGTAATCTATCATGGACGGTGAACCCAACTGCTCGAGTACAGGACTATAACTCGAATTTAACCATGTAAATTCTTCAATGTTCTGAACCTGGACAGTGGCATTGCCAGGTGGATTTACCAGGAACCACATCCTCATTGCTGCATAATTGAGTTTGTCACTGACAACGTGGAAGACATGCTTGGAAGGGTCCTGCCAAGATTTCAAACAGATTGAAAAATTGAGGTGTCAACAAAGGTATGAAGACCAAAAATGGTAGATACGTCATTCTTATTTTTTGGATGCGTAGATAATTTTTCTCCGTTGTTTTTTTCGGGGGGGGGGGGGGGGAGGGGGTGGAGACAGTGGACAAAAGGAGGTAAAGGATTTAGAAATAGGATTCTTAGAACGCTTGCACACAAAAACAAAAAAGATTCTTAGAATGCCCAACACAAACTTTCTTTGACATTGTTCATGGCAAGCAGAGTAAGTAATAAGTATTATTCTTATCGAGAGTGAACATAATTACCTTAGCGTGTATAACAGTTGAATTTACAACAACAGCTGCTGCCAATACGTTATCAGAGAACAATGCATAGTGGTACAACTGGGGGTCTTCTAATTTCTCTTTATTTGGATACTCCTGTTGAGAAAAATTCAAGGTGTAATACTCGGTTGTAAGGCGCAATGGAAGACAGTGCAGACCTTTGGGAAGCGTTTTCGCAGTTAATTGTGTCAAGAACATAGTCTGCTTTTTATGCACCCGGAGCTGCTCTTCCGTTGAATGGAGCATAGCCCTCAGCTTCTTCACAGTAGCAGAACAATCATCTTGAATCTGCTTTCCTTTCGCCAATGTTTGCTCCATTGCCCTCAACCTATCATAGGCACTGCATTAACACAAACCACGTGAAGAGATTAATGAAAACAAAGAATAGGTTAAACACTCTCATGCCAAATAGAGAACCTAATACTGAATCAGATGGAAGGAAAAAGTTGAAAATTTTGGACATGGGCCACGTTAGTAACTTAGAAGGCAAAACTTACTTCCTTGGCAGTTCGGAATCCTTCCTAGCATCCCCAATTGCTCGCTGAACTTCCTTGATCCGTCCTCGTAGCTCCCTTGTGAAGTGCGGATTATTTCTTGTGGCCGGGAGCGAAAGATAAACCTTAGCCCTAATGAGCTGATCTTTAAGTTGCCGCACCCTAGCATCTGTCACAACTGTTTGATCTTTCTGTTCAGGCTTTATCTCCTAAAGACAGAGCCACAATAAACAATATCAGGCATAGAAAAACCAAAAGTTTAGCACACCGTCAACAGCAGAGATAACGATGTAAACAAATATTAAGTACGATAGATTGACCTCTATTGACATATCATGTGATATGCTAAGAGCAACTTAAATAGTACCAGAATTAGCTATGACTCCGGACTGGAATTAGATTAGATGATGATAAGCCACTGATGAAAACCAAAGTTAACGGAAGAGCAGCAGTTTATTAGTCCAAAGAAAGATTCAGAAACGTTAAAGTAACAAAGCACAAGCACGTTCAATCAATGCCTAACTCTAGTTTTCAACACAAAACAGCACTTTCAAAGAATTTTAACACAAGGAGAAGTAGCAATCAGCACAAAATTAGCAATCTAGCTGACAAACCGCTAATAGTAAATATAAATATATCTCAAATACCATGATTTTAAAGGCATTATATAACAGTTGGTCAGCCCTGTGGCCAGCAGTAATTGCATCTTCAGCAATATCCTTTTCTTCAGTGGTGGTATTTGTTTCTTTCATTTGTATCTGCACTTAGTGGATTCGAGGGAACATAAATCTACTAGAGTGTTACCTCTACCGTCAATGAGGACATTCAAGATCAAGATCAAGATCAAGAACAAGATCAGCCTCAAAGAGAGAACCCCATCAGGGAGGAACACGAGAAGTAGCAATCAGCACAAAATTAGCAATCTAGCTGACAAAAAGCTTTTTTTTTCCTTAAGTAATCTAGCTGACAAAATGCTAGAAGTAAATATAAATATATCTCAAATACCATGATTGCATTATCTGATAGTTGCTCAGCCTTGTGGCCGGCAGTAATTGCACCTTCCGCAATATCCTCATTGAGAGTCGTCGATAGGACTCTAGTAGATTTATGTTCCCTCGATTCCACTGAGAGCAGATACAAAAGAAACAAACAAATTATTAAGGACGACGAACTTTGTGAAATGTGTGCAATTTTACAAAACAAGAGAGGGAAATCTATTTATTTACCCTCAGTTGAAAGTGCAAAGTCGGTAGAGCGCTGTTGGTCTGACGCAACAGAAATTGGAAGAGATTTGGTCAAGTTATCTGAAAAAACGATTCCGATAGGCACTTTCAAGGAAGTTGACGACTCCTACAATGGCAAGATGAGAAATTTCAACCGGAAAGATCCGAACTTTAGTATTCCTACCGATTCATCTACGTACTCTGGAAAAGAAAGAATAAATCTTGCAGACCCAGAACCAAGAAATGACTACCTGGGGTAGCAGATTTAAACGCTGGTTATGGCCATTCAAAGCCTGCGTAATCCAAAACCAAATCAGGTATTCCACATTTATGGGATGGAGATCGAAATTGCACAATAGCCAATAAAAAAGAAAAAAAAAAAGAAAGATGGTTATTTTCCACATACCACACTCGTAACATCTTCCACAAACTCGTCTTCCGCTGCTGAAAATGTAACCCGATTACAATTAATCCAAATCAAACAAAACAGAAGGCCAGAGGGGGGGGGGGGTGTGAAGAAGCGACGAAGCGAGGGGAGGAAAACTCACAGGGAGAGGTCTTAAAGGTAGTAAGGCGGTCGGTGTAAAGCACAATCGGAGCAATCACCGTCACAAAAAGCATCACCAGCACCAAATTCCTCACCCTCATCGTTTTCCGCTCCCAGAGACCGAGAGCTCAAGATGCCTATTGAGCGCTCCCCTCTCCCTGCCCTCAACAAATCCGCGCGGGTTATCAAGAAGACTCACTTCCGCGCATTTGCCAAAAGAAGCACAGGTGAAAAAGACCCACCTTGGCTCACGGAAAACCACTAGATACTCAAGAGTGGAAACAAGAAGCAAGAAGAGGAGCGGCCGAAAGCAAAAAGTTAAAAGGCCAAGAGAGTCGACTCTGACGATAATGATGTGAAATAATGAGTTGAGGGAGACAGAAAATGACCGAGAGACAACGCTTAAATAATCAATAATTCACTTAGAAAAAAATTTAGCTAATTAATAATTTAGCTGACGTCACCTTCCTATGCTTCCAAAGAAAATTTCAAAAACAGGAAAGACTAGCAAGAAAATAAATAAAATAATTTTCAGAACTAATAAAACGCATCGAGAAAACGTGAGCGCTTATACGGATGAGATTGGGGTAACTAACAAGAAGCACACCCGGGAACGACGCTCTTTTCCTTTTACCACGCGCCGGAAACCTCTCACAAGGTTTTCTTCATTTTGTACCTATGCTAGATGGCAATTAACCTGCTGTGGATGGATGAACGGGTTACGACATTAATTAATTTGTAATTTTATTACACTATAAAAATTAACATTTATTTAATGGTCTCTTACATTTATTGGAAAAGGTTTAAATCAATTGATATTAAAATACTTTAGCTTAATTACCACTACATTTTTCGTGGTATTTATTTTTAACAAATTAATTCATGAGGAATATCTTTGAATAGTTCGGTCCATGTAATTTATTTTTTAGATATAAAAGTCTTCTCGTCCACAAAAAATTAACCTACTAAAGAAAGATAGAGTCCAAAATAAGCTCTCAGATCCTGAATTCATGTTGATATTGTGTTAGTCAACAATTTTTAGTGAACAAAATGACTCAAATATCTATAAAATGAACCACAGAATCGGTCGGTCCGTTCAAAGTTTTACTCTAAAAACTATTTTATTATAAATGAATACCAATAGTAACTAAGCCAAATACTTTTATCTACTTTTATAAGAGCGAATAGACACTTTATTGATACGAGATAGGTCTATAAATACTTTCTCCAAAAAATTGGAGTTATATAGAAATTTTTACCAAATAGTATGATATATAATAACAAATGAATGAATTAAAATATGAGAAATTATATTCTATACTTTTCAATACATTGCATTCTAAAAGATAAATTGATTTACACTTTAATTGTTAAAATATTTGACACGTGTCTTGTTATTATTTTTTTAATAGTGTGTAGCCGTTGAAATTGTACCATACAATTTTATTTTTAACTAGAAAACTCTGTTGCAATCGATTTGTGTCCTCGGTTTGGACGGATGTAATCTAATTGGGATGTATTGTACCATGAAATAGGAGGACGTGAATAGCAATGAAATTTTGGATTTTTCAAGAATGTTTAGATGCAAACATGATTTTTGTCTCAAATTTTTTTACTTTTTTTATTAGCTTCTATAAAATTCTGTTTTTTTCATAGAGATTTTTACTACGTTGAGATGTTATTTATATGCATTTATTATTGTATTTGTTGCAATGTTTTTCTCGGATATATTTTTAATTAACAACGTAGGGTGGGTTTGTATTGTAAAATTTTTTTGTCGTTAAAATTTTAGGTATTGGGTTTAGTGAAAAAGTGAAGAGAGAAATAATTTTTATATTTTTTTAGAGTAAAAAGTTATGAATTGATGGGAGAAATAGAGATTATATTGTAGTATTTTATTGTGAGAGACTGTAAAATTTTGTGAAATATTAGATTGCAAACACACCCGTAATTGTTCAACGTTCCTGTAAGTATGAGTGAAGTGCATACCGTCATAACCTTCCGCTATGAGACAAGGTCATATCAGTACCACATTTCGTAGTAACTTGAACAGACTTTGAATGGCCTTTTAAGGGTGAGTTTGTGTTGAAAAATTTTTTGGTTGTTAAAATTTTTGGTATTGGGTTTAGTGAAAAAGTGAAGAGAGATAATTTTTTATATTTTTGTAGTGAAAAATTATGATTTGATGGGAGAGAAAGAAATTATATTATAATATTGTATTGTGAGAGGGTGAAAATTTTTATGAAATTTTTTCGGTGCAAACACAGCCTAAGATCAGAACAGGCCAACCACAAATTCAGGTCACTTGAACAGTCCAGAGTTAAATATTATTTGAACTCTTGTACCCACATCTAACTATTTGAATTTTGGATAGTTTAAATTTTGAGGAATAAAAGTTGGTGTAAAAATTAAAAATTCAGATCCACTCTGATTTTGCTGTTCGGCTAACTTTGACTTAAACTTTTGGGTGTGGAAGAAGTAGAACAGTTATTGCCCATGGTTAGGAAGGGCTTGAGAAGTTGCTGCAGTGTATCCTCAATGAGTCAATGCTGACCTCAACGCGGAATTGCTTTGCTTGCCACGATCCCCGTCCTTTTGGGGAAAGCATTCTGAACTCTTCCGTCAAATAGCTTTCTTTCACATATCACCAATACTTTTTTATTAAACAATTACATAAAATCATTTATCTCTCCACTTTACACAAACACCAATAAAACACTATTCAACATAAAAATTCACAACTTCTCTAAAATCCTACATTTTTTCTTAAAACGAACATCACCCAAGACTTCTGCTTGACCGTAGTATTTATTTTAAACTTTCTTTTGTGTTCCTAGCTTCCTACGGAACTACGTCGTATTCATTTTTAGTAACTCAGCACGTGATTCCTTTTTATTTATAATTTTTAGTATTTTAAGCTTGTTCATTTCTTTCATGAAGCTAATAAATACAACCAAATATCAGAGATTTGCGGAGTGTTTGTTTGTGGAAATATTGAAGTTTTTAAAATTTTGGGTATTGGGGTTTGTGAAAAGTGAGGAGAGAGAAGATTTAATTGAATAGTATAATATTATTTTATAATTTAATGATGAGAGAGATTATTTTATGATTGTTTAGAAATTTTGAGAGGTAGAAAATTTGGGAAACAAACGCCTCCTTATAGCCAATTTCATCATTAGTATGATATACAATAACAAATGAACGAATAAAAATATGAGAAATTATATTTTATACTTATTAATTACTACACATTTTGTAATCAATTTGTATACCACAGAGTCAATACATTGCACCCTAAAAGATCTATTGATTTACACTTTACACTTCATGTTATACTTTAAAATGATGACGTGTCCTATTTTAATTATTTATTTAAATAATTTTCGTAACAATTAAAATTGTATCATATATTTTTCTTTTTAAGGAGAAAAGTCCATTAGAGAGTAACAGTAAATTTCAAAACCTAGTACAGACGCATTTTTTCACACTTAAATGTGTACCATTAAAATAGGAGGGAGGAAGTGAATGTTATGGAAGCATTTGCAAAGCTAAAATTTATGAAATTTATGAAATTTGTCACAAAATTGTTAATTTTTTTAATTTTTTACATCAATCCAGCAGCTTACAACAATATTATTATTTTTTCTTTTAATTTTTAAATTTATAAAAAATTTAGAATTCTCTCTCCCAATCAAATCATCTATTTCCATCTTAATAAATTTTATTTTTTTTCACTACTTTCTCATGAAACTTAATAAAATTTCAATATCTTCCATTTTTACAATTTCAAATGGTTAAGGTTTATAAATTTCAATATCTTCCATTTTAAAATTTCAAATGGTTAAGGTTTATAAATGTGTACGTGTTAGTAAGTTTTCGATTGTTTAAGGTTTCTACTAGTAGAGATTTTTACTACGTTTTCCTGGATATTCTATTAATTATCCTGGAGCCCATAACCTACGGTTACAAGTAGAGGTCGCATCAGTACCATAATTATCCTGGAGCCCATATCCTGAAGACTAGTTACATCAGATAGAAAAAGGGTAAACAGGATTATCCGGATAAAATATGAAATATTAGATACAATTTAATGTTGTGCAGGGTACCGAACTTTTCGGTACATTTTGACCATATAATCTTACTAGAGAGTGAATATTAGTTTTTTTCTAATAGTTTTGCGGTGATATATGATGAAATTCGTATTTATAATAAGAGAATTTTGATTTTTAGTAGCTGAATTTTATATTTATTTTATTTTTAGTCCTTAAATTTTAACATTAAAAAATATAATCTCTCAATTTACGACGTTTTAAAAAATAGTCATTATGTTACTCTCCCGTCAATCTCACTGACAGACTCTTATTCCAAGTTAGTCTTAGCCTCCAGCTCAAGTGCAATTTCAGCGCAGGACTAAAATTGAAATTGGTGTAAAACTCAATGACTTTAAATCAAATTTCTCAAAATTTAACTTTTGTTTGAAAAAAATACAAAACTTAAGTACAATTTTTTAAGTATTTTTATTGTTTTATTCAAAATGCAATAGAAAACAAACATAAGGAATATTATTTTAATTTTTTTGATTTTTTCTACAAATATTTTCAATACTATTCAAAAATAATAACAGGCCTCAAAATTAGATTTTTTTAGAGTTTGATTCGTATTAAAAATTTTTATAGAAAAATCAAAGGATTTTTTAAAATAAAAATTTTACCCCATTCTTGAATTTTCCAATTCTTCATTAATGGGTAGAATTATATAATGTTACCCCAATCTTTCCGCGTGAGGTAAGTGCAATCTTTGAATAAAAAGCAAAATTTGAAATTTGATCAAAAAGTAAGTACAGATGGAAAAATAACAAGTTTTCAATTTTAGGGGGGCGTTTGCTGCCAGTTCGGGCATATTATAAAAAATTATATTATACTAATTTTTTTACGTCAAATAATTATTTATTATTATAATATTCACTCAAATCTTCTATCTCATCACCTTTTCGCCAAATCCTACAAAATATTTTCATTTTTTCACTAACCCCAATACCCCAACATTTCCACCACACCAAAATTTTAACAAACAAACACCACCAATTTTTAGTGTTTTACGCGGGAAAGTTAGAAGTATGCTCTGGCTCTGCAATCTCAACTGAGCTGTGACTCTCACTTGTTCAGTTTGATAAAGATAGAACACATAATAAGGATAGAATTCTTTTGAATTCAAATATTTTGACTTCCACGAAAACTCATCCAATCAATTGTCACATCTTAATAATTTAATTTCTTTATTTTTCTTATTATGTGGGGGAGTTTGTCTCCGAAAATTTTCACCACTCAAAATTTATAAACAATCATAAAATAACCTCTCTCATCTCATTAAATTATAAAATAATATTATACTATTCAATTAAATCTTCTCTCTCCTCATTTTTCCATAAAATATCTATATTTTTCACAAAACCCAATACCCAAAATTTCCAAAACCCCAAAATTTCCACAAACAAACAACCCCGTTGTTTGACATGATTATGCAATGGGAATTTTTAGTGCTCTACTCAAGTTGAAGATATTGGATCACTTGTACCCCTCCTGTGCGAAGCAACGAATCTACATGTTGACAAGTTTAAAGTCAACGAATCTAACGCCTTGACATCTTGCTTCTTTCCGGCATCATTCTTTTTTGAGTATTCTTGACGATCCGCAACATCATCTTCCCTTTCTCTCTTCTTATAAGGATTCTTGAAAGCTTAAACAAAAAAACAGAACAAAAAAAATAAGATTGTTTTGCGGGGTGTTGAAACAGGTCTTTACAAAAAAAGATTCTTAGAACACCCAACACAAACTTTCTTTAAGACATTGTTCTTGGCAAGCAAACTAGGTAATAAACTTTCTTTGACATTGATCTAGGGTTGTCATAAACAACCAAAGTATCTGAAA
Source organism: Myrica gale (assembly GCA_963930655.1). Taxonomy (NCBI): domain Eukaryota; kingdom Viridiplantae; phylum Streptophyta; class Magnoliopsida; order Fagales; family Myricaceae; genus Myrica; species Myrica gale. The sequence goes on along the minus strand of OZ005603.1, from coordinate 10,418,304 downwards.
GGTCAGTAATTAGATCTCAAAGAACAGATTAACAGATGCTAAATAGAAAAACCAAGGGCTAAAACAATATATATTTATCAGATAAACATGTTGTGGGAGAAAGGCAAGATAAGAACCGGCAGGATGTAATGCTATGAGCAACTTAAATAGTACCAGAATTAGTCACCTGTGACTCCGGACTGGAATTAGATTAGCCACTGATGAAAACCAAAGTTAAACGGAAAAGCAGCAATTTATTAGTCCCAAGCAAGATTCAGAAACGCAAAAAAAAAAAAACAAAGCACGTACAATCAATGCCTACCTCTAGTTTTCAACACAACACGTAGTGGAATCGAACGAACATAAATCTAATAATGTGTTACCGAATACCCTCAATGAGGATAATCAAGATCAAGATCAAAGAGAGAACCCTATCAGGGAGGAACACAAGGAGAAGTAGATATCAGCACAAAATTAGCAATCTAGCTGACAAAACGCTAGAAGCATATATAAATATATCTTAAATACCATCGATTTTAAAGGCATTATCTGAAGTAGCAATATGCTTGTCTTAGGTATCTGTTACCTCCCTGATGGGGTTCATCTTGCTCTTGATTATCCTCATTGAGGGTAGTGATAACAATCTATTAGATTTATTTTCACTCGATTCCACTGAAAGCAGATAAAATGAAACAAACAAATTTTTAAGGACGATGAACTTTGTGAAATGTGTGCAATTTTACAAATTGACTTTAACTATTACAAGACAAGAAAGGGAAATCCATTTATTTACCCTCAGTTGAAAGTGCAATGTCCGTGGAACGCTGTTGGGCTGCCGCAACGGAAATTGGAAGAGATTAGGTCAAGTTATCTGTAAAAACGATTCCGATAGGCTCTTTAAGGGAAATTGACGACTCCTACAATGGCAAAATGAGAAATTCCGACCGGAAAGATCCGACTCTTTAAGTAATTAGTATTCCTACCGATTCTTCTACGTACTCTGGAAAAAAAAAAGAACAAATCTTGCAGACCCACAACCAACAAATGACTACCTGGGGAAACAAATTCGTCTTCCGCTGCTGAAAATGGAACCCGATGGCTATTAATCCAAACAAAAGAAAACAGAAGGGGGAGGGGGGGAGGTGAAGAAGTGACGAAGCGGGGGGAGGAAAACTCACAGGGAGAGGTATTGAAGGTAGAAAGGCGGTCGGTCGGTGTAAAGCACAATCGGAGCAATCACCGTCACAAAGAGCATCACCAACACCAAAGTCCTCACCCTCATCGGTTTCCGCTCCCAGAGACCGAGAGCTCAAGGTGTCTTTTGAGCGCTCCCCTCACCCTCTCTGTCTCCCCGCCCTCAACAAATCCACGCGTGTTATCAAGAAGACACACTTCCGCGCATTTGCCAAAAGAAACACAGGCGAAAAAGACCCACCTTGGCACTCGGAAAACCACTAGATACTCAGAGTGGAAACAAGAAGCAAGAGTGCTTAGGAGGATAAAAGAAGAAGAGGAGGAACGGCCCAAAAGCAGAAGGCCTAGAGAGTTGGCTCTGACGATAATGATGTTATTATGAATAATGAGCGAGGGAGAGAAACAAATGATCGAGAGACAACGCTTAAATAATAAAAAATTTACTTTAAAAAAAAGCTAATTAATAATTTTGATGACGTCACTTTCGTTTGCTTCCAAAGGAAATTTATAAACGCAACAAGAAAACGTGCTATCAAGGAGCGCACTTGGGACGTAGAAAAAAAAAAAGGAGCGCACTTGGGAATTATGGAGGCAGATAATTCCCTTATATCAAACTTCAGTGGAGTAGGGTTTCACAGTAACCGAACTCAATACCTATGTCCATTATTCAACTAAGAGTAATTACCACCCTACCATAATTGAACTACTAGTCAGGCGTGTTACATACACATCAACAATTCAGGTTCCTTATCCTCATCATTATCATCCGCAGATATATGATCTTGAATCTCAACCAATTTTGAGCACATATGAGTCTCTCCGCCGTTTTTTGTGCCAACGAACTTCAGAAATGATCTAATACCCAACCCCTCGTGCTGAAGACAGACTCTGAAGGCACTGTAGTAATAGAGATTGCAAGAACATCTCGAGAAAGAATTTTGACTCTGAAGGCATTGTAATCCTCACTTCTTGCATATTTTCCTAAATGCATATGAATTTTGGCAAGTTCCATAAAAATAAATTTGTCTTCACCGTATTTGAAGCCGATATTCAAAGCGTCGCCTCATAGAAGAGTGCCAAAAACTTGGTAAAATGTCACTCATAAAGCTTATCAAAATCTCATTTTCCGCCAACATATCCTCAAAAGACTCTGATATTTCTCAGCTGCATCCAACATAATATACATTAAATTCCAATGAGTAGGAACATCAAGCTGCAAAAATCCCTTAATGGGAAACTTCCTCTTTTGTACAGATTTCTTAAACTCATCCATTCGACCGGGAGATGACTTAACATACTTGACCAAGTTCCTTACCTTGGCCACAGAATCATCTAGCTCATTCAACCCAGCTTACACAATTAAATTCAAAACATGTGCACAACATCTCACATGCAAAAAAATCTTATTCACAAACTACTTTTCCAAGCTGAATCCCTAAATGCAAATGTCTACTCTTCACATGCTCAATGGTCGTATCATTAGAGGATGCATTATTGACAGTTATTGTAAGGATTTTATCAATCCCCCATTCCGACATGCAATCCTCCAACTCTATCCCAATTGTCGAACCCTTATAATCTGACACTTTACAGAATGCAAGTATCTTTTTGTGCATTTGTCAAGTACTATCAATGAAGTGTGCAATGACAGACATATAATTCATATTTTGGATTGACGTCCATGTGTCAGTGGTAAAGCAAACTCGTGGTCTATTAAGCAAGATACTAGCCTTCGGTATACACTTCTCTTCCAAGTAAAGCTTCATACAATCCTTCATTACTGAGATCGAGAAGGAGTAAGGATTTTGGCGACGAAAATTGATTCTAATTTTGTTCATGTCTTTTTATGATTAAAATGTTCTCCAAATTTATTGCTTTTAGATTTTATTGATTTGGACTTTAGATTCTCATCTTATCTTTTTAAAATATATTTTTTTTATTTTATTAATTTTAGATTTTGTTGATATGATCAAGTTGGACCTGTTACCCAACCACGTTTGATATTTTAGGCTTTCACTATATCTGGGAGGATTCCAACATTTCCTTTTATGTACATTATGCTTATTAAAGGAGGCAATATACTTCACTTGTCACTTAAGACGAAGGAACCAAGTGCCAGGAAAAAAAGTTTTTTTCTTAACACTTCAAACCTACTAGGCATTAAGACCAACTTTTTTTTTTCTAAGCAATAAAGAGAGAGGGTAACCGGCTTAGCAACCTTCCCTATCCGTGACCATAGGAGCATCCTCTGCTGTAGAGTGTCCGGTTAGAGCCATAATTATTGTCCACTGGGTGAGCCTGTCAATACAGCACCAACATAGTCACCAACCAATCTCAATCCTATCTATTAGGCCAAAAAGTATCACCAACTAGTCTTAATCCTATACATAAATCTTATCCACTAGGTCCAAGATGAGGTTTTACTTTCATAAGCTATTTATATCCTAATTTGAACTCCTGACCTTGAAGCTAGTGAATGTAAATGGTACCAACTGGGCTACAACCTTGTTGGCGGAAGTCATTTTCTTTACTTGGATTGCAAGTAAAATATGAGGATTGTGATAGAGACATCCAAGTCAAGGCACGGGAGAAGGTAAGGCGTGTGAGGCGTAGGGCGGAAAGGAACCCATCCACGACACAAGCCACACCACATGACTAGTGAAGAAATCTACAAGAGGCGGCGATGGCGGCAAAAGACCCTAATGGTTGTTGAATGTAGGACGTTTTAGGGAAGTCTATATTTGTCTTATTTGAGTTCAATTCTCCTAGATTTTAGAGATAAAGTTTAGGGGATTATTTGAATAAGGTGTGTAATTCAAATTTTCTAGATTTTAGAGATAAATTCCTAAACTACAGGAGAGACGGTTTGAAAGTCATATAGGATTAGATTATTTGAATATTTGAAATTCTAGGAGATAGGGTTAGCACCTAAGGAGTCCTATAAAGGCATATCTTAGGTGCATTAGAGATTCATACATTCAAGCATCCAGAGATTAGAGATTTGAAGAGCCTGTGAGACTTGTTGTCGAGCATAGACCACAAATCTATGTTATTCAATGCTATTCATACATTCAAGCATGCATTCAAGCATGCACATGCTATTCGATGGCCATGACTAATAACCTTGTTCACTTAGATTCATTCTTGGCTAGTACCCTAGTTTGAATATTTGGTTTTGAAGGTTAATAACTTCTTGGCTTGTGTGGACTTACCCTTAGACGATTTATCTTGTGGCTATAAGGACTAATAATCCTTAGGCACATTTATCTTTTACAATACAACTCGTAAAATTCTTCATCTTTGTGTGTGATCTACTAATTTGAACTCGTGTGTTACCTAGAACGGTTTAAGATTAATTGGTGTGGTCGTGTGCTAATAACTTTACAGTTGGGTGACTTGTTTTAATAGCCTTACCGGAGTTCCTAAGAGATTGACCCCGCGCGTGGTGGATTCAAAATACATTGCTTTTTTTTTTTCGGCTCGGCTAGATACGAGCCCAAATCTACTAGCTGGGCTGGTTGGAGGAGCTTCGTTCGGAGGTTACAAAATCATGAGTAGACTATGTCGTATCTACCTCCAAAACCCACCGAAACCGAAAGAAACATTTTTGGGCTAATCACCACGTTCATTCTCAACTGGATTCCAATCTCCAACCGTATATGGACCCACCACCATAAGCAATGAATCTACCCGAAAGTCCGACTTGATTTTCAATAAAAAAAAATTCAGACTTGAGCTCGAATAAGATAGTTCCAATTTATTCCATCTCTTGTGATTTTTTACACTTTTTGAAAAAGGTGACTGCTAATATAACATGTATCACGAAACAAGAAAGTCTGACATTGTGAAAGAACATGAAGAGAGGAAAAAAAAGACTTAAAAAGATAACTATACATCTCAAAACATTGCCCTGGAAATGCGAGAAGAGGTGGTGGTGGGGTTTTCATAGACTCAGAAAGATAACTATACATCTCAAGTCTCCAGATCCATCTTTCAGCCACAGGAAATCAACTACCCCAATATGTATTGCCAAGCAGGAATCTTACGCCTCGGCATTACTGCTCTCATCTCATCGTTGTTCTCATTGAAGTCACTACCCTCGAGATCCATCAAGAATCCTCAAAAAAGAATGATGCAGGAAAGAAGCAAGTCCTCATCTTCCCTTGCTCTCTTCGTGTGAGGTTTCTCCATCTCCATTCATGCAAAGTCTGTCAGAGAGATCATTGACAGAAAACGTTAAGCTCCTACTATTACAAATGTATCGATATGGAATATCCTTAAAAGCAAAAATATTGCCAATGCTTTGAACTAGATAAAGCTAAATATTACCCCAAAAAGAAGATAAAAACTCATTCATGAACAAACAATTTTTTGTAAGGACAGTAATTAGATACCAAATAACAGATTTATAGATGCTAATTAGAAAAACCACGGGCTAAAACAATATATATTTATCAGATAAACATGTTGTGACGGAGAAAGGCAAGATAAGAACCTATACACGATTCCAAAAAGACGACATACACACTACTGCCAGCCAAAAATCTAACTTCAAATCATTTACAAAAGCACCTGCAGTTATGCAGATAAGTAACTAGATATACTATGACAAATACATCATCCATTAGGGCTCCCACTCTTCTAGCTCAATATTTTTTTTTCAAAAAAACATGAAACATTAAGAGTAAACAAAAGTGTACTGAAAGAATCAAACACATTATATTACTAAAAAAAAGAGCCTACATAGAGGGGGAAACACAGACCTGGAAAAATTGTATGGCCACGTAGATATTGTTGAGGACAGCTGCTTGAGTATGATTATGATATCGAAAACCAAAGATAAGAGGGACCATTTTAAGGATTAATGTTGCACTTCCGCAAATATCCATGGTCATAGTCAACATACTTTGTCCAGTAGTTTCGATACTTTGGCATGCTTATTTCAAGCCATGGTTTCATGTTCCCATTATAGTGTATGACAGCTGCTCTTTCGATTTCCTTCTGGTTCACACTAGGATTGTATCCAAGGCCCAGCACATGCCAGAATCGAGCAAGTGGATAAGTGCGCTTCCAAAATGTTATGAGACCAGGCGGCAGTGTTCCCAACTTCCACAACTGTCTGTCAAAGTTCTGCATGGGGGAAAGAAGGTAATGCCTTAAAGATGAAGAATGTGATTAAAGAATTAAAATATGCACACATACACCATTGTCAACTGTCATAACGCAGAACAAAAGCATGTTATGCCCAAATACAAAATGTCAAATAAAAACTCCCCACCCTAGTTGTAAGAGAGGAATTTAGTGGACGTTTTGGGCATCCCACAAGACCAAAGTCGGCCTAGATTGTTTTGAGGGGTGTGGAAACAGGTCTAAAATGGTTATCTTGATAGTAGAGCTTAGATAGAGTTTATATGAGGTTCTTTCCAATAGTGCAGAATTTCTGATGGTTGATGATCTACATGGAGTTGTTGGACACACAAAATCATACAGCCACATAATTGGCCAGAATATATAGGAGTGTTAAGTTGTGAACCCTCCCGATGCTACAGTATGGATTAACGCTATGGTACTCCAGGAAACAGATTCATGTTTTCCAGTTAGCATCTTAAAATCAGATTTCACATGCATTTTGCAAACCGTCAACGAAAACCCAAGCATTAAAGCCAGACAAGCATCATCCACAGAAAAGAGTATTAGTTACCAGCTTCTGCCATGCGTGGTACACTACCGTGATGTTTTGCCTCTTCCATTCCTCCAAATCGAATATATTCATTCCATATGCCCACCCACAAGCATGGGGATCAAAATTCTTTGAGATAAGAGGATTTGAAAAGTTCAGATACCGATAAAAACGATGGAACCTCTCTCCACATGTCTCTACAGCACCATTAACATTTCCCTTCAAATCAAGGGACCAGAGGTCAGTGAGATCCCGCTGCACAACTACATCATCATCCAAGAACAGCACTTTGTTGAGTTTTGGGAAGATCTCTGGCAGGTAAAACCGAAGATGATTGAGGATGGATAAGTATTTTGGGTTCCGGTATTTCAGATTTGAATCAGAATTGGCCCCATGAGCTCTAAAGTAGTAATATATCATGGATGGTGAACGCAACTGCTTGAGAACAGGACAATAACTCGAATTTAACCATGTAAATTCTTCAAGGTTGTGAACCTGGACAGTGGCATTGCCAGGTGGATTTACCAGGAACCACATCCTCATTGCTGCATAATTGAGCCTGTCACTGACAATGTGGAAGACATGCTTGGAAGGGTCCTGCAAAGATTTCAAACAGAATGACAAATTGAGATGTCAACAAAGGTATGAAGACCAAAAATGGTAGATGAGACATTCTTATTTTTGCGTGTCTAGATAATTTCTCTCCGTTTTTTTTTTTTGGGGGTGGGGGGGTAACAGTGTGGCCAAAATGAGGTAAAGGATTAAGAAATAGGATTCTTAAAACGCTGACACCAAAAAAAAAAGATTCTTAGAACACCCAACACAAACTTCTTTGACATCGTTCTTGGCAACCATAGTAAGTAATAAGTATTATGCTTAAAAAGAGTGAACATAATTACCTTAGCGTGAATCATAGTTGAATTTACAACAACTGATGCTGCCAATACGTTATCAGAGAACAATGCATAGTGGTACAACTGGGGGTCTTCTAATTTTTCTTTATTTGGAAACTGCCATTGAGAAGAATTTGAGGCATAATACTCGGCTGTAAGGCGCAATGGAAGACAGTGCAGACCTTTGGGAAGCGTTTTCGCAATTAATTGTGTCAAGAACAAAGTCTGCTTTTTGTGCACCCGGAGCTGCTCTTTCGTTGAATGGAGAATAGCCCTCAGCTTCTTCACGGCAGCAGAGCAATCATCTTGAGTCTGCTTTCCTTTGGCCAATGTTTGTTCCATTGCCCTCAACCTATCATGTGAAAGAACTGTTTGATCTTTCTGTTTGATAGGGTCAGTTCTTTCAGTGGAGGTATTTGTGGCCTCCCTGATGGGGTTCTCAATGAGGGTATTCGGAAACACAGTACTGGATTTATGTTCAATCGATTGAGATTCCACTGAAAGCAGATACAAATGAAACAAACAAATTATCAAGGACGTGGAACTTTGTGAAATGTGTGCAATTTTACAAAACAAGAAAGGGAAATCCATTTATTTACCCTCAGTTGAAAGCGCAGTGTCCGCGGAGCGCTGTTGGGCTGACGCAACAGAAATTGGAAGCGCTGAAAAAACGATTCCGGTAGGCTCTTTAATGGAAGTTGACGGTTCCTACAATGGCAAAATGAGAAATTTCAACCGGAAAGATGCGAAAGTTCGTATTCCTACCAATTCATCTACGTACTCTGGAAAAGAAAGAATAAATAATTTTGCAGACCCACAACCGACAAATGACTACCTGGTGTAGCAGATTTAGAAGCTGGTTATGGCGACCCTTCAAAATCTGCGTAATCCAAAACCAAATCAGGTATTCCACATTTATGGCATGGAGATCGAAATTGCACAATAGGAAATACAAAAGAAAAAAAAAGATGCTTATTTTCCACATACCACACTCGTAACATCTTCAAAAAATTCATCTTCGCCTGCTGAAAATGTAACCCGGTGACTATTAATCGAAGCAAAACAAAACATAAAGGGGGGCGCCGGGGGGGGGGGGGGGGGCGAAGCGGGGGAAGGAAAACTCACAGAGAGAGTTCTTGAAGGTGCTAACGCGGTCGGTGTAAAGCACAACCGGAGCAATCACCGTCACGAAGAGCATCACCAATACCAAATTCCTCACCCTCATCGTTTTCCGCTCCCAGAGACCGAGAGCTCGAGATGTCTATTGAGCGTTCCCCTCACCCTCTCTGTCATCAACAAATCCGCGCATTTGCCAAAAGAAGCACAGGTGAAAAATACCCACCTTGGCTCTCGGAAAACCACAAGATACTCAGAGTGGAAACAAGAAGCAAGAAGAGTGGAACGGCAGGAAGCAAGAGGCATAGAGCGTCGGCTCTTACTATAATGATGATGATATGAATAATGCTTGCGGGGGAGAGAAAATAACAGATAGGCAACGCTTAAATAATCAATAATTTACTTAGAGTCTGTTCGTTTACAAAGAATCCTCAGAATTTTTTGAATCCTCATGATTCTACAACCAAACATCATTTTTCACACTACATAAATATAACTACAACACGCATACCAATAAAATTAACATCACATAAAAATTCTCAAAACACAAAAAATCCTCACAATACACCTTAACCCAACATACCCTTAGAAAAAAACAAGATAATTAATACTTTTACTGACGTCAGTTTCCTTATCTCACAAGATAATCCAAAGAAAAATTTCAAAACAGTGAGATAAAACGCATCAAGAAAATAGTTTTGAAATAAAACGCATCAAGGCTGCGTTTGCAAACTTTATTATCCCCAAAATTTTATCTCTCTCTTAATATATTACTCCAATATAATCTCTCTCTTCCATAAAAAAATATTAAAAATTATAAAAATTATAAAAAATTATCTTTCTCTTTACCTTTTCACTAAATCCAATACCAAAACATATTCCCATACCAAAAATATTACAACACAAACACAACCCAAGAACACGTGAGCGCTTCTACGGATGTGGTCGGGGGTAACTAGTAACTACCAAGAAGCGCACCCGGGAATGACGCTCTTTTCCTTTTTTTTTATCACGCGCCAGAAACTACTATTACTACATATTTTGTGCTTAGGAGTCGGCTGCAAGTTAGGAGTTCAGGTACGGGTTGATTTGTGAGAGTTTGCAATTTTTTCAGTATTTTTATTGTTTTATTCAAAATGCGATAGAGAACAAACATATAGGAAATTATTTTTTTTATTTCTCTACAAATTTTTTCAATACTAATAAAACACCAAAAATAATAACGGGTTTCAAAATTAAATTTTTTAGTTTTTGATTCGTATTAAAAAAATTTATAGAAAAATCAAATGATTTTTTAAAATAAAAATTCATCTAATCTTAGCTCGACTATTGGATATTCGGTTCTGATTTTTTTTTTTTTTAAAAATTCCTCAAAATGAATCGAGTGCAAAAAAAAAAAGTTTACTTTCTTAACACTTCAAACTACTAGCCATTTGTTAGATCGCAGCGGAAATTATCATTGAATCAAAGCAGTCCAAGCGTTCTGTCTCATTCAGATCTACGTACACAGTTTTGAAAGAGAGTTAGATATAGATTTGTAGACAGAGAAAATCTCACATGAAAAAATGAATTCTTTTTCTCTTAAATAAATTTCTGAGCAATTTATAATGGCTGGCTCAGAACTCAACTGTGCTTATGCGTGAGATATTTAGGGACCTCAAATCTCGGCCGCGGGATCTTTTTTTCTTAAACCCTATTATATTTTGTAATGATACAGTCAAACCACAAACACACAACAAGCAAACATGCATAACTCTCTTAGGTCTAAGAAAAATATAAGTTAATTATGATGAATATCATTCTCTACATCAGTGATCGATTCCATAAGGTATTCATATTTGATCTAGTTCAATGCATGTACTCTTACATTACACCCACTCGTCTGCTTAAGGTCACCACCTCAATGACGGAGCCCTATTGTCAAGCCATGTAGCAGTAGGATAGGAGATGACTGAGGGGGAAGGATCAACAGGTGCTTCTTCTTTCTTAGACAGTGCGTCTGCAACCTTGTTGTCTCGGCCCCTTTTGTATTCAACTTTGAAGTCATACCCCAACAATTTAGTGAGTCATTTCTGTTGGAAGGGAGTACCAATTTTTTGTTCAAGTAGATGTTTTAAGCTCTGCAACAAAGGTATGCCCAATTAGACAGAGCCTCCATTTTTGCACAACTGTCATCACTGCCAGCAACTCTTTCGCATAGGTTGACATAGCGTTGTCTTTCCCTTGAGAGCTGGCTAAAATAAGCAATGGGTCTTCCCCCATGCATTAGGACTGGGTCTTCCCCCATGCATTAGGACTGCCCCTATACCCATACCAATTGCATCACATTCTAGGATAAATGGACTGGAAATATCAGGGAGGTCTAGAACTGGTGGTTTAGTGACTACAAGCTTGAGATTGTGGAAAGCCTCAATGGCTGCAGGAGACCACCCAAATGCATTCTTTTTCAAAAAGCAATAAGAGGTGCTGCAATAGACCTATATCCTTTGATAAATTTTCTGTAGTATCCTGTGCGGCCTAAAAACCCTCTAAGTGACTTTAATGTGGTTGGAAGGGGCCAGTCAAACATGAACTGTATCTTTGAAGGATATGCCTTTACACCTTCATTTGAAACTATATGTCCCAAATAATCCACCTCCCTACACCTAAATCTGCACTTAGATCGTTTAACATACAATTGGTGCTTTTTTAGGATTTCCAAGGTCATTTTTAGATGCAGCAAGTGATCTGCCCAAGTCTTACTGTAGATTAAAATGTCAACAAAAATATTGAAATAACCGTACTATTTGCTGAGATTGAGAGGTGACAATTGGATCCTAAGGAAGTCAGTCTCGATAAATTTCGTCGCAGAGAACACTCTCTCAACAGTTGCGATCGCAACTGGTAAAGCCAATGCCAACTCAATAAGGACATAAACAAATGGATATAGAATATGCTTTCTTGAAGGTGCTGGGATTAAGGCGATTTACATGCTTAATGACTTTGTTTTGTCAATACAGTGTTCCTTGGAGGGGAATTCAGGGATCAATGGTTCTTCATGGCTTTAGAGTTCAGCATGCAAATTGCTTGATATCTGTTCCTCAGATAAGTTTGATTTGAATTGTCTTGAATTTCCTTGTTGGATTGATTTAAGATTGGGGTAAACCAATGACTATGGTAAGTCACAATACTTCTGGGCGACGAGAGGAAACTATGAGTCATTTGAGTCTCTAGCAACCATTGAAAGTATAAAATTGTTCACTAGTTAAGCTTTTGCCATGAGAAGAAACTAGTCTGCTGAAGATGTAACATCTCCTCATCTGCAGGTAATGACTCGATCTTCCCCACTGGATAAGCACACCCTTGTAAGACGCTTACAAACCACTTTTGAGGAAGATGTTGCAGTGACTGGTGATGGTACAATTATATATGGGGTAAACTCATACTTAGCCCCCTATGTTTGGGTAAAAATCATAGTTAGCCCCATATTTTTTAATTCAATAATTTGATACCCATAACTTTTAAAACCTATCAATCTTCGCCCCCAGTCTAAATTAGACGTTAAATCAGACAGAAAATAATGAAAAATGACCAAAATGCCCCTCAAAAATAAAATTACTAAAAAAATAAAAAAATTCATTAAAAATAAAAAATGATATTTTTTTCAAAAATTAATATTTTTTAAATAAAACTCTATTGAAACTCTATTTCAATAATATATTTATTTTAATTTATTTCTTAAATTTATATTTTATTTTATTTTAAATTTTAGCTTTGGAGGGGCATTTCGGTCATTTTGCATGAATTTGCGTCGGACTTAACACCTGATTTAGACGGAGGCCTAAGTTTGATAGGTTGTGAAAGTTATGAGTATCAAATTGTTGGATTCAAAAATATGGGGCTAACTATGATTTTTGCCCAAACATAGGGGGCTAAGTATGACTTTACCCCATTATATACTTTACACCAATCTGTTTTTCTTCAGGCACTTTTGATCGAAAAGTAAGTACGCATAAACTCGGTAACAATCTATTGTGCTTTGCAGGTATCGGCATAATAGAGATAATTCGGAAACAACCTAAGCGGTAACTCTCGACTCGTTCTGTCTGATAAAGATAGAACAGATTATAAGAGATGACTCTAATATGTAATTGAAATTGACTTCTATGAAAATACATCCAATCAACTGTTGTAACAAACATGAAAATAATAATTTAATTTCTTTAATTTTCTTCTTATGTTGTTTCACATGATTATTCAATGGGAATTTTTATTGGATCACTTGTACACCTCCTGTGCGAAGCAACGAATCTACATGTGACAAGTTTTGAAGTCAACGAATCTAACGCCTTGACATCTTGCTTCTTTCCGGCACCATTCTTTTTTGAGGATGCTCATTCTTTTTTGAGGATTCTTGACGATCCGCAACATCATCATCTTCCCTTTCTCTCTTCTTATAAGGATTCTTGAAAGCTTAAACAAAAAACAAAACAAAACAAAACAAAAAAGATTGTTTTGTGGGGTGTTGAGACAGGTCTTTACAAAAAAGATTCTTAGAACACCCAACACAAACTTTCTTTGACATTGTTCTTGGCAAGCAAACTAAGTAAAACTTTCTTTGACATTGATCTAGGGTTGTCATAAACAACCAAAGTATCTGAAAGGTCAGTAATTAGATCTCAAAGAACAGATTAACAGATGCTAAATAGAAAAACCAAGGGCTAAAACAATATATATTTATCAGATAAACATGTTGTGTCGGAGAAAAGCAAGATAAGAACGTGCAGGATGGAATGCTAAGAGCAACTTAAATAGTACCAGAATTAGTCACCTATGACTCCAGACTGGAATTAGATTAGCCACTGATGAAAACCAAAGTCAAACAGAAAAGCAACAGTTTATTAGTCCCAAGCAAGATTCAGAAACGCAAAAAAAAAAAAAAAGCACGTACAATCAATGCCTACCTTTCAGTTTTCAACACAACACGTTGTGGAATCGAACGAACATAAATCTAATAATGTGTTACCAAATACCCTCAATGAGGATAATCAAGATCAAGATCAAGATCAGTCTCAAAGAGAGAACCCTATCAGAGAGGAACACAAGGAGAAGTAGCAATCAGCACAAAATTAGCAATCTAGCTGACAAAACGCTAGAAGTATATATAAATATATCTTAAATACCATCGATTTTAAAGGCATTATCTGAAGTAGCAATATGCTTGTCTTAGGTATATGTTGCCTCCCTGATGGGGTTCATCTTGCTCTTGATTATCCTCATTGAGGGCAGTGATAACAATCTATTAGATTTATTTTCACTCGATTCCACTGAAAGCAGATAAAACGAAACAAACAAATTATTAAGGACGACGAACTTTGTGAAATGTGCAATTTTACAAATTGACTTTAACTATTACAAGACAAGAAAGGGAAATCCATTTATTTACCCTCAGTTGAAAGTGCAATGTCGGTGGAGCGCTGTTGGGCTGCCGCAACAGAAATTGGAAGAGATCAGGTCAAGTTATCTGTAAAAACGATTCCGATAGGCTCTTTAAGGGAATTTGACGACTCCTACAATGGCAAAATGAGAAATTCCGACCGGAAAGATCCGACTCTGTAAGTAATTAGTATTCCTACCGACTCTTCTACGTACTCTGGAAAAAAAAGAACAAATCTTGCAGACCCACAACCAACAAATGACCACCTGGGGAAACAAATTCGTCTGCCGCTGCTGAAAAAGGAACCCGATGGCTATTAATCCAAACAAAAGAAAACAGAAGGGGGAGGGGGGGGGGAGGTGAAGAAGTGACGAAGCGGGGGGAGGAAAACTCACAGGGAGAGGTCTTGAAGGTAGTATGGCGGTCGGTGTAAAGCACAATCGGAGCAATCACCGTCACAAAGAGCATCACCAACACCAAATTCCTCACCCACATCGTTTTCCGCTTCCAGTGACCGAGAGCTCAAGATGTCTATTGAGCGCTCCCATCACCCTCTCTGTCTCCCCGCCCTCAACAAATCCGCGCGTGTTATCAAGAAGTTGAGAAGCAAGAAGAGGGACGGCCCAAAAGCAGAAGGCCTAGAGACTAGAGAGTTGGCTCTGGCGATAATGATGATGATATGAATAATGAGGGAGAGAAACAAATGACCGAGACAATTTTGCTGACGTCTGTTTCCTTTGCTTCCAAAGAAAATTTGAAAACGCAATTTAATTGGATCCCAAGGGAAGCAAATGGTTTGTACTTTGTAGCATGGTCTTCCGCAATGGTGCAGCAGAGTAGCTATTTTTGTTTCTATATAGATGTAGACATTATTCTTAGAGACATTAGGGCCGTAGATCAAAAATTCGGTTCGATTTTTGGATTAAAAATTCAGTCTTTATATTATTCTCAGAGATATTAGGGTTGTAGGATCGAAAATTTAGTTAAATTTTTGGACCGAAAATTCAGTCCGATCGGATTTTCGGTCCTATTAAAATAGTAGACGGTGTGGTCCGATCTGGATCACTTAACCGTTTCAATTTTTTCTTTTTCTTTTTTCATATTTTCAACACATGTTTTATTTTATTTTAATGGTGTATATTGGTTAGCATTGTACCATACAATTTAACCTTTTTTTAATGCGAAAAATCTGTCGCAATTGATTTGTATACTAGATTTGGACAGATCATCTAATTAGAATGCACTAATCAAACTTAGAGCGTAATAGCAAATCCCGAATAATAAGTACAGTCATTATCTTCACTCACTACTCTCAAAATAGTGGAAGAATCATGTGCCACAACAAGTGATTGTGCATATAAATAAACATTCAAGTAAATCGGCACATATTAATGTCTTCGTTGCAAAATTTTTCCCGGATATATTATTAATTAAGAACATAGGCTTACACCGTTCGAGTAACTTCTTACATATGCATTTATGGCTTTTAGCTTCTTCTTTTTTGTCTCGAGGGACACTCGATTATTTGGCCTTTTAAATAGAGGACAGCACAGCTACAAAATTCAGGAAGACTTGAACGGCTTTACAAGTCAAATATTATTTAAGTAAAAAATTTATAACATTCGAACTTAGGTCTACTTCTTAATAAAGTTTGCCCAAGATTAAACATTTGTCATTCAAAGCATAGATACTAATGATGTTATGGCCCGAGTAAGATCACCCAAGGAAAGAACATGAACATGAAGGAATTAATGAGAGAGAAAGAAACAGAAAGACTCGGCAAAATATCTCTACATCCCAGGTGTTGTTCAACCCCAAACCTGGTGAGCTCGATCTGGCATGAACATGGAGATCAACTATGGTAATTTTCTAATCCCTTTGAAGGCATATTCTCAGATGGTACCACCATGTTGCAGCGGCTGGGTGAGCAGAGAGCTCCAAATGCTTTTATCCACGCCCTCCGTCTCCAACCCATTACCTTTGGGTACTGGCTGGCTCAAAGTGTCGTCCAACTTGTCTTCAGAGAAGTCCAGGAGTGCTTCTCGACTCTCAGACAGACATTGACCTGGAAATTCGAGAGCAGAGGTGGTGGACTTGTCATAAAGTGATGACGAGAAGGCGTCCTCGAATCTCCAGTCGTCTGAATTTGAGATCATACCATCTTTCAGCCACGGGAAATCAAATACCCCAATATCTAATGCCAAGCTGGAATCTAACGCCTTGACATTACTGCCCTCACAGTTGTTCTCATTGAAGTCGCTACCCTTGAGATCTTGCTTTTTTCCTGCATCATTCTTTTTTGAGGATTCTTGACGGTCCTCAAGATCATCATCTTCCCTTGCTCTCTTCTTATAAGGCTTCTCCATCTCCATTCATTCAAAGTCTATCAAAGAGATCGTTGACAGAAAATGCTAAACTCATAATACTCCATCGACAAACGTATATATATGGAATAGATGGAATAAGAATAAAAGCAAAAATAAAAGCAAATGCTTTAATGAGCTAGATAAAGCTAAATATTACCCCAAAAAGAAGCTAAAAACTCATTCGTAAAAAACCAAATCTTTTGAAAGGACAGTAATTAGATATCAAAGAACAGATTAATAGATGCTAATTAGAAAAACCAAGGGCTACAACAATATATATTTATCAGATAAACATGTTGTGTCGGAGAAATGCAAATATAAGAACCTGCAGACTTTGCATGAATGGAGATGGAGAAGCCTTATAAGAAGAGAGCAAAGGAAGATGATGATCTTGAGGACCTTCAAGAATCCTCAAAGAAGAATGATGCAGGAAAGAAGCAAGATCTCAGTTGATATATACAAGAAAACAACAACCGGAGACCTCAGTTGGGAATGACAGAATACATGCATGGAGGCATATATCTATTGACTCTGAATAAGCATGAAAACCTTAATTGAAAGTGAAGAGCAAAATACACAAGAAACAACTCCTCTGAGGTGTCCAATACCCAACGATCACCCTAAAAACCAATAGAACAAGTAATACCTCCGGAGCTACGGATTCAGAGAAAGAGAACTTCTGATGGAAATTAGAGTTTCTGATATTTAACTGAATCTCCTATTATTCTGTCAAGTATTTTATAGAAAGGTTTGTTACCTCGTGACTGATGGGGCTGGGGCTGGGGCTGGGGCTCGGATTGAGGTTGAGGTTGAGGCACTTCTTGTATATCTGGAAGTGTTGTTGGTAACGTATGCTGAAGAATGATGATTAGATTGGAGAGCTTTGCTCACACGCTACGCGATTTCGAGCTAAACCGTCTACAACCACATACACATATATACACACAATTGTATCACGCTTTTCACCCATCTCCACAGCAAGAACGAAATGAAACAGATGGGTTGGGTCGGTTCCTTGTTTTGCGTTCTTTTTCCTCTGTTTCTCTCTATTTTTAGCTTCCAAGGACCATAAGGCATTGGCGATACCATCTTTTTCGTTCAACTCCTCTCTCCCTCGTCTTGCCTCTACTCTCCGCTGACATACGTCCACCAACTACACAATTCTTCCTCTCCTTTTGCCACGTCATTTCTCACCAGCCTACTGAGTCATCATGGCATTTCTTGAAGGAAAAAAATAAAAGGAAGAAAAATAATTATTATGCATCAAAACCATTCATTTCAATTATTTTACGTGGGCAAACTGACAATGTACATTTTGATGCAAATACTTCACTTTATAATTTACACCTGCATGCAGCAGGAAAATCAGCTATTCATTTGCAAGAGCCAGCCATGTACGTGGTAGTGTCTTAGCAAACATTCATGCAGCTTTTGCCCTCATCATTGTCAATGTGCTGTCTGTATTATTAATTACATAGTCCTCCATAATTTTCATGTCGGCAAGATTTACGGCAATTTCTGCATCAGACTGTTGTGACAGAGAGAAAATCCAACCGCTGATCTGATGCAAGAACATTATCCCAAAAGACAACCTCGAGAGTATCTCCCTAGCCCTCTTCCCCCGGACCGCTAAGCATACACAAAAATCTTGAGTGATAATGCCAATAATCGATAGTTGTTCCAAGACGAGCATTAACAGCAACTGGCTTATTGCCTTCGCTTTCTCGCATGAGAAGTTTCATCATGTTCTTCACCCGGTCCAATCACAAATTATTACCAGCTGGACGAATTAATTCTCTTCGAAGATGGATCCAAAGGGAGACCCTGGGCCCCTGAATCATATGGGTCAAGCTCAAAAACACGTTCAGCAGCATAAGCACCTAAATCCATGTTCTTATGCATCCTACAAGCACCGAGCAAGGCTTTCCAGACTGCTGCAGTAGGTTCAACAGGCATCTCTCTTATGAAATTCAAAGCTCGATCAAGAAGACCCGCTCGACCAAAAAGATCAACAATTGTTACATAATGTGCAGCGTGCGGTTCTATCATGTACTTTTTCATCAATTCAAAATAATATTGTCCTTCCTCCGAAAGCCCGGCATGGCTACAAGCAGAAAGAACACAAAGGAAAGTTATATCATCAGGTTTGATTCCAATCTTCAGCATTTCTTCAAACCGTTGGACAGTTTCCTTCCCGAGCCCATGCCGAGCATATCCCTTGAGCATTGAATTCCAAGAAACCAAGCCTCGTTTCACCAATCTATCAAAAACCTTCCTGGCATCCTCAATGCTACCTGATTTCGAGTACATGTCCAGAAGACTGTTTCCAACAAAAGCAACAAGCTTTACTCCTGATTTTATCGCATGTGCATGCACCCATTTGCCTTGCTCCAGTGATCCACTGCTTGCACAAGCGCTAAAAACACTGGAATAGCTGAAATGAGTCGGTTTAAAGTATTCCTTCTGCATTTCCAGGAAAAGACTCAAAGCCTGCTCCACTTGACCCTTCCTAGCATGCCCAGCAATCAGAACATTCCAAGACACCTCGTTCTTGCTTTCCAACGCATGAAAGATCAACTGGGCTTCATCCAAAAGACCAAACCTAGCATACATGTCTACCAGAGAACTCCCCACATAAACATTGGAATCATAACCGTACTTCAAAGAAAGGGCATGAACTTGCTGGCCGTTCTTTTCGTTAGGTTCAGCCCCAGAAGCCTTTAGCAGGCTAGACAAGGTGAATTGATTAGGCTGGATCCCGAGGCGGAGCATCTGAGGACACAAAACAAGGGCATCCTTAGCGCGATCATTCTGAGAATAGCCAGCAATCAAGGCAGTCCAAGAAACCACATCTTTACAAGGCATTTCTTCAAACAGTTTACGAGCATCATCCAGACCACCGCACTTGACATACATGTTAAGAGCGGTATTAAGAATAACGAGGTCATCCTTAAACTCCGAACGGAGAACGTGGGAGTGCACAGCTCTTCCTTCTCTGATCTTCCCCCAATCGGTGCATTTCTTTAGCAGCTTGCTGTACAAAGTACGGTCGGCTTCCAGGGAGCACCGGTCGACTAGATCAAGAACATGAAGCCCCGAAGGGGAATTAGGGATCTGGCTTTTGCGGAGAAGGTCCTTGTCTTGGATGATCATGCCACAGCCAGAAGCACAGCAATCCTCTTCCGAACTCCCGAAATCGACAAAGGCAGCTGCAGTTGTCGCATCCGTGCAAAACCGTGAAACTCTAAGACGGGTTCCGCCACGTAAAATTGCACTGTACAACTTATTCATGATGTAGGTCTTGCTGTTCTAGGAGCTCGAACCCTAGGCGACAGAAGCACGTGAATTCGCGTTAAATTTTGGTATACACGCTACTGTACAAAACCCAATACAGGAAACACTGACACTCTTGACACCTCTCGTTGGTGGGTCAGTTCCGGTTTCTCCAGAGTCCTCAACCGATCCGTGTGCTGATTCTGCTGAACGCTTAAACTGCCAAAGCAAAAAAAACGTAGGCGCCCACTGCATCACTCTTCGTCCCTATTATCCCCTCCCCTTTTTAAGGCCCTCGCCAAACCCATCTTTGACAGCCCAAAAAGCAAACCCACAAGCTTCTTCCCATCCTCCAGATTCCATAGCACTTTCGATATTCATATTGAATTCTATCGTTCTCACCGAAAAAAGAATCGGGTCCTCAGACCTCAGTTTGTTTCCTTAACAACTATCTCAACTCTGCTTTCCAGTTTCTACTCCAGCAGGTAACGAGAACTGATCAGAAAAAGAAATGCCAGGAAATACGATGCTTCTTCCTCAAGAACCCTCGCTTGGATTCAAAATATCTCACCTCAGTTTCAGGAATCACCGGGAAATGTTGCCTAGACGAGGTTGCAGCGGGATCATCAAAACGCGACTCAAGACCATCGCCCTGTCTGCTGCTACTGCAACCGGAAGCATAGATGGTTCAGTGAGGACAACGGCATCATCATCGTCATCATTCTCGTTCTCATTCACAAATGGTAATGGTATCACATTCTACCAATTGCTCGGAGTGAAGGAGACCGCCTCACAAACCGAGATCAAAGCCGCATACCGTAGTTTAGCAAAGTTGTACCATCCAGATGCCGTCAGTTCCATCTCCAATCCCAATGCTCTGGATTTCATAGAGATTCACAACGCGTATGCAACACTATCTGATCCCATGGCCCGGGCTCGCTACGATTCGTCAATAGGTGCCACAGCTATTGGTTGTGCACGCTTTTATAGGCAGGCCGCAGGATTCCCTACTCGTACCAGGAGGTGGGAAACTGATCAATGCTGGTAGAACCACCAATTGCTTTAGACTTTCTTCTTGTGCTTTTTCATTGGTTCCAACTTCTCCCCATTTCCTTCTTCGACGTGTAATCAACTAGATATATCAAAAACTACGAATCCAATTGTTGGAATCCGTGTGTGGCTTAGGAGTTGGGATGGTTTTTACCTTGCCCACTTCAGACACAGGAGGTAATAAGTGACGAATCATGCATAAACCCCAATAGAGGAAAGCTCCTGCTCCACATCCGACTCGGAGCTCCTTTGCCATTCAAAAGGATAAAGTACAGTTTCACGGAGGTATAAGGTTAAAAGTTAAAACAAAAGGCCAAAACAAAATCCACCCAGAAAGGGATTCAGAAATATGCAGTTCCTCCTGCTGTTCTTCAGAAGTCATATTCAAAAAAAAAGCTACAAGCTTTTATAGAGGGATCTACTTCACAAATAATCAAATATCTACTCATTACCTAAGCTACAATTTGTATTTTCAACCTTCAACGATTTCTATACAACCGAATGTCCCCTTAGACATTCACAGTGATTATAGAGACAAGGTGGGGAGAATCATTTACAGCTCATCAACACAGAGTTGATGACATGCATTAGAAGGCGGATGCTGCTTGCTTCTGAAGCAGAGGTAGTTGGTAGGTTCCGTTGATGACCCAGTATCTGATATACCTGCTCGAAGATGGGATGCACATGCATTGCAATAGTTGAATCTGCTGGGTTTATGGCGACTGCTACATCCGTCAGCCATGCCAGTTTCGTGGATGTTTCATTGCTAATATCATAAGCCAGTTGTTGGAGAAGAGCCAGCAGAACTCCTTGGCTTAGAGGGAGTGGCACCATTGACAAGATCCTCTGTAAATCAACCTGGTGGAGGTAAAAAAAAACATATATAAGCCTTATCTTGGTCACTGGGATTAAAGCCAGCACTGAAGTGTACACAATATAGCACCATCCTATAAATACATATAAGATACAGGAACTAAAGTTGGATTATATGCAGACACAAAACAGTACTCATGTTCCTCACCCACCCGAGGTCCTCCTGGAGCATTCATTCATACGCCACAGAAGAGAAAAATCAGAATGCTTTCATTACCGGTGTTTACAAGATTAACACAAGAAAGACAGATTCAAATTAACACCTGAAGTTTAGCAACTCCAGATTGGCAAAGACGAAGCTGTACACTACTCATTCATCTCAATTCCTCACTCAAAGCACATTTTCCATGAAGACCTAAAAGATATTCACAGTCCTAACATACTTTACAAGAGCATCTCTCATTCAAAGAAATTCTTTACTCTATATGCAGCACCTCTAATCCTTCGCTAGCATACATGGCTTTCAAATGAGAGTCGTTATATGTGGGGAAAGTGCAAAGTAGAGAATACCTGAGAACATAACCATGAAACTATTGAAACATCCCTTCTGTGCAGGGCTCCGGCGAATGCTTCCTCAAATTTGCACTCAGCTATCAATCTAGATAGATCTTTAGTTGGATCCAAAGGAGCCTCGCCCTATACGGACATGACCCTCTATGTGTCAGTAAACCCAAATAAAAAACTAGCAGATACTGGTGGACTCAGGAGGAAGCTTATATGCATGTACCGTCTCATGAAGACCGGCCAGCCCATTGCTCAACTGTGTTACCAAGGGATTTACTGCGTTTGAGTTAGTACCTGCAGCTGCAATGACTAACAGCTTACGTTGGCCATCAGCCAATTCTCCGCTTAACGTTTGAGTGATTGCTGATGCCGAATTAATTGCATCCTTTGAATCATAAATACAATCACATGATCAGTATATACTTTTAAAAGTAAAAAGTGGCAGATGAAGCATACAACGACCAAGATATTACTATACATAATTACCAAAGGCTCTACTTGTGTAACCAGGTGGAGTGTACATCTTAACACCATCAAATTATGGAAAAAATCAGACACACCTTATGTTATATCAGGTAAAGAAAAAGGGTCTTAGATTAACAACAAGCCTACTTAAATGACCAAAACATGCAAATCCGAATAAAGAAGAAGCAGCTTGGACCTCAGATCTGAATCAATTAGATAAGGAGCAGGCGATTTCACGAGGATTTTCCACAAAATGGGGATGTTATCTAAGAGAAGCCCCGCAGATTTTTATTTACATAGCTGACTCTTGTTATATCACATCATTTTTTTTATATCACATCAATTTAATATCGTGGAAACCCACTAATCACAAAGAACCAGTAATGGCATGACAAAAAGAAGGATGGGTGAAAGCACAGTTGACATAATCAAATTCCAAGACTAGCTATTAATGAATCATCTGGATTTGCAGATTTTGTCCTTCAAACGCAGATAAACCACTTTCAAGAGAGGATATTCTTTGCACGATTGTTTCCATAATGCGTGTCATACAAATCACATACTCATATTTTCATTTTTTTGGGTGAGTAAATCATATACTTTTAGTTTCCCACCACATCGTACATGTTATTTCTCAACACATACGATTGTTTTATGCAGATGAAAGAAGAAGAGTAGGTCCTATAGAGATATTTATTAAGAAAGGAAAAAGTACATTTTACACCGAATTGATACACCTTGCAGTGAGGAATATCTCCAATTAGCTCACTCTATCTTGCAAGAGCAACAAGAAAAAGTGTTTCCCACCTCAATATGACACTTGTCAATGGCAATTAACAAATTATGAAAGAAAATATATCTGCTTCCTAGCAAACAGTATTGTTGAGCTACACATACCCGTAAAGCAATGGCCAAGGGAGAATGTGTGGACTCAAACTGCTGCTGGACAGAAGTTGTATGTTTGCTGAGCCCTTTCTGGAATGTGGCATCAACTTGATCAAACAGAGCTTTGCATGACATCTCAAATGCAGGAATGATTGATGCTTCCAAGCTAGACCTTAATGCATCCTGCGGTGTACATTCCACTATTTATCATCAGAACTAAAGATACTACCGGAATTGAAAAGCATAGAAAAGGGTATTTGACCATCCACATTACAAAGTCAAGAAACAACCAAGCTGAAAAACATGGGAAAAAAAGGAGATAAAAGATCTAAGAGTGAGGCAGGCAAAGTAGGAAGGGTTGAAATTAACTGGTCTATGATTAACATGACAATACCTGAAGAGCTTGCTTCCCCGACATTTGAAACTGTGCTTGAATTTGCCTAGTCACTGAGCCTTCCAGTTTTGCGCTAACCACTTTCTCTAGTTGGTTCACTGACTTTTCACCCACTCCTTTCTGCACAGTACACAATAGAAAGCTCATTCAGATCCTATCTATTTTCCAAAACATTTAAGCTGCATTACTGCAACCTATGACAGTTGGCAGCCCACATCATTTTGCATCAAACATAAAGAATGAATCCATCTTATAGAGTGGACCCACTTAGGGAATGTCGTAACAGCAATTTATAAAGCTTGCTATATCCAAGACACAAATAATATTCTCATTTAGATAAATATTATTGTACCAACGATAAGGCTGTCATAACTTAACAACTTTTCTACCATTTCTCACTATTAGTGATGATTACTACATCTTCTGCAATGGTTCCATTCAGAAAGGTGGGTTCCTCTGAGAATAGGAAATATGAGACAAAAAAGGAGGATGGAACATTGAAATGGCAATAAGAAACTGAAACACATCTTCAAACTATGACAAGAACTAGTATTACAACCTGGAATGACTCCATGATAGCTGAGGACATGGTTTTCTCCACAATTGGGGTAATTGCACGAGCTACAGTGGGTCCAACCGAGGCTATTTCCTTCTTTAGAGTTTTCTCGAGCATGGCTGGCAAGTCCTTGTTCATATGATTTGTGATCATGTTTGTTATCTGCTGCATACGGTCTTGTTCTGACTTATCCTGCTTTGCATTTTCCTCTTGGAAACGAGCCCACAAGGCATCGGTGTTAGCCTTGACAACTTTCTCCATGCTCTGGCTCAAGGATCCCTCTAGTCTTTTACTTTCTTTGGTAACTGATCCAGAAACAACCATATTCATCTGTTTCTGCATTTCCTTTTGTGCGCTCATTAGCTGAATAGATGGACAAAATGAGCCAAAAGTTCACATTAGGAGGATGTACTTAGAAAGCAGAAAAGAACACAGATGTCTCACTGTGCTGTGACATTTTGACCCTGTTAAACCCAATATCAAAACTGACATTAGAACAAAAAGCAAGAGATATTGTATTAACCAGAACTCATTAATTAACCCCCCCCCCCCCCCCCAAGAAAATAGACGACCAAAATCTCATATTGGTGAATTGATTTCAGTCAATATTGCATTAAGCACATCAACATCTACGCACTGAAACTAAAACCTGCAAAGAATTTAAATAAATTACCCGGTCAATCATTTCCTGCATAGCCAATAACTGAGGCAAAACATTTTCCATAGAGGGGGTAGCTGAACTGTCACATGGTTCATTTGATGACTCCATGGAGTTAGAAGGACATAGGGAACATGGAACAGACACTTGAGAATTTTTCCCCTTCTGTCTTTTTCCTTTCAGAGCTGGCACTGGAGACTGCAAAGCTGCCATGGGAGGTTCTGATTCACCAGCCTTTGCAGGTATATCTTTGATCATGTCTTGAACTTCTTCTACACTAGTGTCAGGAGGTTGGTTTGGTGCCTTAGTGCTATTAACATTACCAGTTTTCTGTAGTCGCTCCACCTTATAAGTTCCCACACGATAATCTCTGGCCATCTGAATGCCAAGATCTGAGGCCTGGGAATAGAAGGATTTCTCCTTTTTCTCAGCAACCATCACATGGGAATCTGTCTGACAGTCAAACTCATTATCTCGACTGGTTCCTGTCTCACCAATAACTTTAACCTCTGCTTCAATGCTTTCTGCGTCATTGTTGACAACTACATCCCGAACCTTTGCCTCTACCACATTCACACCCTGATTTATTTGGAGGTTCTCTGATGATGAAGAAACTGCAGATAATAACTCCGATGGAGTTACAAGATGTGTTGGCTGTTTAAATGTTATAGGAGGATTGGAAACCATAGCAATATCATTTTGTGCTGAACTTTTATCACCCTTCCTCAACTTGTCATCGGAGGGTGGCCCATCAGTCAAGTTGTCATTGGCAGAGTCCACTCTCCCATCAGCCGAATATTCAGGAGCTGGCTGGTCTCTGCCATAATCAGTGGGAAGTGGATTATTCTCAACACTATTTGATGGGCTTCTAAAGCCAGATAATTTGTGAGTTAATCTTGGACTCAAAGGAAGAGGAGGTGACGCAGTGTGGATATTTTCCCCAGTAATAGAAGGCAAATCGCTTGGTATTCTTTTCACACCAGAATTAGAAACTTCTGGGATGCTGGTATCCTCAGAAGCCAAGTTTGCAGGATGGCTTGCTACTGTGGCCACTTCAGAGCTGCTCAAAAGAATAGGTGGCATAGGAGATGAATTAATTACAGGTATCTCAATGGGTTTCCATCCATGAGGTGGTTCGAAGGTAGCAGAACCATCAGAAGCATCAAAAACACGCGAAGCATTGGAGTCTGATTTCTCCAAATCCACATTGTCCAGGGGTGGTGGCAGGCATTGAGATAGGTGAAGTGCATATTGCTGAATGGCTTGTGTTTGGACACAGTAGACCTGTACAATATGCACTCCATCTGGTAAACTATCACTAGTTCCAGTAAGACTCAAGATAGGCATTGTGACTGTAAACTCAGCAAGGTAATCCATGCGGGTCGCAGCTGGATTAGGTCCATAATCTATGTGTACAGCATATATAGCATTCTTTTTTGCATTTGCAAGAAGAAATAGGGCTGCACGGGGCAACGCTACAACTTGATTAAAGAATGCATCCTCAATCTTGGGTTCGGAAGAACTCCTTATATCCAGAGTTTGAGTGCACCGCCATGTTTCAGCATCACTAGGCAACAACCAGCCCTCCTCCCCTGCAGAGGCCCATATTTTCACTTCCTGATTCAGTGTCCCCTGAAAAGCAAAAAAAAAAAAAAAAGACAGAAAAAAATCATTACATCTCTACTGCTAAGTTGATCTTTACCGGATGACACAATGGAGAGATTAGGAGCATATACCGCTGTAATAAGAACAATGTGATCGGGACGGTGAGGGGCAGTCAAGAATGTCACAGAATTAACAGGATTTCCATCATGTGGCTTGAATACTGCAAGTGGCAGTGCCTTACGGTCTTCCCAAATCTTCACCTGTGGCAGACGACATGTGGTTGACATGTAAGCAACAAAGAGAAAAGACTAAACAAAGCTCAGTGGTGCAGAGGCACCAGCATAAGAGCAAGGATAAAACTGAAAGACCACATAACCAATCAGGACAGAATACAGACAGTGCCATCCATAGATGCCGAAGCTAAACGGCTGGTCATCCATTGGCACATTGATAACTCAGTAACTTCACAATCATGTTCACCAACCAATTGGATCCCATCAATTAGTGTATCAAGGGGACATTTAAGAGGTTCTTCTGCTGAAAATACTTTGCCCTTTCTGACTTTTATGGTGTCAATTTTCAGTATACGTCTTCCAATTGCAACCATCAAAATTTCCTGAAAAGCAATTCTTGTTGTCAACCATGAAGGCACATGAAACTAAAAACGATGGGAAGTAAGCCAAAAAAGCAAAATGTACAAAAAAAAATGTAGAGGATAACATATTCGACAATGCTAAAGCTAATTACTTGTTTGTGAGGATGCCAGCACACTCGTGGGTGGACTGATTCCCCCTTGACTTCCATCTGGATGGCAATAACAATTTTGCCTGTAATTTGAGGTTTGTCTTCCTCATCCGGGCCCTCATTGATCTTCCATATGAAAACTCGTCCATCAACACTAGCACTGCAGAAAATGAAAATTATAACTTTTTGGTGAAACAATAGACGAAAAAGAAAAATGAAAAATTGGGATGAAGGTCTACCTAGCCAAAAGGTGAACATCCTCGTTGAAGAAAGCTGTATCAGTTACTCTCTGCATGATATATGAAAATATACATAACAAAAGTAGAGTAATCCTGAGTCTCTATAGTACCTATGGAATATATATCTGATGCCTATTTGGACAATTTTAAACAAAAGAACATTAAGAGAAAGCAATGATAAACAATAGTAAGCAAGATCCAAATTTCAAACAATTGGGGTGAGAAACAATTGCAGACAAAGTTGCAAATAGGTAAACCAAAAATATGCTTAGAGAAAAAGGGTAAACCAAAAATAATCTAACTCTAGTTAAAATTTGAAATTGATTATTAAAGTTTTGCCTGTATTCTACATTTCTGTGGGTCTATGAGAGCTGTAACTTAATACGAGGTGAGTCGTGTAGAAAGTGATTAAGGCATCTTACAGGAAATACCACTTAATGCTATCGCTTGTGGTGTAAACTACAATATGATTAAGTTTAAAAAATAAGGGGCAGCATCTCTTCAAAAGTGAGTAGTTTTGTTTGTTGCCAATGCCTGCATTTCCGATACCATGAAAACCATTCTAATTCGCAATTGCATCAAAGCAAATGGTCAAACTTGAAATAGCACCGATGATCCAACTAATAAATAAACAGTAACAGTAGTATACCCAAGGTATTGTATTCCACTTTACTGTTGTTAAAAAGAGAAGAAAGAGCAAGAAATGCAATCTAATGTACATACTGTAGTATGGGGCAATGTATAAAAGCAGTACTCGAACAAAGACGAACCTGAGTATGGCCTCTAAGCAAAGATCTTAAGGCGGTATGAATGTTAAGGACACGGATATTACCCAACTTGAGGCCATAGCATATGTAAGATCTATTAACGGCAATCTGGCGGCCAAGAACGAGGCCAGGATCGGAGCCGTACTTGGTGATGGGAGTGACCTCAAGCTGAGGCTGCGCTTCGCCTGGCAAATGGGCATCGATGTCGTAAACGACGCGGTCACCGATCAAATGGCGTCCCTTGGGAAGTTTGGTGCTGAGCAACCTGGTGGGACCCTGTGTGGAAGGGGTGCTTGGAGGGTTGGAAGAGGAAGAAACTGCTGGTGAAGGGAAGGGCATAGAGGTCTGAGGGACATCAGAGTTGGGGGAGGAAGAGGGAGGGTTCTGAGTGGTCAAGAGTGCCATTAAACGGGCACTACTGGGAAGAAGCTGGTGCTGGTTCTGATGCTGAAGCTGGAAATGGTCAAGTGGGGCTGGCGGGTAAGGAATGAAGTGGGGGTGGAAAGGGTAAGAAGGGCCAGTGGGTGGAGGGTAAGAAGACGAAGGCATAGGATAAGGAGCAGGGGAAGTAGGGGCGGGAGTAGGGAACGACGGGGAGGAATTCAAATTCCCAGAAGGAGAAGGAGAAGGAGAAACAGAAGCAGGAGGGTTGGGTGAAGGTTTGAAGAGCTTTTGCACATCAGTCTGTTGATTCTGATTGTGAAGATTTGGGTTTCCAGTAGAGGAAGCCATGATCCTTTGAGTATGATCTTCAGGAGAATACGGATGATGATGATTCTGTCTATAATCTCCTTCTTTATCTTCTTTCCCGATGCATCTAAGATAATCTTCTTCTTTTCTGATGCATCTAAGAAAAATATAATTTTTAAAATATTTGAGAAAATAAGTAAACAAATCTAAAGACTTTTTTTTCCCCTCTCTTGCTCCCGTCTTTTTCTTCCCGTCTGGACGACCAAAGCTCGATGACAACGACAGAAATCGGGGGAGTGAGAAGTGGAGGAACAGACCTAAATTAACAATTTATTTATTCAAGTTTTAATTATATATTATTCTAAATAAATAGGAAGATATCGAAGATTTAATTCGCTACAAAAGTCAAAAGCAAGCATCGTTTCCGTATTGCCTGTCCATTTTCTCTTATCATCTCCCGTTTCTGCAATTTGCAGTGCAGGACGGGCACGTCCCGTTGACTTAACTCGCCGGCTCCCCAACTGGAGTTCTCTTCTCAGACAGATTAAAGAATCATTCTCGCTTAGCCAAAGAGAGCGTGTTAAGATTTCCTAACCGAGTCCCACCCATTACGACGTCGGATCGATTTCGTGCTTCATATCTGAGCTGGTCAGCACAAAATCAATGGCTACCGAATTATAAACCATTGAAGAGCAAGACAGTAGCTGAAGGAATATCCAAATCGCTCTAGACGGAACACAAGTAAATGGAAAAGCAACCGGGATACAATATATAGATAATCTTAAAAAGAATAAGGTAATATATAAACTATAAAGAACACACAGGGTATATCATTTTGGTATCAAAATTCACCGGACTTAACGTCGTTACACATGTTTAACGGAAAATTCATCTCGACCAACCACTAGGGCTGCACAACCCCGGTGTAGGTGTCGGTTTTACACCAGGTAGGCTGGTTTTGAAAAAATTGTCACGTACACCTACACCGTTAAGGCAAAAAACTGGCCCTTTACGGTGGCGATTTCCGGTTATCCTACATTCATATTGGACCATTTTTTATTTTACGCACTTGACCCAATGTATTTTTTTTTTTACATTTGGTACATTAATCACATATCAATAAAATCTAATAGAGAATTAGAGACGTAACTAAAGATAACGAAATCCAAATTCCAAATACAATCAAATTAAAAGATCATCTTAAAAGATAAGATGATAATTTAAAGTCCAAAGTAATAGAGAATTAGAGACGTAACTGTAAGATTATCATAAAGATGGGTAACTCCTTCAAAACCCCTACTCCTCGATCTTCGTCGCCAAGATGGGTAACTCTACACAATATATTTAAATATACCAAGTTATAGTTTATAAAAATAAAAATATTATTGAAACTAATAAACTAACAAAAGCAAAAATAAAATTACCCGAGTAAATTGTATAAGTTTGTGGATCTTATGTCATATCAGAAGTCATGTCCTTCTCATCCACAATAAGGTCTTATCTCATCCAATTTTGAGCACAAATGAGACCTTATGCAGTTTTTTAGGCCAATGAACTCCGAAAGGGATCCAATACCCGACCTCCAGTGCTAAATATTGACTGAGAAAGTACAGTGGTAATGAGAATTGCCAACACGTCCCGAGCTATGCGGGCAAGGATAGGATACTTATGAGAGTTAAGGTTCCACTAAAACAAAATTTTAAATGAAGGAGTCTTTGATTCAACTGACTCTAATAAATATCTCTCAACCTCATATTTTGAAGTCTGACATAGTACAGTGGTAATGAGAATTGCCAACACGTCCCGAGCTATGCGGGCAAGGATAGGATACTTATGAGAGTTAAGGTTCCACTAAAACAAATTTTTAAATGAAGGAGTCTTTGATTCAACTGACTCTAATAAATATCTCTCAACCTCATATTTTGAAGTCTGACATTTGGCTAGCAGCCCTTACAAGATCAAAATCATCCAAATCCTCATTATCCCCTAAAGTCAACACTCTCACTGTCACCCACCTCCCCGACGCTACCATGGTTGTCATTGTTATACTTATGGTCAGTAAACAACTGTTCTAAAGTAGTCTTCACATTCAATGACATAACTTCACATTCTGCTTCTCCCAATACTTTCTTAAACCAATAATTCAGTACAACCATATTGTTTCTTGGATCAAGCAACACTGCAACAAATAAATAAATCACAATGTGACACGTGTCATTAAATAAATAAATAAAATAAAAATATTTTTTAAAAATAAAAAATAAATCTAAAATTAATAAAAAAGAAAAAAAAAAACGTAATTTAAAAAAAGAGGAAGGATCAGGGACCCCTGATCCTTTCACGGTGGTGGGGGAATTTTGGCCGCCAAGGGAGGTCCCCCGGCTCTGGGCGGTAGGGGGAGGTCCCATCGGCTGTGGGGAGGTCAGGGGACCCTCGATCCTTTCATGTCCACCTCTGGCTGCCGGGGGAGGTCCCCTGGCTTTGGGGCGGTCGAGGGAGGTCTCCCCTGGTTCTGGGGTTGTCGGGGGACTTCCCCCCCGGCCTCCCCCGGCTCTCGGGGGGTCGAGGAACCTCCCCCAGACCACCGCCTAGGGTGGATCCCCCTCCCTCTGGCCGCCCGTTCTGGGAACGGGCGGCCAGAGGTGGAGGGGGGACTTCTCCTCCCCCGACGGCCAGAGGTGGAGGGGAGGATCGTGAGGATCATGGGTCCCCGATCTTTTTTTTTTTAATTAAGTTTTTTTCTTTTTATTAATTTTAGATTAATTTTTATTTTTTTATCTATTTAATGGCACGTGTCACATTTGATTGATCGAGATGGATTTTCCGTTAAACATGTGTAACGGCGTTGGATTCAGTGAGTTTTGATACCAAAATGTAGTGACACCATCACCGCAATTGACGAAATCACATAATTGACACCGCTACCGCACCACTAAGGCACGATAACCGCTCTTGCCGGTGACGGTATTAACAGTAACAGTTATACGGTAACCGCTTAAACTGTATAACTGTTGTGCAACAAAAATGGATTTTTTCCTTGGCCTTTTTCATTTTTTTCCACTATTTTTGGTTGTTTAAATTTCTAACATAATATCATAATCAATAATCATATCAAATGGACAAATATCATAACATATTCAAACATAATATCATAATCATTAATAATCTTAACAAATATAATAAATTGTCCAAAAGTCCAACATAATATCATATTCAAACATAAACATTAAATTCTAATAAAAGCGTCCAACAATGTGATATAAACCAAGTAACATATTCCAACAAAAGCTCAACAAAAATATGTCACATAATCAATAATCATCTTAAGTCTCAACTAGGAGTGATTAACGGTAATATAAGTGACAGTTTGGTAAAAACCGTCATCGTCACCGCAATTGACGGAATCACATATTTGACACCGCCGCCGCACCGCTAAGGCACAATAACCGCCCTTACCGGTTATGGTAGCGGTAGCGGTGACAGTTTTAGCTGTTAAAACGGCCACCGCCGGTACAAATGAACACCGCTACCAAAATGACAAACCCAGTGAGCGTTTTGAAATTTTTTAAAACCCAGTGAGTTTTTTAAAAAGACGCTAAAACTCAAGTGTGTTAATTGTATAATTCCCAAAGAAGAAAGTGAATTCCTAGCAATTTCACAATTTTGCAATCCTCTTCTTCAGCACCAAACTCTGATGAATGACAAACCGTTAAATTTACAATCATATAGACTAGGGAATCAGAAAGGATTATACAAATGTCATACATTTTGGCCATGGTCATATTATAGAACAAATCTAAAAGGGGGCTGTCTAATAATATTCAAACCCGTAAGAAGAAAACAAAAAAAAATGGAAGAAAGAAAAAACACGAGAAAAGTAGACAGTTGCTTTCGGTTTTAGTAAATGAGATGTCACTCGTCAGACTTCAACCGCAACAGCCTCCAGCTTGAGAAGACGACCCATCTCTGCCTCCCGATGGTCCTGGGATTCCTCCATATCCGACCTTTATTCCATAAGACTGCAAACAAGACCGGGATGAGCATCAGTAGACCATCTAAACCGATTTGACATTATTCCAATGGAAACGAAACATGTTTGCATGGAATGCAGGTCATTTCAAACGATTGTAGCCTCATCATTTTAAAAATAAATCCCTATCCGCAAATCGTACAGAGATTTTTATCTTCCAACAACATGTCTCAAACAAGAATTAGTATGTCACCGACGCCAATTCGACATCCATATTTGTACCCTGAAAATGTCGAGGCACCAACACAATTGATATTCTAAAAAACACACCTTAGTCGTCAAAAGGAACTACTCTCTGCTATGTCATGTACTCACATTTTTCGAGAACCAAAACAGAGTCCCAATAACGAGACAATTGGGAAAAGAAAAAGAGAGGGGAGGGAGTGATAAGGGCTGACCTCATTTGACACATCAAAAACTCCATCCTGAATCTTCTTGTAAATGGTAGCAGCTGTTTTTATAAATGCCTGCACAAGATTCCTTCACTATTAAAAACCAAGAAAAGTACACCCAACAAACCAAACCTCAAGAATAATTGAAGTCTTTGTTAAGAAGACTCCAAAACATAAGCAAAAGGTGTTCTCACCTCCTCAACATTTTGAGCAGTTTTAGCAGATGCCTCCATGAAAATCAAACCATGCTCCTTTGCAAACTGCTCCCCTTCCTCAGTGCTAACAGCCCTTCTGTGAGCCAAATCACACTTATTCCCAATCAGCATTATAGTCATGTTTGCATTCGCATGTTGCCTTGCATCTTCCAGCCAGCTAGCCAAATGATTAAAAGTCTCCCTCCTGAGAGTAAACAATCAAAATCATTATCCCAGTGACTTATCTCAGCTACATGGAGTAAATGATACAGCATAACAATAAAAGTCGAATCTCTTTTACGTACACTTCAACATGCAAAGAGGTCACCAACTGAAAATCGGCATGAGGTTTGCACTTAGTTAAACCAGGCACAAACCTTTTATTACCTTGCCCCACTTGATTGCAAGATTACCATCCTACTTTCTTTGCCAGTAGTGTTTATTTTTGTGAAACACAAATTTGTACAGGTTTTGGAGGGGAATATAATGCTCAGACGTTTTACCGTTCTTAAGCAATAACATTTAAAGAGCACCCTACAATAAGATGTTTTGCATGATGGTAGCGTTCACAACAAGATATTTTACATTCCCTTGAAAACAAGTGAAAGCCCTCCTCTGAAGAACAATTAACTATTGTGTATACATAAAATGAATGCTCAAATTCAGACAGAAGCAATACCTGGTTATATCATACACAAGCAACGCACCAGCAGCCCCTCTATAGTAGGACCTCGTAATAGATCTGAAGGATTCTTGACCCGCCTGTAAAATTTCCAAGGAAACTCAGCATCTAAAACTTCAGTAATATAAGGTATAATTTATACCATAACAAACTCACAAAAATATCAGAAATACAGTGAACAAAAATGAATGATCCCTCTCTATTACGTATATATATCTCAGAGAAAATTCCATTAATCATCATTGCCAAAAGCCGATAATGGATTAATGTTCACATTAAAAAAGAATATCAGATACCGTTTAAAAGGTTATTTTATCCAGATTATGGCGTGAAACTAGACCTTTTGCTTTGAAGAGGTTCCAAGAATTTATACAAGGATTCGGATTCTAAGTTTCTAGAAAGGTATTGATGCACTTTTAAATATTTAGCAAGCACTAATAGAATCCATGTGTATACTGCAAAGCGGGAATGATAACAGAGAATAACAACAAACCGTGTCCCAGATTTGGAGCTTAATGGGTTTGTTGTCAATGGTAATCATCCTGGCCCCAAACTCCACACCAATAGTTAGGTCATGAACCGGCTGGAAACGCTTGTCGGTGAACTGCAGCAAAAGACACGACTTTCCAACCCCTGGAGCAACAAACAAACAAGCGAACTCTCGGATCAAACGAGCTTTATACAAGAATTCTCAGTAAACTAATACGAAATTATCGAAATCGCCGACATGAATTTTCGATCAATTATTAATCAAAGATTTCGATTTGATTGATACCCAAGAAGCAGATGATCGAATTTCGGGAAAGGGAAAGGAATACCCGTATCGCCGATGATGATGTACTTGAAGAGGTAAGCGTACGACATTTCTCAGTGTCAGTCGCGCGCGCTAGGCAATTAGAGATGTCAGATCGCTCCAATCTTCAAAGGCCCTTTATATAGAAAATTCCAAAGAGGTTTTAATTTTCCGAAATCCAAATTCTAGGAGATATACCGACACAAGACTCCTACGGGATAGCAGCCGAGAAGCAAAAGGAAAGCAGAGGATAGACACCGAAGGAAGCAAAAGAGAGAAGGACAGAAAGAAAGGGAGTCTCCAGCGACGCAAACACGTCTGGTAATGTTTGTAAATTGCACTACCACCGTCCGTTTGTCCTTGCTGTCGTCTCCTAGTTCATAATTTGGCAAATTATAAGGCTTAATTATTCGATTCGTCCGCATCTTATTTGAAATTCTAAATTGGTTCTCAGCATATTTTTCTCCCTAAAATATTCCGTGAGGAAAATTAGTATGTCAATATCGCCCCTTCCAATTCCATTAACTAGAGTCAATTCCGTACATGCAGTCATTAATTTTTTACAACTGACATTAACAGGTAGAGATCTGATACGTCATACGACAGATTAACACCTTACTTTAAGATGAAAATTACACGCAGTTTGAAATTTCAAAATCCCACCTAGACCAATAGAGTAACTAAGCCAAATTATAATAACTCTACTTACCTATTTTTAATTCTTAAATACAACATAAATTATAACTAGCTAAAACTCACCATAGGTTAAAAATAAATATGCCCGAAATGTATCTACTTACTTAGCCCTAAATGGGTCCGACATTGGATTTAATATTTTTGTGTCTATGTTCAAGTGGGGCCCATATTTTGCCTTCCAATTTAGTTGTCGTCTTTTTGTTTTAATGGAGGTATATTTATTTTTTAACACACGAGGATGGCTACCTAAGACGAAAACAGTTCGACGTAATGACTGTAATAGGTAGGAGATGTGATTGTAAAAGAAACTTAACTTTAGGAGGTAAGAGAAGAAAAAAAGGTTAGAAAGAGGAGGAGAGAGAAATAGTAACAAGAGATTTAAGTTGTTCAGTCTAGAAAACTTATATCTACTCTGAAAGCCCTTTATAGTGTATTTTGTATTATAAGTTCACACAGATTATAATTTAAATGTCTCTATTTATAGAAACAATATAAAAGAAAATATTATAACATTTAAATTTGAATATCTACATTTAAACTTGAATCTCTTAGATTTGATAAGGATATCACATTTAAACTCAATATTATGATAACAATAATATCATATCAAATCTTGTAGATTTGATTATGATATTATCTTATAACATACTCTCTCAAACACAATGTAATACCCATAACCTTTTTGAGCTACTTTTGAGACATTTGTTGTAAGGGTTTTCTTTTAATACCTTTAGTATGATCGGAAAAGAAAGAAAATGAATGATCGGAAAAGAAAGTGAATGACCGGAAAAGAAAGAAAATGAAATGACCGGGAAACAGATGCATTATTCTGCATTGCATCGCTCATACATCATTATTCTGTTTATTATGAGTATTGCTTCATCGTTGATTTCTCACTGCTATGACTGTTTATGTTTAATTATATTGTATGTTATGTCCCATTTCCCCCTTACTGAGTCAATAAGACTCAGCTCTTTTATGTATGTTTGTGTTTGCTTATTTATTGTTAAGCATGATATTGAATTATTTCAAGGCTGAAAAGATTCTAGATGCAGAGTCTATTTTGCACCCCTCATTTTATTGTTTCTTTTATTTTCTTTTGATGACAGTGTTTTGTTTTTGATCATTTGAAATGTGGTTGTATAAGCTAGGTGGACTATAAGAAGCTCACATTTTTATATAACTTAGGCCTATTCTTTTGTAATCCTCTCGAATGACCCTTTTGTACCAACCATGTTCGTTTAAAGGAAAATGTGTATTTCTCTATGTTGATTTCTTGCTACAAGATTTATTTATTTCCTTTACGCTTTAATCTCTTTATGATATTAATCAATTTTCAATCTAATTTGAACGAGATTTTCCTAAATAAGTGCATATTATTATTACGATACAATACTTTTTACGATTTTGTCATTTTCGTTTTAGTCGTTAACCGACTAAGGTTTTCCTTTGTAATGTGCAAATATACCGATTTTAATATTTTGTGCAATTACACTTCCTTTGTTCAAGTTTCTAAACAGACTTACGACCTTCCTCTTAATCAGTAACCTTTTTAATCAAGTATTCTGCTAAGTAAATTCGAGGACATTTCAGTAATCTTACGAGTTTCTATCGTATAGTAATCACCGTCTCTGTGCATGCGATTACTATACGCGAGCCTAAGAGATAAGTACTAGCACAGTGCGTGACACACAAGATGGATAAATTTGAAAACTTATGTTTGAAAAATGAGACTGATGAGACCTTGAAATTAAGGGTGAAAATCGACCAGTCGGTTCGGTTTTGGGCCCAAACCATGGGCCGAACCGACTGGGTCGGTTTTCATTATTTCCCAACCGACGGCCGAACTGCCGGTTGGGAGAACTGGCCGGGCCGGCAAGGGTTCGGGGTCGGCCCAACTCAGTTGGTTGGTCCCAATTTGGGGCCCAAAATTCATTTTTTTAAAGACTAATTTAATTGCCTAAATTCATTTTATTTATTTATTCTCAAATCTCTCTTTGTTCAGCCCATTCGGTGGCCCAAATTTACCTTTGTTTTCAAATATTTCACACGAGTTTAGACTTATAATATTTAAGACTTATAATGCAATTTTTATGCTTCTTTGAGTTTTTGTAGCTATGCATGCAACATGGTCCTAATAAATAACAGTTAACATTTAACAACATACTTAAAAAAAAAAGATAAGAAAAACAAATGAGCTATTTAATATACAGCCCTAACAAGTATCAACTACCCGAAAAAAATAAAAATAAAAATAAGCTACAAGTTAACAATTAACGACCAAAAAAAATTACAACAACAAAAAAACTAAAATATTCAAATAACAAGGTTCAAATATTCCAACTTCCATTACAGTTAATTGTCAACTGGGCACTTCTCGGACAGCCCAAGGATCTCCACTGTTGAAAAAAATAGCAAATTAAAGCAAGTTAAGTATACATAAATATAAATTGTGATTAAAATAAATTATAATTGACTACATAAATTAAAATACATGCTTCTTCTTCTTCAAATTTTGTCTACATTTTCCACTAACTCATAATCAGCAATAGACTTAGCAAAAGAGTCTTCCCCTATCTAATTTTGTTCACATATGAGGGCCCCCACTGTTCAAGGAGCCAATGAACTCCGATAAGAGTCTAGAACACGTCCTCCAGTGCTAAAAGCGAACTCAGAAGACACTGTAGAAATTGGGATAGCCATAACATCCCTAGCCATGTGAGCAAGAATATGATACTTAGATGCATTGGACTTCCACCACTGTAAAATATTGAATTCCTCAGTTTTTGCCTCACGACCATCAGTAAAATACTGTTCGACCTCTAATTTTCCATCACTCGTAGGTGTAGACTCTTCAAGCCTTTCAAGGATGCGAACCAACTTCAATCGGAGAGTTTGATTACCCTCCCCAACCTTATGCGTTGGACGAGAAGCTTGTGGTGTTGATTCGACAGTACCAAACTTATTAGTATACTCCGCGCACAACCGATCAAACGCATTTTTCATAAATGAGAACATTACTTCCCTCTCTTCAGTTGGATAGTTTTGCTTGAACCAAAGCTCTAAAGTACTTAGCTTATACCTTGGATCAAGTACCACAACAATAAACAACAACATATTCATCTTCGAAGAGATCCCCCAATATTTATCATATTTTTTCTTCATACTCGTTGCCATATTTTTCAAAATATGATTACCACTTTCACACAAGTAAGAAATATTCTCTTGGATATACAAATCTCTTGAAAGTAGATATTTGCAGTCACATATAAAGATCCTGAAAACTGTATAGTAGCCTCATAAAACAACTCAAAAAATTGAACAAATATCCTAACTGTCTCCCAATTCAACATCTCAGGAGGTCCCAACTGCAGTGACTCACAAGCACCTTCAGTAAAGTAGCTCCTGTATAAAGGATCCTCATCATGGAGTCGATCAAAGACCTTTTCATATTTCTCTGCTTTCTCCAACATCAGATAAGTAGAATTTCATCTTTTGGCAACATCAAGACACAACATAGACTTACATTCTATGTTATTTTTTTCAGCGAATCTCTTAAACCTATCCATCCTAGCTGGAGAAGATCTCACATACCTCACTGCATTGCGCACCCTTATGATAGACTCATCATGTTCTTTCATCCTTCATTCACTACAAGGTTCAAAATATGAGTACAATACCTCATATGTAGAAATTTTCCATCAAGGGCGATGTTGGGTTTCAAGTGCCTCTTCAAAAATTCAAGTGCAACATCATTTGAAGATGCATTATCAACCGTGACAGTAAAACATATGGTAAATCTTTCAATTGTTCTTGTTCCAATTCACTATTGGGACATTGATCCAAACAGAATCACTGGCTACATAATCATTGTTCCAATTCCTTTACTTATAGGTGC
The DNA here is from genome assembly GCA_963930655.1 of Myrica gale. Taxonomy (NCBI): domain Eukaryota; kingdom Viridiplantae; phylum Streptophyta; class Magnoliopsida; order Fagales; family Myricaceae; genus Myrica; species Myrica gale. Next base: position 10,378,272 of record OZ005603.1, on the reverse strand, counting down.
TACACTAGGAGCACATTTGCTCATATCCTATCTTTCTAAAACTTTTTTAATGTAGACCTTCTGAGACAGTTGTAATATTTTCTGTTTTGTCTCTATGAATCTCTATGTCAATGACATAAGAGTCTTCACCCAAATCCTTCATTTCAAAGTGTTTAGACATAAACTGTTTAGTTTCATATAGCAAACCCAAATCATTTGTTGCAAGTAAAATTTCGTCTACATAAAGGACAAGAAAGATTACTTTACTCCCACTGACCTTAAGGTATATACATTGATCCACAAGATTCTCCAAAAAACCCGAATGAAGTAATAAACTTGTGAAATTTAATATACCATTGACGAGAGACTTGTTTTATTCCATTTATAGATTTCTTTAATTTACATGTCTTCTGACTGTTATCATCAAACCCCTTAGGTTGTCTCATCTTACTAGCAATACCCCACTCAAGAAGACACGTCTCAATATTCATCCCAAGTGTATCTCCTTTATGATTAGCAACTAAACAAAAGTTGATAATTCTCTTGTGCAATTTCCAATCATCATCAATGAAGTGTGTAGTGAGAAACATATAATTCAAATTCTGATTAGAAGTCCAAGTGTCGATAGTGAGACAAACTCTACTAGAAAGTGACTTCTAAGATTTTTTCAACTTTGATTTCTCTACATTGTAGATCTTGAAACAATCCCTAGCAACCCTTATACGAGATGACATCTGAAATCTAGGTTCAAACTTCTTCAAAAGTCTTCTAAACCAACGACCCTCAACAACTCTAAATGGGTGTTCATCACCAATAACAAACTCAGCAATTGCTTGTCGAAGGTCCTCAGCATTATACCTATGCATGATCATAGAGCTAAACTATTTCCCTCCCCCTCATGTTTCTTATCAAAGCTCAATGTTGGCTGATTTTTATCAGCCACCCCAAACCGATAAGGGTATTTTTTACACTGATTCTCCGAGTGGCTTATCATCGATGAAGTTTCATTTCTCTTACAATGAAAATAATATTGTCTCCCACAATAGTTACACGTCGCTTTAGGTGAATGACAGACAAACCTTCAACCTTTGTAAAATGTTCTCATACTAATGAAGAATCTCTAGACTCTTTCCTTTTAGTAAAAGGTCGACTAGAGGCAGTATTAATACTAGGATTATCATTATCAAGATCAATATGCACCTCATCCACCTCTTTAATATCAATCACATTATTGAGAGTCTCATTATCAGGGGTAATTGTTGTAGTCTCTTCCATGAAGATTCTAGACCACATTAAAAATAAAAAACACAAATTAACAAACAATCCAACAACATAAAACCGTCAAACAATCCAACAACATAAAATCATCAAACAATCCAATAACATATAATCAGCACCTCATCCAACAAAACTACAATATCTATCATCCAAATCCAACGTCAAATCCCTGACCTCCGATCTCCACAGAACCAACATAGTCCTAACTTTCAATATCTATCATAAAAAACAGCAACTTAGTAAAATGAGAAATACTAACCTGATTTGATTCTCGTCAACAACAACAAATAGATTTTCAGCAACTTTGCAAATCACCAGCTCTGTAAAATGAAAATCTTCAAATTTATTAATGTTCTTGATCAATAAACACTAAACACACTGTCTAATCACTAAACTTGTTCTTCAAACTCGTCAAAAACAGTTAATGTTCGAGAATTTGTTAATTTTCTTGAACAATAAACACTAAACAATTAATAATGAACACACTGTCTAAACACTAAAACTGTTCTTCAAACTCGTCAATAACAGTTAATGTTCTTTAAATTTGTTAATGTTATTGAACAATAAACACTAAACACACTGTCTAAGGCTAAGAAACCTAGTTTGTAAGCAATAAACCTAGTTTGTAAGCACTAAACCTAGTTTGTAATCCAACAACATGTAAGAAAATCGAGGAGGGAAGAAGCTGAGAGACAGATCTGGAGCTAGAGGCCTGTGAGGCTGAGAGGCGGTGTGGCCGAGAGAGACAGACGCCGACGGGGTGTGGGGCGGCGGCTAGGGTGTCGAGGACTCGGGGGGAGAGGGCTTGAGGATTCGCGGGGAGAGAGGCCGAGAGAGAGATGGGAGAATTGGCCGAGAGAGGCTGAGAGGCGGAGGTTAGGGCGTTGAGGACTCGGGGGGAGAGAGCTTGAGGATTCGCGGGGAGAGAGGGCTAGGGCGTCTACTGTCGAGGACTCGGGGTCGGGGGGTTAGTTTTTGGTTGGGGTAGGGGGAGACGACGTCGTCTCACCCCCACGTATTATTTTTTTTAAAAAGGCACAATACCCAAAATGCCCTCGGTTCGGTTTGGCCCACGATTTTGGGTACCCAAAACCAGGGCCGAACCGACCCAGAAGGTTCTGAGTAATTTTGGGCTGACAACCGAACCGGGATGGACCAAAATCTGCAGGCCCATTCGGTTTCGGGCCGGTTTGGGTCGGCCCGGTCGGTTCCGACCCAAATTTTTTCAGCCCTACTTGAAATCACAGGCACGACCCTTGCTCCCTTGCATAACATATAGCTCTTTTTTTTCTTTTAAATTTGATTGGACCTTGAAATAGGCACATGACCTTGAAGATTGGCTGAAAGTAATCGGACCTTGAAATCATAGACACATATCCTTGAAAAACATATCTCATCTCTCTATTTTTTTTCTCTCTTTCATTCACTTTTTTTTTCTCATCGCAAACACTAATTTGCTATAAGTATAGCGGAGGTAAAAATTCACCAGTGAGATAGTTCTTGACTCTTTGCAAAAGCAAGTAGAGTGACAAAATTGTCAATATTCAAGGATGAAGAAGACATGTTTAGGATGAAGTTCTATGGCTGTATTTTATATTATAAGTTCATCCACTGTGAAAGCCCTTTGGTCTGTTTATTTTTCTCAAAGGCTCATCCTACTGGACTAAATTCTAACAATAGGGTTTTTTTAAATGATATTCCAACTTTATCAAGTCGTTATGATCATACCAATTGTTGATAAATAGTCTGAAAAGATTTTCCCACAATAAAGAACGCACATTTTAAAGGGAATAATTTATTATAATGCTTAGTTATGGAGGTCATACCAATTGTTAATGTTTCAGCGATAGAGATAAATTAAATATTGTTCTTTGCTCTTCTTGTAAGCTAGAGCCACAAAGTAGGATCATGGATCCAAAACTTATGGACTGAATAAATAATTAATCGATATAAAAAAGTTCAAGAAATACAAGAACCTTTATATTTTGAAAAAAATAATTCTTTAACGTAAAGGCTGTGTTTGTTTCCATATATAGATTTTGTTTAGCATGTCAAAAAATATATTACAATTTTCTATGAGAAATTTTTTGGAATTTAATTTTTATGAATTTTTGTGAAAGGACGTTGGTATTGACTTTTATTGGAGTTTATGAAAAAAATGTGGATAGAGGAATTGATAAGGTTTTTATAATTAAATTGTATGGAGATTGTGAAAAATATAGATATAATAAATTAGTGAAGTTAATAAGAGATTGATTTTTATTGGAATTTGCCATTGAATTTCATTGAGGTATATGTAAAGTTTTTAGATTTTACTGTTTACCTGAATTTTTTATGACAAATTCAACTAAAACTTGAGACTTTTGTATGATACTAAACAATAATAAAAATAAAATAATATTTTAACTGTAAATATTTTTTTTAAAATGTTAATAATAAAAATAAAAGACGTGTTGTTTGGTATGAAAAAAGTTTAATAATATTTTGACTGATATCTTAAGAATGGTATGAAAAAAGTTTTAAGCGAAAAAGATTTGCGCTTGCTTGTTTCCACTTAAAATAAGAAAATAAAGAGTATTTTCAACTGTAAATATTTTTTAAATAAATTATTGCTGTTGCAATATTTGGTTGATATCTTATAAATAGTTAAAATAAAAACTTGTTTGGTTTAATTTCTTAGTGTTTTATTTGGAGTCTATCTTGCCCCTGGATTTTTTTCACAATCATTTTTTACTAATTCTAATATTTTTTTACAGACTCTAACAATTTTTTCACAAACTCCAACCATTTTTTATAGACCCTAATAACTTTTTCACCAATTCCACGAGAATTATATTACTTTCCCATAAGAAAATATTCAGCAAATTTATTTTTTGCCCATCCAAACACAAGCTTTGTCTCAAAATTTTCTTTCTAATTTGTTGTGTGAAGGAGAGAGAGAGAGAGGGGGCTGAAAATGACTTACTCTTCATAAGCCTAATTTTCAGTGGACCTCACTTAAATTTTCCATTTACCATCCCAAACATGAAAAGTTATGAAACTAATATTTTTAGACAGAACAAACACAAAAGTAAAGTCTTTTCAAATACTTAGAAAAAAAACACTTCTCAATATGTTTCAGATAATACTGCCGATCAAGATCCTTCCAACTATGATTCTTTTTTAGTTATCAGGAATTTTGATAGTTCCAATTCACTGGCCCTTATAACCCTTCCTAGTGTCTTTCGCAAATACCTTGATTTAGATCCAAACACTATCGGAGAAGTGATTCTAGGAGTTTGTTAGAAGAATATATAGTCCCGAGCCAAGAGGAGAGTGGCATCAAAAAGAGAATTGTCTATTGTTATTTCCGTTGGAGGCAGGCTGAACCTCGAATTCAGTCATTTGTAGTTTTCCTTTCCATTTTCCTTGAATACAAACACAGCTCAGTTTCTTTCTCATTCACATTTTCTCACAAAAATCTTGAAAATACAAAAAGAGTGTTACATACTGCTAGTTCAAGAATCATATTTTTCTTTACGAATTACTTCACTGTTTGTATTGCTGTGATCTTTGGAATGAATAGCTGAATTCACAGCAGAAAGTTGAGACCCAGCTGAAAAAATAACGCCTCAATAGCATATGACAACGTCCCAGGAACTGGTTGTGTCGGGAAACGTTAGTGTCAAAAGATTGTCTTCGTCTCTGAAATCAAATCCCACAGCTTTCGAGTTTACCGAGCATGACTTGGGCTTGGTGCTGGAGTATGCTCCGAGAGTACCTGCTCCTCTCCCCTTGACATGGATTTCACAACCGGAAGAATCGGTAGAGAAGTCAATTGCCTCAACAGCTCCACCAGAATTGTACATATTTATCAACCCAATTGGCGCAAACTGAACTTTTTGATTGTAAACCTGTACGAAACCCAAAAAAGATTTTGAGAACTCACAGAAGCTAAGAATTGCTGAGGCCTGAGACCCTGGTAAGAGAAAGCAAACCTTAATAGGAGATGTCGTAAAGACATCACATTGCAGAACTTTCAATGTGACCTCAAACGTCTTTTCCTTTGGCAATCGCAGTAGAGAACCTGGAAGGTGTAGAAGAAGCATTGTGAATCCACAAGACTCATGCATATATGCACAGACCGCGCGTGTTTGTAATGGCATAAGTTGTGTGTACTCGAATGGTAAGTGTAGCAAAAATGGAATTACCTGTGCTGTAAGCAAACACCGCACAATCTCCAGTCCACAACTTCCCAGAAACTTCTTCAAAATACTCGATATCTGCAGGAGAGACCTGCACAGAGAGCTCAGAGCTAAGATCTCCTTGAGCATTCTTTTCCAGGCATGGCCAGCTTCCTGCTCCTTGGCAGTTGAATACGCCTAAAACTCCAGTGCATTTGTTCAAATTCCAAATCTTCAGAAGACTGTGAAGTCAATCAACGAAAGATGGTCGGCAAACATGTTGCAGTAGCAGATTTTATACAACTAATTAAGGGGAGCGAAATACCTTTTCCCATCCATAACTGGGTCATCGAATAAACCATCACGTGTTGGCCTCCCGGGGTATTTAGCTCTGAGCACCGAGCCATCAGGAAGTACCAACTTTTTCAGTACCTTAAAATCATGCTGGCCAGGTTTATCGCTGTTATCAATTTTGGCATGCAGTAGAATCGTTATTGTTAAAGCATTTCAGAGGAGGAACAAAGATAGAAACAATACTTCAACGCATACTACATACATGCACAACAGAGTAAAAACATAAGTGCGGATGTTTCTTTATGTATTGTGTGCATTGAGACACTTCCATGTAAGTTGATTGGGGGGCTTCTTGTGAGCATCGTTCTCATAAGTAGATGCTCTTTACACACCCTCCAAGGTAATACTACTTACCTGACATAGACACCACAGCCTCCCACGGCTCTAGCAACTGCATGAAACTCAGCTGCATCGTGGTAGCTCTGACAGTTATTTAAGAAATCTATTAGAAACTGGACAGTAAAGAAGTATAAGATTCATATAGTGAGAAGGCTTTGCCATACATAGAACATGTCCCAATCTGGGACAAAAAATTCACCAAGAAAAATGCTGTTGAAAGCCACAGCAGCTATATGTAGTGTCTGTGTTGTTGGGTTGCTTGGGTAGTAATCATCAGATGCTCGAGTAATAGCACTTCTTTTTGAACTGCGTTAGCCAATGTTGTAGCAAAATTACCTTGTATCCAGAGATATTAAAGTGGAAAGTAATTTCCCATTGTTTAGCAGCACTAGCATGTGGGGTAGCAAAATTACCTGAGTATAAAAGTATGATGTGCAACAAAAACTCCCATTGTAGCATCAGTAAAATGGAAAGTAATTCTCAAAGATGTGATTTCCATGATGACTTGGGTTGATCCCCCACAGAAAAATTACTTAGTCTTGGCCATAATATCATCAATAGGATAAAGACTCCAAGTCTCCAACCATTTACGTGAGTGGATAACTGAGGACATCCTACAACAACAGACCACGTTGCAGTTGTCGAATGAAGGATGTTGAATTATCTAATTTCATGCAAAAAGTAAATTCTTGATCCTTAATTGCTTGAGGCATTTCCTACAAAATTTTATAGAGATTTAGCTTGTTTTGCTAAAATCATTTAAATGAATTCGCTAGAGCCTAGAGGAGACCTTTCAAACAGGCCTATCAATTGGTTTTCCTAGTCCCTCTAGTGGTTCATGCAGTTTTCAATTCAAGAATCTAAGTGTGTACAATTACTCAGAATGCGCTTATTTCTTAAGACAATAAATTAGGCAGGAAAGTGCAGGGCAATAGTTATATACTGGTAAATGGAGTCCGTGCTCTGACCCATGCAACAGATAATGCTGTTGTCTTGGAAGTTGGTTGCTATAGACTCCTCAAGTGCCTGTTGGAACTGCCTAGTAAGAGAAACCCGACCTCCTAAACCACTTGAAATAGTTTCCAGTATGTTCTGAACATCAACCTTAACCCCATCCACATCCTGTGAAACAAGATATTTGTGTAGATCATCATAAAACTGAGATATCTTAGCAGGATCTATTGAACCAATGCCATACTTCTCCATACAATCCATGGAGATATCTCTCATATTTGCCAAATTCCCTGGCGACTGAATTGGATATATTAATTTTGGATTATACTTTTTGGTTCCTGAAGCATTTGGATCAAGCCCTCCCCAGTATCCCAACAGTGCATGCCATACATAGACGTACCTGAGAATTTGAAAAAAAATATTAGGAAGGCGAAATATGCTACAGGTAGAAAAGGTGTAGAAGAAATTAATGTACTTGTCAGGAAGGAGATTAAATATGGACACCTCACTGGTAGTTCTACACCTGGTATGTGCGAAGGGGAGTTGAGAATGTACTATTCTGCAATATCCTTAAGCTACACTCCTTGGTTATCTAAAATTAAAATTTCCACAATGATAAACACAAAATATATTAATAGGGTGGTGTTGGAACCTACTTGAGACCGAAATTGCTCTTAATATCTGCAACAAAATCCTTTAGACTACTGGGTGCTTCACTTTGATCCTCATTTGCTGTTCTTCGAAACTTTTTATTTTCTTCAATGCTGACCAATCTGCCACCAAACCTACAATTTGGGGGAAGCAGAAGGTAAAAATAACACTATCAACATTGATCAATCGGCACAAGAGAAACGCAGATAAACTTACTGTGACCCTTCAATATATGGCTCTCCTTTTTGGAACTCATTAGCTGTATCTTGCCAACCATCATCTATAATCAAAAATCTTGCTGGAGTGCCTCCTTGGGACAAACTGGGACATATAGAATTACTTAAAAATAAATTCCAATAATCCCTGGGGCTAAAGAGAAGAAGAGGAGGAGGGGGGGGGGGGGGGGGGAGGGCTCCATTGACGAGGACAAACAAAAAAGGAAAAGGATAAAAAGAAGGAGGCAATCAAAATGGGGATAGAGTGACTTGTAGACTAGAATGCCAATTCCCAAATCACCTATGGTGAGTTGTCCTACTGTATGCGAAAAACAAAAGATGCCCCATCACTGATACATCTCAAATCTCACATGTGAGACATGATCTAATTAGGAGCTACACCCATATGATACCACACGGGATAGAGATCCTCTCCAATTTGCTGACTGAATTGGATGGTCTATTTCAGAGAGAGAAAGACACAACATGTGAGACTTACAAGATTTAATGTTACCCGTATTAGTTACTAGGCAGTGTGGACCCTTTAACATTCAATGTATGCTGTCTCTTTCTCTCTCTGAATTAGACCATCAAATTCGGTCATCAAATTGTAGAGGATCTTGATCCTACCACATGAGTGTCGCTTATTTGCTTGATTTTCCCTTTGAGTCTTGTAACATGTGTATATAAGAGGCTTAATTCCTAGATGATATTCCTGACAAAGATGATTGAATTACTTAGAAATCAATCATCCCCCTTAAATTGTCCAGGTTTTTAGTTTTCAACAAGTTCTACATTATTACTCAATCCCTCACTGATTGCATAGGTGCTGTTACTATATCCATAAATTTTCTTAATCTTGGTTAAGGTCCCTGACAATTTAAGCCTACTATCCTGGCATACCAAGTTTCAATATAGATCTCATGTTGTAAATCATTTTCGAACCCTGTACTGGAAAGAGATGTATGAGAAATTCGATTGACCTTTTAAGGCCATCTCTGATTCCTTGAGGATTAACTTTAGTGTAGAAGGCATCCCAGGTGCACCAACCAAACCAGTCTAACATTCCAGGCATCTGCATCATCAAATAATATGTTGTTCAGTTCAGGTTGCTTATTTTCTTTTATTATTTCTTGTAAACACAAGTTGACTAAATCCTGAGGCAAAATTTAGTTGGCCTGCTAGACAAAATTGGTTGGTTGACTTGCCTGTTTGGTTTCCCTCAGTGTAAAGGTTCCAAACTGCTTCTCCAAAATCCTGCATATATATCAGTTGTGCTTATTACGATAGTAACCATAAATTATTACTATCTGGATACGAAATAGATTTGGGATATCCAAGCAGCAAGCTTAATATTCATGATTTCATATGGTTTATATCTCCGTCTGCTTCTTCCATGCTATGAAGCTAACATAAATCAGAGAAATTTACTTAAAGTTTAACCATAAATCAGAGAGCTGACCTACTTCATAGATTCGTTGATCAGATCAAATGGATGGTTTCCATAATTCACAAAAACTGCTCTGAGTGATTCTGAGGTAACTATAGCTGGGTCACCTGTCAAAAGACACATGAACTTAAAATCATTAGACTAAAGGAACAACAGAAACATGAAAACACAATCAGTAATTAGGAACACATTGGTTATCTTTTCTTTAGTCTTCTGTTAGAAGGAACAACACCTTCATGCTTGTCAACCTTCACAACTAACGTACTATGGCTGCATAGTGCCTTATTCAGTTCCTACTGAGTGAAAACCCCTTAACCTAGCTCTTGAATTGGATGGTCAAATAACATGTCAAGAATGATGTGATGGATAAGTCAGAGTTACCAAGTAGCATCAATATCTCATCGAATACAGTTATTGAGATAATTATTCAGCATCATTTAGCAATGAAAGCTAGGGTGGCAGAGAATTTTCTACCAGATTGCCACTATGCATTATCGCAATATGATTAAATTATATATACATATAAATATATATATGGTAGACCAAACTTTAAAATCCTACCACTTTCAACGCAGAATTGGAGTTCATTTGATGAATTCCCCTGCAAGCTGCTTCTAAATTCACCATCAAGCACAGGCAAGAAAATAATATAAGAAGTTTTTTCATCAGATGCATCAATCTCCGGTCCTTCCCTTGCCTCCAGGAGCAACATCTGAGTTTCAATTGGAATGTCACTTCCTGAAGTCCCAACTCGTGGAATCATCCACCACATTTTAAATCTGAATAGACACAGTAGCCTGACATCCCTGCATCACAAAAACATCACTAGGATTTTTAGTAAATGTGTAATTGGATCTTAAAACGATATGATTGCATATTACAAGAGGCATTTCCAGAGGCAAACACGATATACTAATGATTCATGGAAAAAAAAAGTAGGGATGAAATTATTTTTTTCCGCCTCAGGTGTGAATAAACTTTCTGAAGCAGCGATTGCTAGGAAGTATGGATGTGGAGTCAACTGAAATAGAGAAACTTATAAAAAATTTGATAGGCCATCCGCAGAATGTTCTGAAAAATTGAAGTACAAAAAGGGGACCAGTCATCGAATGCCACAAGCAGTAGTTCAGTAACCATATGTATGAACTGATGTGATAAACACTTTGAATGTGAAAATGATGCTTGTCATGGACATAGCTAGCTTAGCTTCACTTGATGTCACTTCTTCCCGTTATAGCAAACAAATAAAGTTGATCACATTCCACATACCCAACTCCGCCCCGTTTCCTCTTCTACAAAAGTTTTCAACAGCAGGTGGAGTCTTAAATTGCCAAGCTACGAGACAGAAATTACCCCACCTCTAAATTTCCCCCACATTAAATTTGAAACATGATATCCTAGCTTTAACTTATACTAAATTGTGCAACATTGCTATCTGCACTACCTAAATCCTAAAGATCTTTATTTAGTAGTATGGATAGGGAGGATGGCATATTTTAATCAACTGCTAAACTTCATTTCCAGAATGGGTGAAAACAAACAGAACATCGATCCGTCTGAGATGTTAAAAGGCTTGTACAACGTAGGGAGAAAAGAATAGCAAGCATACTCGATGACTCCAAGCTTGAAAACAAGTCGTGAACTGGCATCAGTGGAAGTGGCACCCACAAATGCAGATGAATCCCTCAATGGTGTCACTACCACATTGTCAGGCACACCAGTCAGTGCATCCTTGCCGTTGATACTGAGTGTACCATCTTTAAGGACGGGCTTTGCATTGAAAAACATAGATTGTCTGAACGCCTGGAATCGACTGATTCGGCGGCCCCCATGAGAAAGAATCCTCGAGCTTGAAGCCAAGAACGAGCAGAATCGTTGGCCAGAGTTGGGTTGCAGAAACTGCGTAGGTGGAGGTAACATGGCGGCGTGAATCATGGTGAAAGCGCTGGAAGCGTTTCTCCACAGTCCACAGAACACTCTTTGAATTGCGAAATTGACCGTTAGGAAAACCGTTATAACATGTAAGGCCGGAACTGTAGAAGTGTATGTGATATTGGTTGGTTCCTAGTTGATATGAGAGAGACTTGAGAGATTATGGGATCAGGCTAGCCCGCCTTTGCTTAAACACCACATTTTCATTTACCTCTCTTGTCAAAGTCTTCTAGGCACATTAAAAAAACATCCGTCTCCTCTATTTCATTTAGAACCTCCCTATTTGCTTCCAAGTTTAAGGTTTTAGGTTGGATATTTGGAGATGTTTTATTAAGACCATTTTTGTGAATTTACATTAGTTTATAATATCTGATGATGCCAAAAATCACCAATAGTCAGATCCAATCAGACCTGAAAGGAATAAGAAGAGGGGACAGCGTCGGATCCGGAGACTCCGATGCCTAAGTTAGATCTCAAGAAGAGTTGAGTATTATAACTTCAATTAAGCTTGAGAAAATATGAAGGGGAGTATCTGGCTATTTATATGGGGTGATAGAGTCTTAAAGGGAGTTCAATGGTATGGGCTTTAGAACTCCTTGTCTTACCTAGACTCCTGTAGCCTTTTGAGTCATTATCTTTACTGGAGTCCTCGAGAGATTAACTTACACTTATGTAGGTTGAGGGCCTAGAATGCGCATGTGGCCTTGGATGACACTGCAGATGGACTCGTTTCTTTCTGATGGGCTGAGCCAGTCATATTATGGTCGATTAGGAGTTCTCCCTTCAAAAGGGATTGGATCAACCGGGGTTTTTCGGACCAGTTGTTGTTGGACTGCCTATGGCTCAGCAGTGGCTGCCCGAAATATGGGGTGTGGATCTCGTCTTCCTCTGTCGGTGTTCCTGGGGTTTGTGGGTTCACTAGTGCTCACGGGCTGCTGCAGGTAGGTATATGTGCTTTGTTCACGGGCGTCTTCATTGTGCTGGGTCTTGTATTATTTTCGTTGAGCCAAGTAAGACCTCGTCATCTCGAGCATGGGTCAGTCTAATCTTCATATGTTGATCATGGGGAGTGTCGAGTAAGACCAATCCTTTGGTGTAGGGATGTCTCTTGGTATTGTGGACTTAGACCAGTTTTATGGTATGAAGGTGTCCTTAGTATTGTGGAGTTATACATGTTCTCTGGTGTAATGATGTTCTTGGCCCTGTGAGATCAACAATTTGCTGGCATAGGGGCACAGGTTGTATTTTGGTCCTAGGTTTTTTTTTTCAAAACCTTCCAAGCCTCCCCCGAACTCATTTGATTTCAACGTCTCTCTCACTCTCACCTCAATCTGTCGCAACTCTCTTTCTCTCTCACCTCACGCAGCTCTCCTTTTGTCGTGACGTCGTCGAAGGCCAAGGGCCAAGGTTGCTTGTCCTCTACCATTGACAACCTTTCTACCTCTCTCTCAACTCTGCCTCACTCTCTCTCTCTTACTCTCTCTCTTTCGAACAGCTCTGCCTCTGCCATCTCTACCTTTCTGCCTCTCTGTTTAATTGTTTAGTTTTTTTTCAATTCATTTTCATTAGAAATCAGTTGTTCTTCATTTCATTATTTGTTAACTAATTAATTTTTTTAGTGCAGGTTACAAGATTGTCAAATTGTGATTTGTGAATTTGTGTTGTGCCGACTGTAGTGTGTGATCAGTGCACTGCAATACTGCATTGGGGTAAAAATTTTGTTCACTTATTTAGTTAATTATTTATTGTAGAACATATATTAGATTAGGTTGTGAAACTGTGGAGGATGAGCTTGATTGAAGGATTTGTTTGCAATTGGAGGATGGGCAGTGGGCTTGAATCTTGATTGATTATTTGATTGTGTATGAGTATATATTTTAGAGTATGTATTTCAATACAATTTGAATTTTCTTGAATTTTTTTGAAATTATTCAAAAAGTTGTGAATATGAAATTGTGTTTGAAAATTTCTTGTGTATGAGTATATATTTTAGAGTATATTTTTTTAAAATATTTTTTTTTCTAAACACTCTTTGTTTCCAGACATGACTAATAACCCTACACAACTGATATCTATTATCTGAGTCTCCAACACGGATAACGTGACTTTTGACGTGGACGATTAGAGAAAGGTATTGGTTTTCATTGTAATTGTTACAATATGAGTATTAGAGTATAATTTCTATTATTCTATAGTTTAGACTTTAGGTGTTAGTATATCGTTTTTTGCTTTTAAGGAAAATACTCATAATACTCTAAAGTACTACAGGTGGATGTTTTTACATAGGAAATAATTTAGTGGCATGGATGAGTAAAAAATAAAATTTTATTTCTCTTTCAACTGCCGAAGCCGAATATATAGCATTAGGTAGTTGCTGCACTCAATTACTTTGGATGATGCAAATGTTATGTGACTATGGAATTAGTCAAGATGCTATGAAAATTTACTGTGATAACACTAGTGCTATAAATATTTCAAAAAATCATGTTTAACATTCCCGTACAAAACATATAGGCATTAGACATCATTTTATACGTGATTTAGTTGAAACACAAGTTATTTCTTTAGAACACATACCAACTGAAAATCAATTGGCTGATATTTTTACCAAACCTTTAGATGGTACAAGGTTTGAATTCTTAAGGACTGTTATAGGCATTTGTGCTATTCATTAATTCATTTGAGTTGCCTTTCGAATATAATAACAGTTTTTATTAATATTAAGACTGTCTCTATTTGTATTAGAAGTGTCTATGGATAATTTTCTAATGATTTTACATGTGATATATTTTCTAAGAGAATACACAGACTATTTTTTCCAGTGTGTTTCGCCCAAGCCTTGCCTGATATTGGCTCGAGAAATTGACATTATTTTTTACAGTGTGTTTCGCCCAATCTTCGTCCTCTCTTGGCTTAAGCGAAACTGTCAATATTGTATAAATTCCTAAAAGACGAAAAGTTCACTTACTTTTCTCTTCGTCAGCCGCCTCTTACTCTTATCTTCTTATCATTATTGGCCTCCACTCCCATTACTGTATATCTTCTTGTAATCCATTGGGTTTTTACTCTAACTCTCTTGTTCCGTTTCAAGGTAAGATCTTCTCTCTTATTTCAGCTATTTTGTTATTTTCATTAAATATCGAGATTCAATGTTTTTCGATTTTATTTCAAATCTATCAAAATGAGGCTACTTTATTTTGGATCTATTTTCTTTGTGTCTCTTATGATGATTATTAGGTTCTGTATTGAATGTACCTCCGTTAAACTCATATGTCAATCATTTCATCAATACTTGTAATCTAGGGTTGGAAATCATGATTTTTCAAAATTAGTTTGATTTTGGATTCTATCTATGAAATATTCATATGACTTTTATGTTTCTAGTATTATTAAACATATGTAGCACCTTTCATCGGATTACAATTTGTTTAGAATGAAATTTACATATTTTTTTTTCAAAATTTATGCTTCCAGGTAGAACTTTGTGATAATATTTTGTTATCCACATATTTGATTGCCTAATATAACTTGACAAATACATTTCCGCGTAATCTTGGGATTTGAGTAAAAATGATTTGAAGGATACATGCTCTTTAAATATTTGTTTTTCTTTTACATAATCATTAACAATCATAATGTGTCATATTTTTAAATTTGTTTTTCTTCTCCCGTTTCATATATAGTTGATTTCATTCACTGCATTTATGGTTAATTGAAACTGGGCACCAAGAGAGTTGAATTTTCTTTTTGCATATATCTTCATGAATATTTTTTTTCTCCTTTATATTTCCAGATTTTGTTATTTCAGAATACATAAGAATAAGTGTGCATTTTATAATGTTGAGCTGCTATCTAACTTGGGTGATATGTGTATTTTTTTAGATGCCTCCTATCGAAAGACTGCTGCTATAAAAGCAAAACATATGACCTTTGTTTAACTAGTTTGAATTGACATGATATTTTGTTATACTCTTGGAAGTCTTTTTATTATAATTTGTGAAATCTTGCGATATGGTTCTTTACTGCATATGTGTGATGATTTTCAAATATAAGTGTTGTGATCACTTGGTTTATTAAGTATGTTATTACACATTTTGCACTTTATATCCATATGTTGTGCCAAATTTTTTTGAAAATGAAAAATGATTTTTTTGTTCAAGATTTTCACAATGAGTTCATATAGTTTTGTTGAGGATGATGAAAAATATTTTGACAAAGGAGGATGAAGATGCAAATGCTAGTAATATAGATGACTAACCTTTTTGACTATTCGTGTCAAAAGGGAGAGAGTTGTTGCAAATGGGGAGAAAGTTGTTGAATTCAGGATAAGAGTTAACCATTGAGGGGTAGAATTGGTTAATTGAGATGCAGAACTGAACACGTGATCCCTTTGGTCAATTGTGACAAAAAGGGGGAGTAGTTGTCGAGTTGTTGGTGATATTGGTAATCTGGATATGTTAGATGATGAAACAATGAGGGAGAGTGTAGTTGTTGGTAATCTAGATATGATATGAATAATGCTTATGTAGATCATATTGTTTTTGCACTTAGCTTATGTTCCAATTACTTGTATGGATATGATACAAGATGTTACTTTTGTTTTTTTTGCTTATGTTGCAGTTACATACGTCTAGTTGTTGCTTGATATGAAAATTTGAGGATAATTGTTCTGACTTAATTTGATTTTCATGATGATATAACTGTTATGTTACACATATTGGATTATGTTGATATTTGTTCTTTATAATTATTTTTGTATCAAGTGTAATTATAGGTACCAAAAGACCAAAGACACGTTTCATTGAGTCCTATTGTTTTAGAATAAGTTGTATACAATTGTAAACTAAATTCTGTTCTGGTGATTGACAAAATTTGGTAAGAATTTGTTGGTTTTTGGGTTTTGTCACGGAATTGCCAAAGGGGAAGTTTGTTAGTTCCTAAGATTAGATTGTTGGCTTTATTTCGTGACATGTATATTGTAGAGAAATAGTGTCTTGGATGTGATTGATAAAGAAAATGCTTTCGGATGAAAGAGTTTAGAAGTGGAGAAATCTAGAAGTTATAAAGTTGTTAAAAGTGGTTAAGTGCAGTGTCGGTTGGGCTAGCTTGAGGCGAGCTTGGAGAAATCACGTTGTAATTTGGAGTAGCTTGAGGCTCAAGCCTAAACACGGAGAATTAATAAGTGAATTACCGCGTTGATTTACCTAGTCAATTAAAAAGGGATTTTCAGTTGCTGGACAGTAAGGACTTCGACAAAAATAGAAGAGAAACAAATATGGAACAGTTCGAAGGCTCCTAGAAAGAGATTTGTGAAGATTCTAGAGGAGGTTGTTCTTGACGACTTGAAGAATCAAGATTTTGGTTGTCCTCCATCATGTGTTGTTGAAGAAATCAATCACCACCAAGAAAACCTCATTGTGGCAGTGGGTAAACATTGGAGTTCCGGTGTTTGTCGATTGAAGTTCCAATCGTCCTAAAACAAGTTTGCTTTGATCAAAATTCATTGAAGTGAGAGAGTGATTCAAAGGTTTTGGATTCCACCGCTTGGTGCGGGTTCGAGCGTGTCGTTCGAATTACTTCTTTCAGGATTTGTTAAGTAGCAAATGTTTTGTGGTAAACAAAGTCACCGACTGTAAGTGTATCTCTCATTTAGTGGATTGGTTAACCGGCGGTGAGCCCGGAGTGGTTTTTCCTTTTGAAAGAGTTCTTTCAAAGAGTTTTCCATTTCGTAAACAATCTCATGTGTTTGTGTGATTGTTTGCGTTTAATTCTCTTTATATTTGCTTGTTATTGATTAGCATTATATAATTTAAAATCTAGGTTGGTTGGTTGTGTTTCTTGATTTAAAAGATTAGATCAAAGATTTTCTGCACTCCTAGTGTTTGTGATATTGTCTAGGTGATCTTAGAATTGTTTAGATTGACTAAATATATTGAAATTATGTCGTTTATAGGGTTGTGTGATATTTTCCAGATCTGGACAGATTCAATAAATTTCTTTGTGCTAAGATTTATATAACGTTTTCCGCATTATGGTGAAATAGGTTGTGCTGAAATTTTTAACTTACTATTCACCCCCTTTAAGTAAGTTAGGGTCTAAACCGTGTCCCACAATGTGGCATCATGGTCCGTGGCCTTTCTCTTCAAAAGTTTTTGCCTCTTCTCCCATCCAATTATGGCTTAAATTCTTTTTAAACTTTCAGAACTTACCCCGAAAATATCAGCAGTTTGGAAATTTAATGATGTTGGGGGTTGCTATTACAATAGATACCATCTGGACAACTCGCAATAAACAGGTTCATGAAGGGAAGTCTTTTGAGATTTTTGACCTCATTCGATCTGTCCAGAGAAGATATGCTGCTCATCAGGCAGCGAGGGAGGGTAAGGAGACGGCTTGCTTAATCTGTTGGCAGCCACCTAAGGAGGGTACGCTGAAAATTAATTTTGATATTGCTGTTCGAGATAATTGGATGTGTGCTGGTGTAGTCTGCCGCAACACTCATGGGGAGGTGATGCATGCATGTCAGAACTCAGAAATTTAGGGGACGTACGTGATCCTCTCAAAGGGGAAGCTTTAGCTGCTAGAATTGCATTTGCTATGGCGGATGAGTTTGTGGATACATCATCACATATATATTATACATTACAAAAAGAAGTAGAACATATAAACTGAAAAATAAAAAATAAAACAATGAACAAGTAAATGGAAGACTGATTGAACTCTTTTAACCAAAAGTTTTAGTGGTTATTATGATTTTTTTTTAACTTTTTTAACCCCTAGCACTAGCTATTGGTTGAAGGAAATGTCATATGATAATAATTAAATTAATTGTTTATGTATTCTTTCTAGACAAATTGCAATAATCCCTTCAAACTATTTCACTCTAATCTCAATTATCTCTTGTACTTTTATTCTCAATTTATTATGGGCGTAATGATAATTTCACGCTAGTTGAGGGTCAAAAAAAGGTCTCAAATCGGTTTAGAGATGAAATCATAACAATCATGGAGTTTAAAGAGGGCGAGTCATAAGGAGTTAGTGTTTAGAGGTAATTGAGATTAATGTAATAGTTTGTGAAAAGTTATTGTAATTGGCCTCATAACTTTTAAAACATAATTGTTCGCCCTAAGTCAGACTTAGAGTGAGAGAGAGAAAATGGGAAAGAGATAATATAAGGTCAAGTTTCATAAAAAGTATAAAATAATTTAATAATTATTTCATAGTAAAAACGCAGATATGACTTATTTAAGAAATTCTAGGGATATTTCAGAGCTTGTTCGGTTATTTTGTATTCTCAGAATTTTTTGAATCCTGAGAATACACAAACCGAACATGTTTTTTAACATCACCTAAAAATAACTACAACACGCATACCAATAAAGTTAACATAACCTAAAAATTTTCAAAATACAAAAAATTTTCAAAATACACACTAACCAAACATCCTAGATTGTTATACAATGAGTTCCATATATTTATAAACTTGTTTTTCTTCCTTCAAGTGACACCGTTTGGAATGAAAATTGCATAATATCGTAATTTTTGAGCCCAACATGGTTTTTGAATTTTGGGTTTCAAATCCATCCTCGAGGCCCTCTTCCAAACATGTACTATAGAGGTCATAAATGTGGGACATCTATTACTTTCCTACAATTGTTAAGATCCGGCCATGCAGATGACGTAATCACGACATGTAATCAAAGCGCAACAGTAGATAAATGATATTTTTACATCTTTTTTTCTAAGCAAAAAATAATAATGATATTTCGAGTACTGAATTTTATAAGATTATTGATATTGACAATTTTAATTACTTTATTTGTGTTTCTAGCCTAGTTGAGCCACGCATCTAGTTTTCTTTATTAATAAAAAGAATTTCTTGCCTACAAAGTATATTGCAAAAAGCAATCGTTTATATATATATATGCAAGGATATTAAAAAGGAAAGTATCGGCAAGTGCAACACCAAACACACGTGACCATCATATTCTTTGTAGACTTACTTGATCGAGTCAACAACAACTGTATTCTTGTCTTCTTCTTCTAATTTTATATTCTTTTATTTCTCCAGGTGAACGGATAATCTTCTTAATTATTGGGAATAACTGCCAACTGTTTGAAATAAAAGTTAAAGAAAAGAGAAGCTCTGGTTTGAACGTCCTTTATATTTATTTATTTACAAGTTTAGTTAAGGCCGCTGCACCCTGCAAGTGCATGAGCATCGATCTGATCTCTCGCGGGTTTGAAATTGTAATATTAATGGTACTGAGCCTAGGGTAAGTATGAACAATGAAAGCATATTAAGAGGTAGTACGTCCTAGCTAGTACACAGGAGAGCAGTGGACAGGGGAGCTGGCCCGTGAAGACTAACTGAGTTGACATGCAGAAACAAGCTGCTCTGCTATGGATGGAGAGGACTTTGAGGAACCAAACACGGCCTATACTCAGTTGGCTGGTGGTCTCAATGATCTTTCCTGTGACGAAGGCTACTGCAGTCCTACCGTTGATATGGGAGCACCACATGCTTCACGGCGGCAGCCTCCTTTCCCACGATTCCTGATGGAAATGGACGAGCTTGACGAGGAATATTATGGACTCGGTGTCCTGTTATCCAAGGAAGACGAGACGCATGAGAACCTTTCTAGCTGCTATGATCTACAAGTGGATCTGTCTCTCGATTTGGCTCGTCAAGAGGCCGTACAGTGGATCTTGGCCGTCAATTCTTACCACTCTTTCTCTGCATTTACGGCAGTCTTATCGGTTGACTATCTTGATCGTTTTCTAGCCAGTTTGCACTTCTCGAAGGAAATGTCCATGAAGCCGTGGATGGTACAGTTGGCTGCTATAGCTTGTCTTTCTTGGGAATAGATTCCCTCCGAAGGATGCATTTCCGAAGGCTACCGAAGGTAAGGTGATTAAAAAGAAAAACCAATCAACGGTTAATACATGTCCACATCATTTAATGAAGAGAAATACTGAACCACAACTCCTCTATAATTTTTTTTTCATTAAATGACGTGGACATGTATTAACCGTTGATTGTTTTTTCTTTTAATCTCCACCTTGCCTTCGGTAGCCTTCGGAAATGCATTCTTTAGAGGGAATCCGCTCCCTATCTTTCTTTAGCAGCCAAAGTGGCGGAGACTCACTTTCCTCTTCTCCTCGATCTCCAAGTATGTTCAATTCTCTCTCTCTCTTATACACACGCATATATGGACGGAAATAAATCAAGGTCTGTTTTTGTATTTATACTTCGTTTACATCTGACAACTCTGGCAATTAGGTTAATGGAGCAAATTAATTACCCATGTTTCCTCCAGGTTGATCAGGAATCAAAATATGTTTTTAGGCCAAAACCAATCCAAAGAATGGAACTGTTGGTGCTCTCTCTGCTAGATTGGAAGATGAACCCGGTTACCCCACTTTCTTTCTTGAGCGTCATTATCAAAAGGGTTCCCATGGAAGATCACAAACATATGGAGTTCTCTGCATTGTTCGAGCGTTTTGCCCTTTCTCTGCTCACGGATTTCAGATTTGGTCATTATCGGCCATCCGTAGCTGCTGCAGCCATAACGCTGCAGGTGATAAAACAAATGAATTTTATTGGGGAGGATTTTGAATGCTGCAACAATGAGCTCTGTCGTGTCCTTCGATTCAACAAAGAGAAATTAGAAGCGTATGATCAGCTGATCGGCCTTATGAGGCCTGAGTCGGATGGTGGGCACATTGCGAATCATGCCCCCCGCGCGGGATCATGTTATCGGCATGTCTAGCTACCATCGTTTTGCTTCATGTGAAATTAATCCTCGCTACTGAGATTTAGTTTGGGAAGTGGTTTGAAATTTATGATCAGTTTGTTTGTTTATTACACTATTATTCTTTTAAAATATTTTTTGATGTTAATTATTTACGTATTTACATAAAAAAAGTTATAGTCCTATGTAGTTTACACTTTTGACATTTTAGTCTCTCGAGTATCGATTTCAACCGTTAGACTCCTTAGGTACGTTTTTTTTAGACAAATCGATCATCCGTCCTATTGTAGTTAGCCAACAAACAAAATGATGCTTACGCGGATTTTAGATATCATCTCAATTATCTCAACGTCAATCGTAGGCTGCACGTGACATGAAATTTTTATCAAAATTTTAATATTTTTGTCCATAAGGTACTGATTTCACGTCAAGGTCCGTGAGGTAAACTTTTGCGATAAAATTGGTCTCCACAGTTCAATGTCGTTAGCCAACTAAGGGAGAACTGCCCATTTGGCTTGAAAAGAGAAGAATATAAAACTATAATGTGCAACCTTCAAAGTCATTTTTTATTTAAAATATATTACTTTTTTTATTTATATATCATTTTTTTAATATTTTTTAATATTGTGTCTTGGAGAGGCATTTCGATCCTTCTGCATGTAGTTTAGCGGCCAAATCAAATGGAAGGCAAGAATTTATGTTTTTTGAAAAATATGAAATAGAATAAAATATTTCGAAACTTGAGGGAGTCTTACTGATTTTTGCCAAAAGATATAAAGCCTACTATAATGTTCCCCAATAAAAATTTTGGTTTACCGAAAATTTGAGCTTAGTTTGTTTTTTGAAAAATAATAGAGCTTTTACAGTTGACTGAGAAACTTTTACTTTGACCTCATTTTCAGGTGGCACAACCGCGAAAGGTTGAGCTTATATCTAGGCTCCCTCACTGTCTTGCCGCTAGCTCACATGGACTAGCTAAATATTCAAATTTTATTTTTTTAATATTTATAATATTTTTCTAAATATTTTTGTAAGTTTTTATATTTTCTCTAGATTTTAAAGTTATTTTCGGTATTGTTAGTTTTTATGATGTTTACTGATACAAATTTCTTTTTTATTTTAGTAAATGTCTGCAAATTTTTTTATTTTTTATTAAACGCTAAACATAATAATTTTGATAAGAATTATATTTTCTAAAAATGTTTAATTTTTTTAACTTTTGAAGACTATAATGTATTTTTGAGAAAAAAATATTTTGTTATTGTTTTTATAATTTGGACCCCTAATTTAATTTTGTCTAACTGACCCCTTCGATCTACTGTCTAATCTGACTTCGTCTTTAACCTTTTAGTATAACTTTCAGAAAAAATATATATTGATATAATTAAACACAAACCAATTAAAAAAAAGCAAACAATCCATGAAACAGCCGCAAATTAAGCCATAAATTGGATTTAGGGATTGCCAAACTCTATTATAGCATTATGGAGACTTTTGACGAATCTATAGCTGAACGTACACAAATATTTTTTCCTCATTTTTTGAGGTTGAGGGGATCCCGTTCACACTTACCTAGCTACCTTCGCCTCTGCCAGCACATAAAATGCACCAGAAATTTCCAATATCGTTCCAAAAGAAAAGGTATATATATGCAATTGCGATATATATTTTGGACGTCTCAAGCAATTTATTAATCTTCTGGGTGTTGTTTCTACAGAAGCTAGCTACTAGCTAGTATTGATTCGTGGATATATATAGTGGATATAAATTAAGGCACATAAAATATATATTATAGCTTTGATCTAGATCATGGAATATTTTCGGCAATCAATACACTAGTTTTTTCAACCCAATTGACACTAACTTTTGGTGTGCAATTTAACATAATTAGAGTGTTGATTAAGACGTTAGACCTTTATAATTTGGTGGGGAGCTAGGCAATAAATGATACTATATATAGTATAGGGTGGACCGCTATAAAGTTATTTTTTTAAGAGTACAAAAACTCCAAAGGATATTGACTCCAATAAGTTCTTCAACTATCTATTTCTAGCAAGAAATAATAAATTCAACTCTATTAAGTTTTGGTAACATGTTATTGGCTAGCTAGACTCAACTCTATATATATACATATACATATATTATATAGCGAGCATAGCATCCAGTCAATTCTTTGCAGTGAGATCAGAGATTTATCCAAATAATTGGTGTTTGAGAAAGGAAATAATCGCCCCAAATATTTAGCACTCAAAGAACTCCGTACATAAATAAATAAATACATATTAGAGAAAAATTACATTTTTTACTCACAAACTTCAACGGGTTTTACACTTAATTTACACTATAAATTATCACGTTTGTGACATTATACCCATAAATTATCCATTCTTAACTAATTGCATACTCTGTTTACTTTTTTAAAACAAAATGATGAATATGTCCTTAAAAAATTACGGAGGGTGTAATATATTTAAAATAATTTAATTTGTAAGTGTAATGTTTTAAACGTGATAATTTAGATACAAACTACAGAAGTATGACAGTAGTCCGTGAAAAATATATTTATCCTTTATGTATATATTATATATACATTTAGCTCAATTATTTGCTTTGACCGGCGAGGAGAAGGTGGGGAATCAATCTCGTTAGTTTTCATTAGAAAACGACATTTCCCGAACTTGATGCATCAAGTGATGGCCATTGGACAAGATAGGCCCCAGTTCTCTTAAATAGGGTTGGCGGAGAGTTTTTAATGGTATAGGTATATATTTGTTCATACGTTGATCTTTCCAGAAATAATATATGAATTTTTTTCCGTATATACTAGGTCTAACAATTAACATGCTTCAATCTCAAGTGAATCAAATTGATATATATATATGTAACTTCGCTATTGAACAACGACGTCATCCTCGACCTCAGCTCTCATTTAAAGCGGTACCTCTTCAACTCTGGCCGGCCCTGTCTTATTCAATGGTTTTGTCCCCGTCTAGACACGTACCATCCAGAGCTGTTGATAATTTCCACCTACGTTGAGGCCAATTGTATATAGAGGGAAAAGAACAGTATTCAACAGAAGCAAAATGAATAAAACAGAAGCAAATTACCATAATACACAGTACTGTTCAGAGAAAAGAAAGAAAGACTGATCGAACATCTGGAAGAGGAAGAGGCATCACCTTTTCCATGGGAAAAGAGTCCAAAATAGGCTACCTGTAATACCCAGGCAGCTTTGGCTCTATCTTTGGAACTTTTTGTCCAAAAGAGGCCCCGCCAGCTTCTATCGGGCCTGTCTTTCTCCTAGCCATGGAGTTTGTTTTGTCTCTAGGTATCTCCTGGTCTCATTTTCTGCTGCAACTACTCTTTGCATCCACACCTACCGCTGTTAGCCACCGGGGCCAAATAAGGATGCCAAACGGAGACCTCATCGGAGCTATATATATATTCTGGAAATTATAGTGGAGAAGCAGATAAGTGAGCCCCGCTGGTGCTGTTCCCTCAACTGTAATGAAGCTCCTTCTCTTGAGATTCTGCCGGGAGCATCTGTAACTCTCGTCCGCGGTGCATTTTAGCTGGTATCTGCTCCAAGTCTTAGTAAAGTTTTCTAGACAAAAGTTCAGGTACGTGACAGTAACAGCCTAACAGGGCTATTTTGTTGTAGTTGATTCAGCATCATTAACCAAATATCAGTCCTTTCAAGCCTAGCACTGAAGAAGAATTTACCTACTTGGCTCTTTTCCATTGTAATTAATCCTGTGGGGAGCATAATCTCATAACTTCGTTAGGTTTTCCAGGCTGTGAAGTTAAAAACTTCAGGAGTCCTGGTGTAGTAGTCTAGTATTTGTCTGCTGCTGTTATTCTGTTAATATGCCTGCCTGCCTGCCTGGCTCCCTGAATGCCATCTAAGAAGCTTCTCAAAGAGTGTTGAGAACCTTCCTACTTGGCATGAGGGGAGTCATGCAGGCCCAACCAGTAGATGAATGATGACCAATTGCATTCCTCGTCATCTGTACTTCTCTTTCGGAAGATTTTTATTGCGCATCCATAATCCTTTCCACTTCACATAACCCTAATAACTTCAAAACGCGTGTCGCACATGTTGCCAACTTACAGATCAGGCTAACTCTTCGTAAAGTGAACAAGACTTGAAGGTTGACCCAGACCGGCCCCCTAAGACCAGTCATATTTTCACATTTAAATATTTTCATATTGCATCTCTGCGAGAATATTAACAGGAAAACAATTCATGAGTGGACCCTCATTGGGTTGGGTTCTACCTCATGGGAAAATTTGGACTTCAATGTAAAATTTTTGGGCTGTGTTCTCTGAGTTTCAGTGATATGGGTGCAAAGTTCTTCTTTGTTGCAGGTTGCTGTTCCTGGCACGTGTTTAGATCTGTGGTTTCTGATCAGAAAGGAATTGACACTTCCGCTTTCCAAATTGCTTTTGTCCATGATCATCAGCTGCAGCTGCTGGACCTATTTGCTCTAAGAAACTAAGAAGTTCGAAGTATAAACTTCTCTTGGATCGATGTTATTTTCTTTCTGCTTCACCTTTTTATTGGTGTAATGTACATTTCTTGATGGAGATTGATTGTGGGGTTGTTTGTTTTTGGACGTTGTATCAAACATAGCAGAAAGGATTATTCGGTCAAAAAAAAAAAGAAGATTGTGTAAAAAGATTCAAAATCACTGTTGAGATTTTAAGACCTGTCTGCATCGCTCTGTCGTTTTATAATTTATACTTCACAATTGTCTGAAGCCAGCTTCGGTTGCCAAGTTTGACTAGGCAAGACACCACACGGCCCCCGGCCCCGGCAGCAATAATGCAAACCAAATAGTTAATTCCGGGGAAATTAGTGCCCATGATTGAAATATCCTGGTCCGTTTCCTGTTTCCAGTCAAGTAGAGTATAAGAAAAAATTGCAAAAGTAGCTAAAAGCAAATTTGAAACTGTCAATTCCGATCTCAATACATTTTAAATAAGTGTTTAAATTACTAATCTTGACATAATGAACATTCTAATTTTCAAAATTATTCAAATTGCGGCTCAAAATCGTGTCACATGACTAATTTATAACACACATGACATGAGTTTGATAGTTGGATCTTTTTTAAGAGCGCAAATTAATTAAAATTTTATAGTTCTTGACTCAACGTGTCAAAATTGATATTTATAAACTTAATTTGTATTTTTATTTTAGAAAATTTCCAAAAAATTTAATTTTTTTAAAAAATTGTAAGATTAGAAAAATTATTATATTTTATAGATATTATAATTTTTTTTATTTTTATAGTGTAAATAAAGTAATATTAATTAATACAAAATAATACAAGTAATTCCAAAAATTAATCAACCAAACATGCCTTAACATAAGTTTGGCTTTATGTATAACCATTGTGGTTGCAACGAGTTAGCTAGGTAGCATACAAATAATTACCCGTGAAAAGGGGGCATTAGAGTATCTGATGCTTCTCCCTCGAAATTCGCCTAATCCCTTAAAGGCCTCGGATTAAAGGCTCTTTTTTTCACCCACAAACGCGAGAGGGAGAGGCGCCCAAAACACAGCTTTACGGGATAGGCTCTACTGCAGTTTATCATGCAGCAGTTCACTGTGTTTTTAGAGGGATGAAAGTCACCTGAACTTCATTAAATCCAATGATCAATTCACTGCCACATCACTCTATCATTTGAAAAAATCAATTAAAACACTCACGTTGCCATTAACAACGTAGAAGCACCTTAACGCCAAATAATTCCTTTCATTTGGGTCTCTGTTCTCCCTCTCTCAAATATCTTCTTCCTCTCTCATTATTGATTACTTAGAACAAAAAAAATTTTAGGCGTCAGAGAGAAGAGCAAGGAAGAAAAAGAGAAAGAATGAAATTTTAAGATGGTGGTCGATGCTGATGGATTTACTTCATTTGGCCTCCGTTTGGTTCGACTTCTTCTACATTTGGACTCTTAGGTTGGCCGTTTTCAATACCACCGATAAGCATTCTTATTAGTAATTTTTTTTACATATTTCTTCTGATATATCTTATTATTTTTTTGTTCCCTTTATCAGAGTAGAGATTGATTTTATTGAACAAAATGTTAAAAACAGCAAGATAGAGAGCTGATCGTATAGGATCATTTGTTTCACATTTCTCTAAATCCAAAATTCTCTTTTATCTTTTAATATGTGTTTTTTTTTGTGGTTAACAATAAGATTGATTACTGCCTATTCTATTAGAGAGTAAGTCGATGAATTTGGTTGTTGTACAGTATTTGAATGAGAAAATGCTTCATTAGGGAGAGAACATGCAGGGCCGGCTCAAGGGTAAGGCAAGTTAGGCTGTGGCCTAAGGCCTCACCCTGAGCAAGGCCCCATAAAGATTAAAAATATTTATTTATTTATTTATTTTTGTTATAGATTATTCAAAAATAAAAAGACAACTTAGATAAGAAAAAAAAGGAATGACAAGATGCAATTTTTTCATATTTTTTTATCACGAGTGGATTGATATATTTCTTTTAGGCCTCCTAATCCCTTTTTTAGATATTTTTAAACTTTACTTAAAGAGAAAAAAGTCTTATAAATTTCTTAATTATTCTAGTAATGGGGCTTGATGTCATGTATGAGGGCCTCATAAAAAATAATTAATGGGAACTTTGAATATCTTATATTAAATTTAATAATTTTCAGATAATTTTAAATATTTTATATTAAATTTTATATAAAAAACCTAATAATTTATTTTACCTTAGGCCCCATTTGGTTTGAGCCGGTCCTGAGAACATGGTAACGACTAGATCCGATTACTTGTAACGATACATTGCTAAACAAATTAGGAAGTTTCCTTGCTTTGCAAGTTTCTTCGTTCGAATACCCAAGTCAACTCAGGGAAGTCACTGGCCTAATCAATACCGGCTCCAATTGAAAACTTTCCATGTTCACATGGGTGAAGAGGAAATATTGCAATGCAAGGAAAAAGTCATAAGTCATGTAAACTTGCAGCGTGAAGACCGTGTGCGCGCGGACAGACCATTTGGTTCCTTGCTTTCCCTTTAATTGTTTTAACAGCAATCAACCTTAACTAAATTAACAAGTAGAACGAAGTTTCCACAAGCAATGAGAAAATTAGACAAAAGGGAAGTCTACAACTAAAAGCGTCCTTCCTTTTCAGAAAAAAAAAAATATCAATTTGTTTTTTAATTTTTGCTTGACACGGGCTATTCACGTGTTGCACTGCATTTTCGCAGAAACAGTGGGTTATGAACTTTTTTAATGCAACAAGAATTAGTCATTGATTAATGGTTTCCTCAAAGGAGAATAGGAGTACTATGTATGGAGCTCTATATAAGCAACGCGTTGGTCTTCTTCTCTTCTAGTAAGTCCGACTTTTTCCTCTCTTCGGAGCTCCATATAACCCTTGCCTTGCTCTTGCTCTTCCCCAGACTCCCTACTTTTTCGTCTCTCTTTGGAGCTCCAAATAATCCTTACCCTGCTCTTGCTCTTCCCCAGACTCCCTGCTTTTCCTACCAGAATTGCGGTCGTAGTTTCCTGGCTTTTGGGGACGACAAACAATAGAATAGTCAGTATGAAGGTATTGCTTGCAATCACAATTCACAGATTGTTTACCTCCTTTAGGTCCATCCATGTTTGCATCTCACGACTTTCTTCCATGGTTTCATTTGCAGCAAAAGATTGTGGTGAAGGTAGCGATGAACTGCCAAAAATGTCAGACTAAGGCACTCAAGGTCGTAGCTGAAGCAAATGGTTAGTATTATAGCTCAGGAGGCACCATTATCTGCTCTTCAAACATGATCATGATCGCTGCTACTTCTCCCATTCTATACAACTCTGTATTAACAGGACACCTTATAGAATACCCCTGCAAGTTTTGTCATCTTTCCTCCTCGTTTTGTTGATGTTCTATAAACTCAGGATGTTCTTGGCCCTGTTTTTATGGCAACAATGAATCCTTCAACATCATATGAACTGCTGATATTTATATATGGTACAGGAAAACTATGCAAGTTAAATTTTATGAGATTCTATCCATGCGAGCCTTACCTTCTGACATTGCAGTAATGGTCTATATAACAAGTTCTGGTCCCTGCTCCCCCAGTTACATCCTTGTTTTTTATGTGTATCTATCAATCTGTTTGCACTATTCTCTATGACTTATTTATTACACAGTAAAAAGCCAAAAGGGTAAACATGTTTCGAGTCTAATCTCAGATTAATGAATTACTTTTTCATATGCAATATTGCAGGCGTGGACTTTGTGGGTTTAGGGGCTGAAAAGGATAGAGTGGTGGTGATTGGGAATGGAGTGGATGCTGTGAAGTTGGCTACAAGTCTGAGGAAGAAGCTTGGGCGGACGGACATCATCAGTGTAGAAGCGGTGAAACCAAGCTAGGAAGATCACAATTGTTTGCCAACACTGAGTGAGAGAGAGATCTGTGTTTTTGGATTGCTATATTTTTTAACGCAGACTGCAACTGTGATGCTAAACAAATTTCTTTAAAGATAATTAATATTTGTCGTTATTTTTTAGCCTGGTTGTAAACATGTATTAAGCTTTTGATAAGAGACTCTTGCTGTAGCAGTTTACCAAATTGTTCCATAGAGTGGCGGACAAAGAAACATCGATATTGTAAGAGATAATATCATAATCAAATCTCATGAAAATTTAGCGTATGCGAAATTTGATTAGTTTATATTTTTTAATAAAATAAAAAGAAATAAAAGTAATATTTTTTAATAAAAATAAAAATCTATTTTTTTATTTTTTATTTTGTCTCAGACAAACGTCTCATTGAATTCATATCACTTCTCCGGTGAAATAATTATTTTTCTTTTAAACTCATGGGCCAACTATAACGTTACCAGACTGTGTCAAAAATTTCACACCCACACTGGCTCTCCGCCCCGCACGTGTCGTCCGCGTACACATTCCTTATAACACCACGATGTGTCCTCAAGGCAGGACTGCCTGCCATTTGAACTCGGAGAAGAATCTTTAAAACTGTGCCTCTCACTTCCTTTTTCTAAGTTCTAACTGCAAAAACAAGAAGAAGAGTAGCCATGGCCGTTTCGTTCACGGAAGCTACCAACGCCGGCACCTTGCCCTTCTCTACAGTGGAACTACCCCATCTCATCGACTACCTCCATGACCTCCAAGCCCATCCCAATCCGTTAGAGAACAACCAGTTCTACCACCCCACCGACGGATTCTACATCACCGAGTCCGACGTCATCCTCCGCCACATCGTCCAAGATCTTTCCTCTCCTTCCCACTCAGCCGCATACCATCGAGCCGGCCCGCGCAACCGCGTCTTCTTCGACCCTTCTCAGACCCGGGCAGCTATCGTCACTTGCGGGGGACTCTGCCCTGGTATGAACACCGTCATCAGGGAGCTAGTGGTCGCCCTCTGGGACCTTTACGGGGTGCGTCAGATATTTGGGATAAAGGCTGGGTACAGGGGCTTCTACTCCATGGAGCCAGTGGAGCTGAATCCGAAGCTGGTCAACAACTGGCACAAGAGTGGTGGCACTGCGCTTGAGACTTCTAGGGGCGGTTTTGATCTCCATAAGATCGTCGATGCTATACAGGATCGTGGCTTTAACCAGGTTTGTCTTTTGATTTCTAGTAGAACACCTATGGCCATATCACGTGTTCGAGTTGCTAGACTTGATTGTGACCATGAATTGGGATCTTCAACTGGTCTGTGTTGAAAATTCCTTTGATCTACTCTTGATTCAACACACTTCCATTATAGGTTAAGGTAGTGTCCCGAATGGTAATATGCAAACGCTTAATTGGATCTTCAATCCCCAACATGTTGACTGTTCCTTAGGGCCTACGAAGTTCACAAGAGAAAAGGCCTAAACAAAACAGAGAACATTTTTTGTTTCTTCACTGTTTCTGTACTAAAACAGGGGTTGTGTCACCTCATTAGTTGATGCCCTCAACTCGAAGTTTGGTTTCAGGTTCTTCCCCGTCTTCTAGTCTACGTAAATTGACCAAAAGTTTGGAGCCTCCCTTACCTCTGTTGTTTAACAACGCTTATTCTCAAAATTCCCAATTCCCATGCCTTGATGTAACGAACCTTTAGGTTGAAAATTCAGACAGGGGATCGTCAGAGTAGAAATTAAGGGCATTTAGGCAATTGCCACCATGCGGAAGTCCTCCCCTTTTGTTTCCAGAGAAATAGTTTACAGGCCTCAAACAAAGCATTTTCCTTATTTATTTGTGCTTTTGATTTATCATAATCAAATGCCTTCAAACATGGAAGGACCTAAATCATTAAACCTCTGCAGGCATCTTCATCCATGTGTTGTCCGCTTAAAGAAGTTTTTTTTTTTTTCTAGATGTCCGCTTAAAGAAGTTAATAGCGCATATTGGTATATATTATTTTGAGACAGATAACAGAAGACCTTAGTTAAACTATCAAATAAATTCTTCAAATACTGCAATAAATTTCCCATATATTGCCCATTTAATGTTGACCTCTAAATAACTCCTGATCATATTTAAGCTTTTTTGTTTGCTCAAACTGGTGATACAACAAAATGGGAAGAATAATCTTCACAAGCTATAAAGAAGGTATACTAGTCGTGACTAAGGTGGTTGCTTTTCATCGCTTTAAACGACATTGTAGAGGTACTGAACCATTGTATACTAGGGCATTGTTACTTTTATCTCATGCATCCCAATAGATGAGGGTTTTCTTGCAGAAAGTTTATGTACTTAGCCAGAAGAAAAGACGGGTTCTAGAGTCTTCTCAAAGGCCAAAAAAGAACATGCAAGTCTCCTACAAGCAATTCTGAATAGAAGATTTCGTAATCTCTTAAGAGCCTTGTTACAACTATATGTGGTTTGCTGCGAAAGCTGGAAACCATAGCTGCCGTTTGAAGAAACACTGATTTTATCTTAGTTGTCTTTTTAGAAAGTTGACAGAAAGATCTTCTTCTAGTAATTCAGTCAGATTCTCAGCTGGCATCATGGCAGATTTTGTATACCTCATGTCTTTTTATTATATGGGTGGTGCTACTTGGGTTCTTCCATTTTCTCATCTCCCTTCATATTAAACAGGTTTACATAATAGGTGGAGATGGCACAATGCGTGGGGCCGTGAATATATTTGACGAAATCTGCCGACGGAAGCTTAATATTTCAGTTGGTGGGATACCCAAAACCGTCGACAACGATGTTGGAATCATTGACAGATCATTCGGATTCCAGACAGCAGTAGAAATGGCACAGTATTCAATCAGTGCAGCTCATGTGGAGGCTGAGAGTGCAGTCAACGGAATAGGCATAGTGAAGTTAATGGGTCGAAGCACGGGGCACATTGCCCTTAATGCAACATTGAGCAGCCGTGATGTGGACTGCTGCTTGATTCCTGAAGCTGACTTTTACTTGGAAGGAAAAGGAGGTCTGTTTGAATTTCTTGAGCAGCAGCTGAAGGACAATGGGCATGCTGTACTAGTAGTTGCTGAAGGGGCAGGACAGAATCTGATACCAAGGACCGATGCGCAGAAAGAGGAGAAGGATGAATCAGGCAATCCAGTATTCTTAGATGTTGGCGGGTGGTTGAAGTCAGAGCTGAAGAAGTGGTGGAAAAGAGAACACCCAGATGAGTTATTTACAGTAAAGTACATTGATCCAACATACATGATTCGTGCGGTTCCTGCGAATGCTACGGATAGCCTGTACTGTACTCTTGTAGCACACTCTGCAATTCATGGGGTTATGGCAGGGTACACTGGATTTGTCAGTGGTCCTATTAACGACATCTTTGCATATATTCCATTGGAGGAGGTCGCTCAGGCTAAGAATGGAGTTGATTTGAAGGATCACAAATGGGCTTGGGTCAGATCTATCACCAATCAGCCCGATTTTGAGAGGAAATAGACAATGAACCAACCAACAATGTACAAAGAGCCTCTCGTCCCTGTTTTTGTGGTCTCTTTTAAGTAATGCTATCCGAGTGTTTATGAGCTATCTGAACTCGTCATTCGGTTTCATATTATTGCAGGTGATTTCATGAATTCAAATAATATCTTTGTGTTATTTTACTAAACAATGAACGAGTATATGTACAGCTTTGAACTTAATCAAAGAATAATTGACTAACCAACACTTAGCATCTTAACAGCTAACAACTTCATCTAATCTAATGGTTAGGGTTGTTCAACTTCGGTGTAGGTGCCAGTTTTAGGCCCTTAGCGGTGGCGGTTTCTGGTTATCCTATATTCATATTGAATCATTTTTTTTTAGCATTTTACACACTTGGCCTAATGTATTTTTTTCTGTTTTCATTTTGGTTCATTAATCACATATCAATAAAATCTAAACTAAAGAAATCCAAAATCAATAAAATTAAGGTGATGTTTGTTTGTTAAAATATTGGGGTGATAAAAATATTGGGGTTTTGAAGTTTGTGAAAGAGTGAAGGGGGAGATAATTTAAATAAAATTTTTATATTTATTTTGAATAAAAAATGATGATTTGATAGGGAGAGAATTTTGTGGTATTATTTTATTGAGGCCAAAATGTTGAGAGCCCAACATGTTGACTCCCAAACATCTCCTAAAGATCATCTTAAAAGATAAGATGAGAATTTAAAGTCAAAACTAATAAAATCAAAATCAATAAACTTAGAGAACATCACAACAAGATGAGAATATAAAGTCTCAACCAATAAAATCCAAAATAATAACTTAGAGAAGTAACTGTAAGAACATCTTAAAGAAGGTAATTCCTTCAAAATCCCTAATCCTCGATTTTCGTCGCCAAGATGGGTAACTCTACACAATATATTTAAATACACCAACTTATAATTTATAAAAATAAAAATATTATTCAATAATAAACTAATAAAAGCAGAAATAAAATTACCTGTGTCAATCGTATAAGTTTGTGGATCTTTTGTCATATCAGAAGTCATGTCCTCCTCATCCACAACAGGGTCGCATCTCATCCAATTTTGAGCACAAATGAGACCTTCTGCAGTTTTTAGGGTCAATGAACTCAGAAAGGGATCCAATACCCTACCTCCAGTGCTAAATACTGACTTAAAAGGTACAGTGGTAATGAGAATTGCTAACACGTCCCGAGCTATGCGAGCAATGATAGGATACTTATGAGAGTTAAAGTTTCACCAAAGCAAACTTTTAAATGAAGGAGCCTTTGATTCAACTGACTTTGATAAATATCTCTCCACCTCAGATTTGGAGTCTGAAATTTGGCTAGCAGCCCTTACAAGATCAAATCCCAATTTAGGCTCCAGATAATGAATTAAATTCCTAAATCCATGTTTCTGAACTACAATAAAAGTTATTTCATCGACAATTATCATCATAGCAATCAGATCTTTAATAGTATTCTCACAAAACTTATGTGTCACCCCATCGTTCCAACATCAGATCTCGTTGACTTCTCAGCATCGTGAGTTAATAACATCTGCCCAACATCTAACTGACCCCCTTATGTCTCTTGTAAGCAATCGGGTCAGCAATCAAAATACCATTTGAAGCATTGAGCCGAGAATTACTATCCATTGGTGTTTTGACTGGTTTGGAGGCTAACAAACCAGAATCACTAAGAAGTTCCAAGGTATATTTTCTTTGACATAAAGAAATTCCAGCAGCAGACCGTGCGACTTCAAGTCCAAGAAAAAATTTCAGTGGACCTAAATCCTTGAGCTTGAACTTTGAATCTAACCAGACCTTTAAGGCACTAACAACTTCATATGAATCACTTGCAATGACAATATCATCTACGTACACTAGTAGAGCAACAAAGGTAGAATTATTCTTCATGGTGAAAAGGGAATAATATGAGTTGGACTGACAAAAGCTATATGAAATCAATGTAGTAGAGAACTTATTGAACCATTGTCGGCTTGCTTGTTTCAAGCCATAAAGGGACTTCTGCAATTTAAATACTCGAGAATCACCTGAATGAGAGAAACCGGGAGAAAGTTTCATAAAAACTTCTTCATCAAACTTCCCATGTAAAACACATTGTTTACATCAAGTTGATGTAAAATCCAATGATTAATTGCTACCAAAGCCAATAAACAAAGAACAATGGTTAGCTTAGCAACGGGAAAAAAGTATCGAAATAGTCAATGTCCTCTTGTTGGGTATACCCCTTTGCAACAAGGCGTGCCTTGTGCCTTTCAAGAGTGCAATCAACTCTGAATTTGCAATTGAAGACCCATTTGCATCCAATAGCAGTTTTGTCAGGAGGTAAATCAATTAAAATCCAGGTGTTATTACGTTCAAGTGCTGTGATTTTAGCTTTCATAGCCTTTCTCCATTCGGGTAACTTTACTACCTCATGAAAAATTTTAGGTTATACATGACTAGAAACACCTATTTGCATCCAAAGAAGAATAAATACTGGAACATATACCCGGGATTGGATCTGAGGTGCTGGAAAATGATTGGGCCAACTGACAGGGATATTCCTGCAAATAAGCAGGCTTGCATTTGATTCTAAACGACTTGTGAGGTATTGAAGAAAATGTAGAAATTGTGCTAGTATTGGTTTGTACAGGAACATCATTGGAAATAGGTACTGAATCAGAAGAGGAAATGACAGTAATATCATATGGAGAAATGACAGCAGAAATGATAGGATTGTCTGGAGAAATCTGATTTGATGAAGGAATAACAATTTCAATATCAGGGGAAATGAGATATGGAGATGGAGATGTATGAAAAGAAAAATCATCAAGGGTAATATCAGAAGGTGTTGGAAGAACAAAGTGCTGAATATTAGAAACATCAGTAGGAACAAAATTATCAGGAGGACGACAAGCAGATTTTGAATTCTGAAAGGGAAAAACTTCTTCATGAAAAACATGTCTAGAAATCATAATTTTTCAAGTACTAGGATCAAAAAGTTTAAACATTTGATTCCAGTAGGATACCCAACAAATATATAAGGAATGGCTCTTGGTTGTAATTTATTTTGAGTATGAGAATGAGTGGATGCATATGCCAAACATCCAAATATTCGAAATAGATAATAGTTAGGTGATTTTGGAACAGAACCTCAAAAGGTGAATGATTATGAAAAATAGAGGTAGGTAATCTGTTAATGGTGTGAGTGGCAGTGAGGATACAATCACTCTAGGAGTGAATTGGCAAATGAGCTTGGAATCTTAAGGATCTAGCTACATTAAGGATATGTTGATGTTTTCTTTCGACAATGGAATTTCGTTGAGGAGCGTAGACACAACTTATTTGATGTAAAATTTCTTTGTGATTGAAAAAATCATTCATATTGAATTCAAGTCCTTGATCAGAACTTAAAACATTTACTGAGGTATTGAATTGGTTTTCAGCCATGTGACAACATTTTTGAAGATGTTGCCTTGTCTCATATTTGGTTTTGAGAAGATGTACCCATGTACATATTGAGTAGTCATCCACGATGGTTAGAAAGTATTGGTAACCATCATAAGAGATAAATGAGAATGGTCACCAGATATCACAATGTATGAGTTGAAAAGGGTGCTGAGTTTGAGAGGTGCTATAGGGAAAAAGACAACTTTTTCTGTTTACTTAAATGACAAACAGAACAATGGCTAGGAGTATGCAATATATGAAAAGAAGGAACAAGTAAAACAGACTTTATTAATTGTAATCTTGAGTTAGAAGGGTGTCCCAATCGACAATGCCAAAGAAACTAGGCCTATGAGAACTCATATTACATGAAAGTAAAGGAACAACTTGTTTAGAATCAAAAGAAGCATCGGGTGTCTGCAGTAAATGATAAAGGCCTTCAAAAAGTCTAGCAACTCCAATCGTCTTCCATTGGATATGGTCATGGATATAACAATGTTGATTAAAAAAATCAAACAACAACAGAGGTCAGATGTTAATCAGCTAGCAGAAATCGAATTAACAGAGAATTGAGGAATATAAAGAACATTGGTTAATGTAAGAACATAGTTGATAACAGTTGCACCAATGTGAGTAGCAAACACAAAATGATTATTTGGAAGCCTAATTTTGATATGATTGGTGGAAATGATGTTGGTAAGAAGATGAAAGGAACCGACCATGTGGTCTGTTGCCTCTATGTCAAGGATCCACGAATTTGGTGGGTGGTGACAGAGAGTGATATGACATGAACTAGATGAAGAAAACACAGATGGTATAAAAGAATCACCTAAAAAATTAGGAACAAGGGAACAATGATTTGAGGAAACTAAGACTTGATTAACAGATGGGGAAGTAGAGGTCATAAAGGATTGATTTTGGAAAGAAGAAATGAGAGTCTGACTTTGTTCTTGAATATTGGATAGCCCGGGCAGTGAATTCTAGTCTTGATCAACACTGACATTATGAGCTGATGACATGGTTTTACTCTTACTAAACTTAAAACTAGGGGAAAATCATGCAAACGGTAACACTTCTCCACCGTGTGGCCAGTTTTACTATAGTGGGTACAAATTGGTTTAGAACCAGGCTTTGCTTTAGAAGAACGTGCATCAGCCTTGACAACCATCACAACAGGGTCGACTATGGAAACTGAAGTAACACCGAGTTGTTCCTCCTCTTGTATGATGAGAGAAAACTTTATTTATCTCTGGAAGGGGATCATACAGAAGAAATTGGCCTGTAACATGATTGAACTTCTCATCCAAGCTCATTAAGAACTTGAGAATGAACTCTCGTTCTTGTCCAACAAGAATAGACTTGGTGGCCTTGCATTCAGAGCCACACACACGCACATATAGAGGGCA
Source organism: Myrica gale (assembly GCA_963930655.1). Classification (NCBI taxonomy): domain Eukaryota; kingdom Viridiplantae; phylum Streptophyta; class Magnoliopsida; order Fagales; family Myricaceae; genus Myrica; species Myrica gale. The sequence goes on along the minus strand of OZ005603.1, from coordinate 10,340,441 downwards.
ATATGCTTGTGGCCTTGCATTTTCCCAACAAAGTATATTACTTTTCCTTTAAAAATCTCATCACAATTTTCTCTTATTTTTTAACAAATATCAATAAAAATTATTTTACAATTCAATCGTTAAGATTTTTCACCAACTTTTTCAAACTCTCCAATATTTTTTGTAAGTGTTCAAAATTCTCAAGATGTTTGCTTTCTCAAACATCGCCTTATAATCTAACGAATAAAGCAGGAAAACTTACCAATTAGCGGTGGTAAGCTGTTTACAGTAACTATTTTGTTTAGTTAGGATAAAGTTGTGGGCAATGATTCGCCAGATATCACTTGATTCTAGTCTAGAAGGACAACCAACTAATTAATATTTTTCTCTGAGTGGTGATATGTTCGGTTGGATCCTACACAGTGGGGCTCTATAAATCTTGTGCTTTGTGCGAAATCCCAAAAGTCATAAGAACACTAATGTACAAAAGCAGCAATGGAAGTGATGAGCATATGTGTTGACAAGTGACTGAAATAGGTTTTAACTCAAGATAATTCGATGTGGAACTGTCCAGTCGTCTAAAATTCTATGTAAGTGGCAACAAGTATATAGTTCCAGATTCTTTAATTGAGGAACCACCACTTCTCTTTGCTGTATGTGGAATCGTATAATCTAGTTTTGTCGGTTTCTAAGTGGCCCAGTTCGACGTTTGATCTATAAAACATAAAAATTAAACTCACTCTCACTCGTTTCCATTTTCCCCTTAGGGTTTTTTTTTCTCTTTCTCCCCTCCCCAATCTCAATCTAAGCCTCTCTTCCCTCTCAGTCGTCTTCTCGCTCTCTCTCTCAATCTTGGTCTGTTAACTATTGCGATTAGGGTTTTTTGGAGTTGGTTGTTGCAATTTGGGCAGTTGAGTGTTGTGATTTGGATTTTCTTCTTGCTCTATTTCTTTTTTGCTGAAGTTCTTCTTGCTCACATTGTCCAAACTGACCGAACATCGACTGAAGTAGACTGGGATCAGTCCTGTTGGTATTGAGAGCTCTTTGCTCGATGGTCGGCCCTTATTTATTAGAAACCACCAACTTAATTCGATGGTCGGCTAGGGGTAACGCCCTTGGTGTAAAGATGGACAACTAGGGTTGTGCATCGGCGGTGGTGGTGGCAGTTATGCCCCCCACCGCCACCGCCTTGGGCGGTGTCTCTAAAACCCCAACCACCCCTGGTGCCAGTGCCTAACGGTGTCGGTTATACCGGTGCCGGTTAACTGGCCAAGGGCGCGACGCGGGCAAGGCGCCTTGCACGCGAGACCTTGTGTAAGGTCATGCCCGCACAAGGCAAGAGAAGCTGAGGTCTCGAGGTCGCGACTCTGGGAGGCAAGCTAGTAGCCAGGGCAAGAAAATTTAGGCAAACTCGGGGGTTGGGGAAGTATAACATTAACAAAACCCTAACCCTAAACGACGTCGTATAAAAAAAACAAAAACGATTCTTGCAATGAATCGTTCAGGAGTGGGCGATCCGCTGGATGGTCCACCGCTACCGCTATTTTCTCCGGTATCTGATGAAAATAGCAACTGCCAGCGGGAATCGGTGGCTGATGACGTTGCCTGTTAAACCGGTGAACACCCTACGGACAACCAAACGATTTTTTTTTGTTGCTTTTTGTGAATGCCAGTTGCTAGGGAATCTCATATCTAGATAACCTCGGAAAACGATGCCTCTACTTTTTCAACTCTACAAAAGTCCAAAAGTAAGTCTGAATAAATAAAAATAAAAAAGTGCACTTATCAACTTCCAAACAGAATGTGGAATCTGGTGCTTCCTAGTTCAATGTGAAACGAAAGATATTGCCCTTCCAGAATATGCGTCATTCAGCTTACTTTCGACGCCTAAAACAAATGTGGAACTACTTTGGGAACGGTTTGGAGAAGTGGCTGCCGCTGCCTTTTTGCCCGCTTATTTGTAGATGGATGAGGGAGATTTGTAAACAAACAATAATGGATAGCAAGCATCGATTAAGATAAAAGGATGATCTGCTTGCCTAAAAACCAATACAGAGAGTTCACCCAAATCAACTAGAGCTGGTTGTAGCCCTTGTAGGTTATTTCATCTCCAAAGGGTGGTGGCGCTTCCAGATCCAGGTTTTCTTTAGGAGGGCTGATGGCTGTAAAACTCACAACTAGAGAGATATAGGTCCAATGTGTTTGATGACAGTGCCAGAGAAAAAAAGCTCTCAATTCCCAAAAAGTTATATTAGTTCTAAGAACTTGTTTTGTGTGTAGAGAGTGATTGGAGGGACTTAAGAGACATGTTGACATGAACTACACAAAATCCCAGAAAAAGGAAAAGAAGAATAGAAAGACAGGAAGTAGACCAAAGCACATCTACATCGGGGCATGGCATATTAGATGCCAAATTGTGTCCAAAGGTTCCTATTTCCTAACCTGCTATTTGTTATATCAAATCCAAAGTAACTTTTGTGTCTGAGCCGTGTTAAAGCTTTTTAAAATATATTTATATATAGCTACTACATATAGATTAACTTTTATGAAAAGTCTCGATAAGTAATATCCAACATGAGAAATTCTAAAAAAAGATGGGAAGATATTTATTCTATATAAATATAGAATAAGCATTCAGTTCTGATCCTAATCACACAGGTGAGATGATAGTTATGAATATGACATTATTCCGAACGCGATAAGACTTCTTATTTATATTATCTAAACTTTCTGCAGAACGAAGCAGACATTGACACATAGCGCCGGAGTATCGGATCCTTCCCCAATCAAATTCATTGATGATGCGTCATCGGACAGGATGCGCCTACATTGCGAGCTCCACGTGAGTCGGTCACTACTGTTTTTCTAAGTATGTCGGTCACTACAGAAACACAGAATTGCCACCCCCACCCTCCCTCATTATCTGGGGTTAACTCGATTGTCACTGTACATGCCTAGGAATTATGATTTTCTTGACTCAAATGAATTTGTATAGACCCACTGCTTTTTTAGTTAAAATTCTCCTACCTTACAACTTCTGGTAAATTAGGATTCAAATTTCGACCAAAAAAAATCCTAAATATACTTAAACTTTGATCAGCACAAAGAGACACATAAATGTTTTATTCCTGTTTGTTAATTCATAAATTAGGATTCTCGACTAATTAATTCAAACTTCAAACTACAACAGAAGAAATCTACCTAAAAAGGATAGAGAGCAGCTGTGTTATTAACTTATTACTGCTTGCGAAGGTGCCATGTCATGTTACATGCACATTCCTGTCTCAAAGAACAGAAGGGCCCCTTCGCCAAAGAATATGGCGGAAAAGGGTATTTTGGTTATTGTCTACACGCTCCCCATGATATCTCGGAGTTTCTTCTACTTTACATTACGCTTCTTGAGTGGTTAGTGGTCACGGCACTGTTCTTCATTGCAGTACTGCTGCTGCTCATTCCGTCGCTCACTCGCCCAAATTAAAAGGCCAAAAGAAGGGGGTGCATTTATACCTTATTTGGCCCCGAGGGAATGAAACACTTCGAGGCACAACTTCATGTAGAAGTTGATGTACGAATGAGTGAATGATTTTGGAACCCCACGGGATCTCCATTTGCGCACAACAAACATGTTAGAGCCCAGACTTGGATTCACAGCAGCAGCTCTCGTTTCTCTTTTCCTCCTTGTGGGCTCATCTTTGAAGGCAGAATCAGCCATAGGGGTGAACTGGAGCACTTTGTCATTCCACAAGCTGAATCCCTCCACTGTGGTGGATCTCCTGAAGGCTAACAAGATACAGAAAGTGAAGCTGTTTGAGGCAGACCCAGATGTTCTGAAGGCTCTCATGGGCAGTGGGATTCAGGTCGTGGTTGGAATCCCCAATGAGATGCTGGCTGCCTTAAGCTCATCCACTGTGGCCTCTGATTTGTGGGTTCGCCAGAATGTATCCAAATATTTGGGTAAAGGAGGTGCTGATATCAGGTACCGTCTATTCTTATGCTTCTTTCGTGCTAAATTATTAACTTCACTTGTTTTTCTTCTTTTGCGGTTCTGTCATCGGGGTTGCTTGTGGTTGTTTGGGAAAGGTAGAAAATGAAAGAGAAGAAAAAATAAATTTTTTGGATCTTAGTCGTTTGCAGTTTCGGTTACCAGAAGTTGGATGATCAACACAATACTAGGATAATTTTCAGTTTGGATCTTATTCGTTTTTTTCTGAGCAACCACATAAAGACTATTAGCCTTTTCACAGTTCATGCAGATGTTTATTAAATTATCAAGTCTGCTCATAGTCATCAAGTATATTATGCAGTGGTGTAACCAGGATCCAGTTTGAATGGGGCGAATTCCTAAGGCGAAAGAACAAATTCTTTTTTCTTACGTAATGCAAAAATGTATTTTGGAGTTAAAATATCGAAAATTAAGGATTAAAAGTATTAAAAATATTGAAATACACGTACCATACAAAACAAAATTCATAAAAAAAATGATATATGCCAATGATGCAGTTGATGATATATGTTAAGTAACATCAGCAATGTGCCAATCTGTGATTCAAGCTGATGCAAAATAACTTGACACTCACTTCTAACCAATTGAACAAGACAACGAATCCAAGTTACGTTGGAAAATTGTTACATTAGAACTATTACAAGTACATTGGCCCTAAAATATGGTAAAGAAAGTGCTAGGTTGGTTGGGGTGGCGGGGTCTATGAATCGGGAAGGGAACTGAATGATGTTTGGAGAAATTGAGGAGATGCAAGTCTTGATGCAAAGCATGTGGATTTGCTGGTGGGTTTTGATCTAGATTATAGAGGTGAGATTTGCTGAGACGTATGTGGCCAACATCACCAATGCATGCAATTTTTCAACTCTTTTTTTTTCTAACCGGGTGTCTAATCTAGAGATATGTTCAGTCCTTTCGTCTTACACAAACTAAGTAATATAGTAAATGAGATATCACCAAGATTTCAAACGTTAACCACTGGCCAACCCGTTGAGTTTTGTAAATCCAAGAAAATTAAAACTGAAAAAATTGTGAACATTTTTGCACTGAACCGTCATATAAAATACAAGTTTGGGATTTTATAGACGAACTGAAAGGAATGGAAGATTTAAAATACGAGTAAGACAAAGGGCAGAGGAGTTACAGGAGATACGTGAATTTTTGTCCAGCAGAAAAGTTGGATCGCCAACATATATACATACATATATGCAAATTAAATGCAAATTGTTTTTTTTGGGGGAGCAATGGGTGTCGGTCGACACCCTTCGGCCTTCGCCCCCTGCTTCCTCTTGTTTTAATCCTACTTTCTAAACACAGATAACCCAAGAATCTGTCTGGCTTCCTAAGGGAAAGAGAAGAAAGAAATCCTCTATGTTGATACTCTGCAAGGGACGGACGGTAAAGCCAGGGCTACAAGGCTGAGTCGAGTTGTTACCGATTGCGAATTTGCTTCTGGTTTGTTCTCAAGCGAGTGATGGACAAGATTTTTGTCACCTTCTTGCGTTAAAAATTGTTTTCTTTTAAATAAGAAAACATAAAAACAAGGGGGGGGGGACTCTGAAATATTAGGATCATTTGTCGCCCAGGGTGATACTGATATGTCTTGAGGAGCTATCTACTACTCATCCTGTGTAGCCTGGCTTATTATGGGCAATGCATAATGAAGGATTACTTATTACTTTTAATTAGTATCCAGACCGAAAAAAATAAAACAGTAGATTTGGGAGGCAGAGTTCTGTTTACTCGGCTAGTTATTGTGGAATTAGTCAGAATACTTAGTAATTTGGTTCTTACAGCAACTTCTGGAATTCAGTGGTCAATTAAGTTGTCGCAAATAAGTTTAGACCATAACTTATTAATAAATAAAATGTATACTTAAGATTTTGTGAATGACTGGGGGATTTTGGCACAAAGGTTATAATAACCAGTAAGTGGCTCTATCAGCTCCCTTAGGCTGTCATGACAGCTATTCAATTCTTTACTTGTTATGACAGGTATGTTGCAGTCGGAAATGAGCCTTTCCTTTCTAGTTATTCAGGTCAATATGAGCCCTATGTCATGCCTGCCCTGCTGAACCTACAACAGTCCTTGGCCAAAGCTAATCTTGCAGGCTATGTGAAGTTGGTAGTCCCATGCAATGCCGATGCCTACGAGTCCTCCCTTCCTTCTCAAGGGGCATTCCGACCTGAACTGACCGAATTTATTACTCAACTTGTTTCATTCCTCAACTCAAATGGTTCCCCATTTGTTGTCAATATCTATCCATTTCTAAGCCTTTATGGTAACTCAAGACTTTCCACAAGACTATGCATTCTTCGAGGGGACTACTCATGCTGTTACAGATGGGGCCAATGTTTACTACAATGCATTTGATGGGAATTTTGACCCCTTAGTTGCAGCACTGAGCAAACTTGGATATGGTCAGATGCCCATAGTTGTGGGGGAGGTGGGTTGGCCTACAGATGGAGCCATTGGTGCAAATCTCACTGCCGCAAGGTTTTTCAATCAAGGGCTCATAAACCATGTCCTGAGTAACAAAGGAACCTCGCTGAGGCCAGGCGTCCCTCCCATGGATATTTACCTTTTCAGTCTACTAGACGAAGGGGCAAAGAGCATACTTCCAGGAACCTTTGAGAGACACTGGGGCATCTTTTCCTTTGATGGCCAAGCTAAATATGCACTAAACCTAGGTATGGGCAACAGGTTATTAAAGAATGCAAGGAATGTCCGGTATCTCCCATCTAGGTGGTGTGTAGCAAACCCATCTACAGATTTGTCTGCTGTGACAGACCACATGAAACTTGCCTGTAGTTTTGCAGATTGCACTACACTTAACTATGGGGGATCATGTAATGGCATCGGAGCAAAGGGAAATATCTCGTACGCATTCAACAGTTACTATCAGCTGCAGATGCAGAATGCTAAGAGCTGTGATTTTGATGGGCTTGGAATGGTCACTTTCCTAGACCCTTCTGTTGGTCACTGTAGGTTTCTTGTTGGCGTCACTGGTGTTAGTTCATCAGGTTTTCGACCGGTTTTTACCTGGGCCATTAGTTGGGCTGCGACTCTGTGGGGTTTTTGGGTCTTTTTTATGTGAAAAGAGGTTTCTTTTGTGGGTTTTTCACAGTCCCCCTCTGTTGAAACTAATGCCAAAACATAGGTGATATAGAATATTGTAGTGGTTTAGAAAATGAAAATTATTCCAGGTATGTGATTGACTGATTGAGTCATGTAAGAAACTGAGTAAACGTTGATTAGATAAATTATTGAAAAATACTTTGTATTAACACTTGGTGCCCCCTTTTTTTTTTTAAATTTCCAATGGATATTACTGTCTAGGAGTGCAATGGTACCGACTGCATTCTCCATGCTTGCTAATCGGGATATAACCATGAAATGGAATTTTGAAATGGACCATGGTTCTGCGGTGCATCTGAAGTACATCAAATTAACCTAGAGAAATCTCCTTTCGCAGTTACGTGGGAAATCCCATAAGGGGAAACTTTATTGTTGAATGGACAACTCAAATCTCTAACCACTCACAGAGAACCTTATTGTAAGGAAATTAGAAATGTTAGAACATTATGCTGCTTGCAGAATGATGTTTCAACGTACAATTATTCATTATTACTTGTGATTTGACAAGTATCAGACCACATATATATATATATATATATATATATATATATATATATATATTGTGACAAAGCATAACACTTCTACGATGCATCAAGTGCAACATCCGTCTCCGCAACATGCTTCTCCACAGCGGATTGTTGGCTTCAAAATGAACCAGCAGCAGCGACAACCTTCAAAAAATCACAGGGGGCTGTAATACAAGTGGTTAGAACTGACAGAAAAAATGACGATCTAGGAGAATGAATACCAGCTTGGGGACGAATGATATGCTCAAATGTATGCAAAGGAGCAGCTGCAGTTGGGTTTGCTGACATGATAGCGCATGCCATTACCAGGAGCCACGCAAGAGCAATCACCAATTTTTCCTTTCTCACCATCTTCTGCACTTTCAAACAGACTGAACAACTATAGTGTGGAATCCCCTCCGCCTGTGCCAGCTTATTTATACTTGTCTTTCAATTATTTTAGGCGAAGTGGATGGCATATACAAGGTCTCTCCGTCAGCTAATCACGGGATCGATGCAGATGCTATCCATTGTCGCATGTGAAGCCTATTAATGTCCTTTCTCCAGACAAGAATCGTCGGCTTCTATGCTTTTTGCTTCAACGCGTCCGCCATTTTTTACTTGGTTTTGTCATTTTGACTTATTTCTTTCCTTTCAGATTGAAAGAATTAAAGCCTTACCCTCACTCCAAACCACTTAGGTTGTGTTTGCATTGTAAAATTTTATCCTTCCTAAAATTTTAACACAATAAAATATTACAATATAATATCTCTCTCCTCCATTAAATCATTACTTTTCACTACAAAAATATAAAAAATTACCTCTTCAATTTTTCACTAAACCCAATACCTAAAATTTTAACCACACTAAAATTTTACAAAAGAAACCCACCCTTAGAAGTCATGGCAACATCATTTTAAACTTTTAAGATATGGAAGGTGATTCAGAGGAAAGATAGCAGAAAGATAGGATGCTCAATAAAACTTTGCACCTTTTGGACAATTCGAAGACACAAGAAGTATTTCTGGCCGGTCGTCTGTGTCATTCTTCTGCATAAGCCAAACATTTCTGTCGTGATTCCATTAGTTGGGCTATGATCTGCGTTGAATGCAGAGACTACTATACCTTTAGTTCACGACTTTAGAAAGTTTTTCTTTTTTTTTTTTGGACGAAGAGAAACTATGTAGGGCAAGGCCACCTAAAGCACATGTAAATCTCGAGAGGGCTAGCGTTGCGGCTCACAACCTAGGCCTCTCACTTAAGCTATCGGTCTGATTCTCAGGAGAATCGAATCTAGGATCGTGTGCCTTATCCATACAGTGTCAGAACCAGACTACTAAGTGGGTTTTAATACAACTTGATTACTGAGGTACAAGAGAGCGAGCAGAAACTTGATAACTGACTCTTTGACGGTCAATGGGTTGGGAAGGCAGAAGATAATATAAATTCGCAATTCTATTAGAGAATCAATGTGTGAATCTAAAATGCTATCTGGCATTCCAAATTCGATCCGGTTTTTGTTCCAAGTTACGTAACAAGTAAAGCCGCTAGATATTGAAGGCTGTCAAGGGGGTCAACAATGGTGAGAATAATCCCACTTCCTTCTTTACGATATTTGTCCACTACTGGACGCTTTTTCCAGGCTCTAAGGTGATTACAAAGTTTGGATCCGGTTTTTGTTCCAAGTTACACCTCACTCTTGTTTATCTGCAATATATATACTCGCTTGCCAAAAATCAGAACTTGTTATTAGGACGACATTTTTTGCGTTCTCAAACTGGTATAAGGAAAGTGGGTTCCAATGACGCAACACGGTTATACCCAATTGAAACATCCGACGCAACAACTGTTTCGGATTAGAAAATGAAAAAGGAGTTTGGTTGTCAATTCTTCCTATGTTTTATCTGCCTTAAAAGGCAGTTTTAACGATTGGGTTACTCCATTTTATTTCTTGAACTGCATTACTACAATCCTGGTTCATATATTCAGGACTTGATCAGCTTGCCGACCTGCATGCATGCAGGTCATTAGCAAAGAAGGTGTACACACAGCAGAATATGATAAGTTCAAGAAGCTGGTATGAGACACTAGTAGGACTTTGAGCTAAGGAGTTGCTAACACTCAGTTACTTTTGTTCATATTGTTAGTGCATTTTGTATTGGCATAATTCCGTGTCAAAATATGTCTTGATCGAGTTGTATATTTGGTCCCCACATTTGTTTAAGAGTTAGAGTTGTTGGTCTTTCCAAAGTCTTCATCACGTTCAACCAGCGTTCAACAAGCGCTTGCGCGGCCTTGGAAAAATTCATAGTCATCTCGTTCGACCAACGTTTGACGAGCGCTCGCGCGACCATTGAAAAAATGAAGACAGAGTCACAGCGTTTGACGAGCGTTTGACAGAAAACACATAGCGTTAGACCAGCGATCGACCCGCACTCGAGCGACTTCCGGCGAATTTCAAAAATCCCTGAATTTTTGGAATTTCCTTTTGAAATGTCAGGAAACCCTGGGAGGCCGTCCTAAAGGTGATTGAGGCTTCCATTGAGCAGATTTCTGCCTCATTATTTACGAGAAAAACTTCAGAAGAGTTGTGCTTCAAGATTGCCGAGTTTTTCTCTATTTGTCGATCAAATATCTTTGTAACCTTCATAGTGTTGAAGGTATGCTGAAGAACAAGATTGTTCGGTGAAGAATCCATAAAAAGATCCTCAAAATTTTGAGGGAAATGCAGCACGGAGCGGGTCTAAGCAGAGAGGCTTAGATTATTACATCAGGGTTGTCAGAGTCAAGCAACAGGGGTTGCCCATGTCTAAATCATTGTTTGTAAGGTTTTATTCATAGTGGATTATAGGTGGCTGCTAGCCCTGAGTGGTTTTTCCTTTTAATGATATTTCAAAGGTTTTCCACTTTGTCATCGAATTCTTGTCTCTTTGTGTTATTGAAGTTTATTTAATTTCCCGTTGCCTATTTGTTGATTGAGTTGATTATGATGCATATCTAGGCTGAACAATTTTAGAACATGTTTTAAAATTGTTATTTATTTGTTAATCAGAGGGAAAACACATATTCTCCCCTCAAAGTGTTGTTAGGGTCTAAACTAGATTTTTCACATATTGTCTCCTTCGAACCAGAGAGAGCAAAGTGCTTATGATAGATCTGCTGTAAACATCTATTTCTGATTCATGGCAAAAGAAATTACAAGAATTTTCCTGGTCCACAAATCGAACATTACTTCTATGAAATCAAAAATCAGGATACCCATTTCAGGAAACTTAAACCATAAGATAAAAAGTAAAGAGATAAGTAAACTTTAGGAAGAGCTTGACACTTGACAGGCATCATTCTATACAGCTCCTGTGATCAACCGGATGCATTACTCATACAGCTTTATCCTTATGGTTATGGGGGTTCGACAGATTGGACAACAGGTTAAATCTCTTCCACAATCATAGCATGTCTGCAAGAGGTGTAGAAATAAGTTAGAGCTGATCCGAGGAAATTATTGATGTCATCCCACTTTGTCTTTTGTGATTACCTGGTGTCCACATCCCATTGCAAGATCTTTCTTATTCCACAGACACACGGGACAACTCTGCATAGCACAAGAGGACTACCAAGAAATGTGATCTAACACATAACACCATGAAAGCTGTGTGTCAATGTGTATTTAGGAACAAAAACCTACCCTGTCGTATGAGGACTGTTCTGCCCATTGAGAAGAACCGGCAAAATCAGATTCACGACTGGGTTCATAGCTGCTAGACCATGTGTATCTATTGATGTGTTCATTGCTTCTTAACTGTATGTTCTTAGGATAAGAATTCCCGGAATTGTTCCCTACTGGAGGAGGGAGGGGAAACCTCCCAGGAGTTCCTCTTTGACAACTGTAAGATAGTATGAAGAAAAACATCCTTAGTACTTTTTCCTCTCATTCTTTGGTTGATGTCACGTGTGAAAGCGTGTGCTAGTGAGAATACCCCAGTAGTTGGAGCTCCATTGTAGCTTTATACTGTGATGGCATCTCCATGAGTGCATTCAGAGCAAAATCTGTCTCTTTCTTGGATGAAGGGATTTGCTTTGACATGATATCAGTGAAATTTACAAACTGCATAAAAAAAAACAACCACAAAGTGAAAAACTAGTCAAAACATGGAGATAAATTGGTTGCATGCATCTGTATTTTCCATTCATTAACCTGGAAGTTATCAAAAGCCCGCGATGGAATGTTATCATCGAACTGCTGCATCATGTCCCATGGTCCATCACCAACACCGACCAGAACTATTGACAGAGGATAATTGCTACAAAAGGGATATATAGCCCTTCAGTTTGGTAGGAAAGAAATCGTTTTTCGATAAATACAAACAAATCACTTCATTGGAGTGGTTCTAAAGCAATATTAACCTTGCTTTTACAATAGCATCAATGGTACTTCGCTCTTGAGGACTGTTGGCCATAACCTTCAAATCATGTTGTAGTCAAGAACATCAAGCTAAGAGAACCAGTAGGAAGAGGGGGCCCCGGGGAGATAAAGAAAAAAAAGACATATTTTGTGGTCCCTTTTGAATTTCAATTGAAGAAATTTCAAAAGGATCTGAAACAATTCCAATAAGTGTGAGGGAATAAACTTATCCTGTAGCATTCGGATAATACGCAAGTCAAGTGACTAACCTGACCATCAGCAATGATCATAAGAACATGATACTGGCCACCACTATCGTCCACAATTCCAATAGCAGTTTCAATTATTGGAGCAAAAGATGTTGGACCTGTCATAACATGGACAACAATTTAACCATAGAAATCGCTGAAAAAGGAAAAAGAGAACACAAATCCAAAATTGGGAGAGAAATTTAACCAACCGGATAAATGCACATGTGGAACTATTTCTCTATAACGAGAAAGTACTTCCTCAAAGCCATTACACAGTCTGTCCTCATAAAAGCTAAAAACTTCTTGATCATGAGTAGTTGCTGTAAAAGCAAGATAAAGATTGCACTATTATATGCCTCAAGCTCCACAAATTTGACACATGACAAAAAAGAATGTATATCTTTGTGGTGCGTGGTTCCATCAGGCCAGAAAGTTGCACCCATACTGACCATCACCAAAGCCATAACAAGGAATGAGGTTGTCATCGTCCAAAGCTGAAAGTGTCCTTCCAATTATTGATATTGCTTGTTCATATGGATTTGGGAAATCGGCAAGGTGATGCAGGCTCCTGTGGTGGAAAGATCTTGCACCTGTCCACTCGTTGCTTTTCGTGAAATCAACACCTACAATAAGATTGGAAGACTCGAGACCAGCTTGGCAGAGAGCTCGCGTCACCTGTAATGTATTGTCACAAATTACGATGCAAGCTTGATGAGAACAATCAAGCAAGAGTAGAGTAAACTCGATGTTTGCAGTTATCTGTAAGAGTAAGAAATCTGCTGCAGAATATGGATTTAGCATCAGAACACATTAAGAACAATAGAGGACCTCTATTTTTCTTAATCCTAATCGTCTAGAAAGAAAGTGAAGTAACAAGACTACATGAGGAGTTGTCATGATTAACAAGAGGGAGATAGTTGAAAGTTCTAACATCTGAGTTATTTAACCTGTTATTGTAGTTGTTTACACTAGCCCCAAGAAACTCCTAATGTTGGATCCTGAATGGCCTAAATCACGAACAGAGGAGACAGTAAAACTTACTGGAAAGCTGAAGGCACAAACTTTTCATAAGTAGAAAGCTTGCAATTGCTTGAGATCAGATTAACATACAGAGCCAAGCAAGCTCAATTTTGAAGTAGTAGAAATGGAAACAACCAAATTGGCTATTGTTCAGTGTGCAGTTTGCCCAATACATACCCACCAGCTACCTGTATTATCCTAAAACAAGCAACAGTGGAAACAAGAAGATGGTATGATGAAACTAGAGACAGAGGTGCAGGCTGGCATTGTTGTTATGTTGTCCAAAAGGAGCTTGGATATTGTGATGGGAAACAAGACATCTAGTGTAATGGGAACACCATCACCACTCAACTTCTAAATATCAGCTATGACATAATATGTAGATCCAACTGTATTGTCATCCTGAAATTAAATAGTCTGCTTCAAAAATACCTTGAGAAATAAGATATTTTTTCATCTCATTCGCTACTATATAACACACTCAGTACGTGTAAGGCATGTACTTACACAGCCCTGGCATTTGAAATTTTCCGGGTGTCATATTCCCATCAAGCAAGCTTAGGAGATGCATGCATATAACATTTCAGTGGAATGAATCAGCGTGTTACCTGTTCCAATGAGTAGTAGTTATCACCAATTCTGCTGTACTTTGACTGCGCAGACACAGTGCTTCTTCTGTCATAATCAGCGTAATTTCTGGAATATGAATAGGATGAAGAGCTGAGGTTTGATGGGGAAGCATAAACATGGTTTGATGGGGTAGCATAAACATTTGAACTATCACGGTTGTGACTGTAACGTTGACTCTCATATCTATATCTGGATGATTTCCCTCCCATATTAATGTCTCAACTTGCTACTGCTTTCGAATTGTTCTTCTGCCAAGCAGAGGCCTTGATCTGCTAGAGGCCCTCTAGTTGAGGCACAAACCGCATGTTGAGGCATTGACCCATCTCTATTTGCTTAGTTTTCTGCAATAGATAGCATCTTTTCAGGACTCGACATTGGTAAGTATCATTTCTCCAAAAGGCATAAATTCAATTCTTCAAACAAATTCTTAGGGAAAAAAAACAATTCTTCAAACAAATTTTTATATATAGGAAAGTGGCAATCATTGACAACATAAACTGATTTTGTTAAATTCCAAAACCTATCAGAACAGGAATATAGGAAAATGGTATCTGAAAGTACGACATTTATTTGTCAAAGATGAACAGCTATAACCTGATATTCCTATCCTCAGTACACCAGGGTACATAAAAAAGAACATATCAATCCCCAGAAATCACTTATATAGGATATTCTGCAAGTAAAATAGCATATAAAAACAAGGGACACAAAAAATCGAATTCCACCTAAATACCAATATCCTGTCCTTCAAACTTACCCGAGGAGCAACCCCACACAGACAACAAAGCCAAGTGAAGAAGGAACTGGTACTAGAACAAATCAAAACTAACGACAAACTTGGTACAGAATTCATGTAAGTTTCATACTTCTAAGGTAGAGAGACATTGAGGCAACAGTTTATCTGTATATATAACTTCTCTAAATAGAACCAGGAAGAGAGAGACAGAGAGATACTCAATAATAGAAATGTCAACACCGACAAGGTGAAATCAAGGTGTGGAAGTACAAGAACTTCATTAGAAAGCCGGACTTTCGTGGAAAACGTTAAGAAAGGAGCAGTTTCTTAACAGCCGAGTTCATTTGGAACTTAGTAAGAAATTCTCGATCTGCTTTTTATTTTTCAGGGTAAGGTACCTAGAAATTATCTTGGATATCTAGAAACTCTATACCAAAGAATGAGATATAGCTGCAACCTCTAACGAAACTTCCATGCAGGCAATATAACTCCTGAGCTTTGCCCACAATATGGACATGAAAAAGAGAAAAATTGAAACTTATATAAGTATCTGAAAGATTCTTCCCAGTTCCCACTACTAAAATTTGATCCCCTGAAAAAAGAAAAGGTCAATATGACCATCCCAAGAATTTCTTGGAACGAGAAGAAAAAACAAAATGTAATGTAAAATAACCCAAGTCCAACTCTTAACAATCGGTGCAATACCTAGCTAAGGATGGTGACGATGGCAGTGGTGAGAGGAAGAAAAACAGACATTGTGCAGCAAATATCTATGGTGGAATAAATTAGCTATTTCATTGCCCATCCTACACTGTGTGTGATATACCCTTTGTTAAATTATAATATCATATCTTTCTACTTCCCACTTTGAAATAAAATAAAAAAAAGGATTTGAAGCGCCTCATGATCACAACTAGCCACGACAGCACCACAGCTGTTGGTACCATGTGGGTGGCATGCTAGCTAGCATTAGAGTACTTTCAGCGACGTTTGTGTGTCCATCTCGTTTTCTTCAAAACAACCAACTACCCTGACATAGGCAATGACATCCCTTGCAGAACGTCACTAATATCCCGTACTATTTCAAAGGAAAATAACAAAAACACCCACTTGGAAGTGGAATTCCTGAGAATGTGGCTGAAGCGCACACTCAATAGTTTAAATCAAATAGTATTTGTGCGAAAAAACTCACAAATTACGGTGGCAGGTGAATCTCTCTCAACTCAATTATTACGGATACTAATCAAGTCTGTTCGAGTCTAGTATATGTGTTCGAATTTCTCCAGTTACTTAAAAAAACAAAAATAATAAAAGAAAAAAAGATCTTATTTTTTTACTTTTAAAAAAATTATCCTCTTTATTGAGTATACGCAATCATTATCAAATAATTAATTTTAAGTGCCACTGATTTTTAGTTCAGATGACACCTACTCGTCCCTTTGGGGAGGGATTGATCTGGGGTCCGAATCCCCCACCCCCGCAAGCTTGGTCATGCTACCACAATTTGCTTAGAAAAATAATAATATTTAATTTTAAGTAAAGCCCTGCAAGAAAAAAAAAAAGAGGTAAGAGTAATCAAGTACCCATGCGATATCGCCACTGATGCAGCTTAATTATATGAGCAGCCTAAAATCTAACGATGTCGACCTCGAGAGTATTTTTTAAAGTCGATTTTAGAGGAAAAAAAAGTATACAAAAACATGTCGTCTTGCCGGTTCATGTGGTACCTTACTACCTTCATTAGACATAACGTGATGTACGTTCTGGAAGTAAATGCAACGACCAGCAAACACAAAGTCACCCCTACATATTAATTATGCCACTCTCCTTGTTAATTAATGGGTTTATTAGGATTTATGACAACTACTTTTATTAATCCGAGCCCTCTTTGACTTTTTGGCACTCATAACGTCATGAAACTACAGGCTACTCCCATTTCAAAGAGTTGGATTCTCGAGGACCAAATCATGGGTGCGGAATTGATCCCAACTAGAGTTTGGGTTGGATCTTCCTCAAGGGAGATGGACTTGGTCTGCCCCTGTAATCCAGGGTCAATATGATTGGTCAGCACCTCCTAAACCCTTTTGTTTACACAAAATAAACAAATAAATGGATGAAAAAGTCAGAACCAAATAAAACTATGCGCTCCAGAGAACTAATCCTTCCCATATAGCGTCCAAATGTGCATAACTCACTCCAAAGATTGATGTTTCTCTCTTGTACTTCCATGACATGTAACAATTATAAAAAGAAAAAATTAAGTGAAATTATGAACAAGTCAAGTTCTTAGAGGGAGCTGTTACTTAAGACCAAAACAAAAAATTCTCACTGGGGGAGTTTATTTCTGTCTTTGGACCTGAAAAAAATTATAAAAATAATATGAATATAAGTTATAATCAATTCTATGTACTACAAGAAATAAGAGTTTCAACAACCCGAGTTCTACAAGTCGTTCATATCTTTAACTTTTGTGTGTCGGACTTTTATCTCATGAAAAAAAGTCGTTACACAACAGGACCACAATTTTCGTGTATAACATTGTGCCATTGGCTTGGACTCCGTGCATATTGCAAATCTTTCTTTTTCTTTTTACTTTTTATGTTTCCTTTCCATGTAGTCCAAGCTATGATTGATATAATTAAGTTTTTCCCTTCATAATTCCTTATCCGATTGGCGCTTAGATTCTAGCCTGAAGAAAATGGGCCTCAATTCACGAATTTCAGTCTTTCAAAAGTTGGCAGTACTCCTTTTATTGATGTGCTTAAATTTGAAGGATTCGCAAGCAACAATGGGGGCTACACAGGACATTAAAGAACTCTTCTGTTAGCAATGCCGCGAGGTGTTATTATTAAAGCCAAACATAGCAAGTGCGTATTATTAATAGGTTATCCTCGCGTAGCCAAGGTTGGCAGAGAAATTCGGAGACAGCGAAAAGGAGCAGATAAACATATATCGTATACCCTCTGCCTGACCTGTACCACCAAAGTCAATGGTACGAGTAATCGGACCCAACTACCATGAAAGGCCCCTCTTTAATTGCAGAATATAACAGAACCCGTCGACGAGGAAATTTCGCAGAAAGTAAACAGTTTTTTTCATTTATGAAATAACATTGATAAGCCCATTACTATCTTCATTAAAGGATCGGTACCTTTCTTGACATTGCTTTTGCTGTCTTCTTCCACACCACCATGTGCCGGTCCCCGAGACCTGCTGTGAATTTTCCACAGGGCCCGAGTGTCCTTAAATATAACTTGTCCTAACTCTAGAAGGAGGCGCAACTAGCTTTCACCATTGCTCACTGCTCATCAGTCAAGTCACAGTCTTTCTTGTAGCTAATTCCGTATAAAGACAATAAGCCATTCTAGAATGAGCTTCGTATCATTTCAGAATATGACTGGGAGCTTCCTTATACCCACATGAACTCTCTTTCAGTCAATCTTTAGACCAACTTTACTTCGACGGATGCATACAGGACGAGGATTCATTTTTTTCTAAATCGCGTTGCCTTATAATTAGACACCGAGAAGTACAGGCCAAAATACATGTTCACAACAGATCACAATGGGAAATATAAAATGGGACGAGGATTCAATTTCTAATGAATAAGCCTTTGTCTGAGCAAGTTGGCACATTCTTTTGTATTTTGTAGGCTTAAATTCAATTGATTAATCAATATACGACTAATCCTGTCCCAAAGATTCCCCACCTTTTTTTTTTCTGAGCCATCGATGATTCCATTTAAATAAACAGCCCAAAGGGCTCCTACAGACACCATTTGTGGACCTAGGCTAGCCTTCAACTCATAAACCCTTCATCTTTGGGCCTCGGATCTGTCGCCTACTAGCTCATATTTTCAGATAGTAATCTGTTTCAGTAAAGTAATCTTACCCATCCAAAAGCTCAAGCAGAAAACTTTTTACATGGTCTCAAGTTTTCACTACTGATGTAGTAGCACTCTGTGGCCTAAGCTACTCAGAATTGAAAGATGATTTGCCTGTGCCCCACTTTGTTACATGAAAGACTGGGTTTATTTTGCAATAATCGTAAACAGATTCTTCAAGGATGGGATATGCGAGAGCTAATCACATGGATAAGCTTGTCACTGCAGCCTAATTGGTGCGTGAGAAAGAATTTCCATTCCAGCTCACCTCAATCTAAAATGAAAAAGCCTGAAAAGTGAAAACCACGCTTGTAGATTTACAAAGGACAAGAACATGTTACGGAAACCATTGCCGGAATTTCTGTATGTATGTCTATGATCTGCACAAGGCTAGATATCCACAACTCCCACGCCCCCAACATTACCTGCACAAAAATTAGTTTGTACCCCTGTAGTGAATGGCAGCTAAATAAGGGCATCACAACTAGCAAACTAGAGACTTTACCACGCTTACCGACTTCCGCACTTCCCATTTGTCTTTCTGAGCTCGTAGACTTTTTAAGCTTAGCGAGATCACTTAGTGCAGCTTTGAGGGGCTCGCTGAGCTTGCTTTCCTTAGCCTGGAGGAAAATTTGAAACAAGAGATTATTACAGCAAATTGTTGCCGCAAATAGTAGCTTTATGTCTACAACAAGTGAAGATGACCACAAACAACCATTTGATTTTGGGTAACACAGTAGCATTTACAAAGAGTCAGATTAATGAATGTAACTACCAATCCCCCCCAAGTGGCCGCCAACAAACCGACAAACAAAACCACCAAATGGTCACTCTGTTTCCTTCCCAATAATATATTAGACCCAATCCCTCCCACCTCCAACTGAGTAGACAAACAAGTAAATGTTTAGATTGCAATACTAAATGCTTCCTCAGGGACTACTAGTTGAATCATAAGCTGCCGAATGGCAGAACACGTGATTAGATTATGAAAATGACCCAACTGAAGAGGTGTCATACTCATTCTTTGTACAAACGGGAATGACATGAATATCAGGCCTTTTTGGGTAATTATGAATATCAGACCTCAAAAATAGGAAACATCGAAATTTCTTCCCATGCATTCACCTTTGAATATTTGAAGCACAACAATTACCAGTTTCACATCTGTAGTCCATAATGAGCAGTGCACCAATTTGGACTATTTCTAATAATTTACAAACATTGATGACTCAATACACATTGTTTCTAGCATTCTACTTCTGCAGTTACGGACTCGTGGGCACCACTTGTTCCCATCTTTTATAAATAAGCTTTCTCAAGCATAGAACGAGAGACGGAATTGTTAGCAATCATTGGGTATAGTAAGCAATCCAAAGTATGTCTGTCCAAAACCTAACAAAACCCAGGCATGTCATACCTTCAAGGATGGGACCAGAGCAAAAACTTCTTCTAAAGAATCTGGACAAACATTGGCAATCACACATATCTGCCATAAAAAAATGTGACCAATAAGAGGCTGCATAACTTTCAAGATTCAAGTAACTCAGGTTGAGATGTAGACCTCGCCATCAGAGACACCGTACTGTGTGAGAATCCTTAGTTCAGTCAAGAATATAACAGCAAATGGATGCATCAAAAGCCATGCTAGATCGCATAGAAGTGTGTGCATGTGTACAAAACCAAATAAAAATAAAATTGAATGGGAAAAAAACTAAGAATAAAAACAACAAAGGTCTTGGAAAATGCAGTTCAAGGATACTGAAGAGCTTTTCTAACAGACTGGGGATTAGTATAATTCCCACCCCTTTTGGAATAGAGAAGTCCCCTGTCAAATGATCTGGAAATAAACGCCCAATTATAAGACTTATGACATGATGAAAAGTTCTACTTAATAACGAAAGCATTAATTTGTTTCTCACATGGGGAGTTTAAATTCTGGATCTTTTGATAATACAACCATCTGATCCTGGATTCCTTGTAAAATATCGACAGCCTCACAATCCATCATGCATTTGACATTCTCCGGGAGTTCTGCAGATGTCACCAAAAACAAGTAACAGCATGGTGGTAATCTATAAATGGGCATTCCAGCTTAAGAGAGAGGTCTTGAAACAACTCTCTCCAGAAAAAAAGAAAAAAAAGTAATGTGAATAGTATACAACCATAAGATCTGCAATATCAATAACCAAGATATTCAAGCATATAAAGAGGCCAAGCTCTTCCTCATCTCCACAAAAAGAAAAATAATTAGCAACGGACATCATATCCCTAAACCAAGAATATACATCCAAAGTACCCACCCTGATCAACTTTGAGCACCAATGGTGGTGGAATTTTAGGGCCTGAATCCTTTCCACCATTAGCAGTCTTGTCTCCTTTTCCCCATTTGCTCAAATCACCTTGAAATTGACAAAAGAAAACACATATTACATTGGATACCAACACATAGGTAAGCAATCATAAATTGCATAGAGAAAGATAATCAACACAAACAGGCAACAGAAAAACAAAATGCTAGAAAAAATAAAACCTTTTGACAGTGGAGTCTCAACCTTCCCACCAGATTTTGCTGAAGAATTAGTTCTAGCTTCAGGTGAACCTATAATAACAATGCCACCAAATTGAGGGTATCAATGGGTATGGCTAAGTTTCCCTCAAACTGAGGGTTGAAGATTTAAGATGATAAGCAATTTTGCCACTAGATATATCAAAAAAAAAATATAGGAGACTTTAACCTTCAACGTTGAAATGAGCTTTCCTTCCGCTCTTAGACTTTGTTGAGCTATCGTCCTTTCCTTTCAACGATGCTATACAAAAGAATTCACACAGAAGATAGGTGCCTCAGAACAACACTGAACGTTTTACACAATTTTGCAGTTCCTATACAGTCTTCGCACATGTTTCAGCATCAATGGGTGCAGTTTCGAGGATTATCCACGTTCTCCTTAGACAGATTATGAGTTGATTAAGGGAATGTACTACTACCTTGACCATTCTATTCCACCGCTTAATTAGCATTTTAGATAAATATAAAAGATCCTCTCTTTTGTACTCACATGTCTCAAACAAAGTAATGCATGCAATAGCCACAACCTGAAAGATAAATCAAGGATAAAAAACCTTGTTTTGCAGGGGTGGATTTGACTGAAGATTTTCGAGCTGTCTTGGTGGGCAGAGAAAACCCTTTCCCCCCTTTCTCCATTAGTACGCTCTAATTCAGCAAATAACCATAGTTAGCAGTTTAAGACAATGTAATGCATGTGATAGAACTCGGCCACACAAGTTTACGCCCCCCCACCCCCACCAGCCAGTGGCTGGAAGAACTGCTTTTTTTTCCAGGGAACTCACAAACTCAAATATGCCAATGAACAAACTCCATTGCTTAAAGATAAATTTAACAGAAAAGAAAAAAGATAACGGCACCAGGGAAAGGAGCTGACAGAGCCACCGGCGGGAAGTTCCGGCAGGACTGATCGCGAGGAAAGAGTACAGGGAATTTTTTTTTTTATACGCAAGAGTACAAGGAATAAGAACAGCCTTTCTCTCCCGAGTTTTTTCAGTTTTGATGCCTATGCTCTAATGACGAGAATACCCATATGCAGAGGCAACAAACAGTCTACAGGTGAGGACTGGGAGCATAAAACGAAGCCCACTGAACTTCTAAATTCATTAAGGGCTTGTTTGAAAATGAGTTATGGTTTTGGTTTGGGTTTTAGATTCAACTTTCAAATTTCAAATTTTAACATTTAAATATTGTTTAGCTGTAAGTGTTTGTTTGGTTTTAAGATTTGAAATAATTTATATTTTAATTTAATTTATAGTTAATATGATATAAATCATACCAAATTTTAAACAACCAAACAAATCCTTATAACTAAACAATATTTAAATGTAAAAATTTGAAATTTTAACCCAAAATTAAAACCAAAACCAAAACCACATCCTGATTCCAAACAAGCACTTAGTTTTCTCATTTTTAAAAGTTGTAAATTAATAAAATAATATATTTGTGAAGAACAATAG
Organism: Myrica gale; assembly: GCA_963930655.1. Taxonomy (NCBI): domain Eukaryota; kingdom Viridiplantae; phylum Streptophyta; class Magnoliopsida; order Fagales; family Myricaceae; genus Myrica; species Myrica gale. The sequence continues at coordinate 10,317,873 of OZ005603.1, read as the reverse complement.
CTAGAGATTATACAGTGAAAAAATACAAATAAAAATATTTTTAAAAAAGTTTTTTCAAATAAACTAAAGAATATATCTATTGTATTTGATAAATAGAGATGCTTTGAATGAATTTTTTATATTTATTATAGTAAAAAATATGATTCTATGAAAATAGAGAGATTATTTTGTAATTAATTTATTAGTTCAAACTAAAATTTTGGCACACAAAAATTACTTTTATGAGTCAATAGAAAAAATAAAAAAATTAATTATATTTTGCAGCATGGCTGCAAAAAATTCAACTATACTTTATACTCATTTTTTCTTTAAAATAACTATTTTATCCCTGTATCTGCGTTGACAAAATTACCCATATGTTAAATGGATTCAGACCAATTTTGTCTTAATTTCTATAATGTCCTTAAATATTAAAACTTTGACCAAAATGACAATGAATCCTACTATCGCAATTACGTTGAGGCCCTCGTTAAAAAAAATAATGAGATTTCGTATGGCAAATGATTGAAAATCCCGTTCAATTTGACGGTCAATCTGAACTTGCAACAAAGACTTCATGAAATGTGTCAAAAAAAAAAAACCGAGTACTGCAAAGAGAGTGACCCCAAACGTTGGGGGGTAAAGAGTATATACTCGATGAACGACAGCGTAGTTTTTAATCGATCATATCAAGTTTCATTCAATCTAATATCATTTGATCCAATAATTGCTCAACAAGTAGGGTAGGAAGCTCAAAACAGCATTACAAAGCCTGAAAAAAAAGAAGAGAAAAGAGAGATTTGTCTTTCATTCGACAAATAAGCTGTCTATTTTAGCTAATGATCAAACTAATTAGTCATTAATCCAACACAAAAACTAATTTGAACAAAAGAAAAAAAGAAGAAGAAGACTCCAACATTACTCTGGCAAAGGTGGCAATGAGAAATCTGACAACCCTGAAAGATTACATTACAAGGACGAGATGGTGGGGGCGAGGAATGAGACAGTGGTGGAGGTGGTTGATGAAATTTGCAGTGGAGAGCCACTACAATAATGTCTAAGCAGCTGCAGCATGTCTGCTCAACTATACCTGCTTTAGTTCACATCATTTGCGGGTCATGGTATGCTTTCCAGTTTCCAAATGTAAATAACTTGTGAGGCTGAACAGAGTGCTGGAGGCATACAAACTCAATTCGACATCTAGTGTGGTTAAAAACACCAACAGAGTCAGTCACTTTCCCTCTTTTTTGTTTTTTTTTTTGCTAGTGAAGCAAATAACAGAAACCCAATTGTTGAAGCTAATAAGTTTCTATCCAAAACAGAAGATAAACTTCTATTCAGGGAGAACGAAAATGAATGAAAAACATCCTCCCTAACAATGAAACATTGCACAGAAAAAGCCACAATGGCCATAAAAGGAAATAAGCTTTTCTCCATAAAGACCTTCAACTTGTGACATTCAGGAATCATCGACTTGCGAGTGAAAAACAAAACTCGGGAATGTCGTGGTGATGTCTCTGTCCAAGAAGAAAATGGAGCTATTGTCAGTAACAACAGTATTACTGTAGAAACTATTTTCATAATTGAAACAAAAAATTGATACGGGATAATGTTAGTCCATATAGATTGCAATGCCATCTGGCTCTCGAAATTACAGTATGGTCAATGACAGTGATGTAGCATAGTTCACAGTCTGGCATATTCCACATCTCTTCAATCACTTGCTGATTTCCAATCTCTGGAAACATCTTATCTATCTATTCTCAATATTGATAAATATTTTAAATATTACACCAGGGACAAACACCAGGTACCAGACTTCAACGGGAGCTGCCATATGTCGATTTTCAACAGGAAATACTATCACTGCAGCTTCTATTATCAGTCAACCGTTGAGTGATTCTAATACGCGTTATTTGACTAAAAAGAAGATCATTAACAAACGGGATATCAACAGGAAATACTATCATTGAAACTTCTATCGTCAGTGAACTGTTAAGTGACTCTTCCTTGTCAATCTTTCCATCATGTTTAGTATCAGCTTCCTCGAAGGTCTAAAATTACAAGAATTAGCTATATATATGAGAGAATTATAATTCAAATACTTTTCCATTCTTGAAGTTTCAACTCCATATATTGTAATTGTCTTTACTTACCATTGAATTAATTTTGAAGGTTGATAAAATAAGGCACAGAGATTGGTCAATTACATGAATTTTACCCATCAGTCATTTAGGTACCACAGGATTCTTAACTAACACAACAATGGTCTGATGCCCTAGTTTCATAGTGCATGAACTGGTAGACATCAGTTCTTGAGTACGAGTTGTGAACTCCAGAGAGTGTTAATTACACCATATGTTCATCTTGACAGTTGAAGTCAGATTCGGACCATACAATCCCGACAATACCATCTTATAATAATAAGAGAAGACTTTCCATGAAGGATTCTATTTTAATTTTAGATAATGGAAACAAATCTAGCACAGATGATAATCGCTTGATATTTACTAAAATGCTCAGAAAAAAATTTCCTCCCCCGTTGAATCTGAAATGCAAATGGTGGACATTTACATGCATATGTAATTGCTAGATAATTAATAACTGGTCTAAAATCCAACTACTTAAAAGTATTGAGTCTGAAGATCACTAATATCAGGCCCCACTATAGCTGTTCAACCTCTTCAACCAGTGCCAAATATGTCAAATTGGAAGAGAATTTATTTATGTGGTAAGGTTGCCCTGTTACATTAGAAGCATTTAGATTCCACTATGAAATAACTTCCCTATATCGAGTTCTTTCAACAAGGAAGTTTGGGAAGCTATTTTTTTGCTCTGAAATGTCTTGCACTGAATGCAGACAAATGGTTAGAATGCATGGCAGAGATTTGTGCCTTCCATGATTTACCCTCTCTGACAGATGACGAGAGGCTTCCTGTTGGCAGATGGGGTTCTCTCTCGCGTCTCTCTTGTTCTAGTGAGCTTTTTCGATCCTGTTTCAGGTCATTGTTAGCGTTGTTTGTTCCCTGTTAGCACCGTGATCAATTTCTTTCTCGCGGGGGTAATGGCGTTTGTCCGTAGTCTATTGATAGAAACTAAGTCTCTTCAGTTTTCGGTTAGTTCGTCTGGCATCGTTACTCTCTCGGAGCAGAGTAGGAAAACTAAGAGTTTGATTCACTTCGGTAGATTCAGTGTGGTTTGGTTGGCAAACTGGCCGATTCTAAGAAGGTCAAAGATTTTTCGGAGAAATTCATGAGTCTAGGCATGCTTTCTTGGCCCAACGTTGCTCTAATAAGAATGGCAACTACATGGTCCTTGCAGAATTTGGTAATCGTCGTAGACATGGGGCGGTGATAATTCCTGAGGGGAGATTAAGGAGTGAGTGGAAGTCGTTTGCGTCGGCTTGTGAGGAGCTGATCTCAATCCTTGGTGAACTCAGACGTAGGAGGGCACGTTCTGGTGGTTCAGAGATCAGTCATGGATCTTCCTTAGCTCAAATAGTTCAGGCCACTACACCGAAGAAGAAGGTGGTGGAAAATAAAGAGTCTCGCGGTATTCAAATGGGCGCTGGAAAAAGATTACGCAGCCGACTGTTGGAGTCCCAATGTTGCCGCGTGCAGAAGAGGGTACCTGCAGTGACCCAAAAGTAATCATGAGGTGAGGGCACCTGCAGTGATGGCTGGGACTGAAGGCGTGATCTGGGAGCATTTATTAAGAATTAGAAGTGAGCTAGATCTTCTCATGAAGCTGGTTAAAAACAAACCATTATTTATGAGCTGGAGCATTTATTTGGAATGTTCTGTTAATTATGATGGGAATGCCCTTAGTTCTAGGAGGAGTAGGAAGGTAGGGAGGGCGTTAGTGAATTATTTATGAAGCCTAGAATTATCAGTTGGAATGAGAGGGAGTTGAATGATAGGGGAAGTGCAAAATGGTTGGTAATTTGTTGAGAGGGTGGAAGGCTAATTTGGTGTGCCTTCAGGAAACCAAGGTTGCAGTGGTGTCTCGTGCCTTGGTGACATGCTTGTGGGGTGGGCCTCATGTGAATTGGTGTTGCTTGGAGGCTGATGGTGTGTCGGGAGGGGTGTTGTGTCTTTGGGATTCTCGTTGTATGGAGCTGATTGAGTCTTGCGTTGGGGTATTTTCTTTCTCTTTGGTTTTTAAGAATGTTGATGATGAGGTTCAGTGGATATTTTCGGGGGTTTATGGCCCCAATGACGATGGTTGTAGGAGGCTTTTGTGGGATGAATTAGCAGGGGTTTATAGTTGGTGGAATCTTTCTTGGTGCATTGGTGGTGATTTTAATGTGACTCGATTCCTCGGTGAAAGTTCGGGAGGGGGGTATTAGGAGTGCCATGATGGAGTTTTCGGATTTTATATCTGAGTTGGAGTTGGTGGATCTTGTTTTGACATGTGAGTCTTTCACTTAGTCTAACGGTAAATCCCTTCAGTCTTGGTCTCGGCTTGACCGTTTTCTTGTTAGTCCGAGTTGGGAGTCGTTGAATCCGAATCTGATTCAGAGGAGACTTCCCCATTTGTTGTCAGATCATTTTCTGATATTGTTGGAAAGTGGCAGATTTGGTGGCCTTAAAAAGCCTTTCTGCTTCGAGAACATGTGGCTCAAAGTGGATGGGTTTGTGAGTATGGTTAAGGAATGGTGGCAGGGTTATAACTTTAGGGGGTCTCCCAGTTTTGTTTTTTTTTTCCAAGTTAAAGGCGCTGAAGTTGGATCTTAAAGTGTGGAATCGGGAAGTGTTCGGGGACTTGAACATTCGGAAATCGACTCTTTTGAATGAGCTTGCGTCCTTAGATGGCTTGGATGAGTGGGGTAGCCTTGATGCTGAGGGATTGGATAGGAAGGAGGAGATTTCTAGGGAGCTAAACAATATGATTGATTTAGAGGAAGCTAGCTGGAGGCAGAAGTCTAGAGCCCTTTGGCTCAATGAGGGAGACAAACGTACAAAAAAATTTCAGTGTTGCGAATTCTAATAGGAGAGCAAACTCGATCTTGAGCTTGGTGGTGGAAGGGGAATTGGTGGAGGATCCTTTGGAGATTTCTGAGAAGATAGTAGAGTTTTATTCTTCATTATACTCGGAACCGTTTGAGTGGCGTCCCTCATTGGATGGGTTAGAGTTTGATTGCATTTCGGAGGAGGAGGCAGAGTAGATCGAAAGACCTTTTGATGTGGAGGAGGTGACCCAGGTGGTGCATAGTCTTAATGGTGACAAAGCTTCGGGTCCAGACAGGTTCTGCCTTGCTTTCTTTCAAGCTTGTTGGGAGATTATTAAGGTTGATGTTTTGTTGATGTTTAATGAGTTTGCTAGGGAAGGGAAGTTTGTGCATAGTTTTAACTTCTCTTTTATTGTCCTCATTCCCAAGAAGCCGGGGGCGGTTGAGCTTAAGGATTTTTGCCCTAGTCTTATAGAAGGTGTGTGTAAGGTGTTGGCCAACAAGTTGAAGTCTCTTTTGAGGAAGGTTATTTCTCCTACGCAGAATGTTTTTGTCAAAGGGAGGCAGATTTTGGAATCGTTCTTATGGCCAATGAGTGCATTGATTCCAGGTTGAGGTTAAGAGTGTCTGGAATGTTGTGTAAGTTGAATATTCAGAAGGCTTATGATCATGTCAACTGAAAGTTTCTTTTGTATATACTGCGTAGGTGTGGATTTGGAGAAAATGGTGTAGGTGGATCTTGTTTTGTGTGTCATCAGTGAAATTCTTGGTGATTGTCAATGGTTGCCTGAAAGGCTTTTTTAGTAGTTCTCGTAGGTTGCGGCAAGGGGATCCCCTCTTGTTTGTCATTGTTATGGAAGCATCCAGCCATTGATGGGGAGAGTGGTGGAGCATGGTGGTTTAGAGGGTTTCGAGGTGGGTGGTGGCCCCCCTGGGGGGAGTATCTCTCATTTTCTTTTTGCGGATGACACTTTGGTGTTGTGCGGGGCGGAGGTGAGTCATTTTTGGAGCTTTAGATGTCTTCTATTGTGCTTTGAGGCTGTCTCTGGACTTAGAATTAACTTGTCCAAGTCCAAGGTTATTCTGATTGGTAATGTTCATAACACTGAGGAGCTTGTTGGTATCTTGGGTTGTGGTGTATCCTCATTGCCTATGAAATATCTCGGTTTTCCTTTGGGCGCTAGTTTCAAATGTATTCATATTTGGGATGAGATTCTTGAACAGATGGAGAGGAGATTGGCGAGTTGGAAACGCTTGTATCTGTCTAAAGTGGGTAGACTTTTACTCTCCTCAAATCCACTCTATCATGTCTCCCCACTTATTTCCTTTTCTGATTGCGGTGGCAACTAGGTTGGAGAAGATTCAGAGGGACTTCCTTTGGGGTTGTGATGGTATTGTGCATAAGTTTCATCTTGTGAATTGAGACTTGGTGTGTTCTCCGTTTCAAAATAGGGAGTTGGGGCTTCGTAGTATTGCTGCTTTTAATAAGGCTCTCTTGTCTAAGTGGGTGGTTATTGTTGCTAAATATGAGTGTTCGGTAGGTGGTTGGAGGACTCCTCCTTGCCGGGGACCTTATGGTGTTAGTTTGTGGAGATACATTAGCAAAGGTTGGGATGTATTTAGTAACCATATCAGATTTTTGGTGGGTAATGGAGATAGGGTCAGATTTTGGCATGATGTGTGGTGTGGCAATAGACCGTTATCTTGTGTTTCCGGTTGTTTACTCGTTGGCTCACCACCACCAGGAGGCTTTGGTGGAGGAGTGCTTGGTGGAGAACAATGAGTTTGTGGCGTGGAATGTTGCTTTCATTAGATCAGCAAACGATTTGGAGTTTGAGGATTTTTCTGCTTTTTTCTCTTTTGTATGGGATGGTATTTAGGAGAAGAGAGGAAGACAAATTGTGTTGGAAGGAATCTAAGGATGGGTTTTTTTCGGTGAGATCTATGTATGCTAGTATTGCGGGTAGGACTGGTTTGTCCTTTCCTTGGAAAGGCGTGTGGAGGTCGAAATCTCCTTTGAGGGTCTCATTCTTTGTGTGGGAGGCTTCGCATGGGAGGATCCTTACAACTGATAATCTTCGGAGAATGGGAGTGTATATCGCTGATTGGTGTTATCTTTGTCGCTGTGACGGAGAATCGGTTGACCATTTGCTTCTTCATTGCTCCGCGGCGCGTGGGCTTTGGAACCATGTTCTCGGTATTGTCAATTATTGTTGGGTGATGCCTGAGAAAGTGGCGAATGTGTTGTGGAGTTGGGAAAGGAAGTTCACTAACCCTTTGCTAAGTCTATTTGGAGATTGAGACCCACTTGTATTTGGTGGAGCCTTTGAAGGGAGTGAAACGATAGATGTTTTGATAGTTGTTCTTTGTCCTCGGTCAAGTTGCAGGGTTTTTTGTTATTTTCTCTTTTCTGTTGGGCTGATGTGTTGTTAGATGGCCCCTTTGCTGATTTTGATGATTTTCGTAGTTTTCTTGCTTGTTTGAACTAGTGATTTCGGTATAGTCTCTTGTACTGTCTTCACTTTTTCTAATAAGATTGGCTTGCTTATAAAAAAAAGAAAAAAAGAAATAACTTCCCTGGAAGGACTGTTGGTCATATGGTTTTATTCAAAATCACTGTTTGCAACAAATGGTTTAGTCCCACCCTCACTACCAATAATATTTTTCCATATAATATTCCCTTTTCATACCTTCCCCGCACAAATCCACATCAGTGACACACTATTAGGAACAAATAAACTGCCAACTTCAGCAACCTTTTGCTGAAAACTTTTCAAGAGAATCGACATCTCTAAAGTGCCTGTTTTGGACCATGTCCCTTTTTCTAGTTTTCAGTGTCAGGAAACAAGCCATGTGCCTTTGATTTACTTTCTGTTGCTTTAGGAATTGTGGCATTTTGACATATCTGGTAAGATTGTCTTCTGTTCGAGTAAGACTGAAAAAGAGAATCGACTTGCCATACATGCTAAGTTGTAAGTAATTCCAACAGGAAACATATAAAACAAATCACAACGAAGTGAAAACACATGGAGGAAATCCAGGCAATTAATAGTAACGATCAGTACCATTAAGACCTGACATATGAACTGACTAAGAAAGTACCTTGTCAATGATACTTTCTATCACAACATCCGAAAGATTCATTCCAGATTCAGCAAGTGTTGCCACTACCATTTGCTTTACCTATTCATTAAAATATTCACCAATCAAGTTCCATTGGATGCATGCTTGAAGATCTTTCTTCTTTCTCTTTCTCTTACTATTTTAAGAGAGTGAAAAAACAAAATCTAAAGTTGAGGCCTTATATGAGATACAAAGCGAATTAAACGCATCATTAACAAGCTCCTCGCCACTTCCAAAATTTTGAGGTAAAAATAATTAGGAGCTGGAAACAGTAAGAAAATGTTGTCTGTGGTCTATCGTCATGGTCCTTGTGAAAGTAGATGTGCACTTCAACCAACATTCATGACAGGGCCGAAGCTAGGTTAGAGATTTGGAGGGGCTAACCTCATTAAATTGCAATTGAGGGAATCCAAACTGCAAAAAAGTACAAAAAGCACTAAAAAAAAAATTTTTTGCCTAAGAAAAGAAAAGTTCTGCTGGATTTTGGGGGGTCCAGCAACCACCCCCCTAACTTCATCCCTGATTGCTGGGGACAGGCAGTGGTACCGGCCTAGCTGCCTAGCTCCAAGGTAAAGTCATCTTCGACCAACCTCTAAACCTCTGAAGTATACTATACTCTGCTGCGACTGACTGGTTCTCCTTTCTTATGGTACATTTGACATCGAAGGATAGCATGTTAGGTCTTCAAGCTGAGAAAATACAGCATATGCTTATTCCTAGCTAAGGAGGCTTGAGAATTTCGAATCTGCCTATACAGGGCCATCTGGCCGATAAGGAAGGTCCTCAAAGAGTTATCTCCTCAGTACCTGCTATAACGTATTTAGGAGTGAGATGCAAGTGTTTGAATTTTGAAACTTGAAGCTTTCTTCTCTTGTCATTTCTCAAGGAGAATTTGGCTGCTTTTACTTGACAAATGTAAACTTGCTCGAGTAGAAGGGCTGTGGCAGGACATCATCCTTTGGGTCCCAGCCAAAGGTTTAAGGGTAAAAGCCCCAGAAGCGTAATAAGGAAGCTTGTCTTCTCGCCTGCCATATATGCTATACAGAGGGAGAGGAAAAAGGGGAAGCATGGGGGTAAAAAGAAGAAGCTGGAGATGATCTACTTGGATATCATGCAGACAGATAGAGAACATAGAATTCCTTTTCCTAACAGAGATGCTTTCCATGGGAGATGGGACACGGGCTAGTTGTTCTGTTTGAGCAAGTTTGTTCTTGTTTGTGGCAAATGTTGCTTGTATCTTGTCTCACGTGATGGATAGAGTGTAACTTGACATGGGTTTTCCTGGACCTCGGTGCTTTTGACCAACCCTGTACATTGTATCGTTTATAATATATTTACCATTCACCAAAAAAAAACCTTGGATCTTCTAGTTTGGAACCAGAAAAGGAGAATAACAAAAGTGGATTTGTGACATCCATGGCGGCCTTTATGCTTCATGATTTCAGCACTACATTCCTAGTGCCTCGCATATCTCTAGGATATGGACTGGTTTGCTAGTAATTCATCCAAAGAGAAAAAGAAAAACACAAAAAGGAAAAGAAAAGGATTTTAGGTGATCAACAAATTCTGTAATGTAAGGTTTTAGGTAACTCCAGTGACACCTCAAAGAAAGGTAAAATGGTAAGAACCTTTTGTCACCAACATTTTAACCTCCCATGGCTAAAATCCCAAAGAACTTAAAGTTTCTTAGCACAAAAAGAAAATATACAAAAGTCATGTAAACAATTGTAGAACACTCTAACCACCTATGGACAATTTACTAGAGAATTTCATTTGTGAAACACATTAAGGAAGAAGAAGAAGAAGAAGACCCTAATGTCATGTAAATAAGTATAATTTTCTATTTCCAAAGGGAAAAAACATGCTAGAAAGCATAGAGCCATACATAATATATGAAGTCAGGCTAAACCAAGAAGTACATATATTTGGATGTGTAATACGAATGGACTCGCTCAACAGTAATTAGGACAGCCATACCTCCTGTCTCTCAATGAATCCTTGCTGTTTGAGATCGTACAATTGGAATGCAACTGCAAGAAGGGAAGAGTTAGGCATACCCCTGACCACCATATAATATATACGCAGGTGAGCCTTCGTGTTTGTAAGTGTGACATCAGCATGCCATCATCAGCAGAGTCAAAGGGCTTACATGATTGAGAAACACTAACACTGAAGAACCAAGCTAGATCAACTAGTCTTTGTTTCTACTCTAAACCCATCAAATCCCCCATAAAAAATACCCCCAAGGGTTTGGTGTGGTGGTAAGGCTTCGGCTTGGGTTCTAACATGTCCCAAGTTCGAGCCCCAACATCCCCATTATCGCCCTTGACTTATCTGCTCCCTGGGTTGTGGGGTCGGTCCAGTGGGCCGGGGTTTGTACTTCAGGGTTGGGCCAAAAGGGTCCGGCTTTGGGGAATTTCCTCGTCATCAAAAAAAAAAAATCCCCCATAAAAAATTATGCGAGCCATAAAGTGCACATTATATACATGCTACAGCTTCTTCTCTACTAAATTAAGGCACTTCAATGGATTCAAAACAATTCTAAATACTTCCGGATACTCACACTGGATCTTATTCTCAATTGGTGCATTGGGGTGAAAGACAGAGAGAGCACGTGCAAACTCTTCAAAGGCTAGGATCCCATTGTGCTTTGTATCAAACAAGTCGAATACCTATAACATTTGAGAGCAGATCATCATAATTAGCGGAGACTTTCTTCGAGCTCATGAATTTATATGTTTTCTCACAAAGGCCTTCAAGTTTATTAATGCATGAAAGTCAATTAAGCTTAAACTAGCCAGCCAACAGACTCAAAATAAGCACATGCAAAAATCTCTTCGAATCATATTTAACATTGGTCAGAGGTTTCAAGGCATATATATGAAGATAATGACCTTAGGCTAGCTATTTTAGTGATTTGACATGCCAGCAGATCCACAGTTGCAAACAAAAGAAATCTTTGAATTTCGTGTCTACAAAGAGAAAAATGTGTAGAAATGCTACATTATATAGAAAAATGAGTATCAAAACCAAAGCAAAGGACTTAGAAAAAAAAAACCAAAGCAAAGCAAAGGAAACCGAAGAGCAGACATATAACAGAGTACCCGGTCAGCAAATAAGCTCTCCTTTTTGTTTGTCTTGAACAATGCTAGTTGAAATTCTTCCTGAATCATAATATTCATAGGAGAACTAACATAAATACAGATGTGAGATAAATCATGAACAACAGCACATCAAACCTCAAACACAAGTATTAGAACTACTCATAAGGAGAACACATTATCATCTAGAAACAAAAACAACAAAAAAGAACTCACTTCCAGCTGGAAAGTGTATGCGAAATAACTAAACTAAGATATAAATAAAACAACAGTGTACAAGATGACATCTGGTACCTTATTGATCAGCCCATCATCAATTACAGCACTGCTGATCTTCTTAAACAGTTCATAAAGCGCTTCTATCTCACTTACACTAACTGCAATTTAAGTAAGAAAAATCAAATACCTTTGCATGCTCCAGTGAAGTGTAAAGATGAAACTCACAAGCAAAGAGAAAACATTGGGAAACCCAATAAGGTGCAAATCGCCCACGAGGACCTCAATGTGCCCCTAGGCTATTGTTACAGCACGTAAAACTAGAGAAGCAAACTAAATCCTTTTCCTACTTTTAAGTGCTCCATGATGAAGGGAAAAGAACGTGGAGACCTCTGGGTAGAGACCCGTTTAAGAGACCTTGAATAGCATCCTTTTCATGAATCAATTTGGAATTTCAAAAACAAAATTAGCTGTTTACAGTTAACAATACAATTATTTTTTTGTGTTAAGTACAGTTAACAATACAATTGAAAGGGACAACAAGTCAATGACTCTTCCATCACTTTAATGTTGCCAGACTTGTTTCCTGACATCTAGAACTGGACAGTCTAGAAAGAAGGCAACATACAGACTGTCTCTCTTGAAAGACCTTCTGGATCTCGAAGACCCCTGCGTTGCCTATGTACATCGGTGTTACAACAATTTAGGACAGCACAACACAAATCCTTTAATCCTTCTAGGCACTCCACCATGATCTTTTCCAGATGTCAAAACAGTCCATACCTGTCCACAAGGAATACCCTTCGGAAGTGATTCAATCATTAAACTTCCATGAATAAGTCTCGAAAAAAAGATGAGATTCGGCCGGATCATATGGAAGATTTATCTTTTAGCTGCCAACTATATTTGATGAAAGTGAATATGAAGCACAAAGGTGACATTAAACTGGAAAACAAGGGAATCCATTCCCTGAAATATCCAGACTACATGACAATTGACATCCTCAGATAAAAGATAAGCATAATCAGTAGCTATACCTGCATTTAGCAGATTTTCAGAACAGCTTCCACATTGTTTAGTTTTTTGATAAACTTTCATTTTGCTCAGTTGGAACAAAGGAACTTGATCTCTGGCATGAATCTATCTAAGCTTTATCCACTGAAATCTTATTTACTATTTATCTGACCATTTTATTGCTCTTTCTTTAAGTTCTTATGAACAAAATTAACCACAACCATTTCAGATGAAAACCCAGTTCTAAACAAGTACAAGATAACACTCATTTTTCGACTCACCAATTTGTCAATTTTCTTTTAAAGCTATCATTTGGTCTACGTTTAACTAACACAGGAAAGGAGTCCAATGGTCAAATAATTATGAGAAGACGGTAATGCCACAAATAAGTTTAGGAAAACCTAAGCTCCAATACAATGCCTGTAATACCCCAAGTCTCGCATGACAGCCACCAAAAGAGAAACTGCCAATTGTAAACAATATATTCAATTTTCTCACTCTGACATTCGACAAAGGAATCCAAACTTCCTTTTTTAGGCAACATTCATGAGAAAAAAAGAAAAGGAGTATCAGAATCTCATTATATGTTTCTTTTAAGTTTCCTCCATCTTCTCGTAAACAAAGCAAGCATATGCGCTATACGACAAATGACTTGTACAGTTCATTCAACGAAGAATATATGCATGGAGAAACAGTTAATGCTGATAACAAATCAACAAGAAGTTTGAAAAAGGAAAACAATCTGATCTTTTAGTCATCAAGTAAATTAATGGAAGCAAAGTAAACATTGGATCTCACATCATTCCTTCAGTGGAATTTAGAAGAACTTTAACGGTTTCCTTTTACTTTGTCCTTTTTGAAAGAAAGAAAGGATAAATATAATACGACAAATCACCGTGTATAAACTAAAACGTATGTTTACTAAAATTTTACACTTCCTAAAACTTTAACACAATAAAAAATTACAATATAATCACTCTCTCTCCATCACATCATTACTTTTCACTATAATAAATATTAAAAATCATCTCTCTCTTTACTTTTTCACCAAATCCAATACCCTAAAATTTTAACCTCCCCAAAATTTTAACACTCAAACACAACCTTATATAAGTACAATTACGTACTTCTATAAACAACTGGATTGATATTCCCTTCGACACGACAATGGAAATCAATCTTTTTCTTTGTCGCCACGCAAATAAAGAAAGAAACAACCCAATCTTACTTCATTCTTGCCCTAGATCACTGTAACTGCAAAATATTCCTTTCCTCGTTCTGTCTTCTCAGTGACTAACAAAGCATATTCTATACAACACCATTGGCCAAACCTAAACTCCAACACTAGGACATTTTATTGCAGTAAAAGGATAGCCACAACCATCCACAGGCAAAGGCCTTAAAACAGATTGGCGCAGCAGGGCATGAAACTCAATCTGAACTGAATGGATGCATGTAATGGGCAGCAGGGCAACCGTACTTTCTACAATAATTTATTATCATCAAAACTCAACGGCTCACTGTGATTGCCCATGACAGAGAACTTTTAGGGTTCTACAAAAATGCATAGCATTAACTCATCGAAGTACCTTTTCTTCTTTATTAGAACCCACCCAAAATTTTGTCACCCCACGTTCATTTTTTGGGATCATTTGTATTATGTAATACCATTACCTAAAATATATGAACAAGCAAACGCCAAATGCAAACTATCGAAAACAGAACACTAGACTCGACGAAGTTTTCTTTGAAATCAACCTTATGACGAAGTTAGTAAAGAACAAACTAACTAGAACCCATCAATACCGTAGTCGTTATGGCAATGCGAGAAAAAGAAACATTACGGGTACGGACTTTAAAAACGGAAACTCCAATACCACCAGTAAAAACCAATATCGCGACATAAACCACGCAAACGAAAACCCGTAAGAGATCAAAACAGAACCCAGCAAAAAAATTGGATCCCTTTAGTCAATTAATTTCATAAACAAATGCAGTTTTAGACGCATATCACCAAAAATCACAGAGAGGGAAGTGCAGAGATGAAACTAAAAGGGCAACAGCGATTTACCTTTCCAGAAAAATCACGAAGACGAACGAAGAGAGAGCCAGCAACGTGATGAGGAGGATGACTCAAAATTCTCAAGCATATATATCTAACCAATAATCTCTATTCTTTTTCTTTTCTTTTTTCAAACAGAAAAAATAAGAACCTCTACTAGCATCATCGAGGCGTGATTTATTTAATCCGTTTAAGCAGGTTCATTATGCTGATCGATTAAAATTAAAAATGGATTTTTTTTTAAAGGGTGCTGCATTAGCTAGCTATGATAGGAAGACATAGTGGCAAATTGGCAAACTGGTAAACTCCATGGCCAAAAGAAATGTTTCAGTTTTCATACACGTGGCTGTTAGTTGGTGGTTCAGTGATCACGTGGAATTGAGACCCATTAGAGTTAGGTGATCTTGCTATTCACTTTATCTGCATCTGCAGGAAACCTCTCTTGGTCAAAGTTGATGCTTTCTTTAGGTTTCAGGAAGTTCATCAGACAGAGCACTATGTAGAACTGGTTCACTCAGTCCGTCCATATCTCCTTCCTCAAAATTCTAACATGGAAAGAAACATGTCTGCAGTGTTATGCTATTTTTTATTTTCTTTTAAATGTCGTGTTTTATTAGCTGGTTATGCTATGAACATCGGGAATGCTTGTGCACCCAAAGTATTGGTATCATATATTTTTTTAACTTTATGGGGTCTTTGGAAATCGAATGGAAATTGAGTTAGCCGATCATAAGTGTGCATTGTTATGCAGCTTCTAATAGACTAATTATAGCACATTCCCGACTAACAACAACTTTTTATCGACAAAAAAGATGCAAATGGCTTATAAGATGTTTAAAATAAAACATAAGGTTTACAGATGATCACAAAGAGCCATTTACAGTAGGTTGAAAGAGAAACAGGAAGCATTTACAGTAGGTTGATAGAGAAACAGGAGGGTCTTCATTTACTATCTATCTTTGCCTTTGTCAAGGCTAGCTGTGGTCTGATTTGCCTCCTTTTCGTTCGATCTTTTTGGGATTCAACTTGCTCAGGGCCATTCCTTCTTCTCTAATCTCCTTCCCCTTCTCTGACTCCACTTCCTCAGCAGTTTCTCCAATGACCAACTTTCTCTCCATTGCTGCTGGCAACTTTCCGTTGGACTTTTTCATTTTATGTTGATCTTTGTCACTGGTGCCGGGGATGGTTGTTCTTCTCATGTCCTGATCCCTTCTACTAACCTTTTCATCTGGACCCAGTTTTAGCTTATCCCCATCGTCTCCGGTAGTACTTTGTATCTGCTTTTCTCTAAGAGACAGCTCCGGGGTTAGTAGCTTGTGACTAGTTTCTTTGGAACCCCTTTCTTGGTCAAAAAAGAGGACTTGCACCACAGTTCTCAATGGTAGCCTTTCGTTTTTCACAGCATGGGCACGCACCTTCGAAGATAATTTTTGGCAGTCTAGACTTCGGCAGAGACGCTTCTTGTCCGCCTTACTCAGATCAGGATTCTCCTGTATAAATAAATTGAAACACAATGTGAATCATGTCCAAGAAATTAAATAATTAGTAATTAAAGTTAACATGCACTTGCTTCCCGCCAATATTAAGTTGCTCTGCATCTAATAGCATTAGGCCTTAAATAGTTTTGAATTACATAGCAAATTGGATGTCATCAATCCTTCAATTAGCTTGGGTTATATCTATGGTATTTGGAAGATACCTTCAGGTAAATGTTGATTGCCTTGTAAAGGCCATCATGGTCTGGCCGAGCAATATCTGGTAATGCTTCAGTGAGAGATACCATTTTTTGTACGGACATGTTGACATCCCTTGCAACCACTTGAAGATAAGAATCAATGAGCTTCCCAACCTTCCTAACGGATGCCAAAAACTGGCTGTTTTCTGCAACTGTTGGGGACTGTCTTCTCCATAGCACCACTAAGCTTTCTAACACTGACGCAACCAAGTCAATATCGTAAGAGTGCCCATCAGAGGCCGAGTGTACGGGAGAGATCAGGTCACTCACTGTTGCCTCCTCAAATTGCAAACTAGATCTTCTGATGAGTTCTGTCTTTGTCACTGGAGAGGCTCCTACATAGTGTGCTATGCTAAGAAGCCTTAGCAAAAAGCCAACCGAAACTGATCCTCGATCTCCAGGAATCATGCTGACAATAGATTCAAGAATTCGCCTATTCTTTTCCATTAACTCTTCAGTTTGAGAAGCCGAAGTACTCTCTATAGGTGTGTTATGTGTGGTGTTCGGTAGCCAACGAAAGGCATAAACATGCAAAGCTTCACCAATAAGTTGTGGAGGCAGCATATACATTGAGCTGATGGCAGTAATCATACAGCGGAACAGGTCTATGTCAAGATCAGATATATCCTCCGTCCACCAATCCCTCGGGACAGAATGGGGATGTTTCTTGGAGTAACCTGGTCTAGTATAAGTGTAGGACCATGTGACCTGGAGAGGAGTTTTTTTGGCAAAGACTCGTAAGTAAAAGAAGAACCATCTTGAAGCAGTTACATCAAATTACAGTCGCTCTCTGGTCAATATAAGGAAAAAAATGCGAAGTGAAAATTGTTCACCTTTGCTGGGGGTGTTAGGACTTTCTCCACGATCGAATCGATGCACTTTCTGGTGATTCCGTAAGTCTCAGACCAGTCAGGTAAATTAGATGTGGTCTGTAGCGTGATGATAGAGTCCTTCCAGCCTTCCAAAATGCATGACGAGAAGAAAGCCTCAAGTTTTAGAAGTAAGTTTCCCTTCTCTACAGATTCAGTCATTCTGAGGAATTTTGCAGCACAGAATACTGGTGCAAATTTGTGAGCACTGACATGAAACGTAATTCCATAGCAAAATTTAGCACACAGTTCAAAACCATCTTCCCCACCAGGAATATCATGAAGCTCAATTGTAATGATACTGTTGGAGTCTCCAGCATCTGAGCACAGGCGTTGTAAGAGGCCACACTTTGGAAGAAGTGGAAACTGCAGTCGTAAGACCAGAAGTACAATGATCAACAACTTCAGGATCTATGCGACTCTTAAAAAAGAAAATGGCAACTGCAAAAGCACAAGAAACAAATGATCTAGAATTGGCAACAAGAGAAGAACGTGATCATAAGGAGATCTTTTTTTCTGATTAAAAGGGTGGAAAGGGGCGACTAGCGTAGCCAACTCCCCATGGGCGTGACTATAAGTATTGTCACCCGCTGCAGGATGTTCGGATTGAGTCATAGCTACCTGTCTCATGAAGGGAGGACAATCATCACAATCCCACAAGCGTGCAATTAAGTGATATTGGAGGCGGGATGATTCATTCCAAGAAAATGATTTTTGCATCAGAAAAAAAATGAAATGGAAAATCGTCCTCATATTCCTGATCATGACAGCTTAATGACTCGCAAGGATTCCTTATTTGTTCTCACCTTATGGAGAAGATAACTGACATCATTCATTTGTATGACAATATCGCTAGGTAGATCTGAAATCACGGTCCTGCATTCGCAACAAATTTAATTAAAACAAAAAAATTATTAGTTTTAGTAACCCCAAAAATACAACACATTTCTAAGGCAGCTTCTAAATTATTAGCATATATATATATATATATATACCTGGTAGCTTCTTCTGTGTAAAAGGTATCAGGCCTCGTCCCAAGTTTCATAAACTTCATTTTAAAAAGATGGTGCTTTTCCTTATATCAAAAGATCTTTAATTTTATATCTGTACTCTTTCGGCCGTCATATATGAAATTTGGAGCTGCAGCCTTTTCTCGACGATTTTCGAACGAAATCCAGAAGTACCTAAAAAGCATTAATCTCATATGTCATGCTAGAGAAAAAAAAAAAAGGTAAAAACTTTAGGATAAAAAGAAAGAAAGATTAAGCAAGTGCATTTGGCAAGCAATGAATGCATGCATGAAATTGAGTGTCCACGTGATGATTCACATAAATAATCAAAACAGCGATCATCACATTCAGAGAATCAAACTCAAGGGAAGAAAGGTGCTTGAGAGTTGTTCAAATGTCATTATCGGCCTCATTCATTTGAAGCCATAGCTATACCAATATTTTGATACCGCAGTGACCATTAATGGAGGCTAAGTGAAATATTAAAAAAAAAAGGAAAAACATTTACATATCGCGCGCATCCGCAAAAAATCTGTTCTATTTCGAGCAAAGGGTGATGATCAATTGTACCTGCAAAAACTTTGTGAAACATGCTTGAATGAATTAAATTCCCTCGTTCTTGGGCTAACAGATTTAGAAAAAAGAAAGAAAACATCAAATTAAGGAAAGTAAGGTCAGTAATGGGAAAATAAATTAAAACGGAATGGAAAAAGAAGATAGGGGAATTGAGATCATGAAAGACGCGGGCTTTTTCATGATCAGCTTATTCAGAAGTGTTATTCTTCTGAAGATTCATGACTGCATAATTGTAGAGTAGAACTACCTAGCCATGGGAGTAACCTTTACCTCTCCTTGCAGCCAACAAGGGCCTAACCATCCGCTTTGCCGCGTGCACCCCCACAAGCCGTTTGATTTATAGAAGGAGGCCACCTAGAAATTAGAGGAAGACAACAAAAAAGACTAAAATATGTAATTTTTTTGGCTGCGATATGCGCTGTAAAAGATGATGATGGCATACTCTCAAAGAGGCAGTGTAGCACTGGACTTCCGTTTCCCAGTCATGCAAATCTGTCCGCTCTTTGGAAGTTACTTTAAAGTAAATGAAGTGGTTGGAGTTCAAAGGATGCGAACTCGCTGCCACTCTCACCTACTTACATTAGGCTCCGGATGTTTCAGCCTTCTGTACCAATTCCTGACACATGTAACAAGAGAGACTCATGAACAGCCCGAGGATTTCAGTTTCCGATGACATCATTTTAATGCAATGAAATTTTCTTCCCTCTGGAAAATAATAAACGAAACTGTACTATAATTTGCAGCTAGAGTACTACTCCCAATACTCATCCGTCTCCCTGAACTAATAGTTTTAAGAGTGTTGATGTAGCAGCAGCTATGATTATTGCAGACATCTGAACATTCTTTTAAGAAATTAGGGAATTAAAAAATTAATTCACCAGAATATAGCATGAGCTAGCTAGCTGGTGAAATGAAAATTTCTACGTAAAACAACCTTTCTACTAAGAGAATTTGGGATATCCTTCTCTTTTTGGTGAGTAAAAGAACCAAAACTCAGAAGGAAAAAGCCAGCTAATTAATGTTTGTCAAGGTGAACAACTATTTCCTGAAAACTATACATGTTAAGTAAAATCCAGCTACAAGCATGCATGAGATCGGCTTTCCACCATGGAGAAAGCTGCCTCTTACATGGAAAGGATTTAGGAGTCATACATTTATTAGTATGAGCCTTAAATGCCATGTTGGTGAAAAGACAAACTATATACGTCTGTGTGTTGAGATATAAAATACTCACATATTAATAGCGAGAAGGGAAAATTACACTTTACCACTCTAAACTACAATCTCATTTGCAATTTGCCCCTCCCAAAGTAGCACTTCTTTGCAATATATCTCCTAATTGAGAATATAACCCTTAAAAAACAATGCTACATGACACAATCTCAATAGTTAGATCTTTAATTTGGAGGCAAATTGCAAAGAAAGTTACAGATCATATATATCATGTGGTTAGGTGGGATAATGACTAGGCGGATTTAATGCACATTAATCCTAAGGCATCTATAATTACATATACACTCCCAAATGCATTTATTATTGATGCCTATTTACGCACCTCACAGCGTATACTCCCTCAACCCTACCATACCCCTTGAGAGGATTGAGATGGGTGCATGAACTAGTATTATTTTTTTCATTTCTATTTAGAAATGTTATTTCACCTCCCTGATCTATCTACATAAGAATATTTTCGTGCCCATGGATGTCCTCAGACAACTACAGCCCCAAGCATACTTGCAGTACTTCATTATAAACAAAAAAGAAAAAAAAAATACTTGTCCCACCCTTCATCAGAAGAAGGCGAACAGAAATAAAAGAATCTTCTATGGTTGTATAGTCCAAGTTGGGGTATTGGGGTATTGGTCCAGGAGCCTTTATCACCACTTATTTGTTGAAACCTTATAACCTAGTGTGGTCTCTGCTTTCGAAGACAAATAGTGGCAAAGAGAGAACCACAATGCTATCTAACGTGGCACAGCAGCCAGTACTTGTCAGATTGGGAAAAGCCCTTGAGGTTCTTCTTCCGAGCAGGAAATAGCAGACAGCTCCCAGGCACTTTTTTTGAAAGATAGCTTAATTTACAGATCCCAACAGCGTGAACATGGATAATGAGGAAATGTATTGCTACTCTCATTCTAGCAATTGCTGAAAACATAATTATCAAGTTGGCCTTTGATGTTGGAAGATTAATGGATTCCACTCACTTTGGTCTTTCGCTATGTATGTTGACATTCTCTTTTGAGATTGATAAAGAACTTTCCTTGCCCCCCATAAGGGTTATTGCTTTCTTTTTGTCCATATTCTTTTGGAATTTTTATTTGACGCTACAGTGTGGTTTCTTTTTCGACATTATTTTATCTTCTAGCAAAGTATAGCAGAATCTTCATGAACTGTATAACGAATGAAAAAGCACCTTCAGCTTTTAGTTGGTATTCTAGTGGGATACCACAGTACAACTAGATTTCTACTAATCAATACGACCCCTAATTAACCCTAGTTCATGATACCGACGGAGTTAGCTAGCGCAGCAGTGGAACTGAACCAACCATGGAGAGTACATTGACAATTCAAAAAACTTCAAGGGCCAGAGGGGAAGGAGAGTCGTACCACTGATATCTGAAGAGTTTTTTGATTCGAAGAAAACATTGCTGCTAACATTAGAGAGCTGCAGCCTGCAAATTAACCTTTTGAACTCCAACCGGCGGCACAAAGTTGAGAAAGCAGGTGCAGCAGTGAAACCACTTTCTGATCAGTCAAGCCAGAAATATGGGGGCCTCCTATCAGAACCATATAATCTGCATCAGCGTACACGAACGTGAGATGCATATAGGCGAGCGACGTCAAAAGGATTTCATGCATAAACTCTTCAGAGAGAGAGAGAGATGGAAGTTCACGGGCTTCTGTTAAAAATGAGACACACCAACTAAATAAAAATAAGGCTCCCAGTGTCTCACCAAGAGTATGGATAATGGGAAGGGAGGGAGAGAGAGCGGAGAGAGGAGAGAGAGAGAGGTTGGTTGGTATTAGTCAACATGGTAATATATCAAAAGCATATTATGATAAGTTGCTTGAACAGAATAGAATGCAATAGAAAAGCGAAAGAGCAGTCTCTTCTTCTTTTTTTCTTTTCTTTTTTTTGCTGAATAACAGGCTCTTCTTTCTCCTCTCTTTTCCCCCGATAGCTTGAAATTTGTGCTCTATGATTGAATTCACATAAGGCATGCGACGCAAGTGGGTAAGCCTTGGGAGTGCTCCTACCTAAAGAAGCTTATCGTGGGACCATCTCTCGTGTCAAAAGATCCCCTGTGCGCCTCCTCATCATGTTTTCCCCCACTATCTTTTGGTATATTCTTCCTCTATAGGCCTCTGTTTCCTCTTCTAAAATCTGCATGTCGGCCACGTGTCTTGTCCTGTACCGTCTGTTACATCATATTGATGGGATGTCTCTGCCCTGCTTGTTGGTTGTTTTGGAGGCCAAGCGCAGACAAGTCCTTCCTCTCCCCATCCATCAGTACTGTGTTCCGCAAATTTCATGCGTGTAGGTTTCTTTGAGTTCGTGTGCATTTGCCCGCGTACAAGTCCCTTTCTCGTTTCGATTTCTTTGATGCCCCATATGATTTTATGTAAACTACAGGGAAATAGAAGGCCCACCCATCTCTTCAATCCCTTCGCGTGAAGGGGATGCGCTATCTGTTGAGACACTTTTATTCCAAAGCCTAAAGCAGTGCTATTAGGCTCTTAAATCCCAACCTAACACAAATACACAATCATGTTATGATAATTAATGTGCTGATGATGGTCATTATCATGAGTGATCAAAATCTTATAAGTAACTTGATCATCATCATGATCATCATTGTTATGATTATTGGAGATTACTTTCGAGTTTCTTAATTAGCTAGATTTTGTTATTATTGTGCAGTATCTATGAACCAATCTTCGCGAGAAAAGCTAATAAAGTGCCTTTCATAAAGAGTTTCTTTTCACCAACCTAAGTAGTATTAGTTCGATTTCATGTGCCGCGTTGTTGACATATTACAGCATGCAGCAATCTTTTCGTCTAAATTTGCTATCCTAGCTGTCCTTTGTCAGGCCGTAACTAGTTTGAATCTAGGACCATCTCCATTTAAGGTAGAGGGCGGAGAAACCTCAGTTACATAAATACAGAGACGAGATTTCTTCTTTTTAGGCTCTTGGGAGGGGAAGAGGGGAATAGAACTTCTTACACACAGACCTATATGTGCAGGTAATAATCTACATATAACAAGCTCACAAGAATAACTTTGAGTTTAATATGTCATCTCTTTGGATGAGATCCTCTCCATCTTGCTATCCAAATTAATTAGAAACATCATGCATTGAATGTTGTAGGACCTACAGTGTTCGACAAGTGATATAGACAACATTGAATATATAGGGCTGACATGTTGTGTATCTTTCTGTAACACCCGCTCTCTATTTTCACATGCTTGTCACATATATATATATATAATTTGTATGATATACTAATGCAATTGAAGTTTTCTCGTATATTTCATAAATTGAGAATACAGAATTTTCATATACTTGCTTGCATATTTTTATGGGATAATTACACTTTGCGCCCCTTATCTTTGAGGTCTTACAATTTGCAACCCAAAGTTTTATTTTTGAGACATTGAGCCTCTTATCTTCAACATTTTTGCAATGTACACCTCGTACCCGATTTGGCCGTCTAAATTGACAAATTTCGTCATCACGTGAACCGGTCGACCGCTTCAAGTTACCTTTGTAACGGTCGACCGGCTCGTCGTGCCTCTCAAATGAACCGGTCGACCGCTACGCATTGACGAAATCCATCAATTTAGACGGCCAAATCGGGTACGAGGTGCACATTGTAAAAATGTTGAAGATAAGGGGCTCAATGTCTGAAAAATAAAACATCATGGTGCAAATTGTAAATGAGCCCAAAGATAAAGGGCGCAAAGTGTAATTATCCCTATTTTTATTCTCATAATTGCTGATTGCTTTTGTTTTTCTTATTGAGCTCGATGATTGTTATTACTTCATTAAGGTTTTTACAATGTCATCTTCCTACTTGAATGATATTTATCTATGTTCCATGACTTAGCCTTTAATTTATCTTTTATACATGTGATGATGCCAAGAAATCACCAAGGTGCTCGGAAGCCAAGTGAACCTGCAAGAATCACCGAGGGGGTGACCTCAGATCAAGTCTCCGACTGCCAAATGAGCTCTTAAGGAAAGAGTTTAGTATTAGGTAAGTAAAACTTGAAGCGTATCAAGGAGAATACCTGGTTATTTATATTGAGAGGTAGTAGAGTCTCAAAAGGAGTCTAACAGTCTATGCTTTAGGACTGCTATGTCGAGGTTTCCTCTGGAGGAGTTAGGTTGTAGAGTTGCATTAGGAAAGCGTCATCGGCCATTCAAATATTCATGAGGAGTATTCGGATGGTCAGGTCTCTATGTGAGAGTGAAAACCAAGACGCGCGGTCAGCTACTCAAGGTTATCAACCAGCTAATCCGCCCGAGCCCAAGTGGTCTAGTCGGGCCGAGTATTTTATGTCCCATGAACATGCATTTTTTACGTTAGAATTTGGAGACCAATTGGAAATGACAGTTTTGGGCATTTTCTAGAGAAATGAAGGGTAAAAGAGTCCATATATAAAAACTGGGTTGATTGGACTCTCGGGATGACCGAGAACAGAACCCCTGGTGTGTTGAACCCTAGATACCCGGATGCCTGGGAACAGGCCGAAAAAATATTAATCATAAGTTATATAATGTTAATAATTATTTTATATATTATTTTATTCCTTTTAATATTTAATTTTATTTTGTCATGTATTTGAAAAAATTTATTTTAAAGGACCAACTTAATAAAATATGGAATTAAAAAGAGTGTTATGAAAATTGAAGTTGTTATATTATATATTTTAAATTATACCTATGGTTGTTATGGTAATTGCATATTTATTGACTAAATCTAAGTAATTTAGAAAACATCTATTATCAAGCTTATAATTAGCATATATTTTTTAAATAATTAGTTATATGATACTGTTTAATTATGACATATTATTTAATTTCAAACAAAAAGATATTGTGAGATTAGTTGTGCAATTAAAGTACATAACTTAATATATGATCTTAGAGACTATGATTTAGTCATTAGGTAAAAACATATGTATAAAGTACTTAGATTAATTAGCACATATCAATTATATAATAAACACATACTTTTAAATTATAAGTATTATATATTATTACTCTCAACCTATTTTAATTAAGTTTATTATACTGATTATAAAAAAGAGCGTAAAGAATGTACATAGCTATGTATTTAATACTAAATATAAAAAATTTAAATACTATTACAATTTACAACTAATTTTAATTTATTAAAAACATATAACTACAAAATATAACTTATTATTAAATTTTTTGAAAAACTACAAATTAGAAAAAATAAAAATAATAACAAAATAAAAGCTTTGAAATCACCTGTTGTTCTCGTGAACTCTCTCTCCCCCGCGCCCTTTTTTTCTTTCCTTTCCCGCCCAGCTCCAAATTTCCCCTTTCCCGCCCAGCCCCAAATTCCCCCTCACAAATCCCCCCATGTCCCGTCTGTCTCTCTCTAAGGGTGGGTTTGTGTGGTAAAATTTTTGGTATTGGGTTTAGTGTTGGTATTGGGTTTAGTGAAAAAGTAAAGAGAGAGGTAATAGTTTATAGTTTTTGTAATTTTTTATATTTTTTTATGGGAGAGAGAGAGATTATATTGGAGTATTTTATTAGGAGAGAGATAAAATTTTGGGGAAAATTTTACATGCAAACGCAGCCTAAGTCTCCCTCTGAAAAATTTCTCACTCAATCTCTTACCCTCTCCCTCTCTCACACTTCATCTCTTACCCTCTCGCCCTCTCTCGCCTTCTCTCGCCCTCTCTCCATCTGAAGTTTGTTCGATGGTCCAGTAGCATATTATTTCTGTTTTCGTTTATTGTTTTTTGATATCGCAACAATCTATGTCTGTTAGATGCTCTGTTTGTATTTGTTTGTTGATTTCTCTACTCTGAGTGTACGAACTATGTGTACATTTTTTTTCTGTGATGACAATCCAAAGGCTTGTTTCTCAAAAACATTCGCAGTGGCCGCCTGAGAGCTTTCGCCTTTCACTGGGCTTGAGAGCTTCTGGTGCTTATAATCCTTCCTTGGATGTCTGATATTCCCTCTCTGTTTGTAGGTAATTTAGTTTATAGGTGACTGGGATAATCTGTCTTTACCTTCTTTTTTTCATGTATGTTGTTTCTGGTTCAGAAATGATCAATTGAAGGAGCAAAACAAGGCATGTCAGTAAAGAAGTTAAAGAAGGAAAAGGCTGCAAGTGCAACTGGGAAAGCTAGGCGTTCAGAGGCTAACAGTGTGCCTATGGCACCACGAGTCAAACCAGAGATTATTTTACCAGTAATGTATTTTCTGGAAGCCCTCTGTTCTTTTTATTTTTCATTAGATGAAGCTTTTGAATTGAAACTTTGATTAAGGGGCTAACAGCCCCTGTCGCTCGAGGGGCGTTGGACCTTGTCGCTTGCAGGTCCATCTGGATGTTGCTACCATCTGGAGGTCCCTTCAGGTGATCCAAAGGTTGTGTCACTTGCAGTAAAATAACTATGAAGTAACCTCCCTAATGTTATGTTGTGTCAATTTCCAAATCATGCATATCTCACTAGATGCAGCTTTTAGCTTAACATGCAGCAGTTCAGTGATGACCCACAAGTATGGTAAAGAAGCGGTTAACTTCTTATTGATGTTGACTTTTCTTATAGCAGATTGATTTTTTTTTGGAGATATTTGGGTGGACTAATCTTGACATGTCAACTTTTGCCTCCTCAATTGATTTGCAGGGCACTACATATACTTTTTGGATAATCAAGAACAATAGTTTCCGAGTTCTCTGTTGCAACTGTAATCATAGATCTTTTGTCTCTTGTTAGTTTGGTCATTCTTTGACTTTGTAGTCTTTCACTTAGTTAAATGAGAATGGCAAATTTTGGCATATTTGGTTGTATAGCATGGAATGAGTTGATGTTTTGTGCTTTCTTGTAATAACACCTTCTTTTCTTGTGTTCTGATATGCCCGTGAAAAGCTTTAAGTTCCTATCTGACTGGTACGGGGGAAGTGGTAGTTTCCTGGTTGGTATAGGGGAAGTGGAATGCACATGAGAAAGATCTGTTAGAATTTTCTTTGTTGGTCGATCATGTTTTGGTCAAAAATTTTTGACCCATTTCGACACCTTATATACAAGTAAATATTTTGTTTATTTCTATTTCTCACGTGATATTTATTTTCTATTACAGAAATTCAAAAGGATATTGATGTGTAAAAGGAGTAAGATTTTAATTGGTCCTTACTTATTGTGTTGTATTTGAATATTTTAGTTGGTCCTTGCTTATTGTTATTTTATATTAAGAACTTGTTACTTTTTAGATTATTTGTAGATATTCTTGTGTTTGTTGTAAAACGTTATTAATCAATAATGAAGTATATTTTATTTTATTTTCCTTCTTCAAGTTTTACATACAATGAATTATGGTTATTAAAATAAATTTGTATTACCGATTAAAAAAACATGTATAGGAAAAAATTAGTGGTGTTTTAAAAATGTTGGCGAAAAAAAACTGAGATGACCTATAACATCGTTTTTAAAAATGATGCTAAAGATCTATAGCAACGTTTTAAAAACGTGCTAAAAATGTGTAGAAACGTTGCAAAAAACTACTATTTCGGTTTGTGTTTTATAGCGATGGTTGCGACCGCCGCTATAGACCATAGATCTTCACCAGCGGTTGCGAAAACCGCCGCTATAGCTTACTGCGACGGTGATATAGTGGTGGTCGTGAGCTTTAACAATGGTTTTTTGACTTTTAGCGGTGAACCGCCACTAAAGGTCGTTTTTTTATAGTGTTGGAAAAGATCTTGGTCCTCATCACGAACTCTTAATAAAAATCTTATTCTATTTAAAACTTTTTGTACCATGGTAGAAGAATATACATTTGACATGATGCATATAAAATTGTTTCTAACTGCATCAGGCAAGTTGACTAATGTAGTACTGCTCGAGGATCCAATAGCCTAAGTTTATAGGTTATGTAGTGTTTGAGTGTTGACAAAATTCCATGCCAAATTTAAAGTCAAATTGAGTTGTATTTTCCTGTCCAAAGTAGGCTCATGTCAGCTGAGGTTTGTTGATCTCAGATAAGTTTGATCAAAGTGTTCAAACAAGGTGTGGTCGCTAAAGCCATCCAGCTTCAATTCGATCGGGAAAAGGCAACCATGCATGTGGCTTTCCTAGAAATTAGTCAATTCCACGCCAGCCAATCACCACTAGTGTTTGAGTACTACATTTTATGTAAACGAACAGGACATGCAACTGCATGCGCGCCAGCTGAGTAACAAAGCATTACCAACCTACTTAACAATGGAGGTCCAGCTAGGTGAAGCTTCCCTGTACTGAATCTGATCTGCTGCAATGGGGCTCGTAAACATTCCAAAATAGTTCGAATCCTTCTGTATTTGGGCAATCAGTCTCAGTTGGTGCCGCCAGCTTGTTGCCTTCTCCGTCGTTAATTTTTCCTTTTTTTTCTCTTTTTTACAACTGTTCTCTTTCCTTTTTTTTTTGTCAGACCACATCACCCCGCATAATGCAAGGCCACAAGAGATTGATGTGTCAAATCCGACTTCATATATATATTATAATATTGCCTTATTCGCTGGGGTCAATATAGGCAGCAGTGGGTCGCATTGTATTTGTACCTCCGTGCTAATTTGGATTTAACGTCACGTTTTTTAAGCTGACGGAGAAGTCACATTTACAGCAAGCACTGGTAATTACTAGAACTTTTAAAGTTTTAGGTAAGTGTTCGCCGCTACGTATCATAGTTTTTCTTTTTCTTTTTCTTTTAAGCAAAGGATAATATTTATTAACCAATAAAATATTTAGAATTACTAATACAAGCATTTACTACATCATACTGGGGCTAAGTACTGTACCGAAAGCCATGACCTATGACCCACCTCCAAGCCCAAAGGTCCGAAAACATGAATACCACCAAAGGCTGCTTTGCCTTTTACTGGAGAAGAAGTAGGTAATGTGATAATTCGAATCCCATTTGGAGCAGAAAAAGATAGAATAATTAACGGTCAAGTTATAACTTTACTAAGTTTGAACTAAATTTTTTAATAATTCAAAAAGCTTCCGGAACAACTTTAACTAGTCCTTTTAAAATCAAAGCACAGAATAACACTTATCCTTAAAACGTTACACTATCAGTGGCGCCACCATCCTGCTTATTTTTTAAAAAAATGTTAATCCTACACGAGGCTAGCCTGCAGTGGCTTGCTGCTCGCTTGCTGTTCATGTGGCATATATCAAGTAGCACTCGAGCACTGTTAGGAGGAGCCTGTCCATCAACTAAGCACAACTTCTTCGAGAAAGGAAAAGGAAGGGCAGAACTGGAAAAATGGATATTTGCTATTCGAAGACCTTGTTTTGGTCCTCAAATGTGAAGAGTTAAACCCTCTTATGTCATTGCAATAAAAACCCAAAAAGAAACAATGGAGGGTAAGAATACCCCCAAGGACAACCAAAAGAAAGCAAAACAGTTGGTTTGGCACATTTTATCCCACCAGAAACTGAACAGATATCGACTCTCAAAATATCTTGTCCCGCAAGCCTACGCACTCAGAAGTGAACAAGGACGCTAAAGCATGTAAGACAGAGACTAGTAGCCCACGGAAAGGGATACAAACCGTATATGGCCTATTAGGCTATTACCATGAGCTTCATTGATGTTAGACCAAAACAAAACCACAACACTTCAGGTTTAACCTTGACAGTGATAATGAGCTGAAAAACAGCCAAAAGTAAATCCCTTTCTGCTTCTGTGGTAGTACAGGTTTAGAGTGCAGCCTTGGGTTATAACTGCGTTGGAGATTAAAGATCATTGGTGGAGCATGCAATTACAAAGAAGCAATGTTGATGAATTGCCGCTTAGAGCTCCAATTTTCAAAGGAGCGGTTCATGAAACTCCAAAAAGCACTGCTGCTCAAATTGCAATCATATTTTCAAACCCACAAGCAGGGCAAAAACACAACCTATTCTGCTCGCATCGTTACTCACCGAATAAATCATCATCATTGTCATCATCAAATTTACCTGAGTTCCCACTAGAGGCCTTCCCTAGGGTTTCTTTTGTTGGAGAAGCCAAACCACCACCAGAACCAACAGAAGGAAATGCCCAGGAAGAACCAACTGTGCCAGAAAATGATTGCCCATAGAGATCATCATAAATCCCACTTCTAGAAGTGGTTTTGACCTTATTTAAGACTTCCTGCAGCTTATCAGTCACACCTTTTTGGGAAGTAGTGTCTTCCTTCACAGAGGACTGTTGCTTTCCTTTGGGAACT
Source organism: Myrica gale (assembly GCA_963930655.1). NCBI lineage: Eukaryota > Viridiplantae > Streptophyta > Magnoliopsida > Fagales > Myricaceae > Myrica > Myrica gale. The sequence goes on along the minus strand of OZ005603.1, from coordinate 10,287,776 downwards.
ACTGTGATCTGAACAAGGGATTCATATTTTCCAACAAGACTTCCTTCTTTCACACCTATTGGACCAGGTTCTGTTTCTACATCAGCACCATCTGAAACCCCAACAACCTCAACCAACTCTCCCCCAGCTTGATCCCTGAAAGCCACTCTTAGCTTCTTTCTTCTCTTAGTGGGTCTCACTGACTGCTGGCTGTTGTCTCTTCCAGCTTCTGAGACACCAGACTCGTTGGATTTAGACAGAAGATCAGGCTTGCCCAGACCATAACGATTTAGAAGTGTGTTATAAGCAACAACTGCTTCTTCATCAGATGGATCAGGAGGCGGTGGTAGATCAACCTCAGTAGGCACAGGAGGCCGGGGAAAAAAGGCCGCTTCATTTCTTCTCAAGACATAAGTTCGTGTTGATGCAGCAAATCGCAAAGACTGCCCAACTTCAAGCTCAATAGGGCTATCTTTAGTCAAGCGCTCATTTGCAACAAATGTACCATGGGCAGATCCCAAATCAATTACATATATGCTGCAGAAAAACATGATGTGAATGACACCACATACATGAAAAGAACCTTCCAAATTTCATCATACTGGCTTCTATAGATCTATAGACAAGTGACAAGCAATCATCTCCACTTCTTTACAAGCATGAATCACGTGTACCAATGCCATCATGGAGTGCAACAGATTACTTCACCTCAGAAGAACTTATGGCTCGTGATTGGAACAACAAATGCAAATTCAATGAGTTTGAGCGTCGTATAAGATATATATTATCTTAAGTTGATGAACCAACATCAAACAAATGAAACTAAATTTCAGATGCGTTATTTAACTTGCTATCACCGAAAGACACAAAGCTAATTCCCACTCTCTTTACTAGCAGTTTTTGGCTTTTAATCTGTATAAGTCTGAGCATACAGTATGGTGTACCACGTAGATTTCCTAAGAGAACTCATCCTAACTATTAGTTTCAATTATACAGTTCAGATTTAATGATTTGGCATCTGTCATCTCATCATTAATCTTTCTTTTTACTTATTGTGTATCACCCAGTTGTACGCTGAGATGGCAAAAATTATCTTAAAAGCTGAAGGGTGGAGTTACCCTACACCATACCACCATCCCTAGATTATCTGCTAAAAAGTCATCTCAGGGAACTTTAGGCAAAGCAGAAAATAACAAGCGCAATAAACAATAATGTCAAGTTGAAGATTTGTGAGGAAATTTCTAACCTTCCATTTTTGTGAGGAACAACTGCTGCGTGTTGCCGTGAGACTGACTGATGATCAAGCACGAAATCACAAGTATGAAACTGCCTCCCAAAGATGTGCCGCCGCCTATCTAGATTAATCTTATCCCGAACCTCCCCATCCTTCAAAACCTCAAGATAATGTACTCCCGGCCGAGGCTCAATGGCCCAGTCGGGCGGTTGCCAAGTCGATTGGCCTCCCCCAACCTGAGTTACCTGCTGGGTCTGCCCCTCTTGCGCGGCTGGTATTTGAGAAGCATGGAGTTGGTTATGCTGCAAAGGGGGATTTGAAAGGGAGGCCTTGGGAGCCAACTGGGTACTGGTTTTGGAAGCTGAAGCTGAATTATTGGCACTTACTGAGAATGGTTCCAAGGTTTGAGCTTTCTTGAATCGATCAAGACCAGCTCTTCCATACATTTCTTCTTTTACTTACCCTAATTAATCGTTTGATTAATAGTACCAATAATAAGAAGAAGAAATTATTGGTCAGCCCAGAGGCAATTTTTGACGCTCGGACTACTAAATCTAACCCAGAGATTCACCAGGGCCAAACAGACTTGAGAAACCCAACGCCAAAACTACTCTCTTGCACATGTTTCGTGCCGTACTATGCTATACGCAAAGCCTCCTCATCCAAAACCCTACTGTTCAAAACCAAACAAATAAAACCTAGCTTAGCCTAAATAAATGACGATTAATTATAAGGGTGTAACAGAGTGTAATGCTAAAATAACCCAGAAAATGGGAAAAGATCTACAGAGTTTGAAGCCATATTAGGGCTTCCATGGTTTAGAGGGCTCCCCTGGGCTTGAGAATTAGGTGAGAGAGAGGAGGAACAAGAGGGAGGGAGAGAGAGAGACAGAGTGATCGGCTCTTCCACTTGGGAGGGCGATTGGGCGAAAAGCGCAGAGGGCCATTACCTCGTGCACTTGTTCGTGTGCTCAATTTTTCATTTGTTTTCGTCTTTTCTCAGGCCACGTCTACCGAGGTCTACGCGACCAATTTTTTTTCTTATTTTAAATTATTTTTCACAATTTTTTTCAATTTTCATCGCTTTTTATAATATCTTTCAATTTTTCACTAACTTGTTTATTCTCTTCACTTTTTCATCTTATATACCCAAATATTTTCACTTTTTCTTCATTTTTTTCACCCTAAAATTGTCATTCAAACACACATCACTCCTTAAATGTTTTCTTTAAGGATGACACTCGACAAAAAATGAAAAAATAGAGGGGGAAAATTATCATTTAGTTAAAACTATATTTTTGAATAATCATAGCTAAAAAGAAAAAAAATATCGGATATTTCATTTATAACTCTAATTCAATAAATAATATTTTATGGTAAAGAAGCACATAATTTTGAGTATATATCCACTACTAATGAGACAAAAAATAAGTATTTTTTTCTTAATCTAATTTTATCATAATTATTAATAAACTAAACTTGAAGCTTATATAACATTGTGATGAATTTTTAATTCGACTCAACTTAATCATAAAGAGCTCTTAGTTTCTCTTTATTAATAATTATTTACATAATTCTCTACTCGAATTGCATGGTAAAATTAAGAGAGAAATAGACATAACAGATGAACCTTATTGTAGGGTCCATATTTTCTGAAACTTTATGAGCAGATATGGACAACATTTAATGGTGAATTATCTATTTATTATGTTTATCTCTCTTCAAATTCTACCATGTAATTAGGGTAGAGAATTACAAAAGATCTTGATCCTTTCTCATCCTCCTATAGAAAACCTTACAGAATCACTTCCAATCGGTTCTCAAATCTTACTAAACCCATACCAAAAAAAGGCAAATCGAGCATTCCCAATAGATAAAACTCTACAATAAAAATCCCTAGAACCATTATAGCAGTCTAAAGAACCTTACAACATGTCAAAGCTTGTACAGCTTCTGAATATAGCATCTGTTGTATATACATGATGCTATAAAATAGTCATTAAAAAAAAAGAAGAAGCAAATGCGGCTTTCAACAGGTTCCCAAAGAATTTATCTTCTGACTACTAATACAAGAAGTTAGCAAGGCCAACCATTCAGTACAAACAGCATTTGGACATCATTTGGGAAACCTTCTACCAATCAATCATCTTACAAATTGGTTTTCGGAAAAAAAGCAACAGAGAGTTCCTCTGTCTGACTCGTGAATTGAGAAATAAGCTCCAATTGGTCCACGTTTGTAAAAAGCTTGTGGCCCTATTGAGCCTGTTTAGAGGAGTATTAATCTCACCAACAATGGCTCTGTCAGATCATAAGTTCCAGAGTAACTTTCTCCGACGATGCTGTCCCACCTGCGTTCCAGCAATTAAGGAATTTCTTGTATCAAATATGGGCTGCAGCAGCACCAACGCAGATCAACCTAGAAGGCACTTCTGCAATTGCAATTAAGGATTTTTTTCCCCTCCGCTTAACAAGAAGAATGAAGAGAATACAAACACTAATACAGCATAGGAAAGGTGATGTTTTAGCAATGTCAGCCCTCTCCAATCAGAATCCATGTATATTCAAAGGGCACCTAACTCCATCCACTATCTGGCTGGAAATTCCCTCTCAACTACACCGAATATTGTCTTCAGGCGTTCTTGCAGATTTTTCAGAATGTTTTTTGTAATTCTTTTCTGATGCTTAGTGCTTTTCAGCCACTCAATCCCAAAGTGTACCTGTATGTTACAATACTTTGATTTTGAGGGTAAATCCTCAATTTGGTATCTAAGGTGAAGCTGCAAAACAAGAAAATATGCAGGTCAGTATGACCTCCCAAGAAAAGGAGGGGACAAAAAGCCAAATAGGAAAACTATTGGAAAGATGCATTAAACACTACACCCTACGTTGAAATAGTCTCCAAGTGGAACTCCATGGAGCGTCATAACCTCCTCAACAATCCATCCATTTTTGTCAGTAAGGGGGAACCTTTGCTGAGTACTTGTCACCTCTCCTCTATAACCGGAAACACGTTTGTCAAGTTTGTAATGTACTTGCCTCTCGTAAACATCACCTTTTTCCTTTTCCCATGGCGTGCTAGAGTAGTTCAGACAACCAGTTTTCTCCATAACTCTTTGATCCAAAACACCCCCACTGAATACCTCCATAAAGAAACTCGCCTAAAATCACCAACAAGACAAACTTGAGGGTCAGGCATAGGAAGATGAACAATATGTGAGATTAAAATACAAACGCACAAACAATTGGGAATCTGAACGAGTAGTGTACATGCACAGACACTTGCAGACGCGAAATCATTCACACGGAATCAGACAAAGATGCATGTCCGGACATAGACAGATAAACAGAGAGCTAGAGAGATGTAGGTAGAAATTGAAAGATTCTAATTTCCTGATGCACAGCTAATAAAGCAAAAGCAAAAGCAAAAAAAAAAGAGATCTGTTTCTAAGAACTGAATGTTTACATAGGTTTATTTGATTGAGAGAGAGAGAGAGAAGGTAGCTTACAGGTACAGACAGTGGAGAAGAATAGACCTCAGACATGCTGACAACATCATCAAGGCCCAAGAAGGAACCGCTCTCGTCAGTTTGGAGGCTTTTGGTTTCAGATTCTTGTTCAACAATTTGCACCTTCTGCTCAGGACTCAAGGATCTAGCCTTCCAAAGAGCCATAATCGTCCTATTGTGCACAGCAAATGTTTAAGTCAAAGAGGAGGTCGGATCCTTCTAATCATTTTTGCTTTCTTATTCTTTCAAATGGTATTCCGTTATTATTGTAAAAACTCTTACTAATTAAGCGTACATCATGTAGTATATAGGGCTTTTTTTCCCATTTCCGCGAAAAATTCAGGAGATCAGTAAAAAAAATATAAGCATGTCTTCGGTAATGATAGAGAGAGAGGTTTGTGACGGAAAAAGGATGCAGGATTGTATAAAAAACAAATGTCTTAGAATCCAGGATAAGGATATTAAACAAAGGGGGAAATCAAAAGTGTAAAATTAGTCTGGTATTTTGACCAAGAGAAGGAATTATAAAAGAAAATCAACCAGAACTTTTCTACAAAGAAAGAACTAGGAAATCCTTCTCTCACAATAAAATAACAGCATCCGGACCTGCTCTTCAGTACAGCAGAACACCCCCCCCCCCCCCCCCAAGAAAAATATGCAAGTGGCAAAATCAAAATTAATTGAAAGAGACAATATTAGGAAGCTGGCAGAGATGGAATGAGCCAAAATGAGCTGAAACAGGCAGGAATATTGATGAAAGTTATCCAAAATAAATTGGAATTATTCGAAAAGTCAAATCCCAGAGTCTGTCTCAGTGGCATTAAATTACACTTGCTGCTGGAATGTCCAAATCAAAGAAATTCAACACGACTTGAAAAATTGAAAACAAAAAAGGGAAACTGGAATGGCAGCATTCAGTAGACATCACAGGAGACACAAAAATCACGAGAATTTGGCCCAGGGTCAGTTGGCACAGTCAAGCCACATGCCGCATACACCCAGGAGTGTGCAAGTGAGAAACAAGTAATATAGGTATAGTTTAAGGTGCTAGAAGTCAAGACTGAAGGCCAAAGTCTATAATGAAATAGAAATACTCAAACAAATGTGATGATAGTGCCCAAAAAATAAAAGGAGAAACTCCACTTTAGCTCAAACAAATGAACAGGTTATATTATGAGATGCCCATTAACTACCTATTTGCTACATTGAAGGACACAAACGACTGGAAATGGAACTTTAGCCTGCCTTCTCGATCCTGTGTCTTTGCTCCATGCCTCGCATCCATACCTCTGCCTGGCCGGAGAGTCATGACAATAATTGGACTGCCCATTGAAGACAGAGTAGGTGGAACAACTTGGATATCTTCTATGTCCTCCCAAAGGAAAAAGAACTTCGTCTTGTGTCCAAATAAATTTGTATGAAATCCAATTATTCTTGCTGATAGAAATAGGCGACCCTGTATGGAAACAACTGCAAGTTGATGAGATGTAAACTCAGAAACTTGCATTAGTGACACACATGAAAGGCAGGAATCGCAAATTTTAATTCTCTAGCTATAGCATAAATATTAAAATAGTTGAAAGTGTGTGGTTATTAGATTTTCCAGCATGTTTCAAGAACAGTAACAGCACCTGCAGAGGCATTTTTCGTTTCAGGTGACAGGTAAAGTCATTAATGAGAAACTCCTCTGGTGGAAGACCAAAGTGTTTTTGAAAGGCTGAATTTGTCTGGGGAGACCGCAGATTTATCTGCAAAAAGATCAATTGAAATTAATAAAAGCACAAGTAGACAAGCCCACAGCATGGTTTTCAACATCAAGATAGAAGCAGCACACAGCAATGTTGATTTCTGAAGCAGAACTGTCCATAATCCATATACCTTCTTCCCCACCTCTTTCTCCATCTTATCTAGATATTCTTTAACAACATTGCCACCTCTAGTATTATCCAAGAAAACTCTCAAGTGAAGCTTGGACTGGCACGGCTGAGCCAACTTTCCTTGTAAAGAAACCCACACATCAGCTAGATCCAATATATTACATTTCAGAAAATTGATTTCAGCATGTCCCAGAGATGTAGCTTCATCAAAAGGTCCATCAAAATCAAAAACTTCCACGTCCAGCACAGAAGGCGGCTCATCCATTGCATCAAATTCAAATATTTCTGCATATACCAACATCGTAACAAGAAAAAAAATCAGGTGAAAATTTCATATTTTCATATTATATTTAGACCAACACCTAAATAGATTTAGATCCAACTACCATAAGGTCCACGCTGTGGAGAATATAATTGTCAATGACCTAAACAGAACACTGATGCAGAAGAAAATAACATTCACCATTCCATTGAGGATTAGATTTCTGGAACTTGATTGAGCTGGTTCTAGTTTTCCCATTACAAGTAAAGACCACGTACGGGTCAGAGGACCCGCTTGAATCAACCGCTGCTAAATTACTTCCTTCAATCAAGGCAACAGTTAGCAACCAGCCATCTCCTTGAGCTTTGATTCCATGATCACTGTCTATTATTGGATACACAAAAAATAATAATGAAATTTCAAAATTAGAAACAATGACAGGTAAAGAGACAGACAAGAGTGTATAAGGCATCTAGGCAGTAGAGATGCAACACGGGGATGCAATTCATAGTTTCACCACGGAAATAATGGAAGGAGTACTTAGAGAGAGCGAGCGAGAGAGAGAGAATTCAACTTTATTTTTCAAGTTGAAATTTGCTTTTTCTTAAAGTAACACGGCAGTTTTCAGTAACACTGACAATCCAGACACCTTGGACTCAGCTGGAGTAGGGTGTAGGCTTAATAGATGAGAGCTTATTGTCACCAATCAGAAAGGGGAACTATAGCAGGTGATGTTACCTTTCTGTGCTCTGGCCTGCAAGAAGCGAGAAATCAATCCCAGTAGCCGTTGGCCTTGAAGAACCAGGATACCAGAGATAATGAATTCGCCAATTGAATCTGGCAAGTCAAGCCCATCAAACTCAAGCCCTTGAATTGTGCTGGGTGTACAAAGCCACATGTGGACAAGCATATACAATCCAATGAATATTGTGAAAATTACATTGCAATTCGCAAAATACTGTGCAGCCAGCTTCCAATCTGACTGGGGCTCTGCTTGGAGTGATGCCAAAACCTGTTCCTTATTTGACACAAGTTCCATAGAGTTCACCAGCTTAACATTCTGAGATAATAAACTGGCATACTGCTCAAAGCTTTCCTTTATGCCTTGTCGGGCTCCACCTTCTATCATTCCTTTCATCATGGTGCTTTGAAGAAAATTCATTCGCCAGGATACTACCAAATGGGAAGATTGTTCTCCGGACGGCAGCTCAGGCCCTGGTGTAATGCAGTAGAGCAATTCTACCTTAAAGGTGCTCCCATACATAACATCAGGAGTGCTCACGCTGGCAAAAACAGCAAAAACCTTCCCATCAGCTTTCAGATACATTTGCTCTTCAGTGGCTTTCACAGCCTTGACTAACTTAGTTGCAGCCTTAATGTAAGTAACCATTCTTTTCAAACTCTCACCATTATTTTCAAATCTCCAAGACCCTAATTGCAGTTCTGTAGTTCCCTGCAGGTCTGCCAAAGTTTTGAAGAAACTTGAATCTGGTGAAAATAGCAGAGAGTTCAGGTCTGGGGGTGCAACCAGATACAGCTGGTCTAGAAAAACTCCTCCAGGTAAATTGCTTGGAATTTCACTTCCTTGATCCCTTGACTCCATAGTCCTCATGGCTTCTTCAAAAGTATCCGAAGAAGACTGATCGTCAGACTTGTTCTCATAAACCTCAGGTCCAGAAGTTTCAGATGACTCTGACAAGTCAATGCCTCTACTGGAGGTAGATATGGAAGAAGCTGTGTCTGCGGGTTTATTGAACATCTGAGCAATTCTGCCAGCTAAAGACTTCTGCGCACAAGACTTATCTTCCTTAGAGGAAGAAGTTTCTTCTACGGTCCCTGGAGCTGTGTTCAGTGGGCCACTGAAAGAAGACCTCGAAGGTGATTCAGATGTTTCATCTGCATGCTTTCTTAATAGGGACCCATCATCAGAAATAGAAGTCGAATCCAAGAATGAACTGTTTTGAGAGAAGGATATTGCGAGAAGGATTTCACCTGTAAGAAAATATCCGCAAAATTCAAAATTTATCAATTGAATTAAAGACTACCTAAGAGAGTACGCTTTTAGGAATTGAGTTTTTAACTCCAGATCATGGAATTTAAATCTCACTTTTACAGAACAAATCACAGTGAGTGATGCCAAACATTCTTAATTTAAAGCCACTGATGCAAATATTAATTTTCAGGACAACACTAGAATCTGGGTATTGGCGCATTTAAATTTCCTCAACGTAAACAAGAAAACGCGTAACCAAAGCTTTAAATCGACAAACATAACAACTTACATACAACGAAAAGAAGAGAAGCCTAAGCACTCTAGTTAGCAAAATATAAAACATTACCACAGTCCTTGTTCTTCGCTTTTTTATTCTTTGGTTTCAGAGGATACCAAGTGGGACCAATCGACTTGTCGTCGGAATCAAAGACCCGGGAAACGGGCACCTTAAGCTGCCCAACAAAGTCATCGTTGAAATACTTGTCCTCGTCCAAAACAGAGACCAGAATCTCGTCATTCAAGTCGTCGACCCGGAACCCGAATTCCTCCCCCCACTGCGGATTTAAGTTTTTTTTCACCACTTTGGTCTTTCCCCTCTGCTTCCCCAGCTGTAACTTAACGTACGGATCACTGAATCCATTCAGATCCATCGCCGGTAAATTCCGTGCCTCGATTACACGCACGGAAAGCTTCATTTCTATTTATATTGGTGCTAAAACCAACAAGGTAACTGTTACAATTCTTCTGGATAAGAAAAATTACATGGATAAACGTGGGACTTGAGGATTGTTCATTACCGACAAAAACTCAGAGGCAGAGCTCAGAAGAAAGCTGGGAATTTGGATAGTTCCCCAAAAAAAGATAAAAACCAACGGGATTTTTTTTTTAATGTTTGCACGTAATGCCGGGAAAAATCAGCGATTTTGGCCACCAAAATCGGTATTGGTTCGAAGGTAAAAAATAACAATAATTATAGAAACCGAAAATATCAGGATCAATGAAATAACTACTTGGGAGGAAAAATAAGAGGACAGACCAAAACGAAAGAGAAAGAGCCAAACTCGGGAAATTGCAGAGGAAGAGAACAACACAAAACCCTAAAAATGTTAGAGATTGTTGGATTGAAGTAGAATATTCAAAATGGAAGAGGGCCGTTGAAGTTGGAAAGCTCGACGACTTTTCTGTTGTTTTTTCAATCAGTTCCTGCGCGTAGGATGTTGGACTTTCTGACTTTCAGATAACTTTGTCCACAATGCGCCACATTACATCTTTGGTTTTAGAGATTTGCCACAGAATTAATAAATAATTGCATGTTGCTGTTTAGTTTATTTGTCACGTTTTGCCAAATACCACCTCTTTTCGCAGACTATTACTTTTGCATACCTTATTTTATATACATTTCACGTTTTCATTTGGAAGCAAGTAACCTAATTCCGTATAGCATATTTGATGTGATAGTATATTTGTGCTGGATTTTATCTCCACAATAGTCTTTAATATTTTGAGGCAAAAAGAGCCAAAGATGAACACGATTCGCATTTTAGTTAATATTTATTTTATTTTACTGCAAAACTATCGCACAATAAAATATTTAAGAGATGTTATATTTAATTAATAAATATGATATCATTCATCGAATAATATAAAAAAAATTGGGTGAACTTCATTTTGCACCTATAAACTATAAAATCAATATCATTTGTCGCATTGAGCCCTTGAATTATCAAAATTCATCAATAAGCTTTCTAATAAAATTTAACACTCGAAATCGTGTCATATAACTTATTTATAATATACGTGACAAGATTTTAACCGTCAAATTTATTTCAGAGAACATATTGATAGAATTTTGATAATTTCAAAACTAAAAGTGACTAAAAACGAAGTCATGATTGAAACTAAGAGAGAACTAGTTACATAACAATAAATTTTGGAGGGCTGTGATTTTTGGGGTTCTAGGATCATGCCTCTAGCTCCGTCTTTGGATGCGATGAAATTGATATTTTAAATTCAGTAATTTTTTTAAAAAATATTTTTAAAAATAATAAATAATAAAAGTGGTGTTTGAGATAACGAAGAAAAGGGCCATGTACATTGATGAGAGAGAGAGGGAATGTCATATTGCTTTATCCACAAAGAAAGAAGGACCTTGATAAGTTGGTCTCCTAGAATGGCTATGAGTCTAAGCAATCATTTAGTACTATCTTATTCATAGGTGTGAGCGTTGTGTAGCCCCACTCAACATACGTGCCTTTTTTTTAACCAAAACTTTTAAAATATAACCATTTTGACTTTTTATCTCCTATATTTATTAGGCTTAGCCATTTCTGGGCTTACTTTGGGTCAGATCTGAAAATTTGTCTGCTAGAGCAAGCCGGTAGCTTTCCTGCTGCACGATCAATTGCTCTTTCTTTTTATTTTTTATTTGGTGGAAAGTGACTGATGCTATTTACATACATGAAGAATACTGCAAGAAAAAAAAAACATAATTTATCGTGTTCTCTTCCATGCACGATTTCTCCGTCTTATGTGCACATAAGAAAAACATTTGTTTATTTTATTTTATTTTGCCTTTTATATATAAAGCTCAGAATCGTACCTAGTGTAAAAAAACACCGCTTCTACACAGATGACGCAAGTAGAAGTGACTTTGATCCCTGTTTGTTTTATCTAGAAAATGCCGGGAGAAAGGAAACCTACTTGGTAGGAAGAGAAGAACCATATCACTAAAGTCCATGACGCTAACTGATGAATCAATTGGTTTATAGTCAACACGTCCGAGTAAAGACGTCTATATCTTCACATATCTTTTCTGCAAAATCACAAGAATAGCCTCGAGCACCGAGGTTACTAACATCTGATGTTTAAGTCAGTCTCTTTTCTGTATGCGTTATGTAGTTTGGTTGCTCAGAATTTTTTTTTACCTTTTTTATCATTCACTCTTTCTTTATAGCTTTTCTCCCACGTTCCTCTCTTTCCTTCTGGCGGGAACTCTCACGGGAATTTCGTCTGGTATGTCTTCCTAGAGGTCGTTTTCTTCCACCATGGGAATCAAGGGATCGTGGAGTCGGTGGTTTATAGCGGATTATTTGGACAACCGCCCATGGCGCGTATAACAATCTACCCTTCTGGATCTGCATGTTGCATGGGCTTGATTGTAGCCATTGGGTCTCAGAGAGATGTAATCATGCGTGTCAACCCAAATTGGTTTGAGCCGGACGTGATTCAGTATTGGTATCATCAGAGTCCCCCATTCTAAAGCGGATTTATGGTGGGAATCTGGTTGAAAATGTTTGTCATGCTTCAGAGGTCGAGGTATGAGGGTAAGGAAGCTAATGCGTAGCAAAACTGAATTTTTATTAGTGATTACATCTCTGTCCAAGGAGAAATCGTCCATTCAATTACATCCCCTGTGTAACCTAAATATATTTCACCATATCGAAATTCTTTGTTTGCATAGCACTTGTCGCAGAGGATTCTCCATTCTTCGATCAAAGGATACGAGGGCGATATATTCTCGATCCTCAGTCTTCGATATACCGTCGGTCCATGAGCAGCTCGATGGAATTGTCGAGATACCAAACAGAGACTTTGTCATTCTCGTGGGTTGTCACGTATAATTCTGCTTATCACCTCGGTCCACATTTCTTCAGGCAGGGTTCTAGGGCTTCGCTTTGACGTCTGCATCTTTCCCTTTCTCTGGTGTGTTGCGTGACTTTCCTCCCTCTTTGATTTTATCTTCTTCTCTCCTTCTTGTTGTGACAGCCTCTTCCTTTATACGCATATCCAGTTAAAGGTTATCTTTTTGGGGAGGTTATTTGGGAAAAACCGTTCAATTCATAGAATCTCGCTGCCTCCTCGTTCAAATCGCACGTCCCTTGGATTTCGCATGTTCGGCCGCTCACGCTTCAATCTTCTTCCGTTTGTTGCGACACGTGGTATCTTTTGGTACGCCTGCGGGTTGTGTCTCGTTTCGTCATGTTTCGGACAGTGCGTCGCTTTGAGTGTTGCAACTTTAATACCTACCGCCTATTTGTTTATACGACGCATGACCTTCTGACGATTATCCGAGTTGATGCGTATCAATTCATCATGCTCCAAAACAGTCCGCATTTATGATGGCAGCTTTGGGTTATCTGACGGCTTGAGGAGGTGTACGTCAATTCAGCTTTTGCTTTGAACGGTTGGACCAAATATGGCTCTTGTTTTTTATCGATGCATGCCATATTGATGTTGGCTCGTTTTTTGCAAAATTATTTCTTTGGCGATGTTGAACCAATTGATTTGGTGAACATGTTGTTCTATGTCACAATCACAAAGAATAAAAAGACCTTTTATGGAATAAAAGTTATTTTTATTGATTTTGGAAAGGGTATAGAACATTTGGAGCATGTCATTGTTTGGACATGTGCTCGTGAAGGCGCTTGAACACTCAATTGTTCCACCTAAGTTGATAAGTTTTGGTACTTTCGCCCTCGTAATCAGGGGTATCCTCGATTACTTCTTACCCGTATACCAATAAGGGTTGGCATGACCGTTATTTCTTCATATATGGTGCTGGATGGGAGCGCTTCCCCGGTGAGGACCGTCGGAGCAAGTCTTCCCTATGTTGGGTTTTTGAGTCTGTCCTAGAGCATTATAGAAGGGATATACGGGCCTTACCTCGATGGAAAAGGAACCTTTGTGATCATCTAGCTTCGTTTTGATAATCTTCAATAGGGATCGGTTCGCTAATTCCACTTGTCTGTTGGCTTGTGAGTAATACGGAAATGAGTAGTGGTTCTCAATGTTGAGCTCTTTGGAGAATTCTTGGAAGTTGCTATTATCGAATTGCTTGTCATTATCGGTGTATGGCTCGAGGTAGTCCGAAGTGGCAAATGATATTCCTCCAAACGAACTTTCGAATATTCTGCTCGGTGATCTTTGCCAATGGTTCAGCTTTTACCCACTTGGTGAAGTAATCGATAGCAACAATTAAGAACTTGAGATGTCTGCGCCCTATCGGGAAGGGCCTGAGGATGTCAATCCCCTATTGCATAAACGGATATGGAGCACTCACGATAGTCATCTTTTCGACCGGGGAATTTATGAGGCTGGCGAATCTTTGAAACTTTTCTCATTTCCGAACTACATTTTCTGCATTGGCCCGTATGGTGGGTTAAAAAAATCCAGCTCGGATTACATTTTGAGCCAAAGTGCGCGCTCTAGAATGGTTCTCACAAATTCCTTCATGCACTTCCCGATGTGCGTAGTCTGCATCTCGGGCGTTGAGACAACGTAACAGCGGTTTAGAAAGGCTTCGACGATATAAGTCCCCATCTATGATGGTGTACCACGAGGCTATCCTTTTGAACTTTTGCTTCTGTTGTTTGTCTATCTCGAGGTCTTCTTCTCGCAGTGTCTTCATGATCGGTAATCGCCAGTCACCAGGCTCTATTATGTCAATCCTTTGGGCGTTGAGGTAACGTAACAGCAGTTTAGAAAGGCTTCGACGATATAAGTGCCCATCTATGATGGTGTACCGCGAGGCTATACTTTTGAACTTTTGCTTCTGGTATTTGTCTATCTCGAGTTCTTCTTCTCGCAGTGTCTTTATGATTGGTAATCGCTAGTCACCAGGCTCTATTCTTTCGTCTCAGGCTTCGAAGTCTCAGGTGACTTGTCCTACCACTAACTGGGAGTCCATATGTACGTTGAGGTGATTTCCTCCCAAAAGCTCTGGAGTGAGTATTCTGGTTATGAGGGCTTCGTATTCGGCCTCGTTGTTAGTGGGGGAATATTCCAGCTTGATTCCGATTTCGAGGCGTTCTTCCCCGAGTATGTCAATAACGATCTCTACTCTGCCCCGCTTCTTGAGTGGATGACCTGTCTACATAAATTTGCCACCATTTCAACTTGGGAGCCTTTTCCTGACATACGAACATGGTGAATTCAAGGACGAAATCAGCTACTGCTTGCCCTTTGATGGTGGTCCGAGGTTGATACTCGATGCCAAATTCGTCGAGTTCTACTGACCACTTGATTAATCTCTCTGATGCATCAAGCTTTCCCCGAGTTTGCCGTAGTGGGTGATCTGTCAAGACGATGATGGGGTGAGCTTGGAAGTACGACCTCAACTTTCTCGCTGAGATGGTAACACCTAGCGCCAATTTGTCGATGTCGGGGTATCAAGATTCGGCTCCTTGCAGGGCTTTGCTTACGTAATATATGGGTCGTTTTATGCCGTCATCATCTCTTATGAGCTTTTTGCTTACCGCGGCATCAGAAACAGCAAGATAGAGGTAAAGAGTTTCTCCTGGCGTAGAAGAACTGGGGAGTGGAGGACTTGTTAAATATTCTTTGAGCTGGTCAAAAGCCCTTTGACATTTATTCGTCCATTCAAAAGCCTTTCGAAATGTTTTGAAAAATGGCAGGCATTTATCAGTAGCACGAGAGACGAACCTGTTGAGCACGACTATTCGCCCTGTGAGTCGTTGCACGTCCTTGTCGTTCTTCGACGGTTGCATGTCGAGGATGTCCTTGATCTTTTTCGGGTTGACTTCGATTCCTCGTTGAGATATGAGGAGTCCTAGGATTTTTTCGGAAGATACTCCGAATGCGCATTTGACCGGATTCAAACACATCTTGTATTTTTTGAGTACTTTGAAGGCTTCGGCGAGATCTGTGACGTGATTCGCTGCTTTTCGCGTTTTCACTAGGAGATCCTCCACGTAAACTTCCATGCATCGCCCTATCTGTTTAGGAACATTAAGTTGACTAGCCTCTGGTATATTGCCCCGACATTCTTTAGTCTAAAAGGCATACTAGATAGCAATAAGTATCCCGACCTGTTGTGAAGGAGGTACATTCTTGATCCGATGCGTGCATCTTGATCTAGTTATACCCCGAGAAAGCGTCCATGAAGCTGAGGAGTTGATGTCCCACAGTTAAGTCGACAAGGGAATAGATTATTGGGAACGGGTAACAATCTTTTGGGCACGCCTTATTTAGCTCATTGTAATCTACACACATTCTCCACTTAATGTTGGCCTTGTTTACCATGATCACGTTTGCTAACCAACTGGGGTAGTTGACTTCCCTGATAAATCGGGATTTGATCAACTTCTTGTCTTCCTCTTGGATTGTTTGATGTCTTTCAGGGGCGAAGTTCCTCTTGCGTTGTACTATTGGTTTGACGTTGGGGCATACATTCAATTTGTGGGTAATGACCTCGGAGTCTATTCCTGGCATATCCTCATGGGACCAAGCGAAAATTTCATCGTTTGCTTGAAGAAATTCCAGGAGTTCTTTTTTGGAGTCGTTGGATAGCTGGGTGCCCATCTTCACCGTTCGTTCTTTCAAGTTCGTCCAGAGTGATACTTCTTTTAACGGCTCCACCGGTTGCACTTTAAATTCTTCCTTGTATTCAATAGCCATGGTTTTTGTGGTTCCTCGGGTGTCCGACAGGTAACACTTTCTTGCTTGTTCTTGGTCTCCTTTCGCCTCTCATATTCCCGATTTTGTCGGCAATTTCATTTTCAAGTGATAGGTTGACATCACGGCGTACAATCGATTAAGGGTAACTCGACCTATGATGGCATTGTAGGAAGACTCTTCTTCGAGAATCAAGAACCTCACGGAGAGTGATGCTTCATTCGGGGGGTCCCCTACTATGAATGATAATTCTTTTATTCCCAGGCTGAACACCTCATGACCAGTGAACACCTGTGAGTCGAGTGTTTTCTTTTCTCAATGCTTCCCTCCCGAGCTTTATTTGGTCGTAGGCGGCGGTATACAAAATGTTGGTGGAACTTCCAGTGTTGATGAGTATACGCCGAATCTGTAGTTTCCTATTGAAGCATCGATTACCAGTGCGTCGTCATGTGGGTACTCGATTCTCACTATGTCCTTTGCTGTGATCATGATAGGCCTCTCTTCTCCCGACATCGGACGCCGAGCTCCGCTATTTATCTTCACAACAAGCAATCGTCTTGCGTAGGTATTTCTGGAAGATCTAGACGATCCTCCTGCTGCAAAGCCTCCGAAAATGATTTTGATTTCGCCTAGTGCTCTAGGTGGTGAGCGTCGTCCCTCCAGTCTTTCTCTCTGTCGTGGGGCTTCGTTGAACCTTCGGTCTTCACGAGGTTGTTATCTCTCTTCTCTTCGGTAGGGCCCCAAACGCCGGTTCTCGGGAATCCACAGCCCGCTCCGGAATGACTCCCCTAGCTTGGTTGAGGTGAACTGTCGAAGGCGGCCTTGTTGAATGAAGGATTCTATTTGTCTCTTTAGTTGTATGCATTTGTTTGTATTGTGTCCATGATCATTATGAAAACGGCAGAATTGGCGGTCGTCTTGTTTGTTGGGATCAGACCGCATTTTCTAGGGCCACTGTATCTCAGGGCTGTTTCAGATCTCCATGAGAATTTTTCCCTAAGATGTGTTGTGGATCGGTCCGTGAGTGTGCTCTTTGTTCCCCTTCTGTTGTGGGGAGCCTAGTTGAAGGTCCTTATTTTCTTCTTTTCGCCAACGTCCCTCCTTGATCGATTACTTGTTGCCGGTGAGCTATTACCATATCTTCAGCATTCATATACTTTTGCGCTTTTTCCACGAATTATCCGAAGGTCTCTGGCTGTTTCTTCCCTAGCGAGAATGAAAATCTCTCGTCCGTTAAACCAGCTACTATGGCGGTGAGCACCACTTTATCCTCCGGATCTTCCACGTTGAGCTTTTCTTGATTGAAGTGCGCCACATAATCTCATAGACTTTCCTCTACCTTCTGCCGAGTAAAAAGGAGGTGAATGACCAGCTTTTTCTGTTTTTTGCTCACAATGAAGTGGCAAACGAAGGCTCTGCTGTGCTCTTTAAAACTTGGAGTGGAGTTCAGTCTCAACCTACTGAACCACACGCGCACTGGTTTGGACAACGTTGTAGTGAATGCTTTACATTTGATGGCGTCTTGGGTATCCAGTAAGTCTATCTGCGATCGGTAGCCTTCCAGATGGTCGAGCGGATCGGTCGTTCCCGTGTATTTGTCTATCACCGACATGCAAAATTTGGACGGTAGCCGGACTGTTAGAATATTTGAGGTGAACGGAGATTCCACTTGGTGCATCATGTTTTCCAGGGAGGACGGTGGCGGCTTGTCCACTTTCTGTCTCATCCTCCCCAGCTCGGCTAAGACTTCTTCTAACCTTGGGCGTACTCCGTCAGCATCTTTATTCCTTCCAGTTGGAGAGTGTGAATCCCTATTGTACGGTGGGACGTGTGCCTCTTCATTATGTCTTTCCGACATCGATACTTGCGGTTTGCGAGTCTCCCTAGCACGCCTTCCACGGATAGACGTTTCTTTGGGTTGTCCGTGGTTTTGGCTCGGCTCTCATCCCAGGTTGATATGGGATTCGTGGATGGCTTCCACCAACCCTTCGATTTCTTGCTTAGGAGGTTCCGAAGTACCTCCGACTTTCCCTTTTCCTTTACTCTTGGTGGTCACCATAAACCTTTTATCGAAATAACTTTAAACGTTCCCACCGACGACGCCAACTGATGAATCAATTGGTTTATGGTCAACACATCAGAGTAAAGGCGTCTCGATCTTCACGTATCTTTCCTGCAAAATCACAAGAATAGTCTCGGGCACCGAGGTTACTAACCTCCGATGCTTAAAGCAGTCTCTTTTCTGTATGCGTTATGTAGTTTGGTTGCTCAGAATTTTTCTTACCTGTTTTATCGTTCACTCTTCCTTTTATAGCTTTTCTCTTACGTTCCTCTCTTTCCTCGAGCAGCCAAGAATTAAACATGGCTAATGGGACACGGTCATGAATCATGGGTTAATATGAAATTGTTTAGTTTTAGATTTTACAATCAGCCAATAACCAGACATTATAGGTAAGCTTGGGCTAATAGAAAAAGAAATTCATAGACAACTTAGGATTATGTAAAAGAAAGTTCTTTTTTGGTTTAATTAGTCTACTTGTCCTTGGGGCGTTGTCTAATCTCAAACTGGTCTCTAAGGTAAGTTTAGTACAATATTTGTCCATATGGAATTCTTCTTGTTCTAAAGTGATCATTTCATCAAATCGAATAACTCCGTAAATGAAAAAATCAAAACATGGCTAACAGGGACACGCGTTAATCATTTGTCAATAACTATGAGTCTCTATTAATTGTCAAATCACCCCGGCATGTTACGTATGACCGGTCCCCATTAATTTTAATTCTACTTCAAATTCTCTGCACTAGGTTGAACCAACTCAGTGTTTACAGGAGAGTTGACAGGGATAATATTTTCCTTGTCAGACGTAGAGAATTTGAGGTGAAATTAACTTTAATGGAGACTAGTCATACATTGCATGCTGGGTGATTTAGAAATTAAAAGGGGACACATGGTTTTTGACAATTAGATAACATGTGTCCCATTAGCCATGTTGGATTTGTTCTATTTACGGACCAGTCTAGGACAAAACTTACACTAAGGACTCGTTTGTGATTAAACAATACCTCAAGGACTAGTGGACTAATTAAAGCCTTTTTTTAGGAGAAAATACATTTTTCACTCACAAACTATTCATCTCTAATACATTGCACCCTTCGTCTATTTTTTTTGTCAAATTAGATAGAAATTGAATTTTTTTTATATAAAAGATCAATTATGCCCTTAAAAATCAAATAGCAGGTTGCATTTAGAGGCATAAACGTCATTCCGTTTAAAATAATAATAATTTTCATTCAATTTGATAGAAAAAATAAACGGAGAGCACAATGTATTAATGATTGATAGTATATGAGCGTAGTATCTAAAACGTGATAGTTTAGGGGACAAAATGCAAAACCTATTAGTTCGTGGACAAAAAAAGTTTTTATTTTTTTATTTTTTTAGGGCCACAGATCTAGAGTTAGTGTTAATTAAGAAATGAAATATTACTTTTTCGATCTGACCTGAGATCCCAAATTCTTTTAACAGTCAAGAGACTGCCTCCACTTCCCTTAATTAGCTTGGTGAGGAACCGGGTTTACAACATAGGGGTGCAGTCGGCAAGCCTCTCTCCAAGTCTACATGGATAGCATGACTGCATCTAGGCGAAGGGTTGGTTAGCTAGAATTTTGCGTAGAAGTGGATGCCTCCAGGAACTTGATCAGAGGCCTCTTCAGCGGGAACTTCGACATCTTCCTGTGGATGTCGATTGAGATCAAGATCCCACCAATGGTTTGAACTCGATGAGACAGCCAACATCACTTTGGAAGTGGAGAATTACCAATTTGTTATTGCAAATGGAAGCCAAACTAAGCAAAACCAGCATCTAAAAATGTATAAGAATATGACACAACGAGATTATTCCTCTTTCACTGGAAAGATAGAAATACAAACCAAGAAAAAGAGGGGGAGGGGGGGAATATTATTCTGCATCTTCGAACCCGTGCTACATTCCCTATTTTTGCCTCTTGTATATTTTACCCAAGAATGACTTCAACACTGCTTGCACTGCTTTGCTCGGATGAGCTTCAATGGCTGTTGTCAACTTCTCGTAGCTTTTGCTCTCGAACTCCGCAAATACGCCCTATCAAATCCGGATTAGAGAAGATACAGATCATAATCAAATAACAATTCAGTGGCAAAAGACCATAGATTAAAAACGATAAGCTAACATGTGAGTTCGACTTCTTGATATGAATAAGAAAGCAAAAACGTATTC
This sequence comes from Myrica gale, assembly GCA_963930655.1. Lineage (NCBI taxonomy): Eukaryota > Viridiplantae > Streptophyta > Magnoliopsida > Fagales > Myricaceae > Myrica > Myrica gale. The sequence goes on along the minus strand of OZ005603.1, from coordinate 10,267,257 downwards.
CCCCCCACCCCCCAATTAGACTACTCTTAAAGGAAGTTACAAAACTTCATGCTATTTTAAGGAGCTACTTGATAAGATCAAGCTCAAACCTGAAGCTGAAGCTCATTGTAGAGGGCCTTTACTTTTGTGACATTGGCTGGGTCCGTTTTCCCATAGTTCTCCTGAAAACAGACATTACAAAGGATCAAATTAATCCCAGTATCGATAAGAAAACCAAGACCGAGTTAGGAATAAAATGTTCCACTCTTACATATAGCACTTTCTTTTGTTCCTCGTTGCTTAGCTCCAATGCTTTCACCACCAGCCAAGAGCATTTAAAATCTTCAATATCTGTTCCTATCTGATTATAGCAAGGATCCAAATAAAAACTCAACTTAAATGAATGGACCAGAGATTGATTTTCACTTTTGAGTATGTGGGTAAAGCCATCATTCTGGATCTCACCTTGCCAATTGTTTCAGGATCACCAAAGCAATCCAAATAATCATCCTACAAAAGGAAAGGAAAGGCAGATCAGAGGAATTGACAAAAAAAAAACCGCAACTGAGCAAATAAAGAAGGGTGTGTTATTTGAAATGATAAGGCACAATAAGTCAGTGAAGGAAGCCATAACATCATTGAGCTAATAAGGATTTAGTTACCCACATCAACCAATTATGACTGTTTGCAAATCATAAGCTATTTATGTATAGACTGTCCCCAAACCCAAAGTGTCACATGAGCTAAACCAATGTTCATAGATCAGTTCCCAACATATGCTCGAGAAGAGAAAACCAAATTACAATATCTGCTTAGCAGCAATTTACCTGTACTTGAAAGTAGACCCCCATCTCAACGAGGATATTCTTCACATTAATATGCTTGTCCAGATTCTCACCCGACATAAGCAATGCACAGGCAACCTGAGTAGAAAGATGCACAGAATTGAACACCAAATGGTCAAACAAATGGCAATGTTTCAACGTCAAACAACAAATTATGTCCTAAAGATCAGACATCATTGCAAGTGTAGTGTGCAATGACATGATTATTGCCCCAGAATACAACACTGGTATCACCATGTGTTGAAGACATCTAAAATACTATGTCGATATTGCTTTAAAGAAAGGTCAAAGGAAGTAGATATTGCTTTAAGCAAAGGTCATAGAAGTAAAAAAGAAACAAGAGCTAATATGTTATGTCAAACATCAGACACCAGGTATATGGGGCTAAAACAGGGTGATGTCAAAAAGGGCACAGAGATGCAACCTAATATCTCAAGAATAACCAATACCCAAAGAGGATCACTAATGATCCAGATTCTGTACTGCATGCTTTGATCGTGACAGATATTTGTACTCACCGAAAGGTAAAATGAGTAATAGGCAGTCTTGTACTGAACGATTCGGCGGTGACTGCAGCAGATCAATCAGTAAACAAGAGCAGCAGATTTAGAAAAAGAAATCATTATAGTTAAGGGAAGAAAGAATTACTACTTCAATCACAATAAAAACAGAATAAAATCAGGAATAGACCCATGTAGCTTATGTATTGAAGGCATTCAGAATTAGGCCAGGCACAATAAGGGCAAAGCAATCATGATTACATTGTCTAAAGCAAGACAGATGGATCTGTCATCAGACTAACAAGCATCAATTCCTAAAATGAATTGGTCAAAATCAGGCGAAATATGATGACTGTCTCCATGGAATTCATGTGCTTTCTTGTGGAAATCTAAACCAACTGCAGACATTATTTGCTGAGAATAGGCCTTTCAGAAGTTTACTCACACTGACAAAGTATATTTGGAAAGATCTTTTTCTCCTTCAATAGTAGTAATCAAATCTATCATCTGTCCTGAAGCGGTTTGAAACTCCACCTATGTACGCAGAAGATAACTTGAGGTTTAGCCTAAAAGCTGAAGGATAAATAATTAACCAAAATCTGCACAAGTCAATTACCTCGTTAAACAAATCAAGCAGATCTACATAGTAAGGCTTATTGCTGAAGTGTTTCCTAAGGATCCTGGGGATATGGTTTCGAAGTAAAATCCCATCATTTACAGCAATCAGACCGACCTAGAACATAAAGATCATCAAGTTAATTTTTCTACCAACAATGTGGAGAGCTCAGAAAATAGTCAAAGTAAACCAGAACATGTTCGCTATTGGCTCAAACCTTTGGCAATCTGAACCAGCAAGGTTGACCCCGCCGTGTGTGAGAGTTATCCATAATGTCATCAAGGACAAGAAAATATGCCTGAAGCTGCAAATTTCATCACCACAAAACCACAAGTCAGTAAATATTGTACCAACAGAGTGCTGAGAAAAGATTCAGTGAACCGGATTTATGGGCATAAAGAATCTCTAAATAGGAGAGGTTTTCCATTATCATACCCATTCAATACACCATCCAAGAGCACTACCAAGGAAAATTTCATCTTCAGTTAATTCCTTTCCTTCTTTCAACAATTTGTAGCTGTCAATAACGGACAACCCCCTGTTCAACTTCCCTGCAACATAAAGTATAATGCATAACTACTCCAGAAAGATATGTTTCTTAATTTCACCACATTTCATTTCCTTTGATGGTTTAATTTCGAGACGGACTGATACTTTAAAGTGCATGCATTTAACAAAATTATTCAACAATTTTACAGATATGTTCAGTTCCTACCTCCAGGCACATTGTAGTCCAGCATCTGAAACACAGAGAATTAAAAAGATCATCAGCAAAACAAACAATAGGCTGCATAACTAGAAGAAATCATTCATACGCACCTGCAATCACATTCTCTTCTCTTTTTTTTTTTTCTTTTTTTGTGGGGGTGGGGTACAATAGAGATAGATCTTACTCATGAAAGTTTTGAAGTTAGAGCTAATTTAAATCAGAGGCAGGACTAATTTTATCAACTACTAACCCAACAATCAGCAAAGGCACAGAACCCCCATTATAGTTCTAAATGGTGAACACAAACCAATCACTATGAATGTGCATGGCATAATGATCAATTGTATAAGCATATTCTGGAAGGGAAAGCTTCTTAATTTTTTCCCCCTTAATAAAAAGTGAAGTTGCTTTCCTTGGGCACAACTTTGTCTATGAGCCACAATCACTACTTCGGAATGTATTGTATGCGGATTTAACAACAGGAATAACAGTACGAAGAAAGGAGTTTTTGTGAGAGAGGAGCTCCACGAGAAAAGCCGTCCCGTCAAGCCGAAACAAAACAAAACCAATAATTTGCTCTTTCATTTGTGGGGCTAACTGAACTAAAACTAGCTCTCCTACAACTGAACACGACTTGCCCATCTTGCAGTTTCCAGTGTTATTATGCGAGACCAAATCCACAACCTTTTACGTCTCAGTCAAACTGATGCCTTTTTCTTTCTCTGATTAAGGGTCAATCCGAACCATCATAGCCATTCAGGAATCGTTATCACCGTAGCTTTCCTGCGGTTCTGGTTTTAAGCTTAAATGCACACAATCAATCCGAACTAAAAATAGCAATTCATGATAACACGCCAGAGCGATAAGACGAGAAATCAAACAACGTGTAGTAAGAAGGAAGAAGAGATGGAAAGGACGACCAACCCGTTCGACCCATTGCCTAGAATCATCACTCCACTCGAAAGCAGGGTCTTCAAGGAGCTCCGACTTCAGGACAGAGTACACTTTCAGAAAGGTTGAATTCAGATCCGCCATTGACACTCACTCACACAGATGTTTCAAGAGAGAGAGAGAGAGAAAGAAGAGCTATGCATAGAGCAAGCAACAAGAATGCCCGTTAGTTATATAATAAAATTAGATTCAACTAGAATTATAAACGGGCCTACAATTTGAAGAAATTTGCGCAGCTTGCCATTATTTATGGTGGAAATTCTGCCGGAGCTTTACCTAACTTTAGTGCATGATTTTTTTTAAGCTTACTTAAAAATAATTTTTATACGAATATTAATAAAATTTAACATCACTTACAATTTCTCAAAATATAATCTAAACGAACAAACCTTTTCAGTGTTAGCTATCGCTGCTTAGTATTTTTTAAACTCCATTATTTCAATGGTTCTTTCTCATGTTTACCATATAAAGAAGTTCTCGTCATTAAGCAACAAAGAAAAGTCGATAAAGTGGATTATTTTGGACTGAATCTTTTCTACTCTCCCATGTTTTCATGGATCCCTTTCCTTCACTATTTTTGTAAAATAAATCACTTGAACCTAAACCACTTATTTTACAACCATGATATATATATACTATAAAAGAACCTAAACACGTTATTTTTTTTAAAAAAAATCAAGTCGTATCATCTGTAACCCTAAGATTAGGCAATTAAATGTAAGCAATGTATAGAACCAATTTTCGATAGGCTGTTGGCATGTTCGTTTGTATAAAGTATTTTAGTATATAATAAATCATAAATGTAATAAAATTTACAAAACAAATATTCAAAATCTCAAAAAATCTTACACAAACATCAATAACTTTTATACAAACTCGGACAACTTTTTACACAAATTTCAATATCTTTTAAAAAAATTATAACAAATTTCATCTCTCCATATTTTTTCATCAAACTCTAATAATACTTTTAATGAATGAAAGGACATGTATGATGGACGAATGAACATGTATGTTTAAAAACCAAACTACAGGGACCCTAGTTGTGTTCAGTGACTGATTTGTTACTGTATAATTAAGCTAAAATTAAATATCTTTAAAACTTTTTACTAACTTTTACATAAAAATCTATAAAATTTCGATCTACAAAAATATTCATAATTTTATAAAAAATCTTAAAAATCTTACAATTTTTTATAAAACAACATCCACAGTGATCGGTGGATATTGGTATTGTGCAGTGGGTGACCGTTATTCATTCAATCCAAATTTTCTCTTGAAATTATCTCAAGGATTTAAATTTAATTAGATAATAAATCATGTTTGAGCAATATCCCTTAATATAAGAACAAGGAAACTTTTCTTTGCTTACCCTCCTTCCAAAAAAAAAAAAAGAAGAAAGATATTGCCGAGCACAACAAAGCATAAATACATGAAAAGGTAATTAATTGCATATGAGCCAAGATTTTACGTGTGCTCCTAACCACCTATTTCAAGTTTTGTTATAAACTGAATACGAGATTAGTGCAGGGTTTTCTTAATTGCTTAAAAAATAAAAAATAAAAAATAGGAAAAAGGTAGAGAAGGGTACTGTCGTAGTTCCTGCAAGGAGTCGAGGGCATAAATTAAAAAACGGCAGGAATTCCCAAACTTCAGGTACTGCTGTAGTCCAACGGAACAGTACTTTAAAAAAATTGGGAGGTCGAAAGGGACCCGGTGACACGAGGCAATAAGTTATTGCGTCGTGGAGCAGAGTTTGATTCGCGAATTTGTTTGGTCCATTGTTTTTAACAGTGACAGCCATGCGACCTCTGTAATTGTTTTCACACGAGTCACGTGGTTGACTACGCAGAGTACACGGCAATGGTTGGATGGAGCTACGATCTGGTGTGCACCCGGAGCCTATATATAATACGCACCAATCATCCATCCTGGCCAACCGGAGATCAAACAAGTCTATCGAGCGATGGGTTTCAAAGCATCTGGCGGCTGAGATCAGTCTAGCAGACGTTATCATCAGTTAACATGGGAGTAGAAGATAGAATCAATCCCAAATACCCAAGCCAGCCAGCCACCAACCTTGAACAAACGCTTTTTAATAGGAAACTGCATGAGCTCCACATGGTTTCTTAGTCAAAGCCAGTTTGGATGGCATGACTTTTTTAAGGGATATGCCATCCAAAACATATTAAGAAATTGGGGTTTGGTGGGGATTTGCTTTCCATTTCATCGAAGATTAATTAGTGGTACGTGAGAGGATTTCAAACCAAAGAAGAGACGCAAATACAGCTGGTTCGCTGCTTGTAACATCGGTTTACACAAAATATGAAGGTAATAGTCGGGTTCACGGTTAGTGGTGAGAGTATTTCAAACCAAAGAAGAGACGCAAATACAGCTGGTTCGCTACTTGTACCATCGGTTTACACAAAATATGAAGGTAATAGTCGGGTTCATTGTTCTCTTTCAATTTATTGCCTAAATTAGATCCCACAATAAATTAGAGAGGATCTCTATCTGTAATAAAATGCAGATATTTGAGTGTTAAAATTTTGGGGTGTTGAAATTAATAAAAAAGTGGAGAGAGATTATTTGATAGAGAGAAAATATTTTGTAGTTATTATATTAGGGTATTTTGGCTTGTGTGGAAATTATAAAAAAAATTCCTTCAGAATCAAACAATTTTAATGAGTTGAGTATCGCGGACTATATTAAGAATATAAATGAACCCAAATATTAAAATTGGTTAGGATATTCTTTGTTTAGCTTCTAGAATATGCTTTCTTAGTTCAAGATCCCTCTCGTGTATCTCTAGTTTCATTAGGAAATGATAAATTCTTTTACACATACTTGAAGAAAACAAATCCTTTTCCCTTTCAATGAACCGCGGGAACAACTAAAAGAGCAATTTGTAGTTCGGAGGGGAGTAGCAACGGAATACAAGATAGTATTCCCAACGGGTCAAATAAAGTTGCGATTTTTGTGTTCCCAACGGGTCAAATAAAGTTGGCTTAGTGGAAAAGGCCAAAATTCGAGCAGAAAATATTGCATCGATGACACGTATGAAAAGATATTGAAATCAAACCAGTGGTGGAAGAAATTGATAGTATGAAATATGGTATAAAGCTACAGGTATTGAGGGCGGGGCTTGGACTAAGTGTTTGCCCAATTGGACAGGAAGTAGCAGCGGGTTTGTCCCGGAGGAAGTTTAATATCCTTTTTCGTACTGGCTGTAGACTCAACCCGCAGATATATTTTGACCTTTAGGCCGGCATTGCTTTGGACAAAAACCTAACTCCTAGCAGTGACCAGGCCAGCTGCTACATGTAGCGTATAGCAGCGGGCCGATGACTTACCAATATAAATCCATTCTTGATCTCGTCCTGAGAAGTAGGTGGATCTCTTTTTATTGTTTTTTTTTTAAATTTGATTCTTGATCTCTTCTGAGAAGTTGGTGGGATCTTTTATTGTTTTTTTTTTTTTTTTGTAGTTGTCAAGGTTTAGTGATAAGGATGAGTATCTTTGCAATTTCTTTATTGAATTATATGGTGCAATTCAGAGAGAAATAGACACAATAGGTGAACTCTATTGTAGGGCTCATATTTTACATGAACAACACTAAATGGTATAAGGTCCACCTGTTGTGTCTATCTATCTCCGGATTAAGCAATTAGAGTAGAAAATTACATAAAAATTCTTGATCCTTATCATTATGTGTAACACCCCTCTCTATTTTCACCTGGTTGACACATATATAAAATTAATATGATATGCTAATTGAAGTTTTCTTGTATGAATTTATTTCCTTATTGAGCTTACAGTATTTTTAATATACTTACTTACATATTTTTAATTCTCTTAATTTTTAATTAGGTGATTGCATTTGTTTTCATATTATTTCTTATTTAGCTTGATACTTAGTGTTATTTCATTAGTAAATACAATAGGGGGGCTTTAATTTTATTACGAGTCTTTCATAATGATATTTTGAATTTTATCTCTTGTTTTATATTCATAGTAATTAGCATGTCTTACACTTTATTAAATCCCCTAAGCCTATATAGCCGACTCTTGTGTAATTAAATAATTTTCTTTTAATTTTACAACTACTTTGATAATTAATATTCTTCACTTTTATATCTTAGTAATTCATGTCTTCATTTTTGTATTAAGCATTAATTGTTTTGAAGCTCTATGCATGGCCGAACAATGTATAAAAGTAGCTACCCTCCTTTTTGCTTTTTCTCTCATTCTCTCCCCTCTGAGCTGACTGCATATATATGATGATTGGTTCTTATTTTTTTGTCCTCTTGTTCATGCATTTGGCGTTGGATGGAGTAGGCAAATAGGTGGACATCTTGTTTGTGTGTTAATGAGTGCTTAGAGAATATGTGTAAACCACATGACAAATTCTATCATAGTGCCGCCCATATCACCCTATCAGACGGAGATTTCCTGCAATTCGGGTGATCGAATTGAGGTACAATAGGAGAGGGGGAGAGAAAAGGGTGGATCCTGGTCGAGACCCACCCTGCCTGAACAATGTGGGTGTTGTTCAGGCAGTGTGGGTCCCGACCAGGACCCACACCCCTCTCTCTCTCTCTCCTAATTGCTCCGTTTGCAATACCAGGATCCCGATCCCACCCTATCCCCATGTTTGCTTCTTGTTGTTGAACTCTAGCTCATGATTGCCTAGGTATAGAATAAGTGGCAAGTTAACTTTTTAACTAGAGTTACACCTATCCCTTTAAAGCCCAACCCGATTTCATGTGACCTTTGGTTCCCTTGGAATTGTCGGCTTAGAGTGTGAATAGAGAGAGAGAGGGGCTCGTGTGAGGCTTCTAAGTGAGGAAGAAGAAGAAGAAGAAGAAGAAGAAGAAGAAGAAGAAGAAGCAGAAAGGAAGAAGAGAAAAGAGAAAGAAATAACTTAGAAGGTAAGCCACGTAGGGCTTTCGGCCATGGGAGAAAAACCTCTCCCATAAGATTTTTTTTCTTGCATGTCTTCCCTTTAATATTGGTGGCTAACCGTACGTGGATCTGGATTTAGGAAAAATCTTGGAGGTTCATCATCTTCAAAGCAAGTCAAGAGGTAAGGGTAATTTAATACTAGATGGTGACTTTGAAGTTTTCTTGTGGATTTGATAGCATGCATGTAGGTAGATGATGATGAAATGGTGAAAAGAATTTCATTTGGTGATAAAAAATATATGTGCCCGATTGTTTGTTCCTTGTTTCTTTTCTTGAAGAAAATCATGTTTTTTTGGTGTTGGATGCTTTGCATGCGAGTATTTTTGGTATAGGAGGAGGAAAAACACATAGATAGGGCACGGTTTGGACTTAGAGAAAAAGAAAAATGCATGTAAAAGTAATTTTGTAGATTATCTTCCTTTTATCATGTTTTGGATTAAATCTTTGTGAATTGGTGCACTTGTGAACATGGAAATTGAGAATTGAAAAGAAAAATGGAGTTTGTGGAACATAGAGGGTCACGACAGTGCATGCCCTATGGAGAACTCTCATTGGGTTCTAGTGGCTGGAAATGATAAAGGAGTGACATTTAGCCACATGCATGAGTTTTGATGGTTTTGGAAAGAAAAATAATAAATAAAGAATTTTGTATTGTGAATTTTTGTTGAATATCATCTCTGGATGGACTTTGATGCTACTAATGTGTTATTAACATATAGGTGGACATAAAATTGATGACAAAAATTAAAAGAACACATGCATGCAAAATTTTCCCTAAGAGATAGACACCCAATTTCACTGTGGCACATTTCAAGTAAACGTGGGTTATATTTTGACAAGAAACCTTCCAGAAATGAAGTTGAGGATCTGTAGGACTTGCCCTAAAATTTTCAGCTAAATTAGATAGGTGTAAATGACCGAAATGCCCTTGGAAGCACTTGAGGCCTGAGGGCAGTTTTTGGCATTTTCGAGAAGAATGGGGATACAAATTTTCCAAGCTTAAAATTTAGACCTATGGTTAGTATGAATTTTTTTTTAATCATAATAGCAGCACCTTTCATTAATAAAATCAAGGAGGTTGAAAAACCTTAAGAACACACTCTAAAGGGTGAACCAGACACTCCGAATAGTCGGCGGGCCAACGAGCAGGGTGACCAAAAGACCATACAAAGACCCACAAGGGGCAGAAAAACCTTATCAGGCAGCAAACTAATATGATTAGCAGAAAAGGAAAGACAATGGTGAAATATGGTGGCACGAACAGCAGTTGGAGGCGTTCGCCAGTTGGCCGGTGTAGAAAGCCTCTCCAGTCGATGTAGATGGCGTCCCCGCCGGTTGTGGCCTTCAAAAACCTCCAGAATAGCGTAGATCTAGCTACAAAATTCGCCGAAAAAAAACCCCTACAAGTGGCCGGAAATAGGGATTTATTGAGAGATCCAGGCACATAGGACAAGAGTAGAGGAAGAGAGGGGGGCGGGAGGAGCTCCCGCCGCCGGAGAAGGAAGCAAGATGGGAGAGTCAGACAGCCATAAAGGTGAAAATTCTAGAGAGAAGGCAGAGCCTCTCTCTAGAATCCTAGAGAGAACTTTTAACTCCTAATGGTCTATTCATATATGGTTAGTATGGATTTAATTCAAGCAAATTAAGGTAAAAATTAGAGCCCAAATTTGAGTCCAAACCGAGTAGAATTAGAGACTCAAATCACAAAGCCCGTTGAGTGGCCTATGGACTTTAGGCCCGTTAATCCTAAACAAACCCATAACACTTTGAAACTTTAGGGATAGGCCCAGTAGGGTCTAAGGAGGCCTAAGAAGCCTTTATTTGCTCAGGATTAATATTTACTTATAATTTCATGTTTAATTCTTTAATTAGTATTATAAAAGGATGACCTAAAATGCCACTGCCTAAACATGGACCTTGATCTTTCATATTTAATGCTTGCATGTTGGTTTTATGACATTTATGTTGCGAGTTTCGGTTGGTGACATATGGGTTGATGAGAATGCATATTGTATGTGGATTTGATGATGATAAGAGCTTGTAAATGATGTTGAATGGTGAAAATGGTTATAACAGTGCCTTAAGAATGCTCAGAATGAGCAGAAAGGCCATGGATTGGCAAGGAAACGAACACATGTATGGGATGTGTTCTAAGACAATGGAAAGAAATGGAAATGAATGACTTCCAAAGATATTTGATAATTGTTGTTTGGTTCTTAATAATGATCTGGTGTTTTCTTGTGGTATTTGATGAATTAAATGATTACAGATGTGTTTTTATTTAAGGAAAATGTTTAATAATTGGAAACCATATGACATAGAAACTGATTAAGTATTTTAAATTTAGTTTGTGGATTTAATTTCTGAAATTTGTACTTTGATTATTCGTTCATTGAAATTTCAAGTATTTTATTGGTTTATGTTTTCAAGTCAAGTCATGGGATGTTTGAGATGTGTACATTGCATATAAATGTTATTCGTGCATTAAATTGCATTCACTTCATAAGAGGAAAAGCAAATGTGATATGACATAGAAACTGATTAAGTATTTTAAATTTAGTTTGTAGATTTAATTTCTGAAATTTGTCCTTTGATTATTCGTTCATTGAAATTTCAAGTACTTTATTGGTTTATGTTTTCAAGTCATGTCATGGGATGTTAGAGATGTGTACATTGCACATGAATGTTATTCGTGCATTAAATTGCATTCACTTCATAAGAGGAAAAACAAATGTGAGGAACCCTCAAGCCTGCGAGGTGATTTTCGAAGAAAAAATGATGGTACTGGACACATGTTAGGAGAGTGCAACCCCCCACTATAGGGAATGGGTGACTCCTTCTGTGCGCTATGACATCGTTTTTAAAAGGTTTTAAAGGTACTGATGTAGGTGACACGGGACAGTCCCACGAGGAGAAGAGGGACGCACAACCCGACTCTGGAGGTGAATAGAGCAGACACCGGGAATACCTCAGAGAACCATTTGATGAGCGAATGCATTTCAATAGCATTGCATGCTTTCTCTATATTGTTTCTATGATTTGTATGATTGCATTGCTACTATTTTATTCCAAAGCATGAATTGTACGATCTCGACCTTACTGAGTCAGTAGGACTCACCCCTTTTATATTTGTTTGTGTTTGCCTTCTTATTGTTAAACAGGATGTTGAATTATTTTAAGGCCAAAGACATTCAAGATGTAAAGTCTGTTTTGTATCCCTTTTTGTTGTTTCCTTTATTTTTCTTTCGATGACAGTGTTTAAAACTATTTTTTTTTAATATGAAATGCGGTTGTATAGGCTAGGTGAACTATAGGAAGCTCGCATTTTTGTATAATCTAGGCTTATTCTTTCGTAATTCTCTCTAAGGCCTCATTTTTGTACCGACTGTATTCGATTAAAGGAAAATATGTATTTCTCTATATTAATTTCTTGCTACAAGGCTTCTTTATTTTCTTTGATCTCGTCTTTATCTTTTTACGATACCAATTAGTTTTCAACCTAATTCGATAATGATATTTTCCTTAATAAGTGCATATTATTATGATACGATACTTTTTACGATCTTGTCATTTTCATTTTAAATCGTTAATCGACTAAGGTTTTCTTTGGTAAATTGCAAATATACCGATTTTTAATATTTTGTGCAAATTCACTTTCTTTGTTTAAATTTCTAAACTGACTTATGACCTTCTTTTTAACTAGTAACCTTTTAAATCAAGACTTTTGCTAAGAAATTTCGAGGGCATTGGGCGATCCTAAGAGTTTTTATGGTGCGTTAATCTCCAAATTTTGTGCATATGACTCTTATAAGCGAGCCGATGGGGTAAGTACCATTACGGGGCGTAACATTATGTGAAAAAATATCCCAAGTTGTGTTAAAGGGGGGTCTGAGGTTTTGTGTCAACTACTTTTTTAGGTGCGTGTAGTCCACGGAGCAATTATTATGGCATGCCAGACCATAGAAGAAAATGATTAGATACATGAGGTTCTAAATACTGTAACAGAACAGAATTTCTGCTTCTAATTGTATATTCAAGATACTGTAACATAACAGAAAAGGATACAAGAAGATTCTTCTGCAAATTGAAAAACAGAGAGACAAAATGGGATGAAAGACTCATAATATTCTGCATCTTCCGGCCTTTTCCTACTCTTTTCTCGACTGATTCTCTAATTTTTGCCTGTTGTGTATTCTACCCACGATTGATTTCCACACTGCTCGCACTACTTTGCTCGGATGAGCTTCGGCAGAGGTTGTCAACTTCTTGTAGCTCTTTCTCTCATACTCCGCAAATACACCCTACAGATTGGGATTCACAACATATAGAGACAGCAGAGAAATAATACTTCAACGAACAAAACACTATAGCTTGGCAACTATAAGCTACTATCTGAGTTCAACTTTCCTGACGTGAGAAGAGCATGCAAAAACATAGTTTTTTCTTCCTTTAATCTATATTACAGGTCATTACGGAATTTCATGCCCTAATTAAACATATTCCGGTACTGTATAAGATCAAACTCACCTGAAGATCGAGCTCTTTGTAGAGGGCCTTTACTTTTGTGACATTGGCTGGGTCTGGTTTCCCGTAGTTCTCCTGAAAACAGACACAAGTGAGGAAATCAATCCTGGAATTTATAAGAGAGAGAGACAGTTTATAAAGAATGTTCCACTCTTACATATAACACTTTCTTTTGCTCCTCGTTGCATAGTTCCAATGCTTTTACTAACAACCACGAGCATTTAAAATCTTCTATATCTGTTCCTATCTGATAGCAGAAAGGACTCGCGTAAAGACTCAAATTAAACAATTAGATACAATTTTTTTGGTTCATATGGTTGACTCCATCATGTTGGATCTCACCTTGCCAGTTGTTTGGGGATCACCAAAGCAATCCAGATAATCATCCTACGAAGGAAATGAAAAGCTAGATTATAGAAGTCAATCTCACAGACACATTCCGAAGTTACCTATTCCAACGAAATAAACTAAAATTATGCAAGAAAATGAATAACATAAGGTCATTAAACTACAGAGGCATCAGTTATTCAAAGCAAATGCTGTTCAGAAAATTTACAACTTCAACAAAGATAATCACAATTTCAATCTCCCACACGAGAGAGAGAGAGAGAGAGAGAGAGAGAGAGACTAAATGACGGTTTTTGTTTGGTTATGTACAATTTACCTGTACTTGAAAGTAGATGGTCATCTCAACAAGTATGTTCTTCACATCAGTATGGTTCTCCAGATTCTCACCCAACATAAGCAATGCGCAAGCAACCTGAGTATATTACCAGAATTTGAAAAACATATGATAAGGTCTCAACATCAAAGACCAAACTAAGTCCTAAAGATCATATGTAGGAAAATAATACGGTATCAACACGTTCTGAAGGCTGCTCAAATAACAGTTAATATTGCTTCATGCAAAGCACACAGAAGTCAGTATGTGGAGGAGCGGTGAGCGAATACATTAAATCTAACTTCAGACACCAGGCTAAAACAGGGAAATAACAAAACAGGAAGAGAAGCAACCTGACATAATATTTTTTCAAGAATAAACAACATTAAGGAGGAGCACTAATGATCCAGGTAATTATTGTCTTAACTTTCAAAAATATGTATACTCACTGGAAGGTAGAAAGAGTAATAGGAAGACTTGTACTGAACAATGCTGTGGTAACTGCATGAGAGATCAACCAGTCAGCAATTTATTAGATAAGGAAAAGATACCAAAATAGTTATTGAAGCATAGTACATTTTGACTCAATTAAGCACAAAACAAAATAGAAGTTCACAATTAGAAAGAGATCCGTACAGCTTATTCACTGAGGCATCCAGATTTAAAGCCATGCACACCTACAACTTTCCCCCCACTTAAGGAGTTGCAATTTTGATCATGTTCTCTAAAGCAAGGCAGGTGGAGCATCAATTAATGAAAAGAATTTGTCAATATTATACTGAATTTGATGACTCACTCAAACGCTCTCTGTGATGTTTTGTTATGGAAATCCAAACCATGTTAAAAGGCCCACTCTGATGCAGAAAGTATAGAGTATTGCCGGGGTGGCTTAGGAGTTGCACACAGGTTGGTCATTCATCTTAAGCACATAGTTTCACAAGTGTCATTTTCTTAGGATAGATTAAATCATAGAGCGGTTTGAAATTCGACCTATGTAAAGCACAAAATAACTAAAAAAATTCAGCGCAAAAGCTCAAGGATAGATAACTAAGTAGAAACTGTGCAGTCAACGACCTCGTTAAACAAATCAAGCAGATGTACATAGTAAGGCTTATCCCTGAAGTGTTTCTTAAGAACTCTCGGAATATGGTTACGAAGCAGAATCCCATCATTTACTGCAATCATTCCAACCTAGAACATACAGATAACCCGAGTTACTTGCTTTACCTCCAATGACAAACACCAAAACATAAATAAAAGAAAGCAGAACTTGTTAACTGTTGACACAAACCTTTGGCACTCTGAACCAGCAAGGTTGACCGCGTCGTGTGTGCGACTTATCCATTATGTCGTCGAGCACTAGAGAACAAGCCTGTAGCTGCGTATAATATAAGCACAACATCATATGTTCATATGCAATTTACAAGTCAAATATTCAAATATTTAGCAAAAAAGATTAGTCCAAGTAGAGAACCTTCAGATAGGAGAGGTTTTCTATTGCCTTACCCATTCGATACACCAACCAAGAGCACTAGCAAGGAAAATTTCATCGTTTGTTACTTCCTTTCCTTCTTTCAAGGATATGAAGCTATGCATAAAGGACAAACCCCTGCTCAAATTCCCTGCAAGACGAAGTTACAATTCGTGGCTATTTCAGTAAGACATATTCAACACCATTTCATTTCCTTTGATAGTTTTAGTTTTGAGCACAAAACTTTTTCAACAAATTTAATGAAATGTAATTCATACCTCTAGGCACATTGTAGTCCAGCATCTGAAACGGAAAAAAAAAAAATAAGACAGTCAGGAAAACAATGATAAGCTGCATAAATTCAAGGAATGGCTCATATGCACTCTCCACTCACACTTGGTAAGAGAGAGAAAGACAGACAGATTCCCGAATGAGGGTAGAACTAAGATCCGCTAATCAACTAGACGCATAAACTAGCACAGTTATAGTATATGAAGTAACTATCCTGAATAATAACTCTTTAGAAGCCAGAAACAAATAAATACCTATGAACAAGCATGGCACCAGTTTCAATTCTTGCATTTGAGAGAACAATAACCTATTATCTATGTGGAAAACCAAACAAAACCCAGAATTTGCTTTTCCATTTCTGAGTGAACGGGAACTAAAGGTAGGTCTCCTAACGGCTTGTCTATTTCTCGGCTCACAATGTTATTGCGTGACACAAAATTTCAATCTTTAATCCTAAATCCAGAATTTATAACTCTAAAGTACACGAACAATATCGTCACACAAAGTCAAACTTATTTCTTGCATATTAATTAAACATAGAATCATTCCGATTTCAGCTTTTCTACATTTGTTGTTTTCCAGCATAATGTGCATAACATACAAGGAAGCACACACAAATCGTCAAAATAAGTGGCATTCAAAACATCAAATTTCGTATAAATCAATTATATTATCAGTAGATAACCAACCCGATACATGGAAGAAAGAAAAGATAATCAACCCCACAAAGAAAGAGAAACGAAAAGAAATTGTACAAAGCCTGTCAGAGGATAAGAAAAAGCCTGAACCATGAGAAAGCATATGGTCAGAAGTAGGAAGAGAGACGGGAAAGGTGTACCTGCTCGACCCATTGCCGAGAATCTTCGGTCCACTCGAAAGCAGGGTCTTCAAGAAGCTCAGATTTCAGAACGGAATACACCTTCAGAAACGTTGACTTCACATCCGCCATTGATAGCACCCAGACCCTTGAGAGGGACAGGGAGAGAGAGACGAAGAATACGGTCAACAAATCGAGTCTCTTTGAGTTATAGCTTGAGCTCAAACCAGAATTATAAATGGCGCGGCATTTTTCACAAGTTGCAGAGTTTCCGACGGCAGTGTTTGCAAACTCCGGTACAAATTTTTTTGGGAAATTAGCAATTTAGTCCTAAGGTTTATAGCTTTTTGCAAATTGGTCTTTCACATTCAAACTTCAAAATAGAAGTCCTCAAATTTTCTACCTTTGGCAGAGACGCCCTTCCGTCAGCTTTCCATCCATCAACCTAACGGAATGAGCGTGTCATCATCCCAGGATGACTGAGAGCTGCACTCCCAGGATGATCGAGATTTGCACTTCTAGGATGACCGAGTGTTGCACTCCCGGTGACTGAGTGCTGTTCTCCCGGAATGACTGAGACCTGCACTCTCGAGTTGACCGAGAACTGGATCCCGGGATGAGCATGACAATTATGTTAGGTTGATGGACAGAAAGTTGACGGAAGGGCCTTTGTGCCAAAGGTAGAAAGTTTAAGGACTTCTATTTTGAAATTTGAATGTGAAGGACTCATTTACAAAAATGCTATAAATTCAAGAACTAAATTGTCAATTTTCCAAAAATTTTAAAAAGATTTTTCATTTGTAATGATTCCAATAATTTTTAATAAATTCTAAAAAAAAATTCAAAAATTTATTTCAAATTTTAACAACTTTTACGGTGTATTGACATAAACTGCTAGACACGTTTGCAAAACACAACTACTAAAGTTTTAGACTACTTAAAATGTTAGGGCATATTTGTTTTGAGAATATTTTCAAGATGTTAAATATGGTGTGAATATTTAGGTGATGTTTTATTGGCATACTTGTAGAAGGTGTTGACTTGTATTGATATGTGTAATAATGAGTTGTATTGATATTTGTGTAGGAGTAATATTATAATTGTAATGTTAGAGAATTAGATGCAAATCTTAAACAAATCCAGCAAACAAGCATGCCCTTAGTTTTCAAATACAACTAACTCAAAAGTTTTATAAAATAAAATATTTTTAAAATATTTTTTTCTCCTTCATCAAATCATCTTTTTTTCATTACAATAAATATAAAAATTATCTCAAATATTTTTTCTTCATCTTTTCACCAACTCTGATAAAATTCTACTTCTCTCCTCACTTTTATAAAATTCTACTTTATTCACCATTTTCTCACAAAACCCAATAAAATTCTACGTCTCATGTAATTCATTTACACTTATCCAAGATGGGCATTGTAGACCTCTACAGTCCATCTTGCGTGGGATATTACAGAATGAAGCTTCTTCTGCTACTGCTGCAACCACAGTCAGCTGCAAGCAAGAGTCCTGCGAAAGAGAGGCAAAGCATTTGGTCCTGGCAAGCATACACGTCAGAGCATAGTCATTAGTTATGTTCTTATTTGCTGCTGATCTGTACATATGCTGAGTTGGATTTTAGGCTCTCTCTTCGATTCACGTACTGCAAAGTTTGTTAGAGAATTCTGTTAGAATTTTCGCAGCGTGTATACTCTTTATTCTTTCAGCAATTGTGTATATGAGAAAATTCATTCAATGAAGAAGTAGACAACTTCCTTCAACCTCCAGACTTCACGTTTCTCGTCTTCTTCTTCCATTTTTCTTTTTCTGCATTTATTGAAATCTCCGCATCTATCACCCGTGTTTACTGTTTAGTCGAATAGTTAGGGCATAGGGTCAAAATGCACAACATCGCTAAGAGCAATACCGAGAGAGAATAGAGTCCAGAACCATGGCCTCTCTATTGTTAGGTCTATAGCCATGACATCAGAAGGGAGATGGACGGATCCCTTCTAGCCATGACATGACCATGCGAGGTAACCCAATTTTCAGCTTGCAAAATAAGAAGGGAGAGCATTTCAGAAGCCAAAATGAACAAGAAATGAGAGATGGGATCTCCTTGGTGTAGCCCACGGTGCGGTTGAAAGTGGCCAAATGGACTTCCGTTCAACAACACGGAGTATGATACAGTGGAAATGCAGTGAAGGATCAACTGAACCCATTTGAAAGAAAAACCAAAACAACGTAACACCTTTGCCACGAAGCTCCACTCAAGCCGATAGTAAGCTTTTTGCATGCCCACCTTAATCACATAGTCCCTGATCGGCCCTGTTTGCTCTTCATGGAATGAAAAAGTTCCAGGGCCAAAATAGTATTTTCCTTTCGGGTTCAGTTATGGTGCTGATGCTAAGATGCTGATGGGTGCTGATGGACGACTGAGAATATTTTTTCAAGATCCAATGGTTGCAAACAACGCCACATCATTTAATGAATTTTGACCCGCGGTTTCACCCATTTACCACATTACCCTTTTCCTCATAACTCATATTACATGACCCGGTTTCCAGAAAATTTAAACCTTCAATCGACGTTCCTTTTTCCATTATATTCCAGATCCCAAAGGGGGCAAATGGGGATTGCACGGGTGCCCGGGAGAAAAAACTTGCGAAGGGGCCTGGGGACCAGGATTCCAGGGGCAGGGGGAGGGGTCGGGTGGGAAATTGGAAATCAATTAGACAAAGAGTCGGGGCCTGGGGCCAGGGGTACCAGGGGAGGGGCCGAGGGGAGAAATTGAAATGTGGGAGCCCGAGAGGGGGTTAAATTAAAACATTTTTTTCTGTTTTTTTTAAACCCGGTGTCCCGGGAATATAACCGGGTATTTGCAAAAACCCTAAACCAGCTCCGGCACCAATAAAACTGAAAACCAGCAACCCAGTACCGGTGACACTGAGCAGCCCTAAATTAAATATCAAGTCTTCACTAAAATCCATGAGTGATGGCCTCTTGGGATCCAGGGCTCAACACACCCGGGGTCCAGGGCTCAACTCACTTGGGGTCTAGCGCTCAGCTCACGTGGGATCTAGGGCTGAACACACCTGAGAATTCACTGAGTCTCAGTACCCCCAAAAATTCCTCGGGTCTCAGTACTCCCGGGAATTCCCTAAGTCTTAGTACTCCCGAGAATTCCCCAGGTCTCAGTATTCCCAAGAATGTAGGGCTCAACACATCCGGGAGTGATGTTCTCGGTCATGCCGGGAGCCCAGTTCTCCAGGGAATCCGAGTCTCCCGTTTTCTACTGAGCATAACATGTTTCTGGTTGGGTTATTGTTCGGGTCAGAATACATAAGCTCAATAAACTTACAAATATAACTACTAAATTTTGTAAGTGCAAGAAAGCAATACCCATGAGCACTATATATATTATTGCTCTATATAATAAACATAAAATATGTATCAAACAGGTGGAATAAACAAGGGAGGGGCGTTACAGATTACCTTTCATGTAAGGTGGAAAATAAGAAACAAATTTCTTGAAGCAGCAGAAGCAAAACGAGCATGATCAAACAGAGATTCTAGTGGAGTTAATAGAACTGACAGCATCATGGGTTCGAAACAAAGCAAAACAACCCAAACATGATGTCACATTGTTCCTTTCATTTAGACAAACATAAATCTTATTTAACTGTCCTTGCATCTTGACTGTGAAGGCTTGTAAGGAGAGAATAAACCAGCCTTGTCTGCAAATGATGAAAACCATTATTCTAACCACAATGTTCACAATTACATTGGACTTCTCAAAAAGCCTGGGTCTAAGCTCTTTGCTCCACATATCCACATATAACCCAACAAGTCTTGAGGTTCCAAGAACTGTAATCTGCAATCAAAAGATGGAATTAGATTAGGGAGTGAGCTACATGACCATGAAAAACACTAGATTTTTGCCAACAGAAATTGAGCTAAAGATTTCATAACAAGCACCTACACTTTTCAGACTATGGAATGTATATCAGTGTCACATATTGAAGATACAGAGAGTGTCATCAAGGCTGATGTATACTTTATATGCCCTGTAAAAGTCTTCAAGGAGACAAGGGGAACCGGAGGGGGGGTCCTTTTTAGAGTTAAATTAATAGTTATTTATTTTCAAACATGTCAATCTTTAGCAACTAGTTCTCCTAGGTGGTCCAAAGAGAGAAAAAAAAATGTCATATTCCACAGATCGGCAAAGAACTAGACTTCTACAAGTATAATAGGATTAACTATATTTTTCGACCACTTTTTTTGTCTATCTCAGCAATTACATACTAGGCTGGATGTCACCAACATGAAGCTTCTGATGGCATACTAAACAAATTTAAGTTCCATGGAATATGTTAGTCAATAAAATCTATGCTTGACATCATCTATAAAAAACAGTTGAGTGAGGTCTAATAGGGAAAACTGAAAGTTATTATTATTTTTCCCCACTCAGAACCGAGGCCACCCCATCTCATCTTTAAATGTATCATCTTTGCTCCCAACTCTGTCTCCACTTTCTTGCGCAAATAGCTCTTATCTGGCCCAAATGCATCCAAATAAGTAATGTAGCGATTGTAAACTGTATGAAGCGCATTTGTCTGCTCTTCCGACATGGGCTTCACATCCTGCAGAAAATTTGACATCATTGAACCATAGAACTGGAGATACAAAAGAATAACGAGTCCTCAAATGCTGATAAAGATCAAACTACCTCACCACCCACTCCAATGATGTCATCAATTTCCATCCTCAAAGATACAAGAATACCACCAAATTCCTCAACTGCTTCTGCTGCACGAAAAACATTTGTCACCAGCAATTCGGTGCAGGAAAAATCCGTCCCATTCACGTAGACCTAACCCCTCCTTCCAAATTCGATCCCCTTCTTCCAAAATCCAACACAGTGACAGATTCGAAAGTGAACAAATTTTTGACGAATTCCAAAATGAAAGACAAAAATTTCTGACAAATTCTAAACTCGATCCCCTTCTTCCAAACTCGAAAGTTGAGGATTACTTGCACAAATTTATTGTCGTTAGTTATCCAATAGTCCAATCATTTGTGTTCTCTCCTAGAATGGGAACTGTCCCACAGATTGTCAACTCCGAGATCTACCCTCTACGGAATCGAGGCATCTGTGACGGAATTTTTGCTACAGCAAACTGGATCTCAAACCTCATTGTTGCACAATCTTTCCTGACTTTGACGCATGCAATTGGGACTTCTTGAACATTGCCATTTTTGTGGTAGCTCTATTCTTTGTGGTTATCTGTGTCCCAGAAACAAAGGGGCTTCCAATTGAGGAGGGAAAAGATGCTGGAGCTTGGAGCTCTTCACTTCAGGTTCTGGGAGAAAAGTCCTTACACCAATGACAAGAACTAATTTGCCTAAAAATATTTACCAAATTTCACATGTTCAGATTTGAATAGGGAATCTATGATATTGGACAATTAGCTCTGCATATTTGAGTACATTATCTTCCCAACTAGGTTAAGGACTGATCTGGAAGTTCAACGGGGTTCGATTTTGGAGAAGGTGGGGTTAGGTCTAACTGAATGGGGATCAAGCGATGGGGGTTACTTTTTTGTCTTTGATGAAGATCAGTACGTGCGTTTTGATTCCCTGTTGTATTAACGGAAATCACCGGGGGAAGGCAGTATTAACGGTGAAAACGATTTTATTTTCCCTGTTGAATTTTTGTGGCATAGGAATCTTAGTAATAGCCTGTAAGTACAAGAGCTCCTTTGCATAGCTTCTATGTATAGTGGGTCTCGATTGCGTTATATATCTTAAATTTTGCCATCATTCAATACTACGTTTTTCATTTAATGTTGAAGTATATGTTCCATCCTTGAAATAGTGACCTGAATTTCAAGTTTCTCCCTTGGAAATTTCGGGTGTCACGCTGGTCCGTATGCTCACCAAAACTTTATGTTTGGAACTTCTTTTAAGGACATCACTCTATAACGTATCTAGAATTGCCTAATCAGAGACCAAAGTCCAACGGGCATGTTGGGAGATTAGTAAGCCGCATTGCTGACCTTTTCTGGTGGGTAATTAAGCTTTTTCAGTTTTTTGAAATAGTGTCGTGTAAAAGCTTTTTTTGAAACAGACCTATTTGACGAGCCAAATTTTCAAAAGACAAGTTTTTCGGGATGAAACATATAAATCTAACTAGTTACCTAAAAAAATAAACATATAAATCTAACTTTCAGTTAATGCTTGATCCTTGGGCTCTGGATGACCCTGTTCATGTGCAACAATTCTAGATTCAGAAGTTCAAAGGCTTGCAGAAGTCTTGCAATAAGAGTTTTGACATGTTAGGCTATGTATCGTGTAGGCAGCCTCTGAAGTCCTTTTGTATTTATATACTCTGAAATTCGTGTATGTATATTCTCATCTATCTGTATTTTTACGTGCGTGTCTTCAAGATGTTTGAACTTCATGGATAAATGAGGTCGTGTTTGGGTAAAGAGTATACCATAAAAGTTTTTCTCTAGTGGATCTGTATATAGGAGCTTCATAGGCAAGGGCTAGACATGCCTTGTGAAAGTCCTATGTTGAATTAACTTGGCTGAAACTCGATAATACATTGATGGACTGTGACGATAACTGCTCGGTGGGTGGTTTTAGATTGTATTATATTTGTGCGATTCAGGTAATGTTTAGTTTGGCATGGCAAGATGTGAGTAATACTGTCTCTGTGGTGCTTAATCAGCATGTGGTCATTTGACCAGTATATGTCCACACAATTTGCATGGTATGTAAGCTTTTAGATGGTATCAGAAGGTATATTATTTATTCGTTGTAATTGCTTTTATGTTCTGAACTTGTTTCTCATTGTTGCAAATCCACAGATTGCTTGTCCTCTATTTCAATGGGCATAGGAAGCAAGCGTGTATAGTGAAGATATAAGTAATATGCCAGACATAAAAGACCCTGAGCTTCATTGTGCCTTCAAGGATTTGCTCGCTGCCAGTTGGGATGAGCTTCCTTACCCTCTTGTTCACTATGTGAAGGCAGCATTGTCTAAAAGCATTGATGACACCACAGGCAAGGAAGTGGTGACAAATGTCTTTCGAGCAGCAGAAGCAGTTGAGGAATTTGGTGGTATTCTTGTATCTTTGAGGATGGATATTGATGACATCGATCATTGGAGTGGGTGGTGAGGTAGGTTGATCTTTATCAGCATTTGAGGACTTGTTATTCTTTTGTATCTCCTTTTTTTTTTTTCTGAAAGCAAACTCTGTATTAAAAACTTCAAGGAAATACAGAAAAGGAATCACAACATAAAATAAAAGCCGGAATACAAGAAGGGTCAACAAAGCCCGTGATAAGAGAAGAAGCTGCCCATTGGGCCAAAAGATGAGCCTGCTGGTTGAGACGTCGAGGCACCCAATGTATTGACCAAGCTGACTGCCCTTTAAAAAGCAAACGTAACTGCCTAACAAATGGATCCACCTTCCAGCACGGAGAACTCAAAGAGTCATTTAGATCCGAACATAAAAGTTTTGAATCAGACTCAAATATCACATTAGACCAGTTCTTCAGAAGCGCCACCTCCACAGCATGAATCGCCGCCAAAGTTTCTCCAACTAGGGAGTCCGTAGCCCTAACACGCGCCATGTACACCGTACAGAGGGAGCTGGCAGAGTCTCTACAAGAGACGGCTACATACGATCCTGATTGACGTATGGCAACGTCAAAGTTGATCTTCACAAAACCAGGTTCAGGAGGAACCCAGTGATCGGCAAAGCTCGGTTTGCGGGAGAACCAAGCAGAATAATGAGAGGAAAGGCGACGTTTCAGATTGGAGACAAGTTCCGGAAGGAGCACTGGAACGTGTTCATGCACCGCCATATTCCTAGCGTACCAGAGAACATCTAAAATGAGAGCAGCAGTCAATAAGAAAGACGGAAGAGAGAGCCGAGGAATACCCAAGAACACATCTGCACATATAAAAGAGCGAATCCAGAGAGCTGGAGATGAGAAAGAAACATGAGCCAGATCAATCGGCCAATCCGATAAAAGCCATAACCCACGAGCCACTGGACAATGGAAGAAAAGGTGCATAATAGTTTCTACGTGACTTCCACATCCCATACACAGCGATGAAGAAACAGAGACAGCTGCATCGTGGATAAAGGAAGGAGAACTAACTGGAAGAGATTCCCCTGCTATCTTCCAAAGCAGGAATTTCAATCTATCTTGAAGTTGTGATTTCCAAAGAAGGTTCCACATATCCTCAGGTAGATACACACGAGAAGATCGACGAGCATCCTGCAACAAACGAATCGAACCCTTTACAGAGAAGCGACCATGTGGATCCGGAGTCCAGATAATTGCATCAGGGATAGTGGAAGCAGGGGGGGTCATCTGAAGAATAGCATTTACCGACTGACGGTCGAAAAGACTGTGGAGAATATCTGTCTTCCATGCTCCCGAAGTAGAATCCACCAAGTCCGAAACCCAAGTAAACCGGTCCGAATCATCAGGTTGAGGAAGGCAAACTGGACGAAAACCTGGTAAGGAGGGTATCCATGGATCAAGCCGAATATGAATGGAATGACCGCTACGCGGTAAGTAGCAAACCGTCGAACAGATTTTATCTTTAACCTTGTTGATCCCCTGCCAAACCAATGTAGCACCAGCAGCAGATGACACATGGAAAAAAGAGCAAGAGGGAAAATATTTTGACTTCAATACCTGAACCCATAAGCAGTTCGGTCTAGACAGAATGGACCAACCAAGTTTTTGCATGAATGCACTGTTAATCTCCCCCACTTTATGAAACCCCATCCCGCCAAAAGATTTAGGTTGACATATATCTGACCATGCCTTGGGTGTATAGTTATGAGATTTGGATGAAGAAAATCCCCACCAAAAATCTTTGAGCAATTTATCCACCTGATTGCACCAACTCGACGGCAATAAAAACGATTGCATGTAGTATTGAGGCAGAGAAAGAGCCACTGACTTAATCAGAACTGACCTACCGGCCTGGGAGAGAGTCTTGCATTTCCAGGTTGTAAGTTTGGAGCCCACCTTATCTTTAAGGGCAGCAAAATGATGAACTTTAGCTCTACCCAGGAAGAGAGGCAGCCCCAAATAACGTGTATCAGCGTTCATTAAGCTAAGACGTAGATCAGAACAAATAGCGTGTTGAACTTCAGGATGCGTATTGGGGCTGAAAAAAATTGAGGACTTAGATTTGTTGACCCGTTGCCCAGACCAACGGCAGTAAGCCTCCAATGATTCGTCTACCACCCGTGATTCACGTATATTGGCTCTGCAAAAAATAAACACGTCATCCGCAAATAGCAAATGAGAAACCGATGGAGCCCGACGAGTCACTTGGATGCCATGGAACATGCGGAGAAGTTCAGCTTTCTGGAAAACTCGAGATAGAGATTCAGAGGCAAGGATGAAAAGGAATGGAGAAAGGGGATCACCCTGTCTCAATCCTCTCCCAGGAAAGAACCGGCCAAGCATACTACCATTGAGCAAAATGGAATAAGAAACAGTGGAAATGCATTGCCGAATAAGTTGGATCCAATGAGGAGAGAAACCGAAGCACTTAAGCACATGGAAAATAAATTTCCATTCCATTCTATCGTATGCCTGAGACATATCAAGCTTGATGGTCATCAACCCACTTCGGCCCTTCTTGCGTTGCATAGAATGTATCAACTCGGTAGCAACTATAGTATTATCTTGAATGATACGTCCAGGAGTAAAAGCCGACTGAGTTTCAGAGATTAACCTGGGGAGTAAAGTCTTTAAGCGGTTAGCCAACAATTTAGAAATGAGCTTGTAACAAACATTACACAACCCGATAGGGCGAAATTGAGAAGCATGAACCGGATTAGGAATCTTAGGAATCAGAGCGATAAAGGTCTCATTAATCTGCTTCAATAAATGACCCGTGAGAAAGAAACGGCGTATCATGCGGCACACTACAGGACCAACAACAGGCCAAAAACGTTGAAAGAAGGAGGCAGTCAGGCCGTCAGGTCCCGGTGCCTTGGAAGGACCCATCTGATTCAGGGTATCAAGAATCTCACTGTCTTCCGGTACCCGGCAAAGAAATGTATTATCAGCAGCAGTCACCTTTGGACCAATCAACTCTTCAATACCAACCGCAATTTCAGGGTCCTCGGACGTGTAAAGAGACGAGAAGTGAGCTGTCAATAGAGCACCAACAGACGGACGATCAGTGTGCCACACGCCCGTGGAATCCTGTAAAGAGAGAATATCATTACGACGTCTACGGATAATAGTTGACGTGTGAAAAAACCGGGTGTTAAGGTCCGTAGTTGTAAGCCACTGGACACGAGATTTCGCCTTCCAGAGCTCTTCTTCCTGCTTGAGAGCTGATTGAAGCTGTGATCGTACGTCAGCTAAAGCTGTTTCAATGTGATCCGAAGATGGTAGTAATTCCAGAGAGGATAACTGCTGATAAAGGGTACGAACACGCGTTGAGAGGGAACCAACCACGTCCCGATTCCAGACTTGTAATGCTTTCCGCGTGGCAACAATCTTCTTAGATAATTGGAAAGCAGGAGAACCAATATGGGGAGGAGACCATGCATCCCGAACCACATCCCCACACGATGGTTCCTGTAACCAAAATTGCTCAAACCGAAATGGTTTTGGGCCCGTGAAAGGAGGACCCGCCGATTGCAGAAGAATAGGGCAATGATCAGATGAAGAACGTGGAAGATGAGAAATAGAAGCCCGTGGAAATAGGGAGGTCCACTCAACGTTCGCATAACCTCTGTCCAATCTTTCCTTGATTCTGCCAGTCCCGCGACGTCCATTGCACCAGGTATAGCGTGACCCAATAAAACCCAAGTCCACAAAACCAAAATGGAGAATAAGACTGGAGAGCCCTTCCGAAGCAGAGGTGGACGCCACCACTCTGCCTCCAGATTTGTCCCGCTGGTGCTGAACCGTGTTAAAGTCGCCAAGCACCATCCAAGGAGTGTTCAGCCCAGATCCCAACGAAAACAGAGTCTCCCAGAAAACTTCCTTTTGCTTGCTTCCCACAGGACAATAAATGAAAGTCAGATTCCAAATCTGAGAGGAAGGATCCTCACGAATAAGTAAACTGATCAAGTTGGAAGACACCAAAACGGTATCGAAGATAACACCCACCCTCCAAGCGAAGACCAAACCTCCACTTAAACCGATAGAAGGAACAGAAAACGAAAGAGGGAAGCCCACCCGAGAAAGAACTGCCTGTGAGGAACTAAGCTTAGTTTCCGCAAGGCAGAGACAATCCGGCTGATGCATCCTTATTAGAGCTCGAAGAGAACGAGTTGCCGCGGGTCGAGCTAAACCCCGGCAGTTCCAATAGAGAGCTCTCATGGGGAAGATGGGGGCATGGGATGGCCCGCCTCCTCAGCCGAAAACGATGAAGTGATAACTGCATTTGTCCCACCTCCGGACCAAGCAGAGCCGTGCGAGAGACGACCAGTAAGTCGAGAATGACCTGTGCGCTTCTTAGACGAAATAGTCCATGAAGAAAGAGGAGCTCTGTCGACGTTTGCATGGTCCTGTAGCAAGGGTACAGCAAGCTTGGGTTTCTTCGAATAGCAAGACAGTCCTGTGGGTGGCCTTTTCTGTCCCACTTTATTCTGGGTCACTGCAGAGGCCCCGCTGACAGCATCTCCAGAATGGGGCCTGCCAACAAGAGAGCACGGTGCCTGTTCGTGAACCTCTTCAATACGAATGGAAGAGGACCCAGGGGAAAACGTGGATGGCGAAGGGGGGGTGGCAGGCAAAGAAAAGCTGTGTGGTGGAAGACCACGTTCCCTACGTATCATGCGGTCCATGTTAATCAGAAAATTGCAGTGCTCATCCCAGGCCTGTACATCTGACATGGGCGGACAAAGGGGCACAGGACGCATGATACCTTGACGCGTGGGAGAACTGTCAGGTGGGGTGGGGTGAGAGGCCGACCGATCCTGGCATGCAAGGATCCCATCCGTAGCTGATCTTGTCAGAGGCAACGTAAAGCTGCCCAGTATGCCAGGTCCATCAGCGCCCGCGCCATGCAGGAAAGGGATCGACTCCAGGGGACCACTCGTTGGTTCTCCAGCCCCCATAACACCCTGACCGGCGCGTGTAGCTCCGGATACCAAATTGGGAACGGACAACCCAGCAACCGGAGGGGAATCCTGCACCTGAGCTGGAAAAGAGTTCACCTGGGAAGGATGTTTGGCAAGTGGAAAACGGTTTGCATGGAAAACAGTGGCCTTGAGATTAAGATAGGCATCAGTCGGGCCTGCCAAAACAGCTGGCGGATGGGAGCAAAAACGATGAGTATGATCCAAACGGCCACAGCTATGGCACCAGTCGGAAATTCTTTCGTAACGAAACTGCACCCAAACCGGAGCTTTATGTGTTCGACTTTTAAAACATCCAGGGAAAAGGGGTCGGTTCAAGTCGATGAGCACCGATACTCTTAGAAAAGCCATACCCATCACTGTTTTTGAGGAGTCAAAGTCGACTGCCAGCACCTTCCCAGCCATTGAACCATATTCCACCGCGCTGGGATACGTCATACTGCCCAGAGGCAGGCCATGGAGTTGAACCCAAAGCGGTATATGAGAAAAGGAAAGCTCGTGAATGGTCATATCAACATCCCATTCACAAAGAATGAGAAGAGAACCACGAATATTCCAAGGCCCTTGTTGCAAAATACGTTGTTTAGTTTGAGAGGAAGGGAAAGCAAAGATGAAACAATCATCCGGACCTTCCGAAATTTCTAAACCCTTCACAAAGCTCCAGGAACGAAAGATAGCCTCCCTCATACCGACTTTGTTGACAGAACGAACCGAGTGAAGTTTGCCAACTAAAAGGAAAACAGCTTCCGGTAGAACTGCTGCCTGAGGAGCAGTCGGATGCACCGAGGAAACGTTGAGAGAGGAGAATGAGTCATCTAGAGAGGGGTCAAGTGTGAGAGGAAAGGAAGAGGGGGTGGACCGAGAGGAAGAGGCCATGGTGCAGGAGAGGGCTGAAGAGGAAGGCCAGGAGAAAGGGAGAAAAGGGAAATGCTGGGGAGAAAGGAAAAAATGGCAAAGATAAAAGGTGGAAAATAGAGAGTAGAAAAGAAAAGATAAACGAGAAAAGCTAAAAGAAAGTAAAAAAATAATATGAGAGAAGAACAGAGAGAAACGACAGAGGAAGAGAGAAGAGAAGGAGGAGGAATTGGGTCGCAAGGCAGAAAGCCGGGGTAGATAATGAGAGAGAAAGGAAAGAAGCCAGGCCGGAGGAAGGCCGGAGAGACAGAAGAAGTATGAGGGCCAGACCCGAGGCTGGCAGCGTACGGAGAGCATTTCTCCAGAGGGCTCAAAAGAGCGGTTTTGGGTGTTTGGGAGCGAGGTGCTCAGTGCATGCAGTTCTATGGTTCAATGATGTCAAATTTTCTGCAGGATGTGATGCCCATGTCGGAAGAGCAGAGGAATGCGCTTCGTACAGTTTACAATCGCTACATTACTTATTGGATGCATTTGGGCCATATTTGCGGAAGAAAGTTGTGATACCCGAGTTGTTTGATTTATCTAAATATTATTTTTTCATGATATTTGTTATTAACGAATTCAACATATGTATTATTTTTACTTAAACCTTCAATTATTTTCAGCTTAATGCCGAATACAAAGTACAAGATTTTAATTTTAAATATTTTTCTTATTATCCTTCTTTGTTTTCTCATATATATTTCTAATGAGAGTTGTGTTGTTTATGTCATTTGGTAATACCCTTCTCTCCTACCTATGTGACATAGTTTTTATATATATAAAATAAAAACTATGATTTATGTGTTATGTGTTAATTTATTTTTATTTTATTACAATTATTCTTTGTTTCACCAAATAGCTGGGCGAAGAGAAAGACCTGGGCTATCTACGAAGATGTCCCTGGGTGGCAGAGAAGAAGTAGCTAGGATTACCGAGTAGAAGTTACCCGGGTAGGGGAAGAAAATCCTGGGGTGACTGAGAAATAAGTCCGGTCTGGCCGAGTGCAGTATGCCCGGGATTGGTAGCACCCGAGCACTGCTTGGGAATTTTATGGACCGAGACTTGGAACTCCCAGGATTGCTGAGCTTTGTGTAACCAGGAGTTCTGAGCCTGAGATGACTGGGGTGATTCCTTGGCCTGGGCGGACTGGACACCCTGGTCTGGTCAAATTAGCGTGCCCCTAGATATTCCAGGGCTGACTAGGGCGATGCCTTGGTCAGGTTGGTCTGGATCCCGAGAGACTGAGTCCTGAGGATCGGGAGGCCTGGGAGTTGGCCTGTCAGGAAGGCCCGGGAGGGCTTAGAAGTTCTTTCATGGACCTGACGTCCTTCCTTTGCATGAGATCATTATTGTTCTCCACGTGTCTTAACCACGTGGTAAGCATTAAATGCATCCTTATCTGGACGATTAAATGGCGCTTGGCCATTGGCTCACATATTGACTTGTTACTTTTAAAAGAGACGTGTGAATATGGGAGACTTGATGGCTTTTTATAATTGGTGGCTAAGTGATTTACGAAAGATTTACCTAGTCTAGAGTAGGGAGCGTAGAGTGGCCAGAGGGAATTCACCAGGGAGTCTCGTTTAGATTATAAATGCAGCAGAATTTTACTCAGCTAAAACTGATAATGACATTAGGAGTGAAATTTCATCCGACCAAGAGAGTGAAAGGGAGGGAGAGTGACGTGAAAATCTTGTGACCAAAGGGAGATGAAACCGAAGGAAAAAAAGGGAAGATAGTAGAGGTAGTTTAGCTTGTACCCTTTCTTCCCATCAGCTTTTGTCTTGACTTTTTCTAACTTAGTGTCTTATGTCTTGATGTTTAGGTGTTCGTATCTAGGAAAAAATAGTTCATCAGCGAGTAAGGTAAGGGTGTAGAGACTAAATTGGGTCTTGGGTGTTTTAGGATAGTTACATGTGTAAGGGTATAAAGCCTAAAATGGGGTCAAGGTGATTTTTGTTGCTTAACATAGAGTGCCCGAACATTTTGTTTTTCATAGTCTTAGGAATGGATTGACCTAGCCAGGCTTTGAGATCTTTAAATCTGTCAGTTCTTAGTAGGTTTAGAAACAATACAACCATCCATATAAGTTGTTGGACATGTCTATGATAGCATGTTGTATTTATGGTGTTTTATAGTTCTGTACATGAGCATGTTGAATATATATTATTTCAGTACCGATTTATAAATAGATATGGACTGAGTATGACACATGAATAATATGGAAATAGAAAAATTAGGCAGACCTTATTCATGAAAAACTCTTGCTGTCCAAGACACCTATGTGAAATACGTGAAGTCTTGACTTGAAAATTTGTGGACATGTAGGAAATGATCACAGTAGGCCCCAGTAAAAATGTCTGGGCAATCAGATGTCGGGAGGTTATTTAACAAAGGCTCGAGATATTTCTTTCTCTACCCGGGAAGTCTGCTTTAAAAAGACCCAGGTAGGTCTGTTTTAAAAAGACCCGTGTAGGTCTGTTTTTAAGAAGACCCGAGTAGGTTTTCTATTTAAAGACCCGGGAGGCCTGTTTTAAAAAGACCGGGAGGTTTTATTTTAAAGACTCGGGAAACTTTATCATGGGAATGGGTAATCTAATAACGTAATAACAAAAATGAAACTCATTCTCAGAGGTGGTCCGATGAAAGGGTGACGGTACCGTTCACTAAGGGGAGAGTGCAACCCACCATTATGAGAAAAGGATGGGCTCCCAATGAATGGGGCAAAGTGCTTAATATGAAAGGGTCCTGATGCCAGAGCACGGGACAGTCCTAGAGGAGAAGAGGGACGCACAACCCGGACTCTGTGGGGTGAAACAAAGAGATTAAGGGCACCTTTGATGACCTGCAAAGAAAGAAAATAAATGAATAATTGATGCTCAAGTGTGGTTAAGATGTTGCAGATCATGAATGATATGTATGAGCGTTGACATGAGACAGGCATACTTAACGCATACTGTGAACAAAGTGACAGTGACATAAAAGAAAGAAAGAAAGAAAGAACGAACGGACAGAAAGAAATAAAGTAAAATGATCGAAAAATAGATGCATCATCCCTGCATTGCATCGATCATACTATGGTTAATCTGTTTATGGTTATCAATGCTTAATTTGTATGATTGACATGCTATTATAATTGTTCATAACATGTTCCCTTTCCCCCCTTACTGAGTCAGTAGGACTCACCCCTTTATTTGTTTAATTTTCTTGTATGTATTATTATGGTTGCGAGCTTTGGACGTAACAGATGCTGACCTTTTTAAGTGAGGAGATTTTGGATGTTCCTCATTCCTTTGGTAGAGGATTTTGAGCGTATCAACTCTCTTCCACCGGCGCTGCCGGTAGAGGGCATCAAGAAAAATGAGATCATTAACCTAACCTTTAGCACTGAGTCATAGGATGATTAAACATTTAGGTTAGGTTTCTGTTTGCCGGTTTCACTAATGTTGTAGGACAGAATGTTTTAGACAGCTTCCGTTGTCGTATATTCTTAATATCTTTTTACTTTTGTATTCTCATGAAAGATTTTGCTTTTGTACAGGACAACTAGTGAAAAATTTTGTATTTACCTTTTTGAGATTTTCTCATGTTCTGCTTCTACCTTACGCCAAAAAGAAATTTTAACTTTCACATTTTTAGATACTTTAGCTATTAAACTTATTTGAATTTAAGCGTCGCCCTTTGGTTAAAACCCTAAAACTCTTATTTTTCCTTCCTGTACATACTTACAAGTTTCAATAAAACGTTTCCGCTAAACTTTTTCAAAGCTAGTTATAAGACTTTTAGAGGATTAGTTCGTGTTGTAATCCTCGTTTATGTGTATTCCATTACTGCAGGAGAGCCTAGGTGGTAAGTACTGACACGGGGCGTGACAAAAGTGAAGACAGAGTTGGGAGCAAAGATGATACATTTAAAGATGAGATGCGGTGGCCTTGGTCCTGAGTGGGGAAAGGTAATAATAACTTTCAGTTTTCCCTCTTAGACCTCACTCAACTGCTTTTCTATAGATGATGTCAAGCATACATTTTATTGACTAACATATTCCATGGAACTTAAAATTGTTTGGTATGCCATCAGAAGCTTCATGTTGGTGACATCCAGCCTAGTTCGTAATTGCTGAGATAGACAAAAAAAAGGGTGGAAAAATTTAATTAATCCTCTTATACTTGTAGAAGTCAAGTTCTTTGCCGATCTGTGGAATATGACATTTTCTTCTTTCTCTTTGGACCTCCTAGGAGAACTAGTTGCTAAAGATTGACATGTTTGAAAATAAATAACTATTAATTTAACTCTAAAAAGGACCCCCCCTCCGGTTCCCCTTGTCTCCTTGAAGACTTTTACAGGGCATATAAAGTATACATCAGCCTTGATGTCTCTATCTGTATCTTCAATATGTGACACTGATATACATTCCATAGTCTGAAAAGTGTAGGTGCTTGTTATGAATGTTTAGCTCATTTTCTGTTGGCAAAAATCTAGTGTTTTTCATGGTCATGTAGCTCACTCCCTAATCTAATTTCATCTTTTGATTGCAGATTACAGTTCTTGGAACCTCAGGACATGCTGGGTCATATGTGGAGCAAAGAGCTTAGACCCAGGCTTTTTGAGAAGTCCAATGTAATTGTGAACATTGTGGTTAGAATAATGGTTTTCATCATTTGCAGACAAGGCTGGTTTATTCTCTCCTTAAAAGCCTTCACAGTCAAGATGCAAGGGCAGTTAAATAAGATTTATGTTTGTCTAAATGAAAGGAACAATGTGACATCATGTTTGGGTTGTTTTGCTTTGTTTCAAACCCATGATGCTGTCAGTTCTGTTTGATCAACTTCATTTTGCTTCTGTTGACAAGACGGTTGAACTTGGCATAGTTTTATTCTGATGATCAGGGGAGAAAATTAGTTATGTGATTGTTTAAAATGTTTACATTTATCCTTCATCCCACGGTTGAAGTTGCAGGAGTGATGTCGTTTGGAAGCTGTAATTTTGACTAGATTACTGAAACTGAACAAAACAACTGCTGCTTCAAGAAAAATGTTTCTTGTTTATTCCACTTGTTTGATACAGATTTTATGTTTAATATATAGAGCTATAATATATATAGTGCTAATGGGTATTGCTTTCTTGCACTTACAAAATTTAGTCGTTATATTTGTAAGTTTATTGAGCTTATGTATTCTGACCCGGGCAGTACCCAACTAGAAAACAGGTCTTGCGCAGTAAAAGATGGGAGACTTGGATTCCCGAGAGAGCTGGGCTCCCGGGATGACTGAGAACATCACTCCCGGGTGTGCTGAGCCCTGCATTCCTGGGAGTACTGAGACCTGGAGAATTCCCGAAAGCACTAAGACTCGGGGGATTCCCGGGAGTACTGAGACCCGGGGAATTTTTGGGGGTACTGAGACTTGGTGAATTCCAAGGTGTGTTCAGCCCTGGAACTCGGGTGAGCTGAGCCCCGGACCCTGAATGTGTTGAGCCCTGGATCCCAAGAGGCCATCACTCATGGATTTTAGTGAAGATTTGATATTTAATTTAGGGATGCTCACCGACACCTATACTTGGTTGCCAGTTTTCGGCTTTATCGGTGTCGGAGCCGGTTGAGGGTTTTGGCAAATACCCGGTGATATTCCCAGATCCCGGGACACCGGGTTTTAAAAAAAAAGTGTATTAATTTAACCCCTACCGGCCTCCTAGGCTCCCACATTTACCCCTGGCCCCTTGGAGGTCTGGACCCCTGGTCCCGACTCTTTGTCTAATTGATTCCAATTTCCACCCCCCGGCCCATCCCCTTGCCCCTGGACCCTTGGTCCCCCAGGCCCCTTCGCAAGTTTTTCCCCCGGGCACCCGCGCGAACCCTATTTCCCCCCTATGGGATGTGGAATATAAGGGAAAAAGGAACGTAGAATGAAATTTTGAATTTTCTGGAAACCGGGTCGTGTAATATGTGTTATGAGAAAAACGGGTCATGTGATAAATGGGTAAAACCACGGGTCAAAATTCATTAAATGATGTGGTGTTATTTGCAGCCATTGGATCTTGAAAAATTAATCTCAACCGTCCAGCAGCACCCATAAAGCATTTTAAGTATCAGCATCATAACCGAACCCATTAAACAAAATCTTAGAAATGATTTTGCATGAGACGTTGCAGAGACTTATGGGTCTTAAATGCTCCACCTTGGTCGGATTGCTAGCTTTAGGTAACAACACGATGAAAGAGTGGTTAATTTTAAGTATATAATCGGATTGTAAAAAAGAACGCACCATATTAAGTATTAACCACATCCTGTTAAACGGTTGACCAATAAAACCGAAAAAATTTCAGCCATACCCAACGGGCCCGGGGGCCTTTGAGGCGCCTATTTGCTTGACACACTTCCAGATCTCCGCCTCGTCCAGCACTGCAGTAAGCTGGTCGTTGTCCTCGGAGGTAAGAATAGGCTGGATAAGCTCCTCAACCATGGTGGAAATCTCAGGATCCGAAGAGGAGAAAAACTGCTAGAAATAAGTTGTGAAACAAGATCTAATGCTTTCCCTGTCGTGAACCCAACCTCCCTCGGCAGTTTGTAGCCCGTCAATGGAGTTCCTTCGCTGCCGAATAATGGTAGAAAGGTGGAAGTATTTGGTATTAAGATCAGGGGAGGTGAGCCACGTGACTCTAGATTTGTGCTTCCAAAGAATTTCCACACGATTCTGAGCTTCCATCAAAGCCGACCGACAGTGGCGGAAGGAGGGGGGTGCGATGGGTATCGGCCGATACCCATCGCACACCCCAAAAAAAAATTTACATTTAGGTTTTTTTTGTTTTTTTTTCTTTTTTTTATAAATTAGTTAGGTCTGATACCCATTAAATCCAGGCCAGATAGACTTAATGGGTATCGGATCTAAAATATTTTTTTTTCTATACATTGATTTTGCTCCTAGTGCTACATAATAATTAAGGCAAATATAAAGTTATTATAATTTTTTGTTTTGCATTGATTACAAATTCTTCAACCGATGGGTAACTTCATGTCATCTTACTAAATTTATGTTAGTAAAAAATTATTTACTCTTTGCTCCTAATTTTTCATAATCAAGATCACTTCATTTTTTCTCCCTATGTTGATTTGTTTCTTCATTTTTATTAGAGATCTCAAAAAATGTTGTGTTTGTTTAGGATTCTTGTATAGGTCAAACCAAAGTTCTGATCACTTTTAGGATATGTTTATCTAAGGAACTCTTTTACTAAATCTTGCTTATATTGTAAATTTTATTTTTATTATTCAGAGCATGGTTTGTCATCAATTGTTGCTTTGTGTGTGTAAGTTGCTTTGAAGAATGTGAATATCTTTCAATTTCAAATCCATAGAACCTAGAGAAAATAAATTACAAATGCATCCCAAGTAACCTTTTGTCAAAAGAAAAAAAAAAGACAGATCCAGTTGTGGTAGTAACAAAAAATGTAAGAAAGACAACCCCTAATGGCATCAAGACCTCAACCATCAAAATTATTTGTAATTTGTTCTAAAATTTTAGAATTAAGTAGAGAATTAACTTAAATTAGATCATCAAAAGTGATTTGTGTAATAGGATGAGAGATAACTGAATGAATGGTTGCATGTTAGTGTACATTGAGTAAGAAGTTTTTAAAACTATTGAGAACGAAGCAATTTTGCAACATTTTCAGAAGATGCAAACTCGTAGGATCCAATTGTCACCTCTTAGTCGCAGTATATATTACGGTACATGTATTCCAATATTTTTAATACTTTTAGTCTTTAATTTTCGACATTATAACTCTAAGACAATGACGTAGAAAAAAAATTCTAAGACAATGTTTTGCATTACGAATTTTTTTTTTTTCATTTCGCCTTTAAAGTTCGACACCCATGGATTTTAATCCTGGTTCCGCCACTGCCGACCGAGCTACCCTCTCATGATCCTCATCATGCTCCGTAAGAGGGAGATTTTGAATCCGTGTCAGCTTAGCTTCAAGAGAACGAACAGACTCATGGACGGAACCAAACGACTCCCGGTTCCAATTCTGCAAAGCCAACCAAGTGTCCTTAATATTCCGGCACAACATATAGGCAAGGGAACCACGGGACACCACCTGTCAAGCGGAGCGCCCAACCAAGACACTCCGAGTGTCCCTGGTCCAGTAATCCTCAAAGCGGAACGGTTTAGGACCCCTTGGGCAACCTCCATTGGTCTCCAACACAATCGGAGAATGATCCGATGCGTTGCGAGCTTGGTGAAACAGCGCAGCTCGAGGAAAAGCAAGTCAACTTTGTTTGTTTGTTTGGCGTAACATGAAATTTTCATTGAGAAACTACCCTGCTGCAACCTGCAGTCATCACAAGATACAATGAAAAATGGTACATCACAAGATACGCTCAACTTAAGTGAATCTTATTACCTGTCAGTTCATTTTTTTTCCTATTAGAAAAGATAGCTGCACATCATAATGTTTTTAGAAAAATCTCATTTAGGCTGCATTTGCTAACACAATATTATTCAAAATATTTTCTCTCTCCTAATAAAATACTACAATATAATATCTCTCTCCCATTAAAAAATATAAAAAATTACAAAAATTATAAAAAATTATCTCTCTTCACTTTTTTACTAAACTCGATACCAACACAAAATTTAATACTAAAAATATTTCAACACAAACACAACCTTAGAAGAATAATCAAATTTGACCGGCTACAAATGAAATATCTAAAATTAAGCTAAAAAAACCATTGAAAACATAAAACAAATCAAGGAGACAAACCAAATAATGCAATTAACTATTATATATTAACTGAGACAATCTCCATAATCAATGTTAATAGAACTAATGACCTCCCGAGAGAGAGAGAGACCAGTCATAAAATAATAAATATAATTTGATGTGCTAGTTCTCGCCTTAGCAAAACACTTAGCTACACAATATACATGACAAAAAGAAACATCGCCAAGGAATTAATACCCTTAATTCCTACTAATTTTTTTAAAAATATCGATAAGAACAAAATTCCGAGACGAACCAACGAAACAATGGTTAGTGTATGCACGTATCCTGCCGTGCTTTGGTAATTTTTCCTATTTAAAGAAAATTCTGGAAGTAGACTTCCGAATCGTGGGCCGTCACAACTACAACCTCAACAAGACAGGAGTCTTGTTAGGTCTTTCGTTGACACAGATAAAAAAGCTTTGGGTCCTAACAGTGGACTGTGTTTCAAAATAGGCAACTTGTATCTGCCTCAGGGCCGGCTAATAAAAAATTGAGGCCATGTCAAAAATTTTAAAAATATATATTTTAATAAAAAATATTTAAAAATAATTTTTTTTAACTTTTTGAGATGCAAAATTACTAATCAAACTTTTGCATTCAAGATTTGTTAATATGTTACTTTCAATTGATAGAATGACTAATTCATTTAGTCTTTCTTGTGACATTGTCGACCGTAAATAAGATTTTATTAGTTTAAGTTTTGAAAAACTTCTTTCTCCCGAAGCAACTGTCACTGGTATTGTTAAAAGTATTATATAAGCAATGCATGCATTTGGAAAACAATCTAATTTTTTTTATATAATTTAATGTTTCAATTAGAGTATTGATTTTAGGTTGCAAAACTTCTTTTAATACTTTTAATTCTGAAAATAAATCCAAGCCATATATGTCAGACGATTCACCATCTTTTAAAAAACTTTCAAGATTAAGCCAATATTTTTTTAAATCAATATTCTCTACAGATTTGAATTTGTTAATATTAAATAAGAAACCAAAAATATTTTCATATACTGTGAATTATTCAAATCTAGTTTGAATTGAAGAAATAGTTTGATCTACTATGTATATGAAGTAATCAATTCTAAAAGTTCTTCAACTGATTTTATTATTTCATCATTAAAATTTTCTTCGAATTGTTTTTTTCTATGTATTATTCGTTTTTCACGAAATATAGGTTCAATTTCCATTTCAACAGCAATCTCTTTAGATGAAATTAAAGCATATGAAAATTCAGTTTCCCGATAATTTTTTAAATAAGAAATAAGCCTTTTTAATTGATCTATGACAACATCGATATGCATATCTTTAGATTGTAAGTTCTTACTCAATGAATTAACAACAAACAAAATATCATACCAAATATTCATGCCTAATAAAAACTCAAAATTTTCAATCTCATATGTAGCTAAGCATGTGGCTTCACTCTTTGTCTTAGGATCTTCACTTGTTTTTGCTAATGAAATTAAAACATCTCTTATTTTTGGAGCTTGATATTTTATTGCTTTTACACTTTCAATGCGACTTTCCCAACGTGTTTGTGACAATGGTTTCAATGTTAATGTAGATATATTATCTTGTAATATTTTCCATCGTTTTGTAGAAGAAGAAAATAAAGAATAAATGTGTTGAACCACTCCAAAAAAAGATATAGCTTTAAGACATGAGTTTGTCATATCACATAATACTAGATTCAAATTATGACAGCCACAAGGTGTATAAAATGCTCTAGGATTTATATCTAATAATCTCTTTTGTACACCTTGATGTTTTCAAATTAACATACAAGAGTGTAAAGATTAGAATAATAGAACTTGACACCAAGATTATATGTGGTTGAACTTGAACTTAGAACAACCTTCAGCTAAAATCAAGTATATCTAATATGTGATTGGCTAAAAGAAATTATATTAGTTTTGCAAAGAGAGATAGAGCAAGAAAATAAATAGAGGAAGTGAGATTTTGGAAGAAAATTGAGGAGATAGAGTTTGAAGACTGAAGTATAAATTTGGACTTAAATAAGAGTTTTCATATTAATTTACCGTTACACTTAAAGTAGCCGTTTTTTATCGTTGAAAAATTACGCAGACACTTTCGTTTTATTCACGGATACTTTCCCTGTAAACTGAGATAACAAAATCTGCATAGACCATTCTAATGTCCAGCAGCTACCTTTTCGTAAAACAAGATCATTCTAAAACAAAAGTTCTCTGCGTGCTTCAGCCTTCAAGACGTCATCACATCATGTTTAGAGAGCTACCTCCGATGTTCAGCCTTTAAGACGTCCTTGCACTTCAACCTTCAAGACCCCACTTTCTATACTTTTAGACTTTAGTTTCTCACATTTTTTAGAGTAGCGTCTGACATTTGTTTCTAGCCTTAAGGCCTTTTCTTTTCTAGCGTCTGACATTTCTTTTCTTTTTCTAGCCTTAACGTTTGACATTTGTTTCTAGCCTTAAGACCTTCTCTTTTCTAGCTTCTAACATTTCTTTTCTTTTTCTAGCCTTAAGGCTTTTCCGGACATTTGTTTCACACTCACTTTTTTAACAGTTTAAGATCTTTTCAATGTTTTTATTTTCATTTTTTTAATTTTTCTTTTATCTCTAACTTAATGGAGCCTATGTTCAAGGTAGGGCCTTAGGCAACTGCCTAAGTTGCCTTACCCTTGAACCGACCCTAAATTCTGCCTCTTGTCCCAGTTTTTGATCTTGACAACTTACCTCATTCATCAACTCGAGCGAAGGTCCACAAATCAATTAGAAGGCAAATGTTCTAAACTTCCAATAATTCTCTGTAACTACAAATTCTTCTTCTATTATCATTTTCCCGGAAAAGCAAAAGATATATACAATTTTTATCATCTGCTCATAAAAAGCAAGCAATAATATTACAGAATATAGAAAAACGAAAATCGTATTTGAGTTTTAAGGAGAACCAGAAAAGAGTCCTTAAATTGTATCACTCTGATGTATAAAATTCCGAACATAGTATTATATTTTTGTATAATATCTCTTTTTTTTTTTTGGAAGTTATCTGCAATCTCCTCGGATATTAGCTCGAAAACTACGCCGTTGATTTTTTTTTTTGTAAGCAACTACCCCGTGGTTTTGTCACTTTTGTGTTAGGCATAGAATATTCTATTCCGAGTAAACATGCGCATGCCTTCTGTTACAAACAACTAAAAGTAAAGGTGCATCAGACACCATTCCTATTGACTACTGCGCGCTCTGCAGCTAGCACCTCAGAAAGCAATGGACGCAGCAGGAAGGGCCGAGCCTCAGCCTCTCTCCTCCCAAAACGTCTGAGAGTTTCTAGAGTCCGTCGAATCTTTTCTCTTCGACTGCGACGGTCTCATATTTATACACCTCCACCCTTGTCTTTTTATTTTCTTATATATACGGACATGTTCATACATGTATATGATATGTGTTTACATTCCACTTTGCTGTTGTATTTCATGTCAGATTCTGATTGTTGTGGATTGAGAAAAATAACATGGTTTTACGATTGTAGGTGTGATATGGAAGGGTGATACACTCATTGATGGCGTCCCAGAGACATTAGATATGCTTCGCTCCAAGGCACGCACACGCACACGCGCTCTCTCTCTTCCATTTATTTTGTTCTTTTTCCCTGAAATTTGGAATTTCCTTTTACTTTTACGTTATTTCTAATGCGTATTTTCAGGAAAAGAAGCTGATTTTTGTGACCAATAACTCAACAAAATCAAGGAGGCAGTACGCTAAAAAGTTCCTCTCCTTGGGAATTTCCGTGGCTGAGGTTTTGTTTCAATTCAAATTCCAATTGACCCATTGGAAACAATTCTAAAGTAAATACTTTTAAGTTGGTTCTCTCTCTTTTTTTTTCTTCTTCTTTGTTTTCTGGCTTCTGTAGGATGAGATATTCTGCTCATCGTTTGCGGCTGCTATGTTTTTGAAGGTCAATAATTTTCCTAACAAAAAAAAGGTTAATTCCTGCTTCTATCGTGTTATTCATTTCACCTATTGAGTATCCCTTTACCTCAATTGAAGAAAAGCAATAGTTCTAAAAAGCGCTACAACATAGTCCTTTTTGGTTGCCCAGAAATTAGAAGGTTCTAATGCTAATATATTAAGCACTCAGAATGAAAAACTTGACAGCCACAAAAAGCATATTCATGTACCATTGTCCTCTAGTTTGATGATTAGTCGTTGTATTGGAATCTGGGTTTGTTCAAATCACGCATTTTGTGGTCTAGTGTTGGTCTATTTATGCTTCTACAAATTGAATGTCTAATTTCTGGTATACTAGCACCGGTTATGTCATTGTAAGTTTTTGATTTTTGCCACAACCTTTTTCCTTTTGCAGGTTTATGTGATAGGTGAGGAAGGTATATTGGAAGAGCTGGAGCTTGCTGGATATACAGGTCTTGGGGGTCCGGTAATATACTTGTATATTTATTTGTCAGCTTCAATTTTATGAGCTTACAGAGAAGATACATAGTGCAGATTTTCATATGCAATTTCAGTTGCTCAAAACGATAAAAATGCATTTCAGTCTTTAGTTCGTAATGCGGGTTATGAATGGTTCGTTTCTGATTCTAAGGTCAAATAAGGCAGGTCCATCGTTCTGGCACTTCAACCAGCCGGTCTGCTCCTGTTGCACATTGGGTTTTGTGTCGTGCTTTTGCCATGAATATGCTAATGAAAGCTAGTTATTTCAGGAAGATGGCAAAAAGACAGCACAACTGAAACCAAATTGTCTCTTTGAACATGACAAGACTGTATGTAACATATTGCTTTCAATTTATTTGTGATTTTACTTTTGTTGTTTGCCTGCTCTTAAAATGTTGCAAAACTCCTATTCCCAGGTTGGAGCTGTTGTGGTTGGCCTAGACCAGTATATTAACTATTACAAGCTTCAGTAAGAAAGCTC
The DNA here is from genome assembly GCA_963930655.1 of Myrica gale. NCBI lineage: Eukaryota > Viridiplantae > Streptophyta > Magnoliopsida > Fagales > Myricaceae > Myrica > Myrica gale. The sequence continues at coordinate 10,224,220 of OZ005603.1, read as the reverse complement.
AATATCCTGAATTCCTTTTCTCCCGTATGATATGTCTGCTATCTGTGGCCATAAGCAAAACTTGTTAAAGGTCATTAGGAAGCCCTTCAATACAAAATGTTTAAACATGTGATTCTTTTCCTGGTGGAATGCAAATGGAGGATATACCCATTGAAACTTGGCCGATTCTTTGAATAAAGTTATCAGAACATTCTACACAACATTTCTTTATTTGAAATTTTGAGGCTCATCATTGCTTTTAACTTAATTTCTCAGGGGGCAGTAGTTAGTTAAATTTTACGATATATTCTCTTCACTTTGGTCTCTTAGACCCTTTACACTCGATAGAGGATCTAAAATACCTGTGTTGCTGATCCTTGAGCAGCCAAGGGACTAGGGCTTCTGGATACTCTGTTGGATTAACGCAAAACCAAAGACTTTATGACCTTTTCAATAGTAACAACCAACACTGCAAATCAAAATCTGCAGAGGGAGTTCTGGATGTGGAGGGAAATTGTATCCAAATATGTAACCATTTCTACAAAATTGTGAACTCAACTTCTTTCCTAGTTGCTGTGCAAAAAGTTAGGATTTCATATGATGATTAGTTTATACTTTGTTCTTGCTATTTTTCACTTGCGAAGCTTAAGCTTTCAACTGGCAGGTATGGAACCCTTTGTATTCGTGAGAACCCTGGATGCCTTTTCATTGCTACAAACCGTGACGCAATTGGACATATGACTGATCTGCAAGAGTGGCCTGGTTTCTTTTCAACTCAATTTCAAGAAAGTTGACTGAGAACCCTTTGTTTGAATTTAGTATCAAATGCACTTGGGCAATATTTATCTACTTGTATTTTGTTTTGTAGATATCAAATCAGTTGCTCCAAAATGTGTATGGTGGGTGACAGATTAGACACTGACATCTTATTTGGACAGAATGCCAGTTGCAAAACACTTCTAGTATTTTCAGGTAAAGGTTTCTCTTCATCGTATGATGCAGAGTAGGTTTAACTAGGGATTTTAGTTGTCATCTATGATTCTGCTGCTACGCATGATACTGTTCTGGTTGCAGGTGTAACAAGGCAATGTACTCTTCAAGACCCTTCAAATGATATTAAACCAGATTACTATGCTAAAAAAGTTTCTGACCTCTTGGAACTATTGGGTGGATAACCCAATTATCCTGCAATCCAATGTTTGTTCACTCCATTCATTTGTGCTGGTGGCAATTCTTCACTTGGTGCCCACTCGCATTATCTTGTACTAGACGGAGTTTTCTTTTGGTAAAGCATGACTCAGCTTCCAAATGTTTTCTTCTGTAATATTTATGACCATGAGTACACCTATGGTTGGGGGACCAATAGTGATAAACTCCGGATTCTTTAGCAATAATATTACAACTTGTATTCCTTTTGTCTCTCGGTTGGTATCCCTTTAACAGAGTTATAAATTCAAATTGCTCTCTACAAGACCACAAGGTCTTTCTTTTTTACTTCAATTTTGGATTCTTTTGTGGAAAAGGAATTATTAGTGAGGATCCAGCGGCGAAAAGGAGCCCAACACATTAGAATTTGGATCAGGACTGGATTATCTTAATCCTCCCACAGCGTTAGGGGCATCAGGTAATAGCATTAAGGGTATGAATGATCCATACATCTTTAAAGAAAATTTTTAACGCCTTACCAGTAACATCAAATATCTATATAATTTTCTTCTATGAATCGTTGAAGTATACGATAAGTCCACTGGCTTACATACCTCCAGAGACATGCCTTCACCTCTGTGGAGTAGGAATAGCCTTGGAATAATTTTTTCTTTTAATTTAAATGGCTAATTCATTGCATGGGCTTGAACTCTCAGCACTACTTTTACATTATGAAGTTAATGAAAAAGAGCTTTCGAACTATATATGTAATATTCTACCCATATGATATTGTTCTGCTAATATGAAGTTAATGACAGATACCTATTTAATTATCTGACAGTATTTCAAACATGACAGTCCGGGGACATGTTAATGGAAATACAGGGCAACCTTTGACCACTATGCCAGGGGCTGTAGGGCAACTTGCTAGCGGACAGTGATCGTCCAATTCCAAACCCCACCACCTCATTCCATTGACGTCCCTTATTTGCAACGTGAAATAGCAAAGGGTTTAGGAAACCACCTGAACAATAAACATGGATTTTGGAGGTGTTTTCATGTAATGGCCTAGCTTTACGTTTGAGAGAAACATTATTGCCTGCGTCTTGCTTCCGAAGGCATAGGTCTTGAAAGCCACATTTGCAAGAGGTTTCCCCGGGTACATATAACCGAAAATCAGCTCGGCGAAGACCTCAAGTGCATGCCGAAAAATCTAACATGCTATCATAGACAGGTCTAACAACTTATATGGTTGGTTGTATTGTTTCTAAAGTTACTAAGAACTGACTTATTCAAAGATCCCAAAGCCTAGCTAGATCAGTCTGTGCCAAAGACTATGAAAAGCATACTACCCGGACTCTCCATGTTAAGCAACAAAAAACCCAGCTCTTTATATAAGCACGTAAGTATCTCGAGTCCCCTATTTTAGGCTCTATACCCATACCTTAGAAGAAGTTGTCTGGTTCCATGGATAATAACACCTGAACAACAGAACAATTAGTGAGGGCAAGAAAAGACAAGCGCGACTAAGGAAGAAAAGAGTAGACCGAGATTACCTCGGGCTCTACTTTTTCCTACAACCTTCTATTTTCTTTCATACTTTGGTCGGCTGAGATTCTTCCTTTCGTTTTCAGTTAGGTAGGTGCAAGTGTTTATGACTTTGGTATGAGGTAGTTTCAGTTACTATGTCTAAAGTAAATAAGGCAGGGGAGAACAACGCATAAATGGGTACATGTCCCCTGGCCAGTCTAAATGGTCTAATATAGGCTAGGCAATCATCACAATTACTTAAGAACCAATCATAAAAAGCCACCAGGATCACCTATATCTCACATCTCTATGGTAAAAAAAAAAAGTCAAGGTGTGAACCAATTACAAGCCCCCACTTAGACGTTCAGCTTCAGTTGGATAAGAAGACATTAAATGCACTTCATATGGATAAAACACATGAAAAGTAATTATGGTGAGTCTCTGCAGAATGCCCAGGCATACAGGGTTCATGCATGCATTACTCAGCTAAGCCTGCCTGGTCATTCTTCATGCAGACAGCCCAGGACTTTCACTCAGCCAGCCGAGACATTCACTCAGTTGGCCCGGGACTTTCACTCAGACAGCCCAGGTCTTTCACTCAGCTAGTCCGGGACTTATTTCTCAGTCACCTCGGGATTTTCCTCCCCTACCCGTGTAACTTCTACTCAGTAATCCCAAGTACTTCCTCTCTGCCGCCCCGAGACATCTGCCTACCCAGCTATTTGCTGAAAACAAAGAATAATTACAATAAAAAAATAAAAAACTTTCACTCTTCAAATGAAAACTAAAAAAAGGGTGGGATTTGAGGGATTTCCAAATTGGTGAGAAACTAAAATGTAGGGATTTGGGAAAGAAGTGAGTGAAATGGGTTTTGAAACGTAAAAATTTTTTGAAATGGGTTTTGAATTGTAAAGGAGATTTTGAAGCTGCAGCGGAAGTGGTCGGAGGTGTGGTCTGACTTAAATTGTAGTGGTCCGACTGGAGCCAAGCCGAGCCAACGACAGGGAGGCCTCATTAAATGGCATGGTGGCCTCCCTGTCGTCCATTTCGTAGGATTCAATTTAGACAGTGGGTCTGGATGCGTCTGGACCCGTATGATCTGGACTGAATCCGAACCCCCACCCCTGGCTCTTTCACCGCTGGCTCAGTTGATTTCAGTGCAAGAAATTGTGTCCTAGACTCCATCGCAAATGCCCATACCAATTTCGCCCTCGAAACCTCTGTGTACCATTACCATCACCAACCTACGTGCCCGACTCCTCGATGGCCTACCGGCAAGAAGGTGGGCATTATCGCCCATTCCGATTTTGTCCACGTCTCTCGACGCCTGTGCTGGGCGAAGGAAAGAGCAAAATCATCCCGTCTCCGTTCCCGTGGGCCACAAGCTATCGAGCCAATGTCCATTGTCTGACTTACTTGCAGTCCATGCAAATACTTACTATTACGGGTCAAGTCCAATGCAAGCGGTGAGAGCAGCAGTATGAAATGGAATTTTATCTTCAGAAAAAGTTCTTAGAAGTTGGTAATTTTATTGTGGATAAGATAAACACCATGAATGACCGGGCTCCGACTAGTTGGATGTCTCCAGTTTTTCCAAAGTGCCAGACTGCCAGTTTTGTGGACAAGAGAATAGCGCGAAGCCAATTATGTCACTGGAGAAGAAGGCGATCAGCTGGCTGTTTCTGCTGGACAAATGCTTGAGTGCTGCAACCTTAAGCATAGGGTAGTCTCTAAGATAAATGGGGCTTTAGGCGAAACCATAGAGGCATTTTATAATAAATTATAATAATTATATAAAAATATCAATAAATTTTAGTTAAAAATTATTTTTCTTACTTTTTGAGATACAAAATTACTTATCAAAGTTTTGTATTCAAAATTTCTCGATAGATAATTTTTAATTAATAATATAGCTAATTCATATAATCTTTCTTCATCATAGTAAATCTTAGATATACTTTTAGTTTTGAAAAATTTCTTTACGCAAAACAACAGTTATATGTTTTGTGGATAATATTCTATAAGCAATACTTGCATTTGGATAAGAGTAAAACCTTTTTATGAAATTCAATTAATTTTTCATTTTTTTTCTTTCAACTTTTCATATCCAGATCCGTATTTTCTATTAGACATATTAAATATCTCAAAATTAAGTTGGTGAAGAGAATAGTGAAAGTAGGGATAAAGTAAGAATTAAGAAATAGCTAAAAGTTATAAATCTGATAGTATTTTTTTTTATTTTGAAATTGGAAATCCAATAGTATTTTTTGAATTTTATTGGAAGTAATCTGCTTTGAAATTTTGAATTATTTTTTATTGCATTAAATGAGGATTGCAAAAAGTTTTAACAAATATTTTGAGATTTATTTTTTCTTTTGTTAAGTTAATATATTTAAATTGGGGGGCCTATAATCTATTAAATATTAAGTAAATAGGAAGTTAGGACCTTCCTATTTTGGAGCCTTAGGCAACCGCCTATGCTGCCTATACTCAGAGACCCTTGCTTAAGCAGTTGAAGTACTTCTTAAGCAAAACACTAATCATCGGACTGGTGCCAAGAATCGACTTCTTTATCATACATACATGGAATTGTGTAGACAACTTTGACCCGATCATGAAGAACCTTTCGATGGATAAGACTTTAGCACTGTGTAATATGGGGCTACAATATTAGACTACTGTTAAATTTTTTTTTTCTTACTTTTTCTAGGTACCCCTTTTTTTCTATGCTCTTGATGATGATTTCCAGTTAGGGTTTCTCCCAGAAATCTGTTCCTTTTCATTTTCAAATTGGCTTGTGATCTTCCTTCGATCGTTTACTGATTCAAATGCAAGCTAGTTAATCTAGCATTTTTCATAAGATAGGCGGAAACGCTGTTCGTTCAAATTAAAAATTCAATTACATGAAGACTATGACACTAAAATCTGTTTCAAAGTATATATATATATTAAGATTTGTGCGTGGTATATATGCTTTGGAAAAAAGTTTTGCCTCTGCCCTACCTAAATCCCATGGAGGTGATCAGGTGTCTGCGAGAAGCAAAGACATCTTACTCTAAAGTGTTAGTCAATATTTGCATCAATGGTGACCTAGATGATCGCTCGAAACTTATCCGAAATCTGGATATGTTCGTTTTCACACTTTTTTCAGGATTCTGAGTATATTCACACTATTAACACCGAACATATTCAGAATTCAAACACAAACACCAATACATTTTACACAATCTCCAACAACTTTTTAATTTTTTTATTCAACATAATTTTTCTCTCTATATACTTTTTCATATAACTCAAATACTTTTTTATTAAACAATTACATCAAATCATTTCTCTCTCCACTTTACACAAACACCAATAAAACATTAGGGATTTGTTGGGCGTCCCGCCAGCGTCCCGCTGGGGGACGTGGTAGTGGGGCCCAGCAATTTCCCCCAAAGGGGAATGGTGGGCCCCACGCTGGGTCCCACTGCCACGAGTTTTCCAAAACATTATTCAACATAAATATTCACAACTTCTTTAAAATCTTACATTTTTACTCAAAACGAACATAATCCAGACTTGCAGGAAAAAAGGAGCCACTCAAACAGTACAACAAAACTTCTCGTGTACAAAAGAACATATACCAATATTCATTGGAATAATTAAAAACCGAAAAAATAAGAACTCAATTTAATGATCCCGCTTTACCCGAAGAGAATTTAGTTATTCGTGTGAATTAGAATTAACACCCGTCTATGTTATCTGATTCTGGACACACTAGAATTCCAATAGAACTCGAGTACTAAAGCGATAAACAAGAGGCTTGAATTGATAAATATTATCTATACCAGTTCTTAGGCGTAATTAACTGATTTCTAGCTGCGTATTTTACTATTTCCTCCTTCCATGCATTTTTATTTTTTTCAATTTCTATCCCCACCAAATTTTTTAAAATAAAAATGAAATTAGTGTTTCAATCAACACAAAATTCTTGGAAAATTATGTTGCAGTGCATAAATTTTCGTCTTTTTCCCGAGAAATGTTTAGTAATTCCACCATCCCCTCCCATAAAAAAGGGAGAAGGACGCTGTAGTGGGCCCATAGGATGGAAGTTATGTCGACCTAGCCCAATCAGTCTCTTACATGAGACAACCCAAGAAGTACGGCCCAATCAAACAACGAGGGCCCTATCAGAGTCTCACGTGTACTTTGTCGTCGCTGTCGCAGCAAACTGGTTTTGATTAATCAAAGGGAAAAATATAACACTGGTCCTTGTGGTTTACTCCAAAATTAAATAAGTTCTTTAATTTTAAAACATATATAATTAATTTTTAAAGTTTAAAATCATTCACATTTGAAGGGTCCCGAAAGAACTAAATTCATGATGAATTTTAATATTTAGGGACTAATTTTATACGTTTTAAAATTTAAGGACTTATTTGATTTTGGAGTAAACTACATGGACTAATATTGTATTTAACCCTTGATTAAAATTACTTCAATTGTAAGATCCTCTTAACGGTGGGCACCAGATGGAACGGAACCGGAATTGCCTATTCCAGTTTCTGTTTCGGTACCCACCAGAATTTTGATTTTCATTCCAAAATACACCGAAATGGAACCAGAATTGAAACCGAAATTGTCGTAAACGGAACCGGAACCGAAAATTCCGATTCCTTGTTTAGGCCTCCGCTTATACGCGGTCACAACCTCACAGGCATAGGCTGCGTTTGCAACTATAATTTTCCCCAAAATTTTATCTCTCTCCTAATAAAATACTCCAATATAATCTCTCTCTCTTCTATCAAAAAATATAAAAAATTACAAAAAATATAAAAAATTACCTCTCTCTTCACCTTTTCACTAAACCCAATACCAACACATATTCTCATACCTAAAATATTACAACACAAACACAACCATAGTAGGTCTCCTCTAGTTTCCGTTTCGATACCCACCCCTTTGCCTGCCTAGATGCCTCAGTCTCCCTAGGCCCAAGTAGCCCAACCCAACTTTTTTATTTTTGTTTTTTAATTAATAGGGTGAAACGATGTCTGCTTAAAAACAATTTTATCTCCCCTCACCCCTCTCCTCTCTCCACCCCCCGTTTTTGTCTCTTTCTCTCAGCTCCTCCACGCCGGTCTCCCTTTCTTTCTCTCTCTCTCTCAAGTCTCAACGCCCAGTGCGGCCGTGCCCACCGACCACCGTTGAGAGGCGCCTGACAGCCCCACCGTCGATTGCCGCGTCCTCCGATGCTCCGTGTTCGTCCAGCCTCCAGGTATCCCTCTCTCCTCAGCTTCTCTCTAAGCTCAGCCTCCATGAATAATGAATCTGTGATGAAGATTTTAATTGTGATTTTTGAAATTGATTGTGACGAATTTGTGATTTGAATTTTGATCATTAAGCAATCGTTGACTGTGAATCTGTGATTTGTGATTAGGATTTAGAGCTTTTTAATTGAAATTGAAATTGAGTTATGTGAAAATTGAGGATTCGGGTGATTTGGCTAGTACCCATAAGAAGAGCAAAGTCGATGAGACTTTCTTTAACCGGTTTAGGAAAAAGAAGGGCTTGATTGTTACTGACATTACTCAGTGGCGGAAGGCAGGGGTAGCGTGGCACCAGATTTAACAATTTTTTACTACTAATTTTTTTCCCAATTAGTTGGCCTGAGCACGATACCCATCAGGTCCAGGCCAACTACAGCCATACACATGTTTTAGTTATGCGGCCTGGGCCTGATACTCGTTGGGCCCGACCACCTTTTTTTTCTAAGCAGACCCTCTGCTAAAAAAAATTAAAATAAAGCACGGCATGTTTTAAAAAAACACCTCCCCCATCGTTCAACCTTTTTCCTCTCTCTCTCTCGTACAGTTTTTTTTTTCTCAGAACGCCTCCCCCCATCGTTGCAGCGTTGCGCCGTTGCCCACGACCCCACCGCCACCGGCTACCGCCGTCAGCCGCACCTGTTACATATACCGGCCAGTTATTTTCACTCTCTCCTCTATTTTAACTTTTCTTCTCATTTCTCAGAATCTCACTTCTCTCATCTCTCAGCCACCCGCGACCCGCCGCCGGCCACTTCTCTCTCTCTTTTTCACAGGTGAACATCAGAAGATCAGATCATCAGAACATGTTATATGTTAGATATTTGATAATTTGAACATATTTTATGAAATTGTGATTTGAGAGTTTGAAGATTTTGTGAAATTAGTTAGGGATTTGGGAATTGGGATTCAATGGAAGCCGAATGGGATTTGGGAATTGGAATTCATTGATTCAATGAATTGTTATTCAGTGCATTATCATTATGAATGGGATTTGGGAATTGGGATTCAATGAATTGTTAATCAGGAATTGCCTAATGGAATTGCCGAATGGGATTTGGGAAGACTTTTGAGGACTCAATTTCAATTGGAGCCTCTCTTACGGTTTAGTTTCTCCTGTTTGGGATTTCCGTGCATTCAATTGAATTGGTATTCAGTGCATTATCAATTTATATAGTGGATGATGAGATGATCTGGTTTTTGAAGTCTTTTGTGTTTTCCAATTATTCTTTTATGGTTGCACTTGTAGTTTATGTACTCAGAGTCAGAGACCATTTATCTGTTTGATGGACTGCTGTGTACCAATAAAAATTCCAAGAGTTTTATTTCTGGCATGATAGTCTCTCTCTCTCTCTTTCAATTTCACAGATTCACTTCAACCTCTCTCTCTCTTTCAATTTCATATCTCACTTCAACCTCTCTCTCTCTTTCAATTTCACAGAATATCTCACTTCAGCCTCTCTCTCTCTCTCTTTCAATTTCACAGATTTGTGATCTGTGAAATTGAAAGAGAGAGAGAGAGGCTGAAGTGAGATAAATGAATCTGTGATTTCAAATTTTCATTTCAGTGGTGTTTTAGCAAATTATTCATGAAATTGTGATTAGTATTTAGGTTGAGTCTGTTGAAATGATTTAGATTAGGATTTACATTGAGATTGTGGATTTGAAATTGAAATCAGTGTTGTTGAAATTTAGATTAGGATTCACAGTATTGTTGAAATTGATTAGGATTTAGGTTGTGAATTTGAGATTGAAATCACTATATGAAATTTAGATTAGGATTTAGTGTTGTTGAAATTGTGATTAGGATTTAGGTTGTGAATTTGAATTGGAAATTGAAATCAGTGTTGTTGAAATTTAGATTAGGCTTCAAGGTATCCGTAAGAGATAAGATGTTTAGACTAACATTGAGGTCTAATAACTCTTTTGAACTTCTTCAAAATCTGACAGATAAGCTTCAAGGTAAACTCTTTGAATCTTTTGTCAACAGCAAAATGGAGGATAGAATTTGAAATATGAAGAGTGATTTCAATTTATAAAACAGAGGAAAAAAGGGTTTAATGTAAGGCCTGAATGTCATTCAGCATCTTAGCCAAGAAACACATGCTGTAAAAATGAGAGGAAAAGAGGATTGAGGTTTCTCTAATGTGGACTCCCCTAATCATTTCTATATGCTGGCTTTGTTTGCAGTCTTTTGATGATAAGTAGTTAATCTAACATAGCTGCCTCGAGGATGATTAGAGTACATATTTTTTGAAAAACCTCGCGGCAATGACCATATCCAATTTTGCTCAGTGCTGCAATTAAGGTGTCAAAATTCCCATAAAATGCAATGTAGTAATCGTTGGCCCCGTCGGTACATTTATTTCAATATTTTTAATGCTTTTAGTCCTTAATTTTCGATATTTTAACTCTAAAACATTTTTTTCATCAGGTGGGAAATTGTTTTTTTGTCATTTCGCCTTAGGAGTCCGCCCCCCTTCAAATTGAGTCCCGGTTCCGCCACTGACATTACTGCCATGATATTGAATATCTTCTTGATAATGGGTTTTGGTGTGGGGTTGGATTCGTGATCTGGTTGCCTTACACTTATGTTTAAGTTTATGTTAGTTAAGTATTGATTTTGGAGTGGTCTTCTGCACCATTTGTCTTGTTGTTTGAGACTTGCATAAGCGAATAGATGACTTGGAGGAGACCTACTTTATTTTGTAGATATGCTTTTAGATTGTTGCGGTTTGAATATTTCTTTCACAGTTCTTGGTGTTGATTGTAATTTAAAAGAGTCAAGTTGACTCTGTCATAATGTTCTCTGAGACTAAGCATTTCCTTTGCTATGCGGATCATCGTAGTTTTGGTTGTAGTGGTGCTACTGAAATTTTGATTGTGTGAAGTCCCAAGTATTGAGGTTTAGAACACAATACACATAGACTGTATAGCTTGCTGCTCCATTAGTTATTTTTTCTCTGTAGAAATTCCTTCAAGCCGCCTTTGCTAATGCAGAACCTCATTGCTACTAAACTTGGAGTTCAGAGAATCACAGACATTACAGTGTTTGACACAAGAGAGAAGAGATCTTATGAGCCTTTGCCGGACTTGGAGGTTGGTTACTGTTTTTTTTTTCCAAAGTAACTTGAAGGGGAGTTTACAATTTTAGTTAGTGTTGTATCTTTCAGCATATTAATTTTGGTATATTTTTAATGTTTTTAGTCCTTAATTTTCGATATTTTAACTGTAAGACATTTATTTGCATTTTGTAGTAATTTTTTTTGTCATTTTCCCTTAGGAGTTTGCTCCCTTTCAAATTCATTCGTGGTTCCGCCACTGCTCACAGGGTGCTTCTATTGTTTGCGGAAAAGCCTCGGTTAGGGTTTATCTATCACGAGAGGCGTATGTTGTAAAAAACTTAACCAAGTGTCCGAGGTAGTGCATGTTGTTGTTGAGGCGTAGAGTGAAATTCATGATGAGTATTGGTTGCTTTCAAAGGAACTTGTGTGCTGCTTCGTCCCCTCTGGTCCCAGTACGACCTCCATCTCCAATGTATGAAACGTTCTGGCATTACTCTTATGTTGTTATGGGTCATTCAGTGTATCGGGAACATTGACATTATTTGGGCGTCTATTAGGATCCTCTCCATTTCTCACGATAATTCCACGGTGGAAATCCTATTGTACTCAACATTATTTTCAAACTAAATCGTTTAAATTTCGGAATCTCAATTTCCCCACATTTAATCAAGCTTTTCATTCTACCACTAAGTTGCGTGCTGTGTATGCTAACATGGTAAACTATGAGCATTTTAGGAACTCCATTGTAGAGTTGTCTCATACATGAAGAGATTCGGATCGAGCATTTACTTTGGGCACTAGTAATGTAAAATTGTGTTATTTTTTTGTGGGGTTTATAGGGAGACACATTTATGGTATATATTACCCGATGAGGTGAAGAGTTCAACACTTCTTAATCGATATTTTGAACTTCTATCACCATGCGAGAAGGAAAAAGTTTTCCGAATGCAAGGAGATCAACTGCAGAAAAGAACTCTGCTAGCCCACACACTGGTCCGGACAACCATTGCAAGATGTAGGTCCTCCTTTGCTTAACACTATCTCATTCATGTTTTCCATTGGCTACTTTTAGATGGCAACATGGAGGTAAAAATGTGGTCAGTTCATGAAGCGGTTCTTCTTTAAGTACAGGCATACTGTTTAGCTGGGGTTTTGTTTATTTGTTTTGGTCCTCCACAGATTATTTATTTTGACTGTAATGTAGATGGCTTTTATTGAGTTTTAGTTTGAATGAAGTGTATAGTGGATAGTAACCTAGGTTTCTTTTCTAATAATGGTCTTAAGCTTGAAGTTTCTGTATTAACCAGTCTGTATATGGATGTCTGTATGATGCACTTATTTAAATGCTATTCACATCCTTTTATTTGATACTGGTGTATCAGAAAATGTTCTGGAAAAAGGTTAGGAGTCTATCTAAACAATATTTCTTTTACTAGATCAGAAAAATTCTCATGTTCATCCAAGGTCCTTGAAGTTGAAGAAGAATATCTATGGGAAACCGGAGGTGCGTTTGTTTTCTGGTTGTGATATGTTGTAAAACTTCTCTACCTTTAAAAAGTCCTTGCTTGCTTTTCCTAATCATTTTTTTCTGTTTTAAATTTCATGCTGTTTTCTCATATATGTGAGTATTTCTCATAGCATATTTTAACAGGTAGAGTGGCAAGACCTTGATGACTGGCACCTTCCACCGTTGCATTTCAACTTATCACATACTTCTTCTTTAATAGTTTGTGGAGTGACTGTGAATTCACCAGTAAGTTTGCTTTGATATTCATGGTCCACATATATCTTCTGTGTCTCTGATCATCATATTCTCTTGTGTTTTAGTATTAGCATTATCTATTTATTTATTTTTTTGATAAGTCAGCGTTATCTATTTATATAGCTACTTCATGTTGTTTGTGTTGAATAAACACTGATTTTAAGCTAATTTGATTTGTTTTAATTGCAGATTGGTATTGATGTGGAACAGAAGCAGAGGAAGTTAAGGAACAATGTCTTAAGATTTGCACGAAGGTACTTTTCTCCTTATGAAGTGGAACTTTTAGCTGCTATTTCAGACCCTGAATATCAGCGTCAGGAGTTCATAAAATTATGGACTCTCAAGGTGAGTCAGGTTGTTTGAATATTGATATGCATCAAGGGATTTCAGGTCATTTTCACTGTTGTTAAAAACCTTAAAAATTTATAAGGAGTTCTCTTCATACGTTGCTCCCAATGCATTAGGATTTTCTAATGTCTGATAGCCTGAAATTTTGTCTACATTGCTAAAAGACAATATACTCATTAAGTCTTGTAGCATTGATTCTGGTGGAAAAATGTTAGGGTAGTTTTAACTGGTTAGACATTCTATACAATTGTAGACAGTTCCATGTTGGATGCTCAGCTGAAGTTTCACCTTAGAAGAATATAGGAACGGCTACCAATAATCTTAATAAAGGTGAAGATGGAAATACTCTCTTGAGTGTTTGATACACTGATAAATAGATGTTTCAAATTCCGCCTAGATTTCATAAAGATTCATGTGGATACATTCTTCTTGAACGGCATCATTATGTCCTTATATATTTCTAATTATTTTCTTCCCACTCTGGCATGAATATTTGATCATATAAGAACATGTCAATGCTGATGAGCTCTAGATAAAAAAGAGTTTATAGACAATGACAGAATGATTGCGCTTTGAGGCTGATGAGCTCTATCTCAAAGGGCCCCTCTTTCTCCAATAAGACCAGGTGGCAATGTGAAAATTACCAAGCTCCATTGGGTGCGTGTGTAAATTACCACTTAAAGAGAAGAATGGTAATATCAGTTATATGACGTTATGTCCCTTCAGCTGTTTACTAAATTTGTGGGTCACACTTTCAGGAGGCATATGTGAAAGCACTTGGAAGGGGCTTTTCAGCTGCACCTTTCAAGAACTTTACCATTCGGTTTAGTACTGCTATGGAAAGGGCAATCCATCTTTCTGGGCATAGGGACTCTGAGGTATCACCCTGAACTTAATACATCCTTGTAAAATTTCGAATCTTTTAGCAATATTGCTATGCTCACAACACATCCGAGCTAAAGTCAACTTTCTGTTAATGGACATGCACTAGTCTTCTTTTTGGCTATGAGATTGTCAGGTGGTTGTTGGGAGCTTATCGAAATTCGCCTTCATTCCCAGACTGTCTGCTATATACTGTTTTTAGCACATCTTCCATCCCCCTCTCTCTCTCTCTCTCTCTCTCTCTCGGCACATAGTCTCCTTTTTCGGTATGAAATTGTCAAGTGGATGTTGGGAGCTTATCGAAATTCACCTTCAATCCCAGACCGTGACTGCTATATTCTGTAATTAAAGTAAATTCTTACAAAATGGTGATCATGAAACACAGATCCCCCCAAAAATATCTGAACTCTCTTTGGTCTCTTATTATGCTGTCAGGCGTTTGATATAGTGGTTGATTCTGTTGATGATCCCGAGAACCTTACAAACAATTGGCAGTTTGCACTCTTGGAATTGGCAGGTTCTCATTATGCTGCCATTTGTGTTGAAAAGGATGGGAAAACTGGAGGTGAGAATCTGATGTTTCTATGATTTATATAAACTGATTGGAAAAGGGTGGCTGCCTTTTTATTTATTTATTTATTTTTATCTCTTGTTGTTTGCAGGTAAAGGGACACTTCCAATGAAATTGACAGTGCGTAGAACTATTCCATATCTTGAGGATGAATGTGTTTCTGGAACTGCTGCTGTTGTTGCAATAAGTGGCATGACTTAAAGCAATGTGAATGATAATGGCATTGGAAGTGCCAATGTTGTGAGAGTCATTTCTTTCAAGTAGCAGTCACTTTTAAGGTTTCGACGTCTGTTAATGAACTTACTGGGAAAAACGAAAAGAATGCAATTTGAACTATCATCTTTATATTCTTCGTTGATGAGATATTGTGAAGCAGCTACATAAATGATGAGACATTAAGCTTAGTGGACTTATTTAAGAGATGAACTACAGACATTGATGATGAGCGGTACAATGTAGTCTGTATTCCCTTCTTTGAACAAGCCAGGATAGCCCTATCGGTTTTGTCCCCTTGCACCATTGAAGAGGCAACATTTTCCCCTCAGTTGCACACTGAAATTATTCGCTACATTGTACCCGGTTTTGTCCCATTTGCTACTCGAGTCTAGAGGTGTGCACAGGTGAATGCAAGTTCTCTTTGGAACCGTGCTAACCCATAATCACTAGAAGATAAAATAGGTTGCATATGGATTAATGTTATCATCGCTTGCTGGAAGTTCGAAACCTCCTCTACAACTGGTTATGATCCTTGTCCTCTACTTTCTGATTAACTAAGCTTCTTTGTGCCTTTGCGCTCAGCAGCCGCCCAGCAAACAAAGGAGATAGCAGTGATGGATGGAAACAGATAGTTGGGAACAATGTAATATGCGAAGCTTGATACAAGGACTCTAAGGAAGAACTGCAGTCTCGTCAAGCCGCCCTTGGGCCTAACCTCAACATCGTGCAACGCCCTACAAGTTACAAAAAGAAGATTGAAAGAACTGAGACCGTTTGAATACTTTGAGGGAGTGAAAAATATAGTCGTTCAATTTGCGGTGAGGGAAAGTGGGGAAGAGAAGTTGGGGGGACTCGAGGCACCTGAATAGAGAGACTTGAACCAAGTTGGAAGGCCACCACATGTAAGGCGAGTCAACGAGAAACTTCCGGAAAATTCCAGTCCTTCCATATCCAAGCAGCTATATACTCGAGCAAACAGAATCAGCAAAAAATAGAAACGATTGCAATGAAGTCTGAACATGGTGCAAAACCAGTGATGTTAACTAGAAAACTAGTATATTTCAAAATCACAGGGTATGTTCATGGGAGCAGTTCCCTTTTATTGGCTTTCAATGATAACAAGGGCCTCCTCTATGTTCCGTATTTGAAAGGTCATTAACTCTTGATGCGTATGTTTCTAATGGAATAAAAATCTTTCAACTTCTCTGACAGGAATGACAAGAAACATGGATCAATCAGCACTACATAGCTGAGTCATTATTGTTTTTTGGATGAATTGAAGCTGACTGCTGTAATCACCTGTGTGGTTTGAGTTAACAACAGAGCTGCAAGTGGATGAATGTTTGAGTTAACTGGATTGTCGATTAGCTAAACCTCTGAATATGTGCTTCCTTTTAACCAGAAACTAGACCCAATAAATTGTGGTGTTTTTTGATGTTGCGGCCAAAGGCTTGTTTTTTCAAAACTTACCAAAGAATGCTCATTGGATGCTCTATTAAGGAAGCCTACTTTGGCCAAGATTCCATATAGATCATAATCATATAGCACTTTCCGAAGCATGGGCGGTTGAAGTGCTGCAACATCAAAATTATCAGCAGCCGCAGTCCACAGATGAACCTGGCTGAACACTTTGTCCCCCAGTAGGCGCTGGTCCTTATCTTCATTTCGTATACAGCCGGTTTTAATGTTTTCATTGTGTTTTTTGTTGGATTGAGTTTGTTGCAGGTTTATTTCCACGAGAAAACTAGGTTGTTATATTTTGTTGTTGTTTATCTTATTTTGTGTTTTATTGATGTTTTGTTACCATAGTACCCACAAGTGAAGCCTATATAATAAATTTCTGAGGTTTCGCCCTCTTTCTTAAAATATATATATATATATATATATATAGCCGGCTTTCTCAATGGGCAAAATCTCTGTTCTCAGCATCATACATAATCTAAAGCAAGAATGTTGATTCTCGGTAACATTTTTCATAGGAAAAGAAGACAAGTGCGGGGAATGTTGGTCCCACTCCTCACGTATGATCATCCTTTTCTTTCTTTTAATTCCAGCCAACGGATTACAATCGCTTGATTGAACGACCTGCATTTTGCAATTAGCAGGCTAGATTTTGATGGCGAATATTGAGCTGCTGGACTTATGGTCCATCTAATGGGTATTTTTATTTTGAGACCCATCTGATGGATATTTGAATTTTGATCGCGAATTATTGGGCTGGACTATGATATATCCTCTGGGTATTTTTTCTGTCGAGGCGCAGGCTAGATTCTGATTGGTCTGATCGTATATTTTAGACGGTGCCTCAGAAACCATTAATTTTAAAATTGTTGGACGCTGTGAATAATAGTGCAAAATTGCAAATGTTAATGATGGTCAAAAGAATAGGGATGTAACAGTTCTAATTTGAAAAATCAATAGGATGGAGGATACTTCCTAGTAAACAATAGACAACTATGAAACACTCCAGAAATCTAATACGTGTTTGCTACCTTCTATTTTGGGGTCCGAAGATGCTTTCATTGATCATTCTGAAGATAAGACTTCCAAGCATCAATCCATGGACCTCATCGTGGATCCCCACAGCTCTACAATTTCCATGTCCCCATCTAATAGAATCTTTCTATCTTTTGCAATGCTCTCAGATCACAAGCCCAGATGATACGGCCAATTCATGGTGACTACTCAGAAGGGTTGATCGAATTAGCTCCTCTAGCTTCCCATCGTGCAAACAGAATACTCGTTCAGCCATCAAAACTGTTTCCAGCCGGTGAGCAATGACCAATACCTATAAACATTATAGGTAAGCTAAGCACCATACTTGATCATTTGAGATATGAATGTGTGTTTGTGTTTGTGTTACATAACGAGAAAATAAAATTGACCGGTTGTGCATGTTGGAGAACAAACAAGTATTAGAAGCTCTTCTATTCATTTGTTTTCCCTGGAAAACACAAATAAGAGTTTCAAAGTCAAGAGCTAGTCCACATTTCAAGGTAAGCAGAGAACTTAACTACCAATGCTTAACCAACAGATTCAGAACCGTTCATATGTTATGAAAAGCTTGTAAGCACTTAAACCAAGCTAAATGCGTTCATACAATTACACTCTGGGCTCATACAGGTTTGTAGTGTCTTACAGTACGGTTTTCTACCATGCGCTCCACAGCTTGTCTCGCCAATAACTCGGACCTACTATCTAGCGCAGAAGTTGCTTCATCCAATTCCAATATAGAGGAATTCTGGTATAAAGCCCTTGCAAGAGCCAGTCTCCATAAACGAGGTAATATGACGTTACTTAACCAGCCAATGGATTTTATCAAAGAGCCAGTCTCCATAAATTAATGTTTCTTTTTATTACAGCAAAGCAAATGATAACTGAAAAGATAATCGCAATGTTAACGAACTTAAATTCCCTCCTTTTATCCCTATTCTTATCCTCATCAAATTCCAATGAATGCCCCAAACAAAAAGGTGACAATTAGCATTGAAGGCCTCAACCCTAATCAATAGCTGCCCCCCTCTCAGCTTCTACACCAACCATAACCAGAATAGAAACATCTTATGCACGGGAGGAAAATACCAATTTTAGTATATTGATAGCAGACCTTTACAAATCTCACTTCCAAAGCATGGACAATGCTTCTCCTTTTATTAAAGCAGTTAAAAAATGAGAGAGAGAGAGAGAGAGAGAGAGAGAGAGAGAGAGAGAGAGAGAGAGAGAGATCAGGCACAGATAGTTGAAGACGAACATTGTCCAAGGTAGCTTCACCTAAAATAAGGCTGAGATAAAAAAAGGCATCTACTACACAAGACATCTCAGAGCATAATGCAAAAATAAGGCAACTTAGCCTATGAGTAGTTAAAGTGATAACCATTTAAACGAAACTGATGCTACAGGTAAACAAGAAGTTTCATGCTTTCTCTTGCACTTCTAAGAGTTATTACCTAGTAGCTCCTATTCTCCTTGTTTGAAGATTTCTTGTTGATCATCACAAAGAATTATCAGGAGATTAAAACCGAAAAGTAAAATGGAACATTTACTGTTGAAATTATTGATCAGCCCAACTTCAGATGTACCTTAGAGTTGAACCTTGTCAAATCAAACAGGCGCTCAATAGCTGGTTCTCCTTGCTTCAACTCATTGTATGCTTTTCCCACTCCCTGCGTGATGCTTTATGTTCAGATTGAAAACTTAAGACAGCTCCTCAATGGCTGAAGCATCGTAACAGAAAACTTAACCAGCAAAATGGCTCTAGAAATATTGCTCTTTGTTTTTCTCCTTAGAAGAAAAGGAGAAAAATAGAGATGCTAACAAGAGACTTTTGAACTATTGTCTTTTTTTTTCTCTCTCCTTCTCAAGAGGAACAAGACAAGGAAGGTTACCAGTAGCATGTAACAATTTTATGAAGGGGGGAGGTTAAAAAAAAGCATAAAATTTCAAGACAACTCAAAAAAAAAAAAGATCACAAACCAATAAAAGGAAAAACCCAACTAAGGAATAAGCTAAAACTAAAAATGTATGTATGTATTACAAGCGGAGAAACTTTAATCAAAGCACATAATACTACCTGAATTGGCTCAACTAAGAAATTCAATGATGTTATGAATGAAACCATGCTACAGCTGTCAAAAGAACCACTTGAAACCAGCAATGAACCAGCACAAAAAATAAATAACCCTCCGAAATATACAATCTGGGTGATCTGAGGCATGAGCGCCTTCATTTTTCTCTTTTTCAATTGTTCAGATAAGTTGGTGCGAGCAAGCCACCGAAACCTGGTACTCTCACATTGCTCTGAGTTGTTTGATTTCACAAATAGAATAGCTGGCAAAACCTGAAGTGTATGTAAAATATATCAAATAGCGGCACCAGGTGATGTCCGATAGCAAAGAAGATTTGATCAGCAACTTCATATGAAAGCATGAAGAGTCAATGCACAGAGAGAGCAGGAGACTCATACTCAGAGAATCTGATTGGTATCCAGCAATAATCACAAGGTGGGACTATTTGAAAATGAGAACCCAGACAAACTTCATGAGCCAAAAATGAAGTAACACATTCATGAAGTACTAAGGGGGAGACTTTGGCAAACAGAATTAAGTGTACCTCATTTAAAAATGCTGAGAGGGCAGCAACACTCATATGAGCCTTCTTGGATATCTCTTTGAGTTTCTCACCAAGATGGGCAATAACAAGAACCAAAATTGGAATCACCTGTAATTAGATCAACTAAAATTACCCACACCCTGAATCAAGTCCACGAACCATGGCCATAAGAAGCTGAAAATTGACCAAATAGTCTAATAATTTGTTCCTCACCACAGCTGAGATCAAAGAAAGGCCAGGGCTGATTATTAACATCTGTGCCACCATCGCAGATAATTGCAGACTACTGGGGACAATTGTCTGTAAACATAATTAAGACTTAATAGGTAAAAGATTAGAGAGAGAAAGTATGGGCATCAGAGATAATGACTTAATAAATGAGAGGGACTCTAAGTCCAGAAGCTTTCAAAAACGCTATCCCTAAAGCATTTTGTCCACACAACCGACCAGTATCGAGAAATAGAAACACAGGGATCACATATTTCCCTTCAACAACAAGATCTTATTGTGTATTTATTCATCCGCTAGTTCCAGTTTTAAACACAACCGGTTTAACCATTCATCACAAGCGAGTCCTAAAGCTGTCCGACTTTTCCTTTTCGTGCAAACAAAATTAAGTACCAGAACAGGAATATACTGTGCATTGTAACCGCAGCAGCAGATTAAAGAAAACTCCCTCACATTGAGGACAGCGTACATGGTATCTCCGATAAGCGATATCTCCGGCAGAAATAGCACCACCACCTTCGAGAAACGCCAGGTCCCTCTCCAGAACCCTCTCGAAAACATAGGCCCTTAGCCGAATTATAATAGAATCCTTTAGTTCTACCTAAAGGAGAAAGGAAATGAATAACCTTGACACATGAGCTAAATTGCAATATATTATATGGCTTCCGTAAATATCTGTAATTTGAACTAGAGTGGAGTAAGCAAAAATTGAAGATTGTAGTAGATTGACTTATAAACATTAGAAAATTCCAATTTTTCTTTCTGTTGGAGAAAAAGAAAACCCTCTGTTAAGGCCAACATCATCAGCGAAGATACAAGTTGATTGTTTCCTACCATAACGAGTACGTGAAGGAGATCGCAAAAAAGAAAGGGTAACACTATGTCCACATTTAACATCAACATTGGAACATGAAAAAACACGAAAGGAGAAAATGAAACAAAAGCCAAAAGGCTGAAGGGAAAAGAAGAAGCAGAAGCCATAACTAATATTATCCGGCTAATAGGTTTCATTTCTCCCTCAGGTTCAACCTATTGGTAACAGCAAAGACTACCCCTGCCACAACCAAGATCACAGCCGATACAAGAATGGTTGTTTTCAGGCCATGCAATTCATCCTCCTCCTTTTTCGTTTTCTTCAACCTGGATTTGTTGCTTTGGCAAATTGACATGCATCAACAGTTCAAATTGGAACGTGTTGTTAGATATTAAGGCCCTCAACAGTGCTATACCTCTACTTACAATCATACTTCGATTATAGCTCATTTTTATCCTTACACAGACGATCTTGGTTGAATTTTCAAGACCCCATTGTAAAATAAATTCAAGCTTCTTTGGGAAATCGTGAGGTGACGAGATATCTTCACTGAAAATTTGAAACTTACGAACGATTACGTATGTAATTTGTTTTTCAAAGCACCAGAGTGCCAAATTTACCTTGATCTCCAACGAGGAAGCCACTTCAGACAATGTGGGATCAACTTAAAAAGTTTTGTTTTCCCCGGGACTCACTTCTTCGTCAATCTCCACAAGCTAAAACGCCAAATCAGAGGCTTCTGTAGCTCCTTCTATTCCCTCTTGGCTTGCCATTTTCTAGAAATTAAATTTATGCTCTCTAGTTGGTGTTATATGCTTCTTTTGCAATTACAGAGGAAGAAAGGAAAAAGCGGCAAGACAGAGAGAGAGAGAGAGAGAGATCTTATCGAGTTGGGTTAATTGTATATGAACCAACTATAGCCAATGACACGTCGCAGCACACGTGTTGACACCCCAGATGCTTTACGAGGAATACAATTTGTGTGACAACGACCTTCGTTCCTTTGTTCTCAAATCTCAACTGCCAGGGAGAACTGTTAGATTTAACTAATTGTGTTCACAATGACGAAATTGCCCTCTCTGCTATTTCCGTAATTAAGCTAAAAGAACATATATTTTAGTTGTCCATCCCATTCAGGACTATAGCTGGGGCAGTCCCCTCCATCTGCAATCATCATTTAAAATTCTGATTTCAACTATATTTAAATAAAACCGATTGACAGGTTCAAGACAGTCTGTAGGAAAAATCAGTGATATATAAGAAACGTTTCCAATATTGTTGTTAAGTTGTCAAAAGCAAGATATAGTAAGAAACGTTTCCAATATTGTTAAGTTGCCTAGAAGCAACTTGATCTTTATGACATGATTTGCATAGGGCAGATTGCCATATTTTTCCATCTCAAGTATTGTTTCTATTAAGAATAACACATCTAAGCTTGTAAATGAGAGTGTTCATATCATTTGCAAAAGTACCACACCTCGTGATGAAATACCAACGAATTTGCTCAGCTCAAAGAATCGTGGTTATTTCCCCTTCGAAAAGGAAAGCATAGACATATCACAATGAGTAACGAAGTGAAAGCCTAGGATCAACTAACTTAGGAAGTCTCTAATGCAGCACCTTCTTAGCTTCTAGTTCCCAGCCCCAAAACCACGAGGACTTGGCCTTGCTGATGCTGAGTCTATATATTGCCTCCTTGATTCCGATCTTCTCTTTCTCCTTGCAGTACCGGGAGGGGCCTGATATAGGTACCAAAACTCAGACCGCTAAGTTTATACTTAAAAGCAAGCATGCTTATTTTGTCTTAGTTAGAATTAAATCGTACACGGTTAGTGACGGCAGTGTCCATCCATAACTCTTTATGAAAAAGATAGAATTGAAACGTAGACAACATATCAGACCATGATATCTTAGGAATATACTCAAAGAACACATGTAAACAAAATATGGAACCTTTTGTTCAGTTTTGAGTGCCTCCTGGAGATTGCTCAGTGCGGGAATGGATCCACCTTCCATTGCACCCATCAAATTCTTCATACGGACACGCATTTGGAAGAGTTGAGCTACAAGTTGGCTCACCTATTGTTCATGTCATAAATAGCATCCCATTGGGAAGTGTAAATCCTATATGTGTAAGCAAGTAATATGACCAATATTTTATGAAACAACAAAAGACAGCCCTGCTTTCCAAGGAAGATAAGATGAAATCAGATGATCAATCTTGCATCAAATAGGAACTTTTTCATACCTGCAGCTCTGTTTTCCCAGACTCTTGAGCAACTCGTTTCCTCCTGGCAGGAGATTCTGCCAATAATTCCGGCTTATCTCTTTCCTCTGCAAACAAGAGAAAAGAAACAGAAATAGAGAAAAAAAAAGTTAAATAGAAGAGGGCACTATATGCAAGTAGAACAAATATTTCTTCAATCATTTTGGGAGTGATACCAAACGCTAACAAAGAGAAGAAGATACCAGGGGTCATTGCTTCAATCATTGCTTCCATTATCTTTGAACTCTTCTCTGCTTCTCGAATTTGTGCAGGAGTAACCTGCTTGCACACATATAGGGAAGTTAGCTAACACAGAGTTGAACTGAGTTAATACCACTGAAGAATATACTTGATCTCATCATCCATCACATTTCCGCTTAAAACTGAGCAGCAGGCTCATAATGCTTATCAACATATCAAAAAGTACAAAATTGGAGCACAAAAAAGGTAAACTAGGAAAACAATTATTGAAGAGAAATTGAAACAAGGATTTCATACCCTCACTCTGTTCATTAAACCTACCAGCAAATATCAAAATAGAAGACAAGTGGATATCAGGATTTCATACCTTCCCCATACCAGGGATCATTCCCATTACACGAGTCATGGAACCCATACGTGCAATAGCTCGAGTTTGCTTTAGGAAATCATTGAAGTCAAACTTTGCACTCATTATCTTCTTTTGCAGCTCTTCGGCATCTTCTTGTCGCATCTATAAAGGCAATTTAATCAATGCTTCTTTTTGCTTCCACACAACATATGAAAAGGAAGTTTCTCATGCTTACAACTTCTTGTGCCTTCTCCACAAATGAGAGGACATCTCCCATTCCTAAGATACGTCCTGCCATACGGTCTGGGTAGAAGGGCTCAAGGTCCTCCATACGCTCGCCCCGCCCTACAAGCTTGATTGGCTTTCCTGATACCTATCCCCATTGTAGTTATGAAAATAACAAGAGAGAGTGTCCTTGGTGGAAAGCATTTAACAAGTGGACAAGTACATTAAAAGCTACCACAAACCAAGTTCCATTTGGAACAAAATGAACAACATTACTCCATTGTTGTGCTCACCAAACACCAAATTTATCTAAGACAATTATTTATTAAAGCTGGCTATGTTTTATGCTTTCCAAGCTGCCCCTTAAAACTCTCACCCAATTGTCCGGCAATACTACCTCAAGATCATTACCTAATTCAACAATATATATCATCCATAATCTGAATAATCTACATAGTGAATGCAAACTTTTCCAAAAATAAATATTAAGAAAATTTCAAATTAATAGAACTGACTTAAAAGGCAAATGAGGTAAACTCAACTGATTTTTGACTTAAATGTGACTGACAAAGTAACAAAGCTTAACGTAAAGAGCTATAGCGAATCATATTTTGCGGAAGAAATTGATTCCAAATAAAATTATAGGATGAAACCTAAGTATGCTAACACAAACCTCTTTTACACTCAAAGCTGCTCCACCTCTGGAATCCCCATCAAGCTTTGTCAAAATGGCTCCTGTTATCCCAATCTCTAGATTAAATGTTGTCACGAGGCCTGCAAATTCAAATAAGATAGATTGTGAGACTGGAGTTTGAGAGTATTCATTACTTTTAACCCCAAAAATCGAACAAGGGCATGCAATCAACTACAATATAATCCAAACCAATAACTATGACCCTCAATAAGTCCATATGTATAAACTTAGCTCCTTCAAATGGACTTTTTTCCTAATCACTATGGAATAGGCAGGTAGTAATATATAAGCCCTAAAATTTTTGTTATTCTCGATGTGTAAAATGAAATTTTGAAGTACCTGCAGCTTCTTGTCCCGTCATTGCATCAACAACAAGAAGAACTTCAGTAGGATTCAATGTCCGCTTCACTTCTTTCAACTCATCCATCATTGCTTTGTCTATCTGTTGAAAAGGATCATAAATGGAACAAATACCAGCATACATCGACGTATAAGAAGCAGTTAGCTAGCTGATGCTATCAGTACCATCGCAGAGTTATCTACAAAATCATTACATATCACCTAAACGAAGTACTACCTGAAGCCTTCCAGCAGTATCCATTATGACTACATCTATGTTCTTCTTTTTGGCCTCTTCTAAACCTTGCTTCGCTATTTGTGAAGGTTTAAACTCCGTCCCTGCAGTATAAACAGGCACATCCACCTGTCACAAGTTATAACTGGTTATGAGAATGAGTTAAATAATAAATCATGAATTTAATTTGGATAACATGAGCAGATAAAAAAAGACCAGTAAAACATGTACAATCTTCCTCAAACTCATGACTTAGATGTAGCACTCATATCAAGAGGTCCAATTGGAAAATAACTCATTACATGCATCTAGATATTAAAAGAAAATTTCCTCTTCTTGTACAGTATTTCAGCCTTGCTTAAGGTTGTGTCTTCTGCTTCAACTTTAGAATATTACTTACCATGAAGTTGATTTGAGACCTCAGCCTTCAGTTTGTCATTGTAAAGTACGGAAAACAAAAACATGGTAAACATTTCCCCTATGAAATATAGTTTGCATCTTTAATTGTTTAGAGAGCCCTCTACTGCTAAAACAATTCATATGCCATATATCCACCGTGAAGTTTATGGCTCAGTAAAATCCATATGAATATCACATAGATTGTAAACATGACAGACAATTGGAATGATATCTACTCCTTGAATTAGTACCTCCAAAGCTTCATTGACAATAAAAAGTACCAATACCTGTTGACCCAAAATAACAAGTTGGTCAATAGCAGCTGGTCTGTACACATCTCCAGCAACCAACATGCAAGTCTTCCCCTGTGGTCAATATTATGCCACTGGCATTAGCAAGGTTTTTACAAAATCTAGACTAATGTACTGAAAACCACTCTAAACACAACAAACCTATCTAAAAAAGGGGAAGCATCTAGAAATAAACCTGTTTCTTAAGATAATAAGTCAATTTTGCACAGACAGTTGTTTTTCCAACTCCTTGTAGACCAGCTAATAAGATTACGGTGGGACCAGATTTTGCAAAAGCTAGTTCAGATACCTCCCCACCCATCAATTTCACAAGCTCATCATGTACAATCTGCAGGAAGCAGGAACACAAAACTAATATTCAACATCGATTCATAATAGCACCAGAAAAAATCAATACAGAGAACCATGCATTTTCTTGTTGTTACCTTAAATTCCAAGATTACATCATTAAGAACAATAAAAATATGGTTTTGCTACATGAGCCATTGCATCTAATGCTAAAGCTTCATTGTAAAACAAACCACAAAAATAAAGAGAAGATGAAATTGAAGGACAAATTACATAGTAATCAGTAATATGAACCTCCGACTTTCATCAAGTTAATAGCAGAAAATATACTCAATTGTGCCCGGGCAGAACAACAAAGTCCGGTACCCAGAACCATCTAAAGCACGTTAAACAACAAAATTTGTATATGATTTTCCAGTTTAATTGAACTTGAGGACTTCAGAAAATGAGAATAGAACGTGTCCTTTGCACTGCATTTTTAGATCATAGATATCCATACCTTAACCAGTTGCTGATCAGGCTTCACACCTCGAATCAGCCCAACACCAACAGCCTGCTCGCTGACAGCTTGCACAAAACGTCGCACAACAGGAAGGCTTACCTGTCATTAAAACAGGTCATAACTCCAACACAAAGCAGTCACACAAAAAAGCAAAATTCACATACTCACATCTGCTTCTAAAAGAGCTCTCCTAATATCTCGCATTGGCTCCACTATATTTTCCTTAGTCAAAACCTCTGAAGCAAAGGTGAAAAGACTTAACCCATTATGACAACCGAACTAAGTATCACGAGGAAAACACATAATTTATCATATTACATCAAAAAAAGATCCTTCCTATGCGATTCACTAGGGGGGGTTTAGTACAAAGGAACATTTGATTAAACAAAATAAAAGCAGAACAATTCACCGGTTTAAAACAACAACAACAACAATAAACCTTCTCCTTTGAGCTTATTCCAAGCCGCCTCAAGGCCGCTGGTGAGCTGCCCAAACATCTCAGCTCTCACAACACCATGCAAACCTTTTCTCACAGTAATACTCTTGGAATTCACCCAACCCCATACCTCTCTCTGTGAAAAAATACGAAACCAAACAATAAGAATAATTGAGTTTCTATGAACGCCAATGGAAAACATATAAGTCTTTATCTTGACTTACAGTGAACAAGTTCCTGCAAGAGAGTGAGGTGGGCTTGCTTGAACCGGTCCACGATGACCAAGTTTTACTCGGTTTCCTCACCGTCGAGTGGTCCGACCAGCGGAGGCACCAGATTGTTCTGCTCGTCGAGAATTGTACAACCTCCATTGCCCAGGGCCACGGAGGAATTCGGGCACCCTTTCCCTACCTCTTTCTTTATCCAACTCTGGATTTTATCCACTTGAAGGAATTTCTACAGAGAAAAAATAACTAATGGATCAGCAAGCTATTCAGTCTCTGTGATGTGTTCTAAACCTCGATATTCTGGACTTCACACAATCAAAATTTCAGTAGCACCACTAGAACCAAAACTACAATGATCCACATAACAAAGCAAATGCTCAGAGTCTCAGAGCAAGTTATGACAGAGTCAACTTGGCCCTTTTAAATTACAATCAACACCAAGGACTGTTAAAGAAATATTCAAACTGCAACAATCTAAAAGCATATCTACAAAATAAAGCAGGTCTCCTCCAGTCATCTATTCGGTTATGCAAGTCTCAAACAACAAGACAAACGATGCAGAAGACCACTAAAAATCAATACTTAACTAACATAAACTTCAACGTAAGTGTAAGGCAACCAGAGCACAAACCCATCCCCAAACCAAAACCCATTATAAAGAAGATATTCAATACCGTGGCAGTAGTGTCAGTAACAGCCAAGCTCTTCTTTTTCCTACACCGGTTAAAGAAAGTCTCACCCGCTTTGCTCTTCTTATGGGTACTAGCCAAATCACCCGAATCCTCAATTTTCACAGAACTCAATTTCAATTCAATTAAAAAGCCCTAAATCCTAATCACAAATCAACAATTGCTTAATGATCAAAATTCAGTGAGAGGAGAGGGGAGAATCGACGGTCCGGCGTGGAGGAGCTGAGAGAAAGAGGCGGAGATGGGGGGTCGTGCGAGCTGAGAAGGATAAGGGGGAGATTAAAAACTTTTTTTTAAGTAGATGCCGTTTCACCAAGTTATTTTTAAAAAAAAAAACTGGCTGGGCTGGGCTGAGGCATCTGGACAGGCAAGGAGGGCGGGCCTGGTGTAAAAAAAAAATTGTTCGGGGGAGCCAACCGAGGAGGAGGTAACCCCTGTTCGCCCCCCTCCCTATGCCTGTGCCAGTGAGGCTGTGACCACATATAAGATTCGACCAAATTACCAATTCCAGCGGGAATTGCATTTCCAAATTCACTTTGGTCCTAATTTGTCCTCGAGGGGAACCTCAATCCCAAAGATTATTGATTCTAGGTTTCAAGTCTCAAGGTTGAGGGAGGGAGGATATTACAGGTGAAGTAGATGTAACCAAAACTCCTTCGCTGTGACGGCGACAACAAAGTACATGTGAGACTCTGATTGAGCCCTCGTTGTTTGATTGGGTCGTGCTTCTTGAGTTGTCTCATGTCTGAGACTCTGATTGGGCTAGGCTGACATAACTTTTATCCTATGGGTCCACTATAGCGTCTTTGTCCCCTATTTTTTGGGAGGGGGAAGTGGAATTACTAAACATTTATAAGGAAAAAGACGAAAATTTTCCAAGAATTTTGTGTTGATTGAAACACTAATTTCATTTTTATTTTAAAAATTTTGGTGGGAATAGAAATTGAAAAAAGTAAAAATGCATGGAAGGAGGAAATAGTAAAATACGCAGCAAGAAAGGAGTTAATTACGCCTAAGAACTGGTATAGATAATATTTATCAATTCCGGCCTCTTGTTTATCGTACAGAACTCGAGTTCTGTTGGAATTCTAGAGTCCAGAATCAGATAACATAGACAGGTGTTAATGCTAATTCACACGAATAACTAAATTCTCTTCGTCGGGTAAAGCGGGATCATTAAATTGAGTTCTTTTTATTATTATTAGGAGAAAATACACTTTTCACCCTTAAACTACCATAGGTTTGACACTTTGTACTCCAAACTATCATGTTTAAGACATTGCACCCTCAAACTACCAATGTTAGACACTTTGCACCCTAAACTACCAATTTTGACACTTTGCACCCTCCATTTGACAATAATACCCTTGATAAATTAATAAATTTACAATAATAAATTTACTATATACAAAATGTGTCAAGGACATTATTGTTATTTTAGTCTCACATTTTGAAAAAGGGTGTAAAGTGTCAAAAATTGGTAGTTAAAGGGTGCAATGTCTTAAAGATGGTAGTTTGTGGTGAAAAGTGTCAAAGTTATGGTAGTCTGTGGGTGAAAATTGTATTTTTTCTTATTATTATTATTTTTCGGTTTTTAATTATTCCAATGAATATTGGTATATGCTCTTTTGTACATGAGAAGTTGTTGTACTGTTTGAGTGCAAGTCTGGTTTCGAGCAAGTTTCGAGTGATCATCTAGGTCACCATTAATGCAAATACGGACAAACACTTTAGAGTAAGATGTCTTTGCTTCTCGCAGACACCTGATCACCTTCATGGGATTTAGGTAGGGCAGAGGCAAAACTTTTTTCCAAAGCATATATACCGAGCACAAATCTTCATATATATATATAATTTGAAATAGTTTTTAGTGTCATAGTCTTCATGTAATTGAATTTTTAATTTGAACAAACAGTGTTTCCCCTATCTTATGAAAAATGCTAGATTAACTAGTTTGCATTTGAATCAGTAAACGATCGAAGGAAGATCAAAAGCCAATGTGAAAATGCAAAGGAACAGATTTCTGGGAGAAACCCTAACTGGAAATCATGATCAAGAGCAAAGAAAAAAAGGGTACCTAGAAAAAGCAAGAAAAAAATAAAATTATTTCTCTCGACTACCCCTTTGGTCTCGAGTTATTGCATAATCTGAATTTAGTTGTACGAAGGTTTTGATCTTCCTTAATGTTGTGGTTTTTTGGTTTAATGTAGTACTGTGGTTAAGTTTTTATTTGAATAAAGAGGTTCTATTCTGATATTGAAGAAAATGAAATTAATGTTTATTGTATGAATAGATATTGAGGCAAAAATCCAAAATTTTATTTAAAAATCGAGATACTTTTTAGGATTTTAAGAACTTCGTTGGGAAGATATCTAAAAATTCTGTTTACCTTAAAAATATCAAGAAAAAAAATTCACTCTTAATGCCTACTCTTAGATCTATTTCTTTTTTAAAATAAATAGTTTTGGTAAAATTCTTAACAAGTGATGTGCGGGCTCAGATCTGAGCTGCATTCCACGTGTCATGATCTTGAGATATGGCTCTTAATCAGTGTGACCAAAAAGGTGATTTAATTATGATAACAACAGTACTGCTTAACTTCAGGGCCACTACACGCAACTGCTAGAGGTTTCAATTAATTAACCTGTAAACAAATGGGAAGGATCGATGCGTGAAGACAGTGAGTAGCTCGCACCTCTATGCATAGCTTTCCTTCTTTTCTTTTCTTTTTTTTAATCATTGCATTTTATTCCACAACTTAACCACCCACCATAGCATTCAAAGGCAAAGAGGTTTAGTTCCAATATACACCCATGAAAAATCAAGACACTATAAAAAAACAGGTCTATAGTGACGGTCGCTAAAACCCCCGCTAAATGGTATTTTTTGCGGCGTTATGCAAAAAACGCGGCTATAGGCGGTCTATAGCGGCGTTATGCAAAAAATGCGGCTATAGGTGGTCTATAGCGGCGGTCACTGACCGCGGCTATAGACCCCCTATAGCAGCGTTTTTTGAAAAAGAGCTGCTAACGGTTTTGCCTTTAGCGGCGGTCGCGATAGCAACGGTCACTGACCGCCGCTATATACTCCCTATAGCAGCGTTTTTGAAAAAATGATGTTAGAAATTAGGTTCTATAGCGGCGGTCACTGTGACCGCCGCTATATTACACCTTTAGCAGCGTTTTGTTTTTAAAACGCTGCTATAAGTTTAATTCCGAAAAAAATCATTTATTTGTTAATTATAATTTATTTAATGTTAATAATTATTTTATTCCTTTTAATATATATTTTTATTTTGTGATGTATTTGAAAAAAATTATTTTAAAGGACATACTTAATAAAATATGGAATTAGTAGGAGTGTTATGAAAATTGAAGTTGTTATATGATATATTTTAAATTATACCTATTGTTGCTATGGTAATTGCATATTTATTAACTAAATATATGTAATTTAGAGAACATATATTATCATGCTTATAATTAGCATATATTTTTTGAATAATTAGTTATATGATACTATTTAATTATGACATATTATTTAATTTCAAACAAGAAGATATTGTGAGATTAACTTGTGCAATTAAAGTACATGAATTATATATTATATATTATCTATTAGCACATATCATGTATATGATAAACACATACAACAATCATGCAATGTTATATGGAACACATTATACTTTTAAATTATAAGTATTATATGTTATCACTACTAACTTATTTTAATTAAGATTATTATACTTGTTATAAAAAAGAGTGTAAAATAATATGCTATGTAATTAATACTAAGTATATAGATTTATAAATACTATTACAAATTACAACGGATTTTAATTTACTAAAAACACATAACATGTATATTTATTATTAAAAAAACTGAAAAACTGCAAATTAAAAAAAACACTCAAAACGGTGAGTTTTGACAAACTCACCGCTTCTCTCCCTTTAAATTAAGAGAAATGCTTCCCGTCCCGAAACGGGAGTCCCGATTTTAGTCCCGAATGACGTGGACGTTACTTTAGTCTGAAACGCAGCCGTTTTATAAAAATCCTGAGAAACCGATAATTTGCTGCAGCGCACACGTTTTGGCATAAAAGCGGTCTGAAATCGCAGCAAATCGACCGGCATTTGAAACTCGAGTTTGGGCATTTGAAATCGCAGTACCCAGCAAACGAAAAGGGGCATTTGGTCTGTGATAGAAGAGCATTCCTCACAAGCCGAAACCCAGCAAACCTGAGCACGAGAACATTTGATATCCCGGTGAGCCCGAGCAAACCCAGCATTCCTCTTGGACCGAGCAAGGCAAAATCCAAGGTGAGAGTCTTTAGCTTGCATCTACCATTAATTTTCGTATTTGCCTAGATTTGTTGCAAACATGAGATTTAATGAGTGATTGTTTCATATTTGCCACTAATAACATAGATTTTTGTGTGTGTTTTGGTCAACCAAGATACCAAGATTTTATACATCAACCAAGATTTTATTATAGGACAAAACTCAAGGTAGTTTGTTAAAGGGGCTGAACGCAAGGACAAAACAAGATTTTATAGAGGATTGTGGTGGCTATCAATTTGGTGAATTGAAATTGTGTTTGAGTGGGATTGTATTCTGGTGGAGGTTAGCTTATAGTCTAGAAGTCCAAAGTTTACTGCAAAATAAATTTTTTCAAAGCGGTGTTTTCAGTCATTAATCTCATATTCATATTTTCTTTATTTATTTTTCCTTGATTATGTATTAATAAATCACCCTTGTCTCGGATGCTTCCTCTCTATAAATAAGGGATTACTTCTATTAAGGACATTGAAAGCTTAATAATAGTAGTGACATGAGTAGGTATAAAATGCCCTTCCATGCTTCCATTGCTTCTCTAATGTATGTAGTAGTACAATGAGATCAATACTCTTATTTCTGTCTTTTTTTTTCAGTTTTTGATTGTGGGGTGGAATAATCGAGGGTTGGGATGGGTTCCGAAATGAAGCATGCTTGGGTGGGGAAGGGGGTGGTAGGATTAGCATATTTCTTAGGTGCAAATGTTAACAATAAATGAGAAAGTGTCTACATATTTCTTAGGTGCAGTAGGTATCATGTTCACCAAGGAAGTTTTGTCCAGTTTAAATGCAAGCACCAAAAGTTAGACCATTTTATACATGAACCAAGAATTTATGACCTTTCTGTTTATAGTGTTTTGCTTGTTATGATTGCTGAAAAATATAACCAATGAATGATTATTATGAGAAAACCTGATCTCCTTTCATTCTTCTTGTGTTATGACCAATATGAGTGTATTTTAAAGAATTGCTGAAATTATTTGCCATACTTGTGACAATGATGAATCGGAATATAACGACATACTTATTTGCCATATTTGCCATACTTTTTCACTTATTCTAAATGGACTGCTCAAGTTCACGTTTGGAGAATGAGAGAGAAGTTGAATCGGAATATAACGACAATGATGTAACCGACGAAGATGACCCTGAAATTGGTTAGGCCTGTGACCCTGATAATTTTGCGTTAAATTGTTTTTCTTTCACCCAAGTATGGCTGATTTCTTTGCATTTCTTATTAACTTTTTTTTATGTAATTTAGAGTTGGATGATAAAGAAGACGAGGATGATGAAGCAACTGATGCTATGGTATACGAGATGATAAATGGGGAGGAGAAAATTGAAGAACCTAAGACATCAATGCACTTTGATTCGGCGGACGAAGTTTTCCGGTTCTACGTAAAGTATGCTAAGCAAGAGGGTTTTGCAGTGGTTAAAAGAGGCAACAAAAGAAATGAGGGGGGTTCTTACCCACGTAACTTATACTTGTTTCCGTGAAGGCAAACAAAGAAAAACCAAAATCGATGCGGTGCCAACAACAATTAAAACGAATTGCCCAGCCAGGATTTGTGCAGTGTTACGTGCTACTGGAAAGTGGATGTTGAGAAAGGTTGTGATTGAACATAATCATAGTCTAAGCCCAGCCAAAGCAAGGTTAATGAAATGTCATAGGCAAATAGAAGCTTCTGTGAAGAGAAGGCTAGATATAAATGACAGAGCTGAAATCCGTGCAAATAAGAATTTTGGATCTCTTGTTGTCTAAATGGGGGGTTATGAAAATGTCATTCGAAGAGAAAGATTGTCGAAATTCTATTAAGAAGGCAAGAGAGTTTCGGCTTTGTAAAGGGGGTGGTCAAGCACTTAGTGACTATTTTAGTAGAATACAAAAGAAAAAGCGTTGATGTAGCAATGGAGTTGTCAAACTTGGTACTTCAACACAATTTTGAAAAAGCGTTCAATGTAGCCCTCCAGAGTAATGATATGTCCATTGTATCCTGGTTCCTATTAGCGGTAAATTTTGCTCATCTTAATTATTGTGCACAAATATTTATGGTCATGGCTTACGCATTCATTTACCTTGACCAACAATGTAACATTTCCCCTATTTTTGTCAAGGTTGATCTACGGTGGGTGTTGTCGTTAGCTCCTCTCCCTGTGAGTCAAGGGGTACTGCTGAACCTTTTGTGGCAGTTAGCCTGTGATCTGAAGAATGACTCACATCAAAAACTCGTTTGGATGACTGTCGCGGCCAATTCCATGATTCCAACGGACCCGAGAATCGCAATACATGCCAAGCTCATCCTTTACCAAGTTTATGCCCTACTCAACCATCATTGTACATCGCCTACTATTACTACTGGCGAGATGTCAAGTATCTGTCTTCTACTGCATGTCATCAATTCTTTGCTCATGGTTCTGGAATGACTGATGGAAACCTGTTCAGTTAGTGGCTTCGTACTTCTAACATATTACGTTCGTAATTGTATAAGTGTTGTTATTGTTTAGGTGAAACTGTCGCTTTGGATACCTCATGCACATATTTATTTATGTTATTTGTCATGTGGGGAAAACAACCCTATAACTGCTATGCTAGGGCAATTTGTAATGAATTGTTATAATACCTCTTTCTACTTCATGCACGTATTTGCAATTTGTAGTGAATTGCCATAACTGCTATACTTATTACATATGCAACTTGAATGATCAGGCTGATTTCTAACATAGGTAGATCCTATGTGTTAGACTAGTGTGTACGTACTCAAAATGTGGAAAGTTGTATTTTTTTCCATTAAAGATAGTGAGGGGTCAGCGGCAGCCATATCGGGGCACGAAATAATGCAGAGTTCATTTTATTCCACTACATACACTATTGCACCATTAAATGTTTGAGCATTATCCTGAGAAGTGAGAGTTCACCTATGCATGAAAGCATGAATAGTTATTTCATTTTTTTGCCCATAAAGTCCACCTATCCAGGCAACAACCACAAGACCAACTGTGAACTTGAAAAGAATACCAGTGAAGAGAGATGACTTTGTATAATAATGAGGTACAACAAATTAATATCAATTCAAATTTAAAATATCATGAACTGCCAATTAGGTCCTAAGTTCATAGCAAAACCAAATCTGCAATTTACATCAGGGAAACAAAATATGGAATTTAGTCATCTTAAGCCAATGGCCCTGAAGCTATTACCAATCCATAGAAATGAAACTGAGACACAATGAAAAACATAACAATAGACAAATCAATTACATTCAGTGTAAAAAACAAACTAAGCAGACAAAATATCAATAGGAACATCAAGTGAAACCTCTCACTGCCATGTCTCCCCTACCCATAAAACTAAGCACCTGAGTACAACTAAAATAAGCTCAATCGTGCCAACACCATAAATCCGCTACACAGCACAATATCAACAACTAACTCGTCCACCACCAACCATACAGGATTACAACATCAAATCTAACCAAATACAAGCACGTTATTTGATATTACGATGAGGACGAGGGTTTGGTTTTTTCTGCCAAACCAAATGCAGCTAATCCAACACTAGTTCGTCCCTCATCCTCTCCAACTCAGGGTCCCTCTTGAGAATCTGGTTTTCCGCCGTGAGAATCTGGTTCTCCGCTCTGAACCTTTGTACCTCATCATCCTTCATCTTCAGGTCGGACCGCAGCCGCTGTATCTTGCGATTCAATAGGGGGACATATTCGGCCGGGTCCCGCTTCGACGTCTCAAGATCTATCCACTCGAAAAAACCACAAGGCGTTGGCCCCTACATAAGACAAATGGATAGAGTGTGACATCATCACAAAACAGAGAAAATATTGAATATAAGTGCAGATTCACTTGTTAGGTACTCACCGAATGTTGACCATCTAGCCCGCATGTAAAATACCATCAACCGGGATTTTGCGCTGTCCACGAAATCCTTTCTTGGACTGGGACCTTGCATCCACACCGTCGTGGTGCCATACAGTCAAGTCCAGCTTGCAAAATGAATAGAATTCTAGCAATAAGATGTATAAAGAGCAAGAACATACAACATAGTTATTATTGCCTTTTAAAGAATGTATAAAGTGGATATTAAAATGAATAACAGCTTACATCAAGAAAACGAATATTCACATCATATTGAACACCAATATTCATATTGTCATATTGCACACCAATATTCACACTATTGTCATATTGAACACCAATATTCATATTGTCATATTGAACACCAGCCTTGCTTTACAAAGTTGACAGCCCATGCTTGATGCTCACTTACACTCTCTTTTTGGCCTGAAAGATTTTATACTTTTAATGAAACTTTTCCTTCTTTACAAAAAGTTTTGCCTACCACCCTCCTTTTCCCAATTAAACAGAGTTCTCTCTACTCATTGGATTAAGATCTTGAACAAGAAAATAACAAAAAAAAACACACCCAGCTCCTCTATTTATTATTAATGGGCCACTACTGGATTATTAGAGCCTGAACACACAGAACAATTCACCCAGATTTATATTAAACAATGAGCAAGATTAGAAAAAATTGAGTCTATAATGGATAATCAAGAATAGTATTAAATCAGATACAAAGAATCTTAAACCCCATATCCTCCAATTAAACAGATCGAAGCATGCGCGGAACTGAACATAACTAAGAATAGGCTAAGATTCGGCTTGCCTGAGATTCGGCCTGAGAGAGAGAGAGAGAGATGCAGTCATTTTCTCAGTAACCAAACGGAGTAAAAGAGAGAGAGAGCTGGGGACAGATCGTTTCTTACCCGGGTGAAATCGTCTGCCTGAACTTCGGCCTGAGAGAGAGAGAGAGAGAAATGCAAATTCACCAAGAGACGTCCCGATTTTGCTGGGAGAATTGGGGATTTTGGCTTCGGTCTCGACTTGCTCATTTAGGGATTTTGGCTTCGGTCAATGCAAATAAACCGACTAGTGCTTTTACTTTCGGGCATTCCTCACACGCAGACCGATCGGGATTTCAGACCGCTTTTATGCCAAAACGCGTGCGCTGCAGCAAATTGTCGGTTTCTCAGGATTTTTATAAAACGGCTGCGTTTCAGACTAAAGTAACGTCCACGTCATTCGGAACTAAAATCAGGACTCCTGTTTCGGGACGGGAAGCATTTCTCTTAAATTAAATCCTTCCCGCTCCCCCCCGCACAACCCTCACCGCGCACGCTCTAATTCGCGAAATCCCTTCCCCCTCCCCCCGCACAGCCCCAAATTCTCAGAGCGAGCTGCGGAAAAGTTGAAGAATTTCCAAAGAAATGGTTGCCCGATAAACACGGCAAGCAGGTGAGGATGTTCCTACATGAAAACTACTCTGGTTGTTTGCTCAATCAACATTGTCATCGCCCTCTACGTTCTTCGCTCTCTTTATTCTTCTCTCTACATCTACTCCGGTAACGTCTCAAGGAACGGTAAGCCTTTGTTTTGCATTTCTATTCTCTTGAGGTTTGAATCATTCTTGCCATTTTGGCCATGCCCACATGATGTGTTGCAGATTTTTTTAAAACTCAGTTCCAAAGTTTGAGTTTTTTTTCTTAAAAATTTTCAGCCGTTAGCTACACCTCGGATCAGATTAGCAAAATGGAGGAATCCATTCGGATTCGGAGAGCATTCCAACCAGTGGAGCTTGTTAAATTGGTAAGATCCATTGAGGGATATGTATCGATTTGATTCGAATATTCAATTTTAGTGTGGTTTGAGATATTGCTTGTCAAGGATGATAAATTTGGTTTAATAGCTGTGGAAATGCAATTTGGTTTAATTTTGTTCCAATGGGAGTTTTTGTTGTGATTTTATTCTGATTCACTGCACCTGAGTTTTGCCTCTTACTGAAAACCTAATTAACATTGTGGTCAGAAGTTCGTTTTTTAATCGTGATTGATCTATGAAAGGGCCAAGTTATAGCTGCTCTGTAGCTGTTTCCTTCTTCTAGTTGTTCTTTGTGAAATTCATATGTTCTTTATTTTTCTCTTTTATTTGATATCTTGACACGACTTTTGTTTTAATTCTTCTATTCACTAGTGTTTTCTCTCGTCCTTTATACGCATCTTTGCAGATATAGCATTGGTCATCTTTAGCCCCTCTTCCATTTGAAGTTGTCATTTCTGCTGGACAAAAGGCTAAGGAGGAATCTTGATGTTTGTATGGTACATTATTATCTCTTTTCATTTTTTAGTGCTCCAATGATGAATTTGGCTGCAGGGTCGTGTTTCACTGTTATATCTGTTATTAACCTTCTGTTTGTGTATAATCCTTTACCCAATTTTATATGAATATCGGTTTTTCTTCCTCATTTGATGGACATAGGCTCATTTGTAGTCTAAATAGTACAATGGATGAGATTATAAGACTGCAATTCCAGATTAACATTGTAATGATTTCATACTTATTTATGGTCTTTGTACATGATGGTAACTGATCTACATGCTTAATGATTTCATACTTATGCTGTGTGGTATTCAGGTCACATCATTCATACACCGGATGGTGGAAACTTTAGGAGCATCTGTGTTTCCGTATCTCCCAAAGGCATTGAAGCAATTGATTGCAGAAAGTGAGGTAAGAAACAGTTAGTTAATTTTACTAAATATCCACAGATTGTGATTCATTTTTGGTTTACTACTACCCTTTCGTCCAATAAATGTTTGCAGTTCGTTTGTCACATATTAAAGCATTTCTGACGTGTGAACATTTATGTGTGATTAAAACTGAAACAATTTGTTGTCATGTTGCCATAGAGAGCCTACTTTCGGTCTCAAATGAAATTAGAATTCTTAGATTATAGCATTTTGGATTGTGAAATATCATGCTTGTCAAAGTTTACTTTCCCCATAACTTTGATTGCTAGGAAACGACACACGTATTTGTTGTCCAATTTCCTGCTTGAATTTGAGCAAATTCCTTTAAAGTTTGGTACTTTGAATTTGCTGATCAAATGGCCCTTCAAGAGGTTATACAAGGATGTGAAATCCTAATGCTATCATTTTTTATATGCAAGTTGTGTTATGAGCACTTGTGCTGTGGACTTTTATATTCTGCCTCATACAAAATATTCCCTTGATATTCTTCTCCAAGTAAGCTCTACATCTTAAAAGCTGTGGTGCCAATTACCTATGTTTCATTGATCTGGTCTGCTGAGTTGCTTAACATGAAGAGAATTAAGTGTCTATTGTGATAATTGAGATTTTTCTCTGCCACATGCAGATACTGGTTTCAGACTCCAGAGGGATGATTAATAAAAGAAATGGTGGAAGTTTTAGGGGAACCGTTCAGCATAGGAAAAGGGGAGACAACTTGGTTACACCAAAGAGCAAGAGGAAAGACATTTTATTCTTTTAAAGCTTGTAATTACATCCTATTACAGTCTATTCTTAAATTTAAAGATTATTGTGTTTGTTGTAAAATATTATTAATCAATAATGAAGTATATTTTGTATTATTATCCTTGGTCTTTAAATTTTTACATCCAATGAATTATGATTATTAAAATAAATTTGTATACCGATTAAAAAAACATGTCTATGAAAATATAGGAAAAATTTAGTAGTGTATTAAAAAGAGCAAAAAAAAAACGCTGGCACAGACCTATAGCGGCGGTCGCGACCGTCGTTACAGGTATGTGCCAGCATTTTCATGAAACGCTGCGAGAAAGACAAAATTGTGTTCGGGTCTATAGCGGCGGTCACGATCGCCGCTATAGACCCGATATATCTATCGCGACGGAACTATAGCGGCGGTCGCGACCGCCACTAAAAAAACGCTGCTATAGAAAACCACTGCTATAGCAGCGTTTTTTGAGCTATAGCAGACCGTTTTTTTGTAGTGAGAAAATGCTCACTACCACAGGAAGTGCTAACTGAACAATACTTAGCAGCGGCCCAAAAAGTGAATTGATGCACTAAAGAATTTGCATCCCTATAAACATGATTTGCCTTCCACCTACTGAATTTGCTTCCTAGGTCATGAATATCCTGCAGCTGTGATTGAATACTCCACTCTACAATTTTTGGCCAAGAGTTTATAGCCTTAATAACTAATTCAGAATCGCCTTCAAGTAAGACCTCCCGAAATCCCTTCGAATGCGCCAACTAAGACCTCCACTGCATTAATCTTCTTTATGCTTGCCCTAAGAACTTTGTTGCTTGAATCACGAACTATTGCTGCAATGATTGCAAACGTCTCTCTTATGGCCACATCAACTTTGACTTTGATTTTGTCCTCAAGAGGAGGCATCCATTCATGCACCCTTGTGAGCTTCTTCTGCCATGCTGGCGGTGATGCTGCATAGTGCTCCATGGTAAGGCGTCAGACCCGTGTAGCAAGAATCAGTGTATCTATCTTCTCTCCCCCATGTACCACATGATTTCGTGCAGCCCATGTTAAATCAAGAGCGTTTGCCGCATATAACTGGAACAGATGTTGTTCTTCAATCGGGATGCCAATAGTCCGATGCGGATGAAGAATTTTTTGAACCCAAACCATCACCAAGTCTGTAACGAAGGCCAAGCTATTCAATTGCCATGGAGATTCACTCCATATAGTGCGGCTAAAAGGGCAGTTTAGCAGTAAATGCTGCAACGTTTCAGGCTGGTCTTCACATAAAGCACAATTGAGATCAATAATGTCTCCCCTATTACCAGTACGTGCAACAATAGATGTCTTAGTGGGAAGAATGTCCCATACCTCCTTCCATACGAACAGTTTCAAACGGTCATGCAGCTTACGTGTCCATAGGTCCTTCCACGCCGCTGGTTGGAAAGGAGACCCCGATGTGCCACGTTTACTTACTAAGGCATTATGAGCATATTTTACAGTGAACTCCCCAGTGGAATCTAATGGCCAGAACCACTGGTCAGCAACTCCCTCATAGCTTGCACCGTGTCATCATCAAATAGCCTCCGAAGCACATTTTCATTCCATCTCCTTCCCTCCGACATCAAAAGATCTTTCACAACCACCACTTCTGTACTAGGAGCCCCACCTTCCCGAGCTATAGGTCGGTAGTTTGGTAATATAGGAATCCAAGGATCTGTCCAAACGTTAATGGAGCTGCCATCCCCTGGTGCATAACAAATGCCTTCTGCAATCATAGGCTGAACTTTGATAATACTTCTCCACACCCACGATGCCTTCCTCCCAACTTCAAAGCACCAAAAATCGTTCCTTTTGATATACTTGTTGTACATCACACGAACCCAAAGACTATTGGGATCAGAAACAATCCACCATGCAAGTTTTGCTACAAGCGCAACATTTGTTTCAGAGGTCAAACGAATCCCAAGTCCTCCGTCACTCTTCGGGACACATGGATTTCCATGCCTTTAGAGTGAGATGCCTATCAGTTCCCTCCTTGAACCTCCACCAACAATTCTTTAGCGCCGTATCCATATTTCGACACCACCGGTCAGGCATAGCATAGTAACTCATAAGATACGATGGGATGGCACTAGCTACAGATCTTATCTTCGTCCCGCTTGGGAAAGAGCCTTCGCCTTCCACCCAGATATTTTTTGTAGAAATTTCTCCTTTACATCATCCATTGCTCGAGTTTTTGCACAAGGGAAAATCAACAGGAGTCTCAAATGCTTTGCTTTAGAGGGAAGCTTCTTCAAGCTCAAACACTCCAGAATGTGCGCAATAG
The DNA here is from genome assembly GCA_963930655.1 of Myrica gale. Taxonomy (NCBI): domain Eukaryota; kingdom Viridiplantae; phylum Streptophyta; class Magnoliopsida; order Fagales; family Myricaceae; genus Myrica; species Myrica gale. Next base: position 10,182,106 of record OZ005603.1, on the reverse strand, counting down.
CTTGACCCCCAAAATTCTTGCTAAAATACACCGAGGATTTATCCTTATTCACTTTTTGGCCTGACCAAGACATATATTTTTCAAGGCATGCATTTAACGAGATTGCTTCTCAAGAAGTAGCACGGCCAAATAGAAGGAGATCATCTGCAAAAAGCAAGTGAGAAATAGGAGGAGAAGTTCTACCCAATTTGATGCCTTTAAAATGACCACAATCTTCTTTCCTGATTAAGAGCCGTGAAAGCACCTTAGAACAAATAATAAAAAGGTAAGGAGAAAGCGGATCACCTTGACGAAGATCCCGTGATGGTTGAATATTCCCAAAAGGACAACCATTAAGAAGGATGGAAAATGATGAAGTAGACATGCATTGCTTGATCCAATTGATCCAAAATGGACTGAACCCAAACTGCTCAAGTTCCTTCAGAACGAAACCCCATTTCACCCTATCATACGCTTTCTTCATATCTACTTTAATAGCCATCCAACCTCCCCTTCCTTTTTTGTGATGCATACTATGAAATATCTCCGCTGTCACAATATAATTATCTTGAAGTGCTCTACCCAGAACAAATACAAGTTGATAAGGAGAGATAAGCTTAGGAAGGACACTCTTAAGGCGACCAGTGAGAATTTTGGATATAAGCTTATAAATAACATTATAGAGACTGATAAGACAAAATTGGCTCACCTTCAAAGGATTATCCACCTTCGGAGGACGATATTAATAGCATCTAGATTTGGCAATAACATACCATTCTAAAAAAAATCACGTACCGTCAAGATGACATTGTTCCCCACTACATCCCAAAAGTGTCTGGAAAATAATACTGCCATACCATCTGGCCGAGCTTTTTCTCCAAGCTCATCCTCCTCAAAATACTAAAAAGTTCATCTGCATTTGGCACTCTAGTAAGATTCTCATTGTCTTCTTTGGTTATCAGGGGCGATATCAACTCCTTCAAGTCATCTGGAATAATCGATTTGCTAGCTGTAAATAAGTTTTGATAAAATGCAACCAGCTCCTTTCCAATAGCCATGCGATCCGAAATCCATCCCTCGTGATTAGTTTTTAGTTTCAAAATGAGATTCTTGCATCTCCGTAACACAGTAGCAGCATGGTAGAATTTGGTGTTCAAGTCATTTGATACCAACCACATCTCACGTGATTTTTGTCTCCATAATGCTTCCTCATGCCTCATCTGTTCATCCATGCACTACAAGAAAATTGAATTTTAGTGACGAAATTCTCGGTGACGAAACGAATTTCGTCACTAAATGTCTATTTTTAGTGACGGAATGCTATTTTTGTCACTAAAAAATGGTTTTTCGTGACGAAAATAATTTTGGTCACTAATTTAGTCACTAAAAGTCTTATTTGTGACGAAATAACAATGTTGTCACAAAAAATTAATTTTTTGGTGACTAAAAGTTTCGTCACACGCCGATCGATCGGTTATACACCAATCGATCGGTACTTTTATGAAGAAATGCTCCATCACTAAATGCAAAGAGTTTTGGCGAGAAAATTACGTCGTCACTCCACCCAATCGATCGTTGTTTATATACCGATCGATCGGTTATCAATAAACACGGGACTTTGAAACATGATCAATCGTTCATCATAACCGATCCATCGCTACAATATGATGATTGATCGGCATGCGTCATAGAAAATCTTTCTAAATTTTAAGATAACTGATCGATCGGTGATTTAGGTGATCGATCGGTGATGTACGATGTCGTTTAGATATTTCTAATCTACCGATCGATCGTTTATATTGAAGTGATCGATTATCAAGGACGTCGTCGTTTTGTCTTATGCATAACGATCGATCGATAAAGGCACAATAACCTATCCATCGCTACAATATGACGATCGATCGACATGCATTATAGAAAATCTTTCTAAATTTTAAGATAACCGATTGATCGGTGATTTAGGTGATCAATTATTTAAGTACGATGTCGTTTAGATATTTCTAATCTACCGATCGATCGTTTATATTGAAGTGATCGATCATCAAGGACGTCGTCGTTTTGTATTATGCATAACGATCGATCGGTAAAGGCACACTGATCGATCGTCAGGATGCGTCGTCGTTTTCGTTAGACGAAGCGATCGATCGTTCAGATAAAGGGATCGATCGGTTCGCAAGGTGTCGTTTTAAATGCAAAGGGCGATCGATCGGTTAACATTGACGATCGATCGGTACGTAAATTTCATGATTAAACATTTGTGATTGATTAATATGAGCTTAAATAATTAGAAATAAAAAATATATATTAACAAAGTACGTTATGATATGTTTAGATTACATAACAACATATAAAGTATACTTCATTAATATTTAGGAAAGCATGTACAAGTTTTACATGTTACATCAAATAAACATTTTGTAAGAGTTAGTATGAGCAATGTACTAAGATGTCATAAACTAGTGATATAAAACTTATTTAGCACATGATTATAAGTTATTAGTATGAGATATGCATTAAAATGAGATTTTAAGTAAAATAATTTTAATAATTATTTCATTTGTTAGGTTAAAAATCGTTTTTTCAATAATTAGGTTCATCGATCGATCGGTAAAGGACGATGTCGTTTAATGGTTTGAGACCGATTGATCATATATTAATACCGATCGATCACTTACGTCCATCGTCGTTTTGAATTCGTTTCCCGATCGATCGCTGCAAGTGCGATCGATCGTTTGAAAACTCAGCGAGAATTTTAAAGCTAACAAGGCGATCGATTGGTATGGTGACCGATCGATCGGTGTTTATCGTGCTTGAAATACCCAAATGCTCTAAGACCTTGGGTGAAGTGAAAAAAACACCCACGGAAACGAGGAGAACGAAGGCTTGCAGCAAGAAGCTCTTTTCCTCTCAAACTTAGTCCAAATATCGTTATTTTGGTTGAGAGAGTGTTTAGAATAGATTAAAAGGAAGCCGAGCTCATATTCATTGGTTTTTTAACTGAGTGAATATTGAAAATATTTGGCGAAAATTGTGAGATTTTGGTAGAGATTTTGTTCGTTATGGTGTTTATATCGTGCAAGAGGTAATATACTCCACATACATTACGATTTATGAACTTTGGTTGGTTATTTGATGATTTTTTTGATTTGGGTATTTGTGGGTATTGTGGATATAATTTGTGATGATTATTTTCTTATTATGATGTTTTTAATATGTACATTGCAATGAGTATTGAATGAGGATTATTTGAGAGTGATTTGGGCGTGGATTTGAGTGTGTGGGGAGGGTTTGCATGGTTTTATCGATCTGGGTAATTGACGATCGATCAGCAATAAGTGACGATCGATCGTCTGTTAGATGGTATACAACCGATCGATCGTTGTATTTTAAACGATCGATCGTCTTCTAGATGGTTGTCTGACGATCAATCGTCATATTTGTACCGATCGATCGGTGTTTCACGCAAGTTTTGTTGCAAATTATTGATGATGTGTAGCATTTTTATTTATTTAGATGTTTGATTATTGAAGTGCTTGAGTTCCGAAAATAAGAGTGATGTAAGATCTCTCCTTATGTGGTTCATAATTTTTCTCATATATTACCTTGATAATGTGGATGAGTAGAGGTTTGCCTGTCTGATGTAAATTGTATTTTTTTGTACTCATTGGAAACACCAGGAAGAGAATGACCTATGCCCCTGAATTTTGCAGTAGGAAATCACATGCAAATATGACTGTACATCTAACCCTGCAGGTGCACGTACGTATGTGCATGTAAGTATAAACAATTAATAGCTTACGCTCATGCAAGGGTATAACAGTTTAGCTCACCAGCTTTTGGAATACCGATTTGTCAAATTTTCTATTCTCGCTCCATTTGTTTATTTTTTTCTTTCTATTTTTTAGCATAAAGTTTTTTCTACAATCTTCAGCCAAATGTTCATTTTTTTATTTGCTAGCAGGGAAAAGTTTCATGATTGTTTGATTTTTCCTGCTATCATAATCAGTTGTTGAAGCAGGGATGCTAGTTCGGGTAATAGGGCAAACACACCATTAATCGGGACATGGAGCAAGAGCGCATGCGAGTGGCACGAGGAGTGCATGCAACAGGAACAAGAGCACATATGAAAGGAGCAAGGGCGCTTACAAGCAGAAATATCAAAGGAGCTGAAGAAGAAAATGTCATATGTAATGGAAAAGAAAATGAGCGACATGTCAAAGCGACTATTCAGCCAATTTAGAGGTTCAAAAAAGTATATGCATGTATGTTTTAATAACTTTGTGATTATGTATTATTATTACGATATTATTTTCGATTTAATTACGGATCACTATTTATTATTATTGATGTTTCTTAATGTGAGTATTGTATTGTTATTATAATAGTACATTATATAATATTTTCTATGATTATTATGTTTAAAAAAAATTGATTCTGTTACCACCGTTCGATCGACATCTTCAGCGATCAATCGGTTATTGTTAAACCGATCAATATCACTGTTCGATCGTCAATATTAAAAAGAAAAAAATTACTGATCGATCAGTAACGTAAACGATCGATCGGTGGAGAAATAGACGATCGATCGTCAGATTACACCGATCGATCAGTTACTTAATCAACGTTCCATCGCTAAAATAAATGACCGATCCATCACTACGTTCTTATTGATCGATCAGTTACTTAATCAACGTTCCATCGCTGAAATAAATGACCGATCGATCGCTGTTTCAACCAATCCATCACTACGTTCTCACCGATCGATCGTTAGATTTAGTGACGAAAATTTTCCGTCACTAAAAACTTTTCGTCATGAAATTCGGATTTTATCACGAAATACATTTTGTGACGCTCTTTCACTGACGGAGCTCGTGACGAAAAACTTTTGTCACTAATACTTTTAGTGACGAAATTTTGACTTTTAGTGACAAAATTTTTTGTCATTAAAGTCAATTTTTTTTGTAGGAATGGCCAGCTGCAAGTGGTGAACTAGCTGCATATTTGCCTCTGTAGGAGAGGCATTTTGGCAGTGATTTAACTGCTCCTTAATGGAATTAATAGAAACTTGAATGTGGCCGAACTGCTCCTTACGCTTGAGAGCATTCCGGGTTTAATTTCCTTATTTTTTGAACCAAAGCACTTCCTGGAGTTGTACCACTTCCTTTGGCCCAAGCCTTCAATACAATATAAGTGCAAGAGATGTCACGGATCCAAAAGCTTTCAAATCTGAAAACCTTCGGTACACTTTCCTCCACACCAAATAGAGACAACACAAAAGGGGTATGATCCGATGATGTAATGGGGTAGTCAGCAGTGGCGGAAGGAGGGGGTGCGATGGGTATCGGTCGATACCCATCGCACCCCCCAAAAAAAATTTTACATTTAGGTTTTTTTTGTTTTTTTTCTTTATCTTTATAAATTAGCTAGGTCCGATACCCATTAAATCCAGGCCAAATAGACTTAATGGGTATCGGATCTAAAATATTTTTTTTATATACATTGATTTTGCTCCTAGTGCTACATAATAATTAAGACAAATATACAGTTATTATAATTTTTTGTTTTGCATTGATTACAAATTCTTCAACCGAGGGGTAACTTCATGTCATCTTGCTAAATTTATGTTAGTAAAAAATTATTTACTCTTTGCTCCTAATTTTTCATAATCAAGATCACTTCATTTTTTTTCCCTATGTTGATTTGTTTCTTCATTTTTATTAGAGATCTCGAAAAATGTTGTGTTTCTTTAGGATTATTGTATAGGTCAAACCAAAGTTCTGATCACTTTTGGGATATGTTTATCTAAGGAACTCTTTTACTAAATCTTGCTTATATTGTAAATTTTATTTTTATTATTCAGAGCATGGTTTGTCATCAATTGTTGCTTTGTGTGTGCAAGTTGCTTTGAAGAATGTGAATATCTTTCAATTTCAAATCCATAGAACCTAGAGAAAATAAATTACAAATGCATCCCAAGTAACCTTTTGTCAAAAGAAAAAAGAGGAAAAAAAAGACAGATTCCAGTTGTGGTAGTAACAAAAAATGTAAGAAAGACAACCCCTAATGGCATCAAGACCTCAACCATCAAAATTATCTGTAATTTGTTCTAAAATTTTAATATTAAGTAGAGAATTAACTTAAATTAGATCATCAAAAGTGATTTGTGTAATAGGATGAGAGATAACTGAATGAATGGTTGCGTGTTAGTGTACATTGAGTAAGAAGTTTTAAAAACTATTGAGAACGAAGCAATTTTGCAACATTTTCAGAAGACGCAAACTCGTAGGATCCAATTGTCACCTCTCAGTCGCAGTATATATTCGTACATGTATTCCAATATTTTTAATGCTTTTAGTCTTTAATTTTCGACATTCTAACTCTAAGACAATGACGTAGAAAAAAAACTCTAAAACAATGTTTTGCATTACAAAGAAATTTTTTTTTGTCATTTCGCCTTTAAAGTTCGACACCCATAGATTTTAATCATGATTCCACCACTCGGGTAGTGTACAATGGTAGCCTGAGGAAATGCTTATCTCCAAGGTAAATTTAAAATATCGTGATCTAACCTCTCCCGAATATTAGCCAACCCTGGACGCTTATTACACCATGTGAATTTTGAGCCCATAAAGCCAAGTCAACAAAACCCATGGACTCCATAAAATGAACCAAGCCTCGAGATGAAGGGGAGGAAACAGCCCGTCCACCTTGCTTCTCCGAATGTGAGGAAATATCATTGAAATCTCCAAGGCAAACCCATGGAATGGATTCATCTTCATTCATGCTTTTCAACATGCTCCAAAATTCTGCCCTCTCCCTCCAAACCGTGGGACCATATGTTGAAGAACAGCCCAGAATTCTCTAGAAAAGAAAATAAAACCATATACTAGAGAACAAAGAAAATTTGGATCGTCCCCACCCGGGACTACCTCCAAATGAATAATATTTTTTGAGCTATAAAGAATCTGAAAATGGATACCCGGATGCCAGCAAACACTAATCCTCCTCTTCTACCAATCGGAAGTACTGGATAATAAAAAGAAAAGCCAAGCTTATTCATAATACGAGAAAGATAAACATCATCAATCTTAGTCTCCAACAGAAACATTCCAACCGGGTCTTTTTTCTCACAATTTTTCGAAGGGCCCTAGCTGCCGAGGGTCTCCCCAACCCCCGACAGTTCTATGAAATAATATTCATGATGAAGGTGGGGGCATGGTTTGGCCGCCTCCTCAGCCTTGTTGAAGTTGGTGGTGTTTGCTGCAGTACCCAATTCTGCTTGAACTGAGCGTCCAAGTTTTTTATAACGACGTTTCTTGCCCATAGAACTGTCCTTCCTCACCCATTTGGAATATTGTGGCCAAAGAAACATCCAGCCCCGAGACCTCATTTTGTTCCTTTCCACGTTTAGCATCAGGCCGGTCCAACAGCTGACCAACCGTGCAGCCTCTTTTCAGTCCCCCGAATGCTTTCTCGCCCAATAGCTCCCCGCAAGCCACACTTTGACTCTTACCACCTGAGCCCGGTCCATTCACATTGTCAGTAGGTACTGCCTTGCTAAGGCCTGCGGTAGTCTTGGGGTCCAATTGCAGCCCACTCAGGACCACGTTAGCTGCCTCCAAATGATCCATCTCATGATTTTGCGCTGGATTAAAAAGGCACTAAATCAGGAGACAATCCTGGTGGAATTGATAGGCCCGCGGGAATTTCTTTGTCAACGGAAAACTTCCCCCACCATTAGTGCAACGTAACTGATGCCGCAAATCCATAGAATTCCTTAATCCCCCAACGTGTGTTTTTTGAAAAAAAGTTGCCTTATTTGTTTTCGCACCCATTTTCCCCACAGAAGTCACAGCCGCCTGGCGCCTGCAGTGGAATTTCCAACGCCGTTGCCCTTCCTGTTGCCACCCCTGCTGGCAGCCCACCCTTGCCATCAGACTTCAATGAACACCATCTAGCATCCAACGTCCCCTGTAGCTTCAACCCCCTCGGTCGATCAAATCTAGCTTGTCCCCATGGTGGAGTCCCTCTCATTCTATCAGTCAGTGCAAAATTTTGGGGATGAGGAGGATTTTGATAGCATGCTCTAATGGTATGATCAATAAGCCCACAATGGAAACTGAAAGATGATAATCTCTCTTACTTGAAACTGATCCAAGTAGATTCGCCTTCAGGCCAAGGAAGATAGAACCCCCGGCTCCAGTGGTGAAGTGGATAGGAATTTGACTCTGAGCCGAAGAAAAGCATGATGTTTGCTGATTTCATCCATCTCCAAAATCTCCCCTAACTTGCTCCCAATCAGTCTCGCATTGTCCGCATCAACAAGCTCCAAGGAAGTCCATGAATCTGAACCCAAAACTCCACCATTGAAAGATCAACTTCATCAAGAGTTTGATTAGGGTCTCATTCCCACAATATCATTTAGGACCCTTTAAAATTCGAAGGCCTTTGAGAAACAACTCTATCTTTCTCTTCAATAGACGAGAAGTTAAAAATAAAGCGATTGGATCCAGCATCTTCAATTGTAAGATCTGGAATGAACTTCCAACCAGATTTGATGAGAGGATGAATAATATGAAACGGGTGGATCTTTTTGGACACCAATCTACCAACCAGAGAAACCTGTCGAACATCTTGTGCCCTGCTCTTGTTTGGTTCCAGCAACCCCGAGATGTCTCCCCATGAAAGTTGTTTAGTCTTTCCGATTATCTCCTCCATAGTAACTCCTCGAAATACTGGTATCCTCCAATGGATTCACGAAACAAACTTTAAAGATGGGTTTTGGCTAGGAACATACTAGGGAGAGCATTGCGCTCAGGAGCTCACGAAGACGGATTCCCTCCGAAGGCGACTTCCCTCAGAAGACCGGATGGACGGCTGACCAGCACTGCTCGGGTCAACCAACGATCGGGATTTGGCGACAAGCACTGATCGGGCAGGTGTGGATCTCGTCCGGGACCCACACCCCTCCCCTCCCGACCGTTGGGCGGCCGTCCATTCGGCCTTCGGACGGAATGGCCTTCGGAGGCAATCCCGTTCCGCTCACGAAGAGCGGGTTTGGGCGCGCTGATCCTAACGCTCACGACCACAAGAACGGTAAAAGAAAGCTGCGCGGACCAACGACGTTGATTCGTTGTCGTTTTTGAGGGGTCACCAGCAAACAATGCAACACACACATATATAATATATTTGAAATAAATAAATTAAAAAGTAGTTGAAACAGTCTCAAATGTTGAAGCGGACATGTTTGTACACTGTTATCTGGAATATTATTTTATAAATTCCATAATCCTGCCAGATGCCTTGCCATTTGTCCACAGAATTCTCTATTTCTTTATATCAAACAACAACACAAATATACTCAACAAATCCTGCAATAGATTCTTCATGCCTGTTGTTGCCATATATATATATATATAGAACTTACAATGAATCGGTAGTTTAGAACTTACAATGATATTGATGCAATAATTGGGTGTCCATCTTTATAAGTTACCCTATAATAGGGTGAAAAATCCTTTTGTGTTCCATAAGAAGAGCCTATAGATTAATTAGGCACCCGGCGCAGGTTCATAAGATTTCTCAACATGGGATGACAATCTCAGGCAGCTCATTTATTTATGAAGCACACAATTGCTTCATCTCTCTCTCTCCCACCCACCCACCCACCCATGCACACACATAAATGGGACGCGAGACGTGATTCAAATGCGATTTCTTGTCCCATCAGAACCACGATGTTTTCGAGTTTGGGCCCTGCTTGGCTTGATTTGCAACAATTAAAATTTACTCTTATCAGTGAAAGCAAATTGCAGAGCCTAATGGGAATTTTGGAGAGAGAGAGAGAGGGTCCTCGTGGACAACCTTAAATGGATAAGAACTATTCCTTCCAAGCTGATCTTCAATGCCAATTCAATCTGTTAAATCATAAATGGGCCACCACATGTTTGGTGAATTGATTCATACACTTCCACACCCTTCTAACAAGATTCTCAGCCCCCATTCGTCCGTTGGCCGTGAACTTATCGTTTATAATGGAAAGCGGCGACCAAAAATCCAATGTCGGCCTGAATAATGGAGTTTGTATTCGTATCAGGAAGGTACTCGAAAACATTATTGTCTGTACGCATTGTCTTTGTTCTAATCGTTGCTTAATTACATCTTCATATTTAATTTAATAAATTTTTTTTTTGTAACTTTGAGAGCTTGGTTTCACGAAATCCTGATCAACAATGTTTGTAAAATTGGATTAATTGTTCTTTTTCTCTGATAAAATTTACTCTGCTCGAATTTCTCTCTAAAAAATAGATTTAAAAAAATCATATATATATACATCCCAATCAACAGATAGGAAAAACGTCTCTTTACACTTCTAAAATATGAGGCCAATGTCTGAAATTATCATTTTTGTTGCATTATTTTATCGAATTATGCATGAATTTTTGATAATTTGAGCAATGAGTTGAAATTGGTACGTAGTTTGAACCCAATAATATTGACACCATAATTTTGGGACCACCGGTTCTCATGGCATGATTTAGGCTCAATATGTTTGACTTAAAGTTACTTAGGTATGTTTGAGGGTGAAAATTTTGGGTATTGGGGTTTGAGAAATATTATAAAGTAAAGAAATGTTTTGGGAGTTGGTGAAAAGTGAAGAAAGAGAAGATTTTTAATAAATATTATAATAATAAAAAATTATATGGCGAATTTTTTAGTAGTAAACCTAAAATTTTGAGCCCAATTAATTGGGGCTCAAACATGCCATATAATGTAAGGTAATTTCAAGTGAATTTTGTTTCAATAAAGTAATTTAATTTTTAATGTTTGGCTCAAAATATATTATTAGTAAGGTTGATTCTTAATATTAGTTTGACATAAATTAAAAATACATATGTAATAACCAAATATATTTATCATAAAAAATAATATTTTTCTAAAAAAAATTAAATTATTTTTCAAAAAATGAATTTATACTTGAATTATTTAAGTGGGAGGGTTAGTAAAATTTTTGAAACAAGATTACAATGTTTAAAGAAAGATAGCTTGTATTTATACTTTAGGGAGTCCCCAAATATCTTAAAAGAAAGTTTTTTAGTTTTTCTAGATGAATAAATTTGTTAAGAGATGAAGAAAGGAAGAAAATAAAGTGACGAAAATTTCGACAACAAAAAAAATAATGAAGGGCGGGGGCAGAGGCATGACAGACGGATGCGACTTGCGAGACCACGGAGACCTGTTGGTGTCTTGGTGATTCTGCCCCTTTAGTTTTCATTCGATAAACCAATAGAATTTTATACGCAACGAAAAACAGAGAGCTTTACTTTTAGCTTTGACCCAACTCTCTCTCTCTTTGCCTAATACTCCCCAGAAGCACACTTCACAAGTCCAGTTCTCCGTTGTAATCTACATAGCTCTCTCCTGCTTCCCTTTCTAGCTTTGCTCTCTCTGCAAGGTCTACACTGGTATTGAGTTCTTAGGAGAGCTCCCTTTTGCTTCTGCGCGGTGCGTTTCTTTTTTGTTTTCGCTGCCCAGAGCAAAGTCTTCGAAATCAGGTACTCCTTTTGGGCCTGCTCTCTCTTAACCTTTTGTCTTCACTGTGTTTCCATTGATGGGTTTGCGTTACTTTACCCTCGACTATCGCTTTTTGCACCTGGGTTGCTTTCTGGTTTTGGATCTGTGTTGGGTCTCTTCTGATGGCAATGGTTTTGCGAGGGAGATCCAGTTCTGGAGTAATTGGCCCCGATCGTGCTTATGTAGTTGATTTTTATGGATTTATCTGTTGAATTTTTTGGGAAAATCTCTTCAGAAATTTCAGTATCTAATTGGCTTACATGCTTGACTGATTCTTTGCTTTTTATGTGGTCATTGAAGCTTTTCTCTGTTTATTCTTTTTAAATTTTCTTATTGGGTCATTTCGTTGTCGTTATAATCACGGTCTCCATGCAGCTTTTATTCTTGAATTATTGGTTACGGGAAGTATTAAACTTAATTCACTGCATCGTTTTGGATTTTACTGTTTGCTCATAAAAGTTTACATATTGACTCATATTTTCGGTGAACTTAATGTTTTCTATTCAGTTGCCCTCTGATCTAAGTTTGTGATCTTTTTTATGATTCGAAATTATGTGAAAACTGAAAAGGGAGTCGAATGTGTGTGATTCTACTCGTGTTAAATTTTTTCAATAGATTTATGCACTCGTATCTTGTTTTAGTGGACCTTCTGATATACTCCAGAGAGACACTCGGTTTGTAGCCTAACGTGGTCCAAGTCGTTCAAACTATTTCTTTTTCCACTTCACTGTGCCGCCGGTCTGCAATAATCAATTAGTTATATCTTTTAGTAATGAAATGCTTGTTCTGAACAGAGTTGGAGAGATATTTTTGCTGCTAATAGAAGATATAGTCTGTTGATAATGGATGCTGAGCAATGAAATTCTTCACTCTGGGATACTTTAGAACTTTTTGTTACCTCTGATGGCCTCAAAAACTGGTTTGAAAGCTTCTGCTAAACAGCAACATAAAACAGCTGCTGTTCTAACCGTGGAGGCAAATGATCTAAGGCCTTTACCTCTGCAGTCTTTAAAGGCCAGCAAACCTGAGTTGGTTACAGCTGAACAAATACCAAAATCTGTCCAAAACACATCAAAACTGGTAGAGGGTGAATGTGATGAAAAGACGGAGTTGCCACATTCTAATCGAAAGGGGTTTGCTGATTCTTTGTTTAATAAATGCGATTCAAATTATTCCTCACTGGGTCTTGAGCATGCATCGACAGGAGTAGATTCTGCTTTAAATGAGACAAGAGGCTCACTGGAAAGTTCTGTTGATCAAGAAAAGAAGACATCAGAGTATGGAAGTGTGAAGAACAGTTCAGTTTCTGCTAAAGTTAGTGATGGGACCAGCAGTATTGCGAAGACCAGTGGAAGTGCCAAGATTAGTGATCGGGTGGATTTGGTTGAGAGTGGTAAGAGCAGTATGTGTAGAGGAAGCACAAGCAGTGATGTCAGTGATGAGAGTGCCTGTAGCAGCTTTAGTAGCAATATTAGCAAGCCTCACAAGGCAAATGACATGAGATGGGAAGCCATCCAAGCTATCCGATCAAGAGATGGTGTTTTGGGATTAAGTCATTTTAGACTGCTCAAGCAGCTAGGTTGTGGGGATATTGGTAGTGTCTATCTGTCTGAGTTAAGTGGAACTAAATGCTATTTCGCGATGAAGGTTATGGACAAAGGATCCCTGGCAAGTCGTAAGAAACTGCTTCGTGCTCAGACAGAAAGGGAGATACTGCAATCTTTGGACCATCCCTTCCTTCCAACATTGTACACCCACTTTGAGACAGATAAGTTCTCATGTTTGGTAATGGAGTTCTGTCCTGGAGGAGATTTGCACACCCTTAGGCAAAGGCAACCAGGGAAGTATTTCCCTGAGCAGGCCGTCAAGTATGTTACTCAAGCTTAACTGTTTTTATTCTTTTAATTTCAGTTGACATGCAGGTTCTTACAGGGGGTGCAGATTCATGTTGAGATATAAAGATTATTGTGTGTCAAATAAGCTCTAATTTTAGTTTTCAAATTAGGAGAACATGCATTTTCTGTTAATTTTAGCTGACATGCATCTTCTCATTCACTTTAAGCTTGTCTAGTAATCTGTTCGCCTCTTTATCCTTAGATGGTAAAATAAGCAACCTATACTAGAAGGGAAAAGTAATATATAATAACTTCAGGAATTTGTGACCCACTTTACTCATTCAAAAGCATTGAATCAAGGGTATCATGTATGTTGTGCTATTTCTATGCTTTGGCCTTTTGCCTTTTTCTATTCCCCTAAGATGCTTTACTTCAGTAGGTGGAGTTATCTGTCCATCCCCATTGTTGGACCATGTGGTGGAATATTGCCCATCCCAGCAACTAGACTCTGGAACTTGATTTATATAGACAAATTTCTTCAGCTATATTAACTGATGAAACCTGGAACTCGTATTTATCAAAACATCTTTGAGAGGCTTGCCTGATATCAAGTCACTCCCTCTAGAGCCCAAAATGAAGTTTAGTTGCATGTCTTCAACAATTGCTCATGTCAGATCATGTGAAAGATTTTTGGAAGTTTGGATCCTAAGCATCAGGTGTTTTATGGGCTTTAATTCATTTGGAAAGAGTTTGGATTGTTTTTAGGAGCAATGGAACAATCTTGCCAACCTTTATTCGAGGCACATAATATGTGTAGCTATGGTCTTTAATACCACTAGTAGCTGATTTTTTGGAGCTTTCTTTTTGTGCCCCCACGTTCGGCGGGGGATGGCCGTATACTCTCTTAGAAATCAAGTTTTCTTATGATGCTTCATACCAACATCTGCTCTATTTTGTGTAACTTGTAGGTTTTATGTAGCAGAGGTCTTGCTTGCTATAGAGTACCTCCACATGCTTGGGATTGTCTACCGTGATCTTAAACCTGAAAATGTTCTTGTGAGAGATGATGGACACATAATGCTCTCAGACTTTGATCTTTCCCTTCGCTGTACTGTTAGTCCAACTCTAGTCAAAACGTCTTCTATGGAGTCTGAACCGTTACGGAAAAACACTGTTTATTGTGTCCAGCCAACTTGCATTGAGCCTTCCTGCATCCAGCCGTCCTGTGTAGTCCCTACAACATGCTTCTCACCACGCCTCTTTTTAAGCAAGTCCAAGAAGGACCGGAAACCCAAAAATGAAATAGGAAACCAAGTCAGCCCATTACCTGAGCTCATGGCAGAGCCAACTGATGCGCGTTCCATGTCATTTGTTGGGACACACGAGTACTTGGCACCTGAGATCATTAAGGGTGACGGTCATGGAAGTGCTGTCGATTGGTGGACTTTTGGAATCTTTCTGTACGAGTTATTGTTTGGTAAAACTCCTTTTAAGGGATCAGGAAATCGGGCTACGCTGTTCAATGTTGTGGGTCAGCCTCTTCGTTTTCCAGAGTCACCGGTTGTCAGTTTTGCAGGAAGGGATCTCATAAGGGGGTTGCTGGTAAAAGAACCACAGCATAGATTGGCTTATAAAAGAGGGGCAACTGAGATCAAGCAACACCCCTTCTTTGAAGGTGTGAATTGGGCATTGATACGTTGTGCTACTCCACCTGAGATCCCGAAGCCCTTCGAGATTGAAAGAGTACCTGCTCCAACAGCATCAACGAGCGAAAAGGCTGCTGCCACCGCACCTGCTCCTCATCAGAAAGGTCCGGATAATTATCTTGAATTTGATTTCTTTTAGTGATGATCTGTTAAGATTGCAAGTAGTCTCTACTGGAGGAGAACTGTTTGGAACATTCCAGGGATTGACAGTGGTGATTATGAAGTACTTTTATTAAGAGTTTAGGAGGAATTGTATGATTGGTCTTGCTGTTAACAGCTTCAAATTCATTTGCTTGATTATT
Organism: Myrica gale; assembly: GCA_963930655.1. Lineage (NCBI taxonomy): Eukaryota > Viridiplantae > Streptophyta > Magnoliopsida > Fagales > Myricaceae > Myrica > Myrica gale. The sequence continues at coordinate 10,166,710 of OZ005603.1, read as the reverse complement.
GCCTGAATTCTCCGAGTCATTGAGACGCTGGAGAGCAGTTCCCTATTCATTAGACATGAGTAATCCTTTCTTCCTTACTTCCAATTTCCAGAGATGGCAGACCGATAAATATTGTATTCCATATCTTTTCAATTTCAACCGACGTAATTTTGTAGTGATCAAATTCTATTTTCGCATCTGTATTTCTACTCCCCCATCCTGCTCGTACCTTTGAGACCTACGATACACTCGTGCAATCTTGTTGAACGAGTTAGATGGGGAAACGTATGATTTCATTCGAGCTTACTGTCGTATTCTTTTTCCGGAAATCAAATGTAAAAGTGAATACAGAAGAGAAATTACTGCCAAGTATATATATGGCACATATGTACATAGAATTCCAGGGAAATGGGTACTGAAGACCAGAAGAGCCCACAAAAATTGCTGGCATATTTGTATTGTTCTTGCTTCATCACGCCTTTGGTAACGAAAATGCAGGTCCGATTCACCAAGGATTCGCATTACTAAACAGAGGATATCATACGTTAATGAGAAATAAATGGAAGCCAAGAACTTCAGTTCCGTCCCCATATGATAATGTCATTCTACGTATTTTCCCCAGTTGGCACTCAAGTACAGTTTGAAGTAGCCGAATCTGTGTCTACATCAGATGATGAAGGAAAACGCTACGCAACAGCACGAAATACATCCTGCAAGCGTGCCACCAGGATTTTAAGGCGGGCAACAATCTCTTCACTTTGATGCACAACAAGTGCATCGTCCCAGATTGAGTCCATATTGTGGACCACGACGCGATCGTCAAATGCATCCTGCAAGCTTGCATCCGTGACTTCAAGGCCGGCGATCATCTCATCCAGTTGATCCGCAAGTGGGAACAGGCGACCATTTAGACCATTTAGTTGATCCCTGCGCTGGCGCAAGCCAGCATCGACCTCGGCTACAAGGGCATTAGACAAAGGTGGCGGCCAGCTTGAGGTGGGGGAGCTTCCACCTTGAGTAGTTGAGGGTGGTACTACACTGGGAGCCATAAGCTAAAAACATAAACGCACGAACTTAAAACTGCCTGTTCGTATCCTGTCCCATAACTCATTAACACTAAGACTATACTCTGATAGATGCACAAAATAATCAAGCTCTTGAGAAAAACCAAAGGGATATAGATTTGTAAACCAAAATTTCTTTGTATTCGCGTGAAACGAAAAAAAAACGTCCTGCTGCATGCAAGATTATGGATTTTGAAGTAACCAGATTTACCTTCTCAAAGAAGAGGCCAAAACTCGACGTAGCGTATGTCCTGCAGCTTGGAGCCTCAAGCGTGCGCCTTCCCTAATCCGTTTCTATGATTCTTGAAGAGGGTTGGTGGCAAGTACTTATCGATTTGTTTCCAAACGTTGGAATGCGAAGAGTCCAACAAGACTCGGACGTTTTTGAAATTCGGGAACTTTTACGACGCGCGCACACATTTATTTTCCTCCGAATCGGCATGTCAGCTTTTTCACGAGTCATTTGACACGTTGGATACTGCACAAAATCTCGTGGCACAGAGGACTCTGAGGTTGTTCGTTTGAGATGTTTTTTTTTTTAGAATTTTGTGTGTTTTAATAATTTTTAGGCGATGTTAACTTTATTAGTATGCTTGTTGTAGTTATTCTTATGTGGTGTTAAAAGTGATGTTTGGTTGTAAAAAAATTTGTATTGTGAGGATTCAAAAAAATCCTTAGAATACTTGTTAACCGAACATGCTCTTTGTTTCTCAACTACCTGTTGCAACAAGAAAACCATTCCAGTGGAATATATTTTCTTATAGTGAACAAAATAATTACTTGAGATACGTATATTATTGCCAAAAATAAAATATTATGCTTCTAAAGGTGGTTTTTCTCTAAGGATAAATACATTGGCACCCTCTAACTTAATTTGGATTATTATTTTTATCAAATGTATTGTATCTACAAACTATTGATTTCAAACATTTTACACCTTCATTTAAAGTTTTCTTTTAGTTTAGATAGAAATTTATTTTTTAATCTTTAAAATTACAATTTTACCCTCATAAATGGTCACGGGACAAAATTATCATTTCGCACATCAAAAAAGAAAAGAGAAATTAAGGATTAATTATGCTGATTGGGATTGCTGATTGCCATATATTTATTATTCACATGAAAAATATATCCTAATTATAGGCGTACAAGAAAAAAACAAATGAGATACTTTTTGATATCTCACATTAATTAGATGCCTTATAGCATGGAACAAAAAAAATAGAAAATAATATAGCAATTAGTCTATTATCTAAGAGTGCCTAGCAACTAACCAATAGAAATGGTAATTAATTATACTAATCGAATCCTTGCAGGGTCTTACCAAAACTTTTAAAAATGCAACTATATATGTACGATATTTACTAGGGTACGTATTACAATTCCAAGCAGCTAGGCCGTCTAAGTTCTAACGGAAACACATGAAGAAGAAGGAAGCCTTTGCCTTTGCTTTTGGTTGATCTTCTTCAAATATTTTCGTGGACTCAAATCCATTGCTATTGCTGCGAGGAGAGGGCCACTCAATCATCCGGTCAATGACTTCCTTACCTTCGCAGACTATCTTAATCTCACTGGTTTCTGGTGCATTAAGGATCCGATCCGCAATCGCATCTCCTTTCCTTGACTCCGTTTTCCTTTCAAATTTTAAATTAACAGCATTCCATCTATAATTAGATAAGAGCTGGTGCATGCTTTCGAAATTCGAAATTGCTTAAACTTAATTCGCTACTGCTGTATCCTTGGAGATATATATTACCTCAGACTCGATTCTGTGGTTCCAACCACTAGTCTCCTTATGTTGAGAATCGGTATAAGGCCCAGGATAGCCTTTGCAATGTTGTCACTTTCAACAAGCTTGACATCTACCTTTATCTGTTTCAGTTTACGTATAAATTAAATGAAGAAATATATAACATTAAAATGTACAGTCACATATATACATCGGATGCACCTCAGAAGCAGTGCAGGTATCCACGAACTTCTGAAGGAGCTTCCTCCTCTTGTATCTTTCTTCCCTCACGTAGCTCTGAACCAGCTCCGGAGTCACTTTACTTCTGGGAAGCATTCCTACTATCATGACGAAAAAGCATTAGCTAATCTGGAATTTGCCTAGTGTGACAATGTCATCACTTGTTCCTTGCCAAATACATTTTGGTTTAGATGTTGACAAAATTCCTGATTATCTCAAACTGATCAGACTTGGGAACAATATCCTCAGCAAGCAAGAACTGGCACATCCAAATAACCAATTCATTAGGCTGCTACAGGTTCATTGAATTGGCGACGTGCCAAGCTAAAGCCATATGTAATCTGGTTCTCCCCAAAGAAAAGTGACAATTTTGACTGCAGCCTCAAAAACCTCCTAGGCACCCAAAATATGAATGGAATAGTAGTGGTGGCAAGGTACTTGGCCGTTTGTTTCAAATAGAAAAAGGTTCCACACGTTTCTGTTTTTCCAAGACACGGGTTTGACCAGACCACCTGGCCTGGGGGAAGAGAGAGAGAGAGAGAGAGAGCTTACATGGACTTGGAATCTGGCGTATCACCGGGTAGACGTGTAAGAGATGGACCACGGTGGAGGGGCTAACAAGGTGTTTCAGGGTCCAAGCCAGCGCACCCATGCTTGATCTAGATTCCGGCTTCCCCACCGCTACAAAGACTCTGTGGTTAAAGTTCTGAAAGTCGAAAGAAAACATATCACTAGCCTCGTACTCATCATCTTCTCCCGTGAGTAACCCCTGATTGAGCTGGAAGAATTCACTCGAACTCTCTCCCTCCATCTCGGCTTTGTCGCTGTGTTTGTTGAACTCGCCCTCGTATCCATCACAGCTTGTTCTTTTGAGGGACAGCAAGCGTCCGCTCATCTTGGATGAGAGTGACATCCCCAGAGCAACTTTTTCTGGTGAAAGCAATTATGATGACATGACCGTTTGTCCCGTGGATTTGAAGCTGATTTGAGTTTCTGTTTCCAGAAACTACAAAACATCCATTAGGGAAGACACCCAGTATCTTCTGCTTGGGAAGGACTTGAAACTGCAGAAAAAGTATAGCCACAAAAGCTACTATTAGTTTCTTCTTGAAATTCTTCTTGGTTGACCACTAGAATTGTTTGGTTTTATACACCCATTAATATTTAGGGATAAATGCAAAATTGATGCATGTGTTATAAGCAAAAATCGATTTAGTCCCTGTGATTTGAAAAGTATCGATTTAGTCCTTGTGATTTCAGAAAATGATAAAATCAGTCCCTAATGGATGACCAATAACAAACGAAAATAGAATCACAGGGACTAAATTGATGTTTTTTATATCATAGGGACTAAATAGATTTTTGCGTATAGCACAGGAACTGATTTTACATTTATCTCTAATATTTAATCCACAGGTTTTCAAAATATTGTTAATCCTATCTTTCTTTCTTTTTTGAGAAAAACCGAGTTTATAATTCAAAATCGATTTTAGCAAAAACAATTTTTTTGAAAAACACAGATTTGATTATTTTCAAAATTGATTCAGCAAAAACCATTCAAATTTAACTGTAACTATGTTAATTTATTAATTATTTTCCAATGATTTACTTATGAATCATCATTAATTTACTTGACAAGCAAACTCATGAAACCTTATTTTTTTAAAATCTTTAAATTCTACTCGACACAAAAAAAAAAAATCTTTCTGTTTCTTTAATTCTTTAAGGGGATTGGTAACTTCTGTTAGATGATTATTCTTATTATAAGCTAGTTATTTTGGAAAATTTGACACGCTATATTCTAATTATCAATTATTTAGTGGCACTCTTGGTCATGATCACCCATCCCATGCTGTAACTTCTACTTCATTAATACTTAAAAGTCTTGGGTTGCGTGGAAAATGTGAAACAGCATATCTTCAAGTTACGAGAGAATCATGGGTCTTCATAGAATAATATTGCTAAAATTTAGAGTCAATTGACTTTTTGTGTGGTCTTAATTAAGAGTTCCTACTGGGGAAGTTCTTTTGATTGAAATTATTTAATTACGGAAACTCATTTGGACAGCCATAATCGAAATTTAGTTGTTGTTAGACGGCCACAACTCTTCTTTGTGGTTCGTAACAACAGGTACCACTACTAGAAATTTGGATTTTAGGGACGGACGTTGTCTGTTTTAAAAATTCAAAATTCGTCTCTAAACCCTTTTAGGGACGGATACGTACGTCCGTCCCTTTAGGTGGTGTATCTATAGGTTTTTAGAGACGGACATTGTGTTTCATGCTTGAGGATTCTTATAGGTCAACCAAGGCACCTAAGCATGAAGTAATAGAGCTGGTTCTATATGTTTTTTTGGAATTTTTCTTGGTTGACCACTGGAATTGGTTCTATACCGACATATTTTAGGTGTTTTTTTAATATTAATGAATATTTAATCTTATCTTATCTTTAGAGAAACACCTATTTGATTATTCCAATAGAAAAATTCCTTGTATACTCCTAATTAACAAAGAGTAAGCAAAGTCAAGGATTTCAATTGTAAACCTTATAGATAATGAGTTACCATTGAGAGTTGCCTACCCCAGCTAAATTCAACCAACACAAATTTTTTTGTTCTTTGGGAATTGATTATTCTTATTATAAGCTAGCTAATTTAGGCAATTTGACACACTAGCTATATTCTAACTATCAATTATTTAATGATACGCTTGGCAATGATCCTTTTGGGACGATTTTTTGGCCTTTTGGGACGCTTGCCCTCCGTCCCAAAAGGCCAAATTTCTTGTAGTGCTATATTCTAACTATCAATTATTTATTGATATGCTTGGCAATGACCACCCATCCAATGTAGTAGTTCATTAATTAGTAGTATTCAAGAGTTTTTAGGTTGTGTGGAAAATGTGAAACAAAGGCATATCGTTTAAGTTACTAGGAATATTGTGCTCATGTTATGAAAGAATCTTGTACCAGAGAATCTTTTGCCTTTAATATTGTTAAAGGAGTCAATTGAATTTTTGTGTAGTCTTAGGCATAATTTAAGTACAGTTCCTAGTTGAAATTAAGTTGGTTTCGATTGGAATTATTTACCTATATTTTAATGCTCAAAAAAATGAAAAAAGAAATTAATGAAAATTTATTTTATTATAGGAAGTGTAGATTTTGTTCACTATTATGCGGTTCGTGAAAACTTGATACAAAATTTGAAATGTTTTCTGTTGGAGATAGTATTAGAATTTATTAAAAAAGTGATGATTTGATAGAATTTTTTTATTTTTATAAAAATGTGTATTTGTAAAAATTTATGGGGATTGACAAAAATATTGTAGACCAAAATTTTGAGATTTTATTGTTTAGAAATTAAAATTATAAATATTTAAAAGTTTCTAAAAGTATCAGAATAACTCATGAAATCCATTTCAAACTGATCCACAAGTCACAAACTAGGAGGTGTTGGAAAGGACCACCAAATTCTTCTTATGTTGTTAATTAATAGTTGTAGGATGATAATCTTTGTTAGACAAGTCACGGGTACTAGGAGGCCGTGTTGGAAAGGGCCACCAAACTCTTTTTGTTGTTAGTCATTGTAGGATCATAATATTCTTTGTTAGATACTTTATAGCTCATTGATTTTCATGCTTTCGTGTCATCGTTTTTGTTTGTTATTTAAATCCTTGTGGGTCAACCAAGGCATCTAAGCTCATGAAGCATACTGAAAATAAAAAGTCAAGAAACCCCTCCAAAATAATAAGTTATTGAAAATATATATATTATTAATCCACGATCTACTTTAGAGTTGCACTTTGCGCCGTAAACTATCATATTTGAGAGATTAGTGTATGTATATAACTCACTCTGGGGTATTTCAATGGTTAGGGTACACTTGGAGCCTTGTGGATAAGCACACGGTCCCAAGCTCAGTGATCTCTCTAAGGTTTGTCGTGACGTTAAATTCTCTAAATATAACTAGATCCTACTCACATTGGACCTAGTGCCCATGTGGTTTGGCCAATAGTGGGCCAAGAAATATTAAATGGTGATGTAGGCGGGGAGTTTCCCAGGAATACAAATAACCCCTGATTTTTTTCAGATTTGGCGAGCATCAGGTCATGTCAATCCAAGCCTGATACACAAAAAGTGTTGCGAGTTGCCCTCCCTACATAAAAAAAGATACATATATATCATAATTCAGTCAATACAGTAAAGTGATATACATAATAAGCCCAATAAACCCCTGTATTCTTCTTCTTTTCTTTTCTTTTTTCTCCGAATTACCCCTTACAAAATACAAATATCATTACAAATACAATGCATAATTGATTAACTCCTCTTCTAAGTGCTCTTGAATCCCGGCACATATATAGGACCTTTAGACAGTTGCAACTTCATGAGGCTATAATTTTGGATTTAACTGCATTCACAATATCAAAAAACATAAAAGCCAGCCTTCTTTGTTTACCTTCATGCATGTCTCCTGTTGTTTCTCTCTTCATTCAATATATATATCAGCTGCAAACACAAACATTCAGCCTAGTTTATATAAAGTTATCTGATAGTTTGATCAAGCTTAGCTCAGTTTGTATAAAGCTTAACTAGAGCTGGACTTCAGGCTTGGCCGCTTAACTAGTATTCAGGCTTCCTTAAGGTATCTATTTATACCTCGATTCATCCATGCTCAGCTAGAGCTGGACTTCAACTTTGGCCGCTTATCTTTATATGTGTTCTGATAAGTTAAAGAATTGATCATATTCTCCGAAAATGTAAGAAAAGCGAGACCCCCAATATGTTGAGAAATCTCGCAGGGGATTTATATAGTGGGGGAGACTGGGCCACTTTCCCCCAAACTTTGAAAAAACTCCACTTTTCAAGGCCAAAAATATTATCCTACCCATCTTTTTACACATTCAAATATTATTTTCCCTCAAAATTTTTGAAAAAAATTCCTTTGCAAGGCCAAAAATACTATCCCTTTAATTTTTATGCCTTCAAATACCATTTATCCCCGAAAATAAATGAGAAAAATTTAATGTTTTAAGAATCATACCCTTTAAAATGACAACAAATAAGAAATGAATTAAAGTATCTATCAAAATAACAACAAATGCCAATGAAATTAAAAGTTCACCAAGCGATGCAATTTATTTTTTGATGTAAATATCGGTTTTTGTTTCTATTCTGTTATTTATTTCTCTAAATTTCACTTTTTATGAAGACTCGATTTCGCTTGTCTCCGTTTATGTAAGTTTATTCTCTATTTTTAGCTTATAATCTCTTTCTTCTTTATAATTGTTATGTAATGAACTTGTATAACAATAATTAATATATATATAAATTATTTTCATAAAATATTAAGGAAGTTATTTCTTTTCTTTGGATAATTGAACTATAGGAAGTAGGAATTTTAATTGATTTTAATTGAAATTTATAAAAAAATTAAAGGAGGATGATTTGGTAGAATTTTGTAATGAAAAAGTATTTAAGTACAGTGAAAAAATAGGGGTAGAAATGATTTGATAGTTTTTTTTAGAAGATATTGGTAGGGCTCTGCATAAGTGGTGTCGGTGGAGGGCATAACTAGCACCACCACCGCTATGTGAGGTTATCCAAAAATGGACACCACAATTGTCACCTAACGGTGGCGGTAATGGTTACCACCACTCAGCAAATCAACTAATTTCAAGAAAAAAATTTCACAAATTGCAAGCAAAATAATCAAAACCAAATCTTACAAAAATGACAAGCAAATCGCACAGATTAAAAAACATTTTCAAATCTTATTAAAGTAATTAGAGTATCACATTGTTAAAGTAATGTGGACTATTATAATCAAAGGCTTATAAATAAGCTTCTATGTAATCTCTCATAAACACATCAGTGAGTACATCACTATGCCAAGTTAGGCCTTCCCACACTGGATATAGGTTTATGGATCGAACCACTTAAATATTGTGTCTCACTTCTCTCATCTCTCTTTCTTAGTATAAATTAGTTCTCTCTCTTTTATTTTATTCTTAACATGGTATCAGAGCCCTTTAGATCCTGTGGCCCAATTTGGCTCAGGCTGGTTTGCACTCTTGTTAGCTTAGCTTGGCCTAGTTTAGGCTTAGTCCAGTCTTGCCTAATTTAGTTCTTCTATTGGGCCTTCCAGCGGTTTGTCCGGCATCACTCCGGCGGCCTTTCGGCATCTTCTCTCGTGCCTTCCGGAACTCCGTCCAGCATCACTCTGGCGATCTTTCGGCATCTTCTCTTGGGCTTTCCGGCGCCCCTTTCGGCATTCCTCCAGTGAACTTTCGGCGACCTCTCCAGTCATTTTCAGGTGATTGTCGACCCATCTCTAGCCATATTCAGACGATTGTCCGCCCTTCTCCGGTCAGATTCCTGCCTTATTCAGGAGATTGTCCGCCCCTCTCCGGCCATACTCCGGTGCCATTTTTTATTACTGGGAATTTCTTTTTGTAAGTCCAAACTCAACGTGTGTCCACCTTGGGTTTACGAGGGAGTATTAAAGTAATTAGAGTCTCATATTGCTAAAGCAATGTGAATTATTATAATCAAAAGTTTATAAATAAGCATCTATGTGACCTTTCATAAACACATTAGTGAGTACATCAATCTGCCCAGTTAGGCCTTCTCATAGTGGATATGGGTCTACTGACCGAACCACTTAAATCTTGTGTCTCACTTCTCTTCTCTTTCTTTCTCAGTCTAAATTATTTCTCTCTTTTATTTTATTCTTAAAAAATCTCAACCAAATCTTAATAAACCATAAACAAATTTCCAAATTTGCAAGCAAAATAATCAATTGCAACTCCCACAAAAATGGCAACCAATCGCACCCAAATGGAGACCAAATCGAAGAAATTCAAAAACTGTCACGTTTAAAAATTTCCAAATCGCAAGTCGCAGAAAAATCACACCAAAATCACACAATAATCAATAGCAAGTCGCACAATAATCATGTCGCACAAAAATTGCACCCAAATTGCCACCAAATTGAACATATTCGAAAAAAAATTCAAACCACAATAGAAAAAAATGCTCAAAAATACAATCAATGCTATATTATAAAATCGTAACAAAAGGGGGAGAGAAAGTGAGAGCGATAGAGTTGTAGAGGAGAGAGAGAAAAGAGAAAGAATGATGAAGAGTGAGAGTGATGAAAGGTTAGGGTTAGCCGGTTAGGATGAATAAATGAAAAGCTATAGTTGCTTATAAAAAAAATAAAAAATAAACATTTAAAATCGGTAAAGCGGTGATGGGCAGTTTCATCGCCACCAACAATATCCCCACAAAAATGGGGATACTGCTCACCGTTACCGATACCGAGGATGAAGCTTAGATATTGGAGTTTACATGAAAATGAGTTGGAGTTTCGTCTGCTCTGCCACTGGAGTTACCTCTTTAATAAGCTGTGAGGTGTTTATAAAAGGCATTGGGCCTAAGCTCTTTATATTAATGGCCAACCATATCTTATCCCATCACAACTAATTGGGTTTTCCTATTTTTATTCGCTCCCTTTGTTTTCTTTACCCACCATATCTCGTGATGTACAAAATATAAACAACTAAATCCGCGAAACGTGCATAGTCGAGACTTATCTGTGAATTACATGTCTGCCTGCGTTCGTTTTTCACGTGATTTGAAAGTGTATTGACGGTGTTCGAGGCATTAGTCTTGACTTGAATGGACTATGATTTACCTCATGGTCCTCATCTGCTTCTTTTCTTCCCTGGACTTTTTTTACCGTGGAACGAAACAAACGTGGGTCATGAGGGGCTGCAAAGTCCGAATCCGTACAAGGTTTCTGACTCACTGTTTTTGGGACTGTGAATAGGGCCCACTGTCCTGGCCCATAAAAACGGACAGCCACGGGCTGACTTCAAAGGATTGACAGTACCAGAGAGTTTCGAACCTTGACAGACCTGTAAGTCCCACAGCTTGGGGATATGTTGCTTTAGTTCTTCAGCTACAGTTTAGGACAATCGAAGCCAAAGGAATGGGCTCCCTGTGAAAAAAGTTTATAAATGGAGGAAGTGTTCGGGTCACGATTAATTGTACATCAATGTACAACATCAAATACTCATTATTCAGTCTGATCCTATCTAACGATCTGTCCGGCCTATTATTGGAGTGTTACATTGCTATTGTTGGTTACCCTCACTTAAACTTGGGCTTAAAGCACATACATGAAAACGACTCGTTGCGCTGATCTTCCTCCTTAATGGGTTTGGGGGATGGAGATCTCCTAGGATTTTTAGAACGTTCAACACGAGTTTTAGGGGATCTCGATTCGGTCTTGAGGGTATCATCACTGGCACGCGGAGGAGGGGAATCAATCATTTGGTCGATCACTTCCTTTCCTTCACATATGATCTTCACCTCACAGCCTTCCTGATCATTTTGAAGAATCTGATCAGCTATCCCGCTTCCTTTCCTCGACTTCAATTTCCTATACATTCCAAAACATTTGAAGCCGATGAGAAATTTTTGCTTAGAGCTCATAAATATTATTGAATGTACTCCCTACATGGACTTGCCCGTAACATATATATATGCTGATCATGATTTTACCTTAGACTGGATTTAGTGGTTCCAACCACCAGCTTTCTTATGTTGAGAATGGGGATGAGGTCCAGGATAGCCTTTGCAACCATATCACTTTCGATAAGAATGGTCTCTACCTTAACCTGTTTCATTAGTATTTTCCTTTAAATTAAGAAAATTAGGCTAAAAAAATTACATGTGTTCGTTTGAAAAGGTTTAGGTCAAATTTGAAGGTTAGGTACCCTGGCAGAGGAGCATGCAATAATATATTTTTGAAGGATGTCTCTCCTCTTGCCTCTTTCTTGGTCCATATAGCTCTTCACCTGCTCTGGACTTACTTGACTCTTGGGAAGCTTTCCTACTGAAATCACAAAGATTGATCGATCATTTAACTTTCTTAAGCTGGTAATATATATTTTTATCACTAACACTTTGAGACCAGTGAAGAAGTTCTAACCAAATTAACGACAAGATACATATATCCTGCATAAAATTGAAGAACTTTTAAATAATTTAAACTCTGGTTTCTGACACATCTTGGTTTCTGAATCCGAACCCGCGTAAATGATCCTCTTGGAGATCGACCCCAGATTCTGAGCTTGAGTCAGGGTCAACCTTCAACAACTTCAGAACTAATTATACTATTGAGTTACCAAAACAAAGCTTCAGAAAATATCTAGGCCCTTGGAAAATGAATTACGACGGGACAGGTGCAAAGACCTAAATCCCAAATCCTTTTCTTACATGCCAGTACTTGTTGTTTGTCAACAATGGCATCTTTCAACCTTCTCTTCCTAACATGTTGCATAGAGTTAAAAGAATCGTCTACGATTCTCTGCCTTTGTTGGAAGCTAGTTAAGTCTCTGGTTGTCAGTTGCACCGATTTGACCATGACTCACCTACCGCAGGGGGAGAGAGAGAGAGAGAGAGCTTACATGGTGTTGGAATGCACTGGACCTCTGGGAAGATATGTATGAGATAGACGACGGTTGAAGGATTAACAGCGTGCCTCAGCGTCCACTCTAACGCTACCATGCTTGACTCGCTCTTCCCCACGGCCACATACACGCAATCTTCCCAGTTCTGAATATCCAACGAAAACAAACTACCTTGATCATAATCTTCTTTGATCGATCCCAAAGGTAGTCTTCCATGGTTGATCTCAAAGTTTTCGCTTGGACTCTCTTCCTCTATCTCGCACACACTTCTATATCTGCTGAACTGGTTCTGGTACCCAGCAGTAGTAGCTTCATCGCTGTACTGCACATATCCAGCTCCCTCGGACATTGACACGGACATGCTTGACTCTACTCGTCCGAGATGAAAAACGACCACAAATTAGAGAACAAAACACATTAAAAGATAGAAAGCATCCATAATACCACTCTTGTACCTTTGAAAATATGAATGCCCCAGCTATTTCAACGCAAGGCGTTGCGACCCTCACTGTACAATCCGAGCGGCGAGTGGGGTTGAAAATTGAGATATTATTGACAAAGAGGAACCAACCACGGAAAAGGGCCAATGGGGGCTCTTAAAGTTTCTTCTGGTTTGACTTTTCCTGGTTGCCTTTTGCCCTTAGCTGAGTAAGGGACAAAGATATCAATTTTATGTACATTGCACGATCGTCCTTGTCTTTCGGTGATATTTCAAATCATTCGGGTTCTTCCTCTTGTTTTATAGGTAAGTTTGGCATCTCAGCTTTGACAGAATCTTAAGGATCACAAAGAGGAGCTTATCACTCATAAAACGTCACGCCGGCTACAAGAATAATTGCAATAATCTTCTCGGTTAGGGAGGTTTGAATTGTTTGTTATGCGGTCGGGTCGTACGGAGATTATATATTGTTTATATTATCTCTGTCGTTTTAAGCAATTTTCAACCCTTTTTGTTTGCCGTTTTCTATTGTTTTTCTGGGTCAATTATTGGATCAGGAGGATGAAAATCCCACGCTATCCCCGACGATTTTTCCTATGCGAAAACATGAATAAAATATATGAGAGACATAAAAGGAATCGTGGCTAATCGAGAAGGATATGCCTAACGTTGGCCTATATTTTATTTGTTTTAGGAATAATTGTATTTTATGGTTCTCGTGGGAACAGTCCTTTTGTTTGGAGCTGTTGATCGGTGGAAAAGGGCAAGTTTTCTTACAAGTCGCAATCAAAAAATAAACAGTTGACTATCATTTTTTGGATTTTCTTTCTTTTGTTTTTTTCTCTTAAATTTGATGTCAGACAGTAATATTTTTTTTAGGTGGGCTCACATATATAATAATAAATAACAGATTTGTCTCTGTTTTTTTTTTTGAAAATCAAGGAATCTCGTTGCACACAACTTTTGTAGACGGAAAACAAATATAAAATTGGGCCTGCTTTCTCTACCTAATTTTGTGCAGCAAGCCCATATCCAATCTACGGTTTAGCTCACTTGTCCAACACAATGCCTATATATATATATTTTTTATTTTTTTTATAACGAAGAGAAATTCAATTCGACGAATCTATCGAGGTGGATACACCTAACAGATCGGTAAATCTCGAGTCAATGGTACGGCCCCTCAAACCACATTCTAGAGCATTCTAAGAGTGGGCTTGTGTTGTAAAATTTTTAGTATTGAGTTTAGTGATGGTATTGGGTTTAGTGAAAAAGTGAAGAGAGGTAATTTTTTTATATTTTTGTAGTAAAAAGTTATGTTTTGATGGGAGTGAGAGATTATATTGTAATATTTTATTGTGAGAGAGTGAAAAATTTTGTAAAATTTTTGACGCAAACACAACCTAACTTTGTTGCACCAAACCCATATCAAGATTATCGTTGGGTTAGCTCGCTTGTCCATATATATATATATATATAGGTAACGAGAAGAAACTCAATTTGACTGGCCTACAAGAGTGGACACATCTAACGAGCCGATAAACCTGAGTCGGTAGTGCAAGCCTCTCAAATTACAAAGGTTAGGACAGTCTTGCTTTGTTAGGAGAGTGACTCTATAAAATTATTTGCACCTATAGAAAGAACAAATCTCTATGCATACGTATTTATCACTCAAACTAACCACATGTCTCGACCTTAGAAACTTTTTTCTTTTAGGATTTTTATTTCTTTTGAGCTACCTGGAAACTTTTGACAAAAAATATGGTACTGGGATGAATGCCGTTGTATAAGCGGGCAAGTATCCTAAACAAACCCAAGGAATTTAGGACAGAACTAAAGTCTGTATGATTGAATCAGTCCAATTTCTTGGTCCATTTTCACGGTCGAGTTTTTTGTTTTTTTTGAAAAAAACGTCACACAATCTGAGTGGCCTTCTTTTGTTTTTGCATATGACTATATGAGTGGCCTTCTCGCTAACACATGGGGTGCCCCAAAACAGGGTCAGACTTTGACTCTGACACGTGCTTTTAGAGTTAGTTCAAGGAATCGGATTCCAAATTTTACCCCAGTGGGTTAGGTGACTCAGCAAAGTTTTGTTCAGATGCTGGAGGTTCAAGGAAACGCTGGGCTCGCATGATCTTGCGTTTCACGCGTTGCAGTGACATCCGGACACTTGTTCGCGCTGGCTAGCGCACGATGCTGACACTTCTCCATCTATTCTCCGATGACATAAAATACAACGATATTAGTGCACAACGCCGACACCTACAACGAAGTTTCGCCGTACAGAAAAGTCAGATGTCAGTGGATTATGTAGTATGGGATTTAATGATAAATTTTGGAAGTTTAAAATTTTAAGGTATTAGATGGAGTAGATTTGGTAAAAGAGTTAAGGATACGATGAATTTTAATCTTTATTATAATAAAAGTAATGCTGTGGAGAGAAAGATTATATTATAATTTTTTATTATGTTAAAATTTTAAGAAGTGTAAAATTTTAATAAACAAACATAACGGTACAAAGACCTCTTATTTTAAGCAAAAAAAAATGTCGTGAATCAAACAGGAAGAAGCTTGTGAATAGAAAGCAAAAAATAAAAAGCTTTTGTTTATTTCTTTTGAATAACTTATTGGACTTCTTTGTTAGATTATCCTTTGGCTTTTCATTTTGGTCCATAGGAAGCCATTAAAATAACATTTGGTAATTAAAAAATTTTAATTTTTATGAGCAAAATTTTGAGATAGTCTTCTCTTAAAATTTAAAAAGTTGATGATAATATAATAAAAAAATAATAAATTTTGTTAAAATTAAAAAGTGAAGAAAGATAATCTATGATGAAATTTTTTAATTAAAAAATAATGAAGTTTATTAAAAAGTGAAAACGCAGAAGGTTTGATAAAATTGATAAAAAAAAGTAAGAATAGATAAAATATGAAAAAAATAATGAAGTTTATTAAAAAAGTGAGAACACATGAACTTTGATGAAATTTTTTATTAAACAAGTAATGAAATTCGTAAAAAAAAATAGAGAAAATTTGACCTATTTTTTCTATAATTTTTTTTGAGATTTTATTGTTTAGTTATTTTAAAAAAAGATTTTTATTGTTTAAATATTTTTAAAATATTTTATAAAAGAATTAAAATTTTATTGTTACCAAGCATACACCGAAAACGCGGTGATACTTTGTTTGAATTAAATGAACGTAGGTGGGCACTTTGTGTGTGTAGAATCTTCACAGCAAAGTCGTACGTTGAAATTTGAATTGGGCACGGTAGATTAATTTGGGAGCTAGTGTGATACCCGCCCTGCCTACCGACCTCTATTTTGTTTATTGATGCAGATTGCAGTGAGGATGAGGGAAGTAATTAGCTGGGGGCTAATGGCAAAAGGTTACCCGCAAGATTGTGCAGAGACAGATTTTTTTTGCACATTAACTTTTTATTGATTTGTTAATTAACTTATTTAACATCTTTGTTTAGTCGTCATGCTGTGGAGATATATATCTCCTTGGCTTTTAATATTGGTAAATATTTCTTTTAATAAAATAAATAACAATGTCTATCTTTTTTCATCAATTAATTTAATTATCTGCTTAACTAATTTTTGGCCTAATAGATAGTTGATAGAAATTTGTACACTAGAACAAAAAATTGCATAGGATCTTAGGTTATGTTTGGTTTTTTCTTGAAAAAATTTTACAATCACTTTTTCATCAATTTCAATACCTTTTCATCGATCTTAATAATATTTTTTTACAAATTCTAACAATTTTAACAAATCTTTTACAAACTCTAACAACTTTTAACTGACTTTTCACAAATTATAAGAGAATCTACACTAACTCTAAAAAAATAAACACAACAAATATTTTCAAAACTAAACCAAACATAGCCTTAATCTTTTAGAAAGAAAAAAAAATCTGAAATGTGATTTCCAACTTCGAGCAGTTTATAGAAAATTAATATCTAATAAACTATGAAGATTACGACTCAATAACAAACGGACCCATAATATAAAAAACGAAAAGGATAAGAAGGTTGGAGAAAATAAAGAATAATATGTGGGGTGAACTGGACCACACGTGGCACAATTCTGTTGGTGAAGTAGGGGATGGTCCATGCTGATAATATTCGAATCCTTGAAAGATCTATCAGGGGTAGGACCACGAGGGGGAAATAAACATGCGGTCCAAATACTTCGGTGGGTGAGTCCCACGGCCACAAGAAAACCAAACAAACGAAAGCAAAAACGAAGACATTTTTAAACACAGATTTCTAGGTGAAGAGTGAAAAGTGGGATAACTGGATTGTAGGCCCGCCTTTCTTGATGCCCTCTCTAAGTCTAGGAGTAGTCTCTCTCTCCTCTAACTCTTTTTTTTTTTGCTAAATTCTCTCTCTAACTCAGTTATATATCATGGTGTGTCCTTTCCTTTTGCTGGCATTTGTGGCTAAATTACCAAAGTTTTGGTAAACACAGAGTCAGAAGAAAGAGAGGGAGAGAGAAACATAGAAGGTGGTGAATTTTTGGGTGTGCATTGGGGTACCTTGAGTGTGCGTGAGAGAGAAGAAATGGGGATCGTTTCTCAGGAAGCGATCAAGCAGTTCCAAGCACTTATGGATGAAGGTCTGCTTTTTTGAACTTCAGTTTCTTTTTTCTTTCGGCTAAACAGTCTCTTAATTCTTATGCTTTGTTTTTTTTTAGCTTATGCTTTGTTTATTTAGTTGTTTTTTTAATGTTTTGAGTAATGGCAGTTGAGGAGCCTTTGAAGAAAACATTTCAGGTTGGCATTTTCTCTTTTCTCCTATATTTTATACTGCTTCTCATCTGTCTTTCAACGCGAGTCAAAAGCCTTCCTAGTGTTATTCTCTTCTTTTATTGTCCTCTCTTGTTTCTACACTTGTGTTTCTAAACTTTAGATTTTTGTGCATTTCGTTTTGTAAATTTTTGGGGGCGTTGTGTATTGCGGAATTCTGGTTGCAGTTAAGCAAAAGATATGAGCTACTGATGTTTGTTCTGTTTCGGTGAACTTTGTGGGCAATAGAATTTGATCCTGGAATCTTACATGCCTTCCTGATTGAATACTTCGATCTGGCCACTTGGTCTTCTGGTTGGCTACTGGGCTTTTGTGTAGTAAAACCGGTATGTTGTTTGTAGTCCTAGTTCAAATCCCTATATGGTAAAGCTGAAAAAGTGGAGGTTGATTGCTTTTCTTTATTGGGAGTCATTGAATGTTCTCGTGCCAGACATTCCCCATCAATTTGATCTTTCACTAAGTGATCAAGAAGGGCAAAACTCAAGGAGATACATGTTCATTTCCACAAGGCATAATGTCTGCTTAGTGGACTGTGCAAGGCTCAAATGGAAGTAACTATGTGCTTTTACCACAATTCCACGATGATTTTGGCATGTGCCCGTTACCAGGTTACTGGATCTCTGTGGGTCTTCCATTCCATATCTCTCTTTCCCTCTGAATCTCTTCAATCGGTCAGCCATCATGTTGTGTCCATCGAATTTGGCACATACCATCATGCTTTTCTTGATTATTCAGATGAGCAGTTCCTGGAAATATATTACTCCATGGTTCGTAAACGAAAGGAGAAAAAACATGTAATTTACTATCATAGCACATTACCTCCCAAGCTTCATGGAAAAGTCGCTCAATGATGTCAATAAACGTTTCATTCTGTCGTGATCATGATATCCCTAAACTTTATGGAGCATCAGTCGAATAACATTGACTGCTTCTAATAACTAAGGATTATAACCAAGATGATTTGGAATGTTGTCTGCATCAGAGTGGCTAAGATATTCTACATGGTCATTATATATTCTTAACTGAGGTAAAACAAGAAAGCAATACTTTGGTCAGAACGATTGCTGGTTTGCTGTTGTTTATTTAATTCATGGGTAAAGATATGTATGAATATACTTCATGGGTTAACAGTTTTTTTTTCCAATTATTTTCTCATTCAATGTGGTTGGTGAAAATTCGAGTGTAGCTTGTTGTGAAATGATTCTTTCCTTGAGCTTCACTATGTGTTGCCATGTTTACCTGTTCCAAATTTAGTGACATTTGAAATATATTGTACAGACTTGATAATTGTTCCTTAATCTGCTCTGCAGAATGTTCATCAAGGATATTTAGCTGAAACGCTGGTTCGATTCCTAAAAGCAAGGGAGGGGAATGTTGCCAAAGGCCACAAAATGGTTAGACTTTCATCTTTGGTTGAAATGTTTGAATACTGTTTTATATTGTCGAAACATTTCATCCTTAATTCACCTTTTGACTAACGACATACAAAATGCCTATGTGATGTTCCAGTTGGTGGATTCTTTAAACTGGAGGATAAAGAATGAGATCGACAACATCTTAGCAGTAAGTTTGTGCTCTCCCGAGGAAAAATATTTCTATGGTTTTCCAAAGATATTTGATTGGTTTGATGTATCCAGTTAGAAATTGGCTCATAGAATCCCTTGTCCTGCATTTTGTTTAGGGCAAGGTGGTAGCAAAGTTCAGATTATGTGATTAATTGAATTCCAGCAATTTATTTTATCTTGGTTCAATTTTCATTTTTTTTTTTAAAACTAGGTTTCTCTGGGTTCTCACATCAAAAGCTAGTTATGTCCTCAAGGACCTGAACCAATATGCGATATGGCTTTCCATGTGATCTCCTATTTCTTTCCCTCCAAATGGGGTCTACCAAGGCAGCAAGCATGGTCCTTCTCAGAGTGTTAGTCAGGGAGTTACATCTCCAACACGCATCACCCATTTGATGCTGTTGTTCCAGGAGGAGATTAATCTTGGACTATTGCTCCTATTCCCCAGTATGTACCACAAACGCATGGCCGCGGGACATAAAATTATGGATGGTCATGACTCTCGCCCTCCACTCTACATGGCAATAATTGGTTACACTGTATTAACTCCATCTGAATAAGTCAATCTTGAGTAGACAACCCTCCCCATACTCAAAACAAGCTTGTGCCATCGGTTTACCTGTTCCCTGTGTCTTAGAGTTTCCATAGCCCCATCTCAGTCTTAATTCATTGCAAATATGAGATGTGTTATGTTGTAGTCTCCAACCTACCTTGTATATCAAGTCTGGCTACTTTTGCTACGCAAATGAACTAAATCTATCCTTCTCCACATTAAATTTTGTGATTCTCTAATGGAGTGTCTATTTGACTACCTCAGCATTCTAGACTCGTATATGCCACCTATGGCTGTTATATCCTTTAAGTCAATTGTTATAGCAGTGGCTTCTTGTTCTGGCTGGTATATATAGAAAACCACCATTCTTAACTTCACTTTTAATGGTTCAAAATCATGTAGAGCTGGTGGACTGTCATATTTCTCATCTCAGACAAGTTATTGATATTATGTACCCTAATTCTGTATGCTCACTCTCTCTCTCTCTCTCTCTCTCTCTATCACACCTGCACCTGCACTCATAGACCAACATTCAACACGAGAATGGTTTCTTTGCATCAAATGTACATTCATAGCATTTGGGTCTTAAATTGTGCTGCTCTGATGATTTTGTGCAAAAATAACTTTGAACTCTTTCAGTATAATGTTGGCCAAATAGTTTTTATTTTTTGATCTGGATGCTATTTCTTTATGCAGAAACCTATAGTTCCTACTGAACTGTACAGAGCAGTGCGTGATTCGCAGCTAATAGGAATGTCTGGTTACTCAAGGGAGGTGCTCACTCTTAATTGAAACTGGTCTTGTTTGCAGCTTTTTCATTTTATTTTCTTTGCCCAGGGTAGTGTTTAGCTGTTTACATTTCCAATATTTACCAGGTTGCTCGATTGTTAGTACCTTACCTAAAGTAATGATGTTGATTGCATTGCTGCTTGTGTTATTGAGTTGTTCCTCTTGCCAACCTCTCCAGGGACTTCCTGTCTTTGCATATGGCATTGGCCTCAGCACATATGATAAAGCATCTGTAAGTAACAGGACAAAATTCCTTATTGACGTTTTACTGAAATAAACTCTTAACAGCAACAATATATTCTCCCATTTGATCTCATGTAAGGATTACCATTTTTGTTCTTCTTCTTTTGCAGGTCCACTACTATGTGCAGTCACACATCCAATTCAATGAATATCGGGACCACGTAATTTTGGTGAGGGTCAAAATTTGCAATTTGTTAGGCGTGTCTTCTGTTTTATTTTCTTTGAATAATTTTTTTAGTGTTGTTTACCTGTGTTCTATTTCTATACTTTTACATAGAAAATGTATGAAGGCACTGCTTACCTATATATGTTCTATGTCTGTAGCCTGCAGCATCTAAAAAATATGGGCGGCATATTACCACTGGTGTGAAGGTTTTGGACATGACTGGCCTAAAGCTTTCAGCACTGAGTCAGAAAAAGGTAAAATTTGCCGTGGTTGAAGTTTTCTGTTTTATCTTCCCTGCTGGCCCATTTAACATTGTGAATAATCTCCTTGTTATTCTCATACTTTTCTCTTATCCTACTTTTAGTTTTGCTTAGGTAAATTCGATTTTGTACTTCTAGCAAAAAAGTAAAGTCACTCTTCTTGGGTACTTGGATGAGAAGGATTTGCAACCAACTTGTACACGTTATTGGTCTTACTTGAAAGTATGACCCCTTGCCGATATCTGGAGAGTTCTAAGATGGATCAAGGAGAGTTAAAAACAAGCAACAAAATCACCTAGAAAATTTATTATTTGAAAATTTCGTTCAAATCTGAGGAAACAGATGTATGGTAATACCACACAAAAAAAGTGGATATATGAAAAAAAAATGAATCTAATAATATTTGGGATATCTCCAAAACACAAATACTTTGTCAGCTAGATGAAAGTTTTTCTGATAATATTGCATCCTAAAAAAGCTTGGCATTAAGCAAATTTTGTTTGGCTTGGGGTAAATTCTAAAAAAATGAACTGTACGATCCCTAGACAATGAATGTCTCAAACCCGGGAAACTGAGTTAATTCTTATACTGGCTGAAATGCATTGCAAGGTATACATGATGGACAGCAACAACTCTTCTCTTTAAGTATGGAGCTTTGTATTGTAGATACTTTTACATCCACATATCCTTCATTCGATTGGACATTTTGTATTTGTGCAGTTATTGACAGTTATATCGACAGTTGATGACCTGAACTACCCAGAGAAGACAAAAACATATTACATAGTAAATGCCCCATATGTATTTTCAGCTTGTTGGAAGGTAAGCTTCAATGCTGTCTATCGTTGTGATTATGGATTCTGATTTGCTATTTCACCGCTATATCCTGAATGTGTTGTTTCCAAGTGAGCGCCTGTTTACATCTTGAATGTTGTTCAGGGATAAATGGCTATAACAAGTTTCTCTTTTCCTTCCAGAAAATGTCTGACCGTTTGGGTATGCAAACAATCTAACACTTGAACAATTGACAGGTTGTCAAGCCTCTTTTACAGGAGAGGACAAGGAAAAAAATTCAAGTTTTGAATGGTTGTGGACAAGATGAGCTCTTAAAGGTAAGTTGTTTTCAGAATCGCCAATTATCTAGACATCTTAGAAATGTAACCCGTTACCAATTCTTGCGAGGTTGATTAGACATCCCTAAGATTCTTACATATGGTTTCCTTAACGCTCTTTAAGCGGCAGGGTGTTTTTAAGTCTTTCACAGGTGCTTCTATTGTTTGAGGTGAAATATTTGTTTTCTTCAAGCTACTACAGTATTTAGTAGCTTTGACTTTGGGTGCATTTGAATGATAAAATTTTGAGATGGTTAAAATTTTGGGTATGAAAGTTAGTGAAAAAGTGAAGAGAGTGAAAAAGTTGGTGAAAAAGTGAAAAACTATGGAAAATGGTGAAAAAGTGAAAAAAATTTATGGAAATTGATGAAAAGTTGAGAGCAATTTTTGTAATGATGATAAAATTTTATAGGGACAAAATTTTTGTCTTCAAACACACCCTTAGTTAGTATCTTCACTGATGCAAGGCAAAGTACATTTAAATATTGGTCAGGTTGCATTATCACCATTAGGTGGAATAATTATTGAAGGCCATGGGGGGGTCTGGAATACTTTTATTTGTAACAAACCCCAGGCAGGGGTATTGCCCCCTGCTCTGTTTTAGTCAATAATCAAGCATCTTGTATTCATCTTCTGATGTCAGCTAATTGATGGAAGCTGCATTAAAAATGATGTGGCCGCAGATTAAAATGCAATGCCTGGAGCTGGATATTTCCTTATTATTGGAACTCCCAACGGTATATGTAGAATAAACATTGTGTTTGATAGCTTACTGAAAAATGTACACGGACTTCAGCACATCAACATCAGAAACAGAGCAAATGCAGGATTACAAGGATTAAATGTGCACGGAGTTAACTCACGAACAAAAAAAG
Source organism: Myrica gale (assembly GCA_963930655.1). NCBI lineage: Eukaryota > Viridiplantae > Streptophyta > Magnoliopsida > Fagales > Myricaceae > Myrica > Myrica gale. Next base: position 10,143,402 of record OZ005603.1, on the reverse strand, counting down.
AAAAAGAAAAGAAAAAAAGGATGCTAACAGTCTCTTGTTCTGTTCCTACAGATGACTAATCTTGTTGGCTTTTGTGTTCATGTAGATAATGGATTATGCTTCCCTCCCACACTTCTGTAGAAAAGAAGGCTCTGGATCATCTCGTCATGTAGGGAATTGCTTTTCCTTGGACCATCCATTTCATCAACAGCTCTACAATTACATAAAGGAGCAATCCTTGATACGTGAACCTGTTGAACCCATAAAACATCGTTCATTTCATGTGGATCTGCCTGAGCCTGCTGCAGAAGGAACTGATATAGTCAAAACCATAGAATCTGAGTTCCACAAGATTGGTATCGGGAATGGGATACCTGACTCAGTAGATGGGCTAAATGGGGGGGTCAAATGAAATCATGTACCTCAATTTCATTTGTGACCGGCAATGATAGAAAAAGCACTTGATGCCCCCCATTCACTCTGATAGAGCTGTTAGAGCAGGAATGAGGTGTTACTGGTCCAACTGTTCTATTAACCATATTAATGAATGTAATAGTAGTAGCTTACACTATCCCTACATGAATCTAGAGGGATAAGTTTATAATTGTATGTAACATGATAAATGGCTGGATGTGTAGTAGTGAAGCAGTGAATTGTCACTTTTAGTTGCACAGATTCAAGGATTCGTGGCGCAGGCATCCGTTTTAACTATTGACACGTTCTAGCTTTGACTGATTTTTGAAACTTTCTTTATATATCGAAATTTCAGTTCAAAGAATATGTTCTTGAGAGAGAGAATCCGCCTTCTCTCTAGAACACCTTTAGGGTTTTAGCCCCACCCTCTATCCCTTCAGCTTCTCTGGTGGCAGGAGGAGCTCTAGCTCTGCTCTGGCTCCTCCTGCCCCCTCTCCTGTAGTGGCACAGCTTCTGGGATCTGGGATCTATTCCCTTTCCCCCCCTCTAGTTGGTCTTGTTTGGTTAGATTTTACTCGTAGAAGTGGAAGTTAGATCTTGGCCTTTTTGTTGACTCTTGGAGGCTACGCCCTAGCTCATCAGACTTAATTCCTCCGGTCGGTCCTTTCTACCTTGTTTGTCGTTGATCTGCCGTCGCACGCGCCTCCACGCTCCTACCACACGATGATCAATTTTTCTGCTTGTTGGGTTGTTTTCGGCGGCTTTCGACGCTTCCCTAATGTCAGAAGCATTGGCCACCCAGATCTGGCCTGGTCAAGCGTCCCTCCGGCAGCACGTGGTCTTTACGCGCCTCCCTATCCACGCGTGAATCCCACATGCCGCCGAGTCTCCATCGTGGTTTTTCGACCACCCTGTTGCGGCTTGCTGTTTCTTTTCCTGTTGTGGTTGTTTGGTTTTTTGTTGCCCCGAGGGAGCTCTCCTAGCCATTTAGTGGTCTTGCCACCCTTTTTGTGGGCTTTGTTGAGTTTCTCTAGGTTTCCTTTGTTATTAGCTCTAATGCTAGCTCCTATTTGGTTCCGGTAGTGTCGTCTACCGTTTCCCGCCACCCACTCTCTTAGCCTGACATGAAGCATTTGTGGTTTATAGGTCATTTTGGATCCCGCTAACCCTTTTTACAACCTAGTTGTGCTTTGATATTTTGTTCTTGATCTTTATTGTATCTTTTACTCTGAATTCAATGCAAAGATAGTCTCACATTTAAAAAAGAAAAAAGAAAAAAAAAGAAATTTCAGTTCAATGGCCCGTGGGTTGTGTTAGGGGATTTAACACGATTCTCAAGCTAAAGAGAAACATTGGGGGTTGAGCTATTTTCTCATCCTCTAAAATAAATTGCTTAAGCTCATTATTACTTTTGGTCTTGTCCATATGGGTTTTACTGATCCTTCATTCTTTTTTTTTTCTAAGTAAACAGAGGGTTATTATTACCCATCATAATAGTTTTTACAAGATAAAACAGCCCCAGGCACATCATTACAATGAATAACCCCCCAAAAGCCTGACAACAAACTCCATTTTGCTAGGTTATGTGCAAGCCAATTCCCACTGCGTGGACTCCAAACAAACTTCCACCGGGGATAAAGGCCCAACAAGCGTTTAATAGTAATGATTTCCGCTTCAATCAACCATAGAGGTAAGCCTTCACAGTCATTAATTTGTTGAATGATCGTACGAGAGTCACCTACAAGCTCTATCGGCTGCTCCACAAAAATTCCAACTAGCTCGCAAGCCAGGCGTGCTGCCCGGGCTTCCCCTTTCAGTGGGTCTATCCCTGGGAAGCGTTGAGCTTTTGCACATAAGAACTGACCCTCTGCATCCCTTCCCACTGCCGCAACATATAACCAGCCATCACCTACTGCCACATCAAAATTTACTTTAACAGCCCCGTTAGCAGGGGGTCGCCAATCTGGAAGACTATCATCTCTAGCATTCCAAGCCTCTTTATGAGCCAAATATCTTCTGTGTACAGCTTGAATAAGCTGCAAAACATTAGGCTCCTTTCCAGCATGAATTTTTTGGTTTCGTGTGTGCCAAATGGTATCAATAATAATTGTTACAGCCAACATCATTTGATTCCATAATGGCCGAACACCTGCAGGCAAATTGCATACATTAAAAAGGAATTGAAGTCATACTTCAATTGGAAGTGGGGTGAATCTGTCTACATTCATGGGCCACGATCCATGTTGCCACAAAATAAAGCTGAGAGAGCATGCCAAGAATAAGTGTTCAATGGATTCCACGTCAAGCTGACAAAGCGGACATAGCATGGAGGATGAAACTTGCCCTCCAGTAAACCTGCCCACCAACCCTCTTAATGGCAAAGCCCTTGCGGCTACCTTCCAAAGTATCAAGCGTAGCCTATGCTGCACCTTTAATTTCCAAATAGCATTCCATATAGCTAATGGTAATGGCCTCTGTATTGAGAGTTTGTTTCTGATGCCATAAAGATATGCTGCTTTGACCGACAAATGGCCTTTGGCGTCCAGAACCCATTTGATGCTATCACGCTGTGGTGCCCTTGGAAGTGGGATATTAATAATGGCTTCCGCTGACGTAGGCTCAAAGAGATGCCTTAGAAGATCCACTTTCCAACATTGATAAGAGGAGTCTATGAGATCACAGACTTTATTGATTCTTCGATCCACCAATCTGTCTTGTTGTAGTTTGGGAACAAAATGTGGGAGATCAGGAACCCACGGTTGGCTCCAAATGTTGATACTTTCTCCGGTTTGCACACACCAACATAGGCCAGCATTCACAATCTCGCGCGTCTTCATAATACCCTGCCAGATCCAGGAGGCACCCGACATCATAGGGGCAGACAAGAAAGTCCAACCTCTACAGTATTTGGATACCATAGCCTGCACCGACGTACGATCTGCATGCTGAGCCAATTCCCATCCCAATTTGGACACGAGAGCTATATTAAGGTCTTCCATCCGACGTAAGCCAAGCCCACCATACGACTTAGGCTTACAAATATGATCCCAAACCTTGGGGTGAAATCGTCTAAATACCCCATCAAAACCCCACCAAAAATTCTTCATCTTTGTGTCTAAGCGCTTACAAACTTGCTTGGGTAGTAGAAATACAGACATATAGTAGGCGGGGAGGGCTGAAGCTATCGATTGTATCAGGATGGTGCGTCCCGCTTGTGAAAGTGCCCGAGCCTTCCATCCTGCAAGGCGTTTATCCATATTCTCCACAATTTCAGAACAAGCTTGGTGCCTCGATTTTGGAACTTCCAAGGGGAGTCCCAGGTATTTTCCGGAGGTGCTGGCTGGTGGGATTCTCAACATACTGGCCAACTGCTCTCTCCGGTCAGCAGCCATATTAGCACTGAAGTGAGCATAGGATTTTGCAGCATTCACTTCTTGACCCGACCACTGTGCAAAAATACTTAGGCACTGCTGGAGGTGAGCAATTTCATGAGTGTTAGCCCGACAAAATAACATGATATCATCAGCAAATAATAAATGCGAGATGGGTGGAGCCAAACGGCCAATTCGAATGCCATATATGTTTCCCCGGGCCTCCTCTCTTTGAATAAGCCTAGTCAACACCTCCATGACAATCACAAAGAGAAATGGTGAAAGAGGATCCCCTTGGCGGAGACCTCTTTGAGGTTTAAAAAATCCATAGGGGCTACCATTCAATAATATGGAAAAGGATACCGTAGAGATGCATTGGTGGATCCAACGGCACCATTTGTCCCCAAAACCAAAGCAGCGAAGAATGGCCATAAGGAATCGCCAGTTGACTCTATCATAGGCCTTTGACATGTCCACCTTAAGCGCCATGAGACCTCCGCGCCCTTGTTTGCGCTTCAAAGTTTGCATAATCTCATGCACCATGATTATATTATCCTGTATATGTCTGGATGGGACAAAAGCAGCCTGATTGATCGATATTAGCTTATGCATCACTGATTTAAGCCTTGATGCCAAGATTTTGGAAATGATTTTGTATGATACATTACACAAACTAATAGGGCGAAACTGAGAGATTTTTGCAGGGGCATCTTCCTTTGGGATAAGAGCAATAAATGAATGGTTTTGCTGCTTTAAAAGAAAGTCACTCGTAAAAAAGGCTTGAATCATAGCAATCACCTCAGTCTTGATCTGCGTCCAGTAACGCTGGAAGAAAAGAGCCATAAAACCATCCGGTCCCGGTGCTTTGGTGCTGCCCATTGACTTTATAGCCGCCCATATCTCGCCTTCCTCTGGAATTCTACTCAAGTAAGCATTATACTCTGCTGTGATAACCTCCAGAATCAAGCTATTTAGATGCACGGAATGAAGAGTCTAGTTCGGTAAAGAGTGTTGTAAAATAATCTACTATATGACTCTCAATGTCCTCTTTATTATATAACCACGCCCCCTAATCATTTTGTAATGCCTCAATACCATTCCTCCGTCGTCTAATGATTGTTGATAAATGGAAAAACCGTGTGTTCAAGTCCGGAGTCTTCATCCATGTGATTCTTGCCTTTTGCCTCCATAGCTCATCTTCCTTCTGTTGGGCTGCCAATAAACGCGCGCTGACCTCCCTCTCTTTAGCAAGGACCCACGAACATCTAGGTTGTTGCTGGACCTCATCAAGTTCACATTGTAGTTGCCGCACCTGCTCTTGAACATTGCCAAACACTTCCCTGTTCCAACGTCTTAAGGCCTGCTTTGTGGCCTTAAGACGTTGGCACAAGGAGTAGGCGGGAGAGCCACGAGCCTCTATTCGCCAAGCCTCCAAGACAACATCCCTGCATCTGGAATCCTCCACCCAAAAAGATTCGAATCTGAATGGTCGTGGGCTATTATCTTGATCCCCCATGGTATTCAGCAAAATGGGGGCGTGGTCTGAAGCTAGACGAGGTGAATGCAACACTGTTGTCCTCCCGGCCATTGGACCAAGTGAATTTATTCCCAGTAAAACCTAAGTCGAGTAGTCTCATAGACCACATAAAATCTTTCATCTCTGCTGAGGAAGATGACGAATGAACAGGTCGGCCCCCCTGTTTATCAGTAGGATGAATGACTGCATTAAAATCACCTAAGCATGCCCAAGGGCCATGAAAAGCTTGTCCACTACTTTCTAGCTCAGACCAGAATCTTCTTTTATCATTCCAACAACACGGGCCATACACAAAAGTCATTAGCCACTTCTGATTCGGTGGGTCAAAATTCAAAACAACATTCACAAAATATGAGTTGGAGCTAATGATATCTAAACTAACACCTTTTTGCCAAGCCATAACAATGCCCCCACGTCTACCCTGTGGAGTACTTCAAAAAAACCTTCAAACCCCAAAAGTAGAAGCTTCGGTCGTATACTTGTGATTTTCGTTTCCGCTAAACAAATAATTTCTGGGAGGTATTGTCTCACTAACCTCTGTAGATAACGAACTGCCGCAGGGCGACCAAATCCGCAGTAGTTCCAATAGAGCAGCTTCATTTGATCGGTGGGGGCAAGTTGAGGCCCTCCACCCCGGTCGTCGAGTCAAAGTCATCTTCCGGATCGTTACTGTCATCGCTTGTAGGTCTACCCTGGAGATTCACATGTCTTCAACCTGCTGCTCGCTGCCCCCTGTTGGCAATTTCTTCTTCTTTGAAATTGCTGTCTCCTTCCCCTTACCTACTCGGGTCTGCACTGAGAAGAGAGAACTCAAGGGTCTGTTGAGAAACACCCCATCAGATGCACCCAGATGAGTGAAGGCAAACTCCAGCCTTTTTCCACTTGGCGGTTCTATTTCCAGGCCTTTTCGGTTATCGCCGACACCGCTAGGTCCAACCAACTAATGAGAGGTTTTCTCTCCACCTCGTTTCATAATCACAGGGCTGGGCCGTGCAGAGTTCGGCCCACTTGGTTGCTGCCTTGTAAGGACTGGGAGATAGCATTAGTCCAGCCCACTAGCTCTGTGGCCTTTCCCATTGAAGCATTCACAGGGTTCCTTTCCTTCGATCCACCGCACCCCCCACTGTCGTATCATCCTTGTGCTGCCAGGAGTCTGGCATGCCGTGTAACTGGTGTTCCTCTCCTTCGACACTGGCTTGAGTCAGCATAACACGAACCCTTAAACTTGAATCACTATTCGTTGAGTCAGCATCCCGCCCAACAGTATGTTCGGCACGCTCCTTCTGAGCACCGCCAGTGGGAGGTTGATAAGGCAAATCCACGGCCTTGGGGATCACAATCCCATCGGCACACGTCTCCTGCTGCTGACAGTCAACATTTATATTCGGCTGTCCAGACTTGCTTTCCTCGGGTTCCGCGGCATCAGGCATCGCATGAAGGCCCAAGGCGGCCACTTTAGAACCATCATGGCCACGTGTCGCATGAAGATTTCCAGGGCGTGTCGCATGAAGATCCCCCCTGGACAATCGACCCCTTCAGCTTGAGCCTGACCGAAAAAAGGGACATGAGCAAGAGCACGACCAGCAAGAGGTGGCCCACCCACAATCAACGACGACAACGTTCCCTTTCCCATGCTGCTCGTGGAAGGGTTCAGGACTGTTTCTGGCAACCGAATATATGGGACACACAGAATCTTTTTTCTGCTCTACCCGCAATTTCACCCAAAACTCCACCAATGGCTTGAGCCGTAAATGCATTGGAACGTTCCGGAGGCAACCCGTGGATCTGCACCCATACGGGGCAGGAGTCGAGAGTGATTGCTTTCCAGGAGAGTACCGGAGGCCATGGCTTGAGTAGAAACATATACCCCTCCACGTTCCAGGGTTGACGATCCAAAACGTTCTCTCGAGCTTGAGGGGTGTTGAAATCACAGAGAAAGATATTTTTATCGAACAAAGCTACTTCAAACTGGAGCTCAAAGAGTCAGGTCTTCTGCAAAACTCCTCTCACCTTATGCAATGTTTGTTCCTTCGCATCAATGATACGTCCAACAAGGACCAAGTCAGCTTCAGCCGTAGTACCAGATACATCGCGCCATGAAGAAGATGTAAGAGCCCAACTAAGGGATCTAGTTTTTTCAATAAACGGGTCCAGGTCACGAGATTCACTAGAGGAAACCATGATGGAAAAACCACAGAAAATGCAGAAAATATGCAGGGAAAGAAGAGGAGTGGAGAGAAAGGGAGACAAGTGAGGCGGAAAAAAGCCCACGACCAGGGGACGAAGACGGGAGAAAAAGTGACCGGGGCCAGGGGGCGCCGGCCAACCAAGGGGAGGCGCTGCCAACCATGGCAGGCGCCGTAGAGACAGCTCCAACCAGAGCATTGAGAAAACCAACGCCAGCGGAAACAACCCTCACGGGTAGTACGGAAGGCGCTTCTAAAAGAGCAGTTGTACGGAGAGCATATCTCTCCACTCTCTAACCCCCGGCCCTGAAAAAAAAAACTGATCCTTCATTCACCTGGCCAAACAAAATGTGGTTTGACAAATATCTGTGGCTAGTTTAACCTGGCTTGTCATTAAGATCAATGCCTAGAATACTAAAAAGATGGACGATTTCCTGAGGTTGAGAGATTGACTTCATGACCTTTCTTCTCCTTCCATTGTTGTTGAGGCTCACAAATAATTTAGATAGGCCCTAGTTTTCCTTTTTCTCCTATTTCCCTCTACCAAATAATATGCCACGTAGAGCCTCGTCTCCTTCCCTTCCATGATTTATTTCATGTATCTTTTCCTGGTTTCTCCTGGATCTGTTTTCTCCTTTTTCTCCTTATGGCTTCCTCGTCTCACACCATTCCGAATCAAAACCATCCACCATTTGAAACCTCTATCGTCATCACCTCTCACCCACAACCAATATCGCTTGATCCTTAGGTCACTTCCAACCTTCCCCCTCTTTTCACCTCCTCTGGTTTCTGATGCTAACCCTTCATTCGTCCAGATTTCCATCACCCCTGTTACAAATCAAAATACCATTCCTCGCAAGATCTCTGCCAACACCATCAATGTGATGCATATCCAGCCCCTCCCGCCTCCACCATCATATTGTAATATAGTGCTGACAAAACCCCTCCTGCCCCCCTCCAAATCCTGAACACATGATTACCAATAACCTCGTTCGTTCTTCCTCCCAAAAGACTCCACCCTTATTGTTACCTACTTCTAAACCCCAAGTCCCGTAGCCTTCAACCAACCCTCCCTGTGCAGATATGTCGAGGCCCACCTCTGGATGGAAGCTCACCTCGTCTGTAAGGACGTTAGTCAATGTGCAAAGACTGTTTCCTCCTTTATGCTAATGGGCCGTGTGGTTTCTGATCGAAAGTTCAGCCCTCATGCTGTGCAGGAGGTGATTTTTAGAGCATGGCCTTTTGCTCCATCGCTCCAGATTCAAGATTTTCAAGATAACAAATTTTTATTTTTATTTTTATTCGAATATGAGGAATGTGATTTAGCCCTCTCTAGGGGTCCATGGAATATTAGAGGGAACATACTAATTCTAAAAAGATGGACAATAGGCTTGTCCTGGCAAGAGGTGGACCTAATGTCAACAGAGATTTGGGTCCAACTACATGGTGTCCTGTTATACGGAGCGAATCTAGACTCTATTCGCCATATGGGGTCTCTTGTTGGTCCGGTTATTGAACTTGATTTTCCAGAGAACAAACCCCTGTATGTACCAATTATCCAAGGGTTAAGGTTGAAATCCTTACCAGTAGACCACTCACTCCAGGGTGCTCTCTACCTCGGAAGAATATGGCTTCGGCGTTTGTGGCATTTAGATATGAGCGACTCTCCAACTTCTGCACTTTTTGTAGCAGATTTAGTCGTTTGAAGAATGACTGCCCTGTTCCTCCAGCTCTCTTTCCTCCAGAGGGTACTATCACCTCGGATCTTCGTGTCGAGACAATGGGGGTCCGCCGTTATTCTCAGGCAAATATACAAGGAGCAGATTCAGGAAGGAAGCCTTAATAGAGTCGTGAGTATTCTATCTCTAGATCAAACGTCATCTCATGGAAGGGGGATCAGACAGGGTTACTCCGTGCTTGGGGTTACCACCTGGACTTTCAGGCAACCTCTGACGGCTGCTCTCAAACAACGGGCCGCCATGCGTCGTTGCCGATAAAGTGGGCCCCTACGAGATCCCTATGTCAGACGCCCTGCCTTTCAACTTCTACTTTGCCGCTCCCAAAAATATTCAATCTGCACCCTGCTGTTTTAGAGGATATGCAAGGCCAGACCACTATGGCAGGTCAAGCCCCCGAACTACAGTTGGTCCTGAAATACCCTGCAGCTTTGGAAATGTCAGCTAGAGCTCTGGTGCAAAGTAGTGCAGACAACTTACCTTTACAGGGGGTCAGTGTGCCCTAGTCCTTCAGTGGGCCTGGGCTTGGACTTACCCCAATAGGCTTTTGTTACTATGTTGCGTCCCTCAAACCAAATTGGACCAAACCAGAATTTTACTATGGGATCAAACGGCCCATCTCTAGGCTTAGGCGTGACTTGTGGAAGTTCGAAAGAGGTGGTAGATGATTCTCCCCAGCCCAAGAGGATGATGTTGTTACTCTATGATGATGATGGCCTTCGGAAAGTTCTGGCTACTCCTACAGTTTTCATTTCCTCCTCTTGTGTGGAAGTGATTCAAGCTACTATTCCAGAGTCGACGGACAACCCCACCCTGCAACACTTGAAGACCATCTGTCATAGGAAAAGGAAGGAGCGACACCATTCATGTGCTCGGGAGAAGCCTATTATTCTATCCGTTGTTGTGTTGGATGAGGAACCGGCAGGGAACCATTTTATCTCTACTTCTTCTTTGTCAATGGCTGAGGAGGTGGGCCTGAGCATGCCCCCCACCGGCCAATGAGACTGATTGTCAGGAACTGTCGCGGTTTAGCCCGACCGGCGGCTTCTCGTTCCTTAAAGGCTTTGGAGAGGAAGTTCCACTCTAAAATTGTCTTTCTCTCCGAAACGAAGGTGTGAACTTCTCATCTTTTTCTTGATTAGATGAGTTTTGTCAATTTTACGGAATGACCTACAAATAGCAGAAGAGGCGGGATTATTTTAATCGAGAAAAACAGTTGTGATGTCGAAGTAACTACCTGCTTATAAAATTTTATCAGTGCAATTCTCCACTTGGATCCTCTTTCTTTTTCCTGGCTTCTAACTGGAGTTTACGCTCCCACTGCGTGGCACAAGAAGACAGCTTTCTGGGAAGATTTGGAAAATGAGGTGGCAAACAAGGCGGCTTCTCGTCCCTTGGGTTGGAGTGAGAGATTTTAATTCGATTTTTTCTTCAGAAGACAAACAAGGTGGCCGTGAATTTGCTTCGTCTTCTTTGGGGGGTTTTTGTCAGTTCATGGATCAATATAGCCTGTTAGATCTTGGGTCCCTAGGGCTTCCTTACACCTAGACCAATTGTCGGCAGAGCCTGGACAATATCAGAGAAAAGTTCGACGGAGGAATCGCCAATGTGGAATGGCGTAAGCGATTTCCAAGGGCCTCGGTGACCAATCTCCCTATTACCTCCTCTGACCATGCCCCTTTAGTGGTTGACACAACAGGAGATAGCCGATCCTTAACCTGTCCATTCCATTTTGAAGAATTATGGGTTAGATAATCAGATTGCTTCCCTACTATTCAGGTGGCGTGGAATATTTCTTGCACGGGATCAACTGCGATGAAACTATGCAAAAAGATTATAGCCACTAAGGCGGCCCTAAAGAAATGGAATCTTGAAAGGGTTGGGAATTTGCAGATCAATATTTTTAACATTACTAGAGAGTTGGAGAAGGTTCAGAGCTTGGGGGCTTCGGATCATAATAGTATTTTGGAAAGGCATCTCTGGGTGGCTTTGGCTGAGGAACATAGGAAGGAAAAGTCGTTGTGGACGTCTAAGGCTCGAGTTTAATTGCTTACTTCCCTGGACCTTAACACAGGATTTTTCCATGTGTCTACAATCGTTGAGAGAAGGCACAATGCATTGGAATACTTACAGGACCATCTGATCCAGTGGATTGATTCGAGAAAACAAACTTGTCAAGGTGGCGCCATGAATTTGCTTCGTCTTCAGTGGGGGATTTGCGTCAGTTCATGGATCAATATAGCCTGTTAAATCTTGGGTCCCTAGGGCTTCCCTACACCTGGACCAATTGTCGACAAGGCCAGGCCAATATCAAAGAAAAGCTGGACAGGGGAATCGCCAATATGGAATGGCGTGAGCTATTTCCAAGGGCCTCGGTGACCAATCTTCCTATCACCTCCTCTGACCATGCCATTTTAGTGGTTGATACAATAGGAGGTAGCCGAGCCTTGGCTTCTCCATTCCATTTCGAAGAATTCTGGGTTAGAGAATCGTATTGCTTCCCTACTATTCAGGAGGCTTCTTGCACATGATTAGTTGCGATGAAACTATGCAAAAAGATTATAGCCTTTACGATGGCCCTAAAGAAATGGAATCGTGAAAGGCATCTCCGGGTGGCTTTGGCTGAGGAACATATGAAAGATGAGTTGTTGTGGAGGTCTAAGGCTTGAGTTCAATGGCTTACTTCCCCGAACCTTAACACATTATTTTTCCATGTGTCTATAGTCGTTCGGAGAAGGCACAATGCTGTGGAATACTTATAGGACCATTCAAACGAGTAGATTGATTCGAGAGAATAAATTGGTCATGGTGGTCGTGAATTTGCTTCCTTTTCGGTGGGGGATTTATGTCAGTTCATGGATCATTATAGCCCATTAGATCTTAGGTCCCTGGGGCTTCCCTACACGTGGACCAATTGTTGGCAATGCCAGGCTAATATCTGAGAAAAGTTGGACAGGGGTATCGCCAATGTGGAATGTCGTGAGCTATTTCCAAGGGTCTCAGTGACCAATCTCGCTGTCAACTCCTCTAACCTCGCCCCTTTATTGGTTGATACAACAAGAGGTAGCCGAACTTTGGCTTCTCCATTCTGTTTCGAAGAATTTTGGGTTAGAGAACCGGATTGCTTCTCTACTATTCAAGAGGTTTGGAATATTTCTTGCATGGGATCAACTGCGATGAAACTATGCAAAAAGATTATAGCCACTAAGACGACCCTAAAGAAATGGAATTGTGGAAGGGTTGAGAATTTGAGGATCAATATTTTTTACATTACTATAGAGTTGGAGAAGGTTCAAATGTTGGGGGCTTCAGATCATAATAGTATTTTGGAAGGGCATCTCCAGGTGGCTTTGGCTGAGGAACATAGGAAGGAAGAGTCGTTGTGGAGGTCTAAGACTCAAGTTCAATGGCTTACTTCCTCGGACCTTAACACACAATTTTTCTATGTGTCTACAATCGTTCGAAGAAGATGTAATGATGTAGAATACTTACAGGACCATTCGAACTAGTAGATTGATTCGAGAGAACAAATTGGTCAGTTGTTTGTTAATTCTTTCATAGAAATTTTCTCTTCCTCAAACTTGTAGATACCACTTGATATGGAGGGGCTTATCTCTCCTTGCATTTCGGTAGAAGAGAATGAGACGTTGATTGCAGTGCCATCGGAAGGAAAGATTTGGACTGCGGTTAACCAAATCAGGACTAGAAAGGCCATAGGTCCGAACGGTTTAACAACCTTCTTCTATAAGCAGTATTGGCCTATAATGAAGATAGAAGTGGTAGATATGGTCCACAATGTTTTTAGATCGGGATTTCTTCTTTCAGAGCTCAATCACACCAACGTAGCACTTATTCTAAAAATGGAGAACCCTACCCGTGTTTCTAACTATCGACCTATCTCGCTATGCAACGTCTCCTACAAGATTTTATCAACCGTTTGAGAAAATTTTTATCTCGCCTCATTTCTGTCAAGTAGGCAACTTTTCTTCCGGGAGGGTGATTCAAGAAAATTCATCCCTTGCGCATGAGATTTTTCATACGATGAATCATCATTGATGGGGTGTAGGAATTGTGGCTTTGAAAGCTGACATGGAACGGGCCTTTGATAAAATGGAGTGGGAATTTATTGGAGTCGTTATTAGGTGTTTTGGTTTCCATGAGAAATGGATACATTTGATCAACAAATGCTTGTAGTCGATTTCTTTCTCCCTTCTCAACAGGAGCCCTTTTAGCTTGTTCAAACCTTACCGGGGGTTATGGCAAGGAGATCCTCTATCTCCTTTTCTATTCATTTTGGGCATAGGGGTGTTTTTCAGGTTGTTGATGCGGGCTGAAAACTCAGGTTTTATTCATGGTGTAAAAATCAGTCATACTGCTCCGCCGATATCACATTTGCTCTTTGCAAACGATACTATGGTTTTTTCGAGAGCTCTGTTATTGCTACTTTTTCTATGATTATAGTAGTGCTCTGGTCTCAAAGCTTGGGTGTCAGATCAGTACTCAATCCGATAAATTTTGGGTCAAGGTGCTACGATCCAAATATTGTAATAAGGAGATGTTGTTTGTTTCTTCTTCGGCTAGAGGAGTATCTTGGATGTGGCATGGTGTGCCACAATGTATTTCATATGGATTAATTTTTTCGATGGGAGAAAATTCGGTACTGCATTGCTGGAAGGATCCTTGGGTGCCTACCCTAGATAATTTTGCCCCGCGTCCCCATCACCCAGAGATTGATGGGTTATTGGAGTTGAAAGTGAAAAATTTGTTCTTTGCTGAAACTCTGGAATGGAAAGCAGATTTTATCGTGGAGATATGTGAAGATGACAGTGTAGAGGCTATCCTCCAGCTACCAATTCCGAACAGGAGTGAAGTGGATCATGCCAATTGGATTTTGTCTACGGACAAAATGTTCTTTGTCAAGAACGCCTACACTGAAGTTATTAAAGGGCGCTGCCCTCCTCTAGCAATCCTTAATGCTTTTGAATGGAAGGCTTTCTGGCGCCTAAAAATTTCAGATCGCCTCAAACATTTACTCTGGAGAGTGGTTTGGAATTCACTACCAACCCGTTCACTCATTGCGAGGTTTATCCAAGCGGTTCCATCAGATTTTGAATGCTGTCAACTTTGTGATTCTGGCAATGAATCTGTGGAGCATCTATTCCTAGCTTGCTCGGTGGATCAATGTATTTGGAGAAGGGCCCGATGGACTCTTGGATTTGGGGAGTTTGGGAAGTGTTTCGATGGTGGAGTGGATCAAAAGGCTTCTAAATCTGGCAGGTGTCTTGAGGATCCAGCCAGCTGAAGAACACTCTTTCGTGCTCTTTGTTACAATAGCGATGGACTGCCTTTGGTTAGCTTGGAATTAGAAGGTCCATGACCATATTCCTATTGATCCCAATAGAATTTTCCAACGTTTCAGGAAAAGCCATCTGCAGCATTTGGCAACTTGGGCCTTGGGGTCAGAAAGCAAAACAAGAACAAAAGATTTGGACTGCCCCTCCGAATGGTTTTCTGAAAACAACATTAATGTTGTGATTAGAGATTCTTATGTGGCACTGGCCTACATCTGCCAGTGCCATGGATGTATCCTTTCAAAGCGGAAACGTTAGTTATCAGGATGGTTGCTGGTGAAGCTTCCTCAAAGGGTCTTCAAAAAGTGTTGTTTGAGAGTGATTGTCTCTCTACTATTGCTGGTGTGAACGACCCATCTCTGGGAGTCGACTAGGAGGTTGGTTGCTGGATTGAAGTCATTAGTGAGATGAAGTCTTCATGCCCATTGTGGAGCTTTGTAAAAGTTTCACGCCAAGCGAACACGTCTGCGGATTCATTGGCTAAGTGGGTTGTGGATAGGAAATTTTTTGGTTGTATCCCTTCATCGTTTTTACCTGTTTTTCTGCTTAAACAATCACTTGTTTTTTACCCCCGTGAGGGTGGTGTTTTATCCCCCTTTCAGTGGTTGGTTCTTTTATGAAGTATAGTTGTTTAGAAAAAAAAATGAGACATGCCCAGTACGACCATGCTAACAAAAATCTACAAGTTTCTCAAAAATCTGAAACAGACCTGTACCTAGGGGTGATAACCGACCAGTCGGTTCGGTTTTGCCCTCAAACCGTGGGCCGAACCGACTGGGTCGGTTTTTATTATTTTCCAACCGACGGCCGAACCGCCGGTTGGGAGAACCGACCGGGCCAACCAGGTTCGGGGGGTCGGCCCGGTTCAGTCGGTTGGGCCCAATATTGGGCCCAAAATTTTCACTTTTTTAAAAAGCCTAATTTAATAGCCCAAATTCATTTTAATCTATGTAAGCCCAACTTTACCATTCGTTCAGCCCATTCGGTGGCCCAAAAGTACAATTTTTTCAAATGTTTCACATGATTTATGACCTATAATGCAAAATTTATGCTTCTTTGGGTTTTTGTAGCTATGCATGCATGAGTCCTAATAAATAACAATTAACAGCAACATACTTACAAAACAAAATAAGAAAAAAATGGGCTATTTAACATCCAGCCCTTACAAGTTACAAGTATCAACTACCAAAAAAAAGAGAAAATACTAGGAGCAGTATTAATACTAGGGTTATTGTCATCAAGATCAATATCCACCCTATCCAACTCATCTTTAGTATCAATCACAGTCTTCTGAGACTCATTACCAGGGGTACTTGTTGGAGTCTCTTCCATCTAGACCACATTAAAAATATAAACAACTAATTAACAAACAATCAGCAAATCACAAACCGTAATCAGCAAATCAACAAACAACATGTAATCAGCAATCATAGCAATCCGAATTCAACAAGAGGAAAAAGCTTTAGGATTTAGGATTGTATTAGTGGCTAATTTGGGGCTGCCAAAAAGTAAACTGTTTAAGGGTAGTATCCCTTAACTGAAATCCTAGGGATATATGAGCCAAAAACATGTATAAGAGCCAAGTCACAATTCCATTGTCCAAAAACATCTATAAGTTTGCCTATCAAGTTGTGCTTGGGGATGCACTCTTTAAACCACTTGACCTCCAGTGGGCCACTTTGGGAAGACGCTCCTTGTATTCCAGGTAGCAGTAAATTCAAATTTAGAAGGTTTAGCTGGCTCCCAGATCAGATAATCTCTTTAGGGAGGCTCACACTAAAGTTCAGCATGTCTTGTTTGAGTAAAAATTAGGTCTGCTTATCAAGGAGGTCTAAATCCAATTACCTTCTGTGAAGACGGAAGACACTTTGCATTCAAGGTGCTGCCTGGATCATAGATGACTCAAAATCTAAGTTTTAGGTCCTCGAGGCTGTCAGCTATCTAACCAAAGGACTGAGTTATAAATTACCATTTGATGTTTTAGAAAAGGCCTTGCTGTATTCGGAAATATTTGGTCTTTGTTTGAAATCTGTTTCACTAGGGGTTGCATGGGCAAATGCTCGCTTGCTCACTTCCAGAAGATAGATCATCCACTTTTTTTCTATTGACTGATACTGTTTATCTTTTGTTCATATTCCATCTTGGAAGTACTATGTTTATCAGAGTTGAGTTGAGCTATGTTTATCATATTAGTAAAATGAGAAATACGAAATGAGAACAAACAAACAACACAACAATCAGCCAATCACTGACCTAACCCTAAATTCATCCAAATCCACCATCAAATCAACCCTGACCTCCGATCTCCACAGAACCAACAGAATCCTAACTTCCAATCTCTAAAATAAACTAACACTAACTTAGTAAAATGAGAAATACGAAATACTAACCTGATTTGATTTTCTTCAACAGCAACACCCAAGCAAACTGAGCAAGTTCCTACTAATAAGAAAGCAGTCAATTTACAACAAAAGCAATCCTAATGATCATCACAGATTCAAAATTCAAAATCTGTGTTAGTTTGAAACTTCAGAAACAGAATCGTTTACTCAAAATTATGTAAACCAAGTGTCCTAATTACTCATATCACATCAATACATAGCAAAGACATGATATTTATGATTCAATTAAGTTGCGGGTCCTTTTAATTTATAAACATAGCATCAACAGTGCATTATCCGTAAGATCCAATAATGTTTACTGCATAGAAAAGTGATATTCGTGCTATATTTTTAGTTTTTAGACTCCATGTGTAAATGTACCTTTCAACAGTGTGGAGGCAGGAGGCTGGACGAGCATAGAACACTGGAGGAAGCGGCAGTCGAAGGTCCTCAGCAGTGGCCGGTGGGACCTGCGGCACTAGGCGCTCAGACTTCAGAGAGAGAGAGAGAAAGAGAGGGAGATCGGCGTGGAGGAGCTGAGAGGTGAGAGAGAGTGTGTGAGAGAGAAAGAGAGAGTTTTGAGGGGGTGTGCTGCGGTGGGGGGTGGCGACTAGGGTTTTGAGAGAGAGAGTGAAGTGGGGAGTCGGGGATTGAGAGAGAGAAAAAGAGGGAGATCGGCGACTCGGTCTGGAGGAGCTGAGAGCCGAGAGATGAGGGAGTGTGTGTGAGAGAGATAGAGTTTTGAGGGGGGTGAGGCGGCGAGCTGTGGTGGGGGCGGCGGCGAGAGAGTGGAGTGGAATTTTGAGAGAGAGTGGAGTCGAGAGCGACGAGAGATAGGTAGGGCTGATCATTAAACGCACGGCATAAGGGCAGAGGGTGGGAGACGACGTCGTCCCCACCCCCACTAAAAAAAAAAACAAATGTCACAAATACCCCTCGGTTCGGTTCGGCCCACGGTTCTGGGAACCCATAACCGTGGGCCGAACCGACCCACTCGGTTCTTCAAATGTTTGGGCCGACAACCGAATCGGTGGTGGCCCAAAACCGACCGGCCCAGTTCGGTTTGGGTCGGTCCGGTCGGTTCCGGCCCACATTTGATCAGCCCTACCTGTACCGGAGAAGTATATTTTCTTGGAACAGGGAAAACCGTTAGGAAAGGGTTTCGTACGTAATGTCAATTTCAACTCGAAGACGAATGAAACATCGTTGATAAAATGCTTCAGTGCCTTCCAGATCAATGTCAAGAAGTCGTTCTAGGTTATTACCAATCATGAGCTCTGCATTGCTTCCAACTTCGCATGAGATCATGCACTTGGATTCAGAAAGTCACCTTTAAAATAATTTTGAGTATGAGCTGGTCCGAGTCCGGGTTCGGTTATGTTCCTGAGGACTTATGGTGCTGAGCCTGCTGATGGACGGCCAAGATTAAATTTTCAAGATCTAACGGCTGCTAACACGCCACTCAATTAATGAATTTGACCCGTCAAACTAACCCGATTGACCCGTTTTCTTCTGACTCGCGAATTGACACAGTTCCAAAATCTCTCTTCTTCGTTGGTATTTTTTTTGCACGCCTCCTAGCTCAATCTCCCACAGCCATCGCGCCTAGCTCCCCGTCGCCGGCCCTCCGTCGCCCACCGTCGAAGACTATCAAAACAGGTACCAATATTTGATTAATGCTAACCTTTTGATTAATGTCATCGTGTTGAGCTTATTCTTAAGGTTTGATTTTGAAATAGAAGACGGAGGGTGAGAGGTTTCGTATGTGATTTGAAAATCAATTCACTTCCACATGCGTAGGAGAATTGCGGCCTTGCTCCTGAATTTGAATAATATACTAGAGTTATGGAAACATATTTTGATATTACGGTGCCCTGTGTATTTTCACAGAGCGATGTATTGTTGGGACCCTATTGCAGCAGTTGTTGTCTATTGTTTGAGTTTATTTATTTTGTATTTTCTATCATTTTATACCTAAGGGCTTGATCTCATTCTGGATAATAGTTTCAGTGATTTGATTCCTTATCTAACAAAGCTCATGCATAGGGCAAAAACATATGTGGGTCATAAATTTGTGGTTTTCTGGACCTTCATGAATGCTGGGTCTCCCATTGAAGAAGTAGATGTTTCTATTTTACACGGTACTGTGAATCCATTCTTAAAAAATAGTTCGTGTATTATATTTTTATCAATCCTTAAGATAATGTTAGGATATTCATGGTTTATTTGTTTCAGATTTGATTGAAATGGCTCCAGAATTACCTAATAGTCTTGGGAAAAATATGAGGGAAATGTTGGCTTTGAGGTGCTTGAAGGTTTTATTTGATCCCTGTAATGGAATCACAAATGATGCCCGTTCTGTCCTGGCTTTAAAAATTGGGGTTGATACATGGAAAAGCTGTGAAGATGTTCTCGAGCAGATAGTACAAGAGGTAATAATTCTCTGATATTAACTCTGATATGTAAATAATTGACCATATATTTGGAAAACATGGTTTTACTATTTTTGCATCATTCCATTGATTATCTGCTTCAGAGTTTGGAGCTTGGAGTACGATTTTGATGTTGAACACAAACATTTCTTGAAGGGACTCATCCATTTGCTGAGTCCTTGAAGGAAAGGAGTGGGTTATTACTTACTGCAAGTGACAAAGTTCATGTGAAGGCAGGGTTCTAGAGGATAAACATGATGAGTATCCCGCTTCAATGAAATCTCGGTACAACACTGCAGATGGATTCTAACACATTCAATTAGAGATTCCTAGTACTGGTACTATGATGCCTCAAGAGACATCTGGAGATGCACCTCATCAAGATATCTCTGTCAACAAGGACAATGATGATGACAAGCATTGTTCTGAACAAATGCCATTAACCGGTGCTCTTCCTCCATATAATGCCTCTATGCTGGTTCAAGACATATCTGCAGATAAACCTACCGCTTAGAGAGGAAGAGGCAGCTGGAATGACTGGGATACTGAATTTGACCGAAGAGAAAGAAGTGGAAGAAGAGTTGATCCAAGCTGAAAGAGTAGTTGAAGGAGACAAGCAGGAAACAGGGAATACAAAGGAAGCGCAAAGTTGACATGAAGTTTTTTGTAGTGTCTATTTGTATACAACGAATAATACATAAATATATGTATTTCCTTTTGCCTTTTGGTCCATCCCTGATATGTCAATCGTAATATGAATGACTACTAATCTTAGGAGGAAAGGAAGCTCAAAGTCGACATCATGAAGTGTTTTTGTAATGTCTATTTGTATACAATGAAAATACGTAAATGTATTTATTTCCTTCTACCTTTTGGTCCATCCTTGATATCTCACTCGTAAGATGAATGACTCTTAATTTTCCAGAGAGCAAAGGATTCCAAACATCAGGAGAATAACTCACGGGAGCTCCCAATAATGTGACAATCCATATTTGCCATTGTCCTCAAAGAACCATATGAATTGAACTCCGAACCCAATTTCACAATCGCCTCACTGCAGAGTTCGAATCAACAACGTCATTCTTCGTATTGCAACATTCACCATGATTTCCATGATCATGTCCTTATTCCCGAAATGTACATTACAACAACTTTAAGTGTAGCATAATACCATTAAATCCTATCATTTACAATTTGCCCAACAAAATTGACAGGATAATTACAAGCAGTTTTTACATTACAATTTCACAACAACTTTAAAACTCCAACACTGCAGCCATCCAGGACAAAAACCTCCCTTCAAAAGAGTGAAAAAAGACAATAATAAATACACGAGTTCAAAAATAAGGCAGGACGATAAAACCCACTTAAAGTCCCAAAACGGGGTCCCATTGTCATCCATGACAATAAAACCAAAACTTGTCATGAGATTCTAGAAGTTCATTAGAGCTTCAGTGTATGAAACTTGTTGTCACAAAGGTAAAGAGATGCATTAATTGGCCTGAAAGGTTCAAAATCAATTGTGACTTTCTTATCCTTCCCATCTTCAGTAACTATTGTTCCAGTGTTGAGCACAAGCCCGTTGGGAGGAACATTGTTGTAAAGTTTAAGTCCCTGCTAACATCTTAGTAACACGGGATATTTGATCCCGTGAAGGCATGATAAGAGAAATCATGCTTGTTCCATTGCCTCTAGCAACTTCTAGTGCTTTGATCAATTTCTTGATCTTCCACATCTCAATGTTCTTTTCAGTCTCGTGACCATGTGGCATCTTAAGATATTATAGGACACACAAACTCTAAACAAATAAAGATCAACCATTACAACAATTGTATCTGACAATTCTTAAATTCTTCACACGACTTCCACAGGAAGTGTTCTTAACAAATTTGAACAAAATTATAACTGAGAGAAAAAACATAATATATTTACAAACACACCATTACATTTACAGTAAGGCAAAAAACAATCATACAAGTGTCATTTGATTAACATGTTTAGTTGCATATTTCAAGTAAGACTCACTTGCAAACTTGATCTCTTCTGGACTTGTTGTATCTGTCAAATAAGGGTCATAAGAGAAGTGAGAGTGCTATTGGCGGGCAGAGCTTTCAAGATCGAGTCTCGATAAGCCACGACAACAGCTGCGGTTGTGATGGGTGGCTTCAAATTCGGCATCTCTATCGTCCTTCCAAAATGAGTTGCACCATATATGCCATAGTTATGAGATAAAAGGAATCAATGATAAACATCTGAGAATGAAGCTGATATGAAATTTTTTTCTGCAAAATATAAATCCAGAGAATACAAATCTTGTTTATCTGCATTCACATTCAGGAGGAATATCCCAAAAAGAAAGCAATAATGTGCAACTCAACCAAGAAAGATTAGATTTTGAAGTAAAACCAACCTGTGAGAGACAACCGCTCCGAAAAGGTCCCCATCGCGGAGGTGAAGATGCCAATCATCAGGTTTCATCAGAATGAGCTCCATCTTTGGTCCTCTGCACCTTAATTGATTAGACTCCTCAATCTTTCCCACAGGAAATTTCAATGCCTACATATAAAACATGAAACTTAAAAAAAATGTTACCGAGTAGTTTTCCAAAAACAAAAATACATTAAACATTATCTCAAACTAAATTAGAGTTTGGTTATGCAAAACCAGAAGCAAAAGATGGTGCACTAAGGAAGAACTCCAACAAGAGAAAGACAATTAAGAAGATGATTAAGATTGTTATCAATCATTAAAGCAAATTTTGCAGCAGCAATTGAATCGCGAAAAACCAGGGTGATTCGAGGAGACCACACTTAGATCCAAAGCAAGATGCCGACGAAACTGGGTTGGGAGCGACGGAGCTGGGCGGCGGCGCTGTGATATTACGATACGATTGTTTCAGACCTCACGGAGAAGAAGTCGATACATGGTTTGAATTTTTGGCTGGGTCAGTTGGCGGGTCAGCACCTCAGCACGGGTCGGTTCAGTAGAAATGAGTTAAAAATTCATTAATTGACGTGACCTTATTTTCAGCCCTTGGATCTTGTAAACTTAATCCTAATTGTCCATCACCAGCCTAAGCACCATAAGCCCTCAGCAACATAACCGAACTGTTCGAGTCTCAGTGCTTCAAGACCAGCAGCTGACCTCGGACATTCCACTAGGGGCTATCAATTAGGATAATATTTTCTGTCTTCCGCTCGACGAAAGTGAAAGATGAAGATGTTGGGACTAACTTCCTTGATGACAAATTGCTGAACTGATTCCATTTAACCTGGGGAGTTGACAGGACCGCAAGGTTAGAAATGCACTTATGAGAAACAATCTTCCTTGCCAAAGACAGCGAAGCACATGATTTTGCATGGGAAGGAACGTGAGAAAGCTAGTTAAAGTGTCCCACCCAAGTCGTGTAGTTTTTTGTATAAGATGGTCAATATCGGACGAAGGGAGTGCCATTTAATAAAGAAGTTCATGTTGAAAAGGAAAAGAAATGGGAGGATGTACAAGGGAAGAGACAACATTAGTGTAGATGTTTAGAAAGGTCTTTAGCGCTCGATGTTCTTGCTATGCTGATGGATCTTGCTATGCATTTGAACATAGGCGGAACCAAGCCATGGCGGCCGCCATGGTTGGCTCTGCCCAAAAAAAATTTTACAGGTTTTTTTTTAATAAATAAGTTGGCCTGGGCCCGCCATGGTTGAGTCCAAGGCCCAGGCCAAATAAAACTTCCTAGTCCAAATGCATCAAGTCCATAATTTTAATTCTTGAGCCCAAAACCCACAAATTGCACAGCCCAGAAGCCCAAACCCACAACCCATACGTGCATAAGGGCTCTTAAGTTCATTAATAATTTTGGATTAATCAGTATCTTCATGCCCTTGTAGTCAACCAATTCGTCGAAGTCGAACTTCCTCTTCTCATCTGCACATAAGAATTCAACCAAACGTGAAGAGAGCTTTCTTGTTTTGGTGGCGAATTGTGCAGTTGCGGGGTACGCTGCACGCATAGGCGGAACCAAGCCATGGCGAACCATGATGCAAGGATTGGCTTTTCGTGGTCATGACGAGTCTGAGGGTTCATTGAGGAAGGGCAATTTTCTTGAACTTTTGGAATGGTATGGTAAGCATTATGAAAATGTTACTAAGACAAGTAAGAGTAATGCTCCTGGAAACAACCAAATGACTTCTCCAAAAACTCAGAAATAATTGGTGAATGCTTGTGCAGCGGAGACCACGATTGTCATTATCAAAGATATTGGGGACAATTTTTTTTCTCTTATGGTTGATGAGTCTTGAGATAATTCAGTGAAAGAGCAAATGGCAGTGGTTTTGAGATATGTGAACAAACGTGGACAGGTGATTGAAAAGTTTATTGGTGTGGAACATCTTCCTGATACTTGCTCTCAATCTTTGAAAGATGCTATAGATAAATTGTTTGCAAGTCATGGGTTGTCAATATCCAAATTGAGAGGTCAAAGGTATGATGTGTCATCAAACATGCATGGCGAGTTCAATGGGTTGAAGTCGCTCATTTTGAGGGATAATCCTTCTGCTACCTATATCTATTGTTTTGTTCATCAACTTCAACTGGCAGTTCTGGTTATTGCAAAGAATAACGTTGAAGTTGCTGATTTTTTTAATTACACTTCTTTTATTGTGACTATGGTCTGAGCTTCTTGTAAAAGAAAAGATAATCTTCGGCAAAGTCAACATGAGAAGATAGTGGAGAGGTTGGAAAATGGAGAGATTTATAGTGGAAGGGGCAAAAATCAAGAAACCAGTCTTGTATGACCAGGTGATACACGTTGATTATTATATCTCATTACAACCTTTTCCTTTCTTTTTTTATTGGTTTTTAATTCTCATAACATTTTAGGTGAACTCGTTGGGGTTCATACTACACCACAATAACGCGTCTCTTTGCTATGTGGTCAGCCGTGTTAGACGTTCTTGAAACCATAAATGAGGATGACACTTGCCCAGAACAAAAAGTCATGGATAGGAGCTTGAAGGGTAAGATGCAAAGCTATGAATTTGTATTTGCTCTTCATTTGCTGAGGAGGATAATGGGAATTACAAATGCATTGTCACAAGCGTTACAGCGAAAGGATCAAGACATTGTTAATGCTATGAGTTTGATTAGAGTTGTAAAGGAACGGTTGCAAGAGTTGAGGGAGATAGGATGAGATGAATTTTTGGAACAAGTCAAAACATTTTGTCTTCTGAATAATTCTATCAATGTGCCCAATATGGAAGATATTATATCAACTCGCAGTCGTTCGAGGCGTGGAGGGCAAACAATTACTTATTTACATTATTTTCGTATAGAAGTGTTTTGCCAGGTTATTGATTTAATTGCTCAAGAGATAAATGATCGTTTCACAAAAGAAAGTACGGAATTACTTCTTTGCATTGCATGTCTTGATCCAAGGGACTCATTCTCAACATTTGATCTTGATAGGTTATGTCTTCTTGCTGAGTTTTATCCAAAAGATTTCTCAACAACTGAGAAGTTGTTTCTTAAAGATCAGCTTGAAACCTACATTAGAGATGTTAGATTGCATGATGCTTTTTTTGGATTTCAAGATATTGAAGGTCTTGCTGTAAAGATGGTTGAAACCAGAAAAAATATTTTGTATCCACTAGTTTATCAGCTTATTGAGTTAGCATTGGTCTTACCAGTTGCGACAACAACCTTTGAGAGAGTGTTCTCTGCGATGAAGATTATCAAGACTGATTTGCGTAATAGGATGAGAGATGCTTGGATGAATGATTGTATGATAGTGTACATCGAGCGGGAAATTTTTGAAACTATAGAGAACGAAGTCGTTTTGCAACATTTTCAGAAGATGCAGAAACACAGGATCCAATTGCCCCCTCTCGGTCGTAGTACATAGTACGATATGTGTATTTCAAAATTTTTAGTCTTTAATTTTTAATATTGTAATTCTAAGACAGTTTTTAGCATTACGTATAAAAAAAATTCAGTCATTTCACTTTAAAAGTTCGCCATAACCGGCTTCTATTCCTGGTTCCGCCACTGCATCTGAAAATGTTACCAGCTTATTGGCATCTGTAAAGTCTTGTGTTTGTTTCAAACCTTCTAATATTTGTAGATATTTGTAGTCATGGTCTTGTTTTGTAAAGTCCTCGATCTGTACAAACAATTATTCAAATTCAAATATATTGTTGGTTTGTTAAACCTATGTATTAATTTGATTTGGTCAGTTTCTTTGAATTTGTGGCCGAGATTGTTGTTGGATTAATTTGATCTGTCGACGCCTAAATTTTACAAGAGCGACCCTTAGGGAAGCCTTATAGGCATAGCTGTGTTTCTCCTCGTTGCAAATTGTTCCACAATAATGGCCGGAACAAATTAAATTGTCGCTGGACATCTATTGTCGCCTCTTTGCGCGCATTAAAGATAACGACGTATCCTCCAGCTTCTGCAGTCTATAGGCCGAATTTATTGTTGTGAACAAAACATAATAGAATATTTTCTATCTTTCTTCTTTGTACAAATCAACTAATATGAACAAAAAGAAATAACAGCATGTTTAATCACCTTAACGTGGATTGTGACAATATGAACAAAAGAGGTCTCACCAAGTGTATCTTAGAAGCAGCAATAGGGGAATACAACTGGTGCTACATGGTGAGAGGCCCCAATGATCACCATTGGCCGGCTACAATAAACCTTTTTTTTGGTAGTGTATATATAAATTAATACCCTTCAAGGCTAGCTTATTACATTTAGAGAGAGAGAGATGGAAAGTAATGATCGATCATCTTCCTCTTTTTGCAACCAAATCAGCCAAAGGACGTGCCCCTTTCCGATTCTATGCACTTTCAATCTTTGTTGGTGAATGCTTGATCTTTATATATAGACTGAGTCACATACCACCGTCAAAAGAAGGAGGAAGATGGGCTTGAATTGGATTGGATTGTTTCTCTCAGAGCTTTGGTTTTTTATATTGGTTTATCACTGTGGTTGTGTAACAATCCCACATTGGTTGGGGAATAAAAGTAATGCCTTAATATAAGCTTGGAGGCACCTCCACTTGGTAAGCCGGTTTTCCAAGGTGTGAATCTCCAAGTTTATGTGGGTTCATTACAAATGGTATCGGAGCCGGTTGTGGGCTCTTGTTCTACCCCGCCACAACGCCTACGGAGTGGCCGGCCATGGATCCGGTGGTACGGGCACGACCCTAGTCCAAGGAATAGAAGGCACGGCCATGGATCCAGTGGAACGGGCATGACCCCAGTCCGGTGAATAGAAGCCCCATGGTGCTCGACCAACGTGGGCGTTGGTCTTAAAGGGTGGTGGTATGTAACAATCCCACATTGGTTGGGGAATAAAAGTAATGCCTTAATATAAGCTTGGAGACACCTCCACTTGGTAAGCCGGTTTTCCAAGGTGTGAATCTCCAAGTTTATGTGGGTTCATTACAGGTTGTCCGATGGAACCCCGTCTATCGTTACACTTTCAAAGACCGGCTCTCTCTCATTCAAATCCTTAACATGTGCATGCTTACAATTATGCAGAAAATGGTTCGCTTGCTAAGTGTACGTACGTGTTCGTGCAATAATCAGATACGAAAAGGATTTGCCGGGCATAGACATATTCGTGTGGAGCGCAGACCCCATAATAGAACCACAGGCTATGGTGATTAACACAGTCCTCTCGGTCATGGGGTATGACTATCCACCTGAAAAGTTGACCGTTTCTCTCTCAGATGATGGCTGTTCAGATTTAACGTTTTACGCTATGCTAGAGGCCGCACGTTTCTCAAAGATTTGGCTTCCGTTTTGCAAGAAGTTCAAAGTAGAACCAAGAATCCAAGATCGCCGGAAGCTTATTTCCGGAAGAAAGAATCATACTTATTCTTTTTTTTCTCGGTAGAAGAAAGAATAATAGGTTATGTTTGTTTTGACTAAAAATGTAGAATTTTAGAAAAATTGTGAATTTTTATGTTAAATAGTGTTTTTATTGGTGTTTGTGTAAAGTGGAGAGAGAAATAATTTGATATAATTATTTAATAAAAAAATATTAGAGTTATGTGAAAAAATATAGAGAGAAAATTTATGTTGAATAAAAAATTAAAAAATTGTTGAAGATTGTGTAAAATATATTGATGTTTGTGTTTAAATTCTGAATATATTCTGTAGTAATTTTATAAATATACTTAGAATCCTGAAAAAGAGTAAAAACTAACAACTCCTAGTTTCGAAAAGTGAAGCGAATCCTCTCCCTTTACTTCCATTCGCAAGTCACATTTACCTGTCAAATAAATATATCAAATAATAACATGACAAATAAAAAAATCCATGTTTTTCTATTCCAAAAGATTTGAGTCAGCGTTTACTGACCGCAGTGACCGAGGACGAGCGACGGTGAACTTCATTGACATGCCGACACGTCAGCTTGAAGGATACTGCAGTAAATATCCGCAAACAAAAGGCAATCGGCGTGATTTTACTTTCCCCCCCCCCCTCCCCTAGACAGTCACAGAGGTACAGAGCGACTTTTTTTTTGTTTAGTTTTTTACCCTCTTTTACTCACCCTAAAAATGGAGCTCTTCGCCGGCGACGGTGGGATTTCGAACGCTGAGGACGCATTTCCGGACCAGGTGGCGTCATTTCCCTTGTCGACGGACCTGATCTACCCTCATCCGATGGCTGCGATTCAATCGCCTGAGTTGGTAGCGCAAGGCCAAGGCCTGCCGCTGCAGAAGCTACGCCCGATCAGGTGCTGCAACGGCCGTTCGCTGGATAATCTTACAGGAACCATAGGGAGGTTTTCACCGGAGGAAGAGGTGGGGTTTCTTAGCGTTCCGGTTAACGAAGTGCCCGGTGACTTCTTTGAGGCTCCGCTGGAGGTTGAAGTCGGAGGGGCGGTGACAAGTGGTGGTGGTGGTGGTGCTTTCTTGGGGGACTATCCGGAACGGGTCGTATCGGGTGCGGGTGGGGACGAGTGGGGCCTGAACTGTGAGGATTACGACGAGGAGTCTAGGTGAGTTTTTGCTACTTATTCCCGAGAAATGTTTACATTATTAAACACGTATGCCTGTATACGATTCTTTTTTTTTGTTCTCCACTATTCTTCTCGTTTGATGTTTTTAGTGAGGTAAAAAAATGCTGCTTTACCAAAGTCATTACTGTAAAAGCTATTGCTTTTGTTTCTGTTTGTTTTCCTTTTTAACTCTTGGCTTTTGTTCCTTTTTCTTTGTTGCTTTTGCGTTTTACTGAAAACGAGCAAGAAGCTAATATTGGGTTTTGAAGCCGAGAAACCCTTAATAATTTACAATAATATAGTGGTGTTTTGAAGTTTGGATGATACATGCACACACATGTTATACCGAGAGAGACAGAGAGGCCTTGTACATAGCGAATGTGTTTCAAATAGCTTTATCATGAGCTCATGCGGATTTTGTAAGTATCAGTTTTGGACTATTGAAAATCCTCATCTAGTGTTTTACTGGAAGGGACATGTTGGCAGCGGCTGTAGTCGGCTTCCAAAAATACTTTATAAAGTGATCTATTTGAAGCTGTGATCCCTAGCTGTTTAGTGCATAAAGGGTTTGGATATTGGGACTTAATCCCCTCTTTTTGCTTTCAGCTCATCTTCTGATGCTGATGACAATTCGATAGCAAACTTGAGACAACTGATTAACCGGAAGAGAAAGAGAAAATCCAGTAGAAAGCTTGAGCTTTTTTTGGAAAGTTTGGTAACCAAAGTGATGGAGAAGCAAGAGCAGATGCATAAGGAGTTGATAGAGATGATAGAGAACAAGGAGAGGGAGAGGATAATTAGAGAAGAAGCTTGGAAGCAGCAAGAGATGGAAAGGATGAGAAGGGAGGAAGAGATGAGAGCCCTAGAGACATCTCGTAGTCTAGCCCTCATTTCGTTTATCCAGAATCTGTTGGGCCATGAAATTCAGGTTCCCCAACCCATAACCACCCAATGCAAGGAAGAAGACGGAGCTGAGATTGGCAAGCAAGACAATATCAAGTGTGACTGGAATGGTAAAAGATGGCCAGAAGCTGAAGTACAAGCACTGATAACACTCCGAGCTGCTTTGGAACATAAGTTTCGTCTTACAGGCTCCAAACGATCTATGTGGGAGGAGATATCTAATGGGATGTGTGGCATGGGCTACAAGAGGACTGCGAAGAAGTGTAAGGAGAAATGGGAAAACATCAACAAGTATTTCAGGAGGACAATGGAAAGTGGGAAGAAGCATCCTGCTAATGGTAAGACATGCCAATATTTTCATGAATTGAACATGCTGTATAGAAATGGACTCATGGATCCGGGGTTTATTGTTAATATCATAGCCAGTGAGACTGAGGCCAAGAGAGAAAATGAGTGAATGTTGGAAAGCTTTTCGATGTTTTTTTTTTGGTGATTCAGTGATTTCAAAGAGGCATCTGAGCCATATGATTTCCCTTATTTTAGGTCAATCGATTTGGTTGGACCCTTACTTATTTTCCTGTAAATATTCTTTCTTATTTGTTTGGCTCAGGGGAGTGTTTTATGCCTTGTTTTTCCTCCAACCGAAACAGGTGGAGCATGCAGTTAGCCCGAAATCCTGAGTGGGTGGACTGGAATTGATATTCCTTTTTCACGCTTCCTTCTGTCTTGGTATTCTTGGCCCCATATTACTCACTGTCCTAGTACTTTTTGGAAAATGGTAATATCTTTTGGCATGCTAACTCAAAAGAGATCTAAATTTGGGCTTGGTAGCTGTTGCGTTCAGTGCCTGCATCCTGCGAATGGTAAATTTTGGCAGCAAGATTTGCCCCCAAGGAGTTCCTTGGCAAACTTCATAATTAACGAATGAGAGGATGATGCCAGTGTGATCTAATCTGAATTAGTCGCATTATCTGAACATCAGCCTCTGGATAATTCCATTACGTGAAATTTATCAGCTTTTGCATGACATTTAGAAAAGGCAATATTATCAGAGAATGCAGGTAGGTTATTTTGTGTCCCTTTCAGTATGGAGCAATTGCAATCGAGCCCCCTTAAGTATCAAAACTGCGATTTACGTCCCATAAATTTCAGACATTTTCAATCTTCGCCCCCGCTCAATTTTCCATCAAAAATCACGGAATTCGGCATCACGTGCGTCGTACATGCGTCAATCGCACCTGTCTTTACCGAAATATCCGTGTGTTTGAAGTTCTCCAATTTTCACGGAAGTTGTCTGTAAAACCATCTTTTGTTCTTTCCTATCTGAGCGCACACCCAACTCTCTGTTCTCCTCTATAACATTTCTTCGTCTACTTGTTTCAGTTTTCCAGGAAGAGCAATCATTACTATTGTCAACAACATCATATTCCCAGACCCAAACTCTCTGTTCTCCTCTATAACATTTCTTCGTCTACTTGTTTCAGTTTTCCAGGAAAAGCAATCATTACTATTGACAACAACATCATATTCCCAGACCCAATCTTCTTGTCTAATACTGCATTGGTCCTCTTCTCGTCTCCTTTGACACTTTGGCCGGACTGTTCCGAACTCCAAAGGATTCTAAGAAAAATAGCCACGCAGATAAGAACCGGGGAGCGTGATGGAGAAATGGAGGATTCTACATAGTACATACGCATGCCTAAATATCTTTTGCCCCAATACCCATATCTATTTATTTTCAAAGGTCTGGAGTAAAGCAGGATAGCTGCCAACTAATTTGTATATCTAGCTAACAATCCAGCTCTACAAATTTATGCAGACTAACACTGCAAAAGCAATACCCACATTTGGAAGAAGGGAAAATTTAGGTTTTTTAAAACCAAATGAGTGAATTTGGAAAGAGTTTTTGGTGAAGATAAGTGGGATTGACACGTGTGACGCACGTGACGTCGAATTACGTTAATTTTGACAGAAAATTGGACTGAGGGCGAAGATTGAAAATGTCTGAAATTTATGGGACGTAAATCGCAGTTTTGATACTTAAGGGGGCTCAATTGCAATTGCTCCATACTTAAGAGGCGCAAAATGACATTACCCCTTAGTATAATCATTGTTTGATCATCTTATGTCCAAAATCAGATAAAAAAAATTATTTTAATTCTGAAAAAACAATTAAATTTTCAAAACAGTTATCTTGCGGGCGATATAGATCATCACGTGTGAAGTCATATTGCAAAATTACAAAAACGTTTCAGAGGGACAGTGCGCAGTCACAGGTTAATATACTATGTAATATTTTTTTTGCTTGAATAATACTGTGCAATTTCGAGAGAGAGTCGCAATATATGAATCCTATGACAGGGTTTGAACCGAGCATTAAATTATATAGGGTCTATTTATTATTTATATATTTATATATATTTATGTAATTTTAGAGGATCCTAATAATTAGATACAGGTATGTTTGAGCCCCAAAGATTTGGGTCCAAAAATTTAGGTTTAATCATAAAAAATTCATCACATAATTTTTTATTATTATAATATTTATTAAAAATCTTCTCTCTCTTCACTTTTTCACTAACTTCCATAACATTTCTTTACTTTATAATATTTTTCAAACTTCAATACCCAAAATTTTCACCTTCAAACTCTATTAATTATGCAAACCTTAATGAATGGCCGTACGCAAGTCTATTAATTAATGCAGACCTTATTGAAAAGTCGTGCATTACTCGAACCTACATGAAGTATTGTAGAGTCTAAAAACTCCATAATTAATTCAAAAAATTAATAATTTTCTATTTTGTATGTGAAACTTAATTATTATTATTATTATTTTTAGAAATACCGGATAAAAATAATAGAACACACTCTTTTGGTTGAAGATATATATAACTATGGATCATCCTAGGATATGTTCGTTTTCACACTTTTTCAGGATTATAAGTATATTCACAAATTTACCACCGAACATATTCAGAATTCAAACACAAACGCCAATACATTTTACACAATCTCCAACAATGTTTTAATTTTTTATTCAACATAAATTTTCTCTCTATACTTTTTCACATAACTCCAATATTTTTTTATTAAACAATTACATCAAATCATTTCTTTCTCCACTTTATACAAACACCAATAAAATACTATTTAACATAAAAATTCACAACTTTTCTAAAATCCTACATTTTTACTCCAAACGAACATAACCCTAGAAAAGCAAGAGGGAGGGCGGTAATTAATTGCAATGGAGCCATTGACCAATTAAAGAAAGAGGGCATAACCACCATCACCATTATCATTAATAGCGATCCTGCGCGCATCACACATCATCAAATAATAAATTTCCAGACTTTGTCATAAAGGGTTGCAGATGGTAAAGTTATAGAATTAAACCCACCAGTTCATGCACCCAAAGTCTTATTTCTCCCTTCTTCTATTCCTGCTGAATTGGTGATCATCAAAACATATATAGTATCAGATAAATAACAAATAATTAAATCTTCTCCATTTTTAATTAGCGCAGCAATCTATCATGAAGTTCCACATGTATTCTATATACGTAACATCAAAAGTATATACTCAATGATCGAAAATATGGGGAAAAAATCAATATTTCCAGACACAAAAAAATGAATTACACGCAGGAGAGAAGAATTAATGGAGGAAAAATTGCTATAAAGGTCTTATATTTCATATATAATGGTGTACTCCCAAAGCAGATTACATGTTTCACATCGACCAGAAACCAAAATGTGAATTACAAACACAAGTCTCTCGACACGCTACAATGAAAAGAGTAGGGCCACTGCACGTTTGTTTTCACTTGGAGGCTTGATGGAGAAAAATAAGAATGGCGGCCAGAACCACAGCGAAGAGGAGGAGTAGAGAAGTAGAAGGTGGTTGCAGTGGACCCATCCCCAAAGGAAGAAAGATGAGCGTAGCAGCCACCACCATTATCATCACTATTGAACCAGCGCCGCACCCGTACTCCTCCATCTTGATCAGTCAAAGAGCCTGTAATTGTCCCGGTCCTAGAAAATCTTGGTTTGTTGAAGAAGTGTCAGATCGGTACGTACTTTGGTTGTGAATCTTGCTGTCTGTGTTATATATGCTGAGGGATCACACGCGCAGTTGGGCAATCATTTGCCATGTAAATAGTACTATTGCATGGTGTCGCTTGGGAAGGGTTACCACGGTTCGCTGAGTATGCATGCCACTTTCCATGTTGGAACTGATCGATTCGTGGGAACCTTTCGGTTTTAATACTGACATTAGTCTATCAATTCTTTGGGGGCTATTTTTAAAGTCTTTGACTTGATAATTGTTCGGTTTGTGTGAGACAGAGAAATTTGTACAAATTTTGGGATTAGTCGGATGCGTGTATATTGGTCCGAACACCTAATTTGAAAGAAAAAAACATTGACATTGAGCCGGATATGGAGGCTTCCAAGTGGTTCGAGACGTCGGCTTTTCTTAAAAATGAAAAGGAGAAAAAAAAGACAGAAAAAGAAAGCAATCAAAGAATTTGCATAGATCCTGGGAATAGTCGGGATCTGTGTATATTGGCCCGAATATCCAATTAGCAAAAAAAGCACTAACATTGAGCCAAATATGGAGGCTTCCAAGTGGTTCGGGATGTTGGCTTGCTGTTAAAAATGAAAAGGAGAAAAAGACAGAAAAAGAAAGTAATCGGAGAAATTTCACAGATTCTGGGATTAGTCGGGATGCGTATATATTGGTCGAACACCCAAATATTAGGAAAAAAGAGGGAAAAAAACACCGACATTGAGCCAGATATGGAGGCTTCCAAGCAGTTCAGGATGCCGGCTTGTTCTTAAAAATGAAAAGGAGAAAAAGACAGAAAAAGAAAAGAAAGCAATCAGAGAAATTGCACAGATATTGGGATTAGTTGGAATGCGTGTATTTTGGTCCGAACACCCAATTAAAAAAACATCGACATTGACCCAGATATGGAGGCTTCCAAGGGGTTCGGGACGTCGGCTTGCTCTTAAAAATGAAAAGGAGAAAAAGACAAAGAAAAAGAAAAAGAAAGCAATCAAAGACCTATCTTCTATACTAGTATTAGGAGGTGTTTAAAGATAAGATTACCGAAATCAGAAAGAAATTTTACCTATTTAGGTTCTCTGTCTAATCAAGACTCGAGATGCATTATAAAATTAGTTTTTTGGGCATAATAGGAACTATCATTAAGAATAAGATCAAGGAGGTTTAAGAACCTCAGGAAGCTCTAAAATGCGTATCATACACTCCGAATAGTCGGCGGGCCAACGAAAAGACTGACCTGAAGGCCATACAGAGACCCACAAGGGGCAGAAAAGTCACAGACGACAGTAAGCTATTATGTCTAAGAGCAGGAAACAAGCAACAGAAAAACTACAACAAACCTTAAACAAAAAGGCAAGCCCAAACGGGCAAAAGAAAAACAGAGGCATCGGAAAAAATCGATCAACCAAAAGCTGGAACGTGACCGGAAAAGAGGGTGAGGGAGACGGTGCTGCGGGTGAACCAATGAGATCCATGGCCGAGAGGGGAGGACAAATGCCAAGAGGCTAGTCTAGGGAAGGGAGGCAAGGCATGAGAGGTGGAAGAGACCGCAACCAAAGTTCTCGGCGCTTGAAACGACACACACCGGAGACACGTTGTTGTGTAGATCGGAGCCAACTCAGGGCATCCAGGCGGTGCGTACCCGATGAAGTGGGGCGGAAGTCAACGGAGACCGTGCGGAAGATTCCTGCAAAGAAAAGCAAAAACCCAACCAAAATCACCGACCAAACGAACCAGAGAGGAGGAGAGGGGAGAGCGAAGATGAAGGAAGGAAAAGGAGGAGGGAGCCAAAGCTCCCACCCTCCCCAAATGAGAGGCTGGGTTCCGGGAAGCAGAGAGAGTGGGGTAGAGAACTTTTGTAGATGTTTAGATGATTATGGAATTAGTTTGATGTAATGCAGGTTCTTTAAATAGCCTCAAAAACTACAAAAGGGAAACAGTATGTAGGGATATTGGGTACGTACCCTAGGTTTAATTAGAGGAAAGTTTCATCACACACAGGACATGGGACGCCGGCAAACAAACATCTGAAAATGGTCATACAAACGTTCTATCTACCTAGGGACCTTTCTCATTCAGTGGTAAACCTTACCAAGACTAGTTGCCTCAATGAATTGATATGCTTTTGCGTAAAACAAACATGACTTTTTATTTACTAAAACAAAACGTCGAAGACGTTAAATCCTAGAGTTGTATTAACAGCGGAAGAAGCCGAAGCCAAAGAATTAAGGACCAAACAACATAATCATAATTACATAAAGAAAGTGACGTGACTACCTGATCGGTAGCAGACTTCGAGTCATAACTATAACAGTGTGAATGACCTAATAGATATTTTCGCAGCTCAGGTTGGTTGAAGGTACCATCATTTTGTATCCTCTTAAATACTGCCATTAATCAATCATGGTATGGCTTACGCAACCTTCGCTTAATAAAATTCCCCGAAAGCGTTAAAAGAGAGTTTACCCCACCATGGAGTAAACCAATCATCGATCCTGCAATTCCTGATAAGGAATTGAGTAGGGACGACATTATTTGGCTGGGGTATACCGCT
Source organism: Myrica gale (assembly GCA_963930655.1). Classification (NCBI taxonomy): domain Eukaryota; kingdom Viridiplantae; phylum Streptophyta; class Magnoliopsida; order Fagales; family Myricaceae; genus Myrica; species Myrica gale. The sequence goes on along the minus strand of OZ005603.1, from coordinate 10,107,478 downwards.
AATAGATTGAGTTTCTGAAACAGTTTAATAGATACATCAAATTCAAGTTAGCTATGACCTACTAATTAATCGGTTGATACCGTATCAAGCCTTACACGGCACATTTTTCATACGACAAACTGAATTGCAGATACATTTTTCATATCAAGTGGACAAGACAACGGAACCAGAGTCCCAGTTGGGAGATTACAATGGTCGCTTCCCAGTTGCCAGAGATTGAGCCCATGGCTTGTTCCATTGCACGTGGGTCCAGCATCAAATCTAGGCCCACTTGCACGCAAATTTACGATCAGGGAGCAACCTACGAGTGTCCGTCACATCTCATTCTACTGTTCGGACTATTGTCCAACCGTGAAGGTTGTATTCTACCCTCGGCTAGCTAATACCAATGGGTTCCTCGTTCACGTCGCCGCTGCCACGTGGTGTATAAGCTTTTTGGCACTATATATCTTGACACTTGCCAAGTAACATTGCTCCATGTTCACCACAGATTGATCCAATCTTCAGAGAGAGAGACAGAGAGAGCGTGTGTTTGTGTTTTGGGGAGAAATCAGAAATGGAACGCGCAGGCTTCAATGGCTTCCACAAGATCCCCACAGCTGGTTCGGGTAAAGTATACATGATAAAAACTAGTAACCGAAAAAAAACTATAACGTTTGATTTGAATGCTCACGTCTTTTCTCTTTATTCTTGTTACTTTACTTTTCTTTCCCTCGAAGATCTTGCTTTCTCTTGTTGTATATAAAAAGAAAAAAAGAACAAAAGCTGAAACATCATTTTAATATGTCTAAGATATCATCCGTACTGTTAAGTTCTCATTTTGCATGCAAAATATTTTTTCCATTTTGAATGAAGACATAACACAGACAAATGTATCTTCTATCTCATCTTCCTCTCTGAGCGAAAAGATGTGCTGCATCTTGGGCTTTCAGACCCAGATTATCTTTCTTTGTTCTGAGCGAATAGATGTGCTGCATCTTCCACTAGCTAGGGCTTTTGAAGGAACTGATCATGCCGTTCAATTCTTTGATGTTTAGGCATATTTTCTCCTCATTTTGACTTCATTGATTTTGAGTTTCTCTGCATTTCTAATTGTGTTCCTCCTCTTTTTTCTTTCCTTTTCGATTCGAAAATTTCAGTTACCTTAAGAGTAACATGCAGACATTGTTAAATGTTCTCTCTCTTCTCTCTTAATTTGTCCGATCTCGCTCCTTTATATATAATATTCTGGTTTCCTATCCAGCTAGCAGGGGTCTAAATATATGCTAGCTGATTGATCTGCAGAAAAATCATACGATTCACTACTGCTTTCATATCCTACATTGCACTATTACTCTCCCCCTTTAGTTTTGGTTCACTTCTTGTACCCTGAGCTGAGACTGATGTAGGGGGGAACATTAATGGTATGTGGTTGAAAGGAAACCGCAGCGAGGAAATTGCTCCAAAAGAAAAAGGCAGAGAAAATTTTGAAACACATGCACTGGGCCGGGTTGTACAAGTGGCATGCATGCGTCATGCATGCAGCCTATGACCCCACACGTGACAAGTGCCTTCCATGCATATGCAAGCGTAAGGGGGCCACTGTATCTGTTCTCTTGAAAATAATCGTACACTGACCCACAGCATAGTCTTGACCGATTAGTCTCTCTCTCTTGTTTAGCGTTTTCTTTTCTAGGGAACATACCGCGAAATGTTGCCCAATAAAAGAGAAAGAAGTAAGCCGAAGAAACAGACTTTTTTTTTTCTTCTTAGGCAAACAAGACTGGATATCTTCGGTTTCAGTGAAAATATAGGATTTTAGAGAAGTTATTAATATTTATGTTGAATAGTATTTTATTGGTGTTTGTGTAAAGTGGAGAGAAAAATGATTTGATGTAATTATTTAATAAATAAGTATTACGTAAAAAATATAGAAAAAAAAATTATGTTGAATAAAAAAGATAAAAAATTGTTGGAGATTGTGTAAAATATATTGGTGTTTGTATTTGAATTCTGAATATGTTTTGTAATAATTTTATGAATGTATTTAAATCCTGAAAAAATTTATAAAACAAACCTGTAACCTAGGTTTAGTTGAAGTTGGTATTGAGTTTTAGGTAGACTCGCGCTTGGCTCGAGCTGCTAAAATTATACTTGTAGATTTGGACCGAGATCGGGACTGAGCAGCCCGAGCTAGTCGTTAAAGGGCAACTTCTTTTTGTTCGTGCGAGCAACGTACAACTTTTCTCGAAGTGCGTAGAAAGTTAGGTCAGATACTGACAAATACGACGTGGGTTGGTTGTTTTGTTGTGTTCTTTTTCTGAGGTAAATTAAAGCTTTAAACTTTTTGTCATTTTTCCGTATTTTAATGCAGTGGAAATTCAAAAGGTCTACTTGTGGTCAGAGCGTGCCCATAGGACACCAGTCCACTTGGTAGCTCCCTGCAAAACCACATCAAATCTTGTCCGAAGTCTCTTGTGAAGGTCATGCATATTAGTTATCCCCTGTCAAACATTGAATTCTTGTAACATTCCCACGTCATCTCTATGCTGAAGCAAAAAATTCATTTCCATGTCATTTTAGATTAAAGTTTGTATGTTTGGGGAACAATTTTTAGAACTAAAAATGGTATAATATTTGTCATTTGCACTTGTTGTCAATGCTTCGCCGTCACTTAGGGTTTTTTGTACTCGAAGGCCGATATTAGAGTTGCTTCGTGCACGATTTTATTGCTTGGGAAGGGGAAGCTCCAGTGACTTTATGCGTAGCATAGTCTGCACTATTGTCTCAAAGCAATATAATATTCATGGATGTTATGGCGCCAACTCTTTTCTTAACATTTTATTGTTCCAGGGCTGAAGCTAACAAATATGAAAATGAGGGTGGCGGAGATCAACCTCGCAAACAACGATCCTGCTCCAACAGCGGATGAGAACGAATGTCTCGTCAGAGAGCAAGACAGGTTCATGCCAATTGCTAACGTGATAAGGATCATGCGCAAGATCCTCCCTCCGCATGCGAAGATCTCGGACGATGCAAAGGAAACAATCCAAGAGTGTGTCTCCGAGTACATCAGCTTCATCACCGGCGAGGCCAACGAGCGTTGCCAACGTGAACAGCGGAAGACCATCACTGCCGAGGACGTGCTCTGGGCCATGAGCAAACTGGGCTTCGATGACTACATTGAACCACTCACCGTGCACCTCCACCGCTACCGTGAGATGGAGGGAGAACGCGGCTCCATAAGAGGTGAACCGCTGGGGAAGAGGACGGTCGAGTTTGGCACTCTGGGGTTTGCCACTGCTTTTGGCCCGGTGTTTCACATCGGCCAGCATCCTGGGTTCTTTGGAGCTGCAGATCCCATGGGCGCTGGATACTTGAGGGATGCACCAAATGCGGGATCATCCCAGCAGGCTGCAGTGGCAAATGGTGAACCACATGCGCAGTAAATGAGATAGTTAAACCGACTTAATGCTCAGCTGTTCAGATGTAACACTAGCATAGTTAGTGGAGAAATGGAAGAAAGAAAAGGGGAGGGAGGGTAGAGATAGAGAAACTTCAGTTGTTTAATCTAATGCATGAGATGGAATAACATGGTTTTTTATGGGTTTTTTCTTGAGGTGGCTCTGGTGAAATACCAGTGCCAAAGCTTCGCAGTTTCATTCAGGTGTTTTCTTTGAAAAAAAAAAACTACTTTTGTTCCGCTAAAGACGACAGCAACGACAGTCTATTTATTATTAGGAAGCAGTGCAAAAAAGACGAGACATTAGAGCTCCCAGCGAGGATCGAACTCGCGACCTTTCGCTTACGAAGCGAACGCACTACCACTATGCTATGGAAGCTTCGCTGGTATTGGGAAACGAATTTTATATAACTAAACAACTTTTGTAAATTCTAGAACCCAGCCTGATAATATCCTCCAGGTTTTTATGTGAACAATAATATTCTGCGAGGAGCACTAGTACGCAATTTTATATAGGCACCAAGCGAGAAAATAGTTGCTTTTTTGAATGAAATTCCTTTACAAATCTCATAAGAACTCGAGTTCGGCTTAACTTTAGGGAACAAGGAGTGAACTGAAAAGTTATAAAAGGCATTTCCACATATGATGGTAGTTCAACCCAGAACATCTACTACGCCTCAACACTGGATGCTAGACCACTGGTGTAGCCATAATCCCTCCAACAGGAAAGATGTTTTAATAGAGGGGGATCAACCGGCCATTGTCTAAGCAGGAGTATTGACACTACTACTATCAAGCCTCCTCATCAATCTTACTCGCCTTCCATCTCGGCACTCCCCTCAGAGTCCAGGTCAGTCTTCTGAATCCTCTGGAATTACAGTACCTGGCGGTGATGCATAGCATTCAAACAAGGAGCAGCAATATTCTTGAAAATTATTAGCAAGTGCTTCAAGAAAACAACACTGCTTTACACATCTAATTCAAAGAAACACAAAATAAACCACCAGCCACTTCTGCTGGTCGTGCTCCTGTTTGTAGTGCAGAACAGATGCCATGTGCATAAAAAATGTGAAGCTCTGGTTATGCCACATTCGTTTCTCTTTCACAAATGCTCAGGAAATATCTAGGAGCAATTGAAGTCAATACCTTCCCCTAGTCGTGGGAAGGGACTTCAATACACTTCTTCTTTGTATCCAATTGATCATCTTCCTCTTCGCCTTCTGCTTTCTGATATGAATCAACTCCAGGTCTTTTCCTTTGAGGAATCACTTCAAAGAACGAAACTTTCCAATCCTTTGTTTCCATATACTTGAGGAGTATCTCTATTACTTGATTGACAGTAAGCACCTGCAATCAAATAGATAAGACACAGAGTGCTGAGACAAAGAAATTTCTGTTTGTTTGGGTGGAACACAAGCAACCACATCATAGAGGTAGCAGAAACGACCAAACAGGGTTGTAGCTAAGCGAAAATATGTGGTAAACAAAAAAATTAATATCTACTACAAACAACTTTGACGAAAATATGAATACCCAAACTTATGTATAAGGTGGACGGTGGTATCTAGATCACTGGGTTTTTACGCGAGTGATATATGGGTCAGTTTAGTTAGATGGGGCAAAAAATTTGAATACTCCTACCAAATATACAGTTTCACATGAAGTTATCGAGAACTTCCCAACATATAGTTAATTACACAGAGTTCTTCCAAATGAATATGCGCTGTCAATATGTCAATTTACAGATTTAGGACATGTCCACTCATTGTTAGGCAACTTGGGGCACCTTAGCGAAACTTATCATTTAACACCTCTATTCTAGCCTCCTAACATCCTATGCATGACGATAGGTTAAGGGGAGGTAATCCAATCTGTGCCCTCCGTTTCTGCAGTTTGTCCATGAAATACTTGGGAATACTCCCCACCACTTGACATCTTTAAGCAAGATTGACACCAAAATGTACCTGGGAGCTTGACATCTTCAAGTAACTCCCAATAGGAAGCTTCGCTGTTTGGATTCCTTGCTCTTTTGCTTTCTTCATGGTTATCCCTTTCCACCGATTACGGTCCACTAACCCACCGATAATATATATTTTCTTCGGATCAAGTTCCTCGAGAACAGTTTCTGCATCCGCTGTGAGATACACCAGATTTCCCTTCTGATCATACAATGCTTCGATATACGATCGATCTTCCCTCTCAATTATCCACTTATCATACCCCGGGAGTCTTTGCAATTGGCTTCCCATTTCTCCCTCGCATCCAGTCAACCAAAGATGACAAGGAGCAGTACATCTTCCATTTACCGCATAGCAATACATAATCTGCAGGTTTCATCAGTAGCAGAAGGTATAAAATTAACAAGGAAGTCACAGGAATATTTGAACTCTTCCCAACAAACTGAACTAATAGTGCTGAAAAGATGTCAACTTCCAGTATCAGTGGCGGATGTAAGGGGGGGCCAACCGGGGCCCCCCTCCATAACGTTAAATTTTTTTTATTATATATAATTATATGGTTTTTTTCATTAAGCTGGCCCCTCTTGATCCAAAAACACAGTGAAATTAATAACTTATTGTACTTTAAGATTCAAGTAATATCATGGAAATGTATTAATGGTTCATGGTTGTTTCACTCGCCGAATATCATTTGAGACTTTTTTTTGTAGATTATTTTAAAACTCGATTATTTATTTGAAAGCACAAATGCACAATGTTAGAGAGAATTCAATTAATAGTAGCTTTTTATTTTTTAAGTATTGACATGAGTAGTTTTCTAATTTGTTTTTTATGAGAAATTGATAGAGACTTATTGGTATTGTAATCTATTTTTGCAACCATGATTTATATAAGGATAATGTATTTTATGTCACCTTTTACAGTCTTTTATCATTGGTTTCTTAATTTTGCTGCCATGGGTTATATAAGGATGATATATTTCACAGTCTTTTTCTTTGATTTTGAGATTGTTGTACACTAAATCCTTTTTCATATTATTGTAGCTATTGGTTATTGATTAAGTTTTGAAATTATATTGAAATTGTGATTAGGACTAGGTTGTGAAATTGTGATTATGACCTTAGGTTGTGACTTGTGAAATTATATTGATAAATTTTGTTTTATTTTGTTTAGATAATTTATAAGTTTTTGATAAAAAAATCAGCGGGATCTTCTAACACTCCTAATGTGACTGCTACTTCTAAGACGAATACTAGTTCGAAAAGACCTCATGTTTTATTTAGTCCAGATGATATTGTTGCTGACCCAGGGTTACATAAACTCATTGAAGAATATGATTTTGGGATTAGAGATCAAGTTCCTAAGGAGTATTTGATAAAAGGTCCTTATCAGCCGCTTGAGCATGATTTTCTCAAGGAGCAATATGGAAATCGAATGGTAGTATATATTGAGAAGAAAATTTTTGAAACTATTGATAACGAAGTCATATTACAATGTTTTCAGAAGATGCAGAGTTGTAGGATCCAATTACTATCTCTCAGTCTCAGCAAATAGTACGGTACGTGTATTTCAATATAATATATTTTTAATATTTTTAATTTTTAAATAAAAAAAATTTGCTGTCATTTTTCCTTAGGAGTTGGCCCCCTTCCGAACCATCCTGGTACCGCCACTGAGTATACTGCAACTCTTTCAACAAAATCGAACAGCAAGATCAAGACCAACCAGATGTAAAATGCAATTTCAGGAAGAAAAAAAAAAAGTATCGTGTCATTTTCCTCCGAAGCACTTCGGTTATCTTTGTGATATTTTTGCAAACATGCAAACGTTTCAAAAAAGAAAAGCGAAAAGGGAAAGAAAGCGACAAGGGGATGGAAAAGGAGACCTGTTGGACGAGGCTATGAATCTCAGCGGGGGTCATGAGGTGAGCGAACTCGAGGTCAATGAAGATCTTCTGGCCGCATTCTCTGGCTCCGTTGAGCCTCTCGATCTTCTTCTCTCTCTCCTCCGACCTCTTCTCCATTCTCTCCTTCCTAAGGTTCCTTCGGGACTCTAAGAGCTTGGACCGCTCCTCCTCGGGGACACTGGCGAGTGTCTCCGCCCACTCCTTTTTCTTCCGCTCCGCCTCTTGTATCTTGTGCTGCTTTTTCAGGGCTTTCTTCTCGGCCTTCTTCGCCTCAAATCTCTGTTGCTTTAGTAGCTTCTTCTGGGCGCACTTCGAGAGAGATTGTTGAGGAGTGGGGAGAGAATTCGGGAGGCTCTCGAGGGCACTTTGCTCGCCTTGCACGGCCTCCATTGTTCGCCGGAGCCCGTGACTGTTTCTGTGTGCGCGTCTTTGAGAAGAAGGGGAACTCTCTCTGGGTTTTAGGTTTTGTTTGTTTGGGAATCGGAAGCTGGAGATTTCTGTCGCCTTATCAAGTGCTCCTGCCACCACCCCTCAAGGCAAACATATCGAACTGTTAAGAAGCGTTTATTAACGCGAAATTAATAATTATATAGACACAAATGCATTTGCCTCTATAACCCCTCCGAAATGGATGCTGGTCCTTAATAATTCTTCGTTATCCATTCGAGGTTCTTGGCTCTTGCCCCGACGTGACACGTTTTTTCTTATTTCATTTCATAAAATTTCAAGAAATTGGTAATTTGGTCAATTAGTTCATTCGATAAAATAGTAACTAAATTTACTTTTTTTTTTACTTAGTCTATATGTCTGTGACTTTTTATTCATTCTGTCACACATTTCAATGCCGGCTTAAGAGCAAGATCATCTAAGCGATAGCCTAAGGTCTCACATTGAGCAAAGGTCCCATAAAAAGATTTAATATTTTTTTTGTATCATAGATGATCCAATAAATAAAAAAGACAATTGAGCTAAAAAAATGACAAGATGCAATATTTTTATTTTTTTTATTATTAATTTACTATTTTTTTTGCTCATTGATATGTTTTTCCCAAGCTTCATAATGCTTTTTCACATTATGAACTTTGCTAAAAGAGAAAAAAAGCCCTATAATAAATTAACTATACAAATTATATGAATGTCCTATAAATTTCTTAATTATACAAGTTATGGGCATTGTTGTCATGTGTAAGAGCCCTAGAGAAATAATTAATGGGGTCTTTCAATATTTTATATTAAATTTAATAATTGGTAAATGTTTTATATTAAAATTTATACAAAAAGCCTACAAATTTATATAGCGCCTTGGGCCTCCATTTAACTTGAGCCGGCCCTGACACATCCGTCTGCCTTTCTAACAGAATGCTCCAACACGTCATCACCTTCTCCAACTCAACTTCATCATTAATTTATGTCAGCAAGCCCACTCAAGCTCTTGTCTACACGTCATCTTCTTCGCATGATCCTTTACACTTCATCAAAAGGTTGTCCATGTTCATCTTTCAGCCCCATGAAAACGGTCAAGAGGAAAAAGTGCATCAGATCGTGCAACAATCACGTCTATCCAAGGGCCTCATTCTCACCAAGATGACGTGGCTTCCCGCCTCTCCTTCCTTCAAATCCTCTATTCTAACTCCGTCATTTTTTTTCCAACCGATGCCAACTTCGAGCAAGTCGGGTTCTTAGTGTTATCCCTAAAGGATTTCGGCTCGGCTTTTGATGTTGGATCGAGAATAGTGGAAACGTTTCCACGAAAAAAAACTGGGGCCGAGTATTGGATTCTCAGGATTTTGGCGAACCCAGTGATCGATTTGGGTTTAGGGTCTGCATATTTGATAGGTAATTTGAATTCATCTGTTAATGTGGGGTATTTGATTGCTTCTATGTTGTACTCTGTGAATTGGTTTGTTGTGAAGATTAAAGGAGGTGGTTTGAAGTCTGAGAGGCCGAGTTTGGTTTGCTTAGGTGGTAAAGTGTTTAAGAGTTGCTATGTTGTGTGTGCTTGTTGGAGTCCGCATTTGTCTGAGGAAAGTGTGGTTTTATTAGAGAATGATGCCTTGTTCCTATTTGATTTGGAGTCATTTTTGAAAAATGGTTCGCCTAGTGTGCGTTCTAGGGGGACTAGGTTGCGAGTGTCCTGGAAGGATGATTTAAGTACTTCAAGGAATCGTAAATGGTTGGGTTGTGAGTTTGGTTGACATCCTAGAATTCTGATTATTGCACAATCTGATGCAGTTTTTTGCTGACCCGTTTGAGTTTTTGGATGGAAGTTTTCAGTTTTTATTTTGCTGACGCGAGTATATATTTAAGTTGGGAAAACTGATAATGCGAGCTTCATTGTTCTCATCCTCACTACATAGAGAGCTCCAATTTTACGCACTATTTTTGACTGATGAAGAGAAAGAGAAGTTAGAGATGATGATTGTCATGAGAGAGAGAGAGAGGCGGAAAGATGAGCAAGGACAACCTTTTGATGAAGTGCAAAGGATATGCGAAGAAGAAAGTGACGGTGTTGGATGAGGCTGAACTAGAGAAAGTGATGAAGTGTTGGTGCATTCCGTTAGAAAGACAAACGGATGAGTGACGGAAAGAGTAAGAAGTCACGAGCATATGGACTCAGTGACCAAAGAATAAAAAAAGTAAACTTAGTGACTATATTGTCAAATGTGCTAAAATCTAGTGACCAAATTGTCAATTTTTCTAAAAAAAAATTAGCACCTTATTAAGGTTATTTATTAAATGGGAAAATATATTTTTCACACATGAACTACCATAGGTTTTCCACTTTGCACCCTAAACTACCATTTTTGACACATTGCACTAACTAACTACCAATTTTAGACATTTTGCACTCTTTGTCCAATTTTTAGACTAAAATGACGATAATGTATTTCACCCACTTTGTATATATTGAAGATATACTTGTAAATTCATTAATTTTTCAAAAATATTATTGTCAGATAGAGGGTGCAAAGTGTTTAACGTTAGTTGTTGGAGGGTGCAGTGTGTCAAAACTGGTAGTTTAGGATGCAATGTGTCATAGACCTGGTAGTTGGTGAAAAATGTATTTATTCCTTTATTAAATCTATAGACATGACTTGTTGCCACTCGTTTACTAGGCAATATGTTTTCTAGGTTGTGATTCTTTTGTGGGAACAAATAGCTCAAAATTTACAATTAATTTATAAAAAATTTATTTTTGTTGTTTATTATTTGTTTACATTTTCTCTTTACAAGATATATATTTTTAGTGAAATAAATGGCTTATTAGTAGAGTAATTTTATTTTATAAATCGCGCACACAAGTACAAATAAGTCTTAAACATTGGGGCAAGCCGCTGATGGGTCATCTATTTTATACATTAGTAAACCATACGTAGGTAAAAACTACAAAAACATAACTCACTCTTCCATAAGCTTATAGGGAAAGAAACTTCAACTTCGCTCTAACGCTCATCTTCTTATTCTTTGGGCTCTCTCTCTATCTCAACTAGTTTTTGCTCTTCTATCTCAGCTAGTTTTGTTCATCGGTCAAGAAGCTCTCTAATGATTGGACAATAGTTTCGACAAGATATGTAACGTATACAGGAGGGTTGACACAATCACGTCAACATCTCGTCTCGACTTTGTCAAACAACATTACAAAACTACAAACACGGTTAGAAGATTCCAGCCTTTCTCTTCCATCTTCCACTTTCCCCTCCTTCATTCTCACTGCAAGTTTGGAACAAATTTATGGCAGACGCTTGAAACCCCAAATCATACACAAATAGAAAAAGACTAAAACTAATTGTTGAAAAGATCAATTATATATGAAGAACCCACCGATATATCTGCGAGAAAAGTTGAGAGATAGTCTGCAACGATCTTAGAGGCGGCTTCAGAGATTGTAACCTTTGGCTTCTTGGCTTTCTCGTCATCCTCAGCCTTCCCATTCTCCACCACGCCATTTGCATCGTTGTCCCCTACTGTCATCACTCTCGTATTCGCTCAACTAAAAATCAAGTTTTTTCCCCAAATCTGTAACTACTGAATTTATTATTAATTTCTCCATTTTTTGGACCTTTTGTCATTTGACAAATTCACACGCTATCTTCGCTACTCGCTCTTTCCTCCAAATTTCCCATTTCCTTAGTCCAATTGCTCGCTTTATTTAACTCATCCACACCCACCCGTTTCATCTCTCACACAAAGAACTATTCTCTTCCAATTTCTTTCTCCCTCTCTATTTTTGTTATTATGTTTCACTCTACCTGTTTACAGCTTTTGTCTGTAGCATACTATTTTTGCGAAACCCACGGTAGTGTTCTAGGTTTTCCGAAGAGATTTGAGGATAATTTGAGTGTGAGATGGAGAATAATCAGCAACCATTCACAGTTTTGTCGTCGGCGCCATTCACAGTTCAGTTGGGGACGAGTTTACTTGCATTAGTGACGGCATCAGAGGACTTGGTCTTCCTCTGGCGTTTCCCGTACGTTTCCTTCTGCTAGCCATGCGTTGTACCCGGACCCACATGTGGCAGACAATATACTGAGTTTTGTGTTGCTCAGACACTTGGGACTCTTGCTGTGTCGGGTGGACTACCACAGGGAGTTAAAATGCAATAGTTAGGCATATGTGCTGGCAAGCTAGGTGGGACGACTATGCTTTTGGGTGGGCGAGGGTCCAGGGGGTCTAACTTTTAAACCGGAACCAGGATCAGGACCCAGAACCAGGACCTGGACCCGAATCCAAACAAGCCCTATAGGATCAGGAGGATAGCTCCATTGACCCTATTTCTATTTTTACATTGATCAAACTTAGGCTTCGTTTATTTTGCAACATTTTACTTCTGGAAGTACTTTACATACTTTCGACTGTTTGGGGAGCTTCGTAAAATACGGTCAATCGAAACTCAATTTGGTCAACCATAAAAGATAGTCTATTATCCTTACAATGGTTTACTTTTTGAAACTAGTGAATCTTTTTTCTGACCCGCCTCTCCCAATCTTAGGGATGACCAAAAACCAATTGACCCGACCTCTTGACTAGATATCTACCCGGTTCAGCCCAAACTGGTCGGGTTACATCGTGGTCGTGGTCAGGTTTTGAAACATGAACCTGAGAAAAATCAAGTTCGTATTCAGGTCTCTAATCCGAAACCAAATCATTCAAAAGAACCCGACCCGATGATTTTATTTTTTTCGAGGTCAGGTTTTGAAATACAAAGTCGGAAAAAATCAGGTTAGTATTCGGGTTTCTAACCCGAAACCATAAACATTCAGAAGAACCCGACCCCTTTCTTACTCTCTCGAAAACTTTATTTTATTTTTATTTCAAATTGATGTTAAAAATTAAATTTATTAATCATATAAAATTAAAAAAAATATAACATACATAAAAAACATCGAATAATACTTTCAGAAAATATATTTGATGTAACAAAAAAAATAAAAATTTTAGAATAATTTACCAAAACATAATGCCCTGGAACTGCTTTACAAAAAAAGTATTTTACCACGAAACAAACGACCCTTAAAGTATCATTTAATTTGGGTGGTTACCTCCAATTATACATACATTTGTATTATTAGACATGTTGATTCTCAGGGATTAAATTGTGTAATGAAAAAATTAAACAAAATAAAAGAGTATTTTGTTAATTTTTTTTACTTTAATTTTAAGATTGCACTTAAATAAACAGAAAATAACAAATGAAAATAATAAGATAAACTAATAAGGTTTCAAGGATTCATTATTAATGACCCAATTGGATGAGAACGATGATTCTCTTCTGAAAAATCTAACAATAAATCTTATAAAATGATGGAATTTATGAATATATAATAAATGGTTTGACAATAAATTTCTAATTTCACACCATATTCTTGATGCATTTAATATCTGGAAATCACAATATGAATCATTAAGAATGTATAGATGATAAAACTATTGAACTTCACTTTTAACTTTTAATAAGAGAGGAGTTATGGCTTTGGCCGAAACGGTTGGTATGGCTGTTGAAGATCTACTCGATGTCGGAAGGTTTAACACATTGGTGGATATTAATGGAAGCCGTCATCACTTTATAATGAATTAGTTATACATTGTTCTTTAAACACTTTCATATAAATGCCCCTCTATCTTGAATGGAATTACGACCTTGAGTAAAATTTCGTCTCTCTCCATCCAATCCCGATTAAAATAAATTGTATTTCAATTTAATTACTATTTCTATAAAAAGATAAAACATTTATGCATTATAACTATTTTTCCAATACAAAACATCAATCGAATTTCATTAAAAATAAAATTTAGTTTTATAAATTAAATAAAAACGAGCATGAAATGTATTATCCCACTGTCTATCACTTTGCAATGTATTATTTGAACTAAAGCCATTGTGTGAGTGGACGGGTGGGAATAGAAGTTGAAAAATCTAACGGCTGACAAAATGTCACGTCAATTAACGAATCCGACCCACGAATCCGACCCGCACAACCGACCCGGTTTCATTAATTGACGTGACATGTTGTTAGCCGTTAAATTTCTCAACTTCTAATCTCACTCGTCCACTCACACACTCACACAATAACCGACCTCTTGTGGGGACTCCCCACCTCTTCTTTTTACAGATATATTTAATTTTAGCGCAAACCACGAAGTCCAACTTTATATTTATCTCTATTTGGAGACATATGGATATATTTATTTACTCAAAATTTTAAGGGTCCAAAATTTTCAATAAAACAAACACACTTTAAAAATTTCAACTTTTATATATACACTTCAAACTTTTCACAAATCCCAATAAACTTTAACATTTAAAAGATTTTCAAAATTTTGAGAATATTCTCCAAAATTTCGGTAAACAAACGCCACCTATAATGTGAAGTGTGACATTTTTTTATTTTTGTGTGAAATTGTTACGTCATAGTCATGTATAGAATTCACTGATGCTTAGGAAAAAAAGTTTACATACATGGAACAATAATCTAAATTATTATTATTATTTTTAGCAATCTATATTATTCTCCAATGGAATCCAAATCTGGATCATTAAAGTCGCATAAATTGCCATTGAAGAAGAAAACGACAGATTAATAAAATTGACATTTTCTTTGGGGCGTCATGAGAAATAAGATAAGGTCGAGGAGCCTTAGTGCAAAAAACCTCAACCATATAGAAAACCGAAATATCGGGATAGAAATAATACTTTGAATTTCCCGTCACATTTTTTTGTTAAAATCTCGCTTACATTTGGGGTTCATATCGCACGCTCGTTCAAAAGAGACAGAGAAAGCGAGCGAGAGTGAGAGAGAACGAAACCCTTTTTCCTGGCCATGAGCGAGGAGGAGCTCGTGAAACCCTCGAGCGACATCGTCTGTTGAACCGGAAGAAATGGCTCAGAAGCTACAGCAGCAGCTCAAGGAGGTTGGATCCAAGCTCGAAACTCTTCCCTCCACCAAAGACTCTCTCGTCAAGCTCTTGAAGGTACGCATTCCCCCAGTCTCTCCTTACACTTCTTTGCGCCGGTGTTTACTTCGGTTCCCGTCTGGTTGGTTGCTGAGAGACCTAAGGAATAAAGAAAACACAAAATTTACGCGTAGTTAATTCAGCACGACTTCCTACGTTCTTTGAGCTGAACGGTGTAAACATATAAAAGTTTAGGATTTTTAATGTCTTTTATCTTGCCGTTTAAACGGATTGCTTAGTGAATTTATACTTATTAGGGTCGGTATTTCTGATTTCGAGGGTAGTGTGGGGAGATATGGTTGAATTAGGGTTAATTCGCACATTGCTGTGAATCCCTTTGGGAAATTAAGTAATTGGTATTAAAGGTGGAGGATTTGTGGTTTTTTTCTTCTTAGTTGTGTTCTCAAGTAGTGAGCGAAACAACGAGAGAAACAGAGACCATGAACCTAAGGTCTCATATTGTTATGGTGTCCAAGGAATGGATTACGCAATTCAAAATTTCAAAGTAGCCAACTAATTGTGGTTAGGATTGGTTGAGTGAAGGTATTTTGGTTGTCTTCGGGTTTAAGAAGGAAACGGTCTTTTCTTGAGGTCCAATCCTAATTTTGATGATGACACTGTATATTCTGTCCTGATACTGTTCTTCATGCCGACTGTTCTTGAGTGGGGCTACCCCTGTTTTTCACGGGCAAAGCGGTTTCCAGTTTAGTTTAATTTGGCAGAATATCAGTGACATTCCTGGTGGTTTAGCTTAGGATTTCTACTTCTTGTTATCCTTATTGGATCGCTTGAGTTGGCTAGGATTTATCTGCAAGACAATGCTTTGAGAGATGGTTTTGGCCTTTCTATTCTATTGTTGCTGCTGAAACCCAGTTAAAGTTGTTTTCATCCAATTTAGATATTGTTATTTGAAAAAAATACAAAATCTTTGTATTAAGATGATTTTTCTTGAACATATATGTTGTGATTGAGGAATTATTATCAGAATGACTGTTAAAAGATGCAACAGAGTGCTATGATAAAATAAATTTCTACGATTTTCCCTTTCTCTAGCGAAGCCATTGTATTGGAAGACATGATATGATAGAAAAGCCAAGGGATAGCAATTTCTACATAATACAGATAATGGAAAACAGTTAATTGGACAAGCTTACTCCTGGTGGGGAATATGCAGAATCTAATCTTGTCTTTACGTGTGGCTGGTAGTCAGACAGTCATGAGATGTCAATATCACTGGAATGCCATTCTCCTTTCACTTTCTGAAATAAAATTCTCTATTTTAAACTTGATTTGCTGAATCTTTTGATAAAAAAACTTACCTGTGAGATGTTATGATCAACAAAACCATATCTGTCAAGAAGGCCCATTTCTTGAGGCTTAACCTATGTTTTCTCTTTTCTTTTCTTCTTATTTTTGCCTTCAACAATCATCCTTTACTCATTATCCTTTGTCTATCTTATTCTCTGGTCATTAATAAATTTCTGACATTGAGAACTGAAACTCTTTCCGGATACGTATTCTATTATAGGAGACTGCAAAAACATGATTACTCGGTAAATGCAGTCGACTCTGTTAGATGCTGAAACTTGTGAAATTATTCATGTAAATTATGTTTCCTGTTAGGTTACTTAATATATATACTATACACATTGTCCTGTCAACTTGCAGCAAGCTGCAGCATGTCTTTCTGAGTTGGATCAGTCACCATCGGCTTCAATCTTGGAGTCGATGCAGCCTCTTCTTAATGGAATTGTCAAGCCAGAATTGCTGAAGCATCAAGATAGGGATGTCAAGCTTCTAGTTGCAACATGTATTTGTGAGATAACCCGCATAACTGCCCCTGAAGCCCCATACAGTGATGATGTTCTAAAGGTGCATTTTTTAAATGAATATTGACTATGCATTTTGATTTTAGTCCTATGTCTGAAAATGGAACCCCTGATTGGTGTTGGCACTTTTTGCAGGATATCTTTCACTTAATTGTAAGCACATTTGGTGGGCTAAGTGATGCCAGTGGTCCATCATTTGGGAGGAGAGTGGTCATTTTGGAGACTCTTGCAAAATATAGGTCATGCGTTGTCATGTTGGATCTTGAATGTGATGATCTGGTGAATGAAATGTTTAGCACATTTTTTGCTGTCTCCAGGTATAATTTTCTCCCCTTTTCTTCTTAGATTTCAAATCAGTTTGATGAATGTGCTTGTTTCAATAGTTACCTGATTCTTATGTCTTAATGTCATTCTTTATAAAAGTGCGCCATTTCCGTTCTTATTATTTCTTAGGCTATAAGTTTTTATTTTGTCAAATCATCTATCATATCTAAACTTTTTGAGATCTATGCGTAAAGTGATATCTGCAGATCAGTCCACACGTAGAACATTGTATATTGTTGTAATGAAGTAACTTTTGTTCTTCTATTTTGGTCCCAATTGTGAAAAGTAACTATAGGAACAGCATATGTCAGTTCTAATGGAAGATGTGAAGTTTGGAGAAGTCACAACAAGATCCAGAAAGCAGTAAATTATTATCCTCCATGCTCTCTCTCTCTAGAATACATGACTGATAGGGCTGGGTTAAAACTTGGAATGATCACTGGTTTTCATTAGTCCTTTGTCTGTAATTTGCTGGAATTTTACTCGGAGGTATAAATATAAGCTGGCTTATGGTTAAAGTCTAACCTGAAATAGTCCCCTATATGTTTTGCAGTGAGAGATCAGTGATAGATATGCACTGGCTGTTAGCTTTTCCCTGCTTCTTTTATTTTCTTTTTTATTTTGATGACAGAAGGTATAATATCTTCTGCAAATTTGCTTATCAAAAAAAAAAATCTTCTGCAAATTCAATAACTACTGTGCTAACATTTTGTTAAATATGCAGTGATGATCATCCAGAAAGTGTTATGTCATCAATGCAAACGATCATGGTCGTTCTCTTAGAAGAGAGTGAGGATGTCAGGGAGGATCTTTTGTTTGTTTTATTGTCTGTATTGGGTCGTAATAGAAGTGTAAGTACCTCTTCTCTATGCTGGCAAATGCAGTTGATTAGGTTGTTCTTTAATTATAAATAACACTTATTTACACCACTGCTTTAGAAGGGAATTGATTTTTATTGAACTTGATTTCCAGGAGATTACCATGGCTGCAAGGAGGCTTGCGATGGATGTTATTGAGCACTGTGCAGTAAAGCTTGAAGCTGGCATAAAACAGTTTCTTATATCATCCATGTCAGGAGATAACAAGTCAGTGAACGGTCAAATTGACTACCATGAAGTTATTTACGATATTTATCGTTGTGCTCCGCAGATCCTATTGGGAGTAGTCCCATACCTTACAGGAGAGCTGCTGGTAAGTACTACTTCGCTGCTTAAGCTTCTGTGCTTCCTCCCTTTAATGTTATTTGGTGACGAGAGAATGCTACTCAGTTCTGATTTCAACATCTGCAGACTGATCAACTAGATACCCGTTTAAAAGCGGTCAGGTTAGTTGGAGATCTATTTGCTCTGCCTGTAGCTGCTATCTCTGAAGCCTTTCAGTCAATCTTTTCGGAGTTTTTGAAGAGGTTGACTGACAGAGTTGTTGAGGTTCGAATGTGTGTCCTTGAACGTGTCAAGAGCTGTCTACTGTCTGATCCTTTAAGAGCTGAGGCTACTCAAATAATTTGTAAGTGAATTTGATTGATCCATCAATATAATTCATCCCATACACTTGTTTATCAGAGAACAAATGGCAGCGTAACATCTACTGACTTTGATCTTGGTCAAAATTTGTAGCTGCACTTTGTGACCGGTTGTTGGACTTTGATGAAAATGTTCGAAAACAAGTTGTTGCTGTAATCTGTGATGTGGCTTGCCATGCTCTCAATGCTATTCCCCCTGAAACTGTAAAACTTGTAGCCGAGCGCCTCAGGGACAAATCTGTACACATGCTTTCCTTCCTATCCATTTGTGCTGATCCGTGTTTTAAACTTCCAGCAATTTTTCCTTCCTATTCCAATTGCTTCTTTCACTTTGAATTTACAGCTGCTTGTTAAAAAATATACCATGGAGAGGTTAGCTGAGATATACAGGATTTACTGCATGAGGTGCTCTGATGGCTCAATCAATCCCAGTGTTTTCGATTGGATTCCTGGGAAGATTCTGAGATGTTTTTATGACAAAGATTTCAGGTAGAAAATTGCATGCTGCAGAAGATTTTTTTTTTTCCTTTTCTTTTTGGCGTTCGCCTTTTCATTGCAGTTGGCTTGCCATTATGTTTTAGCATTCTCCCAAATGTTATGAGTGAAGTATTGGGTGGCATTCTTTATCATTTTTGTCATTATTTGAAGATAACGGGCTGCGTAATGTATCTGTCTTGAAACTCCATTACTTTATTGTGAGTTGAGGTAAAAACCTGAGTTGACAAAGGCTTACGTGCTTTGATTTTTTTAAGATCTTATATAAGTAGGGTGGCTTCCAAACAAGAGTAGCATCTTGTGAGGATCTAGGACTTGTGGTCACAAAGACTGCAGCTGACATTGCTGACATTCATAGGAGTCTATATGTTACATTCAGTTTGGCTTAACTTCAGTAACCCAATTAACCCCCCCCCCCCCCAACCCAACCCAAAAAAAAAAAACTTCAGTAACCCATTAACCTAATGAGAGGTGCAGCATTCTCTTTGGTTTAATCTGTTAGGACAATTAACATATCCAAACTGATGTGCACCAAGAAATCTCCCTTTGGTAAATTCATTCACTACATACTTGAGTATTGCATGAAGGAACTAGATCAAAAGGTTGAGCCATGAGCTGATTCTGGTGTGAGTTGGCAAATGCATGATAGTCTGGTTCAATTTAAATTTGGTTTGGTTTTAATTGAGGAGGTACTTATTTATGTGGTAAGTATACTAAGCTTCTCTCAAAAAATGGTTAAATTTGAGGAGGCTGTCGTATAAAATCCCCAGTAATGTTGTTTTCTAGGCTGGTGTGAAAGCTGTAAAGAGAGCCATTCGTGCTTGTTGTTGCTGCAAATATTGGGGCTGTTAACTGCAAAAGATTTCTGGCTATGTGATGGCCGGGATGTGCTTAAACCCTAGGGCTCAGTTAATCATTGACCATGTTCATTGTGTAATCCTTGTATTTGACTTTTTGTCTCAATCTGTTGCACTTTTTCGGTGTATGTTTTCAGCAGTGGGGTGAAAGGGCAAAAGAAATTTTCTTGTGTTGGTATTGGGATGTGGGTCACTTGATTTGTGTCCTCGTGAACTGAATTTGGGGTAGGCCAGTTGATACTAACTTCTTGCAACTGTAGTTCTAGATATCAACATTTCATGGTTTAATGCTAAGAGGATGACTCTAAAGTGACCAAATTTATTTTCTTCTTTTGAGTATAGAATTTGGTACTTTTGAACCTTTTGTTATTGTTCTTTTCGTAGTTTCTTAATTGTTCAGTTCAGATACTATTTAGTCTTTTTCATGCAGGTCTCTGTTTCCAACTACTGTATTCTTTCTGTAGATATTGGTTTTTGTTAGTGAGTGTTTCATGTTCTTAAATACTTTAATTGTTCAGATCAGATACAATTGAGTCTGTTCTGTGTGGGTCTCTGTTCCCGACTGAATCCTCTGTCAAAGATAGAGTTAGACATTGGGTAAGAATTTTCTCAGGATTTGATAAAGTTGAGGTGAAGGCCCTTGAGAGGATACTGGAGCAGAAACAAAGGTATGTTGTATATATGCTTGCGTTTGACATCTGGAAATTCCATGTAGCTTTTGATAGACCTTCCAAACTTCCAGTTTTGGTATTTGATGGGCCGCGGATTGAGTTTGGGGCATTTCCTCTTGGTTGCAGGTTACAACAAGAGATGCAGAGGTATCTGTCTCTTAGGCAAATGAATCAGGTTTGACGACATTCAATGTTATTTGATTATTGAATTCTGATGAGTTGTATAAAATGAAAGTGATTGACTGCCATTCAAATACAGGATGGTGATGCTCCTGAGATCCAAAAAAAAGTCATTTTCTGCTTCCGAATTATGTCTCGCTCATTTGCTGATCCTGCAAAGGCTGAGGAGAATTATCAGATTCTTGATCAATTGAAAGATGCTAATATATGGAAGATCTTGACAAATCTTGTTGATCCAAACACTGGCTTCAATCAGGCTTGTACTTTCCGGGTAAGGGTTAGGTTAAAAGGGTTTGCATTTTAGAACTGGTTTATTTCAGGTCATTTGTTTGAGAGGAAATGGGTCAGCATGTCATTGGAGTCCTTGATTTGGACTCCCGTGTTTGGGTTTGACAGCTTGATATATCACCTAACTATGAGAATTAAGATTCTGAAATGAGTCCCACGAGTTATGGTGGATGTAATTTGTAAACTTCAAATTCTGCCAAACCTTGAGAGGAGTAAAAGGACAGTTTTGAATTCAAACTGTGTATCAAGGACTAATTCAAATTCATAAACCTCACTAACCTTGTTTCCTAACGTCCAATATTGGGAAACTGCATGTTCTACTTGTTTCTCAAAGGTTTTAATATTACATTAAATTTACATGCAGGATGATTTGCTTCGGATACTTGGTGAGAAACATCGACTATACGATTTTCTGGGCAATCTCTCTATGAAGTGTGCTTATTTGCTTTTCAACAAGGAGCATGTGAACGAAATACTTTTGGAGGCTGCCGCACAAAGATCTGCCGGAAAAACACAATATACTCAATCTTGCATGAATATGCTAGTGGTAGAAACAGAATGTTCCCACATCTCTTGTCCTATATGGATAAATTTTTTATGAGTAATTTTAATTTTGTTTTTGGAAAATTTCAGATTCTTGCACGCTTCAGTCCATTGCTGCTAGGTGGCACTGAAGGGGAATTGGTGAATTTTCTTAAAGATGATGATGAAATTATAAAAGAAGGTGTTTTACATGTTCTAGCTAAGGCTGGAGGTACAATTCGAGAACAACTGGCAGTTTCATCGAGGTGCAACTCTTGAGATTTTTTACTTGCTATACCACATTATTCTTGTATCACGTTTGTTATGTTCTTGTTGTTTGCATGCAGTTCCATAGACCTTATATTGGAGAGATTATGTTTAGAAGGCAGTCGAAGACAGGCCAAGTATGCTGTACATGCTCTGGCAGCGATAACTAAGGATGATGGGCTCAAATCACTTTCTGTTCTATACAAGGTTTGTTTTGTATTTCACTTTCACATTAAACTGCCATGCTTAAGTTTTATTAGTTATATTGATTTGTCCTTCATGCATCACCTGTAGACTTCCTCAACTCATGGCAATTAACAATTTTTTCGTCCTAGTATTTGCATTATTAAGTTCACATTTCTTCTTCAATGCACAGAGGCTTGTGGATATGCTGGAGGAGAAGACACATTTGCCTGCTGTTCTTCAATCTTTAGGGTGTATAGCAGAGACTGCGATGCCAGTTTTTGAAACAAGAGAAAGTGAAATTGAAGATTTTATAATAAACAAGATTCTGAAGTGCAGTAATGTAAGGCTTCCAAGATCCACTGGTCTCTTGGAGTTATTTTTCATTTTTACTCTTTATCATTATTAGTTTCAATAAATATTTTCTCAACTGTTTTGCCATAAATGTGCATGCTTTACTTTTTCAGAAAGCAGAAGATGATTCCAAAGCATCTTGGGATGACCGCAGTGAACTTTGTTCATTGAAGGTTGGTACTCTTAGAGAGAATGTATCTTAGTTATTTGATTCATGATAATAAAAGTAGCATCTATATGATGCCTTGCCTGATAGTGTATCCAGGATTAGAATCTTCTGATTTTTTAGTGTGCAGTACCTTGATGATTGCCTACCCATTTTTTTGGGTCTTATTGTGGCTTGCTTCAGATATATGGCATCAAGACATTGGTCAAGAGCTATTTGCCTGTTAAAGATGCCCATGTTCGTCCTGGCATTGATGGCCTTCTGGATATCCTCAGAAACATGCTTTCTTTTGGAGAGATATCAAAAGACATAGAATCAAGGTAATCTCAACCAAATTGGTTATTTTGAAAATGACACTGATTTTTCTGTTGTGATTTAGGTCCAAAAGTTAATCTCCTTTATGAAACTTGAAATTTCATGTACAAGTTCCTTTTGCCATCATACAGTTTAGTTGACAAGGCCCATTTGAGGCTTGCTTCTGCAAAGGCGGTTCTTCGTCTGTCAAAGTACTGGGATGATAAGATACCTGTAGATATCTTCCACTTAACGTTGAGGACATCGGAGGTGGACTCTTTTCTTTTGAGCTTCTTCCAAATATATAAAATTTGCCATTTTGTTTAGTTTTTCTCCTCTTTTCTTTTCTGTTGTAAGTACAGAGAAGTTCCTTTTCATGGCAATAAAAGTTGGTTAGCTTTCGCAAGGATCTGAAAGTAATTGTTTGATTTTTGGCTGCTACTGATCTTGTAGATTAGCTTCCTTGAAGCCAAAAAACTTTTCCTGGGCAAAGTCCATCAGTATGTAAAGGATCGGCATTTGGATGCAAAATATGCTTGTGCATTCTTATTTAACATCTTTGGATCCAAGCCACTAGTGTTTGAAGAGGTATCTAATAGGTTGAGTAGTAGTTGTTTCCATGTTCTTGTCTAGTGCATATTATGCGTGCCATAATTGCTAGATGTGCAAGATTTGGGCAACTAAGTTTTATATTTTGTTTGCTATGAAGGAGAAACAGAACCTTGCTGACCTTATTCAAATGTATAGCCAAACAAAGGCCAGACAGGTCTCTATGCAATGTGATGGAAATTTCTTGACAGCATATCCTGAATACATTCTCCCATACCTCGTTCATGCTCTTGCTCATCATTCATGTCCTAATACTGATGAATGCAAGGATGTCAAAGCATTTGAACAAATATACAGGTATATTTATTTCCCATTTTATCTACCCATTGGAAGTTGATCCCACAATATCATCCTTCACCTTGTTCTTATAGTGGGAGGAGGTGCCATTTGAATCCAAACCTTATGGCCATTTCATAATTTTTTGTCACCGGATATAGTTATGCATACTATTTTGTGTGGCATAGTTTTGTATATCATTGGTGCTAGAATTTTAGGGAGAAGCAGAATAAAGAAAACAAAACCCAAGGCGTTGTGCTTTATATGAAATGGAATTATGTGGGTCTCTTGGTAATTCTTTCACACAGTCGTTTCATAAATTATGAACGTGCATTTCATGCACACAAACAAATAAATTTGTTAGTAGTCTCTTGTTGCCAATTCACTGTAGTGATTTGCGTGAGCAGAAATTTATATATGCTTATTGCCTTACACTTTTGCATAGTTGTATCACTAATTTGTCTGTTGTACTCACTATATCATGTTTTGTGGGTGGGGGGAATAGATTGGACGACGGATTGTTTCCACTTAAATCGGGGCTAATTTTTCTTGTGTGAATGTTCATTGTTATTCCATTCAATATTTTTCAGGCAATTGCACTTAATTGTTTCTATGCTGGTGCATGGAGATGAAGACGCCAAATCAGAAGCTAGTACCAACAAGGAGAAGGAGAGGGAAAGTATTTATGTTATTCGTTCTCTCTTTCAAAGTATCAAGTGCTCTGAGGATGTTGTTGATGCAGCAAAATCAAAGGTTGATTAAAACATCTTTAGCTCATATTCTCAGCTGTTATGCAGTTATTTCATCAAACCCAATAACGAAAATGAATATATCTCAGAAGCAGTGCAAATAAACACTGAATTCGTAGCTTACTGGGTTATAGTTTGAAATTTCAGAATTCACATGCTATTTGTGACCTTGGATTGCCAATCACCAAGCGCCTAGCCCCAAAGGAGGATGATGTACAAGGGTTTACTACATCAGTCCCTCTGCCCTCTATGCTGTACAAATTGTTTGAAAAGAAAGATGGGGATGACTCTCAGGTAACTTCTGCCAATATACCATTTGTCTTGTTTTATCTAATGCGTAGTGGATTGATCACCAGAGGTTGATAAACTTGCTGATTCTTTCCCGTTTATTTGCCTGTTGAAGTCATTTTATTGTGGCAATGGCTTGATATGAGGTCATTACTTGTCAATTAATAGTGTCATTCTGTCTTTGTGATCATAAATTATCTTTTATTCTGGGTTTTGTGATCATAAATTGCTAAAGGAGGGTACTTATCAAAAAAAATAAATTGCTAAAGGAGGGAATTTTTTTGTGACGATTTTTTGACTTTAAACTGCTGCACTACTTGAATCCTTCAGTTTATAGCACTTGATGGTGCTGGGAGTTTTCGTGCTATGCTGTATTATGGAAGTTTACAGCGTGTTATGAAACTTTAATCGGCGATGGTGACAGATCTGTGCATGTTTATGTGCGCTAGTGGTACTTCAAAGCCATTTGGAGTCGCTTATATTAGTTCTTTCTGAAGTGGTCAATACCTTGTGTTATGTTTTTCATCTTAGATAATGTCCATTAACGCTATCTTTTGTGTCTTTCAGGCCAATGTGGGGCAAACTTGGTTGGCTGATGAAAACATCTCGACTCACTTTGAGTCACTTAAGCTAGAAAATGATGAGGTATTTTTTTTCCAACTGGCGACACTTTCGGTAATGTTTGGCAAAATTTGTGCATCTTGCCCCTTTTACTAAAATAGTGTTTTTATCTCATCAGGGTTTTTCTGAAGAAGCTCAGGATGAAGTGAAGCATGGTGAAGATGGAAATGAGATACCTCTGGGCAAAATGATAAAACGCTTCAAATCACAGGGGACAAAAGCTAAAAAGCTGAAAAAGAACAAGTCCTTACAAGATGAAGCCAAAAATGCTGAAAATGATGTTGATATTTTGAAAATGGTAAGGGATATAAACTTTGATAGCTTGGGTATGTCCAGTAAATTTGAATCAAGCAATGGTCACGAATATTTTCCGAGTAAGATAACAAAAATGGATCTGAAGCATGAAAAGGGTAAGAAAAGAAAATCTAATGATGCAACATCTCTTACGGTACCGAAACGCCCGAGGTCATCATCAGCTCACAGTGCCTTCAGATCACCAGCAAGTACTTCAAAGGCTTCTTTAAGATATTCTGGGGATGACTCTCATAAAGGAAAATTTTCCTCATTCGAATCCATTGAAACAGATGCAGACATTGCCTCTGATACAAAGGGAAAATTGTCAATGCAGAAGAAAAGGGTTGAGGGTGCCGAGTCAGACTTTTTGGTATCTTGCATTCGAAAGAACATGAGCTTTTCAGTGAAACATAAGGGAAAATTCTCTGACCGTGATCATAATGATGAAGGGAATGAAGTGGGAGAACCCAATGACCATGACATGGAGGTGGGCTGTGCTACTGGTTAATCTTCTCTAAGAGTTACTTACAATTAATGTCTGATGGTGAAGATATCTTCTATCTTTTTTTTTTACCTTTACTGCAGAAGACTAGTATGCTCACAGAGGCTGATACAATTGACTCCAATTGTAATGTCAAGTCTCCCATGGGATCTAACAGGAAGCGAAAAAGAAGAAGTGTTGCAGGATTGGCAAAGGTTAATCTTTCCCCGTCCTTTCTGATTGACATTATTAGTGGGTTTCTTGTTAATACATATGTCTGAGTACTCTCTTTGGTACCTGGCAACTCCATGAAGGAGTGATGCCATCTTACAACGTAGTCTATGCTTGGGAAGAGATTTTGATATATGTCTGCTACTGCAACACTCAGAATACTGTTTTTTGTTTTTGTCACTGTAGCACATAAATAAAGAAAACGATTTTTGTTTTTGAGAAAGATCCTAAAAATTGAGGATGGAAAAAGTCCACCACTCCCCCTGACTGTTATCTTACACATTCATGACACAGAGCTTACTCTGGTTATAGAACTAATGGACTGCTTTCCATTGTGACACCATTATTTTGACCTGATGTAAATTTTTCTCCACAGTGCACAACGAAGTCTGGTGGACGAGACATTGAAGACTTGATTGGTTGCAGAATAAAAGTTTGGTGGCCTATGGATAAGCGGTGAGTCTTCTTTTGATCTATTTAAGGCGAACCAAGAAAAGAAAAATAAAGCTCGAGGGCATTACCTTTTTTTGTACAAGCATACAAACCATGATAACTGACTTTTGCCGTCATATTGAGATTTATGCCACCTTTTATTTTATATCTCTTGTCCAGTCTGTCTCTTTGCTAAGGGCCGAACATTTTTGTTAGAAGTCAGTTCTCTGGTCTTTTCTACTTTCTGCACTTGCACTTCTTTTCAAGACCCAAACTCTTCTTTTAATTTTTAGCTCAAATATCCATCCTGATGTCTCATTGGTATATTCATAGGTTCTATCAAGGCACAGTTAAGTCTTATGATCCTCTAAAAAGGAAGCATGTGGTAAGCTTCTCTCTCTTAGTTAGATACGTGGGATAAGTTGACGCATACCATTTTCCACTTGATTGTTATGAAAACTTTGACTTTAACTACTAGTTTTTTTTTTGAGGTGGCTTTTATCTTTGTTACTCGTAACTTTCACACATTAATGTCATACACCAGGTATTATATGAAGATGGGGACGTTGAAGTTCTTCGCTTAGAAAAGGAGCGCTGGGAGCTCGTTGACAGTGGTCGCAAACCTTCAAAGGTGATTTTCTTTAGCATTTTATCTCTAGATGAAGACATTCCACTATATGTTTCCAGCAAACTAATGATTTCTGATGTATCTCTGACCCATGTTCTTTTACCATAAACAGAAGTTAAGTTCATCAAACGGGCCCCCCTCAAAAGAAAAGTGAGTGTTGCCTTTCTGATGCAGTGTGTGTTGTAGCATCTCCAAATGTCCAACCTACTTTTTGGAAGGAGAACTTGTATATGTTTGGTGTCACTGCAATATATATGTATCTCTACCAGAATCACCATGCTTCCAGCATTGAATGCTATCTTCCTTTCTCCATTTCTTTTATTCTTTTACAGGTCAGCTAGGAAGAAGACTAAGAATTCAGGGAGTTCACGTTTGAATGAGGAATCAATTAAGACGTGAGTGAAACCTTGCATTCTGGGTTCAACTTTATCAGGATAAGTTTACATATTAGGAGTTAAATTGGGTGATCTTTGTTTTCTAGTGTTAAAGGAAAAAGAACGCAGAAAAGAAATTTGAAGCATGGACAAAAAAAAGAATCCAAAAGTGACGTGGGTGAAGCTGAGGACAAAGGCAATTCTGAAATATCGAATCCTGAACACTCCACAACGCCCAGAGCTGATGAAATTAATTCAGGTGAAATATCTTCTCAGTTTCTGATGTCCGTTGATATAGTGTGCACCAAAAAAAGAGAGGAGACAATTGGTGGAGGGTGACATCATGGGTTTAGTCTTGTCTGGGTGCTTGGTTTGTCAGGAATGGCCTATCTTATGTCCCTTATTGAGGCATGGATATGAACTTATAAGTTCATAGGCGTTGTATTGTATTCTACATAATTTTTTGCCACTTAAAAAGCTCAAATACTTTCCATGAACATATATTCTTTGAATATAATAAGGGCAATTTCTACATATGTTCTTGGGTGACTAGAAAGTAAGCATTGCAGAGGCTAGGCATTGAGATTGTTTAGGTTACTATGGTGCTCATGCTGCAAAATGGTTAAGTGAATTTTGAGCTCCAAGATGTGGTTAGGTTCAAACTCAACCCCATTTTATCCATTTATTTTTTCCTCAGTTACACGTTTATGTTTAAAACTAATGTATTGGTGATGTGTTTTTGCTTTTTAAGTGTAAAAGAGAGGAGGCACATGGATTTGGATTTCTTCTTTTTCATTCAAGCTCTTTGTTTTGCCTCCTTTATTTTAAGCTTGTATCGTTTCTTGGTATTTTAAGTTCTTTCTCTTCTTTTTCTTGTCAGATGATTCAGAAGGGGAACAAACTGAAAGACTGGATGAGAACCTAATAGATAAGGAGGAACCTGAGAAGCAAGTAAAGTTGGTTTCAAAAACAAAACGATGGGAAGACTCACAGAAGAGTCTGGATGATATAGATGAACCTAATGGAGAAGAAAATCCTGATCCGAAGAGGATAGGTGCTGAAGACAGCGAGAGTGTCCCCGAAGATAGTAAAGATGGTGATGAAGGGAAATCTCATTCAGAAGATAAAGAAGCAGATGAATCAAACAGTGTCATCGAAGAGGGAGCTAATGAAGATGACAAATCAGAGTCAGAAGGAAGTCAAGAAGCAAATAGAAGCAGAGACACAAGGCAGAAGAAACCTCGAATAGAGTCTATCAATCCTTCCGGTGCTCACCATGCAGAAATTTCCGATGATGAGCCTCTGGTATTTACTTCCACCCTCCTTTTGTTTTCAGCCTGTAAAATTCAATTCAATGTCAGCACAAATTGTGAAATCCTGGGCTCTTATCAAACGCAGATGAAGTGGAAGGACCGGGCAGGGAAAAAAGGGTCAAGACAGGGAGAGTAAGAAGTTTGGCCGTAGTAGCAGTGACCTTCAAGACTTCATTAAGCTGCGGTGCCGTTGCAGTTTCAGGTGCCTCATGTTTTTAGTTCTAGGCGGCAGTGGTAAAGAAGATTAGTGCCATTCAAGTATGTAAACATACTAATAACCTGCAGAATAGTTGCCTGGCAGCCCTTTGTAGGATGTAAAATAGCAGCAGACATTCCCTCGTTTAGGTAACCGGTGTTAGGTAGAAAGTGGGGTGGATGATTCAAACGAATGACAGTGCTAATGGTAGATGCTAGGTTTGGGATGTAATTCGCGAGGTGTGGTGCATCATTTTGATCCTTCCTGATTGATAAAATTGGTGGGCCACATGTACAGTTTATACGTGGGAATACATGTATGATGTATGCCAGTGTATTAATATTTCATTCCTAACAACCAAATCTCTCACTGCTTTCTTCTGCCTGCAACTTACGTTTAGTCTTCTTCGTACTAGAAGGATTAGACGTCCACGACGAAGTGGTATTTTTTAACCCAACGTCGTTTTCTTCAGTCAAATTGGAGCGGGTCAGAGTCAGACCAAGGCAGCTGGATTGCCCATGTCGAAGAGTCAAAGATCTGCCCCTTGACTGCTACATCATTATTCTACCTAGTGCTTGGCTCCTCCTCCTAATATAATAATATAAAACAATGCCTTTTTTTATGATTCAAATGTCCGACAGTTTTCACTGTCAGGATCCCCTCTGTAAACTGATGTTGGTGGGTACTGAGACATACCCAGAAAAAAGTTTGATCTAATGCCTTGACTGGAAATCCAAAATCGTTGATAGCAACAAACTTGAAAGAATTTGAATCCAATCTTGAGTCTGGGGGACAATCATCTCTCTTGTTGTTTCTTTCTTTGTTTCTTCTCCCTTTTGTCTTCTATAAACCCACCACCTATTTTTCTCAGTGATAGGGCAAGAACATGACTTGTAATATGTGTGGGCTGTGGCATTGAGTAATTTTCTACCCCCTTGCCCAGTCTGGTAGACACAAGTGATTAACTAACGAACACGTCAAAGATAGTGTAGGATAGAAAAAGAACAATAATAATAATAATAATAAAAAGATCTCGGCCAAAATTTTGGTGGTCTTAATAAAAGAACCACACAAAATTTTCTTTTCGTCAAATTATCATTTTTCACTCTAAATAAATATAAAAAATTTATGGAATAAATATATTTTTCACCCACAAACTACCATAGGTTTTGCACTTTGCACCCTAAACTACCAGTTTTGACACATTATACCCTCTAACTATCAATTTATGACACTGCACCATTTGTTAAATTTTTAGACTAAATGACGATAATGTCCTTAACCCATTTTGCATATATTGAAGATATTGTTGTCAATTCATTAATTTCTCAAAAGTATTAATGTCAAATGGAAGGTGCAAAGTATTTAATATTAGTAGTTGGTGGGTGTATTATGTCTACGTGGGTGGTTTAAGGTGTAAAGTGTCTAACATTGGTAGTTTGAGGGTGCAATGTCTTAAGATGGTAGTTTGGGGTGCAATGTGTCACTACCTCGGTAGTTTGTGGGTATAAAATGTATTTTTTTTCAAAATTTATTAAAATAATTTCTCTCTTCACTTTTTCACCAACTCCATCCTTATAAAATTTTAACCCCAAAAACTTTTAACAATCGAACACTATGAGCACTAAAAAAGTTAATGTGTGCATTTGATGAGCTTACTTGCACTATCGACTTCGGCAAAAGTTATTGTGTGATTGAGGTTATTATGTGAGTGTATGAGTCGACGGGTGAGATTAGAAGATAAATTTAAGGGCTGAAAAAACGCCACATCATTTAATGAATCCGACCCGCTAACCCGACCCGTGAAACCGACCCGATTTCATTAAATGATGTGGCATTTTTTCAGCCATTAGATTTCTCAACTTCTAATCTCACCCGTCCACTCACACACTCACACCATAACCTCACTCACGCAATAACTATGGCCATCGACTTCTTGCGTATAGTTATCTGTGGACCGTCGCTATTCTCCTTACGATTTATCCGTGCATTACATAAGCACAACTAGTGAATTTGTCGTCTATATATTTTTTCTCATTATTGTTATTGATAAAAAAATAAGAAGAAGAAGAAGCTATATCTTTGTTAGACCCCAGAGATCCTGGGGTCGGTAGACACCAAAGAACAATGATCAATTAAAAAAAAAAAGAACAATGATCAATTAATTATTATAGTCTCTCGTATCATTGGGCAAACCACTCGTTTTGTTATTGTGATGATTGAAACAAATTAATAATTTTATGAATATATTAGGGTTAAATCTATCGTATTTATATTTGAGGGTGAAAATTTTGGATATTGGGGTTTGAGAAATATTATAAAATAAAGAAATGTTACGGAAGTTGATGAAAAAGTGAAGAGAGAAGATTTTTAATAAATATTATAATAATAAAAAATTATATAGTGAATTTTTTAGTAATAAACCTAAAATTTTGAGCCCAATTAATCGGGCTCAAACATGCCCTTAAATCAAGTGACTACTGACAATTAAGTGCTTTGCCCCTTGAAATCATTGTTAATCTTTTAGAGGTTTTTAATTAATTAAAATCTAAAAAAATCTGCATAAATCTTCTAGCAATGAAGTGCTCAATTGTTAAAATAATTCTTCAACGAGGAAGCGGTCAGAGTCATCACCTACGACGCGCACAGAGAGCCAGAGGCACTGCTTTGCCTTTTCGCAGGAGCAAAGACTCTCGTCAACGTGAAATCTTCAACATACCTGATTCGTTGTTTTTGTTAAGTACGGAAACGAGTGAAACCAGGCCATACCGAGGATCTACGCTGAACCCGTAGTAGTTGCCCGTATTTAAGATAGATTAGCCTAGCGTTATCTTATCACAGCGGATAGATCACAGACCAAAGACCAGAGCCCTCGAATCTTTGGCTGTCATTAGGCCATTTTGGGTGTTTTCTTGTTCCCTAGCTTCTTTGCTTCCTTCAATTTCTTTTCCTTTTCTCGGAATTCTCGCAGCTTTCCCCCAATTGAAGCGCCCCTTTCACATTTATCCATCAGATAAAGAGGTTCTCTCTCTCTCTCTCTCGTATATGTATGCATGTTTTATGGTGTACATATGTATGTGCGTAGTATTTCTGAAGGGTAGTATGCATCAATGTTTGTGCGGAAGCTAAATGGCTGTTAATTTAGGCGTTTTGTTGGGAGTTTTTATTTAGAATGTTATTTTAGAGTGAAGGCACTTTTTTAATTTTCTTAGATAGTTATCCAGCTCGGTTCGATCAGTTTTCTTAATTGTGCTGCCAGTCTTTTGTTCCACATATTCATATATGGATGTTTTATTTCGGAGTTTCAAGGCACATTTTGGTTTGATGCTCTGCAGTGGTAGGGCGTCCTTTGTGAAGTCTCCGCAGTTTCAGGAGCAAATTATGGGGGAGCCGCTGGGGCTGCTAAAAGTGATGGTTGTGCAAGGAAAAACATTGGTAATCCGAGATTTCAAGAGCAGCGATCCTTACGTGGTAGTCAAGTTAGGCAATCAGGTGAGTCTAGGTTCTTTACTTGGACTAGCTCCGATGGTATCTGTTGATCTTCTTTCCTGTTCTCTTTTCTCTTATATGTGAAGCCTGAAAAGTGAAAATATAAAGCTCTAGTGATTTGAATCTCATAGCACTTTGGTATCCAATGTGACTCGTAGCAAAATACATCGCTGATATCATGAACTCATCTATTACTGATTTCCTTTCTATACTGTGTTTTCAATTGTTTCATCAATAGTGATAAATACATTGCTTATTCTGCATAGTTAATGACAGCAAGATTTCAGACTCTACGTATGATTTTTTAAGCATTGCACGACGAGATGAAGTTACAGAATTGAAAGAACTAGTTGGTTATGGCACAATGGTTCAATAAAGGAGGAAAACAGACATCACAAAAATGGGGAAAATGAAAAGATCTTGCATATGTATATGTCTGTGTCTGTGTATTCACCAAATGTTTGGAAACGTTCCAGAATATTAGGGATGGAGATCACTCAAGAGTTTCCTCTGGTGCATATAGATAGATGTTAGGGCGCAGGGCTTTTTACTGACTTCATTGTGGAATCTTTTAAGTTGTTTTACTCGGATACAATTTTGAAGTTAACTAATTTGTGTTATTATCAGGTGGCAAAGACCAAGGTTATCTACAGTTGCCTTAATCCTGTTTGGAATGAAGAGCTAAGTTTCTCCCTCACAGAACCTGTTGGAGTTCTAAATTTGGTACGTTCCAGAGTTCTGAATTCTGAAAGAGTGTGCAACTTAGTTAACATCTCATACGGTTCTCAATCATATGAGATTTTTGGTAGGACCCTGTGCAATCTTATGGGTTTGTGAATCTACTTAACGTTGTTCTTAATATGGCTGTTTAGACTAATTGCAAATTGATTGGCAGATTCCTTAATTATCCCTTAGGTGAGATGTGTTGAAATAACTGCCTGGCAGTCCTTCCTTCCATAAAATGGAGAATCTTAAGGCTGTATCAACTGCTGCTTGCATTTTCACCCAAAGTTATTCCTGCGCTGGGGAGAATCTAGTTTATTCACTATTATTTGTTAGGTCCGTCGGTAACACATTTGAATGAAGTGGCAGTTTTTTGCATCCTGTTATCTTTCGAAGTGGGTGTCCCTGATGAAGAATGGGGTAATCCCTACTCTTGTTATGTGCAAAAGCAAGCTGGTACCCATTTGCTCATGTCACATAGGCTTTTGTCAAAAACATTTGGTCAGGGCTGTGCATCAGCGGTGACAGTTTTGCCTTCCACCACCACCGCCACCGTTATGGGCGGTTGTCCAAAAATGGACACGGCAACCGGCACCGTTAGGTGTCAAAACCTCACCTAACGGTGACGGTTTTGACAGTGGCGGTAATGGTTACCGCCATCCAAACCAAATCTGCCAAAAAAAAAAAAATAACAAAACCAACAACTTTCAACCCAACAATTGTTTACAGATCAACCCAATACTTTCAAATCGCATTCAAATTCAACCCAAATTGGAAAATCCCAAAACGAAATCAACCCAACAACTTTCAAATCGCATTCAAAATCAAGTATCAACCAGTCAAAAAAAACTATCAGATCTGCAAATCCCTAAACGAAATCAACCCAACAACGAATCAATGCAACTAGATCATAGAGGGAAAATAGAGAGAGAAAAAGCAACGCATAGGCTAGAGAGAGAGAAGCGAGAGATCTTTATCTGCTATAGTCACTGCAATTGTGAAGATCGCTGATGATGGTGGAGGAGATAGGCATCGTCGCATCGATCGAGGAGGGGGAAAGGAGAATAGAGAATTTTGGGCTAGGAGGGGGGTTGTCGTCTGCGAAAATGGGAAGGAGAAAGGGGCCTTGAAACCTTTAGGGTTTCAGGGCCCCTCAAACGACGGTGTTTCTCTTTAAAATATATGAAAAAAAATTAAAACGGTTTTAGCGGTGGAAACCGCTACCGCTGAAATCCCTGCCCCACGGAAAAATTTGACACAGTTATCGGTGCCGCCGTGGGGCGGGGAGCAGTTTGTGGTACTGGTGCACAGCCCAACATCTGGTGTTCGCTGGTTTCCACATCCTTTCCTACATGCCATGAATTATTTGTATTGGGCATGGTATGAATGAAAAAGATGACCTCACTTTCTCTCTGAAAGTTGGGCAATATGGGAAGAGAAGGATTTGAGAACTTGAGAAGGTTCCTTGGAAGTATTAGCGGGAGCGTGGTTTTTACACTAAGATATTTTTTGATGGGATTTTGTTCTGAGTCTCATTTAATTGTTGATACATTCTCTGTATATTTTCTCTCTTATTATACCAATTATATTTCTTAGAAAAAAGTTCTGTGTTCATCAGTTTTGGCATATATGTCCTTCCCTCATCATTTTCACATATCTAAATATGTTCTCATTACTACTTCAGCAGAACACTTTTGCTGACCTTTTATATCATGTACAGTAAGCTTAATCAATCCTAGCGATATTGATCGCATTGTAACCTGTCAGATTCGTGGCATCTGATCAGTGGGCATTCTTCTGCAGGAAGTGTTTGATAAAGACCGTTTCAAGGCAGATGACAAGATGGGACATGCTCATCTCAACCTTCAGCCAATAGTCTCCGCTGCTAGATTGAGACAGATTCTGGGGGTTTTTTCTGGTGAGACAACATTGAGGAAGTTAGTCCCAGACGAGGACAACTGTATTGTTGGGGAGAGCTGTATCAATTGTGTAAATGGGGAGGTGGTGCAGAGCGTTTGGTTAAGGCTTCGCGATGTTGAGTCGGGTGAGATTGAACTAAAGATCAAGTTTGTTGATCCTCCTGTTGCTCCGTCCCGTTAGTGAAGAATCCATGGCTTGCATAGGCTTAGATTTCTGACAAAGGTAAGGGGGAAGAGGTAAATATGTATTTGGTAGCGTGGTTTTTCCTCATGTAATCCTCTTTGGAGTTGTTAAAAAGGTCATTTCTAAGGTACGGAATAGTATATGATTGTGAGTTGGCTAAAGTGGAACCAAGCTGGGTCCCTTTTTTTCTCTTCTTCTTCGTTTTATTAACTTTTTTTTTTCAAGCCAGATGAAATAGAAAGTTGTATTGATGATCTGGCTCTTTGATCATATTGTTATCTTGGCTTGAAAATTAAGAAGCTGTTGAATGTGAGGCTTTGTACTACATATTTGGTTCTTTATGGGTTCAATTTCTCTGTAATTCACGTTTTGGTGTAGTATAAATGGCCGCCAAATGGTCCGTCTGGGGGCTGAGGAACTTCTGTGTCTTGTGGGGTTGGGTCATCAAATTACGAAATGAAAATTGTCGTATTAAGTCTAAGAGAGCCTTGTAGACAACTCTTAATTCCAAAGGGATTAACGAGTAATTATATACTGAAATCCTTCAATTCCTTACTACTAGTTCAGCTGAACAATTCCGATTCAACTATTTCAATCTAGACTTTTAAAAGCTATCGAATGAGGCCCAAGTTCTCACCAGTTAAACCGAGATTTCACATGACATAGAGAAAAAAGAGCCGTTAGGAATGAACTGACTTGAAGTTCCTACCATTTAAATCCGGAATTCCAAGCTTCCTATCAAGTTTGTATCGTATCGTTCCAGTTTCCGCGGCCTGATCAAAATCATTGAAGTGCCTTCGTTCTTTGCGCTTGGGCGGTACAGTCTTATGGGGTGTTTGTTTCCCCAAAATTTTGGGGTTCGAAATTTCCAACAAAACAAACACACTCCAAATTTTTTAACTTTTACACACACATACTCTACTTTTCACAAACCCCAATAAATTTCAATAAAGTAAAGATTCCCAAAATTTCGAGAATATTCTCCGAAATTTCCACAAACAAACACCGTCTTATCCATTGAGCTCGTGCTTACCCAACTTAAAAAAGTGAAAAGAAAAAAGATTTAAATAAATATTATTATAAAAAATAATAAATTAAATGGAGTGGGTGATTATTTTATAATTTTATAATTAAAAATTAAACATTTTAAAATTTAGCATAAATAAATGAATATTTAGAAAAATAAATAAACAAATAATATGATAATTTGAAAAGCAACGCATCCATTAAAAGCTTCGTATTGGCGGGTAACCGGTGCCGGTATCCCTTCCTGTTTCTCTCATTGAGTTTGAAGCACAAAGCGGGGACGGAACCCTCGGACCCTAACCCAAATGGCAGTTCTGTGAAGAGAGAGACGGTAGATTTAGGAAATGGAAGCGATATCGTGTATATACGGAGGTTCTTACCTTCCAATCAGGCGTGGACTTGGTTCCATTACCTGGACAAGGAGATCCCTTGGACCAGACCCACCCTTCGCGTCTTCGGACGCTCTTGTGTCCAGGTACTTCAGCTCGATCAATTTCGTTTCTTTTTTTCCCCTTTCTTATTATCTGTTTGCTTGTGCAAAGTTTTAGGTTAAAACAATGATCGCTGACTTTAGAGTATGTTTTTAATTGTTTGGTTTAATTTTCGTTTTGTGTAAGATTCTCCGAGTGAATAACCCCAGGAGGACGAAGTTCTTGAAACCCTCCTGATTATCTTTAACAAATGGTTCAGAGTATGTGAACTCAAAAGGCTGGTTAGAAATTTAAGATCGGGGATGATTTATATTGTGCCTCGTGTTTAATCCATTGCAAGATGATAAATTGAAGCAAAAGAATCTACTCTTACCTGGATGATTAATTCCATAATAATGCGAGTGTAATCAATGGAACATGTCTATGATTTGAAATGTAAGAAGTTCGGTATTTGTTCATATGCTGATGGTCTGCAGTATTGATTTCTGCTAGCCTAGAGACATATGTTATGTTGCAAGTTCAGGGCTGCCGGATTTGATTTACAGTGGATATCAGCCACCTGCCTATTCTTGGGATGATTTTCCTCCGCTTAAGGAAATCTTGGATGCAGTAAGAACGACTCTGGAAATTTTCTTGTCATCACTGCTGCAGAAATGCAGAATATTCTTATGTCTAGTGCTTTACTGGGTTCTACTCTGATGGAATCTGTTTTGTTGTGCTGGCTAATTTGTGAAGGTTCACAAGGCTCTTCCCGGGAGTAGTTTTAATAGCTTGCTCTTGAATAGGTATAAAGGTGGTAACGACTATGTCGGTTGGCATTCTGATGATGAGAAGCTCTATGGATTGACTCCAGAAATTGCTTCAGTATCCTTTGGATGCGAACGTGAATTCTTCTTGAAGAAGAGACCCAGTAAGAAATCGTTTGTGTATGCTTTCACTTCTTGCAGGTGTTTTATATATTTGTGCTGATCTTCAGTTACTGGAGTGTACGGACTTATGCATATTTGATGGCTGCACCTAGATTTAGTTCCTGTTGCATCTTCGTCTGTTGGTGTTGTTAAGTATAATCAAGGAAATTCCCAACATCTGGCATCTACCACCGATCATGTAAGGTCAAAATGTAGGGCTCTTACATAGCTTTAGAAAATTAGAGGCACAAATGTATCAATCTGGCTATAATGGTACCATTGCATCAGCTGTGCTTATTCCTCTAATTTATTGACCTGGACTCTTTCTTTATCCTTCAAATTGCAATTAAACTTATTTTGGTTTTGTTTCTTTGATTGTCCTTGGTGAGCTAGAGGGAAGAAGACAAGTTGAAGAACCTGCAAGCAAGCGATTAAAGACGAGTGACCATGCTGCTCAGCACTCATTCACACTGAAGCATGGATCCCTATTGGTAATGAGGGGCAACACTCAACGTGATTGGATCCACTCGGTGCCTAAGCGTGCAAAAGTAGAGGCAGCTCGTATTAATCTCACCTTCAGGCATGTTCTTTGATGAATTGTTCGACTGAAAGAAAGTGTTGTTTTATTGGGCATTTTTTTGTCCTATTGCCTGCTAGCAAGGCCTTGAAATTGGCTTGTATTATAACCTGCTGTAACAAGGTTCCTTGTATTTTGGTAGGAAATAGGATGTGTACTTTCTTGGTTAACTTGATAGAAAAGTTGAGAGGATCAGGATGTTATAGCTTAGATGCATCTGCATCGGTGTAAAAAGCATTACAATTCAGGTTTTCGGTTTTATCTATTACTAGGGTTCCTATTGCCGTCTTCATTGGCTTCATGTACAATGAGCTTCAAATTTCTTTGAGATGATGCTCCATTCACTTGTTCCATTTTGTTGCCACCAGATTATTATCGCTCATGCTCTCTTCACCAACTAACCTAAAATTCTTCCCATTCGCCTGTCCTCTCTTCATTTCCCCAAACTCCTGTACTTCGACCTTTTAAGACTACTGGTGATTTTTTTCACTCATGCCATTTTGATGGTTTAGCATCAATCTTGCTTCTGCGCAGGATGAACTATGCAACAGTGATCCCCTGAGTTCATTAAGGATATTGCAGAACTGCCAAATTGCCAATGTTTCCTGGTGTGATCCCCTGAGTTCTGGACTAGGAGAAAGCCCTTGCCCTGACTGCAATATCCTTAACATCACGAGGCATGACCAAGTGTTCTTTTAACCTTTTCTACATCAAATGAATGGTTCGTTTAGGTGAACTCAAGGTTGAGACTTAGGAAGACAAAAGGAACCACACTTTCTCGTGGTTCAGTGTACCAAATTGTAGAATCCACGTCCATTATGTGCTGGTTCCCTGTCAGACAAACTTGTCGTATCCTCTTTCAGTTAAGAATAATAATATAAGATCATGTACATTATACTTTTAAAATTAGGATCTTGAAATCTACTGGGAAGTTTTTAAAACTTAGTATATATATATTTTTTATCGAATATAAAATAATTTTTTCTATTTAAAACCTTGAAATTGTTAGTTTTTCTTAAATGCTTCAGATTCTACTATTTTAGTACCTAAATTCCTGAATTTTACTGAAGTCAGAAAATTAATAAAATAATTTCTTTTTTTATTAAATTATTCATTTTCACTATAATAAAATATAAAAAAATTATTCAAATTTTTTTTTTACTTTTTTAATTAATTTTCATATCTCAAAATATTAATAAACAAACACCAAACGCATAATTGAAGAGGATAACGACCCTTTTTCCGAGTTCTTGTGGCTCTTTTCCGACCCTTTATTGGGCGCTTTTTCGACTTGTCCAAGTCCTAGTAATTTTGCCTACTATGTCCGGTCATCACTCTCTCTGCCCTGCATGAAGTTCATAGTGGTTTAATCTAGGGTTGTTTTTCGGAAAAAAAAAATGAAGAGGATAACGACCGACTGCGGTGGCCCCCACGAGAAAAGATGGGAGTATTGCGCTTCCCAACGTTTAGTCGTAAACGTTTAGCAGCAAATCCAGAGCCTCACTCCCCCGATCGTACCTCAGTTTGTGAGTTTGCTACCAAGGTGATCACTGAGTCGTGATCTTCCCTGCCTGTATCACTTTCTTCTCATCTCTCTCTCATTTCTAGCTATTTTTGAAACATCTCTCCGAAGTTCCAAAATCGAAAAAGCTTTTGTCGGGTACTAACTCTTAGAAAGAGTTACTTTCTTGGACGCTCTCAATGGCTTCTGTCTCAGTGGCATCCTCGGACTCCATTAAACCTCGAGGTTCGTTCTTTCCTTGTTAATCACAACATTTGTTTCCTTTTGATCCCTTTGTGTTCACATATTCCACCGTTTCATCGTACAAGTTTTCATAGAGTACGGAATTCGGCTTTCCTTCTTACCAATCTCAATTAAAAGTTGCCGTAATTCCTCTGAATTGTATGAGTCAATTTCTGGGAATTGAGCCATGACTGTTATGCTTATTTGGGAAGATCATGAAAGAGGAGGAAGTTTCAATCTTCACGCGCTAGTTTTCTCAACCTTGTGCGTCGGGCTACTTGTTTGCTTATGATTCTAATTCAAAGAAAATAATTAGTGCATTGAGAAGATACATAACAAGGAGTACGGTTTTTTGTGTAATACTTAGTTTATCTCACCTAAATCTTTATTCTTTTCGTACAGATGTCTGTATTGTTGGTGTTGCACGAACACCAATGGGTGGCTTACTTGGTACCCTCTCCTCGTTGTCAGCTACCAAGCTTGGCTCTATAGTTATTGAATGTAATCACTACTACTTGAAGTCTGTTTCAATTAGTTTTTTCTCTTTTTTTTTTTCTTAAAACTATAGTTCTATTCTTTACTTAGTCTTTCAAAACATTATTGTTTGTTTTCTTAGTATTACTATCAGCTTCCATATCTTTTGTTATATCAATTTATGTAGGTGCTCTTAAGAGGGCAAATGTTGATCCTTCTCTTGTGCAAGAGGTCTTCTTTGGTAATGTCCTAAGTGCAAATTTAGGCCAAGCTCCTGCTAGACAGGCTGCTTTGGGTGCAGGTATACCCAATTCTGTGGTCTGCACCACTATCAACAAAGTTTGTTCATCGGGGATGAAAGGTGCGCTCTTCTTTGAATTCAAAGTCGTAGTTCCACGTTTTGGTAGAATGGAAACATAAAATAAACGATCTGAAGATCTATTCATTCTAACAATGGGATTGAGTTGGGGCATATTGTTTATCGTCTTTCTCCCAGCAACAATGTTTGCAGCACAATCTATCCAGTTGGGTTTGAATGATGTGGTTGTAGCTGGTGGAATGGAAAGCATGTCTAACGCGCCTAAGTATCTGGCGGAAGCAAGGTTAGGCTCTGTGTCATTTATTGTTTACCTATTAGTTTACTTCGTGTTTCAATTGGTCATTTTAGTGGTTGATCAATTTGGAAGTTGAAAGAAGAATATGCTAGTGAAAATTGAGGCAACCTCTTAAATATATCAAGTGAGGGTCTTTCTCGTTGGAGCATATAGATGTGTATAATACCAAGCTTAAAGGTTTTTCTGATCTGGGTTATTAAACGAAAACTTATACAAGTATGATATAGATGAATGAGATTCACTAATGCAGGTGAGCCTTTTTTGAGATATCAGTGACAACTTTAGTCAAGTCAACAAGACTTTTTTCCACGAAGAAAGCATAAAAGCCGAACTTCCTTTTGAATTGAACAAAGTTGATGACCTCTGTACTATATATGACATGATGGACATCTATAGAAGATTGTCTGGTTCACTTGTTTGACTATCCTTGCAGTAATTGGTTGCTTTTATGTAGCTGTTGCTAAACTAATGGGCTGCTGAATTGTTTGTGCTGCCTCACGTTTGAGTCTGATTGTTGTATTTCAAGTTGAGGGAAGTATCATTGTGCTCCACTCTCACTCCGTGTTATAAACAGAAAGGGATCTCGATTTGGACATGATACCATTGTTGACGGCATGCTAAAAAGATGGGCTTTGGGATGTTTACAATGACTGTGGAATGGGAGCTTGTGGAGAAATATGCGCTAATCTACATACCATAACAAGAGAAGAGCAGGTACTACTCTGTGGTACTTGTCCAGTTTATAATGTGTGACATCTTTCGCCTAGGTACTTATTACTCAAAGGAATTTTGCTATATTTATTTTAGCTATCCTTTTTTTTGTCTAAATAATTTTAAATCAAGTTCATGTGCTGTGATTTTTTTCTTGTTCTGTGTTTTGGTTAAAAGATTGATTTGTTCTATTGATCTCTGATTCATAAGCTGGTTCGTAAAATGAGCTTAGATATCTGTCTTGATACCATGCATTGAAGCATTTGACAAAAGAAAATGGAAGTAGCATTCAAAATATTTTTGCAATGCCGGTTGATGTTCTAATTTATTTTGTTGTGTTTTCCTTGATGTTGTACTGTCCCATTATGCATTCTTTTGTGTTGGTTGTTTTCCTTAGTGACATTAAAAGTTTCAGTTCACAATGCTTTCTCCTCTGGTGTATCTATTTTTCCTTGCAGGATAATTATGCCATCAGGAGTTTTGAGAGAGGAATTTTTGGCGCAGAATGGTGGTCTCTTTTCATGGGAGATAGTTCCGGTATGATTTCTAATTCCGTATCAAGGAGAAGGAAAATCTCTATTGTATGATATGATGTCAATTGATGATTCTGTGCAGGTTGAAATTTCTGGAGGCAGAGGGAAGCCTTCCATTATTGTTGACAAGGATGAAGGTTTAGGAAAGGTGAATACCATTCTTGGATAAGGATTGACCTATTGAACCTATGTTAATCTTTGAGCTGTATAATATGAAGTTATAGATGTCTCTTCTCATTGGTGTGCCTAATATGCGATTGGACTAGCTATCATACCTAAAGATGACTGCCATTTCACCAATTAGATTGTGCCAACCAAGATAACGGAGATCAACCCGTTCGTCTTTATGTAACAACAACTTTGGCGTTATCTGTGCCAATGAGAAATTCGGTAAAGAGAGTCAACGATATTGGCTTTATTTCTCATCCCACTTTGTTCCTGAAGGCACATCAGTTTCTTTTTCGATTAGTTGATGGTTTGAAACGTAGAACTGCCTAGCCAGTAGTCCCAGAAGTAAGGAAAACAAAAGAAAAAGAAAAACAAATAAGTAGGACGTGTTGCAAAACCCAATATTTTCAATTATTACAAAGTTTTTTTGTCATCTATTTCTGTTTTTATGTCGTCCTGGGGCTCACCAGCAAATAGGGCCTTTGTATCTGTTATGAAGGCTGTACGCTGTTGTGAAACAAAAAGAAGAGACATATGGACTAATTTGATCTCCAAATAATACGTCAGGTTAATGTTATATTGAATTTAACTCTAGTTTTGAAATCCAACAGTCAAATATTTGGAGTTCTTGATGTCATTTTCTGGCTTATGGTGACTTCTTATGGCCCCCTTTCTCTTTTCTATATGTACCATTTAGTTTGATGCTGGTATATGTACCATTTAGTTTGATGCTGGCAATGCTTCTAGCATTAGGTCGCTCTCTCTCTCTAATTCCAGAATAGGTGTGTTGTATGATTTTGTTGCTTCCTTTTATTGGCACTGAGGTGAATTCCTTCTTATTCGTTCTGGGTGGATGCTGTCATTATGGACAGCGATGGTGCTAGTGAGTGGGGAGAAGGCACTTCAACTAGGCTTGCAAGTGATTGCAAAGATCACAGGATATGCTGACGCTGCTCAGGTCCTATACAGAATATTGTTCATATTTCGCTCGATTTCTATCAAAATGTCAAGTAAAATAGTGTAAAACAACATTATCCACACAGGCACCTGAGTTATTCACTACTGCCCCGGCCCTCGCAATACTGAAAGCTATTTCAAATGCTGGTTTGGAAGCTTCTCAGATTGATTATTATGAGATTAATGAAGCTTTTCGGTTAGAATTGATGCTTTTATCTTTCTTATTGCTAGTTGTTTGTTCATGAAACTTTATTTGGCCAGATATGTGTGCTTAAACTCTTCTGCGCAGGTTGTGGCACTCGCCGACCAAAAGCTGCTTGGTCTTAATCCTGTGAGTCTACTATCTCCATCGATATAACTTTAACTGATGGAACTCTCAAATTAAGTTGCTTTTAGCTATGCCATTCTTTGTTGCATTCGCAAAAATATTATCAACTCTAATACTAAAGAAATTGTCTTTTATAATTAATGTAGGAAAGAGTATATGTGCATGGTGGAGCTGTGTCATTGGGACACCCATTGGGATGCAGTGGAGCTCGTGTCTTGGTCACATTATTAGGGGTAATATATGAGTGCTATCTTGAATTCGTTGTCCTATGCTTTGCTCCTACGAGTGAAACTCTTTTGAAGATGGAGACTATTTGTGAGGAAATCGAGGAGCAAGTGAAGTTGATTTATTTTTTGCACGTTTGTTATCTTTTACGAGTTTGTCCCAAAAGGAATGTCGTTGTTGCAGGTGTTGAGACACAAGAATGGGAAGTATGGGGT
This sequence comes from Myrica gale, assembly GCA_963930655.1. Classification (NCBI taxonomy): domain Eukaryota; kingdom Viridiplantae; phylum Streptophyta; class Magnoliopsida; order Fagales; family Myricaceae; genus Myrica; species Myrica gale. The sequence goes on along the minus strand of OZ005603.1, from coordinate 10,063,050 downwards.
TGGTGGTATCTGCAATGGGGGAGGAGGGGCATCTGCTCTAGTTCTTCAGCTCATGTAAGCCATTTACATTTGGTAAGCCATATGCTCAATTTAGCTTTCAGAATTCGCAATCCTATTATGCTACTAGTAAGCACTAGGACTCTGAAGGTTATAATCATTTAGTAGAGTTAATGATATAGCATCGCAAAAACTGAATAGAACCCTATTCCAGCTGTTTCTGAAACCTGGGTCCATTATTTCAAGATGACTCAACAGTTAGACTACATACAAAGCTGGAATAAACTTCTACCCCTGAGTTGGTCAAACTCATTTTGGTACTCTAATTATTTTTTTTTTGAGCATAATTGCTTGTTGACAGTTTGAACTGATATTCTTGTTTCCTATTCCAATCTTATCAGTCCTCTCATCTGAACTTTGAGTGGTTACTCTTGCTCAGTTGTCTTCTATAACATTTCTGCTATTTAATCAGATAGCTTAATGAACCACAAGAACTTATAAGAAAATAAAAACTAACCGAGTTGATTCCGTTAAATTTCCTGCGTCATTGACCCCCATTATCATTGTTTCATTACCACTATTGGAAATTTCCGAGAACAGCAGATCCTTTCAATCCTTCTTCCAATTATTTAAAAGTTTCTGTAACTTGCAAGTCATAGAAGAATTTTGTTTTTTGCAGGCCAGTTAAGCGAGTGGGACCTTCTTTGTTATGAAATTGATTTGTTCTCTTGCACTGTAGTATAACAGCGCAATTTTGCCCTTTTTCTGTTTCGACTTTTCTCCTTGAAATACAAGTTGTATCTGGTCTTTTGAATAAATATATGGTATACGCATTATTTCATGTGCTTGTCTTCGTCGATTTTGGTCCCAAGTTTAGGGGGGAAAGTGCTTCCTATTTTGGATGGAGTCATACAGTGAGGTTTGCTGTGTTCTGTTACTTTTGTTTATATTTCTTACCGTGTATGTATGTTGTGGATTCAGTGGACAACCTGATATATAGAATGAGATGGGAAATTGTCAATGGATGCTTTGCCTGTTCAAATTTGTTACGTTATGTATTATATATTAACATAGGAATTTGTTAGACAAGTTGACATGTATCATTGGCGAATAGAGTGAAGATGTTTGCTGAGCATAGCTTGTAAAAATAACAGATGGAATTTCTTCTAAAGGAATCGCGACTTGGCTATTGTTTCTTATCCTGCTTTAAAACTACATAATCTGAATCATATTGATCAGAACATCGCATAGAATGAATAACTTGTCATGAACATCACAATCCCCTTCAAAAGTTCCAGATAATGCAAACTCTGGCCCTCTGGGTAAGTAGAAGACTATTTATCAGCAATCATAGAGAAGTTTGATTCAGGTAATGAGAGTTTAGTGCCTCTGGAAACAAAGAGATGCCTCTTAGCAGGCACAACAACATAGTACCACGTAGCTAACAGTTTGCAGCCCATTAAGTTCATATCACAGCCCTCATCAAGTATTGTCGGAGCATTGCTTATCCTTGATGGCATCGTTATCTATATATCAACATTGGAAACATGGAATTGGAATAAATGCCACCGCACATATGTTGGTCGTTAAAAGTTTAAAATCCATCAACTCCTACTCAACAGGAAAGAGAGACAGGCGTCGTAGCATGCCCACTTACTCCTCGAGCAAAGCCATGCCATGTAGCTTTCCCGATCCTGTCCATATTCGGCCGGTCTTCAACCATTTTCCACACGACGTATTAGACTCTTCTGTGATAAGCGTTTTAGTACTCAAAAGTAGACAACATTATTAACAATCTTCGCGGAGACTATGACAGAGAGCTATCAAGCTGTCTTAACGAGCGGGGAGCTGGAAAATTCGTCGAAAACCATAGGATAAACAGGGGGAGAAGCAGCTACCAAAACTGATGTTAATTCTCTTCCGTTTTCTGTTAACATTTCAACAGTACACGGAAGCTGATGTACTTTATTTTCTTCCCATTTTTAGACCTTATTTGACGAGATATAACAGCAGTAAAATTTAACCCTACTTGTTACAAGGTGCATTAGTCTATTCTATAATGTCCCTTATCCTGTTTTCAAAGGACTTCATCTGAACTACGGTGATCATGACATAAAGTAGAATAGATAACACACCATGAAGAATATTACAGTTTCATGAAGTAGGAATGGATGTTCCATGAAGTATTTCTTTGCCAGAAGTTTTGCTTGGCACCGATCAAGATAGAACTTAATACAGGGCTACTGCACAAGCCAATAGCGCGAACATTATTGACCGTCTTGTTATTTACGTTGGCATCCTACCCTTGTCTTTCCTTAGGAAGAGACCTTGGTAAACAGTCAGGCCAGTTGATAATAACCAGCAGACCGGATAGAAGAATCTGCAATGCAAATGGGTTTGAACCCAAACTCTGGACATCCATGGTTACCCACTTTATTCCGCCAACGAAACAGAATGCGTTCAGCAAGGCAAGTGTGGCTAAAATGGTGAAGAGTGGCGAGGAAGCACCAAACTCCATGACCTCTTGCTCGTATCTTTCCGACACATCGGTGTCAGCCACCTTTGCGGTGATGACAAAGGCTGACCTTGCAAATCCAAGTAATTTTAGGATGTTGTCAATGAAGCCAAAGAAGTAGGAGCTCGTTCTTTTGAACAGCCACATCCTTTGGTTATTCCGCCAACCTTTCAATGTGCCCCCAAACCAAAGAAATTCTCCAAGGCTATTTGCGCGGTGGAGAAGGAAGACCAATGCAACTGGTAGCACTCAATAGGTTTGAAATCTGTTGGTGCAAGAAGATTACATTACTTACAAGATATTTAGCTACAAGCATATTCAAGTTTGATGCAAGTAGTGAAAATGTCGTACCTCTGGAAACAAAGAAATGCCTCTAAGCAGGCACAGGGATGGCACTGCAGCATAGTACAGTGAAGCCAAGCAGTTTGGAGCCCATAGCAAATAGGTGCACAGAAGGGGTGGGCAAAAAACCCGAGACACGACAACCCGAACCGGCCCGACCCGATCGGGTCGGGTTTAGGCGGGTTCGGGGTTTACATGTAAATAAAAACCAAATTTCGGGTTCGGGTATATGAGCAAACCCGAAATTAAACCCGAACCCGAAAATATAACGTCATCACCCCGTGACCCGCCTTTTCCGAACCGGACTGACCGTTTCGACCCGATATTTTCGAGTTTTTTCGGGTTTGGGTTTCCTCACAAATAAACCCGAAAATTTCGGGTCGGGTTCGGGTTGAAATTTTCGAACCCAAACCCGAACCCTGTTTGCCCACCCCTAAGGTGCAGTATGAAAGTTGAAGTTTAACGGGAATCTTTCCATACCCACACACAAAGGGACAGTACCGTGAGGAAAAGATCTGAAAATCACCTTCACTCCATCTTTTATGCTGTACAAGTGATTGAAGTAATGTTGTCGGAGCAAGTCCTAGGAAGCCCTTCATTTTTGGATTGAAATATATGGATCTCCAACCTCGACATTGAATAGTTAATCCTGTAATTAGGACATCTTCCACTGGACAGCCATACTTCAAACCCTCCTGCAAATCAGTATATATATACGAGGTTCATATAGATCTACAAATAAGAGGGGTGAGAGAGAGAGAGACCTCTTTTCCCCACTGTGTATTCTCTTCATAGGGACAATTTGCAAGGACTTTGCATTTTTCTTCCGGTAAGCTCGCATTCTCTTCCATCTTTATATCATTCCATCTCTTCTAACGCCGAACAGAATAACGATTATTCTGTAGGCTAGTTCAATAGGCAATTTGCAAGGAAAATAGAGAATTCGTCCCAAAAATTCAGAGCGAACTCTGAGATTCAATATAATTATCAATATTCAGGAATGATCAAAAATAACCCACAAGCAGGGTTAATATAGCTAAAAATCCGACCCATAATAGGATTTTACCAAAAATAGCAAAACCCTAAAAGTCTTACCAAAACGTAATAAATAAATAGACTGCCAAAAATCTGGCTCAAATCGGGTTTAGAATTACTTCCTAATTGATAAATGGAAAATTACCATAAATAGCAAAAAGTAACTAAAATTAGGGATTCGAAAGGGAAAACAGAGGATTTAGGGTTCTAAATGAGGTGCACTGAGAGTAGCTCGGTGACTATGACGTGCACGCCGAAAATAGCTTTCCGAATGGGGTCATGGGCGCGAATCAGAAACTTGTAGCCAAAGTTATGGTAAAAAAACCAACACGTGCACGAAAACTGTCCCAATTAGATTAGATCACGATTTCTTGTCATCCTTGTGCTGATCTGCCCGCTCCAGTTAATTCAGCGTCATCAATGTGTAATCTGACAGCTCAGCGTCGTCTGACTCGGATCCCCTTGCATCATCTTCCAATCTGCCTTGCATTCTTTGCTATACTTCTGCCCGCAAAGAGTCTCCCTTTTGTGAAAGCACCCAGTGCCAATGTGATACCCCGAATCCCACATGGAATGAGAGAGGAGAATGAATGAATGATTGGTTCTATAAGGGTCAAGTCACACATTGAGACCTTACTAGGTTGAACTGGACTTTATAATGATCCAAGGGGCTTCAAGAGCAACATTGACTAGTTCTTTTGAAGTCAAAGCATAGATGTGGCTAGTGCTTGTCCTTGAGTCGTTACAGCCAATATAGCAAGGGCCTCCATTTCCATCAACTCCGGGAAGTTCCACCTTTATTTCCACTCAAACCAGTGTTTTATTAAAATCCTCAATCGGGGGGGGGGGGACAGGGCTTCATTTAATTCAAAAGTTTGTAATCACTGTAAGTTTTTTGTTGATGCTCACCCCATTATTACGTTCAAGGAACTACTGTGTACATCATTTTTCGTAATGTTCTCAAAGGCCCGTGGAAACTGTACGAAGCCGACTTCATGACCCTTTTCTTCATCCATGAAAACACACAGCATCTCTGGCTGACTCGGAATTGTTCGAGTACATATCGCAATCCACGTTAATAATCACCGGACTGTTGCTTATCCTCGATGACACCCTCACCCTCATCTATTTTTCAATTAGGAAAGATAATTATGACAATAAGAATCACAAAACGCCATAATTAAATATATTCTAACCTACGGGGATTACAGAAAATAGAACTCACGACTCACGACTCACGAGCATCAAGCTTGATGTAGCATTTGCATTTGGATATGATATATTGCGTGCGTACCAATGCATTCATGGACCCAGCTTTATAATTGTGGTAGTATTGAGGTCTCTTTTCCCGTGCCAAGTATACCAGCGTTGGCAAAGGTTGTCCTTCAGAGTCCACAGCCTTGGGGTCTTTCCCATCAATAAGTATCTATGTGATATTCATAACTCTATTATAAGTTTGGGAGATAGTCGAGTAAATTCGGAGATATAAATATCCATTCCAAGTAGAGACAGTGACAACGGAGAAAGTATTGCTTGAAGAATTGTTTGATGATCACGTGGGCTTGCAACCAAATCCCACTCACTGAATCCCTTGTGTTCTTTTCGTATTTCTTCTGAAACTCGACCTGGCTTTGTGGTGGTTTCGATTCGTTGCTTCATGTCTTCATAGGATTTCTGTGAGTTGAAGTAAGACCGGATTAAAATTGCCATCATATGTGAATTAAAATAAGATAAAGAAAAGATTTGCAAGAGCTGCTTGTCATGATCAGCTGAGTCTGATCACCCTGAAAGTGGAAGTAATAGTCATACAGCTGGGCAGCAATTATAAGCCATAGACTTCCAAAATCTTCTGTCGTTGTCATATTAGCATAAGCCAACAGTTGGGTCACATGTCGTTAATGGAGAAATAGGCCGAGAACGTATAGAGTTCATGTTTTTCCTTGTAATTCCATAATTTCCATCCGTTCCACAAGCTCCAAAAGACACAGTCGCATGGATATACCAGGATACGTACACCCTAAAGCTAGCTAGCTATAAAAGCAATAGGCCTGTAGTTGTCCTAACTCTGTCCCACTCGAACATCTTTCTTTTTTGTAAGTTGTCCGATGCTTATATTGTAACTACGAGCCTCCTGATCAACCAATTAGATCCGTGCATGACAAGTCTATTAGCGACTATGATTGGACAAATTATTTCTGGCCGGCCGTCACTGAAAAGTACAGCACAAAAAACGATCAACAATATCGACCAAGTAAATGTACGATCAGCAATTTTTTGGGCTGGACCAGCAATTTTTTCTGCCCAGATCAAGCACCCTAATACGGTGGACTGGGTTTTGGAGAGCCAAGATGCATGTAAAATCCAAGACCAAGATCAGAAAAACCAAAGGAGGCAGTCACAATCCACTAGAGCATATATATATGGGACGGTATTTTCTAGAGGTCGGTCCCACTGGACTAAGTCTTGGATGTCCTCTCTTCTTATGTTCATATGAACTTTCTGTGCATGCAGGTGACTCCGTAGATATTTTTCGTAAAGAAGAGACTTCGTGAGTACTACTGACCATCGTGATAAGGAGATGTACCTTGATGGAGGACCAGACTTTGGTAGTCACTGGATCCCCAAGTGGCTCAGCACTTTCGACAGTGTCACGTGTTAAAGTTATGGATGGATCATTTTGCATCATTGCAGGCCAATTTCCTTATATTTATTTTAGGGCTTAACGGTAACGCAGATAACGGTTTTGACAAATATCGTCACCGTAATTAACGAAATTACATATTTGACACCGTCATCGCATCGTTTAGGCACAATAACCGTCTTTGTCGGTGACGATATTAACCGTAACGATTAGACAATAACCGCTTAAACCGTGTAACCGTTTGACAAAAAAAAATGGGATTTTTTTTAACTTTTTATTTTTTTCACTATTTTGGACTATTTTTCTTAAATTTTTTTTTGACAATTAAGACCATTTTATCCCATATATAAGCAATAAATATAATCATTCAAATATTATAACCTGTTTAAATTTTCAACATAATATCATAATTAATATTCATATCAAATTGACAAATATAATAATCTATTCAAACATAGTATCATAATCATTAATACTCATAACAAATATAATATGCTGTCGAAACGTCCAACATAATATCATATTCAAACATAAAGGCTAAAATCTAATAAAAGTGTCCAACAATGTGACATAAACCAACTAGCATATTCCAACAAAAGTATGTCACATAATAAGTAATAACTAGGAGTGGTTAAATGTAGTGTATGTGACGGTTTGGTGAAAATTGTTACCGTCATCGCAATTGACGGAATTACATATTTGACACTGCCACCACACCGCTAAGGTACAATAACCACTCTTACCGGTTACGCTAGCAGTAGCGGTGACGGTAAAACCACCACCGCCGGTAAAAATGAGCACCCTTATAATGTAAACCAATAAGTATGTAAGTATTTGGAAAAATATACAAAAAAAAAAATTGAAAATTGAGGTAAACATGAAAGAATATAAAAAATAACACTATTTTTTAATAAAAACTATTTTTTTGTTTTTTGTTTTCGCAGATTTGAGGTGAGAATAGATCATTAGACTCGCAGGCTTGTTGTGCGTGCATAAAAAAAATCTAACAGTTATATCTTTAGTAAATTGCATATCAAAATATTGATTTTTTTAATATGCTTTAAATTTTAAATATTTTTTTTTAATTTGGTGATATAATTTTAAGATTAAATTATAATATAAGATGTAAATTATAAAGAATTTGAAGTGTAATGTACTTTTTAATAATTTTTGGAAAGTGAGGAATTCAATAAAGCGGAGGATAATCGTCAGGAAATTGCTTGAGGCAAAGAACGAGAATACGCGTCGACTTGTTGTTATAAGTGGGATAATTAAAAAGTCTTGTGGAAATTCTGTAAACGTCAATTTCGCTCCTTTCAATTCAAAGGCAGTCTTAAGAGAAAGAGATGAAGAGAGGCTGCAGATGGTAACGTGAAATTTCGTTTCGTTCAATCAAAGGGTCGTAGCGAAGAATCAAAGTCTGGGCCCCTCCCGGAGTTTTTGGTGCTTAAAAAAAATACTAGTAAATGTTGCTGAGAAGAAAATGAATCACTGAATCAGATTGGTCTTGATGAAGGGTATAAAATGATGGAAACCAGATTGGTGTCGAAGCATTGTTGTCTTCTGTTGTTCCGAACCCGGAATCTGTCTTCCCTCACATATCCCTCTCAATTCCAACTTAAGAAGACGGCTTCTTTAAAACGTACAAAGGTTAGAGGAGCGGGCGTTGGTTGTGTCAGAGCCATGACAGCGGCGGGGAAGCAAGTGATTTGTGAAAGTGGCCTGCTTACTGCGGTGAACGACGAGTTTGGAGGGGTCACTGTGGAAATTCCCCAGCAGCCCATGGACGCTACTGTCTTTGCTACAGTACTCAGAGCTTCCATTTCCAACTGGAGACAGCAGGTAATTTTACTTTTTTTCATTGGACTTTATAGTTGTCACTTCTGTTTTGCTATCACGATAGGCAGACTCTTTAAGTGGAGTAAAAGGAGAGAAGTGTTGGGTTGTTGAAGACTTGTCATAGTGGGTGTTGACTGTTTTGCATGTGTTAGCTAATATTTTGCCTTCAGTTATTTTGCCTTTATTTTAGGAAGTTGTGGTATTAAGTTTAGGAAAAGTTGTTAGTAGTTGTTTATTTAAATTCTGCTTAAAGCGTTAATAAAATTAAGCATATTTTTATCCAAACAACTTGAGGTTTGTTCTCACCCGAAGAGAATTCTATCGACTTTGCATTAGCTCTGACTGGGACCTATCAAAACACATTTGTGTTGTGAGGAGTCAACCTCCGTTTTTGGAAAACCATGACCACGTGATACATTCTAACATAATATATATTCTAAGAATGATGGTGTTTGTCACTGGGTGTTGTTGTATGCTATTAATAGGATAATGGGCTTTGAGCTGGGACACTAATCATGAATATAAGGTTGCTGTGTATAGACTTTGGTGGTAAGGTTTTTGTATATGACTGCGCAATTGTATTTTCGACTTAATTGGTGCTTTCTAGTTATCTTGGCCTATATAATTCAAACCTGGGTTAACCGCAAAGTTCACTTGATCATAGAAATGTATTTGCTCAAAAATAAGAAGGATCATGAGTTGGAATATATTTGTCAATTTATGCTTGCCTGATGTCCATCCCTGTACATCATCATTGATCTTTTGCCCATACGAACACTTTTTTTTTTAACTGCAGGGTAAGAAGGGAGTTTGGATCAAATTACCCATTGAGCTAGTCAATCTTGTTGAAGCTGCTGTTAAGGTGATGTTCCTCCCTTTTTTTATTGGTGTCTAAATTTTTTTCATGTTGACACCTCAGAAGCTATTGTTTAAGAGAAAATTGAGGTCTGACAATTGTGCTGTTGGTCATGTTAACATTAGCTTCCGTTACACTTGTGCAGCAAGGATTTTGGTACCACCATGCAGAACCGAAATACTTAATGCTTGTATTCTGGATTCCTCAAGGAGATCATACTCTTCCTGCAAATGCCACCCACCGGGTAGGTGTTGGTGCATTTGTCATGAATGACAAAAGTGAGGTATGTCCCATACATTTATCAGTGAATGCCAGCTACCTTTGTGCCTTTAAGATGTGTATTGTGCTGGTAGTCCTCTCTAGTTCTACTTCTGATGTAATAACTAGTACTCTATTTGAGAACCACCAGCATGGTAGATCTTTGCAATACTTTCCAGTTTCGATAGGAAAATGAAGCTTGCTTATGCCCTTTATACGTTGGTGAAGGGCAGCATCGGACTTCTAAAGCTTCCATGGAAAGATGCTTCAAAGTTGTACCATGCTTCATCTTGTTTCTTTGTACTCGTCAATTAAGTTTCTGGTTCACACCTTTTCTTCGTAAAGGTTGTAGTCTAGATGCTGGTAAACGCCACTACACAATCTAGGTTGTTATGAAAACACCTCGATCCTTTAGAAACATTGTCATTATTATTGATTGCTGAAACATTTGAGTTAACAGATACCTACCTCTTTTAACAGATTTATGATGTTACAATTTAATACTTGGATTTGTTAATTTATAGTTTTTGTTCTAGTCTCAACAACATACTTCCCAATTCCTTCTTCCTACAATTCTTTCTTTGCACTTCTTACAGAAGTTTAATAATCATTCCTCCTCTTATTCGGTATGTTTCAGTTGCTTCTAAATTTTCCTTTCCACCTTATTTACCTCCTGCATCTACTATGTGTTTGCACTTTCTTGTGTGTATCTACCATGACTTGGTTATTGGGCATAGCACATACACATTAATGGAGACAGATGTATACGTCTAAAGCACAAATGGGTCTTTTAGAATGTATACGTCTATTACACAAGCGGGAGGCAGCAGCTCATCCCTTTTAACTTTTTAGCTACAAGATCTTTTTTTTTGTTTTTTATTTCCTATCATCCTTTCCAACTCCAATCTATTACTGAACCTCATATTTGAAGAACCAAAATACTACTCTGCCGGTATCTGTGTCCTTCTGCCTCTCTCTCTCTCTCTCTCACACACACACATCACTCACTCACTCACTCACTTGTATTCACCATGAACCATCCTTGACTGTTACTTTCAAATTTTATCAAGCAGTGAGGGCTTCTCGCTTCTGGAGTAAAAGAAGAGACCCTGTATACTTTCTATTGCAGACTGAATTTAAGAAATTACTTGCTTAGCGAGTCTGTGGTCATGTCTAAATTCTGGATTTTCCACTTGTACCTGTAGGTGCTTGTGGTCCAAGAAAAGAATGGGTTTTTCCGGGGAACAGGAATCTGGAAGTTCCCTACAGGAGCTGTTGACGAGGTTAGTACATCAGGCTAAGCTCTTCATCTTCGTGAAACTATGCATTGTGTATGTTCTCCTTATTGAACTCTATTGTCTCCCAAGGGAGAAGATATCTGTGCAGCTGCTGTGAGAGAAGTTAAAGAAGAGACAGGAGTAAGTGATAATTATGTGACTTAGATTTTTATTAGACTCTCCAGTTGCTTAAGTTATGTATACTGATTCATTGATGTAATTTTATTGGCAAATTTTCTGCAAATTTTGTTGCTTCAGATTGAATCAGAATTTGTGGAGGTGCTTGCATTCAGGTAACAGATTTACTTAGAATAAAAATTTTTGATGTAAATTCATTCGAGGGACTTCTATCTTCCAGCCTAGATTGTAAAGTGTTGTTGGTAACATCTCCAAAACTCAGGAAATTTCTACCCTCATGTCCGGAGGTCCTAGGTTTTTATGGCAGCCATGTGCTTCATGGCTGTATATGAAATCAGTACATTAATACCACTCTATCTTAAAGGAACCTATGTGCTCTCCTTGCACCTCAAATTTGTTATTGATGTACTCTCATATTAGTTGGAGTCTTTCAAAAATTTCTGCATTCAATACAATGGATACAAGTGTTGTTCACTATCTCTCAAGCTTATTGTTTACTTGTAGTTACTTCCTGGAACTTAGTCTAATGAAACGTCTTTCTATAAATTTACAGACAAACCCACAAGTCGTTTTTTGAGAAGTCAGATTTATACTTTGTGTGCATGCTACGACCCCTCTCCTCCAATATTGAGAAACAGGAATCAGAGATAGAGGCAGCTCAGGTAATTTCTGGTCAAATAGAGGATTAGAAAATATGTATCTGTTTCTCCCTTGACGTATGGAAGCATTTATTTATATACAATTGTCGCCAGTTTAACTCTGTTAATAACTATGTTCTTGGAGACATCGTCTAACAGCCCCACCTTGTAACTTTATGCTCCTATTATCCTGATAAATGCTTCTTGCATGAGACTTTTTTTTTTTTAAGTCAAGACGGAAAGCTTCATTTCACGAAAGAAAAACAGAAAAGTACAAACAAAACAACCAGTCTAAATCTGGTATCCAAAAAACAAAACAAACTACTACAACTAAGGGGGGTCAGATCCCTTATAAACCAAGGGAAGTTCAGTCACATGCTCAGGTAAAGTGGGGTGGCCTCCAGACTGATCTTGGAGGCTGCCCAACGAGCTAGATGGTGTGCCAACATATTTGCACCTTTATTCACCTGGTGGACTTTCCAGCTAAGAAGCCGCTGAAGATCCCGATGGATTTCCTCCACCTTGTCAAAAATTCGCCACTCAGTTCTCTTTGGGTAGCTCTGGATAGCCTTAGTTACCGCTGTCGAATCCCCTTCCAAGATAATACTTTGGTGTCCCTCTATTGATGGCTTCCCGCACTCCCAGTCGAGCTGCTGCACACTCCCCCTCTAATGGCTCACACTTCGCTAGCTTCTCCATAGCCTTATTCTGCTTAAACTTGTACGGTTCTGAGAAACTGATTATTTAAGATAGTATTGCCGTCATTCATTTACCAAAGAAAAGAGGAAATGATATAACACCTAGTACCTTCTGTAGCTGACAAACTTGCCTCACATTCACTATTGCCTGCAGTGGATGCCGTTCGAGGAATATGCAGCACAGCCATTTGTCCAACAACATGAGCTTATGAGGTACATTATTGACATATGTTTGGCAAAGGCTGACAGGACGTATTCTGGATTTTCTCCGGTGCAAACAACGGCAGGTGTTTCTGGTAAAAAGGGTTATTTGTATTGGAACAGATGGGGTCTCAGTAGGGAGTGACGTATCTATTATTCGGCCGCTGAAATCACACTCTTACTAAGTTTTGATTCTTGCAATTTGATAGATGTATTAGTTGATCCATAATGCGGACAATGCTGCTGTCCCAGATTAGTATTTAAAGAAATACATCTTCTGTTACTAATCTTTCATCCTGGAATAAGAGATCGATAGCTTCAAACACTAAAAATTGGGCTAAGTTGGTTTGGGTTTTTGCTACAAGTTTCTTTTTTATTTCATTGTTCTTTGAGATAAGTAAATTTCCTGCACGTGCGAATTAATTATCTGCATAAGGACGAAGCTGCTTATATTCTGTTTATGAGATGGACACCGGCAATAGGTCGGTGAATCGTGGGAATGATGCCTCTGGCGATTAGCAATCCGTAAGACTTTGGAGGTCTAGGTTGAACCCAGACCTCCCCTCTATCTGCATTTATAAACAAGTGAGATTTAGCATGAATCTGTAAAAAGCAACACAAATCGGGCAGTCCAAACATTGTTCCTGATCCACCGATCGGCCAGTACATTTCTGAAGCAGCAGCAAGGTTTGGGTTGCCGGTTTGCATTCGTGTAATTGTACATGTCACCACGAGATCCTGTCCTCGAATACCAGAAATGCTAACAAGTACATAGTGTTTGCAAAGAATTCATGCCTTCTCGCAAAGGAGTACTGCCATATTATACTGATGCAAGAGGAGGCAAACATATTTAAATTTCTAGGGAAGGTTCGTTTTTTATAATTTAGCATGCAAAATCTAAGGACCGCATATGATTAGTTTCTAATCTCGAGGACAGATGAGTGTGGAATCTTCGACCCACTCAACTTGGTTCGGCCGAGCGTAGCACAAGAAGGCCCCGTGGGAAAAGGTCCATAAGTCAGAAGAAATCGCAGGCCCCGAGCTTATCCAGAAGGCTCTCCAGCCTAAGAGGTCCCAACGCCCAAAAGAGGTGGGCCTGCTGAAAGGGTCAGAAATGTCCTCGTCTACCGGGTCACGTCCCATTAGCCGAAAAGAACTTTTGCCTGCAGGGAAACCTTTCCCATTGAATTCTACCAAACCACAGAAAACCCCTCTGCATGGGACCTTTCCTCATGCATGCGAGAGGAGGGACCGTGTGAAGGAACGAACCTTCCACCACCTACACCAATCAATCGGAAGAAGAGGAGTTCTGAATGCGACAAGGGCTCATGATACGTCTTCTCCGCCTCTACCATTTCCTCCCCTGGAGAGTGCAAAATGACACTCATATAAAATGTTAGTACATTGTCACGCTCCGAACGCTAATTAGAAGGGCCTAATGACAGCCGCGAGCATTCCCGAGTAATGCTTCAGCGAACTTAACCTAGACTTAGCAGCGGAATTTATTTAATTTTATTTTTATAAATACTGCTGAGAGAGAGACAGACCAAGTAAACTCTCATATAACTCAACTTAAACAATCGACTTCATTATAAATGAGTAAACATCTTAATTACATATCATAAACAAAACACTTCCTAAGTGACAATCCACATTGATCAATAGTCACCAACATCTCAAAAATAAATGGAGAGTCTTCCCTCTCAAGATAAGTAGTCATCAAGACTCCTTTCACCTGACACATCTGGAATGATATCATTTAAAAACTTGTGAGTCAAAAGACTCAGTAAGGGAACATGAACTTTCAAACATGAACTTGTAAACATGAACTTGAAAACATGATCTTGTAAACATGAACTTGTAAATCATGAATGATCATGAATCTTGATATGCATGTATGCTTCATGTTTGCATATGCACATACACTTGCTCTTGAAAACATGTACTTGAACTTGTAAAGACACTTGATCTTGGAAACATATACTTGAACTTGAAAGCATTTGATCTTGGAAAGATTCATTTCAAATCTTGTGGGCTACATACGCTCTATTTAACCCCTGAAGTCAGGATTGTGCGTTCTCATCGGAACCGTCCCCCTTTTTCCCTTGGAGACATACATTTGGTCGAGCTAGCGCTTGAAGTGGCCCCAGACCTGAAGGCTAGACACGACCCTTGGAGATCCACACCTTCTCTCAATCATTCTTCAATGTGGTTGCACAGACCTCAAGGACTTACCCAACCTTCACGTAAACGTCCTTTAGTATGAGCGTCTTAGATAATATCCACCCTTCACATAAAAGTCCTTCAATATGGATGTACCTTCTTAACTTGGTGTGGTACCGACCAAAGCCCCTTAACGTAACTTGTCATAAACATCTTTCATGCACTCATTGCACAAAAACTTATTTTTCTTGAAAGACAACATGCAAATGCTTATGACGTGTCATGCTTGATAATAAATAACATGTCATGCTTGATCATGAAAAATCATGTTGTGTATCATTCTAGTTTTAATAAAAAGTAAGTTTTCACTTACCTCGATCCTCTTGAGCTTAGGAAGAATTCTTGCCTACAAGTGAATTATGAACGTCACATAGAAGCTTAGGAATAAACATTCTCATAAACACTCGAAATTTCTCATATATGTTCTTGATTTCAAATTCGTATCTCTAACATGTGATTTCATTAACGTGACATTTCTTTTAAACATCTTTAGCTTTCATAAATTACAAATCAGATTGAAAACAATAATCATACACATCAGAACTTCCTATGCATTATCCAAAAATACTTGATCTTAGGTGAAATACCTAGGATAACATTATGCTGCCTCCAGGTCGGTCTTCCATTTTCAAAATATCATAACTTCTTTCACACATCTCCTACTTGCATGGATTTTATCTTCAAATCTTCTTCTTTCATTGACTCGACATCTAAGATCAGATTCGTAAAATTTGGACTTAAACTGATCTCTCTAAGACACTTGAAATTAGCAATAATTCTAGACGTGCAAAGCTGCTGGCAGCTTGACGTTGAGACCTTTACAAAATTCATAACTAATTCATTACTCATCGAAATTACCTGAAATTTAGTTTGAAATCTTTTACTTTCATAGACCTCTGTTCTAATTTAAGGTTGAAGGGTAAACTATGTCATTAAAGTTAACTTAAACCAAGTCTAGTGATCTGCCAGTACTTGTGATTTCATGCAACATTACACCCGAGTAAGTTGCTGTTTTCACCCTATTCATATCAGATTCGTATTCAACCTCAGTACACTTATTCTTTCCAGCAACACCACTTATTTCCAGCTCCTTTGAACCTCAATATTTTTCGATTACAAGGGAAAACACCACATATCCCTACCATAGCATATTCGGTCATGCATACACAAAACAACTTTCAACTTTTGATCAATACCTTATCCTTCTCTTAGGTTTTTTTATCATACACCTATTTTGCATTATTGACACCCTATTACAAACTCATTCATGTTTGCTTCTTAGATCCCAAAATTGCTATTTAACCTACCAAGGAAAGACTAACATAACCTTAACAACATCCAATGACTCTCGGCTTCCTTTATGCATAAACCCTAGGGGTAATTTTACACTTTCCATCAACCAATATGTTATCATTCATTATCAACATGTTCACCTCCATTATCAAGACATATCACAGCAAGTTTCACTACTTCAATCATCAAGAGTTACACTCTCCATTACGCATGCAATTAGTCCTTATTCAAGCTTATAACCTATACCATTTTCCAACCTTTGCATGTGGACAAATCCCATGTTCTCAATCAAAACCTCACCTTAAGCTTACAAGAAGCTCTTCACAGATCACTACCTTGTTCCTTTTCCCCTATATGACCACCTTTCTCCAATTTTACATCATCAACAACCAAGTATATCACAAGACACATTCAATTATGACAAAAATGAAGTAAAATCATCCAAAGGCTACATGCATGTACACTCCCTTCATCCAAGACCAAACCGTGGCCTCTCATTCCTCCTAAGCAAGATTTTTGGCCATACTCGTGGCCCTTAAACACTCAATGTTCATCATCTAAGCCACCATTTCACAACAAGTTCTCTTTTCATGCATATTGAACATAAAACTTGCAAAAATACATGATCTAAACGCTTAACCTCACATGCAAACAACTAGAGAGCATAAAATCTTTACAAATCCCATATTTATCATATTTAACATTGATTCACAAGAAACAGCAACCAAGAACCACCAAAGTTTAGCTACAATGTCATATTTTCCAAACCAAAAGCACAAAATCTACTCCTTACCTTAGGATTTCAGCTGGACACTAAGGATGACTAGAGAACACATATATTAGGACATTCATGGTAAGAATTTGAAGAAGGAAATAGTTCATAGAGGAAGAAATGTCAAAGGGCCGAATTTCCTTACCTTGACTTGTTTTTCTTTGTTTTCTTCTCCTTCTCTCTACTCGGCTTTCTCCCTCTTTCTCTCTTTGTGTGGTTCTGGTGTGTGGTGTGAATGAAAGAGTGAATGTGAGAGTGTTTTACGTTAAATGGGGGGGGGGGAAGAGCTTTGTTTCTATCGCCCCACTTAATTGGCTACAAAGTTGGCAATATTTGTCTTTTGCCTTTTTTGTCTTTTTGTCCTCTTTTCTTTTTCTTTTTGTTGTTCACGTTACGCTCTTCAACTTACTTGAATTTCTCTCTTTGTCCTTTATTACCAGCACACACATTCTTCTAAGAGTCAAAGTCTTAGCAATATTTAATTTCGCATGATCAAATTACAATATAGAAAATCACAAATCACATAGTATTCAATTTTATAATTAGAATGCACAAAGAGGTGCTAAAACTTTTCCTTTAAATAATAAAATAAGTCAACCATACATTTCCAAATATTCATCATATCAGCCCCTTAAAAATTCAAGTAACAAGGTCTCATACATAAAAAGTACTTATGAAGAAAACTTAAGCTACATAGTGAAATCGAGGTCTTACATACATACTCTGCAAACACATTGAAATCCATTACTAAGCTATATTCTCCAAATCCTAACTTAAGCATTAGAGGCTCACCCCTACAGAAAAACTCTATTCAGTTTGTCTTGTTTTGCAGATTCGATAGCTGAAAGGAGGACTTGGATGAGGCTCATTACCCATCTGTTGAGCTAGCTAGATCAAATTTGGCATCATCAAAGACCATTTTTGAAATAGTGTAAAAATTTAATTAAGAACTCAAAAAGAAACAGATTTTTATTTCCGAATAAATGCAAACGTGTTTTTGGATAACATCGGGGGATCTCTTAAAGTTAGTTATAAAACACTAGCATGCCATAGAAAAACTTGATCCCAAATTCATTTCTTCTTTAGAAAATACACTTTTGTATCCTTAATTAAACTACTGATCAACTCTTCGTAATGTTTCTTCCAACTACCTAATATCATCACATAACACTGTTTCGACAAGCTTTTAAAGTGCGAACTTTCGAGTAAAGTATGTCGGATATTGACAGCCAGATCTTAGCGAAAGCTTCCATTGCAAATTAATTTGAACTACTTTATGTTGGGAGGGGCTTTGACAGAGTTTGGTACTTGAAAAGTATATAACTTCCTCCTTTATTTTGAAGTTCTAAAAAATACAATCTTGCATTCTTTTCATCATCCTACGTAGGACTTTGACTCGAGGAAAGGCCGGTTTGCCACGAGAATCATCTACCCTCGCGGCTCAATTATTTGAGCCGCCGCCCTTGCTGTACTTTGGATGTACATATTTAAATTATCTGCAAATAGGCTAAACCTGTCAACTTCAACAGTTTACCCTTGTGTACAAATTCAAAGGCCAAAGGAATTGTACATATATTAATATTAATATAAGATGATGAAAAATTTTCTTATCTTCTTTTTCTCGGGAGGATAGCATGGGAAAATTTTCCGCCGGTCTAGTAAGACGAATTTGTATATGTTGGAACTTTTTATTTCGATAAAAGCATACGGTGCATGCCTAGCATATATAACTCTTGGTGGCAGGCTTGGCCTCGAAGAACAAGAACCACATGGCCGGCTCAGTGAGTAGGTAAAAATAAAAAATAAATAAACTTGATTTGTTCAAGAAAGGAACACAAATAAGCTCTTGGTTTGTACGTTTAGAATATTTCACTTAGATTAGAACGCACGCACACAACAGGATTTCAGAGAACCCTGTGGGAAAGGAGAGATCACCTTGGCCAGAGCAAGCATAGCCTTTTGGAGGGGAAATGAACATGTTCTTCTACATTATCCAACTCAAATTCGAGAGCCACTTGGATAGTGCTCGAACCAAAGCTGTTTTAGACCTTTGGGATAGCTTGTAGGGCTGTGCAAATTAAAGTGACTTTGAACGCGATTCCTAGCCGATATAGTCGAGTTGGTCGGAGTTTAAAAAAATTTCGATTAAGTCGGATTTGGAGTCTATAGAGCGGACTCCAACCTGACTCTGATTTACATTTAAAAAATTATATTTGCCCCCTATAAAATGAAACTATGTTAAATGTTTGGACCTTTTGGGCCAAAAAAAACCTACTAAGTAAAATCTATTAAGAAAAATATTGTTATTTGATAAAATTTCTAAGTTGCGTGGGCCTAGACGGCCCTACTCCGACTGGTCGGAGTTAGAGTCGAAGTTGAGTCTGAGTCAGATGTTGCCTTTCTAACTCACTAAGTTGGGGAACACCCCTAGGTTGGTGACTCTCGGTAACTATACGAGCAGCAGTATACGGATGACAATATAGATGTTGAAACTCTATCACCTTGGGTATATCCATGGTACTCTTATCACCTTAGGACCACATGCACGCCTCTTGGTACTTGGTAAAAGACAGCGAGACTAAAAGCTACACAGCCTTTTGGAGCATTTTGCAGCAATGTTCTTTCTTTTTGAACTATAACGATTCTGATAGGACCAAAGCTTTTTCAAACCCTTCGCCAACCATTCAAGATCATAGAGAGAACATTTGTTGGAGAACTTATATAATTTAAAATATTAATTGGAGATGAAAGTGAATTCTTTCAGTTCAACTTGATATACGTTTAGATACCCAAAGAGACAACTAAACGTGGAGAAAAGTAGTTGAATAGTTCTGTGGGAAGTAGACAAATTTAAATGGAAACAGAAGGGACGTACTTTGTCTCTTTCGCTAAATGTAGAGACGAACAGCTAAATTCTGCTGCCATTCTAGGGAGTAGTCAGTAGTACTCATGTTTTACTATCCGAATGAGGGGGCAAAATAAGGACACCAACATTATCCACTCATCAACTCTTATCCTCCTAACTTCATAATTTCTTGGAGCCTTTACAAGTTAGGCTTCTAAAATCCTTCTTTTGAACCATCTGAACCTAGACTCCATGCCTATAGAAACCATATGTTTTAATTAATTCAGTCATCTGGGCTTTTGTATATTACCCATTTCCTGATACTTATTAATTGAATGTTTCTCACTGCTGCTACAAACATTACTCAACCTTACTCGATCGTATATCTTAAGTGCAAAGGGTATTACAAGTACTCGACATCATATGATATGTGTAATTTAATTCAAGGGTTAAATGCATCTCATACTCCTGTGGTATTCGCGAATTGCAAATATACCCCTGAGGTAAACAAAGTCATTTTCATACCCCTGAGGTAAACATCAAGGTCACAATATGCCCCTGCGTTAATGTGCCATTTGAAACAATAACGGTAAATGCTGACGTGTCAAAAATAGACACGTCAGCACCAATCAGATGATGACACGTCATCGCGAATACCTTAGGGGCATATTTGCAATTTGCGAATACCACAGGGGCATATGATGCATTTAAGTTTTTTTTTTTAAAATAAATAAATTTTTTAAAATAGACACATCAGCACCAAAAAGATGATGACACGTCATCATCTTTAATTTTAAAAAGAATTATTATTTAAAAAAAAACTTAGCCCCATTTTCCTTCAACATATCTCATGTGTTCGTTTCTGTCTTTTTTATATATAAATTTAAAAAAAAACATGCGTAGTTCAACTTAGCCACTGTATTCGTTTATGTGTGTTTTTTATTTAATATTTAAAATTTAATTTTTAAAAAACGAACACAAAACAACTTAGCCTCATTTCCCTTCAACTTAGCCTATGTGTTCGTTTCTATTTTTTTTTCCTTTTTCATTAATTTTTTTAAAAAAAACATACTTAGTTAAAAAACACACACAAATAAACGAATACAGTGGCTAAGTTGAACTACGCAAGTTTTTTTTAAAAAATTATATATATAAAAGATAGAAACGAACACATGTGCGATGTTGAAGGAAACGAGACTAAGTCTTTTTTTTTAAAGATTTAATTTTTTTACAAAAAAAAATTAAAAAGGATGACGTGTCATCATCTAATTGGTGCTGACATGTCTATTTTTAAAAAATTAATTTTAAATATTTTTTTTAAAAAAGGCTTAAATGCATCTCATGCCCCTGTGGTATTCGCGAATTGCAAATATGCCACTGAGGTATTCGCGATGACGTGTCATCATTTGATTGGTGCTGACGTGTCTATTTTTGCCACGTCAGCATTTACCGTTAGTGTTTCAAACGACACATTAACGGAGAGGCATATTGTGACCTTGATGTTTACCTTAGGAGTATGTAAATGACTTTGTTTACCTCAGGGGTATATTTGTAATTTGCACATACCACAGGGGTATGTGATGCATTTAACCCTTAATTCAATGCTAGCTAGTTGGAAGAAGATCTACGAGACGCTAGCTTCTTCCACCTTCTTTAACTTCTGCAGTTTTATTTCACAGAAAAGCAATACAAATCTCCATTATCGTCTCACAAAAGGGAACCTGAAAATTAAAACAAAGATTACAACCATGACATCTTAATCATGCACAACCCACACTCGTCAAGCTGGAGATGATATGGAGAAACCATTCTGTAATTTGGGAGGAGTTCCAGTAGTACTGTTTGGCAACGAGGGTAAGAGGTTCTCGAAAAGATAATATATATCGATCATTCCTCTATGCAGCAGACAAACTTCGTTCTTCTTAAAAACCTACCTTGGCCTTGCAGAGGAGACTCCACTACCACTTCCAGGTTCATACATATGCCCTTGATGGTGATAATTCTGATTTTGATGATGACCCATCATCATCACAGTGGACTGCACCCCACCATACATCCCACCTCCACCAAACCCACCCCCAGAGTTCCCGCTATTCCCAACACTGCCATCACCACCACCACCATCCCTCTCCCCTTGCCTTCCCACAACAGTACTCTTCTCCCCCTCAATCTCTCTGAACTTCTGAAGATAAATCTTCAGAGGCTCGACGTACTCCTCGAACCCCAGCGTCGTCATGGCCCACAGAAGATCGTCACCGTTGATCGTCTTCCTCTTCTCTCTCTGGCACTTGTCGGACGCTTCTCCCGTAATGAAGCTGATGAACTCCGACACACACTCTTGCACAGTCTCTTTGGCTTCCTTAGAGATCTTCGCGTTGGCCGGTAACGATTTCTTCATGATCCTGCTCACGTTCGCTATAGGCAAGAACCTGTCCTGCTCCCTCAGTGATGTATCACCGTTGAAGTTCGTGTTGGTTTGCCCTCCAGAGTCGTTGTCCGAGTCAGCCATGAGCTCCCTCACACACGAGACTAGCCTCTAGCAGCCCAGAAGATGTGCGAAATTCTTGAAGGTCGATTATATATAAAGAAGGTTGAGATTACTTAAGAGGTCTATGTGCTACCAAAAATGAGAGGAAAAATTCATGAAGAGAATATACGAGTTTGTCTATTGTGGGTGCGTAATAGGGTTTTAGTGAGAGGGCTAAAGCAGGGAATGCTGGAAATTGGTCGTTTGGTCAATGGGGAAGGTAAGTGAGGTCTAATCTTTGTATTAAATACTAAATCTAGCATGACAGGTGGAATGGTATTGGACCGTTCGTTTTATCGATAAGTTATTGACAAGTGGGCACATGATGAGCCGTTGGATTGAAGTTGGAAGAGAAGATCTCAGGTTTCGGTTGAGGATTTGGTTTTTTTTCTTTTTTCTATTCGGTTTAAGTTGACGACGTAAGTCGTAACACGTGATCTACGTCTTTGGTGGAGCCGGCTAGTCTCAACTCCGGCGGCCGGCCTCTAGCTTGTTAGCAGAGCCCTTCTCTTTGGACAAGATAGAGGGGGACAAAAAAAAAGAAAAAGAAAAAGAGAGCCTTCTCGCTCCTTGAAGATGAATTCTCGCTCTCTCTGAGGCCATACTTTCTCTACTTGTCGAGGCAGCGGCATTCCCCTCTCCTCTCCCGTTAATGTATGGTCAATATCTTTTGGGTCTCTCTCCATGTGTTTACTATCTCTCCTGTGCGGTTTCTTTCTCCAATCTAAGCTTCCTTCTGATTAATTGGATGGAAATCTGTAATTTGATTGATTCTGCTTAACAACTGTTTGAGAAAATGTCGAACGTACCTAACCAAACTCCTCGTTGAGGAAAACTATATGGTTCACTATATAAACTGAGATTCTTCTTTATGTTGTCTTATATCACACTTGAGAAACATGAGGTTGTCGAAATAGGAGAAGTCCGTTCTTCAGCGCATTCTGAATGATTCTTGTATGGCAGAAACAGATAGAACATTAAATTTTTCTATAAGGATTTTGAAAAAGAATTGCCCTGTAATGGGGATTATTGTTTCAACCGAATATGGCAGTAAGAAATATTTTTAGCCGCGAAATCCAACATATAGTTACGAGATAGCTTTTGAGGCGAACTTATTCTCCTTGGAACCTGGCTGTCGACATTTTGATCTCTTTGAAGAAATCTAATCCTTGTAATGAGCCTTTTGGTGCGAATTTTTCCCCCATATATGTGGCACGAATTTTATCTTAGTGTATGCCTTATAGAGGACTAGAAATTGTAAAGGGATAAATTTCTCGCTCCATTATGTTCTTTTTGTTCAATTTTTTTTTTTAAATCCTGTGAAGCATTTATGCGGGTATGGAGAGTGGACGAAGATGTATTGTTCCAGAGTGTTGGGAGCACCATTCTATATCTTACTTTGATCTCTTCTCATTCCAATAGGTAAATGTTTTATTGTACTCTACTCTACCTGTCCAAAGTGAAGCCTGTTGATTGAAGTACCATGAGGAAACGGCTTCTCATTTGACTGCAGTGAGTTGGCGTCTTTTTAGCCTTTGGATGTATTACTTTATATATGGCACTCATCTATTAAAAAATGAGAGGAAATGGGAAGCTTTTGAATGGAGGTGAGCTGCTCCCCTGCCACTGTCTCTCCAAGCCATGGCAAACATATATTCAGATTCAGAGGCTGTTGTCGGAATTTAAGTCTGCCAGAAGTCATCAAGCATCAGCCATGCACCTTAAGTTCAACGCAGAAAGGTTCTCTCTCCGATTCTGCCCTCCCTTTTACACTCATTTCCTCTGAAGCAACATGAGGTCATTGGATATGTTCAGACTACTGTTGTACAATCCACGCCTTATTCTCTGCCTTTCACAAGCCGACAACAATTTCCTTTTGGGCCATTCAATTCTTTCATGCAGAAGAGGTTCAAGAAACCAGTTATCTCAGCCCGAACTCGCCTAGAAGACAGAGTCAGAGACCCCAAGCTTGACAAGCTCATCACCCACCTAAAAAGACTCAAGACCATCTTCAATCTCCTTGACCTAATGTTGAGAAGAAAGCGTAGTCCCTTCGTTTCTGTACAATTCATGTCTCGGTGGAGGAATATTGCCGGTCTAACCATCAGTGTAGGCACATTTATTCAGAAATACCCTCATGTTTTTGAGGTGTTTACACACCCAATTCGGAGGAATTTATGTTGTAGGATTAGGCAACAGATGAGAGCTTTGATCAGAGAGGAAGAGAGTGCTATAAAAGAATGCGAACTGGAAGCAGTACGGCGTGAAACTACGTTTAGACCCTAGAATATACCTAGAGGGGGGGTGAATAGGTATTTAAAAATTAATCTGTACTTTCTTTCAATCACAGAAAAATAACTCAATCAATTTTTCAGTCAATCAACAAGTAAAGATCTGTAAATTAATCACACTAATCAGATTTTACAACACATATACTTATCTGCTATATGAACTGAACATCAATCTAAATGCTCTGTTTTATAGATTTTACAGCAACTCTAAATCAATATAATATCAATTTTACGGCAACAATAAAACCAAGAACATAGCAGATTTTCCAGCAACACAAAATCCAATACTCTATGATTTTCCAGCAACCATAAATCAAATCAATTGCGAATTTACAGCAGCAAGATATTCTCAATAATTCGACTACTTTAAACTAGAGACAATGAGATATATGTAGCAGCTATACAATCAAAACAAAGTATGATTTACAGCAACTATCTTATCAAGAAACCTGCAGATTTTCAGCACATTAAAACTAGGACTATGTGAACGTTTACAACAACTGAAAGATCAAGACCAATGTAATTCAATCAGCAACATAATGTCCAAAATTCCAGCAATATACAAAGAGCAGATAACAGACCAAATTCCAGCAACCTTGGTTCTAAAGATGTAATCAATTTTAGCAATCAACAACCAAAAATCCAGCAAGATACTATGTCTATATCACAACCAAGATCAGTTAATATCAAACCAAATAACAGAACCAATGCAACAACTAATTAGCCCTTTAACAGAACAAGTTTTCAGCTAACGAGATCTGCAAAACAATAAGCACAAGATTGGTTAGATAAAACAATATCAAGATCAAGATCAACAGAAAACAACAATATAGACAACACCGAAATTTTTGTTGACGAAGTGAAAAATTTCTCCAGAAGAACGTCTTCTGAGAAATAAAAAACACTCCGGGTGTGCGAAGGCAACACCAACCGATCCACTATGAGCTTATAAACTTTACAAGATGGTGATCAACATGAAACTCCCTTCATATTTCAAATCCCCCAATCCTTCCGTAAAGTCTCCCAAGAAAACTTTCTTGGCTCGGTGCCCAGCACACGATTCTTCGACCAGCAAGTCTAGTCAACTCTAGTGGATGTCAACGAACTCGTCGACCCTTCTACAACTGAAAACTTTCAGCAACGATCGATCTTGAGAAACCCCTCAAGATTCTTCAATTTCGGTGATGCGATCTTCACAACAATCGTGTAGGAAAGAATGGCCCTTCAATCAGCAACCTTCCACACTCATAACCTTCCACCAGAGGGAAGCTAACACACTCTCACAATCAGATTTTGGTTAGAACCAAATCTTGCACAAGAGAGAAATTTGGGGAAATCGAATATAGAGAGAATTCTGGAGTTTTCGAGAATAGACAATGAGTGAATACGCCAAAGTCATTTGGGAAAGTGATATATGGCTTTAGTGAGGGTAAATTTGTCAAAACGAAATTGTTTTGATGACTGGACAACTTTCTAGAAGGGTAATACGTTATCTGCAGAATTCCCGCTAGGCTGACCCAAGGCTAACCCAGCCAACCGAAAATCCATCTAACAGCTCAGTAACTGTCTCCCAACCATTCTAGATGCACCCAGCACCTTCCAGAAACTTTCTCCTTAGCTCCACGACCTTCCAGACTTAATCAAGTTGCATTTACAATTATACAAATGGAAAAATACATTTATACAAAGAATTGTTTTGACCATGAAAATTTTGCCAATTTTACATAAGCACTTTCACGGCGCATTAAGAAGTTGTTAATGATGTCAGTCAATGGCAGTCTTCGTGTTCATGCTTTGAGGTTAATTAGAACGGAATTGGGTTTGCCACAGGATTTTCGGGACTCGATTCTTGCAAAGTATTCGTCCGATTTTAAGTTAATAGATTTAGAGGAAGTGGAATTGGTCGATAGGGATGCGAGTTTGGGAGCTGCCAAAGTTGAAATGTGGAGGGAGAAAGAGTATAGAGAGAAGTGGTTAAGTGAGTTCGAGACCAAGTACGCCTTTCCTATTAATTTCCCCACTGGGTTTAAGATCGTGGGAGGTTTTAGAGATAAGTTGAAGAATTGGCAAAGGCTCCCGTATTGGATGCCGTACGAGAGGAAAGAGGTTGTTCGTATTCGTACTTGTGGAGGGATCCAGCGGTTTGAGAAGAGGGCAGTTGGGATTCTTCATGAGTTACTAAGCTTGACAGTGGAGAAGATGGTTGAGGTTGAACGCTTATCTCATTTCCCTAGGGATTTTGCCATGGTGGTAAATGTGCGGGAACTACTTTTGGAGCACCCTGGAATTTTTTACATATCCACCAAAGGGAATACGCAAACAGTTTTTCTTAGAGAGGCATACTGTGGAGGGTGTCTGATAGAGCCTAACCCTATCTATGCTGTTCGAAGGAAGATGTTGGACATTGTCTTGCAAGGGTGTCGAAGTACTAGAGAATTGGTTGCTGAGAAGGAAATCAGGGGGGAAAGAGATGCTTTAGTCTGTACAGCAAATGGTGGAGGTAGGAGAGATGGAGACTGGGTCATTCCAATTCTAGACAGTTTTTCGTGCAGGTGAAATCAAATGTTGGTTTAACAAAGACCCAACGTTGATCGGTTTGATCAATATAAATTGTTTGTTCTGTATCATGTTTTTGCCCACCCAAAAAAAGGGTAAATCCAATGCTGATCTGCTTATTAGAAGAAAAACAAAGAAATAAAATGTTAATTTGGTCATTATTTTATCAGGAAGTTACAATCTTTTTTTTTTCTAGATCACGGTCCGAAAAAGACCCGAAAAATAACAGAACATGTCGAAAACAACCAGCGGGATCCTTAAAATGATCGGATAAAGTCACTATATGCTCCATGCGAGGCAGTGGGAGGAGTGGCTGGACTCAGTAGACATAACTATCAGGATCTAATCTAGTTGGGAGAGACAGCACCACGACCTAGTATAACAAGCCCAACAAGGACAACAAAGATCCACATCGGATCAGGAAAGCACCAGAGGGGCCGGAAACAATAGAGAACAAAACAATATCGGCCAAACATGGCCAACACAACCAAAAATAAAGAAATAAAGAAAAACACAAACACAAAACGGAAGCAGCAAAACACACAGGCGAGCAAAGTAACTAGACACCGACGATCCATCCACCACCGAAAATTCGCCGAGAATCAGCCGAAACAAAGGAGAAGCATGCAGACGTAGGGCCTCACGTGCGGCGCGTAAGGCACGTGAGACTCCACGCGCCACCCCAGGGGTGCCGGACTGGAGCGACTAAGAACTCCTCGAGGAGGAGAAGGCATCTAGAAAGGCGGTGGCCACCGGAGAAAATCAGGAAACCCGGGATCTAACCTTCAAGCTTCCGAGTAAAAAGAGACAGAGGTAAGGGAAGAGGGAAAAAAAACCGGAGAAGAAAGGGAGGCGAAACAGAGAGGAGAGATGGGGAAGGAGGAGAAGGGCAGCGGGAAGAGCCGGAGCTCCTCCTGCCGCCAGAAAGCTAGGGAGAAAACGGGGGCGCTAGAGTTGGGGTGAGGAAAGTTTTAGAGAGAGCGGAGCGCCTCTCTCTCTCTAGAACGCACGAAAGAAAGTTTTTTCAAGTCTCTTAGGAAGCTACCATCTTTTTTTTTTCTAAGCAAATATATAAAAACCAACCCCGCCGAAAACAAAGTTAAGGAAGGGGAGGAAGATTGTCAAGAGTACAAAATATCAAAAGGGATACAATGGGAAGGAATAGAGCCTTCCAAATTTTCAGAAACAACCCATTTGGCCACATTGTGAGGTAAAAGATTTGCTCCTCTCCGAACGTGAGAAAAGGACCAACTGACATGACCTTCCAAGAAAGCTTGAATATCACGGATAATAGAAGTAATGGAATAATCCGGGGAATAGTCCGACTGATTAATGGCACTGCAAACCTGCAAGTTATCTCCCTCAAACACCACCAAAGGATAAGAAAGAAGGCAAGCCTCCGGAATAGCAAGAAGAGCTGCTCGGGCCTCTCCCACAAGGGGAGTACCGGGAGGCGATCTCTTTGTCCACGCAAAGAGTAACAAACCATCGTTGTTTCGACAAACCACAGCAGACATCGAACAATAAGATCAAATGAAGACATCAAAATTAAATTTCCAGAAATTACCACTAGGAGGAGACCACACAGCAGGCACAACAGAAGGCTTAGCAGACCAAGCGAGAGAATGCTCCATATAGAGCCGATGAATACGCCGAATAATAGACCCAGTATCAATCCTTCTTCCCTTGATGAACAAGTTGGTTGCGAGAAAACCATATGACATCCATAAGGATAGCCCCGTACCGAGTAAGGTGATCGGCTTGATCTTCCAAAAACCCAAGAAGAGCAACCGGATCGAACAAAGCAGAAATCCAATCTTGGATAGTACGACCGCTATAACATTGCGTCTGTAAACCCAGGGAGACTCTCACCAGGCTAAAACAGTTTGGGGGCAATAAAAGAATATATGCTCAAGGGATTGCTCTTCTAATTCATAAAAAACACAAAGCAAGCTTTCAGGAATCATAAAGACAGTGCGCCGAAGAGCAGCTTTACAAGGCAAATATTGGAAGCAACCTTTCAAAGGAACAACTGGAGTCTCTCTTGCAACTTCAGATTCCAAAGATTCATCCAGGGTAGAGTCGACCTCACAGGCAAAGGAGAGAGAGAATTACCATCAAATAATGAATAGGTAGATTTAAGCGTGAAAATACCTTTATGATCCGGGAACCAAATAATGCAATCGAGAGAAGGGGTGGCCGGTAAATGAACACCAAGAATGATATCAGCATCATGCTAACAAAAGACATGCCGAACCTTCTCAACATCCCAAGAGCAAGTACCAGGAAGAATAAAATCTGCCACCTTAGAATCACCATCAAGAATGAAAGTAGGATCACGCGGGAGGGGGATGAAACGATCCTTGTGGGGGAAGCCAAGGGTCAAGCCAGGTGCGCACAGTAGTACCAGAGGAGATCTGGAAATATCCCCTACGAAAATAATCATTCATTTGTACAATGCCCTTCTAAACCCACGAGGGAGAGGCCACATTTGCAGAGTCCCAAACAAATTGGGAAGACAAATATTTGGTTATGAGGGTCACGATCCAAGGTTTAGATGAATCCGAATGAATAGCCTAAGCTAATTTCAGCACCAAAGCTCGATTAATATTCCACATCTGACGAAGACCAAACCCTCCTTCAGATTTGGGAAGGCAAATGGAAGACCAAGATTTAAAAGTCCAATTATGCCTCTTATCAACCTTGAAGCCCCACAAAAATCGCATAAATAGAGAATCAATTTGCAAGCACACAGATTTAGGAAGAAGATAATGAAACATGGTATAAACAGGGAGTGCAGAAGCAACGGATCTAATCAAAACTGTGCGCCCCGCTTGCGAAAGGAGTTTCGCCTTCCAGGCTTCAACACAGGTTTTAACCTTGGCCACAAGATCATAGAAAACCTGCCTTTTATTAGGGCCAATAATAATAGGAACACCCAAATGTTTGCTCGGGTTGGAAAATTCCTCAAATGCAAAATACCACAAATATCATGAATAATATAATTTTGAGTATTTCTGCTAGAACTAACAATGGACTTACGAACGTTGAGGCGCTGACCAGACCATCCAGCATATTTAGTCAAACAATGCATCACCTCTTGAACTTCTCCCACCGTGGCCCGAGTAAATAACAGGAGATCATGCACAAATAGGAGATGGATAATAGGGGGCTCCACGAGCAATAGAAACACCATGAATAAGACGATTAGCTTTATCTCTCATAAAGAGACGGGAGAGAACCTCAGATCCAATGATGAAGAGGAAAGGCGTCATGGGGTCGCTTTGACGCAAACTCCGAGAAGGACGAATTGAGCCAAAAGGGGTACCATTCAAAAGTATAG
This sequence comes from Myrica gale, assembly GCA_963930655.1. Taxonomy (NCBI): domain Eukaryota; kingdom Viridiplantae; phylum Streptophyta; class Magnoliopsida; order Fagales; family Myricaceae; genus Myrica; species Myrica gale. Next base: position 10,032,765 of record OZ005603.1, on the reverse strand, counting down.
AGCAAGAAGTTGAAGATTAGCATTGCTCAACCCAACCAATAAAACGAGGATCAAAGCCGAACCTCTCCATAGCCACAATGATCAGCTTCCATTCCATACGATCATAAGCCTTCTCAATATTAGCGCGAATGACCATCAGTTTGCGACATGTCCTGCGCTTTTTCAACACATGAAAAATTTCATGGGCTAAAATGAAATTCTCATGTATATGACGCCGAGGTACAAAAGTAGCTTGAAGGGGCGAGATAAGCTTGTCAATCACCATTCTCAAACGGTTAGCCATAATCTTAGTGATAAATTTAGAGACCACATTACAGAGGCTAATGGGTCTATACTGAGAGATTTGAGAAGGACACACCCCTTTAGGGATCAAAACCATATGACAATGATTAATCTTTCGGGACATAAACCCAGAAATAAAGAAATGTTGCACCATATTAACAACATCCCCTCCCACAGTATGCCAGAATTTCTTATAAAAAATAGCAGTCATCCCGTCAGGACCCGGGGCTTTAAAGGAACCCAAAGAGAGTAAAGTGGAATGAATTACCTCTGCGGAAGGAATATCACAGAGGGCAAGATTCTCAGCAGGGGTAATGACTGGAGAGAGCAAACCTTCAAGATCCGCAGGAACAACTGGTTGAATAGATTGATACATGGAGCAAAAATAACTCAAGATATAGCTCCCAATATCTTCCCAGGAAGAAATCCATTCACGCTCTTCAGTTTTTAGGAACTCAATGGAATTTCGGCGTCTACGGATAACCGTAGAAGTGTGGAAATATTTTGTGTTAAGGTCTCTAGTGGTGAGCCAAGTCTCACGAGACTTCATACGCCACAACTTTTCCTCCTTACGCAACTCCTCATTAAGAGCCACAACCATATTTTTCTCTAAAGTACATAAATCACTGGAAGCATCTTGAGACTGAACCCAAGCAATACTACACCTCAACTTAGAGATATTTTCTTGAAAACAGCCAAAATGGGACTTATTCCAATCCTGAAGACCTTTATTTGTACTTTTAGTACGAAAACACAAATGAAAGGCCGGGGATCCAAACGAAGCAATATCCCAACAACTACAAACCACTCGTTCATAGTCAACATCTTGTAACCAGAAGGATTCAAATCGGAACGGTTTCTTCAGGGCAACCGCACCACCATCTGTCTCTAACAACAAAGGAGAGTGATCTGAGGCCGAACGAACCAGGTGGGAAATTTTTGCTCGTGGAAATAAAGTTCGCCAATCACTATTAGCTAGGGCCCGATCCAATCTCTCCCTGATGTTAGCCAGCCCACCTCTATTATTAGACCACGTAAATGGAGAGCCACAAAAGCTAAGATCAATCAGGTCATGAGAATCAATAAGCAACTGAAAAGGATTACGAGATGAAGAAGCAAAAGGAAAACCACCTTGCTTCTCTCAATCAGCAAGTAAACAGTTAAAATCACCCATACAAAGCCAAGGACCACCAAAAGAATTTGCTAAATTATCCAACCCCGACCAGAAAGCTTCTTTCAAATGCCATCTAGTGGGGCCGTAAACACAAGTAATAAGCAAAGGGGAACTAGGAGGATCAGAATACACCAACAAACTAACCGAATTTTGATTAATAGCAACAACTTCAACATCCACCCCCGGTTTCCAAGCAAAGACAAAGCCACCACGGTGGCCAACAAGGGGAAAATCAACAAAGTGAAAGAAACCGACCTTATGCAAAGGGCCTCGGGCATCAGAAATTTTTGTTTCAGAAAGACACAAGAAATCTAGAGACAACTTCCTCTCCAAAGACCGGAGCTCTCGAACTGCCGCCACCCGGCCAATTTCGCGGCAGTTCCAATAGAGTCCTCTCATTGGCCCTCTGGGGGTGATTGAGGGCCCACCACCATGCCCGAGTTGGAAGGAAGAGAGAGCTGCACATTCGACACATCATCAGAAGCCAAATCCAAACTTTCATCAATCAGAACATACTTACGTAGGGACTGGCGTTTTCTCAGAGCAATCTTAGTACGCCTTGCTTTCAAAACTGCCAACATAATATGCTCCTCCAATTCAGCAATTTCAGAGTTCGGAGGCGCGGGAAGAAGCTTATCTGCAACAAGACTAAGTTTCTTGAGAGGAGAGTGGATCAAGGAAACCCCACATTTAGAATCAAACTCAGCATAAAAAAGAAATCAGATTTCTGCTTAGTGGATCGACTAACAGAGTCCATGGATAAGCCAAAAGAAAGGTTTGACTTGGGCTGGGCCGAATCATAAGACCCGACAACAGCAGGAACCATAGGCTTCTTGCCTTTGTCAGCATAGGGACTAGTGGCATGCTCATACACCGACACATCAGATGGACCGAAAACAGACTCCAAATGACCCAAAGGTGGCCCATGGACCACACGTGAACTAGGGTCAATGCCCTTCGTCAAACTGGAACGAGAGGCAAGGCAGGCGAAGGCAGATTGCTTCTCCTGACCTGTCCCCATCGGGCCTGCCATTGCAGGAGTAGAAAATGGGAAAACACTGCGCCCCTGCTCAGAAAAAACGCCAACAGAAGTACACCCCAGAAAAGGAAAGGCATCAGGGGTTGTCGGAACTGCACCCAAAGCATAAGACCAAGAAAGATTAGCAGTTGTCTGGACCTTATTAGAAGCTTTCATTTTGGTGATAGAATCAGACGTGGAAGCATGCTCAGGGGCAGCCAACTGAGTATCCAAGGAGCCAGTATTCACAAAAATGGGAGAACCTCGACACAGATGTCCTGGAGAGGATTCTTGCTGAGGACCAGCCAGCTCCTCCTCGAAAGCCATCGGCGAACTCAGAGTCACCTTAGGCGGCTGCGCTGATAAGCTGTCACCACCAACAGACGAAGAATTCCACGTGGGAGAAGATGAAGCTCTACCAGCACCACCCTGACGGGAGGAATGCTCACCTCGTAAAAAAGGATTACGTTGAAGACTGAGGGATTCAACCCTCATTTTGTAGTCGAAAACAGATTTTTCTTCAAGGACCCCAACTTCACGATAAGAGTTCTGGGTGTGGCCGATCCTTCCACAAGCATAACAGAATCCGCCAGCTTTTCATACTTGAACTGTACCCATACGGGGGAGAGACCAGAGCGGGGGATAAGGAAACCAGACACCAACGGTTTATCAAGGGCGAGTTCCACCCGAAGGCGCAAGAAGCTACGCTTGGACTCGTCAATATGCACCAGCTTACCCAACTTGAGTCCAATATACTTCGCATTGGCTTCTCCCATACGATTTCGGGGTAAACCATGCACTTGCACCCAGAAAGACAACGAGTTGAACGACACTTCATGGAGGGCCATGAGAGGTTCCCATTGCCGAAAGACCATGAGTTGGCCCGAACATTCCAAGGAGTGTTGCATGACAAAACTACGGTCTTCCTCTTTCGAAAAATGGAAGATATAGGTATTAGGCTCCAGTTCTTCGACAAAGAATTCTGTAATATTTGTCCATGCAACTTTGAAGGTGGCATGAACAACTGAAATAACAATGGGCCTAACCGAAATCACCTCTGCTACCAACGAGAGCATCAATAGTCGTTCTTCCGCAGGAGAGACCGATTCCAAGACAAAATGAAACTCATCCCATCCCAAAGCTTTGATGCGTTGGAAGAGACAATCCATATCGGGAGACTGAGACATCAAGAGAACAGACGAAGGAAAGGAAGAAGGAGGTGGAGGAAGGGCACAGGAAGGACAAGTAACCGGAACAGGTAGCTCAAAACACCCACGATAGAGGGGAAAACCCTAGAAAACTTCACGAAGAAGTACAGAGACGAAAACTGTACGGAGAGAAATCTGTACAGTTTTGTGTTAGTTTAGTTTTTAGACGGCTCACAGTTGATTAGGAAGCTACAATCTTACTTGTGTCTTGCTAAGAGAATAACTACAAATTAGTCTCTCCATCCTTACAAGCAGTGGGTGATGGCTAATGGGGGTCAATAATATCTAGGAAATAAGATCATTCGATGGAAGGAGCACTTTTTCTTAGTTGTCCAACATTAGACTGTCATGATTTTAACCGGCGTTGTGGGTCCGATCTTGATGTAAAGACACAATACTAGGTGGGACATTGATGATTAGGATGGGGATCCTCTTCTTCTTCATCACTTTGCTTATAAGGGTTGGTGTGCCTGCTAGACACCTCATTAGTTGCTAATTGTAAGTTTTATCATTCAGTTTATCGGTCACATGTTCCCTACTTTGGAAGCATTTGCAGGGGTTCCACCGGAGAAAGCGATGTACAAAAGTTGTGTTTTTTTAAAAAAATCTTAATATAATTTTGGGGTCTTAATACTTTGCACCTTTATTTATTATTTTTTGTCATATTGCACCCATCAACTATTAATTTTAGATTACTTTGTACAATCCATTAAAATTTTCCGTTAGTTTAAACGGAAATTTATTTTTTTACACTCAAAAGTTACGATTTTACCTTAATAAAATGGTTACTACCAAAAAAAATTTTAAGAAAAAAATTGTTATTTCGCACATCAAAAAATTATTTTATGTCCAAATTAATACAAAAATTTAAAGGGATGATGCAATGTTGAAATTGTTTGCACTTGAAGGAATTCAAACTTGAGACCTCAATTGAGTACACCTCTAGGCCTGAGGTCTTGACCATCCAAGCCAACTATTGGGTTAACTTTTGCATCATTTTCATTACCTATATATATATGAAGATTCCACAATCTCTCTAGCTAGTCTATATTTGGGTGATTTTGCAGCGCCAATGTCCCGATCTTGCTTGCCTTTTTCTTTCTAATTGGTTATAATGTTTATCTCAACTAGCTTACTCATGCTGATCTACCCACTTGTATGTCGCTACTATGTGTGTGTGACCAATGCTAAACCCAGATCAAGAAAAAGCTCAAAGCTCAGCCACCCAAAAATAAATATCCATATATAATCTCATGGGCACAGGGGGAAAAAAAAGAAAAGAAGCAAAGAAAAACCATGAAAAAACCAAAGTTTGAAGAAGATTTATTAGAAGGTAAAGCATTGTGCAGATGGGGATAGTTGGGGCAGGCTGGAAAATAGAGAGAGGGAGAACTTGTTCTTGTTCGCCAAGGCTGCCATACGTGTCTGGCTTGAGAGCTTGGTAAACGGATTGTTTCTGCACTTTGGGGGAAGTTTATAAATGAATAAGAAGAAGAATACGTAGGCGATAAGAGTAGGCTACCAACCCATACATTTTAACTTCCCTTTGCCAACTTCCAACTTCCAACTTTGTCTTGGAAAGTTTGGACCAGGGTGAATACATCCATCGATCTGCCCCCGTTTCTCAGTTTAATTTCGTGATTGCCATCATCTCAATGGGTAAGGGTGATTTATATCCTTGTGATAAAATTGTTAAATTTGAAATAAAAGATAAAAATAATTTAAACTAAAAGAGAGAAGAGAGATAAGAGAAAAAATTTAAGTGGTTCACCTATATCTATTGTGGGAATGTTTAACTTATATGAGAAACTTGTATATTCACTGGTGTAAGGATGAGATTACAAAGAGAATTATTTCTAAGCCTTTGATTACAATAATACACATTTCACCCTATGTTGTAATTTAATTGTTAAGATTGTGTCACGTATTTAATTTTTTATTCACTTTAATGACGAGATGTTGACCTAAGGTACAAAGTGTAACTATATTGATAGTTTTGAGTGTAATGTATCAAGTTTGGCAGTTTGGATTACTCTAAATTTTAAAAGACGTGATAATTAAAAGATATAAAATATAATTTCTCTAATAATTTTGTATCATAAATTACAGAATGGCCATTTTAATAGTTAAATTATAGGAGGTTATTAATTTTTACTCTTTCCCTTTTTAAACTTGTCATTTCTTTTTTTTTTCTAAGTAAAAACTTGTGATTTCAATTCTTGGAAGGGGTAGCTTCCACCTTCAAGGAAAACGATTATGTTTCCCCCTCTGGCAACACATATTTACCCAAATTTCCAACACGTATACTAATGTAATAACCCCCCCCCCCAATCTCACAGAAATAATGACAAGACATTAGCCAATCGAAATTCAATTATATACTCAACCAGCTTGTTGCAACATGTCATTAATTTGACTTAACAAGTAGCAACTTAGCTATAATTGAGCGGCCAAAACACTGTACAAACTTCAGCCACTAAATTATATCAATTTGTCACAGATAATGATTGCGAAGAAGCTAAGTATTGACCAAATTATGATCCACCAATGTATAATGGTATAGTGTTTTGGCCAATTTGTGTGTCATTTTGGCATCTTAGAAACAATCAAGTATGGATTTATTGGTAAAGCAATATATAGAAAACAAGAGTGAGATTTGATTGGTCAATGTTTCAAAAAAAAAAATAATAAAATTCATGTGCATATTATGTATATATGCTTAGAGGAAATCTTAATTATTGGTGAAATTATTGGTTTTGGAAGCTGCTAAAACAGTTAATTATATACAGCCAATTATCTGAACTTAAAATGATAAATTAAGTGATGTCGTTTAGAAAAAAAATTTGGTTAGGAGGAAGGGGACTAAAATAAAAGAGGCCACTAATAGCTGATGAGAAAATAAGGTAATTTTACATTGAAATTGAGACCATCCAGGTCTGATCGTAATTTATGGTCCTGGCAAGGGCATGAGAGAAACAAAAAAAAAATCCTTATAAATAGGAACGTGGCGCTTCTTTAGATTTCATTGCTTCTCCACAAACAATGTACGTTAAAAGTACAGTAGTGTCTTAGATTCAGAGAGACGAGGAAGATGAGCCACTTTTGGGGCTTCTGTAGTCTTGTGTTCGTTTCCTTCATTATCTTCTTCACAGAAGAGTCGATGGCCGCCCGTGAAAACTCTTTATTCGAACTCTCCAGCAGGGAAGACTTGGTGCAGGTGGCTGGATATGGGGAGGAGAAGCTCTCCACCGTGCTGGTCACCGGTTCACTTCATTGCGAAGCATGCTTCCATGGCGAAGCTGGACTACGTGCATGGGCAGTGTCAGGTTTTTCATGACATTATTTCATCATTGGTTGCTGCTGTTTTTGCAGAGTTAATGTAAACATGCTTGATGCTTCTTCTGAGTTAGTTATAATATCACGCTGAGCTTCTTCTCTTCTCTCCTATTTAATTTTCTTATCATTTTAGTTGTTTTCTTGTAGATATTAAGATTATTTTAAGGTACGTAAATCGGGAATAGATTAAGGTAACGATCGCCAAACTTCTTGGAATTTGATTTCTGTGATTCTAAAACCGCAAGTCTGATTTTGATCTTCTCTTCCACTTCCTTGGATTCAACTTTTTGTAGCTGGAACTGATCTTCGATAGACTAATTCTCTATTGGAATTCAACTTTTTTGTTTTGCTTTTCCTGAGATGAAAACGTCTTTTCCTAGTCCTTTCTAGGCTATATATACATGTTAGGAATCCATTTGAGGAACAAGTATGAATTTGAGCCACTACTTGAAAAATGCTTTATAATTTTCCTTTCACCCTTGTCCTACGAATTCATTGGAGGAAGACCAAAAGTCGAAGCAGAATAGGAGATGAGAACGTACGCCCCTGGAAGAAGCCCATGAGCCGTGGCCTTGGCTACACGTTTAATTTGCTTCTAATTGATTTTAAGGGGTTTCTTATAAGGTCACATGTCCCCAGTAAACTAGTTTGATGTTTTACCAAAAAAGAGTGAAGGAAAGGCTTCAGCCCAAGTAATCGCTTTTGCAAGATTCGTTCTGTGTACGTAGAGAACTGTACGTTTTTTAAAGCTTTTTCTTATATGGATCTTTATACGTCGAGGGACAAGACTTTTACATGCATGGTCTGGTTGATCAAAATATGTATTTCTTTTTTTGGCGAAGCCTCTTTTAATTCGTACGTACGGATTCATGATTTATTCTGTTTCCATATAAGCTTTGAGGTTTCTAGCACCCAGATAGAATAACCTTTGGAGAACATAGACACAAGGAGCCCTCCACCAGGAAAAAAAATAAACCGTCTTCCAAGACGAGCAATATGGACACAAAAATTAGAGATTCCAAGAAAAATAAATAATATATTTTCACACGATCGAATCAAAAGAGGCTTCGCATCTGAAGTTAATTTGTATACTATAGGATCCACCCGGCCACTTCGCAACACCAAAAAGAAAACACAAATTATATGGAGCATAAATACGGAGAAAGCCAACTTGACAGCAAACATTGATCTTTACATAAATACCCACAAATTTAAGATTAATGTCTACCTCAATGAAAGGCAGAAACATCCCTTTGCATTCAAGATTATATCTTGTCATGGGTATTTGTCATGTCGAAAGCACCATTTAGTTTGTAAAAGTTGAAAAGAATGTGCTGATGGAATTGAATGCTGCTGGGCAACCTTAAATTTCAAGTTAGGTCCCAATATATTACGTACGCCAAATGAAAAAGATTTGTAAGCAGCAAAGCCCCTAGATTCAACTTTGCTTATGTATGTATATAATATATAATATAAGGTGCATATTCAATTCAAGGTTTTGAATCATGTGGGTATTGGTGGTCTATCATGATCAAAGTTTTTGAGTCATTTGAAGATAAATGGTCTGTTTTGAGATTTGTAGGTGCTTTGGTGGCTGTTAATTGCCAAAAGGGCATGAAGAAGAGCAGATCGGGATTGGCAGTAGGTGTCACAGACGAATTTGGAGATTTCATCATTGATCTTCCTTCCAACCTCCATGCCATTCCCAACCTGGAAAAAACATGCACAATTAAAGTTCTTAGAATACCAAAGAGCTCACCCTGTAGACCGGCTTCTGTCAGGAAACAAAAGGGAATAAGACTATCGTCTGTGGGGAACAGCATCCGCACATACAGTGCAGGCAGTATTAGGTTCCTGCATTTGACATCTAGACCTCTGGAAGCATGCATGAAGAGGAGTGGTGACATATAGTCATGGTAAGAAGATAGGGACGCAGCACCATGGTTATCACTCATTTGGATGGCGCCAGTCACATGATTGAGTTACAGGGGTTCCGTCCCTCTCTTTAGACTCCAGCTATCATATGTAGAGAGGTGTGGGTGAAAAGGAGGATGATGATTTATGTAGGATGTATGTAGATAACATGATATTCACATGGTAATATATACCATATGAAGAGTCCTTCCACCTAAGAAAATTCAAACTACTGAATTGTCAAATCAATAAGAGAATTACACAAAAACAGAGAGTTGTTGGATTTGCTGCAAACATACATTTCTAAAGTGACAAAAAAGTTAACCAACGTAGAAACTTTGCACACAAGTCTCACCAACGATAAGAAACAATAGAAGATGCATTCTCCAGTGAAACATTGAAGGCATCCTAAACGAAAACCACTCAGGCATTCTCCACAACTTTTTGCCCACCTCCAGAAGCTATGTACTTTGCTACATCAGCACAGCAAGTGAGCTTATCTGCTTTCTCATCAGGGATCTCAATGGAGAATTCTTGCTCAAAAGCCATAACAAGCTCCACCCTGTCTAAGCTATCCATACTTAAGTCTTTCTGAAAATCAGCTGTTTCAGTGACCTATTGAAGTGTCAAGTGAAGATAACATTAATTTTATTTCACTAGTAGGTGAATTTGGTAAAACAAATTATCTCAACATGGAACATTATCCAACAAGAATCATTTGGTAATAGACAAAAGACAATATCATATACAGAGTAACCTGTGCTTTACTGTTTCAAGACAAATTCAAGGTGACCATGAAACAATCTGTGTAACTTAGGATAACAACCATCAATTACCTTGGAGGCGTCAATTTTATCAAATGTCTTAACCAGTCCAATCACACGACCCATCATTTGGTCAGGGTGGGTCACTGTTGCTGAGCACATCTGGGAGCTTAATTGCTTGAAGACATTCCAATTCTCAGCTAATAACTGACTATCCGCTGATCCCTTCACCCTCACATGCCTCAAGATTGAATTTCTAATGCTTTGCATGTTCAGGAGACCTGAGAAAGCCAAACTATTAATCAACATAACCATCTAAATATGAGGCGTGGAGATTAAATTGCAGAAATTATATTGATACCTGGACAAAAAACTGGCTAGTACAAAGACGAGGTCAAGAAAGGAACTCAGCAATACAGACCAGTTAGCAAGGTTCTCAGCATCTAACACATTAAGATTCTGAGGGGATCTGTGTTTCCAATTACAACAGCTGAGCTTTGCTCGTACTTATGCTTAAAAATACATCATTTGGGCTTCAGAGATTTTAAATCCACTAAATATGTAACTAGGACTCCTATGCAGCAAGTAAGGCCTAGCATGTGAAAACTACTAGATCCAACGCAAAATGCATGAGGTGAATCTCAGCTTCTACTAGTTATTATACATTGCAGGCCTGTTTCCTGATTGGGACCGCAAACTGCATTATGTGCCACACAGGAAACTTCCAGGAAACTCCAACTTTAAAAGTCAAGAAAAAGCAAAACAAGCATTTGAAACTTGCAGGTGAAATGCTGCATTTCACAAAGTATTTTACATTACCATGCGCTGAAGTATGCAAACTCTTTGAACCAAGTCACGGTGAAGAATTTTCCCAGTTAATTACCCAAATTGTTCCCCAAATGTAGGAGCTACAAAAAGCAACATAGTTCTAGATATCTTCTTCCAAACGTTGCCATTGCCATTGCCATTTCCATCAGAATTGGCTTTTATAATCACAACCCAGGACCATAATCCTGAATCCTGACATGTCATTCTTTAGAAAAATAGAGTTTTGGTGCTTTTTTTTTTAATTCGTCTCCACAAAATAGCGGTTTAGTGCTTGGTTAAAAGCAGTCTTCGTCTTTCTAGTTACATAAATTTCATTAGGACTGGTGGGCATGCCAGCCCAAGTATTGTGCTTTATAGTATCGGACAATAAGGAACAGTCTATAATTCATACACTTTAGAGCATAAACTATTTCTCAGTTATCTAGAGATCCATGTGATGTATCAAGGGACTGTACCAACATATTCTATCAAGACTTTAACACAATGTTTATTATCCCAAAAGAGTTTGTAAGAAAACGAACTAAAACAACCTCTTGACTGAAAAAGCGTTACAGGACTCTATGAAGGAAACAGCGACGTCGACAGAAAATTAGTACTGCGCAGTATAAACTGTGACGTGGGTGGTCTGGAACCACAAAGGAACAAACATAAGGAAGCAAGCAAGAAGTGTCGGAGACTCACGAGACTGGCGCTGTGCTTGACTCTTTCGTTTGGTCGATTAGGATGGTCGGCGTTGTTATATACGTGTTCGATTTATTGCCCGAGAGAAGCTCGAGCACTTAAATGGCGTTTGGCTGTTTCTTCGTCGTCTCCGCCCGTGTAGAACGCCCAACACACACTATACCATTGTGGGGCAAAAGTAGGTCTAGTATTCGTAAGGACGCTAGGCCCAACCTAACCCAGCGAGCCAATGCAAGGAAATTAATAATTATAGACAAAACATATTTTATCCCCTAAACTACTACTGGAGTTTTTAACATTCATCCCACACTATAATTCTTGCTAAATAACATTTTTTAAAATTATGATTTTTTTTTTACAATTTATTCTCTCAATTAAAATCTAGTGGTTAGGAGGGATGAAAAATAATTCATGTGGGCTGTGGGCAGAGAAGAACCTAGGATAAGATGTTTGGGGGCAATTCCACACAAATAAAGTTTAAGGAAATGGTATTTTTTGTCGGTAGGTTTTAGTACTGCTGAAAAATGGTCTCTGAAACTTTTTTTTTTTACTTTTGATCATTGATAATATTAGGGCTGCACAACCGGAATGCGGTCCGGTTTTTCGGACCGCATTCCGGTCCGGACCGCATTGCGGTCCTTAAATAATATAGGACCGGACCGGACCACTTATAAGTGGTCCGGTCCGGTCCGGTCTCACTAAATGCGGTCCGGTCCGGACCACTTAAGTGGTCCGGACCGGTTTTAATTTTTTTTAATTTTTTTAATTTTTTAAAAAATTTTCAAAATTTTTTTTAGGTTAATTTCAAATGGGAAGTGTATATAAAAATGTTAAGTTTTAGTTTAGATAAAAATTAAACGTTTTATGTTTATAATTTGTATTAAAAATATAAAAAAAATATATTTTTTTTTATTTTTTTAATAAATGCGGTCCGGTCCGGTCCGGACCGCATTTATTATTAAAGAGGACCGGACCGGACCGGATAACCGGATTTATCCGGTCCGGTCCGGACCGGACCGCATTTTAAGAAAAAGGACCGGACCGGACCGGAAATCCGGTCCGGTTTTCCGGTCCGGTCCGGTCCGCGGTCCGGTTCTGTTCACCCCTAGATAATATGTAGTGGTGACTTTTCACTCCATCCATCAAATCTCTGTTAATTTTTAACGAGAATAGCGGTTGACCGATTTTTGTTTACTGTTGTGGTAACAACAAAATGAAGCGGTCGACAACAATCTATTCCGCACCTTTTTATTGCAATATTTTGTGAGGTTAAATAGTCATTTTCACTTTTTGAAAAATTCAACTTGCATCCGTACGTGTACGTGAAGAGTGTAAAGTATATAGGTTTGATAGTTAAAAAATAAAATGTAACAAAATTGATAATTTAAAGTGCCTACAATCATAATAGTTGATGATCAAAAAATGTAATTTTTTTCTTAATACTTGAAAAATAAATGAGACTTAGAAAGCTAAAGGTGATTAAACATATTATCCTTTTCACTATATATATATATATATTTTTCATGGGAGACATTTTTGGTAAAGCATAAGGAATAAACATTGGTTGTTTTGCAGATGCGATTTTTGAGAGGTTACCAGGCTTAATTAATTTTTCAATGTTGGTTAAATGCGTACCAATTTGTTGTAAATAAGCATTTGTGTAATTAATCTGTTGAATGATATTATCAAAGTTTTTATCATTATTATTATTATATATATATAATTAAAATATTTTGTATATCTCAATTTTAGCTGAAAATTCTGTCCACATTTCAATTAATTCAAGAGTGTACATATTGCAAGTGAAGTTTTCGATTTTCGATGTTAAACATGGAAGAAATAGTTTGAAGTGCATGTGTATCGTAAGAATAATTGCAGGTGTTTAAATATTGTTTTAGCCTGGAATAATTACTGATTGCTATAAAAAATTCGGATTAGGAGAGGATTTATTTTATGAGATTTTTTTTGAATAGCTTTAGAATAAAATCTTAAGGAAATTTTAAAAAAGATTAACTTGAGTTTTTTTTCCTTTTTTAGTTTTAAAATCTGATTTTTTTAAAAAAATTAAGGGATTAATACCTATATTTTCATATTAATTAACTGGACAATAAATGCTGACGTAATAGAATGATATTGACATCTATTCTTACTAGGGCTGTCCAAAAGACCGGCCAAATCGGACCGGATCGGACCGGTTTTGACCAAAAACGGTTGACTTTTTTGAAACCGGGTTGACCGGACCGGTAAACCGGTGTATTCCGGTCCGGTTCCGGGTTACCCTCATGAAAACCCGGGACCGGACCGGAGTATACCTCTCCAAACCGGCCCAAACTGGAAATTGGCCCAAAATGGCAAGGCCCAACCCTAAAACCGGCCCAAAATGGCATGACCCAACCCAAAACCGGCCCAAAATGTCATGGCCCAAACCGACCTAGACCGGACCGGCCAAACTTGGGACCGGACCGGTCATATGACCGGTCCGGACCGGATCTTGGACAGCCCTAATTCTTACCGTGACATGGACGGACAGAATTTTTTTGTTTTCACATGTAATAAAAATATTAAAAAGTAAAGAAAAACAAAGAATAAAAAAAAAAAAAAAACGGGTAAGGAATCCCTAAGCTGTCGGAATGGTTCTCGACTATGCCAGTTAAGGGCAGAGGAGAGAGGATCCCTCCATTCACAAGGATCATCTACCATAGAACACGACCTTCTATGAGTGAAGGCTTGGGATAAAGGAGACATGTTTTTTTTGTGTGTCCAAATTAGATAGGCCAAGGTTAAAATATATAATAAATAATAAATATTTAATATTGTAATATTCAAATTTTTAAAAATTGGAAATTACCTAAAAATAAATAAAACTCGGATCTTATAATAAAAAAGTAAAAAGCTGTATTCGACCCTCTTTCTCCCAAACTATCATGATTATCATCCGTTCATCTTTTTTTTTCTGGTATTTTATGCTTGAAATCTCCGCTTTTCTTAAATATTTTAATGATAAGTTCTCCTTTTTTCTATTTGAAATTGTTAATTAAATATTTTATTCAAGCATGTACCTATTTTAATTGCTCCGACCATTAGAAACTCTAGTTAAAGTTTTACTAATTCTACAGAGAAGGCCTATAGCAAGGTAAAAGCTACCCTAAATAATAGCCCAGAAGGAAAGGCAAGTAAAAGGACTCTGTCAAAATGATGACGTGACGACCATCCCCACTATCCAAGACATCATACATTGGGCCACCATTGGATCTTCCAAACTCGTCGGAGATTAATTTGAACTTTAACTTTCAATTAATCCTGTCTATAAAAAAAAAAAACTTTCAATTAATCCTTCCGCTTCACTTTCCCTCTGTGCTCCTCAGTGCTTGTCAAAAGCCTCTTATTATCAATCTTCTTGTAGTTATTATTACGTTTTTGTTCCGGCTACAAAATTCTCCAAAATGGGGCATCTAGAAGGCCTGCTCGTTATTGGGTTGCTCTTGGTTTTCCTTAATTTAGTGTGGGTATAAGCATAATTGTTTTGTTGTGGGGGACTCATATTTAAGATTCTTCAAGTGGGTTCCTTTTTTCTTTTCTTTTATGTTTCTTTTTTGGTTGGTCATAATAAAAATGGGGAATGTGAATGCAAGAGAAGATGGGGGTGGTAGCCAATCTGGGGCTGAGGAAGGTGGTGTTGGTGGTAGTTTGGAGGAAGGCATGGCTGCACCTGGTGGATCTCATGGCGTCTCTGTCTCTCCTCCTGACATGATGGGTCAGTCCCCTCCTCATAGCCCAAGGGCCACTCAGTCACCTCTGATGTTCGCTCCTCAAGTGAGTTACGTTTCTCTTTCTCTCTGTCTCCGAGTTGTTTTTTGGTTGCATGTGTTAATTGTTGCAAGTTTGGGTAGGGGATTTTAGATTTGATTTGCCGTTATTGCCAAATTGAGTTTTTTTACATGCGGGGTTCTATGAATCAGTGATTTATGCCAGTATTGGGCGAAAGTGAATGTGAACAATTGGTTAAAATGGTGTTGAAAAGGTTTCATGGGTAGTGGGGGATTATTCAGCAGAAGTGAAGTAGAAGTCTTTGTTTTAGAGGAAAAAAAAACTCACCTTCTCACTGTTGTGTCCAGTGCTTAACTGGGCGACTCACTACATGTTCGATTCAAGTCCAAAATGAATACTGCTATTTCGAAGCCTAGTGATATCTTTTTTCCCGTATCTGCTTGTTTTTTTTTCCGATAAGTTCGTATCTGCTTGTTTTTTTGACGGATAAAAAGTTAATATCTGTTATATCTTGCAGTGTGCTTCTACGTTAGTCTTAGCATTTACAATATGGTTTCTGTGATGAGCTTGTACTTTAGGTCAGACAGCGATGAATCTTGATGTATAATCTATTCTGAGAAGGCATACGAGCAACAGCCTTAGATGCAAAAAATAACACCGAGTGCTGAATTTTGATTTGGATGTATAAAAGAAGTAACTAGCTGATTCGATCCACTTACCTGGTAGATGATGTAATATTCATTAGCAACATCGTAAAACTCATGGTTCTTCCATTTTTATCCCTTGAATTTTATCTGAGGTCCCTGGGGAAATATTGTGAAGACCATTGAATTTTCCCATGCAAATTCATGCATGTTTTCTATATTACATGCTTTAGTTTTTTTTTATAAGTAAGTCAATCTTATTAAAGAAAAAAAAAGTTGACAGTACAAGAAACTATACTGACAACAGCTAAAGCATACACGCTAAAAAACGGGGCATGTTTGTTTCCTGGATTTTTCTAGGATTTGCATCCAACTTTCTAATATTACAATTTCAACATTACTCCTACACGAATACCAATACAACTTATTATTACCTTTTTTACACACATCAATACAAGTCAACACCTTCTACACACATGCCAATAAAGCTCAAACATCACCTAAATATTCACACCATACTTAGCATCCTGAAAATTTTCTCAAAACAAACATGCCCGAAAATCCGGAAATTCCACAAAAGGACAGCCTAAAGCATACATGCTTTAGCTTTAGCGTAAAATATGTTGCTGTTACCTGGACATATACACACCTTTTGTAAATTCTGATCAGTGGTCAGTATTCCTACTTGGAGTTCTATTAAGGTATAACCTCTCCTGTATTTTATTTGTTGTTCTCTTTCCAGGTTCCCGTGGTTCCATTACAAAGACCTGATGAGATGTGTTCAAGCCATTCGTGGATGCAAAATGCTTCGGGGTATGAAGACATGTGTAGTGAGCAAGGAATTCCGACAATGATTACATGGAGCTATGATGGCAATGAAGTTGCTGTGGAGGGATCGTGGGACAATTGGAGGACAAGGTTCCAGAAACTCACTGCTCCTTCATTCTCGAAGTTCTACTTGCACTTCATAATCTACTTTGTAAACACCTAATGTCCTTTTACCTTGTTGATCAGAATGCCCCTGCAGAGATCAGGACAAGACTTCACAATAATGAAAGTTCTGCCATCTGGTGTTTACCAGTATAGGTTTATTGTAGATGGACAGTGGAAATATGCCCCTGACTTGCCCTGTGCCCAAGACGAAGCAGGCAACGCTTGCAATGTTTTGGACTTGCAGGTTAATATTTTTTTTCTTCTCCCCTTTTCTGGTTTATGCCTGTATACGAGATAAATGTGGCAGTGACAGCATTGAGAACTTGCATTGATACTTAGCTCAATGAAAATATAAATCAAGGTGGATAAGTTTTTTCCATCTATCTCAACCCAGTTTTTCTTTTTTGCCTTCATGTTCCATAATATTGCATGAGGACATAAAGCCCTATCTTTTACTTGTGATTCCTTTCTTTATATTTTGCTGCTGAATTGAATGGACTAATGTTAACTTCCGATGCTCCACATGAAATACAAAAACCTGTTTTTTTCTCTCTCTCTGTGGGCACGAAAATACATAACCGTTAGTTTCTTGACCATGAGATCTTTTCCACTATTACTTTTGTGGTAAATGGATGCAAGATGAGCTCAGACTATCAATATCCAAAGCACTAAGAAAACAGATCTGTGGTGTGCACAATGGCGAAGCAATTTGCCCTGAAATTTACTTTTCTTGGGTAGTTGTTCACCTGATATTGGTCAAAGCACCTCAACCGAAACTTCTTTTCAGCTATCGTAACCGGTCCGGATAATTGTCGTCCTGGTTGTTTGTCTGCATCAAGTTTGTGGCAACGTCTGATTCAGTCTCAATCTCAGGCGCGATGTTTCTATCAATTTTAGTGTTCTCCACTCACTAATGATCTGTGTTGTATGCCTGCTGTGATGCTTCGTTTTAGTTTGGCATGATGGCGGTAGTGTGTATACCTTTGGGTATTCATCATCCATTTTTTATTTTGGTCATCTGAGTCTTAGTGCGGCTTCCATTTTGGGTTCTAATGGACAGACCCCAACTTTCAATCAGTCAAAGTATGTTGGAGAATAATGCTTGGCTTATTTGGGGCACAGGTTTTCAAGTTTCACTGAATAGTGTTTGTTTCTTTATTTTGTGCAGGATTACGTTCCAGAAGACTTAGAAAGCATTTCTAGTTTTGAACCTCCTCAATCCCCAGATTCGAGTTATAACAATTTGCAACTTGGTTCTGAAGATTTTGCAAAGGAGCCTCCATTGGTCCCTCCGCACTTACAGATGACTTTACTAAATGTTCCTGCATCCAATATGGAGATTCCACCTCCTATGTCAAGACCTCAACATGTTGTGCTTAATCATCTTTACATGCAAAAAGGGAAGAGTGACCCATCTGTGGTAGCACTCGGTAAAACTCATAGGTTTCTAGCCAAGTATGTGACAGTGGTTCTCTACAAGTCGCTGCAGAGGTAAACAGACGTTATATTTATGTCAATGTTTGTAATCTTCATCCCTTTTATGTAGTTAATATAAGAAGTAATGTCATTGAAGAGGTTACTCAGGGAGGAGCATCAGATCAAATTTGACTATTGTGTTTCACTTAATGCAATTGCTTGATGACCATTGATCCAACAGCTTCTTGCTTGTTCTTCCTGTTTGCTATGCTCAATCGTCCTCACACGGGAGTCTGTGACGAACTCGATTTTTTATGTTAGTTGTTCCTCAATTAGTATAGGTTTGTTTCCTCTGAGTTCAGAAGCTAAAGCTGGAATATAAGTGATATTTTCCTCTTTACCTTTTGGCAACACAAACAGAAAATCTTTGCTGGTTACCCACTTCTCCTTACATTTAAAAGTCTTCTCTCTTTTCCAATCCTCGAAGTGTAGTGGGTTTGAGGCTGGATAATTACTTTTCCTGTGTACGGACTTTTTATCTGCAAGCGCAGTGCAGGCCTGGGCAGCTGAGATGTGGAGTTAGTCAACTCAAAATCCCTGCCCAACAAAAAAGGTTACAAAAATTCGAACGGTTGAAAGAGGTTCTCTAAATAAAATAAAATGGAAAGAGGTTCTCTGTAGGAATTAGATTCCGTCTAGACTTCTATTTCCCATTTCTGATTCGAACACGTCCCTCCTAGACTGATGCCTTGGAAAAGCAAGCTCCATCTGCTTTCTAAACTAGAATTACTCTCCAACTTAAAGTACAAGCCCCTATAGAAGGTTCTGTCCGTTTAGAGGTGAAAGAGTTCTCAGCAAGAATAAAGTTCCATCAAGGCCTACCCTTTTTACCTTCTGATAGGAACCCCAGCAAACAAAGCAGCTATCAGAGAGAGCCTGAGAAGTTGCCCCGTTTACTTTTAAGCTTCTCAACTACTGCTTTTTTTCTTATTAATTCTGGCACTTTTTTTGTTTGAAATCGTTTTCCTCGTCATCGTAGCGAGGGATCCAATAGATGAAAATTTATTTTCGGGTGTTGGTGTGACATATGTGAGGGTTTTGAACAAAATTCGGAAGTACAATTTTATTTTCTAAAAAAAAAGAATAAATGAAAATTTTAGATTAAAAGAAAGGAAAAGGCAAATTATAATATATATATATAGGTTAATTTAC
Source organism: Myrica gale (assembly GCA_963930655.1). NCBI lineage: Eukaryota > Viridiplantae > Streptophyta > Magnoliopsida > Fagales > Myricaceae > Myrica > Myrica gale. Next base: position 10,013,587 of record OZ005603.1, on the reverse strand, counting down.
AATAAGGTAATAGGAAAATATTACAAATGAACACATCTTAATTACTAATCTGGAACTATCAAGCTACTCATAATAGTTATCTTTCTGGCCAGCAATGCATCAATTTCCTTCTATCAGGCATAAATGAGAGTAAACATGCACGTACAAAAATGCAAAATCAATTGGTTATTCAATATCCTCCATACACGGGGCCAAATCTCTTTTTTCCTCCCTTCAAACATGTCTTCCGATCTTCAAATACCCTGACTTCTTAGGATGTGTGACTACTTAAAAACCGGGCATCCGTCAACCGCAATGCCCGGTGCAGTCGGGCATGATGCCAAAGGACAGTGGTCGAGTGCAGTTCCCCACCACTTCACATTTCGGTTCTCATTTTGCAGAGCAAAGAACAACAGAACACCCATGAAAGCTGTACCGGCATCCAATGCCGCAGACAGAACATAGTTATATTTCTGCCACCAGACTTTGCGGTATCTGAACACAAAGTAGTTAAAGATGGTTCCGGTGATAAGCCAACTAGCTATGTTGGTGGGAGTTGCGGGTGGCATTCCAGCAAAACCATATGATATAACTGGTATATTTATCAAGGGAATCCATTTCTTCTCAGGATAGATTTTGCTCAATACCCAAACAGGAACTGGCAAGACAGCTCCAACGAGGAACAACCATACCAAGTTCCGGTACATCCCTCCAGGTCCAAACAGCCGCCTTGGTCCAATCAGACCCCATATAACAGAAGCATCAAAGGTCACTCGGAACTTAGGGCAAGTCCAGGGACTGTCAGGATGGAGTGCTTCAACATCGCAGATGTTATCAATGCTTCCCAACATCCACCATGCAACTGCAAGGTTCATCGTTCCAGTAACTAGCGTTCCCACCAGCTGAAAAAAGAAGAAGAGAAAAAGGCAGGTCAGAAACGAGTTTTCTAATGAAAATTTGCCATCAAAGTGAAAGTTTTAGCTCCAGATACCTGAGCTGTGTACATGCACCGCGGTGGAATTTTCATGTAGTGGCCAAGTTTGAGGTCAGATAAGAAAGATAGAGCATGGATTGTGCTGGTTCTCCCATAAATCTTGAAAAGCAAGTTCGCAATGGGTTTTCCGGGCAGGACATAGCCAATTATGAATTGAGCTATTATGTCGTATCCAGGTTGCTGCACAGTAGTCACAAGAACATAGAACATTGTGATGTCGACATCATACAATCTAAAAGTCCTTTCGCTTTCTAACTCTACATTAAAAATCATGTTCTTGTTTTTTTCAAAAGACAGAGACAAGGAGGAACGCAATATATTGAAAGTTCATCAATGACCTGGTTGGTAGTTGCTTGAATGATTCCAATGGGAAGTGTAACAACCCAAGCCAAGGCAAAGGCAAATAGCATTCCCCACCACGGGAGCTGAACATCTTTCTTCCACACCCAGGACATTATTAAGGATAGGATTATGCTCCCCATTAACAAACCGAGGAACCACCATTGAGGCACTTGTTTGTACTGTTTCATCAATCTCGCATGGACGTCCAACTTCGCGTTCTTAATTGCGGATCTGCTCTGCTTCCAGATATCACTGGACAATGGAAACCAAATGTAATTATAGTTACTCGAACACTTGATGTTGGATAATGAAGGAGTGAACTGTGCCATAGGGCAAACAAGATACTTCATAGACCTTTTTTTTCTCAGAAAACTGCTTCTTCCAAAAACTTGGAGAGAATTACAAAACAAGAGGAGTCATTTCCCAAATTTTCAGAATATAAGGATCCCAAACCATCATTTGTCCCGTGGTCCAAACATGAAAGTAGTCAGAGCATTGTGATCTCTCTCTTAGATCAATTAGTACTTTGTAGCAAGTATATCAGAAATGCAAGGCCAAAAAATGTATGATACTGCAATTTTTTGTCGAAATTAAGGGCAACCATCGAATGTAATGTTCAATTGACTCATTGAGTATGTAGTATGTATAAGCAAAGCAAAAAGCAGCCCACCTGCCATGAAATAGCGCCACATGAGTTAGTGTAGCTGTAAATCTAGCAAATCCGGATCCAATAGATAGGGCAAACAGAGGACTGAGATAGAGTTTCCCATAACTATCATAAGCAGCAATATTAAGATCATATTGCGGAGTCAATATCTGTGTGGTATTGTATTTGTGCCCAGCGTGAGTGAATAGCTGATTGGAAAATATGGGGAATTTCCGGGCATCAAAAGTGTTAAACTTCCAGTAACACAGAGGGACAATTATATAGATGAACATAATAAATCCGATGCCGACATTGAGAATGGAAGACCAGGGTGTCACAAGTGGGCTGCCATGATAAGCAGATATCCCTGCCCAGTCAAGAGTGAACGCACCAACCCCGAGTCCATGGTAACCAGACCCAACTTGCTGAGCTGTGATACTGCGGGGCCACGCCCAGCAGACCCATGAGAAAAATGTCAAAATGGGAAACAGATATCCGGGGAGTGCATAGTAGGCAAAGCTCGCAGCCATGGCAATGAGGAAAAATCGCATACGGGTAAGGCCTTGGTTTTTTGGCTCCCTTTCATGTAGTGCTCTGCATCAACATAGTAACCGAGTCGATCAATCTAAAACTTTAAGAAAAAATTAACGAACAGTCAATCGTAGAACATGTTCAGATCATGTGCTTTATGCTGATGTACGAGGCCTTTTAACAAGATCTACTTTTGGTTTGTTCCTATGCAGATTCTCTTTTACAACAATTCAACGTCAACCTTACCTTCTTTTCCTTATAAGAAGTGGTATGCTTTGTCTAATTGAAGGGAATCTAACCCAACGGGCGAGACAGAGTATGAAACAAATTCTCAGCCACTACTGAACGCTTCATTATGACGTAGGGACATGAGAAACTTAACTTTCTCCCTCAAGATCTAAAGAGATGAAAGTAGGACAGTTCCAACATATCTACTCTATATTCCAAATGTTTGAACGTACTAATTCAAAGCATTATAACCATTCAAGGTGGAAAAACATTTGTTATTCTGTTCCATGTTGCTTTCACCTGACCAAAAGTGTGGCCTATGATACCCAGTTACGAAAAGTTGAGTGGAGGGTTCAGTACCCTATCATAATAGCTATTTTCCCCCCTGCCCCCTTGCATTTCAAAGTAAAATAGAGCAGAGGAAAACAGACCTAAACAGAGAAACCTGAGCAAGGTTCGAAGGCCACCACATCTCAACAGGATCAACCAGGTATCTCCTAAGCATTCCAGCCCATCCATACCCCAAAATCTGCATGTCAGTAAATGAACAAATCAAATTAACACCCAAACACCGGTTTTTTTTTTTTGTTAAAAAAAACCCCGAGGGGTGGGATGACATGTTAATTTTCTGACAAGTAATGGAAATGAATAAATAATATTTTTTAAGAAATTCGGGCCAGTTGCCTTTTACTGACCCTTCAGTTAGTTGAAACTTGAAACCCAACCTTTCATTGATGAGAATAAAAACAAAGAAAAGAAATGGCGATAAAATAATGGAAGTGGAAGCAGCTTTTCCAATACCACAGGCGAAAATTACGAATCCTGGAAATTGTTTTACGAAAATGAAACCTGAGTCGTCAATACGATGAGGAGAGCACAAAGAAAACTCAAGCTCTGCTTGTAATAAGCCTTCATGACTGTAATGGCACCGATGGAGTAGGCATCGCCCCCACCATAAGAGACACCACAATTGGCGAAGACGGTGATGATGACATGCTCCTTTATGTTGAAAGGCCCAGGGTTCAAGCTGAACCTCCACCCCAATAGACTGTACTCCCTCCTGGGCAGCGTAGAGGCCATGAACCTCCCAATGGGCAGGGCCGCAATTTGCATGAGGATGGCCGAGATGGTCAGCGGCTGCGTACGATACGTGAAGAAGGTGTTCAGGAAGATGAGGAGGATGCATGTGCCCAAGCCCAGAAACCAAGCCCGGAAAGTCATGACCGGCAGTGATGGGTCATCGGTCTCCGGCACCACTACGGCTACCTCCTCCACCGGACACCTATCCTCAGAGTCAGCAAAATCCCCGTTTGCCTTTTCTGGACCGTCCGTAAGGTTCTTGGACGCCATTAGTGGAGTTAAAAGCTAGCTCTGTAGAACACGACAGAAACAGAGAAGCAAAGAGACACATAAATACTCACAGACACAAACTTCGCAACTCACTCAAGTGCCTTTCTCTGTCACTATTTATCAACTTTGGGGGGATTGTACACAGGAAACTGAGAACAAGATCTGAAGCAAAGTTCGGTATTTGCTTCATATGTGACTAGGTGAGGTTGTTGGTTATATATAGAATGCAATGCAGGTGTTGTGATCTACTTATGACCTTAATGCCCCTCGTGGGACAAGGTTTTTACTAGGGTCAAACAAAACCGGACAGCAGACAGGATCGGACCACAAAATCGGACCGAATTTGAGGTCCGGTCCGATCTTGTTTATTTAAATCTGGTCCGGTCTAGTCCATATTTTTTGACAAACAAAAAAAAAATATTTTTTATATTTTTTTTAATACAAATTACAAACTTTAAAAGTTTAGTTTTAACCTAAACTAAAACTCTACATTTTTATTGTCTTTCCCCCTTCGAAATTAACCTAAAACAATTTTTTTTTTTTAAATGAAACCGATCCAGTCCTCCATATAAGCACAACCGGAAATCTGGTCCGGTTGTGCAGCCCTAGTTTTTACATCACGGGTGAGTCCTATATCCTTCAGTCTCACTGTTTTCTTCGCCCTATTCTTTAGGGCTGTTCACCGGTACTGGTGGTGGGCCAGTTATGGGCCAAGGTTTTTACATCACGGGTGAGTCCTATATTTTTCAATCTCATTGTTGTCTTCACCCTATCCTTTAAGGTTGTTCACCGCTCCCCGCTTAGTAGCTTAGGGTTTTTTTCCCTCGACGGGCTCAACTCCCCTCTCTCATTTCGCACAACCCTCGCCCCTCGGTCCTTCAGTGCCCTACCTACCTCTTTTTCTCCTTCAGTTCTCTCATTCCCTCTCAGTGCTTTCACTCAGCTCTTTGTCGCCGGTCAGCAGCTCTCCTTCAGCCACACCCCCATCTGCATGAAGCAACGGCTACAAGCAATTTTTAGCTCTATCTTCCCTTCTGCAGCAACTTCGTCTCCCTCTCTCCCTCCCTCCCTCCAGTTTTGTTGTGATTTGCCGCTGGATTTGGGATTTTTGTGTGATTTGGTTGCAATTTGCTGCTGGGTTTGTGATTTTTTTTGCGATTTGCTGTTGGATTTGTAGATTTTTTTGCGATTTGTTGCAATTAGCTCTGTCGTGATTTTTTTTGGGATTTGCTCTTTTTTTTTGTGATTTTGTGATCTCCGGTGTAGGTGGCGGTAACCACTACTGCCACCGTCGAAACTGCAACCATTAGAGGCCGGTTTCTTCCCTTAACGGTGGTGGAGGAGGTGTCCATTTTTGGACAACCGTCCATAGCGGTGGCGGTGGAGAGCATAACCGTCACTGACACCGATTATGCACAACCATACTCTGAGACCCCGATTTTAGGTCTGTCAAGTTATTGCTTATGACCTCTTAAGTACGTATTATTGCAAGTGTATGTGTGATCGAATTTGTGATTTTGAGGTAAGTGTCGACACATTGGAGCATAGTGTCGACACATTAAACTAACACCCGAAAGTTTACCTTTTTCTGGAGCCCAAAGTGAATTTTTACTAAGTGTTGTAAGTGTCGACACCTTGGGTCATAGTGTCGACACATTAGACCGATACCCGAGAGTTCGCCTTTTTCCAGAACTCCCGTGAATTTTGACCAAGTGATGGAAGTGTCGACACCTTGAGTGATGGTGTCGACACATCTAACTGAAACCCGAGAGTTTACATTTTTCCCACTTTGGCTAAGTGTTGGAAGTGTCGACACCTTGAGTGATGGTGTCGACACATCTTACTAAATGTGTTGTAAGTGTCGACACCTTGAGTGATAGTGTCGACACATATAACTACATTCCGAAATTTTACGGATTGAAAATACGTGAGGTGAAATTCATGTGAAAAAGGGGGAAATAAGGGAGGGCAGCCTTGTCTTTTCCCCAAGCCCTTTACGTATAAGGCAACCCCCCCTTTCCCACAAATCATTTTGCCCTAGCTCACCCGAACAAGAAGAAGAAGAAGAAGGAGAAAGAAAGAAGAAGAAGAAGAAGAAGAAAAGAATAAGGAAAAGGAAGAAGAGAAAGAAAGAGAGAGAAGAAGGTAAGGGATTTCAGCCCTTCTTGGCCGACCAAGCCATCATTCATTTCTCTCATTTTCTCTTCTTTCCTTTAATGGTTGTTGGTTGTGAAGTTTGTTTGGTTTTCTCCTTGTATGTGTTGTGTTCATATGTGTTATTTGAAGAAAATGTAGATCTAGTAAGCTTTAAAGAATAGTGAGCTTTAAAGAGTAGTAGGGGTTGTATGTGGAACTATGGAGAGTTATGATCAGATCTGAAAATAAGAAATATGTTCAAGAGAGAGAGAGAGAGATTGCTTGCTGCACCCTAGGTGTTTGATGAAAAGCCTAAAAGAGGGCTGAGATCTATTTTGAGCATGTATGGCCGAATCTATTGGTTGATGTAATGCATATGAGTCTTGTTGAGAACCACCAAGCCCTAAGTGTTTGATATATGGTTAGATCTGAAAGATGTTCAAGAGAACAAATGATACACCCTACTTGTTTCTTAAAAGCCCAAAAGAAATGGGCAAATGCAATAGTATAGCTTGATGAAGATGGAATCATAGTTTTGTTGAGGAACGTGAGATGATGGTTGCTGTTATGATATGCTAAATTAGCCTTGGATGTTGGTTGTGTCATGAAGAGATTAGAGTTTTGGTTGTTGGAAGTTGGAACGTTAAAAGATTACTGTGATTGCTGGAATTTACATAAGCAGATTTCAGAGCTGGAATAGAGAGTGTGTTTGGATACATTTGTAGTTATCTCTTGATATTGAGTGGATCCTAGATTGAAGGCCTAGGACATGGAAAGATTTAAGTCATACCTTGGATGATTATAATGTATTGATCTCTCTATACGTTTAGTAAACCTATGAATAACAAAGGTATGATCCAATTGTAGGTAACGTGACGTTCAACACTCAAGCAAGCGAAGGTAAGAGGAGCTTACGTTTGTAAGTGAAAATAGTAAGTAGCAACTTACGCTTTACAAAACTAGAATGATACACAGCATGTTTTTATGAACAAGCATAACCAAGCATGACAAGTTATTTCTCAACAAGCATGACATCGTATACGTATTTGTATGAAAGCATGAAAGAAGTTTTTGTGTAAATGAAAACATGAAAGTTTTATGAGATCAGGGAAGTTTTATGAGATATTTGTCATCAAGCATGACCCGTCAAGAGCATTTGCATGATTTTCTAGAAGGAAAGAGAAAGAGAAGCATTTTATGATAAGTTGATTACTCATCATCAAGCATGACATGAGCACGTCATGAGCAATTGCATTTGCATTTATTTTTCTCATAAGAAAGAAGGAGAAATTTTATGCAAATGAAAGTACCATTTTTATGCTACTTTACGTTAAGTTTCAAGTAAGTTAATGAACCCAAGTAGGTCGGTACCGTACCAAGTCAAGAAGGTGCATCCATACCGAAGGACGTTTACGTGAAGGATGGATGTCACCTAAGACACCCATACCGAAGGATGCTTGCAAGAAGGATGGGTAGTCCAGGAGGTATGTGCAATCACACTGAAGGATGCTTGCAAGAAGGTGTGAACCTCCAAGAGTCGTGTCTAGCCACTGAAGGACATTGAGAAGGTGTGCTAGCTCGACCATATGTAAGGTCCCCAAGGGAAATAGGGGACAGTTCCAACGGGAACGTACAACCCTGATGCCAGGGGTAAATGGAGCTCAAGTAGCCCATAGGATAAGAATGGAAAAGATTTTCCAAAAGAAAGAGCTTTATAAGTATAAGAGATGTTTTCAAGAGCAAGTGCATGTGCATATGCAATCATGAGGCATACACGTGCATCACGATTCATGATCATGCATGAATTACATACGTATACATGATATTTAAAGTTCAAGTTTGTGATTATTTCAAGTTAAAGCTCATGATATTTCAAGTTGTACTTGAATTACATTATGTTCAAGTTTGTAATTATTTCAAGTTTAAGCGCATGCTTATGATTTTAAGTCAAGTGCATGCTTATGATTTTAAGTTCATTATGATATCGAGTTCATGATGATTTCAAGTTTAAAAGCAAGTGTATGATTTCAAGTTCAAGATTATGAGTTCAAAGAATAAGTTCATGGTTTCAAACTCACGATTTCAAGTTCATATTTCCAAACCATGATTTCAAAGCTCATGTTTTAATTATAATTCCTTACTGAGTCTTTCGACTCACAGATGTTTTAAATTGTATCATTTCAGATAACAATTCAGGTGGGAAAATCTAGAAGAGGGACCGATGGGAACGTCCTCATCTCTCTTTGTTGTTTCATTAAAGGTTAGATGAAATTTTGAAGAGTCGTCATGAGCCTCCGTTGTGTGGTGGTCATGGGTTATTCGGACTAGTAGAGTTCAAGGTTTTTGATGTCTAGTATCTTAGTCGTGGTTATCAGAAACAG